>CM069069.1:7995203-12795203 GCA_035220775.1 Malus fusca
CTACTTCTGCCCTATCTTTCTTTTCCAAATCTACTCTCATATAACATGTAACAGAATCCATAAACATTTATTTCGGGTAGATTACTTGCGTAATTTGTGATGGAAAAGAATCCAACACATCATACTAACACCCACGCATTACTTTTACTAATCAAGTTGTAAACATGCAGTTACAACCAAACAGCCCTGATCTTTGAACAACATCATACAATTTAACTTTTCTAAGTCATTTGTACGATTTTTGTGTTGTGAGGTTGTTAGTTTGGACTTTGGAAGACTTGATTGATGATTTTAGCTCAACTTTAAATGTTTATTTTCATTGTCTTTGATTCTAGTTAGAATGCTTATGTTATGATTGTGTTGGAGATGTTAAAATTTAAAATTTCAATGTTTTTCATTTTTTGAAAAAAAAAACAAAAAACCGAAACCGAACCGAAACGGAACCGGAAAAAACCGAACCAAAAAAATCAAACCGAAAAAAAAATGAACAAAACCGAAATTTCAGTTTGGCTTTGATTTTGGCAAAAAACCGAACCAATTTGAACTGAACCCACCCCTAGTTCCAACACAGTAAAATTTCTCCCAACTATTGCCTTGTGCGGTGGCTCACCTTTAAACAGACAAATGACGTATTTCCATTGGTATGCCTTACATATTCCTCCTCTACGCATGACGTCACACTTATTTTGACAAAATTACAGCCGTCCGCAATGCCCATTTTTCACATTTGTGATCATCACGAACCTTTAGCTGTGATCGTCCGACCACAAATTTCGGATTACGCACGAAAAGTCTTGTATTGGGACCCACGCAGGGGCATGTCTGCCAAGTGTCGTACCAGCGGAACTGTGGAACGTGGCCCAGAAGTCGGTTGGAGGGAGCGAGCCGAGAATAAGCCGTGGGAGCTGAGCTGGCTGTCTGGAACGGTGCCGTCAAGACGACTTCGAGAACTTGCGTAGCAAATTAGAAGAGTAGCGAGAAAGCAATTTTAAGTTGGCCACAAATTATTAATTCACGTATCCATAACTATCCTTGTCAAAAAAATAAAATAATTAACAAACAAAATAATTACTTGATTCTTTTCCTTTGGAAAAAAGATCTAGAAGACTCATCGAGATATTTCAATTTTCTCCTAACATTTCAAACAATAATTACTTGATTCAGTGAAGGTTTCTTTGTTTTAAAAAATCTTTTTATGAAAAAAAAATCTCGTTTTCATTTGTTAATTTTTTTATTGATTAGTAAGGGGATAGATAAGGCGAGTGAGCATTGATTTTTGTTTCACAAATGAGTTGAAGGAGAACGAAAAAACAAGAGTTGAAATATGAAATGAATTGGAAGGGCAAATTATGAGTAAACACTCTTTTTATGATGATTTTTCTGGTGATAAGTGCATAATAACTTATTTGAAGTGACTTTTTTCTTTTGTAAATATTATGTGTTTAAATGTTCCCTCTTCTCGTAATAATATTAATATATTTATGAAAGCAATGTCCAATGTGTGTGTTAAAATGAACAACCCCAAATTAAGGGAGATGAATAAAAAGCAAATGATATTATACAACGTAAGGCCAGAACTGTGAGAAACCAGTCAAAAGGTGATGCCAATATGTAGACTCGAAAACGAGATTGACGGGGAACTAAAGTAAGATTCCGTACATTCTCATTGCATTACTTTTATGTCGCCATGCATATGACAGTGTATTTAGTCAAGGATGATATAAGGTGGCTAAATAATGGGATTAGGGCTGTGGATGCATAATAATACACATGATTGAGAAATGGAAAACCTCGAGTTAAGGCTTACAATCCTAAACCCTAAATCCTAAACTGTCACATCCTGGTCTGGGCCCCCACCACATCCCAGGCTCGACTCCGTCGTAGCACGATATTGTCCGGCTTTAAGCCCCGACCACGCCCTCACGGTTTTGTTTCTAGGAACTCACACGAGAACTTCCCAGTGGATCACCCATCATGGGGTTGCTCTCGCGCGAACTCGCTTAACTTCGAAGTTCCGATGGAACCCAAAGCCAGTGAGCTCCCAAAATGCCTTATGCTAGGTAGAGATGAGAATATACATATAAGGCATAGAGGATCCACTCCCCTGGGTGATGTGGGATGTTACAATATCATCTGTAGCTTATATGTATATTCTCATCTTTACCTAGCACAAGGCCTTTTGGGAGCTCATTGACTTTGGGTTATATCGGAACTCCGAAGTTAAGCGAGTTCGCGCGAGAGCAATCCCATGATAGGTGACCCATTGTGAAGTTCTCGTGTGAGTTCCCAGAAACAAAACCGTGAGGGTGTGGTCGGGGCCTAAAGCGGACAATATCGTGCTACGGCGAAGTTGAGCCCGGGATGTGATGGGGGCCCGGCCGGGATGTGACATAAACCCTAAACCAAAACAATAACCATGTGACACATAAAAAATTTCATTTTAATACTCACATCACAAAGAGAAATGATATGATGCATACAAAAATGGATGAACTGTCAATTTAGTCTTTAAATTATCATTTAAGTGAAAATTAGGTCCATAAACTATTTTCTCAGAAAAAATTAGTCATTGAATTATAAAGATCCGCCAATTACATCCCTAATATTATATTCAAAGCTGCTATATTCAATTTTTCATCAATTTAAGTCACGTTACTTGCATGTGATACACGTTAGAGGGTAGATTGACAATTTTTCAAAAAGAAATAGTGAAGTTAACTTTGGAGGTAAATTAGATATTAAATTCATAACCTGTGTGAAATGTTAAGGGCTTGTATGCAAGAAAGAGACGGTATTACAATCTAAAATGTGTCAAGTAATTTAAGTTGACAAAAAAATAGATAAATTAAATATAATAGTAGAAATGAAAATTAGCAATTTTTAATGAATTTAAGAACTTTCACCGAAAAAATAATTTAGTTACCTAATAACACTGCCATATGTTTGTAAGTGAATACCAAGCAGACAACAAATCAAAATTAACACAAACTACTGAGGTAGATTTTCTTTTCTTTTCTTTTTGTGTGGATCTGCTTACTGTGTTTGAACCTTTTTGAACATATTCAACGTCCAATATTCTTATCTACATGCGCCGAATCAAAATTTCATTTTCACCATCGTGTGGGATAAGTACTTACCAAGCACACAATTACAGTAGTGTTTCGGTTTAATAACGCAATAATATGTATAATAAAATTAAAGTGATATTGTACTGGACAGAAATGTCATTGTGATGTACTCAGTACATTAATACATTTGAACATTAAATATTAAGAAACAGGACTGCCCTATTTTTCTTTTGTTGGTTTAGCTGTTTGAATAAACAAGCAAAAGAGATTAATCTTAGCTTTAGCCAACAAACAAATAAATGTTATCGGATCTAATAAACTATAAGTACAAGTGGAAAAAGCACTTTAAACCGCATGTGCTTTTACAACTTTTTGTTGGTCTAAGCAGATATGGGTTGGTGTTAAGATTCTGACTAAAGATTAACGAGTGTCGGTTGTTATTTAGTATTGGTATTAATCACACATGTAAAGGAAAATCACATATCCACCTTAAAGTGCTCCTTCCACTTCACTGCATATGTAAATTGCCCAAAAAAGCAATTAAAACCTCATTGTATTTAAGCCACAAATAAGATAAACAAGTTATTGACACTTCCTGAATAAAAGAGTACAGACAATATTTAGAGATTGCCAACACCAGTAGTGCGTGAGTGCATGATGCAATTTCACTATCACGCATGTGTGCCAACATAGAACTGATACTAGCACAACTCGTAGTATTTATAGACGAGTTGCATTGCTTTTACGTGTCAATCGTACGAGCATAGGAGTATACGAGTGGAAGGCGAAGTTCACTCGACGATATTTAGTAATTCAGCAAAAGTCAAATACTAAGTGACGAAACGATCCCCGGCTAGTGCCGGTAGTGGTGGGTTCGGTTTAAATCGGTTCGGTTTTTTGCCAAAACCGAAACCAAACCGAAATTTCGGTTCGGTTCATTTTTTTTTTCTGTTTTTTTCGGTTTGGTTTTTTCCGGTTCGGTTTTGGTTTTTTTTTTTTTTTTTTTTTCAAAAAATGAAAAACATTGAAATTTTAAATTTTAACATATCCAACACAATCATAACATAAGCATTCTAACTAGAATCAAAGACAATGAAAATAAACATTTAAAGTTGAACTAAAATCATCAATCAAGTCTTCCAAAGTCCAAACTAACAACCTCACAACACAAAAATCGTACAAATGACTTAGAAAAGTTAAATTGTATGATGTTGTTCAAAGATCAAGGTTGTTTGCTTGTAACTGCATGTTGACAACTTGATTAGTAAAAGTAATGCATGGGTGGATTTATTTAGTGTGTGTTGGATTCTTTTCCATCACAAATTACCCAAGCAATCTACCTGAAATAAATGTTTATGGATTCTGTTACATGTTATATGAGAGTAGATTTGGAAAAGAAAGCTGGGGCAGAAGTGGACAGTGCTATGGAGATGGATGTAGGTACTTCAGGAGGAGGTTTGGTTCCAGAACCTTATATGGGAGATAAATAATAGGTTAGGGTTTAGAGTTTTTATAGGCATTTTTTAAATATTTTGAGTTTAAAGTTTGGCAACACATTGGGTTTAGCACATTTTAACTTACAAATTGGATTTAGAAAATAATACCCAAAACAAATAATTAAATAAAAAAATTAATTTAATTAATTCGGTTCGGTTTTTTCAATTCGGTTCGATTTTTTCGTTCGGTTCGGTTTTTTCGGTTTCGGTTCGGTTTGGTTTTCGGTTTTTTTAGGTTTTCAGTTTTTTGAACCCACCCCTAAGTGCCGGCTCTGAAAATGTGCAAGTGATGCCACCGCATAGAGCCCCCAAATTCGGAAGGGCCACGATTTACAATTTTACTTTACCTGTATATTTCATATATAAATTTAAACGTGCAACAATATACTAAATTGTTCTCTCAATGCAATTGTCCTGAGTGTATTATCCGTATCTAGGAACTGGGTTCGAGTGTTCCCAGTTGTGGCTTTTTTGTGTGTTTTATTTTTAATTATTTTGGTATCTAAAAGCATGGTTTAATGTTTTATTTTAAATTTTTTTTTGGTATTTAAAAGCATGGTGTTTTTTTTTTGGGTAAAGTACAAAAACTACCTCAACTTTTGGTATCACGACACTTTCATACCTCATCTTTTAAAATTGACAATGTCATACCTCATCTTACGAATTTGTGCCAATGTCATACCTTCCGTTAGTTTCCCAGTTAAATGCTGACGTGGCTTGTGACATGGCACACTTTATATTAAAAAACTAATAAAATATTATTAAAAAACTAAAAAAAATTATTTTTAATAATTAAAAATTCCAAAAAAAAAAAAAAAAAAAAACCCAATTTCGTTCGTACCCCCACCCCTTGCAACCCAGAAAGGAAGAAGAAGAGGAGGAGGAGGAGGAAGAAGAAGAACGAAGGAAGAAAAAAAAATATTTGTCCCCCCCACCCCCTGCAACCCCTTTCATCCCTTCCCCCTCTCTCTCTTCTCCCCCTTCATCTTCTTCCCCTACCTGCTTAATCTTCAACAAAAATAAAAAATAAAAAAATAAAATTCCCCCGCCCAGATCCTGTCACCCCCCCCCGCCCCAGATCTCGTCAAACCCTTTCCCCCTCCCCCCCTCCTTCTCTCTCTTCTCCCGTCAAACCCCCCGGCCCAAATTTGAAAACTCATCTTTTTCCCCTACTTGTTTTTTTTTTTTGTCTCTCTCTCTCTCTTCTTCTTCTTATGCAGGTTGGGTGGGTTGGGGGGCGGACGAACTGGGTTTTGGGTTTCCTACTTTTTTTTTTCTTCTTCTTCTTATTCTGCAAGTTGGGGGGGGGGGGGGGGGGGGAGGAACGGACGAACTGGGTTTTGGGTTTCGGGTTTCCCTTTTTTTTTTTTTTTTTTAATTTTTTCTTCTTCTCTCTTTTCTTCTTCTTCTTCTGCAAGTTGGGTGGGGTGGGTGGGGGGGGGACATACGGATGAATTGGGCATTTTTTTTTCTTTTCTTTCTTCTTCTTTTGCAGGTTAGGGGGGTTGGGTGTCCAGAGTGGGGGGGGGGGTTGGGTGGAGTTTGATCCCTTCGGCGGGGCCCTTCTGGCCGTTGGATGCGCGGACCGGAAGGCCTACGGCTACGATGTTCGGAAAATGGTGAGCCCGGTTTTGGTCTTCGACGGACACAGGAAAACCGTGACGTACGTGAGGTTTCTTGACGGGCGTAAGGTGGTAACAGCTGGCACGGACGGGTGTTTGAAGTTGTGGGACACGGAGGATTCGCGGGCGATTTGGACGTACAAGGGGCACGCCAACAGTCGGAGCTTTGTGGGGTTATCGATGTGGAGAAATGAGGGCTAATCGGGTGCGGGTCGGAAAATAACCGGGTTTTCACGTACGACAAGAGGTGGGGCGAGCCCATTTGGGTGCATGGGTTTGGGGAGGTGGGTGCAGGAATTAGTAATAGCGGTGGGTGCGGTGAGGACTTGGGCGCGTTTGTAAGTAGCGTGTGCTGGCGGCAAGTTGGTGAGGAGCAGTGCACGCTCGTGGCGGGTGGGTCGGATGGGGTTTTGCAGGTTTTTTTTGGGAAGAAGGAAGTCCATTCTTGTCGGATA
The DNA here is from genome assembly GCA_035220775.1 of Malus fusca. Taxonomy (NCBI): domain Eukaryota; kingdom Viridiplantae; phylum Streptophyta; class Magnoliopsida; order Rosales; family Rosaceae; genus Malus; species Malus fusca. The sequence goes on from CM069069.1 coordinate 8,001,845, forward strand.
ATTATAATTTGTTGAAATTCAATTAATTTATTATTGTTGTAGGATAAAATTTATAGAGATTATGGGGGAGGGATCTGGGCGCGGGGGGGGGGGGGGGTTGGGTGTGCAGAGTGGGTGCGGGGATAAGATGAACTGGGTTGATTTTTTTTTTCTTTTTTTTTGGGGTTGAAGGGGTTTCAGGGGAAGGAGAAGGGGGAGGGTGGGAGGGTGGGTGGGTGCGGGTGCGGAGGGAAGACGAACTGGATGTTTTTTTTTTTTTTGGGTTGCAGGAATGGGGATCTGGGGTAGCACATGAACATGGGAGAATGAGGGAGGGGTTGGGGGTGGGGAGGGTAATCGAATCTGATGGTTTTTTTTTTTTTTTTTTTTTCTTCTTCTTCTGCTTCTTCTTCCTCCTTCTTTCTGGGTTGCAGGAAGATGAGGAGGGGGAGAGACGGATATAAGTTTTTTTTTCTTTTCACTTTTCTTTATTATTTTAATATTTAAAAAAATATTAAATAATTTTTTTTAGTTTTTAATATAAAATGTGCCACGTCACAAGCCACGTCAACATTTAACTGGGGAAACTGACGGAATGTATGACATTAGCACAAATTCGTAAGATGAGGTATGACATTGTCAATTTTAAAAGATGAGGTATGAAAGTGTCGTGACACCAATAGTTGAGGTAGTTTTTGTACTTTACCCTTTTTTTTTTTTTGGAAAAAACGCATGGTGTTTTGAACCCAAAAAACTTAGGGGAGGCAAATAGGCACCTAGCTACCACACCAAGAATTTGTTTTTTCTTTTATATTATCATTTTTTATGATTAAAAATGTAAAAGAAAACATAGCAACTATAATGTTAGACCTTTTAAGGGTTTTTATTCTTTTTTTTTTGTCTTTATAAATAAGGAGTTTCTAACTCAAAAACATAGGGATGCAAATAAGTACCTAACCACCAGTCCACCACACCTAAATTTGTTTTGTTTTGCTTTTTTAACTCAATTCATACATAATCATAAAAATTAAAATGTAAAAGAAAACATAGCAATGAAAATTCTATACAATTTAAGGGTCTCTGTTAAAGTTTCGCACAGGCCCCAAAATCTCAGGACCGGCCTTGCCCCGGCACAAGACCTCCGATGGTCATGCTTCAAATGAATGTTTTGGGACCGTACAAAACGGTGTACTACAGGCCGCTCTTATCTGCAAATGAATTATTGCAATGACAACAGTCAACCGACATTGTGCACTCAGGCTCATTAGGTCAATGCGTTTGACATTAAGCGCACTTGAAATAAATAAACTATTGCAAACAAGTCATCATATTTTTATCGACCAGAAAAATATTCTTTTTCGATGAGCGAGTTTAGGGGTGTGCACGGTTTGATTCAAATGCATATTAGCACTCTGGCCAAATCTGAAATTTTATATCAAATATAAATCGCTTTAGAGTTCAATCCAAGAACCAAATCACTTACTTATCAGTCCAAGAGAAAAAATGAAAAGTGAAAAGAACCCCAAATGAAACACAACTGCAAAACCAGGTACACATAATCAAGTCTCATTCTAAGGTTTCCACACCAGAGAAGGCAGTATTCTATGGTAGGAGAGATTCTTGTGTCCGCCCGTCAGTATGCCGCGACAAGACACAATGAGGTCGGAGCCGGGTGCTTATGTTTGCGAGTGGAAGGCAATGCGGTCGGTCCAGAGGGACAACCCGAAAAATTTCTCTTATAATCAGGCCTTCTGTAGGAGAAAAACATTTTATCTACAAATTCACAATCATACTTCAACTGAATCAAATTACATTCGTTACAAAGGAATTGTTACTTATTACATTGAGAGTGTGCTCGGCAACACAACCACAAGGTTTTCCTTATTCGCAGCTGATACAATTATAAGTTTATAACTCAAAGGCTTTTTTTTTCCTCTTGACCTCAATCATTCTTCTTCACTGTAGCTGACTTGATAATGTCAATGAACTCCGGCTAACCAAAGAAAATGCGCGTGAAAGAATCAGAAACCAAACTTGAAGAGAAACCAAACATATAATTGAGACGCGGCGCAGAGAAAAGTTATCACCTTAAGGGAAGCTCCGCCAACCAAAAATCCATCCACATCTGGCTGTGTTGCCAACTCCTTGCAGTTTGCTCCATTTACAGAACCTGAAGGTGATTGCATGTGATTAACAAAATTTTGCACAACCAGGAGGAATTATGTCGAGTGATTCACTCCTCTCGACAATTGGTTTTATTGTGTTCATTTTGTGCCACGCGGGGATATTTATCTACACATATGACTAACAGAGTGAAGGGTGCATCTTTATTGGTTCTCAACCTAAAAGTTGAAGCAACCCAAACAACAAAATTGTTTCCGGTTTATCTTGGAAAAAACAGTTTGAATTCTCAGAGATCAATATATTTCAGATTCTGGTTTGATCTTCAGTATTCTGTATTCAGGTATGACTAACAGAGCCGAACCACTGCAATAGCCAACCACCCCACACCCCCCACACACATGATAATAAGATTATTCCTTTTAAGTTTTAACACTTATGCACAACTTGCTTTTTATCCTGATTAGTCGGTAATTTTTACACTTCTCTCCAGATAAAAGACATAGCACACGCATAGTATTCATACTAATATACGAAGAATACCTCCATAAATGATTCTGGTTGATGCAGCGACTTCAGCGCCAACATTGTCATGAAGCCATTTCCTCAATTCAAAATGGACCTGGTAAAAAAGCTCTTCAGCAAACTTGATATACAAGACTTGTGTAACAAGGGATCTAACAACTGCTTATGAGAAATGAGACTGTTTATGCAAAAACTTAACAAAATATAGAACACCAAACACACAAATCATATATATTACATTCAGATGAGGATCGAAGAATAGGATTGTAAACAAAATTGTACACAAGTGAAATCATATTGGAAATTGTTCATTTGTTTCCCAGTAAAAAAAGAATGAACTAAACCAATGTAGTTGTACTATCATATACATCAGTATGACAGAACCAGCAACTATAAAAGGATTCTCCTCTCAAAGTTCCGAATCTGGCATAAATGTACTCAACAAGCTAACATAATATAAATTGATGTCCTACATAAGGTCATCGATACTGATGTAGTGATGTTACACAAGACAGACAGATGTATTGTTTACGAATGTAACGGACTTACGAGGGCACTGGAAATCCAGATGCGACAATAACAGTTCTTGCAAGCATAACAATTCACCATATTAGCATTGCAATGCATACAGCATGAGGTTTTTTCTCAAAGCGCTAACATTCGCAAAAGCAAGATTGCTCTATGAATATACCTTTACAATAAAATATCAATTTTAAACAGGAGTCACACCTGAGCTACAGCATCCTTGCAAGAACAAGGATAACATTCACTGAAACAACAAAACATACGTCTTCTAAAAAAACCAACAAAACATACAAGATAAAACAATGTTTCATCCATCCAAACTTACTTCCTGAGCCTGAGCAGGGCTTGCAACCTTCCCAGTTCCAATTGCCCAAACTGGCTCATAAGCCAAAACAATGTTCTCCCAGCTCGATACTTTATCTGGAAGAGAAAAAAGAGTTAACTCAGCTGGTCAGGTATCAAGCGGAAAGAAACGAAGAAAGTCAGACGATGTAAACCTTGCAAACTTAGAACCCAGACAGAAGCAAAAATCAGAGATCCTGGAACCAATCAGTACTATAGGAATGCCTCCAGACACCCCAAAAAACATAAGATACAAAACAATGAACATGGGAAATCTTTCTTTGTCACCTGCAATTGCTTTTGTTTGCGCGGAAACAACAGCCACTGTAGATCCTGATTCTCTCTGCTCAAGAGTCTCCCCAACACAAGCTATAACTTTTAAGCCTTGAGAAAGTGCATAAGCAACCTTATCCCCAACAAACTGGGTGGAAACAGAACCACAAGAGCATAAAGGATTGTTTAAAGCTGTACTCTACCACAAGCCGGAAAGAGAAGATTCAAAGGTCGTATTGCATCAGTTGTTACCTCATTGGACTCATTTAGAATAAGTCTTCTTTCAGAGTGACCAATAATTACCCAGGGAATGCCCAAATTACTTGTTCAGTAATTTTAGACAGGGTTTGATAAATAGCACACAAACATACCTAACCTCTCCGGTAAAAGCACCACCTTTCCGCACCCAACAGTTCTGTGCCGCGACATGGAAATCAGACCGCAATAAACTTTTCACTAAAGAAAGAAACACAAACGGAGGGCTCACAACAACCTCTGCAATAACAGAAAAAACCACAACTACATCAAACATCGAAATACTTTCCCGACAAATGAGCTTTCTTTACATTGTATTTCTTCAAAAACGCTACCAGTTAATCAAAAAGTCGAAAACAACCAGCTAAACCAAAGTCTAAAACTTACCCACAATATCTTCTGAAGGGACTTCAGCTTCATTCAATGTAGTAACAATCTTCTTCACCTCTGCAGTTGTCCCATTCTGCAACAAATAAATAAAGTAATAAAAGGTTTTTTCACATATAAGCCATTGATAACATCACAATTTAGAAATACTTTGGTGTTTTATGTTTTCTATTTTACTAAAAAAAATGGAAAAAAAAACCCAGAAACCACAACGTTTGTGATACTTATCACAGATTCCAACCCAACACACTTTTTTATCTGAAAATTCACACAAATTCGAAATCTTCAAAACTACGAAAAATCTTATACAAAACGAGACATCATTCAAAACCCACCAAAATAAACCAACGTCTAAAATTGGAAGGCACTATTCAAGAACGAAAAGCACAGTAGGAAATTGGGAATCACAAAAAAAAATGAGACATACGCATTTCCAGTTGCCACCCACGAAGAATTTTCTGCCCATCTTTTCTTTAACTGTGATTATTAACAACTCTAATTGAAGATCAAGGTTCTTTGTTTTACGAGTTAAAAACTTGTGTCTGGAGTCCTCTGGAATCTGGCTTTACCTTTGTATTTTGTAGTGCGACTGTGTATATGGATGGGGGTGTTCCTTATTATCAGCTAGCAATGATGTTGTTCAAATTCGTATTTGGTGAGAATCGAACCTAATATCTCTCACTTACAAACGAAAATGAATATCATTAGATCATAGTACTAAGCGGTCACCTACTATTATTTTTTAAATATCTAATATGTCATTTCCCAATCCACTATTATTTTTTAAAAATTGAAATGATATTTCACCAAGTATGAAGTCTCATTCCACAATAATTTACCAGCAAATAAATATCCTTGAAATGGTTATTGTGTGATTATTGACAAAAAAAAAAATATATAGTTATCATTAGTTGCTAGTTTCTTACCTTGCATCCACATTTTTTTCCATAATTGCTTCTGTCCTAATCTTTATGCCTTTTTGCAAATCCTGCCACTCATCTCATACCTCATGTTTTAAACATTGTAAATTCATACCTCAACTTAAGATGTAGTATCTTCAGATTTTATAACCTTCTTGACAATTTATAGTATTTTTTTATTTTTAATTAATAAAATATAATTTATAATTTATGTTTCGTTTGTTCGTCATGTAGTCTAATTTTTAGCTATAGGTTTGTTGGTCAAGTCTATCTAGCGGTGGTTCCCCACCAAGATTCAATCGAGATGTTGCCATTTTAGTTTCATCCTTATCAATATATAGTTATAGAGATGGACACGTTGTAATGTATTTTGTATAAGCTTGTATGGTCAACTAAAATGACACTATATTGGTAATAATTTTAGAAAATCAATGAAAAGGGACTCACAAACCTTTATTTTAATTTCGAAAACAATTCACGAATTTTCTTTAATAAGAAGGATAAGCGGTGGTGGCAATTTCGTAAATAAGTTAATGTTGCCAGTTTTGTGAAAAAACAATTGTCTGCATCGTCAAACTTCAACTTATTAACGATACTCTACATCTCCACATTTTGGTCCTCGTTATTACTGAAAGTTGCTAAAGTGTTTTTTGAAATTGATGCTATTAACATTTAAGTGACAAATCCCTAGTATACCATATTGTTGCGAGTTATATATTAGTTAAAGTGTAAATAGTAGTATGTTGTCCCACATTGGTGAAGTACATATGTAATACTAATTGTAACTCCTATATATACTCCACTTTGAAGATTAATGAATATATAAGAAATTCCCAAATATTGTCATATATATTTTTGGTATTTACCACGTTTAGTTTAATATGGCATCAGAGCAGTTTGCTCTTGGTGACTTGTGTGCTTTAATTTTGTGCCCACCTTTGTCGTGATTTCATTCGTTAAAAAAAGAAGTGAATAGTGTCGTGCTACAGTACATCGACTTGCTACAGTCGTGAACAGTGATATGCTACAGTGTTGTGAATAGTCCTTGCTACAGTATTCTGGTAAATTGTTTTTATTCCACTGCGTATTTTTTGTGCATTTATTGTTCGTGATTTAGTTCAATGGCTCAATATAAGCATAGTGTTGTTATGCATCTTGGTGGAACAAATAAATGGATAATTGATAATGGGGCTACTGATCATGTAATTAGTGACCCTAGAGTGTTTGATGAGTTATGTGACTATGTTCATGATCCGTATATTACTAGTGCAAATGGAGCACATTCACCTGTGAAGGGTGAATGCACTATCTCTCTTACTCCGACATTATCACTGGTCCGTGCTTTACTTGTTCCTGATGTTAAGTGCAATCTTTTGTCGGTGGGAAAACTTCTTGATACCTTATATTGTTCTGCTCACTTCTACCATACATATTGTTATTTTCAAGACATTCAAACTCAGAAGATAATTGGTCGTGGTAAAAGAATAAGGGGTTTGTACATCTTGACTATGGAGGATACTGTTGTTTCCAGCTCAAATAATCATCAAGCTTTAAGTGCCAAAGTGGATGGTAGACATCAAATTTGGTTGTGGCATCAACGATTGAGACATCCATCATTCAGTTATATGAAGCATCTATTTCCTTCTTTGTTTCGCACTTGTAGTGATTCAAAGTTCAAGTGTGAAACATGTGTCATGGCTAAGAATCATCGTGCTTCCCTTCCCATAAGTGATTCTAAAGCTACTTTGCCATTTGATTTAATACATTCTGATGTGTGGGGTCCGGCGAAAGTTACTTCTAATGGATTCCGTTGGTTTGTTACTTTTATTGATGATTATACTCGATTAACGTGGGTGTTCTTGATGAAGAATAAGAGTGATGTTCCTTTACTTCTTCAAGAATTTTGTGCAATGGTGTCTACTCAGTTTCAAACCAAAGTTAAGGTCTTCAAGTTTGATAACGGAGGAGAATATGTGAATCATATTTTGGCATGTTTTTTTTCGTGATCATGGTATTATTCATCAGACGACTACTCCGTTTACACCTCAACAAAATGGTGTGTCCAAACGGAAGAATCGTCAAATAATGGAGGTTGCTCGCTCCTTGATGTTGGATAAATGTGTTCCTAATCATTTGTGGGGTCATGCTGTTTTGGTTGCTGTGTATTTGATAAATCGTGTTCCAAGTAGGGTTCTTGATTTTCAGACACCGCTTGATGTGCTACAAAAACATGTTTATCTTGTTTCTGTATCAAAACTTCCTCCAAAGGTGTTTAGGTGTATTGCGTATTTGCATGTCTACTCTCATCAGCGGAGTAAACTTGATGCATGTGCTATCCGATGTGTATTTATTGGGTATGCTAACAATCAGAAAGGTTATAAGTGTTATCATCCTCCGACTCAGAAAACTTATATTACCATGGATGTCACCTTCCACGAGGAAGTTGCGTATTTTGTGAATCCCTGTTCCGACTCTCCACTTCAAGGGGAGAGTGGGAGTGAAGTGCAGATTCGAAGAGATGGTATGGATGATGTGTTACATGCAGAGTTGGGGACATAACCTATTATGTTGCGTGATACTGATCAGTCCGCTATAGATAATGATCGGCCACCTATCATTCCCTAAACTATTTCTACTGACGACAAATCAGATGTGCCCAATGAGTTGTCTGTTAGTATGCCTGGTGAATTACCTTCTGATGACCGGTTGCTTGCTGCTGGTATGTCTAACGAGTTGCCTGATGATGGTTCGTTCAGTGATGATTCTTCTAACAGTTTGGTACAAGATGGTGGCATACATGAGGTAAATTCTAACGATTCTTCTACTTATCAGTTGCCTCCACAAGCTAATTGTGGAAAACCTAAAGTACAATATGAGCCTGATATGAATGCCAAAGCCAAATATCCTATCAACAATTATATGTCTACTCATCGTTTGTCCAAACCATATGCATCTTACATATGTCTGCTATCTAGTGTATCAATTCCAACAAAATTGCGCGATGCTTTGTTTGATCCTAAGTGGGTTAATGCCATGAGAGTTGAGATGGAAGCTTTGGAAAAAAATCTACTTGGGATTTGGTTCCTTTACCAAACGGGAAGAAAGCTGTTGGATGTAGATGAGTGTTCACTATTAAGCACAAAGCAGATGGTTCTATTGACCGGTATAAAGCCAGATTAGTTGCTAAGGGTTATACTCAAACCTATGGGGTGGACTATCAGGAGACTTTTGCTCCTATTGCCAAACTTAATATTGTGCATGTTCTTCTGTCCTTAGCAGCAAACCAAGATTGGCCTCTGTTGCAATTTGATGTTAAGAATGTTTTCCTTCATGGTGATCTCAATGAGGAAGTTTATATGAATCTCCCACTTGGTATCTGAACATCTCCTTAAAAAGGTGTTGTATGCAGGTTGCGAAAGGCTTTATATGGCTTGAAACAATCTCCTAGAGTGTGGTTTGAGAGGTTTACAAGTTCCCAGAGTCATTCAGATCATACTTTGTTTCTAAAGCGACAAAATGGTAAGCTAACTGCATTGATTATTTATGTTGATGACATGATAGTGACTGGTGATGATCAGAAAGAGATACAATGCCTTTAAAAATACCTAGCTACTGAATTTGAAATGAAAGAATTGGGTGAATTGAAGTATATTCTTGGAATCGAGGTTGCACGATCCAAGCATGGTATTTTTCTGTCTCAACGGAAGTATGTTCTTGATTCGTTAGCTGAAACATGTATGTTAGATTGCAAACCTATTGATAATTCGATTGAGCAGAATCATTTTCTGGGCTTATTTACGAATCAAGTTCCTACTCATAAGGAACGATATAAGAGGCTTGTGGGGAGATTAATTTATTTGTCTGACACTCGCCATGACATTGCTTATGCAGTTAGTGTGGTAAGTCAGTTTATGCACTCACCTAGTGAAGCTCATATGGATGCAGTAACCCGTATTTTGAGGTACTTGAAGATGGCTCCTGGCAGAGGCTTGGTTTTCTCCAAGAATGGTCATTTGAATGTCGAAGGGTATACAGATACAGATTGGGCAAGTTCTATTACTGATCGGCGATCTATATCTGGATACTTTACGTTTGTGGGTGGTAATTTAGTTACTTAGAGAAGCAAGAAACAAAAAGTGGTGGCTAGGTCAAGTGCAGAAGCTGAGTTTCGTGGTATGTCTCATGGTGTATATGAGTTGTTGTGGTTGGAAAAATTGTTGAGAGATCTTAGGTTTAAACCCAAGGGTGTTATGAAACTTCATTGTGATAACAAGACTGCTATTGAGATTGCTCATAATCCAGTGCAACATGATCGAACAAAACATGTGGAGATTGATCGACATTTCATCAAGGAGAAATTGGATGCTGGAATTATTATGTTTCTGTTGGAAATGTGCCCTAAAGCCAATCATATGATGATACTTTACGGACATTTCACATGTTAAACTAATCTAGTTTACATATAAAAGGCAAGCATTATTGTTTGAGACGTCTCATATAAATGTTATATGCTTAAACGATAAAGTCCAAGGAATATGTGATTGGGAGAATGCAATCTAATGAAGTTAGATTAATGAGACCATTCTTTCGTAGACACATCCTAAACGTTCCTGATCATAGGATTGCCAATTGGGCATTGACAGTCCGATAAGATCAGTACGTGTTATGTCTTCTCTCAGGGAGAGTGACTAGTCTCGAGTCATTGGTGTGTGTGACATCAAGACAAGTACGTAGGTGCTCAATAGAGAATGAGTTCACTGAACACGATCAACGAGGAGTTCTCATACTCATGTCACATGAGAACTCATGTTTGGGATAATGCAAATTAGTCATTTGACCTGAGGCATCACAGTTGTTGTCTTGTGGTTAAGTCCTTGATCTTTGATTATGCCAAAGTCACCCCATCGGGGTGTCCACGACATCATTGGGGTTAAGCCACTTAGTCATGGAGACAAGTGAATGCGCAACAAGGGATATCTAACCTTCAATTGGCTTGAGGGAGAATACTCTATGATATGATTAAAATCTCTGGCCAGAGTATGAATGAGATTTGGGAATGCGTTCCAAATCACATTCAAGGTAATCATATAAGCAAACGAATCACATTGGATAGTAGACATGAATAAATAAACTATCAAACCAAACAATGTGGTCAAGAGTATTAGATTAGAGAAAGACCGTATTGCATTTGTAATCCTAAACTGAATAGGTTCTCTACCTCTTCTGATTAGCTTGGGTAGCCATGATATGCTGCTAGGTGTCACTCATGGTTTGTGGAAGCCCTAAACGTGTGTAATCACTAAAGGGAGAATTGAAAGTAAGTTTCAATTCACAATCGATGTAAAATGGTTTTAATCGCCCACTGCCTCGCTAAAAGGAACCTAATGTATCGTACACCGTGTAAGGTGGAGATTGAAGAAACAAAGGAGATGAATAAGAATAATTAAATGGTTTAATTATTTATGGCAAGGATTAATTAATATGTTAATTAATCAAACGAATAAGTTCGTTAAAGACCTCGGGATAGTTTTGGACCTTAAGGCCCAATGGGCTTCGAACGTCAAAGCCCATTGACTTAAGTTGTATGACAACTTAATGAATAAAGATTCACAAAGGCCCAAAATCCCATATCCATTTAGTGTTGAATTAGGGTTTTTGGTTCTTTAGGTCATTTAAAGAAGTGACTATATAAAGAACTTTATAACCTAAAATTCATAAGTTGTTGATTTTAGAGAAAATTGGTGAGAACACAAAGCTTCCATTTCTCTCTAAGAGGCCAACCACCTTGGGGGATATTGTCTAGCAATTCTATTTCCTCAAGGTCACTCATTTCCTCTCCAATCCAACCTTGGTGTAGAATCTTTAGAGGTTCTCAATTTTGGGAACTTGGAGAACCTATTCTTCTAACCAAATCCATGGAGCTAAGAAGCAAGGAATGAAGGCCCTATCTCTTGGGTGATTATCCTTTGCATATGCAAAGAGGAATCTACAAAGGTAAATATTTCTCAACTAATAAATGATGATTTAAAAGTTGAGTCAATGTTCACCAATCTACTAGGCTTTGAATTTCATGGTAGATGTTTTGTTTTTGAATGCATGAAAGCATGATTCCGCCTTTAATTGTTAATTGCATGCTATATGATGTTATTCAAATGAACATGTTTTTCACAAAATTTCCTTCAGTTTCCATTTGTGGGATCTGAAGATCAACTCGCTGATGTACTTACTAAGGCTGTGTCTAATAGTGTGTTTTCCGACTTGCTTGACAAGTTGGGCATGCGTGACATCTTTGCATGTTGCGAGTTATATATTAGTTAAAGTGTAAATAGTAGTATGTTGTTCCACATTGGTGAAGTACATATGTAATACCAATTGTAACTCCTATATATACTCCACTTTGGAGATTAATGAATATATAAGAAATTCCCAAATATTGTCATATATATTTTTGGTATTTACCATGTTTAGTTTAATACATATTTGAGCAATTTCTTTTGTATATTTTTCTTTTTTTTCATTTCTTACCATATATTTTGTATATCTTTTTATATTAATCTTGTTATGTTCATTTTGTTTTGAATTTGATAAATGCAAAGAAGAAAAATCAAATATACTTTAATTTTTTGCTTCAATTTCTTTCGTATTTATGCATAAAAAATCCTTCTATATCAGATTTGTTTTTTAAATTTTGTATTATTCTAAGGCTGGATTGACACACCCCGATCCAGAGGATCCAGGCGTGCTGGCCGTCACGTGAGCGTGTGTTGGAAGTATGCCCACAAAGCCACTCATTTGATGTAATAGCTTTTTGGAATACTTAATATGTTAAACTTTTATATGTTTAATGGAAGGGCAATACTTATTGTTAATCACTATTTATTGTATCATGTGTTTAACCAATAAGAGAATCCAAGGGATGTATTTGATCTAAGAGATAAGTGATATAATGAGTTAGATTAACGAGACCTTTCTCTTATGTTCATTCCTAAAACGTTCCTAGCCATAGGATTGCCAATTGAGCATTGACAATCCGCTAAGGTTAGTATGTGTTATGTTGACTCAAACGTGAGTATGAACTAGTCTCAAAGTCATTTGGTGTTGGACACTAAGACAAACACATAGGTGCTCGAAAGAGTAATCGAGTACACTGAACTACGATCAAAAGAGAGTTAGAACATACATGTCATGTATAAACTCTAAGGTTGCAATATGCAAAGTAGTCCTTTGACCTGAGGCATCATAGATGTCTAATGGTTAGGTCCTTGATCTTTGATCATGTCAAAGGCATTCCTTCGGATTGTCCACGGCATTGTTGGGGTCATGCGATCTAGTCATGTAGGCATATGAATGCACAACAAGGGATCTCTAACCTTCCATGGTGGGAGGAGAATACTCTAAAATATGATTCTAAAGTCTTTGGCCAAAGCAAATGAATATGACTAAGGAAGATGTTCCAAATCATATTCAAGGGAATCATATAAGAAAGTATCACATTGGATAGTAGACATGAAACAAACTATCACTTAAACAAATTTGATTAAGAGTATTGTATTAGAGAATGACCGTATTGCATTGTAATTGTAACTGGATAGGTTCTCCAACCAATTCTACTTAGCTTGGGTAACCATGACATACTGCTAGGTGTCACTCATGGTTTGTGGAAGCCCTAATGATTAGCAAACACTAATCATCAAAGGGAGAATTGAAATGTGGTTTCAATTCACAATCGATCGTTAAGAGTAACATCGCCCACTGCCTCGCTAATTGGAACCTAATGGATCGCACACCGAGTAAGGATGTATGTGAAGCAATTAAATGAAATGGATAAGCAATTAAATGGTTTAATTGAAGAATGGTCAAGATTAATTAATTAGTTAATTAATTATATGAAATGTTCGTATTGAGCTTTTAAGTTGGTTTTAGGGCTTCGGGGCCCAAAAGTGTTTTGGTCCACAAGGCCCATTATGTTTAAGTTGTATGACAACTAAAACAAAATGGGCAATAAGCCCAATAACATTAAATGGCCGGCCATGGTAGATAAATTGGGCTTTTGGTCCTTTAGGTCACTTATTTGAAGGGACTATATAAAGGACTTTATAGCAAAATTCAATTAGGGTTCTTCTTGTGGAAATTGGGTGAAACATTTTCTCTCTAATTTCTTCAAGGAGGCCGGCCACCTAGGGAGAGTCATCTAGCAATCTCTACTTCCCTAAGTCATCCATTTCAACCTCACAAGATACATCCTTGGTGAAGAGACTTAGAGACATCAAACTTTTGGTGTTTTGGATAACTAATCCTCAAATCCTCAAAGAAGCAAAGGAGCACTAAAAGGAGGAAAATCACAAGGAAGATCCAAGGAGCAAGGAGGTGACTTGAAGGCCCTCCACTTGGGTGAATCCCTTGTGTAAACAAGGATGAGCTTCAAGGGTAAAGAATCTCTAAATTCTTAATTTTCTTTAATGTTGTTAAAGAGTCTTTTGGTTCACCATATACTAGGCTTTGAAAGTCATGGGTTTTATGAATTGTTTTTGGATGCATGCCTACTTTAAAGAGTTAATAGTTAGCATATGTATTCAAATGTTCTTACATGTTCTTAGCTAGGACAAAATTTTTCCTTCAAGTGGTATCAAGAGCCTAGGTCTAGTGTATGGTGGATCCTTTTGGGTTTTGTGATTTTCATGTTTTATGATTTAAATGTTGTAAATGTTACAAGCTTTGTTCTTGCTTTGAATATAAATTTTGCTAGAAAATTTTGCATCTCAAATGTTGTAGATGTATTTCATTTAAGCATGAATATTGGAACTAAAATTTGGTGCCATGTATTTTGAGTTTTCATAAGTGTTCTTCAATGTTCTTGGAGTTCTTGCCAAGAACAAAAAGTTTTGAAGTTTTGATTCAAAAAGTTTTATGTTTTTACATAAAGTTTTGATTTAATTTTGGTGGGTGATAGTTAATGATTAAGTAATTTTAATGGGAGACAAACTTTGATTTAAAGAATGACATAAATTATTTCTTACAAAATTTTATTTCATCTTTACCTCACCTAACATAACCCACTTACAAAACTTTGTATAAAATTTGAATTTTTCATCACTAAAAACACTTATGGCCGGCCACCCTTTAAAATAGGGTATTTTTGGGTCTTTTGTGCACTTACATAAAGCTTTGATACTTTTGTGTATTTGCATTTTGGCCCAAAAGTTTACGTTTTTACGTTAAGGTCCAAAAACTTTAAAGGACAAATTGTTTTGCTCCTTTAATGATGTTTTGACATTATTAAAAATGTTTGGGTTCTAAGTTGTGATTACATGAAGTTGTGGACTCTTGTGTTTTTACAAAATGACCCCAAAAGTTTTTTGTTTTTAGAAAATGGCCCAAAAAGTTGTGGTCATTGTTTTTGGCCCAAATTAGATGAGAACAAAATGGTTTGTCTCTTTAAATGAGAATTGGATTTTCATTTTATTTAGTTCCATTTAAATCAATTCTATGGATCCGAAAACCAATTGTTTTAAAGTTGTTTTCTTAATTAAATGTGTTTGATTAAGAGAAGGGTGATTATGAACCAAATGCCTCGATAATTGAGCTATGTGATTGGCCGCTTTACATTATGAATGTTTGGGCTTGGTAGTGTAGAATTTGAATGTAATTTGATTAGTTCAAGATTGTTGTAAATGGACATAAGTCCATCATTTGTGTTGTAAAAGGGCATAAGCCCTTATTATTATTTCATGTATTCCTTTTGTTTAAATGTATGCAAAATGGAATAGTTGGGTCCAACGCCCAATAGGAAATAACGGTTTAATTGGATTAAACGCGTAACTAAAATCAACAACAATCTACCTTAGACCCAAGGTCCAACACAAGGCTCGTGTTGGATCAAATCAAACGGTTCATAATCATCCTAAAACCTAATATGACTATATAGTCCATATGAGGATGCAAGGCATTCGTTAGTAGTTCCATATAGTCTCGCTTGTTTCAACGAAACAGTGGGAGTATTATATACTACTAATTCATATAAACTTGGACCAATGGTTGTGATAGGCCCAAGTTCTTTTAATGTGATTAAAATGTTTTGATGTAGCCCAACGCTATTCCCTCAACAAATGAATATTAAGTTGATAAGCGAGAGATGTTTAGAATATCTCTTCGTAGGCCTTCCACCGTGGTGGGTTCCAATCGTTTGTGACTCATGCACCGGCTTCACCCTATCATGGGGGAGTACAAAGCATGTGCTTATATCCAGGAGGAATCCATATACATATGATGAGGTGAGTGTAGGCAACGAGGATAGCCAACATCGTATCATCGTGAGGCTATTCTTGAACACCTTCACGAACTAAGCATGGTGGGAATAACTTAAACTAAGTGCAATGGTGCCAACATCGTATCATCGTGAGGCAACATTCTCTAGAGGCCAAACGGATGGGTAATTACAAAGGTTGTAAATGAATAATGCGTTATTCTCTCATCATTATTTTCGCTAGCCAACATCGTATCATCGTGAGGTGGGCTTGGTAATGGTGAGTCTCTCATAATCCACTAAGAGTTCAATATAACTCTCGAATTCTATTGAGGGATGTGGAATTTGCCAAAAATAATGGGTGGTACTATTTGATTCAAAGACCCAATCAAAATAGTTTTAAACAACAATGCTAATACGATTTCTGTTATGTTATGTAGTGAACGACATGCCTAAAATTATACCCACCATAATACTTGACAAAAAGGGCCTAAAGGGCCAACGTTTCCTTGCTTGGTATCGCCACATTGAGAATGTCTCAAAGGTGAAAGACATATTGTATGTACTTAAGCAATCCCCTCCTCATGTACCTCCTACGAAACTAGCTTCAAAAGAGGAGTGTCAAAATTATGTTAGACACTATGAGGATGACTTACAAGCCAAATGCTTAATCCTCACTTCACTTAGTGAGGAGCTTATGAAGCTACATAAGCACATGGACACTTCTTGTGCCATGGTTGAAAGTTTGCATAAGATGCATGACATTGAGACTAGTAATGTACGATTCTCAAATATTTGTAGTCTAATGAATGCCAAAATGGTAAAGGGGACATCGGTCCATAAACATGGACAAAAGATGGAAATGATCTTTCAAGATCTTCAAAGTTTAGGAACTTCCATCGATGGGAAAATGGCCCAAGACTTTTTCCTTGCATCTCTCTCGGATGATTTCACTAAGTTTATCGTAAACTATAAAGTGAATAGATTCGATCATTCTTTGAAAAAGATGATTGACATGTGCTGTAAATTTGAAAAAGGTTTCAAAAAGGACAGTGGGAGTGAGAATGCAATGATAAGGAAAAGGTTGCGTAAGAAGAAGGCAAAGAAATCCAAGGGAACATGCTTTCATTGTGGAAAGGATGAACGTTGGAAGAAGAAATACAGGGTGCGCATTGCGAGCCTTATGACACGGACTTTTGAAGAGACTATTTCTGTCATAGAGAGTGCTTTTACAGTGAGCTCCAATTCCTGGATATTTGATTCAGGTGCTAGTCAACATATCTGCAATACGTTGCAGGGACTAACAGGGAGCAGGTCACTGCGCAATGAGGAGATGGTTGTGCGAGTTGGGAACGGCACTAAAATCTCTGCAAAAGCAATAGGCACCTATATGCTTAACCTACCCTCTGGGGAAGTCCTGGAACTTAAAAATTGTTTATATTTTCCTTCATGTATAAAGAATTTGATTTCCATCTCTAAGCTTTTACGAGATGGGCACTCAGTATTGTTTGACAAAATGAGTTGCACTTTATACTTGAACGGTCGTATTATCTCTCATGGTAATATGATAGAGGGACTTTTTCACCTAGAGACGAATAGTGGGATGCACTGTATTGAAAGCGGGAATACCTCAAAACCCAAAAGGGCTAGAGAAGAAGTTAACCAAGAAAAGATGTGGCATCTTAAACTTGGACATGTGAACCTTGATAAGACTCGCAAGATGTCGAAAGACGGATATTTCCGCCCATTAGGTAATGACCGGATGGGTACTTGTGAAAGTTGCTTGAAAGGGAAGATGACCAAATCTCCATTTACTGGAAAAGGAGAGCGTGCCACTGAAATTCTAGGGTTAATCCACACTGACGTATGTGGACCTATGTCTACTACGTCGAGAGAAGGCTTCTCATACTATATCACATTCACCGACGATCACTCTCAGTTTGGCTATGTATATCTTATGAAGTACAAGTCAGAATCCTTTGAAAGGTTCAAAGAATTCAAGAATGAAGTTGAGAAGCAAACTGGGAAACAGATAAAAATCCTAAGATCGGATCGAGGGGGTGAATATCTGAGTAATGAGTTCCTAGATTATCTCAAAGAGTGTGGAATAATATCACAGTGGACTCCACCGGGAACTCCACAACTTAATGGAGTTTCTGAAAGGAGAAATCGAACCTTGATGAACATGGTTTGTTCTATGATGAGTTCCGCTGATCTACCAGTAACATTCTGGGGATACGCTCTATATACAGCAGCTTACTTGCTTAATAGAGTACCTTCCAAATCAGTTTCACAAACACCCTATGAGATATGGCATGGAAGAAAGCCAAGTCTTAATCATATTAAGATTTGGGGTTGTGAAGCATATGTCAAGAAGCTTGAGGCTACTAAGCTTGAAGCGAGATCAGTAAGATGCTATTTTGTGGGATATCCTAGAGAAACTATGGGATATGAGTTCTACCATCCTGACGACCAGAAAGTCTTTGTCGCCAGAACTGCTAAGTTTCTAGAGGACGAATTTTTTCTCAAAGGAACTATAAGCAAACAGATGGAAATTAATGAGATTAATGATGAACCACAAACAAGCACTCGACATATTGACAACCCTGTTCCTGAACCCCTAGCTCCACGTAGATCTGAACGGGTTAGTAAGCCACCTATGAGGTTTGGCTTAAATAATGACTTTGATGAATTGTACCTTTTAGGTGACAATGAAACAAAGGAGGACCCTAGAGACTACACTGAAGCAATGTCCGACATTGATTCAGAGAGATGGCAAGAGGCCATGAAATCCGAGATGGATTCCATGTATCAAAATCAGGTCTGGACTCTTGTAGACCCTCCAGAAGGTATTGTACCTGTTGGAAACAAATGGGTCATCAAGAGGAAGATAGGCGTTGATGGGAACGTGGAGACTTATAAGGCTAGACTAGTAGCCAAAGGATACAGGCAAATAGAAGGGATTGACTATGACGAAACCTTCTCTCCTGTAGCCATGATTAAGTCCATTCGGATTTTGCTTGCTATAGCTGCGTACCATGATTATGAAATCTGGCAAATGGACGTGAAGACGGCCTTTCTGAACGGCTACCTACAGGAAGAGCTCTATATGACTCAACCCGAAGGTTTCGTGTCCGAGTCTGAAAAGACTAAGGTATGCAAGCTTCAAAGGTCCATTTATGGA
The DNA here is from genome assembly GCA_035220775.1 of Malus fusca. NCBI lineage: Eukaryota > Viridiplantae > Streptophyta > Magnoliopsida > Rosales > Rosaceae > Malus > Malus fusca. The sequence continues at coordinate 8,020,599 of CM069069.1, forward strand.
CTTAAGCAAGCCTCCAGGAGCTGGAACATTCGTTTCGATACTGAAATCAAAACGTTTGGTTTTACTCAAAACGAAGACGACAATTGTGTTTATCAAAAAGTCGTTGGGGATACAGTTGTATTCCTAGTGTTATATGTAGATGACATATTACTATTCGGGAATGACACTGCAGTACTTTCTTCTGTAAAAGTGTGGTTGTCTAAAACCTTCCACATGAAAGATTTAGGAGATGCATCTTATGTACTTGGGATAAAACTCTATCGTGATAGATCCAGAAAATTAATTGGATTATCCCAATCAATGTACATTGATAAGGTGCTAAGTAGGTTCCAGATGGAACAATCTAAGAAAGGTTTTCTTCCTGTGAGACATGGAATTCACCTTTCTAAGTCCATGGGACCTAAGACTCCTGAAGAGATACGGCTAATGAATGAAATTCCTTATGCTTCCGCCATAGGGAGTCTCATGTATGCCATGATATGCACAAGGCCTGATATCGCATATGCTGTGAGCATTACTAGTCGATATCAATCTAACCCAGGATCAGAACACTGGGCATCTGTCAAGACGGTCCTTAAGTACTTAAGAAGAACTAAGGACATGTTCCTCGTTTATGGAGGAGCAGCAGAGTTGCGAGTGGAAGCTTATACAGACGCAGATTTCCAATCTGACGTCGATGATAGAAGTTCCAACTCCGGATATGTATTCACTCTGAATGGTGGGGCTGTCAATTGGAAAAGCAAGAAGCAAAGTGTAATTGCTGATTCCACGACAGAGGCTGAATATGTCGCTGCAGCTGAAGCCGGCAAAGAAGCGTTCTGGATGAAGAAGTTCATTACTGAACTTGGAGTGGTTCCAACCATCACATCACCAGTAACTTTGTACTGTGATAATAGTGGGGCGATAGCTCAAGCCAAAGAACCCAGGGCTCATCAAAAGAACAAGCATTTTGATAGGCGCTTTAATATCATAAGAAGATATGCTGCCGAGGGGAAAGTCAACATCCTCAAAGTTGCTTCAGCCGATAACGTAGCAGATCCACTGACAAAGCCAATGACTGAAATCCAGCTTGATCGTCATATGGATAAAATGGGTATTAGATACATGGGAGGATGGCTTTGAGTGCAAGTGGGAGATTGTTGGAAGTATGCCCACAAAGCCACTCATTTGATGTAATAGCTTTTTGGAATACTTAATATGTTAAACTTTTATATGTTTAATGGAAGGGCAATACTTATTGTTAATCACTATTTATTGTATCATGTGTTTAACCAATAAGAGAATCCAATGGATGTATTTGATCTAAGAGATAAGTGATCTAATGAGTTAGATTAACGAGACCTTTCTCTTATGTTCATTCCTAAAACGTTCCTAGCCATAGGATTGCCAATTGGGCATTGACAATCCGCTAAGGTTAGTATGTGTTATGTTGACTCAAACGTGAGTATGAACTAGTCTCAAAGTCATTTGGTGTTGGACACTAAGACAAACACATAGGTGCTCGAAAGAGTAATCGAGTACACTGAACTACGATCAAAAGAGAGTTAGAACATACATGTCATGTATAAACTCTAAGGTTGCAATATGCAAAGTAGTCCTTTGACCTGAGGCATCATAGATGTCTAATGGTTAGGTCCTTGATCTTTGATCATGACAAAGGCATTCCTTCGGATTGTCCACGGCATTGTTGGGGTCATGCGATCTAGTCATGTAGGCATATGAATGCACAACAAGGGATCTCTAACCTTCCATGGTGGGAGGAGAATACTCTAAAATATGATTCTAAAGTCTTTGGCCAAAGAAAATGAATATGACTAAGGAAGATGTTCCAAATCATATTCAAGGGAATCATATAAGAAAGTATCACATTGGATAGTAGACATGAAACAAACTATCACTTAAACAAATGTGATTAAGAGTATTGTATTAGAGAAGGACCGTATTGCATTGTAATTGTAACTGGATAGGTTCTCCAACCAATTCTACTTAGCTTGGGTAACCATGACATACTGCTAGGTGTCACTCATGGTTTGTGGAAGCCCTAATGATTAGCAAACACTAATCATCAAAGGGAGAATTGAAATGTGGTTTCAATTCACAATCGATCGTTAAGAGTAACATCGCCCACTGCCTCGCTAATTGGAACCTAATGGATCGCACACCGAGTAAGGATGTATGTGAAGCAATTAAATGAAATGGATAAGCAATTAAATGGTTTAATTGAAGAATGGTCAAGATTAATTAATTAGTTAATTAATTATATGAAATGTTCGTATTGAGCTTTTAAGTTGGTTTTAGGGCTTCGGGGCCCAAAAGTGTTTTGGTCCACAAGGCCCATTATGTTTAAGTTGTATGACAACTAAAACAAAATGGGCAATAAGCCCAATAACATTAAATGGCCGGCCATGGTAGATAAATTGGGCTTTTGGTCCTTTAGGTCACTTATTTGAAGGGACTATATAAAGGACTTTATAGCAAAATTCAATTAGGGTTCTTCTTGTGGAAATTGGGTGAAACATTTTCTCTCTAATTTCTTCAAGGAGGCCGGCGACCTAGGGAGAGTCATCTAGCAATCTCTACTTCCCTAAGTCATCCATTTCAACCTCACAAGATACATCCTTGGTGAAGAGACTTAGAGACATCAAACTTTTGGTGTTTTGGAGAACTAATCCTCAAATCCTCAAAGAAGCAAAGGAGCACTAAAAGGAGGAAAATCACAAGGAAGATCCAAGGAGCAAGGAGGTGACTTGAAGGCCCTCCACTTGGGTGAATCCCTTGTGTAAACAAGGATGAGCTTCAAGGGTAAAGAATCTCTAAATTCTTAATTTTCTTTAATGTTGTTAAAGAGTCTTTTGGTTCACCATATACTAGGCTTTGAAAGTCATGGGTTTTATGAATTGTTTTTGGATGCATGCCTACTTTAAAGAGTTAATAGTTAGCATATGTATTCAAATGTTCTTACATGTTCTTAGCTAGGACAAAATTTTTCCTTCAGCGTGACGTAACCATAAGTGCGAAACGGAAGCAAAACAATAACATTCATAATAAGGAATTCAACCAACTCTAGTTGAACAACCTAATAGAATAGCAAGATGAGTTATAAAGTAACCACACGAATTCAGAGCGTAGGTTTAAGTGCAGTCAAGTAGGACAAAAACAAAAGTACATCACCCTCGGGTGAGTCCTACATGTCAAGTGTCTGTCAGAATGCCGGAAATAGACCTCGAGAGCCACCAGAAAACCGCTAACTAGAACCTGGAGGGGCGCAAAACAAAATGAGTGGGTCAGTAAAATCAAGATTTTCCAAAACATTTCATTAAAATCACTTTTAATCCCTCACCGTAAAAACCTGTATACTTTCCCAGAAAAATAGTATATATAAATATAAACATATGCAATCTCAAACTCAAATCCCAAGTCTTTAACGTTTTCAAGAAAAATATGCCATGCCATGAATCAAAATATAAATCAGGTGAAATAAGGAATCAATCGGAGACCCTGCAGTTGGTCCTATACGATTAATTATGTAGCTCAATATCCCACTCAGCCGGAGTCACCACAGTGACCTATACGGCCCTACTCTGCACATCACTTGGAACTACGTAAGGTAGTCTGTACGATGAAAGGTGTAAAAATACGCTCTAGTGCTTCTCTCATCAATCATCAGTGCGCATAACTAAGGTCACCCACTAGTCGGAATCACATCTAATGATCTATACGACTAGCATGTCGGAACCCTCACATGGTCTGTACGACATCCACCTACTTGGATCCAAGACGAGCGTGCGGTGTGGTGAATAAATATAAGCACTAACACATAGGGTGCATGTTATGAGCTTAAACGTCTCAACATCAAATAATTCAATGAATAATGAACTCACCTGACTTACCTGTGCCTCCACAGCACCATGCAACATGTATGCATCATATATCAATTCATGTTTTTCATAAACTTCTATGCTTAGCATTTCAATTCATACTTTTCATAAATTTCTATGCATGGCAACTTAAAAACATTTTCTCATATAAAAGCATTTTCTGGGAAAACAATAGTATATAGGTAATACGAAAACAAAACTGCCCACTCACTGGTAAGTCGATGGGTCGTAGCCCCCGTGACGTCCCTGGATGCGCTCGTCCTCGGGATAAGTGTCACCTATATGAGAAATAACTATAAAAACATTATTTAAAGCACATCACCAATATTTCGAAATAACTTCTCATACGATGCTCAATTTGGGTATATGAATATACCACATCGACCTACTCGACGTCACGGACGTCGCATAATTTTTTGAACAATTTTTGGACCCTCCACGCGCCCTCACGCGCCGGCTAGGCCACGGCCTTCCCGCGGCCCACGCGCAGGTGCCCTAACGGAAGTCACGGACGGCGTCAGGAATATTCCTCGGAATATTCCGTCAAAAGCTAACTGTTACCGTCAGAGTTAACTAACAGCGTTAGCATATTCCGTTAACTTTAACGGAATATGCCACTGTCTTCTCCGACCTACCCTCGCCGGACTTCGATCACCGGAAAACTGGAAAAATCTTCTAACTCGCTATTCTCACTCGTTTTTCGTCCATTTTTCTCGTACTTTACACCAAATTGAAGCCCTAAGTGAGTACTATCACGTTGGACTAGATTTAAGCACTAAAAATCACGGGATCGTACCTTCCAAAAATCCAAGAAAATCGGCCAAACTCGAACTAGGTGATCCCGACGTCCAATTCTTCCAAACGAAGCACTCCGAGCTTCCTTAGGACCTCACCAAGCTTCCTACAAGCTTCAAATCCCCAAAAACATAAAGAATTACGTGTGCATGAACAGTACACCTTCACGGGGAGTTTAAAAACTAGGGTTTCCGAAGGAAAGGTTACCTGAAAATGGTATCAACGTGCTCGAGGTGTCCTCAGGAGTCTAATGGTGGCCTTTAGTTCGTCGATCCGTCGGATTTTGGAGGGTTTTGGGTGAGGCCGTACGTTGGGTGTGCAGAGAGAGAGAGTGTCGTGAGGGAGGAGAGAGAGAGAGTGACGGGGAAGAGGGAGAGAGAGAGTGCGAGAGGTCCCAAGCAATCCCTACCATCCATTACATCCTAATCAAACAAATATTCCAAACTTTAAAAATTATATCCAACTTAATTCAATTTCCACAAACTTAGGAACTAATAATGTCACAAGCATACGTACCTTAGTACCCGTCAAGGGTAAAATAGTCATTTCACGCCCCTAATATATAATTCCCGGGACGGGCTGTGACATGGATACAATGTTTAAAGAAAAAACATTCCCATATATTCATAAATACTATGTTGAGTTATTGAAATAAAGGAAAAAAAGAAAATTTGCACGAGGCTTTTTAGAAAAAATATATCATATTAAGAAATGTTACATTTTGTGTTCATTCATAATTTTATAGCCATAGTTGTCGATGCCTAACTCATGGTAATCCATCCCACAATTTTAAGGGTTTAATTATGAAAAAAAATAAAAAGATAAAAAATTTCAACTTTCTCGATCGATGCTGAGATGCTGAGATGCTAGTGAATTTGGGCTTCCTTGGTCATTTATTGCTACTCACATGTTGTTATACACCCACCAGTATGCTTTAAATAATAAAATTTTATTATTACTAATTTCAAACATGTTTAACATATAATAGACTTCAATTACTTGTTACTTAGTACTACAGTCTACATTATTGTTAGCCTATTGTAAGGCTAAGTACACAATTTCCTCTTAATATAAATGATATTTTGTTCAAAACAAAAAAACAAAAATCTCAATGTACTTAATGTACCATTGTTCATTCTTGTTGTAACCGATCTATGTGATTGCCCTTAACGTACTTCTTTCCATACTTTCTGGATTGATGCGGTATTCCAAGGTATTCTTTGACAGACTTTTCGGAACGATACATTGTTCCTTCCAGGATTTTATAATACTGCACAAAAATGTTAACGCGTGAGTTAGTTTTTATGGAAAAGCAGTTACACATATTCAACAATTGCATATGTGAATTGACAAAATTGACACGCTCTCCTTAATATTGGGAAGGCCTACGATTGTATCCGAGTCTCACTTGTATTGGAGAGTGTATGAACAACTATGTCACTATTTGCTCTCACAAAACATGTATACTTGCTGAAAAACTTTAAAATAAAGGAGAACTTACTGTTGTGTGTGTGTGTGCGCGATCCATATTTGTATTAGAGAGTGAGTTAGTTTGATGTGTCCAAATTATGTGACCCTAATACAATAAAAGTGTATTAGTACTTGTTTCATACCTTGTCAACATGACCAGATTAATGTCTTGGTCTTTGGGTTGCTGCGGTTTACGTTGTAGTAAACCCACGCGGAAGGCAACCAATTTGGTCGTGTATCTTCCACCACGGATGGTTGCATCATGTCCAATATTTGATTATTTTTGTCGTCATAGATGACCTCAGCATGCCATTTGAATGATTCATCTGACAATGTATTCAGGTCAAAGTCATCGTTGGGTGATATGTCAACGAAAACTGTTACGCAAAATTTGAAAACAGTCAATAAGGATCGTTAACTTGCTCTTACAATGACTAAAATTATTTTTGTCATTAGACGTGAGAGAAAGTAATAAAATTTCAATTAAGATTGCTAGATGTGATTGTGATGTAAAATGGTTAGCTTTATTGAGTTTTGTACCTTCCATGTAGACCGTTATGTTTGTTGGCAAGATCAATGTCAGTGTGCATTACTAATTCTTATGAGGCTGCATACACTATCTTAGCAGTTACTTAGTCATAAATAAATATTGAAAAAAAAATTAAAACAATAAGAACAACATAAAAAATTGTTTCAGTTCTAAAAATAAACATAAATTTCAGAAAGTATTCTTCATAATAATGTATTAGAGAGTGAATCAATTTTGTATGTACAAATATCGCGACCCTATAACATTAAAAGTGTATTAGTACTTGTTTCATACCTTGTCAACGTGACCAAAAGTCAGTCTCGGGGGTGTTACGAGTTACGGTGTAGTAAACCAACGTTGAAGGCAACCAATCTGGTCGTGTATCTTGATCCTCCATGGCCTGTGGCTGATCTTTGTCTGCCATTGCTGGTGGTTGATCTTGATTTGACAGTATTGGTGGACGATCTTGTTCCACCATAGATGGTTGCATCATGTATGTTGCATTTTGTCATTAAACATGAGAGAAAGTGGTAAAATTTTAATTAAGATTTGATATATGTGATTCCATGTAGACCATTATGTTTGTTGGCACAAAAATAAAAGAAAAATGTTATTCACACACTTATTTTGACCTGTCATACATATTGTTAATTTTTGCCAATTGATATTCTTCAATTTATTTGATTCGACGATTGAAAATTGAGAGAGATGTGTGAGAAGTAAAAAGAGCCAAAAATTTCTTCTTGATTATAAATGTAAGTATAATTTAGGATTAAGGTAAACTGAATTTGCAAAAGTGTTGTGAATATAAAAATCAACGTCAACATTTGGTAAACGTTTTATGTAAAGAGGTTGTTAATGAGTATAATGATCAAACAAGACATAGTCCTAATTAAGATAAACAGGTTGGGTTATTACTAATTATACCTCTGGTAAATCAACGATTTGATTATGCATTCCAGTTGTAGAATCATCTTCCTCTTAATCGTGGCTTTCAGAAGAATTTAGAACCTTCACCATATTCTTTCTGTACGAAAGCCAAAACCTTGTTGGTAAGACGACATGTTTATGCACATACCAACTCATGAGTATTTGGGTATTTATATAGATGAAGTTGAGTATTCCATTTTTGCAAAATTGCCCTTATGCATTTTCCTGTTTATTTTCGTTTCCTACCATATCAAAATATACATATATATATATATATATATATATATATATATATATATTATATTTATCCGATTATCTTAGAAAATTTAATATCATAAATGCAAATAAGCAAAATCTCTTATATTACACACCCCGACCCAGAATGTCCACTAGGACTCCAAATCGAGTTGTACTGGCCGACACCTGAAAAGTGACGAAGCCATAAAGTGTGATGATGTGGAAAAATTGTGAATAAATTTAAACCTAAGAGTGCCTAAATACCAGAGTGCACTGGTGAGCGGGAATAAACCCACTTCACACGTGACGTTAGAGCATAAATAAGTACAGAAGAGTGAATTAAGAATTGTACCCTCGAAATAATCTCCAATACTAAGAATCGCCACGAATCTTCGACGATAAGAAAGCTCAGTTGATAAAACCTGGACGGTGAAGACAAGACAAGGGTGAGTGGCCCTGTAAGTAAGATTTTAATAGAAACCATATAAAACATTATAACCCCTCACTGCAACACCTGTATAATTTTCAGAAAAATCATAATATACCACAATACAGCATCTTATCAGTAATATCAAATAATCATGTCATTAATAACTCATACTAGTACGCAAGTCGGAGTCACCTAGGGTGACATGTACAACTTACCCATATCTCATCACATATGCTAACTCATCACATATTTCATCACATATGCTAGCTCATCACATATCTCATCACATATGCTAGCTTATAAGTCGGGAGTCACCTCTAGTGACCTGTATGACTTATCCATATCTTATCAATCAATCTAGCCAGAGTCACCTATAGTGACCTATACGACATATTCATATCTCATCAATCAATCTAGCCGGAGTCACTTATAGTGACCTATACAACATTACGCCTACACACTAGTCAGAACCACTGTAGTGGTCTGTACGACAGAACTGAGTGTAAATGAATACGCTCAACTGCAACAATCACGTGAAGAGCCACCTACGAGTCGGAACCACCTATAGTGGTCTGTACGACATGCCTGTGCACCTACCTTGAATTCAAGGTGAGCGGTGCGGGAGGTGAACATTACGTGAAGGACTGTGCCTTGGCCATGGGCGGAAGCACTAACACCAGGGTGCAGGTCTATGAGCTTTAAATGCATCTAATACAACATGTACAATTGTACGACAATGCCGGAGTTGTCCACTATTACAACCTGTACGACAGTGTCGAAGTTGCTTAAAACATAAATTTAGTCATACCATAACCCCATCAATTCAACTAATACCGCATACTTACCTGAACTTACCTGCGTGTCCTACGTTCACCTTTGCACTTCGGAGCGTTCACAATAATTATGTGCAAGGAATATACAGATGGAAATACCAGGATGTAGTCTAAAATTCAACATATCATAATATTTCCAGATATATAAACATATAAACAAATGGTCTAGAATGCATAAACTGTAATGCCCCATTCCCAAACTAGGCTATTGTCTCGATTATTCATTCTCGTTTATTATATGGCTGCATCTAACGTCTCGTTAGACTATCTATGTACCCTAAACAAGGATCAAGCCATTCGTAGTTCACATTGTCCTACAAAGCATTCCCATAAATTATATTAAATATTAATTTATAAACGTTTGTGGAGATGTCAATCTTATATAAATAAATAAATATATATATACACACACACACACACGATAGAAGAGAAAAGACCTACTCACCATAGGTCCGCGCTACGACTCCCTCATAAGAATATCGAGACATCACGAACTATCGTCGCCTGCGACCAATTATCAAATCATGTCTCAAAGTTCTTACCGATAGAATACATAATTTTACATAAAACATTTCCTCAAGGACCTTCAAGAATAATTTGAGACCCATTGACCAAGAGTCAACCGTCGATCGAAGATCGACGGTTGGGTCCACAACCCTGCAAAACTCGATCCGGAAGATCCGCATTTCAGATTTCCAATATGTAACTTCTCATGATACACATATGCTTCTAGAACAACATACTTAAGTTTTAGTACGACCCAACGATCGGATCTCCGCCAATTTCCAAAACTGATTAGCGGTTAACGTTTTATTTTATTAACTTACAAATCCAATTAGGGAAGATCTGTACGTCGGATTCCCAATCCGTAAGTTCCTACATTCTTCAAATATTACTTACCACAATGTAACAAAGTTTGGTGACGATCCAACGGTCGGATCGTTGATTCACATAAATACCTAATAACGTATCGTAGAGAATTTAGGTTCCAATGATTAACCTACATTATTCAAATATCAAAACTGAATTCAAGACATTTAACATAGCCTAAAAATAGTATTGGCGGCCCACTGGCCACGCGCTGCCACACACGCCGCTGTGGGTGGCAGTCGGCCACTCCGACTCGCCGGAAAATCCAATTATTTCCAAAAATTACCTAAATGAAGATCTCAAAGAGTAGAGCAAACTTTATACCTGCAACCAAGTCCACTTTGGCCTGGAAAGGCCCAAATTTCATCAAATTCGCCGAAAAACCCTAGAATTTGGGTGGCTTCAATTCTCGCTCCTCGGTGTTCCACCGCCCCTATAACTGATTGGGCTCTGTTCAGGGGGTCAAGGGAAGTCTAATGGTGGTGGAGATCGAGGAAATTCATTTCAGAAATGATGGATTTCGCCACCATACACCGCGCACCCCTCCGGTGCTATCTCATGAAAATGTGATCCATTCGTGTTGATTTATGGCTGAATATGGAAGAGGAGATGATGCTGAGTTGATTCCAAGTGGTGGGTGGCTGAAATTGGTTGGAGGAATGGTGCAAAACCATCGGAAAATCACACGGGGTGGTCGGGTTTTGAAACGGGTCGTGCGGGTCAAAGGGGAACCAGGCCAGTTCCTCTCCTTCTCTCCCTCCTCATTTCCCCTCATTTCCCTCATCTGATTCGTCCCTCACTTCTCTCTTCTTTCTGGTTGGCCCAACACCTTCCTCTCTCCTGTTCCGATTGGGCAGCTCTGCCCATTCTCTTTTTCTCCCCCCTTTGTCTATTCCCCGACTTCCTCTTTTTCTTTTTCCACTTAGCCATACACATGTGGCATAAAAAATGGTGTTTTATTCAAAATACTTTCGGATTCGTAACTCAATAAAACTTTAACCGTAACTCCAAATTCACTTCTACTTATGCCTAAGCATCTGTATCATTGAATACTTCAAGAATTCGCTAAGGGAATATTTCGTACGTCTCACTATACATTGGTCAACGAAAGTCAACACCCTCATTTCTAGGGCATTTTCGTAAATTCATGCTTTAAAATTTATAAAATAATAAAATTTGGGACGGGTTGTCACATATATACTTTATTTTTTGCTTCAATTTCTTCCATATTTATGCAGAAAATTGCCTATATATATCAGATTTGTTTGCATAAATTTATAGTTATGCAAAGAAAACCACAAATATGGTAAAACTAGAATTGCAAAATCCCTAGTATTGCATTTTTGTGCAATTTCTTTTTGTGTATTGTCCATTTTTCATTTCCTACCGTAGCAAAGTTTCATTTAACTCAATCTCTTATACTTTATTTTTCAATTCAATATCTATATGTTCCTTCTATATCAGATTGGTTTCTTAAATTTACAATTATGCATATAATTACCAAAATGATAAAAATTGCTATGTTTATCAAATGTATGGGGTAGACTATAATAACTGATATAGAAATGCCACATGGCATTATTCTAGTGGTTGAGTTTGTTAATATATTTAGAATAGTATTATTGTAATTGGGATATATGGCTATATAAGGGATTGTATAACTATCATTTCCTTAAGTTCAGTTGTATACATTTTCTCTAATTAATCAATACAATCTCTCTTGTTTCTCTATCATCTTCCTCTTCCTCTGTACCAATTCTTCATCTTTTGCAGTGTAGTTAATAGACTATGGACCATTATGTGTATTGATGTATATTCTTAGGCACAATGTTCTGGTAACGACATTCACCTATTTTTATACAGCTTTGTGACTCGTAGAATAACAAGTTAGTTAAAATGTAGTCTTTTCAGATCTTATGACTTTCTTGGCAATTTGTAGTGTTTCTTTATTTTTAAATAATAAAATATTATTCGTATTTTTATATTTCATTTTTTGGACACATAGTCTAATTTTGCAAGTATAAGTTTGCTTGTCAAGTTTATCTAGCGGTGATTTTCCACACTAACATTCAATCAAGACGTTACTTGCCATTTTAGCTTCATCCTTATCAACATATAGTTATAGAGATGGGCACAGTGCCACGTATTTTGTATAAGCTTGTATGGTCAATTAAAATGACTATCTTGGTAATATATTTAGAAAATTAATGAAAAGGAATTCAGAAACCTTTTCTTATTTTAATTTCGAAAACAGTTCATGATTTTTCTTTAAGAGCAACTCCACCCATAAAGTCCTCCCCCCTGACAATCCACTATTGAATCCACCCTTTTGAATAGTAACTGCCTTTAATGAATAGTAACTGCCATTAATGAACAGTAATTGTCATTTGCATCTCCACCCTTGGAGCCCTCCCCCTGGCAATAGGCAATAAAATATTAGTTTTTTTTGTTTGTTTAAATAATACAAAATAAAATTATTTGTAATTTCGGATAAGATTTTTTAAATCGTTCTCGTTGCGCCACGTGTCATTTAAAAAAAACAATTATTTAGCGATGAATTTCGATAAGATTTTTATCCAATGTGTCGTTATCTTTTGAGAATCTTTGACGATACATTTCGATCAGATTTTAACTCCTTCAAAATTGCGCCACGTGTCATTATCCGAAAAGATAATACAAACAAATAATAATAATGAAATTATGTCACAAATAAATAATACAAACAAATAATAATAATGAAATTAGGTCACAAATAAATAATGCAAACAAATAATAATAATGAAATTAGGTCACAAATAAATAATGCAAACAAATAATAATAATAATGAAATTAGGTAACAAATAAATAATACAAACAAATAATTATAATCAAATTAGGTAACAAAATAATAATACAAACAAATAATTATAATATATTCCTCATCCGCATAATTTGCCCCACTTCAAACATTACTACTAACTTGTGTCAAGGCATCTCTCCACGTACTAAGGTAGATGGAGAAGAATTGGTATTTATAGAAAAGTAAAAACAATTTTTTACAAAAAAAATTTCAGATTTTTTACAATTTTTTCGGATTTTTTCCATTTTTTTTTATTTTTTTTTTCAAATAATTAATCTCTGCCGTTGGATTTAAAAAAAATTGAATTCCAACACTTCATATTGTGCCACGTGCCACAACGGTAATTTTTCTTAATTTTAAAACTATTTTTTCTTTATTTATAAAGCATATTAATATCGACCGTTGATCTCAGATCGAACATTTGATATTTAATAAGATTTGTTTTATTTTTTTTACCATTGAGATCCAACGGTCCAAATGAAGGAGCCGTTGAGATCGAACGGACCGTGGGAAGCCACGTGGCTTCCCAACGGTAACTGAGAGCTGCTGCAAGTGGCCTGATTTTTCTGAAAAGCTGTCGGGCGACGCGCCCCCACGCGCGAGTGGGGTGCACGCGCCTGACAGAAAAAAATAAAAAATGGGTGAACAGCTCGGGCTCACGGGCTGTCACAAATTGACAGGCCTGGAGCTCGGGCCTTCTCCACTAGCTCGGCCTCTTCATGGCTGGAGATGATTGACAGGCCCTCGGGCCCTTTCTTCTCCCGTGTCCCCCGGCCTAGAAGCAAGGCTGGAGTTGCCTTAATAAGAAGGATAAGAGGTGATGGCAGTTTTGTAAATAAGTTAATGCTGCCAGCTTTATGAAAAAAATTGTCAGCATCGTTGTCAAACTTCAACTTATTAATGATACTCCACTGCCTACTTATTTTTGTCCTTGTTATTACTAGAAGTTGCTCAAGTGATAAATCCCTAGTATACAATATGGTAAGAATTAAAGTGACAAATCCCTAGTATACAATATTTGAGCAATTTTCTAGTATTTTCCTTTTTATTTTCATCTCTTACCATATATTATGTATATCTTTTTATATTAATCCTGTTATGTTAATTTTGTTTTGAGTATGATAATGCAAAGAAGCAAAATCTCATATACTTTATTTTTTGCTTCAATTTCTTCCATATTTATGGATATATTTTTTTTAATATGATAACTCCAAAGAAGCAAAATCTCATATACTTTATTTTTTGCTTCAATTTTTTTTCCCATATTTATGGATATTTTGTTTTGAATATGATAAATGCAGAGAAGCAAAATCTCATATACTTTATTTTTTGCTTCAATTTCTTTCATATTTATGGATAGAAAAAAATCCTTCTATATCAAATTTATTTCTTAAATTTATAATTATACCATATAATTATCAAAACAAAAAAAAAATTGCTATGTTGATCAAATGTATGAGGTATGGAGTATGGACCACTATGTATGTTGATTTATATTCTAAGGCTGCATACAATGCACAAAGAAAAACATTCCCATATATTCATAAACCCACCCATATGCTTAAATAATGAAATTTTATTTTTACTAATTTCAAACACAGTTTTACATAGAATAAAATTTCGGGTAAATTACATAGTAGCCCCTCATGTTTGAGGTCTATTACAATCGCATACAACAACTTCAAAACATTTCATTTTCATACCTCAACTACTATTTTATTTCAATATAGTACATCCGTTACATTTTTCATCCATTAATCAGTTAAATGATGACGTGGCTGCCACATATATGTCACGTGGTTGCCAAATGTCTGCCACGTGGCAAATAAAATAATTTTTAATTTAAAAAAAAAACCTAAATTTTCTCAAAAAAAAAAAATGAAAAAATATAAAATAAAAAAAGAAACCCATATCCCTCATCCCTCACCCACCCCCCAGAAACCTAAAAAAAAATTTGAAACAGAAGAAGAAGAAAATCCTAGAACCCTTCCCTCCCCCCCCCCCGCCCCGCCGCGACCCACGACCCACCTCCCTTCCTCCCCCGGGCTACCTTTCGACTACCACACCCCCCCCCCCCCCCGCACTGCCAGATCCCTTCCTCCCCCCCCCGGCTATCTTCCGGCGACCACCCCCCCACCCGCGCCAAGATCTCGTGATTTTCAATGTGGGTGAGTTTTGAAAATACTTTGAGTTTGAGATGATTTTTGGACTGGTTTTGTGGTAGATCCACCTAATCTCGAGTGCAATTTTTTGGGGTGGGTGATGGGGGATTTTTGGGAGGGTGATGGGGGATGGGAGAAAGGGGTGGCTCGGGTGGGACGGACTGGGGTTTTTTTTTCTTTTTTTTCTCCCCTCTTCTTCTTCTTCTTGTTGCAGGTTTCTGGGGAGGTCGCTTGGGGGGTGAGGGATATGGGTATCCCTTCTTTTTTTTTCCTTCTTCTTCTTCTTCGGCTTTTTTTTTTCTTTTTTTTTCTCCCCTCTTATTCTTCTTCTTCTTGTTGTAGGTTTCTGGGAAGGTCGCTGGGGGGGGATGAGGGATATGGGTATCCCTTTTTTTTCCCCTTTTTCTTATTCGCTGGGGGGTGGGTGAGGGATGAGGGATATAGGTTTCAAATTTTTATTTTTTTGAGAAAATTCAGGTTTTTTAGAAAAAATTAAAAAATTATTTTATTTGCTACGTGGCAGACATTTGACAGCCACGTGGCATATATGTGGCAGCCACGTCAGCATTTAACGGATTAATGGATGAAAAATGTAACGGAGGTACTATATTGAAATAAAATAGTAGTTGAGGTATGAAAGTGAAATGTTTTGAAGTTGTTGTATGCGATTGTAATAGACCTCAAACTTGAGGGGCTACTATGTAATTTACCCTAAAATTTCAAAGGTACTTAAGGTACAATTGTTCATTTTTGTTGTATATGCTGGCCCTTATCGTACTTCTTGACATACTTTTTGGAGGAATGCAATATTCCGAGGTAGTCTTTCACAGACTTTTCGGATCGATGCGTTGTTCCTTCCGGGCTTTCAATAAAATTGCACAAAATTGTGAAGGCATGAGTTAGTTTTTATGAAAAAGCTGTTATATATATATTCAACAATTGCATATATGAATTGACAATATAACATTTGATAAAATATATATTGAAAAATGTTGTAAACTTTCCTAATTTAAGTGTGATTGTGTAAATCCTAAATTAGATTTGATTCTAGTTATCATTTCCTATTACAACTTGTATTATTTGGGGAAGAAGGAATATCTTTTCTCCTTTTACTACTATAAATAAAGGCACAATGTAGGAGAGATAACAACACACATTCCCTTGCAATTCTACAAACATATCTCTCTTAATCTCTTTCCCTCTGCCGCCGGCCCTCTCTCTCCCTATTAGATAAAATAGGTTACAACACGTTATTAGCACGCTCATACCACTGCACTTACTATGTGGCCGGCCTACTACTGGGATCGTGCACGAAATTACATTGGCATGATCGTTTGGGACATCCTGGACGAATAGTAATGTGCCATATCCTCAAATCTTCACACAGGCATCCACTAACCCAAAGTTTAGGTTCAATCCAAGGAATCGCATGTCAAGCATGTTCTATGGGAAATCTTATTACTAAGCCTTCTTATGACAAGATTCGTTGGAATCCTTCCATTTTTCTACAACGGATTCAGGGGGACATTTGTGGACCGATTCACCTTCCCTGCGGACCATCTAAATACTTTATGGTTTTGATTGACGTTTCCACATGTTGGTCATACTTGTGCCTGTTGTCTACAAGGAACGTTGCATTCTATAAACTGTTGGCTCAGGTTATCAAGCTCATGGCTCACCACCCTGATTATCCGATCAAATCTATTCAATTGGATAATGCTGAAGAATTCACATCTAAAACTTTTGATGACTATTGCATGTCGATTGGGGTTGAAGTTGAACATTCTGAACCCCATGTTCACACCCAGAACGGCTTGGCAGATACTTTCATTAAGTGCTTACAAATGATTACTCGATCGTTGGTCATACGTACCAAGCTCCCGATCGCTGCTTGGGGCCATCCAATATTGCATGCAGCAAAGTTGGTCTGCCTGAAGCCTGTTGCGACACAACTATTTAGTGCCCTTAAGTTGGTTAACGGATACGAACCCGACATATCGCATATGCACGTTTTTGGTTGTGTGGTATATGTGCCGATCTCGCCTCCTTTACGTACAAAAATAGGGCCTCAATGAAGGATGGGAATCTATGTTGGATATGATTCTCCTTCGATTATTTGTTACTTAGAACCTTTGACAGGCGATCTGTTTACCGCTCGTTTCGCGGATTATCACTTATATGAGACAGTCTTTCCGTTGTTAGGGGGAGATAAGAACGTCAACGTTCCTGAAGAACGACACGAATTATAATGGACGACTCCCACTCTGTCTCATTTAGATCCCCGCACTGCTCGGTCTGAAATGGAAGTACAACGCATATTAGATCTCCAGAGCATAGCTCAGAGCAAGCCAGATGCTTTCACCGATCTAGCGCACGTAACAAGATCACATATTCCAGCTGCAAATACGCCTGCAAAGATAGATGTACCAAATGTACAACAGACTTCCTTCCTGGAGGCCCAGGGTGCCAATCTTGGTGATCTACGTATATTAGCGGCTAGCCAATCATCTGCCCCTACACAAAAACGTTGCAAACCCCTTGATTCAAAGGGTTCACACCCCCGAACGAGGAAACCCACGACACAAGGTCCTGAATAGCTTACAATGAATCTGACTATCACTTACTCATTCTATCCAACTCATGAGGAAATTCTAGATTATGGAAATTCTATTATCCTAGCTTAGATGATGTGTGGCGTAGAAATGAGATGATTGTCAACGATGCATTAGCATTTGCAGTAGTTACTGAGATCATGTTGAGTTATGACTTTGAATCGCGTTCCGTTGATGAATGCCGACGTAGAACTGATTGGTCAAATTGGAAACAAGCAATCCAAGTCGAACTCGATTCGCTTGCGAAACGTAAGGTGTTTGGACTTGTAGCTCCTACTCCTCCACATGTGAAGCTCGTTGGCTACAAGTGGGTTTTCGTTTGGAAGCGTAATGAGAAGAACGAACTACCACATCAACTAACTGAACTACTTATATTATTGGGGTGATTTTTAGTCATCACCCTCAAGTGGTGGTGATGCTTACCATCTTATTTATTGACGTTGTATGGGTTTAAATTTTAAGATTTGTTCCATCCAAGATATTAAACTCATATGATGATGATAAATAAGGTAGTGAGCATCACCATCATTTGAGTGTGGAGAACAAAAATATTCTTATGATATTGTACGCAAAAGGGGAAAATTTCCTAATTGCAAAAGCAAAATAGAGATGTAATAATTAAAGAGTTTTTAAGCTCTTAATTAATGGTATTTAATTTGCTTGGTAACGAAAATTATTTGGGAGTCAGTCACCAACCGCATGCATGCAAAATGAAGGAGACAATTCATGGACCAAATTACACCACCATATCCTTTGGAACTTCACTTATAGCCCCATGTTCACTTGGAAGACATGAAAATTATGAACAAAATTGATTTTTCTCCTAACCATGCCAACTGGGTCATGATAAATTTATAACTCAATCAAGTTTATTTGCTTTGATAATTAATTTTTGAGGTAACAATTTATGATGAGATTCATTAAATACTAACAATTAGAGGACAATATTAATTGGAGTGCGTTAAAGATAGGGCAATAAGTGACACAACTATAAGTCACATTATCGTGACATATCTTTGTGCTAAAAACAAATTTGTTAGTATCATGTTGATTGCCGTTAAAAAAATCTCTATCAATTGTAATAAATCTAAATTCAAATTCATTAATGAATGGTTGAAAATTTTCATTTTTGTAGTTTTAATAGAAACTCTTTCATGCCACTTAGTACTACGGTCTAGTGGTATTATCTTCACTTGTAAGTTGGAGGTTTTGGGTTCGATTCTTGTCAAAGACGAATTTGAACCACATTATTGTTAGCCCATTATGAGGCTAAACCTATCCCCTTCCTCTTAGATAATATCATTTGTTCGAACAAAAAAAAAATTAAAACTCTTTCATTGTCAAAATTAGTAGAACGACTACTAAAACCATTGGATTATAATTCAGAATGCATATGAGAGAATATTGATAGCTACAATGCTAGAAAACCTTGATTTGTCATAGCCCATGGGCTTTAAAGTTGGGGTTAAAATTCTACAAAAAAATGGCCATTTGTAAACACTATTAACCATACCAATCAACTTGAACCCAATTCCCTTCACTTATATGGAAGAGTTCATATAAGTAACAGTTTGAGATTAGTCCATTTTCAATAAACATGTCCAGTCAACTTGGTGTTTAAAAGAACATTGTTTAGCTTTAGATCACAATGAACTATCGGTGTTTCGCTATGGTTATGAAAATAATCCAGTGAATAATAGCAACACCAATAACAATATCTAGCCCTTGAAGAAGATGTTATTCTTGGATGTATTGATCTCTTTCCTCTTCAATTACAGGAGGTGGATGCAAATCATGCAACCACTCCTCTAAACTCCTTTGGTGCATCAACTAAAAAACTAGAGCTTTGAAATCATCATCAAGATAACATGCAGATATGACCTTGACGAGATTTTGATGCTTGATATTTCTCAAAGCCTGATATTCGGCTATGAACCTCTTTGTTAAACACCTTCATATATACAAGTACAAGCCGAGCTCTATTGTCAGTATAAACAACCCCCTTGTATACAAACTCGAAATTGCCAACACCAGTCAAATTAGCTGAAGAAAACCGATCAATGACTTTTGATAAAGTAGCATATGACACTTACATTGATGGTGGTCAAGTTTGATAGGAACTAGATTTTAATTGATGTGAATATTACACAAAAATACCAAGTACAAGAAGTAGTAATACACTCTTCACACAATGAACCTCATTGGTGATTATTTACATTGCAAACTTCCACATCTACTGTGGTAACATAAAAACTAGACTTCACAGGCAGTACACGAAATTTCTCTATCACAAAAGCACATAAAAAAGAGTTTCTATCCAAGAAAAGTATTCCTAATGGAATGAAGTTCAAATGCAGCGTCATTGATATTCTTTAGTCGATCTGTTGCGGATTCAGCAGAACAAGCAATTCCAATTCTAAATATTGAACTCAAGCACACCTCAACTTTATGAGTTCTCCCACTGCATTGATTGAGATTCTTGTTCATGCCTCCTTCGAGAAGTGGTGCGTCTGCAATCTCAGTAATTTGCCCGGGGAGAGCCATCTTGACAAAATTATGAAGGTTCAAGTTATCACCAAACATGTTGTCAATTGGTCTTTTTCCTGTAAACATCTCCAACAAAAGAATGCCAAAGCTGTAGACATCACCATTTGTTGACACCTCACTCCCCATGCCATACTCTACAATTCAAACATCACATTTGTGTATAAATAGTTCAGTTTGAATTTTGTAAATTAAATACTCCAAAATAAGAAAGGAAATATAATGAAGTATATATCGAACATGTATATACCTAGAGCTGCATAACCAACCGTTCCTCTTATTCCAACGGAACTTGTCTGACTCTGAATTGCTGAAACATTACTCGTTAATTGTGAGAGAAACCTTACTAATCCAAAGTTTGAAACATGGCCAGTCAATTCATTGTCCAAGAGAACGTTGCTTGGCTTGAGATCACAATGAACTATTGACATTTCACAATGATTATGAAGATAATCCAGTGCACAAGCGACACCAATGGCAATTTCTAGCCTCTGAAGAAGACTTAAATTCTTGGGTACATGATCTCTTAACTCTTCACTTCCAGTAGGTGGATGCAGCCACTCCTCTAAGCTCCCGTTGTCCATGAACTCATAAACTAGAGCCTTGAAATCATTACCATGAAAATCAACACTTGAACACACGGTTATAATCTTGACGAGATTTCGGTGCCTAATATTTCTCAAAGCTTCACATTCGGCTATGAAACTCCTCGAAGCTCCATGGCGTAACAAGTTAAACACCTTCACGGCAACAAGTTGAGCTTTATCATCCTCATCAAGAACTCCTTTGTACACAGACCCAAAACTACCAGCACCAATTAAATTAGCCTCTGAGAACCCGTCAGTAGCTTTGAGTAGAGTAGCATATGACACTTGCAAAATAGTGTTCCCCAAAGTGCTCAATGAAATTTCTTTCCTTTTCTTCCTTGACGAACAAAGAAAGAAATAGGAGAACACCATGGCTATTCCTAGAAGAGCAAGTCCAAATACTAAG
Organism: Malus fusca; assembly: GCA_035220775.1. NCBI lineage: Eukaryota > Viridiplantae > Streptophyta > Magnoliopsida > Rosales > Rosaceae > Malus > Malus fusca. The sequence continues at coordinate 8,041,722 of CM069069.1, forward strand.
GGGAGTATTAGTTTCAAGCTACGAGACAATCTTCGTTTCTTGGTCTCTTTAGACTTGCACTTGGGAAGCTTTAAATTAGCAACAAGGCTGCACAGATTAGTGTTGCCAACAACTGAAATAACACTCGCATTTTTTAAAACACCTCCAGTTGGTACCACTCCCCAAAATTGATTGAATGATAAGTTCAGATTACTCAAGATTCTAAAGTCTTCTAAAAAATTTGGAATTTCACCTGAAAAATTATTGCGAGAAAGGTCTAGATCTCGAATCCCTCTCACTGAACTCATAGACAAAGGAATGGACCCGTTGAAGAAGTTTCCTTGCAAATGCAGGACTTCTAAACTCTCACAACCACCAAGGCTACTGGGGAGTTCTCCAGATAACATGTTATCAGAAAGATAAAGTTCACTTAGACTTTGTAAATTCCCAACCTCCGGGGGAAGGGAACTTGTGAAGAGGTTATTAGACAAGTCCAAAGAAATCGATAAGGAGGAGAGTCTAAAAACTTGTTTGGGTATTGTGCCGTTAAGAAGGTTATAAGAAAGATTCAACGCTTGCAACCCATGGCATTCACCCAGACCTGAAGGAATGCTGCCCTCAAGATAATTTCCATCCAACCCAAGATAGTATAACCTGGTTAAATTTCCCAAGGAAGACGGAATATTTCCGGATAATTTGGTCATGAAAATATCTAATCTTCCAAGGTTTGAAAGCTTACCCATGTCAGAGGGGATGTTACCTGTGAAGCTATTATTCCCCAAATACAACGATTGCAAGCTCACCAGATTCCCCATCCCAGATGGGATGCTTCCATATATTTGGTTACCGCCAACCCAAAACGTTTCAAGTTTGGTTGAGAGATTGCATACTGACATGGGCAATGTCCCTCCAAAATTGTTGGTGTTAATAATCAACTGTTGTAACTGGGTGGCATTGGTCAAGTCCGAGAGAAAACTGAAGTCACCATCTTTACCGCTTCCAATATTATTATATTGAATGTTGAACCGCCTGAGGTTGTGAAGCTTTTGGAGATTCGGTACCCGTCCGATTAGGTTGTTACTCCCAACATTAAATAACCAAACACTAGTGACGTTGAATATTGAGGGAGGTATGGACCCAGTGAGTTGGTTGCCGCCGAAGTTGAAGAATTCGAGATTAGGAAGACTTTTGCCAATATCTGATGGAATACTCCCTTGAATTTGGTTAATTTGTATGGAAAATGCAACAAGAGAAGAGAGGTTATAAATGGAGGAAGGGATGCTACCAGACAACTGATTTAACCCCAATCCCAAGATGGTTAATTTTTTCAATTGGCCAAGAGAACTGGGGATGTTTCCCATCAAGTTATTACTACCAAGACTTAGTAGCTGGAGAGACGAAAGGTTCCCTAAGGAAGGAGGGACCTGTCCCGTTACATTATTATAATTTAATGAAAAAAGTTGCAGCTTTGATAGCAATCCAATTTCTGAAGGAATTTTACCCACCAACTTGTTGCGAGTGAAATTCACATGGATAAGGTCGAAGCAATATGATATATTGTGTGGAATACTACCACTAAATGAGTTAACGCCTAATCGCAATACCTGCAATCTACGCAAATTCCCAATTTGTAGAGGAATTTCATGACTGAAGTTGTTGTTTTGCAGCCACAGCTCCCTTAGAAAACTTAGATTTCCTATGTTTGGGGATAGTTTCCCTACCAGATTTTGAGATTGCAGGTCCAGGGTAGTGACCCTTTGGCGATGTCGTCGACTGCACGTCACACCATGCCACATGCAAAAGTGCGTGGATTCGTTCCAGGAGCTCATCATGTTGTAATTATGGAGATCTTGCTTTATTTGAGCTTTGATGGCAAGCAGCGCCAGCCTATCCGTCACATTCCCTCCGAGTCCTGATTGTAGGGAGCTCCAACAGCAAACGAACACTGCACTGAAAAGCAAGTATATTAAGATCAATTTCAAAACCAAAACCCCCATTCCTGATCTGGTTAACTATATAAGTAGAGAGAGAAGCAGAAAGAAATAGAGAGATGGGTGTTGAGTTGTGAGTTTGGTGAGTTCCATTTGTTGCTTGACAAGGAAATTTATAGAAGGATAGGATCATAGGAGGAACTTACAAGTTACACCACAGTTTATGGTTCTTGAAATTCAAATATGAGAAGGAATATTAGGACCTATTGTCTGGCACTTTCTGTACGCCAAGGACCAAGACCATTAAAGCACCTTGATTCCAGGAGCTGACTGGAACCATTTGGCAACCATCCAAAATGAAAAAAACAAATACATGGAATCCTATATTTTGGTTACATCAGACGTCACGCTGGTGTCAATATGAAAGTTTGAAGTCTCTACATTTTTTGAGGGGCTGGACTGTGAGATTGCTGATTTTCTCATAGTTCCCCTAAAGTACCATTGCAAGAAAGCTTGTTGTGGATGCAACCTTTCTAAATATTGTAACAGTTACCAGTTAGATCAAGCTTTCTTAATTTTTAAACTTCATGGGGGCTCAAGACTCGAGAGCATTGATTGAAAATTGTAACATGAAGGTTTAAGTCCCCATTAAACACGTTGGCAGTGGGTCTCTTCCTTGTAAACATCTCCTGCAAGAGAATTTCAAAACTGTAGACACATCCTGTTATTAACGCCTCACTTCCCATACCATACTCTGCCATTCAAACATCAGAAAATATTGTTAGCAAATTGAGAACAAAATAGTTGAATTATGCAAAATTAAAAAATTAAAAAAAAAGGATATTGTGGAGAGGATGTGAATATTTACCTAAAATCACATAACCAATCATTCTTGTTAGTTCAGTGGAACTTGTCTGATTTGTTGAAGCTTTTGTACTGGTCAGTTGTGAGAGAAACCTTGCTAATCAAAGTCAGAAACATGTCCAGTCGACATGTTGTCCAAAAGAACAGTACTTGGTTTCATATCACAATGAACTATCAGTGTTTCGGAGTGATTATGAAGATAATCAACTAATCGAGCGCAAGCAACATCTATGGAAATGCTAAGCCTTTGCAAAAGATTTAAACACTTAGATTAAACGGCAAACTAGAACGACTGAATGCAACCATGGTCGTGTTAATAAGCAAGCACTTCTATCTATCAAATATTAAGGCAGAAGTTAATTTACCAAACAATAAATATTTTGTGACTTGCAATTCCATTTTGACGTAGGGACACTGCTCAAATAATGACACCAGGAACACTGATTGTTTAGATTGACCGCTCGAAAAAGATTATACCTGTCAAAAACATGACGACTGTTAGAAAATGCCTGCATATTCTGATACTACGTAGATACGAGGAAAATGAACTTTTATTTCCAATAACAAAACAACAACCTGCCAACACATACAACCCAAAACAACAAAGTAGAAGCCGCTAGCAACAAAGTGACCAATTAGTACCACACAGAGAACAGCGATAACGATAACACAATGCCTTCTCCAAACCATTCTAATCAGAAACAAGCAGATACAGAGACTATTCGCAATGACAATAATGAAGACATATTACAGGACACATGATATCTACATATCTACACAAAATCCAGTTCTCTGATTTGATAAAAAAAAAATGTGCACGCGCAAACTGTGGCTACCAGATTCTCATGCAGGGAATTGATTAGGTTCATGAAGTCAAAAAATTAAATCAGACATCGAGGAGGAGCTTACCCAACAATCAATAGTATCAAAGAGAGGACCCACAATACATATTGATACGTATTGTGTTTAGATTTAACTAGAGTACTAACACGTCCATGGGGAGCATTCCGATGGGTAAGCCATTTAAACAGGGGGTGGATCAAAAACAAAAATCCAAGAAGAAATCTGGAGACAAATCCTCCAATTTGAGCAAAGTTGTCCACGTGTGGTAGAATTCCCACTGCTAAGTTTATTATGATGATAAAAAGGAGAGTAAGTCATGCTGCTAACTGCAGATAGAAATCTGAAACTGTAAGATCAAAGGGTCATGCACATACTATAAAGAGGTGCATCATTGAGTATACAGAAACTTTATTTACCTTATTTACATACATTGTCCAATTTGATATGAGCTCTGAAAGCATGCTTCCGAGTAAACCAAAAAGTGCACCAGAAGCACCAACAGAAACACCATATTGAATAAAAAGAGCTGAAAGCAAACTCCCACCAAAACCAGACGTGAGATATAGGAAACCAATTCGAACTGCAGAAGAACAAATCAGAAAAACATTAGAATTTCAAACCAATTAGTTAAAACAGTTACATGATGTAGATCAGCATCAAACTATTATTTTTTCAATCTTTTCAAATAGACGGCATCTTGAAACATTTCAAAATGAGGCGCCATGTCTACATGTACAGGATATCCAAAACAATCCTTGTTCCCACAAATGTGATGGAAAACTGAAATAATCTCTCAGCTTCCGTTTCAAGCAATTTTATTCTGTAAAATGGAAAACTATGTCTAAAACTAAAGTCATATTTGGCGTATAAACTATTTTCTTTGCTCACCGCTGAATAAAACATCCTCTTGTTTCCATCAAACCTAGCAACATACTGGTGTAAGTTACAATGCAACCAACACTGCATGACCACTACTCTAGGATTACAATTCAATAAACAAATGCATAGAAATCCTCTGTAGATTAATCGCAAGGTAGCTAAAGCCATCCGGAAAGTGTTTCTCTTCTAGATTTATGAAAGAAGTTTTGCACTTGGTAACTAATTTATTATTCTACAACTTATGCCGTGTGCTTTATCTTTTACTACAAACACTTATGGATGTGGCCATACATGCATGATAACATACATGAAGCTAAAAATCCAGATGCATGCCAAATCCAAATTCTTGCTCAAGCCGAATTCCAATGAATACAAGACTCAGCATATTGGCAAGCACATGGAAAACTCCAGCATGTGATCACATACATGAGATCAGCCGCCATCCCTGGTGTTGATGAACCACTCCCACTCTTTGCGCGTCTAGAGCACCCATCTTTTCTAACCTTTAGGATGAAAACACATGAGAAACAAGTTAGATATGCAACTGAGATCTATTGACCCTTATGGGGCATGTCTATAGCTCTTATTTCCAAACAGATGATAGCTCCCTCGCCCTTGTAGTGCTACTTTTAGCAGTTATAGACTTTGGATGATGCATACCGAAATGAGCACATTAAACAGCTTAAAAGAATGACAAAACAAACAAGTCCTTTAAATGCATACCTGCTCTTACCAGATCGTTCTACCATGATCGTTCTACCATTGGCCTCACAGACCAAGGAAAGTCGAACGAAAATTTTGAAACCAAGTTGCTAAAGAACACTAATGTAAAACTTTAAGCCTATAACATACTACAGGGGACATTTTGATTAACATAGCAATCTAATCAAACCAAGTAGTTCACTACTGTAGCTCTTCGAGCACCTTTCTTTATTGTTCAAGCATTTCCGATACTCCGACATCAAATAGACATCAAGCATGGCCTGAGTGTCACTAAATACCTAAAACCCTCATTACCTCTCAAGCTCCTTTAAGTTTCTCAACTAATCGTAGATTCGCTTCTATATTCACTAGGTTTCCCAAGTCCAACATTGATTAAAACCAGAATTACATCAAGCTTCATGTAGTTCAACTATTTTCTTTACACATATATCTAATATAACCAAAATTCTAAATCCACCAACTCAGAAAATTTGCCAAATTTTTTGTAAAAACATGACTTTCACAATTACTCTTACCTAAATAGGTCTCAACCTTGATTGATCCCACCCTAATTGCACAAAACAAATAAAACGAGTCCAACCATCCAACCCTCCTCATCATAATTTCACCAGAAACACAAAACGAAAGCAACTTACATTAAATAGGACCGCCACTGCGTCAGTTCCCCACAATCCACAACTAAAATTTTCCAAATTTCCACATGCGAGCACCCAACAAATTCCGAAACACAAATTTCAACCCAAAACTGCAAACCCCAACAAATTTAAACACAGAAACTAATAAAAGAGTGAAGCTTTACGTGGTTGAAGACGGCCCAAGAAGTGGGTTTTCCTTGAAGGGCTGGAAGGAGAGGCGATGAGATTTTCAGCCACGGTATTAGCAATATCTGTTTAGATTTTTGTTTAAACGTGAACTTTGTAAGTTTTTTATATTTTTTTTGTTGTAAGTTTTTTTTTTTTTTTTTTGGATTTTTTACCATAGAATTAATTCTGACCGTTGAATTTTCAAAATTTTAATATCAAATACGCCACAAAGTGTCACGTAGCACAACATCATCTTTTTAAATTTCTTTTATCTTTTGAAATTTAATGGCCCGGATCAAAAAACTGTTGAAAATCCAACAGTTGTGGGGCGCTCAAATTGAAGCTGTTTGGTTCACATCGGTGGATTGGGCGCCCAACTTTAAATTTTAATTAAAAAAATATTTACTAACTTTATTTAAGTGAATTTGGGCTTCTTTGGTCTTTTTGGCAACTCACATTTTGTTGTACACCCACCAATATGCTTAAATAATGAACTTTTATTATTACTAATTTCAATCATGTTTAACATATAATAAAATTTGAAAGGACCAGTTAGTACTAAGCACTAGTAGTATTTCTCTTCACTTGTAAGTAAGAGGTTTTAGGTTCGATTCTCGACAAAGACGAATTTAAACCACATTATGATGGTTGTTCTTGTTCCATCACCAATGGTTGCATCATGTCTGGTGTTTGATTTTTTCTATTCGTATAACTCATGTAGCGATCTATTCATGTCACAGCCATCGCTGGGTGATATGTCAACGAAACTGTGATGCAAAATTTGAAAACACATTAGAGTCAATAAGGATCATTAACATGCTCTTACAATGATTATGAACATTAATTTTGTCATTAGACGTGAGATAAAGTGATAAAATTTCAATTAAGATTGCTAGATGTGATTCGTGATGTGAAATGGTTAGCTTTCTTGAGTTCTATACCTTCCAATCTGTATAGAACATCTTATTTTTAAACAAAATTCATTGTGCCCGGAACACCACATGCTATTGTTAATTTTTTTAAAACAAATATTTCATCACTTGTATAGCGACACGTGGTGAACTATAAATTACATTGCAAAAGATGAAGATTGGTAAAGAGGAAGAGAAAGAATTGGTAGAGAGAAACAAAAGAGATTGTATTGATTGATTAGAGAAAATGTATACAAATGAACTTAATGAAAATAATAGCTATACCATCCCTTATATAGCCATATATTCCAATTACAATAATACCCTTCTAACTATACTAACAAACTCCACTACTATAATAGTGCCATGTGGCATTTCTGTTATTACTAAATATTTATGTTATTATGAACCACTCACTGAAAAACCCTCCTTATGTTTGTTGGCACAAATAAATGACAATGTGCGTTACTAATTCTTATGAGGCTACATACAATGTTTGTAACGTGGCAGTTATTTATTCATAAATAAATATTGGAACGAAAAAATTAAAAAAGAATAAAAACAACATAAGAATTGTTTTAGTTCTGAAAAATACACATAAAATTTCAACAGATAAAAAAAAATTACCTTCGTTTGAAAGTAGATGTTTGAAAGTAGGATTGATGATAGATTCACCAAATAAATTTCCCTTTTGTATCAGTGTACTGTGTACAGGCAGAATTATGATTGAAAATTCAAAAAATAAAAATAAAAACTTTATTCTTGACTACAATGTAAGAATAATTTAGAGGTTAGGTAAACTCGATTTGCAAAAGTGTTGTGAGTATAAAAATTAACGCCAAGAGCATTTGGTAAATGTGTATGTCTAGAGGTTGTGAATGTGTATAATGACCAAACAAGACATAGTTCTAATTAAGATAAAAAGGTTGGGTTGTTACTAATTATACCTCTGGTAAATCAACGATTAGATGATTAGCTTGAACAATAAGCTATGCATTCCAGTTGTAGAATCTTTAAAGGATGGGTTTGAAATTTGATACTATATATGGTAAAGATAGAATTTCAAAATTCGCAATATTCCATTTTTTCAAACTTGTCTTTGTTTATTTCCTGATTTTTTTTCATTTCCTACCATATCAGATTATATTATATTTATCCTACTATCTTAGAAAATTTTCAATATCGTAAATGCAAATAAGCAAAATCTTATATACTTTGTTTTTTTGCTTCAATTTCTTTCATATTTATGCAGAAAATTTTATAACTATGCAAAGAAAAATACAAACATGTAGGACTAGAATTGCAAAATCCCTAGTATTGCATTTTTGTACAATTTCCTTTTGTGAATTTTCCATTTTTCATTTCCTAGCATATCAAGTTTTATATTATTTTATAATCTTTATTATTATGTTAGAGAATTTCAAATATGGTAAAGCAAAGAAGAAAAATCGCTTATGCTTTATTTTTGGCTTCAATATCTTTATGTCTATATGCAGAAATGTTCCTTGTATCTCAGATTGGTTTCTTAAATTTGCAATTGTACATATAATTACCAAAACGATAAAAATTGCTATGCTTATCAAATGTATGTGGTAAAGTATGGACCATTACGTGCATTGATGTATATTCTAAGGCATAATGTTCAAAGTAACAACACTCACATATTTTAAATAGCTCTGTAACTCGTAAAATAACAAGTTAGCTAAAATGTAGTCTCTTGAACTTTCTAAGGCACAAAGGTCATTGCACATACTTTAAACCATAGTATCAAGTCGCACAACAACCAAATTGCTTAATTGATTACAAATATCTAATTTTTTTTATTATATATTACAAATTGGTGCTGTTATAGACAAGTGTACCGTAGGCCATTAGAGCAAGTCCACCGGAGTGGACTTTGCCCAGGACCCAGCACAAAAACAAGGCCAACACCCTGTCAATTTGCTCCACCCCCTCAACTTGACTGGTACCCAGCCCGAGCTGGGCAATGGACCAGCCCAAAAGAGACTGAGCAAGAAGCCGGGTAGTTGGCCTGGCGCGTGCGCTTCACGGAGGCGTGGCGCGAGTGCCCAACAGAGGTTTCAGAGCGCGGGCCCGCGTGACAGGCGCACTCAGTCCCCCCCCGAGTTGGCGACGTGGCTACCCCTCTGCCGTTGGATTTCCAACGGCTAGTTTTCTAGACCGTTGGATTTCCAACGGTAAAAAAAAATTAAATTTTACTTTTAAAATAGACCGTCAGATCAAAGATCAACGGTCCACCTTTTTTTCACAAAAAAGTAAATAAAAAAAAAAGGCCCAACGGTCAGAAATATGACCGTTGGCCACGTGTCAACTCCCTGGCTCTTGGATTTGAATTTTTTACAAATCCAACGGTCCAGATTAATTAACTATATTAAAATTCATTAAAAATTATTAAAAAATACAGAAAAATTATTAAAAAATACAGAAAATTTTAAAAAAATTACAGAAAATTTTGAAAAATGTTAATTTTTTTCCTATAAATACCTAACCCTCATCTTCCACCTTTACACCACATTTCAATATTTTCTACACTTTCTATACTATCTACATTTCAATATTTTCTACACTTTAAGAGAAAAAAATGTCTTCGTGGAAGCTCATTGAAGATGTTACGTTGTGTGAATGTTGGGTTCACACTACTCATGACCCGATTACGGGTAATGAGATGGATAAGCGAGAAATGTGGAGTAAAATTACGAAAGCGTTTTGCGATGTACATGGAGAAAACGCCAGAACTAGTCAAGGTCTTCAAGGTCGTTGGAAAAAACTCAACGCATCATTTACTTGTTGGAAAAACGCCATCTCTCATGCTTCCGGTAACCTCAGTAGTGGGACAAGTTTAGCGGATCAGGTGACAATATTTTTATTTATTTATATGCATTCCACCCACATCAATATTTTTATTTATTCGTATGTAATTTTTATGTTATTTCTTATGTAATTTTTATATGCATTCCACCCACATCAATATTTTTATTTATTCGTATGTAATTTTTATGTTATTTTGACAAATGTTGACCACCTTGGGTAAATGCCATTTGCAAGGTAGTATGATCCCTCGTATTGGGTACCATTAACCCAATATGTGCATCTCGGCGAGTTTCCTTGCAGCAGTTCGTCAAACACTGGGGATTGGGCAAGGATATTTAGGTCATTCTGAGCTCTTGGAACACAAAAAAAAGCATGCCAAATCCATGTATCAAATGAAGCCACCGCTTCCAAAATGATGTTTTTGGCTCCTTTTCTGTCGCCATATGCTCTTTGCCACGCACTTGGACAGTTTTTCCAAGTCCAGTGCATGTAGTCGATGCTTCCAATCATGCCAGGGAAGCCTCGCATCTCACCCTTCCTCAAAAGCCTTCACATGTCTCTTGACGTGGGTGTTCGGAGGTACTCATTGGTGTACAGGGCTTCAATTGCAGAGCAAAACCGCATCAGGGACTCCAGAACAGTTGTTTTTCCCATCCTCGCGATCTCATCCACTTGATCTGCAGATGCTCCATATGCAAGCATTCGCAAGGATGCCGTAATTTTTTGCTCGGGAATAAGACCTAGAACATGAAAAGCATCCTCTTTTTGCACAAAGTATGAATCATGGTTGCAAATATCACTCATGATTTTGTTGAACAAATTTCGTTGCATTCTAAAACGCCGTCTAAAAATATGATCAGGGAATATGCTATTGGGAATAAAATAATCTTCCAATAGATTTTTACCTCGTTTTTCCCTTTTTCTATCGAGGTTTGCAACACGTATTGGTTTGGCTATCGAGGTTTGCAACACGTCTTGGTATGGTGATCATCCTCATCCTCCTCCATGAAGAAAGCCTCATCTCCACCTCCACCTTCCTCGAGATTGGCCAATTCTGCCTGTTGTGCCAACAACCTTTGTTGTTGCTCCTGCAACTGTTTATACACCCTTCTTGAAGAAGACATTGTAATAAGAACTCAAGATTTGAAAACGATGAACAAGGATTCTGAGCTAAAAAGAAGGATTGAGCTTGGTGTGAGGATGGATGTAGGGATGTAGGGTTTATATGGACAAAAAAATAAAGGATGAGGTTCTGGACAATGCCACGTGGCACTACGTGATTGGTTGAAAATCTTATCGAAATCTTGGCTAAATTATTGTAAACCGGAAGTGACACGTGGCGTGTCGGGATTGGTCGAAAATATTATCGGAAATCTATCCACAAAATAGTACGTTCGGATAATGACACGTGGCATGACGTGATTGGTTGAAAATCTTATCGAAATCTTGGCTAAATTATTGTAAAACGGAAGTGACACGTGGCGTGTCGGGATTGGTTGAAAATCTTAGCGAAAATCTATTCACAAAATAGTACGTTCAGATAATGACACATGGCGTGACGAGATTGGTTAAAAATCCTATCCGAAATTAAAACTATTTTATTTTTTTATTCTTTTAGAAAAAATTGAAAAATATTTTAAATAGGCTGGGTGCCAGCGCATTTTGTAGGGATGGAGATCGTTTGTGCCAGCGCATTTTTTTAGGGGTGGAGATGCCTTGGCCTATTACTGTTCATTGGAGTCTGTTACTGTTCACTTGAGTGGATAAATACGCTGGGTGCTGGCACAAAGTCCTTAGGGGTGGACTTGCTCTTAGAGAGAAGAAAAAGAACCCACAAATATAACTCCAAAATCCCTGCTAGTATACCGCATTTGAGAAATTTCCTTTTGTGTATTTTCCTTTATTCGTTTCTTACCAAATATTTTATATATCTTTTTACACCAATCCTGTTATGTTAATTTTTTTTTATTATGATAAATGCAAAGAAGCAAAATCTCATATAATTTATTTTTCGCTTCAGTTTCTTTCATATTTATGGATAAACAATCCTTCTATATCAGATTTGTTTCTTGAATTTACAATTATTCCATATAATTACCAAAACAAAGCAATTGCTATGTTTATAAAATGTATGGAGTATGGACCATTATGTATGTTGGTGTATTATTCTAAGGCTGATACAATGTACGAAGAAAAACATTCCCATGTATTCCTAAATACTTTACTGAGTGATCGAAATAAAGGAAAAACAGAACATTGGTATGAGGCTTTTAAGAAAAAAAATATATCATATTCAGAAAATTAAAAAGAAATGTTATTATTCAAGAAAATTAAAAAGAAATATTACATTTTTTGTTCCTTCATAGCCATAGTTGCCGATGCCTAACTCATGGTAGTCCATCCCACAATTTTAAAGGGCTTGTTCGGGCAGGAATTTCACCGGAAATGGTCCCTAGCTCGAGCACACAGCTCCCCAAGGAGTTGACACTTTGGTTGGTTGTCAGGCTCTTGCTTGCTTGTCGGGCTACAAGAAGAGGACATAGTTAGTTCTGAAAGGTGCCTTTGTCGAGCCTTAAGTGTAGGTCGTGAGGCTCGCAATCAAAACTAAATAAGTGCTAAGACGTGCCACTACCATCTCTATATGGCAGATGTAGAATGAGTGTATTTAAGCCGGTTACTTGCGCCCCAAGTTACTCTAACTTCTCATTATCAAAGGATTGTCGTGGATGGGTTAAGTCCACATTAAGTTCTTTTTTATGCCTTGAGATCAAGGACTTTTGTTTATCTTATATACTTCAAAGTGTGGAGGTCCAGATCTAATCAAAACATCAGTTTCATTTACTTTCACGATAGTAAAAGTACTAAGTGAACCAAATATGAGAGTTAATGGAACTTCGGATCATTAAGAGATCGAAAATGACTTGCATATCTATTGAAGGATACATTATAATATCATATCTATTAATGGAAAGGGAAAAACAAAGAGAGTCGGGCAAAGTTAAAACGTCTTGCGGTCTCTTCCCTTGGCAGTTTACAAAAAGGATACGGTTGTTCGTGTCTTCCAAATATGAAAAGGAATAAGTCCAAGTAAATGATAACAACTTTGGCTTGTTTTTTTAGACGACTTGACAAGCTTACTTCCACTATTGGGACCTTTTGTCTGGCACTTTCGGTACGCCAAGGACCAAGACCATTAAAGCACCTTGACTCCAGAAGCTGACTGGAAACATTTGAGAAGGAATAAGACCAAGACCTTTTGTCTACCATTGCTTACCCACGTTAAGTTCAGCTGATTTCCTATCTGGCTCAACTGCAAGATTGGTGCATATATGCATATAAAGAACAATATGTCAGTACAAAACCAATTTATAGTACTAACAAAGTACGTTGCAGAAGCAATTTCGTGACAGAATTTCGCGAGACATTTCTTAAATTATGTTTCTTTAAGGCATTAGACTAAATGGCATACCAAACTAGAACGACTGAATGCAACCATGATCATATTAATAAGCAAGCACTTCTGTCTATCAAATATTAAGGCGGAAGTTAATATGCGCAGAAAAGTACAACATATTATCAGACAATAAATATTTTGTGACTTGCAATTCCATTTTGATGTAGGGACACAGCTCAAATAATGACACCAGGAACAGTGGTTGTTTAGATTGACGCCTTGAAAAAGAGTAACCAAGCCAAGAGTATACCTGTCAAAAGCATGACTTCTGTCAAAAAATGCTTGCATATACTGATACTACGCAAATACAAGGAAAATGAACCTTTATTTCCAATAACAAAACAACAAAGTACTGCCAACACATGCAATCCAAAACAGCAAAGTAGAAGCCGCTACCAACAAAGTGATCAATTAGTATTACATAGAGAATAGCGATAACACAATGCCTTCTCCAAACCATTATGATGAGAAACAAACAGATACAGAGACTATTTGCAATGAAAATATTACAGGACACATGATATCTACATATCTACACAAAATCCAGTTCTCTGATTTGATAAAAAAAATGTGCACACGTCAACTGTGGCTACTAGATTCTCATGCAGGGACTCGATTAGGTTCATGAAGTCAAACAGTTAAATCAGAGATCGATGAGGGGCTTACCCAACAATCAATAGTATCAAAGAGAGGACCCACAATACATATTGATACGTCTTGTGTTTAGATTTAACTGGAGTACTAACACGTCCAGGGGGAACATTCCGTTGGGTAAGCCATTTAAACTGGGGGCGGATCAAAAACAAAAATCCAAGAAGAAATCCGGACACAAATCCTCCAATATGAGCAAAGTTGTCCATGTGTGGTAGAATTCCCACTGCTAAGTTTATTATGATGATGAAAATGAGAGTAAGCAATGTTGCTAACAACATATCGAAATCTGAAACTGTAAGATCAAAGGGTCGTGCACATACTATAAAGAGGTGCATCATTGAGTATACATAAATTTATTTACCTTATTTACATACATTGTCCAATTTGATGTGAGCTCTCAAAGCATGCTTCCTAGTAGACCAAAAAGTGCACCACAAGCACCAACAGAAATACCATATTGAATAAAAGAGCTGAAAGCAAACTCCCACCAAAACCAGTGTCACATCCCAGCCCGGCCCCCACTACATCCTGAGCTCGACTCCACCGTAGCACGATATTGTCCGCTTTAGGCCCCGACCACGCCCTCACGGTTTTGTTTCTAGGAACTCACACGAGAACTTCCCAGTAGGTCACCCATCCTGGGAATGCTCTCGCACGAACTCGCTTAACTTCGAAGTTCCTACGAAACCCCAAGCTAGTGAGCTCCCAAAAAGCATCATGCTAGGTAGAGATGAGAATATACATATAAGGCTTACATGATCCACTCCCCTTAGCGATGCAGGATCTTACAATCCACCCCCCTTAGGTAGAGATGAGAATATACATATAAGGCTTACAGGATCCACTTCCCTGAGCGATGCATGATCTTACAATCCACCCTCCTTAGGGGACCCGACGTCCTCGTCGGCACACTTCCGGCCAGGGATTGGCTCTGATACCAAATTGTCACATTCCGACCCGGGCCCCCACCACATCCCGAGCTCGACTCCACCGTAGCACGATATTGTCCGTTTTGGGCTCCAACCACGCTTTCATGGTTTTGTTTCTGAAAACTCACATGAGAACTTCTCAGTCGGTCACCCATCTTGGGATTGCTCTCGCACAAACTCGCTTAACTTCGGAGTTCCTACTGAACCCGAAGCCAGTGAGCTCCCGAAATGCCTCGTGCTAGGTAGAGATGAGAATATACATATAAAGCTTATAGGATCCACTTCCCTTGACGATGTGGGATCTTACAACCATACATGAGATATAGGAAACCACTTCGAACCACTAAAGAACAAATCAGAAAAACATTAGAATTTCAAACCAATTAGTTAAAACAGTTCATCAAAACAACTATACATGATGTAGATCAGCATCAAACTATTATTTTTTCAATCTTTTCAAATAGACGGCATCTTGAAACATTTCAACATGAGGCGCCATGTCTACATGTACAGGATATCCAAAACAATCTTTGTTCACACAGATGTGATGGAAAACTGAAATAATCTCCCAGCTTCTGTTTCAAGCAATTTTATTCTGTAAAATGGAATACTATGTCTAAAACTAAAGTTTGAACCCCATCTTCGGTGTATAAACTCTTTTCTTTGCTCACCGCTGAATAAAACATCCTCTTGTTTCCATCAAACCAAACAACATACCGGTGTAAGTTATAATGCAACCAGCACTATATGACCACTACTCTAGGATTACAATTCAATAAACCAATGCATAGGAAATCCTCAATAGATTAATCGCAAGGTAGCTAAAGCCATCCGGAAAGTGTTTGTCTTCTAGATTTATGAAAGAAGTTTTGCACTTGGTAACTAATTTATTATTCTACAACTTATGTCGTGTGCTTTATCGTTTACTACAAACACTTATGGATGTGGCCATACATGCATGATAACATACATGAAGCTAAAAATCCAGATGCATACCAAATCCAAATTCTTGCTCAAGCGAATTCCAATGAATACAAGACTTAGCATATTGGAAAGCACATGGAAAAATCCAGATGCATAACTAATCGTAGATTTGCTTGTATATTCACTAGGTTTCCCAAGTCCAACATTGATTAAAAACAGAATTACATCAAGCTTCATGCAGTTCAACTATTTTCTTTACACATAACTACTATAACCAAAATTCCAAATCCACCAAGTCACAAAATTTGCCAAAAAATTTGTAGAAACATAACTTTCACAATTACTCTTACCAAAAAAAGTCTCAACCTTGATTGATCCCACTCTAATTTCACAAAAAATAAAAATAAAAAAAAACCAGTCCAACTATCCAACCCTCCTCATCATTATTTCACCAAAAACACACAAACAAAAGCAACTTACATGCGAGCACCCAACAAATCCCGAAACACAAATTTCAATCCAAAACTGCAAACCCCAACAATTTTAAACGCAGAAACTAATAAAAGAGTGAAGCTTTACGTGGTTGAAGACGGCCCAAGAAGTGGGTTCTCCTTGAAGGGCTGAAAGGAGACTAGATGAGATTTTCAACGGAAATGACTCCGGATCCCTTCCACCAAATCCACAAGTCCGGGATCTGGCCCTTAAAAAAGGTCTACACTTTGGCTGAGGTCTCCACTCACAATGATCGCAAGGACTGCTGCCTCGTCGTCGATGGCAAGGTAATCTTTTAGCTCATTCTGAACTGCGGTTTTCAGTTAAAGTTAAATTTGGGGATTTTGCATCTGGGTTGTGTTATTTTGTGGGTTTGTGTGTGTGATTGAATCTGGGTTTTGCTCTGATTGGATGTGTGTGAAGTGTTTTGTTAGTGGGTTTTGATTGGTTTAGTTGAATTTTGGTTTATACTAGAAAATTTGCCCGCGCTTTGTTGCAGGTTTTGAATCTATTATCTACAATTGGCATGATTAATTTCTATAGAAAGTAACTGAAAAGACCGTCTAGCACCTAAGAACCAATAAAGTGAAACTTTGCTTGCTATATATGGATATACATGCTATAAGAAACCATTCATATTCAGTTCCAGCGACAATATCGCTTTTCTTGAGTCCATTTTGAATGATATTTCTTGTGGCTTTGGATCAACAATAGTACTTACAAAAGATTACGAAACATTGTTTCATTTACCTGAAGAAAAATGACAAAATATTGTTTTACTTAGTTACCATTCAAAAAATTAGAATGACACTGAAAATATTTCTGTTATTCAAATATCATATGCCAGAATGAAATCGAAAAACTAAACTTTGAATTCAAAACTATTCACATGCGGAATAAATTGAAATGCCTCAGAATATTATCATGATCCAATTGTATATGGAAAATGCCTGAAAGTAATCCATGCCTTTCTCAAAAATAGGTCATTCAGCGTTGAGCACCAAGTAATAGCCTCTAATATCAGAGAAAATACCTGCCAAGAAAAGAAATTAAAATATTAGGCATATGAGTGCAAGCTTACAGAAACTTTGTTTTTGTACACTTTCTTCTCCCTTCAATGATTGTTTGTTTCTTATCCAGAAAAATAAAATGAGCAGGTTAATGATAATCACATGTGCAAAATGCTAATCCTATGGTCTAAAGCTAACTGAGTTTTTAAGTGTAAAATCCCTAATTTCACTGCATTTGGATTGATTACAGTTCGTGACTTGTTAAACTTGACATCTCCTTGTACATTTTGGGAACTTGACAGCTTAAGGAAGTGCTCATAAAATCAAATTACACAATATCTACTCAAAACTTAGAGAATGGACTCAATTAGTCAACAAACAGGTGCCTCACACTTAAATATTAAAGACCAAAGAGAGAAAACCAAGCCAAACTCTTCAAAATTCGTTGGCACACATGCTTCATTGGCTCAATTGAATGAATAATGCATACTTGGATACAACAATTTGCACAATTGTTAGAGATTGGCATAAGCCTCCAAACTTGAAAAAATTTGAAACCTTATGAAAGCAGAACCTGTTTTCCTTCATATTTGTGCTGTTTCGATGAGCTTATTGGTAGTAATTATAACGCACCACAAAGTAGCCCACAATAATCCTATTAATTTTCCTTATTAACACTAAAATTTGTCGATTGTAGCATATGAAAATAAGGGTCTTTCCCGCAGAAGATTGTTTTATCCAAATACTTCAAATGTCACAAAAACGGAGTGGCTGTCTCCACTGACCAGCCACCGAACAAAAATTATTAGACTAACTTATACTTATCCAAATGCAACGAAATTTTATACACATAAACTAGACACACCAAGCTATGCTCACACCAAGCTGTCTCCATTGGTCGTGCTTGTTGACTTTCCACAGCTTTGAACTCGAACTGGCCTAGGGAACTTCTTAGCAAGGAAAATGAGACTTGATTGGTGGTGGTGATTTGATGGCCTTGTACGGCGAGGCTGTGCACTTTGGCGACTGATGCGTCCATATGTTGTTGAAGCTTCTCGAGCTCTTGGTTTCAACTCGGACTCCTTCTGCCGGGTTGATTGAGTCTGCAGGCTGCATTCTTCTCTGCTTGTTTCTTATGCACGGCAGGTAGGCACGAGGTAGAGGTGGTGGTCTGTTTCTTTGTTCAATCTGTCCAAGTGCCGACCGATTGCTTTCTTTCTCCTTGTCTCGCAGGCAAGAGCAAGGGTAAAGGAAAAACATGCCATGAGATATCTTTGCATTTGACTCTGATGATATGAGATACTTTTGCTTTTGAAGAAGTATCGTTCCACAGGTTTATTCTTGAACTGGGTCGGGGAACTTCTTAGCAAGGAAAATGAGACTTGATTTTGAAGATGAAGTAGCACCTTGTCTCCACATGCTTCAAGGTATCATTTTCACTTGCCTTATCTGTTCTCCAGGCAGATGTGGCATCTTCTTCGGAAGTACATCAGCAGTTGAAGATGAGCACTCGAGAGCAATGCTAGGTAAGCAATCAGGAAGGAGTTCCAGGCAGTCGGTTCTTAGATCAGAAGATTGATACCAAGTGCTGGCTGATTGCTCGCTTTCTCCTTGTCACAAAGACAAGGAAAATGACAGGGAGAAAGCATGATATGAGATACTCTTGCTTTCAACCTTCATGATATGAAATACTTTTGCTCTTGATGACTTGTTTGCAGAGGTACCCCAAGGGATGAAGAATACAGAGTAACTCGAAAGGTTTCTTTGGGAATGCATTTTCGGAGATGAAGAAGTGCTGAGAGGGTGTGCCTTTGCTGTGGAAGGCGAAGGTAGATACTTATAGGACTTTTCTTCACAACCGGAACTATTCTCTCACTCATTGTCGGCAACCGATGGATGGATGAATAGTACAAATTACGCGCTTTCTAACAAAGCTGCCCGTAATTTCCGCAAAGCTGCAGGTTGCATGTGACGAGTGACGACACGTCTGGACAAATTGATCTTTTGAAATCCGGGGTTCGGCTCGTGGTTTCTGAGCAAGCCCAGCTTTTGAGAAAGGAAACGCCGCTTTTGAGAAAAGAATCCGGCTTTTGAGAAAGGAAACGCCGCTTTTGAGAAAAGAATCCGGCTTTTGAGAAAGGAGCCCCGACTCTTCGATTTATGAGGAGCGCCTCTTTGATTTCTGAGGAGCGCCTCTTTGATTTCTGAGGAGTGCCTCTTTGATTTCTTCTTTTTATAGAGGCGCTAATTTTGTTCCACAACACACTTGAGCTCCCTCCTGTAAACACTCCATTCTTGCACTTTTTTAATCTTGATCAG
This sequence comes from Malus fusca, assembly GCA_035220775.1. Taxonomy (NCBI): domain Eukaryota; kingdom Viridiplantae; phylum Streptophyta; class Magnoliopsida; order Rosales; family Rosaceae; genus Malus; species Malus fusca. Next base: position 8,061,269 of record CM069069.1, read on the forward strand.
TTCGACCTCTTCTTTTTCTTCACACCTTCAAATATGTCTTGCCCTTCTGACCGTAGCCTTAACTTGAATGTTGGGGAAGATATTGATATGTCTTCTCCAACCAACATTTGGCAGCCGTCCTTCATATCCCCAAATGGTCCTCTTACAGTTGGGGATTCCATGATGATGAATGATACAACCGCTTCGGTGGTGGCCAGAAATCTGCTCACTCCTAGAGACACTAGGATACTTTCCAGGCGGTCCGACGAACTGGCTGTTCAGGACTCTCTGGCCTACAGCGTCCGATGTGCAGGCTCAGTATCAAACATGGGCCAGCGCCTTCTTGCTCGATCTCGTCAGGTTGAGTCGTTGATGGCTGAAGTGGCTAGTCTTCGGCAAGAGGTCAGAGTGCTTAGGCATGAGAACAAAGAGTTGCACATGCTCGCAACTAATTACTCAACAAGCATGAAAAGGAAGCTTGATCAGCTGCAGGAGTCCGAAGTGCGGATTCAGAGTGATCATCAGAGGTTTGTGGCGTTACTCCAAAGGCAACTTCTGCCTTCTTCTTCTGGCGCTTCACCAAGTGTTGAGGCTCCGGAAAATCAGACTCTGGCGCTTCGTCTTTCTGGAGGTCCGTCGAATGCTGAGGCACTACCTGACCAATGAATGCTATTAGCTTACACATCATTGTAAAATATTTTTACTTTTATGTTTTTTTATTTTTTTTATTTTTAAATCAATGTTAAATATGTAAATCAATGTAAAAAGACTTTGTTTAACCTTCCCCTACACTTAAACTAAATAACACAAACTCACAGAAATCAACCAAATAACACAACTAACTAAACAAAACAAAATGAAAGCAGTAAAGATAAGGGTGTAAGAATGCAAATCTGATTTGGTTAGCGATTCCAAAGTCTCCCTTCGTTGAATGCTTAGGTTGCCTCCCAAGAAGCGCTTGCTTTAACGTCTTTGAGCCGGACGAGACTTCCATTCAAACTTTATGAGAGCCCACGACATGGAATTGATTCTTGAATGGAAGGTGATACTTGAAATGATCCAGCAATGGCTTAAATTCGTGAATTGGTGAAAGAGACTCAAGATCTGCCATAGTCTGAATTAATTCTTCTTCAATGTGCTCGAAAGTATTAAGCTTTTCATGTGTAATGCTTTGCACTAACAACTTTTCTAAATTACCTTGTCCCAAATTTTCATTAAAACAATCCTGCACAAAATAGTCAAACATATCAATAGAAAAACAAGATTCAAAATCATTAGGGTACTTCATAGCATCAAAGATTCTGAATTTGACAATTTCTCCATCAATTTCCATGGTCAAGGTACCATCATAGACGTCAATCTTTGTACGTGCCGTTCTAAGGAATGGTCTTCCCAATATAAGAGGAAGTGCAGTAGGCATAGGGTCATGTTCCATCTCAAGAACAAAAAAAATCAGCAGGAAAAATAAGCCCATTCACTTGCACAAGTACATCCTCCAATAAGCCTTTGGGATATCTATTTGAACGGTCTGCCAACTGGATTATTACCTTTGTTTCCTTCAACTCTCCAAGGTTTAGTGATTCATACACTGAATATGGCATCAGATTGATGGATGCCCCCAAATCACACAATGCTCTCCCAAACTCTTTCCCTCCAATTACACATGGAATGGTAAAGCTACCGGCATCCTTCAACTTTGGTGGTAGCTTCCTTTGCAAAACAGCTGATGCTTCCTCACTTAATGCCACAGTTTCTTGATCATTGAATCTCCTCTTGTTTGTACAAAGCTCTTTAAGGAACTTTGCATATTTGGGCACTTGTTTTATGGCATCTAAAAGAGGTAAGTGCAACGAAATTTTATACACATAAACTAGACACACCAAGCTATGCTCACACAAAGTTTTGGGATTTTTGGAGTTGATTTGCTATTTAAATTAAATCGTACAAAAACAGTACAGAAACCGATTTTAAATAATACCAATAGATTTTAATTCACAAGTTAAGAAAATGAGTTAGGGGAATTGTTATCCACCACCAAATAATCATGCAAGTATGTTATGTTTCATTCAAATCCCTTTTATTTCCGGATGAAGATGCTCAAGTTGGTTCACTGTTAGAACTCAACCTATTACTCTTTCTTACGTAGTATGTTAAGAGAATGGCGTTTTCAACTTAACTTAGGGCTGGTTTGGTATTGCTGTGCTTTGAAAAAAAGCTGCTGTGAGAATAAGCGGCTGTGCTGTGAGAATAAGCAGCTGTGAAATAAAGCCAGTAGAGTGTTTGGTAAACTTTTTTGTGAAAGTACTTTTGGAAAAAAAAGCAGGATGATAGTGTGTCTTTTCATTAAAGGAGCACTGTAGCTCCGTGTGCTTTGAAAAAACTGGCTTTTTTTCAAAGCAGCATATAGCAGCTTCAGCTTTTCCTTTGATTTTCAGCTTATTTTCACAGCAGCTTCCAAAATAAGCCTTTTTTTTTCAGTTTACCAAACACAAAAATGACCCTCAGCTTTTTTTCACAGTGGCTTTTTTTAAAATCACCTCAATCCCAAACGGGGCCTTAGTCCCTATCATGCAATCTAGAATGGTGTGTTCATAGATTTAACAAGTAGAAATCATTAAGAATAAAAAGAGTTTGAGTCATCACAAGGCATCGTAAGTACTGGCGTTGTCTTACTTATCCTAGAAATCGGTTCACATGTTAACCACAATTAACAAGTGCTACTTTAGAACATATGTAGGTCCTCATTCAACAAGGGCAGACACACATATATTTATAGCATTAAAATCCTAGATATGCTCACTATGTATGCATCTATAGAAACACATAAAGAATTTATTAATGACATAAGTAGTGAAACAATTTTCATCATTTCATAAAAGTCATTCAAACAAAATATCACAACAAATTTACAATCATATTCGGGGCTTCAAAACAGCCCCTAACTACTAAAAATTAGTTACACATCATTATCAAATTAAACCAAAAGTAAAATATAAGTTTGGAAAGATTTAACCGAGAGAGAAGGCAGCTTGCTGCTTCTGTCCGTGCCCTTCTCGTACTGCAAGGCAGCTTTGCTGCTTCAGTTTTTCTCCTCCCCGAGGCTCACGCTGCGCAAGGCAGCTTGCTGATTCCTCTCTCCCCAGCTGCAAAGGCAGCTTTGCTTCTCTGAACTGCTTCTGTCCTTTTATTTTAGTTTGTTTTTCTGCTCAGTCCCCGTGTCCACTCTCTGCGCAATAGCTTCAGTGTCTCTCCCACTGCTTTTTCTTTTATTGTTTCTTTTGTTTTCTTTCTGCCATTGCACACTGCCCATCCTTTCTGCGCACTCCACTTCCCTTCTTTTATTTTCTTTTCTTCCGTCCGTTCCGTCCTCCACTTATTTCTTTATTCTTCTCTTCTTTTCTTTTCTTCTTCTCCATCCGTTCCTTTCTTTTCTTCTACAAAACAAAACCATCATGATGATGTTTCAAACATCATGATGATGTTTCAAACATCATCATGACTTATCAATATTATATTTTTTTTAATTTAATTTAAAAGCTGATCTACACAGACAGTTTTGACGAATTTATTACATAAAATTTCACTTGTTCTATTTTTATTTTCTTTGCTAGACAAATCCTATAATATGCAAAAACAAAGTAAATAGCTCAAAAATATAAGGAACTAACTAATAAAAGACAAGTGAAATTGATGTAAAATATATATAAATATGAACTTATCAAAGCTGCACGTTGTAGATAATGGTTTCAAAACCCGCAGCAAAGTGAGGGCAAATTTTATAGTTCAAACTAAACAAAGAACCAAATAAAAAACCATTCAATCTCATGGTAAAATGCCATTCCATCAAATAAGAATGCAAATAAACATAGAAAACGGGACTAGCTACAACTAGAAGAATCAAATTTCTCATTGTCATAGACAGCCATAACAAATAATTTCATCCCAATAGCCATAATAAATAATTTCATCCAATTTTATCATAAAGATTGGAGGGATCGCAGTGACTCTATTCTTGAGCCATCTTCAATCCGGAACACACACAAGCATCGTCGTTCTCCTTTTTGAATGAAAACTCTCAGACCACATATCGTATATTAGTCCATTTTTGTGGCTTTAGAAACCCTATAATTATTTTGATCGAATGCAACTTAGTAGAAGGAAGTAGGGTGTTAAAATGACAGAAATAACCCTGAACACAAGTCATGTGACTCGCACATGACTTACTTTGAATGGAAAACTTAACGGAATTAGGATGAGATGACAAACTAATGATATGGAAAAGTTGGTATGACAAATTGCTTAAAATTTTAGTTTGTTTGACAAATTGAAAATATGTACAAGTTTATATGAGATTTCAAAAATTTTCCTTTTTCCCAAATGATCTATTCTGAAGTTGAGGAGCAATTGATCGTAGCTTAGCTATAGTCAAATCTTTGCCACTCAATTTCATGTTATTTACAACAATGCCATAAAAATGGGGTTGGGTTGGAAGGGTAATTCTCAAAAGTTGAGAGGGTAATTTTGTCTGTATGGTTTTGAACGGATTGCGATGGGTTTAGACGCGTGCGCTCTCTTCTCATCTCTTACTCTTCCTGATTCTGTCCTTGTCTACCGGAAAACCCACAATCTTTCATCTTCCTCTGCTTTTCCTCTCTCCCCGCTCCCCATATCCCTCGACATGAAGCACACAAACCAAGTAGTCACGGTCGAAATCCTCAAACATGGCAGAGGCGAAATGGAGGTGCAGTGACGGTCGACAACCGCCTCCGGTGTCGATGATTTTGGCCGTCGGAAAGCGTCCTCGCTCCGATTATGGTATATTGAATTTCTCGATTCTCCCTTTATTTGAGTCTCCTCTCTCCTTTTGCGTTTGTTTAGGGTTTATAAATTAGGGTTCTTAGGGATTTTAGGGTTTTCTCGCTTTTTTTTTCTTCAGAAATTGCACTGTATTTCTCAGATCGGAGCTGTTCTTATTTTAAAAAAATTGGACTAATGTTGATTTTAGCTTTCGTCTCTCTGGTAATTACTCTGAACCCCCAAAAGATTTGAAATTTCTGGTAATTGTTCTGATTGTTTTTGACAATTTGTATAAATTGCTGCCATTGTGTTGTGAAGTGTTATGAGTATTTCAAAGAACACTGATTCTATCAATTGCAATTCTGCAGATGACTAATGAAAAAAAACGCCTAGAAAACACCATCGGATGATGTTTTAATCAATTGAGAAAAGTGTAATTACTCACATTTTAACAAATTAAGGTTTCTTATTTCTTCTTTGCAGGAAGTTATTAATTCTGCATCAACGGTGACTCAAACCTTAAGAGGAGAAGTGGCTGACGGTCAACGTAAGCTCATAGCTCTTGCAGGTGCACGAGGAAACTCAAGTGCAGTAAATCCTCTGGTCACACAACTCACTAATGGACTTTTGGGTGATCTTCATGAGAAGGTTAATTTATCCACATTGGAGAATTTCTCATTATACAATTCTACTGAATTTTTTTTTCAAATTTAAATTTGAGTATAAATTTTAAAATTTTGGTTTTGATTATGCAGTTCGTGGATTCTGTGCTGCTGTGGTATATTTAAATGTTGCCGTCCTCCACTGTTTGAGCCTGGGCCTCCTCCACGACCGTAGTGGTATATTTTCTTAGGAGCCTACTTTGCATGAATTATTTTGTGTAATTGGTTGACTTAAATCTTTATTTGATCTAACTATTCCAATTTGGCTAATTTGTTTTTTAATTTTTTATTATATTGGAGTGGTATTTTGGGTATGCTATCTTTGGATGCTTAGAAAGATAGTAATTTACTTTTGTGTTTGATTTTTCACTAATGGTATGTTGTGATGGGGTTTAGTAATTTTCAGTATTCTTCAATTATTTTGAATTTGCAAAATCAAATAACTCGTGGAAATAAATTAATATTTCATTAATCTGTATGTAAGAGGACTTTACAATATGTCATCAAGTTTAGACCGACAACAATGAATGGCAAACTTAGGATTAATGCGTCTATTAATTTGATGTTTTCTCATGGTCGAGAAATATATACAGCTGTCTTATTTATTGGACAACATCACTCATCCTCTATATTTAATATTAATTGCTTTTCTTAATCTATTTTTCCGTCAATCTTTTCTGCTACCTAATCTCATTTGTTTTTCGATTTTGTGAAATGTTTTGGAAGCGGGAGTGTTTGAAATGTATTGATGCTGATGATAGTGCCGAATTTGGTGACACTCCTCAACTAGCAGAGCAGTAACAGAGCTTCTTCCAACTCAAATTTAATGATTCAAGCTGCGTAAGATTTGCATAACATTCCCAAGTTGTAGTCGATGTGCCTTAGTGGTTGAGTGCTTGACTAATGAATGTAACCACTAAGATTTGGATTGTTTTTGGGGGGTAAGAAATAACATTGCTAATTTCGGATTTATGGGTTTGAATTTTTGTCGAGCATGTGATTCTTTGTTCTCTGTGTATTGATTGACTGATGAAAAAATGTAGCCATAAAATATTGATTTTGAAAATTTTGATTCTGAGATCGCCTCTTTATATAATGTACAATTTTTGTAGTTGCCTTCAATGTTGTTGTCATTGGCTCGGGTGCTCAAAAGATCTATAAAATGTTGTTTTGCCAATAATGTGGGTATTGAGTTGAATATCATAAAAGTGAACATCTGTAACTATAGATCTGCAAATGTTTGGTAGATAGAGCAATTTGGGAATTTGTTACCTAAACATTGATGGATAACATGTAATCATTTTTTTTTACGTGAATATTGAATGTTGAATGCCTTGTCGTTTTGGTTTTTAACATGCCATTGTTTATCTATATCCAAAATGAGTCTGAATCTTTTCAAATAAATGTTACTTTCTGATTTGAGAAATTGTAATTCACCTTTTATTGATCTTTTCCTATATATTTAATTTACAGAGCTCTTGGGTTGTCAATTGTGACTGGAAATTCTACTCCTCACATGGATCATAGGTAAAAAACACTATTTTCTTTTCTTAGTACTTTTCCTTCAAATGTGTTTTATTATGAGATTGTCTCTTTATATATTGTAAATTTCTAGCACTTATGCAAACTTTAGAGCATATCGGAAAGCAAATGTTTTCCATTTTAGGTACAAAGAACCAAATATGTTATCTATGTCTTCAATGAAATGCTTTAGTGTTATTGCTTTTAATTGTTTAGTTTTAACTAATGTTTGGATGCTTAAAAATATTATTCATTTTGCCTTTTTGAACCTGAACGGATAATCAAATTGGAATAGATTCTATTTTTTGAGTTCATTTTGCTTATCAGTTTAACTTACTTCTTTGAACCAAATGCAAATTCTAATCTTGCATTGTTAAGCCCTGAAATTAGAACAAAAAAAGTTGCATGAAATTGAAGTTTTCTCTGATTGAGAACTCCTTTTTCTTCTACTTGAAGTTTTCTCTTTTTGATTTTTGAATAATTTAGAAATGGGTATGTTAAATTGTGGGTTACGATTTCAAAATCCGCGGTGGACCGTGGACATTTTTTCTAGTATGAAACTTATTTTGCACAACCATTAACAAATTGTTTGCACCTTTACGCAATCTCCATTAGAAAAGCCACAAGTTTCTCAACCAAGCAAATTGGCATCATAATATCCAACGGGTGCAAATTAGCCTTTTCTCATTTTTTAATTTTCTTTTGAAAAACACCAAGGAGCAGGTGCAGCTAGCACCATTACTATATCTGTCCAAACATCAAATGCCCCTTTCTTTCTTTTTCTTCTGCAAAACGGCCACAGTACCCAAACTCTTATTTTCTATAAGAAGCTTGCTAAAGACCAACTACCACATCAATTAACTGAACTACTTATATTATTGGGCTGATTTTTAGTCATCACCCTCAAATGGTGGTAATGCTTACCATCTTATTTATTACCGTTGTATGGGTTAAAATTTTAAGATTTGTTCCATCCAAGGTATTAAACTTATATGATGGTGATAAATAAGGTAGTGAGCATCACCATCATTTGAGTGTGGAGAACAAATATATTCTTATGATGTTGTACCCAAAAGGGGAAAATTTCCTAATTGCAAAAGCAAAATAGAGATGTAATAATTAAAGAGTTTTTAAGCTCTTAATTAATGGTATTTAATTTGCTTGGTAACGAGAATTATTTGGGAGTCAATCACCTACGACATGCATGCAAAATGAAGGAGACAATTCATGGACCAAATTACATCACCATATCCGTTGGAACTTCCCTTATAGCCCCATGTTCACTTGGAAGACATGAAAATTATGAACAAAATTGATTTTTCTCCTAACCATGCCAATTGGGTCATGATAATTTGTAACTCAATCAAGTTTATTTGCTTTGATAATTAATTTTTGAGGTAACAATTTATGATGAGATTCATTAAATACTAACAATTAGAGGACAATATTAATTGGAGTGCGTTAAAGATAGGGTAATAAGTGACACAGCTATAAGTCACATTATCGTGACATATTTTTGTACTAAAAACAAATTTGTTAGTATCCTGTTGATTGCTGTTAAAAAAATCTCTATCAATTGTAATAAATCTAAATTCAAATCCTGTTAAAAAAATCTCTATCAATTGTAATAAATCTAAATTCAAATCCATTAATGAACGGTTGAAAATTTTCATTTTTGCAGTTTTAATAGAAACTCTTTCATGCCACTTAGTACTATGGTCTAGTAGTATTCTCTTCACTTGTAAGTGGGAGGTTTTGGATTCGATTATTGTCAAAGACGAATTTAAACCACATTATTGTTAGCCCATTGTGAGGCTAAGCATATCCCCTTCCTCTTAGTGTAGATAATATCAATTGTTCGGAAAAAAAAAAAAAACTCTTTCATTGTCAAGATTAGTAGAACGACTGCTAAAACTATTGGACTAGAATTCAGAATGCATATGAGAGAATATTGATAGCAACAATGCTAGAAAACCTTGATTTGTCATAGCCCATGGGCTTTAAAGTTGGGGTTAAAATTCAACAAAAAAATGGCCATTTGCAAACCCTATTAACCATACCAATAAACTCGAACCCAATTCCCTTCACTTATATGGAAGAGTTCATATAGGTAGAGTTTGGTACACAGACGGGACAGGACGGAACGAGACGGGACGGGACGGGTCGAGACGGGACGAAGGTTCCGTGTATGTTTGGTACGCGCAAGACGGAACATGTTGGTTGTTCCGTTCTGCGTTTGATACGCGTTGGACGGAACGCAAATGACTGCGGAGCCACAGCCGGAGGTGTAGAGACTGCGGGAATGAGTCACATGGAACTGATAAATCCACAAACCAGATAATGAAGCATAATAAACTTAATTGCAAAACCCAATTCAGATTGGATCTTCCTGCATCTGATTCAAGAATCTAAAGTGTCTGCATGTAAATTCAAGAACCCAGTTCATAAATCCTCGAACATTTTCATCAAAAACGAAAACCCCCTAAAACCCACGAATCCACATGCCATTTCAACAAAAACCAACAGATCTTATCGCAAATATTGATCAATAAACAAAACCCAGATCGCCGACTTCGACTTCTCATCCCTCCGATCGCAGCCCCTAATTGACCAAGTGGGTACCTCTCGATTTCGAAATTTTTTCAGTAAATTAGCGAAGTCGTAGGTGTAGAAGTAGTTGGCGAAGTCGATCAGAGAGCTTCTCCTTCTGGTGGTAGAGGAAGGTGTAGGTGCAGAAGTAGTTGGCAAAGTCGACGCCTTTGTCCACCAGGGTGCTGCCAGCGTCACCATTGCTGGTGCCGCTTTGGTCCCCGCCACGACCACAGTTTCTGTTAGCTCCGCATGCCCTCGGATGGAAGTGAGGAGGAAGAAGAAGGAGACAGAAATGTTATAATTTTGTGTTCCACGGATGTGGAACGAGTTCGTTCCAGGGGGAGGCGGAACGAAAAATCATCCAAAACTTGTTCCGTGGAACAGCGCGTTCCACTCGTTTTAGGCGCACCAAACGTGGGACGGAACGCCTCGTCTCGTTCCGTCCCGTTCCGTCCCGCGTACCAAACGCACCCATAAGTAACAGTATGAGATTAGTCCATTTTTAATAAACATGTCCAGTCAACTTGGTGTTTAGAAGAACATTGTTTAGCTTTAGATCACAATGAACTATTAGTGTTTCACTATGGTTATGAAAATAATGCAGTGAATAATAGCAACACCAATAACAATATCTAGCCCTTGAAGAAGATTTTTTTTTTTCTTTGGTAAATGTATTGATCTCTTTCCTCTTCAATTACAGTAGGGGGATGTAAATCCTGCAACCACTCCTCTAAACTCCTTTGGTGCATCAACTCAAAAACTAGAGACTTGAAATCATCATCGAGAAAACATGCAGATATGACCTTGACGAGATTTCGATCCTTGATATTTCTCAAAGCCTCATATTCTGCTATGAACCTCTTTGTTAAACACCTTCATATCTACAAGTACAAGCCGAGATTTTCGAAAACACCTTACACTGATGGTGGTCAAGTCTGATAGGAACTAGATTTTAATTGATATGAATATTACACAAAAATACCAAGTACAAGAAGTAGTAATACACTCTTCACACAATGAACCTCATTGGTGATTATTTACATTGCAAACTTCTACATCTACTGTGGTAACATAAAAACTAGACTTCACAGGCAGTACACAAAATTTCTCTATCACAAAAGCACATAAAAAAGAGTTTCTATCCAAGAAAAGTATTCCTAATGGAATGAAGTTTAGATGCAGCGTCATTGATATTCTTTAGTCGATATGTTGCGGATTCAGCAGAACAAGCAATTCCAATTCTAAATATTGAACTCAAGCACACCCCAACTTTATGAGTTCTCCCACTGCATTGATTGGGATTCTCATTCGTGCCTCTTTCAAGAAGTGGTGCGTCTGCAATCTCAGTAATTCGCCTGGGGAGAGCCATCTTGACAAAATTATGAAGGTTCAAGCTATCACCAAACATGTTGTCAGTGGGTCTCTTCCCTGTAAACATCTCCGACAACATAATGCCAAAACTGTAGACATCACCATTTGTTGACACCTCACCCCCCATGCCATACTCTACAATTCAAACATCACATTTGTGTATAAGTAGTTCAGTTTGAATTTTGTAAATTAAATACTCCAAAATAAAAAAGGAAATATAATGAAGTATATATCTAACATGTCTATACCTGAAGCTGCATAACCAATTGTTCCTCTTATTCCAACGGAACTTATCTGACTCTGAATTGCTCAAACATTACTCGTTAATTGTGAGAGAAACCTTACTAATCCAAAGTTTGAAACATGGCCAGTCAATTCGTTGTCCAAGAGAACATTGCTTGGCTTGAGATCACAATGAACTATTGGCGTTTCACAATGATTATGAAGATAATCCAGTGCACAAGCAACATCAATGGCAATTTCTAGACTCTGAAGAAGACTTAAATTCTTGGGTACATGATCTCTTAACTCTTCAGTTCCAGTAGGTGGATGTAGCCACTCCTCTAAGCTCCCGTTGTCCATGAACTCATAAACTAGAGCCTTGAAATCATTACCATGAAAATCAACACTTTAACACACGGTTATAATCTTGACGAGATTTCGGTGCCTAATATTTCTCAAAGCTTCACATTCGGCTATGAAACTCCTCGAAGCTCCATGGCGTAACAAGTTAAACACCTTCACGACAACAAGTTGAGCTTTATCATCCTTATCAAGAACTCTTTTGTACACAGACCCAAAACTACCAGCACCAATTAAATTAGCCTCTGAGAACCCGTCAGTAGCTTTGAGTAGAGTAGCATATGACACTTGCAAAATAGTGTTCCCCAAAGTGCTCAATGAAATTTCTTTCCTTTTCTTCCTTGACGAACAAAGAAAGAAATAGGAGAACACCATGGCTATTCCTAGAAGAGCAAGTCCAAATACTAAAGGGAGTATTAGTTTCAAGCTACGAGACAATCTTCGTTTCTTGGTCTCTTTAGACTTGCACTTGGGAAGCTTTAAATTAGCAACAGGGTTGCACAGATTAGTGTTGCCAACAACTGAAATAGCACTCGCATTTTTGAAAACACCTCCAGTTGGTACCACTCCCCAAAATTGATTGAATGATAAGTTCAGATTACTTAGGATTCTAAAGCCTTCTAAAAATTTTGGAATTTCACCTGAAAAATTATTGCAAGAAATGTCTAGATCTCGAATCCCTCTCACTGAACTCATAGAAAAAGGAATGGACCCGTTGAAGAAGTTTCCTTGCAAATGCAGGACTTCTAAACTCTCACAACCACCAAGGCTACTGGGGAGTTCTCCAGATAACATGTTATCAGAAAGATCCAGTTCACTTAGACTATGGAAATTCTCAACCTCCCGGGAAAGGGAACTTGTGAAGAGGTTATTAGAAATCGATAAGGAGGGGAGTCTAATAACTTGTATGGGCATTTTGCCGTTAAGAAGGTTATAAGAAAGACACAACGATTGCAACCCATGGCATTTCCCCAGACCTGAAGGAATGCTGCCCTCAAGATAATTTCCATCCAACGCAAGATTGAATAACTTGGTTAAATTTCCCAAGGAAGACGGAATATTTCTTGATAATTTGTTATTGGAAAAATGTAATATTCCAAGGTTTGTTAATTGTTTTATGTTGTAGCACCTTGATTTTCGAAAACACCTTACACTGATGGTGGTCAAGTCTGATAGGAACTAGATTTTAATTGATGTGAATATTACACAAAAATATCAAGTACAAGAAGTGGTAATACACTCTTCACACAATGAACCTCATTGGTGATTATTTACATTGCAAACTTCCATATCCACTGCGGTAACATAAAAACTAGACTTCACAGGCAGTACACAAAATTTCTCTATCACAAAAGCACATAAAAAGGAGTTTCTATCCAAGAAAAGTGTTCCTAATGGAAGGAAGTTCAGATGCAGCGTCATTGATATTCTTTAGTCGATTTGTTGCGGATTCAGCAGAACAACCAATTCCAATTCTAAATATTGAACTCAAGCACACCTCAACTTTATGAGTTCTCCCACTGCATTGATTGGGATTCTCGTTCGTGCCTCCTTCAAGAAGTGGTGCGTCTGCAATCTCAGTAATTCGCCTGGGGAGAGACATCTTGACAAAATTATGAAGGTTCAAGTTATCACCAAACATGTTGTTAGTGGGTCTCTTCCCTGTAAACATCTCCAACAAGAGAATGCCAAAGCTATAGACATCACCATTTGTTGACACCTCACTCCCCATGCCATACTCTACAATTCAAACAGCACATTTGTGTATAAATAGTTCAGTTTGAATTTTGTAAATTAAATACTCCAAAATAAAAAAGGAAATATAATGAAGTATATATTTAACATGTATATACCTGGAGCTGCATAACCAATTGTTCCTCTTATTCCAACGAAACTTGTCTGACTCTGAATTGCTGAAACATTACTCGTTAATTGTGAGAGAAACCTTACTAATCCAAAGTCTGAAACATGGCCAGTCAATTCGTTGTCCAAGAGAACATTGCTTGGCTTGAGATCACAATGAACTATTGGCGTTTCACAATGATTATGAAGATAATCCAATGCACAAGCAACACCAATGGCAATTTCTAGCCTTTGAAGAAGACTTAAATTCTTGGGTACATGATCTCTTAACTCTTCAGTTCCAGTAGGTGGATGCAGCCACTCCTCTAAGCTCCCGTTGTCCATGAACTCATAAACTAGAGCCTTGAAATCATTACCATGAAAATCAACACTTGAACACACGGTTATAATCTTGACGAGATTTCGGTGCCTAATATTTCTCAAAGCTTCACATTCAGCTATGAAACTCCTTGAAGCCCCATGGCATAACAAGTTAAACACCTTCACGGCAACAAGTTGAGCTTTATCATCCTCATCAAGAACTCCTTTGTACACAGACCCAAAACTACCAGCACCAATTAAATTAGCCTCTGAGAACCCATCAGTAGCTTTGAGTAGAGTCGCATATGACACTTGCAAAATAGTGTTCCCCAAAGTGCTCAATGAAATTTCTTTCCTTTTCTTCCTTGACGAACAAAGAAAGAAATAGGAGAACACCATGGCTATTCCTAGAAGAGCAAGTCCAAATACTAAAGGGAGCATTAGTTTCAAGCTACGAGACAATCTTTGTTTCTTGGTCTCTTTAGACTTGCACTTGGGAAGTTTTAAATTAGCAACAGGGCTGCACATATTAGTGTTGCCAACAACTGAAATAGCACTCGCATTTTTTAAAACACCTCCAGTTGGTACCACTCCCCAAAATTGGTTGAATGATAAGTTCAGATTATTTAGGATTCTAAAGCCTTCTAAAAAATTTGGAATTTCACCTGAAAAATTATTGCGAGAAATGTCTAGATCTCGAATCCCTCTCACTGAACTCATAGACAAAGGAATGGACCCGTTGAAGTAGTTTCCTTGCAAATGCAGGACTTCTAAACTCTCAATACCAACTTGAACCCTTCACTTATATGGACGAGTTCATATAAGTAACAGTCTGAGATTAGTCCACTTTCAATAAACATGTCCAGTCAACTTGATGTTTAAAAGAACATTGTTTGGCTTTAGATCCCAATGAATTATAGGTGTTTCGCTATGGTTATGAAAATAATCCAGTGCAGAATAGCAACACCAATAACAATATCTAGCCTTTGAAGAAGATATTAATTCTTGGGTGTATTGATCTCTTACCTCTTCAATTACAGGAGGTGGATGCAAATCATGCAACCACTCCTGTAAGCTCCTTTGGTGCATCAACTCATAAACTAGAGCCTTGAAATCATCATCGAGAAAACATGCAGATATGACCTTGATGAGATTTTGATGCTTGATATTTCTCAAAGCCTCATATTCGGCTATGAAACTCTTTGATGCTTCGTGACGTAACATGTTAAACACCTTCATAGCTACAAGTACAAGCCGAGCTCTATTGTCAGTATAAAGAACCCCTTTGTATACAAACTCCAAACTACCAACACCAGTCAAATTAGCTGAAGAAAACAGATCAGTGGCTTTTGAGAAAGTAGCATATGACACTTGCTAGTAGAGCAAGTCCGAATACTAAAGGGATTATTAATTTCAAGCTATGAGCTTGTCTTCTTTTCTTGGAGCTCTTTAGACTTGCAATTGGGCAGCTTGAGATTAGGAATTCCCTTTCAGAATCTAGTGTTGTCAACAATTGAAATAGCACTTTGATTTTCGAAAACACCTTACACTGATGGTGATCAAGTCTGATAGGAAACTCAACTCACCATCTTTACAGCTTCCAAGATGACTTTATTGAATGTTGAGGGTCTTGAGGTTATGAATCTTTCAAAAATTTGGAATCCGCCAATGTGAATACTCAACAATTTCGTGGCACAAACTAGACTTTTAATCAATGTGAATATTACACAAAACTACCAAATAAAAGAAGTAGTAATACACTATTCACACAATGAACCTCATTGGTGATTATTTACATCACAAACTTCCACATATATTGTGGTAACAAAAAAGCTAGACTTCACAGGCAGTACACGAAATTTCTCTATCACAAAAGCACATAAAAGAGTTTCTATCCAAGAAAAGTATTCCTAATGGAATGAAGTTCAGATGCAGCATCATTGATATTCTTTAGTCGATCTGAAGCTGATTCAGCAGAACAAGCAATTCCAATTCTAAATATTGAACTCAAGCACACCTCAACTTTATGAATTCTTGCACTGCATTGATTTGGATTCTCGTTCGTACCTCCTTGAAGAAGTGGTGTGTCTGCAATCTCAGTAACTCGCCCGGGGAGAGCCATCTTGACAAAATTATGAAGGTTCAAGCTATCACCAAACATGTTGTCAGTGGGTCTCTTCCTTGTAAACATCTCCAACAAGAGAATGCCAAAGCTATAGACATCACCATTCCTTGACACCTCACTCCCCATGCCATACTCTACAATTCAAACATCACATTTGTGTATAAATAGTTCAGTTTGAATTTTGTAAACTAAATACTCCAAAATAAAAAAGGAAATAAAATGAAGTATATATCTAACATATATATACCTGGAGCTGCATAACCAACCGTTCCTCTTATTCCAACGGAACTTGTCTGACTTTGAATTGCTAAAACATTACTCGTTACTTGTGAGAGAAACCTTGCTAATCCAAAGTCAGAAACATGACCAGTCAATTCATTGTCCAAGAGAACATTGCTTGGCTTGAGATCACAATGAACTATTGGCATTTCACAATAATTATGAAGATAATCCAATGCACAAGCAACACCAATGGCAATTTCTAGCCTCTGAATAAGGCTTAACTTCTTGGATACATGATCTCTTAACTCTTCAGTTCCAATAGGTGGATGCAGCCACTCCTCTAAGCTCCCATTGTCCATGAACTCATAAACTAGAGCCTTGAAATCATTACCATGAAAATCAACACTTGAACACACGGTTATAATCTTAACGAGATTTCGATGCCTAATATTTCTCAAGGCTTCACATTCGGCTATGAAACTCCTTGAAGCTCCATGGCGTAACAAGTTAAACACCTTCACGGCAACAAGTTGAGCTTTATCATCCTCATCAAGAACTCCTTTGTACACAGACCCAAAACTACCAGCACCAATTAAATTAGCCTCTGAGAACCCGTCAGTAGCTTTGAGTAGAGTAGCATATGACACTTGCAAAATAGTGTTCCCCAAAGTGCTCAATGAAATTTCTTTCCTTTTCTTCCTTGACGAACAAAGAAAGAAATAGGAGAACACCATGGCTATTCCTAGAAGAGTCAGTCCAAATACTAAAGGGAGTATTAGTTTCAAGCTACGAGACAATCTTTGTTTCTTGGTCTCTTTAGACTTGCACTTGGGAAACTTTAAATTAGCAACATGGCTGCACAGATTAGTGTTGCCAACAACTGAAATAGCACTCGCATTTTTGAAAACACCTCCAGTTGGTACCACTCCCCAAAATTGGTTGAATGATAAGTTCAGATTATTTAGGATTCTAAAGCCTTCTAAAAAATGTGGAATTTCACCTGAAAAATTATTGCGAGAAAGGTCTAGATCTTGAATCCCTCTCACTGAACTCATAGACAAAGGAATGGACCCGTTGAAGAAGTTTCCTTGCAAATGCAGGACTTCTAAACTCTCACAATCACCAAGGCTACTGGGGAGTTCTCCAGATAACATGTTATCAGAAAGATAAAGTTCACTTAGACTTTGGAAATTCCCAACCTCCAGGGGAAGGGAACTTGTGAAGAGGTTATTAGACAAGTCTAAAGAAATCGATAAGGAGGAGAGTCTAAAAACTTGTTTGGGTATTGTGCCATTTAGGAGGTTATAAGAAAGATTCAACAATTGCAACCCATGGCATTCCCCCAGACCTGAAGGAATGCTGCCCTCAAGATGATTTCTATCCAGTGCAAGATAGAATAACTTGGTTAAATTTCTTAAGGAAGACAGAATATTTCCTGATAATTTGTTAATGGAAATATCTAATATTCCAAGGTTTGAAAGCTTACCCATGTCAGAGGGGATGTTACCCGTGAAGCTATTATTCCCCCAAACCAACGATTCCAAGCTCACCAGATTCCCTATCCCAGATGGAATGCTTCCATATATTCGGTTAGAGTGAACCCAAAACAATTCAAGTTTGGTTGAGAGATTGGATATTGACATGGGCACTGTCCCTCCAAAATTGTTGGTGCTAATAATCAGCCTTTGTAACTGGGTGGCATTGGTCAAGTCCGAGAGAAAACTTAAGTCACCATCTTTACCGCTTCCAATATTATTAAATTGAATGTTGAAATACAGGAGGTTGTGAAGCTTTTGGAGATTCGGCACCCGTCCGATTAGGTTGTTACGCCCAACATCAAAATCCCTAACGCTTGTGACATTGGATATTGAGGGAGGTATGGACCCAGTGAGTTGGTTGCCGCCGAAGTTGAAGAATTCGAGATTAGGAAGACTTTTGCCAATATCTGATGGAATACTCCCTTGAATTTGGTTAATTGGTATGGAAAATATGACAAGAGAAGAGAGGTTATAAATGGAGGAAGGGATGCTACCAGACAACTGATTTAACCCCAATCCCAAGAAGGTTAATTTTTTCAATTGGCCAAGAGAACTGGGGATGTTTCCCATCAAGTTATTAATAAGAAGACTTACTGACTGGAGAGACGACAGGTTCCCTAAGGAAGGAGGGACCTGTCCCGTTACATTATTATAATTTAATGAAAAACGTTGCAACTTCGACAGTAACCCAATTTCTGAAGGAATTTTACCCACCAACTTGTTGCGAGTGAAATTCACAAGGATAAGGTTGAGGCAATATGATATATTGTGAGGAATACTGCCACTAAACGAATTAACGTCTAATCGCAATACATGCAATCTACGCAAATTCCCAATTTGTGGAGGAATTTCATGACTAAAGCTGTTGTTTTGGAGCCACAGCTCCCTTAGAAAACTTAGATTTCCTATGTTTGGGGATAGTTTCCCTACCAGATTTTGAGATTGCAGGTCCAGGTTAGTGACCCTTCGGCGATGTCGACCGCATGTCACACCATGCCACATGCAAAAGTGCGTGGATTCGTTCCAAGAGCTCATCACGTTGTAATTATGGAGATCTTGCTTTATTTGAGCTTTGATGGCAAGCAACGCCAGCCTATCCGTCGCATTCCCTCCGAGTCCCGATTGTAGGGAGCTCCAACAACAAACGAACACTGCACTGAAAAGCAAGTATATTAAGATCAATTTCAAAACCAAAACCCCCATTCCTGATCTGGTTAACCACATAAGTAGAGAGAGAAGCAGAAAGAACTAGAGAGATGGGTGTTGAGTTGTGAGTTTGGTGAGTTCCATTTGTTGCTTGACAAGGAAATTTATAGAAGGATAGGATCATAGGAGGAACTTACACCACAGTTTATGGTTCTTGAAATTCAAATATGAGAAGGAATATTAGGACCTATAGTCTGGCACTTTCTGTACGCCAAGGACCAAGACCATTAAAGCACCTTGATTCCAGGAGCTGACTGGAACCATTTGGCAACCATCCAAAATGAAAAAAACAAATACATGGAATCCTATATTTTGGTTACATCAGATGTCACGCTGGTGTCAATATGAAAGTTTGAAGTCTCTACATTTTTTGAGGGGCTGGACTGTGAGATTGCTGATTTTCTCATAGTTCCCCTAAAGTACCATTGCAAGAAAGCTTGTTGTGGATGCAACCTTTCTAAATATTGTAACAGTTACCAGTTAGATCAAGCTTTCTTAATTTTTAAACTTCATGGGGGCTCAAGACTCGAGAGCATTGATTGAAAATTGTAACATGAAGGTTTAAGTCCCCATTAAACACGTTGGCAGTGGGTCTCTTCCTTGTAAACATCTCCTGCAAGAGAATTTCAAAATTGTAGACACATCCTGTTATTAACGCCTCACTTCCCATACCATACTCTGCCATTCAAACATCAGAAAATATTGTTAGCAAATTGAGAACAAAATAGTTGAATTATGCAAAATTTAAAAATTAAAAAAAAAAGGATATTGTGGAGAGGATGTGAATATTTACCTAAAATCACATAACCAATCATTCTTGTTAGTCCAGTGGAACTTGTCTGATTTGTTGAAGCTTTTGTACTGGTCAGTTGTGAGAGAAACCTTGCTAATCAAAGTCAGAAACATGTCCAGTCGACATGTTGTCCAAAAGAACAGTACTTGGTTTCATATCACAATGAACTATCGGTGTTTCGGAGTGATTATGAAGATAATCGACTAATCGAGCGCACAAGCAACATCTATGGAAATGCTAAGACTTTGCAAAAGATTTAAACTCTTGGATTAAACGGCAAACTAGAACGACTAAATGCAACCATGGTCGTGTTAATAAGCAAGCACTTCTATCTATCAAATATTAAGGCGGAAGTTAATTTACCAAACAATAAATATTTTGTGACTTGCAATTCCATTTTGACGTAGGGACACTGCTCAAATAATGACACCAGGAACACTGATTGTTTAGATTGACCGCTCGAAAAAGAGTATACCTGTAAAAAACATGACGACTATTAGAAAATGCCTGCATATTCTGATACTACGTAGATACGAGGAAAATGAACTTTTATTTCCAATAACAAAACAACAACCTGCCAACACATACAACCCAAAACAACAAAGTAGAAGCCGCTAGGAACAAAGTGACCAATTAGTACCACATAGAGAACAGCGATAACGATAACACAATGCCTTCTCCAAACCATTCTGATCAGAAACAAGCAGATACAGAGACTATTCGCAATGACAATAATGAAGACATATTACAGGACACATGATATCTACATATCTACACAAAATCCAGTTCTCTGATTTGATAAAAAAAAAATGTGCACGCGCAAACTGTGGCTACCAGATTCTCATGCAGGGAATTGATTAGGTTCATGAAGTCAAAAAATTAAATCAGACATCGAGGAGGAGCTTACCCAACAATCAATAGTATCAAAGAGAGGACCCACAATACATATTGATACGTATTGTGTTTAGATTCAACTAGAGTACTAACACGTCCATGGGGAGCATTCCGATGGGTAAGCCATTTAAACAGGGGGTGGATCAAAAACAAAAATCCAAGAAGAAATCTGGAGATCCTCCAATTTGAGCAAAGTTGTCCACGTGTGGTAGAATTCCCACTGCTAAGTTTATTATGATGATGAAAAGGAGAGTAAGTCATGCTGCTAACTGCGGATAGAAATCTGAAACTGTAAGATCAAAGGGTCATGCACATACTATAAAGAGGTGCATCATTGAGTATACAGAAACTTTATTTACCTTATTTACATACATTGTCCAATTTGATATGAGCTCTGAAAGCATGCTTCCGAGTAAACCAAAAAGTGCACCAGAAGCACCAACAGAAATACCATATTGAATAAAAAGAGCTGAAAGCAAACTCCCACCAAAACCAGACGTGAGATATAGGAAACCAATTCGAACTGCAGAAGAACAAATCAGAAAAACATTAGAATTTCAAACCAATTAGTTAAAACAGTTACATGATGTAGATCAGCATCAAACTATTATTTTTTCAATCTTTTCAAATAGACGGCATCTTGAAACATTTCAAAATGAGGCGCCATGTCTACATGTACAGGATATCCAAAACAATCCTTGTTCCCACAAATGTGATGGAAAACTGAAATAATCTCTCAGCTTCCGTTTCAAGCAATTTTATTCTGTAAAATGGAAAACTATGTCTAAAACTAAAGTCATCTTTGGCGTATAAACTATTTTCTTTGCTCACCGCTGAATAAAACATCCTCTTGTTTCCATCAAACCTAGCAACATACTGGTGTAAGTTACAATGCAACCAACACTGCATGACCACTACTCTAGGATTACAATTCAATAAACAAATGCATAGAAATCCTCTGTAGATTAATCGCAAGGTAGCTAAAGCCATCCGGAAAGTGTTTCTCTTCTAGATTTATGAAAGAAGTTTTGCACTTGGTAACTAATTTATTATTCTACAACTTATGCCGTGTGCTTTATCTTTTACTACAAACACTTATGGATGTGGCCATACATGCATGATAACATACATGAAGCTAAAAATCCAGATGCATGCCAAATCCAAATTCTTGCTCAAGCCGAATTCCAATGAATACAAGACTCAGCATATTGGCAAGCACATGGAAAACTCCAGCATGTAACCACATACATGAGATCAGCCGCCATCCCTGGTGTTGATGAACCACTCCCACTCTCTGCGCGTCTAGAGCACCCATCTTTTCTAACCTTTAGGATGAAAACACATGAGAAACAAGTTAGATATGCAACTGAGACCTATTGACCCTTATGGGGCATGTCTATAGCTCTTATTTCCAAACAGATGATAGCTCTCTCGCCCTTGTAGTGCTACTTTTAGCAGTTATAGACTTTGGATGATGCATACCGAAATGAGCACATTAAACAGCTTAAAAGAATGACAAAACAAACAAGTCCTTTAAATGCATACCCGCTCTTACCAGATCGTTCTACCATGATCGTTCTACCATTGGCCTCACAGACCAAGGAAAGTCGAACGAAAATTTTGAAACCAAGTCGCTAAAGAACACTAATGTAAAACTTTAAGCCTATAACATACTACAGGGGACATTTTGATTAACATAGCAATCTAATCAAACCAAGTAGTTCACTACTGTAGCTCTTCGAGCACCTTTCTTTATTGTTCAAGCATTTCCGATACGCCGACATCAAATAGACGTCAAGCATTGCCTGAGTGTCACTAAATACCTAAAACCCTCATTACCTCTCAAGCTCCTTTAAGTTTCTCAACTAATCGTAGATTCGCTTCTATATTCACTAGGTTTCCCAAGTCCAACATTTGATTAAAAGCAGAATTACATCAAGCTTCATGCAGTTCAACTATTTTCTTTACACATATATCTAATATAACCAAAATTCCAAATCCACCAACTCAGAAAATTTGCCAAATTTTTTGTAAAAACATAACTTTCACAATTACTCCTACCTAAATAGGTCTCAACCTTGATTGATCCCACTCTAATTTCACAAAACAAATAAAACGAGTCCAACCATCCAACCCTCCTCATCATAATTTCACCAGAAACACACAAACGAAAGCAACTTACATTAAATAGGACCGCCACTGCGTCAGTTCCCCACAATCCACAACTAAAATTTTCCAAATTTCCACATGCGAGCACCCAACAAATTCCGAAACACAAATTTCAACCCAAAACTGCAAACCCCAACAAATTTAAACGCAGAAACTAATAAAAGAGTGAAGCTTTACGTGGTTGAAGACGGCCCAAGAAGTGGGTTTTCCTTGAAGGGCTGAAAGGAGAGGAGATGAGATTTTCAACCACGGTATTAGCAATATCTTTTTAGATTTTTGTTTGAGCGTGAACTTTGTAAGTTTTTTTATATTTTTTGGATTTTTTACCATTGAATTAATCTTGACCGTTGAATTTTTAAAAATTTTAATATCAAATGCGGCACGAAGTGTCATGTAGCACAACATCATCTTTTTAAATTTCTTTTATCTTTTGAAATATAATGATCCGGATCAACAAACTGTTGAAAATCCAATAGCTGTGGGGCGCCTAAATTGGAGCCGTTTGGTTCACATCGGTGCACAGGATTGGGCGCCCAACTTTAAATTTTAATTAAAAATATATTTACTAACTTTATTTAAGTGAATTTGGGCTTCCTTGGTCTTTTTGGCAACTCACATTTTGTTGTACACCCACCAATATGCTTAAATAATGAACTTTTATTATTACTAATTTCAATCATGTTTAACATATAATAAAATTCGAAAGGACCAGTTGGTACTAAGCACTAGTAGTATTCCTCTTCACTTGTAAGTGAGAGGTTTTAAGTTCAATTTTCGACAAAGACGAATTTAAACCACATTATGGTGGTCGTTCTTGTTTCATCACCAATGGTTGCATCATGTCTGGTGTTTGATTTTTTCTACTCGTATAATTGATGTAGCGATCTATTCATGTCACAGCCATCGCTGGGTGATATGTCAACGAATCTGTGATGCAAAATTTGAAAACACATTAGAGTCAATAAGGATCATTAACATGCTCTTACAATGATTATGAACATTAATTTTGTCATTAGACGTGAGATAAAGTGTTAAAATTTCAATTAAGATTGCTAGATGTGATTCGTGATGTGAAATGGTTAGCTTTCTTGAGTTCTATACCTTCCAATCTGTATAGAACATCTTATTTTTAAACAAAATTTCATTGTGCCTGGAACATCACAAGCTATTGTTAATTTTTTTAAAATAACTGTTTTATCACTTGTATAGCGACACGTAGTGAACCACTCACTGAAAAACCTCTCCTTATGTTTGTTGGCACAAAAAAATGACAGTGTGCGTTACTAATTCTTATGAGGCTGCATAGAATGTTTGTAATGTGGCAGTTATTCATTCATAAATAAATATTGGAACGAAAAAATTAAAAAAGAATAAAAACAACATAAGAATTGTTTTAGTTCTGAAAAATACACATAAAATTTCAACAGAAAAAAAAAATTACCTTCGTTTGAAAGTAGATGTTTGAAAGTAGGATTGATGATAGATTCACCAAATAAATTTCCTTTTTGTATCAGTGTACTGTGTACAGGCAGAATTATGACTGAAAATTCAAAAAATAAAAATAAAAACTTTATTCTTGACTACAATGTAAGAATAATTTAGAGGTTAGGTAAACTCGATTTGCAAAAGTGTTGTGAGTATAAAAATTAACGCCAAGAGCATTTGGTAAATGTGTATGTATAGAGGTTTGTGAATGTGTATAATGACCAAACAAGACATAGTTCTAATTAAGATAAAAAGGTTGGGTTGTTACTAATTATACCTCTGGTAAATCAACGATTAGATGATTAGCTTGAACAATAAGTTATGCATTCCAGTTGTAGAATCTTTAAAGGATGGGTTTGAAATTTGATACTATATATGGTAAAGATAGAATTTCAAAATCCGCAATATTCCATTTTTTCAAACTTGTCTTTGTTTATTTCCTGATTTTTTTCATTTCCTACCATATCAGATTATATTATATTTATCCTACTCTCTTAGAAAAATTTCAATATCGTAAATGCAAATAAGCAAAATCTTATGTGCTTTATTTTTTTGCTTCAATTTCTTTCATATTTATGCAGAAAATTTTATAACTATGCAAAGAAAAATACAAACATGTAGGACTAGAATTGCAAAATCCCTAGTATTGCATTTTTGTACAATTTCCTTTTGTGAATTTTCCATTTTTCATTTCCTAGCATATCAAGTTTTATATTATTTTATAATCTTTATTATTATGTTAGAGAATTTCAAATATGGTAAAGCAAAGAAGAAAATTCGCTTATGCTTAATTTTTGGCTTCAATATCTTTATGTCTATACAGAAATGTTCCTTGTATATCAGATTGGTTTCTTAAATTTGCAATTGTACATATAATTACCAAAACGATAAAAATTGCTATGCTTATCAAATGTATGTGGTAAAGTATGGACCATTACGTGCATTGATATATATTCTAAGGCATAATGTTCAAAGTAACAACACTCACATATTTTAAATAGCTCTGTAACTCGTAAAATAACAAGTTAGCTAAAATGTAGTCTCTTGAACTTTCTAAGGCACAAAGGTCATTGCACATACTTTAAACCATAGTATCAAGTCTCACAACAACCAAATTATTTAATTGATTACAAATATCTAATTTTTTTTATTACATATTACAAATTGGTGCTGTTATAGACAAGTGTACCGTAGGCCATTAGAGAGAAAAAGAACCCACAAATATAAATCCAAAATCCCTGCTAGTATACCGCATTTGAGAAATTTCCTTTTGTGTATTTTCCTTTATTCGTTTCTTACCAAATATTTTATATATCTTTTTACACCAATCCTGTTATGTTAAATTTTTTTATTATGATAAATGCAAAGAAGCAAAATCTCATATAATTTACTTTTTGCTTCAGTTTCTTTCATATTTATGGATAAAGAATCCTTCTATATCAGATTTGTTTCTTGAATTTACAATTATTCTATATAATTACCAAAACAAAGCAATTGCTATGTTTATAAAATGTATGGAGTATGGACCATTATGTATGTTGGTGTATTATTCTAAGGCTGATACAATGTACGAAGAAAAACATTCCATGTATTCCTAAATACTTTACTGAGTGATCGAAATAAAGGAAAAAAGAACATTGGTATGAGGCTTTTAAGAAAAAAAATATATCATATTCAGAAAATTAAAAAGAAATGTTATTATTCAAGAAAATTAAAAAGAAATATTACATTTTTTGTTCCTTCAGGTACCGTTTGGTACGTGGGACGGGACGGGACGGAACAGGACGAGCCGTTCCGTCCCACGTTTGGTGCGCCTAAAAACTGTGGAACGGGTTGTCCCATGGGACGAAATTTGGCTGATTTTTCGTTCCACCTCTTCCCCCTGGAACGATCCGTTCCACATCCGTTGAACACAAATTTATAACATTTTATGACAAAATTTCTCCTTATCTTTTTCAATATTTACATCATCCGTTCCGTCCTGTTCCGTCCCGTTCCATCCCGTCTGCGTACCAAACGGTACCTCATAGCCATAGTCGCCGATGCCTAACTCATGGTAGTCCATCCCACAATTTTAAAGGGCTTGTTCGGGCAGGAATTTCATGGGGAAGGGTCCCTGGCTCAAGCACACAGCTCCTCGAGGAGTTGGCACTTTGGTTTGCTGTCGGGCTCTCACTTGCTTGTTGGGCTACAAGAAGAGGACATGGTTAGTTCTGAAAGGTGCCTTTGGAGAGCCTTAGGTGTAGGTCGTGAAGCTCGCAATCAAAACTAACTAAGTGTTGAGGCGTGCCACTGCCATCTCTATATGGCAGATGTAGAATGAGTGTATTTAAGCCGGTTACTTGCGCCCCAAGCTACTCTAACTTCTCATTATCAAAGGATTGTCGTGGATGTGTTAAGTCCACATTAAGTTCTTTTTTATGCCTTGAGATCAAGGACTTTTGTTTATCTTATATGCTTCAAAGTGTGGAGGTCCATATCTAATCAAAACATCAGTTTCATTTACTTTAACGATAGTAAAAGTACTAAGTGAACCAGATCTGAGAGTTAATGGAACTTCGGATCATTAAGAGACCGAAAATGGCTTGCATATCTATTGAAGGATACATTATAATACCAGATCTATTAATGGAAAGGGAAAAACAAAGAGAGTCGGGCAAGATTTCACCTTGTCGGGCAAGGTTAAAATGTATTGCGGTCTCTTCCCTTGGCAGTTTACAAAAAGGATTGAGTACTAAAAGGGATGACTAGAAATGAGTTTACACATGAGAGATCGATACTACAACATTTAGGGAAAAGGTAGCAGAACTTTTACATAGACAAAATATGTCTTTCTAAGGAAGTCTAAGGCTAAAAGGGTGCAAAGTCTGGACAAAGCACGGCTTTCTGGGTATTTGCTTGGCTGACAGACAAGTTGTATGTTCGTTTGTTTGATTGGTTGAGTGTCCTTGTTTCTGGACCCTCTTCCTCCTTTTATAGACGAATTAGCCCAGCTGTGTTGTTTATGTTCTTGCCCGAAAGCAACTGAAGGGTAGTGAGTCACCGACCTTTTTACGTGTTTGCCATCCAAAAAGACTTGCATTGTTAAGCCCTGAAATTTGAACCAAATGCAAATTCCAATCTTGCATTGTTAAGCCCTGAAATTAGAACAAAAAAACTTGCATGAAATTGAAGTTTTCTCTGATTGAGAACTCCTTTTTCTTCTACTTGAAGTTTTCTCTGATTGATTTCTGAATAATTTAGAAATGGGTATGTTAAATTGTGGGTTACGATTTCAAAACCCATGTAGAGCGTGGGCATTTTTTCTAGTATGAAACTTATTTTTCACAACCATTAACAAATTGTTTGCACCTTTACGCAATCTCCATTAGAAAAGCCACAAGTTTCTCAACCAAGCAAATTGGCATCATAATATCCAACGGGTGCAAATTAGCATTTTCTCATTTTTTTAATTTTCTTTTGAAAAACACCAAGGAGCAGGTGCAGCTAGCACCATTACTATGTCTGTCCAAACATCAAATGCCCCTTTCTTTTTCTTCTGCAAAACGGCCACAGAACCCAAACTCTTACTTTCTATAAGAAGCTTGCTAAAGACCAACTACCACGTCAACTAACTGAACTACTTATATTATTGGGGTGATTTATAGTCATCACCCTCAAGTGGTGGTAATACTTACTATCTTATTTATTACTGTTGTATGAGTTTAAATTTTAAGATTTGTTCCATCCAAGGTATTAAACTCATATGATAGTGAATAAGATAGTGAGCAGCGCCATCATTTGAGTGTGGGGAACAAAAATATTCTTATGATATTGTACGCAAAAGGGGAAAATTTTCTAATTGCAAAAGCAAAATAGAGATGTAATAATTAAAGAGTTTTTAAGCTCTTAATAAATGGTATTTAATTTGCTTGGTAACGAGAATTATTTGGGAGTCGGGCACCTACCGCATGCATGCAAAATGAAGGAGACAATTCATGGACCAAATCACACCACCATATCCTTTGGAACTTCCCTTATAGCCCCATGTTCACTTGGAAGACTTGAAAATTATGAACAAAATTGATTTTTCTCCTAACCATGCCAATTGGGTCATGATAAATTTATAACTCAATCAAGTTTATTTGCTTTGATAATTAATTTTTGAGGTAACAATTTATAATGAGATTCATTAAATACTAACAATTAGAGGTCAATATTAATTGGAGTGCGTTAAAGATAGGGCAATAAGTGACACGGCTATAAGTCACATTATCGTGACATATCTTTGTACTAAAAACAAATTTGTTAGTATCCTATTGATTGCCGTTAAAAAAATCTCTATCAATTGTAATAAATCTAAATTCAAATCCATTAATGAACGGTTGAAAATTTTCATTTTTGTGGTTTTAATAGAAACTCTTTCATGTCACTTAGTACTACGGTCTAGTGGTATTCTCTTCACTTGTAAGTGAGAAGTTTTGGGTTCGATTCTTGTCAAAGACGAATTTGAACCACATTATTGTTAGTCCATAGTGAGACTAAGCCTATCCCCTTTCTCTTAGTGTACATAATATCATTTGTTCGAACAAAAAAAAATAAAAACTCTTTCATTGTCAAGATTAGTAGAACGACTGCTAAAACCTTTGGATTAGAATTCAGAATGCATATGGGAGAATATTGATAGCAACAATGCTAGAAAACCTTGATTTGTCATAGCCCATGGGCCTTAAAGTTGGGGTTAAAATTCTACAAAAAAATGGCCATTTGCAAACCCTATTAACCATACCAATCAACTTGAACCAAATTCCCTTCACTTATATGGAAGAGTTCATATAAGTAACAGTATGAGATTAGTCCACTTTCAATAAACATGTCCAGTCAACTTGGTGTTTAGAAGAACATTGTTTAGCTTTAGATCACAATGAACTCTCGGTATTTCGCTATGGTTTTGAAAATAATCCGGTGAATACTAGCAACACCAATAACAATATCTAGCCCTTGAAGAAGATTTTATTCTTGGATGTATTGATCTCTTTCCTCTTCAATTACAGGAGGTGGATGCAAATCATGCAACCACTCATCTAAACTCCTTTGGTGCATCAACTCAAAAACTAGAGCCTTGAAATCATCATCGAGAAAACATGCAGATATGACATTGACGAGATTTTGACGCTTGATATTTCTCAAAGCCTCATATTCGGCTATGAACCTCTTTGTTAAACACCTTCATATCTACAAGTACAAGCCGAGCTCTATTGTCAATATAAACAACCCCCTTCTATACAAACTCGAAACTGCCAACACCAGTCAAATTAGCTGAAGAAAACTGATAAGTGGCTTTTGATAAAGTAGTTTATGACACTTGCAAGTAGAGCAAGTCCGAATACTGAAGGGATTATTAATTTCAAGCTATGATCTAATCTTCTTTTCTTGGAGGTCTTTAGACTTGCAAATAGGTAGCTTGAGATTAGGAATTCCCTTGCAGAATCTCGTGTTGTTAACAATTGAAATAGCACCTTGATTTTCGAAAACACCTTACATTGATGATGGTCAAGTCTGATAGGAACTAGATTTTAATTGATGTGACTATTACGCAAAAATACCAAGTACAATAAGTAGTAATATACTCTTCACACAATGAACCTCATTGGTGATTATTTACATTGCAAAGTTCCACATCTACTGTGGTAACATAAAAGCTAGACTTCACAGGCAGTACACAAAATTTCTCTATCACAAAAGCACCTAAAAAAGAGTTTCTATCCAAGAAAAGTATTCCTAATGGAATGAAGTTCAAATGCAGCGTCATTGATATTCTTTAGTCGATCTATTGCGGATTCAGCAGAACAAGCAATTCCAATTCTAAATATTGAACTCAAGCACACCTCAACTTTATGAGTTCTCCCACTGCATTGATTGGGTTTCTCGTTCGTGCCTCCTTCAAGAAGTCCAAGTAAATGATAACCACTTTGGCTTGTGAGATCAAGTTGTCTTAATTTTTAAACTTCATGGGGGCTCAAGTCTCTAGCAAGAGAATTCCAAAACTGTAGACGTATCCAGTTATTAACGCCTCACTTCCCAAATATTGTTAGCAAATTGAGAACAAAATAGTTGAATTATGCAAAAGTTTAAAAGAAAAAAAAAGATATTGTGGAGAGGATGTGAATATTTACCTAAAACCACATAACCAATCGTACATGTTATTCCGGCAGAACTTGTCTAATTTGTTGAAGCTTTTATACTGTTCAGTTGTGAGAGAAACCTTGCTAATCAAAGTCAGAAACATGTCTAGTACTCGACTTGTTGTACAAAAGAACAACACTTGGCTTCAGATCGCAATAAACTATTGGTGTTTCATAGTGATTACGAAGATAATCGACTAATCAAGAGCACAAGCAACATCAATGACAAGTAGAAGCCGCTATCAACAAAGTGATCAATTAGTATTACACAGAGAATAGCGATAACACAATGCCTTCTCCAAACCATTCTGATGAGAAACAAGCAGATACAGAGGATTCTCTTCAGACCCTTCAGTTTGGATCCGGTTTTGACCTTTGATATAGGTCGTGCGGCCGAATATTTGTTTTTTTATTTTAACATTAACTCTTTCTTTCCCTTTCACCCCATCTTCATTCCATCTTGTTGCCCGCTCTATCTGACAGATGAAAAAGTGAAGCAACAAAAAAATTGGTATGACTATACCAGGAGGGCAGGTGAAGACTGGTTGCCGGATGTGGTTGCGGGCTACACCCAAGTTCGGTGTCGAACAAGAACACAAATCTACCCCATATGGTAGCTGTCTTCCCAAAAACAAAAAATAATATTGGGCTGAAAAGCCTCAAAGCACCTTGACCCGGCCCAGCCCAACATCACCTACCCCTGTCTCGTTAAACATATACAATCAGTGAAACCGGTTCTATTCAGTTCTCAGCCCAGCACACAGACAGACCGCCCAAATGTCATTCCCCGAAGCGTCGGGTCGAAATCTGCACCGGGATCGACGCCCGAACTTTTCCGACCACCGCGCCGGAACCCTACACTCCGACTTACCCCCTGATCCTCTCCTCCGATCGGGCTCCTTCATTGACGCCACCACCACCACCACCTCCAATGGCCGAACCCCAAACCAATCCAAAAAGCTCCACAAGGCGCCTCAGCAGTCGAACCGTTCGGATCCCGGGACGGGCCCGGATAGCACGGAGGGAGGGGCTGGGCGGGTCAAGCGAAAAGCGTTTACTGATTCTATGGAGAGCTGGTTGCCGCAGGGCTGGTCGGTGCAGGAGAAAGTTCGGAGCTCTGGTGCAACAGCTGGAAGTACAGATAGGGTAAGTTTCTTGGTTTCAAAAATGCTTGTTATCTATTCAATGAGCTCAAAATTTGGAAATTTTGATTTGTAATATTTTAAGTTAATTATGTGTTGGTTTGATGTTGATTAATGCTGGTTTGATGACTCTGTGAAAAGAAAATAGGGAAAGATTTTCGATTAGATTCTCTGTTTATTATTTTGAATGGAAATTAGATTCTGTGTTTAAACTTTAAACCCATTAAAAATCACGAATTTAATACTTGGTGTTGGGCAAAGAAAATAAGTAAAAGGGCTTAAGTTTTGGGTGAAATGTTTGGTATTTATGGTTGAGATATTGTGTTTTTATAGGAGTTGGTATTTAAGTTTTGTATTAGGTAACTAATTAGCTTTGATTTCATCCTATCTTGCTACCACGGATGTTATACAGTTATAATTAAAAAGTGTCTGTTTGTCGAATCTGCTTCAGCGTACACACGTGTATTTTGCTTCTTTAATTGGCGTTGGGGACGAAAATGTGTCTGTTTGTCAAATGTGCTTCAGCGTATACACGCGTATTTTGCATCTTTAATTGGCGTTAGGGAGGAAAATTTTCGTATCGGTTTTCTTTGGTGTGTCATTCTCTAAAGTCAGAGGTTGTATTATCCTATATTTGGTATGATTATGTGACGTTTTGCACTTTGCATTGCCAAGAATGTGCTTTCTGGATACTCGATTTCTGGGTTGCATAAATGACATTATGGGTTATCACAAAAGAAATTTTGTTCTCTGTTATTATGTGATGTTCGCACTTTGCACCGCCAAGAATGTGCTTTCTGGATAGTCACGAGGACCTATTGGTTCAAGCTATGTTTAGCATTTGTGGTACATTTACAACTTTCATAATGCGATTGCCAGTCTGTTCCCAAGGCTTGTTTCAATCAGTCCCCGTGGCTTTGTATGGTAATAAATGAAAAAAAAAATGATGCAGTGCTGTAAAGAAGGGCCCGTACATTCTATTGAATACATTGTTTTACTAGTTAATTACTCTTTCTATATAGTTTGGTATGAATCTTTTTTGTGTATCATAAGGATCAGGTCTTAGTCATTAATTAGCTGACATTATCAATCAAATAGTGTTTTTTACCCAACGTCTTCTGTTGCCATTTAGTCATTGATAAGTTTATCCAGTAACCACTACCCAGAAAAGCCACATCATTTTTTACCCTTCTGAGATTTGTATATCTAAGAAGTGGCTTACAGTTCCTTCCAGAAACAAATATATAGTAAAAGGAGGGAAGATAATAGGACGCTAGTGTATCAGAAAAAGTTTCACACCACTTATTAACTGTTTTAGGATTTTTTTTTTTTTTTTTTTTTTGTTTGCAATGGCATAAGAACTTGCATTTACTTGCAGATGGCATAAGATGCTTGTCCTTGTTGCAGTGTTTAAAAAAACTAGTTTTAAGACTCGCCTAGGCGGTTTCGCTGTAAAGAAAACGCCTCTAGCCAATGGGAATGGGCTATAGACTAGCCTAAATGCCTAGGCTATCGACTCATGTGCATAGGCTATCGCTTCATGCGCGTAGGCTATTGCCTCAGGCACCTAGGCGACCTGGGCGTTTGAATTATAAAAAAAAAAAAAAAAAGCCCAAACCCAAAACGACGTCGTTTTGGGCTGGGTTTTTATAAAATTCATGCTAATTTTCTGTTTCTAACTTAGTTTCTATTAGTTTATTATGACTTTATGATGTCAGTTAGAGAAATAATAATAATAATAATAATAATAATAATCAAATATTTGATTACTTGGGGCTATTGCCTATGTGAGGCTATCCATGAGGATATCACCTAGGCATTTAGGTACTGTGAGGCTATCGCCTAGGCGAGGCTATCCATGAAACGCCTTGGCTTCACCTTCGCCTTTTAAAACATTGCTTTGCGGTTGCTTGTTGTTCTTTTATTCCTTTGGCAGTTCCATTTTAGACAAATTAAATGCTACAGAAATATAAAAATATCAGATATTGCTTTCCAGAAATCAAGTCTGAGCAAGATTTAAATCATCTGTTGCAGTATTACATTGATCCAGTCTCAGGTCGCCGGTTTCGGTCAAAGATAGAAGTTCTTCGCTTTCTGGAAACGGGAACGGCTAAAAAGGCAAAAACAGAGAACGCTAGCGTTGACAAAACAGTGAGTCAGAATTGATTTTGCTGAAAGCGGTAACCTTTCTCCGTTTTATTTTTCTTAACCCTAATTTCCAATTTCCGGCTACCTTATTTTTGGCAGTCTGTTGAGGGTTCTGGAAGCCAAAAAAAGAAGTCTAGCACAAAACCGAAAACTTCTGCGTTGAACTTTGATTATGACAATGTGCCGGAGAAGGTGGAATGGGTTCTTACAGCCTCTTCCGGAGAGTCCTGGACACCCTTTATTGATAACAAAAAGGTCCCTGAATCTACTTCAAAAGAATGGGCTGCTGCATTCGCATTAGTTCCATCCAAAAAATAGCGTCCACCCTCATCGGAAACATTTTGAACCCTCCTGCTGTATCACATAGGTTGCACTGCAGAAAACGGTCACTCTTTTTGCCAACAAACCTACACTGACCAAAATTAGATCCTCCTTCTCCGTATTCCCTCCCTATTGATATTTTTTTGGTATCTTTTGGTACGAAAGAATTCATATCGCAGGACAGCCGAGCTCATCGACATTGTTTTTTGGCATTTGGATTTTTTGGGTACAGGGATATTCAAAAACGGTCTTATATTTTCCTTTGTTGTAGTTTTTTGTTCGAAGAGATGCTATTGGCACTCCAAAACTAACAGTAAGCTTGTTGTGCTCGTGTTCGAGTTTATGTTAGTGTAATCGTATTTTGGAGTACATATAACAGTTGTCTCCTAAACTTACATCTAAGTCATGTCTAGTTTTATCTGTTTCCTTCTGTTAAGACGGTTTATTTAGTAGGGATATGTGAGTTTTATGTTTTAGAAGAGGGGAAATAGAAAAACAAAAGAATGATTTTCCAACAATCTGATTCACATTAACTGTTGGTCTAATCCAATGGTTATTGTTAAGTTTTAGGTTGTCAATTGTTCATAAAGCATTTGATTTATTTATTTTTGGAATATTTTGTTTTCTCAAAACATTTTATTTTATTAATGGCGTCTGATTCATGCACTCTATTTTTGTCTCTATTTTTTTATTAATTTATTCAATTCAAATCCTGGCCAGTTTTGAAACTTGTTGCCCAAGGAATCTCTTTTTTTTTTTTTTTTTTTAATATCTTCGAAATTGAATTTCAATTTGGAATCTCCCCCTCTCACATCAGTCCAGTACTCTGCACCAACATGGAAGAGTGTTGGCGTGAGCTGTTTCCTAATTTGAAGTTAACATTTTATTACCTTTTACAGTCGCAGCAAAACTATATTTCCTCTTGTAAATCTCTATATGCATACTGCTCAGTGTTTCAGCCATGTTGTGAAAAAAAATTCTAAACGAGAACTAATATAGTAGTTGAATTTTTATTTTTTCATGAAGAAGATTATGATATTTCATTCATTGATAAAAGGGCATTACAAATACATATCATGAATTTGGCCCCAAAACGGTCTTTGCAAACTAGATCTAAAAAAATTCAATAAAGCATCACTAATCGCAAAGTAATAAGTAAACTTCAATCACTCGTCCGAGCTTATTGGAAAGCGCACGATTACACAGATCAATAAAATTGCTAAACTTCGTGTTACAGGAGATCATGTGAGAACAAAACCTCAAACCATAAATTGAGAAAGCGTGTACGATGCTCATGGATCACTCACATCACTTAATCAAGGCCACGATCCCAAAACACCAAATGAAGTAGATCCAGCAAATCAAATAGCTCCACCCTTCCCACATAGATCCAAAAGAGGCAGCACACCAAAATGAAAATTAAAATCATGCACTCTCCTAAAGAGAGAAATCAAACTAGCAAACTCTCTTACAGAGAGATCAAACCAAACTCCAGGACAATTCCTGGAAATTATTAAACAAATAAAATGAAAGGATAAAATCATGCTGCCACTCCGTATCCTTTAGACATCCGCATGTCATATCACTGCACCGGCTAAACCCAAAAGTGTCGTACTTACTAAACTCGATCGTGATGCAATTCGACATCTTTCATGACTTCCCACTTCAACCTTATATCAAAGGTGATAATTATATCCAAAACCTTGTGTTAACTAAGTGTGTGGGCCAAAAAATGACGACTATCGCAGTGACTACAGCGCTTCACGGCGACAATTCAACTTCAAATAATGTAAATGGAAAGTGAGAGGGATGAAATGAAGAATGATTTTCAAGAAGATTGATGTTGACCCCAAAGCCAAAGGCAGGAGTAGACGGTAGAGAATTTTTCCTTTGATTTTTCTCTAGAAGGCAGATAGCAGTCGAACTTGTTGCCTAAGGAAAATAGAAGTTAACCTCCCTCCGAATGGAATTAAAGTACTGTATTTATTCTTCTTATTAAATAACTAAGGCTAACAAAGCTCTTCAATTCTTTGCCCACTCTCTTTCTCTTATAGACTTGGAGAATGAGAAAATAAGAAAGCAATTGAGATTGTGTCTTATTTCTAATTAACTTTAGGAGAAAATAATATATAGGTTTATTGTCAAAAAATTAGTTTGCGTGTTCAATTATGTATTTTATGTTTTGAGTTTGTCTATATCTCGTTTCTATAAATACCTTCTTATTGAGAAGAATAAAGAATTACAAGTGCATGTGAAAGCAGTGGCGGATATAGGAAATAATATTAGGGTGGTTAGTAAAAATAGTGCACGCAGCTCTAAATTTTTTTTATACCAGAAATAGCATGCATATTGTCATTTCATCGAGTCTTGGTAGGCCTGAAGTCATTTGAAAATGCATACTACAGACATGTTAATGTATGCAAGGGGCAACACCCAAGGTATTTATGGACATTCATCGGGTTTTGGTAGGCCTGAAGACGGTTGGAGAGCAAGTATGAAGCCAACTCTAATCTTCAAAAGGGCAACACACTCAAGGTATCTATGGACATTCACCGAAGTTCAGGGGTCAGCTGACCCCCTTGCCCCTTAATGGATCCTCCAGTGTGTGAAAGTTAATGTGAAAGATCAAATACTTTGTTTAACTATCATGAATTCCTCTTCTTCACGTCCTCCTTCTATGCCTACTCATGCTTCACCACCATCACCTTCTAATCATGACAAAGCTTCCTATGTTGGAGCATGGGTTTTATCCTTATTATGCATCTTCTCTATTATATGTAGGTGGGAAAATAAAATATCGGGATTGTTTACTGCCTTCAAAATTTAGTAAGGGTAATGGTATGTTAAAAATTTGTAATAAATGATGAGATGAAAGCTACCTTCTTTGTGCAATGATGGTGGATTTTTCTTTAGCAATATGCTTGTGCAGTTTTATGTAACATCAAGCCTATTTTAACTCAATGACAAATTCCTAAGATGTAGTTTTAAATTGATAAAAATTTGTAATGTCCATGTGAAATTAAGCACTTATCTGTCATGTGCAGGCTACCTATAAGAGCATATACAAAATAATATTTTAGTCATTTTTTAGTGTAATAAGCATGTTCGATTACGTAGATCTATTTTCAAAAGACGCAAAGAGTACAACACGTTATTTATCTAGAAATATTTAACCATTGATGTTTTTTTTCTATCTTAAGACATCAACGAATCAACTAAAATGATGAGAAATCAAATCTTAATAAATTAATTAATCAACTATGATCGTTTCGGCCTGTTTTGTAAAGATTTTAACATAATAATATCTTTTTCAGGCTAAAATGATATACAAAATTTTTTAACGTTAACTTCTATTTGCGTTTTTAACTGTCTATTATTATTTTCGTTCGTGTAATACGTCAAATCGCAGTAGAATTTTTGTGAACTCCAAGTGGAAAACAGACGGAACTTACCATAACACAGTTCACTTGGCACTGTCGCACTATCAAGAATTATATTAACTGCTAAAATGCCAAAATAACCCAATACACCAGAAGCAATTAACCCACCATGCCACGTACTGGTTTGGTACATATGTACTTTTATAAAAAATGGATATAAAAAAAAAGCTGAGCTCAAAATAATATTTGGTAAACACTTAAAAACTACTTATTTTCATAGTTTTGAATAAAAAAAACTGAAAATATGAAGCAGAAAAAATGAGCATATTCTCACGGCACAATAAAATGTTTTTTTTCAAAACACATTAATACCAAACCAGCCCCACGTCTCCCCAATTTCCACTCATCAACTCCCCCTTTTTGACCAATAAACCAAAAATGTACTCGAAACGTCCCATTCGAGAGATTTTTCAATATAAATAAAATATGAAATTATACATGTCATTATACAAATAGTAAAATATTTATATAAAAAAATTAATAACTTAAAAAATATAATTTTCCATATCAAATACAATTTTTTTACCATTTATATGAAAAACGTGGGTACGGCAAACTCGACAAACACGAAACGTCCCCTTCATCAAAGCAGGCTCAACACCCTCCCCCCTTCATCTAGTCATAAATTTTCAAGTTTCCACAAACGTCTGCTGCTAGCTGAGAAATCCCCAACTCCTTTCAGACATGGAGCCACCACTCAAGCTCTCCCTCCTCCCTCTCCTCCTCTTCTCTGCCTGTCATGTCATCCTCCTCACCACCGCTTATTCCATCGGCGTCAACTACGGCACCATAGCGGAAAACCTCCCGCCGCCCTCCAAAGTCGCCACGTTTCTCAAGACCAAGACCACCATCGACCGCGTCAAGATCTTCGACGCCAACCCCGACATCCTCCGCGCCTTCGCCGGCACCAACATCGCTGTAACCGTCACTGTCGGAAACGGCGACGTTCCGGCCCTTGCCAAGCTCTCCGCGGCGCAGTCATGGGTGGCCGACAACATCCTGCCGTTCCACCCGCGCACGACCATCAACCGAATCGCCGTGGGCAACGAAATCCTCGCCACGTCGGAGAAGGACCTCATCGCGCACCTGCTGCCGGCTATGAAGTCACTCCACTCGGCGCTCGAGCTCGCGAACATCTCCTCCATTCAGGTGGGGACACCTAACTCTCTGGGAATTCTCGCCCCCAACACGGGCCCACCGAGTGAAGGCCGATTCCGAACGGGTTACGACCGAGTGGTTTTCACTCCGATGCTCAATTTCCACCGCCAGACCAAATCCCCGTTTCTGATCAACCCGTACCCGTTTTTCGGATCCGTTCCCGAGACTCTAAACTACGCGCTGTTCAAGCCAAACGGCGGCGTTTTCGACAACGCCACGGGGATGAACTACACGAACATGTTCGACGCCCAGATGGACGCGGTTTATACGGCGATGAAGAAGGTCGGTTACGAGGACGTGGACGTCGTGGTGGCCGAAACGGGTTGGCCCTCCGTAGGTGACCCGACCCAGCCCGATGCGACGGTCGACAATGCGGCATCGTATAACGGAAACCTCATCAAGCACGTGAGCTCAGGCAAAGGCACGCCGCTGATGCCGAACCGGACGTTCGAGACCTACATCTTCGCTCTGTTCAACGAGAATCTGAAGCCGTCGAAGTCGGAGCAGAATTACGGGTTGTTCAAACCCGACTTCAACCCGGTTTACGATGTGGGCATTTTGCGCAACCAACAGGTAACTTCGTAGTTTCAGTGACTTTGGGTGGTAAGTAATCTAAAGTCATCTCTTCCTTCATGTGCTATTTGTTGTTTTTCGACACGTGTCCGAGCTCACAGCTCATTTCCCGCGTTTATGCCTCTGAGCTCTGACACCTCCACGACAGAAGCCCACCTGTGGTTGTCGTTTCGTACAATGACTGTTTATTAAATTAATTATGTTATTTAGGCAGCGGCTCCCAAGTCGAGCGTGGCGGCTGGTCCCAAGTCGGGCGTGGCCGCCGGACCAAAGTCTGGAGTGGCGGAGGGGCCCACGTCCGGTGGAGCACAAGCACCGTCGCCGTCGGCGGGGAAGAGGTGGTGCGTGCCGAGATCGGACGCTTCGGACGCGGCGCTGCAGAAGAACATAGATTTCGTGTGCAGCAGTGGAGTGGACTGCAAGCCCATACAGGAAGGTGGGCCCTGTTTTCAGCCCAATACGGTGAAGTCACACGCTGCTTACGTCATGAACGCATATTACCAGGCGAATGGTCCGCAGGATTCTAACTGTGACTTCAAGCACACCGGAGTCGTCACCACCACTGATCCCAGTAAGCTTTTCTTTTAATTTTATCCCCTATAATTTTTAATTTTTTTAATTTTTTTAATTTTTTTAATTATGCAAATATTGTGGATGTTTTTGTAAGAAAAAGAAAATTGAGGGGCAAATTGGTTGGCAGGTTACGATGCGTGCACGTACCCTTACAAGGCGGAGAAGTCCGAAAAGACGGTGGCGGGGGGTTCAATTAAAATGAAATGTGACAGAATGGCAGGGGTATTTATGATATTAGCCTCTTGTATAATGCTTATTTAAAAGAAAAAATTAATGATCTTTTAATTGTTAATTTAGGATAGCTAATTAAGTTATTAATTATTATTGGGTAGCCATTTTTTTGGTTCCAACTTCCAACGGCTAGTTTGTTAAGCTGCTCAGATGTATGAAATTTGAAGTTAATATATTGAAAAGATCATGGATTATGATGCTTGGGTATTTCAGTAATTCCTAAGCTTTCTAAAAGAGTGCGTCTTGGATCTGAGAATGTGGAAAGATGAGAGTTTGGAAGAAATCTAGGTTTTATAGCAATTTCTTTACCGCAAAGCAAGATGCGTGGGGGAATGGGAGGGGAGGGGAGATTTAAAATGAATTTTAACGAAAAATTTCTGATACTGTTCATTTTAACGAAAAATCATATTTTTATACTAAAAAGTCAATCCTGGTATTATTCACTTTACAATTTATTTTGTTCTTATCGTTAAAATTCAAAGTTTTCAAACCCTTATAATTAATTTTCCTAGATTTTTTAAATTAGGACACCTAATTGTACGTAGCCTTTTTAATATAAAAGTTCACACATGAGGTACTTTGTCTTTGAAACCATTCAAAATGTTGGGCCTAACCTAACCAGTGGTGAAGACACATAGGCGCAAGAGGTGCGGCTGCACCTTTGGTCGTCGTAAACAGATCCTAAGAGCGAGAATCTGTCCCTTTGGTTTCTCTGAACTTGGACAGAAACTTACAATTCTGTTTGATGCTACTTCCAAAACATCCAGGCAAACGACGTCGTTTTGAACTAGAAAAAAAAGGGCGTCGTTTTGAATAAGTAGATGATATTTTATACCAATTTTGTTAGCAAACCAAGCTTGGATTTCACATTGCAAAACTTTGATTCCAAACCCTACTAACGAACGGAGCCAGCCGGATCAAAGTACATCAAACACACCCACTTTAATC
Organism: Malus fusca; assembly: GCA_035220775.1. Classification (NCBI taxonomy): domain Eukaryota; kingdom Viridiplantae; phylum Streptophyta; class Magnoliopsida; order Rosales; family Rosaceae; genus Malus; species Malus fusca. Next base: position 8,102,066 of record CM069069.1, read on the forward strand.
AATTCAAAAGACAAAAACATATGAATTGCAATAATAGAACTGGACAAAGACCAGCAATTTAAATTCTAACCAGACCATGCCGATGACAACTCAAAAATTAGAGAATTAAACGTTCAAACTTCCCAAAATTCAAAGTTGAAGATTTCAAAAAACCCAATGGAACACATTCAATGGAGAAAACTACACTTCAAAAAATTGAAAATTCTCAACAAAAAAAAAAGGAAACTAAGACACCATTCAAAATTCTATATAAAAGTCAAATTCATAACATAATTCAACCCCCCTCCCCCCAAAAAAAAAACCCAAAACAATAAAAAAATTGTCAACAAAAACAATAAATTAACAGTGAAAGTAGTGATTTAGAAATTACTCAAAAAAGCAGAAGATTGATTGGAAATAAAAATGCTAAAAATAGAAAAAAATTATTGATGCTCATTGTGGAGCTAAGCCCACCCCCTCTCTTTAGATAAATTAGTTTTTAAAAAAATAGAAAAAAAATTTATGAACGACATTAATATTGTTTATTATCTAAACGGATTTGATTGTCTATATTTTTTAGATCTTTTACTCTTTTAAATTTCGCCTATATCTTTTGACAATTTTTGGCTTCGCTACCGCTACGCAGTTAAATATGAGATAAGATCAGTGAACAGCTGACTTAGTAATGGCCTGATCATGATGATTAGAAATACGATAGAGATGACTATTAGTATTACATTTCATATTGTAATAACCCTAAGTGTCTCGTATTCGTTATTAACTTCTTGTCGGTGTCAATGAAGGCGGTGGTGAAAGAGGAAGAGTCAAAAGCCGTGATACCATGGCGGAGGTACGTATGTATTTAGAATTAGATAGTATACAAGTGGTTGTAGGAGGAGGAAGAGTCAAAGTCACCTGAAATATTTACTTCAGGAAAACCTAGATCCCAAAAAGGACTTGGAAAAGTAAAAAGGTTTGTAACTTAGTTTTGAAGTTATATACGCTCATCACATTTGAAGATCTGAATTCAACGAGTTCTTATATATTGAGATATTTTGAATATTTTTATTTTGCCCATTATTCAGGAACTATACTATTGAAGTGTTTTTTTTTTTTTTTGGTGAATTACTGTTGAAGCCTTTTTTTATCCCTATATTTAGGGATTATACTGTTGTAGAGACTATTTAGGGTTCCCATTAGAGATGTTTTAAGGTAGGAGTGAAATATACTAAATCACTGAAAAAAAAGAAAGAAAAACTAAATCCCTGAAATTTTAAATTGTTTCTACTTTACACTAGCATCATGTGATAGTGTGACAATCACACAGAAAAACCTCTTATGTTGTTTTAATACAATACATATTAGACAATTGTATTTAGTTTAAATATTTAAGTTGTTATAGGGACTAAACCATATGTATGCATTGTCTCCCTGCTTTCTTCTTGGTCATATAAACGAAATGCATTAAGAAAAAACTCTTGACTTAAACAGTAAACATATCAAGCTAATATGTTTACATATCAAGTATAAATATATATATTTATACACACACACACACAAATAATCACATATTTTCCACGTAAAAATTCTATTTTTCCTTGACAAAATAAGATGTAATTTGTCCACTATAATAATAAAAGGAAATTGTGGACAAAAAAGTAACATAATTAAACAAAATTCTCGAGCAATTAACTTTGGAACTACAAAACATCATCAACAAAGAACAGAATTACAACAAAGCGGGCATTTGCTGGCCGTAGCTAGCCACTTCTCTATGTATTCTTGGTGAAACGTATGCTTACACTTAAGAACCCGGCACTTGTCTCCTTCGTCAAACTCCTCCATGCAAATTACACAGTCCAATCGGAAAAAGAAAGGTATACCGAAACACATTTGCTGCAACGGCCTAATTCGGACTCTTCTTCTTCCTCCAGGGTTTAGTGCTTGAGTTAATGTTCCGCACTCGATATCGTGCGTTTGAATTAGCTCTTTCGTCGGCATTCGTCTTGACTATAAAAAATAAGTGTATGGCGACTAATGGAATGAGTATGGCCAGTAGGAGCAGTGGTTGGAGTTCTATTGCTGATGGCGGTAAAGGAGATGGAGAAGGAGGAAGAGTCGGAGCTGCCGATACCATGACGTGGTTAAGTGAGTGAAAGAGTGTGGTTGGTTTGTGTACCTTTCAAGTTATAAGTCTTTGCTGTTTTGCGTACAAGGATAAGGATCGCAACAAAGTATATAGTACGTACTTTGGGAAATCATAAATCCTTAAGGAATAAGGAAAATAATTGAAAGAAAAAAGGGAAAGTTTATAATGTAGGATGTTGAAGCCACTAACTTCACCGTTTGAGGTTTGAATGTGGAGTAAGTACCAATATCCGAATGGACAGCATTTATGTGATGGGAAATTATTTATGTATATTATTTTTCCTCTTTTGCACCCCTTTATAAATTAATGATAACATATTAATTTGCGTACTAACTAGTATGGTAAGGAACCAATTGTTCATGTAAAACTACATCAGTAATTATGGTTTCTTTGGATTTGAGCAATTCGTTTGTGGTTTTCTTCGCAGAGTTTCTATTGTACCAGTCACTATTTTGTATCTTATAAAGTTTTAATAAGAAATCGGCATTGTTTGTATGCAAAGAGTGTTTTCTTACCAGTTCTGATGGCAATATTGAGTGCAAAGTCAGAGTGATGAATTTCTAATTGTCAGGATTAGAGTTCGTTTGGCTTTGGAGTGTGCTCTTGTGCTTGTCACGCTAGATCCGCCAATATAGTGACTATTAGATTGGCCAATTTGTACTTTTTTTCTTTCTCAAGATTGTAATAAAACCGCTGTCGGAGAAAAAAAATCACAAAAGCAAACATATATATTTAACAAAACGTAAAATTGGCAAGAAATCTGCACTTTCTCCTTCCTTAAATTCCACCATGCAAATCATACACTCGTCTATGCAAAGTCCTATTTCTTTCTCCACTCGATGCATGTACATTCCACCATAAGACAATCGTCGTGATGGTCTTCTTGTCCGACGTTAACTTTTCGTTGTTGGTTCACCGAATTCGATGTCAGGGAAGATTTGATCAGACGTTCATTAGCATTAAACACATTCATGATGATGACTAGACTGACTAATAGAATCACGTGCAACGATCGATTCTACAAAACCTTGCCCCAATGAGTAGTATGTATCATGGCGCCGTTGATAATGAAGGACTATGTCGTGATGGTAAACTTAAACATGTCGCCGTTGGTGGTGGTGAAAGTGGTGGCAAAGCGAAGATGTAGAAGCCGCCCATACCATGGCGAGGGAGAGAGAGAGAGAGAGATGGATGGTTTTATATCTTTCAACAATAACACTACTGTAATTTGACTTACCAAAACAAAAATGTAATATTAATGTAGTTACCAAAATTTAGAAAATCAATTAAGACTAATTAACATTGCACAAAACCCTTTAAGAAACTACGAAACTAATACCATACTTTGTTGTGTGTCTCTTTGATTCTTTGGGTATGACTAGCCACAATTCCGCGTGCGCACACCACGAACAGAAGCACGACGAAGGGGACAGTGCCTATTCCTTGGCAGCCATTTGTCGATGCATTTCTGGTGATACATGTGGTTTCACTTTTTTGGCAACTCTTCCTTGTGTATGTGAAAACCGTCGAGGTTTGTTCCGGTGTTTGTGCTTCAAGATTTTGGGTTTGTTCATCAGTTGGGTTATTTTGCCTTTTGCAGCAGTACAGTAGAAAGACATAGATGATGGTTAAGGGCAAGATTACTCGCAAAATTATTTTTACTAATTCTGATGCTATTGGTGATGGCGGAGGAGGAGAAGGAGAAGGAAGAGGAGGAAGAGGAGGAAGAAGAGGAGGAGGAGGAAGCGGAGTTGGAGCCACGGCTAACATGGGTAGCTACTCATCTGCAAGAGGATTTCAAGTTATGAGGCTTTCAAATGGGAGGCTAAAGTAAGAGGCAAGAAAATGATAAAAAGGGTAAAGCTTTAAAATTGGGGGTTTCATTGTACATTGTGTGGACGTTTGACAAACTAAGGTAGCAAGAATGTATCATCACTATGTCGATTATTTGGTTTACCTTTGCAAAAATGCAATGAACAAACGTTCATAAGCCAAGACGTTAGTTCAGAGTTTGCTAGACATTTTGACGATTAAGTTAGTGGCTTAAATTCATATATTACACTTGTTGCAAGAGATGATTTATATATAGTAAAATGAAAAGCATACATTTGGAAGGTTTGTAAAAAAGTGCTAGTGTGCATTTTTTAGAACGATTGAAATTGAAAGAAAATGTTTTAGCACAAGGTAATGAGAAATTGACAGTTTCAAGAACAAAAGTGTAAACTAAAAGAGTTTTTTTAGAACAAAAATAAAGAAAACGTTATCCTTTGGTAACTATCGTGCAACATATCAACAAAGCACTATATATTCTAAATGACGAAGAAGTGGATTAAGTCTCACAATTGATTAGTTGGAAACAATTATTTGATCGAACCTAAAACTTCTTACTTACAAGTAAAAAAGAATATCAGTTAACCGTACACTATGTGGTAAGATTTACTATAATTTTATACATGTGAGACTAAGAATGGGAATCAAACACGGGATCTCGAGTTCTAAATTTAATTCTCTGCCCTATCTGATTTACAAAAGCCTTGTGACAGCACTGCTAGAAAATGGAGCTCCAAATCCAATCAAAGCAACAGGCCCAATTCTGCATCATACTATACCTTGCCACAAAACGCAACGTTTCATACCATACAAACAAAAGACGACTGGCAAATTGATGTCGGCCAATAAAATGGAAATAAAACGGATATATATTTTGATATATTCAGTTGGATTCAACCTTCCCGATCACGATATCCATTTGCTCTTCGACAAGTTTCGTTTCCTTTCGCCTCGCCTCTCCGATTCAAAGGTAAAGATTCAATCTTTCCGTCTCAACTTTCGCTCTCCTTTGATTTCTGTCAATTGCAACGTAGAACAAACCCTAGAATTTAAATCCCATCGCTGGGACAATTTTCGATTCTCTGTTTCGAAAAAGCTCGAAATTGTTGTGTCATTTTTTGTAATCGCAGGTCGATTCTATTGCATTAGTTTCTGCTCGCTGATTGTAATTAGACATTTTATTAGGAGTTGTAAAAACCCTAGAATTTGAATTTCAAATTGTAGAGTTATCGAACCCCTTTTGGGTTTACTGGCACTAGGGTTTGGTATTGATCGCAAATTAGATTAGATTCAATTAATTTTTGTTTTTTTTTCCTTTTTTGGGTGTTGTAGTTTTTGAGAATTCTGATTTAGTTTGTGTCTCTTTAGGGTTTGATCTTCGAATTTCAAGATGCCTGCCACAGCGGGAAGGGTTCGCATGCCCGCGAACAATCGGGTACACAGTAGTGCCGCCCTTCAAACCCACGGTATATGGCAGAGTGCAATTGGTTATGACCCCTATGCACCCAACAAGGATGACACCAAGAGCTCTGCGCAACCCGATGTGTCGAACGCTGAACCGGATGGTGAGAATGCATATGCGAGCTTCCAGGGCCTCCTTGCGCTTGCCCGTATAACTGGGTCCAGTGCTGATGAGACTCGTGGGTCGTGCAGCAGGTGCGGCCGTGTTGGACACCTCAAGTTTCAGTGCAGGAACTTTCTGAGTGTTAAGGAAGATAAAGAGAGAGAGCCGGAAGGGATTCAGGGTGATGTTGCATCAGAGTTGGCCAGGTTGAAGAGGAAGATCGGTAGGAGCAGTGGGAAAAATGTGGATGAGAGTGAGGAGAGTGAGGATGAGGATGAAGACAGTGAGAGCGAGGATTCAGATTATGATTCAGAGATTGAGAAGATCATTGCTCAAAAAAATGGGATAAAGGTTAGTAAAAAGAAGTCGAAAAAGAAGAATGATGACACAGACGATGATGAGTCAGATTCAGATTCTGGGAAGAGGAAGAAGAGAGGAAGGTCGAAGAAGAGGAGCAGCAAGAGGAAATATGATGATGATTCAGATGAGTCAGATGAAGGTAGGAAGAGAAAAAGGAAGGAGAAGCGGAGGAAGAGGGATGAGTCCTCAGATGAGGATGGCGAGCGTCGGCGGCGGCATAGGAAAAGTAGGAAGGAGAAGAGGAGGAGGAGAAGTCATCGGCATTCAGATGATTCTGAATCTGATTCGTCTGATGATTCTCGTAGACACCGTCGGAGGAGCAGGAAGGCTGCAACACCATCTGATTCTGATGATGATTCACGGGTAGGTAGGGGCAGGAAGCGATCTGAGAAGAAGAGCTTGAAACGCCATCACAAGGATGATGAGTAAATCTTCCTAGGAATGGATTCGAACTGTGTACACCAGCAAGTCATTGAATATCTTATGTAGTTTGCAACAATATGCTTTTGCAACCTTTGTATTGCTTCTGTTAATTTGCTTGGACAAGCTTCTGTTACGTTTGGATCTTTTGCTTTGTGAGATGAAACTACCAGGCCGCTGATTCAGAAGTTTTAATTTCTGGTAATGTGTATTTAATCTTGTGTCCTTTTCTGTTAAGATTTTGCTCTTCATACCGTCAATGTGTTTCGTTTATCAGTTGTGATGGTTTCGATGTGTTTGTTCTATGTTTCCGACAATCTTGTGGTTTGTACAGTATTCTAGCGTTGGGATTTGTTTTTAACGCTCCAAAATTGTCATCTCAAACTCTTAGAGCAAGTCCACCGTTGGACCTTGCTCGGGGGACAGGCGAGAGGAAAGGGCCCGAGGGCCGGTGGGTTCAGCTCCAGCGTTGGGCAGCCCGAGTGAGGGTGGGAGCCCAAGGGCCAGGTCCGTGAGGGATTGCCAGCCCTTCAGCCCGAGGGGTGTGACGTCAGGCTGAAGCCATGCCTGGCGTCGGTCCTTTTTTTTATTTTTTTTGTGTCAGGCGCGTGCCCCTCAAGCGCGCGTGGGGGCGCGTCAGCCGACACGTTTTCAGAGTGAATGACCCGCGCGCAGTGACCGTTGGGAAGCCATGTGGCTTCCCACGGTCCGTTCGATCCCAACGGTTCTTTAATACGAGCCGTCCGATTTCCAACAGTAATAAAAAAAATAGTTGATTTAATATCAACCGTTCGATCTAAGATCAACGGTTGATGTTAATCTGCTTTATAAATTAAAGAAAAAATAGTTTTAAAATTAAGAAAAGTTACTGTTGTGACATGTGGCACAATCTGGAGTGTTGGAATTCAATTTTTTTAAAATCCAACGGCAGAGATTAATTATTTGAATAAATTTTTTTTTAAAAATTGTAAAAAATCCGAAAAAAATATCTGAAAATAAAAAAAAAATTGTTTCTACTTTTCTATAAATACCTTCTCATTATCATCTACCTTACACCACAATTTCATATGTTCTCAATTACTTTCAATCACATTCCTATCTTTCTCTCAAAGTTTCAATCCAATTTTTTTCAACATAATGACTATTGATGCAGGTACGAATTGGACGTCTCTTGAAGATGTTGCATTGTGTACTAGTTGGGTTGAAGTTACTCATAGTTCGCGTACGGGTAATGAGATGCAGTTGCGAGAAATGTGGAGTCTTATTCATACCAATTATCTTGAGAAAATGGATGGGAGTAGAACCAAAGAATCGATGTCTAGTCGTTGGAAATTACTTAGCCAATCATTTACTATTTGGAGAGACGCCTTGGCACAAGCTAGTAGTAATCTTCGAAGTGGGGAAAATTACACGGATCAGGTAACAATATATTATTTATTTATTTGTTTAGGTAAATAACACGTGGCGCAACGAGAACGATTTAAAATATCTTATCGGAAATTACAAATAAATTTATTTAGTATTATTTTGTAAAAAAAAAAATTAATAATATTTTATTGCCTATCGCCAGGGCTATTCAAGTGCAACGGTGGATATGCAAAATGTAATTACTGTTCATTAGAGCAGTTACTGTTCACAGAGTGGATTTAAATAGTGAATTGCCTGGGGAGAGGGCTCCAAGGGTGGAGTTGCTCTTATAGTAAAATCCAAGCACGCAACGCTCGTCTGGCATTCATCACCTCAATTGAAGAGCGTCGAGATTAACATTTCTCCGGGAGTTTCCGCTCCGAATTATACATTTTTCTTTGAATTGAAAGGCACAAAATTAAGTAAAGGTATGCCCCATTCATTAAAACAGGAATTCAAGGATTGCGATGCTGCTTGGATTAGTAACAGTAAAAACTCTAATCAGACAGCAACTTACGGATCCCTTGTATCTACATAATACAATTTTGCTGTTTTAGCTTGGATAAGAAAAGTGAAATCATGAAAAATGGGTACAACTACCATTTGTCCTTTTTATGTAAGAACGGGGGGACATTCTCTAAGAAAGCAAGGAAACAACAGGGTAAGACGGGCACAACCTGGCGTGATCTTGCTGATTTGACGACTAATCTTGTGTTGCAGCTCCCTGGTTGAGCTCTGCAAACCTCATTCCAACACGCATGGAATGCTTTAGGAACTTCTCAGCACATCGCCTGACACAGGTTTCCTCTTGCTTCTGCAGCGATTTGTGCTTAAAGGTGTCGACACAATCATTGAAGCATCTCTCAACAAGTGAGTTATACATTCTCAAACTGCAAGCAAACTCATATTGTTAGCAGGTTGTTTCTGTCCTTTACGATGACAATGGCATCAGAAAAGCTCAATTCAAGGACCTTCACAACATATCCTATACAGATACTAGGCCAAAATACTATCTCAAACTACACTAACAGGTCTTTTTCATACAGATAAGTCCAACTTTGTCCAAGTACTAAGAAACAATACCTTAATTGCGTATAGTTGGTGTTATATCATTTCTTGAATGTATTAACATTTCTTCCGCATGTACTGTACATGGGACAAATAGCATATGGGAACAGAAAAAACAAGTAAACGTAATACGACTCAGAACAAGCTGTACAATGTCTGAAGGAATCACACGATTTGAATTAGAAATGCCCAGATGAAAAAACAAAGGAAGCTATACAAGCTTATGACAGAAGGTGCAAGATAATTGCTTACGGTTACAAGCAACAAGGTTCAGGCGATTAACCAGTATAGTATCTCATCTCATTTTCATTTTGTTTGGGTAAAACTCTTACACTCAGGAATAAACACCATTTGCATCAACACAACTAATGTAGTTCCCAAAACGTCCAGAAGCAACATGGACGTTGCACTGGTTTTAAGGAGAACTTCTATATGGCTTCACAAAGAGTTTTCACAAAATTAGACCATGTGACCCATATCATACAAAACGGAATTGTGAAGCAACAAATCTAAGTCAATCAAATTCCTTAATATTCAATGATCTTCACGAAGATGCTAAGGCTGCGTTTGGTGCCTAGGACTTAAATGGATTGGACAACTTACAAGATTCATTCAACTCACAAGATTCATCAGGTGCTCAAACAGTAACTCGTCAAATGTTATTTTTTTTACTTGAGTAAAACTCACTCGGGAATAAACAACATTTTCATAACACATAACTAATGTAGTTCCTAAAACGTCCAGAAGCAACACATATATGTTGCACTGGTTTTAAGGAGAACTTCTATATGGCTCCACAAAAAGAGTGTTCACAAAATTAAACCAAGTGACCTGCTTCATACAAAAAGAAAAAGTGAAGAAACAAATCTGAGTCAATCAAATGCCTTGATACTCCGTACTCTTCATATGCACTACAAAGGGACTAAACAAAGGAATCTCAAACGACACCTCTCATTTCAAAGTTCCTTCAAATGTATTGCATCTAGTCGTTTTGAAGTCTCTATTTAATTTTTGTTGTTAATTCATAACAAATTTAGCCTAAGCTCCATGGAACTTTAAAGTCCCGTAGCGACACAAACTATCAACTTCAACAAAATGTGGATGTTGGCATTCATTTCTTACTTCAACATACATCGAATTTTGTGAATTACTTCAACATTATTTTTCCGTCTGATAACCCCCTTCATCAAAGACAAAGTGATCAGTAGGAATCTAACTGCAAACGAAAACAGTATTGCATTACATAGCACAAAATAAGCAGGACAAACCACCCAGTATATAAGAAACGCAAAAACAAATTGGCCAACGAAATCTAACACATCAAACATGCACTACCCAAATTTATCCTATACCTACAATCTCTCATCTCATAAGTTAGCAAAATTTGCAGATTTTTAATCAAATTTCGAGTTTTCTATCATAGTATCAAGCTGAAATTCACAGAATTTAAGAACCCACAAGACAGATGAAGAAAATTAAAGAACTTTAAGTGTAAATTAAGGCAATGAACTAGATAGATAAATAGAGAGAGAGAAAGAGAGAGAATGACCTGTCGCGGATCTGGAGCTGGTCGATCATGGTGGCCATTCTCATCTTATCTTCCTCTGGAAGCGAATCCAGATCTCCTATCATGCTCTTGTCCATACTGGATTGTATCGAATTTCTACGATTTCAGCTTAATTGCTCTCTCTATGGAAAATCTCGAAGTTAGGTTAGGGTTTATGGAACAGGGCTCGCGCAGCAGATCTCTGTCTTTATAGTGAGGTAAAACCCTTTACAACAAGACGATTATCAGAACCGTATTAACGGCACCGTTTAGCTGCTTTGTCTTCTTGATGGTAGCCGTTGGATTTTGAGGATGCTATGGGAAATTGAGAAACAGCTGTGTGCTATCCACGCCCCTTCTTAATTCTTTCACATATCTTGTTAATTTTTATTCATTGATTTTCTTCAATTCATTCGATTCGGCAACCGAAATTGAATGAGGTGTGTAGAAAGTAAAAATATGTGTGTGAATAACACACCCCATTCAAAAATTGAGTGCCTTACAATTTTGAGTAAAACGATAATTTTAGTGGGTTAGATAGTTAGTTTGTTACGAGAGAGGGTAACCTCTAGGGGTCAAATCCGCATAGAAATGCATAGACATAATTATTTTCCGCTACTCCGATAAAGCGCTATATGCAAATGCCTTTTTAGTTGTGCATCATGTGAATATTTTGTATTTATTCTATGTATTAAACTATTTATGAAAAAATGGTGGGTATTGAACCCACCTAGACTGTCACCTAGGGCCGCCTAATCCTCCCTGCCTTTTGTAACCGTTCTAGCTAGAAATGAAGTGAGGCTCAGCCGCCTAGTGCCTAGGCGTCGCCTAGGGTGATTTTTGGAACAGTAAACATACTCTAAGTTATGTTTAATTTGAACTCGGGATCCATGATATTCTATACTCTTTAGTAAACATGCCTTGAGATTTTTTATAAGATGATTGTTTCATCTTACCCTAACTATTGTTTCATTCTTTTATGCAATAATTAGGTCATAAAATAGATCAACCATAATATGTTCGTATTAAATTATCCATAGGTGGAGGGTTGAATCTAACAACTTCCACTTACAATTAGAGTCGAACCGTTTAATTGTATGAGTAAACTGTCATTTAACCCCCTAAACTATCACGTGAGTTTCAATTTCCCCCCTGAACTATTTTTTCAGCCAATTGACCCCCCTAAACTATATTAAAGTGGCCAATTAACCCCTACCGTTAAATATCTTTAACTCCATCCAATTTTCTGTTAGAAAGTGTCATGTGCTTGGCACATGACCACCTTTTTACATTTTATGTCTAAATCTTTAGGAAGAAAACATATAAAATAAATATTAAAAAAAAAAAAACATACAAACCCTAAACTTAATCATTCAAAATAATAGAAAAGGTAAGGCTTTTTATATTAACACCCCACAAAATGTTGAATACACCCCATATTAAAATTTAATATTAAATGACTTATTTACTCTACTATGCAATGACAATTTTGACCTTATTAGGTTTAAAAAAAAAAAAAATTATAAATACACCTCAAATCACTTTTAGCGTATTATTTATCTTCTCAACTATCAAAACCCTTTCATCCTCCATTGTTGAACAAAATCCTAACCAATGAAACTACAAACATGTTGATTGAGAAAAATTATTTTTGATGAATGAAACACGAAATCGATGTTTCTGAAGCTTTACATGAGGTAAGACTTCACATTTTTCATTGTTTTAGTGATTTCGATGACATCGATAATTATTTAATCTTGCGTTTGCTGCATTATTTTTCAATATGAACCCTAAAAGATGAATATGAATATATAAGTTTAAATAATGCAACAAACGCAAGATTAAATAATTATCGATGTCATCGAAATCACTAAAACAATGAAAAATGTGAAGTCTTACCTCATGTGAAGCTTCAGAAACATCGATTTCGTGTTTCATTCGTCAAAAACAATTTTTCTCAATCAACATGTTTGTAGTTTCATTGGTTAGGGTTTTGTTCAACAATGGAGGATGAGAGGGTTTTGATAGTTGAGAAGATAAATAATACGCTAAAAGTGATTTGGGGTGTATTTATAAATTCTTTTTTTTAAACCTAATAAGGTCAAAATTGTCATTGCATAGTGGAGTAAATAAGTCATTTAATATTAAATTTTAATATGAGGTGCATTCAACATTTTATGGGGTGTTAATATAAAAAGTCTTACCTTTTCTATTATTTTGAATGATTAAGTTTAGGGTTTGTATGTTTTTTTTTTAATATTTATTTTATATGTTTTCTTTCTAAAGATTTAGACATAAAATGTAAAAAGGTGGTCATGTGCCAAGCACATGACACTTTCTAACAGAAAATTGGATGGAGTTAAAGATATTTAACGGTAGGGGGTTAATTGGCCACTTTAATATAGTTTAGGGGGTCAATTGGCTGAAAAAATAGTTCAGGGGGGAAATTGAAACTCACGTGATAGTTTAGGGGGTTAAATGACAGTTTACTCTAATTGTATTAGTAATAATCATTTGGCCTTTAGATACGATGTTTAGTGCAACTGATCGAGTTCTTATATGAAAGTTTGTTAAAAAGGTCCAAGTCCAAACAAACATTCCTATATCCAATCCTATAATCTCTGTGTGGAATCCATCGTCCGAGTAAAAAAAAAAAAACCCGCTTTAACCAATTCAATTAATGATGTAGTATCTCAGCAGAACACCTTCTTCAGTTTCAAATGCCAAACCAAATGATCAATCCCTCATTCCTTTGCACAACTCCGTCTTCCCAGTTTCTGATTCTGGCCGTTTCAATGAGATCTGCATTGTTGAAATCCGAAAAAAATCCCCTCATTGATCATAAAAGCAAAAAGAAGAACAAACAAGCGGAGACCACATATTCATTTCCATCATGGGAATGGTTTGCCTACCAATGCACTCCAACCCAATTCCATTCCGTGGTAGTCCCTCGGGCTCTATCCGAATCGGGGTGCAGAATCCAAGTGATCGGAGTATTTCCTAAACAGTTCTTGTGTGCCAAGCTTGTGGAGCGTCCTGATCAACCTTCTGCCAGTCTGTATACCTATTCATGCAGTGACAATTCACTTCATGATGTCCCTAAAATGAACCGTGAGGATCGGAAACTGCTTGGCGCTGCCTGTGCCCTTCTTGATGGGTGGTTCTATGTTGCCGGAGGCTACAAGGTCAACCCTTCCAGTAAGCACTGCTATAATAATATTCATTTCCAAATTTTGTGAAATGGTTAAATGTGTATGTTTCAATATGTTTGGTGTTTTGTGTGTGACTTGGTCATGGAAATATATAAAAATCAGATTAAAACTCAAAATATCAATTACCCAATTAGGGTTTTGATGTGTACTCGAACAAGCAATTTTCAATTTTAGCCATGAGTGAAAAAACACAAATATGTAAAAGAACTTTAGGCCGCTTTTCTAGATTTAAAAATATAGCCACTCGAGCACTCAGCTGAAAATGTGTACATTGGCACAATGATCACTTTTCTTGTAGACCTAACTCGATGATCATATGCAGATATTGATCCTTCATCTTACTTAAACTCTGCTGAACGTCTGAACCTGAAGACATGGACGTGGAAAGCACTTCCAAAACATGCAGAATCCATGAGCATTTGCATCAGGATTCACTCAAAAAGGCAAGTTCCTTCGTGGTCGGTGGCAGCAAAGCCCTCGAGCACTCAGCTGAAATCTACAACCCCAGCACCAACTGTTGGGTGTTTCTCAAGTCATTCGTGCCCAAGGCGACAGAAGGGTTCACCATAGCATCATTCAATGGGCGGTTGATGATACTGACTTGGTCAGTTAGGTGTGAAGCTGAGGCTGTGGACAGTATTGGCTAATAATCCAAATTCTATGTATGGATGCAGATTAATCGGTTTTTTTACCAAACCAAAATCTATGGGAAGTTGTGAATTCGAGAAAGAAAAGAAGGAATGCGAATGAGAATTTTTTATGAAAAAAAGTTACTACAAGAACTCATGTCCTTCATAAGTTCATTTGCCACTAAGCTTGCGTCATTAAACACATGTCGAACTTGAACAACTTGTAACGATGACATAGGCCTTTCAATAGTTTTAGAAGAGTAAAAGTCCTCAAGAAACGGAAATGAGAATGAGATCAACTAGGTGAGTCGATTTTAGTACTTTCTGGAGTATCAATCATGAATTTTAATACGTTTTTTGGCTATGTTTTGGACACCGCTGATACAAGTTGGGTTGGGATCTAAAATTACGAGGGCAAATTCTAAATCAAACATTGCAATGAGCAAGTGATGATCTAGCATTTACAAACCTTTACCTTCTCCTTAAGTTAAGCTCACACTCACACATTAGATAATAGATTAGATTAAGCAACAACTACAACTTTTATTGATTCATTTAATTCTTCCTTTGGGGAATGAGAAAACAATTATAGCTTGAGAACGAAGTTTTAACCAAAACCTCCACCTTTTGTAGCAAAATCGGAGAGACTTGTCAGTGTGCCAGAAACACGACTTGGTACATCAAAGTGTCACAACACAAGTAGTTGAAGATCTAAAAAAATTTCAATCATTGTATTATGATATTTGGTGTATCAGGTCACATTACCCTGAAAAATTCTCAAAAAATCGAAGCAAAAATTATTTTAAAAAAAATGAAAATTTTCACAACCAAAGTATATACCGTGTTTAGCATTGACAAGTTCACATGCACATGACGCACCATTGCACTCGATCCACCGGCACCGCCTAATGCCATTGATGTTGCATCGCATGGCATCTTCCGAGGGCATTCTTGTAAATGTCTCATCACTGATAAATATCGTATCACGAAACACCCCCACCACTTTTGTCACCATAGTGTTACAGTCACACTACAAACACAGAGGAGGGAGAGAGAGAGAGGAGAAGAAGAAGAAGAAGATGCCGAGAAGCAGTTTCTCAGGGGCGGTTACAGGGCCGCAGGTCGACGTGATCATCGACTTGGGAAACCCCTTGCTCAACCACACCGTCGATGGCTTCTTGAAGATTGGAACCGTATGATTTTTCTACCTTTTTTTTTCATTTAAAAAAAAAATTATCTTCAACATTTTTTTAAATATTTTTTGCTGTTTTTTCAGTTTAGTATTTCACTTCTGGGTTTTGTTGGTTTGGTTTCAGGTTGCTGCTACCAGAGCTGTTGCAGAGGATGCTTTCTCTGCGGCCAAGAAAGGTATTGTTGTTTATCATTGCAGTCCTACTGTTTGGTTCCCGAGAAACACTGAGAAAATGAGAGTGGGAAAGTTTTAAATTTCAAATGCTGATCATTTTGTGCTGCGGTCTGATGATGATGGTTGTACTTATTGTGGTATCTGAATGAGATTTTTGGGTTTTTCTTTTAATTTTTTTTTTATATTTACTAATAATTTGAGGTGGTTTTTGCAGGGGGCATTTCGACTAAAGACTTTGAGCACACTGTGAGTAACCAGAACAATCCCTTGTTTAATTAATTCGGTTTTTCGATTTTGCGATTCTTGTATGATCCAAGATTAGTAGCTACTCTTAACCTCGACATTGAGCTTGAAAGTACCGATTTTGATATCCCACTTCGATTGTTAGTGTTGTGCTCAATGATCTTGCTGGTTTACTTTGTTTTGTTTGATTTGTGCTCGGCCTTTGGTCCCCTTGTTACCGAAAAAACATACTAGTAGCTCTACGTTCGGTTAATTCAGCATCTTCAGTTGTTGCTCCATTGATTTTGTTTAGTGGGATCTATACCTTTTTGGAGGTCTTATTTATGCTGTGGTAATTTGTTGAATAGGTGATCGGTTGTTTATTCATAGAAGAAAATTGGGATGTAACACAATTTCCGAATCCTGCTAATTGAGACTACTGCTTTTTGCAGTTGAAGAAGATGTGTAAAGAAGGTGCCTATTGGGGTAAGTTGAGTCGTGTTTCATTGTGAGTTAGTTGTATGTATGGTCCGTATGGATGAGATTATGCTTGTCCTCCCGGAAAATTGCTTCAGTTTCCTCACTTTTGCAAATTGAGAACTGCATCAACAATTTCTTCTATTGCATTGACAGGAACTGTAGCTGGAGTGTACGTGGGAGTAGAGTATGGTATCGAGAGGGTCCGTGGACGCAGAGACTGGGTATATGTCTGTTCGAATTCTAGATAGCTAGTTGTACAGTACCTGTTGGCCGTAATTTTCATGCTCATTCGTCCTAGTTTGCACATGAAGCTTCTAGATTTGGGAAATTGTTTCAGATTGTCTACTTGCTAATTTAAAACTCTTTAACCTCTATGTTCCCAAGATCCTCCCGTTGCCATGATTTGTGTAATTGTTCGTTTTCAGTATGCGCGGGTAGCTTCTAAAATTACATTCAAGCATGCAATTTCAAGTTTGTTTTTATTTAATTTTCGGACTTCGATTGGAACTTCTGCATCTGCTCACCCTTTTTCTTCTGATATCCTCCAGATGAATGCCATGCTCGGGGGTGCATTGACAGGGGCTCTAGTATCTGCAGCCAGCAAAGAGAACAAGGATAAAGTTCTGGTGGATGCAATTACAGGAGGTGCCATTGCGACCGCTGCGGAATTCATCAACTATCTCACCTGAACATGGACGTAATATTCTACCCGATCTCTCTGTAGATCCTGGAGAACTATGAGTAGGTTTCTCGTGTCATCTTCCTCATGAATTCATAGAGCATTGTATAAAGAATGTTCAAGGGTTCATCTAAACTACTGAAGGATGATGCAATGAATTATGAATCTTCTGATTTCATCATTCTTGAGCAATATGTTTGATGCTTTTTTTTATTTTTTATTTTGACAAACGATAACGTTAATGGGTTAAATAGATAGTTGTTAGGAGGAAAAGAATTGGTAGGGATCAAACATGCTCCATGGTGAAAGTGCATAACTGTTTTCTGCTACTGCGAGAAAGTACGAATATGTTAGATGCTTATTGATGCAAAGATTTCTATGAATTTGTTGCATTTGCCGAAGAAAAAACAACTGATGCCCCATCCATCGTGTTGTCTTTGGCTCATACATTTGTGAGTAATTATGAGTCATGTGTTGACAACAATTGAAGACATGGTGACTGCCACAAGCAAAGTTGGAAGCAAGCAAGACTTGACCTTGTGTTTGCTTGCACACAATTGTGCATGTTTTCTCTTCTACGCATTAAATGACAAATGGAGAAAATTGTACTTTATAGACTAGGTATAGACTTTGGTGCATGCTAGGTAGGCTAGGTAATAATTATATCATGTGAACTTAAGACTTTTTGGTCTTAGTTGTTGGCATAGTTGCTAGTGTATGTCTATAAGTAGATGCAATATTTGTGCATTTAGTAATGCTTAGAAAGTGGGAATGTAAACATCATAGAAGCATCCAAGGGGAGAGCATCCGGCTCTTCCATGGGAAAGGTTGAACATGGGTTGAGAGAAAATCAAGAGAGCTAAAGTGAAAAGTATTCTAGTGAAAGAACTCTTGGGGTAGAGTGAGGCTTTTGGGAAAATTCTATGAGTGGGTGTGCAAGGGATTCGGGATTGAGTTACGTTGATTTAACTCATGTGTACTTGTATTGTTATTCATAGTGAAGAGCAATATCTCTCCGGGGACGTAGGCATGTTTTTGCTGAACCTCGTAAATTTCTCGATGTCTTTATTTCTTGTATTTTATTCTGTTCAGCTGAGTGTGATTTTGTGAGGTTGTAATTTGAATCTCGTTTCCGCACTAACGAACGGACCAAGGCACAACACATCGTATTATCTTCTATTTACAAAGTTGGTATTCAAATATTCAAATCCACATCTATATAATTTAGATTAGTTTGGTACAGACATAGTAAAACTTGTGTAAAAAAACAGTAATATTGTTATAAGAACTATGGTATATGCCGCTTCATTTACATATACAAATGTGAATAATAAGTCAAAGTGCTTAAAACCCAAATATTCTTTTAAAAGCAAAAGTAAAATGTGCTTGAAAAAGAAACTCTAATGTGCATAGAAAAATGTATGACAGAGAACTTAGTCAACAAAAATAGGGATTTGGTTTATGGTGTCGCGTAAGTTGGAAATTTCAACTTTGTATTTTGGGTATGGAGCTACCTGGCTTTACGGAGACCGTTCCTCTTTAATCTGCACTAGATCACTATATAATAAGCCTTGCATGTTTATTGTTCTTTGCATCAGCGCCTAAGATCTCTCTTATTATACACAAGCACACACATAGAAACACACAAATCAAGCACACACTAACATATACACAGATTCAAATGGAGCGTTCAATGCGTCTTGTTTCAGCTGCCTTCGTTCTTGTCTTGCTTTTGGCCGCTACAGGTAATTATACCTCTTTTATTTAATAATTAATTTTTTTATGATGTTTCTAATAAAGCATCTTATTCAACCAAAAAAATTGATCTTTAGAGATGGGGCCAATGGGTGTTGAGGCAAGGACTGAGTCAAGCAAGGCAGTTGAGGGGAAGATCTGTGAGGTTCCAAGCACCCTGTTCAAAGGGTTGTGCTTTTCGTCTAACAACTGTAAACACACTTGCAGAAAGGAGCAATTCACCAGAGGCCATTGTAGTGTCTTCACCCGTGCTTGCGTGTGCACCAAAAAGTGCTAATTAATTAGTTAAAAAGAAATGTAATCTATGTAGAGACTGTGCTTGTGTAATGTGATGGATTGATATGACCCTGTATCCACATGATTGCTTTTGCTAATAAATTGAATGACCTTGCATGGATCATTATTCATATGTCTAATGTAGTGTTTTCATCGCGCCTGACGTACTTTTAGTTGCCTATTATCCTATATGTTTTTCTTCAGGATTATTATTAACATTCTAGATAGTCACCACATACTCTTCTTTTATTTATTAACTTTCAATTAAGAAAGAGTGCACGATAATTATTGTGAAATGCTAATAACAATAATTTTTTTTTTCCTTTTGTACAAAGCATTTTGTTGAAAATTTTCACTTTGTGTACTTGGATTCAACACATTACTTTAATTTGTGTCACAAAGATTATTTAAATCACATTGTCGATTTCATATGTACTTTTTTTGTCCACACCTTCTGTTGTATTAGGTTCTTTTGCCTTTTAAACCAGTAGTAATAAACGTAACACAAGGTGAGGTGGATGCACAAGAAAAAAAAATTAGAAAAAGGTTCGAAATTGCTTAACCAACTTTTAAGCAAAGAGCTAATTATTAATTTTTATTTTATTTTATTTTAGAAGAAATAGTCCTTAAAGATTAATATTTTCTTGATAACATTTAAATGACTCTTCCACATTTTTTTTCTTAAAATAATTTCATATTTTTTTGTCACTTTTATGCATAGTATGTGTGGTATTGCCAAGGATGGAACCACCTTAGGCCCAAGGGACGGATGCCCTAACTCAGTTTTTTTGTGAAAAAATTGTACATATTACATATAATAATTTCACGTGATAAAACATTTTCACCTATGAAATTTCTAAATGATCGATTGAGAAATTGTAAGAAAATTAATTGATGAATAATAACATGATTATTTTTATAGGAAAACTAATGAAAAGAGCTTGAAATTTTTTAATTTTAATAAAAAAAAAACCATGTTATAAGTTTTGTTTAATGATTAGTACAAAGCCCATATTAAAGTAGTCCAACTAAAAATGGCCCAACTATACTTTTTTAGGTTGAGTTACAAATTTTCGTCGTTAATGGAATTCATCGTTGTTTTGCAGACCTTCTTCTTTTTCTTTGAAACAAAAATATAGATCCTCATGCTATTTAATTCATATTTTATATTATTTTGTTGAAATGTAATCGTTGTTATTATTCATAGTGTATTCGAGGTACTGTTTTTCAAATTTTCTTCATCACTGGAGTTCATCGTTTGTTTCTTTGGAAAATAAATTTGAGAACTGCATGCTATTCAATAATAACGACGAGTCACTGTTTCTGGTCTGTAAAAATAAACTGTTTCTGAATTTTAAGTAACACTGTTTCTGAAATCTAAGTTACTGTTTTTGAAATCTAAGTCACTGTTTATGGATCCCAACGAAATAGACACACAGTTTCTTAAATGTAATATAGAAAAGAAGTAGTGAAATTCACTGTATTTGAATAAGCACCCTGTTTCTTAAATATAATCAACTGATGCATGAAAGAAAAGAAACAGTTAAAGGTTAAAACATAGACTGTTTCTGGAATCTAAGTCACTCTTTCTGAAATTTAAGTCACTGTTTCTGGAATTTAAGTCACTGTTTCTAGAGTTTGGATGATTTTTATATTAAACTTTGAGCCTTTTTGGTTAAATAACATTTTGGGATGATTTTTGGTTAAATATTTGTTGGCCCAAGCCCTTTTCATTAAACACCCTATTTTTATAGGAAAAGATATTTGATGGTATTGGTAATGAAATTATTACGCAAAGCTTTCAAAACTTGAAAATGCATCGTGAGATATTGTAATATGTTGTATGATATATTTTATGGATTATTGTATGTGCATTGTTAGCAAATTCTTAAGCTTTTTAATTTGTGACTTTATTTTTAGAATGTCCCGATTCATATAGATCTCAGACTTCGTCCCTAATGTATTAGTATGAATTTACAAGAGCTTATATATATATAAAGATACATATATATCAATTGTATCATTCTGAGTTACCCTAATTAAGTTTGAAATCTTAAGTGTAAACTTGTTAAATATATCAAGATACATACATACATACATACATATATATACATACATACCTACATACATACATACATATATATATATATATATATATATCCTGCAGAAGAATGCCATGCTCGGGGGTGCATTGACAGGGGCTCTAGTATCTGCTGCCAGCAAAGAGAACAAGGATAAAGTTCTGGTGGATGCAATTACAGGAGGTGCCATTGCGACCGCTGCGGAATTCATCAACTATCTCACCTGAACAAGGACGTAATATTCTACCCGATCTCTCTGTAGATCCTGGAGAACTATGAGTAAGTTTCTCGTGTCATCTTCCTCATGAATTCGTAGAGCATTGCATAAAGAATGTTCAAGGGTTCATCTAAACTACTGAAGGTTGATACAATGAATTATGAATCTTCTGATTTTATCATTCTTGAGCAATATGTTCGATGCTTTTTTTTTTTTTTTTTTTTGACAAACAATAACGTTAATGGGTTAAATAGATAGTTGTTAGGAGGAAAAAAATTGGTAGGGATCAAACATGCTCCATGATGCAAATGCATAATTGTTTTCCACTACTGCGAGAAAGTGTGAATATGTTAGATGCTTACTTATGCAAAGATTGCTATGAATTTGTTGTTAGACCTACAACTGATTAGTCTTCGCCAAGGATCACAATTAACATTCACATATACATATATATTTTTGAGGAGTCTGAGTATGATCATACTCAGACTCCTCAAATATATATATGTATACGTGAATGTTAATTGTGATCCTTGGCGAAGACTAATCAGTTGTAGGTCTAACATTTGGTATCAGAGCAAGGTTAGTCTACTTGGATTCAAAACTGTTTTTCAGTTTAAACATATCACATATAATCCTCAGTTGAAGAATTTTAAGGGAACAAGACTTTGCACAGATGCACAACTGCTTAGAAGATCACATCAAAATGGGATTTTGTCAAGCATTGTTGCATGAATTAGGTCGCAGGACATTGTAATTCATTTATCATAACATACATACTGCTCTCTTCAAAAAGGGAATATATGAATGGTTCGATTAAGTGAATTAGGGCATACTGGTTATTTTGATATTAAATTGATCTAATTCTTGTCCAAAGACCTGAATTATGAAGGTGTTTAATATTAAATTAAGTAGCTATGTCAATAAAACTTGTAGTAAAGTGTTTCTTGCCCAAAGGTGTTACCTTGTACTGCATGCAATTTTCATTGTTTGTTTCACTAACAAATTAATGACGTCCTCATTGAATCCCATGTCCCTGAATTTTTCCTCTATCGAGCCGCTCAATGGAGGAAATTACAAAAATGGAGACAAGATGTTGAGATTATTTTGGGACTGATGGACTACGATTTGGCACTTAGAGAAGATGAGCCAGCACCAGTGGATGCAACTAGCACAGCTGCTCAACGGTTGAAATTTGAAAAATGGGAAAAAGCTAATCGCATGGCATTACTTGTGATAAAAAGATCAATTGGGGAAGCTGTGAGAGGGGGACTACCTGCTAGTGACAAAGCAAAGAATTTCCTTGAAGGCATTGAGGCAAAGTTCAAGGTCTCTGAGAAAGGAGAGATAGGAAACCTCATGACAACCCTGACTACTCTGAAATTTGATGAAAGTCACACAGTTAGGGAGCACATACTGAAAATGGTGGAGGCAGCGGCAAAGCTCAGTGATCTTGAAGTGCCTATTGATGACTCTTTTGTGGTTCATATGGCTCTTAACTCTCTTCCTGAGAGTTATGAGCAGTTGAAGACATCCTACAATGCTCAGAAAGAAAAATGGAGTTTGAATGATTTGATTTCAATCTGTGTCCAAGATGAGGCAAGGATGAAACGAGGAAAACAAGAGGTTGTCAATGTGGTGAGCACAGACAAAGGAAAGAAGCACGATGTGTTTTCTGGTAAGCCAAGCAAACCCTTTAACTTTTCTCACCCTGTTGGAAATAATACTCTCTCCTCAAAGGGACCTCAAGGTTTTAGGGTGGATATGGAAAAGGTTAAGTGTTATTTTTGCAAGGAATATGGTCATTTCAAAAGGGACTGTCCAAAACGTAAGAAGTGGGGAAATAAAACAGGTAATAAAACTGAAAATGTTTATGTTTGTGTTAATATCAATCTTGTCGAAGTCCCTCCAAATTCTTGGTGGTTTGACACTGGTTGTTCGGTGCATATTACCAATTCATTGCAGGGATTCACAAGAAGGGAATTTGCAAGAAATGAAGTCTATGAAGTTCACGTAGGAAATGGAAATAAGGTGGCTGTGGAGGCAATAGGCACTCTAAAGCTCAAGTTGTCAATTAATTTTGAATTAGAATTGTTAGATGTTCTTTATGTTCCTAGTTTAACTAGAAATTTAATTTCAGCTTCCAAACTTGTAAAGACTGGTTATGCTTTCATTGGCGACGATGAAAGTATAAGGATTTTCAAGAAATGTAATCTCAATCTTTTACTTGGTATTTGTTTGTTGGAAAATGATTTATGGAGATTACATTGTGATGTTGTTACAATTCCAAATTGCATGCAAGTGTCGACAGTTCTTAAAAGTAAAAGATCTTTGGTTAATG
This sequence comes from Malus fusca, assembly GCA_035220775.1. Taxonomy (NCBI): domain Eukaryota; kingdom Viridiplantae; phylum Streptophyta; class Magnoliopsida; order Rosales; family Rosaceae; genus Malus; species Malus fusca. Next base: position 8,125,644 of record CM069069.1, read on the forward strand.
AAAAGTCTTCTATGCTTTGGCATAGGAGGCTCGGACACATAAGTCAAAAGAGATTGGAACTTCTAGTTAAAGAGAACATACTGCCAAGGTTAAACTTTGTTGACCTGCAAAATTGTGTTGATTGTTGGAAGGGTAAATTAACAAACACAAAGAAAATTGGATCAACAAGGAGTAAAAAACTCTTGGAAATAATTCATTCAGATGTTTGTGGTCCTTTCCCTACTAAAACCATTTGCAAAAATGTCTATTTTGTGACTTTTATTGATGATTTTTCTCAGTATGCTTATGTTTACTTAATATCCGAGAAAAATGAAGTGGCTAGTTGTTTTAAAACTTATCAAAATGAGGTAGAAAAGCAACTAGAAACATCAATTAAAATTTTGAGGTCGGACCGTGGTGGAGAGTATTATGGCAGGTACACTGAGGAAGGGCAACAAAAGGGTCCAATGGCAAGATACTTGGAGGAAAATGGCATACAAGCTCAGTACACTACTCCCGGCACACCACAACAAAACGGTGTGGCCGAGAGAAGGAACAGAACTTTGAAAGAAATGGTAAGATGCATGATGAGCAGGACCAATCTTCCAATGTTCTTGTGGGGAGAAGCACTTAAGATGGCAAACTATATTTCAAACCGTGTACCGAGCAAATCAGTGAATAAAACTCCTTTTGAGTTGTGGACATCAAGGAAGCCAAGCCTCAACCATCTTCATGTGTGGGGCTGTTTGGCAGAGGCAAAAATGTATAATCCAACAGAAAGGAAGCTTGATTCAAGAACAATGACTTGCCATTTCATTGGTTTTCCAGAAAAATCAAAAGGGTACAAATTCTTCTCACCGAGTTTATCCACAAGGATTTTTGAAACTAATAATGCTAGGTTCATTGAAGATCAACAATCTAGCAATGAAGGTTTGAAAGAAGTGGTTTTTGAAGAAGAAGATTTGATTAGTTTGTCATCTTTCAAAGAAACTCCAATGCATGCTGACACAATTGATTTTGGGGACGTGGGAATTCTAAGTCATGTTGATTGCATGGATCAGCATGAATTGGTAGACGTGCAGCCACAAATATTAGAAATGCAAGATAATGCTCAACAAATCACCATGCAGCAAGTTCCAATGCAAAGGAGGCAATCACAAAGAAATAGGAGGTCTCCATTCTCGAATGACTACTTAGTATATGTGGGAGAGGTTGAGCATGAGGAAGGAATTGACAATGATCCAATCACATACAATCAAGCAATTAATTGTGATAAAGCTAATGACTGGAAGGCTGCAATGAAGGACGAAATGGATTCGATGTACTTCAATGAAGTTTGGGAATTGGTGGAAAGAGACGAATCTATAAAACCCATAGGATGCAAATGGGTTTTTAAGACAAAAAGGGACTCTAGTGGGGCAGTTGAAAGGTATAAAGCGAGGCTGGTTGCAAAGGGTTACACACAAAATGAGGGTTTGGATTACTCGAACACATTCTCCCCAGTTTCATCAAAAGACTCACTCCGAGTCATTCTTGCCCTAGTTGCACATTTTGATCTTGAGCTTCACCAAATGGACGTTAAAACGGCGTTCCTTAATGGAGTTCTCGATGAAAATATTCACATGGTACAACCACATGGTTTCATTAAAGAGGGCAATGAGCACATGGTATGCAAACTAAGGAAATCGATCTATGGGTTGAAACAAGCATCGAGACAATGGTTTATGAAGTTTGATGAAAAAGTCACTGGTTTTGGTTTTGTTGAGAACAAAATCGATGACTGTTTGTATCTCAAGGTGTGTGGTTCCAAGTTTATTTTCCTTGTCTTGTATGTCGATGATATTTTGTTAGCAAGTAATGATCTAAACTTGCTGATAGAAACCAAAAGGCTGCTGTCAAATACTTTCGAAATGAAAGACATGGGTGATGCTACTTTCGTGATTGGAATAGAAATAATTAGGGATAGGAAAAGTGCTTACTTGGGCTCTCGCAGAAATCTTATATAGAAAAGGTCCTGAAAAGATTCAATATGGAGAGTTGTGCAAAAGGTGAAGCCCCAATGAGCAAAGGAGACAAGTTTAACAAATCTCAATGTCCTCAGAATGATATTGAAAAGCAAAGCATGTCCAACAGACCCTATGCTTCACTTGTTGGAAGTTTAATGTATGCACAAGTTTGCACGAGGCCAGATTTGGCTTTTGCAGTTAGTGTGCTTGGGAGATTCCAAGCAAACCCAGGGGAATATCATTGGACTGCTGCCAAGAAGGTTGTTCGATACTTGCAAAGGACCAAATCCTACATGTTAGTATATGGTAGGATTGAAAGGTTGGAAGTGATTGGTCATTGTGACTCAGACTTTGCGGGATGTGAGGATGATCGAAGATCAACGAGTGGGTATGTTTTTCTAATGGCTGGAGGTGCTATTTCTTGGAGAAGTGCAAAGCAGAAAACTTTGGCTACTTCAACAATGCAGGCAGAATATATTTCATGTTTTGAAGCAACCCAACAAGCCATGATGTTGAAGAATCTTATTTCAGAAATGAGGATAGTTGACACAATTGCGAAGCCACTTGTAATATATTGTGACAATAAAGCTGCTGTGTTCTTCTCTAAAAACAACAAGAAATCTTATGCAGCTCGATTAATGGATGTCAAGTATCAATCAGTCAAGGAGAAGGTGAAGGCAGGAATGGTGTCTATAGAACACATTGACACTACTTTAATGTTGGCTGATCCCCTTACAAAACCGTTGGCAGTGGGAGTTTTCAAGAATCATGTGGCAAACATGGGCGTGGTTGAATCCTTTGATTCAGCTACTGTATGGAAGTAAGGGTTATCTTTCATTTGATTTCATCTTTTGTTAAAAATAAAGCTTGAATTTTACCATGTTAATGGTTGAGGTTTTATTTCAGCTATTGTATATATGTACAAATATATGTATGCAATATATTGAAATGTTGTGGATTGATGAAAGATTCGGACTAAATGTGTTTGGTATTATAAGCATTCCATTGGAGCTAAACAAAAGCTTGACAATGGTGGACTGCTCTCATCAGTGGGAGCATGGAAACAAAGTTTTGAATTTGTTTCGGTAATTATATCATGCATAAGTTATTTTGGGTGATGTGATCTTAGGGTGCTTGTACGAGTTGATGTATAAGATTTTCTAAGGTTCATTTCTTTGAAATAATTTATGGCAGATATGCAAAGGGATTAATGGTTGTGTTGACAAAAGTGATCACTAAGGGATTAATACGTTGATAAAGGATATGATCAGTGATAATTCAAGTGGGAGAATGTTAGGACTCTATTGAATTGTCACTGAGCATAATAAGGACTATCATACGTGGAATTAATTAATTAAAGTCAAAACCATTTAAAGGATAAAATCCTTTATTTGTAGGACACTAAATGCGTGCTTCAGTTGTGGTTTAACAACTGACAAACGTGGAGATTTTTTAGGCTTTGACGATCCCACGATAGTTGGGATGCAGTTGGGTTTATAAGCCTATACAGGAGGTGTCCCTGCTCACGGGAAGATTACATCAAAAACAAGATCTAGAACTATCGCTAGGGTTTTGATATCAGGTTCCTCAGTGAGTAGAAGACTCTCTGTGTTGTTGTTTTGCTGCTTGTATCATGACGTCCTCAGGTATGATCATACTCAGACTCCTCAAATATATATATGTATATGTGAATGTTAATTGTGATCCTTGGCGAAGACTAATCAGTTGTAGGTCTAACATTTGTTGCATTCGCCGAAGAAAAAACAACCGATGCCCCGTCCATCATATTATCTTCATTTACAAAATTGGTATTCAAATATGCAAATCCACATCTATATAGTTTAGATTAGTTTGGTACAGACAGACTAAAACTCGTGTAAAAAAAAAACAATTATGTTGTTATAAGAACTATGGTATATGCCGCATCATTTACATATAAAAATGTGAATAATAAGTCAAAGTGCTTAAAATCCAAATATTCTTTTAAAAGCAAAAGTAAAATTAGCTTGAAAAAGAAACTCTAATGTGCATAGAAAAATGTATGACAGAGAACTTAGTCAACAAAAATAGGGATTTGGTTTATGGTGCCTCGTAAGTTGGAAATTTCAACTTTGTATTTTGGGTATGGAGCTACCTCACTTTACGGAGACCGTTCCTCTTTAATCTACACTAGATCACTATATAATAAGCTTTGCATGATTATTGTTCTTTGTATCAGCGTCTGAGATCTCTCTTATATTATACACAAGCACATACATAGAAACACACAGATCAAGCACACACTTACATATACAAAGATTCAAATGGAGCGTTCAACGTGTCTTCTTTCAGCCGCCTTCATTCTTGTCTTGCTTTTGGCTGCTACCGGTAATTATACCTCTTTTGTTTAATAATTAAATTTTTATGATGTTTCTAATAAAGCATCTTATTCAACAAAAAAAATTGATCCTTAGAGATGGGGCCAATGGGTGTTGAGGCAAGGACTGAGCCAAGCAAGGCAGTTGAGGGGAAGATCTGTGAGGTTCCGAGCACCCTGTTCAAAGGATTGTGCATTTCATCTAACAACTGTAAACACACCTGCAGAAAGGAGCAATTCACCAGAGGCCATTGTAGTGTCTTCACCCGTGCTTGCGTGTGCACCAAAAAGTGCTAATTAATTAGTTAAAAAGAAATGTAATCTGTGTAGAGACCGTGCTTGTGTAATGTGATGGATTGATATGACCCTGTATCCACATGGTTGCTTTTGCTAATAAATTGAATGACCCTGCATGGATCATTATTCATATGTCTAGTGTAGTGTTTTCATTACGCCTGACGTACTTTTAGTTGCCTATTATCCTATATGTTTTTCTTCAGGATTATTATTAACATTCTGGATAGTCACCACAGACTCTTCTTTTGTTTAATGACTTTCAATTAAGAAAGAGTGCACGATAATTATCGTGAAATGCTAATAAAAATATTTATTTTTTTCCATTTTGACAAAGCATTTTGTTGAAAAATTTCACTTTGTGTACTTGGATTCAACACATTACTTTAATTTGTGTCACAAAGATTATTTAAATCACATTGCCAATTTCATATGTACCTTTTTGTCCACACCTTCTGTTGTATTAAGTTCTTTTGCCTTTTAAACCAGTAGTAATAAACGTAACACAAGGTGAGGTTGATGCACAAGAAAAAAAATTAGAAGAAGGTTCGAAATTGCTTAACCAACTTTTAAGCAAAGACTTAATTATTTATTTTTATTTTATTTTATTATAGAAGAAATAGTCCTTAAAGATTAATATTTTCTTGATAACATTTTAAATGACTCTTCCACATTTTTTTTCTTAAAACACTTTCATATTTTTCTGTCACTTTTCTGCATAGTATGTGAGGTATTGCCAAGGACGGAGCCACCTTGGGCCCAAGGGGTGGATGCCCTAACCCAGTTGTTCGTGAAAAAATTGTACATGTTGCATATAATAATTTCACGTGATAAAACATTTTCGGATATGAAATTTCTAAATGATCAATTGAGAAATCGTAAGAAAATAATGGATTTATGATAACATGATTATTTTTATAGGAAGAGATATTTGATGGTATTGGTAATGAAATTGTTATGCAACACTTTCAAAACTTGAAATGCATCGTGAGATATTGTAATATGTTGTATGATATATTTTATGGATTAGTGTATGTGCATTGTTAGTAAATTCTAAAGCTTTTTAATTTGTGACTTTATGTTTTAGGATGTCCCGATTCATATAGATCTCAGACTTCTTCCATGATGTATTAGTATGAATTTACAAGAGCTTATATATAATATATATCAATTGTATCATTCTAAGTTACCCTAATTAAGTTTGAAATCTTAAGTGTAAACTTGTTACAGATACATAAAAAACATTCCATGCGTTTTCTCCCAACTATATGCTTCTTCCTGTTGCTTTTGGTGGCCACCAGTAGTATTTCTTCTTGCTCGATCTTGTTAACTAACTTCATGGTTAATATATATATATATATATATATATATATATATATATATATATATATATATTATGATTATAAGCATGCAGAGTAACCATATTTTGTTTGGAATAATTGTTTATTAGGACGGCAGTTGCTGAGGGTAGGACATGCGAGTCAGAGTAACCGCTTCGATGGAACTTGCGTGAGTAAGAGTAACTGTGCAGTTGTTTGCCAAACTAAGGGCTTCCTCGGTGGCTGGTGCTTGGGTTTACGCTGTAGATGCTTTTGCACACAAAACTGTTAATTAGCTAATTAATTAAGCCAGTGATGACCTGATCACTTATCACTTACTTATTAGTGGGTGCATGGACGCACGTACTTTGGTACTAGTGTGGAACTAGCTGGAATAATTCACGGTTAGGTTGTTAATTAATATCGTGTCTCTGTTATGGTTTTTAATGTTCTTGTTTGTTATGCATCATCGTCATGAGTTACTTTGTACAAGATGTCATACTGTGTAACTTCTTTATGGGTTAATATCAGTTTACTACCCTGAAGTTTTTTTGTTTTCAACATTACACACTGGCGAAGGCATATTAGGACTAGAGTAGTCCTAGGCCTACCCTCACTTGTAAAAATAATTACACCTTGCTTTGCAACCCTTCTCAACACGTGAACCAAATCCAATCATTATCTATTTTTAATCCAACAAATTCCATCCCAAAATTAAGTATAATATTTTGAATCATCATTTATCACAAATCAATAACATTCAAATTAAACTCATCATTCACTTTTAATTAACAAAAGTTGTTTTTCACTTATGCACTGCCAGAGCTATTTCCCTATTCTTCTTGAATTTCATATATTTAATCATTCCAAATTCCAAATTTATTGAATGAAGAACAATAAGGTTTGTTAAACTCTATTATCCTCTATAAAACATTTGTTTCTATTCTATCCTACCTCTTACTTTGAGTTTTTGGGTTTGCAAAATTTTAGTAATTCTCTCTATTGAGTTTAATAATTCTTTTAATAGTATAGATGACATCATGCACAACGGTCTCAAAATATGAAATTCATATTATCTATGGATATGTTAATTTTGACTATTTAATTATTTGGATATATATTATGATGTTTTGCATTTGTAATTTTATAATCACTATTCAATTTTTATTATTCTATACTTGTGTGAGGCCCCTCCTCACAAGAAATCCTAGCTCCGCCATTGACATTACATACATCAAGTTTTTTTCGTCCCAATCTAGATAATTAATTTTGGGACATTGTCATACATCTTCCTCATGAATTCATAGAGCATTGTATAAAGAATGTTCAAGGGTGCTTCATCTAAACTACTGAAGGTTGATACAATGGATTATGAATCTTCTAATTTTATTTTATTTTATTTTATTTTTTTCTTCTGATAAAGGATAACGTTAGTAGGTTAAATAGATAGTTGTTAGGGGGGAAGTGATTCGGCAGGGATCGAACTTACACCATACATGATTGCTTTTCAGTACTGTAGTAAAGCGTCATCCGCCATGCTTGCTGATGAAATGATTGCTGTAAATTTGTTGCATTCACCGAAGAAAAGACAACCGATGCCCCGTCCATCGTATTATCTTACATTTACATATAAGTCATTCTCTTGTTACTAAACATTTTACACAAATTGTAGAACCGGTTGCACATAACCCAACCTGATAGTGCTATATGTTGCCGTTTAATTGTATTAGTAATAATTGTTAAAGTTAAACTTAATACCTTTCACATATAAATAGAGTCGAACCATTTAATTGTATTAGTAATAATCATTTGGCCTTTAGATACGATGTTTAGTGCTACTGATCGAGTTTTTATAGAACAGTTTGTTAAAGAAGTCCAAACAAACATTCCTATATCCAATCCGAGTAATGTTAGAGAGACTAAATAAGTAAACTTAATGACATGGAAGTTGATAAGTGGATTATTACTTAAACGTTGATAAATGTGCTCATTTTCTATTAGTGACACATCATTTAGTTTACAATTTTTTTTAAACTAAATTTGCAAACTGAATGATGTGATCGTAGATGATTGAATTATTAATTAAATGTCGATTAATGTGCTTATTTCTTATTGGTGACACATCATGTGGTTTAAAAAATTTGGTCTCCCTAGTATTAGTCATACTCTGATCTAACCCTCATTCCGTTGCACAATTCCATCTTCACATTTTCTGATTCTAGCCTTTTCGATGAAATTTGCATTGTTGAAATCCGAAAAAATCCCCTCATTGATCATGAAAACAACAAGAAACAAGCCGAGACAACATATTCATTTCCATCATGGGAATGATTTGCCTACCAATGCACTCCAACCCAATTCCATTCCGTGGTAGTCCCTCGGGCTCTATCCGAATTGGGGTACAGAATCCAAGTGATCGGAGTCTTTTGGGAACAATTCTTGTGTGCCAAGCTTGCGGAGTGTCCTGATCAGCCTTATGCCAGTCTGTGTACCTATTCATGCAGTGACAGTTTACTTCATGATGTCCCTAAAATGAACTGCGAGGATCGGAATCCATTTGGCGCTGCCTGTGCCCTTCTTGATGGTACGTGGTTCTATGTTGCCCGAGGCTATAAGGGCAACCCTTCTAGTAAGCACTGCTATAATAAGATGCATCATTTCCTAATTTTATGAAATGGTTTAATGTGTATGTTTCAATATGTTTGGTGTTTTGTGTGTGGCTTGGTCATGGAAATATATCAAAATCAAATCAAAACTCGAAAGATCAATTACCCAATTAGGGTTTTTGATGTGTACTAGAACAAGTAATTTTCAATTTTAGCCATTATCAGTGAAAAAACACAAATATGTAAAAGACTTTTAGGCCGCTTTTCTAGATTTAGAAATATAGCCACTCGAGCACTCAGCTGAAAATGTGCACATTGGCACAATGATCGCTTTTCTTGTAGAACTAACTCGATGATCATATGCAAATATTGACCCTTCATCTTACTTAAACTCGGCTGAACGTCTGAACCTGAAGACATGGAAGTGGCAAGCACTGCAAAACATGCAAAATCCACGAGCCTTTGCATCAGGATTCACTCACAAAGGCAGGTTCTTCGTGGTCGGTGGCAGCAAAGCCCTCGAGTACTCAGCTAAAATCTACAACCCGAGCACCAACTCTTGGGTGTTTCTCAAGTCATTTGTGCCCAAGGAGGCAGAAGGGTTCACCATAGCATCGCTTAACGGGCGGTTGATGATACTGACTTGGTCAGATCAGTTAGATGTGAAGCTATGGCTGTGGACATTACTGGCTAATAATCCAAATTCGATATGTAGATGCAGATTAATCAGTTTTTTACCAAACCAAATCATGGAGAGGTCGTGGATAAGGGCGCATGGGGCGAGGATGGTTCCGGTTGGAGGGAAGGAGGTGTGGGTTTTTGTGGGAGAGAGGGAAAAATTTTGGCTTGAGGTTGATGGATCAAATGCATGGCCAGTGTTTCCAGCACCAGCCTTTGGGCCTGGAAATGGGAATGAAATTGTGCAGAAAGGTCATATTTATGCCTTTTCTTTCAGTCGTGGGGTTAGAGTACTAAGTTGGAGAACAATCCCTATTTACTCAGTTTATGAGAAATTTTTTCAAGTTTTCTGTTCTTTTCCCCCAAGAAGATTGTAGAACAATGATGATGTTGCATGTTTTCTACTAATGCATGCACAAAAGAGTTTATGCTATAAAGACAAAAAATTGGTGTCTGTGAGTTACGCAGAACTGCATAAACCCTAAACTTGTCAGAATCTGTAAAAGTTTGGTAGTAATTGCTGCAATTCAAAACAGAGAGAAAGAACTTAGAGAGAAGAAAATGAAGACATAGAAGGAGAGTGATCAAAATCTTAGAGAGAGCCAATGTGCTCTTCTACGTGCATTTTCATTTTATCACAACATAACAAAAAATAACCGTTAGAGAGGGGAGAGAATCTATGAGAGCCTATGAGCTCATCTAGCCTTTCATTACAAGAACCTATGAGATCTTGCCACTTGCTCACATCTGAGCCTAATACATTAAGAGCTAATCTCAACCCTTGATTTCTAACAGCTCATTTCACAAAGACTAACGTCTTAATAAAATAAAGAAAATGACAGTTTAGACCTTAATCAACCAACACTCCCTTCTAAGGTCTTAATTGAAATTACTCCAAGCTTGTCTCCCAAGGCACATAACATGTCTTTAGCTAAAGCCTTGGTGAAAATATCAGCTAGTCAGAATTGCAGATTAATTATTCCTTCCTAAATTGCATCTCTGATGAAGTGAAACTTCCTTTTAATGTACTTAGACCTCTGGTGGAACACAAGGTTCTTTGACATGGCAATGGCATATGTGTTGTCACACATCAAGGTAGTTAGCTCAATCTGTTCTTCATCAAAATCATGCAGCACAAATCTATCCATATGGCTTGAGTTGTAGCTTCAGAGGCACTCATATATTCAGCTTCTGTTGTTGAGAGTGCAACACTTTGTTGCTTCACTGAGGCCCAAAAAAATGCCCCACTTCCAAAGCTAAAAGCATAGCCAAGAGTAGATTTCATGTCATCCTCATCTCCATTCCAGTCACTGTAATAAAAACCTATGAGTAATGTTGCATTTCCCTTCTTGTAGTTGATTCCATAATCTATAGTCCCCTGCACATATCTTAGAATCCTCTTAGCAGTGCCAAAATGCTTGGTGGAAGGGCAATGCATATATCTGGCAAGCACACAAGCTGAGTACATGATGTCAAGTCTTGTTGCAGTCAAATACAAGAGGCTGCCAACAATTTTTCTATACAATTTTTCATTTGCAGGTTCACTGCCATCATCTTTCCTTAGCTTGTCAGTGGGAGGTAAGGGAATATAGACAGACTTGCAGCTTTTCAAACCAAACTTGTCAAGTAGACTCAATGCATATTTCTTTTGGTGGATGAAGATACTCCATTCTTATTTAATAACCCCAATTCCAAGAAAGTGATGTAACATAACTAAATATGTCATCTCATACTTGCTCATCATGTCACATTTGAAATCCTCAATCATCAGTGGACAACTCCCTGTGTAAACAATGTCATCCACATACACTACAAAATTAAACGTCATTAGCGATGGTCAAATGCTGTCGAAAAAGGTAATTTGCCGTCGCAAATACTTATTTCCGACAGGAAAAAGCCCTCGCTGGGCGTCGGAAATTGCTCTATTGGAAATGCTTTTTTCTCGACCAGCCGTCGAAAATGCTTCATTTCCAAGGCATGAGGCTCGTCGTTACTAGTTATCTTTCCGTCGGAAATGAATTTTCAAAATGGCAAAATTATTTTATTTTCGACATGTCAATGTGGTCGCAAATACTTATATGCCCGTGGAATATACTTTCTGAACGACGACATCTCTTTTTCCGATGATTTTTTTATGACCAAAACATTGTGTCAAAAAATGTTTTTCCAATAGTAAAATGTTATTTACAAGAGTATATAATCGTCGCAATTACGATTACTAACAATTAAGAATTGTCAAAAATATGCATAAAAACATATTTATGAGGGTCAAGAGGCGTTGGAATTATATATATGGGCGATTATCCTATTTTGTCGGTAAAAAACAAAAGGATACAAATACAATTTTTTTTTTTTATAAGTTCAATAATATTTTCAATGGGAATTTTTATTGAATGAATTGTTTTATATTAATGAAACCATATATTCAACTACATATACCAAAAATCAATGTAAAAAATTTAAAGTACTTGTTACAATCCTATGATACGTCTTGTAACGCTAGTTTTCCATGTCCGCTTTAACCAACCATTGAGGAGTTCGAATGTAAAAGCGCTTCAACAATGAAAATCCCACCTTCATGACTTTGGCCGTGCTTGATATGTTTCTTTACCTGCAATGACAGAGTAAATGTTTAGCAGCAACCAAATCCATGTAATTCATTGGAACCGAATGACCAAAAGCCTTGAGCATTGAAAGAAATTAGATTTGAGACTATTAAGGATCGAATAGCAAAAAGCCTTGAACATTATATACTACATTCGCGTCTGAATGGTATCCTTCAAACGTAATCATTTTTTTCAACACAATAGAACTCATCCAATATGCATTACACAAGACAGGGAACTTGAATACTAATATGACCATTAGAAGAGCTTCCAAGCATTAAAGATACTTTTAATAAATAAGCATACTGCAGTCTCTTCCTCTGACTTCTTTTAATAAATAACCATAGAAGAGCTTCCAATATCCATAAAAAATAACAAGAAAGAAAACACCCGTTTTTGGTTTGCTCCTGACTTCTTTTCCTCTGCCTGCTGCAGTCTCTTCCTGCTTCCTCTTCTCTGCGTCAGTCTCCCTCTGTCGCGTCAGTCTCTCCCTCTTCTCTCCGTTTCTGTCTGCCTTCTCATTCTTTTTTCCTCTGCCTGCTGCCCTCTCCTTCTGCTTCTTTGTTTTCTGATTCGTGGTTTTCTGCCTCTGACTTCTAATTCTTTGCTCTCTGCTCTCCCTTTGCCGTGTGCTACCTTAAACAATAAGGCCATGATTTTTCAAAGCACCAAGGCTACGGAAGGCCATCATTGTTGTCCCCCTTCTTTTGCTCTTTCTTTTCCTTTATTCCCCCACTTTGCTTTCTTTTGATTTCTTTTTCAAACACCATCCGTGGAGACAAACTCCACTTCCATGTGTTCCCATTGCTTTTACTTTATTTTATTTCATTTTTCTTCTCTTTCTTTCCCACTTTCGTGTGTGCTCCCTTACCACATATTCCCTTAGCAGTTCTTTGGCCTGAACCAGCTTGGAAAGCAGATTGCAGTACACATAAAGGTCCCGATCCACACTTCTTTTGTCAATGTTTAAAGCTCCACATAACTGTTGAACATAACCAAAGTGTAAATGCTCAAACATTGCTATCATCGTGCAAGGCCATTGAATAATTGACTCCAATTCTTTTGTTTGTTTTTATTATTTCCTCATTTCCTTTTTGTTTGAAATTGATCCTAAAGCAAATTTAACTGCACACTAACACAAGGTAAGGTAAAATGCAACCATTTTAATACAAAAACATCACAAAGACTTTAGAAATTGATGGTATAATTGCATGAAATATATGAGTGATCAAATAGCCCCAAACTTACATTTTTGCTAGTCCTCTAGCAAAACAAAACACAAAACAAAACAACTTAGAAAAGTTCAAACTTACATTTTTCCAAGATTAAATTTGAATGTCTAATATTTAACGAAAAAGTTCAAACTTAGAAAAGGCATCCAAGATTAAATTTGAATGTCTAAAACTTGGCCAATTTAATAGGCGCTTAATTTGGTAATACCACCAGATAACAACTTGGCCATCATGATGATGTTTGAAACATCATCATGACTTATCATTATTACCCTGCGAAATCATGATGACTTATCATTCTTGTTTGTCATTTTTATTTGTTGCTTGTTTGATTGTTTTTGGTGTGGATTTTTGTTTGAAACATTGATAGGTAAACAAAGTGCTTTTACATTGACTTTAGTAGAGAAGGAACATTTGCTAGAAAAATTAAAAGATGTGCATACAAACAAGAATGAGTCTTCAGTGGTCAGGAGGTGCCTCAACATTCGACGGAGCTCCAGAAAGACGAAGCACCAGAGATTGATTATCCGGAGCCTCAACACTTGGTGAAGCGCCAGAGGATGAAGGCAGAAGTTGCCTCTGGAGTAACGCCACAAACCTCTGATGATCAGTCTGAATCCGCACTTCGGACTCCTGCAGCTGATCAAGCGTCCTCTTCATGCTTGTTGAGTAATTAGTTGCGAGCATGTGCAACTCCTTATTCTCATGCCTAAGCACTCTGACCTCTTGCCGAAGACTAGCCACTTCAGCCATCAACGACTCAACCTGACGAGTTCGAGCAAGAAGACGCTGGCTCATGTTTGATACTGAGCCTGCACATCGGACGCTGTAGGCCAGAGAGTCCTGAACAGCCAGTTCGTCGGACCGCCTGGAAAGTATCCTAGTGTCTCTAGGAGTGAGAAGATTTCTGGCCACCACCGAAGCGGTTGTATCATTCATCATCATGGAATCCCCAACTGTAAGAGGACCATTTGGGGATACGAAGGACGGCTGCCAAATGTTGGTTGGAGAAGATATGTCACTATCTTCCCCGACATTCAAGTTAAGGCGACGGTCAGAAGGGAAAGACATATTCGAAGGTGTGAAGAAAAATAAGAGGTCGGACAAATCAAGTTCTTTGAAGTGCAGGTAGGGAGCTTTTGCAGGCGAAAAATTCAAGTGTGCTTTCGAAGGTGATGCGTGCCTCTCTTTAAAAATCAGCACTCGACGGAGCTTCAGAAATTGAAGATGCGAGTTCAGAGATCGAAGAGACGTCTGCTTTCTCAAAAGATGGGCTGCTCAGAAACCAAGCGCCGATTCCAGATACCGAAGAGGCGCCAGTCACGGGCAGTTTGTCGAAGCGCCGATTCCAACCATCTGCTTTTCCAGAAGTGTCAACATCTGTCACATGCAGCGTCAGCTTGAAGAAATCACGGGCAGTTTGTCGACGCGCGGATTCCAGATATCGAAGAGGCGCCAGTCTTTTTCAGCCTCGTCAGCACGTCAGCTTTGAGGAAATCACGGGCAGTTTGTCGAAGCGCCGATTCCAAACCATCTGCTTTTCCAGACGTGTCAACATCTGTCACATGCAGCGTCAGCTTGAGGAAATCACGGGCAGTTTGTCGACGCGCGGATTCCAGATGCCGACAAGAGTGAAAGATTAGTACCGGTTATTAATTCCTATAAATGTCATCCTTCACCCTCCATAGCAAGGCAGACATACATAATCCTTCTTCATCTCCGAAAATGCATTCCCAACGAAGCCTCTCCAGTTACTCTGTGTTTCTCATCCCTTGGGGTACCTCTGCAAACAAGTCATCAAGAGCAAAAGTATTTCATATCATGAAGGTTGAAAGCAAGAGTATCTCATATCATGTTTTCTCCCTGTCCTTTTCCTTGTCTTTGTGACAAGGAGAAAGCGAGCAATCAGCCAGCACTTGGTGTCAATCTTCCGATCTAAGAACCGACTGCCTGGAACTCCTTCCTGATTGCTTACCTAGCATTGCTCTCGAGTGCTCATCTTCAACTGCTGATGTACTTCCGAAGAAGATGCCACATCTGCCTGGAGAACAGATAAGGCAAGTGAAAATGATAGCTTGAAGCATGTGGAGACAACGTGCTGATTCATCATCAAGATCAAGTCTCATTTTCCTTGCTAAGAAGTTCCCCAGCCCAGTTCAAGAATACACCTGTGGAAAGATACTTTTTCAAAAGCAAAAGTATCTCATATCATCAGAGTCAAAGGCAAAGATATCTCATGGCATGTTTTTCCTTTACCCTTGCTCTTGCCTGCGGGACAAGGAGAAAGAAAGCAATCGGTCGGCACTTGGACAGATTGAACAAAGAAACAGACCACCACCTCTACCTCGTGCCTACCTGCCGTGCAGAAGAAACAAGCAGAGAAGAATGCAGCCTGCAGACTCAATCAACCCGGCAGAAGGAGTCCGAGTTGAAACCAAGAGCTCGAGAAGCTTCAACAACATATGGACGCATCAGTCGCCAAAGAGCACAGCTTCGCCGTACAAGGCCATCAAATCACCACCACCAATCAAGTCTCATTTTCCTTGCTAAGAAGTTCCCTAGGCCAGTTCGAGTTCAAAGCTGTGGAAAGTCAACAAGATCATCTGCTAAAGTTAATGAGATTTTAAGTAAAACTCATTGTTTGTGGGATTGAAAAGATTAAATGATAATTATACTCCCCATCCTGTAAAAAAAAAAATTAAAAATGAATAGAAATCATGTTTTTTTTTCATAAAAAATATGCACATGTATATATTAACATATTGTATACATACATACATACATAACATTCACCAAAATTAACGAAAACATTATTGTACCGTAAAATATTTGAAAGATTCTTCAAGCAAGAGAAAAATAATCTAAGATGATGAAAAATAATTCAAGCCAACCAAAATGATGACGAAGATGATGAAATTGTGGGATAAGCTCTCATTGTGATTGTGTTTTTTTTTTTATCTGAAAATATAGTTGC
The DNA here is from genome assembly GCA_035220775.1 of Malus fusca. Classification (NCBI taxonomy): domain Eukaryota; kingdom Viridiplantae; phylum Streptophyta; class Magnoliopsida; order Rosales; family Rosaceae; genus Malus; species Malus fusca. Next base: position 8,141,694 of record CM069069.1, read on the forward strand.
GGAAGTGATGTGGTTATACTTTGTTCAATGCCAATGACAAATGTTATGATTTAACAAAGGCATGCAAATTATTTCTTTATCATAGAATACTATATTAAGTTATACACTTTTTTGCTCAATGGTTTTATTTTTAATTTAATGGTCCAATTTTCTCCATATGTATTCTAAGTTATATGATCTATTTATTGTAGAATTTAAATTAAGCATCAAACTTATTCCAAGAATATTCAAACGACACATGTGACCTTTAGTAAATAATTGATTCCAACAAAACCATATGCCTTAAAATTTATTCTGACAAAGAAAAAATCTTGTCGGAAAAATATGATTACTTCCAACAACAACTAATCACCCTCGAAAATATAAAAGCATTACCGAGAGGACTTTTTTTTCCCTCAAAATTATAAAAACATTACCGATAGGACTTTTTTCCCTCGAAAATACTAAATCAATTTCGTCAACATGAGTAAACCTTCGGAAATAACCATTCTATTTCCGATAAGAACTTTACTTGTCGTTAATACAACTGGCGCCAATTCTTCCCGCCAAACAAAAGTGCAATTCCGACGAAACTTAAGACTTTTTCCGAGGATATCATGTGCGTTGGTAATACAAATTTGTTTCATGCCATGTTACCGACGACTCATATTTTATGGTCGCAAAATGTGCTTTTTACAACGGGTTTTTTGGGCCCTCGAAAAATCTTCGTCGGTAATGACTACTTTTTTTGTAGTGATATATGGAGACAATCAAAGTTCCATGTCCTTCCTTATGTTTCACATATAGGGTAGCTTCACTAAGACTCTTTTCAAACCCACATTGCAACAAATAAGTGTTAATGTTGCTATACCAAGCTCTGAGAGCTTGCTTCAGCCCATACAAGGCTTTCTTCAGTTTGTATACCTTGTGTTCCTTTCCCTTGACAATGTAACCATCAGGTTGGTCAGTGTACACTTCTTCTTCAAGAACCTTATTCAGAAAAGCAGACTTCACATCTAACTGAAACAATATCCACCCTTTCTGAGCTGCCAATGCAATGATAGTCCTTATAGTGTCCAATCTAGCCACAGGTGCAAAAGTCTCATTAAAATTAACTCCAGGCTTTTGAGTGTACCCTTTGGCAACTAATCTTGCCTTGTGTTTCTTTATAGTGTTATCCAGATTCAATTTAGTCTTGAAAATCCATTTTACTCCAACAATGGGTTTGTCACTTGGTCTATTAACCAATTCCCATGTGCCATTCTTCTCAATCATAGAGATCTCATCCTTCATTGCTTTCTTCCAAACTTGATCTTGAGAAGCTTCATTGTAGTTTCAGGATCAATGACACTAAGTTTACACTGAGCAAACACCTCATTCAAATTCCTCCATTTCTTTGGTGTGTTATCATATGTCTCAGTGACTTGGATTTCACACTATTCATTCACAGTTCTAGAATCAACTATGTGTACATAAGTGGCATTATCAACACATGTGTTTGGAGATTTCAACTCAGAGGCACATATGTTAGACCCTTCACAGGAACCATTTTCAATCTCAATTATACTTCCACCTTCATTTGCATTTGAGTAGGGCAAAAGGATATAAATTGTCTCCATGTTCTCCCAATTGAGCACATCACCTTCATCAAAGACAATATTTCTGGAAACAATGATTTTGTTGCTTTTCAGATCAAACACCCTGTAGCATTTCTCTCTTGTTCCATATCCAACAAACACATATTTCTAACATGTTTCATCTAGTTTATGCCTTAGCTGAGTTAGAACATGAGTATAAAACACAGAACCAAAGATTCTCAAATGTTTTACCCTTGGTTTCCTACCACTAAACTCTTTAAATAGAGTTTTGTTCTTTAACTCCTTGGTAGGACATCTATTCAAAAGATAGACAGCAGTGTGAACTGCTTCACCTTAGAATTTGAGAGGTAGTTTCTTTTCATAAAGCATGGTTCTTGCCATCTTTACAATGGTACGATTCTCCCTCTCAGCAATGCCATTTTGCTAGGAAGAATAAACAACAGTTAACTGCTTTTCAATACCAACATCTTCACAAAATTTCTCAAACTGCAATGATATGTACTCCCTTCCTCTGTCAATTATGAGTTTCTTCAACTTGAATCCAGTTTGTAGTTTAACCATAGCCTTGAACATTTTGAAAATTCTAAACACTTCAGACTTGCTCTTCAAGAAATAAACCTAGCACATTCTGGACTTATCATCAATAAAAGTGAGGAAATACCTGTTGCCACCAAGTGTCTTACACATGAGTCCACAAACATCTGAATGAACAAGCTCAAGTAGAAGAAATGCTCTCCATTTCTGTTCTTTGTCAAAAGCTTCTCAGTGAGATTTCCCAGTAACATAACCTTCACACACTTGATTGTGGTATTTGAGATATGGTAAACCATACAACATGCTATTTTCCTTCAACATCCTCAAGCTATCATAATTCAAATGCCCAAATCTTCTATGTCATTTCCATGAGCTATCTTTAATAGATGCTCTATTTGCCATAATGTGATCCACATATTCAAATATCAGATGGAAGCAACTATTGCACAGCAGCAACATGATCTTGTATCTCTTTGTCACCGAAGATACAAGCCATAAAGTCACCAAAATACAAGCCAATATCCATGTTCAACCATTTGATCCACACTGAGAAGGTTCTCATTTAGACTAGACACAATCATAACTTCTGGTATGAACCTTGTTTCTCTCTTAGTCTCCACTACCAGAGTTCCTTTGCCAATTGAATTAACCAGGTCTTTTGTGCCCATTTTCACCTTGCACCTTGTACTGCTGTCAATATAGATAAGTAATGATTCAATACTAGTCATATGGTTACTACAACCACTGTCTAGGTACCAAACTCCACTATTGCCATGCACAGAAGCCTAATGGCAAGCATAGAACATCATTGCATTATCCTGGACATGGTTCAAATAGTTGGCAGCTTTAGTTTTCTTTGGTTGATGGCAATCCTTCACCATATGTCCAAGCCTGTTGCAATTGTGACACTTGGGTTTCCTTTTGAACCAGCACTCTCCATAGTGAGCCTTATCATAAATCTTGCATTTCTGTTTACTACCATCAGTAATCTCACCCTGTCTCTCAGGCTGATGAGTTTTGTTTTCCCACTTTTTGGGTTTAGACTTCCAATTGTTTTTCCCCTTACTGTGATTTCCCTGTACAAATGGTCTATTTTGTGTATTTTATGCAAGACTCATACTAAAGAAGGCATGCTCTGAGCTTGCAACATCATCTCCATGTCTACTCAACCTAAGTTCATAGCTCTTAAGAGATCTAATCACCTTTTGCACAGTCATAATATTCAAATCAGAAGTTCTTTCAATCACAACACAAATTGGATTATACTTACTAGATAGGCTAATCAAAACCGTTTGAACCTCTATTTGGTGAGTGAGAATCTCACCATAAGATTTCATCTGATTAATTAATTCAAATAGTCTAGTAAGATAGGTAGATAATGATTCATTTTCTTTCATCCTCATATATTCAAACTTACGAAGCAAACTTTGAAGTTTAACATACCTTGCATGTTCATCGCCGCAAAATTCCTCTAGGAGTAGATCCCAGGCACCCTTGGATGTCTCTTGATTCATGATCCGAGGGAAGATCTCTTTAGACATATCGCACTGAATGATTCCCAGTGCTTTAGACATATCGCACCCTTGGATGTCTTTCATGAGTTGATCCTCCATATGAGTATTAAACTCATTGTCGTCTTCTTCATCATCGTCCGATGAGGGTGAGTCTTCCTCCTTCTTTGTTTTTCCTCTTTCCTTATTCTTCTTCGATTTTGGAGTAACAATTCCTTTGCCTACCAGTTTCCAAATCCCATACGATTTGAAAATGGTGACCATTCTCACTTTCCAGAATTCGAACTTTGTTCCATAAAAAATGGGAGCTCGTAAATCGTTGCTTCCAAACCCAGCCATTGTAACTTGAATCAGAATGAAATTGAGAGATTTCACATTGGATTATCTTGCAAAATTTCACAGAAATCGACACCTAGTCCGAAATCGAACCTAGGCTTTGGATACCATGTTAGAATATGTAAAAGTTTGGCAGTATTTGTAGCAATTCAAAACAGAGAGAAAGAACTTAGAGAGAAGAAAATGAATAGATAGAAAGAGAGTGATCAAAATCTCAAAAAGAGCCAATGTGCTTTTTTGCTTGCATTTTCATTTTATCACAACAGAACAAAAAATAACCATTAGAAAATGAGAGAATCTAGGAGAGCCTATGAGCTCATCCATCCCTTCATTACAAGAACCTATGAGATCTTGGCACTTGCTCACATATGAGCCTAATACATTAAGAGCTATTCTCAACCCTTGATTTCTAACAGCTCATTTCACAAAGACTAACAACTTGATAAAATTAAAAAAATGACAGTTTAGACCTTAATCAACCAACAAAACTTTCATCTTTCTCAATCTTGTAGTGTCTTTTCTTCTTCGTTAGACTATTTATATTACGTGTTTGCTTAGTTGAAATAGGGGAAGTTGCAAATTCGAGAAAGAAAAGAAGGAATGTGAATGAGATTTTCTTTTCTCTTTTGTGAAAATAAAATTTACAACAGGAACTCCATCCTTAATAAGTTCATTTGCCACTAAGTTTGAGTCATTGAACACATGTCGAACTTGAACAGCTTGTAACAATGACATAAACCCTTTCAATACTTTCAGAAGAGTAAAAGTTCTCAAGAAAGGAAAATGAGAATTAGATCAACTAGGTGGGTCGATTTTAGTCATCTTTGCAGTGTCAATCATGAATTTTAAGACGTTTTTTGCTATGTTTTGGACACCGCTAATACAAGTTGGGTTGAGGTCTAAAGTTAAGCGGGCAAATTCTAAATCAAACATTGTAATGAGCAAGTGATGATCTAAAGCAATTACAAAGTCCAAACCTTAACCTTCTCCCTAAGTTTAGCTCACACCCTCACACATTACATTACATTAAGCAACAACTACAACTTTTATTCATTCATTTAATTCTTCTTTTTAGGGAATGAAAAAATAATTATAGCTTGAGAAAGTGTGCCAATAACACAGGCTGATACACTAAATGTTACAATACGAATTGTTGAATACTTGGGAAAAAAAATTTCTAACTGCTTGTATTATGACACTTGGTGTATCGAACCATATTCACGGCACAATCAAAGCAAATATTATTAAAAAGAAATGAAAAATGTCACTTGCAATTAAAGCAAATACCAATTTTACACATGAACTTGATCCACCGGCACCGCCTGTTGCAATTGATGCTGCATTGCATGGCATCTTCCGATGGCATTCTCGTAAATGTCTCATCACTGATAAATATCGTATCACAAAACACCCCCACCAATTTTGTCATCATAGTGTTAGTCACAGAGAGAGAGAGAGAGAGAGAGAGAGTGAGGAGACAGAGAAAGAAGAAGAAGAAGAAGATGCCGAGAAGCAGTTTCTCAGGGGCGCTTACAGGGCCGCAAGTCGACGTGGTCATCGACTTGGGAAACCCCTTGCTCAACCACACCGTCGATGGCTTCTTGAAGATCGGAACCGTACGATTTTTCAACTTTTTTTCGTTTCTTTTTTTTAAAATTATCTTCAACATTTTTTTTAAAAACTTTTTTGTTGTTTTTTCGGTTCAGTATTTCACTTCTGGGTTTTGATAGTTGCAATGGCAAGGTTTAGAATCAAACGGTATCGTTTTGTTGGTTTGGTTTCAGGTTGCTGCTACCAGAGCTGTTGCAGAGGATGCTTTCTCTGCGGCCAAGAACGGTAATGTTATTTATCATTGCGCTCCAACTGTTTGGTTCCCGATCGAGAAACACAGAGAAAATGAAGAGTGGGAAAGTTTTAAATTTCATATGCTGATCATATTGTGCTTGCAGTCTGATGATGATGATTGTATTTATTTGGTTTTTGAATAAGAATTTTGGGTTTTATTTTAGTTTTTTTAATTACATTTACTAAAAATGTGAGGTAATTTTTGCAGGGAGCATTTCGACTAGCGACTTTAAGCACACTGTGAGTAACCAGCACAGTCCCTTGTTTAATTAATTCGGGTTTTCGATTTTGTGCTTTCTTGTATGATCTGAGATTAGTAGCTACTCTTAACCTTGACATTGAGCTTGAAAGTACCGATTTTGATATCCCCTTCGATTGTTAGTGTTGTGCTTAATGATCTTGCTGGTTTAGGTAGTTTAGTTTGTTTTGTTTTGTTTTGTTTGATTTGTGATCGGCCTTTGGTTCCCTTGTAACCGAAAACAATATTAGTAGCTACTTTCAGTTAATTCAGCAGTTGCTCAATTGATTTTGTGTAGTGGGATCTATTGCTTTTTGGAGGTCTGTCTTATACTGTGGTAATTTGTTGAAGAGGTGATCGGTTGTTTATTCATAGAAGAAAGTTGGGATGTAACACAATTTCCGAATCCTGCTAATTGAGACTACTGTTTCTTGCAGTTGAAGAAGATGTGTAAAGAAGGTGCATATTGGGGTAAGTTGAGTTGTATTTCGTTGTGTGTTAGATGTATGTATGGATGCGATTGTGCTCGTCCTCCGGGAAAATTGCTTCAGCTTCCTCACTTTTGCAAATTGAGAACAGCATAAACAATTTCTTCTATTGCATTGACAGGAACTGTAGCTGGAGTGTACGTGGGAGCAGAGTATGGTATCGAGAGGGTCCGTGGACACAGAGACTGGGTATATGTCTGTTCGAATTCTAGATAGCTAGTTGTACAGAGCCTGTTGGCCGTAATTTTCATGCTCATTCGTCCTAGTTTGCACATGAAGCTTCTAGATTTGGGAAATTGTTTCAGATTGTCTACTTGCTAATTTAAAACTCTTAACCTCTATGTTCCCTAGATCCTCCCGTTGCCAATATTTGTGTAATTGTTCGTTTTCAGTATGCGCGGGTAGCTTCTAAAATTACATTCAAGCATGCAATTTCAAGTTCGTTTTTATTTAATTTTCGGACTTCGATTGGAACTTCTGCATCTGCTCACCCTTTTTCTTCTGATATCCTGCAGAAGAATGCATTGCTCGGGGGTGCATTGACAGGGGCTCTAGTATCTGCAGCCAGCAAAGAGAACAAGGATAAAGTTCTGGTGGATGCAATTACAGGAGGTGCCATTGCGACCGCTGCGGAATTCATCAACTATCTCACCTGAACATGGACGTAATATTCTACCCGATCTCTCTGTAGATCCTGGAGAACTATGAGTAGGTTTCTCGTGTCATCTTCCTCATGAATTCGTAGAGCATTGTATAAAGAATGTTAAAGGGTTCATCTAAACTACTGAAACATACAATGAATTATGAATCTTCTGTTTTTATCATTCTTGAGCAATATGTTCGATGCTTTTTTTTTTTTTTTTTTTTTTTGATGACAAAAGATAACGTTAATGGGCTAAATAGATAGTTGTCAGGAGGAAAAGAATCGGTACGGATCAAACATGCTCCATGGTGCAAATGCATAACTGTTTTCCGCTACTGCGAGAAAGTGCGAATATGTTATATGCTTACTGATGCAAAGATTGCTATGAATTTGTTGCATTCGCCGAAGAAAAAAACAACCGATGCCCCATCCATCTATATAATTTAGATTAGTTTGGTACAGACAGACTAAAACTTGTGCAAAAAAACAATTATATTGTTATAAGAACTATATGCCACATCATTTACATATAAAAATGTGAATAATAAGTCAAAGTGCTAAAAACCCAAATATTCTTTTAAAAGCAAAAGTAAAATGTGCTTGAAAAAGAAACTCTAATGTGCATAGAAAAATGTATGACAGAGAACTTGGTCAACAAAAATAGGGATTTGGTTTATGGTGCCTCGTTAGTTGGAGATTTCAACTTTGTATTTTGGGTATGGAGCTACCTGGCTTTACGGAGACCGTTCCTCTTTAATCTGCACTAAATCACTATATAATAAGTCTTCCTAGGTTATTGTTCTTTGCATCAGCGTCTGAGATCTGTCTTATTATACACAAGCACACACTTAGAAACACATAGATCAAGCACACACTTACATACACAGATTCAAATGGAGCGTTCAATGCATCTTATTTCAGCTGCCTTCGTTCTTGTCTTGCTTTTGGCCGCTACAGGTAATTATACTTCTTTTATTTAATAATTAAATTTTTATGATGTTTCTAATTAAGCATCTTATTCAACAAAAAAAATTTGATCTTTAGAGATGGGGCCAATTGGTGTTGAGGCAAGGACTGAGTCAAGCAAGGCAGTTGAGGGGAAGATCTGTGAGGTTCCGAGCACTCTGTTCAAAGGGTTGTGCTTTTCATCTAACAACTGTAAACACACATGCAGAAAGGAGCAATTCACCAGAGGCCATTGTAGTGTCTTCACCCGTGCTTGCGTGTGCACCAAAAAGTGCTAATTAATTAGTTAAAGAAATGTAATCTGTGTAGAGACTGTGCTTGTGTAATGTGATGGATTGATATGGCCCTGTATCCACATGGTTTCTTTTGCTAATAAAATGAATGACCCTACATGAATCATTATTCATATGTCTAGTGTAGTGTTTTCATCGCGCCTGACGTACTTTTAGTCGCCTATTATCCTATATGTTTTTCTTCAAGATTATGATAAACATTCCAGATAGTCACCACAGACTCTTCTTTTGTTTATTGACTTTCAATTAAGATAGAGTGCATGCTAATTATCGTTAAATGCTAATAACAATATTTTTTTTTTCCGTTTTGACAAAGCATTTTGTTGAAAAATTTCACTTAGTGTACTTGGATTCAACATTGTCGATTTCATATGTACTTTTTTGTCCACACCTTCTGTTGTAATAAGTTCTTTTGCCTTTTAAACCAGTATTAATAAACGTAACACAAGGTGAGGTTGATGCACAAGAAAAAAAAATTAGGAAAAGGTTCGAAATTGCTTAACCAACTTTTAAGCAAAGACTTAATTATTTAATTTTGTTTAATTTTATTTTATAAGTAATAGTCCTTAAAGATTAATATTTTCTTGATAACATTTTAAAAGACTCTTCCACATTTTTTCTTTTTCGTAAAACAGTGTCATATTTTTCTATCACTTTTCTGCATGGTATGTGTGGTATTGCCAAGGACGGAGCTACCTTGGGCCCAAGGGGTGGATGCCCTAACTCAGTTTTTATGAAAAATTTGTACATATTGCATATAATAATTTCACGTCATAAAACATTTTCAGTTATGAAATTTCTAAATGATCAATTGAGAAATTGTAAGAAAATTAATTGATGAATGATAATATGGTTATTTTTATAGGAAGAGATATTTGATTGTATTGGTAATGAAATTGTTATGCAACGCTTTCAAAACTTGAAAATGCGTCGTAAGATATTATAATATGTTGTATGACATATTTTATGGATTAGTGTATGTGCATTGTTAGTCAATTCTTAAGCTTTTTAATTTGTGACTTTATTTTTAGAATGTTCTGATTCATATGGATATCAGACTTCGTCCTTGATGTATTAGTAAGAATTTACAAGAGCTTATATATATAAAGATATATATACACACACACAAACACGCACATACATAAGCTTGTTGCCTGAGATAGAATTGAATGAACTGTTAATTGAAGAATTGGAAATTTGATGTGGGGGATAACCAGGATTAAATATGCCATGAAACCAACTTTTATAAATGAATAAGAGGAATTGAACAAATGATTGATCGGTATTTACCTTGAACTTAAGGTACTTGATGAATTGACTGTGTATAAGAATTTTATGCCATTCAAAATTAGTTGTTATGAAAATATTCATGATGAAAGTAATGAATTCAAAATAATGATGCAATTATAATTTGAAAATAACTTTTATTGCAAAACTTACACTGGGACTTACAATTAATGTACTGACGATTGAGTTAGCGAATAATAAAATGACTGATGAAAAGGATATTGGTGCACACAGGCATCTTTGGCATTTGAAAATTAAAAGTGTTTACAATTTTTTATTTCTTTGGGTACAGTGTGAACCCAAATAAATTTTTGACTGAGAAAATGTAAAATTGAGCTTGGTTTCTTCTTCCTCGGAGACATCTTCTTAAAGACTTGGATAAGAGGTTTGGATGATTGATTGCTTTACTGTGGAAGCACGGGATAGATGGTAACTTGCTTTTACTGTTGATGGATAGTGGTCCTTGTTGGAATAATTGCTACTTTTACTGTGGAGTGTGCAGGTGACTGAGTGATTCCTTGCTTTGTTGGAATTATTGATGGAACTTTGTTTGAAAACTTCACGTGGTGACTTTGAAAAGATGGCAATTGTCATGATGACTTGACTTGATGACTTTAATTTCCACATGGTGATTAACTGTGTTCACATGGCTTTATGCAAAAGGGTATTGGGAGTCCTGGTAGTTGGCCCATTTGGCTGATTGTGTTTTTTGACTTGTTGAGTTGGCTGGTTGCTGTGAGGATGTGTTTGAAGATTCGGAGTCTGCGACTTCTTCTTCTTCAAGCATCGTTGCTTCTGCAAGTAATTGTTGAGTTAGGTCTTTGAGTTGAGTGGCTTTTTCTTTACTTTTTGAGCTAGTTGACTTTGATGACTTCGTTGTTCCTTTGAGTGATGATAATGGACTAATGTCTGATAATGACTGTTCCAGGATGACTGGCAAAGATGGTTGTGCTAGCTGTGTCGAAATTACTGGAGATGGAGTAATGGGAAATTTTGTAAGGACTAGACGGATAGTATTCTGATGGTTGAATTTATCCTACCACTTGACCGATCTGGTTCTATTGACTTCATCGATTTCGACTTCATAATTCCATTTCATGATCCACAGGACTTTGTATTTGGCCATGAAAATTGGGAAAAGTGTAATTCTGTAGTTAAATCGGCTTCTGTTAAGTTTGTGTTGGAAACTGGCAAAAAGGACTTGCATAAGCTCTTCTAGTCGGAGAGTAGCTGTTGGGCCGTGAATTGACCACCATTTAGGGAACCATGCAGGAAAATTTAATCTGAAACTCTTGTCAAAATTAATGAACCATGAATGACTAAAATCTTATGTTTAATGGAGAAAGATGTTAGTCTATGCATCAATGTAATCAAAGTAATTGTAATGGTTATTGGGAATTTGAACATATTGGGTGTGAAGGGGTTTGCTTTTGTAAATGGGGATTCCCCAATCTGATTCAGTTAAAAAATTTCCAATGTAAAAAGAATGGTAGAGGATTTTGTTTTCATGAGTTTTGCTATAGAGATGTTTGATTGAAATGGACTCGGTTTCACTAAGGATGGCTTGATAGTATTTTAGTGTTTTATGTGGTGTTGTAGGATGATAATGGAAATTGGGTGGAAAGATTGTTTTGACTAATTTTTCTACTACTTGTTCTTGATTGAGATTGAAAGGGATATTGAAAAGATATTCAGTGAGATTGTTCTTGACATATGGTGATGTTTTGGTATAACTAACTGGTTGGGATGATGATCATTGGTAAGTTGGGGTTGAATAGGGATGGCAACGGTTCGGTTTGGGGACAGAAATGCTATATCCATCCCAATAACCACGAAAATTAACCATATCCATAACCGTAAATTAACCGTTGGGTATTATCCATAACCATACCCACCGGATAACGGATTCCCCATCGGTTAACGGGTATATCCATCTTCGTCAATACAAAAAATATATTCGTTCAGTTAAGACATTATAAGTTAATAGATATTAATTTCGTCATTAAACATTTGATGTATAAAATGATCCAATGAATGGATCTTGTTGAGTATAAAAATTAAAACATTGATGATGTTGGCTTGTCTTTGATATCTCACATAAGAACCATTGAGTTCACATTGATTTTGATTCAAAACTTTACTTTCCTACAAAATGCAACTTTTGTATTCTCAAGGTAATGGTTCGGTGAATAATGAATATACAAATACATCTATATATATACAAATACATATATATATATACACACACAAATACATACAGATATATATATATTATACTATTATATTATATATAAATTATATTATTTACTAATCGGGTCGGATTCGGTTATGGATACGGTTTGGGGACCTCTATAACCATATCCAAAACCATAACTGAATAATATAAACGGTTTTTCCCCATATCCAGAATATAACCGAACTTCCATACCCAAATCCATTCCATTCGGGCGATTATCCACGATTATCGGGTTTAACGGTTAGAATTGCCATCCCTAGGGTTGAATAAGGATCATATTGACTTACTAATGTTGTTTGGTAATTGGGACGTGGTGATTGGTAATTTAGCCTAAGGTTGAACAAATGTATTTTCGTTATTATTACCGTGTCCCAATTACCAAACAACATTAGCAATCAAAACGCAAAGAAAAAGCCACCCAACTCAAAGACCCTCAACAATTACATGCAGAAGCAGCGATGCTCCATTCTGATGAAGAAGAAGCCACATACTCCGAATCTTCAGACGCATCCTCATAGCAATCAGCCAACTCAGCAAGCCAAAAAACACAGTCAACCAAGTGGACTGACTACTAGGACTCCCAAGACCCTTTTGCATAAAGCCATGTGAACATAGTTAATCACCATGTGAAAATTAAAGTCATCATGATAATTACCATCTTTTCAAAGTCACCATGTGAAGTTTTCAGACAAAGTTCCATCAATAATTCCGACAAAGCAAGGAATCACTCAGTCACCTGCACACTCCACAGTAAAAATAGCAATTATTCCAACAAAGACCACTATTCATCAACAGTAAAAGCAAGCTACCACCCATCACGTGCTTCCATAGTAAAGCAATCAATCATCCAAGTCTCTTTTCCAAGTCTTTAAGAAGATGTCTTCAGGGAAGAATAAACCAAGCTCAATTTTACATTTTCTCAGCAAAAAAATTCTTTGAGTTCACACTGTACCCAAAGAAATCAAAATTGTAAAATAATTTTCAAATGTCAAGGATGCTTGCGTGCACCAAAATCCTTTTCATTAGTCATTTTCTTATTTGCTGACTCAATCGTCAGTAAATTAATTGTAAGTTCCAATATAAGTTTTGCAATAAAAATTATTTTCGAATTATAATTGCATCATTATTTTGAATTCATTATTTTCATTATGAAGAATATTTTCATAACAACTAATTTTGAATGGCATAAAATTCTTACACACTATTCATCGAGTACCTCAAATTCAAGGTAAATATCGATCAATCATTTGTTCAATTCTTCTTATTCATTTATAACAGCTGGTTTCATGGCATCTTTAATCCTGGTTATCCCCAACATCAAGTTTCCAACTCTTCAATTAACAGCTCATTCAACCCTAATCATCATTGCCCTTGGTTCAATTGCCCTCATCTTCAGACGCATCATTGCTCTGATACTAAATGTGGCGGAACTAAATAATAACGATGAGGGCAATTGAACCAAGGGCAATGATGATTAGGGTTGAATGAATTGTTAATTAAAGAATTGGAAACTTGATGTGGGGGATAACCAAGATTAAATATGCCATGAAACTAGCTGTTATAAATTAATAAGAAGAATTCAACAAATGATTGATCGGTATTTACCTTGAATTTGTGGTACTCGATGAATTGACTGTGTGTAAAAATTTTATGCCATTCAAAATTAGTTGTTAAGAAAATATTCTTCATAATGAAAATAATGAATTCAAAATAATGATGCAAATATAATTCGAAAATAAGTTTTATTGCAAAACTTACACTGAAACTTATAAGTGATTTACCGACGATTGAGTCAGCAAATAAGAAAATGACTGATGAAAATGATATTGGTGCACGCAGGCATCCTTGACATTTGAAAATTAAAAGTGTTTACAATTTTGATTTTTTTGGGTATCGTGTGAACTCAAAAAAAATTTTGACTGAGACTGAGAAAATATAAAATTGAGCTTGGTTTCTTCTTCCTCAGAGACATCTTCTTAAAGACTTGGAAAATAGACTTGGATGATTGATTGCTTTACTATGGAAGCACGGGATGGATGGTAACTTGCTTTTACTGTTGATGAATAGTGGTCTTTGTTGGAATAATTGCTACTTTTATTGTGGAGTGTGTATGTGACTGAGTGATTCCTTGCTTTGTCGGAATTATTTATGGAACTTTGTCTGAAAACTTCACATGGTGACTCTGGCTTCACATAGTGACTTTGAAAAGATGGCAATTGTCATGATGACTTGACTTGATGACTTTAATTTTCACATGGTGATTAACTGTGTTCACATGGCTTTATGCAAAAGGGTTTTGGGAGTCATGGTAGTTGACACACTTGGGTGATTGTGTTATTTGGCTTGCTGAGTTGGCTGATTGCTATGAGGATACGTTTAAAGATTCAGAGTATGCGGTTTCTTCTTCTTCAGAATGGAGCATCGTTGCTTCTGCAAGTAATTGTTGAGTTAGGTGGCCTTTTCTTTGCTTTTTGAGCTAGTTGACTTGGATAACTTAGATGTTCCTTTGAGTGATGATGATGGACTAATGTCTGATAATGACTGTTTTGGGATGGCTGGCAAAGATGGTTGTGTTGGCTGTGCCGGAATTACTGGAGATGAAGTAATGGGAAATTCTGTGAGGACCTGAGTGATGGACTTCTGATGATTGAATTTAACCCACCATTTGACTGATCTTATTCTATTGACTTCATTGGTTTCGACTTCATAATTCAACTTCATGATTAGCAAAGATGGTCTTCGAGATACTATCTTTTTTTAATTGCCTTAATTGACTCAGGTGCAGACTTGAATTGTATTCAAGAAGGTTTAATTCCCACTATGTATTTCCATAAATCAACAGAAATTCTTAATGCAGCAAACCAGTCACCAATGCAGTTAAAATATGAAATTCCAAAAGCCCATGTTTGTTTTAAAACTCCATTTAATTGAGTTATTATCTTTTTAATCACTACATTTGTTCAACCTTCAGTTTTCATTTACATTTTATCTTATTCGTTAACCTTCTAAGTAGGATTGTTTACTCTCAACCCAAACAGTAAGGTGTGTTCTAAACAATAAGTCCATATGATTGGCATGAGCGGAGAGAGAGTTTAGCAAATATGCGAGGAAGGTAAAACCAATAAGATTTATGTATATTGAAAACCTATATTTTGAGCAGTATGAGTAGATTATTTAGATCTAATTCAACTGTCAGCACTAGCTCCAGATCCAGTTAAGTAAAATTCCAGACATAGTAAATGAAGAACAAAAATTACAATTTCAAACAGAGGATAGTGTCGACTTTGGAGATGATCAGTAGCCTCTTTTAGGAGTGAACACCATATCAAAACAGTTGAAAAGGCTTATGCTCTTAGTAAAGAACATGAAACTTGCCAATTATTCACACCAAAACAAATTAAAACTCATAGAAAAGATGGTTACAATTACATTCACATAGGTCTAGTCCAAATAGCAGTCAAGCCCCTAATAAGAAGAGGTCTCAATACCTCTATTTTGTTATGTCTCCGAGATGCAAGATTCACTAACTTCAATGATAGTATTCTTGGAATGATCGTGTCAAGTTTTTACAACAAACCAATTCATTTTTATTGTTTCCCAGATCTCACGATAAGTCTTTCAGATCTTCACATGCTGAAAGCACTCACATTAAACACCAAAACTTCAGGGTACCAAGTTCTTGAAGAAGTCCAACCATTAGCCTTAATCTTTAGAGTTTACTACAAACTCATAGGAACAAACATGAATTTCCAAGCCTTAGTCAAAAGTCTTAGAGACCATACACTCCTGATACAAACCAATCAAGAAAATGCCAAAATCAAAATACCTAGAACCATTAGGTGGTCAAATATCAGTTTGCCTTCAGATTGGTGTTTGATTAATGAAAGTAAGACAGTTAGTATCCAAAATAGTTTAGTTAACCTAGACAACATAGAACAATGTTTTGAAGGAACAGTTAAAATCAACTTTGACCGTCCAGCCAGAAAATCTAACGTCCACTTCCACGAGTTAGCCCAATTACACAAATCTTTAGAACCAATTAGGAATTCTTTTTCTAGATATGGTGGGTCGAGATCAAGATTTAATTAATTCCTTGGTCAATAGAAAATTAAAGGCAGTAGAAACTAGCTCAGCAGTCACCTAACAAGAATTAATCAATGACCTGATTAACATAAAACTAAAGTTATTAGAAATAGCCTCTCAGGTGACTCACCCAAGATATCAGCCCAATACTCAAAACCAAGGAGAACAAACATCTCCAACAGAATCCGACTTCGAAGCAAGTTAAATCAACCACCAATTACTCGTATTAAACAAACCATTCAAAATTCGATGGAAGAAACTCAATGCTGACATCGAAGCAATAAAGAATATTCCCATAAGAAATATTTTTTTAAAGTAAATATACAAAAGAAAAAAAATTGAATATTTACAATAAATGGACCAATTTCATGAAAAAGCACAGATTTGAAGTATTTTTCTTTGATTTCGTTGAAAAATATTACGAGCCTGAAAAGAAGTTAGAAGTCATCATAAAAGAAAATTGGGTCAAGGAAGACAAAACTATAGTCACTTCTAGTCACCCTCCACAAGAAACAATTTTAATTACAACTGCAAAAACACAAGTACCAGCCACTTCTTTCAAACTTCCATAAGAAGATGCAGGAGTCAAGCCAGTCATCGAACAAAACAATTTCACAAACCAAAGTCTACACACCATAGGAAAACAGTTAGACAAAATTGAAACCAAAATAGATAGACTTTCTCAACTAAAACCAACAATTAGGGAAAAACCCCTAGTCAACTTCCCAAAAGCCTCATCCAACATGACAACTTTGAAAACAATCTCCACAAGTCAAAAAATAGATCAAATGTTACAAGAATTAAAACAAGAAAAAACAATCAATCTTTTACAACATCCAGATGAATCTCAACCAGAAACAATTTCTGCAATATGGGATTCAGAAAATGAAAGTGAAACAAATTCCATCAGAAAAGTAGAAGAAGTTTTTCAAAACCTTGAACTCAAACGAATCACAAACAAATGAGTCAACCCAACAACTTTTACAAAAAAATTGTATCCAAGGCCAACACCTCAGGATATTCAATTTGAGGAAAGAAACATCCAAAATCAATTCTCAATCTCAGCTGATAAACTCTATGAATGGAACATAGATGGATTATCAGAACAAGAACTTTTGAATAAATTACAACACATCTCCATGGTTGAAAACAGTTATATTACCAACCATAACCTCATTCAAACTCAAATTGTCGACCTTTTAGTTACTAGATTTACAGGAATGCTCTATTCCTGATAGGAAAAACATCTCACTAAACAATCAAGAAATGAAATTAAAAATGCAGTCAAAAGAGACGAAGATGGAACACCTAGCGTTGATGAGCAAATAGGACGAGGAGTCCCAGATGTAGTCAACACATTACGTTTCATAAGGACACTCAGTAATGTCACCTCTAGAACTCATGACCAACTTAATAACTTAAGATGTCCACCCCTAAGTGATTTTAGATGGTACAAAGATGTTTTCATGTCTAGAGTCATGCTTAGAGAGGATAGTAATCAACCATTTTGGAAAGAAAATTTCATTAATGGATTACCAAATCTATTTGCCCATAAAATTAGAAATGTTTTAGTTAATGAAGAAGGTATCATACCATATCATACCCTTACTTATGGAAATATTATTAATATTATCTAGAAATAAGGATTGAAAATGTGTATTGATATGAAAATTACAAAACAAGTCAACAAAGACAAGTTAATAGCCAAATACAAATTAGGAACATTTTGTGAACAATATGGATTACCTCCTATTGCTCCATCCAACAAAAAGAAAAAATCAGAAACCTACAATAGGTACCCAAATAGATACTCCAGTAGGAGACATTCGAAATATAACAAATTCAAAAAGAAAAATTTTAAAACAAATAAATTTTACGAGAAACCCAGGTCCAGCAAGTGGAAGAGGAAACCCTCAGGAAAATTCCACTCCAAAAACCAAGAACAAAAAGGAAATTGCTATAAGTGTGGCAAATTCGGTCATTATGCAAATAAATGTAGAGTCAAGAAAACAATCAACCAGTTGAAAATCTCTGAAGAAGAGAAAACCCAGTTAATCCAAGTCTTAGAACTCAGAGACACAGACCATAGTCAATCCGAATATGATTTATGTTCTAATTCGTCTTCTTCCAGTAATTCCTCAAGTAGCCTTTCATCCCTCGACATTAAAATAGGATGCACTAATACTAGTTGTAAAAAGATTTCAGTGCTTAATAAAGAAGAAGAACAAGAAGATCTTCTTATTGAGTTAATCAGCAAAGTAGATGACCCTGAATTAAAGTCGTTTTATTTAAACTTAAGAAGTTAGCCTCCCCTAAAGAAGCCAGTACCAGTCAACCCCAAGTGGCCCCAAAAATTTGTCTTAGTACAACCTTGGAAATGTTTAATAAGGCTAAGAAAGAAATTACGGTCAAAGATCTACAAAGAGAAGTCAAAAAAATTAAGGAAGAAATTAAGTCCTTAAAATCAGAAAACATAGAAATTCACTCACATCTCAGTAGTATCCAAACACAAGCACTCCTTAGCAATAATGATGAAGAACACAATAGTTCTTCCTCAGACCAAGAATCAGAATCCAAGTCCATAGAAAATCCAACAGAAAACCTAGTTTTAGGGTTACTACAAAAAAATTAGGATCTATAAATGGTATTCTAAAATAAAAATAATAATTGAAGACTTCCAGTTAGAAACAATTGCCTTAATTGACTCAGGTGCATACTTGAATTGTATTCAAGAAGGTTTAATTCCCGCTAAGTATTTCCATAAATCAACATAAATTCTTAGTGCAGCAAACCAGTCTTCAATGCAGTTAAAATATGAAATCCCAAAAGCCCATGTTTGTCAAAACAATGTTTGTTTTAAAACTCCATTTGTTTTGATAAAAAACATTTCAAACCCAGTCATTTTAGGTCTCCCCTTCATAGCTCTCCTATATCCTTTTAAGGTACACCATAACCGTATAACCACCAAAATGTTAGGACAAAAAATCACATTTGTGTTCTGCAATGAAACATATCTAAAAAAATTAAGACAATTATAAAAAGATAGCATCTCAAAAATGATCAATCTAGTCACCAAAAAATCACAGCAAATTAATTTCTTAAAAGAAGAAATTAATTACAAAAGAATTGAAGAACAATTAACAAACAAATCTATGTTACAAAGCATTAACAACTTTCAAAAGAATTTCTTCTAGATCTCCTGAACAAATTGTTCGTTTCCATTCAAGAGTATGGAATCCAGCACAAAGTAATTATAGTACTATTAAGAAAGAAATATTATCTATAGTATTATGTATTAGTAAATTTCAAGATGATTTATTAAATCAAAAGTTTTTAGTTAGAGTCGATTGCAAATCTGCAAAACATGTTTTACAAAAAGATGTTCAAAACATTGCATCACAATAGATTTTTGCACGATGGCAAAATATATTAAGTATTTGTGATTTTGAAATCGAATACATCAAAGGTATTCAAAATTGCATCCCTAACTTCCTAACCAGAGAATTTTTACAGGAGAAGAATGACAGCAAGAAGACTCATCAGAGGAGGCTTCCAGCCACTCTACCACCACTACTAGTAAAACAAGAATCAAGCCCATATTCTTTGCAAGTAATTGTTCCGCCCATAAAATTTTGAATATAAGCTTGTTACAGATACATAAAAAACATTCCATACGTTTTCTCCCAACTATATGCTTCTTCCTGTTGCTTTTGGTGGCCACCGGTAGTATTTATTCTTGCTTGATCTTGTTAACTAACTTCATGGTTAATATATATATTATTACGATTATAAGCATGCATAGTAACCATATTTTGTTTGGAATAATTGTTTATTAGGACGACAGTTGCTGAGGGTAGGACATGCGAGTGTCATAGTAATCGCTTCAGTGGAACTTGCGTGAGTAAGACAGTTGTTTGCCAATCTAAGGGCTTCCTCGGTGGCTGGTGCTCGGGTTTACGCTGCAGATGCTTTTGCACACAAAACTGTTAATTAGCTAATTAATTAAGGAAACTTTAACGAAAAGCTCCCAGTACTGTTCACTTTAACGAAAAACCACATTTTTACACTAAAAAGTCAATCTTGGTACTATTCACTTTACCCTTTATTTTGTCCTTATCGTTAAAACTCAAAGTTTTCAAGCATTTTTCATTAGTGTAAAAATGTGATTTTTCATTAAAGTGAACAGTACCGAGAATTTTTCATTAAAGTTTCCAATTAATTAGTAATTAATTAGGCTAGTGATGAGCTATCACTTATCACTTATTAGTGGGTGCATGTGGACGCACGTACTTTGGTACTAGTGTGGAACTAGATGGAATAATTCACGGTTAGGTTGTTAATTAATATCGTATCTCTGTTATGGTTTTTAATATTCTTGTTCGTTATGCATCATCGTCATCAGTTACTTTGTACAGTATGTCGTACTACGTAACTTCTTTATGGGTTAATCTCAGTTTACTACTTTGAAATTTTTTGATTTTCAACATTATATACATCAAGTTTTTTTCGTCTCAATCTAGTACCCAAGGTGATAATTAATTTTGAGACACTATCATACATCTTCCTCGTGAATTCGTAGAGCATTGTATAAAGAATGTTCGAGGATTCATCTCAAAAGATACAATGGATTATGAATCTTCTAATTTTATCATTCTTGAGCAATATGTTAGATGCTTACTGATGAAATGATTGTTGTAAATTTGTTGCATTCGCCGAAGAAAAAACAACCGATGCCTCGTCCATCGTATTAAACACCTTACAAGTTACAACTATGTTACATCGCGGAATCAGGTTCGAAACTGCTCGGCAAGTTTCATCAGACTATAGGTTTCCGCATCCGGCCGTGCCCCGCCGAGAATCATCCTCTTCAAAAGGTTTGAATCATAAACTTTGGCTATTACATAAGCCTTGTCAAAGTGTTGTACACACAAGTATGCCTTGCATACTTGGCTTTTGCAAGTTCATCAAACAACTTCTCAGCATTCTCTACATCACCCTTCTCGGCAAAACCCTCGATTATCGAAAGAGTGGTCTCCAACCACGGGGTAGAATTCCTCACCACGTCGCTCATCGTCGAATTCATCCCCAACTCCAAAGTCTTAACAGCTTCCTCTACCAATCCTGCTTTTAAGCAACCCAGAGCAAGGTGCCGGAAAGTTATGGCATTTGGTTGGCACCCAACCGTCTTTATCTCCCGGAAAACCTTGGATGCTTTATCGATAAGGCCATGTTTGGAATAGACAGATATCATGGAATTGAACTGCTCAGTGGTTTTCATCCCTTTTACCGACTTCATCTCTAACCAAAGTTCTTCAGCTCGGTTGAGTTGTCCGATTCTACCAAACGCTTCAACTACCAGCACATAACTTTTAGACCTAACATGGGGGAGTTCCTTCACTAAGCCCCAAGTTTTCTCCAATTGCTTCTCCTTCCCCCAAATACCCATACAACATAATTAGAACATCTAACGTTGACCAGTTATTACCCGTGGCCGTAACTGACTTCTCCAAGGCTTCAACATACGCTTCATCGGCCGTATACAACCTTGCCACTGCATGGGCAGTAGCTATGATGCAGTAAGATATTTCATTTGGCTCAACATTTGCTCGCTTCATATCAGAGTATGCCTTCATCAATCCCTCAATATTGTACTCGTTCGCTTCTATTTTCATGAGAAAGTTGAATGTCGAGGCATGTGGGGGAACTTTATCGGCCCTCATTTGGGCGAGGATTTTCGCTATCAACTTTTTATGCCTTGAAGAGTATTGAAGAACAATGAGCCGATTGAATACCAAGTGCGAGATGGGATGGCCCAATTCCCTCATTTTCTTCATCAACTCGATTGAATACCGATTGATTTGTGCTTGGCCTTTGTTACCCAAAAAACATATTAGTAGCTACGTTCAGTTAATTCAGCATGTTCAGTTGTTGCTCAATTGATTTTGTTTAGTGGGATCTATTGCTTTTCGGAGGTCTTATTTATACTGTGGTAATTGGTTGAAGAGGCGATCGGTTGTTTATTCATAGAAGAAAGTTGGGATGTAACACAATTTCCGAATCCTGCTAATTGAGAGTACTGTTTTTTACAGTTGAAGAAGATGTGTAAGGAAGGTACATATTGGGGTAAGTTGAGTCGTATTTCATTGTGAGTTAGTTGTATGTATGGTCCGTATGGATGAGATTATGCTTGTCCTCCCGGAAAATTGCTTCAGCTTCCTTACTTTTGCGAATTGGGAACTGCATCAACAATTTCTTCTATTGCATTGACAGGAACTGTAGCTGGAGTGTACGTGGGAGCAGAGTATGGTATCGAGAGGGTCTGTGGACGCAGAGACTGGGTATATGTCTGCTCAAATTCTAGATAGCTAGTTACAGTACCTGTTGGCCGTAATTTTCATGCTCATTCGTCCTAGTTTGCACATGAAGCTTCTAGATTTGGGAAATTGTTTCAGATTGTCTACTTGCTAATTTAAAACTCTTAACCTCTATGTTCCCTAGATCCTCCCATTGCCATGATTTGTGTAATTGTTCGTTTTCAGTATGCGCGGGTAGCTTCTAAAATTACATTCAAGCATGCCATTTCAAGTTCGTTTTTATTTAATTTTCGGACTTCGATTGGAACTTCTGCATCTGCTCACCCTTTTCCTTTTGATATCCTGCAGAAGAATGTCATGCTCGGGGGTGCATTGACAGGGGCTCTAGCATCTGCAGCCAGCAAAGAGAACAAGGATAAAGTTCTGGTGGATGCAATTACAGGAGGTGCCATTACAACCGCTGCGGAATTCACCAACTATCTCACCTGAACCTGGACGTAATATACCCGATCTCTCTGTCGATCCTGGAGAACTATGTAGTACGTTTCTTGTGTCATCTTCCTCATTAATTCGTAGAGTATTATATAAAGAATGTTCAAGGTTCATCTAAACTACTGAAGGTTGATACAATGAATTATTAATCTTCTGATTTTATCATTCTTGAGCAATATGTTCGATGTTTTTATTTATAAACGATAACGTTAATGAGTTAAATAGATAGTTTTTCGGAAGAAAATAATCGGTAGGGATCAAACATGCTCCATTGTGCAAATGCATAAATGTTTTCCGCAACTGCGAGAAAGTACGAATATGCTAGATGCTTATTGATGCAAAGATTGCTTTGCATTTGTTGCATTCGTGGAAGAAAAAACAACCTATGCCCCGTCCATCATATTATCTTCTATTTACAAAATTGGTATTCAAATATGCAAATCCACATCTATATAATTTAGATTAGTTTGGTACAGACAGACTAAAACTTGTGTAAAAAAACAAATTATATTGTTATAAGAACTATGGTATATGCCGCATCATTTACATATAAAAATGTGAATAATAAGTCAAAGTGCTTAAAATCCAAATATTCTTTTAAAAGCAAAAGTAAAATGTGCTTGAAAGAGAAACTCTAATGTGCATAGAAAAATGTATGACAGAGAACTTAGTCAACAAAAATAGGGATTTGGTTTATGGTGCCTCGTAAGTTGGAACTTTCAACTTTTTATTTTGGGTATGGAGCTACCTCACTTTACGGAGACCGTTCCTCTTTAATATGCACTAGATCACTATATAATAAGCCTTGCATTGTTATTGTTCTTTGCATCAGCGTTTGAGATCTCTCTTATTATACACAAGCACACACATAGAAACACACAGATCAAGCACGCACTTACATACATACACACATATTCAAATGGAGCGTTCAATGCGTCTTGTTTCAGCCGCCTTCGTTATTGTCTTGCTTTTGGCCACTACCGGTAATTATACCTCTTTTATTTAATAATTAATTTTTATGATGCTTCTAATAAATCATCTTATTCAACAAAAAAAATTTGATCTTTAGAGATGGGGCCAATGGGTGTTGAGGCAAGGACTGAGTCAAGCAAGGCAGTTGAGGGGAAGATCTGTGAGGTTCCAAGCACTCTGTTCAAAGGGTTGTGCATTTCATCTAACAACTGTAAACACACCTGCAGAAAGGAGCAATTCACCAGAGGCCATTGTAGTGTCTTCACCCGTGCTTGCGTGTGCACCAAAAAGTGCTAATTAATTAGTTAAAGAAATGTAATCTGTGTAGAGACTGTGCTTGTGTAATGTGATGGATTGATATGGCCCTGTATCCACATGGTTGCTTTTGCTAATAAATTGAATGACCCTGCATGGATCATTATTCATATGTCTAATGTAGTGTTTTCATCGTGCCTGACGTACTTTTAGTCGCCTATTATCCTATATGTTTTTTTTCATGATTATTATTAACATTCCAGATAGTCACCACAGACTCTTCTTTTGTTTATTGACTTTCAATTAAGAAAGAGTGCACAATAATTATCTTGAAATGCTAATAACAATATTATTTTTTTCCGTTTTGACAAAGCATTTTGTTGAAAAATTTCACTTAGTGTACTTGGATTCAACACACTACTTTAAATTGTGTCACAAAGATTATTTAAGTTACATTGTGGATTTCATATGTACTTTTTTGTCTACACTTTTTGTTGTATTAAGTTCTTTTGCCTTTTAAACCAGTGGTGATAAACGTAACACAAGGTGAGGTTGATGCACAAGAAAAAAATTAGGAAAAGGTTCGAAATTGCTTAACCAACTTTTAAGCAAAGACTTAATTATTTATTTTTATTTTATTTTAGAAGAAATAGCCCTTAAAGATTAATATTTTCTTGATAACATTTTAAACTCTTCCACATTTTTTTTGTTAAAACACTTTCATATTTTTCTGTCACTTTTCTGCATAGTATGTGTGGTAACAAAATATTGTTACATATACATAAAAAACATTCCATGCGTTTTCTCCCAACTATATGCTTCTTCCTGTTGCTTTTGGTGGCCACCGGTAGTATTTCTTCTTGCTCGATCTTGTTAACTAACTTCATGGTTAATATATATATTATTAAGATTATAAGCATGCATAGTAACCATATTTTGTGTGGAATAATTGTTTATTAGGACGACAGTTGCTGAGGGTAGTGATAGGTTGATAAATGTGTTGACATGTGTCATGTTGTAATTAGGTGTTGTATATAATTAGTTAGAAGTGTTGGTTCTGCTATAAGCTATATATACCACTGTGTACTGTAATTATAAAGATCATCTAATGAAAAAGAATATTCAGTCTCTCTCTCTCTCTAGTTTGTTAACTTTCTCACTCTACAATTGCTTTCTGTAAACCTTCATTGTTGACATGGTATCATCGCCGATCATGTCCACCGCCATCGATTGACGACCTGGTTGCTTTCGCTCGTCTTCTTGCTTTCCTTGTCATTCTATGCTGCTTTATCAATGGTTTGTCGATTGAAGTCGGTCGTTTTTGTGATTGTAGTCGGTGGTGTTCGATCGAAGTCAGTGCTCAAACCCTAAGATTTGGGTTTTTTTTTGCACAGTTGCGTGTCTGCTTATGCGCTCGTTGTGGTCGCTTGCAAGGTGTTTCTTCTTCTATCTTACATTTGTTCTTTGGGATTCTTCACTTTCTGAATCAATTTGGTAATCGTACTTTGTTCGATTTCTTGTGCCTTGTTTGCGATATTGTTCTTGCTCCAAGATTTGAGGGTTTTACTGCTATTTGTTGCTGTGTGTGTTGTTCAATTTCGAAGGTTTATTTGTAGTGAAGTAATCTTGATTGTACACAATGGTGAACCCGAATCGGTTGGCTCTTACTCAATCGTCAATTTCTTCATTGATTCAGAGTGTGGGTAACACTGTGACGATGAAATTAGATGATTCTAACTATGTTACTGGAATTTTCAAATGGATCTTCTTTTGGAAGGGAATGGTATTATTGGTTTTATTGATGGATCAATTTCTTGTCCTAAAAAGTTTGAGACTGATAAATGTGTGGATGGTGCTGTGGACACTACTGAGGTCATCTCTGATGCATACAAAATATGGAAGATCCATGAGAAAGCTCTTATGACTCTTATTGCTGCCACTTTATCTACTTCTGCATTGTCCTACATCATTGGTTCTGAAAGTGCTAAGGAAATGTGGGATAATCTCCGTGAACGGTTTGCTAGTGTTACTCGTACTAGCATTGTGCAGATGAAACTTGATTTGCAGAATATTAAAAAAGGGCATGAGTCCATTGATCAATATCTTCAGCGGATCAAGGATTCCAGATATCAATTGGCTGCTGTTGGAGTTACTATTTCTAATAAAGACATTGTTATTGTGGCTTTACATGGTTTACCATCTGAAAACAACACTATCAAAGATGTCATTCATGGCAGGGAAAATCTGGTGTCTTTGAAAGAACTCAGGTCTCAATTAAAGGCTGAAGAATCTACACTGGCTGAAGTTCACAAGAAAATCCCTTTAATGTCCGCTATGTATGCTCAGGGTGCTCGCGATACATATGATCCAGGCCAGTCTTCGGGTCATGTTGGAATACAAGATGAGACTTCTTTGAATCATTCCCAGATGTCTATGTCTGGTTTTTCACCTGTGTCCATGCCTGGCTATCCACAACCAATGTCTGTTCAGATGCCTATGCCTAGTTATTCCCCTTGTGCTTTTCCCTCTCAATATGCTTTTGGTTCCTTTAACAAATTCAGAGGTACTAATAATTTCAAGTCAAAGGGCAAAGGAAAACGTTTTTCCTCGAGTTCTCAATCTTCCTCACGGTCTATGTATGGTGCAAATAATTCTCAGAATTTTTTCCCTGCTTCTCTCCATTATGGTTCAGCCTATAATCCTTCTCAAATTTGTCAAATTTGTGATAAGAAAGGTCATTCAGCTCTTAAATGCTTCCAGAATGGGTGTCAAATATGTCACAGGAAATGACATACTGCAGCTACTTGTTTTGACAGGAATGCTTCCCCACAGTTTCATATGGTTGGTTCTTCTCCACAGTTTCATATGGCTAGTTCTTCCTCTCATCAGATGACTGTTCATCCATCTTCTCAGTTTTCTTCTGTTGGCGCTCCACCTAGCTATTATTCCCTTGGACCTCAAATTCAGCAACATGTTTCATATCAAGCTTTTCAGCCTGTAGCTATGCAAGCCAGGGCCAACTTGACTCCAAGTGCATCTCACCAGGATTTTTGGCTGGTTGATTCAGGTGCAACCAACCATATGACTTCAGATATTGCTAATCTTCAAGCTGCAATTCCTTATCCATCAACTGAGACAGTCACGGGTGCTGGTGGTGAAGGTTTAAGTATTGCTCATATTGGTAACACTATGTTTCCCACTAAATCACATATTTTTCAACTTAATTTTGTGCTGCATGTTCCTCAACTGTCTCAAGATTTACTCTCCATGTATCAATTATGTAAAGATAACACATGTCGCCGTATTGTTGATGAGTTTTCTATTTGTATACAGGACAAGGTCATAGGGAAAGTGTTGTATCAAGGACCGAGTAACAATGCAGTCTACCTAATTCAAGTTTTCAAGTCTTCCAGATCACCAGTGACTACTTCAGCTACATTTTTGGGTCAAAATGTGTCCTCTGATCTTTGGCATTGTAGATTACCACTGCAGCCTTTAAGAATTCATCCATTTATGTTCCCTATAATAAAGATTCAATTACATGTATTTCTTGCTTGCAAGGCAAGTTAACCAAATTACCTTTCCCTAATGTTGCTTCAAAATCTGTGTTTCCTTTTGAAGTAATACATTCAGATGTATGGGGTTCTGCTCCAATTGAGTCTTTAGAAGGGTTTCGGTATTATGTGTCCTTTGTGGATGAATGTACAAGATATACATAGGTTTTACCTATTATCAATAAATCTGCAGTTCTATCTGTTTTTGCTTAGTTTGTTGCTTATGTTCAAACTCAGTTTCATGCTAATGTTAAAACATTTTAGAGTGATGGTGGGGGTGAGTATGTGAGTTTAGCTTTTAAAGCCTTTCTTAGAGATAAGGGTATTGTTTATCAAATGTCTTGTCCCTATACCCCAAAACAAAATGGGTTGGCTGAGAGAAAAAATAGGCATTTGTTGGAAACTACTATCACTTTACTTCAAAAAGCATTCATGCCTTCTTATTTCTGGTTTCATGTTTGTGCTATGGCTTCATATCTAATTAATAGGATGCCTACACCTGTTCTTCACATGAAATCTCCCTTTAAACTTCTATTTAAGTCTCCACCCAAGCTTGATCACTTGAGAGTTTTTTGTTGTGCTTGTTTTCCTTCCTTGAGACCTTATAGGAACAACAAGTTAGATCCCAAAGCTATAGAGTGTATATTTTTTGGGTATGCCTCACAATACAAGGGTTATATTTGTTTTTCTCTCAGTACTTACAAACTCCTTATGTCTAGACATGTTATATTTGATGAACAAAGCTTTCCCAGGATCATATCATCATCTTCTTCATCTTCTAGCTATTCACCATCTTCTACTCCTAGTACTGCTGTTCAACTTAATACTTTTACACATCCTTTAGTCATATCTATCCATCTACCTCAAGTGTCACAATTCTTGGGTTCTGGAACTTCAACACCTGCTATTACTCAATCCAATTTGACATCAACATACAACAATAGTGACCTTGTCTCTCCTTCATTATCTCCTACTCATGGATCAGCTGCACAGTCTTCTCATTCTGGACTTAATGGTTCTCTAGAACTACATTCTGACACTACATCTTCTCAAGTTGATGCACTGCAATCGGTCACAGTTTCCACATTTAACCATCATCCTAAGCAAACTAGATTGAAATCTGGTATTGTGAAGAAGAGAGTTTTTTCAACTACAATTGGTGTTGATATTCCTCTGACAAAACTTACAACTAATTTAACAGCTTCCAAGTCTGTGGAATGACAAGCTGCCATGAAAGAAGAAATGCAAGCCTTGGTTCAACAAAAAACCTGAAAACTTGTTCCTCTTCCTCCCAACAAGAACCTTGTAGGCTGCAAGTGGATCTATAAAATCAAAAAGAATTATGATGATTTTATAGCTCGGTATAAAGCTAGGTTGGTTGTGAAAGGGTTCTCACAGGAAGTTGGGATGGACTATTATGAAACTTTTAGTCCTGTGGTCAAACCTACAACTGTGAGGTTAGTGTTGTCCTTGGCTGCTACTAATGGTTGGAAACTGAAACAGTTAGATGTTAAGAATGCCTTTCTTCATGGCTTTCTTGATGAAGAGGTGTACATGTCCCAACCACAAGGTTTCCTGGATCCAATACATCCTGAGTATGTGTGTAAGTTGGAAAGGTCTCTATATGGCCTTAAACAGGCTCCTAGAGCATGGAATGACAGATTTTCCAAGTTCTTGCTTTCTTTGGGATTCAAGTCATCTTATACAGATTCTTCTCTTTTTGTTCAACATGTTGGCAGTGAGGTAGTCATCCTTATATTGTATGTTGATGACATTATACTCACAGGCAGTAATGATAAATTGGTACAATCTGTGATAACTCAACTCGCTAAGGAGTTTGATATAAAGGATTTAGGTCTTTTGCATTTCTTTCTTGGTTTGCAGATTGAGTATCAGTCTCAAGGATTGTTGGTTCATCAAACCAAGTATATCAAGGAAATCTTACAGAAAGCTAACATGGTTGATTGTAAACCTTGTCTTACTCTATGTCATCCCAATCAAAAGTTGTTGACTCATGGCAGCCCTCATTTTTCAGATCCAAGTTACTATCGAAGTCTTGTTGGTGCTTTGCAGTACTTAACGTTCACACGACCTGTAACATTCTCTATTAATTAGGTTTGTCAATTTATGCATTCTCCTCTTGAACAACATTTTGCAGCAGTAAAGAGGATTTTGCGGTATCTTAAAGGATCCATGCACTTAGGTTTGTGTTTTTGATCTAGTCCTATGTCTTTAAAAGCCTACACAGATGTAGATTGGGCTGGTGATCCCAATGACAGGAGGTCAACTACTGGTTTTGTTATTTTTCTGGGTTTTAATCATGTTTCCTAGAGTTCTAAAAAGCAGCATACGGTTAGTAGGTCTTCCACTGAGGCTGAGTATAGGGCCATGGCTACTACCACAGCTGAGGTTGTGTGGATTCAACAAGTACTCAAGGATTTACATGTTACATGTCTTGATACACCTTTGATGTACTGTGATAGCATTTCAGTGATGGCACTTGCAACTAATCATGTCCTGCATTCTAAGGCTAAGCATATAGAAATTGAATGTCACTTTGTTCGTGAAAGGGTTCAACAAGGCTCTATTGTGTTGCAATTTATGGCTTCTACTAATCAATATGCAGACATCCTGACTAAAGGCTTATGTTCTTCACAATTCAATTTTTTTTGTTCCAATCTCATGCTTGGCTGCTCCAATCATGGGATTGAGGGGGATGATAGGTTGATAAATGTGTTGACATGTGTCATGTTGTAATTGGGTGTTGTATAGAGTTAGTTAGAAGTGTTGACTCTGCTATAAGCTATATATACCACTGTGTAGTGTAATTATAAAGATCATCTAATGGAAAAGAATATTCAGTCTCTCTCTCTCTCTAGTTTGTTAACTTTCTCACTCTACAATTGCTTTCTGTAAACCTTCATTGTTGACAGGTACCGTAGGACATGCGAGTCTCAGAGTAACCGCTTCAATGGAACTTGCGTGAGTAAGAGTAACTGTGTAGTTGTTTGCCAACTAAGGGCTTCCTCGGTTGCTGGCTTGGGTTTACGCTGCAGATGCTTTTGCACACAAAACTGTTAATTAGCTAATTAATTAAGATAGTGATGAGTTGATCACTTATCACTTATTAGTGGGTGCATGGACGCATGTACTTTGGTACTAGTGTGGAACTTGATGGAATAATTCACGGTTAGGTTGTTAATTAATATCATATCACTGTTATGGTTTTTAATGTTCTTGTTTGTTATGCATCATCGTCATGTGTTACCTTGTACAGTATGTCGTACTACATAACTTATCTATGGGTTAATCTCATTTTCCTACTCTGAAGTTTCTTGATTTTCAACATTACATACATCAAGTTTTTTTTCGTCCCAATCTGGTATCTAAAGTGATAATTAATTTTGAGGCACTGTCATACATCTTCCTCGTGAATTCGTAGAGCATTGTATAAAGAATGTTCAAGGGTTCTTCATCTAACCTACTAAAGGTTGATACGACGGATTATGAATCTTCTAATTGTATCATTCTTGAGCAATATGTTAGATGCTTTTTTCTGATAAAGGATAACATTAGTGGGTTAAATAGATAGTTGTTAGGAGGGAAGGGATTCGGTAGGGATTGAACATGTACCATGATGTATAAGCATGATTGCTTTCCGGTACTGCAGTAAAGCGTCGTCCATCAATATGTTAGATGCTTACTGATGAAATGATTGCTGTAAATTTGTTGCATTCGCCGAAGTAAAAAAAACAACCGGTGCCCCGTCCATCGTATTATCTTCCATTTACAAATTGGTAAAATTTGTGTAAGAATCAATATAAATGCATCAAAACACCTTACAAGTTACAACTATGTTACATCGCGGAATCAGGTTCGAAACTGCTCGGCAAGTTTCATCAGACTATAGGTTTCCGCATCCGGCCTTGCGCCGCCAAGAATCATCCTCTTCAAAAGGTTTGAATCATAAACTTTGGCTTTTACATAAGCCTTAATCAAAGTGTTGTACACAAAAGTATGCCTTGCATACTTGGCTTTTGCAAGTTCATCAAACAACTTCTCAGCATTCCCTACATCACCCTTCTCGGCAAAACCCTCGATTATCGAAAGAGTGGTCTCCAACCACGGGGTAGAATTCCTCACCACGTTGCTCATCGTCGAACTCATCCCCAACTCCAAAGTCTTAACAGCTTCCTCTACCAATCCTGCTTTTAAGCAACCCAGAGCAAGATGCCGGAAAGTTATGGCATTTGGTTGGCACCCAACCATCTTTATCTCCCGGAAAACCTGGGATGCTTTATCGATAAGGCCATGTTTGGAATAGACAGATATCATGGAATTGAAATGCTCAGTGGTTTTCATCCCTTTTACCGACTTCATCTCTAACCAAAGTTCTTCGGCTCGGTTGAGTTGTCCGATTCTACCAAACGCTTCAACTACCAGCACATAACTTTTAGACCTAACATGAGGGAGTTCCTTCACTAGGCCCCAAGTTTTCTCCAATTGCTTCTCCTTCCCCAAATACCCATACAACATAATTAGAACATCTAACATTGACCAGTTATTACCCGTAACTGACTTCTCCAAGGCTTCAACATACGCTTCAGCGGCCGTATACAACCTTGCCACTGCATGGGCAGTCGCTATGATGCAGTAAGATATTTCATTTGGCTCAACATTTGCTCGCTTCATATCAGAGTATACCTTCATCAATCCCTCAATACTGTACTCGTTCGCTTCTATTTTCATGAGAATGTTGAATGTCGAGGCATGTGGGGGGACTTTATCGGCCCTCATTTGAGCGAGGATTTTCGCTATCAACTTTTTACGCCTTGAAGAGGAATGAAGAACAATGAGCCGATTGAAAACCAAGTGAGAGATGGGATGGCCCAATTCCCTCATTTTCTTCATCAACTCAAGCGGAAGCCTTATCGCACCCTTATCCAAGCAGGCAATCACAAGATTGTTGTAAAGGAGATCATTTTGAAACTCCGATGGAACGCGGGTAAAGAGTTCTTTACCTTGAGATATCCCATGAAACTTGGTTGTAAATTCCAGCAGATAAGAGTAGTCTAGTTCCTTTGGCCTGTAGGGCCTTTCTCTGATCACCCATTCCATTACCTGTCGAAAGCAATAGCTTCAGCTTTAAAATCCATCCCCCCACTCTACCAAATTCGTTCAAAATTTAAAGGGTAGTGAGATTGGTGGTCCTTATACATTGGCGAGAGCGGATATCCTCCTTTTTGCACTCAAGATTGAATCTCTCTCCCCGCAGATAAGGAACCATTAAAATATAAAACATAAAGCTCAAAATTTTACTAAAAAAGTTCGCTTCTTCTTTTCATCAATTTTCTCAGTAACTAAAAGACTACTAATTTTTACAATATGCAACCGAATAAATCTACCCATTAGAAAAATGAATGCAGGAGAGAGAGAGAGAGAGACCTCAAGAGCGCGTTTATTCTGCTTGAGCTTCCTGAGGCGGTTAATGGCGTGGAAGACGTCACCTCTATGAATGGGGAAGCCATCACCCATCCAGCTCTGGAAGGCAGACCCAACTGGTTCTCCACTCGGCAGCTTCTCAATCCTGTAAGATAAGCAGGACCTGGGTTCTGCTTGTTTGGACTCGACGATTTTCTCGGGAAAATCATTTGGTGTTTGGGTGGAGAGAAAAAATTTGAAGCCCGATGAAATTTTCTGGGCAGAAAAATGTGGGACGTAACCTGTTCGACGATTTGCCTGAACGAGAGTGCGATGTATCACAAGGTACAGAGTTTGCATACTTCCATTCAGAAAGTGAATGCATCAGGTGCCTGGTAAATGCTAAAATTTCCAACCCATTTACTTAGCCCAAATCTTGAAATTGGGCCTGGGTCCCAAGCCCAAATGGATTTATAAATTTCTGTTCAACAAAAAGGATGTTAAAAAAAAGCACCTGACACTTAGTGCTACGGTTAAAAGGTATTCCTCTTTACTTAAAGTAAAAGGTCTTAGATTCGATTCTCGCCAAAGGCGAATTTGAACCACATTATTGCTAGCCCATTGTGAGGCTAAGCCCACCTTCCTCGCCTTAATGTAGATAATATCATTTGTTCAAAAAAAAAAAAAAAACATCTTATTAAAATCTGCTCAACTCATCTAAATTATGGCCCTAAAAAATTAAGAAAAACCCACAAGCACTGTTCTAAATATTTCCGC
Source organism: Malus fusca (assembly GCA_035220775.1). Lineage (NCBI taxonomy): Eukaryota > Viridiplantae > Streptophyta > Magnoliopsida > Rosales > Rosaceae > Malus > Malus fusca. The sequence continues at coordinate 8,175,516 of CM069069.1, forward strand.
CTAGGTAGGGTGGTTAGCCACAGTCCTAATTAATCCCTAAATGTTTGAAAATTAAGAAATGACGTCTAGACCTGCTTAGGTGTCCGCCGAGACCGCCTAGTCATTCGCTTAGATTGCGACTCTCACTTAGACAGAAAATAGATAACCTTCATTTTGCATTTTATTTTTTTAAGTAAAATGTAAAAGACTTGTTGAATACTTGGATGTACCCTCATTATATGCTTGTTCTCCTTATTTTCAATATGTTCTAATACTTTGTAATCTATATGTCATTTTATTTTGCAATTTATGTATACCAATATAATTATGTATTTTTAAGTATAAATATACTCTTATTTAGAGCTTGTTTAGATGTGCTTTTAAAATGACTGAAAACACTTTTGGAGAAATGGTGATTGCATTGCCCCTTTAACGGGACGAACTTATTCCCCCACTAGCAATAATATATCTTTATCATAAAAATTTCATAAATACGATTGTTCATTCTCTTAATCTTCATTTGAAGATCATTCCTAAAAAAAAAAAATCATTTGAACAGGTGATTGTTAGTCATTCAAATGTACAAAAAAAATCAACGGTGCATCATGAATATGCTACTTGGTATCTCAACTCTTGTTTTATTCCATACATTTAGAGACCAAACGATCACTGCGGGTACAAATGATCTTTTGTAGGGGAAAATCTTCGAATGAAGATTAATAAATTGAACGGTTCCAACTATGATAAGTTGAAGATATGTTGTTTGTAAGTAGAGGAATGAGCTCATCTCCTAACAAACGAATGCCAGTATTCTCCATCCAAATATCAAGATGTTCAGGAGTAATGTTATTCATATCATGTTTTTGTATCACATTTTCATACCACCTTAGGTGACATTTGATGTGGACAGCCACACCATTTGAATTAATCAAATTTTTAAGTTTAGTTCATTATTTAATAAACTAATAATTAAGAAAAACTAGTTAATTAAATTATGATTGTGATATACGTGGAATCTTTCTCTTTGATTTCCTTGGGTTTTACAAATTTTTCAAATGATGTGGCTGTCCACATCAGATGCCACCTAAGGTGGTATATAAATGTGGTATAAAAACATGGTATGAGCATTACTAGATGTTCAAAGCTCCATCAGACTTTAAATTCGACATATCCTTATCTAGTTTCAGCCAAGGTATTAAATATCGATGATATCAGAAATATCGGTAGTCTAAAAACATGGAAATTTCGATGGAAATATCGGGATATTATCGATATCGATAAAAATTGAATAAAAACCACGGAAATTGTAAGAAAAACTTGGAAATTTTTATTGAAACTTTGCAGAATGTTTATTTAGTCAATTATCTATTAGTTTATCACAAAAAATTGGAAGGAAATGCATTGCATGATGGATTTAACTGATTTAAGTTGATTATATAGCGAGCTGGCAAACATTGTGAGTGTAGAAAATATGTAGTAATTAATAAAAGAAGTTTAAACACACCATAATCATTTATATATATTGAATTAGTACAATATTTTACACTTTATACATTGCATGGTAAGATACATGAGTGACTTAGCAAAGTTTAAAATATCGATGATATCGAAAATATCGGTAATCCAAAAAAATATCGGTAGTCAAAAAACACGGAAATTTCGATGGAAATATCGAGATATTATAGATATTTTAGACCATGGTTTCAGCCAATAAGACTACTACACTTGTAAAACAAATGATACAAATATCCGATTTGGTTTTAGGCCGTTTGATTGTCTTGTTCAAAACAAAAGGTTTGATCCTGAGTGCTGCATAGTTGTGCCTGTATATATAAGCAGTTGTTCGTCTGATATCCAAATTATATATTTGTTAAATAAATTAAATTTCCTAATAAATTAATGGATAGATTTAGTCAACTAACAGCAGTTCTTAATTTTTCATTTTCAGTACAAATTCATCTCTAATTGCAAACTCAACATGCATCGAATTCCAATCCAAAAGAAAGCACAACAACAAACACATATATTTAAGAAAGATTGTAACATACAAAGGCAGCCACAACTCACGAGCCACAGAGCAAATTAGAAACCCTAGCTAGCTGGCTCTCTCTAGCTAGAAGATCATGGATTTGCAGATCAAATGGCAATCTTATTATTTAACAATAAACTCTTAACCCCAACTGGACACTTCAGCTTGTACAGTCTTTTTATTATTTATAGAGACCCCCATGCATGGCGGCTTTTGATCATTTTTGCCAGCCGCATGAACTGTAGCTGCAGTTTGATCCATATTTGCAGCCATTCTCTGCTCCATAGTTCATCTCAGAGCCCTCATAGAACCTGCTATAATATTCCATTTTCAAACTAATTAACCAATTATTCATATATATCATGCAAAAACAGATTTTTGAAGAAGTCACGAAAACTTACATCTTTACTGGTGCAACCCCAGAAATGATGGTCTCAGTAGAAGCGGTCTCTAAGTAACCCAAATCAGGGTACGCACAGCTAAATATATACACATAACAGAAAAAATATATTAAGAAAAACATTAAAGAAATTCATTCAATGTATAAAAGAAGGAATTTAAGGCCACAAAATTGATGTATTTATAATAATAGGTAAGAATATAGAACAGTAAATTACTTGCAGCCTTTGCCACAGGAGCAGTTGGAGCCACATCTACAGTTCGGATTATCGCAACCAGACATTTTTTTGGGAAAAATTTGCGAGTGATAAGAGAAGATTAATCTAATGCTGGTAGCTGAATTTCACTCCACCAAAGATGGATTCTCTGGTGAGGGCCTTCACTGGTATTTATACTGCAGTCCAAGATGAAGTGGTAAGGATCCACCGTGGCTGAAAATTAGATACAACATCAAGCATTATTGCAGAACTTGTACTGATAACAAAAAAATGATTTTAGAACTTGTACTATCATGGTAAAACTTAATTCATTAAAAATTTGGAATATGCCACTTAAAACTACAATTTAGTGGTATTTTTCTTCTAAGTGAGATATAGGTTGAAATCTTGCGGATATCAAGTTAAAAACTAATTTATTCCTCCACTTCTTATTGTAAATATATCGTTTGTATAAATAGAAAAAATTGAAGGTATGAGAGTTTAAAGTTTACAATAAATGAGATATCAATTCTTTCTTACTAATATTATAACATATAGATGATTAATACTAACATAACGGTGTAAACGACACTAAAAAGATTTCTGCACACTGTGAAATATGGAGTGCTTACTGGTTAGAGATAAGGGAAAACCTTTGCATAGGCTTAGGATGCACATCTAGTTATATAAATTACATTACCTTATGTTTTGATTTCTTACAGTTACTGGTATTATTTTGCATAGAATTTTTTTTTTTTAACGGAAATAAACATCATGTATATTGTAAACCAAGTACGATCCACAAATATTCTCTGTACTGCATTTGAGGAAAGAAAAAGATTATCTGTACTACACATTTTATATAGAGCTGTCATTGGGCTTATGCAAAAGATAATGAATGAGGGATTTGGATCCTTTCTTGAGCCGAGAGGATCTTCCTGACCAAGAACTGTTGGCTGTTGGATAAAATCCAACGGCTATAATTATTATAACTTTAAAGGGATTCCATGTTTGTAGCCGTTGAATAAAAATCTAACGGTCCACAGTCCCTGATCAAGAGGATCCTCTCCTTGGGCTCAGGAGATGATCCAAATCCATAAATGAGACCTTTATTAACACAATCGTGAAAATAAAATATTGATAATTTCTAAAAAATAACTCCTAATCAGTTATTTAAAGTATCTCAGAGTGGACCACTACCACTCTCGACTCTTGAGAACTCTTTTTAAGGGCTTCAAAGGAATATCTGGTTGCTGTAAGAATATTAACTCCAAGGGAGGGTCTTTATAGTATGATCCTTAAACTTGGGGACTAAAAGATCAAGAAAACCGTTGTTAACATAACAATCGTTGATCTAAATAGTGTAGTTATATGTATTGTTGACTTAAAACAAAAAAAATAATAATTGTAGGACTCGCGCCTGATGCTGCATTAGTAGTTGTCTGGAGATTGTGAGTTGTTGGCGCGTATATAAGCTGTGGATTATGTAACTCCACATTGTGGGGACCATTCCCACTCAAAAACCAATCTTGGTCCCATTCCTTTTAGTCCCTACGTAGTCCTTAATTGTGGAAATTTTTTAGGGCTCTGATCAATCTCTCTACTATAAGGACTAGACCTGGGCCCAATTGGAAGCCACCAAGTTTTTAAACTTAAGAACGTACGGTGGTAGGGACAATGTTTAAGGCACCATTGAAGATGCTCTTAAAACATCTCCAATACTACTAACTACAAATTTGTTAACTTAGCGGAAATTCTTTTCATAATGCTAGAAGAGGTCATAGTTAAAATCTAGCTACCTAAATTGAGAAAACAAAACAACTTAAGAAAATTATTGGCATCTTAAAATTTAGGGAACTTTAATGAAAAGGGTTTGGGCTAAGTTATTTTAACAAAAAAATCATGCTATAACTTTATTTAATGAAAAAAAAAATCATAATTTAATGAAAACCCCTTAAATTTTAATAAAAAGGACAAAAAAAAAACTTAATTTTTAATGAAAAGGACACAATTTTTAAAATAAAAAATAAAAAAAATCAGACGCATGCGCATGACCTGTACATTTTTTATGAAACTGAACACTGTTTATGAAATTGAACACTATTTATGAAATTGAAACTATTTATGAAACTAAACAGTATTATACTATCTATTTGTCCAATTTCATAAATAGTGCCTAATTTTTTGTCCACTTTCATAAGTAATGCCTATTTATTGGATCCAGTTTCATAAATAATGTATAGTAAATGGTAAAGTTTCATTAATAGTATCTCTTTCTTGATTCGGTTTCATAAATAGTATGTAGTTATTGGTCCACTTTCATAAATAGTGTCTAGTTATTGGTCATGTTTCATAAATATTGTCTAGTTCTGACTCCAGTTCCATAAATAGTGTATAGTACAGTTTCATAAATAGTTTCCACCTATTGGTTTAGTTTTGGAAATAATGTCTAATTCTTGTTTTCGTTTCATAAATAGTGTCTACTTATTGGTCTTGTTTCATAAATAGTGTCTACTTATTGGTGTAGTTTCATGAATAGTGTCTACTTATTGGTCATGTTTCATAAATAGTGTCTATTTATTGGTCTAGTTTCATGAATATTGTCTACTTATTGGTGAAGTTTTATAAATATTGTTTAATTATTGGTTCAGTTTCATAAGGTTTGAAACTAAAACACTTTTTGGTCTTGTAAAAGCACCCATTGTGCCGAAAACGATGAACCCAAAGGTGACTTTTTAGATCAAAACCTTGAGAAGATTATGTTCTCAGTAATTATATTTAAAAAGCTGTTTTCAATTACCAAATTAAAATTTCCTCACTTTTTTCATATACCTACAATAATAAATGTAGCTCTCCATCCAATTTCTTGAGCTTGGGTGTCATCTTGGAGAAAAATTTTCTTGTGTCTGTAATACAAATGGTATACCACGTGTTATTATATAAGTGGTAGAAAATATTATTTTTTATGTTATTAATTTTTTAACACAAGAATCTCACAACTTGTATAAAATGTACAACCCCGTGTTCTAGGCACGTTGAAAAGTTTCTCGTCATCATGACTACTATTGGAAAATAACACCACAAAAATAAAACAAGAGAATGTAATTCAATTCAAAGTATTTTTCTTATTCTAAGCAAAAAAAAAAAAAAAAACCATAAATGTAGCTGACGATGGGGCAAAAAGATAGGAGGAAAAAGTGGAGTGTTTCAGTTTGAAGTTGGGGAGGGGAGGGGAAGGGGGGTACGCGCCCATCGCAAGTTGGGTTTGTTAGGTTTTTTTTTTTTCCCTTTCTTATTAGTCTTTTGTCCTTATTATTAAAATACAGTTAGTGAGTGGTTTTTTTTTATTAAAATGTAAAAATTTGAAGCCGATTTCATTAGTTTTCCTTAAAATTTATTAAACACTCTTCACTTAGTCACATACTAAAAACGCTTCACATTTACTTTTTAATTAAGGAATTATCTTAAGACATTCGCCCTTGAAATTTCTTCGTTATTGTCGATATTTTTGTGGAAATATCTAAAAATATGTTAAAAGAGGGTGAAGTCTAAACTTCACCTCATATCGGAGAAACTCTTAAGTTTAAGCTAAAATGGACATATTTTGTCGATATTTCCAACATATCGTTTAAATATTGAAGAAATTTTTATATTTCGTCCAAATCAGTATTTGACATTCCCTAAATTTTTGAATTTCCATCAAAATCACCCGATATCAATATCGATATTCTATCCGTCAAGATTTTCCCAAATTTGTATTTTAATATTTTTACACATATCGATATTTAAAAAACTGCATATAAGTCATTCGCCATTAAAATTTTGTATCAGGCCGTTCAACAAATTGTGGAGTATAAAACAACCTAAAGAAACTATTAAATTTAAGATACACCCATATGCAAAGTATTGACCACAAAAAGATGGATCAAGAAAAGAGATGGGCCAAAGCCCATTAAAGCCCAAGGATGTAGGGGTTCTGATGCCGTTCGCCGGTGCATGTTTTCTTTCCACTTTGGTTTGGCCCAAGTAGTCTTTTTATCTCCCTTACATCACTTGCAAAAGTAGCATACGTCCCCTTTTTTAAGTTCTGGCTGTGGTTGCCGGCCGATAACTCTTCGCTTTCGATGCCTAAGTCAGAACTTTATCTCAAGCAGTGATAGAATAAGATTCAATGCAAGAGTTTTAGCCAAGTGGTGGATTTTCCGAGTGAATAAATACATCCTCAATACGCCCTTTGTCATTTCTATCTCAACATGTTTGTGGATCACACTTGATATCACTAAATATAGACAGATCGATCCTTCTAGTGTTTTGGTTGTCACCAAAATGCTTTTACAATTGGTACGACTAGATGGTGTCTCTGTTGTTTTACACCTGCTACCAATTTAAATAATTACTCTCTTAAACAAATCTTGAGATTGCCTACGAAACTTGATTGTAAGATAGTCCAAAACGTAGTTATAATTTTAGCCACTAGGTTAGCCTAATTAAGTTCAAGGTTCGAAGTCTTCTAATATTGTAAAAAAAAAAAACATAGTTATTTATTTTTTTTGTTAAATGATAGATTTGTTAGATTAGATGTTAGATTAGGAAGTTGACGGGTTCGAACTCATGCTGTGATGCAAGGGTAACACACATTTCCACCACTGTAGTAGAGAACCACTTGCATAAAAAAATAATAATAGTTATAACGTATAAAATTATGCAAAGAAAGAATTCATGCTTCTAATTAGTCAGTTATACGAGTTGAATTAATCAATTAAATAAGTTGAATTAATCAATTATATGAGTTGAATTAATCAATTGTGTGATTCGAATTAATCAATTAAATGGTAAAATATTTTGTGAATCCAATTCTGATCACATCAGGAAAAAGTTAAGATAGGAACATGACCATGCATACTCCCTAATAGTTTTAGTGGCTTATCAATTAACAGATCAAAGGTCAACTTAAAGGAGCTTTTAAATTTTTAATTGTTGATAGGGAAATGTTTTTTATTCCCATTATTTTCCTTCTTTAATTTGTATTATATTATTTATTTTTATCTCATGATTTTTTTTATTTTATTTGTTGTAAATAAATACCCAAAATAAATAAGAACGTGTATAAAGATAAAAACGGTCATTTTCCTTATTCATCCTACTGCAATTTTATCAACCATTTCCAAACCCAAACACCCATCAAACTGATCACATCAGGAAAAAGTGAAGATAGGAACATGACCATTCATACTCCCTAATAGTTTTAGTGTCTTATCAATTAACAGATCAAGGGTCAACTTAAAGGAGCTTCTAATTGTTGATAGGGAAATGTTTTTTATTCCCATTATTTTCCTTCTTTAATTTGTATTATATAATTTATTTTTATCTCTTGATTTTTATTTTATTTTATTCGTTGTAAATAAATACCCAAAATAAATAAGAACGTGTATAAAGAGAAAAACGGTCATTTTCCTTATTCATCCTACTGCAATTTTATCAACCATTTCCAAACCCAAACACCCATCAAACTGAAATCACCAGAAAGTAGTACAAACACAGAAATATGAAGAAGAAGGATACAAAGGTAAACACAAGCCACAAAGCAAATCCCAAATCCTTGCTAGCTTACTAGGAGATTCATGGGTTTCCAAATCCCATGACCAAACTTATTTTACAATATTCCAACCCTTAACAGTCTTTTTCTTATTTATAGAGACCATCACAGCTTTTTCTTTTGAGTCTTGACTTCGGCTTGCTTCGATCATTTGTGGCAACCGCATGAGCTGCAGCTGCAGTTTGAGCCACACTTGCAGTCGTTCTCTGCTCCATAGTTCATCTCAGACCCCTCGTAGAACCTGCAAAGTATTTCATGAAATTAAAACAAGATTTTTTGATACACCAATATTGGGAGTTAGACTAAGTTACACAATGTTCTTATAAATCGTACTTAAAGGTCTTTCGTGTACAAGTGAGCAGAAATACTAATAGATCATAGTGTTACTCGCGAAACAGAGTTCTTAAGAGTTTATATAAGCTTACATCTTCACTGGTGCAACCCCAGCAATGATAGTCTCAGTGGAAGTGGTCTCTGAGTAACTCAAGTCAGGGTACATGCCACATCTACACATATATACAAAGAGAAATCAATATTTTTAGGAAACAATGAACAAAGTAATTAACTCCTAATTAAGAATATACTTAGATGTTATGGAGAATCATGATAGGATATATGGCTAGTGGAATGGAAGAATTACTTGCAGCCACTGCCGCACTTGCAGTCGCTACCACAGCTACAATTGCAAGACATTTTTTTCAAAAGTTGGCAAGACTAAAAGGATAAGGAGAAGTTGTATAGTTGGGAATTGAATTCACTCAAGGCCTGGGATGGGTTTTCTTGTGAGGGACTCAACTGCTATTTATAGTGGAGTTGAAGGTTAAAGTCGTTGAGATCCACCGTACACGTGGATCAATCCTAGGCATCTATTAGAATTATTAAAATTAATAGAGATTAAGTGCCCTGGTTAACAATCCATTTATTCAAATTGGAAATTATTTTGGGTGTGACTGGCTAGAACGTTGACATGTGATGTGATGTTACTAAATAGGCTTGTAAAAAGAGTAGAAACGTAATGGACTCGCCCGAGATCAAACCTATTTTTTGGGTTATGGTTGGCTGGACTCAGCATTAGGTCATCTTTAATGGAGATGGTTAAAAGGTTATAGGCCATTTTTTAGTCCGTGTTGATAAAAAACTAAACTTCAATGGAAGACAGACAAAAATGTGTGGAACCCACTAGGCCAAATAATGGCCTTCTGGCTATTGGGCTGGCTACTTCTAGCTACCCTTTAAGTCTGTTGGTTGGAATAAGGATTTTCTCTAGATTCTCTTTGCGAGGATTCCGAAAATCTGTTTATTATGTTATTTTATCGTACATCGTGCGGTCAGAAATTATTTTAAATTTTATTATTTAAAATTGAACACAAACAGTATTTGAAGAAAACTAATCCCACGATGTACGATGAACGGACACAATTCACAGATCCCTGAGATCCTCACAAAGAGGATTCGAAAAGGATCCGAATTCCGTTTGTTGGGGGTAATTTGTTACCATCCAACGTGCTGACATGAGCAGCAACATCTTGCTAATGTCAGCCAGTGGTTGGAAATTTTTTTTTCAGACAAAATAAAAATAAAAAAACGATTTAAAATTCTAATTTTTTCCTATAAATGCCTATGGAATTTCTACATCCTTTCTCATATTTTTTTTCACCCTTACATACTATCCTACCTTATTTTATTCCAATTTTTCACATTATATTCACCTCAAACACTCTTTTCATACACGGCCATCTCTTAATGTCTAAGTTGTTAACATGGAAGTAATATTAAAATATTAAAATATGTAACAATACCAACATGTAACAATACTAATAAGTTAAAAGAAAAACTTAAAAATAATAAATTAATGATGGGCTATGTTTAGCCCCTTTCGGTTGGAGATGGTATACAAATATAGTGTGACATCCTGTCCCAGATTTTACATTTTTATAAAATTTTAAAATGTGATTTTACGGAAATGCCCTTAGAGGCGAGGGTCTTGACTTCGTTGACCAACATATAACGAGGTGTACGAATTAATCCTTTAGCATTTTCTTGAAGTACTCGACATTACAGAACTATAAACCCGAGAAGTACTTTTGTTTAGTCACTATTTATATATTTTATACATTTTTATAATGAATATATTTTTGTTTATCATTTAGTGATTTTAAAAAGTTGAGGAAGAAGAGAAAGAAGAAGGGGGAACGGGAGAGAGAGCAGAAGAGAAGGGCTGCTACCCAATCGGAGGAGAGGAAGAGAGAAGACTGACCAACCAGAGAGAAGAGAAATGAGGGAAATGAGGGAAGGTGAGAAGGAGGGAGAAAACGGGTTTCCCCCTTGACCCACTCGACCCGACAAGCACATGGCCAAATTCGGCCATTTTTCCGGCGATTCAAACCTTCCCACTACCTGCAACCTACTCCATAACCTTCCCTCTTCATTTTCCATCCAAAATTAGAAGGAATTTGGTGGTAATTTTAGGGAAAAATCGCACCGATGGGTGCGACGGTTCTTGGCCGAGATTCAACAAATTTTTAAATGATTTCATCAAATTACCACCACCAAAATACTCCCCTGAAGCTCAGGAACAAAGCCCAAACAAGTTTGGGGGCGTCGGAGTTGCTATGGAGTCGAATTAAGGACACCTAAAAATAGGGTTTCCGACGAGTTTTAGCAAAATTGGGGCTCTTTTAGGCCAAATTGAACTTGGCCACAGGTATAAAGTTTACTCTACTCATTGAGATCTTCATTCCTGTAAATTTTGATAATTTTTGGAAATAGTTGGATTTTCCAGCGAGTCGGGGCGGCCGACCGCCACCCGCCGCAGCACGTGCGGCGGTGCATGGCCAAGGGGCCGTTGATGTTATTCTTAGGCTAATTAGATGCTTTGAGTTCAGTTTTGGTAATTTTATGACGTAGGTTGATTGTTAGAATCTAAATTCTCTACGTTACGTTAATAGGTCATTATATAAATTGACGATCCGACCGTTGGATCGTCACCAAACTTTAGTATGTTAGAGTGTGTAATATTTGAGGACCATAGGAACTTACAGATCGAGAATCCGATATAGGGATCTTCCCGAATTGGAATTGTAAGTTCATAAAATAAAAGGTTAACCACCACTTAGTTTTGGCAATTGGCGGAGATCCGACCGTTGGATCGTAATGGGACTTAAGGATGTTTCTCTAGAGGTATAATGTGTATCTATGGAAGCAACGGATCGGAAATCCGTGATGCAGATCTTCCAAATTGAATTACGTAGAGATGTGTTTTATGTAAATTGTGTTTTTTATCGGTATGAACTCTTAGATGTGATTTGATAATTCTACAAACAGTTATAAATTGATTACTGCATATCATTACTGTGAATGCTTTAAAGTACTAATGCGAACTACGAATGACTTGATCCTTGTTTAGGGTACGTATGCAGTCTAATAAAACGTTAGATGCAACCATAGAATAATTGAAACAAAAACCTTGTTTGGGAATTGAGAAATGTGAAGGAAATTGGTGAAAATATGAGATTTAACCTTATATTTTTAGTGATTAGATGTTGGTCATAAATCAATGTGGAAGGAATCAAGAAATTGAAATAAGGAAACGTAAGTAATGATAGTTAATTAAACTAGTGTTTAGTTGGACTTATCCTCGATAATTAATTCTGAAAATAAATAATTCAGGAGTAGGGCGTTATAGATTGTGCATTTTACGCTACATTATATATATATATATGCATATATTGGAAAAATACTATGATATGGTTGGATTTTAGATTTGCATTATGGCATATCCATGTGTATATTACCTGCACATAATTATTGTGAATGCTTTGAAGTGCGAAGGTGAACGCAAAACACACAGGTAAGTTCAGGTGAGTTATGGTATTAGTTGAAATAATTAAGTTATGGCATGATCACATTTATGTTTTAGGCAACTTCGACATTGTCGTACAGGTTACCTATGAGTTATATATGTCGTATGAGATGCATTTAGAGCTCATAAACCTGCACCCCGGTGTTAGTGCTCTCGTCTGTGGCCAGGGCACAGTCCTTCACGTGATGTTCACCTCCCGCACCTTACGCTCACCTTGGATCCAAGGTAGGTGCACAAGCATGTCGTACAAACTACTATAGGTGGTTTCGACTCGTAGGTGACCCGTGATTGTTCGCACAGTCTTCACGTGATCGTAGCACTTGAGCGTACTTATTTACACCCAGTCGTGTCGTACAGACCACTATATGTGGTTCCGACTCATGTGCAGGGATATATGATGAGCCAACATTGATTGATGAGATATGGATAAGTCGTACATGTCACTATAGGTGACTCCGACTGATGAGCTAGCATTGATTGATGAGATATGGATAAGTCATACATGTCACTATAGGTGACTCCGACTTATGAGTTAGCATTGATTGATGAGATATGGATAGGTCGTACAGGTCACTATAGGTGACTCCGACTTATATGCTAGCGTTGATTAATAAGATATGGATAAGTCGTACAGGTCACTATAGGTGACTCCGACTTGCGTACTAGTATGAATTATTAATCATATGATTATTGATATTGCTGATGAGATACGGTGTTGTTGTATATTTAGGGAGTTACTGTTGATATACTTTTGATTTCACATTGATACGTGGTATGATTTTTCTGGAAACTATACAGGTGTTGCAGTAAGGGGTTATAATGTTTAATATGGTTTCTATTAAAATCTTATTTCTCGGGCCACTCACCCTTGTTTTGTTTTCACCCTTCAGGTTTTATTAGCGGAGCTTTCTTATCTTTGAAGATTCGTGGCGATTCTTAGTATTGGAGATTATTTCGAGCGTACGATTCTTAATTCACTCTACTGTACTTACTTATGCTCTAACGTCATGTGTGAAGTAGGTTCATTCCCGCTCACCAGCGCACTCTGGTATTTAGGTACTCTTAGTTTTAAATTTATTCACATTTTCCACATCATCACACTTTATGGCTTCGTCACCTTTCAGGTGTTGGCCAGCGCAGCTCGATTCGGAGTCCTAGTGGACATTCCGGGTCGGGGTGTGTCATATAGTCTGACATTGTTCATTTAAAAATAATTTTTTTCAGGGCTATAATTCTAAACGGGGCTATACTTAACCCTTTCAGTTGGAGATGCCCTTAGGATCGAGCTTTATCTGCCTAGACCCGATTTTTAGGCCCAACACGATATGGCTCAATGTAATTTAAATACTTTTGAACTTTCTTTAATATAATTAAGTACTTGTTTTTCAATACTAATATAATATAATCCTTTTTTTTAACAAACAATATTATCTACACTGTGGGGGAGGAGTCGGGTGGACATAGCCTCACATTAGGCTATAATATGGTTCAAATTCGCCCTTGATAATAATTGAATCTAAGACCTCTCACTTACAAGTGAAGAAGAATATATCATTAGAACGTAGTACTAAGTAGCCTAATATAATCTAATTGACTATATTAACCAAACAAATACCTAAATTGAAATGGTAATTAACAACTAATAAAAGTAAAATGTCTTAAGTTCAACAGAATAAATTTATTTCTAAAGTGGGTGAAATATTGAGATTTTTTTTTTTGAATAAACGATATTATTCCCTTTAGTGTAGATAATATAGTTTATTAAAAATAAATTCTCAATATTCCCACTTTAGAAATAAATTTCTTTTGTGTATATATAAATATGTCACGTTTCAAAATAACTCTAAACGCTAACTAAACATACATTCTTGATGACGATCAATTAGTGGCACTCAATTTTGTATCTTGATAATAGTTAATAATTATTTTAACCTAGTGGCACTCAATTTCGAATTCGGATCCTCGCCGGATCCTCTTTGTGAGGATTTCGAGGATCCGTCAATCGTGTTCATTCATCGTACATCGTGCGGTCAGAAATTATTTTAAATATTTTTATTTAAAATTAACACAAACATTACTTGACAAAAACTGACTACACGATGTACAATGAACGGACACGATTCACAAATGTCCAATATCCTCACCAAAAGGATCTGCTAGGCTCAATTTCTACCTTGATAATGATTAATTTTTTAAGTGGCACTCCACTTTTATTATTTTCAAAAAGAGGTTTAATGTTCAAATATGATAAATAGCAATCGTTGAATCAATCAAGAAAAGTTATAAAGATGATAACATAAACACATTATCAATAATTTAAAATTAGATTTTTTTTTTTAACAAACGATATTATCTACACAAAGAATGTGGGGGAGTGGGCTAAACCTCACACTGGGCTAACTATAATAATGTAGTTCAAATTCGTCTTTGGTGAAAATTGAACTTAAAACCTCTTATTTACAAGGAAAGAGGAATATCATTAGACTATAGGAAGTTAAGAATCTTATTTCTTATCATTCATGTGCACCACTCACATTAATTCCCATTTTATTATTTGGGAAGAGAAACTTTCGCTGCTTAAGGATATATTAAGGAGAAACTTCTCTTTAAAATACCTCAGATTAATTCTCTCAATTTATTATTTGGAAAGAAAGAATTGGCTCCTTAAGGATTGAGGGGACTTCTCTTTAAAATATCTTATGACCTTTTTACAGTATTTTATGCTTTTACCGAATTCGTTTATTTGTTTTTATACAATTCAATGATTAAACTATTTTAGTTATAATTGATTTTTTGCAGACTTGATCTTTACATAATGATTTTTAATATACATAGTTTTGATCATTAATATGAAATTATGTAAATAGGCCACAAAGTATTTTTAAGAGAAACTCTTCTTTAACCTTAAGGAGTTAACCTATTATTGAGTTTCATTTGATTCGTGGAGTGGCCAAAGTAGTCCCTTTCTTCCTACCATACGGCACCTGCACAACTAGGTCACCTTTTAAGTTATGGTGGCGGTTGCTAGCTGACCATTCTTCGCCTAAGTTAGAATTATATTTCAAGAAATGTACTGGGTTTTCCAGGTAGACAAACATATACGAGTCCAATATGTTCTTGTTTTGGCCAAGAGTTCAACTCAAGGTAATAAATCAATCCTTCATGGGCAGTACGTACTTGCAGAGGGGGGCGTTGGGATGTGAGAAAGGTGCAATGGCACAGGGTTCTGAATTTTTGGGAGGCCCCAAAATTTTTTATCCTCCTTATATTACATATATGAGTATTAATTTATAATAAAAAAAAATTAACTGAAAAAAAAATTCATCATCATATGATTTTACAATTGATTAAGTAGAGCTTATACTTAATATATTAATTTTCTATTTTTCTCTAGCAATAAAAAACTTATGTATTACTTTTTTCTACTTTTCTTAAGTAATAAAAAACTAATGTGTGATTATTACTTTGTTCCACCACAAACGTATTTTCATATCTCTCTTTCAGCTGTGCTCCATTTTTTCATAGATGAACCCTAAATCATGATTTAATGGTAATTGGAGATTATTCAATTACTAAAAGTGAGATGCTAATTTCAATTAAGTTTGAATATTGATAGTTGAACTTTGTATGAATATATTCTCTAAGAAATTATTATTTTTAAATAAGGACGGCCTTCTTATGAAATTTGTACAGGACCACCAAACTGTCAGAGACAGCCTGTGTACCAGCCCCTTTACCTGTTGAGCTCGTGTAGGCATCGACAGATTGATTATGAAGGAGAGGAGGGCACACCAAATGACGATGGATGGAGGTTACGACTGCAGTCGGGGATAGCGGCCATGGTAGAGGACGTGGTTTGGGAGGCAGCTACTCAAGGTGGCCGCGGTCGTGGCCATGGGAGGGGAGGATGGAGGATACAAGGAAGAAGCACCTCATGCTCAAGGTGCCCGCGGTCGTTGCCATGGGAGGGGGAAGGATATGGACGTGGCTATAGGTGGAACATCATACAAAAATGGCCAGTGTCTAGTTTAGAGCTGCAAGATGGGAGTTAATCTCTCGTTTTGTCGCGTAGATTAGGTGCGATGTTTGAATAGATGAAATTAATCATGCCTTTAATTAATCAAATATATGACTCTTGGAATGAATTAATTATATGGTATTATCTATTGTGTTTGCCTTTTTTTTGGGTCGAATATCTCTGGTGTTTCTAAATTCCAAATCTGGTTACATCAGATAAAAAGTCAGAAGATAGGAACATGACCTAATAGTTGGTGGCTTGTAAAATATGGATTAAAGGTCAACTCAAAGGAGCTCTCAATAGTCCATATCCACTACAATTTTATCTTTCATTTCCAAACCCAAACACACATCAAAGTAAAACCCCACAAGAAATTTAAGCTGAAGAAACACATAAATTAAGAAAGATGTAACATACAAATAATTAAGCTAGCCACAAAGCAAATCCCAAACCCTAGCTAGCTAGAGATTCATGGATTTGCAAATCTCATGGCTAATCTTATTTTACAGTAAGTTCTAAAACCCAGCTTTTACAGTCTTTTTCTTATTTATAGAGACCATCACAGCTTTCTTCTTTGAGTTTAGATCGTGGCTTGCTTCGATCATTTGTGGCAGCCGCATGAGCTGCAGCTGCAGTTTGAGCCACACTTGCAGTCATTCTCTGCTCCATAGCTCATCTCAGACCCCTCAGAGAACCTGCAATAATAATGATAATATAGTCAATTTCATTTTTTTTAACTACAGAGTTTATTTAGAACTCCCAAAAAAGTCATCCGGCACTCCTTGAATAGTAAATTCTCTATATATTTCTACGTGATTAAAGTAGAGAATGACCTTTTTGAAATGTTAATAAGTAATTTATAGTACGCTTTAAACATATTTTCGGAATACATTTAATTAACCTTTTAATAAAACAGTCATCCTTATAATAACTTACATCTTCACCGGTGCAACTCCAGCAATGATGGTCTCAGTGGAAGTGGTCTCGGAGTAGTTCAAGTCAGGGTACATGCCACATCTACACGTATATACAAAAAGAAAACAATTGACATTATTAGTAAAAGGACTAATAATTAAGAATATAATTAATTAAGAATTATAGAGATTGATGATCACATATATGCTGGTTAGGGGAACAGAAGAATTACTTGCAGCCACTGCCGCACTTGCAGTCACTACCACAGCTGCAATTGCAAGACATTTTCTTCAAAAGTTGGCAAAAGGACAAGGAGAAGAGTGCTGTAGTGCTGGGAATTGAATTCACTCAAAGCCTCGGATGATTTTTCTTGTGAGGGTCTCAACTGCTATTTATAGTACAGGTGAAGGTTAAAATGGTTGAGATCCGCCGTACACGTGGATCATTCCTAGATTTCAATATATGCGGGATTGTTAAAGTTTACAGAGATTACTTGCCCTAGCCAACCATCCACAATTCATATACGTTTTTTTTTTTTGTCAAATAGAGGAATATTATTAAATACGAATAGAAATATTTACATCAATAGCCAGAGTATTAAACACAGTGGTGGATGCATTGAGGGGCAGGGAGGTCAGTTGACCCATCGAACTTCGATGAACGTCCATGGATACCTTGGGTGCTGACCTTTTGAACTTCGGTGAATGTCTATGGATACCTTGGATGCTACCCTTTTGAAGATTAGAGTTGGCTTCATACATGCACTTCAACTGACTTCAGGCCTACTAAGACTTGGTGAATGTCCATGGATACATTAGGTGTTGCCCCTTGCATACATTAATAGGTGTGCAATATGTCTTTCCAAATGACTTCAGGCCTAACAAGACTCGATGAAATTGTGATATGCATGTTATTTCTGGTAAAAAAAAAATTGGGCGCTATTCTTACTAACCCCCCTAATATTATTTCCTGGATCCGCCACTGATTAAACAGCCACTCTGGTTCAAAGCAATTCCACAAGTGAGAACCCCCCATACGTGTGACATAATTCACCACCAAGTGTGCAGCCCCATTACAGGCCCGAGGAGTAAAGAGAAATTCCACATAACTCAATTGATGTTTGTTGTGATCAATGTCCCATAGCACACCTTCAAGACTAGCCTCCGGCAGTAAAAGGCCATTTAACATCTCCACAAAAACCTTCGAATCGGTCTCGATTTGAACCATCCTATAACCTCTTTCCATACAAGCTACTGAAGCCCCCCTCACCGCTTCCGCTTCCGCCATCAGACTAGACTCACATAAGACATTCCCCACACCACCGGCCCCTTGAAAAATTCCTGCAAAGTACCTAGCCTTCCGCCCAAATCCACCCCTTCCCGTGTGATTACACCAAGCTCCATCACAATTAACCTTAATTGTTTGAAATGGAGGCTTCACCCATCTCTCATGTACCGTCCCCCTCCCCGCCACTGCTGACTGTTGTGCGGAAGCGGCATCCAACTGTAAGTGAAAAAGTAAGAACATAAACAAAATAAAACAACACCAACAAGAACACCAAGATTTATACTGGTTCGGCAATGCCTATATCCAGTTTGGAGACAACGGAGTATTCCACTATAATCAATGAGAACATACAATAGTGTTTATCACTCAATTTCCCAAAGACCCAAATAACCCAAGCTTACACACTTGCAATAGGAAGGGAGAAAACCAAAAATACAAAGCAAAACAATTTGAGAAAGTTTTTCTCTGCCAAATGGATTCTTGCTTTTTCTCCTCTCCCTTACTCGTCTCTACTTCTAGGGCTGCACCTTCTTCCCCTTTTATAGCCAAAGAAAATGACTCTTCAAAGACATCAATGGCCAAAGGCCTACCATCAAGTCAAAAGAGTTAGGCACAATTGTTGTTTGTCTCCCATTACCACAAAGTAGCCGAAATTTTTGATCTTTGACTACATGTTTGAGTCAATAATCAACAATCTCCACCTTGGCTCAAACCCTCTAAGTAGAACTCCTAATAGTCGTCTCCCAATCCCCCATGGGGCAATCAACAAATTTTACAAATGCCAATCAAGTCTAAGTAGTGCTTAAACTTGTGCAACGAAACTGGCTTTGTTAACATATCCGCAGGATTGTCAGCGGTCCCAATCTTCTGAAGAAGAATATCTCCCTCGTCAATAATTTCACGAACAAAATGGAACCTCACGTTAATGTGTTTCGTACGTGCATGATGAACTTGATTCTTTGCTAAATGAATAGCACTCTGACTGTCGCAATGAACATCCACATGGTCTTGTTGAACCCCTAAGTCATCAAGCAACCCTTGAAGCCAGATGGCTTCCTTTATAGCTTCTGTTACAGCCATGTATTATGCCTCAGTAGTCGACAAAGCAACTGTAGATTGCAGAATCGACCTCCAACTTACTGGACCTCTAGCAATAGTGAATACAAAACCAGTAGTGGACCTACGCTTGTCCAAATCACCTGCGTAATCAGAATCCACATATCCAACAACACATTGACCAGTAACTTTATCCTGCTGGAACAATAAACCAACATCCACAGTACCCAGAATATACCGTAGAATCCACTTCACAGCTTGCCAATGCCCTTTTCCTGGATTATGCATATATCTACTGACAATACTAACAGCTTGTGAAATATCAGGCCTAGTACACACCATAGCATACATCAAACTACCAACAACATTTGCATAAGGAATTTGAGCCATGTACTGACTCTCTTCAACAGTTTTAGGAGACATAGAAGCGCTAAGTTTGAAATGAGAGGCAAGAGGTGTACTAACCGGTTTTGAATTTTCATTCATCCTGAAACGTTGTAGTACCTTCTTCAAATACTGCTTCTGACACAGACTAATCTTGCCATTCGCTATATCTCTTTCAATTTCCATACCTAGTATCTTCCGAGCTTCTCCCAAGTCCTTCATCTCAAATTCATTACTTAGTTGAGTCTTCAACCTTTCAATCTCCACTTTGCTCTTACATGCTATAAGCATATCATCAACATATAAAAGCAGATAAATGAAGGTTCCATCTTGTAGTTTGCGAAAGTATACACAATGGTCATAGTGACTTCTTGTGTACTTTTGCCCGATCATAAATCGATCAAATCGCTTGTACCATTGTATTGGAGACTGCTTCAAGCCATACAATGATTTTTCCAATTTGCAAACCCAATTTTCCTTTCCAGCAACCTTAAAACCTTCTGGCTGAGACATATAAATCTCTTCCTCCAAATCACCATGTAAGAACGCAGTCTTGACATCAAGTTGGGCCAACTCAAGGTCAAACTGCACAACCAAAGCCAACATAATACGAATAGAAGAATGTTTTACTACAGAAGAAAATACCTCATTGTAGTCAATGCCTTCCTTCTGAGCGTAGCCTTTAGCTACCAATCTGGCTTTGAATCTTACATCAGACCTTACTGGAACAACTGGAGTCTTCAGTAACTCCACCTGCTTTGAGCTCCTCATGGTCTCGGTCGCTTCAGTTTCACCTTCATGCTTGTTCTGATTAACCATAACAGCCTCATCAAAAGTCACATCTCTGCTTACAACAAATTTCTTCTCATCTGGACACCAGAGTCGGTATCCCTTCACGCCAGTGCTAAAGCCCATAAATAAAGCTTTCTTTGCTCTTGGATCCAACTTGCTTTCTCTGACATAATAGTAAGCAGGACAACCAAATATGTGTAAAAACTTGTAATCAGTACAAGGTTTACCAGCCCATACCTCCATGGGCGTTTTGCCCTCGTTCGCAGCAGCTGGCAATCGATTAATGAGATGTCTTGCATAAGTAATTGCCTCAGCCCAAAATGCCTTGCCTAAACCAGCATTAGACAACATACACCGGACTTTCTCAAGCAAAGTACGGTTCATGCGCTCCGCCACTCCATTTTGTTGTGGTGTCTCCTTAACCGTGAAGTGTCTCACAATACCCTCATCTTGACAAACTTTCAAGAAAAGATCAGACTTATATTCACCCCCATTGTCTGATCTGAGAGTCTTGATCTTTCGACCGCTTTGCGTTTCAATCATCTTTTTCCACTTCAGGAATATCTTCAAGACTTCATCTTTACGCTTCATGGTGTACACCCCCATATTCTTCTAGAGAAGTCATCAACAAATGAGACAAAATAATGACTACCTCCCCAAGATGCATTCTTGGAAGGTCCCCAAACATCAGTGTGAACATAATCAAGAATGCCTTTAGTGTGGTGAATAGCAGTGCCAAATTTTACTCTAGTTTGCTTACCCAACACACAATGCTCACAGAATTCCAATTTGCATGCCTTTGCACCTTTCAATAAGCCTTGCTTCACTAATCCTTGCAACGTTTTTTCACCAGCATTCCCAAGACGCATATGCCATAACCTCGTGGTGTCTGTGCTATCTGCGTCAGCAGCTTCGGTGACAGCTGCTCCACCAATAACTGTACTCCCCTGCAAGAAATACAAGTTATTTCGTCTTGTACCTTTCATCACCACCAGTGCCCCTTACACAGTTTTAAGAACTCCACCCTCCATGGTGATCTTGAGACCCTTGGATTCCAATGCACCTAGTGAGATGAGATTTTTCTTCATATCCGGTACATACCGAACATCACTTAATTCTCTGACTGTTCCATCATGCATCTTCAAACAGATTTTGCCTATCCCTTGTGTTTTGCAGGCATTATTATTACCCATCAAAACAACTCCACCATCCAGCTCTTCGAAATTAGAAAACCATTCCCGAATGGGACACATATGATAGGTGCAACCTGAATCCAAAATCCACTCATTTGAGTGACCATCAGCATATGAACTAGCCAAAGCAAACTCGAAATCATCATCATCTCCAGATTTTGCAATATTTGCTTCAGAACCCGCTTTCTCCTTCTCTTTGTTCTTTAATTTGGGGCAGTCTTTCTTCCAATGACCCTTTTGGTGACAAAAAGCACATTCATCTTTAGCAGGAAACTTCCCTCGTGACTTTGAACGAGATTTTCCCCGCTTCCCAGATTTTCTTTCCTCTGTTCGACCCCTTGCCACAAGTGCCTCGGTTTGTGAATTGTGAGTCTTCAGTTCCTTCTTACGACACTCATGATTCACCAACGCCGCAGACACCTCATCAAGTTTCACCTCGAATTTTCCATACAACAGAGTAGTTGTCAAATGATCATAATCATCAGGCAATGAATTTAACAAACATAGTGCCTTGTCCTCGTCAGGAATTTTCACATCAAGGTTTGCTAAATCAGCAAGTATTTTATTATAATCATTGAGGTGTTCGTGCATAGAGATACCTGGACGATACTGAAATCGGAAGAGTCGCTTCTTCAAGAAGAGACGATTTTATGCGCTCTTGGTCATATACTTCTCCTCCAATTTCGTCCATAACTCCTTAGCAGAAGTTTCCTTCATATACGGGTATTTCAACTCCTTATCAAGGAATGATCGAATAGCAGCACAAGCATGAAGATTAATTCGCGTCCACTGCTTGTCATCAATATCTTCTGGTTTATCTTCCAGAACCATATCCAACTCTTGTTGATACAACACATCCATAACTTCACATTGCCACATACCAAAATTATTAGAGCCATTGAATTTATCAACCTCTAACCTTGTAGTAGTAGTTGGATGTCTATTGGATGTAGATGAAGACGATGCTGACCCATTCTTTACATATTCATCTTTATCTCCAGTCATCTACTCGGTACTATTCACAAATACGGCACTGTTCACAGGTACAATACCGTGCACAGACACTGTAGCAGTTCACTGTTCACGAACTGTAGCGCCAACACTTTTCACGAAACTGGGCTCTGGTACCACTTGTTGTGCGGAATCGGCATCCAACTGTAAGTGAAAAAGTAAGAACATAAACAAAATAAAACAACACCAACAAGAACACCAAGATTTATACTGGTTCGGCAATGCCTACATCCAGTTTGGAGACAACGGAGTATTCCACTATAATCAATGAGAACATACAATAGTGTTTATCACTCAATTTCCCAAAGACCCAAATAACCCAAGCTCACACACTTGCAATAGGAAGGGAGAAAACCAAAAATACAAAGCAAAACAATTTGAGAAAATTTTTCTCTGCCAAATGGCTTCTTGTTTTTTCTCCTCTCCCTTACTCGTCTCTACTTCTAGGGCTGCACCTTCTTCCCCTTTTATAGCCAAAGAAAATGACTCTTCAAAGACATCAATGGCCAAAGGCCTACCATCAAGTCAAAAGAGTTAGGCACAATTGTTGTTTGTCTCCCATTACCACAAAGTAGCCGAATTTTTTTATCTTTGACTACATGTTTGAGTCAATAATCAACACTGACCACCTATAAGTGTGTGCTCCCCCCCCCATCTCCCTCAAGTTCACTCCATTGACGATGCATAAGCTCCAAAGCTACCCGAGGCTCCACTACCGTCTTCTCAAATACCACATTATTTCTACATTTCCAAATACGCCACAAACCACACACCCCACTGCAAAAGCTTATCCGCCTCCACCTCAACACTATATTTTTGACATAACCAATTCCAACATTCCAAGAAATCCCCACCCTCCACCAAAACCACATCCAACTGTAATGGTGAACCAAACCAAAAAATTCTAGCAAAAGAGCATTTGAGAAGAGATGTACATGTGTCTCCACATCCTCTCTACACTGTGGACAACAAGTCTCCAACCGAACACCCCGACGTTGTAGATTAGTACGAACCGCCAATATATTTTTACAACCCCTCCAAATGAAGTGTCGAAGCTTTGGAGGAACTTGCAACTGCCACACATCCACAAGTAAGATCTTTAATATGACCCTCACTCGACTGACCCGTCCCCTTACGTCCCAGCTCACCATTTCTCTCCATCTCCTGAGCCACCTTATAACCCGATTTGACCGAGTACACACCGTTCCGTGTATAATGCCAGATAATTCGATCCAGGCACCCAAACATACTAAGCGGCAAGCTTAAAATAATACGGGCTTCCTCATTATTGAAACACCCTTCAACCACATCCCTCTTCCATTGATCGTCAGGAGTTACCAGCTCTGCAACCAACTGCGGCATCTCAGGTGCCCACGAAGTAGATAGAAACGTACGTGGAATTGGTAACCATGGGTCCTTCTTAATCTGTATACACCTTTCATCTCCAACCCACCATCGCATGCCTCATTTGAGAATTCTCCGACCCTGCAAAATACCCTTCCACCCCCAAGAAGTTGCCTTTCCCACCGATGCATCCAGGAAAGTAGAGAAAGGGTAATATTTTGCTTGAAGAATCTTAGCCAACATAGAGTCCGAATTACAGATAATCTGCCACCCTACCTTTGCAAGCATGGCTAAGTTAAAAGAAATAATTTCCTTAAATCCAAGACCACCGACAATATTACATTTCGCCAATTACTCCAAGCCATCCAATGAACCCCCTTATGTGTTTTCTGGTCCCTCCACCAAAACTGTGCTATTACTTGCTCAATTTCCTTAGCCAACCGAATAGGTAGTTGAAAACAAGGCATAGTGTAATTAGGCAAAGCAGTCGCTACACTTTTAAGAAGGACCTCTTTCATAGATAATAATTGTTGAATCAAACAAAAAAATAAATGCTTCAAAGATGCTGTTCAAAACATAAGTACAGTATCAATGTTTAAAATAGAAACTTAAGGATCTTATTTCTTATCATTCATGTACACCACTCAAATTTAATTCCCTCAACTTATTATGAGTTCTTTCATTTTATTTATTTATAATAGTCCCATCTTTCAGTCTAAAAGTTTCTTTGCAGAACAAAGTGGTCGCTACACTTTTAAGAAGGACCTCTTTCCCAGTAACCGATAGAAAACTGCTCTGCCCACCCATTAATTCTCTCCTCCAGCCTATTCCATATGTCTTCAAACACCTTCTTCTTAAAACCTCCAAAATCCGCTTGGAGACCTAAGTACTTACCAAATTCTCCTGGTATTTAATCCCCAACACTTCTGACAACCGGTTCCTCAAAGGTTGTGGACAACTAGATGGTAACACATTTATACTTTAGAGATCCTTACTGTTTTTTACTGTATTTAAATTTCACAGTATAAAGTAATTATCAAACACTAACTTAACTTAAATTCTTAGCAAAGATCGATCATTTGTTTTATTGACACTCTATTTGTACTATTATTACAGAAAAGTTTAGCTGAGTTCAAATTTCATAGATAATAATTGTTGAATCAAACAAAAAAAAAAAAAAAAAACAGCTTCAAAGATGCTGTTCAAAACATAAGTACAGTATCAATGTTTAAAATAGAAACTTAAGGATCTTATTTCTTATCATTCATGTACACCACTCAAATTTAATTCCCTCAACTTATTATGAGTTCTTTCATTTTATTTATTTATAATAGTCCCATCTTTCAGTCTAAAAGTTTCTTTGCAGAACAAAGCGCATTTGCATCTACAAGTGGTCGTCTTTTACTAAAGGTTTTTTTTATTAGCACCTCACACTAAGTGTTGAATAAACCTCACATAATATTTTATTACTAAATAACTTATATACCCTAATATGCAATTACTATTTAGGCCATATATGTATTAAAAAAACAAAAATTATTTTCTGAATACACCTCAACTATTTGTCAATATGTATTCTAAGATTGTTTTCTTTCAAGCTCTTGAAGATACTCTCACCTCCATTATAAAACAAAACCCTAACTAAAAGCACAACATAGTTAATGAAAAAAGATGTTAAGTTTGACGAATGAAACATGAAATCAATGTTTTGGAGGCTTCGACGTCGTCCGTAGCTCTGTCACTTGGGTATTGACTACAACATCTGTATCATTTGTAACTCCGACATTAAATTTCTTCTTTGATCCTATAGTTGCCCAGAAATATTCAAACATAAAATAAGCAAGAAAGACAATATGGGCATATACTTCTTCTCATAACGTGATCCACATATTTGAGAAATCTATGACTATCTTCTCCCCCAAAACTCTAGCAAGTTCTTTGCTGAAAAACAAAACATCAAAAACTATTTGAATAATTTAATTAAGGAAGAGTTTGATTGTAGGGTTTAAGTAGGGTGTGAGGTTTATGTAGAGGGGCGTGGGGTGTAAGGGTAGTATTAGAAAATAAGTGGGGTGTATTAAGATAAATTTTTAGTTAAAAAGTAGATTTAGAGTGTATTAAGTAGGTGGGGTGTTAATAAAACAAGCCTTTACTAAAGGGTAGAAAACTTTTTGTATTTGGCTTTTTTTTTTTTTGTTTTGTTAACCTTTTGTCATGAACAAAAGCTATTGCTTTTTTTTTTAACGAACAATATTATCTACATTAAAGGAAAGGAATGTGAGCTTATCCTCACAATGGGCTAGCAATAATGTAATTCAAATTCGCCTTTGGCGAGAATCGAATCTAAGACCTCTCACTTACAAGTAAAGAAGAATATCAATACATCATACTACTAAGTGGCACCAGAGTTATTGATTTTAGTTTGGAAAAACTTCAGTAAGTGATTCTATGAATCCGTTTGATAATTTTGGTTTTTAATTTTTAATCTTGGTGGTTGGGAGTTAGGGAGAGAAAGAAAAGAGTGGCGGAGAGAGGAGAAATAAAGGACAATTTGATTAAAAATAAAATCTTAAAAGTGAAAATAACTTAAAATATTTTTTAATTTTCATTTTGTGTTTCTTTTCTTGTGTTCTTATACATTTCTTGGACGTCTCTTTTACCATCTTTTTTCACTCATAGCTAACAAAAAAATAAAATCTGAAAAACTAAAAACAAAAAAAAATGAAATGGTTATGAAACAAATCCCAAGTTATTAGATTTCATGACTTTTTTTTTTTGGGAGTTTTAACAAAACACTTCCGGTACTATTCACTTTTAACGAAAAATGACATTTTTACCTTTTCTGGTACTATTCATTTACACATTTATTTGTCTTTTTTCATTAAAACTAAAATTTGTAAAGACTTTTTAGTTTTTATTTTTTATTTTTTTTGTTAGAAAACAAATATGAATGGATATTGACCCATGAAGCTCTTCTCAAGTCAACTAACATAGTCCTTGTTGAATCATGACTTATATAAATAATAATCCATAGATATATCAGTCCTTGATTCCTGGGATAGATCACGACCAAAACATCCATGAATAATTGACAAAGTGGTCATTTTCTGTGGGTAAATTTCTAAGAGCAAGACAATGTAATTTTTGTGTGTGTGGATAAATTAAACAATTGTCAGTTGTAAATAACGCTAATTGTCCCAACTTTTCTTTTGGTTAATTGTCCTAAGTTTTGTTCATGGCATCTTATTAAGAAGGAATGCAGCCTGCTGCTTAACAGACAAATCAAACGTACACGTCAAAGTGAAGAAAGAAACACATTTGAAATGTTCTTGTCTGGGTCCCTTAATTAATTAGTGTCGAACAGTTTCTTACAGAAAAATAAAAATGGTGGCCCTTTGGAATCTAGCCCTCCATGATCTCGTAAAGTTTATACACTCTAGCCTATAAAGGGTTTCAAATAGTGCATATGTTACAACTTCATCACTAAAAAAACTATCACGTCTGACGTAATAAGAGAGATAGACGCATGAATGTATACAATCGGCCATGCCTAAGAATTTCTTATCATAATTTTAGAGGTGTTAATTAGCTGATGATCCAGTTGTTATCCTCTTGAGGATGAAGCTTATTCAGATTTTAGAAAATTAAACTAAGAGTTACAAAGTTAAGCAAACAAAAGAGTTGCCACCTTTATCTGATCAATTTATACCACAATATAATTGCGTTTCTTTTGTAAGTGGTTGAAGACCTGGTCCAATTACCGTCGCATTGAAAAAAATAAAAAGATATGGATCGCGATCAACAATTACTTGTGCTGGTGTCATGCATGCATACTGAGTACTTTGTGCTTTAATAAATTAATGGATAATACTGATATATTGGAGGTCTCAGCTGTTCATACTAAGTATTAACTACGTATAGTTTGATCTCTCATTTGCAAACCCAACAAATCATCAGTGTGATGAACTCAAACAAAAAAAAAAACACCAGAACAAAAACTTTTAATTAAGAGTAACATACAACGGTAGCCATGCACAAAGCAAATCCCAAGCCCAGCTAGTGTAGGAGATCATGGATTTGCAGGTAAAATGGCAATCTTATTTTACAGTAAGTTCTAAAACCCAACTGAACAATTCAACTTTCACAGTCCTTTTCTTATTTATATAGACCCCATGCAGGACAGCTCTTCATGACTTTTGACCTCGGCTTGCTTTGATCATTTGTTGCAGCCGCATGAGCTGCAGCTGCAGTTTGAGCCACATTTGCAGTCATTCTCTGCTCCATAGTTCATCTCAGACCCCTCAGAGAACCTGCAATAATAATAAAAATAATCAGCCTTATTCAATTAATCAATCTATTTTCAGCATACAATTCATAAAATTAAAACAATGGTTGAAGAGTTTATCAAAGAGCAGTATGGACAAATAGAACTAGAGGGACACTAAGTAAACAACATGCAGTACATGCCGCATTATTGTCTGTTTAGTGTCACTGTAATTCTAAACTATTATAAAAAATTTGTATCTGGTTTTATTCTAGGTATATTTCTCTTGTAAAAACTTACGTCTTCACTGGTGCAACCCCAGCAATGATGGTAGTGGAAGTGGTCTCTGAGTAACCTAAGTCAGCGTGCATCCCACATCTACATAAATAAAACGATATTATTGGAAAATACAAACAAAGTAATTAATTCCTAATTAAGACTATTAGGAATAATAGAGAATGGTGATCAATCATATATACGGTTAGGGTTACACTGTTACAGTACTTGCAGCCACTGCCGCACTTGCAGTCACTACCACAGCTACAATTGCTAGACATGTTCTTCAAAAGTTGGTGTAAGGACAACGGAGAAGATTGTTGTAGTGCTGGGAATTGAATTAACTCAAAGCCTGGGATGAGTTTTCTTGTGAGGGTCTCAACCGCTATTTATAGTAGTGCAGGTGAAGGTGTACACGCCGATCAAATGTAGATATCTATGCTGATAATAAAGTTTATAGACATTACATTGCTAAGTCACCGTGAAGTGACCAATAGAACATTTGTATTATATTATATGTATATACTTCTATTTAATTATATTTTTATATGAATTCTTTAATACGAAACTCTAATTTCTCGTAACAAGTAACAACATATAGCATAATAACAATCAGTCTTTATGTGTATGCATCAAGTGGTTCATTTTCTTATGAACCAGAGATATCGATTTTAGTTTGGCCAAAACGTATTTTGATGAAGCCAAGTTGTTGGATAAAAAAAAAAAGTAAAAAAAAAGAATGAAACCAAGTTATCCTAAATGATTAGATTCCATAGCTTAAAATTTTGTTGGAAAACAAAAAGGAACTGAAATTCCCCTCAAGTCATTGGGGCAAGGCTACAATACTCTCGATATTAAATACTCCGCCACTTAAAGCTCTTAGTTAATCATCAATTTCTATGATAGATGGACCAAACTTACATGAATTGCCAAAGTGGTCATTTTCTGTAGGTAAATTTCTAGAAGCAAAATAATGTTAATTTTTTTTTTTTTGGCCACTATAAGTTAAATCAAATAAAATGTACACATCAAAGTGACATATTTGAAATGTCTCTTCTGGGTCCCTTAATTAATCTGTATCAAATATTTTTCACATAGACAAATAAACTTGGTGGCCCCTCGAAAATTTGGAATCCAAACCACCATGGATTTAATTGTTATCTTATACTCTAATATCTAGGATGGTCGACGGTCGATGCTATCAAAGACAGTCTAAAAGGACTTCAAATCATTTTATATGATGCAATTTTGTCACAAAACCTTCCAACCAATCAAATTAAAGTTGATAACGTGTTGCGGCAAGTTGTCTCACCAAATTATTGGCGCGATTTGGCTATTTTATTGTTACCAAGAAGTGCTTTTTTTTTTTAAGTGAGAAATATGTTGATTGTTTTTTTTTTAACATAATAATACTCTTAACACGTCACTATTTATGTATCATTACTTAAGTTAAATATGTGAAAAAATTCATATTATAAGACCCATAAACACATGTGAACGTTGGACTAAAGATGCAAAATCTGACAACGATATCCTAATAAAAATATGAGCGTCTAGCTCAAAATCAATTGACAATAAACAGTATATCCAGGCCAAATCCATGCTGTTTTCCGTAAAGCCTACTTTTTTCCTTTCTCGTTTCCTCTTTTTCACAACGCTCGAAGTCTTCTCACCTGCAGTTCCAGTGGGATGTGCTATTTAGAAATCCAATTAGAAAAATAAACATGTACTTGTGTGGATAGATTCTGCTCCTAATTACGTGTATCATTGTTAAATTTATGAGTTTGGACATAGTAGGGAGTCGGGACGGAATAACGCTTCAAGGACTCAATTAGGTGTCGAAGGTTAGGGTTGTAAACGAGCCAACACCAAATATTACCGTGCTCAACCTTGACTTGTCCAGTTTATAAGATTGTAAACCAACCAAGTCAAACTAAATACCACTGCACCGCACTGAAGCTTAACTTGTCCAATTTTTCTCGAACTCGAGCTGGGTTCTTTGGCTTGCTTCCCATATGATCCAAGCTCGAGTGAGTTCAAAAAATTCGCCGCTTAACAACAGAATACATAAAATATAAAATAAATAAATTAAAAAAAAAAAAAAAAAAAAAAACGGGAATCACAAACATAAATTCCTTTTTCTTTCATGAGCCAAATCTGATGCAAACTCGAGCTGTTTCGAGCCAATTTCTTTGTCCATCTTCAGGAGAAAAAGACACCCCCATTCCTTCATTGCTCCATTTTTGTTTTGTGTGTTTGATTTATTTTCTTGTAGTTTAGATCCCCTCACATGTGCTGTGGAGTAGAAACAGGAAAAGATGTTGCGAGAAGGAGACTGCCTCCCTCCAATTATTGATCTTCCAGTACAAAGGGTGGGGCTTGAAGGGCTTCTATCCCCTTATTGTGGAGCCAGCTGCTATAATTTTGACTCCCAAAAGTGAGATGATGATATTCTCTTCAATTCTCTTCACCTCAGATGTCCTTTTCATCTTTTTATGATCAAAGGTTCTCCATTTGCCTTTTCTTCTCTTTTCTTTGAGAAAAATAAAAAAAGAAAGAAAGAAAGTTCTCTTATGTTATTCTAACTCGCTATATCTTATGATATGGAATATCAAATATTAAACTTGGTAGTATAGAATTGTCACTTTTATGGCGTGAAGACAACCACTTCAATTATGAAAAACACCGCATATGGACTCTTGAAATTGGAGAAAAACTTACATGAAACAGATTCACTGTCAGGTAGCGTTCCAATCAAATAATGCATTACCATGAGAGAAAAAAAAAAAAAAACTTATATGGCAATCCTTGAAGGAAAGCCATATGGACGGTGAACCCGATGGATGAATGGTTGAAAAGGAAAGAATAAACTGCCGTATACCCTCCCGGACAATCACGTGAATGCCAATTTCTCCTTTGATTTATTCAATTCAAAAGCTAACAAAAAATTAAATAAGAGAGAGAACATGGGTACCGTTTGGTACGTGGGATGGGACGAAACAGAGTAGGACGAGGCATTCCGTCCCACGTTTGGTGCGCCTAAAACAGGTGGAACGCGTTGTTCCACGAGACGAGTTTTGGGTGAATTTTCGTTCCACCTCACCCCCCTGGAACGACTCGTTACACATCCGTGGAACACAAAATTATAACCTCTCCGTCTCTTTCTTCCTCCTTGTTTCCATCCGAGAGCATCTTTGCTCCCTCTCTGTTCCGTTCCGTCCTGTCCCGTTTCATCCCGTCCCGTCTGTATACCAAACAATACCATGGTGAATGGAAATCATTTCCATCGTTAAAACGTGAAAGGATTCCATTAGTCAATGCACTACTCAATGAGGTGCAATAATCAAAACCATCTAATTTTCTTATCTTTGTTTAAATATTTTTTTTTCTTCACAAAAATCATTGAAATCTAAAATAGTTTGACCATTTGATTATCATCATGAGCATACGGTTCTTTTAGAGAGACATTGTGTTCATTTCCTCTTATATTCTTGTTTGATGACTAAGTGATTTGAGATCTCTTGAACCGAAGGCTTTAATTTCAACTTTAGCGATAGAATATGAGACAGACGCGAAAGCCAAAAAGTCCATCCGATAGCAGAAGCCGATGGTCATGGGTACCCATTTCTTGCAGAGATTTGATGGCAGCGATTATGTGATCCAATTTTTAAGACCATTTTGCATGCAATTGCCTCCTTTTATGACCCCAATCAACAACTAGATTTGGAGAAGTCTTCCCGCGTGACGTGGTATTACCAATCTACTCAAGTTATTTGTTAATACTACATCCTAGGTTGATGATATATCAATCACGTCGTTCATCCATACTGTAATCCATAAATTAGTAACAAGATTGAGGTGTGACCGACGCACCAAAGAATTTCTCCTGCATTTCGCGTCATGACCTATTTGCTAATTTGTGTGTGGAGGAAGCCAGGCCCAAGGACTGATGGAATTCAAATAGCCACCTCTTTCAAAGTTGATTGCTTTTCAATGGTTTTCAAGCTCTGCATAATGTGTCAGCCTGAGTTTGGTACCACTATAGAAGTTACATCATGTGATCAACTCAAACATACTGAATTCGATCTGAAAAAAAGAAAACGGAAAATGAAAATCAGGGGATGAGTCTGACCACCACTAACCCGTAAACCCTAAACCCTAAACCCTAACATGACGCGTCTGAGTTCAGACCACCGAAGAAAAATCAACTGTTCATATTTGAAATTTTGTTTTCGGATACAATATATACATAGGTATGTATACTGAAACTAAACAAAAAGTGATTTTTCTCAATACATGTTAATTTTTGAACGGTTGATCAAACCAAACACGAAATGATTGTCCTACAGAAGTTCTTCTAAACGGAGTATGATTCTAGTGTGCAAAACTTATTATGGATACTGCAAAACAAAGTAAATCTAATACTGAAACTCGGCAACCAACAAATCATTTTTTGTTGAAGAAGTATCACTAACCTTTAATCAACCGTGATTTTATCTAAAACGAGTCTGTCTGATGTTTCACCATTCACAAGCTTCTTAAGAGCCAGTTTTACCTCTGGCACTCCTTCCTCCAGAACAGCACAGACGGGGAATATAGAAACATCTTGCACCCGTCTTTTCAATTCTTCATACACTTCTTCAGCACCGTCCTCATCTATTTTATTTGCCACTATCAAGGACGGTCGATTAGATAAACCCTCTAGATGATGCTCGAGCTCTAAAACTAAATCCCGAAGTTGTTCCCAAGGTGGCGTTCCAATTCTACCATCCAATCCAGAAGCCAAGTCTACCACATAAGCAAGAACTTTTGTGCGTTCTATGTGTCGCAGGAATGCATGTCCAAGTCCACGATTCTCATGGGCACCCTTTATGAGTCCAGGAACATCAGCAACTGTGAGCGAGAAGTCCTCAAAGTTTAGATTCCCCAAATTGGGTCTAAGAGTTGTGAAGGCATAATGTCCCACTGCAGGTTTTGCCCTCGATATAGCCCCTAACAAAGTGCTTTTACCAGCATTTGGCATTCCGACTAGGCTCACATCAGCAATGCTCTTCAGCTCTAGTATAAGAACAGCTTCAGAACCAGGCAAACCCACACGAAGGGACGACTCCTCATCATCAAATACTTTCACAGAGGACACATTGCCCATACCACCTTCCCCTCCACAAGCAATAATTACTCGTTGACCTTGTACGGTTAATTCAGCAACATTGTACTGAATTTGATCTTTTTCCTCTGTCTCATCTTCTGAGCAACTCTCAGAAGAAGAAGATGACGATTGAGAATCAGTTGATCCCATTTGGGTAGTTCCTTTCATGCCAGCTGATTCCTCAACAGTTCTGTCAGGTTGAGAGGATGAGCTGTCACTATCCTCTGCCGTAGTTAGGCCAGTAAGCGTAGAGTGCTGATCGGATTCTGTTACATCACCAATAGGAGTACCTGGAATTTCCCATGGATCCAAATCTTTAGGAATTTGTCTTTCAGCAACACAAGGAGTTTCACCCTTCAGAAGATGAATCACGGTACCAATGGGCACTTGGGCAACCTACGAAAGTAAAGATTTTGACAGTAAATTTCAACTTTTTAATTTGAGTACCTAGCATACGAAAAACTACATGATACAATCATGCAGGCAACGAGAATTGCTAAACACAAATAAACCTTATCTGCTCCTCTGGTGCCAATTTTATTCTTTGAGGATCCATGTCCCCCTCTCTGAGCAATCTGCAGAACAACATTACTTAAACTCAATTTTATCAACAGTGGTACATGTTGAGAAAGAAGAAAGATAAGAGTTACATACAAGGTGAGGTTGCAAACCGCTGAAGTCCCAACAAGTTGGAGAACATTCCAAAAAAACATCACCCCCTCTTCCACCATTCCCACCTACATTAGCTCCAAGGTTAGAAGGAAATTACAGAAATGCCACAAAACAGAAATTCTCATAATTTCCAAAAGGAAAAATCTTTAAATTATTGATGTAGCTTGAATTGAATTAAATATATAACATGCTGCTCAATCAAAAGATGAATATAGACATTGAACTACAATAGAGAACCTACCATCAGGTCTGCCACGGCGATCATGTCGACTGCGGCGAGTGCTAGTGCAACCACTGCCACCACCACCCCCTTTAGCATAAAGCCTAAACCTGTCTACCATTCTCCTTTCCTACAAAGAAAGAATGAACAATCCCAAATATTCGAAGATACATTGGTTTAGAAAAGAACTATCAATAAAAAATAAAAAAGGCAAGCATAAGGACTGATGAAAGAGAGAAGTGGATAACTAGCAACCTGCAGAGGAGCAAGCTTTGATCTTTTGTGAGGAGCATCTGAGTATGAACAAGAAAACAAAGAAATCCATGGAGACTTGGAAGAATGCCTCAACGTCTTTACGTGCTGAAGTGATTTTGGAAGGTGCCCCCACATCTGTCTTCGTATTCTTATCCCTCAAAACTCTTCTTATGCCTTAATGTAAACCTATCGCAAACCACCTATCACCTTGCCAACATGTGAAGCTAGAGACCTAGAAAAAGAAAACGGCATACGATGGTAACAGTGAGAAAGATGCTCCCTTTATAATCTTTCATCGCATTCAATCCATTCAGATGGGTCTTCAAACTGACAAACGAACACTAACACATCTATCAGAGGAAATTTGTCTAAAAATGTACCACCTCGACCTCACTCCTTTTCTTCTTATCTTTTATATTCAAATTACATACGTGCAACTGATGCGTGTGAGCACTCCGATTACACACAATTAATCAAATCCTTTAATCCGATAGCGTTCCAACAAACAAGCTTGGTTAATGCACTAGCCTTGATTCCCGAATTGAAATACTTATATGCATTACTGCGATTGCATTCACCAGAATCCTCACCAAACTTCAAACTTATCATGTGTTTTCATCCGAATAGCTGACGAAAGGCCACCCTTTATGCATCTATGCGATCCACAAATTCTTACTGCTTAAAACTACAAGCAGCAAAAAGCTGTACAGTAATAGAGATACAAGAAATGAAACACTATGGCGAAAAATGTCCTATAAATTACCGGTATGTACCGAAATTCGAATAAAGATGAACAATTTACATATTGCAACCAAATTAACAGTATTTAAGTTTAACCCACAATTCTTAAACCCCATGAGCACTAGGGTTTAAGGAAAATAATCTGAAAACCCAAAAGAAACAGAATCAAATAAATGTTAGCAAAAACACAGAACCCACAAAAATGTGCTCATTGGATATAGAAACCAATCATCAAACATTACAAATGGAATTAGAGAGGAGAAAAATCGGGGAGAATTACTCACATGGTTCTGCGTCGCTGTTGGATTAGGGATTGGAGAAGGTTTGAAGCTTTGGAACTTGCGACTTGCCGGAGAGAGAAAGTGAGCAGAGATGAAGGTTTGAAATCGAAGGACTTGCGAACGAGAACGAGAGGAAATTAAGAAGGTTGCAGAAATGAGGGAGAGCACAGCAGCACAAGAGCAAGCAGAGCCTGCAAATGGCGTGGTTTTGTGGGCTGGGAATATGATTGATGGGCCTATGATTTAGCCCACTAAATATTGATCCAACGTTATTCATTGTGAACATACGTTTTAGATTTTAGTTTTAAGGAAATTTTCTCCTGCACAAGTTTTTTCACGAGTAAACGGTTGAGATTTAGTAAGTATCAACCGTTATCTTTTGTCACTTAGAGCAGGTAAGCAAAGCTTATGTCCCGCACATTTTTTTTCACGAGTAAACGATTGACATTTAATTTCAACCGTTATCTTTTGTCCTTTACACAGGTAAGCAAAGCTTTCTAATTTTCGTAAAGAGTTGACACTCCAGAAAGGCCATTTTGCAATCATTTAGTTTTATTGAAATAAATTAAGGTTAAAGTTTAAAAAAAGAAATTAAGGAGGAAGGAGCATAATGAATTTTCTTGAGTGCTAATAATAATTCTCTCCGGTATTTAGAATTCAGTCAAACTAGGATTTTAGACTTTGTAGTTTGAACAAAGTTTTGCTAATATTTTGTAACTTCAATTGTCCAGATTTAACCTTTATAGGCTTTTTTTTTTTTTTTTGTGACTCGTCTCTGTTAGAGAAGTTGTCAACAGAGTAAACGGTTGAGGTTTAGTAAGTATCAACCGTTATCTTTTGTCATTTAGGACAGGTAAGCAAAGCTTATGTCGCGCACATTTTTTTTCACTAGTAAACGATTGAGATTTAATTCCAACCGTTATCTTTTGTCCTTTAGGACAGGTAAGCAAAGTTTTCTAATTTTCGTAAAGAGTTGACACTCCAGAAAGGCCATTTTGCAGTCATTTAGTTTTATCGAAATAAATTAATGCGAAACTAGAAAAAATAAATTAAGGAGGAAGGAGTGTGTGTTTGTGGGTAAGGGGTGGGGTAGTTCTAGGTCCCAGGTTCGAAACCTGGTGTGTGTGTTTGTGTTTGTATTTGTGTGGGTGGTGGAGGGTAACCAAAAAAAAAAAAAAAAAAAAAAAAAGCATAACGAATTTTCTTGAGTGTTAATAATAATTCTCTTCAGTATTTAGAATTGGGTCAAATTAGGATTTTAGACTGTAGTTTGAGCAAAGTTTTGCTAATATTTTGTAACTTCAATTGTCGAGATTTATCCTTTGTAGTTTTTTTTTTTTTTTTTTTTGTGGGACTCACCTATATTAGAGAAGTTGTCAGCAATGTAATCAGTAAATGTAACGTGATCCGTATAATAAATATAGAGCAAGCTATCATACTCCATTTTGTCAGAAGTTCTTATGAGAGCTACAAATTTTTACACAGAAATATTTTGCAATTACTGAAATTAAATACATACAAAAATTTATGTACAAGGCTAGCTAGCAGCTTGTGATTTGGCTTCAACAATATTAAGCACAAATAACTTCATCTAGTAGTCCATCAAAGATCAAATCCTCGAGTTCAAGTGCCACACACTCAGTTTCCCATTGAAGGTTCATCCAACGATCGCCCTTCGCCAAATCTCGAGCCACAACATCATCCAGTGATTGATCCATCTCCGGCCTCAAGCTCAGGTACGAGCTAACTCTTGTCCAGACATCGTCAAGAAGACGTTGCCCCTTCGGCATTGGACGAATGCTGCCACTGAAGGACAAGGCCCTTGGGAAGTAGGTGTATGACCTCTCATAGACCTCAAGGAGGGTCTCATTAACTAAATCAAATAGAACTCGGTGTTCACAATTGCCGGATGTAAATTGGTCTTCGTAGGATTCGGGTTCATGCTGAAAGCAATCCTCCAATTCCATGAACATCGTGGGATCCAGAGGCTGGTCTAGTGAGTACCATGCTCCGAGGTGCTCGTGACCAATGAAGCCTGAGAGCTCAAGAACATATCTCACGTAACTGAATTCGGAATCAGGATCATCCACTTTGTCCAGTACAAAGCGCGAGGAGTGAGTGATTGAACTCTTATGTTCAATTTCAGTGCTTATAGAGGATTCCGGTAACGAATCTATGATGCGCCTGCCTTGTAGGTCAAGAGAAGAATTCGGCTCATTCGCATGGGGACTTCCGGGATTTAACTCTGAACCTGATACATATTGCAAAAACAACTGAATCAAATCATACGTAGCACGAAAAAAATGCATTAGAACTTGATCATTCAGAGATAAATTCAGTTGTTTAACATCGTAAAACATGCAATATTCGATTCAATGATTGAAACTTAAGCAAATATTTTAAGACTTGCACGCATAAATATGCAATTACAAGGGGTATTGTGATTTACCTTCTGAGATTGACAACCTTGCATTGCTGGTTATATATTCTGGGGGATCAAGATTAGAACTTTCCATCGGCTGTGCTTGCTCGCTTTCACAACTCATCGCAATAACCATCTCTTGCTCCTGGTGAGTTGTGCTTTCTCCTACTAATGGCACGACTGCAAGCTCATCACTGTCCTTTATGTCAGCAATATTTGCACTGTCGTCACTTTCTAAAATAGCATCGAGTTGTTCAGACTTATCGGTATTTTGTTCCGCAGCTTTTGTAACCGGCATCCCTAAACGAAAAGCATCTTTAACCAATGCCCCGTTTAAGATGGAAGAAAAAGAGTCAAGATCAGGCAGTGACAGATTCCTTCTGGTGGTTTTCTGAGCATTCCCAGTTGAAGGAACTTTTTCTTCACTTTTCAACTTTAAGCTCTTCGAGTGATGCAAGTTTCTCTGATCACTGCTGTAACTGCTCTCATACAACTGAGTATATCTACTAAGCGACTCATCTAGAGAGGAGGTTCTTCTTACACGCTGACGTCTTTGCCGCCCAAGATTAGCATCTAAACCATGAACCTTGTTTCCCTCTTGTGTCGTAGTTAACTCCAGCGTTTCAAGCACTTCTTTGCCATCACGTCCAGAAGGGTCTTTCCAGAAAAGAGACTCAATGGAATTGCCATAATTTTCCTTCTTGCTCTCTTGGAGCGCATGCATTAGCTTCTGCGTTATATGTCTGAAACGATTTATGACCAATTGATTCCATCCTTGGTGACTAACTTCCTCAGGCAATCCCAAAGAAGAAAAACTTGTTTCTTGTTGCATAGTACTGCCTACACTGTTATTACCCGCCATGTAATGCTTGGACTTCATAGAATAGTCTTCCTGAGTTTCGGATGTCATTGACTTCAGTGTCTGAGTAGTAGCAAGCAATTTTTCTCCTTTTGGGAAGGACCAAACTTCATTCTGCTTGTGTTTGAGTGTGCTAGGCCTCCTATTTCTTGCTCGAGAGGAATCGGTGAAGGGGAATGACCTTGATTTTGTTAATCTGACTTTGTTCTTGGAATTTTTCAGGCCTGGAAACTGGTTTGTACTAACTTCTGGATCTTGTAGGATTTTTAAGAAAAATTCCTTGTTTACCTTGAATAACTCCAAAATGTCAACATGATCATTAACTGTGTCACTGGATCCGTCCTTGAGAGGAAGTTCCCGTTTCATTGTATTCTTCGACATCTTCAAGTGCGATGAATCCTGCAATCCTATAGGACTAGTGATACTGTCGTTTCTTGTTGTATCCAAACAATTTTCCGAAGGCTCTGCATCATGTACGACACTAGTCCTTCGCAACCATGACTGTACAGGGCAGCTTAAAATCTGTCTTTTGGGGCTTTCTTCCCTTGGTTTGTCTTTTGCACTTGATGCTTTCTTGCGAGATTTACAAGACCTTTTCTTTGCTGTGCTAGTTTCTGTACTCTGCTGTTTGACCTAGTACAATTACATTACGATACAGTCAGCTTATGCTTCATTGCATGCAAGAGTAGTACTTCTGTGTTCTGTCGTGCGCTTCTGAATTCGGTATTTAATCAAAGAATGACATGAACTTACCAACAAAGGTTCAGCTTCCGCAACTACCAACTCTGGCCTTTTACCAATTTCACGGTTCTCCGAAGTTGCTTTTCGACTTCCATAATTGCCTGCAAGAAAGAGATTTATCGCGCTTAGCTCGTATAAGTCAATAATTGAAATTCGAACATAAACAACCATGTGTGCGGAAAGAGGACGATTTGCTAAGTGAAAACCTCACAGCACAAATCGAAAGTTCGCTAGTTTTAAGCAAAAATAGTCTGCTTATATAGCACCAAAACAACCAAATCTAGAAATTGCACTACATAATTCACATGAGAACTTTGTCACTAGAAAAACAAGCATCACACATGAACATAGGAGAATACGTGATAGGGTGAACTGAGATATCTTACGTCTGACTCGCTTTCCTCCGGCCCGCTTTCTGTGGGGAAGAATCTTCTTGACATTACTCCAATGATGGTAATCAAGGATGTTCATTAGGCTCCACATGCAGCCTGGACGGTTGCCCCCAACACTCGAGTCCAGGCGTTCCAACTGCTTTCCCATTTTTCAGCTCAAGGGGAAGCAAATAATCCTCAGAAATTCGATATCGAGTTGACTATTGATCTGAAGATTCTCAACTATTTGGACCACTCCCTTGTAAAACCTGAAAAAAGATGGAAGAAAAAACCACCATATAAGCCACTAATACATCTAAAGGCCGGTTTGATAACCATTTCGATTTTATATTTTAGCTTCATTTTTCTCCAAAGCATAAACAACAAAACAAAGAATAGAAACTAAAAACGAAACGGTTTTCAAACTGGGGTTTTTTTAAGTGTTTGATCTTCAAGAACGTAAACTTCAGATGAAAATTCAGAGAGAACTGACTTCAGATGAAAATTCAGAGAGAACTGATATCAAACGGAATCTAAACAACATGGAAGGCATGTTTTCATACAGCTATTCAGATAATCTCAGAGCCTCTATTCAAAATTCAAAGGCGGGAGCAAACACCCAGTTCCATTTTCCATGCAACAAAACAAAAAACCTTGCAACTTTACCAAAGTTGATCAATTGATGTACTTTTGAGGTCCAAAAAACTTGAACCGAAAGCCGAAAAAAAGAAAAGAAGAACAACTTCAACTAATTAATGTTTGAACTAAACAACGCTTAGTATTTAAGATGGGAATTAAGCAAACTAAAACAACGATTAGTATTTAATACGGGAATTAAGCAAACGAACCTTAAAAGTAACAGAAGCAGATGTGCGAACCTTGGGAGAAGCTTGGAACAGTTTGCAAATCTATGGTGGGCTTTGAATAAGCTTGGAATATATGTTGGTTTGTGTGTGGCGTATACGTTAAGAAAAACAAGAGTAGAAGAAGGTGGTTAGTCCTCCAGTAAAGAGACGACCCGGGAAAGAGAAAGAGGAATAGGTAACCTAAGCTGTAATTACCCGCCAACAATCTCAGAACCATGGTCCTCCCTCTCTCTAGTCTAAATTATCAACCATATATATTTATTCTTTTTTTATTTTTATTTGAATAATAGCAGTTGATGTTGGTTGAAATGTTGTTCAAAAGAAATAACAACATAGACATATGATATTCAATTACGTTATCATTAGACTTGAGAGAATATTCAATCTGAGACAATTGTATTGATCAACATGTTTACATTTACACAGTTGAGACTGTTGAGAGTATCTCACATTAGAGATGTAAGTCTTGCATAAAGTGCTCACGAAATCTTAGGTTTCACCACACTTCACCAATTGGTTTTGCATTCGAAGTTTAAATTCTAGTATGATATCAGATCATGTTATTCACGTATCAAACTCTCTTTCAGACATTTATTTTGCGGTAAACTCTAATTGTATGATGGAAAAACATTCCTAGTGTTTGCAAAGCAAAGACAAAAAGGATTGGCAATGATATCAAAGGCCAAACAACATCGAAACACATCTTCAACTCTGCCTTAAAAAGAAGAAAGGGGAGACATAGATCAAGTTTAAAACATTGAAAGTTCAAAGCCTGCATGAGTAAAGTTTTTCACTTGGCTTAATGAATAATTAAAGTAATTTTTGTATGACACTTGCAATTTTTTGGCTCGTTCAAAGTCGTTGTAGGTCCTAGTACCCCAAGTTGCCCTTGAATATTTCAATATTCTATGCATCCGGTAGGCTGGAAAGGGATTTGCAGCAGCCAGTCAAAACTCAAAAGGATCTTTCATCACTTGGATAAGCATAACTAAAAAAAAATGTTTTTAATTATGTGTTTGCAAATATTTTGAATGAAATTTGTTATTTGTGCTTTAAAAATATTACCATGTAAGTTTATGAAATTATCAAAAGAAAATAAAGCACTATTTGTGTTACGACTCAATAGTTCACACTGAAAAAATAACATAATCTTGGAATGCTTTAAGATAGCTTTAAGCACCCTTGTCTTATAAGCCATTTTTCAGGAGCAAATTTTACCACGCAACTGATTCTGAGCGAGTGAGACCTCCTCAAACAAAGGAAGGAGCTACCATCGGACTAATGTCAATAAAATAGGCCAACGAGAAAAATTACAACAAAAAACAATATGTCAAACTGATTTATCGGTAGTAAATGACTCTTTATATTCAAACACCTAAATATTTTCAAACAAAAATCACGGCAGCGTACGTATTCGTGTATGATTGATTTGCACTTGCTATTTGGTTTTCTAGAAATTCTGAAAGTTGACTTGATTCAATCATCCATGCATGAAATTATCTATGTGGGATTAGAACTGAATTAGGTCAACAGAAATATGGATGTGGACCTTGCCCTTGACTTCAACTCCGTGGCTGAATATTCGTCTGATCACTTCAATAACACGTGTGAATCCTAGAAATTAACAATCTCATTAAGTAGTCTAATTAAAAAACTTAAGAATAATTAATTAGATAGTCTAATTAAGGTGTCAACTTTGAACTGTGTCAGTGTCAACCAAAGAAAAAAAAGAAAGAAAAACTTATAGGGGCTTGGCCCAATTCTGCTCTAGCGGTTCAGTGGCTTTAGAATTTACAGGCCGGTCCTAATTTTATAATTTGATTCATTTTTCAAAGTTTAGTTTTTTGCTTGGGCAGGCCGGGTTTGATTTCTTTCGATTCGGTTTTTTATAAGACCGAAAATTAAACCAAAATTATTACTCAGTTTAATTTGGTTTGATTTTCTTTAGTATAGTTCGGTTAGGATTAATTTTGGTTTATATTTATTCCTAAATAATTAAAAAAAAAAAAGCCTGGAAATTGGCTTTGCCCATAAAATAAAAATAAAAAAGTGGAACGAGATTAAGAAATTGGCAGACCTTAGAGCATTTTCAATGAAAAACCCTATTTAAGGACTTCCACCACTAACTTTGAAGACTCATTTAGGGACTTAAAGAGAATAGTCAGGTCCCTAAAAAAATATTATCTGCATCGGGAGGTCCTTATAGTATAATCCTTAAATATAGAGACTAAAATATCAACAACAAAAATCATTGTTCATGTAGTTGGAGTATTGTGACCGTTGTTAAAAGCAAAAAGCGATCTCTACTGTTGGAAGAGAAAAACCAAAAAGAGAAGTTGTTGTGCAACATTCCCATAAAGAG
The DNA here is from genome assembly GCA_035220775.1 of Malus fusca. Taxonomy (NCBI): domain Eukaryota; kingdom Viridiplantae; phylum Streptophyta; class Magnoliopsida; order Rosales; family Rosaceae; genus Malus; species Malus fusca. The sequence goes on from CM069069.1 coordinate 8,219,057, forward strand.
AAGGCATTACCACATGGATTGGGTTGTTTCTCACTCAAAATCAACAATGGGTTCACTCTTTGAGTCTCTATATACAGTCCTTACATTTGATGATTTCTTTGAGGTATCTAGCGAGTCCTTATAGGTTGAGATACTTTGAAGACTTCTATTTCAACCCATTAGAAGCTTTAAGAACTCTACGTTGTTAGGAACTCCATTTATGATCCACATTAGAGATGCTCTTAACCACGTCTCTAGGCTTACCTTAACTTCTAGCCTTACCTTAACTTCAACCATCTATGGGTATAATCAAACAATCACCATCTGGAATTTGAGGAGTTGTATGCTTACGACGGAGTTGTTTGCTGTCACTGGTTTGGAAATTTCAATCGATGAGAGTTTCCGTAAGTAAGACAGATAAGGAGGGGGTGGTACTCCTTTTATTTCTTTCATGATTTTTTACGCTGAGTTTTATCCTATAAAGCTTTTAATGTGGCCACTTTTAAGCTCTAAAAAAATCAGGCCATGTTGGGGGAAATTTGGCATCATTTGGCAGCCTTATTAGCAGCTGTAAGATTCATCATATCATATGCAAGCTTTTGCTTTCTTTTATTTTTATTTTGGTTTTTTAACCAAAATGAGCTATGAGATTGACATAATTTTTCACTTTGGTTCCTGAAATCGATAAAAGTTGTCCTTGAGTTTATCCACCACTAATCATTTTTGTCATTCCATGAAGATTCTGTTAAATAAAGATCAAAATGACAAAAATAACTAAATTTAATAAACAATGGAGAAAAGTGATTTGACAAAAATTGTGATTATTTTTGTTATTTTATCTTTATTTAATGAAGATTTTTCACCGAAGTACTAAAATGATTGATAAAAGAATCACTTCTATTAATTTTAAATTTCAAAGACTAAAATGAGAAATTATACTAATCTCAAAAATTATTTTAACTAAAAATCTAAATACTTTATGCTTTAACTAAAAAATCTAAATACTTTATGCATGAAGCAACAAAAAAAAGGCAGGTAGGTCAGTAGCACAGCCTCTTTTGTCACTCTATAAGTCTAATTTTAATTTCTCAGATGTTGGGTCAAGTCCCCCGCTTCTCATGTTGCTCTAACTCCGAGAACAAATGATTGATGTATAAAAAAAGCGCATTGTCCCTCCTTTTCAACCAATATTTCTTTGCATTCAAATTAATAAAAAGAAAAAAAATGATTTTGAATCTTAGGTAAATCTCAGTTTATTACCCTCATATTTCGTGGTTTTCAATATTTAATACATTAAGTTTTTTTGTCCTAGAGTCATACCTAAAGTGTTAATTGTGAGAGGTACAAGACGGTTTTTTTTTTTTTGAACCCCTTCTCAAAAAATAAAAAAAAATCCACGTTGACCTCTTAATGACACGTGGCGCCCAGTCATTGTCCACATATGCACCACATTATCAGTTAATGGCAGACTTAACAGTTTGATAAACGGATGTATGAGACTGTCCCAAAATTAACACTTTAGGTATGACTCTGAGACGAAAAAAACTTGATGTACTAAATGTTGAAAACTACCACGAAACATGAGGGTAGTAAACTGAAATTTACCCTTTAATGGTTCTTGTATATCAATTTTACAATTTTCAACAAGTTTTCCTACTATAAATTATAAATTTGAAATTTATAATTAAACAATTTTAATTGCAGCAATGATCCTTAAATATATACTCCATCCTCACTTTAGTCCCTTAATTCTATTTCTCAAATAAATCCTCACACTTGACACTTGGCCCTCACAAATTTGTGTAGTTAGGGACTATATACTTATAATACAAAAGCCGCTAAACACCACACCCAAATCCTCACAAATTAAGTAACTAATTTGAGAAATATATGACTGTAATAGTGGAAAATTAAAAGATACAGATCAATATAACATTACAAATATGTTTAGAAGTACAATCAGAAGCGAAACGAACGCTTTCAAAAATTACAAATAAAGCATTTGTAAGAAAACTGAAAGTGCTTATGAAATCAAATCAATTTTTCAGCAATTTATATATAGTTTTTTTTTTTTGTCAATAGTTTATATATAGTCTAGGTGCTTTACTTCAAACAAACACTTTAACTTTGAATATAAAAAAAAGGAAAACTAGTGAAAAGGTCTTGAAAACTTTGAGTTTTAACGAAAATGACAAAATAAAGAGTAAAATGAATAGTATCAGGATTGATTTTTTTTTGTAAAAATATGGTTTTTCGTTAAAGTGAACACTACCGGAAGTTTTTCGTTAAAATTCCTTATAAAAAATGAAACATAAGTAGAAGTGCGACATACAAAAATATAACCAAACAAATCAACTTGCGGTTTCATATGGAATTTGAACACCTTATTTTTCCCAACATTATGCTTAGAGTTAGCGTCCCAATAATTGCATGCGTCATGTGTGAGCCTTTTTCTTCTTTCTTTTTCTTAGACAAACAATACATTCATGAATATGATTTGGATATTGCTATTCACACATCATTTTTATATTTTTATCTCTCACATATTCTGGTTACTTTTTGTCTATTGATCTTCTTTAATTCATTTAGTCTGACGGTTAGAAATTGAAATAAATATGAAGAGATAAAAGCGGCGTGTAGATGACACCACTCATTTGATTTTCTATAGCAACTTTATTGTGAAATGCAGAACACTCATCTCAATCAAATGGTTTCATATCAAGTATCTGTCACAAACAGAGGAGAGTGATTTCTTCTTCCAGTTAAGACAAAGTTTTAGTGGTGCCATCTATTAATAGATGGTCTATTCCTTTCATAGATGTCAAATACGTCACTTGTCAGATAACATTTGTTACGTGTTCAAAAAGTGAATTACCCATTTAATAAACGGTTGCAACATAAAGAATTGGTGGTAATAGAATATCTCTTCTTTAATATGGATGTTCTCCATCCAAGTGAGATCCGTAAGAGTTTTTCCATATATGAGCTAATCAAACTTTTTTTTTTTGGTATGTCGGACAACAAGTAAGGGATTGTGATATACTTAGACCAAATACATGTTAAATAAAAATTGGTTTAATAAAAGGAATTAATGTAATTAGTTTTTTGAATTGGAGTTGGTTACAAACTCCTTTAAAAACTGACGACAACTGATAGGAGGAGCAGTTGCATCGTATAAGTGGCTTGATTCCTCTTCTCAAATCACGTTCGTTCTCTTATGATTGCTAGTCTTCCACTGCAAGTAAGTCCCATAATAGTTTCTTCATTTAAGGTTTACTGCAATATACACGTGTCATTCAAACGTAGTTTAAGTGCTTAATTGTTATGATCTTTGGATGATGTTAAAAAATGTCCAACAAGATCAGCTTGACATTTGATAAAATCAAAGTATATAAACTTCTACATTTACGTTTTTGTAAGAAGTATCTTACGAATGATATAGTTGGATAAATTTTCTCCTCTCACGGCACTCCAAATCCAATGGCAGAAGATAATTAGAAAATTACGAGAAATTAGTCAGCAATCGGATTGCATTAGTTGCGAACTTAAGTGAAGAAGCTGAACTCACCACTCTCTCACCTCCCAAAACAGTTAACTTGAGTTCCCAAGTTTCCGAACTTCCCATGTTCCTCCGCTTTACTTGCACTGTCCTTTGCCAGCTAGCAAATCTCCCCACCGCGAGTATCCCCCACTCAACCATCTCCCGCGACTGGTCAAACAAATCAACCACCACTCTCAGACACCAAAACTAAATGAACTATGTGCAAAAAGAATGAAATTTGTGGTATTTTCACACGCGTCATCTCTCACCCACTCTCTCACTCTCACTCACTCTCTCTTACACTTAAATCCAGCACCCACCAAAAACCCAAAACACTCTCTGCAGTAAGAGAGAGAGAGAGAGAGAGAGAGAGAGAGAGAGAGAGAGTTAAACAACCACCCCTACCTAATCCAAGCCACCATGGCCAATACATTTCCTACTTCCCATTTTACCCCTGCGGTCCTCCTCTATTTCCTCGTCCTCCTCTCCTCGTCCTCCTCCATCCACGCCCTCAACATCTCCACCCTCCTCTCCCCCTTCCCCGACCTCTCCTCCTTCACCTCCCTCCTCTCCTCCTCCATCTCCTCCGACCTCCTCCCCCGCTCCTCCCTCACCCTCCTCGCCGTCCCCAACTCCTTCCTCTCCTCCACCTCTGACCTCACGCGCCGCCTATCCCCTTCCTCACGCGCCGACGTCCTCCGCTACCACGTCCTCCTCGAGTACCTCTCCCCCGCTGACATCCTCCGCCTCCCTCCCTCCGGCAAGCTCGTCACCACCCTCTTCCAAACCACAGGCCGCGCCACCAACAACTTCGGCTCCGTCAACCTCACCCGCAACCCCTACACCGGCGTCGTCTCGATCCGCTCCCCTGCCCCCTTCTCCCCCTCAAATGCCACCGTTTTGTCCCTCGTCACAAACCTCCCGTACAATGTCTCCATCTTTTCCGTTAATTCCCTTTTACTCCCCTACGGATTCGACCTCATGGCCTCCGATGCCCGCCCGCCCCTCGGCATCAACATCACCAAAGTCCTCATCGACGGCCACAATTTCAACGTCGCAGCCTCCATGCTCGCGGCATCCGGCGTCGTCGAGGAGTTCGAGGCCGCCGAGGGCGGCGCCGGAATCACCCTCTTCGTCCCCACCGACACCGCGTTCTCCAATCTCCCGTCCACCGTCCGCCTCCAGTCCCTCCCGGCCAACAGAAAAGCGGTAGTTCTCAAATTCCACGTCCTCCCCTCCTACTACCCACTCGGTTCGCTCCAGTCGATTGTGAACCCGGTCCAGCCCACATTGGCCACGGACGACGGCGGAGCCACCTCGTACACTCTCAACATCAGCAGAATCAACGGCTCGATGGCCATCAGCACCGGGATCGTCCAGGCCGTGGTCACCCAGACGGTGTTCGACCAAAAGCCCGTGTCAATTTTCGGGGTTTCGGAGGTTTTGCTGCCCAAAGAGATCTTCGGTAGAAACCCGATTTTCGCAACGCAACCCGGGCCTCCCTTAGACGGGGCTCCGCCCCCCGACATTGCCCTCTCGCCGGAGAGCCTGAATGAGCCTCCGTCGCACCTCTCTTCGCCGCCGGGTTTTCGCGAAGGGATCAGATCAGATGCTGCTACTTCTGCAATCAATGGGTTCCGGAGCTTGTGGATTGCATCTTGTTGTATAGGATTGTATTTAATGGTATGAGATTAAATTTTTGTTATTTTTGGTTCTTAATTACTAGATTTTTTGTGGGTTTTTTTTTCACACATTGAATTGAATTTAGGCTGCAAAAATCAAAGAAGCCATTTTTGTTTTTAATTTGTTAAAATTGTGTTAATTGCTGAATAATTTTATGTCAATCAGAAGAAAGAACAGATTTTGTTTTATTTTTTTAGTTTCTTGGATCTGGTGTTTTCTACCGTGGAAGATGTTCAAAGTTTGATCATAAGATCTAATTCATTTGCTTTTTACCAGCCACATCTGCATTTGCAGAGTTGCATTGATCTTACTTTGCAGTAACTTGTGGTAAATAAAATTGGGTAGCTTTTGCCTTTAACTGACTAGCCCATCGAACCCATGGGTAATTTTTATTTTTCAATGTGTGGAAGCACCCCAAAATGTAGAAAATCTGCAAATTCTTTCTGGTGGAATCTGCAGGCTTTGAGAAAAAAAAGTAGGAAGAAGGAAGCAAAGGGATCAATTAACTTAGGTACAAAAATTATTAGATTAAGTACTTAAAACTCTCTAACCTTTTACTGTTAGTTTATATTAGTCTTTTTTTTTTTTTTTAAATATTTCAAACAAATAAAAATTTATTAGAAATGTCACATCCGTTAAGCTTCAATTAATTTCTGTAAATGAACATGTGGCAATTATGGATCCCACTTATATGCTTACTTGGACACTAAAACAATGATAAAAATAGGGAATTGTTATTGGCATTCCAAAAATTTCATTCTGCACACTAAGCTTTCTATATTTGGAAAGAAAAATACACTTGTGAGGAGTGTATAATGAGATTTTTAGAGTGGAGGTATATTGATGATGTAGATAAATTAAGCCCTAATTAATTTAACATAAATTTATGTGGGACTTACTGGATATGACATTTTCAATAAGTTGGGTACTTGTTTGATATAGACCAATTTGGATTGCCATTTAGTACTACGATTTGGTAGTATTTCTCTTTGCTTAGAAGTGAGATGTTTTAGGTTCAAATCTCGTGAATGGCGAATTCGATACCAAATTAGGTTGCTTATTGTATGACTTAGCTAAACTTTCCTTTATCCTAGTGTAAAAATATCGATGTAGTAAAAAAAAATGGTAATTGTTTTTTTTTTTTTTAACTTTTGCTTCCTTTTGTCATACTCATAATAAAGTTATGAAGCTTTCATTTTTGTGTTTCACACGATATCCTTCACCATTTTGAACATTTTTGAACCACATTATTTTTCGCATAGCGATAACATTAGTGAATTAAATAAGCTGTTAGAAAAAATAGAAGGTAGGATCAAATTCATACTAGGATGCATAAGTAAAGCGCCATCTGTTAATGTTAAATCCCACATCAGCCATAGAGAAAGAAGAATAAGAGTTTAAATAGAATTACTCCATTTTAACGAACATCAAGACTTTTTATTATAAAACCTCATATTTGATAGTTTGGGCAAGTAGTAATTATCAAATTGGGAACATTATCCGGGTTACTAGAGTGGATTAATAAATGGAACAAGATGATTTAATAATCATTAGTTTTGAAAAGGAAACAATAGATACAAAAAGAAAACCAAACATGTTCTAAATTTCCATTTTTAAATAAAATTAATTTGTATAATTGTATCATCTAAACCTCACACAGTCCCAACTGGCGTGCTGACCACGCAGCCCTGCAAAATACATTTTCGTCCCCTGCTGGTAAGGCAAATGTTTGGTTTGGTATTGATGTTCTTTTATAAAAAGTGGGTATAAAAAAATTGAACTTTAAAATGTGTTTGGTACACACTTACAAATAGCTTATTTTCATAGTTTTGGATGAAAAAAAACTGAAAATGTGAAGTAACAAAAATGAACTTATTCTCACAATACAGCAGAAACGGTTTTTTTTTTTTTTTAAAGTACAGCAATACCAAACCAGCTCAAATTGAGACCAAAATAAAATGGAATTGCTTTTCGTCCACATCACCTCTTCTTCTAGGCGCTTGCATTTTATTTTTTATTAATTTTCTTTTAATTTACTAAAAATTTAGTAAATAAATTGCCAGAGTGTGTGGGGAGCTCTACTCCCCAAAATAAAATGTAAAATGAAGAAAATTGAAAATTTGGTGTTTATTTTTTAAAGTCTTTTGTTTAATCAACAATTAAAAAGTTACTACTCAGTACTACGATTTGGGGTATTCCTCTTTATTTATGAGTGAGAGGTCTTAGATTCAAATATTTTGAATGAAAAATACGATATTAAATTAAATTATTCATTTTGTGATTTAGCCGAATTTCTCATTTTCTTAATATACAATATATCTTTGTATAAAAAAAAAACAATTGAAAAGTTGGTGGTGGGGAAATCAGAAATGTAATGAGTGAAGAGAAAGTGCATGACAGATCATGGTGTGGGCCTTAGAAACGGACGGTATCGACGGAGGATGTGGTTCTGTTCATGCATTTTAAAGCCGTTCGATGTTGATTGGACTAGCAGAGGGCAGGGGGAGAGCAGGGCAGTGTACGGCCAGACCTAGTTAAACTATTAAATCATAGGGAGGAAATCTGCAGTGTGATGTGCTCAGACGCCTTTTTTGCACTCTAGAGGAGGATTATCTCTCCTTCTATTCTTATCATCTTTCCTTCCCTCCTGTCACAAATTGTTTTTTTTCTTCTTCTACCTATTAAAAAATTAATATAAAACGTTGATGTGGCTTAACCGTAATCATTCAAATAGAAGAGAAGGGAAGAAGAGGGAGACTCGGAGGGGAGAGAATCTTACTACCTTTATTTCTGGGATACGCCTTTGATGGTGATGTTTGTTTATTGGCGTCCAGATTAGACAGATGAAACAGGGTTCCTTTTAAGTGAATTTGTCTTGCAATTGATGACATCAATACAAGAGATCTTAGGTGCGTTTATTGTACCGGATTATCTAGGACTGAACTAACTTCTAAGATTAAACTGAACTGGCTTGACTTGGACTAACCAGGAAAAAAATAATGAAGTGTTTGGTGCAGCAACGAACTATATGTCTTGGACTAAATTATGAAGGAAAACAAAAAGGTAATTAGCAAACCGAATTTTGGTCTCAAAAACATTTTCGAATAATGAATTGGATACAAAACAGAAGCAAACTGGATGATGTGAAGAAATTTCGAGCTAACAGTAATCGTAAAAGAAATTGCAGAAATTGGAAACCGAAATATACCCATTTTGCTAAAAAAATTGCAGAAATTGCTAAACGCCCACAACACTATAGCAGCAATTTACACAAATCATAACACTAAATTCACAGATAAATTGGTTAAAAAAAAAAAACCAAATTCCAAGTCAACAACACAATTCCAATCACCATTAGCAGAAATTGCAAATCTTGTGAGGGTTAGAGCAAGTACCAAAAAGCAAAACCGAAATCAAGTGGCAAGAGAATAAAAAATTGGGGACTTTCACATCTATGAAATACAAAATCTATGATTTCGTAAACATCAACAATTATCTGTGACTTAAGTTTCAGTGGTCGGTGGGATGGTCTGGCGAGGTCGTCAAGTAGGATGAGAACACGAGAGGAGTCGATCGGCTGACTGGTTGGGGAGTGGTGGCTGAGGCCGAAGGGGTCAAGCAGACGAGGACGCGAGAAAGGAGTCGATCAGACGACGACGCGGCGGTGTTAGGTACTCAAGCCCAAGGGAAGAGCCCAACCTAAAAGACTAGTCCAATAGGTGGGAAAACCCCAAGGACTTAAGTACCACTACACCATTTCCGGTGTAGCCAATGTGGCATCATAACATCACACCATCATTCAGAAGACCCAACGCCCACAACGGCCCTTACTCTGGTGGCTTTCACTCTTAACGTTGGCACACCCTTTGGTCGTCCCGTTAAGGTAGCCATTTCCAAGTCGCCTCATCCTCAGCGTTGGGACCCAACACCCACAACGATCTTTACTTTGGCGGTGTTCACTCTTAACGACGGCGCACCCTTTGGTCGTCCCGTTAAGGTAGCCATTTCCAAGTCGCCTCCTCATCAGCGTTGGGACCCAACACCCACAACGATCTTTACTCTGGCGGTGTTCACTTTTAACGACGGCGCACCCTTTGGTCATCCCGTTAAGGTAGCCCTTTCCAGGTCGCCCCCTCTGCAGAGTCGGGAACCTAGGCTCTGATACCAATGTTAGGTACTCAAGCCCAAGGGAAGAGCCCAACCCAAAAGACTAGTCCAATAGGTGGGAGGATCCCAAGGACTTAAGCACCACTACACCAAAGGGCCTAGAGGTTTGGATCTTATCAATGGCAACCATCGATTTTATAGGTTCTTTTGAGCCTCCCACCAAATTAACCACATAGTGCATCCCAACAATTCCAAGGATAAAAATTAACAAGCAGCAGAATGCATATATAAGCTTCATACTAAACAATTGTTGGCTGAAGGCATCAAATAAGGATTCAACAATGGAAATACCTCTGACAATATTGAATGCATATTGTCGAATAGCTTAAAAAACATCTGCAACCTTAGCATGGGTTGGAGTTGGGTATTCTAACATTAACTCAAGAAATTGATAAGCTACAGTAACATTAGCTCTATTGTGCTCTTTGGACCAGTTTTCTTCATTATTTGTTTCCAAATTGAAGTCAGAACAGGGGAGCTGAATGGCAAGACAACCAAGTTGCGCAACTAAGGCTTTCATTTTGTACCGCTTAATCTCATAAAGCAATGCCCCTCTTATGTTACGAGACACTACTAACAAATGCAAAAGGCTTTGAACATTCTGTAATTTGTACTGATAGGCATGGGGTGGTTCCCATGTCCCAACCCTCCTAACTACAACCCAAGAGACTAGTGATGGCATAGCTGCATGATGCCAGTCACCACCATACTGCCTCGAACAAAAGCATGACTGTTTTTTACCCATGCGCTTGCCCTCCTTGCACGGAAGATAAAGCATTAGCTTTACATCTTGAGCCAATGCATCTCTAGGATCCCATACTGGCCGAAAGTCGAGGTTACTAGGGAACAACACAGAGAAATCAGCATGTAGATCGATAGCCAAGGCACAAAAAGTGATTTCCCAATGATCCTTGAAAGAGAGTATGAATTCAAAATAGGTGCCCCTAATATCCTCACACTCTCTCTTCGACATTTCATCAAACAATGTAGCTTCCTTATATTGCATCACTTGTAGTAGACAAGTAAAATGCATGGCATGATTAATTAAGTGTAGATGTGGGATCAAAAATTGAGGGTACTTGTCACAATGGTTCTCCTGTTGCTTGGAACAGAGCATCACCCTTAGAATTTTAGCTAATCCCCTCCCGGATCCCATCCATTCCAGAATTCACCTATAATTATGCAAAACTGAGGGCATACAACCATGTTATGAAAAAGAGGGGTCATTCGATCAAAAAGGTTTCCTGTAGCATCCTCACTTTGTCTCTTAGCTATTTCATCAAATACTTTCTCTGTATTCAAAACCATCACAAACTTGCCAACCTCATACATGTCGACCCAACCATTTATCTCAGTCAAATAAGCATCATTCATGACTACCTTACCATCAATATAACATGCAAGGAAACTATGGAAAAGCCAATGCCACATGGCTTTCCGATTTTTAAACTTGTAAATCAAAGATCTCAATACCTCATGGCGACGTTTCATGGTGTTTGCATGAGAGATACCTACAGATTAAGTAGCTCATGCGTTCCTGAGGGGGAAACCCAGAACATGCGCCATTGTTGTAGCTTCCTTGGTGCTCAAAACGGGTTTGTGACTATGAGCGTGGGCTGATTCAGTGCTAAAGGTTGCTGAAATCGAAAATAGTAGCGGCGTTGTGGTTATCACCGAATCATGAATTACATTCTTCGAACCAAGCAGCAAAACTGTGGTTGCAGCGGAGTCGTTCGAGGGTGGCTTGACGGCCGAAGTTGCCAGTGCTCGCAATAACGGTGAAGATGAGAACGGCAGTGGAGCTTTGGATTATCGCCAGAATAAGTTGAGATTGGGCTCCTCTAGCACAGATTGGGCTCCAACGTAACTGGATAGGCTCAATCACAGGAGAAGCATGATGATCAGTGGCAAGAGGGGCAGAGATGCCTTCCCGGTGCTTCGAGAATGCATCTCTCTACAAAATTTGTCGAAATAGGCAGGAAGCTTGGTTGTGAAGACCTTTTCGATAGCAGCGTTAATGAGGAAAGGTAACGAGGCCATCGTAGCCTCCAAGGAAGCAACACGATCTTCCAGGGAAGAGAAACGAGGGGCAGCGGTTTGGCGAGTGTGCACATGAGGGAAACCAGGATTCGAGAAAGATGATACCATTGATAAGATCCAAACCTTTAGGCCTTTAATCAACTTACAAGTAACACAGAGGATAGAGAGGAAGAGGGAAGGAAGACGAATGAGCGGAGCTCTAATATTTTTTGTATTGATTTCTTTTGTAAAATTATGATCTGACTTTTACATCCAAAGCATGAGCTTATATATAAGTTTCCACTAAAACAAATTGCCAGCTGGCAATAACTAATCACTCCCTAATACTCATATTTAGTCTGCTATTACATCACTAATTGTGATCGAGATACAGGATCATAACAGGCGAAGAGTGGTGGCTGAAGCCAGAGGGGTCAAGCAGATGCAGATGCAATAGAGGAGTCGATCAGATGATGCGAGAAAGAGAGAAGTTGAGCGTATAAGGACGAGAGAGCACAGTCTTAGCAATCCCATAGGTTTCGAGGGGACTCGCTAAGGCCAGCTAGCGAGGCCTGTAGTCCGTGCGAGTGAAAGCTAATCTCATTAAACCTAATCCCTCCCAGTAACAAACATAAGATTTCACTAAGTTTTAGTGTAGTCTAGTCTAGTAAAACTTAATGAAGGTAAACAAACACACCCTTAATGTATTATTTGAATATATGACAATAAAAAATATTATCAATGATGTCACTGAAACAGTATATTAACTTTACAACAGATTATGTGGTTTGTTTGAAGACTTTTGAAACTTTTGCAATATGATCCAAACTCATCCATTCAACTGAATTAGTGATGCAGTTTTTAATTTAATTTGGAAGTGATGATATTGGGCTTCATTTGTGAACAAGTGTTTGATCCAAAAGAATGAGTTGTTTGTTTTTATTTTCTTTTGTACAACGATAATACTAAAACAAAGAAAGAATAAATTGGTATCAAACTCATCATCAACGAAATTCAAATCTCAGACCTTATTTACATATAAAAATGAATACTACTAAGTCGTAGTACTAACTGACAAAGAATGAGTTGTTTAGGTTATAAAAAAAATGAGGCTACAATTCAAACCCTAAGAAAGTGACTGAGATAAAGCTCTAAGCATTCGATAGCTCAACAGGGTTGTAGTGGTTAAAAACATTCATCTATGCATTCGAGATCTTATATTAAAGTACCTTGTTTCTCTTGCATTGATTCGGGGACATAAATAAGGTAGCAATAAAGCATAACATGAACTCAAGGTAAAATAGTATTACTACTATAGTTTAGTTAATTCGAATTTCAGACATGAAGATGTCACACTATTTACCCTTGCATCCAAAATCCTGTGTTAGATTCTCCTTACCCTGCTATCATTTGCATAAATGCAACGCTCGTTTTGATAACTTTTTAGTTTTAGTTTTCACGTTTTGTGTGTAAAGAAAATATAAGGGGAAGACAAAGAACGGTTATGAGAGGATGACAATAGAATCTTGAAACTATTCAAATAGTTCAAATAGTTTTTGGTTTTTAGTTTTCATGTAGTGCACCTTTCGTTGTATATACATAACATTCTTCAGACAAATGTACATACATTACTTCAACATCTCTCTTACCATCTTTCCTCCACAAAATCCTTTTAATTTGTGAGAGTTGGGTTAAATAGAACATGCAGATTGCTTCAGAATATAGGGTGGTTATAACGATTGAAGCATATGATTTTGAAGGCGATTCGTTACAAATTTATCTTCTATGCTTAAAAATTAAAAAACGAAGAGTGTTTTCCCCAAATTTGAAGAAGAGGAAGAGGAAAACAATGGACTCAATGTTGGTGAAATCTCAGCCAAACCCTCCGGCAAAAATTGGAGGTCAGTACGTAGCAATACTGGAAAGCCAAGGGCAATTGTGCAAACTATAATTGAACTCGCTGAGTGTACAATCTTTTTTCATTGACGAAGAGTTAACCTCGCATAATCCTTCTTTATTAAAAAAAGCATCAATGATCTTTTTTGCACTGTTTATTCCAACTGAAGTGAACTAGGATTATAAGGAACAATAGGCAGCAGGTCCTCACTGCAACAAAAAACGTAGAGGAGGCCAGCAAAGGTATGTGGCTGAATTCCTCCATGGTTTGAGGATTGATTCTCAATCATTATGTAGGATTACAAAGCCTTTATTTACATGTATACTTTCTATACAAGAAATACATAAAAGGAAGCACGATGTTATGATCAGTAGTAGAGCTGGCACGATGTTATGATCAGTAGTAGAGCTGGCCGAGACAAGGGCAACTGCAGCCAAGGTCAACGAGTTTGCTTATTGTAAAAGCCTTGGAGATCTTACGGCAAAAGCTTACCCCAATTGACAACCCACCACATTCAAAGAAGTTGGCTTGGATTAGTACAAGAGACACTGTGTCTGATAGTGTGGATTCTTTCTCAGTAGGAATCAGCTGTTCTAAGACCCCAACATCAGGTTTCTCCAAAATCTTCCATACGGGACAGTTGACTTGGGCTACAAGAAATCCAACCCATGATCATCGCAACAGATTGAATCAATTTTTTGAAACTCTCCTGCAAAGGGGTAGAAGCGAGTGAGGGCTTCAGATAATTATGTTTTTAGAAAGTTGGATCTCTCAGAAAACAAAGAATGGTGATCAATAATATCATGAACCCTAGTTTTTTGGGATAGAAGAGAAGTAGTGGGACATAAATATCAGGTTCAAACTGGTCATAAAAAGAGAGGGTCAGATTTCTAAGGTGGGGAGGAGTTGGAGACGATGGTTTAATGGTTTCCTTCTCAAGGATTTTAACATTGATTTCTGAAGCCATCTTTTGCTCAACCCTTCGAGCTTAATAAACATAGAAGGACCCTCCATGTATATGCCGGAGTTGGAGCTCTAGTGGAAGGTTTCAGGAGCGCGGAGCGCGCGCTGGAGTCATTGAACGGAGGAGACACAATGTGGTCGTTAAAGTCTTTGCATGCATGGCATTGGCAAGCCAGCAGGAGGAGTTGGGCTGGCAAACATAATTGAGCCTATAACGCTGCATGGCTAGCCTAACCATCAAGTATTGGGCCTGGTCATGTATGCCTGCTATAGAGGAGTCTTGAAATATATGTTGGTCTTTAAGATTTAACAGGAAATTTGTTGTCAAAATGATATCTTCAAATAAGTAAAGTTTCTTGTGGTAATAAGAAATTACTGCCTATTGATGATTTAACATTAACATAAGAAGCCTTAGCGGACGAAAGATGGCCTTCAAATACTCGCGAGAATCCAAGTCCACTATTGAGTTTCTAGTGGCCTGGATAAACTAGCTTGTGGGAGGAAATATGAACATTGATAATTGGATTATTACTTAAATGCTGAAACTTTAATCTACCTATCATTACTTTTCTGCTAATAGTCTGACGCAGCTAGCAGAACTCAAATCCTTCCCTTGGTCTAGTAAGGTCTCATAGAGAAATTAGCTCAATAAGGCTGACTAAGGAATATTTTCAACATGATCAACAAACGAGATAACAATTCATATAACCGTGGCTCAGTCATATGCCACGATATTTGATGTGGTTACGAGGTGTCCCTAAGACCATCTCCACCCATTGGCCTTAAACCTAAAATTTTTAGCCCAAAAAATTTAGGTTTTAACCCACAAAAAGTTTTTCTGCTCTAACCCTTCTGGCCTAAAATTTTAGCCCCAGATTATTAAAGAATGAATTTAGACTATTTTTTTTTCTTTCTTAAAGTAACATTTTAAAAATAAAAAAATACGTAGACTATCCTAATTTAATTTTATGAACATTTTAACCTAAAAATATTTAGATTCTGACAAATACTAAAAAATCACTAACTGACACCATGAAACTCATTAAACACTATGAAAAAAATATGAAACAAATGAAAGATTTTCTTTTAATTACTTTAGCTGTTAAATTTCATTAAATTAGATCTTAACCGTTGGATTCAATGAATTTATAAATATAAAACTAAATAAAATATACATATATGGTGGGCCAACCCCACTAATCCTGGGCTAAATTTGGCTTCCATTTGAGTTTTAGGTTTTAGGCCATATTTTAGCATTGGGTTGGGTTGAGTTTTTTTTTGGGGGGGGGGGAATAGAAGTGTAAATTTGAGTTTTAGCCCAGGGTTGGAGAAGGCCTAAACGAGACACTTAACTAATGCACTGTGTCACGTCTCACTAAAATCAGACTAATGACTTCATGAGCATGAAAAAAGATCTTAAACAAGGCAATCATCAGAATGCTACACGTGCCCTAATTAATCACCTTCAAGCTCAAACTTGCCACTATGTAAGGCCACGACCATCCTCCATGAAGAGGTAACTGCTCCTACGCCAAGAAACTAAAGTATGCACATTCATTCCATCTACTAAATCTAACATAGACATCAAAGACTTTTTGGCTCAAACCACATTAGTGTGACAACTTGTCTATATTTTTTTTATTGCAGGATGACCAGAATAATTCTATGTTTCTATAGAATTCGTTCCCTACAGTGCGTTCATGTTGAAATATATATATAATTCACATTAATGATATATACAAACAACATATGATCATTCTTCTTTCCATGTGGAAACTGGATTTGTGAAAAAAAAAGAAAAAAAAAAAAAGATTGATCAACACAATTGATGTAAAGTCTAGCGCGTGATTACTGCAAATGATTATAACATCCATTCACATATTTCCTCATTTGAAGTCAAAACCAAATAGTCGTAAATGTGACTAGCATTTTGGAAATGACGAATGCCCTACAAACCGTGGCGTTGCTCGTACGCAAGTACACCAAGTTAAATTTGAGTGCAAATAATACCCCTAACAATTATGTAATTATGTATTGAATCTCGTCATTGCCTAGTGAAGCAAAATGAAGAACCATAAAATTCTTTTGAATCGAAGAGTCAAATTAACTAGCTCATGTAGATTGATTTAGGAAATATAATGGTTACGACAATTGAAGTGTATGATTTTCGAAATGATTCACTAGTGATTTGTATACCATTACTTAAAAATAAAGAAATTATCCCCAAATTTGAGGAAGGGGTAAACAAAGGAAACAATAGACTCAATGTTGGTGAAGTCTCAGCCAAACCGTCCTGTCAAAATTGCCAAATTTAGGACCAAGATGTGGATGGCACAGGATGGTGACAACAATGTTAATATGTACTGCTGGTTGTAAATATTAGTGGTGGGCAATGGTGGTGGTGGTGGTGGTGGAGGAGGAGCTTAACCTAATGACAGTGACCATGGTGCCTAAGCTATGAATTCCTTTTCAGTCAAACTCTTTAGATTGTGTTTGCTCTATGGCTGGCATTTATGTTCATTTAAATCTCTTTTGGTAGACTCCTAAAATTAAAATCTGTCTAGCACAAAGTATATAATATTTTTTCTATCCGAGATTCACTCTTGCAACTATTTCACCATGTGACAAAGTTTTTATTAGGCGGATGATGCACTTTTTAAACACGTTTAAGCATTGACAAACCAGATGAAGCGGTGCTAAAACTGTGAAATAGTTGCCAGAGAAAATCTCTCATTTTCCCTCCCTATTTTCCTTGCTAATCAAGTTTCCTTGATTTTGCAACAAAATCAACATTCTGTTTGCAGGTTGAATTAATAATCTTAATTAACAAGATTTTTTAAGGTTCAAGTTTTGTCTATGTGCATTTGGAAAAAGGAGACCTTGTAATTAAAGTCAAGAAATAAGATTAGTTGTTTTAGTCCTCCTTTCATTAATTTATAATTTGATTGACTGGTGTGCTGCCTTACATGATATAAATTGTCAAACAACATTCATGAATCATAATTGATCTTTGGCACTTTTTTAAGGGATCCCTTTTTATTTCTCAAATTAGGTAACCTTAAAATACATAATTTATTCCCAGTCGAAAGGCACCATGATCAAGCCATTTAAGTTATATCTTATTGGGTTTAAACAAAGTCTAACAGTTGTTAATTTATTTTAATAATTAAGGGAAAGAAAGATCAAGAACAAAAAAGACAGATTGATTACTAAAGATGTCATGACATGCACATTATTGGGTTCTCCTTATTTACTTAAACAAAGGCTTAGCTGAAGTGTATAGCATTTGGAATCCATTGGTCAACAAACATGGTGGCAGCCATGGACAGAGCCATAAGTTTTTAGTGGTAGCATTTTTTAACGATGAAATTAAGTTTAAAATTCGATACAATGTAAACAACTTATCATCCAACTACATGATTAGAAAGTTAAGATTGTAAACTATTAGTTTACATGACTAGGAAGGGTGAGAGGATAGGATAAGTATAGAACGTACGAAGATAATTCCTATTTTTAGTTGGAGCAATTTTCCATCGCAAAAAAAGTTGAGTGGGGACAACTGCTCCCAGTAGACATATGATGGTGGCAGCAAACTTTCAAAAGGATGAGAAGGTAATGGTAAAGAGAAGTGATTTATGCACTGCTCTTATTCTCTTACTTTTGTCTTCTAACCGTATGATTGGATAAGTCAGAGGACAATCAATGAATATAAACGAACGGAGAAGTGCAAATGTGAAAATCACTATGGTAAGACGTAGTTTGGGAGTGAGGTGCTTAAAAAAAAAACACCCATGAAAAAAAGCTGTGAGGGTTTTAGGTGTTTGGTAAACTGAAAAAAAAAGGGCTTATTTTGGAAGCTGCTGTGAGAATAAGCTGAAATTAAAGGAATAAGCTGAAGCTGCTATTTGCAGCTTTGGAAAACTGGCTTTTTTTCAAAGCACACGGAGCTACAGTGCTTCTTTAATGAAAAGACCCACTATTAGACTGATTTTTTTTTTCCAAAAGCACTTTTACAAAAAAAGTTTACCAAACACTCTGCTGATTTATTTCACAGCCGCTTATTCTCACAGCACAGCCGCTTATTCTCACAACAACTTTTTTTCAAAGCACAGCAATACCAAACCAGCCCTAAGTAAAACCCATCAAACTGAAACAAACCAAAAGAAAAAAAAAGTTGAAACCCATTGGATGCATCTTCTTTTACCATATATTATTTGGCAATATAATAACAAAAAATGATTTAAAGATCCATAGCATGATTATTTTTATCTCCAAGTTGATGAGTCAATGGATCATGCCATTATCTTTCTTTTATTTCTTGTAGAGTTGTTTAAAGGCCACACTAATTGTGCTCCCAAAAAATTAATTTGGAAATGCATGCAAGTCATTGTTCAAATATTAAACTATTCAACTTTATATGGATTCATTACATGACATTTTATTAGAATTCTGCATAAATTACATTTGAAGATTTGAGTCCAAGATTGTGAAATCTTTTCCACAATATCGGTGGATATTTTACTAACAAAATAATAAGTAAACAAAAGTTTGCTGAATAAAAATTCACTTATTCACAAAGTCTCACATGGTTAAGATTAAATTTTACAATGGTAGTGTTAAAACACCTGTTGGAGAATAGGATCTCACATCAGTCATATGACAAAATAATACATAATTAATATGTGTGAATTTCCACCACTAATATCACCGAGACTTTTTATGATAAAACTCAACACATAGTAATAGGTGGTTAAGTTGTGACAACATCGGTTATATTAGTGATGGAACATGCTTCGGCCTACAAAGTTTATCAACACACCCCATATTTAAATCAATGGTTGAAATAACACTTAATAAGGTTACACTATGGAATACGAATTTCACATAAACTTGGCCCCGTATATATACGCATTCATCCCCTAACTAGTAAATAACTTAATAAGATAATATGTGAATAATTGAGATACGATAATATGTGAATAATTGAGTGTGTGGTTTAGTTTAATATGCAGATTTGCACATAAATTAAGGCCTATTTGATTATATGTTAGGTAGGATTAGTTTATGATAAAAGGTTCAGGGTGCTGATAAAATAGACAAAAGTTTGGAAATAGTGGGTGGGTCAAGGAGTGAAGCAAATGGATGTGCATATGTATATGGGTGATGGTGGTGGTGGCTTAGGCAGGTTACTCCACTTGCTATATTGGAATGATGATGGGCTTGAATTATTTCATGAATGGGATAGAATTAAGAAAGTGGCAATTGATGGGATGAGAAATGTTAAGAAGACTTTAGATGAATTCTCTGTCATTTTATAGTTTAACGTCAATTTTTGTATCAATATTATAAAATATTATTTCAAAACATGAGATGACGGAGAGTTCATAGAGAGTCTAACTTTTAAGAAAGTCTCCTTAACATTTCTTGGAATGGGATTTCTATTGTTTAATGAATAATATTAATAACCTAGGTTGATGCCTACTTACCCTCTTAATATAAACTTTTGAATGCTTGATTAAGGCATATAATATTCCCAAATAAATCTTTATTTTTCTCAAGTGTCGGATGCAATCATTCAGCTAAAAAATAATTACCTTTGCCTCATGATTTTCAATTGTGGTTGCGAAAATACTATTTTCATGACACTAAAATATTGTCACGGGGTAGAGTTAATTCACATTTTATTTTATAATACAGTTAAAAGATAAATTTATTTACTTTATTATCAATATTACTAACGAATCTACATGTTATAACTTGAGAAAATTGTCTCGAGCTAGGGTTTTTTGTCCCCATTTTTTGGGTTTTTTTTTTGTCAAATCCATTTTTTGGGTTGATGTCAACCATGTTTTCAAGTTTCCATTTGGATTGGTTGTGTTATAATTGTGCGTTGTATCTAGTACTGGTTTAGTACTGATGTACTTTTATAAAAAGTGGGTATAAAAAAAAGCTGAGCTCAAAAATGTTTGGTAAACACTGCTTATTTTCACAGTTTTGGGTGAAAAAAAACTGAAAACGTGAAGCAGCAAAAATAAGCTTATTCTCACAACACAGCAAATCGGTTTTTTTTTTTTTCAAAGCACAACAATATCAAACCAACCCTTAGTTTGGTGGTGATTTCTACCTCGATGTCAGTGTCTACCCCATAGTAGACAACGGCGATCGCTCATCTGTATTTTATAGTCTTGCTACATTTGAGTTGTTTTAAGCGTGTATTTGGTATACCTTCGTTGTGTTATGTCAAATTTTCAACTAATATGTACTAGTGCCGAGTGTTATTTTCGTGACTGAATTGAAGATTTCATTGATTGATGGTTGTGCATGATTTTCTCTGGATCATGTGTCAACTCTGCATTTGAATTCCTCTCAAATGTTAAATTAGGTTAATGTCTTCCATATTTTTCTTCTCACGCTAAATACGATTAGACATTTTCGCGTTTTTCGAATTTTTGTCAATGCCAAATATAAGTTTGAAAAATCAAGATTCAATTTGACATAGAGATTTGACTAGTAGGATTGAAATGAATGTTTTGAATAAGATGTTTTCTCCAAACTTCATTTAAAAAAAAATGTTCAATCTTTCTCGAGCGTGGGAAGCAACCACTCAGGAGGCAACCAATCCACAAACGATTTTGAGTATACAATTGTAGGCAAACTATACTCCAAAATAGTCCTGCACTCATTCCAAATTGCTAAAATGTTGGGTACGAGTTTCAAATTGGGGTAACGAACCTTGTATGTGATTAGGTGTTAGACAATTTTTCATATTGTTGATTTTAGGTAGTGCTATCCACTCATTCATTTTTACTTCCCACACACTTCTCTCAATTTTCGATCGTCAGATCAAATGAATTGAAAAAGATCAATGATAAAAGATCAACAATGGTGTGTGAGAGATAAAAATAAATGTGTGAATAACACATTCCTTAATTTTATGGTAAAACTTAACTTTTTAAAAAGAATTCTCTTTTTATAATTGTAATACGAACAAAATATATAAATGACCAGAAATAATTCCTCGTCTTAACTTGACTTATGGTAATTTTTCTTTTGTCTTCTTCAATCTCTTCAACCACCTTGTTTTTACCTTCCAAAACATCATTTACATTGACTTTAACTTCATCTTTACCGTAAAATCCATATAATTCTTGCTTGAAATAACCTCACTTTCTTTTGTCTTTTGATGTTAGGCCAATAGTATGTGCACTCAAATTCGAATCTTCCTTCCTGTAAATTAAAGTAATTTAGTTAGGATATTGTCTTGTATATATATAAAAACAAAGGTATTTTGGTTTCAAATTGGAAACCTTGCACCTCTAGATAAAAAAAAAACCAAGTTACCACTTCGCCCTCCAAATTTAGTGTGAATCAAGGTGGAGCTAGCCTTTAGGTTTCATACAAGTTTGACAGTCGTGGTAAAATCCAAGCATATTTGACAATTTCATGTGTCTAAATTGGAGGCAATTTTGACATATTTAGTTGTCTAGATGGTCAAGTCTTACTGGCATCGGCACAAACATGCACATCCTTACCCCAAATACTGTCATATACGATCGCCTCTTTTGCCAAAATCCTTATTTTGAAACCAACAAATTAGACCAGCTCTTTGAACTCTTCCAAGTTCCAACCCCTTGTGTGCTTCAACAACTGTAAAGTCTTCTTTCAATGTCTAAAATTGTGTATCTTCCAAACCTGCAAAAGTTAGAAGGCTAATCCAAACTCAATTGTGATACTTCTTTACAACTTGGGTTTTTTTTAGCAGAGACATTTGGTTGAAACTAAAACGATTAGAAGTAACTAACGACAAAATAGCAGTTAAATATTGATGATATACTGACAAAATTTTGAAAAGTGATTATTTTAGCAATTGAGATTTGTATTTTCATTATTTCGCCCAACTTCATTTTTATTCAAAATAAAATGTACACAACTTTCATAGCGAGATAGACCACTTAAGAAACAGAGTTACGACATCACAATAAATAATTCATAATTAGATATCGTACTTATCACAAATATATATCGTCTTATGATCAAGTTATCCCCGAATGTGATTCTCTTCAACTTGTTCATTCTATTGGCAACGTTAAGCAAGACTCTTCATCGCACAACCCAATTATTGGTGATGTGAAAGCTAGTTTGAGATCTTTCTCTCAAGTCTCGTATAATTCATGCTTGACATAGCGCTAATGTTGTGGCGCATAGAATAACCAAGTTAGTCTTAGTGCATAATCTAAATTTTATTTGGTTTGATGATCCTCCAAGTTTTATCCATGCCGCTCTCCTTAAAGATTGCACATAAAAATTTCAATAAAAGTAGAGAAAATTGGAACGAAACACATCTACAATAAGAGCGAAGAATTAGGCAAGACAAACTACACATAAAAATTTGGCATCAAACTACACATCTAACTAAATATCCTAAAACAATTAAATTAAAAGCTAGTTAGTTGGTGTAGAAAGTAATTGGTCGAGTAAGTTACAAACCCACAAGATAAATAAATAAATAAAGGGATGTGTTATCCACACACTCCATTTTACTTCTCACACACACTAGATAATTTCTGTCCGTTGATCTTCTTCAATTCATCCGATCCGACAACCGAAAAGTAAAAAAGTGTGTGAGAAGTAAAATAAGGTATGTGGATATCACACCCCTAAATAAAATGTGACTTCCTTATTTAAAAACTGGCTTAGCACTAATGGGTTTGTACATGTAACGTCTGGTATTAACATCATCACCTACCTCCCTCTCCCTCCTTCCATCAATATTTAATATTCAAATACAATTAAAAGTCAACAAAAAGACAAGTCCACAATGGTCAACCCCCCCCCCCCCCCCCCCCCTCTTTAAACTCCCACATTACTCGTTTACATAACATAATTAGTAATCTACTAATCTTCAACCACCCCACCTCACCAAATTTAATAATCCAAATCCAACTAAAAACTTCCCCCAATAAAAACAAAAAATGGTAGCTCAAACAAATCAAAATAAAATACCAAATTGGAAAGATTGTTTAGTTCAAAGAACCTCCAAATTTAATCGTTGATTTGCTTCTGAAAGATAATCATTGTTTATAATGTATGTGCAAAACATTTTTCTTTCGATCGGATTGAATCGCCAACTCATTCGGAAAAAACTACGTTCTACTTGTATTCAAAACTCTTCGTGTTCGAATAAGAAAACTTCATACTTATGAACATAACTGTTCATATCATGAATCACTCTATAAATATAATCTCTGGAAAAAAATGAATTAAAACTAAGGTCATTTAGTCAATTTATTGTAGCAAATACATAGACGGTTCATAATGTTTTTACCAATTTCATTCATATGTTTTTATACACTTCCATAACTAAACATTTTATTTATTTATTTTTTTTTTCAGAAACAATCTTTATTGAATGATTTATAATATAAACGATTCTGATTATAAACACCAAATTTTAGAAATCGACAACGAATAAGTTTGAGTAAGAAATCATACTCATCATTTGAATAAATAAATACTATTATTTTTAACTTATTCATTTTTCTTATCAACAATTATCAATACTATTTTTAAGAAAACAAACCAAAATAAAAAAATCAAGCACTCAACACTGTGTGTGAGCTGTTTTGACGACGACGACGTCGACGACGAAAAAAAAAAACACTGTGAGCCGCGGACAGCGTACTCGAGTTGACAAAAGAAATCCCCCACGCAATAATCGCGTCCCACGTGCTTCGGATCCGACGCGTCTCCTCATTCCCCTCGTCCCGATCCAACGGTGCTGGCAGCACGCTTTTCCAGGCCTACTTGTTGGCCTTGGCTATTTGACTTTTGGATGCTGCAAAGCATTTCCCCCACGTTATGTCAACGCTTCTCATGAGCGCGTGAGAGAGCCTCCACTCAACAAAAATCAACCACGTCTCCCTCTTCCCGGGCCCACCGAGCCGTGCAAATATCCTCCACTCCCAACCGCGCGTTGACTCCACGCTCGTCAAAGACATCCTCCTAGTTAAAGAGAAGCAAAAATTAATCTCAAGACTTAAAACCGACGAGTTTACTCAAAAGCACTATTCAAATATTTATCAAAAAGTCTTTTTTATTTTCCCATTTCAAAAATCCAACCCTCAAAGTCAACGCCTCTCCCCCTTCTTCTTCTCAGCTTCATCTCTCTCTCTCTCTCAATCGGCCATGAGAGCTAAACCAAAAGCTAAAGCTTGATAATCTTTCACTTCAATTTTTAATTTTTTGATTTGGGTTCGATCGGATTATGGGGAACGGCTTCGGGAAAGTGAGCGGGTGCTTCACCGGCGTCAAGGAAGGCCGCCGTCACGGCAGACACGACGAGTCAGTTTTAGAATCGAACCAATACGACGAGGGACTCGGCCACTCCTTCTGCTATGTCCGACCCGACCCAGCTTGGCTCGCATCCTCCAAAGTCCACTCCGAAGAAGCAACCACCTTCAGAACCATCTCCGGCGCTTCCGTCAGCGCCAATACCTCCACCCCTCTCTCCACCTCCCTAATCGATCTCTACTCCTACAACAGCATCGATCGTGCTGCCGCTTTCGAGAGCTCCACCTCTTTCGCTTCGATTCCACTGCAGCCCATCCCGAGAAATCTGATCAACTCGGGTCCGATTTCGGGCGCTGGGATTCCCGGGTCGGGTCCTTTGGAAAGAGGGTTCCTATCGGGTCCGATCGAGCGCGGGTTCATGTCTGGTCCTCTCGATCGGGGCATCTTCTCGGGTCCTATGGAAAAGGGTTACTCCGAGCAGTTGCCTCGGAGCTTCTCGATCGGCGGTCTCGGGTTTAAATCGAGATCTGGGAAGGGCAAGCTTATTCAGGTATTACGGCGAGCGATATCGAAGACGATGTATCGGGGTCAGAACGCCATCGCTATGCCGATAAAAAGCCGCGTCGTTTCGGTCAAGGAGGATTGGGTTGTCGGCGGCGGACAGGAGAAGATTAATCACAACGAGAATTTGACCGTTAGCAGCGTGAATTTCAGTAGCGAGGGGAGTTTGGAAGACGACGAGTCGTTGGCGAGTCAGAATCTTCAGTGGGCGCAGGGAAAGGCAGGTGAAGATCGGGTGCACGTAGTCGTTTCGGAGGAGGACGGGTGGGTTTTCGTCGGGATTTACGACGGATTCAACGGCCCCGATGCGCCGGATTACTTGATGTCTAACTTGTACACGGCTGTGAACAAGGAGCTTAAAGGGTTGTTGTGGGATGAGAAGGCGGAATCGGGTGCCATTGCCGCCCCTGCAACCTCCCCTGTTCGCTCCGAAGATTCGAATTCGGAGAGTGATGGTGATTTGGCAAGGAATCCGGTGGTGGATGAGCAAGAGAATTATCCTTGTGCAAGTGGGGAGGGGAATTTATATTCGAATTCGAGGAGAAAAGAAGGGAGGAATTCGAAAACAAAGTACCGCGGCACGGGGAGGAAATGGGAGGATAGTCAGAGGAGGTGGAGGTGTGAGTGGGATAGAGAGAGAGTAGAGCTTGATCGGAGGTTAAAGGAACAGCTCAGTAAGTTTTTGGGTTCCGATGGATCGTCCACCGGAGCTTCAAGTGCGAATCACTCGGATGTTTTGAAAGCTCTGTCTGAAGCCTTGAGAAAAACAGAGGAGGCCTATTTGGAAGTTGCTGATAAGATGCTTTTGGAAAATCCTGAATTGGCTCTGATGGGTTCTTGTGTTCTTGTAATGCTGATGAAGGGTGAGGATGTTTATGTAATGAATGTGGGCGATAGTCGGGTGGTTTTGGCGCACAAGGCGGAACCCGATTATTGGTTAGGGAAGATTAGGCAGGATTTGGAGAGGATTAATGAGGAAACTTTGAATGATATGGAAGGATGTGATGGCGAGAGAGGCAATGCGATTCCCAATTTGACTGCTTTTCAGCTGACCACGGATCACAGCACAAGTGAAGAAGAGGTGTGTTGTGTTTCGTTTTTCGCGTTGTTTCTTGTGTTTCTGTTTTGGTTGTTAGTTTTGAGAGGTTCGATTCATGTTTTTGTATGCTGCATTTTCTTCAGGAAGTTCAGAGAATCCGAAATGAACACCCCGAGGATGCTTGCGCTGTGATGAATGACCGTGTCAAGGGCTCGTTGAAGGTCACTCGGGCATTCGGTGCAGGTTTTCTCAAACAGGTATTGTTACATTCTACACTAGTTGCTGCTCTACAGCCTATTTGTAAGCATTCTTTCATTTAGTAGTCCATTACATCTCAAGTATTTGTGCTTGTATATCGATAATAGAAGCGATCGGATATTACAGCCATTCTGATTCGTAACCTTCAGCTGCACGAGAGAAAGATTAGAAATCACTTGAAGTATCATTGCTAGAACAAATAGAAAAAGATTTGAGCTGCAAATTATGAACTATTGAGATTTTAGATGCAACAGATGGAGGACATAATATATTACTGAATGCCAATTTTTGCACATTGAAGGATCTCTTCGTTTAGATTTACAATGTTTCATGACAAGATTGTTCGCTTGCTGATATCGATATTTGTCTGTCTGCGTGCAGCCTAAATGGAACAATGCACTTCTAGAGGCGTTCCAAATCGACTACATAGGGACTTCCCCGTACATCACTTGTTCTCCGTCTCTCCACCACCACAGATTAGGTCCCAAAGACAGGTTTTTGATATTATCCTCTGATGGATTGTATCAATACTTTACCAACGAAGAAGCTGTTTCCGAAGTTGAACTTTTCATCACATTGCAACCTGAAGGAGATCCGGCGCAGCATCTGGTTGAGGAAGTGCTGTTTCGTGCTGCAAAAAAGGCCGGTAAGTTGTAATCAAAATTAGAGAAAACATTGTTCCAATAAAAATATTTAATTCATTGCAGAACACTAATACAGTGAACTTGGTTTGTATGAATCTCAGGAATGGACTTCCACGACCTTCTCCAAATACCACAAGGGGATCGAAGGCGGTACCACGATGATGTTTCTGTCATTGTTATCTCCCTAGAAGGAAGAATATGGAGATCATGTGTATAAGTAGAGAAAATAAAAGATAAACAGATAAAAATACAGAGAAAATCCCGGAAAAGTCAGGCATTTCCTTCCTTGTTCGACATTTTTTTCTTCGTTTTTTCCCTAATCACCTCTGTAAAATACCAATTAAGCTTCAGGAAGTTCCTGAGGAGGAACTTGGTTGTGCACTTTTCTGGGTGATGAGGACTGTAAAGATGTAAAATCTGGTTCTCTAGCTGATTACATAAACTTGTCACAGAAAATCAAAATTGTAATTTTTCGAATAAGCGACGGACCTTGCAAAAAGGGTTTTGTTTGCCACTATCTTCTCTGCCATCACTTTACTGCAATTCTTATGATCAAACTTTTCATCTCAGCAGCATCTGCATCTTCTGCTTTTTTTGTGAGCAATTGGATTGTTGGCTTTCCAAATGTTCCTTTGCCACATAAGAAATACTAGGTTCTGGATATTTGTGTTCCCTTATCAGCATATTATCTGTGTGCGTGTGTATATATATATATATATATGTATATATATATTAGTTTATACTGGTTCCGCACAGAAAGTGAAGCTCTTTATTTGTGTTGCACTTATTCTTTAGGGTATATGTTCTTTGTGAGATTTCTGTGGTACCGAAAGTTGACTTGTGGAACTTCAATATACCATCATGTACTGAATCAATGGTTAGGGTAGTTTCGTGGAGAGATTCCCACTCATTTTCCAACATTTTTTTATTTTTTGAACGAGATTTTTCCAACATATTCTTTTAATCCGAATGAAGAATCGTCACGAGGGAGCCAGCTAGCCAAAGGGAGAATAGTGTAAAGTCAACAATTGGAATGGGTCAACCTTTAGTTGACCATGTGCATAAAACCCAAACCGTTGCCTTGTCATAACTATGAAAAACGATATTCAGACCCTCTCATAAATACGTTTGGGAGGGACTTGTTGACACCTGTAATATTTACCATTCAACGTATTATAATAAGTTTAAGCTGTGACATAGGAATACTAGTACAAGTGTATTTTGTACTTTAGTAGGGTTCACCGACACTCGACAATATATCAGCAATGTAATTAGTTTTGTGTGTCTGAAAACTTTACTTTTGAAAGAGTCTGAATAGCAATTCTCACGTACATAATGCATGTCTTTTGATCAAACTGATTCATTTGCAACACACAATGACTATTTACATGCAAAAAGTCAAATTTCTAATCATGCGCATATATGAAATTTTCTATTTCCACCAGCGTTTAGTATATATATAATGAAATTGTTAACAGTTGAATCATTGATAGCACATCCGACCATTCATGTGCATGCCCTACATTGTAGTACAGTTGAATTTGGTATATGTATTTTGGTGATGCCACGCAGCAAAAGGAGAGGCCCCAAGACATTCAGGACCTGTTGCTGCTCATAGCTTTGAAGCTTTAATTAGAAATCATAAATCTCCTAACTGCTATCCACTTCTGAAATCCATAGTAATTGCACAAAAAAGATGCAGTTGGGGAAAGGTGGATGCCAGACTCAGACTGAGGCTCACTCACTCATGAATGATGTAATAAGACGACCTTTCAAACTGCAAGTCTTTTGAATATATTTTGAGTTGCGTCCGGCTACATTTGAGTTAATGCAGTTTCAGCCTATCCCATTCGCTTCCTTCGTTGAAAGGGACAAAACTGCAGAATTTCTGTGCAGCCAATTGGAAGGTTTTATGCTTGCCGCCCCACTCCAGGAGGAGATAGTAATAATGGCGGTTCGGTTCAGTGTTGAGATATAGGAGGAGTTCCTTAAGGCTGACCCAGGTTCCAGTGAGCAATAGGTGCAATTTGGGTTAGGCCAATCTGCACCTCTTCATGTCTAATCCGACTTTAAACACAAACAAGTAAATTTTTTTTAGTTATAACCTGCCCGAATCCAACCCAATTTCAATCCGTTCATTGATTGGGTTGAGTTGGGTTGATCATTTGCCCGTCCATCCCAACCCAACCCAACTCAACTAACCAAACTCAATCTAACTAGATTGTAACCCATATCAATTAATGCTCATACTACACCCAAGTGAGCCAAGCCCAAAAACCAACGTGCTTTTTAATATTTTTTTAATAAATTACCCTTTATAATTACTTAAGCTTTTAGGGAATAAGAGGCTTTGATTAGTCAGCCCATATTTGTAGTCTTTAAATCCTAAAGCTTTATAGTAGATGGATTTATGAAATTAAAGTTAGCTAGCTTTGATGCTACTTGGCTTAATTTTTTTAGGAATTCTTAGAAACTAAATTGTTACAAGACTAAACTTGAAAAAGTTGAGCAACCAGAACCCAACCCAAGTAAACTCTAACCCAATTAAATCCGAGCCCAAATGAACCCGAATAAAACCCAACCCGAACCTGAATCGTAAAAGTTGGGTTAGGATTTGATTGACCTTGCAGCCCGCTCGAGTTACACTCCTAGCAATGCATGGGTTTTTAGTAACTAGAATCACCTCAATCAAGAAAATGGGCTTTGTCTAATCCTGGTGAACCTTTTCAAGTTGTGGATTAGATTGGGTTGGGTTGAAGTGGGTTGGGTTGGGTTGCCACAAGATATCAAAAACTACGTTTAGTAACGAATAAATATCATTTAATATTACAGTTTTGTGATTTTTTTTTTTTTTACTTGTATAGCTTCAATTCATGTAAATGACGAGTTCAATATCAAATTATTATGGATGCACATTGTGGGGCTTAACCCAAGTTTTCCACCTCCTAGTTTAAATGATATTGCTGTATTAAAAAAAAAGGTAAGGTAGAAATAAACTGGGAATTATAATTTGAAGATATATTCATTACGAAGACATGTATGACATATTTATAAATGATCTTTCCAAGTAGTGAGTAGTCAATAGGGTGATTTCCGCACTTCCTTTGACCCTATACACATGCTTAATTTTGTCCATTGACTTTTTAATTATTATTCAATAAATGACATTTATTTTCTTTTGCATATGCCCGCTATGTGCCTAGAATGCCCTTACAGGCCTAAGTGGATTTAAGTAAATTTATTATCTATTATATAATTAAATATCTACTTAGATTTCAAAAAAAAACTACAACACTTGTATTAAGAATTTGGGCTTATCATTTTAATTAGGTTTATTATTTAATATATAACATACAAAAATATCTTTTTCTCAAAACAAAAAAAAAACATACAAAAATATCATAATTTTTTCTTTAGTATTTTAGTGATTTGATGGTATAAGATGAAAGTTCAAGTGACTACGAATTCGTAGCACTTTAGGAAATATTTTTCAGAGGTCGTATGAATTTATAGTCACTTTAAAAAAATAATAATAAAACTGTCAAATATGTGATATAAACAGTATTGGTTGAGTAATACACTATTTCTTCTTCTTTGACACATGGGGAATGGAGAGAGGGTCTTTCTTCTTCTTTGAAACGAAGGTCCAACAATAACATAGTCATGGTGGTCTTCTCTGTGTTCCTCTTAATCTGAAATTAGATATTTATTCTTGGTCCAAAGCTTACGTTGCACAGCCATGGTGGTGGTATTTTCTCTTCCACCACCTGCCTAGGTCATTGGGTAGTTTTTGGAGGTCCTCACAAGCGCTTCTTCGAACTTCTAAGCGGTCTCGAGACTACCCTTAGATTTGATCTCTCCAGAATTCAAGTTACCTTGCTTCCCCCCACCCCTATGTGAACATAGGTGTGGGCTTAAAGTGCTTCTTAAAGCAAGACAACCTTGTAATTCTCTCGATGTATTTGCAATTCCTTAGGCCTCGTTTGAAGAAAGGATAGACTTGGATTATCCACTGTATTGAAGCCATTTTCAAGGAATAAAAATGGATGACAAATTTCTTATCTTGTCCAAGTTGCATCATTTACTCATGAAGAAAAGATATCTCTACTAATCCTCACAAAAATGATAAGGATTAAAAGGGACAACTATTATTCATAAGTAACTTTTAATTTGGACAAAATAAAGAATTTGTCGTTCATTACTTTCTTTAAAATACCTACAATATAATAAATAGTCATATCCAAATCAATCATTTGTATCAACGAGCCCTTAAAGATCCTAATATGACAGAGTCTTTTAAGTCACAATAGGGTTTGAAATAGAATAGGCCATGAAAACTAGAAAACCCAAAATAAAAAGTATAAATCTGACCGATCACTACAAATTCAAACAAAGACTCCGTCCGTTGTGCACTAATGCACGTAGACAAAACAGATGTTGACTTCACACCTCATTACTTTTTATACAATTTAAATCTCCAACGACTAAATTTAACTTTTTTTGACAAAGTTATTAATAATTATATTAGAGTCATCTAAATTACGGTAAAAAAATTTGAATTCAAATAGTGTGAATAGAGTATACTATTCTGGTAAACTTAACTAACAGACGTGTGCAGAATTAACTTAAACAATGTTTGCTGTCAAGTTGGAAATTTCAATGCAAACAGCCTTGACATATGTGACCTTCTCACATTGGTTGCTACATCACTCAACATTTTAAACTTTGAAATCTTCTCCCCCAGTAAACACCCTCTCCAATTAATTAACTTAAACAATTGAAATTTGTATCTCATTCTTCCCATTTGATTACATATGCAAGTATCACCTCACTTTATTTGTTAGAAATTATGTGTTATATTCAAATTATAATTAATTTAGTAATTAGCTAGTTGAGCTTAATTTCTCTACTTGGTCTAATCTAACACCAAACTGGTCTACAAAACTTTCATCTTCTTCTCTCTTTCCTCTGATTTTTTTCAACTGGGAAACTCAGACATGTCAATATTAAGCAACAATATCAGCAGCAGCAACAATGGCGCACCTTCATTTCATGAGTTCAAGAAACAAGCTTCTTTCTTCTTCAAGGAGAAGATCAAGACTGCAAGACTAGTCCTCACAGATGTTACACCAGCGCAACTGTAAGTTTCAATCAATCTTTTCTATGGTGCGTAGCTAAGTTGGCTAGAGCAGCGTGCTCCGACTCCCCTTCTGCAGCCAAGTTTGAATCTGTCTGCTCGTAGTTTAGATAAGAATAGAATACCCGCGTCCTCTCATTTCTGTGGTTTATTTGTTGAACTTAGTGGGATGGGATTTGGTAGTTTTTTGTTGGTCTGCTTTTGAAGGAACTTGTTGTGGCTTTGGATTCTGATGTGATGAACTTTTTGCTTGGCGTTTAACGTGTGAAGATTGACTGAAGAAGCTACAAATGGGAATCCATTGTCTCCAGACACAAGGACCTTGGGTTCAATTTCAAAGGCTGCTTTTGAACTCGAAGATTACACAAGAATTGTGGAGATTTTGCACAAAAGGTGTCTGGGTTTTCTCCCTTTCTTTCGCTTTCGTTTTTTGTACGATTTTCTCCTTCCGCACTCCCATTTTTTACGTCCATTGATACTCCTTTGGTTTTTTCGATCCTAAGACTAGAAAAATAGGGTGGAGTGCATGCGGAAGAAAAGAGAAGTGCGGAAATCACTACACTTTTTTCCCCTCCAGATTTATTATTATGAAAACTTGGTGATTAATCTATGCTTTTATAATTTCGTTTTCAGATTAGTGAAGTTTGAAAGAAAGAACTGGAGGGTCTCCTACAATTCTCTGATTGTGGTTGAGCATTTGCTGACTCATGGACCCGAAAGCGTTGCAGTTGAGTTTGAGGTTGACAAAGATGTTATTCAACAGATGGGAAGCTTTCAGCATATAGATGAGAAAGGGTACGTAATTCTGATAAAATTCCCGAGAACTGTTATTGGCACTCTAAAACAATCATTCTGAAAATCTTCTCGTTCATATTTTGAACGGGAGGAGTGCAGCATGACTTTGCGTACGAGTAATTTGCTGAGGGGTCTAAATATTTAAAATGCAGATTCAATTGGGGTCTTGCTCTTAGAAAGAAGTCCGGGAGAATTTTGAAGCTGCTTGAGAAGGGACCTCTTCTCAAAGAGGAGAGAGACAAAGCTAGGAAGCTATCCAGAGGAATTCAAGGGTTTGGGAGCTTCTGCCAAAGATCATCTGGCTCTTCAGCACAAGCGATTTTAAGAGAATCATCATTTCAAACATATGGAAGGTCTAATTCTCAAACTCTCTTCAACAACGATGAAAACCAGGAGAATCAGTTTCCATCATCTGACGTCAAAGATTTTACTAAGAAAGTTGAAGAATCAAAGCGAAGCAACGAAAGCATTGCGATCGTTGCGGCCGTCAACGATGAAGTAGAGAAACCCGAAGCTCGAACAAGTTTTAAAGAAAACATGGTTCCAATCAAGGACGATTTGGAGAGATGCTGCTGCAAGGGAGAGTCTAACCCACTTTTGGATGGTGAGAAAGATGTGTCTAGGGTTGAAATTTCTGCTGGGGATGCACATCCCTTCAATGAAACGCACAATCTAAGTGCTACTTCATTGCTTGCTGCAACTTAATGCACTCGTTTGTTTCATTGCTTGCTGCAACTTAATGCACTCGTTTGTCAACGGATGCTCCTATTACACTCGTAGTCTTTAAAGGACCAGAACCAACTATTGTAGTATCTACATCGAGAAATCAAGTATTGTATACATCGTTAGTCTAATAGTTTCTCGGACCTACCCGTTACAACGAAAAAGTACCTGCAAACCGCTTCCACTGGCATGTTGAAAGGGTTACTTAGTTGGGTTTTTATTGTTCCTATTATCGTGTGCAACTCAAATATTATGTTATCTAGAAATATTAGTAAGAGCTTTGCTCACCAGCAGAGTTTTTAGCATGAGTGAACGTCTAAGATTATGCCTAAATATATTCTATCTTGATATTTCTCAAATTTAGTAAATTTACAGTGTATTAGAAAACTAATCTGCTTAACGTTACAATGCTTTCAATTTTGGTAGCTTTTATACAACAAGCCCTTTCCCTATCATTGCATGATATAGAAATACAATGGTTACAACGAAAATCTACACGTGTGAATGACATAGCGACGACATACATACCTACATACATACTTACATGAAAGTAGTGAGATTTCAAGTCTTGCAAAGCCAATCTTGAATAGCAAGGCGTAAGGCATGGTTGGGAGTGAGATGTAAGTGACTCAATTTCAAATTGGTCATTGGAGAAGTCTCGCGACAATTTTGTAACCATCCACGCAAAGCTTCACCTTCGTACGTGAAGCCATCAGCTGCCAACTGCGGGTCATGCATTATTTCCTGTAAACAACGAAAAATCTGTCAGTTTGAAAGTCGTTTACCACCTTAGTTCTTGTATTCAAGTTAAAAGTTTGGAGCTTTTTGGTGCATAGGTGGTAATTCACGAGCCTTGTTCACAAGTACCAAACTGTAGTCTGAAGTCTTCATATGGATGATCTAAAATTTTTCCTTGTGTTCTCAAGTTATGTAAAACTAAATTTACGTATAGAGCTTTGCAGCACCTTGAATTAGAGAGCAAAACCCAAATTGAATCCGAGGGTTACTAGAATTTGGAACAATTTAGTATCACTCACCTGAAGGATCGGACACAAGAAAAAAGATGGCACTGGTCGCTCTTCAGAGGCATGTAGCTGCTGCAATTCCCTCACTAAAGCTGGTGTAAGCTCTGGTCTTTCCCTACTATTCAATTCACAGCATTGCAAACCAAGGTCTACCAATCGCGTTGCCACAGATATAGGCCATTCTCCAGCTGAGGAATCTATAATCGATGTCAAATTTCCACCTAAAACTGCCTTGCGCACCTCACTTGCTACGCCAACTGGAGGCCGTCCGGTGACTAACTGCAGAAGGATCAGCCCAAAGGAATAAATATCAGACTTGGGCGTCAGGACCCCGACTCTCTGGAGCTCTGGATCTGTGTAAGGAAAAGCACCCTTTGGCTCAGTTCCCCGGCGGAAACTTCGACAGTAAAGATTGTCTTCAGTGACCAGCCTGCAAATCCCAAAATCACAAATCTTGCAGTTGAGTTCAGAATCTAGTAGTATGTTTTGCAGCTTCAAATCACCATGGACAATCTTTTCAGGTCTAGAGGAGTGCAAGAAGCAAAGGGCACTAGAGATTTGAGCAATTATCCGTGTTCGGGTCTTCCATGGCACCGGAGAAATATTGCTTTTCCTGAAAAGATGGTCTTGCAGACTCCCATTTGATAAGTA
This sequence comes from Malus fusca, assembly GCA_035220775.1. Lineage (NCBI taxonomy): Eukaryota > Viridiplantae > Streptophyta > Magnoliopsida > Rosales > Rosaceae > Malus > Malus fusca. Next base: position 8,254,429 of record CM069069.1, read on the forward strand.
TTCGTATACAAGCGACCAAGCTTCTGGACAAACACCAAGCAAGGTCACAAGGTGACGATGCTGTAATTGTCCAAGAACTTGTACCTGCAAGCACAAAGAAAAACAAAAATGAGCATCTTTGAAGTGTCATTGACGTATTATTAATCACTCCATCAATTTGACATATATAGTTGAGAGAGAGAGAAAGAGAGAGAGAGAGAGAGAGAGAGAGAGACCTCTTGTTGAAACTCCGCTTGTTCTTGCAAGTTATGCGGATGCAATTTCCTTATGGCGACAGTTCTGCCCAGCATTTCCCCCTTATAAACACAACCATATCCTCCCTGCCCAATTTTAAAGCTCTCAGAAAAATTGCATGTTGCAGTCTGCAAATCTGACAATGAGAATTCTGCTAATTTCGGCAGTTCTTCAACAAACCCTATGAGCGCATTGCAGTTTGCGGCTCCAGCTTGTCGATGATTCCTCCACCGCTCAATCCAGCGAAGGGCTTCCACCTTTTGTCGTTGAATACACTGTTTTTCCTGCTGAAGAGTTGCAATCGAAGTCTGAATTTGCTTCACTTCCCCAGAAGCTTCAGCAAACCTTCGACTTGCTTCTTGTGCTCGGCTGTCTAGAAGGGCAATATTTCTCATGGCCCTGCTTATCTCACCACTAATTTCTTCCTTCTCTTCCAAGAGTTTTTGTTGTTCCTCAATCGTGGTTCTCAAGGCGTCCTCAGCCTCTTCTCTAAGTTTAACTTCTCGGCCACGGGCTAACTCAAATGCCTTGGCCTGAAATGGAGAAACACAATTGTGAGTTAGGAATAACAAGATTAATGAATAAATTATTTCATTATAACATAGTTTTCAAGATTGTTATATATGTAGTTATAAGCCAAATATAAAATGTTTCAATTATCTTCTTCTTCGCCAAGAAATTCTTAATCAGCAATGCGTGCTTACTAATCTTCTGAAAGTATTGAGAAGTTCCCTTAAATGCGTAACACAAATTTATTTTTAGCTTCGCACTCACAGTTATATACTTGAAAGTACTGAGAAAGATCCCTTCATTGCATTACACAAATTTATTTTGAGTGTAACACTCTTGAAATAGATCATGTACCGTAATTTCTAGGAATCATAATACCAAAAACGTTAGTTCTTAAGCTGCAACATCAACTCGCAGTTACCTTGTTGATAGCATTCACAGCTTCTGATTCTAAACTTTTGCGCTTCAAAAGCTCTTCAAATGCCTTGTCCCTTGATGCCTCGGCTTCTAGTGTAGCTTCCGTAAGCATACGGCATAAGCTCTGTTCCTCAACGTTTAAATCAGAATCTGAAGACATCCTTCCCTCAGCAGAATTATATCCTGAACCAGAGCTAGAATTTGTACTAGTTGAATTATGAATATTGTAGGGTAAGCACGTATTTGAAGAACAAGCTAAAGTTGGTGATGCAGCCAATTCTTCGTGGAGTTCTTCATTCTCTCTATTTTGAAATGATCTAGAACTCAAAATTTCTGCAGGTGCAATCTGCAGTTGACTACATGAGGTCAGAGAACTTTGGCCATCTGAAGCATCTCTCGTCCAGACATGTTTCCCTTTGTTGATAAACCGTATTTCACAGGACACTGGAGCACATTTGGCTACATAATTTGCTTTTCTGGAGCTCTTTTTCACCTTCATGCAACTATAGTACAATATTAGGAAGGCATACTATGCTACTATATAATAAAATAACATATCATGCAGTTGCAAAAGATATATAACATTCAAGTTTCATAACAACAAACCAGGAAAACTTACTTTCCATTGCGTTAGTATGACAAAGAAAATATTTAGAAAATGAAACATAGACACCAAGGGCAGGTTCAATTAGACACCAACTCCTACTTACTGGAGTAGGATTTGATCCCTGGACCACTCCCTTGGAAAGAGCCGGCTTTGAGAGTGTGAGAGCCCAAGGTGAGTTCTTAAATACATCCCTTAATACATAAACTTGACAGAATAATTATTTGTACATAAAACAAAAAACAAGACAAAGTTTGCTGATACATATACATCTTAAGTCAACAAAAAACACTTAAGACCCACATGTCACTAGTTTCATACTTCAGCATTTTATATTAAAGCACTTGAAACGATATCACGAATTGGGGTTAAAGTAAACATAATTTTATTTTCTAAGATGATGCATGCATGGTTGGACAGAAGGCAGGGCTTTTGCAGGGGGTGAAATATTGTAGGCCTCATTTGCCTACCCTAAGGGAGGAGGGATGAACTGGACCATAGCAGAATCAATTCCCAAATACATTTTTACCAAAGGAGGCTCTTCGATATCCAATTTTTTTCACTGCAGTACGAATAAGCTGGATAGCCAAGTTCATGTCTGAGTGATTCACAATTTTACAGAGACCACAGTATACGATCTAATTGTGCTTTTTTATTTTTATCTTAACTTTCAAAAGCAAACCATTAGACTTACAGTGGAACCTTATTATGCACCACTTACTCTTCTGGAACAGCTCCCATAACAAGCTTCCTAACCCCATTATTGTTGACCAACTCTACAATTCCTTTATGAATTTCATTAGCTTCAACCATAACAATGCTTGCTTTAACCTGGAAAGTAAATGGTTACACGAATATAGTTAGATACACAATTTGTATTCAGTTATTATGCAATTGTCATTTCACGAAATGTGGACCCTTTTGAGACAATTCTACACAAATATTGAACAATCAACACATAATATATTGAGTCCCGATGAAATAAAAATAATACGCATGGCAGAAAAGCTTTGTTCATGATGCTAAAAACTAGAGAACTGGTAGCTAAACTCAAAAGGTATTGGTGAAATTCAGTAGTGGAAGAAATCAAGGTTCTTCCAAATTAAAGGAAACATCATGATTATGGGTAGCGATCTTTCTTAAAACTCTGCTAAACACGAGGACTTCAATTTATAATAGTTATGATAGTAAAACACTCAAAATAAAGATTGATTTATAAATTAAAAGACAAAAACATAAAGGAACAAAGCACACACCTTTGCTCTAGAGCAAGCCCTCAAATAATTTTGCAAAAGCTTCATTTTCCGTTCCCTTTCCTCCCCCCTGAAAGCCGTCACCACCTCATCATTTGCCTGACTTGCGGGTAGTTTTCCTACTGCAAAATCATTGTAATCATGAATGACATACAATTTCAAAGAAATCAAAGTCTTCAAAGACGAAGAGAAAAGGTCTCAAACTGCTTAGCAAATGCCTGGAAATGAGAATTGAATCAAGTTTTGCGAGATTTTACACTGTCATAAGAACCCTTTTGTTTTCTCAAATGCAAACAGAAAATAATTCACGTTCCATCCACGACACATTAATGGGTCAATTTTTGTCACATTTTCAAATTGTTCCCTAACATTTTCTGAATTCAGGAAAAAACTGGAAGACCCCTATATGCATACTGTGAAAGAAATTCATAAATCAAGAAACTTTTGAACCTTCTTCATAATCTAGAGCCATTCACCAGAACACTTGACTTGCTAGAGAGAGAGAGAGAGAGAGAGACTTACAGAGAGTGGGAATGAGCGGAGATGGCTGATGAACATGAAGTATACAAATTTCATTACAGCCAAAGTGCTTGACCGTCCAACGAAGCAAGCTCAAAGCTTTCTCCACAGACTTCCCAACCGCCACGTGCACCTTGTCACCACCACCACCTTCTTCAAAAATCTCGGGCAACTGAGACTGAGAGGAGGAACTCGCAGGCCGGTCAAACCCACGTCGGAAACTCACCGGAGAAGAGAACCCAGAAGGGGATTCAGCCACCGGGCCATGGTGCGGATACGAAGGCTGTCCGAGCTCCATGGAAATGGAAGGGTAAGGCGGAAGCAGCTCCGCCGCTGGTCGCGGAGTTTGGGTTTGGGGAATGTGGGTGCCGGTGTTGTTGGGGTTGCAGGTGGGAGGGTCATATGTAAAATTTGGAACTGACGATTACAGGAGTGAGATTTCGTGGAATTTGTAGGGATTTGTAGGGAGTTTTCGTTTCCAAGGGAGGCTTAACCTTTTGTGCTGATTTGACAGTGACACGGGAAAATGTTTGACGGTGGAGAGGGAGAGAGATTTTATTTGAGATAGGATCCTCCCCGGATTCGCACCGGATTCTTAGAATTCTCTATTCACATCCGTTTATCGTGCATCGTGCAGTACGTTTTTATCAAATATTGTTTATATTCAATTTTAAATAAAAAAATTTATAATGATTTCTAACCATATAATGTATATTGAACAAATATAATTTAAGTATCCTCAAAATCCACGCAAAGAGAATCCAATGAAAATCATCACCCATTTTCTTTGCTCTTCTGCTTTCAGTTAAAGATTATTTAAAATTTTAAAAATTAAAAACATGAGAGCATCTTCATGGGCATCTTTTGATTCTTGAATTTACATTTACTTGAAAAAGTACGGTAAAACGTTAGTCAAATCAATTAGTTAGTATCAAATAAGTGCCGTATAACAAAGAAAACGACTCATTCCTTGATTCTTATTTTTCAGTGTACCCACCAGTGTTAACCCAAAAGCTATCAAGCCTTAGTAAGTCCTTCTAGTAAATGTGGGCGTGCCAACTCGCAACTAAACACGGTCGACAAATGTAATGGTGGTGTAGCATGCGCTTTTGATTTTTGTATTCAAGCAAATGCGACCGAGGGAGGAACGCGTCTCGGCCTCTGAATTCTACAACCTAAAGACTGTGAAGTCCAAATAAGGGTTCGATTTTCAAGGTGCCAAACACTTCAGCTGACGAGTAGGACGAATGTGGTGGTAGTGTCGGATGCGCTTCTGACTTTTGAATCAGAGTTTTAGAATCTGAAGACAAGGTTGTTAGCTACTGTGAAGTCCAAATAAGGGTTTGGTTTTCAATGTGCCAAACTTAAGTAACCCAGTAGCACTTCATTTCGCCAAAAAGATTTGTCAACATAGTGTTGTTAATTCAAATTAAAGACGTGATGATGAAGTTATGAGAGTTAGTGATTCCTCAAATGATGAGCACTATTCTTAAAAACGCCCTAGGCAACCGCCTAGGCGCTAAGCGCCTTGGAACCGAGGCGATTTTGTGCAAAACGGCTAGAAAAATCGGGATGGCCCTAGGCGGGCTAGGCGGTGCTAGGCAGCTGGGTGGTTTTTTTTTTTTTTTGAAATTTGTTTAAAGTCTAAGTTCTAATTATACCTTGAAATTTTGTTAATTTTATAGAATAGGTGTGTTGTGTATCAACTTAAATTCCGGGATGCTAAAGATAAATATCTTATATTACTAAATTTCCTTATTTTCCTCCTATTTTCCATTTTATGTTGTTTTAAATTGTGAACTTATTGTACATGTGTTATACTACAATACTCCTCGCTATGGTTATATGACATATATGCTTAATATATTTTTAAATTTTGGACTTGTTGGATATTCTTTTTGCATTTTATCAATTTTTTATTATCTTATCCATGGATTTCATACAAGTATAATTTGTTGTAAGTGTCAATATGCACTTATTTACAAGATATATAAAAATTTTATCTAAATCCGCTTAGGCCCCCTAAGCGCTAAGCGCTAACCCGCCGCCCGAGTAGCGCCTAACGTTTTTTAGAACCTTGATGAGAGGAGGCGCGTAGAGTGAGATTTTGTACAAAGTGTTTGAAGGTCAAACCTTCTCTATTTATAATAAGGAATATCCTTGATGGCCACGTTGTAAAAATGATGTGGTGAGTGACAAATCCGCTTAAAATAATATCTAAAAATATTATCTTCGGAATGAACCCACGACATCTCCAATTGGTGGACGACATAAGCTAGTTACTGGCAAATAACTTCAAACCTTTGCCAAGGTTCCTTGCCTCGTTAAAAGCCTCACACGTGTCCCACCATATTATCTCATCTTCACCCCGCAGGCATATTATCTGTCCTCCCACTTCCCGTGTCCTCCTATGCCCTCCTGTTTTATGTGGTCACGGTTAAGCTACGTCAATATTTTATATTAATTTTTTATAGAGATAATAAGACAAAAATAAATAGTAATATAAAATATTGACGTGACTTAACAGTGACCACATAAACAGGAGGGTATGAGAGGGCACGGGAAGTGGGAGGGCAGAGAATCTCCCTCCTTTTCCCTTCACCCCTACATCATCCGATCAAGTTTTCGCCCAAATCATGATTTTGAATGTTGTTGACTTTGGAGAATACTTTCTGAGAAATGCTTAGGACATTAGTACTCATCCAATAGTTTATAAATTATAATATTTTTGTTTTCAAGATAATTATTATAATAATTAAGAATGGTAGTAATATTTAGAAGAAATTAGTACTCATCCAATCGTTTCACTTAAACAAGCTGATAGTGTAACATTGGATCCAATCAACCACATATCATAATATAAGTGAAAAAATGTCAAAAAAATTAAGCTAATGCGATACATATCAAACTTATCATTCAGTTATATTATAATACGTATTGTACCATCTTATTCAAGTAAAAAAAAATTCTGAAGCCTTATAGGCAAAGCAATTGTCAATATCATAGACTCGTCTCATTTCTAATCAGTTGGACTTTGAAGATTTTACCTAACCATTATCCGTAAATGAAAATTCTTTACATGTATAGTATTTAAATGTAACGGCTATTATCTCAAGGCACCAAAGTAAAACCAATGGGCCACCTTGTTAAGTCTCTCGTTCGACCCGTGAATGTAGTTAATTATGTTTCTTTTTCTTTCTTATATTTTGATATTCATCAAATAATCTTAAATCTATTTCCAGCTAATCGATTGATCAATCTCAAAATATGACATCTCATCGATAAGGACAACCCAACACGTCTATGTGCGCTGTGACGGAGCCAATATTTTCAAATAATAGGTTCATCATGTTAATCAAAAATAAATTTATTGGACCATTTCGTCGAGCATTTAGTAAGCAACTACCAATCCTGCCAACATGTACCAAAAGCTTATGCTGACATATGTCGACCGTCATTTTTGTAGAGGCTTGTCGAAGGTGGATGTAGGATTATGTGTAGTGTTAAAGACTTCCAAGACTTATCAACCACTGGCGGAGCCAAATTAAGGGCTGCCCTGGGCTGTAGCCCAGGTAGCTTGCGGTGAAAAATAAAATTTTACATGTAATTTTGATTGATTTTCAAATATAGCCCACCAAATATTTAGTCACTAATTCAAATTTTCTAGGTTTAACTATATAAAATTATATAATAAAGTTTGCAAACCATCTCTTTTTCTTACATTATTTTTCTCATCGCTTCTTGTACATGTACAAGTTTGGATTTGTTTAATTTTAACACGTATTTATTTAATTACAAAAAAATTTGGCTCACCTTGTGAATTTTTTTTTAAGCTAGCTAATACTATGAAAAATACAGTATCAACTTTATTTATTTATAAAGATTTAAAATTTTAAGCTAGCTTACCCGGTAAAAAATTTCTAACTCTGCTATTGTTATCAACTAACACATGGTGTGCACAACAAAGTTGCACACAAGAAGAGAGAAAAGAAAATTAAATATGATAGAATTAAATAGAAGGAGGTTGTAATTTAATTTGTATTAGCTGTTTATATGGGTCAAATACAATACACAAATAAATATACATAGGGTTTTTGAAGTTGTTGGAGTCAAGGGCAACCAATGACCCTCTGCTGGCTCCGCCGTTGCATGCCCCAGTGGGAGACATCTCGTTGGTATTGTGAGCAACTAGTAACGCAGTATAAACACAACATGCATAAACAACGAGATGCCTCTCACTCGATCATGGACAACTAACCCAAGCATATTCCATAAGTCGTTTTCTTTGTTATGCGCCACATCATCAACTTTTGCCTAGGGTTTGAAGTAAGTTAAGGTGAGCAAATGCTTTAGGAAACTTTGAGGTCAAATCAAAGCAACAGAAGCATTTACATAAAACTTAAAGAGGTATGAGCTTATTAAATTAAACTTCAATACATCTGGGGAAATAACAGAACCACACTACAGAAAAATAGAGAAACATTAATTTATTAAATAAACAGAGAGGCCCTTAAGAATTTAATGGCAAATTAGAACTTCAATCAGAAAGGAGGTGGGGAGGAGCAAAAATTTATAAATGGCAGAGGCTTTTAGCATTGAACTAACACTGTTCAACGGTTAATACAGAAAATAACAGCTAAAGAGTTCAACTCTCGGCCATAACCTCCACGTCTCGTAGTTCATTGTTTCAACAACACTGGACACAGAAAATATTGAGAGAAGCAAAGGTAAGAGTAAATACTTGCGAGCTGCAATTGCTATCCGAAACAGACTAGAAATCACGCTTCTAGCGATCCCATCCCACAGAATTAGAAACACTTCCTGTGTACAATTGATGGGCCAGATTCATCATACTCTGCCTTGGCAATCCACATCTGCGTTCCAAGTATAAACATTAACACTCGATTAGTATGAACCAATGGAATAATTGTACAAGAAACTGAATAAATCGCTATTTGGTTTTGGGAGAGAGAGATTGGGAAAACAGCGTATCATATGATTTGTTAATGCGAGCAGAGTTAACCCAAATATTGAACAAAAGGGTGCCTTTCCAAATGATAAAGGTAATGCACATTTCTAAGATGACGTGCCAAGCGAGTATGTAATCATAATCGGTGTCACGTATACTAAATTTACATACCTGCTGGAAAGTGCTAAGAGATGCAAGGATGGATCCACCAATCCAGACACTGTACTTCCTCTCGGGTGGAGCAACAACCTTGATTTTCATGCTGCTAGGTGCCAAAGCTGTGATTTCCTTGCTCATTCTGTCAGCAATGCCAGGGAACATGGTAGAACCACCACTGAGGACAATGTTTCCATACAAATCTTTCCTAATATCGACATCACACTTCATGATAGAGTTGTATGTGGTCTCGTGAATGCCTGCAGCTTCCATTCCAATCATGGATGGCTGGAAGAGTACTTCTGGGCAGCGGAAGCGCTCAGCACCAATGGTGATCACCTGCCCATCAGGCAACTCATAGCTCTTCTCAACAGAAGAACTTGTCTTGGAAGTTTCAAGCTCCTGCTCATAATCAAGGGCAATGTATGCAAGCTTCTCCTTCATATCCCTGACAATTTCTCGCTCAGCTGTGGTGGTGAAGGAATAGCCACGCTCAGTCAAAATTTTCATAAGGGCATCGGTGAGGTCACGACCTGCTAAGTCAAGACGGAGGATGGCATGGGGAAGAGCATATCCCTCATAAATGGGGACAGTGTGACTGACACCATCTCCAGAGTCGAGAACAATACCTGCACGGAAGTTCCAGAAAGGAAATTGTCTAAATGATATTGAAGATACACATAATTATCATTCCGTAACTTTTAAAACCCACTTCAATTTTTGTTTTGATTCTTTCGAATGCTTCGAGAAAACAGTTGCACCTGCTATATATTATGATCACTTCAACAATGATCTCAAATCAATTTCCAAGATAAGCTCTTCTAAAGGCTAACTAACAGCACCTCGGATGTATTGTATTCAAGTCATTGAATCCACATCAACTCAAATCCACAACATGCTGAAATTGTTCAAACTGCTTACCAGTTGTACGACCACTGGCGTAGAGGGAAAGAACAGCCTGGATGGCGACATACATAGCAGGAGCGTTGAATGTCTCAAACATGATTTGGGTCATTTTCTCCCGATTAGCCTTTGGGTTCAGAGGTGCTTCAGTGAGCAGAACTGGATGTTCTTCTGGGGCCACACGAAGTTCATTGTAGAACGTGTGATGCCAAATCTTCTCCATATCATCCCAATTGCTCACAATACCATGCTCGATGGGGTATTTCAGAGTCAAGATACCACGTTTAGACTGAGCCTCATCTCCGACATATGCATCCTTTTGACCCATTCCAACCATCACACCAGTGTGACGTGGGCGGCCGACAATGCTAGGAAAGACTGCCCTTGGAGCATCATCTCCAGCAAATCCAGCCTAAAAGATGAGAATTCAACAGCATTACAAAAGTTGAGTAGAATCAGATTTAGTCAGCAAGAGTTGGAGATAAAAACATACCTTAACCATTCCTGTTCCATTGTCACAGACGAGTGGTTGAATATCCTCGGCATCAGCCATTTTCTAATTCCAGCTATAGAGACGTATTAACTGCAATACAGTGGGACATGATATGAACAATAGAGAAATTGAAATACTAAAGACGAAACACCCATCAATTTCCTAAACATACACGGGCATCAGGTGTATAGGAATTCGATCAACACAAATAGTAACATCATCACCATAATGATCACACCATAACCATAAGTTGTACATTAACATAATGCTCACACCATACCAGACGAAACACCCACCATAAAACGATTTCCCGTCAATTATAATTACAGCAAAACAATTCAACTTTGCACAATCATATACAGGACAGATCAAAATGAAGTAGCAGGAATAAGTCCACATAATATATGACCGGAAAACAAAGAACCACACCCAAGATTCAATCCGGATAACTCTCCATTTCTGGTTTTATGTTGATCAACTTGACTTATTCAAAGGGCAGTCATGAATCAATACATATGCTTGAATCTACGTGATTCATGAGGTTCCTTCATGTCATAGACGTCCAAACCATCTCAAAACTCCGTTGTTTCGCATTACGAAATCATATCTTTCATGAAAAACAAAATCTTCTACATTTAATCAAATCACAACACAAACCAGATACAATAAACAAAATCAGATAGTAATATTCCCATAATATAATTCAAATTCCAATAGCTACCGCACAAATCCAAAAGAAACATCAAAATAATCCTCAGATATTCAAATTCCCGCATATTCACGATCAAAGATTCACAATGTACCCGATCCACGATCGAGAGATCGCCAAACAAAACCTCACAAATCTAGAACGAAAATGAAACGATCCTACATCCAAAACCGAATAATTCCACACGAAACTCGAGATTGGCACGCACTGTTTGGTTGCAAGGAAAATGTTGAAATTATCTCGGAAAATGAGGGAGGAAGAGAAACGTGACCTTGGATTTGGCGTGGACGGAGGAGCCCTCGGATCTCAACTGCGCGCCCTTGGGTTCAAAATTCAGACCTCAAACCCCACCTGAAATTCGCCTTTTAAATCCACGGCTCTCTCAGCGCTCACTCCTGGCCGTCCGATCTGTTCAACGAGATTCGTGTTCGTGGCGACGCGGGCCCTACTGATCTGGGGCTCCCGAAACTACAGGCTGTTTCAACTTTCAATCGCTTTGTCAATCCAGGTGTCAGAGAGTTATACTTTTTCCTGGTCCTTTGTTTTCTTTTTCTGGACCACATGTTGGGCCTTGGGCTTGTTATATGGGCCTTTCGAAAATTAGCCCAAATCTTAACTTGGACACAAGAAAGTCTAATGACACAGATACCGAAGCCCACTAATCTGGTTCAAGGGCCTGGCTTGGCAAGAGCGGAGTTGGGTTGGTTTCTAGCCCCGACTAGAAGCTCGAGCCGACTAAGTTAGAGCTCGTTTATATGTATTTTTAAAATGACAGAAAGTGTTTTTGGTGAAAATATTTTTAGAAACAATCCTTAGTAAAAATATTAGTAACTCCTAGAAAAGCACTTCAAGTGCTTCTTGAAAGAAACACATAACTGGTGTTTCTTGTAGAAAGCACTTAAAGTGCTTTTGGAACCTCAAATTTTTTTCTCTAAAAGTGATTTCAGTCATTTTAAAAATACATCTAAACGAGCCCTTAATTACCAACCCAACCCATGTAAAAGTCGATTTGGGTTGGTCAGGTTAATTAGTTGCCAGAAGCTCAACTCCATGTAAGTTTTTGATAACGTTACACTTAGAGAAAAATAATTCAAATCCCAATATTTTAGAGAAAATTCCAACCTCATTTGTAACACCAAAGGAATATTGCAACTAAGAATGAATTCAAGCGTGACAAGTGGATAGATGATAGGGTTTTTTATAAGGAAAACTAATGAAAAGAGCTTGAAAACTTTGAGTTTTAATGATAAGGACAAAATAAAGGGTAAAATAAATAGTACCAGGTTTGACTTTTTAGTGTAAAAATGTGGTTTTTCGTTAAAGTGAACAGTACGGTGGGCTTTTCGTTAAAACTCCATTTTTTATATAGTTGTCGATGTCATTTTTCTATATTATTATAATTTCAAAGGAGTCAAATCAAGGGATGACAATTCTAACCGTTAAACCCGATAACCGTGGATAATCGTCCAAATGGATTGGATTTTGATATGAAAATTCGGGTATGGTATGGATATGGGGAAAAACTGTGAACTTTATTTGGTTATGGTTTTGGATATGGTTATAGGGGTCCCCAATCCGTATCCGTCCTCGAATCCGACCCGAATATTTTATATATCTATATATATATATTTGATATATAATATAATTTTATTCAATTTATTGAACCCTCCATATACTAATTCATTTTGCATGCATCAAACCCTATACTATCTTTATTATGCACCATGCATGGGGCATACCAACAACCTCATCAATTCAATACTCTTATTGTTATACTCAACCAAATTAATTCATTGAATCATTTTATATATCAATTATCAAATGTTCAAGTTTATCAGATTCATCTCTCTTCAAGAGTCTCAATGTCAAGAAATTGGTGCATGTTATCATGAACAACTTCAAATATATTGTTATGTTTTTTGTAATTGGATGTTACTATTTAATGACGGAATTAGTATCTACTGAAATTTATAATGCGTCAATTGGATGAATATATATATTTTTTTTTTACGAAGATGGATATAACCAATAACCGATTGAAAATCCGTTACCTGTGGATATGGTTATGGATAATCCCCGAAGGTTAATTTGCAGTTATGGATATGGTTAATTTTTATGGTTATGGGGATGAATATAGCATTTCTGTCCCCAAACCGAACCGTTGCCATCGATTCACATTTTTTATCTATGTAGTTTTACCTATTTTCCCTTTGTCTACGTCATTTCACGTTTGGCACTTTTAACCATGTAGTTTTGTTGAGTAATTCTAGGTTTGTGCCACATAATATCTAGGTTTGTATACCTAGTATTTTTCTTAGGAAAACTAACGAAAAGTCCAAAAATACTTCCCTTTTAATGAAAAGTCATTTTTAAAGGTATAGTGAATAGTACCAGAGAAAGGTATAAATGTGATTTTTCGTTAAAAATGAACAGTACCGGGAGTGTTTTGTTAAAACTCCCATTTTTCTTTGTTTCACAAGCAATGATCAAGTCCTACAAGTTTGAAGTTGTTCAGAAAAATTTATAAACCGTATGATTGCGTACTCAGTTGACTGCATATATTTTAGAGAGACCAGTATGCCTTAATATTTCTAGTTGATTGTCAAATAAAGAGTGAGATAAGCACATTAGTACATTCACGTGAGGAGTGAGATAAGCACAAAAATACGTAGATTGCACTCATGATATAGAATACAATCTCATTATCAAAAAATACTAGCCAAGAAGAGATGAATTTCCTCACTCATCATGTGAGTAGTGAGTGATACGTAGGCACACACCCATGATAAGGAAGATCATACAATGGCATCATCAAAATATTAGCTAGGATTAAGATGAAATTTAATGTATAACCCCCATCATACTCTCAAATAATTAAGCTTATTTGGTGGACTCCCTTATAAATCTATAATTAATGTCCACTTTGTATGATATTTTAACGATTTGAACCGTTCAACTTTTAAGTTTTGATTTTTGTTTCTCAACCCTTATGCACTTTAACCCTATCCATGCTAGAACCGTACACATCAATATTGACTACCACTACATCTGAGAATGGATTACAAGCAAAGTCATTGACATTACTCATGTTGCATCTCAAACTAGTTGGCTGACATCTCCATCAGTCTTCCTGAATGCTTCTCCATCGCAGGTTAAGATTTGATTGCAATTAAACTAATTAAACTATAGGAATAATGTCAAGATTTAGCTGAAATGAACCATCCACCGATCAAAAGTGTGATTTAACCCTTGGAGACAGGAACACTAATATTTATGTCAATAATCCTTAAGTTTGGTTAAGGAATTGGTTTAAAAGAGCCCTGTTATTTTTCTTTTCTCAATTTCAGTCAATCTACGCATTTAGGATGCTTTTGATGATAAATCAACTTCCCGAAGGAGTTTTGATGTAAGGCTAATTGAACAAGAAAGCTAAGAGAGGCTGAAGATCATTGTATCCAACTTTCATAATGTTTCATGAAGCCAATTGTTCCATTTTTTACAAATCAATCCCGTGAGAGTTACATTTTTTTTCAAAACTGCATGGTTGTGAGAGAATGAAGATTTGAAGTCTTTTCCGATTTTTCCTAAAAACGTGAGATATATGCTTGGAAAGCTTAAGATATACAGCTAAAATTTTCATGTTTTTCCAAAATTTTCTAGATGTTGGAACGACCCCAAAACTGGCGTGCAAGATAGATGACGTGTTTCTCAAGCCAAGAAGGATTCTTCCATAGTTTGGTCAATAATTGTTTAGGAATTTGTTTTGTTTTAAGAGAGTTTCTATCAGACCTTTTAGGGTTTTCTAGTATAAGTAGGGCACTTTAAGCTCTTTCTACAAATCCCCACATCACCACGCCCCCATACCATCATCATACACCGCAATTCGAGAAGAAGAACTTAGGGACGTGACTAGCCATGAATTTTGGGTTTTATCTTTCTTTTATTTTATAAGGTTTATGATGAAGCCATACGTGAATATCTGCGAAGTAATTTTTAATTGTTATTTGATTATATGTCATGTTATATTCTTTGTGCTTATTTTATTATAGGTTTAGATATCTAATGATTGATCGCCTTTAGAAATTATACATCCAGATACTTGAATAAACCTATGATGATAAGCAATCCATTAGGCTTATTAGAACTAAGATTAAGAAGACTAGATAAACTAGTAAGCATGACCAATAAGCTAGTCCTACTTGGTTGACATGATTCTTCTACACTTAATGAGCTTTTATATGTTTAATTGTATGCCTAATGAATATGATATAGTTATCATGTAGAGATACACGATTGATGTCTGACCACAAATTAATTCATACCTTAGAAGGAACAAACTTTAATATTGGCATGATAATTGGATAGTAGTTCACTCTAGGAAAAGTAAATAAGATTGTTATTGGCGAATTCATAACCTTAGACTTCTTCGTTTCTCAAATTCTTCTAACACGTGTTATTTTATTTACTTGTATTTTTAGTTTTATTGTTAGTTTTAGTCTTAATCAATCCTTCCCTTTAATCTATCATTTCTTTGTTTAATTAAGTTAAGCGTGATTAGTCGGTTAAATTGGTGCTAAAGTAATTCTTGTGGAATCGACCTCGTATTTGCATATCTTACTACAATTAATTCGTGCACTTACGAGTTTAATTGGTTTTAAATTAATCTATTATTTAGGTTAGTTTAAATACACATCATACACAAGTTGTACAATGTGGTTCCCATCCTCAAAACCTTCTGCCTGCCAACTTCAATATATGTGCTGCTAGTGTAGGCTTTGGCTGAAAGAAAACCAAGTTTTAGCCTCACTAACTAACGTACTAACTAACTAGCTTAAACAACATTAAACTCCACCCGCATTTTGCCCCATCATATCTTACCTTGAAAAAAAAAATGTAAACATGAAAAAAAATGGTGATAAATATTTAATTCGACAATTTTTAAGCTCTTATGGTTTGACGAAATCACACACCTAATTCTCTATTTTTAAAGAAATACTAACCTCTCAACATCCTCTAACACGCATCTGAATAGGCATTATGTTGAAAACAAAATTTGAGTGTGGGGACCAAAAATGGCTGGTGAACATATGAAGTAAGATATACGAAAAGTAAAGGCACAAAAAGGGTTGAAAAACAGCGGGAGAGATGATTGTTAGAGATGGGGACATGGGGGAAGCAAAATGATTAGGCATGAGCATGACAAGCAATTATGTGCCATGAGAGTGTGTGTGTACACTCACTTTTATATATATTTTAGCTTAATACCCCACGTTATCATAATAACATGCCAATTTTTTCCATCACATAATAATTATGTACTTAATAAAGTAGAATATATACATATATATATATATATAAGAAATGGAGACTCTACTGGAGTGGAACTCTTCATGGATTCTCTAGCACCTTACTATTTAACGTCAATTTTCGTGCTAACATTATAAAATATTGTGCTAAAAACACGAGGTGTTAGAGAGTCAATAGAGAGTTTCACTTTTAAAAGAGTCAATAACTTAAACGAAACTAAACTCAAGAAAACAAAAATGAGAAGCTTATGTTGTGCTTGTGGAACAATTATTTCGGACCATATTTACACGTCCCCTAGGTTATAAGATTCATGCGAATTTATATTTTCTTGTAAGCTGTCTCAGATAAACAATCATTTTGACTTTCATATTGAAACAAACATATTCGATTAAGTGTTGGTATCTTATTAACTTACAATTGAACATTAAGCAAAGATACAACATGAGACTTGGTATATGGAACCTTAAAGTATCATAGATGACTTTGACTAAAACAAAAAGATGAGCAGATATCTTAGGAGAGCATTTGTTCCTTTTTAAGAAGCAAATTACAAATAAGATTTTAGACGTATTTTAAAATCATATATAAAAAATAATATCATAAAAAATTTATCAACTGTGAATATGATCATATTTATGTCCAAACATAGCAAATTCAATTGTTGCTAGGCTATTATATTTACGATTTGTAAATACAATGAAATGTAATCTCTGAAATTTATCTTAATAGGTGACAAATGTCATGAATAATTGATTCAACTCATCAATAAAACTTTGTTTTTATGGTTTAAAATGTCAACTAATATCTAGAAATCTCCTTCAACAATGACCTTTTTGATATTAAGACGCTTTACCCCTTGAAAAACCTATTTTACTACAAAAAATCATGCTTACAAAAAGAATGTAATTAATTGGACAAATTGGGGCTAAACTCTATCCCCAAGATGAGCCACGAGCCATGCTCTCACATTTGGACCCTTATTTTTAGGTACAATTTGGATTTATTTTATCATGTCCTAAGATGCGGTGAAACCCAAGCAATCCAATTGGGGTCCCCTACTTTGCAGACGTATATATCGTTGAATTATCGTCTCAGGCAATCCCATGAGAAACAAACACATATGTTTTCCTTCGGGTTTTAATAATAAAAAAGTTTGATTTAAAATAGTAATATAAATTTTACCAAATCGATCTGAATTGGATCTGCCAGGAGGGGGCCGGCAAATGAATGGATCCAAATTTGACAATGGAATGTGGAATCCAAAGCCCTAGCAAGCAAACAACGACGTTCGCATGCACGCATGCACGCATGCACGCATGCATGCCATGCCATGCATTCCACCATGCCATGCATTCCACAACCACAAGCTGTCAACTACTGCCACCAGTTGAATTGTTGAAGATGGCCTGCAGTTGGTTGGTGCGACCCACGTGGCGAGCAAGGGATATAATGCAGCCAAGGCAGCCTTCTCTGATGCAAAATAAGCGGGATGTCGCTGCTGGTGGCAGCAATATTAATGGTGGTCATTGGCCCATGAAGCTGAGTGAAACACCACGTCGTGGGTGGGGGCTGGGAGGGGGTCTCACTAGTTTTGGCGATGATTTATTTGATTTTTAGTTAGTGTATAATTTGGATCAATCACTTTAAACTCACTTGAAAATTACTTACCTCAAAGACAAGAAAATTCAGGAATATGTATTGCAAGGTATAGTACCTTAATTACTTATGTCTATATACACGGTAGTTCCTTCTCTTTCATATAACAATCAAATTAAATTATCAGATCACAAGACTTTGAATGCATGGCACTTACTTGAAAGAGAGGATGTGTGCAAATTCTTGTTTACAACAATATTTCTATAACAAAACTGATCAAATGACTACTATATACGTGTTTAACAAGGGTTAATGAGGTTGTCTAAATAGAATTTTTTTTATTTATAACTATATAACTAATACTAAACGATGGACGTTTAGGGACATTTATATCATGATTAATTTTAGGGAGTTTTAACGAAAAACCCGCGGTACTGTTCACTTTAACGAAAAACCACATTTTTACACTACAAAGTCAAACCTAGTACTATTCAATTTACCCTTTATTTTGTCCTTATCATTAAAACTCAAAGTTTTCAAGCCCTTTTCATTAGTTTTCCTTTAATTTTATGTGACTCAAAATCCTTTAGAGTTGTGATCCAAAATTTAAGACTTAAAACCTAAACTTGAATCGATTAACTAATTTGAGACTAAAACCTAAAAATTGGATATGACACATCAGGTATTTCAACCTGGAGATGGACTCACCATATTCGGAAGGATCTGCTAGCCATTAGTGAGACTTGTTAGAACAAATGGTCCACTTGCACCCACGCATGCATTACCAAACCTCTGTTGCAGTATCTCCAAAGCTCTGAAATACCCGCATATATATATGGCACCAATTGTCACAATCTACTGAATCTTAGGATACTTCAAAAGGATTAGTCGATTACTATAAGATGACCTGTGCAATCTATGATTTAGCTGATCACTCATAGGCAGCAGCGGAGTTATAATTTTTTGTGAGAGAGGGCCTTTCATATATGTATTGAGAAAAATTTCGAACTCATAGCATGAGCAATCAAACTAATCTTCAAAAAAATTGAAAGACCTGTTAAATTTAATAAAGAGAATCAAAAGAAGTGTATAATACAAGTAAGTGAGAGGTAGAGAGCAGGGTAACCACTAAAAAAATTGAAATTATAGGAAGAAAATACAAAGAAATCTGGTTTGAATCGTTTGACAAAAAAAGTAGGGCAAAGAGGAGGGTTTCAAATAATAG
Organism: Malus fusca; assembly: GCA_035220775.1. Lineage (NCBI taxonomy): Eukaryota > Viridiplantae > Streptophyta > Magnoliopsida > Rosales > Rosaceae > Malus > Malus fusca. The sequence goes on from CM069069.1 coordinate 8,273,324, forward strand.
TTAATTAGGTTGCTTTAGAAATAAAGTCGATTTTAAAACATCATCCCTGAGTTTCACTAATCCACAAAGACAAAACAAACAAAACTATTAGAAAATTATAAGATACGATGTCGTTCAACTCAACTTCTTCACGAGGACAATTCATTTTCTTCCTCATGCCTCACGGTTCTACAACTGCAAGCTTAAGGCCGTTAGAAATTTCTTACACAATAGTCAGGATGGCACAGAACCACTTTGATCCCTTAATGACTCCGCCCATGCTCATAGGTAAAACCAAAATAAATAATTTTATAAGTTTTAAAATTTAACTTATATATATTAGAAAATTAGATTTTAATCCTTAAATAAGATGAAGTATAGAAAAATGTCTTATACAAGATTAAAAATTGATTTTAGTCCCTAGACTCTTTTTTTTTTGAACAAACGATATAATCTACACTAAGGGAGAGGAGGATGTGCTTAGCCTTACAATGGGCTAGCAATGGTTTAAATTCGCCTTTAACGAAAATCGAACCTAATATCTCTCACTTACAAATCTATTAAATTAAATTTACCAGCATATGTATTCAATGTCTCTTTTTGTTATTGATAATTTCATGGTGTTCATAAATTAAATTTTAAGAAAATATTATAAATTTTAATTCTCATTATGGTAAATATCTTATATAAGAAAATATTTTCGTAGAGATTTTTCGGTACATTTATGTTTTTTTGCATATTTTCTTATGTCCCACTAATTCATTACAATATATTTAGGAACAAACATTTCGGTACACTAGGTTAGTATAATATTTTTAGGTTCGGACATTTCGGTATACTAGTTTAGTTTAATATATTTAGGTACCGACATTTCGGTACACTAGTTTATTATCATATATTTAGGTACAGAATTTTTGGTATAATTATGTTTTTGCATATTTTCTTATGTGCCACTAATTTACTACAATATACTTAGGTACAAACATTTCGGTACACTAGTTTAGTAAAATATAAGTTAAATAAAATTAATGAATTAAAATGTGTATAATAGTAAATTTAAAATTTATGTAATGACATTAAATAAGATATCTATTAAATATTAAAACAAAAATATAATATGAATTTGAATTAAGTACACATTAAAAGACTAAAATCAATATCCAACCTAATATCAAGTTTTTATTAAATTTAAACTTCTTTAAGGATTAAAGTTCAAAAACATATTCCCGATGGAAAACTCAAATTGGTAGCAATACCTGTACAACGTGCATGGTGGAGCTAATTTAGCTATGCATGGTGCTGGTGTGGAGCTAATAAAACAATTGATACACACACACACATATATATACACTGAGCCTCAAACGACATACATACAGAGTACAGATAGTCAGACAGAGCCATATTAATGTAGTAATTCTTGCGGCCGGACATTTTAATATTAACCGGCTTTTCATAATAAGCATCCATCGAGAAAAAGAAAACCCCAGAAAAAGTTCCTTTTGCATTCGAAACTGTTGGAACCCATTGTCCCACATCAAGAGGGAAAAGAGAAAACATTTTAAATAGAATTACCACATTCTAACTAACACCGATGCATTTTGTGATAAAATCTCACACCTGATGATTGTGCAGGTGGTTAAGTGGGGACAGTATCGGTGTTGTTAGAGTGGACCCTCGGCCCGTTGACCTGAAAATTTCATCATGGTATCAGAGCCAGAGGGCGGGCCCGTACTGCCACATGATTGGGTGGGTCCACATGCTTAGATGCATCAAAGCCTGTTGAAAAAATCAAATCAAAAGATTATATATACCTGAAAAATATTATTATTTTACTCAAATTATAATACATAAATTATATTTCATTAATATACTTTAGAAGTAGATTATATCAATTATGTTATGAATTATTATAGCGTGAAATACATATAAATCGTGTTTTCCATACCTATAAACTTTTCTTGACTTATTGAGAGATAGTGACCCTACTCTCTCCCAACATAAGAGAGAGAGAGAGAGAGTAGAGAGGTGTATATTTGCTGCATTGGATCCTTCACCGAATTGTAGGTTTTAAAAGACTCCCAAATTTCTCTCTCCCTCGATATCCTTTCTCTCTCTCTCTCTCTCTCTCTTCCTCTCTTTCTGTGTGGTTGATATCTTGAGAGCTAAAATCCAAAGAAGCTGATAGAAAAGGTACATGGTTGTTTGGTGGTGATAATATTTTTGAGCAGCTATTTGATCTGTAAAATCAACTGTCTTTTAATTCAGCTTTCTAGCTCATTGATCTCTTTAGAAATCTTTGTTTTCCTGTACTTTCCCACCTTTGTTTTGTTTCATCTTTGTTCCAAATCTCATTCATTACTGAAATTAAATCTTTATGTACGCCAAGAGCTACAGCTTCTCCAAGTCAATTCCATTAATAATATCCATGGGCGGTGAGACCAAAATTAGTACTAATTCTCACTCTCAAATGTTGGTTTCTGAGAAAAATGGTACTAATAACGGTCTTAATTCCATGGAATTCAATTTCTTAGTGAGACCCGCGTTGAATTTTAATAACCATGCGTGCCAAATTGCGCGTTGTGAAGACGAAGACAAAGGAGAAGATGACGGCTTACATATCTCAGAAGAGAAGCAAGAAGATAATTTCGACATGTTTGTTTCGTCGTTGAAGGTCAAACTTCCGTCAGCAGGAGAATTCTGTAGAGTCCAGCAAGAAGGTATTGGTGGTGATGGTGATGTGGAAGATGGGTTGAAGACTCCAACATCTTTGGATCACAAAATCACAGGAAGCCTGCAATGTCCACCAGCACCAAGAAAACCCAAATCACTACCACTAAAGAAGAGAAAAGCAATAATTGGCTCCAGAATTTTACTTGATCTTTCGATTGATGAGATCGAATCGTTGTTTCCTCCTGTTGATGATGTTCTTGCAGATCTTGGTAGTAAGATTATTATGAAGAAGAAAGTTAGAGTACAAGCAAGTGATGATCATATAACATCAGCTAACTGAGATCTCTATATGCATGTGAAGTAATTTTTATATTTTATGTTTAAGCCAAATTTAATGGCATGTAATTCTTATCTATATCATTGTGATGATAGTGAATTTGTGATCATCAGTGCTAGCTCGGCACTTTTTCTTCTCCATTTTCATATATGCAGTTCAGGTTTATCGCTTGATCTCACATCAGATTCTTTCCTTTTTTTGGACATTGGGAAATTTAACCCCAGATCTGAAAAATCATGCATGTGTAACTTCTGTAATTTATCAAGGATGAAGTTTTCATAGGATTCCATTATTAAGCCTCCAATAATGCTTACTTTGAATCAAGGCCTTATATTATTTTTGTACTTTGTCATAGAGGTGATCATATGATATGTCTTTACAGTACTATAGCTTGCATCTCAGTGTTCATAGAATCTCGCTCTCTCTCTCTCTCTCTCTCTCTCTCTCTCTCTCTCTCTCTCTCTCTCTCTCTCTCTCATATTTCTGTAGAAGGATCTCTCTATCTCTATCATATTTCTGTAGAATGGATCTCTCTTTCTCTCTCATATTTCTGTAGAATAGATCTCTCTCTCTCTCTCTCTCATATTTCTGTAGAATGGATTGGAAGGCATTGACTATACTTTGTCTAGCAGATGCAGACATCCTTAGCCTGAGCCTGCATTGTTTTATTACCAGTTGAGGGGGGTGAGCAAACCCATGTGGTATATTCCTCCATAGATGACAAAGATGATCTTATAAAAGCTAGAAATAATAATCAAAGAGCTGGTAGGGTAGTACTTTATATCTCTCTCTAACTTCAAGGAGGCTTTTATTGGCCCCCACGCGCACCTTCTCTTTATCAATGAATGTTGGGGTCTCCCTTTTGCAGCTCTCACCATAACATTATAATACCACTTGCATAACACGGGTATCGTGATATTTTGTGTTAATAATATAACTAATATGTTAAATTATATTTCGTTCTATATAAGTTGTTCTCGTCGTGACAGTATTCCTCCTTCTACTTGACAACTAATTACTTTAATATAAATTATTGTACCATGCAACCAAAATGCAGAGTAGAGATTCTCTCCGGATCTCTTCCATCAAGGCCACCAGATCAAGTGATTCGGACCTTTGAAATTTCATCAAACGGCCCACTTGTTTGACCCCTTAAAAGTTATAATAATTTTTTACCGTTGAATGAAATTTCAAAAGCCCGAATCACTTTATCCGATGATTTTGGTGGAAGAGATCCAAGAGAATCTTTTCTCCAAAATGCAATATCTCCAACTACTAATTCCATCTAACTAATTCTTCCATTTCCATCCCAAGGCCCCAAAAGGATAATGGGCAGAATGGTAGGTGGGCAGCTAGTTTTATTCTCTCTGCGTTTTTCTGTGTTTATGGTCTCATCTTTTAACCGATTTTATATTGTACTGGTAACAGGAATTAATGTTCGATCAGTATGCATCTTTTTTTTACTGTGTTGGTTTTGGATCAGATTGGGTACATATTAAAACAAAGTAGAAGGTTTATTGGAATTTGAAAATAACTGTAAACTAATCAAACTTGCTTATCGTTGATAAGGTTGAGACATATGTCATCCTTGATTATTTTTTTTTTCTTGTTTTTTTTCTTTTCGAAAAGCGACGATATAGAATTTCTTTATCAAAAAAGGTTGAGTACAACATAAGCAAACAGGGAGAGGAGGGAGACCTCCCCTCACCAACAGTTAACAACCATTACATTCCAAAACAAGAAGATCAGCCAGGAGATCTGGCGGTTCCTCGAAACAAGAAGATCAGCCAGGAGATCCTTGATTCTTCTTAAAAGGGGAAGATTTAGAATGTACTAGTTGAGGTGATTTATGTTGAGGGTTTCCATTCTATATATTAACAGGGAATTAAACTCTGGATCTAACCAATTGTATCTTAATTTTCTCCACGTACTCTTATGACTTCGCCTAACTCTAAGAGATAGATGTTGTTTAACTTACCTTAGTACTGTAATAGACGTTTTTGGGTATAGTAATCAACATTGATCGTGTAATTAATAATATCATTCTATAGCCTCACCATTATCAAGTAACGTTGGCTTATAAATTTTGATGATTATAATATAATTTTGTTTTACAATATTATTCTGATCACTTCCTTCAGAGAGAGCTCTCTCTCTCGCTATCTCTCTCTCTCTCTGATCCCTCTCTGTTGTTTTTTGTTTCCTCATATAAAATTAAAACATATCAGTCGTGCATGCATGTATAGTGGGCAGGGTTAAGGAAGTCAGTACGTACATATATCGATGTTATATTTTTTTTCTTGGAAGTTGGAAAATATAGGAACTTTCCCATGAAGACGAAGTTAGTTAACTGATATTAACACCATGACATAAACATGCAAATCTGTCTTCTTCTATACGACCCAGATTGACTATAAGGTGTGGGAGGAGGTATCTGAAAATATATACTAGTAGAAATTGAAAGCTTTAGTTAGCTAGCCACACTACATGTCAAATTTCATAGTCAGTCGACTGTTTCTTTCCTGCACAGACACAGCACCAACATGCATGCAGTGGCCCCAATTGCAATATGATGCCATAAACGTGATAAAATGCCTGTTAGCTTGGTTAGGCAGTAAGGCCAAACGATAAATGCAGTGTGAATGACACAATGATTGGAGAACCCCCTAGAAAATAAAAATAAACACGCACCATTTAATAGAATTTTACGGCTTAATTTTCATTGTATTGCATAATAGACAATATATACAAGATACAATCCTTGTTCTATAAGGAAACAATAAAAGACACACAACTAACCTTCCTAATAAAGGATTCTAATATTTACAATATAATTACATACCCTTTTTAATACCACTCACGTTAACACTTCCCCTCAAGTTGGAGCATAGATATCACACATGCCCAACTTGACAAGTGAGTCACCAAAAGATCTACTACACACGGCATGTGTGAGGATATCCGCAAGTTGCTCTTCCGAGTTCACAAACGGTATCGAAACAATTTTCTTCTCCAGCTTCTCCTTAATAAAATGACGATCAACCTCCACATGCTTTGTTCTGTCATGTTGTACCGGATTCTCTGCAATCTCCCGTGCGGATTTATTATCACAATACAAACTTGTCACCTCTTTTGCTTTGAAACCTAGACCATCAAGTACCTTACGTAACCAAAGGACTTCACATATTCCATGTGCCATACCTCTGAATTCGGCCTCAGCTGACGATCTTGACACCACATTTTGCTTCTTGCTCCTCCAAGTAACTAGATTTCCTCCAACAAACGTAAAGTATCCAGAAGTAGAGCGTCTATCAGTTACATCACCTGCCCAATCAGCATCAGTAAATCCTTCAATCCTCAGATGACCAGAATTTTTATACAAAATTCCTTTTCCTGGAGCCGACTTCAAATAAGCTAAAATCCGCATAACAGCTGCCATATGATCCACACTCGGCGAGTGCATAAACTGACTCACCACACTTACTGCATAGGCTATATCTGGACGGGTATGAGCTAAATAAATTAGTCTTCCTACCAGTCTCTGATATCTGCCTTTATCCACTGGTTCTTGATCCGGATAAATTCCCAAGTAATGTTTCTCCACAATGGGAGTATCCACGGGTTTACACCCAAGCATCCCTGTTTCCTTCAATAAATCCAGAACATATTTACGTTGAGACAAGAAAATACCTCTAGATGACCGAGCAACTTCCACGCCAAGAAAATATTTCAAATCTCCCAAATTCTTCATCTTGAACTCGGTGGCAAGGTTTTGTTCTAGCTTCATCATCTCTTTTGAATCATCACCTGTTATTATCATGTCATCCACATAAATAATTAAGGCTGTCACTTTACCACTTCCTCGTTTCACAAATAATGTATGATCTGAGTGACTTTGATAATACCCAATCCGCCTCATAACTTGGGTAAATCTACCAAACCACGCACGAGGCGATTGCTTAAGTCCATAGAGTGACTTTCGCAACCTCCATACTCCGGTTTTCCCTCCGGCATCGTACCCCGGAGGAAAATCCATATATACTTCTTCTTCCAAGTGCCCATGAAGAAAAGCATTTCTCACATCAAACTGTTTTAGTGGCCAATTCAAATTTGCAGCTAAAGAAATCAGAACTCGTACTGTATTCATCTTCGCTACTAGAGAAAATTTTTCTTGATAACCAACACCATAAGTTTGAGTATAACATTTTGCTACTAACCTTGCTTTATACCTGTCTACCGATTCGTCTGCCTTGTATTTGATCGTAAAGACCCATCTACACCCAACTGGTTTCTTTCCTTTAGGTAGCTCTGTTACCTCCCATGTATCATTCTTATGTAGTGCCATCATTTCCTCATCCATCGCAGTAGCCCATTTAGGATCCTTCAAGGCCTCCTCAACTCGGGTTGGTGCTTGGATGCTTCCACATTGTTTACCCAGGCTTGACGTTCTGGTGCAAGGTTTGAGCATGACACATAATTAGCTATTGGATACTTCACTTTTCCTTCAGGAGGAAACCTGTCAGGAGGAACACCACGATTTTGCCTTGGCGGCAACTTATATGTACTCATAACATTATCTGGATTAGTTACATGAGTATCAGTAGTACTTACCTCATGAATATTCAGAGAAAACATATTGGGTGGCACTATTGAGCCTAAGAGAGAGAGGGTTGCAGGTTTGGTAGCTAATGGTTGCTGGAGTGGTGAAACTGGTTCGGCAACTCCCTGCTGACACTCTGCATCATACTCGGCAACACATTGCCTAGAAGACTCAACTGGTTCAGTGCTACTTGGCTGAATGATACTCACATTCTCGGCAGTGTCTTGCCAAGAGCTTTCACAACTTTTTTTGTCAATAAATACTCCCCATGAGCTACATATTTCCAACCACCCAAGATCACCACTCATATTCTCCCCCGGGTGATTGGAAGGTGATGGAGTCGAAGCATAAAAGAACTCGGATTCGGAAAAGGTAACATCCATAGTTACATACATATGACAAGTTTCAGGGTGGTAGCACTTATACCCTTTCTGTTGAGGAGCAAATCCCAGAAAAACACACTTGTGAGCACATGGATCGAGCTTACTACGATGAATCTTGTGAATATGAACATAGGCTACACACCCAAATACACGAGGAGTGATAGTATTGATTGACACTACTGGAACAAATTTTGTCAATACTTGGAGAGGTGTACGAAAATCCACAACCCGGGATGGCATATGGTTAATCACATACACGACATAAGTGACAGCTCCAAGCCAGAACCGTTTTGGTACAGATGCACCAATGAGCAAGGCACGGGCAGTTTCTAGGATATAACGGTTCTTTCTTTCAGCAACCCCATTTTGTTGTGGGGTATGAGGGCAAGTAGTCTCATGTAGAATTCCTTGATCCCGAAGAAAGTTGGACAATTCGGAACCAATATACTCTCCTCCATTATCAGAGCGAAGAACCTTAATAACAGAGGAATATTGTGTTGCAACCATTTGAGAGAATGATCGAAACACCATACCCACATCACTTTTATTCTTCATCACATAAATCCAAGTCATACGAGTGCAATCATCAACGAAGGTAACAAGCCATTTAATTCCAGACAAAGTACTAACAGGAGAGGGACCCCAAACATCAGAGTGCACAAGTTCAAAAGGAAACAATCTTTTATGCATACTAGGAGGAAACGAAACGCGATGACTCTTCGCGAGAATACATACCTCACAATGTAAGTCTAATTCTTTTATTTCATGAAATAAACTAGGCAACATACACCTCAAATAACCAAACGAAGCATGTCCTAACCGACGATGCAATAACCAAACTTCCTGTAAATTATTGGTACGAGATGCTCGAACTGCATTAGCTCTACCAGAAACAACGTCATCCACATAATATAACCCCTCTCTCTTAGTGCCACGCCCAATTATCTCCTTGGTCTGAATATCCTGAAGCAAACAAAACATTGGATACATAAGTACAACACAATCTAATTGCCCAGTAACCTGAGGAATAGATAAAAAATTATGAGACAATGAGGGAACAAGAAGGCAGTGATGAAGGGGAAGGGCCGGCATGAGGTTCACAGTGCCGGCCCCCAAAACTGGTGTTGTTGTTCCATTAGCAGTTGCAATACACTTCCGTGAACTGGTTGTCATACTAGTAAATAAATTCTTATCAAAAGTCATATGATCGGTTGCACCGGAATCCAAAATCCAACCTATATTCACCATTGTAATAACTCACGAGACACTGATACACAACAATCACAATAATATTCGGTAATTGACGCACGCTCCACTAACAAAACTTGCAGTAAAATACTCCTACACGATATTGCAATTGCTTAAGCACAACAATTCTGCATGGAAAAAACAAAAAATAATATTATGCTGCATGCAGCAGCACACCTAATCACCCACGGCACTGAAATTCACACGGCACAAAGAGCAAGATTGACGATGAGTCAACACACACAAACAGCAAGACCGACGAACTTAGCAGTACCACACACACACGGCACTGTGCAGAAATCAGTCAACCAAACACAGCACCACCCACACTGCTGCACACGCCAACAAGAGTACACCCATACACGGCAACACTGTTTTCTGCAGAAGATTTGCAGAAAAACAGTCAACCAAGCACAGGGGAAAAACTAGGGTTTCGGCAACTAGGCTCTTGATACCAAATAGAATTTTACGGCTTAATTTTCATTGTATTGCATAATAGACAATATATACAAGATACAATCCTTGTTCTATAAGGAAATAATAAAAGACACACAACTAACCTTCCTAATAAAGGATTCTAATATTTACAATATAATTACATACCCTTTTTAATACCACTCACGTTAACACATTTTTCTCCCTGTACACATCTTTATTTTATTTTGGTCATCATTGTCTTTGTTTGATTTATTCAATTCGATGACAAAAAAAAAAAAACGTGTACTAGAAGGAGAAATAGAATGTGTGGTTATCATTCCTCATGAAATTATACATGATATTAATTAATGGATAATACTTGCATCCATCTTATGAGGTGCAAACCTGATCCACCTCGTGCTATTCACGTATTCTCACTATACAAATTTCATAATCGAAATCGTTCTTTTTCTTAATCATTCCCAAAAAATCACTTCTACAGAATTCATTCAAATCAGAGATCGTTTAGTCAGTTACATATATGTATCAAATAAATGGACTCACAACTCATCTTGAATATGTATTTTCCTTGATTACAAGGACAATATGAAGGAGATACTAAAACATAATCTTCATTTGTCATCAACCAGTTAAGTCAATGTTGAGCGCTTTGAGATGGTTTGGAGTATAACATAGAAATAATTACAAGAAGATTCTGATTGCAGAGCGAAGACGACTCCAATATTGTTAATGATGGATTAATATGTGTTTAGACTGAACTAAAAATAATTCAAAGACATTAAGTATTAATCTCTCTCTCTCTCTCACAAGAAGAAAGCTTCTCCCGAAGCACAATCCATTGCCGTTTTCGGGCCAAGCTTCACTATTCTCTTTGTCGCAGCAAGCTTTAGCTCCTAGCTAGTATCTGTTTGACAATTCTAATGGCTGTGTAAGGTAGATTGACTTAATGATTGTCACGGGTCCCAGCAAGAAATTGTCCGCCTTGGACCAAACTCGCATAAAGCTTGATGCATATATGGGATTTCCAACCCTAAATGTGTCTTACTAGCTAAGAAAGATTGAATCTGCATGTATCAAGTATTCACCTTTCCTAACCACACGGTGTGGTGCGATTGGCAAATTGCCACCTTTAGTTGGCGGATTCCCTAGTGCCTTATCAAGTATTCAACCCAGGTCTTTTTCCATGTTTACCCTCATTGATTTTAGGTCTACTTATTAAAACCTAAAAGCCCAAACCTTATCCGCAATTGGGCTCAAATTCTGTCCCATTAACAACTAAAATTGGGCTTGGGTTGTATGGCCTTAGATGAATGAGATCGTTGAAGGGAAGATGAGAATTGAGTGGCAATTTAAGAGCTTTGTTGATCTGCACATTTTATTCCCGTGTTAATCTTTGAGATTTAATTAAATCTCAACGATTACTTGTGAAAAAAAATGTGGAAAAGAATTCTTAGGCAATTCAATATTTTGCAATAATAAAAATTTAAAACATAATGATAATAATAATAAATATTAGTTTATATGACAATTTAAAAAATGTGTAAAAGTTCATATCACAGTTCAAAAATTTTTCCTTAAAAAAACATACTTGTCTTAGTTCTCACTTTTAGGAAGAAGGCAAACTAAACAGGTGTTCCAGCTCTTTTTAAAAAAGCCTTGTCCAGTAAATCACCCACACTTTACACGATAAATCAAGTGTCATATTGTGATTATGCTCCTATTAATGATATAACAAATATAGGTTAATGTCACAAAAACTACTGAAAACAAAAGTTATGTGTTGTACCATTCCATGTATGATATAAATCGACGACAATTTTGATATATTTCACCTCTATGATATATTAATAGAAATCAAGGTTACATGTTATAATTGAGTAAAACAGTAACACCATGCAACTATTTTCTGGGGTCTACACAATTATTTTTATTTTTCATAAACCCCTGTCAATTTTTAATCGTTGGATTAGATGAATTGAAAAATATCAATAATAAAAAAAATTAAGAAAATTATGTGAAAAGTAAAAATTAATATATAAATAACATTGTTCTTTTCTGAATACGCTAAAAATTACTTTAAACAAAAAGAGGAGCTGTGGAGCAAAGCAAGAAGTCATTTACTTCCTCCTGGTCATATTGTTGTGGGCCCTGTTGGGAAAATATTGGGCTTAGTCTCACGACAAAAGGCGTTGTGGGCCAAAAGAAAAGGACTACTCAATGGCAGTGTGACTTCATATTGCCATCCAATTATCCAACAAGACAAAAGTGTCTTCCTTTTTCCAAATTAATTTAATACCCTCTATTTGATCTTTACAATCTTAATGATGAGAAATTATTTCATGACCAACTACAATGCATTATTTCATCTAATTATACACTGAACTTTGAAAGCTTGCATGGCTACAATAAAAAAACTGAATCTTGAAAAACGAACTACTACTATTTGTAAGTGAAAGATATCAGATTCAAACTCAATGGGTTGTGCTTGGGTTTACCATTCTCATTCATGCCGTGTTCGTGTGTTATCTTTGTAAAGACTCTAAAGAAGATTTTGTTATTGTTTATAGGATTGTCGCCCATTAGCAAATGTGTAATTTTCAACCGTTGATGAATATGCAACGTACCATATAAACAGTTAAAATTCATCTGATTGAGCGTAAGCGACTGCACTTAGCATTACATAATGCGCCTGCGTTACAAGTTTGTACAAGCAATTGAGAGAGTTGGGTAATGGAACTGTTTATAGTATAAAAATCTCTACTTGTAGGGGAAGGGTGACATCGATGTTGTATAATTTCCAGAGGGCAGCTTCTGAACCATTTTTGGAATTATGCTCTTGTTTTTCATGTTTCTTGGTACGAAATGATTCTGTTTTCTCTTTCTAGTCAAACACTCAACAGAAGTCAGGACCCAAGAAAAGCAAACAAACAGTGCTCACAAATGATTAGTCCACTTTCTCTCTCTATCTCTCTCTCTCTCTCTCTCTACATTCCGGGTGTTGTTCTTAATCTCCTGTGCATAGAACTGACCTCTATATAGAGTTACCCAATATTACCACTCCAACAAGAATTCACCTCAGAAAAGGCAAAGCTGCAATGCAAATTTAAGGAAATGACACTTCCATTTACCTGAGGAGGTGACACAGTTCCCTTGGCCTTTGCAGACAAATGGCTCAGCAACAACATCAGGTACTCCTTTGTCTCCTCTCTCTCTTCCTCCTTGGATTTTCCCCTCTGAGCTCAAAACCCACCTCTCATTTCTCTCTCTCTCTCTCTCTCTAGATTTCTATGGTGGGTCTGATTTATTTCTTGTTTTTTTCCTATAATTTTCTGGGTTTGTGGGTCTACTTTTTTCTTGCCACATTGCTCAGTCATGTTGATTTTTTGTCATTATTTGTTGGAGGCTTATGAATAATTGATAATTTTGGGATGGTATGATTGGTGGGTAGCAGGAAGGGTGGCCACTGGGATTGCAGCCATTGCATGTGAGAGTTGGGCTGGCTGCTTCAAACCATGAATTTTCTGGGTCAGTTTCTTTCAACACTCTACTCACTGGTTCTCCAACTTCCTCCACAGATTCCTCATCAGATCTGGACACAGAGGTCAGTGTAATATTACAGACTAGTTTTGTCTTTGATGGGTTTTGTTGGAATTTTCTAGTCATACATATGACATGTGTGTATCTGTCTGTATATTATATCTATATGTATTTGGTTTAGAAATGATTGGTTTATACTGTTTAGTGTTGAGTATGTAGTTAGTAGCTTCCGTTTTTATTTGTTCCAGGCTATGATGCACGGATACTTCTGTTTGGTTCCGCATCCCGTATCCGATACTTGATTGGATATGATACTTGCCCGATAATCTTGGATACTCGTCCGACACGTGTCTTGATTAATGGACACAAATTTGACATGATAGATACGCGTTTCCTACTTTTAGGATACATGTATCCGGATTTTAGGATACATTTACACTTTCAAAAAAGGTAACGAGAAGGAGAAAATTAATAGGAACATCTATAATTGAAAGTTGCTGAATACAAAGAGCTTCCCTCTAATTAAAACCATGAATACGCTCTCACACTTCTTCTATTGTATAAAGAGGATTAGATTTCGAACTTTTCTTCTCTAACAACTCAAATGTACTTGAATTTGAATGATGAATTATGTTTTAAAATGTATAGTTTTGTTGCTATATACATTTTTATTTGCCGTATCCATAACGTATCGTATCATATCTTAATTTTTAGAGATTTTTTGTATCGTCATGTTGTGTCGTATCGCCGTAGCCGTATCCGTATCCATGCTTCATAGGTTCCAGGATGTTTTGTTCATGCACAATTATGCTTGTGTGAAGGCTGTTATTTCTTTTCTTCATGTTGTATGTAATCTTCATATGATTTGTTAATTAGGTATGACGGAAATGGGTTAGGATTAGACTAGGTCAAGAATTCGATTCCCTCTAACGGAAAGAAGAAACAGGATGGTTAAGCTAAAAAAGAATCTGTATATATATGTTGAGATGGAATATACATATATATATATGTACTGAGTCTTCATAACTGTTTAGACTGTATGCTGGACAAGACTGGTGTTGTGTGCTAGGTAACTATAGTGCCACAACCCACAAGTTGAAGAAAATACGCTGCATCATGGGAATATATTCTCTTGTGTTTACAACAGTCATCGCGTATTCAGGTTGTGAAAGATTTTGGACTCGAAATTTAGAGGTTCCTACGCTTTCACTGTAGTTTCGTAGATGATACTGACACTGTGGACCTAATTTTACATTTGTTACTGTTACTAATTAACAATATGTGTTGCCAACTGACATCATGTGTTGGTAACTTGCTGTTGCCTGATCTTAATATGAAATGTGAAGAAATATTTGAAGGAGGTCGCCAATCCGTTTTCGTGTTAAGTTCCATAATCTTTGACAGTGTCAAGTGTTTTTGTACGTGTTCTATGATTGTTAATTCACAAATGTGCTTGGTTGGTTGCAGTCCACAGGGTCTTTTTTCCATGATAGGAGCATTACGCTCGGGAGCCTTATAGGAATCAATAACATCCTAGAGCTCTCAAGAAGATCTCTAAGAGGAAGAAAAACCGAACATCAGGCCGCCAAGGACAGGAAGACGAACAACAACGACAACAACAACACCAAATTCAGACTCTGTTTTCTCTCTTTATGCTCCAAAGACAGTACAGATGATGAGAACGTGCGCAATCATCCGCCATCTCTCGGCCACTTTCTTGCGGCTGAGAGACAAGCGGCCAATGAAAACTACAGAACAAACCCTCCAATTTACGGACCAGACGACGAGCTTGCCCTAGCTGAGGCACCATCAGCCTGCTAGAGAATCAAATAACTCACTCTTTGTTGATGGTCAAGTTGCTCCTCCCCAATCTAGTCCACGGTTTGGTTCAGATCATGTCGACCAAAGAAAATCAATGCTGTTTTCATGCATGTGTTGACAACTCTGTCCTTAACCTAGCATTATGTGAATGTCTCAGTCTCTTTCGCTTTCTTATTTTGGGGTCTCATTCAGAATTTCATGTTATTGGAAGAAATAAAGAGGTCAATTGACAATTTCATTGCATCCAAGCTCGAATTATGAAAGAAGGAACCGAGAAGAAAGTATCGGCAACAACCGAATTTTATTATTGGGTGCTCATATCGATCTATCATGTTGCCTATGCGTCAATCGTTAGATATACCTTGTACGGTAACTACCCTAGCTCCACCGTATCTTATATTTCATTTCTTCGGGAACAATCACAAACATTTTTTTTAGCATGGAGAAGAAAACGCATGAAATCTGTATCTGTCTCACCTTTATGGAGCAAATTAAGCTATTTTTCACACCAGTTAGCTAGTGTTTTGGATTGATTTATCTGCCTTAATGATAAGTTACAAAAGCAAATGTTCATCATTTCAATTTATGTTCCAAAAGTATGATTACAAAGACTTATGGGGCCAAACTGTGATGGTATCCTAGGTGCTATGTCCTATCAATTGACTAAAATGGCTAGGAAATATCTAGGGGAACAGCAAAATTTGTGTCTGCTAGGCAGATTCTCTCCCCCCCCCAAAAAAAAATAAAATGGCTAGGAAATATCTAGGGGAACAGAAAAATTTGTGTCTGCTACCATTCCACATTGGAGGCAGATTCTCTTCCCCCCCCCCACACCCTAAAATTTTCTGTGTTGTGTGGTCACGGTTAAGCTACGTCAATATTTTATATTACTATTTTTTTTGTTTTATTATCTCTATAGAAAAATAATATAAATTGTTGACATGGTTTAACCGTGATCACACAAAACAGGAGGACACGGGAGGACACGAGAAGTGAGAGGACAGAGAATCTGCCTCCTTCAACATTTCCTAAATTTAACCCCAAATAGGATTTGTCCTAGAACATACAAGAAAATTGTTATTAGTATTTCAAAAAATTTATTATGCACTCGGTTTAGTGTTTAATACTTAAGTAATTGCGGCAACACATTATTTAGTATTACGATCTAGTGATGTTTCTCTTCACTTGTAAATGAGAGGTCTTAGGTTCAACTCTCGCCATATACGAATTTGAACCATATTATTGCTAGTTCATTGCGATGCTAAGTCTATCTCATCTCCTTTAATGTAGAAAATACCATTAAAAAAATTGAGATAATATTGTTTGTTAAAAAAAATTGCGGCAACACATATTCTACGCCCAATAACTTAACGACAAGTACACACACAAAGTCCAAACCGACAATAAGTTTGGAGCTTGCGGCATTTAAAGACATTAAGGCCTAAATATAAAGATTCTTCTCGATCTGCACCCAACAATTTAATGAAACATATACACAAAATGTTGAAATATAGAACGAAATGTTTGATGAAAGTGTATTAATAAATAAATTCCCGTATTATAACAAAAGTGAATTTCGTTATACTTACAAACTTGATCGTAAGGAGAAATGGAACCTATGAAGCAGCAAGCAAGTTAGTAGCAATGTTTCCATCAGATGAGACTTATGGCTAATTTGGAGTTGCTATGTTTTTTTAAAAAAAACTGTTTCTGCTATGGTTTGAGAATAAACAGCTGTGAAAAAAAAAAAAAAGTAAGTGTTTGATAAATTATAGTGCTAAAAGTTATTTTAGCAAAAAAAATAAAAAGAAAAGAAATGGGGGTAGGCTTGTCAATATGAAAGTTTCATTAATTGGTGTTGTTCACCCGCCTTAAATGGAAAACACTTTTTTGACAAGCATGTGCAGAGCTGCTTCTGTTTTCTATTGTTTTGGACTCATAATTAAAAAAAAAAAAAGCTTTTCTTTATCTACCAAACACAATTAAGGCCCCAACTTTTATAAAAAGTTGCTATTAAAAAAAATTAAGCAATCCTAAACCAACTCTTACGTGAAATTTTTTATTGTGACGGAAACACGGATGGTACACCTCGTGTTTTTATCGAAATGGTGGAAAATTTTATTTTTTAAATTATTAACTTTATAACACACATATCCCATCATTTATATAATAACATATGATATATCATCCTGTATGCTGATTACACCAAAAAATCTCTCAACTCTTACACTTTCCAAGTGTCCATACATGCATAATTTTAAAGGAAAACTAATGAAAAGGGCTTGAAAACTTTGAGTTTTAATGATAAGGACAAAATAAAGGCTAAAGTGAATAGTACCAGTATTGACTTTTTAGTGTAAAAATATGGTTTTTCGTTAAAGTGAACAGTACTAGGAGCTTTTCGTTAAAGTTCCCTAATTTTAATGAACATCATATACTGACATAAATAAAATGGAGAAAAGAAACCAGCCAAACGGCCCACACCCATCTGATATTTGGTAGATTTCCAAATTAATCATATCAAGCAAAAGGACTGAAATCCAGGGCCCACATAGTTTAAGTGGGCCTGCTTATTTCTTGGCTTTTCACATACTCACAGGACCAACCTCTATTCTCTTAGTCAACATCTTGGCAGGTGATGTTTCACTGTTGACCCACCCCAACTGTCCCTGTTAGCGATCTAGCTGACTTGTCCAATTTCATAAATTAAATTTTGGAGTCATATGATCAAATATAGACACAATCACATGAAATTCAATCTCCCAATCACTTTTTATTTATTTGTTGACCGACGCGAGTTAAGTCAGTAAGTTAAAACCGCGTATTTCTAATAAAATCTAATTTAAGTCTTTTATTTTCAATATGTAAATTTGTGAGAATATCTATGGATACATGGATATTGATTTCTCTTTGAGAAAATGATAAAATTTGTCAAAACGTAGAAATTTAAAATAAAACTTTAAGAATTGTCAAATTAGAACAAAATATAAATACTTTTATGATATTTAATGATGTGTAAGAAATATCGATGAAAATACTAACCTTATCGAAAAAATTTCAAACATTGATTGTAAAAAAAGAAAATGACTTTTATTTGTTTGTATTTTTTGCACTACAATCCCATTTCTGTGCACAAACTACAGAAAAATAATTCAATCTTGCCACCCAAAAAATGAAAATAAAATAATATTACATTTCCGCAAGGAAAGAGAAGTGTTTGGTGGGGACCAAAAAGCACACAACATACCCTTTGACTCTTTCCAACCAGCCATTCAAGAATTTTGAATTTTCAACTAAGAAATATAATTTCTTCCTCTTTTTTTTTTTTTTTTCCTCTTTTTACTCTCAAACCACCAACTAATAAGTTCCTTGAACCTCAAGTAAACAAATTTAAGAGGACCACAACACATCTAACCCTAACCCAATTTGCCTGCAACTCCCTTTGCTTGTTTTCCAAAACTACACAACACATGGGACTTTTATCTGTACACAGCAGCTCCTTGGATTCTTCTCTCTTTCACTTGCATGGTAGCAACGAATCCGACAAGCATTAAGGCTTGTCAACCCATTCATTCTCGGCAATAATCCTTCCTGAGCCACGGCCGCCCATCTTCCCAAAAGAACCAAGTGCCGATAAGCTCTTGAAGCTGCTGCTGCCCTCGCTGAAGTTTCGGGACCTCCTTGCCTTTCTTAGTTTGGAGGAATTGTTATCTTCGGTGTCATGATCACCATCATCACAACTTTTGATCTTTGCAACTACCAAATGGGCAATTGGGCTTCGGCAGAATGGGCAAACTGGTGGCGTAAGGCATAATGTAGTTGGATTTGGCTTCTTGTGGCAGCAGAGAGCTAGAGTGCATTGTGCACACATTTGGTGACCGCAATTCTGGACTTCAATTGTACACACCTGCTCAAAGCATATGCAGCATTGATCTAATTCGCTTTCCTGCAATAAAACGTCTGAATTAATACTTTGGTCCCCGCGCATTAAACAATATGATAAATGTCTCTATAATTCACGACTGCTGAATATGTCTCCTTGACCTACTAAATCCCAAAACTGTAGGAAAAAATGAGGTGCATCCTACACTAGTAAAGATCTAATTCAGCAGCAAGATCAAAATTTAATGCTTCGAATGGGGACCATAGCCAAGGAAAACACATGAAGCGAAGACAAAATAGTCGAGTGTTCCAAATGTAAGGATTCAGAAAACTATCATGGGACTCATGGTCCAGTTCACTGTAAGGAAAACAAAGCTCATGACTTCTGATTTTTTATCAGAAACACAGCTTCTGATTTTAAAGAACAAGATAATTCTTCTGCCGAAAAGAAAAAAAAAAAGAGCAAGGTAATTCAAAACATTTAAAAAATTTCTGTCTAAGCAACCAAGTTCATTGATTCCGTCTTTCAGAAACACTAAATTAAAGGACAAGACAGCAACTTGTCAATCCAAAATTAGAACAATAGACCTCACTCATGTAATGTCTTAGACAATTAAGAAGAAAAGATATTTCATTGGGTGGTTAGATTTCAATCAAATTCTTTTTGGTTATTGAGTAGCATTGAGAATGTGGGTGAGACCCACCATAAGCTCCTACTTCACATAATAGACATACTTGAATATGAAGAAAGAGAGGGTGGGAAATTACCACAGATATATTGTCATCCGTCCCTGCATCAGAATGCGACGGAGATGGAAGAGAGTTAGCAGTTCCTTTCAAGATGTTCTTTTCCCTTTCCCTGTTTGCCTCCATTAAGGCCTGTTCTAGTAGAGCTTTTGCTTCCTGATTAAGCTCACTAATAAACTTTAAAGGTGCTGGCCACACAAGAGGCTCAGCTGATGAAGGATTTAGCATGGCCGCACAAGCTCCGTGTTTGTGTTTCAAAGCAACTATATATGGTATTCTCCTGCATATATAAAAGCACATAACATATAAGCTCAAATGGAGTTTCAAAAATCACATTAAGGGATATGATCATCCATTCAGGTGGTCCTAAACAAGAAAAGATTCGAGCAATTTAAAGGTGAAACAAAATGATTATACCATGAGACGATGTAAAACATAGCTCAAGAATTTAGTTTTGTATATAAATTAAGAAATGAAAGTATTACTAAATTTTAGAAAGGAATGAAATTATACCCCGATGAATCTCTTTGAACACGATCTGCACCCCATGCCAACAATCCCCGTATGCAATCCAGAGATCCCCCACTAGCCGCCAAATGAAGTGGAGTGCTCCCAGGGAAGCTGTAAAAAGAAATTCATCAGTGTACAGAACAGAACTAACACCGCTGATTAATCGGGATTAAGAATTTCAGAACAATTCTTACCCATATCTACCAGTTGAAGCAGACACAAGAGCCCCGTTGTCTAACAGAATATGTACACATTCAGGCCTACTTCGACGTGCTGCCAAATGCAACGGTGTTGCTCCTTTACCGTCTCTAATATTCACAAATCGGGCAAATCCCCTGAAATCCAATCCAACAAACTCATGTTATCGATAAGCAAATAGCCAGAGTAATCAAGGAGGGGACCGAATCTGTGTGGAGAGTAAAAGGAGACCAACCAGGAAACAGAAACAGGACTCGAACGAGCAGCAGAAACAATAGCTTGAAGGCAACCGGAATGGCCATAGTAAGCGGCATAATGCAAGCAAGTTCTTCCGTTGAGGGAATCAAACATCAATACCTGATTAATATCCCACCATGATTTCATAGTTAGTATTTAGAAATACGAACAAAATTTTGCAAATCAAAGACAAAAACAAAAAGTTGGGATTTTACACATACATTTGCTCCTGCTTCAAGAAGCTTTTGCACGCAGGAGATCTTGCCATGCATTGCAGCCAGCATCAACGGAGTCTGAACCATTTCCAATCAACAAAACCATGAGACAATTAGAACAAGAAAAACAGAACAAAACAAAAAATATCAAAATTCCAAAATTTTCACATTCGGAGCCAAAAGTAAATAAAATTACCTGCTTGTGACGATTTAACGCATCTGGATTTACAGATCGTTCTAACAGCATAGAAAGAATCTGCGAATCAAAGCAAAAACGGAGAAACAAGATCATGAATCAAACATCTAAACCGCATAAAGATTTCCCAAAAAAAAAAAAAAAAAAAGATTAACCACCAAGAATAAAAAAACCCAGAAAAACCCATTTGCCAAAAATCTAGAAGAACTCGAAAAAATCATTGATTTTCTGAAATCCCAATGAAGCAAAAGAGTCAATACGAAGAAACCACCTTGATCTGGCCGTTAGCGGCGGCGATATGAAGAGCAGAGTGGCGGTCGTAGACGGTGGAGTGGCGTAGGAGAGTCGGGTCTCTCTCTAACACATCTTCCACAGTGTCCAGCTCCCCAAATTGTACGGCTCTGAACAGCCCATGTACGTCACTCTCTCTGCAACTCAATCCCTGACCCATCTCTCTCTCTCTAGTTTCTCTCTCTTAAACTCAAGTAATGGAGTCAATGGGAGCACTTCATTCAGCTGTATCTTTGAGCCACCTTCACCTGAAGGCAGAAGGTGGTGGCCTCCATCGCCAACTGAATATAAAGGTTTCACATTTATGCATTTCAAGTCTAGAGAGAGAAGGAGAGAGAGAGAGCTTTGGAGAAAGGGAAGCTGACCGAGTCAGTGTTCGGGCAGTCACTGGGATTGACTACGGGCTGTTAGATTTGATTCCGAAACAGTACGATGGGCCAACCAGCGACACCCAGTTTGATTAAATGAATCGCAGCCGTTGCAATTTTACTCTATTTTTCCGGTCGTTGGATTGGAAATAATTAGGCTGCTATTGTTGAAATTAGGGATGTTTAATTTGATATTAGGAAAATGGTTTACCGTGTTGAAGTTTGACTGTATTTAGTTTTGGGCAGAAGGACAACAGAATTGACGGTGATAACTTTGCATAATTATTTTGTCATGTACTACAATATCTTACAATATCTTAGTAGATTAAATTGGGTGTTAAGTTTTTATATGTCGTGCGTTTCGAGTTCGAAACGCTTTATTTTTTAAATTATTATAATAATTTTAAACTTTTTTCTCTTAATAATAAGATTTTTTTTTTAATGCAAAGATTCTTTTTCGTTTTCACATAAATAATATTGACAAAGTGGAGTAATGATTTTTCATCTCTTTTTTAATTGGATTTATCGAGTAAATGGTTCTATTTTTAAGTCAAATTAAATATGGAGCAATGTTGCATGCATCATCCTCTATAAAAAATAATAATGTTGCATGGATCTTACTTTGCATTACATGCATGCCATTAATTTGTTGGGAAATACTATATATTGACAATATTGAAACTTGGGGTGGGCACGAGCCGGGCCAGACCCAAAATTGGAGGGACTGGATCGGACCCGCTTGAAAATACAACGGGCCCAATATTTACCTAATATTATTTCTCACTCAAACTATGCACACAAGACTATACATGTGGACAAGGATTGTCGTTTTAAGAACTTTCGTCAAAGTTACCAAAAATGAACTCTTGCATCCAGTGGCGAATCCAGGAAATAATGTTTGGGGGGTCAATAAGGATAGCGCGCAGCGCGCAATTTTTTTTTAACAGAAACGACATGCATATCGTCATTTCATCGAGTCTTGGTAGGATAGCGCGACCAGATACTCCAAAATCCTTGTTCAAGGGTCCTGAACGTTCAAACCTGGAGGAAGAGATTGCTTCAACTTGTCAGCCTTCTCGGAATCAAACACACAAAGTGTGTAAAGGTACTTGGAGCACCGAACCTTGAACTTGACAGCATCCTTGGTCCTCTTGATTTTGACATTGCGGGCATCCTTCCTTCTTGCAGTTAGAAGGAAATCCTTGATCTCATGGATCTGCTTCGGCATTTTGCTTGTTGCTCGGTCGAGACCGGAGGCTGCGAGTTCTCCCTCAAAGTCCGCCTATCTTTATTTTGATGTTTCCTGGTATGAACTATCAGTACACTCTGATTTCAAATAGTTCTGAAAACAGAAGTACTTCTGGTGGAAGTGATAATTCCAATCCCACAAGTTCCTTGAATATAAAGAGATTTTGTTCTGTACTCTTAAGAGAAGTGCAAAATCATGCATTGGATCTCAAATACTCAAGTCGTTGCTCTCCTGCCAAGAACTGCACTCCTTTGTTCGCGTCTAATTTGGCTCGTGTTGTTTCGTTGAAGCCTATCGAGTGTCTGAAAGATGCGAAAAGGTTGAGATTTCTGGTGGAATTTGTAGACAGCAGCAACGTCTGGTATCGAAGGCCATTCGATCCAAATACAACTTTGATTGGAGAAGGCTCATGGGATGCAGAGACAAATCAGCTGTCTTGTGTTGCATGTCGATTCTTGGATGCAGTAGGTTCTTGGAACAATACTCGTGTTGGTGATTGTTCAACAAGAATTACCTTGAGGTTTCCTGCAGTATGGACAATCGGGAAGACAAGTAGCATGGCAGGGGAGATTTGTAGCAACAAAAATGTTACAGAGTTGGGTTACTTTGAAAAGATCATGTTCGAAAGTCCTCAGGATGACATCGGAAGGGTTCTGATTCCTGGTGTGAAGTATGAGTACACCAAAACCAAACAAGTAAGCAATTCGTCTTCAACCACCCCAGCCGAGGAGTTCTTTCAGACCTTTCGTCGAACACTTGGTGTGCAGCCAAGGGGTCTCACCAGCAACTCCAAGGGGTCGCACCAGCAGCTCCAAGGGGTCTCTAAGGTTGTTTTCATGGCTTCCAAGGGGCCGTGCGACCCCATTGACCCCACTGTGGATCTGCCACTGCTTGCATCAAAAGCCTAATTAAAAAACAAATTAAATCCAGCCAAGTCTAGTAATGGAAGTTTGTAACAAAATATAATATTAAAGTGATTAATTGTATAAGGAGATTGAGCTTGGCCTTAGAAGTTAGAACCACAAGAAACACCCTACACGAAACTAACTCTCGGCAACAAAACGTGGATTAAAGATCAGTAAACACTTTGTTTAATCAACAAATAAACTAATTTAAGTAATGGAGACTTTTATCTTTCAAGCAGGAACCAGATTAATTCTTTAATTTGTTTTTTCTAATACTTTGAGTTTGCATGAATACTTCCTCCTTTCACACTTGCCGTCGGCAAAGGCAGAATGGTTGTTTGTTTTTGTTTTTAATGAATTTTAAATACTGGGATCCGTACTTTTGTTTTACTTTCCCACCCTTTTGTCGGTGTTGATATATTTAGGGTAAATTACATTTTATCTTTAAGTTTGAGTTCAATTGTAGTTTCATATTTCATCTATAAAATATTACAATGTTATATAAGACTTACGATTTGGTTACAATATCATACATCCATTATTCAATCCATTTATTTCGCTATTAAATGATGAGTTGGCAAAATAAAACTCATATTTTATATTGATGTGGAGGACAACTTCAATTTATTTTAATTTTTTTTACAAAAAAAACAGATAATTGACTAACGAATGTATGATATTGCAACCAATCTATAAGTTTGTGTATAACATTATAATGTTTTATATATGAGGTATAAGGTTATAATTGCACACAAACTTGAAAGTGCAAGTAATTTATGTAAAGTTATGTGAATGGTAATGTGTGACAATTGGTTTACTTGAGGAACAAATCACTTGATTATTCAGTGATGTGCAATTCGAGTAAATTAAGAGTCCTATTTAGGTAAGAATTGTGGAGTCTTAAATCATTGCAGCTAATCTAGGAGAATCATCTAGAGGTTCAAATACAAAGATATTGCATCATGATAGGATTCAATTAAGATGATAGGGTTGACCTTCGTAGCTGTTAATAGGCCGACTAATAAGGAACCCCAATGGTATATAAATACTAGGTTAAGTCCATGCTTCCATATGTTGAATTCCTCAGAATACTAAAACCTATTCATATAGTATAGTAATATTTTGGAGTATTGGAAGGAGAAGACAACCTTGTGAACTCATCTTTTGTCATCCGGAAGAGCCAAGTCTTTCGTATTCTACAGATAAGTTCAATATAATTAGTTCATCTCTATTTTATATTGATTTGATTTATTCGTGATCCCAATGTCTTTTATTTTTTGGTAAAACGTGATCTCAATGTCTTGTTGTTGTGATTTCATAAAATATCTTACAATTTACCCTATATTTTAATTTTTAAGTACCTCAATGAATATTATTCTTTGGGTAAATTACACAGTAGCCCCTCAGGTATTGAGGTTATTACAACCTCATACAACAACTTTAAAACATTTCACTTTCATACCTCATGTACTATTTTATTTCAAAACAACACCTCCGTTAGATTTTCCATCCAATGGACTGTTAAATGCTGACGTGACTGCCACATTTGTGCTGATGTGGCTGCCACATGGCAAAAAAAATAAATTTTTATACATTAACAATATTATAATATTAACCCTAAAAAAAAAAAAAAAAAAAAAAAAAAAAAACCAGAAAACCCGAACCCAGATCCCCTTCCCCACAACCCCACATCTCACCCCCACCCCCTTACCCATCTCTTCCTTCCCGTCTGTCTGTCCCTACCCCCTTACCCATCTCTCCCACTCTTCTTCTTCCTCCACACCAACCCCAACACACTCCCTGACACCCTTTTTTTCAATTCCTTCATTCCCTCTCATTCTCTAGGGTTTGAACTTCGAATTCCACCCATCTCCCCACCTCTTCCCCCGCCACCCTCTGCCTCCATGCGTCTCCTTTCCCCAAAACCCATATCCCCCTCCACCTCTCCCACCTCAAAGCCCCCACCTTTAATCACTAGTTTTCTTAGAAACCCCTGCAACCCAAATATCTGCAACCCACTACCTGCAAAACCACAACCCGCAACCCACTACCTGCAAAACCACAACCCACAACCCACAATCCACAACCCACAACCCAAATACCTGCAACCGTCACCCGGGGGGGTCGCGAGCTTATCATCGACGGGAAGGGCAGAGGTGTCTAGATGGGTCGTCGCGGGGGGGGGGGAGGGGTGGTCACGGCAGGTGGATCGTCGCGCCGGGGGGGGGGGGTGTTCACAGCAGGTGGGTCATCGTGGGGGGGGGTCACGGCATGTGGGTCATTGCGCCGGGGGGGGTGGGTCACGGCAGATGGGTCGTCGCGCGGGGGGGGTTTCACAGCAAGTGGGTCGTCGCGAGGGGGGAAAGGCAAGTAGGTCTTCGGCGGGAGGGGGAGGGGTTTGGTTTCTTCTTCTTCTGGGGGAGTTACAGATAGGTGGGGGAAATGAAGGGGATTGGGTTCGGGTTTTTCTTGTTTTTTTTTTTTTTTAATTTTTTTAAATAGGGTTAATATTATAATATTATTAATGTATAAAAAATTATTATTTTTGCCATGTGGCAGCCACATCAATACAAATGTGGCAGCCACGTCAGCATTTAACAGACAATTGGATGGAAAATCTAACGGAGGTGTTGTTTTGAAATAAAATAGTACATGAGGTATGAAAGTGAAATGTTTTAAAGTTGTTGTATGAGGTTGTAATAACCTCAATACCTGAGGGGCTACTGTGTAATTTACCCTTATTCTTTTGTTCGATAAACTATAAATTAGTTTACATAAATTTATCTATACTATAAAAAATGAGATTTAAACTTAAATACGTAAAAAAACACATTACTCTAACTACCTTAGTTATGCTCAAATCTGTTGGCAATGAATATTATTTCCTCAAGTTAATCCCCCTTTTTTTTCAGACATATTGTTGGGGGCCACAATTGATATTTTGGAACTTGAATGCTTATTTGCAATGAAGCAAGGGATATTTGTCAAATAAAAGCTACTTAATCATATAATCAATAATAATTGGGTTTCCCTTTTTAATCATAATCATTAATAATTGGGTTTCTCTTTTTCTGTTATTCTTTCATTTTCTTTTTGACGCTGATGCCTTCTATAGTGGATCAGAATCTTAGGTTAAGATGGACCGTACAAGTGTAATATGCTGGTACTTGTATTTTAAGCTAATAACATTTGATAATACTTGATGTCTTTCAGAAGATTGTGCCTCTTTTGGTTCAGAAAACTAAAGAAGAAGAAGACGATGATTACGTCTCAATGTGCAGTGGAATCATAAGAGCACAGTTAACCAACAATGCCACATGGTTAGAGGGAGGTTTCATTTAGTAATGTTCTTTATTAGGGAGACAATCTCGTTGAATTTACGGGAAATTTTGGGTCTACCGTTAATAATTCATGTGACACACCCCGACTGAGATCAAGGCATGCTGGCCGTCACGTGAGAGTGACGTAGCCATGTGCACAGTGCAGAAGCAATAAAGATAAGAAATATACGAATAATTAAAAACCAAATTACTAGAGTGCACTACTAAACAGAAAGTGATAGGAGTTAGTTACAACAGTAAACACTCCTAATCAGAGCATAAAGTCTAGGTGCAGTCCAGTAGGACAAGTACTAGTTATACAGTACCTGGAATGTCCTACTATTATTTAGATAAGTCAGAACATCCGACGTCCTCGAGCCACCAACAACAAGCTTACTTAAAACCTGGAGGGGCGTAAAACAGAAAACGTGAGTGGGCAAAAACAAATGTTTTACAAAATCATTTCTTTTATCAACATATCTAACCCATCGCTGTAAAACATGTATAAATTTTCCCAGAATCAATAAATAAGCATATGCATAGTTTATATCTAAGAAATCATATTAATTCAATTCATGCTTCACATAATCATATTCAAATATATGCCATGCCAATATATAACAGAGTAAGCAATTCAGGTAAGAATAAATTCATAGAAATATGATATGTTAGCCGGAACCCCTATGGTAGTCTGTACGGCTGAATTCATAGCTCTAAGTCAATCTAGCCGAAGTCACTACAATGACCTATACGGCAATATACTGCACATAAGTCGGAACCACTAAAAAGGGGTCTGTACGACAAGATTGAGTGTAATATAATTATGCTCAATTATATTCTCTCATAATAGCCGGGCGATAAATCGCTAGTCACCTACGAGTCGGAACCATAAATAAGGTATGTACGACAAGATTGTGCACTTAAGTTGGATCCAATATGAGCATATAGTGCGGGAGGTGACGTAAATAAACAGGCATGTACTTCATATCTCTGGCTAAATCACAATCACCCTAGGTGCAGTTTTATGAGCTTAACATTATTCAATCACATATCGTATCATCGATGATTCACATAACCAAACATAACTTACATGAACTTACATGTGCCTCCACAACACCACATTTATATATATATGCAACCATGAAATGCATATTCAGAATATAAAAGCATTTGGCATATTATTTCAAAGCATACTTTCCTTAAAAAATGCATTTCTGGGAAATTTATCAAGTTTATAAATATATACTGAAAACAAAAGCCCACTCACTAGTATGTCGACGGGTCGTAACCCCCGAGTCGCCCGTGGATACGCTCGTCCTCGGGATAAGTCTCACCTATATGCGAATTAACTATAAAAACGTTATTTTAAAGCACATAGGCAAAACTAGCTAATAACTTCTCATACATTGCTCAATTTTGGTATTTAAATATACCAACGTGACCTACACAACCTCACGAACATCGTGATATTTTAAAAATAATTTTTATGTGGCTCACGCGCCCTCACGCGCCGAGGAGGGCACGACCTCACGCGTGGCCTACGTGTAGGCGCACTGACGGATTCCCTAACTGCCGTTAGGGAATATTCCGTTAAAATCTAACAGATTCTGTTAAAACTGACTGACGGCGTCAGCATATTCCGTCCAAACTGACGGAATATGCCGTCATCTTTTCCGGCGAGTCGCCGGTCGCCGGAAAACTGGGTAAAACTTTAAGACGTCTATTCTCGCTCGTTTCTTAACCATTTTTCATGAAATTTGTACCAACATGAAGCTAGGGACATCCACAATCACGTTATAACATTTTAAGACCTAAAAACTGCTACATTTTTCCTAGGGAAAGCTCGATAGTTCGGCTTACCTAGAATAGCTTCGATCTCGGCCCTCCGACGTCCATTTCCTTCCAACGAAGTACCCCGAGACTCGTGAGGACCTCCTTAAGCTTCCTGTGAGCTTGAAATTTCAAAAAACACAAGATTTAACGTTTGCATGAACAATACCCCAAATCGGGGTTATGGTTTCGACGTGAAGACAAAGTTGTCCTTACCTGAAAATGGTCTAGATGTGTTCCTGAGCTTGCAAGGAACACGATGGTACCTTCAACGTCCTCGATCTACGAAGTTTGAATGGGCTTTGGTGTTTGTCCGTACACAATGCCGAGAGGGAGAGAGAGAAAGTCTGAGAGATAGAGAGATAGCACGGAAGAGAAAAGAGAGAAAAGGGTATGGATGTGTGTGTGGTCCAAAAATACACACCAATCAAATTTGTTTAATCCTTTTGTTCTAATTGGGTCCAATAAGTTAGGAATAGAACTAATTGACCCAATTCCTTAACCCAAAACACAAACACACATCCAACGCTCAAGGGTAAATTTGTCTAAGTAATTCTCGGGACGGGCTGTGACACATGTGTTATTATATGAATGAACTAATATGTCATAACATGTAATTGGATTGATAATATCATGTGGTGTTGTGATAGTCGTATTAAAAAGTTTTTTCTAATTGAAAAGGTTTATCAAAATATAAAATATAAAACACTTAGGATTACAAATTCA
The DNA here is from genome assembly GCA_035220775.1 of Malus fusca. Taxonomy (NCBI): domain Eukaryota; kingdom Viridiplantae; phylum Streptophyta; class Magnoliopsida; order Rosales; family Rosaceae; genus Malus; species Malus fusca. Next base: position 8,303,011 of record CM069069.1, read on the forward strand.
GAACAAAAATATTTTAATTTCATATATATATAAAGATTGAAAATATATGTGCGACAAATGTGTTAGCATTTAAATTTACAAAATTCTCAAATGATCACTTAAACAGGTATATCACATTCGTGATGATTGTTTTAATTCATAAAATGAACGTCTCATTCAAGTTGAGAGGGTGTTCTGTGGTCTATAACTATTTGAATAAGTTAATGTAATTCTTCTGGAACTTACATGTAAATCTTCGTATTAATATCCTCGTAGAGAAACGCATAAGCACATTAATATGTTGCAATCAATCACAAAGCATTTAAGAGAAGCTGTGCGTCATAAGGTGTGCATTCTGACTATTTCATTCATCTCATTACGCTTCCTTTCTCACTTGTAACATGATGGGGTTACCTTGTGCAATGCATAAGCGATAGGTCCAAACACACTTTGATAAGGAATCTAATTTAACATGGATTGTCATTTGACGAATCGGTTCTATGTTGTCACGTAATCAAAGGAACACAGTTCGATATTGTTGTTTTTTAATTTATGTCAGTAGCTACCATATAAGTGAAACATCATCTATGATAATTTCATTCCAATTTCATATCTCACCCAAACAAGTAAACTGCATCGAGAAATTCAGGTCTCAGGATAATCCAGATTAATCTTATGAGATGGACTAGTTGAGACAGCGATCAAGTAGGGATTCATTTTGTGCCCATATTCTTCCTCTTACAGGGAAGTAAATCCTACAAATTGAGTGATATGTCATGCTTCTAGCCAAGGATAGATGATTGGCTATAACCACCATTTGTACCATGTCGTCCATACATGGGCGACATGCCCTATCAGGGATGACAAATCATCCTTCAGGGGCGGCACATCCATTGAGAGATGTGAGCTCGACGTTGACGTTAGTTAGATACGTCTATATTTATATTATAAAACTAATTATTGAGAGAGAGAGAGTAGAGGGGGTGCGGCTAGAGAAGAGAGAAGAAGATAAGGGATTGGGAATTTTGTGTGTTATTCCTCATGCCTAGTACATCTATTTAATCATGATGAGCTTTAGTACTTGCCTTACAAGTTATGCAAGTTGTACAAAGAAAGAATCTTTTAGATCCTATAAGATCCTTGTAGTTCTACTACTTCTCGTTTACACAGTCACACTAATTATAAAATACTATTCACAACAACATTTACAATTTAGGGTTTTTGTTAAAAAAAAAAAGATGGAAAATGCATTGATGTAACTACAAGTCTACAATTAAGCATAATGCATCCGACCCATGAATGGACTTATTCTACTTTTTAAGCATAGTGGTACATATTTTTAAAGGTCTGAATTTTGAAATTCTCATTTTCACACTATTTATAAAAAAAAAAAAAAAAAAAAAAAAAAAAAAAACTAAGAATCATGCATGGAATTATTCTACTTTTTGTAATTTCCATTGCTTGAGAATTGATGTGCCCCTTTTATTAGGTGCCTTTGAGATTGCTTATTTCCTAAACCCTATATATAAATATACACCAAAGCAAATTCTACCATAACCAACTGTTGATGAAAGCAATTCCCTCTTCCCATTTTGGTATGCCAAGTGCTTATATGTAACTAATTCCTCCGTCACAATACAGAAAAGATATTTTAGAAGAAGAAGGTCATTACGGGCAGTTACTGTTCACTGGATGGATAGCATAGTGGATTGCCCTAGGGACAATGGACCATGCTGGAACTGCTCTAAAGTTAAAGATCGAATGAAGCCCTAGTGCGTAGTGAATCCCCTCGCTCCCTATATTATTGGATATTGCATCATCTGCGTACCGATTTCCAACAAAACACTCATGCTTTTGTCCACCATGCAGAAATTAATAAGGACAATACATAAATTTTATGGGGATGCACATATCTCATTGTTTGTGAATAATGTATATTAAGCGTATTAACTTTATAAACAACATCGTTTAGTTTCTTAATATTAGATCGGTTTTGAATCGGAAATTGTTTATGCATCCCACTGCATAAAACAAGTCGGCATTAAGAACAAAATTATTGTTATGGAACGATATTTACACAATGTCCCCACCTACATTAGCAACAAAATGATTCAAAATTTAAATACAATTAAAGAAAGATCCACCCACCATCTATCCCATTATTGGTGATCACATAGAAGGGCCCCTTATTTTGATAGGGACTCGCATGCAAAGCGGATTATGTGGTCAGAAGGTTACATACAATTGCCATATATGCAATGGTACGTGTACATAGTTGTTATTTGGTAGCCAACTTGTATTAGTATAATATATTTAGCCACAAATCGCGATTTTAATTGATTAACAAATAAAGAATCAAAGATATTTTTAAGAAGACATTTTCTTTGCTTTAGAGGGTGTAGGGGAGTATTTCATATATTCACGTCATGTACCAATCAAACATAAAGCCTTTCTTGTTTCGTCCTCTTGCTTTTCTCACCAGCAATCCAATCCCAAGCCCCCCACTTGATCAGCAGACGTTAAAAATGTAAAGCAGTGCACCCAAATTTAGCAAAGCTTTTTGCATGGCCAACCTAATATAGAAAAAGGGTCGGCCTCAATATCATGACGTTTTGTTGAGTAATGTTAGGAAGATTAAGTTTTTAGATCAAATTTGTAAATCTTGTGATGTATCACCAATAGAAAATAAGTACGTTAATCAATACTTACGTAATAGTCTAATCATCAACAACCATGTTATATGACTTACAAAATTTGATCTAAATGGATGGTCTTTCTAGCATTACCCGTTTGTTTTTGCTTTTTGAATTTTACTTTAGGATAGTGCAATTTACACACTCATTTTTACCTCCCGAAAACCCTTATTAATTTTTGGTCAGTTCGTTTGATTCAACTGCCGAAAATTAAGAAGGGTATGAAAGGTCAAAATGGGTGTATGGATAACACTATGATGATGTGTCACCAATAAGAAACAAGCACGTTAATCGATACTCAATTAATAATCCAATCATCTACAACCATATCATTTGGTTTAAAAATTTTGGACTCTTTAAAATTACCCTATTTTATTAAGAGTAATGCTAGGGAGACTAAATTTAGAGACTAAATTTTGGAAACTAAAAGACATGAAAGTTTATGATTGATTTATTATATAAGCGTTGATAAACGTGCTCATTCTATTGGTGACACATAATTTAGTTTAGTCTTTCTAGTATTACTCATTTTATTAATGTTAATTAAGAGCATAAACGTGTTGATGACTAACTAATCATTAATTAATTTTAAGTCTTACAATGGATTCTTCTCAAATCAGCAACTAGGAACCATTCTCATGCACGTGAATGACTAACGTTAATAAACATGATTTTAACGTTGTAACTAAAAAAATTCAAATATCTACGTCAACATATGTTTGTAAACAATAACTAAGTCGTCAAGCTTTAAACTTTGAAGATAGTTTCTTCACACAATAGTTTTCCCTTATGTGTAGGCAATGCACCTGAAAGAGATCTTTAATTTTATTAAAATCTAAATTCTCTAATCGTTTTGGTATATTATTTGACGGAGAATCGTTGAATATGTGAAACACACAATTGACAGATAAAGTTCTCTTAGTAAATTTAGATTCAGGAAATAATCAATATAATTACTGATTTACAATCTGCAATATAAGGATATTATGTTTGTAGACAATCTGACAAGGGAATATTTCTTCACATTCAAATAAAAAATACAAGGAATTCATCTTCTATTATCCATCAATCATATGTTTGGTAACTAGGATTGAACATCATATTCAAAACATATTGACGTAAAAAATGAAGGTCAACTTTCAAATTTTGTTCAGATTAAAAGAATTAGATAAGTTGATATCCTATTATTATGGTTTACGAATTGGATACAGCAAAAGCACTAAACATGATAATGTTTCTCGAAGAATCACATTTCTCCCACTAAACCACCAAGAAATATATGGTACCTTTGTTCAAAATGAACTAGTGCAAACTAGCCAAAAAAATGAACGCAAACTAGCCAAAAATGATCAGTCAACATAGTGAGTTATTCATTCAATCAATTACATTAATTTTAAACATAGAAACTATTACCTTAATTTTTATCTTATTTTTGTTAGAGAATGAAACAATTAAGGGTAGGGTCAAAGATGATATGCAAGTTGGGAAAGCTTTTGTGGTTGTAACTTGTACGCAAACGCAAAAATGATATATTTTGTAATTAGATTCCCATCATAAACATCCATGTCAAAGATTCATTGGTCTAGAATATACCAACCATTAATATTTTCTTGGCATCCAATCAAGTTACTAAATATATGTCGTGAGAAAAGCTCTAAGTTAGAATATCTAGCACTCAATCCAATTCAAGACGGACCCTCTTACATAGCTGGTCAACAAGGGACTGCTTAGATTACCAAACAAGTCCAATTCTCTTTGAGTAACATTTTGATCTAGAAGAAATTGACGATGGACTCTTACATATTCTAATTTAATTATTTGATACGTTACGGTATTAAAGAAAAAATAATTAAACTGATGATCTGTGAGCGTCCTTAATTAATTAAGTTACAAGCTCGTTACTGATACATGTAGTTTGCGTTCTTTTCACGTATATGGAATTTACTGTGATGTTCTAAAAAAAAGAAGAAGGACGAAGTGATGAGATTAGGTGGTGTTTTGGAAACGCACTAAAAGCTAAATGAAGAGTTAAAATGGATAATGTTTGTCTAATCAGTAAATATATTGATGGTTGCACGAAGGGTCCCACCGGATCTAGTGCTGGTGGTCTATATTCAAAGATGAGTGATTTAAAATTGAAATTTTGAATATAAAAGTAAATGTAAATAACCAGAGCTATAAGTTTATATAATAAACTTTATTTTTAGGGGGGATAACTGGCTATTTTGGTTTGGCGGCTTCTTCATGATAAACTTCATATCGAATGTGCACTTCAATGATGTGATATTTTTTTGGCGTCCATTTGTTGTTTATGTCATAATTCTAAACAATCTATTGTTCATATTAAGTTGTCGGATATCTAGCAGCTTTGGAGATGGTTAGCATATCAATTTGGTACCTTTTTGTCTTTAGATTCTCTAGTTGCTTTTTGAGATGCCTACGTACATAAGCCCTTTTCTCAACAGTTGCACAATCTATGGATTTTTGTTGGTATTTCTACTATTTCGGCTATTTGGAAAGCTTGAAATAAGTTTATTTTTTAGGGTCACCCAATCTATTTCGTCGTCTTTGCATGTCTATCAATTCTGGGATTGTTCAAGGTGAGAAGTTTATTCATCGTTATTCTCAAGGTTTTGACACTCGTATCATTTCTTCTTTGGGGATCTAGCCTATCCCTCGCAAGGCGCCAACTATTCTTCATGTGCTTTGGTCTTCTCTTTGGTTTCCTTGGATTAAACTTCATACATATGGTTTGACACGCCCCGATCCCGATATTCCCCGAATACCAAGAAAGGCACGTGCTGGCCGACACCCGAGGGTGACGAAAGCCATTTATTGAGTGCAATTGCTGAAAATAAAAGATAACTAAGACTTATAAATATAAAAGAATAAAGAATAAACATTTAAGGAACGTGTTCAGAGCATACAACTAATTAGAACACTAAAGGAAATAATATAAAATAAAAGGAAAATGGGTTCGGGGGATTGGACTAGGCTCACCACGGGCCTAAGGGCCGAGTAACTTGGAACCGGCCTAAATGGCCGACGCATCGGAGAAGAACACCGGAGCTTCTACAGCTCCGGCCGACCACAAACCACAACCCTAGACTCCGATCTAGGTACCAAAACGATGCACAAGGCGAGATGAGTGTTTTTATACCTTCCTTTCGCCATAGAACGGCTGGAGATGGCCGGAAATTCCCTCGACACCCACGGTTCGCTGGAGATGGGTGTGCCTTCACCCGAGCCAATCTCGTCCTAAAACCTCAACAATCACGCAATAAAACCCAATTAAAACGCATTCTCGTATGAATTTAGGACGAAAGAAAGGGAAAACAAGGCTTACCTAACTGGAGAAAAGAAAAATCTCGCCGGAGTTCTTTTCCAGGTTTCTGTCATCTCAGCACGGGAAAGAGGGAGAAAGATGAGGGATCCGAGAGGGAGAGAATGGATAGACAGAAAGAGGAAGGAGATGGGGTCACAGGGGGGCAGAGAGAGAAATGAGAGGATAATTGGGGTACTGCCACGTGGCAGCTTAAGGAAGAAAAGGAATCCAAATTTTAGATCCTGATTAGGTATTCAAAAAGGACTAAAATGATAGATTAATAACATTTTGGGGGTAATTACATAAATATATTTTTATAAATGGGGGTGGGTGTTACAATCTACCTTCCTTATAAAAATTTCGTCCCCGAAATTTACAACCTTAAGCAAATAAAAACGGATACTGACTCCTCATCAGGTCTTCCGTTTCCCATGTTGCTTCCTTAACAACGTGGTTCCTCCACAACACCTTCACTAACGGGATAACTTTGTTCCTCAACACTTTATCCTGCTGATCAAGAATAACTACTGGTTCTTCAACATAGCTAACATCCTGGCTTACTTCTAGCGGCTCTAGCTGAATGATATGAGAGGGATTTGATACATATTTTCGAAGCATAGAAACATGGAAAATGTTGTGAATCAGAGACAACTCCGGTGACAACTCCAATCTATAGGCAACTGCACCAATTCTCTCCGTAATCTGATAGGGACCAACGTATCGAGGACTCAACTTTCCTCGCTTACCAAAACGAACAACACCTTTCTAGGTAGACAACTTCAAGAATACATAGTCACCAATCTTATACTCACGATCCCTGGAATGTTTGTCCGCGATGCTTTTCTGTCGATCTTGTGCTGCCTTTAGGTTTCTCTTTATCAGCTAAATGTTTGTATTGGTAGTGTCCACAATCTCTGGTCTCAGCAACACTCGTTCGCCGGCCTCTGCCCAACATAACGGTGTCCGACACACTCTCCCATACAGAGTTTCATAAGGTGCCATACCAATACTCGAATGATAGCTGTTATTGTATGCAAACTCAACCAACGGTAGATAGCTATCCCAACTACCATTCCACTGGAGAACATACACTCTCAACATGTCCTCCAATGTCTGAATTGTCCTCTCAGACTGACCATCAGTCTGTGGATGATAGGCAGTACTGAACAACAACTGAGTACCCATGGCAATATTGTCATATCCCGGCCTGGGGTCCACCACATCCCGGCCCGCTCCACCACCGTAGCACGATATTGTCCGCTTTGGGCCCCGACTACGCCCTCACGGTTTTGTTTCTAGGAACTCACACGAGAACTTCCCAGTGGGTCACCCATAATGGGATTGCTCTAGCGCGCTACTCGTTTAACTTCGGAGTTCCAATGGAACCCGAAGCCAGTGAACACCCAAAAGGCCTCATGCTAGGTAGGGATGAGAATATACATATAAGGATCACTCCCTTGGGCGATGTGGGATCTTACAATCCACCCCCTTAGGGGCCCGACGTCATCGTCGGCACACCACGACCAGGGTTAGGCTCTGATACCAAATTGTCACATCCCAGCGCGGGGTCCACCACATCCCGGGCCTGTTCCACCACCGTAGCACGATATTGTCTGCTTTGAGCCCCGACTACGCCCTCACGGTTTTATTTCTAGGAACTCACACGAGAACTTCCCAGTGGGTCACCCATAATGGGATTGCTCTCGCGCGTTACTCGCTTAACTTCGGAGTTCCGATGGAACCCGAAGCCAGTGAGCTCCCAAAAGGCCTCATGCTAGGTAGGGATGAGAATATACATATAAGGTGTTGTTCAAAGTAAATCTCGGTCAATTTCTTGGTGGCTTCTGCCAAGGTATTGGTCATCGCAACTCTTTCTTTGCATAATTATCAGCAATTATTATTGGTGTAGAGTTTGTATTAGCGAGGTTGGCATTGCCCTTGGTTGGAAAATGACTATTCTAGTGTTATTTCTGCTCTTCAATCGACTAATTTTGATCCTCATTGGCCTCTTTGTACGCAATAGTCTATTTGTTTAGATCGCATTCAGAAGATGACTTTCTACACTTCTCACATATATCACGAAGGAAATGTTGTTGCGGACAACTTTGCTAATATGAGCATGTCTTCTCCAACTTTAGTATAGGATGATTCCCTTCCGTTGGCGGCTCGTGCTGCTTTGTTTTTAAACTATGCTAGCTTTCCTAGCTACCGCTTCTCAAATTAATTTACATATTGGCATACAAGTTTGACTCACTTTCTTGTTTTTTTTCTTAACCTTGTGATGTTGCTTGATCTGTTTTGCAGGTTTAGATTTTTAGGTTTGGTTTTAGAGAGGTTAAGTTTCATGTCCCTTCTCTTTTCCTTGTATCTTTATTGTTTGCGTTTCTAGAAGGGTAAGGTTTATGTCCCCCCTTATTTTTCATGTATTTTTTTTATCCATTTTCTTGTATTATGAGGGGTTAGGTTTATGTCCCCCTAACTAGGTGTAACTTCTTTTTCGTCAGCAATAAAACTCCCCTCGTATCGTCGAGGTTTTATCAAAAAAAAAAAAATGGCGAATCACGGTTATTCACCATTTTCAAGCTTGGAGGAGGCTAGTTAGGAATTGCACTCTACTTGTGGCCACGATCAAACAGATTCATAGTTACAAAGTATTGAACTCAAGACTTCCCATTTTTTGCTTAGAGAGCTGTTGTTCGAACTTTTCCATTAAGCCACTTGCCATGATTATGTATAATAAACTGAAAGACAATCACACGGCGTCTAAAGCATCTCAAACTACATTCAACGTTTTTTATAAAAATCACGAAAAAGGTGCAAAAAATATTGGATTATTTCTCAATATTTGTGTAATACAATGGTACTCTTTTATATATTTGCACAAAAGGAATGTAGAATTAGATTAAGCCACACAATGGATCATATCTCAATTTATGCTTGTTATCCTTGCACAAAGATCATGCTACTCTTTTATGTAAATCCAAACCCAAGCCTAAAAACAGAATCCGACGCGAAGATTTTTCAGAAGGTTACCCATTCCAGTACTTCGAAGTTCACCGGTGCACTCGAGTTGGTATTAATAGTAGCATCACATTTAATTTGTCTTCGGGCCTGGGGTGTCCCTCTTTGTAGGGCACATGCTTTAGTTTGGGGTGTACAAATATGAAGTGATCACAAACAGTATACTATTTACATTCGGGCAAAAGCCCAATCTAAATGACTGTTTAATTAAAATTCATTTGTAATGATCTAAATGAATGTTGAGGATCAGTCTGGAGTTAGTTGATAGTTACAATCAGAGAGAACTGAGATACAAAGTGAGAAGAAGAGAAGGGGAAGTCCTTGAAAGGGTACCGAATGTCAGTACGCTGTAGCGAGGAGCCGGAGATGCTTGGTGGCCAGAAGGATTGATAAAGCTTCTTCATCCTTTCCCCTTACGTCTCCGCCTTAACAGAATAAAGCAGAGAGCTGGAACCAATTCCGGTTCGCTATATGCCTATATGTTTACTCTCATTGACCAGAATCATAATTCCGAGTTTAGTAATACGAGACACTTACAAAAACAGAAGTGCATGCATAGGCTGTAAATTTACATTCATCATACGCTATGAAGGGTTGCAGTGATTGTCAAGCTATTTACATTTCATCATATGGTTGACAAATCGCAGAAGTGCATGCTGTTCGCTCCCTAAATCCGCCATGAGCCTTGCGGGCAAGCCGGGGATTTACTTCGCATACGAGATTGGTGGGTGCGGGCGTGCCACTACTAGATGCCGCTAGTAGACGGGATTTGAATGATTGAGGTTGCGCCTTTTGACTTCAAATCAAGAGATTGTGCCATTTGAGTGGGAGTTGCTCAAATTAAAGTTCTTTGTTTGCCTTAAAAATAAGGACTTTACTTATATGGAGAGATAGAACAATATGTAAATGACAAGGTTGCTTGGAAATATAAATGACAGAGGAAAGTGACTAATATTGCAGATTGCTTGTAATTTATATGGCTGAAAATGAATACATAAAGGCTACAAATGAGATCAATACCGCAAGTGAGCAGCAGAGCTAATAAACTAGATAAAAGAAGGCTTTTGGCAAATCTGGCTTTGAGCAGAGTTTGTGCTTTTGTTTGTTTGTTTGAGTGTCTATAATCCTTGTGCATCTGCTCATTTTTATAGAGGTCTGGAGGAAACCCTCCTGCTGAGGTTTTGTACTTGCCCGAAAGAAGCTTGGGCAGCTTGCATTTCCTTACTTGGGTAGCTTGCATTGCTTTTGCCAACTTGTATGTAGAAACAATATTAAAAGGGGAATTTGCATCTCCACCACATGTTTTTAGCACATGTTTCCCCAACTTGTAATAAACTAACAATTAAAAGAAGCAAATTGGCTTCTTTCATTTGTTCCTTATCCGAAGGCTCTCCCATCCACTTGCAATACATGCATGTATCTTGATTAAACAAAGGCTTGACAAACCTCCACCATCCAAACAAATGGGAAAAATAATATTATAGTGCCAAACTCATCCACTTGCATCTAAATATCTTTCCAAGTTAGTTTTCTTGCATATTAATCCTCCAAATGCCATATTTTACCCAAATTGCCCAAATAAGTAAAAAATGGGTATATTTTGAGTACAAACAGTGCCCCCCAAGTTTTACAAATTTGAGCAAAGTTTGTGAAACTTACAGCTCCAATGCTGCTAGGATTGATGTCGAAGGAAGAGGCACGTCTACCTCTTCGGTCCTTTCGTCGTTGAGAAACTTGGCAAGATGAGCGAGACAATTGGTAGTACAACTAGCATTGGAAAGAATGTTGCATGGCTTGTGCTTCTTCTTGTTGATACCAAAAAACATGGAAGCATCCTCACTGGTTACCGAGATAGTAAACTAGAAAAATGCCCGAAGTCGGGCAAACTGGAAAAGAGAGTTAAGAGAGAAATAAACTTGGGCAACTATTCTTTTTTGTCTTTTTCTTTTTGCCTCTTTTCATATGTAATATAAATATAAATATAATATATATATATATATATATATATATATATATATATATATAGCCCTCTCGGGCAAAAGCACTCAGATTCTTTTCTTCTTCATATATTATATATATATATATATATATATTATACAAAGCCCAACGGGCAAAGTACTTAATACAATATAATAATATAATATAAGATATATGTATATATATAGAAAGCCCATTCGGGCAAGGTGGAAGAAAGAGAGAGAGAGATGAGGAGAGAAAGAGAAAGAGAGAGAAATAACAATAAAAAAGCAAAAGGGTGAAAGAGAGGGGTGCCCTTTCGGGCAAGAAGGAGACAGAAGAGACAAAAGAGAAAGAAAGGAAAAAGTAAAAAGAAAGGGAGAGAGAAGCACCTTTCGGGCAAAAACAAAGGGGACAAAAGAGAGAGAAAAGTCTTTGCAAATAATATAATATACTATATTATAAATATACAAAAAGCCCTTTCGGGTAACACTTTTAACATATAATATAATATAGATACATAAATATAAAAGTAACCATTTCGGGCAGCAGAAAGACAGGTGAGAGAGAGACAGAAAGAAAAAAGGAAAGGAAAGGAAAGGAAAAGGAGGAGAAGGGTACTGGAGAAAATGCACAAAAGAATAACACAAAAGAAAGCCATTCGGGCAAATTGGATGAAGGCCCTTGGCTGCTCAAGTGTTATTTTTCTCTTAACACTCAAATCTTTTTCTCTTTTTAAAATTGAGTGTAGAGAGATCATACCCACCATTTAGATTGGCCATGCCATATAGCTTGGGAACCATAGGAGGTGGCCATTCATGTTTGATCCCAAGCTTTGTCCTTCTTGAGATCTCGATGCGGGCAACATGCTCGTGTTGGCGGGGAAGAGTGTAGGAGCTATTTTCTCCTTCTTCGGGCTCCACATGAGGTGTGGGCTCGTGCCCCCCGAGCGTTGGTGTTTGGCCTATACTAGCCATCGTCTCCATCTTAGCTTGGTCTCCTACAACCATATCCATTTTCACGGATTTTTCATTGGGTGGGGCCATTGTTTGGCCTTCATCATCGTGTATGATTTGTTCTTCCTTGGTTGTAGTAGGGTGAGTATGCTTTGTAGAGGGGATTTGACACATTTGATCTATCAACTTTCTCAAAGTTTCTCCAAAAGTTGTATAGCTTTCCTCCACATTTTTTAAACATTTAGTCACCTCTTCACCATATTCTATGCTTGCCACATGGAGTTTGGACATCTTCTCTAATTTGCCCACATCCTCTTTGTAGAGCTTTTCATCCGGATGATCATGAGTTGGCATCTCATATATTGGCTCTATGTACTCATTGGAAGCATTTTGATACTCAAAGCCATTTGTTGGCCTATCATAGTATTCATGAATGTGATTGTCTTCAAAAGAATAATAACCTTCGTCATAGCCATAAGTTGGCCAATCTTCAAGATTATTATTTATTTGATGGCCATTATTTGGCCGACAATCATGCTCCATGGGGCTTGAGTATTCTTCAGCCATGTACCCATAAGTTGGCAACTCATAGGTTGGCTCTATGTGATAGCCATAGCTTGGGCGCTCTTCAACACCGTCATCCTCCTCATACTCCGAAAAAGCATATTGAGAAAAATCATGAACATAAGGATTGTTCATGATCTATCTTCATATAAGGGTCCCACCGGGCGTGCCAAAATATGTTCGCTCCCTAAATCCGCCATGAGCCTTGCGGGCAAGCCGGGGATTTACTTCACATACGAGATTGGTGGGTGCGGGCGTGCCACTACTAGATGCCGCTAGTAGACGGGATTTGAATGATTGAGGTTGCGCCTTTTGACTTCAAATCAAGAGATTATGCCATTTGAGTGGGAGTTGCTCAAATTAAGGTTCTTTGTTTGCCTTAAAAATAAGGACTTTACTTATATGGAGAGATAGAACAATATGTAAATGACAAGGTTGCTTGGAAATATAAATGACAGAGGAAAGTGACTAATATTGCAGATTGCTTGTAATTTATATGGCTGAAAATGAATACATAAAGGCTACAAATGAGATCAATACCGCAAGTGAGCAGCAGAGCTAATAAACTAGATAAAAGAAGGCTTTTGGCAAATCTGGCTTTGAGCAGAGTTTGTGCTTTTGTTTGTTTGTTTGAGTGTCTATAATCCTTGTGCATCTGCTCCTTTTTATAGAGGTCTGGAGGAAACCCTCCTGCTGAGGTTTTGTACTTGCCCGAAAGAAGCTTGGGCAGCTTGCATTTCCTTACTTGGGTAGCTTGCATTTCCTTACTTGGGTAGCTTGCATTGCTTTTGCCAACTTGTATGTAGAAACAATATTAAAAGGGGAATTTGCATCTCCACCACATGTTTTTAGCACATGTTTCCCCAACTTGTAATAAACTAACAATTAAAAGAAGCAAATTGGCTTCTTTCATTTGTTCCTTATCCGAAGGCTCTCCCATCCACTTGCAATACATGCATGTATCTTGATTAAACAAAGGCTTGACAAACCTCCACCATCCAAACAAATGGGAAAAATAATATTATAGTGCCAAACCCATCCACTTGCATCTAAATATATTTCAAAGTTAGCTTTCTTGCATATTAATCCTCCAAATGCCATATTTTACCCAAATTGCCCAAATAAGTAAAAAATTGGTATATTTTGAGTACAAACACATGCATAGACTGCAAATTTACATGAGCCAAGACATGTTATAATCGGCCTATTCAACGTTCTGTCAGTGTTTGAAAACTGGTGTGGAATGCAGATAAGAAACGATAAGAGCGACTGCTTTTCAAAAAATGGTGTGGAATGCAGATACGAATGTAAGGTTTCTGGAGTAAAAGGAGTTGACATTGTCACGCTCTTAATGCTAAAAACTCCCTGGCATTCTGAAGAATGCCTTTGTCATAAGGATTCCTGAACCTAATACTTGTGAAGTTTTTCCCTGGACGGGCAAAAGATTAGGCATTGCATTCTGCATACAGGTGAAAATTACGAAGATCCAGAATTTCTGCTGCGATGTGCACTTACCTGGATGCGGTTGAACAACACGTTGGAACTCTGGATTATTTCTTCCAGTTTATCCGCAAAAGAAGAAACCAAAATGAAAATTGTTCTATTTTGAATTGGGCTAAAAGATTCTTGAATAAGAGCGGAATACGCGTAATATTTCCAGTCATTTGAATTGTAAATTGATCAGAGAGGTCAGTTGTTAATAAGCTTAGGGACATATGGTCCCTCCCTCTCAAACACACACACGAACGCATCAACCCATCATTTGTTTCTCTTATTATATGTTCAATGCTCATCGATCATTGAGGAACTTACCCACTCATCAGTTCTGATGTTGAAGTATACACAATAAATATGCCAGATCACAAACACCACCTACTCATACACAGTTGGATGTTTATTACATTCATATGAAGCGACCTAATAGGGATAAATCATTCAGAAAGTAGCATAAGTCACAGAAATGCATTAGTACAAACCTGCCGCACCAACTGAAGAATGACAAACAGAATTGTGCTAACTAAATTTTCAGAAAGAGTAGGCTGCAAAATCGATTAAAAGAATCAATTTAAGTTGCAGAGGCATAAATAATTTATGCTATAAGTAATTTAACTTATGTGTCTCAAAAAACCACACTTGATTTAAATTTTTTTTTTTTTAAAGTTGCCGGGTGCAAGGACCTAACTCCGAGCTAGGTTTACGTAAGATCCTGGACTTGGCAGCAACTGAAAAAGAGTACAGGAACTAAAAAATGTAACCAACAAACTATTTTCAAAAGTCATCGAACAGGAAAACAAAAATAGTCTGTAACTTGGATAAGAATCCATCGAAATTCACAACAATATTGTTAGCTTACAGAGTGACACGCATACTAAATAAGACGCTTCAGTACTGATGAGTCCAAACAGAAGAATTAGGAAAAGGGGATGATTCTTTTGGCCTGTACAACAAGGGCATTGATATCATTAACTACTGACGACTGCAATACAACCAACGGGAATATCAGTTGCAACCATTGCAGGCCAATTTAAAAGGAAATTACATAGCTTGAAGTTGAACTGACTTGTATGGAGACTACTAGTGGACAAAGAATTGTTATTTACCCATACAGTTCCCAAAAGCTGGACGATGGTGGTCGAGACCCTTTATGTATGCCTTGCAGCTCCTGCAATATCGTACCCTCGTACCCAAACCAGAACCCTGAGAAAGACACAGCATGATCAGCATTGAGATTACAATTCGCGTGATATTGGATGTATTCTTTAGCGTATTATTACATCAACTGTCAATCTATAACGCATATTCAAATAAGAACCAACGTATCAACAGTTCAAGTTAGGCATTTGACAAACATGCTAACTCTTGCTAGCAAAAACCAAAAATCACTTATCGTTCTTGTTGATGCACAAAATCAGTAAGGACTTTGGTAAAATAGAAAGTGTTAAATTTATGACCTTCGCTAGATTGCTTCGGTCACTAGTGTGGACAAGTATGTAAATGGATAGGGACAGGGAAGCAAACACAAGATGTACGTGGTTCACCCAGATTGGCTACGTCCACGGAGTAGAGGAGTTCTCATTAATTGTGAAGGGTTTACACAAGTACATAGGTTCAAGCTCTCATTTAGTGAGTACTAGTGAATAATTTAGTACAAATGACATTAGGAAATATTGTGAGAGAATGATCTTTATTTATAGAAGAGAGTTTCTAGTTTCATTCTCACATTGACACGTGTCGTGTTGTGATTGGCTTCTGATGTTGACACGTGTCGCGCTATGATTGGCTTCTGATGTCGACACGTGTCGCGCTGTGATTGGCCTCCTGGTTGGAGGGAAACTCTTCTGGGTCCTTGACGGTATAACGTTGACCGGTGCTCAGTAGTTTCGGGATTGGTCAAGTATGGTACAAACAATGCTCCCCTACGTTTCCGAGTGAGGGAAGCTCCTCGGTTGGGGACTTGCAAGATCCAAGCCATTGAGTAATCACGAAACTTCTAAGTACTGAAGTGTGGTATCATTTTCACTTGCCTTATCTGTCTCATATGTAGATGTGGCATCTTCTCTGGAAGTACTTTTCCTCCATCCAGGGGTGGTATCTTTAACTGATGAAGATGCACAAGGTAATGTATCAATTTCACTTGAAGCTTACTTGTAGTTTCGGGCTTGGTTAAGTGCGATACAAACCCTATAGTAGGAGTCCCTCAAGTCGCCGAGCTAGGAGATTTGCCGAAGGAGGTAACAGACAAGGTAAGCAATCAGACTTCCAAGCAAGCAACCTGGATCGGAGGTTCGACTTCGGCTTCCGGTTGATTGTTCTCCTTCTCCTTGTGTCGTAAACAGCAACAAGGATAAGGAGAAGCAAATGGAGAAGAGATGATATGAGATACTTTTGCTTTTGAAGAAGTAACTTTCCACAAGCTTATTCTTGAACTGGGCTGGAGGGTTTTCTGGTTTCCTCTAGAGTATAAGGCCGACTCAAGAATTTGAGGGTCAAAACAAGTCCATCAAATCTAGAGTACGTTCGACCCTGATGATATGAGATACTTTTGATGTTGATAAAGTAGTGGATGTATCGGCACGTGTTCTGTTACGCTTGTCTCCACATGCTTCCTTGTATCCTTCTCACTTGCCCTATTTGTTCCTCAGGCAGATGTGGTATAGTCTCTGGAAGCATAAGATGTTGAAGATGAGTACTCGAGAGCAATGCCAGGTAAGTAATCAAGCAAGGGGTTCCAGGCAGTTAGTTCCTGACTGGAAGCTTGATTCCAAGTGCTGACTGATTGCTCTCTTTCTCATTGTCTTGCAGGTAAGAACAAGGCCAAAGGAAAAGACAGGGAAAAAGCATGATATGGGATACTCTTGCTTTTAACCCTGATGATATGAGATACTCTTGCTCTGGTGTGGCTTGTTTGTAGAGGTATTATCGGGGGGAAAATAAGCTGAGTATTTCGAGAGACTCTGCTGAGAATGCCCTCTCGGATGTGAAGAAAAGTTGAGCATTTTTTTTATTTGCAGGTCTGCCTGGCTGTGGAGGATGAAGGTCGACATATATAGGAATTGTCCCAACAGCGAGTGGTAACGCTGTTCCTTTACCCTTCTCGGTCATATCAATGTAGTGGGAGCTACAAGCTTCACGTGTTTTAACTTTGTCAGAGCACTTTGAAAAAGTGGTCTGTGGTATCTGCAAAGCTGATGTTGTGTGTGAAGATTGCATACAAGCTTTATCCAAGGAAATCTAGCTCTCGAAGTTCTGAGAGCGTGCCTCTTCGGTTTTCGAACAAGCAATCCTGTAGGGGATATGGCTCTCGAGATTCGGAGAATTGTGCCTCTTCGATTTTTGAGAAAACAATCCTGTTTGGAGTCTGACTCTTGAGATTCGGAGAGTGGTGCCTCTTCGATTTTTGAGAAAGTAATCATGTTGAGAGTTTGGCTCTTGAGATTCGGAGAGCGGTGCCTCTTCGATTTTTGAGAAAGTAATCTTGTTGGGAGTCTGGCTCTTGAGATTCAGAAAGCGGTGCCTCTTCGATTTTTGAGAAAGTAATCTTGTTGGGAGTCTGGCTCTTGAGATTCGAAGGGAGGTGCCTCTTCGATTTTGGAGCACGTAATCCTGTTGGGAGTCTGGCTCTCGAGATTCGGAGAGCTGTGCCTTTCCGATTTTTGAGCAGGCAATCTTGTTGGGAGTGTTTTCTTGAATGTGAGTAAAAGTTGGGTATTTTTGCTAGTCTGCCTTGCCACGGAGCACGGAGGTTGACACACATTGGGACTTTTTAGTTATCAAGCAGTGATGCTGTTCCTTTACCCTTGTGGGTAATAGTAGGGTAGCTGGACCTTCAAAATTTATGTGTCTAAACTTTGTCAGAGATCTTTGGTAAATTTATCTGTGGTACCCGAGGAGCTGATGTTGCGTGTGGAAAGTGGTGCCTCTTCGGAATCCGGAGAGTGGTGCCTCTTCGATTTTTGAACCAACGACCATGTTGCCCTTTCTTTTATAAGGGCACTAATTGTGTGCAAGGAGTACATTCAGAGAGTTATTACTTGTAGGAATTTTCCCCTTACTTCAGAGATTTATTGCACCTCATTTCTCCTTCATCATTTCTGAGAATGTCTGGCTCATCCAACCGTCATTTTGACTTGAACTTTGGTGAAGAGGCAACCATGTCTTCTCAAGACAACATATGAGGCCCATCATTCTTATCCCCTACTGGTCCTCTTACCATTGGGGACTCTGTGATGAAGAATGATATGACCGCTGCGGTGGTGGCCAGGAACCTTCTCACTCCCAAAGATAACAGACTACTTTCCAAACGGTCTGATGAGTTGGCTGTTAAGGATTCTCTGGCTCTCAGTGTTCAGTGTGCAGGTTCTGTGTCTAATATGGCCCAACGCCTATTTGCTCGAACCCGCCAAGTTGAATCATTGGCGGCTGAAGTGATAAGTCTCAAACAGGAGATCAGAAGGCTCAAGCATGAGAATAAACAGTTGCACATGCTCGCACATGACTATGCTACAAACATGAAGAGGAAGCTCGACCAGCTGCAGGAATCTGATGGTCAGATTTTACTTGATGATCAGAGGTTTATGGGTTTGTTCCAAAGGCATTTATTGCCTTCGTCTTCTGGGGCTGTACCGCGTAATGAAACTCCAAATGATTAACCTTTGGTGCCTCCTCCTTCTGGGGTTCTGCCTAGTACTGAGGCTCCGAATAATCATCCTTTGGTGCCTCATCTTTCTGAGGCTCTGCCGACTGCTGAGACTTCTCCTGAGCAACCTTTGTGAAGGCTCCTTCTTGTTTGTTTATTTTGATTCATGTATATGTACATATTTGTAACTTATCGGAGATATCAATAAACAAGCTTTGCTTCATTTCAACGTATTGTGTTAAATACACCAAGGCCTTCTTCACTAAGTTCTTTGAATTTTTCCTTTTGTTGAAGCTTGTATGTTGAAGCTTTGTGAGTGAAACATGTAGGTTGAGGTAGTGCTCGCTTAATTTCCCGAGTAAGGAAAACTTCTCGTTTGGAGACTTGAAAAATCCAAGTCACTGAGTGGTCGTGAGACTTCCGAGTATTAAGGTGTAGTAACATATGGTAGGAGTCCCCCAAGTCTCCGGTCGAGGGAGTTGATGAATGAGACATTTCCTTTCTAAGTGGTAGCCCAAAACTCCTTCTTCATATATATTTGTTATGAAAGTTGTTAGGCCCAAAGAAGAGGAGGCCTAGGCAATTTTTTTTTTCGATTTTTTTTTCTTTTCGAATTTTTGAACTTCCGAATTTTTGAATTTTTGAATTTTCGAATTTCCGAAAATATATATATATATATATATATATATATATATATATATTAAAGCTTTGTAGGTGAAGCTTTGGTGTTGAAGCTTTGTAGGTGAAGCTTTGAGGTTGAAGCTTTGTTGGGCACCATGAATTGATTTTGCTTCACACTATCTTGATCAAGATAGTGTGAAGCTTTTGTAGGTGAAGCTTTTGTGTTGAAGTTTTGTAGGTGAAGCTTTTGTGGGTCAAGCTTTTGTAGGTGAAGCTTTTGTGGGTCAAGCTTTTGTGGGTGAAGCTTTTGTAGGTGAAGCCTTTGTGGGTCAAGCTTTGTAGGTGAAGCTTTGGAGTTGAAGCTTTTGTTGGGTACCATGAATTGATTTTGCTTCACACTATCTTGATCAAGGTAGTGTGAAGCTTTTGAGAATTTGTAGTTGTCCTCCATTGATGAAGCTTTTGTTGGTGAAGCTTTTGTGTTGGAACTTTTGTGGGTGAAGCTTTTGTAGGTGAAGCTGTTGTGGGTGAAGCTTTTGTAGGTGAAACTTTGAAGTTGAAGCTTTGTAGGTGAAGCTTTGGAGTTGAAACTTTTGTTGGGTACCATGAATTGATTTTGCTTCACACTATCTTGATCAAGATAGTGTGAAGCTTTTGAGAATTTGTAGTTGTCCTCCATTGATGAAGCTTTTGTTGGTGAAGCTTTTGTGTTCAAGATAGTGTGAAGCTTTTGAGAATTTGTAGTTGTCCTCAATTGATGAAGCTTTTGTTGGTGAAGCTTTTGTGTTGAAGCTTTTGTGGGTGAAGCTTTTGTAGGTGAAGCTATTGTGGGTGAACCTTTTGTAGGTGAAGCTTTGGAGTTGAAGCTTTGTAGGTGAAGCTTTGGAGTTGAAGCTTTTGTTGGGTACCATGAATTGATTTTGCTTCACACTATCTTGATTAAGATAGTGTGAAGCTTTTGAGAATTATGGTTGCCCTTCATTGATGAAGTTCTTGTTGGCACCATAAATTGGTTTTGCTTCACACTGTTTTGACCAAGAGTGTGTTAAGCTTTTGAGAATTGTGGTTGCCCTTCATTGATGAAGCTCTTGTTGGCACCATAAATTGGTTTTGCTTCACACTGTCTTGACCAAGAGTGTGTGAAGCTTTTGAGAATTGTGGTTGCCCTCCATTGATGAAGCTCTTGTTGGCACCATAAATTGGTTTTGCTTCACACTGTCTTGATCAAGAGTGTGTGAAGCTTTTGAGATTTGTGGTTGAACTCCTTTGATGAAGCTCTTATTGGCACCATAAATTGGTTTTGCTTCACACTGTCTTGATCAAGAGTGTGAAGCTTTCTACGAGTTGTAGTGTTTGCATTGTTACAGAGGGGAAATGTTTGAAGCAGATGTAAGAGGGCTGAATAGCTTGATCTTCGTATGCCATGCACTGAAGTTGTTGTTGGCTTGCAATAAGACTTTGTTGGTGACTATAACTCTTGTTGGGCATAAGTGTTCCCTTAGTTGAGTTGTCAAGCTTGATGGTTTTTGATTATTTGTGAATGCTAGGAGTTCACATGTACAAGTTGTACCACTCGTCTTCTGGTATGTGGAATGAATGGTGAGTTGAATTCATCACTTGGTTGGTGGTACGAAGGTGAGTTCCTTCATAACCTTTCATAACATTTCATCACCTGGTTGGTGGCACGAGGATGAGTTCATTCTTCCCCTGGTTGGTGGCATGAATGGCAAGTTGCCAAATGATATTAGAGTACGGGTTGTACATTTCATCACCTGGTTGGTGGCATGAAGGATAGTACAGGTTGTACATTTCATCACCTGGTTGGTGGCATGAAGATGAGTTCCTTCTTCACCTGGTTGGTGGCATGAGTGGCAAGTTGCCAAATGATATTAGAGTACGGGTTGTACATTTCATCACCTGGTTGGTGGCATGAAGGAGAGTACGGGTTGTACATTTCATCACCTGGTTGGTGGCATGAATGGCAAGTTGCCAAATGATATTAGAATACGAGTTGTACATTTCATCACCTGGTTGGTGGCATGAATGAGAGTACGGGTTGTACATTTCATCACCTGGTTGGTGGCATGAAGATGAGTTCTTTCTTCACCTGGTTAGTGGCATGAGTGGCAAGTTGCCAAATGATATTAGAGTAAGGGTTGTACATTTCATCACCTGGTTGGTGGCATGAAGGAGAGTATGGGTAATACATTTCATCACCTGGTTGGTGGCATGAATATGAGTTTCTTCTTCACATTTCATCACCTGGTTGGTGAGAATAAGGGCAAGGTGTCTAGGCACATTGTAGCAAGTGTCGAATGACACAAAGTATGTTGAACCCTTTCAAAGCACAGTTGACTTATATATGAATGTGTTGGAATGTATGATTGAACGAATATACTGTGAAGCTGTTCGTTTATTTGTATAGTCTTGTTGACATATACTTAGACTTTTTTTCATGTTGGAAGCATTCATGTTGAAGCTTTGAACCCGAGTGTTTCATTGCTAGGAATGTAAGAGGATTAAGACCGAGTTGTCTAAATCACCTCTTTATTGAATTCATGCCAAATAGTATTCGTTACATAGGATGTCGAACGGCTGAAGCTTAACACTTGTACAATGTGAGTTTACTTGTAATAGTACTTCAAGTGATCATCGTTCCATGGATGGCCAATGGTCTTGCCATCGGTGGACTCAAAGAGGTTAATGTGTTCAATTGGGTCATCTCTTCCAGTATAGAGTTGTAAACCAAGCTTTTTTTTGTCTTCGCTTGAAGGGGGTGTCGAGGATCCTCCTTGTGAAAGGGCCAGGCCTGGGTTGGTTCCAGTCAGGTATCTCGGCCTGACGTTCGACCTTCAACTTGTTTACTTCCTCAATGAGCTGTAGGACAAGAGGGTCCTGAGTGGAGTCATGGTACCACTGGGATTTTCTTTCGTAAGTCTTCATCGCCTATTGGAAGTAGGAAAGTTTGAGCAAGGGCTTGTGATTTTTCCTTGGACTCGCGTACTGACTTCTAGGGCGAGTCTGTCGGAATACCTCAGAGTCCCATGTACCTTCATGTTTCTCTGGGACCTGTCGTTCCTTCCCTAGATTGGCAGCTGGCTTGGGTCGTGGGAGGGGACCGAGTCTTTCAGAAACCCTTGGGTCATTGATCTTCGAGCATATATGGAGGGGATTCTCTCGACATTGCTTTAGGAAGTCTCGGCAGTCACGATAAACGGCTTTCGATCATTCCAACCTTTCTGCAAGGAGGTGTCTTCCTCCACTTCTTCTGCTTCGGGTCAAAGGAGCTGGGTTGAGAGAAGTCTCATGTTGATCAATGGTTTGTTGATTAACTCGCTCCTCATCAGGGATACCCATGTCGAAGGAATGTGACCCTCCGTGTTGGGGGGGCACCTAGATGATGGTTGATGTCCACAGGGGCAACGAGCTCGCGTGTTTGAGTATGCCTAGTTTCGTGGAGCGTCTCAAAGAGCTTTTCATACTGCTCATGGAGGACCTCATTTTTCATTGATATCTTGTTGTTCTGAGCTTCTAGCTCATCGACTTTAGCTTGAAGAGCAACCCTCTTTCATTCCTTCTTTCGTTGCTTCGCACTAGGTGCAAGATGAGTGTCATTCTGTGTGTTGTGACTTCCTTTGCTCCCCATGTTGGAGAAGGATGCCTAGTCAAAAGAGAGTGTACGAATGGTGGAAACCAGCTTGACAAAGCTGAAGAGAGTGGGAATAAGTGTCGTTCCCACAGACGACGCCAAATGTTGATGCACAAAATCAGTGAGGACTTTGGTACAACAGAAAGTGTTAAGTTTATGACCTTTGCTAGATTGCTCCTGTCACTAGTGTGGACAAGTATGTAAATGGATAAGGACAGGGAAGCAAACACAAGATGTACGTGGTTCACCCAGATTGGCTACGTCCACGGAGTAGAGGAGTTCTCATTAATTGTGAAGGGTTTACACAAGTACATAGGTTCAAGCTCTCCTTTAGTGAGTACTAGTGAATGATTTAGTACAAATGACATTAGGAAATATTGTGAGAGAATGATCTCTATTTATAGAAGAGAGTTTCTAGTTTCATTCTCACATTGACACGTGTCGTGTTGTGATTGGCTTCTGATGTTGACACGTGTCGCGCTAGGATTGGCTTCTGATGTCGACACGTGTCGCGCTGAGATTGGCCTCCTGGTTGGAGGGAAACTCTTCTGGGTCCTTAACGGTATAACGTTGACCGGTGCTCAATAGTTTTGGGATTGGTCAAGTATGATACAAACAGTTCTAATAGCCTACCAGTGAAAAAAAAAATATGGAGAGAACTGAATACTAGTAACTCAGTTGACTGATGATATAAACACTTGCTAAAACCTCCAACTCCTGCACAAGTAAAAAGTTCATTAACAAAATGCATTACACTATGAACCAACTTATTAACCAATGCATTTTTTAGTTTCGACATAATTAGTATCCTAATTCCCTCAAAATTATGTTTTGATCAAAATAGATGGAACCCAAGTTCAAAATCTCCAACCTTTTCATGATTATCAAATTAAGAAACTGACCCGCCACAACCTTGTACCAAGTTATGGAAGGTTGGAAAACTTATAACAGAAAGCCAAGTTTCTCACCAATGTACCTAACGTTGAGTTGCTTGTATTATAATACATTAGAGATTACATTTAGGGTTTGAAAACCCCATTTACAAAGAATATTTCAAATATACACATATAAGAGATTTACGCAGCTACAAAACATATGAGAAAGTCATAAGCTTAACCAACTGTTCGAATATAAGAATTAGAAGACAACTCAAACACTTGAACTGGTGTTGACTTTAGCTGAATGAGAACTTCGTCTAACATCCCCGCAAGCTGACAGGACGAGGAACAACTGGAAGCTTGGACACCAAAAGCTTTAACCTCGATGAAGACAAACCTTTTGTAAACAAGTCTGCTATTTGATCATGTGAACATATAAAATTTACCAGAAGTTCACCACGAACAACTTTCTCCCTTACGTAATGGTAATCGACCTCCAAATGCTTAGTTCGTGAATGAAACACAGGATTCGACGTCAAAGCAATGGAGGAAACACTATCACACCAAATCTGTGGATGAACCAAAGTAAGCTGCAAATCACGAAACAAAGATCTCAACCATGATAGCTCGGCTGCAGTATAGCCCAATTGTGTATATTTAGCCTATGTACTCGATCTAGAAACTGTTTTATGCTTCTTGGAACTCCATGAAACCAAGTTGGAACCCAAATAAACACAAAATCCTCCTGTTGAATGCCGTGTATCTGGATCTCCGGCGTAATCGGCACGGAAAATGCACTGAGAAGCATACTACTAGGTTTATAAAGAAGATCATTATCATAAGTGGACATCACATATCGACGGATCCGTTTCAGGGCCGTCCAATGAGTATTGGTTGGAGCATGCATGAATTGGAATACTTGGTTCACAGCGTACGAGAGATCAGGACGCGTGATTGTCAAGTTGCAAGGCACCAACGATACTTCTGTGAGTCTGTGGATTAGGATGAAGCTCTCCCGCATACATGCTCAGTTTTTTCCCTGCAGGAACTAGAGTGGAAATGGGCTTCGCATCAACAAACTTGGTGCGTTTCAAGAGATCCAAGGCATACTTTATCTGACTGAGATGCATTTGATGATTGAAATAGGACACTTCAACACCGAGAAAATAGTGAAGAGGTCCTAAATCTTTCAGGGAAAAGAGCGTTCCCAACTTCTTTATCAAGTGATGCATTTGAACAGGGTTATTGCCTGTAAGCAAAATACCGTCCACATAAATCAACAAAATCAAATAAACTCCTCTTTGAAAATTTTGCAAATCAAAGAAAAAAACAAAAAGTTGGGATTTTACACTTACATTTGCTCCTAAATGGGAGGATTTCACAAAATTTTTTTGTCGAGAGTTTGGTCCTTCTGATCTTATGGATTGTACTGAAAACTTGGTGAAGCTACATTAAACTGGATTGCTCGGGACTATATCACAAAGTTTAGGCATTTGGTAAATCTTATAGTGGAAATGATCCCTGGAATCTTAAAGAGCTGTTTCATTGGAGGATTGAAACCCAAAATTCGTCATGATGTCAAGATCTTGAGACCCTTTGATGTTCATGAAGCTATTGCATATTCTCAGCAAGTGGATGCAAAATTAGCAGAATTAAAGGTACGAACATTCTCTCGGACTCCCTTTTCTACATCACAATTTCGATCTACACCTCTATCTGATACTACAATTTACCAAAGCCTGATTCTTCTGCAAAAAATGATACTTTTAGACGTCTGACAGCAGCTGAAATTAAGTTTAGACGCAAGAACAAACTACTTTTTTATTGTGATGAGAAGTTCTCCAGGGAGCATATTTGTATGAGGCCTAAGAGACAAGTTTTATTAATTGATGTGTATGATAGTGAAGATAATGTGGTACTTGTTTCTGATGAAAATGATGAACCAGAAGTGACTGCACTTGTGCAGTACATGGTGTAACTGCCCCCAAATCCATAAGAACAATGAAGGTAAATGGTTTGGTGATGAATTGCCCTGCCATTTTTCTTGTGGATTCAGGAAGTTCACATAACTTCATTGACATCTCTTTGGTTAAACACCTTAAGGGTCAATTGGATACCACACATCCTTTCATTGTCAAGATTGCTAATAGGGGGTCTCTCACGAGTACCGGTTGCTTAGTTAAAGTCCCTTTCAGAATTCAGAATTATGCTACCATACTTGATTTTTATGCAATACACCTAGGTGGTTGTGATATTGTCATGGGAGTTCAGTGGCTAAGAACCTTCAGACCAATTTTGTGGAATTTTAATAAGATGGTAATGCAGTTTGTAAGTGATAATACTACTTTTTCTATCTCAAGTCCTCCAAATTAGGATCCACAATCTATTTCTTCTCTTCAAATGGACAAACTCCTTCATCAAGATCATTGTCTAGGGGCTACTTTATTTGTGATTCAACCAGATTCAGCAGTTTCATCTAAAAACACAGTTTCTCAGTTAAGTTGTCAGCAAGATACTGAATTACAAGTCTCATTGGAGAAATATCAACCTCTTTATGGTTTACCCCCTTCCAGATCACATGATCGTAGAATCCCATTACTTGAAGGTTGTAAGCCTCCTAGAGCCAAACCTTATAAATATGGTCATTTCCAAAAGACAGAAATTAAAAAGTGTGTTAAAGAATTGCTAGATTCTGGTTTCATTTGACCAAGCCACAACACTTTTTCTTCTCCAGTGTTGTTGATAAAGAAAAATGAGGGTACTTGGACGATGTATGTAGACTGCAGGGCATTCAACTTATTGATAATCAAAGATAAGTATCCCATACCTTTGATTAATGAACTTTTGGATGAACTTTTTGGTGCAACATATTTTTCCAAATTAGATCTTCGGTCTGGCTATCATCAAATTCATGTACACCCTAATGACATTGATAAAACTGCCTTTAGAACTCACGAGGGACATTATGAGTTTCTAGTTATGCCTTTTGGCTTAACGAATGCACCTACCACTTTTCAGAGTTTAATGAATGAGATATTTAGACCTTATCTACGGAAGTTCATCTTGGTCTTTTTTGATGATATATTGATTTATAGCTCATCCTGGGAATTACATTTGCATCATTTGAGTATTATTCTTGAACTTCTTCAAAATCATCAATTGTTTGTTAAACTGTTAGAGTGTGCTTTTAGAAAGACACAATTGAATACTTGGGCCATATTGTCTCTAGAAATGGAGTGGCTGCTGACCCTTCCAAGCTTAAGGCTATTGCAGATTGGCTTTTACCTACTTCTGTGAAAGCTGTGAGAGGGTTTTGGGTTTAACTAGTCACTACATGAAATTCATCCTTCAGTTTGAAAGAATCAGTGTTCCATTGACTCAATTAACCAGGAAATATTACTTTAAGTGGTCCATTGACTCATTTAACCATGAAATATTGCTTTATTATCAGAAGTGATCACCATGGCCTCAAATATTTCCTCCAAAATAGGGCCAATTCTCTTTTCCAACAGAAATGGGTGTCGAAGTTACTTGGATTTGATTATGAAATCCAGTACAGAAAGGGTGTTGATAACAAAGCAGCAGATGCCTTATCAATGGTATTTAATTCCCAAACTGAATGTGTATCTGACTCTAGAATAGGTGGTGATGTTTCTTCGGATTTACCACTAATGGAGGAGGAATTATCAACAAACTGTTCATAAACAATACAATTTGCACGTAACACCGGCTCAACTTTATAAAGCACGGTCATTGGCAGTTGAGAAGAGTGAAGGGGCTTATGTGGAGCAATATGCAAGGTTATGGGATTATTGTGAGGAGCTCAAGCGAAGAAATCCGGGCAGTACAATTTTGGTGAAGACTGAAATGGAAGGAGGAAGGCCTAGGTTTCAGAGGTTGTATGTATGCTTTGCAGCATTGAAAAAAGGCTTTTTGGAAGGTTGTAGGCCAGTGGTGGGATTGGATGGATGCCACATTAAAGGTCCAAATCCAGGCCAATTGCTTGCTGCCATTGGTATAGATGCCAACAATGGCATGTATCCAGTAGCATATGCAATTGTTGAAATTGAAGATAGAAGAACTTGGACTTGGGTTCTCGAGCTACTCATCGATGATTTAGGTATTGAAAATGGGCTTGCTTGGGTCTTTATGTCAGACAAACAAAAGGGGTTAATAAAAGCTGTGAAGGACCTTATTCCAACTGCTGAACACATACATTGTGTTCGACACTTATATAACAATTTCAAGAAAACACACGTTGGCATTGCATTGAAACAAATTCTTTGGTCAGTAGCTAGAGCAACCACCATTCCAGGATTTAAAGCAGAGATGACTAAGATGGAAGTTGAAGATGGATTGGCTATAAGTTGGTTTGATGACAAACCAGCATGTCATTGGAGCAGATCTTATTTTAGGACATCATGTAAGTGTGATATCTGGTTGAATAATCTATGTGAGTCTTTTAATAGTGCAATATTGGGAGCAAGAGATAAACCAATATTAACTATGGTGGAGAGGATTACGACATATCTAATGGTCAGAATGGCAAGAATGAGAGAAGCAGCAGATAAGTGGAAAAATGAGGTTGGCCCTAGAATATTTGAAATGGTTGAAAAAAATAAATTAGAAAGTGGTTCATGTATTATTGCTTGGTTGTCTGGTGATGAGGAGTATCAAGTGAAGCATATGAGTGGAGCACAATATGTGGTTGATTTAGCAAAACACACATGTACATGTAGAAGGTGGGATCTCACTGGAATTCCTTGTGCTCATGGAATTGTTGCAATCAATAGAAAGGAGGACGATCCATACAGGTATGTTCATTCTTGTTACAAGAAAGCAGCATACTTGAGAGCCTACAGTACTCCTTATATCCATGCCATGCCTAGTCAAGAATTTTGGCCACCTACAAATCACCAACCCGTTGCACCTCCAAAGTATCATATGCAAGCTGGTAGGCCAAAAAAGGTGAGGGCAAGAGAGCAAGATGAGCCACAACCACCATCAACCTTAAACAAATTGCCTAAATGCTTCAGCAAGGTCACTTGTGGAATGTGTGGCAAGAAAGGTCATAATCGTACAACATGCAGGAAGAGGCAACGACAAGCTTCACAGGTAAAATTAGTAGCTTAATGGCTTCACTTAATCTGCATTTTTAGTCACATATGGTTGTTATAAATTGGGGAATATCATCTCATAGGCCTATGGAGAGGCTGAGAGAGGACAAACTTGTGGGACAAATGAAATTGGCCATAACTCACCAACTGCTTAAAGTGGGCAAACACAAGCAATGGTGTGCTCATTGGAAACTTTGGTATTTTAAATTTTAATCTTGTATTTATAGACGGATGTATGTGTAACTCTTTTATTGATCATTTTGTAGCATGCCACTGGAGGAAATATGGGAAGTGAAACTCAACCAAATCAGGGACAAGAATAATCAGCATCTAATGCAAGTTCTTTTGACCTATGTCTTTGTCCCTTTCTCGTGTGTGCTTTTATAACCCAATGCCATCCGTTAAATTTTCAGGTTTTTTTAATTTTTTTAATTTTTAATTTTAATTTTTTTAATTTAATTTTATTGTTTGTAGGTTCTAAAAGGGGTAGAGTGAAACAAAATGCAAGAGGCAAGTCAGTGCACAATTCAAGAAAGCCACTTGAAAACCGTAGAATCTGAAGGAAATCATTTGGAAATTTAGACTTTTTGTTGATGTCAACTTTTTTTGGATGAAGACAATGTTATGAACTTTAAGCCCTTACTATTTTGTGTTTTTTATTTTGAACATAACCAAGCAATGAAACAATATTTTTGATATGGTAGCAATGAAATGATCAAGCATTGCATTCTCTTATGGTTGCTCAAAATATGTTAAGATACAAAAGTGGGTGTGTTCAGTTTAGCATATCACGAAATCAAATTTTATATAGACTCTGTAATATGAGAAACGGGTTGAGGTTTGGTGCCATAAATGGAGTTGTAGATGCATATACGCTACTCGAACACAATTATCCACATGAATACTCTCTAACACAAATTTTAAGGGTTTTACTAAAGAAAAGTAAAACCTTGTTAAAAGATCTTAAAATGATAGAAATAACCCTGAACACAAGCCATGTGCCAAGCACATGACTTATTTTGGATGGAAAACTTAAGGGTAAAGTACAAAAAACTACCTCAACTATTGGTGTCACGACACTTTCATACCTCATCTTTTAAAATTGACAATGTCATACCTCATCTTACGAATTTGTGACAATGTCAGACCTCCGTCAGTTTTTCTGTTAATTTCTCTGTTAAATGCTGACGTGGCCTGACACGTGTCCCACTCACTAATCCAACTGGATTAAAAATAATTAAATATATTTTTAATAATTAAATATTCAAAATTTTAAAAAATTAAAAAACTTAAAAAAAAAAATTGGCCTTAGGATCCAGCCTTCCCTTCCACCCTCAGCAGCACCAACCCTTCTCTCTCTCTCTCTCTCTCTCCCCTATCTTCCTCCTTCTTTCTGGGTTGCAGCCATTTTTTTTTTCTTTTTTTTTCTTCTTCCTCTTCTTCTTCTTCCTTCTCCTTCTTCTTTTGGGTTGCAGTGTTTTTTTTCTTTCTTTCTTTCTTTCTTTCTTTTTCCTTCTTCTTCCTCTTCTTCTTCCTTCTCTTTCTTCTTTCTGGGTTGCAGCGTTTTTTTTTTCTTTTTCTTCTTCCTCCTCCTTCTTTCTGGGTTGCTGCG
Organism: Malus fusca; assembly: GCA_035220775.1. Taxonomy (NCBI): domain Eukaryota; kingdom Viridiplantae; phylum Streptophyta; class Magnoliopsida; order Rosales; family Rosaceae; genus Malus; species Malus fusca. The sequence continues at coordinate 8,333,518 of CM069069.1, forward strand.
TATCTTTTTTTTTTTCTTCCTCTTCTTCTTCTTTCTGGGTTGCAACATTTTTTTTTCCTTCTTCCTTCTCCTTCTTCTTTCTGGCCTAAAAATTGTAAACTTTTGGAATATATGCAGAGAAAATCAAGGCAGATCTGAGCTTTTGCATCAACACACATCCAATGAGAAATCACACAAACATTTCATATGCCATACAAATGTTTTACAATACGAAAAGAGAACCATTTTTCCACTTCGTTTCTTCAAGCAAACAAATTTTCTTCCTTGTCTGTTTGGTTGCCAAGAAAATGCAGAAACGAAAAGAAAAACAAATCAAAATTTCAAAACTTTCTCACATAGATCTCCAATTTTAACAACCAGAGATAACACCTCCCCCTCAAACGAAACGAAAAAACAGAAACAACGCAGCAACAACAACAACATTCCCATTCATTCCGTCTTACCTCAACTTTCTCGGCAACCAAACGAGCCCCCTCCGGAAGAAATCGACTAAACTTTCTGGACCTCCTTCTGCCCTCACCTTAAACCAAACAAACTCGAATCGAGCAAGGCGTTGAGGCAGAGCTCCATATCGAGAGCTTGGAGAAGTGGGTATGTGGCTGGTGGTTGTGGCGGGTAGGGGTGGTGGGTTTGGGTGCAGCAGCAGGTGTTGTAGGAGCTGGTGCAGCAAATGGCAGTGGTGTGAAGACGGGAAGGGGAAGAAAGGGTGAGGGGATGGGTGCGCAGAGAGGGAGAAGAGAGAGAGGCGAGAGAGGGGTCCCAACATCCCTTTAGGCCATTTTTTATTTTTTTTAGTTTTTTAATTTTTAATTTTTGAATATTTAATTATTAAAAATATATTTTATTATGTTTTAATCCAGTTAGATTAGTGAGTGGGCCACGTGTCGGGCTACGTCAGCATTTAACAAAGAAATTAACAGAAAAACTGACGGAGGTCTGACATGATGAGGTATGAAAGTGTCGTGACACCAATAGTTGAGGTAGTTTTTTGTACTTTACCCAAAACTTAAAGAAGTTAGGGAGAGATGGCAATTTGATGATTTCGACAAGTTGGTATAACAAATTGCTTAAAATTTTAGTTTATATGACACATTGAAAAAGATGTACAAGTTCATATGATATTTCAAAAAAATATTCCTTTGGAAAATTATGGTCCCTACGTCCAACCAAATAATAAGGTTTTAGATGAGATAATGCATGCCAACTTGAGCATTATCATGTTCATGATTTTGTTTGCGTCTATACATATATTTACTCTGTAAATGTAGATTAGGTCGGTTGGTAAGGCATTGTATCTGTCGCGTTTTTATATTTAAGTTTAAATTCTTCTCTCATAAATTATAGCTTATAACATCGTCTTAACAAAGCTAAATATACTTATTATTAGTGGGATATATTTTGCTTAAGTAGGCATGTTTGCAAGATTAAATGAAAACCTCCAAAACGTATAAGTATGCATGTTTGCAAGATTAAATGAAAACCTCCAAAACGTATGGGGTTAAATTGAATTCTAACCACCACCACCACCCTCATATAATTAGGGCAAAAGGCGAATTTAGGAGGGCTCCTGTTACAATCCATCCATAATTTTATTTTATTTTTTAAAAATATGAAATGATCAAAATGCCCTTAGAAGGTATGTGTTGATTTCACGTGTGACATATTAATTAGTATATTCTGACATCACTCGTTATTATGAACTACTGATCATAAACATAGTGAAAATTAGAACTAGAATCAAGATTTTACGAAATAGTATAAATCATTTTATTTAAAGTAATGGAAAAGATAATAACACTAGATATAAAATATGAATGATAGAATAAAATAATTAAAAAAAAAGAAAAGAAGAAAAGATGAGAGGTGGAGAAGGATCGGGAAGAAACGAAAAGAAAGGAAAACGGGAGGGAGGCAGATTGTTTGCCCTCTTATTTGTGCGGTCACGGTTAAGCCACGTCAATATTTTATATTCTTATTACTTTTTGTCTTATTATCTCTATAAAAAATTAATATAAAATGTTGACGTGGCTTAACTGTGACCACACAAAATAGTAGGGGATGAGAAGGGCACCCAAATAGGAGGGCAGACAATTTGCCTCCAAAGGGGAGAAGGGGGTAAAGAAACTTTTCTTCTTCTTCCTCCTCATTCACTCACGGGATCCCTTTCAAACTATTTTCATCATAATTTCCTCATACGATAACGAAATCACATGAGGTCGGAAGCTATAGTTTCGTAGTGAGGCCGTCTTCAATCTTACCATACCCACCCTTTGAAAACCATTGTATAAAAAAAAACCGAGGTCCAAACATATTGATGTGTTCCGGCGACTTTTCTCTGATTTCAGGCAATCCCGCTGGAATCTGGCTCGATCCAAGTGAAAATAATGAGTCTCCCCTCGTGGGCTCTCCTCTAGCGTAAGTATTTCCCCAAGGTTTTAACTTTTAGTTTTGGGGCCAATTCATGGTTTCAAATTTTAATTCGATATTTTGTATGCATATTTGAGATGATGCTTGTTATATTGTTTAGGAGTTGAATCGGAACCGGGTAGTCATGATTGGTTGCATATATAGGGAAGAACATTGAAATCCTAACCTCAATTCGGTTCTCTTTAGAAATTTAAGGGTTGGGTTTGTGTTATAAGCATTAATGTTATTCCATAATTGAGGCCACATACGTTGGAATATTTTGTGTGCCATATTTGTCCTACCCTTTATGCACTGAAAAGAACATTGCTGAAATTGTATGTGTTGCAGCCTAGGTTTGTGCAGTTAATTAGGGTTCTAAAACTACTGAATGGTTCTATATTATTCCCATGGCATTGCCAGATGCTGATGCTGAATATTTGATTGGACAATGCTATTATTAGAGTATTATATGACTCTTGTTTTGGCTGTGGAGTTATTGGTGGTTCTTTATTTCATTCTTTTAGCGGATGAAAAGCTTAAGACTGCTAGGAATTTACATTTTTATTTTGAGGCACTTGAATAAACAGTTTGGTTTTTCTATAATAATAATTAACGATCATTGATATGGTTGGGCTAGTGTACTATTTACGAATAATTATATGAATGTTATAGTTTAGGGATTGCATGTTATTCTATGGCCTGAGAACTAGTTCCTTGGTTAAGATTAATGGATTATCAAACACTATACATATTCTCTAATTGAATACATTACTATGTTTATGAGTTCAAGATCAATTTATTATGGTTGGTATAGATATCAATAGTTGACAGATCCAATTTGGTGTGGTTACTTTTCGATTAAGTATTTCACGTTTATACGTATCATGTTGTTTGCTTAAATGATACAATGGATGTCCTATTAACTATTAAGTGTAAATGTCTATATGCATGCCTATATTGAAACCAAAATCAAGTTGATGATTCACGTCTTGAAGTTATATACATGTCTCATATGCCTAGACAAGCTATATAAAGAAAGTATACCGTTTCTATTAGTTATTCTGATTACATGTATGTGACTTGCAGAGGTGATAGGAGTTTATTGAAATGATGAATTACGAATGGCTTGATCCCTTTACGGTACGTAGGCAGTCTAACGAGGAGGTTAGATGGAGCCATAAAGTATACTAAAATTACTACGCAATTTTAATCTTGAGTTATGCTTTGTACATATCCTGAAGGCGGGGTATGTTAGATATACGGATACTTGGTGACGTCACGTGTCGATCCTAGACGTATGTCGGGATCGGGGCGTGACAGCTCCTTTCAATCATTTTGTACCTCTGCATATTATTGTGATTCAATGAAGCTCCCCGTTAAATGAACTGCACCAAATAAGGGAGGCCTTCACTGGATCTTTGTGTCCGAAGCCGACAAAAACAGAAATCCAAACCACTCATTTTAAATCATATAGTTCTCATTAGCTTATTCTATTGGCCTTCCTCACACAAACCATGAGTTCAGATCTCCCTCTCTTTAACTACCTGGATATCCAAGTTCTTGAACTTTGAAAACAAAAATCCGGGGAGGATCTCGACTCCAAATAAGGTAGCTTTTCTGCTGTGCATGTAGCTAGCCCCAAAAATAAGAGAACCCCCCCCCACCCCCCCCCCACCCCCAAAAAAAAAAAAAAAAAAAAAAAACCCCAAACACAACAAAAGTACAACTATAAGTAAAGCTTTATGAGGGTTCATTCAAAAATTGATCTTAAAATTAACTAGTCTGTCGTTCCAAAAATTGTTTTGACAATGTTGCATTTAAAATTATCTGACAATATAACATTATTCCGAATAAAACTTTTGTATAAATTATAAGTTCAAACAAATGAGACTATACAGCCTTTTCTTGACTATTTTAGGTGTATATATATATATATACTCCATTGATGAAAATTCTATTATGCTCATCATAATTCTTGCTAATTGACCAGGCAATTGGGTTAAATTGCAAATTTTGAAAAATTCAATTAATCCCATGGTAAAAAATCCAAAAAAAAAAAAGAAAAAATCTACAACAAAAAATATCTAAAAAACTTACAAAGTTTACACTTAAACAAAAATCTGAGTTGATATTATTAATAGATAATGACATGTGGTGCAATGAAAGTTGTTGAAAATGGAAAAGTATCTTCTCCGGCTCCCTTCCACCAAATCCACCAAGTTCAAAAATCCGGTCATTGAAATTTGATCCAACGGTTACAAACATGATCCACTAAAGTTGTAATAAATTGGATCAAATTTCAAGGGCCGGATCCGAACTTGTGAATTTGGTGGAAGGGATCCGGAGTCCTTTCCATTGAAAATCTCATCGCCTCTCCTTTCAGCCCTTCAAGGAAAACCCACTTCTTGGGCCATCTTCAACCATGTAAAGCTTCACTCTTTTATTAGTTTCTGTGTTTAAAATTGATGGCGTTTGCAGTTTTGGATTGAAACTTGTGTTTTGGGATTTGTTGGGTGCTCGCATGTGGAAATTTGGAAAATTTTAGTTGTGGATTGTGGGGAACTGACGCAGTGGCGGTCCCATTTCATGTAAGTTACTTTTGTTTGTGTGTTTTTGGTGAAATAATGACGAGGAGGGTTGGATAGTTTGACTGGTTTTATTTTTTTTGTGAAATTAGAGTGGGATCAATCAGGGTTGAGACTTTTTAAGGTAAGAATTATTGTGAAGGTTATGTTTTTACAAATTTTTTGGCAAATTTTGTGACTTGGTGGATTTGGAATTTTGGTTATATTAGATATATGTGTAAAGAAAATAGTTGAACTGCATGAAGCTTGAGGGGTAATGAGGGTTTTAGGTATTTAGTGACATTTAGGCCATGCTTGATGTCTATTTGATGTCGGCGTATCGGAAATGCTTGAACAAAGAAGAAAGGTGCTCGAAGAGCTGCAGTAGTTAACTACTTGGTTTGATTAGATTGCTATGTTAATCAAAATGTCCCCTGTAGTATGTTATAGGGTTAAAGTTTTACATTAGTGTTCTTTAGCGACTTGGTTTCAAAATTTTCGTTTTTTTTCGACTTTCCTTGGTCTGTGAGGCCAATGGTAGAATGATCATGGAAATTGTTTTGTCTTAATATCTCTGGTAAGAGCGGGTGTGCATTCTTAAGGGACTTGTTTGTCACTCTTTTAAGCTGTTTAATGTGCTCATTTCAGTATGCAGTCTGTAACTGCTAAAAGTAGCACTACAAGGGTGAGGGAGCTATCATCTGTTTGGAAATAAGAGCTATAGACATGCCCCGTAAGGGTCAATAGGTCTCAGTTACATATCTAACTTGTTTCTCATGTGTTTTCATCCTGAAGGTTAGAAAAGGTGGGTGCTCTAGACGCACAGAGAGTGGTTCATCAACACCAGGGATGGCGGCTGATCTCATGTAAGTGGTTACATGCTGGAGTTTTCCATGTGCTTGCCAATATTCTGAGTCTTTTATTCATAGGAATTCGGCTTGAGCAAGAATTTGGATTTGGTATGCATCCGGATTTTTAGCTTCATGTAGTAAAAGATAAAGCACACGACATAAGTTGTAGAATAACAAATTAGTTACCAAATGCAAAACTTCTTTGATAAATCTAGAAGAGAAACACTTTCCGGATGGCTTTAGCTACCTTGCGATTAATCTACAGAGGATTTCTATGCATTTGTTTATTGAATTGTAATCCTAGAGTAGTGGTCATGTAGTGCTGGTTGCATTATAACTTACACTGGTATGTTGTTTGTTTTGATGGAAACAAGAGGACGTTTTATTCAGCGGTGAGCAAAGAAAAGCGTTAATACACCGAAGATGGGGTTCAAACTTTAGTTTTAGACATAGTATTTCATTTTACAGAATGAAATTGCTTGAAACAGAAGCTGAGAGATTATTTCAGTTTTCCATCACATCTGTGGGAACAACGATTGTTTTGGATATCCTGTACATGTAGACATGGCGCCACGTTTTGAAATGTTTCAAGATGCCGTCTATTTGAAAAGATTGAAAAAATAATTGTTTGATGCGGATCTACATCATGTACAGTTGTTTTGATGAACTGTTTTAACTTGTTGGTTTGAAATTCTAATGTTTTTTCTGATTTGTTCTTCGGTAGTTTGAATTAGTTTCCTATATCTCATGTCTGGTTTTCGTGGGAGTTTGCTTTCAGCTCTTTTTATTCAATATGGTATTTCTGTTGGTGCTTCTGGTGCACTTTTTGGTTTACTAGGAAGCATGCTTTCAGAGCTCACATCTCAAATTGGACAATGTATGTAAATAAAGTAAATAAAATTCTGTATACTCAATGATGCACCTCTTTATAGCATGTGCATGACCCTTTGATCTTACAGTTTCAGATTTCGATCCGCAGTTAGCAGCATTGCTTACTCTCCTTTTCATCATCATAATAACTTAGCAGTGGGAATTCTACCACACGTGGACAACTTTGCTCATATTGGAGGATTTGTCTCCGGATATCTTCTTGGATTTTTGTTTTTGATCTGCCCCGAGTTTAAATGGCTCACCCAACGGAATGCTCCCCCTGGACGTGTCACTACTCCAGTTAAATCTAAACACAAGACGTATCTATATGTATTGTGGGTCCTCTCTTTGATACTATTGATTGTTGGGTAAGCTCCTCCTCGATCTCTGATTTAACTGTTTGAATTCATGAACCTAATCGACTCCCTGCATGAAAATCTGGTAGCCACAGTTGACGTGTGCACATTTTGTTTTTATCAAATCAGAGAACTGGATTTTGTGTAGATATGTAGATATCATGTGTCTTGTAATATTTTCATTGCGAATAGGCTCTGTATGTGCTTGTTTCTCATCAGAAGGGTTTGGAGAAGGCATTGTGTTATCGCTATTCTCTGTGTAATACTAATTGATCACTTTGTTGATAGCGGCTTCTACTTACTGGGTCGCCTCAAACCAACTTACTGGGTCCATACCTCCCTCAATATTCAACGTCACAAGTGTTCGGTATTTTGATGTTGGGAGTAACAACCTAATCGGACGGGTACCGAATCTCCAAAAGCTTCACAACCTCCAGTCTTTCAACATTCAATCTAATAATATTGGAAGCGGTAAAGATGGTGACTTAAGTTTTCTCTCGGACTTAACCAATGCCACCCAGTTACGAAGGCTGGATATTAGAGTCAACAATTTTGGAGGGACATTGCCCATGTCAATATCCAATCTCTCAACCAAACTTGAATGGTTTTCGGTTCAACATAACCAAATATATGGAAGCATCCCATCTGGGATAGGGAACCTGGTGAGCTTGGAATCGTTGCTTTTGGGGAATAATAACTTCACAGGTAACATCCCCTCTGACATGGGTAAGCTTTCAAACCTTGGAGCATTAGATATTTACATGAACAAATTATCAGGAAATATTCCGTCTTCCTTAAGAAATTTAACCAAGTTATTCTATCTTGCACTGAATAGAAATCATCTTGAGGGCAGCATTCCTTCAGGTCTGGGGGAATGCCATCGGTTGCAATTGTTGAATCTTTCTTATAACCTCCTAAATGGCACAATACCCAAACAAGTTTTTAGACTCTCCTCCTTATCGATTTCTTTGGACTTGTCTAATAACCTCTTCACAGGTTCCCTTCCCCCGGAGGTTGGGAATTTCCAGAGTCTAAGTGAACTTTGTCTTTCTGACAACATGTTATCTGGACAACTCCCCAGTAGCCTTGGTGGTTGTGAGAGTTTAGAAGTCCTGCAATTGCAAGGAAACTTCTTCAACGGGTCCATTCCTTTGTCTATGAGTTCAATGAGAGGGATTCGAGATCTAGACCTTTCTCGCAATAATTTTTCAGGGGAAATTCCACTTTTTTTAGAAGGCTTTAGAATCCTGAATAATCTGAACTTATCATTCAATCAATTTTGGGGAGTGGTACCAACTGGAGGTGTTTTCAAAAATGTGAGTGCTATTTCAGTTGTTGGCAACACTAATCTGTGCAGCCCTGTTGCTAATTTAAAGCTTCCCAAGTGCAAGTCTAAAGAGACCAAGAAACGAAGATTGTATCGTAGCTTGAAACTAATACTCCCTTTAGTATTTGGACTTGCTCTTATTGGAATAGCCATGGTGTTCTCCTATTTCTTTCTTTGTTCGTCAAGGAACAAAAGGAAAGAAATTTCATTGAGCACTTTGGGGAACACTATTCTGCAAGTGTCATATGCTACTCTACTCAAAGCTACTGACGGGTTCTCAAAAGCTAATTTAATTGGTGATGGTAGTTTTGGGTCTGTGTACAAGGGAGTTCTTGATGATGATGATAAAGCTCAACTTGTTGCCGTGAAGGTGTTTAACTTGTTACGCCTTGGAGCTTTGAAGAGTTTCATAGCCGAATGTGAAGCTTTGAGAAATATTAGGCATCGAAATCTCGTCAAGATTATAACTGTGTGTTCAAGTGTTGATTTTCATGGTAATGATTTCAAGGCTCTAGTTTATGAGTTCATGGACAACGGGAGCTTAGAGGAGTGGCTGCATCCACCTACTGGAACTGAAGAGTTAAGAGATCATGTACCCAAGAATTTAAGTCTTCTTCAGAGGCTAGAAATTGCCATTGGTGTTGCTTGTGCACTGGATTATCTTCATAATCGTTGTGAAACGCCAATAGTTCATTGTGATCTCAAGCCAAGCAACGTTCTCTTGGACAACGAATTTACTGGCCATGTTTCTGACTTTGGATTAGCAAGGTTTCTCTCACAAGTAACGAGTAATGTTTCAGCAATTCAGAGTCAGACAAGTTCCGTTGGAATAAGAGGAACGGTTGGTTATGCAGCTCCAGGTATATATATGATAGATATATACTTCATTATATTTCCTTTTTTATTTTGGAGTATTTAATTTACAAAATTCAAACTGAACTATTTATACACAAATGTGATGTTTGAATTGTAGAGTATGGCATGGGGAGTGAGGTGTCAACAAATGGTGATGTCTACAGCTTTGGCATTCTCTTGTTGGAGATGTTTACAGGGAAGAGACCCACTGACAACATGTTTGGTGATAGCTTGAACCTTCATAATTTTGTCAAGATGGCTCTCCCCTGGCGAGTTACTGAGATTGCAGATGCACCTCTTCTTCAAGGAGTCACGAACGAGAATCCCAATCAATGTAGTGCGAGAATTCATAAAGTTGAGGTGTGCTTGAGTTCAATATTTAGAATTGGAATTGCTTGTTCTGATGAATCCGCAACATATCGACTAAAGAATATCAATGCTGCTGCATCTGAACTTCATTCCATTAGGAATACTTTTCTTGGATAGAAACTCTTTTTTATGTGCTTTTGTGATAGAGAAATTTCGTGCACTGCCTGTGAAGTCTGGCTTTTTTTGTTAACACAGTAAATGTGGAAGTTTGCAATGTAAATAATCACCAATGAGGTTCATTGTGTGAAGAGTGTATTACTACTTCTTGTACTTGGTATTTTTGTCTAATATTCACATCGATTAAAGTCTAGTTTGTGCCACGAAATTGTTGAATATTCACTGACAGATTCCAAATGTTTGAAAGATTCATAACCTCAAGACCCTTAACATTCAATAAAATCATCTTGGAAGCTGTAAAGATGGTGAGTTGAGTTTCCTATCAGACTTGACCACCATCAGTGTAAGGTGTTTTCGAAAATCAAAGTGTTATTTCAATTGTTGACAACACTAGATTCTGCAAGGGAATTCCTAATCTCAAGCTGCCCAATAGCAAGTCTAAAGTGCTTCAAGAAACGAAGATTAGCTTATAGCTTGAAATTAATAATCCCTTTAGTATACTTGCTCTACTTGCATGTGTCATATGCTACTTTCTCAAAAGCCATTGACCGGTTTCCTTCAGCTAATTTGACTGGTGTTGGCAGTTTCGAGTTTGTATACACAAGGGTTCTTTATACTGACAATAGAGCTCGGCTTGTATTGTAGCTATGAAGGTGTTTAACATGTTATGTTACGGAGCATCAAAGAGTTTCAAAGCCGAATATGAGGCTTTGAGAAATATCAAGCATCAAAATCTCGTCAAGGTCATATCTGCATGTTTTCTCATGATGATTTCAAGGCTCTAGTTTATGAGTTGATGCACCAAAGGAGCTTAGAGGAGTGGTTGCATGATTTGCATCCACCTCCTGTAATTGAAGAGGTAAGAGATCAATACACCCAAGAATTTAAATCTTCTTCAAAGGCTAGATATTGTTATTGGTATTGGTATTTTGCACTGGATTACTTTCATAACCATAGCGAAACACCAATAGATCATTGCGATCTTAAAGCCAAGCAATGATCTCCTAAACACCAAATTGTTGGAATATAATTATGATAACATGGATTTCAAAATATGCAAATCATATGTGAAGGTACACCATAACATTGGTGTACTAATATACATATGATTGTAGTGAAATAAGTTAATTAATTAATAAAGAAAATAATACAATTATTTAATTAATTAATTCTAAAAGAATATGAACAGTTGTATTTCAACGTGAAAAGTTATGACCTGAAGAATACAACACCTCCAGAAAGATTACTTCCATCTCTATATATTTGTTAAATCCCTTTCTGTCAGATTCATTCAATTCAATATTCCCTCTCTGATCATATCCTTCGTACCATATTGTGATCGATAGTCTAAGCGACATCAGTTTCTAATCTTGTGAATTATCCTATTTCTATCATTGGTATTAGAGCCAGGTTTTCATGAATCAAAACAATTTGCCCAGAGCCAGGTTTTCATGAATCAAAACAATTTGCCCAGTTTTCATCCGAGGACGTCTCGAACTACATCTGACACTTCCTCTCCGTCAAGCAACAAATCCAACAACGTTCTTTCTGAATTTCAACTTGAGAAGAAATTAGGGAAGAGGACATTGGTGGACAAGGAAAATATTGAACCGATTTTGATCGAAAGTTCAGCATTTGAAAATTTTCCTGTAGAATCCAAAACTCACAAAAATACCCAATCGTTCGAAATCCCATCCTATAACCCATTTGAACCTAAGCCTGAGTTAACCCAACAATTCCAACTATTTTCCCCACACCATTTCATTCGGCAGAGAATAAAACTCAATCTGCCATTGAACCATTTCAGCGTTCAAGTTCACAAAGTTCACTCCCTGAATATAATTACCATTATCAGAATTTGAACAAATTACATTTATTCAGTCCTATTAGAACTTCAGAAAACCCATTACAATGGGCATCGTTGGCTGCAAAAACCGAATCTGCACAAGAAATTGAAACTACAAGTGCTTATCCATTTCCTACATTTTGGTCACCAAGCCCAAGGGATTTACCTGCACCATCAAGTCTGATTCGAAGTTGCTCTCAGATTACTGCAAATCCGAATTCAAACTTGCAACTTTCGGCTCGAAAAATAAGCCCCTTCACGCCCTTTGCCTCCACCGTGGTCTCGCCTTCCACTATGGACTTGCCGCAGCATCCCACCTGTTGGTGTATTTCATTAATATATATATATATATATGCCATATCATACCCATATTTGTCTTGGCTTGATGACCTAAGAAGGCATATGGAAAATGATGAATGGATTTTGGCCAAATCTAAGGTTGTGTTAGATTCCACTTCAGAGACTACACCACTGGCTCATTTGAAGTACCAGCTTGATAATGGGTTTTTGAAATACAAAAACAGGATAGTTGTCAGTTCTACAAGCCCTTGGAGAGCGAAATTGTTTGAAGGGCACCATTGTACACCTTCAGCTGGTCAAGCAGGTTTCCTCAAAACTTATAAAAGGCTTTCTAGGTCATTTTATTGGGAAGGAATGAAAAAGAATATCAAGGAAATGGTGGCTGGTTGTACCATTTGCCAACAAAACAAATATGAAACACTTGCTCCTGCGGGACTTCTCAATCCTCTGCTTATTCCTCAGAGAGTATGGTATGATATCTCTGTGGACTTCATTAATGGATTTCCACCTTGTAGAGGCAAAATAGTCATATTTGTGGTAGTTGACAGGTTCTCCAAGCCAAGGTTCTAAAAAACGCTAGGCGCTAGTCGGGTGGCGGACTGGTGCCTAGCGCCTAGGAGGCTAGGTGGGCGCCTAGGCGGATTTGTAATTTTTATTTATTTAATTAAATTTATTATAACAAAAACTAAGTCTACTTAATAAGATAGGCTGTTTTCTTAACCCTAATTCAAAAGTGAAAAATATGATAAGCATATAAAATCCTGGCCCACCCCACCCTTTCTTTATCACAAGTCTTCTCTATTTTATTATAAGAATGCCTCGTTTCCATCAAATCATCCAAATACCTCTCTCACTTTTATTAAAGGCAGCCTCGTTTCCGATTCCTCATTCAACCCCTCGTTTCCATCGCCTAACGCCTTGTTTCCATTGCCTTCACTCTTTTTTCAACAAAGAGAAGCTCATTGCTCTCCTCTCTGTTTTATAATCAAGATGCCTTTCCTATCATCATACCTCTTCCTTGCTAACTGATGCGAAAATTAACTAACGCACAAATTAAACCCTCTTTTTGACAATTGTAGTGTAGATGTAAGTAGGGTATCGTTCTAGGCCGGGGATTAGGAGGGATTGCTAATCTATTCTAAATTAATTTAAACATATTTAAACAAGACTTAATGACACAAAACTAGACTCACCAAGCTATGTTCACACAAATTTTTGGGATTTTTGGAGTTGATTTGCTATTTAAATTAAATCGTACAAAAACAGTACAAAAACCAATTTTAAATAATACCAATAGATTTTAATTCACAAGTTAAGAAAATGAGTTAGGGGACATGCTATCCACCACCAAATAATCATGCAAGTATGTTACGTTTCATTCAAATCCCTTTTATTTCCGGATGAAGATGCTCAAGTTGGCTCAATGTTAGAACACAACCTATTACTCTTTCTTACGTAGTATGTTAAGAGAATGGTGTTTTCAACTTAACTTAGTTCCTAGCATGCAATCTAGAATGGTGTGTTCATAGATTTAACAAGTAGAAATCATTAAGAATAAAAAGAGTTTGAGTCATCACAAGGCATCGTAAGTACTGACGCAGTCTTACTTATCCTAGAAATCGATTCACATGTTAACCACAATTAACAAGTGCTACTGTAGAATATATGTAGGTCCTCATTCAACAAGGGCAGGCAGACATATATTCATAGCATTAAAATCCTAGATATGCTCACTATGTATGCATCCATAGAAACACATAAAGAATTTATCAATGAGATAAGTAGTGAAACAATTTTCATCCTTCCATAAAAGTAATTCAAACAAAATATCACAACAAACTTACAATCATATTCGGGGCTTCAAAACAGCCCCTAACTACTAAAAATTAATTACACATAATTCTTAAATTAAAACATAAAATAAAACATAGATTTGGAACGAATTAACCGAATGAGGAATTTCTTCCTCTGTCCTCTGCGCGCCATGGCTGAACTGCCAGACTCCTGCGCTCCAGCCTTCCTGCCAGCGCCAGTCTCCCTTCGCTGCCCACAGCAGCTCTCCGATGCCCGTCCTCTTTCCGCGTGCCAAGGCAGCTTGCAGCTGCACAGTTTCTCAGTCTTCTCGTTCCTGGCGTCTCCTGCTTCAAGTGCTGCCCAAGGCAGCACTGCCGAGAGCCATTTCCTTTCTGTCCCCGTGCTCGCTGCCAGCTGCCAAAAGGCAGCTCCCTTCTTTCCTTATCCCCCAGACCCCCTTTTGCCAGCTACTGCCCTCTTATTTATTTCTACCATCAGTACTTCACCCATTTTGTTTATTTCCACTGGCCTCCTTTTTTATTATTTGCTGACTGCTTTTGTACCTTCCTTTTTCTTTCTGCGTTATCTCCACTGCCTCATTGCCTTCCAGCTGCCATTATTCTTTCTTATTTCCTCATTGCCGCACACACCCACATGCACATCCTTAAGCTCCCACTTTTCTTATTTTATAAAAAAAACAAACCATGATGCATGAATTATTATTATTATTATATATATATATATTTTATTTAATTTAAAAGCTTAAACAGTTTTGACGAAATTATTACATAAAATCACACTTATGCTATTTTTATTTTCTTAGCTAGATAAATTCGATAAAACACAAAAACAAAGTAAATAACTCAAAAATATAAGAAACTAACTAAGAAAAGACGAGAGAATTTGATGTAAAATATGTATAAATATTAGCTTATCACTAACCCTCAAATTTCATCCCAAAATCCCAAACGATCAAACAACATCAACGTGGCCCACTAGTCAAGCAACTGAAGAAATTTGAGGTGGATTCTTTGAACGATCAATGGGGTTTGTGTGTATCGCCAACATTTCCAGTGCCTTTTCTCTCTTCTTGTCAGATCGCAATGAGATGGAAAACCGTCGAGGTTCTTACGAGGTCGCCTAGACCGCCGCCTACCACCGCCTAGACTGCCTAGATAGCGCCTAGGCGGCTGACTAACTCCCACTCGATTTAATGAACGCTTTGGCATAAATCCCGACGGCGCTCCACCGCCTAGAGCCTAGGCCGAAACACTGCTCCAAGCACGCTCATTTCCTTTCGTTGTCACATCCATACACAGCCTTCTCAGTGGCTCAAGTTTTCATTGAACATGTTTTTAAACTACATAGAATACCCACTTCCATAGTTAGTGACATAGATTCTATTTTTATCAATTCATTTTGGAGAGAATTTTATAAACTACAATGTTCAACTCTTTGCCTTAGTTCCGGTTTCCACCCTCAAACTAATGGCCAGACTGAGGTTCTCAATATATGTTTAGAAACATATCTCATATGTTTTTGTAGCTTGCAGCCTAAACAATGGTTGAAATGGTTGCCTTGGGCGGAATGGAGTTATAATAACTCACACCTTATGAAGTAGTATATGGGCAGCCTCTACCACATGTGCCTACATATGAAGCTGGTACAACTAAGATCGACTTAGTGGATCATTGGATAGAACCATAGTCTTATCCATCTTGAATACCAATTTGGAAGCTGCTCAAGCCAAAATGAAAATTCAGGCAGATAAACATATGACCGAAAGATCATTTGAAGTTGGAGATTTTGTTTATCTTAGATTGGTGCCCTATCAGCAGAGATAATTGTCTTTGCATCCCTTTCACAAATTACATCCTCGACTCTATGGACAATTTGAGATACTTGCTAAGGTAAGGTCTATAGCTTATAAGTTGAAGCTACCTGGTCATTCTAAGATTCACCCAATTTTCCATGTTTCTTGCCTTAAGAAACAATTGGGCACATCTGTCTCTCCAACTGTTCAATTATCATCAGTTCAAGATGCAGGACTGTTTCAAGATGAACCTGCAACTATCTTAGCTAGAAGAATGGTTCAACAAGGAATTTCTTCAATAACTAAAGTTTTGGTTCATTGGAAAAATCATCCTTCTGAAGATGCATCTTGGGAGAATTTGAAGGACTTGCAGATCAAGTTCCCTGATTTCAAGCCTTAAGGAAAATGCTACATTTCAAATGAGGGAGTAATAATAGAAGACCAAGTGGCAAATGTGATTCATGTGATTGTGACAAGTGTCCTAATCTTAGGGAGTGAGTTGTAATAAGCAAGGTATTAAATATCGATGATATCAGAAATATCGGTAGTCCAAAAACACGGAAATATCGATGGAAATATCGGGATATTATCGATATCGATAAAAATAATATGGAAACCACGGAAATTGTAAGAAAAACTTGAAAATTTTTATTGAAACTTTGCAGGATGTTTATTTAGTCAATTATCTATTAGTTTATCACAAAAAATTGGAAGGAAATGCATTGCATGATGGATTTAACTGATTTAAGTTGATTATATAGCGAGCTGGCAAACATGATGGATTTAAAGGATGTTTATTTAACTGATTTGAGGTGACCCAACCACACACACACACACATACACGCCACCACACACGCACACATGTTCTGATTAGATTACACATGCACACAACACAACACACGCACGTAGACAGAGACTCATCAGTCTCTCTCTCTCGATCCTTCTTCTCTCTTCTCTCCCTTCTCCCTAGATTACACACGCACACAACACACGCACGCAGACAGAGACTCCTCAGTCTCTCTCTCTCGATCCTTCTTCTCTCTTCTCTCCCTTGTCCCACACACACGCACAGAGATATGTCGATCTCTCTTCTCCCTTCTCCCACACACACGCACAGAGATCTGTCGATATCTCTTCTCCCTTAGCCTCGTCGGCGCCGTCTCTCGAAACTCTCCTTTCTCTCTGCACCGAGTCCGAGACCCACATACACACACGCACACCATCGCACCTGCTTCAGGAAGACACCCATCGTCATCAGCAACCTCGTCTTTCTCCCTCTCCTTCTCGTCTCTGCAACTCGGCGAACACAGGAACTCCGGCGAGTTTCTTGAATTTCTCTGGTTAGGTAAGCTTCGGTTTACCTCTTTCTGTTCCACATTAAAGCTTATATGTGAAATTTAAGTTCAAAATCTTTTTTTTGCAAGGTTTTTTGGACGAAATCGGCTCGGGTTCGCACAGATCCATCTCTAGCGTTCTTCTCCGATTGACACAGATCCAAGATATCGCGATAATTTTGGAAATATCACGATATTTTGACGAAATCTCATTGGATAAGCATTAAAATATCGTTAACTCGAAAAACCGATATTATCGGCGAAATATCGCCGATAATATCGGCATTTGAGACCATGGTAATAAGAAATTGTTAGTTGTGGCTGAGCTGTTTTCTGTTATTGGATAAGCTTTGACCAGAAAAGCTACCATATAGCTTCTGGTGTAAGATACCAAACGGGTTATGAGAAATACAATTCAGTTATTCTTCTTTTAGTAATTCTTCTAACAATTATGGTCAAGGTTAATTTAGATTCTATCATTTACACCTTCTGTTTATTTGAACGTCAAATCATCCATTAAATTGATAAGTGCTTTGTCAATGTGATGCAAATAAGGCTTACATGCTAGCCATATAATAATCTCAAGCTCGCTACGTCGTCAGTTTAATGAATTATCAAACAATATATTAAACTAAAGCACAAAGATACAATTTCAATATCTTTGGGTACAATAAGAGACAATTGAAACTTCGTAGCGCATTTTGAAAATCACCCTAAACATGGAGGGTATAAAAATTAGTTAACCCTACCTTCAATTATTTTAAAACCTTTAAAACACTTTTAAAAATTTCATCTTTTGTATAATCCATGTGGCAACATATTATTGGACTTATAAAACCTACATTATACCTATGCTTAACTAGCACATTAAGGGCGTGTTTGTTTGCCTTTCTTAACCCTAACTGAATTGGACTAGACTAACATCTAGTCTAATTATGTGTTTGTTAGCAGTAATGATTAGCATTAGTGGGACTAGGAGGGACTCGCCTCCACCAAAGCCTTTACTAGAGGGTCTTAGCGAGACCTTCTAAAAAGAGCCGGACTGCTAAGACCAACTTTGTTCGCCCCTCTAATCCTCTGCGAGCTTCGTCGATCTCATCCTTTCTGCTTTCAGACCCATGGATCTCATCCTTCACACATCAATAGCAGCAGCAGTAGCAGATCGACGACTACGTCATCAAATCGATCTCGCCCTTCTGTGGAGGTGACGCAAAAGGTTGATGGGTTGTTTTAGAGGAATCAATCGATGGTGGCGACTTAGGCTTCTCTCTTTCTGCAGTCCAGCCTCTCTTCCTCTCACAGGTAACGACTCAAGGTACTCTCTTCCTTCTTCTCCTCCTCTTCTTTTCTTGATTCAAAACAAATCAAAAGTTTCAAATTGCGGGTTGAGAATCTGCAGCAATTTGCGGGCTAAGGAAAATTGAATTATTCGCAATCTCTTTACTGTGAAGTTTTAATATTTCAAAGTTTCAATTTGCTGCAGATTTAGTGGAGATTTCTCTCCTAATTATTGGATACTAAATCTATTGGATATTAAATTGAATTATTGTTCCTTTTTGTTTGTAGCTTCTTGAACTAGCAGAGAAAAAAAATGGAATTTTAACTTTGAATTATCAGTTTGGTATTTGAGGTCTGGTGGGATTAGTCTGAAGAAAAAAATGGTGCAAGAATCTTAATTTCAGTGGGAGTAGTCTCCGTGTTTTTTTGTTATTCATGGTGTTTGCTCAATTAATTGGGTACTTTGTGTTTAGAGATTTTGGATTAAACAATTGGTTAAACTTGCAAGTTTATGCAAAAGCAAATTAATTGATTTTTCATTTACCCTCACTTTGTTAATTATGTTGATTCAAAAGCAGTAGCTTCAAAAGCAAAAAATTAAAAAAAAAAGTTATTTTTTTCTTTTGGTAATGATCGATTTTTAGTCCGATACTGCATCAAACGCTTCACTAAATTAGTTCAAGTTAGTCTATTCTAAGCCAGTCCAGCTTAGTCTCCGAAGCTAGTCCAGTCTAAGCTAACAGAACACTCGATGATATCCAAACTGAATGACTAAATTGATGTGAAATAGTCAATTTTAGGGATGACATTGCTTAATTTTGAAATTAGAAGTCCAACATGAGGACTTTGGTTCATTTTAAGGATCATTTGATAAAACCTCATTGGGGACAATGATGCCATAATTCAAGTCACTTCAATCCCAGGGCTAAAAACTACAACCCCAACCATGCTTCTGTACAATCTCAATGCTCCTCGTTCGACTGGTTCAACTGAGTTGAGCCACAAAATAAGATACAATTTACAACTAAAACTGGACACTGAAACTAAGCACATAAGTTGAAACGCCCACGCCGTTTGATTAGTCCAACAACTCATTTTGTTCAGTAGTCCGACTTCTGCTGCATTCGATTCCAACTCAATCTTGAAGCGGCCAAACATACAAGAAAGATGGCAGGCCAGAGAGATACTTTGATCGGATTCTGATCATGCCAAATGAAGCAAACGTACTGAACCGTCGAGCAAATGCACTGAGCGATGCCGCCAACTAGAGCATAAAATTGAGGAAGACTACCAAAAAGCCACCACAACATTCCGAACCTCCTTATAACAGCTTTTTCCTTCTTACCCTTGTGAATAAGCTCCCAAATGCAAGTGAGCAGAGATGCAAAAGCCAACAGCATGCCAATCAAAGCATACTGAGGTTTTTTGGGTGATGAAGCCTGATCAAATGCAAGTGACAAAATCTCTTGGCAAAGGCTGGCCATCAGTAAAAAGGTCCACTTTGTTGAAACAACCTATACAAAAAATAATCATTAAAAACATTCGTACATTTTTTTTTTCTGTTGCAAGTGATATTATACGCTAAAGTCATCTGAATTGCAGAGATGAGGATTCAAACTTTGGTGCAGTGGGGGAAATACAATGCTCTAGTCGACTTGGCTAAGCCCAAGTCTGCAAGTACGTTCATTCTTAAAGCTTAAAAGAATATTTATGTATAAGAACATGCTGGTTGATTATGGTTATGAAAGTTGAAGATGTTTCACCTTTGAGAAGCTTTTACCACTCAAGAATATTTCATCTGATTTGGGAAACTTCCCGATCATGCCTTTAATCTCGCATGTTCCCTAGCATGATAAAAGAAACAGTTGCACGAACAAAGCAAGTTATTTATCAAATACAAGTGCAAGTGTTTCCAATTTTGACTTTTAGATAATGTTGCTTTTGAAATAAAATAGATCTACTTACTGTGTTTTCCGTTAGAACATGCTTCACATATTCCTTGTAAAACCACAATCTGCTACGCTTTCCGGGCTCAACTAAAGAATCTTGGCGAACTATTCCTTTACCCATTTCTTCTAGATATTCATTCACCCAAATGTGATCGTCTTTGATATTTATGAGGGCCCTTTGGACAAGTACTTCAACAGCATACTCGGGATTGAGGTGACAACTTTCTAGCATTTTTATCACATAATTCTTATATTTTCCATTTAAGAAACATGCAATGTCAAGAAAAACTTCTTTCACCTGATCTTCTAACACATTATAATTTATTTTGAGAATTTCTTGGATATCTAAGTTTGGAACTCTTCTATAACCATCTAATGCAGTTTTCCACTCGTCGACGCTTCTACCACATAAGAATGAACCCAAAACTTCGAGAGTCAATGGAAGCCCTTGAGCAAATTCCACTATTGTGCTTGCTAGTTTGGCATAATCGTCTGGAATTTTATTTTTTCGAAAGGCATTCCAACTGAAGAGCTCTAAAGCTTCATCAAAATCTAATCCCATGACATTGTATGTTAGATCAACTTGATGAGCGGTTAGCAGACGCTTGTCTCTTGTTGTTATGACAATTCTACTACCCAAACCAAACCAATCAGACCTTCCGGCTAGTCTATTTAACTGGTCTAGCTGATCGACACCGTCAAGAATTAAGAGGACCCTTTTGTTGCTCAGCCTTTTCTTTATCACATGGATTCCCTTATCAACATTGGTCACCTCCAATTGTTCCCCCCCTAGTACATCGGAAAGAACAATATTTTGTAGTTGGACAAGGCCTCGACTTGTCATCGACTTTTCTCTAACATTTTCCAAAAAACAGCTACCGTCAAAATTATGGGCAATTGAATTATAAACAGCTTTAGCAACTGTTGTTTTTCCTATTCCCTCAGTCCCCCATATACCTACCATGCGAATATCATTTACCCCAATACCTAAAAGCTCACTCATATCCCGTAAATGAGAGTTTATTCTAACTGGATGTTTTGCTACGTTCAGATATTTACGGTTTAACACTTGTAATGATATCTCTTCAACAAAGTTATGAATAAATTTAGATTCGTGCCTGCAAGTTAAAAACATATGAAAATTTTAGTTAAATAGAAAATTTAGCAGTGCCTATGTTAACTCCGATTTGCTCCATGAACTTTTAATTCGGTTTTGAACAACCTTATCTTTTCTAAAATGTCATTTTTCCCTCTAGTACCGTTCTAATCTATCATTTTTTTTCCATCAAACTGAGTGTTATTGTTTGTCGTTCGTTCAAGAAAGGGAAGCTTACAGAAAATGTGATAAATCAAATGTCAAATGTGTATACATATATCGAAACTAGTTTAGTAAAAGGTAGGGTTAGAATCATACCCCTCCAAGAAATACCAGCCATCCAGATTTGTTGCTTGTGTAAGAGCTGTTCTCCACTTCAACACCTTCTCCATGTTCTTGTTGTACTTGGATTCAAAATCAGCTAGTGCCTCGCCAAAACTTCCTTTTTGGTCATGTACATCCAAGGGATTAACCTTGTAATAAATTGGCCAAACTATTTGCTCCTTAGATTCCTTACATTGGAGGATCTTAACCAGTTCCTCCAAGCACCACTCCGAGGACGCAAAGTTTTCAGAGAATACAATGACAGAAACCCTTGACTCTTCAATAACTTTGAGAAGCTCGAGGAATGAAAGTTCTTCTCCTCCTCTAAAAAGGTAGGCTTTGATTCCCTTTTGAATAAAATTGTTGTGCAAATTGTACGTAAAATTGTTGCGTGTATCCACGCCTCTATAACATATGAAGATATCGTATGTCCATAAATGGTTGACGGAAGAAGAGGAGGAAGAGGCTCCTTGTCTGGTGGTCATTGTAAGAGCTGGCTATATCTTTATGCGAAAGACTTATTCGACTCTACTCATATATATACAAATGTAGTTGGCTGCCAACAACTTTTATTTTGTTTAAAAAAAGAAAATGTTGGAGAAATTTATAATTAGAAAATAATATTTTCTCTAGTAAGAAGCGTGTAAATACTAGACAATTTGCTTAGCATCACATTTGCCAAGCAGTTTCCAACTAATTACTTGGTGCATGCAGGCGTGGACTAGCTAGTTCAGTCTCGGACAATATTTTTTTCTTTCTAAGTTCTGGTTTGACATTCGAACGTCATTTGAAAACATAATTAGTTTTGAATATATAACAACTACCATCAAAATGGCAGTTTCGATGCGAACAAGAGTAGGAGTGCACCGTACACTGCGAGAAAATATTATTTAGCCTACAATTTCTAAGCCGACTGAGTAAGAGTTTGTCGGCACAACAGCTTTCACCCGACAAATTATTTGTCAGCTAAACGTGGGTACCATGGTTAAGATTTTGGGGCAAACTCTTCCAGACGAGTTAGTGTTATTGCCTAATAAATATTTTGTCGGTAGACAAGTTCTTAGCCGAGAACTTGGCTTCGTTGGGTAAGGATTTGGTGGGATTTTTCCCGCCTTCTTAAAATTTACATTTGAATACTAAATCTAATTAGAAGTAAATTTTTTACGGTTAGGGCTTTCACGCTGCTCCTTCTCTCTCAGTCTCTCACGCTTCTCTCTCTCTCTCTCGTTTCTCACATCTCTCTCGCCGCCTCGTCTCTCTCGCTCTGTAGTACTTCACTCATGGACTCGAATCTGCGTTCTCTTTCCTTCGAAAGGTAGGTGGCTTTCAATTGGTCTTTCTCATCTCTCACTCACATCTTTGTCGCTCATCTCTTTCCCTTTCTCATATTTATCATTGTGCACCTTGTTGTTGCAGTGCGTGTCCATAAATGGGTGACAGAAGAAGAAGAGGAGGAAGAGGCTCCGTGTCTACTGGTCATTGAAAGAGCTGGCTATAATCTATATGCGAAAGACTTGTTCGACCATATATATATATAATTATGTAGTTGCTACCAATTTGTTTGTTGTTAAATGTCGGAGAAATTTATAATGAGAAAATAATATTTTCTCTTGTAAGAAGCGCGTAAACACTAAACAATTTGCTTAGTATCACATTTGCCAAGCAGTTTCCAACTAATTACTTGGTGCGTGCAGATGTGGACTAGCTAGTTCACTTTCGGACATAATATTTTTTCTAAGTTAATGAGATCAGCGGGCGGATAGAGACCGAATCGGAGAAGAGGAAAAATGACAGTAAATGAAATATTTGGTGGATAAATTAATTTGTACCGCATAGGCCAAATGACATGGAGCAATTGCGATGTACTGAATATTCATTTCCATAAAGTACCTAGACACAGTTGAATATAACAATAAACCACATTTAGTTATTACTAGAAATTGGTACCCCTCGCGTTGTTGCGGGATTAGAAATTGTAAAAAAAATTGTCATAGGCGATTAATATTATTTACATTAAAAATGTTAGAAGATTTTAACAAACAAAAGATTTAATCTATACAGTCCACACACAAACAATAAATTTGGTCTCTACATACAAAAAAAAATAAAAAATTCAAAGTTATTCACTAAAGCACCTAAAGTTTCCCTCCAGTACTCTTGATTGTGAAGAAAGCAACCTAGGCAAGGAAACATATGAAATATTAAAATACATGCAATTAATTTACACATCAACAGTATGGTTACCTAGTCTTTTTTTGGTGGAAAATAATCTGGTTTTATACCAGTTAGAGAGGACTTTTTTTCAGTGATTTAATAGTCTCTTATTTAGATCAGTGCATTTTTATATTGTAAATTGTAAATATTGAGATTTTATGTTATAGCTAAACAATCAAGAGGACCTAATTCACTTCTTAATTCTACCTAACATGTATAACACTTCATTTGTAGCTTAAAACAACAGAACAATAATGAAAATTGTAGAAATCAGACATTAATTTTGAAAGCGTGAATAAATACAAATTAGAAGACAGGACATTAAAGTAATTGGTAGATTGAAGACTAATCAGGTTGAGAGTGGAGCTTGATCTGTTCACTTCACAAAAAGTCATAGAAAGTACCACTCTAAACACTCGGGTTTGTCTATGAACAATGAGTAGGTAAGGAAAACACTAGCCTATTTTTCAATCGAATAGATATTTATGAAAGAAAAAAGAGAATCGGGATGCCTATTCTAATACTCCTAAGCAGTAATTTGGGAATTTTCCCACGACCTACACTATAAGTAGGATAGCCAAGGTGTGACAGCCTGTCCCGAATGTATATATTATTTTATCCTCGATAGATTGAAATGACGGTTATGCCCTTGTGCGTTGAGTTGAGATTGTATTATTGGGTCAAGAAAAGGGACCAATTAGTTCTATTCCTAATTAATTGGACCCAATTAGAACTAAAGGACTTAAGGTTTTGTTTGATTGGCTGCAAACTGGACCACACTCATTCACACACACCCAAACTCCTGTTGACTCTCTCTCTCTCTTTCTTCCCTCTCGGATTTCTTCCATTTTCCGTACAATTGTACAGACAATCCCTTAACCAACCCTTTCATGCACGGAACGAGACTGTGAAGGTGGTTTTCGTGTTCCTTGCAAGCTCAAGAGTTGATTTATACCCTTGGTTGGACGTGAGGACTCGTAGAACTCAAGTTACCCGAGCTCCGGTGAGGGGTGAATTTTTCTCCGACGTGATCGCGAAGGTTTTAGGTTGTTTTGAGACCTAAGAAGGTATTATTCTTGCTTTTCTAGCACGTTGGATCAATTTTGGAGTGGTTTTGATGTAAGAACACTCGGGTTTTTATAGTTGCAGGGTTTCGCAGGTTTCCTCAAGTTTTTCCGGCGAGATTCCGTGAGTTTTATGACCTAAAAGAAATAAGAATTTGTTCTTCTCCTTCAAGGCTTCAATTTGGTATAAGATTTGTGAATTTTGGTTGAAAAACGAAGGAGAAATTAAGAATTTTCAGTTTTCCAGAAACCGGCGATCACAGCGGCGCCGGCGCCGGACTCTGGCGAGCCAAGGAAGAAGGAGGCGAATATTTCGTCAAAGTTGACGGAACATTTTAACGGCGTCAGGTATATTTAACGGCATATTCTATATTTTAACGGAATATTCCCTAACGGCGTTACAGATTCCGTCCACTGTGCCAGACACGTGTGGCCGTGCCTTGGCCGGTGCGTGAGGGCGCGTGGGACATTGGAAATTTTTTCTAAAAATATGGGGATATTCGTGGGGTTGAGTAGGTCACGATGGTATATTCAAATACCCCAATTGAGCAACGTATGAGAAGTTGTTACCTAGTTTTGGTTATGTGCTTAAAATAACGTTTAAATAGTTGTTTCGCATATAGGTGAGACCTATCCAGAGGAAGAACGCAGTCAAGCGAGACTCGGGGGCTACGACCCTTCCATATATCAGTGAGTGGGCTTTTGGTTTTCAGTATATATATATATATACACTTGGTATTTTTCCCAGAAAACTTAATTAAATGATTTGATATTTTGAAATGCCATGTCAAATGCTCTATTTTTTATTATGCATTAGTATGGTTATATATATTGTTGCTTGACGCTGCGGACGCTCAGGTAAGCTTTATGTGAGTATATATTGATGGTAGTGAGTATGATTGTGTTGAGATGTATTTATAGCTCATTGTCCTGCACCCCGGTGTTAGTGCTCCGCCCGAGGACAGGGCCTAGCCTTCACGTGATCGTTCACCTCCCGCACCACATACTCACCTTGGATCCAAGGCAGGTGTCAGCCTGTCGTACATACCACACTAGGTGGTTCCGACTCGTAAGTGACATGTGATACTTCGCATAGCCTTCACGTGATTGTAGCACTTGAACGTATTTATTTACACCCAGCCTGTCGTACAGACCACATTAGGTGGTTCCGACTCGTGTGCAGATAACTAGTTGATGAGCTATAGACTCAGTCGTACATGTCACGTTATGTGAATCCGGCTTGCATACTATTTCATATTGATTTGTTTCACCTGGCTTACTTATTTCTTGCTAAGATTTGACATGGTATCTTTGGTGGAATTACTATTTTGATTATGATTTTGAGATAATCGTGCATGTTATTTTCTGGGAAGTATACAAGTTTTACGGCGAATGGTTAGAACCTTTGAGAATTGAAATGGTTTTGAAAAGCTTTGTTTTTACCCACTCACACTTTCTGTTTTGCGCCCCTCCAGGTTCTAGTTAGAAGTGCTTGTTGGTAGCTTGCGAGGAATTCATGGCAGTTCTGATAGATTATCCCCAATGTAGGATTATCTTTGGTATTGTATAATTAGTAATTGTCTTGCTGGACTGCACTTAGGCTACTTATGCTTTGATTGTGAATTCACACTTAATCTTGCTTTGCACCTTATCTTATCTAGTGCTCTAGTTGATTTGGTTTTTGTTTATTCTCATTTCTTCTATCTATAATACTTCCGCATTGCGCACATGGTTACGTCACGCTCACGTGACGGCCAACACGCCTTGATTTTTAGGTCGGGGTGTGTCACAAGGAAAACATTAAGCAACAATTATCTTTGTTAACAAAGAAAAAGGAAAACTTGGACCTTTTCTCTATGTTCCATAAATCTGGAAAATAATGCAAGTGCATCTGTTTGAAAGATCACATGGCAACACAAAAGAATTACTGAAAACATCATAACATTCATAAGATAGCTCAATGCATGGCAATGACATAAATACAGACACTACAAGAAAACATGGATTAGGTGACGGAATTTCTTGTGGCGCGCAAACATTTATCATATTTGGGTAAAATAAGTGACGCTTTTTTAGAAACCGTCACATAATAATTTTCACTGGATACCAAAATACTTTGCGTCACATAAACTTTTGAATTCGCCACAAACTATTGGGCGGGAAATTTTACTGCCGAATGAAATGTTAATATGTGACGAATATTTAAAATTCATCAAATAACAAAAAAGAAGTCCACGTTATGCCATTCGTCACATATAGTATTAAAATAAAAAATAAAAATATACCGAAGAAATAATATCAAAACCCCAAAGTATAAAACCTATTCCACTCAGTTCTTTGTTCTCACCCATTCCGGCCATCTTCAGCTCCTCTTTGCTTACTCTCTCACCCCAACTCCAACGACGAACCACTGGTGGTTTCCAACGACGGCAACAACCACTCTCATTCGTCTTCCTTTCTCGGCCACTCTCTCAGTATCATCTGCTGGTCGTTCTCTAACTCTCTCCTCTCTCTGACATAACAGGACCCAAATTGAGGAAAGATAGATTCGGCTATCGAGTTGTTCAGGCGACAACAAGGTACTTATTTGTTTCCCTACATTTCTTTAATTGTCTTTTGGATTTTCTTCTTCAATCCGTTATTTGGTTGCCAAGCTTAGACACCCAGTTATCAATTTTCTTTCTCTTTCGAAAATCAATGAATAATGGGTGAAACTTTAATTTTAATTTGCTACTATTTCATTGCCTTGGATTTTTGTCACTGCTAGTGGTGACCAAAAAAAGCAATGAGCAGATGGACCTGGGAAGTACAGAACGTTCTGGTTTTGAATTTGCAGGTACTTGCCTCCAGCAGCCATCTGCCTGCACATCCGCACTCTGCAGCCTCTAATTTGGGTAAATTTTGGTTTTGATTTTTCTACATCTATATGTATTTGTGCCTGGCTGTTTAATTCTATGATTGAGGATTTTTTTTACTTTTCCGTATTTTTCTTTTTATTGTGAATTATAGGATGAAATTATTTTTCTGGAATGCTTCTATTTTACTTGCAGGATGAAATTATTTTCTAGAATGCTTCTATTTTTCCTGTCTATGGTCAACTATGTCTACTGGTATATATATGGCAAGATACTTAACAAAAAGTGACTCAAAGCATCTCGATGAGAGTAGATAGCCAAAATGGCTCCATCAGAGTAGATAGCCAAAAAACAGCTAGCCAAAGTGGTACTCAAGCTTCATATCTTGCTTTGCAAAAAAATGTTGTTAGCTCCGTCACCGTTTATTACCGAGAGAATTTTTTTATTGTGATTGGAACACGAGTGTTACATCACGAGTTTTTATATAAGTGATAAAAAATTTTAATAATACACATATCTCACTATTTGTATAGTTACATGTGGTGTACCATCCCGTGTTCCGATCACACTGAAAAGTCTCTCTATTACCGATGAGTTTTCTTGTAAAACACGCATGATAAAGTCACAGCTTTGACGTGAAAGGATATTATATTTGGAGGGATCACATAAATATAATGGGGTTGAATTGGTAGTTGCTTTTCTTTCATATACAGTGTTCTAAAAATCGGCCTAGGCGGCGCCTAGGCGCTCGGCGGTGGAGTCCCGATCCGATTTGGGCTAAATCGTTCAGGTAAGGCGGGAAGGATTTAGGCGGCCGCCTAGGCGTCTCTAGGCGCTCAAGGCTGCCTAGGCGGTGCTAGGCGGTGGTCGATGCTCTGCAAATCTTCCCTCGCATCTGCATGGTCCACCACCCACAACCCAAATCTGTTGAAGAGATCCGTTCGTTGGGTTTTACTACAGAGAGAGAAGGGGATCTATTGAAGAGATCCGTCCGTTCGGTTGAAGAGAAGAGAGAGAGAGAGAGAGAGAGAGAGAGAAAGAAGAGAGAGAGAGAGAGTCGAAGAGATCTGTCCGTTCTGACAGCTTCTGCTTCTTGTGGGCGCTAAGCTGGAACACATATGGATTTCATTTGTTTGCAGACCACGTATGGATTTCATTCATGCATCATGGAAAAGTTGGGGTACAGAGGGAGAGAGAAAGAGAGAGAAGAGAAAGAGAGTCGAAAGATAAACTGAAAATGGGAGGAAAAGAAAGGCATACTTAAAGAGAGAGAAGGGGATCTCTCTGCAGAGAGAGAGAAAGAAGAGGAGATCTGTTGATAATAATAAATGCAAGCCTAGAGCCACTAAACAATAAACAAGTGATGGTTGATTGGGACTACCATTGGAGAAACCGATAAAGGGTGTAGATGTAGAAAGCTGTCGGTTTAATTGAAAAAAATGGATTTTCTTTCAAGTTGGGTCCATTTTGTGATCCACTATTTTGTTCAAAAAAAAAACAAACTAGGCCCAATATTCTTTGTATAAGATTAGAAAAAAAAGTCCTAAAATTATACACATATACTCATATTTTATAATATATAGTGTAAATTTATGTAAATCCGCCTAGCCGCCTAGGCGCTAGGCGCTAGTCCACCGCCCGACTAGCGCCTAGCGTTTTTTATAACCTTGTTCATATATAATATATATGTGTTCTTATTTTGTCCACTCCTTTTTGTCTCATATATATATATATATATATATTTTTTTTTTGTGCATAATTGTTCATGTGTCACAAATTTGGCCATTAAGGCAGATTTGTTTAATTATCAATTTTGGCGTGTTGTGAAGGGGAAAGATAACAATATATACGGTGATATGTGACATTTGAGAATAATTCATAGGCAAAGGGTTCATCGGAAAAGAGGACCATATAACCTAACACTTATCCTACAATACTAGTTGTATATGGTTAAATTTTAGTAGGTTGTTTGACTTGTCCTAACTTAATTCAACTTGTTATTCGATATCTAACCTCAAATCTAAATTACTAATTCCTATTGGATTGGGTGTTGAGTTTCCACTTATGTGTCTCGGTTCGAAACTCTCCATTTCTCTCAATTAATGTAATAGTTTCGAACTCTTCCCTTACTCCTTAATAATAGTAATTTTTTCCTTTTTTAAAAAGGGCATGATAGAATGCATGTGAGGTAAGTTTTTTTGAGGTCGTGATTTAGAAAGGGAAAAATGTTATGTGGTGCTATCTAACATTGGAAGGTTAAATCTAGTATTGTGAGAAATGTTTGGTCTATTTTCAATTAGTTTTGAAGTGCAACTTCAACTTTCTTCATGTAAGAGAAAGAAAAAAGAAACAAAGAGTCAATAATGAGTGATGGATTGCCCTGACATTCTTAGTCAACTAACTGTGTCTCAAGTTCAAACCCTTCTCCCTTCATGAGTGTAGATTAGTAGAGTTTTGTAATGTACTTTGTTGATGCACAAAATCCAGAGGATCTTGGACCAACGTAAATCCAGCCGTGAATCACACAAACGCACAAAAACACAAAGATGTATCGTGGTTCACCCCAATGTTTGGGCTACGTTCACACTGATGTTGATTATGTATGTATGTATGGATTACAATAGATCGGCAAGGGAGCTCTTTGTGGATGCAGCCCTTGCCATTTTGCTTTCTGGTTGGCTGAGAGGGTAATGCCCTCTATTGTTGTGAGGATTGAGTGTGAGACCCTTTGTTTCTCTCTGGATGTGAGACTGAATCTGAGTCCCCTAATGAGGGTGAGGGAGAGTCCCTTTTATACAATAAGGGCTCCCTCCCCTTTTACATTTGTCATGGGCTTAGGGACGAGGCCCAAATATGAGGCCCAATATATGGTACCAACATACTTCAATATTTTTCTTTCTTGTGTTTTTTGGGAATCTACATTTGGATCATTTCGGATGTTTGGTTAACTCATTTTTTATATTAATTTTCAATTGCAGGCTAGTACTTGGTTGCTTGACTTCTAACCCTTTTGTTAGCTCATATGAGTAATTGTGTGTGTGTTTTATTCTCTTTTGTTGTGATGGATTTTTGTTTGAGATTTTAGTTGGGATTCTTGTTTCTCACTAAGTATACTTGCTTTGCTTTATATATAAATTAGTCGTCATTTGGGATTTGAATATTTGGGTCTCACTGTTTTTCAGGAATGGTCTCTTTGTGTTCGGTTAGGTCCACTAATATGGAAAAAAAGGTCCAACTAGCTTGGCCAGCAAATAACTTGTGTGAATCCATTTCTGTCTTTTGCATGTCAATCATGGTATTCGTTATATCACCACTTATATTTCCAGGTGTTGTTACAAATATATACCAGTAAAGTGGTTTAATAACTTAAATCGGTGTTATTATGTATACCTTTTGGTCGTGTACTGTAGAAGGGATGTATCTTGTGTATAAACACTTTTTATCTTGCTATAATGTTTTCTGTAAGTTATGTGTTTGAACAACATTTGGGTTACCTAACTATTTTGTTTGAGTGAAACAGTTCTTGATATGTCTACTGGAATGGATTACAAAATGGAAAGTGGTGATGCAGCTGGAGCTTTAAAGATTGAACCTATTCAAAGGGCTAGTTTCTTCTACATTGCCTGTCATTGATGCTACAGATTTTGTAGCAGACAACTCCAATTCAATATTTTTAGTTACGATATTATCTTTTTCAAGCTACAATTGGGATGTATTGTAGGTTACTGTGGACATATTAATGTAAAAACTACGCATATTTGAATTATAAGAATTTTTTTTTCATTGAGTTTCATAGTATGTACTTGCCATTTACAGAATTACATTAAGCTGAAATGTTAGTTTAATTACTAAAATGATAAAATGTAAAAGAATAAATGGATTAAAATATAATATAAACAATTTAAAGGAGCATGTGACGATATACCTATTCATCATATAATTTTAGGATTTGTGATGCTTATAACGTCATAAATTGAGTCAGGATTGGCATTTGGGCTTGAAAATATGTGAGGAATCGGGCGCCACATATACTAAGAACAGGTGACGAATCACAAATTCGTCACATATACTATCGGTGACGCCACATAGGTGACGAGCCTTGTGACGATCGAAATTCGTCACATATACTATTATGTGACAAATTTGTAGTATTCAGTGACGCTTTGCCATCGTCACTGAAGCCCTGTTTTTGTAGTGAGATTACAGGAAACAATTGTCTAGTTAAGGAACAATTCCATTAACAACTCAATGTGAAATGTGCACAAAGGTAGAGACATTACTTATATGAAGTGACTAGGGATCTCCACCACTTGTGCCGGTAACAAAGGCCAGGGTCAATGAGATAATCAACAACCTTCCCACACTGCAAATAAATAAGTTAAAAAGAAGAATGCTTAGGAAATCATTTCTTAATAAATCAACAAAGAAAGAGAAGACTACTACCTTTCTTGGGTTGTCATAGGCAGAAAACCTTTTTCCTTCCGTAACTATGGCTCTTGAATAATCTGAAGCTGCACTACAGAAATGAATATGAACTTGATGCCAATGTAGGACAGGTTAAAAAGATATGAGTTATGTCAAGTTAAAACAAAAAATTGATTATACAAAAAATCCATTTAAAAAAAAAAAAACCTAAAAATAATAAGGACATGTTTGGTATCCTATTTGAAATTTTTTATCATTTCTCAAAATATTTCTTGAAAACAATTTTCTTTAAGATTCAAAAACTTGATTGGTTTGCAATTTAAAATTTTAAAATCTTACGACTTAAACTAGACAAAGAAATCCAAAAAGAGGGGGCGCAGAAGAAAGAGAAAGAGGAGAGGTGAGGAAAGTAAATAAGAGATGATTGAAGGAAAGAGAAAGAAGAGAGAGGATCAGACGAGATAGAGACGAAGAGGAGTGAGAGAAATAATCGAGAGAATGAAGAGAGCGAATTGGAGGAGAGACGAAAAACGTAAAAAAAAAAGAGTAAAGAAAGAAGAAACGAGAGAGATAGATTTGGAATGAGGGGAGGAGGGAGAAAAAAGAAATAAGTGAGTTTAAGTTTAAAAACTCAAAAAACTCACTATTTATGATTTTAGAGAATAGACTATATTTTTGAGTTAGTCTTGAATTCTGTTTTTTAAAATAGTCATATTAAACAAGTTTTTAAGGCCTAAAACTTGAAAATTATTTTTGAGTTTAAAAAGTTTGATTCAAGTAGAGTACCTAACAAACCATAAACTATTCACTAGTTTTTATACGAAATAGAACAAAGCTATAGAATATACCTTTTCAAAGTGAGTATTGTGAAAAATACAACATAGCTTGAGACAATGGTAATTCACGCGTTTGGAAAAGTCTACCTGCGTGGTGGTGGAATGTGGGAGGTGGTCAGCAACACAATTGCTTCAGCCTGGACAAAAGAAGGCAGGAAAGCATTGATAGAGCAGATGCTCTGAGAACAACTCAAGGATGAAAAGACTGATACTCGACTAATCGAATTGTAGTTCTGTAATCGTCACATAGAAACCCTTCAATCCAGCAAGAATTTATATATTACAACTCATTTAAATACACGACATTATTAAAAAAAATCAGTAAATAAAAAACCAACACAGTCAAAACTAAATAACTTGCGTAATCACTGAAATTAAAAAGCTTCATAAACGATAAAGAAGGGAGAGGGGTACAGACCATGAAAGAAAATTGAATTACTAAAATTAAAACCCAAATTCCAGAAAGTCTAAATGTAAATTCACAGAAATCATTCAAACCAACTCCACATCATGCACGATAATTATTTAATAATCCAAGAAATTGAAATTGCTCACCTTGAATAAAAAGGCCCATAATCTGAAAACCGTCGTCTCTGAAACCGAACAAATTGCTTCATCATTCACCTATACCCTCAGTGTTATAAATTCGAATAAAAAGCCAACGAATAAAAGTGCCTACTAACCAAAGCATCCTTTGATCAAATTAAGAAATTCAAATAAAATTAAACACCAAAATCTGCAAGAATTTTCAGCAAAACAAAGAACACTTCTCTTTTAACACCTTCACCAACACTCAATAATGTTGTAAATGTAAGAGTAAACTAGATTTAAAAGATTAATACACTAGCCAAGAACACAAGGATTAATCAACTAAATCACAATCCTTAAATTATGTATGTAATATAAGTGTAAGAACTGCAGAAATTATACCAACACATACCTGCAGACACGTTCATGGATAAGAAGCCATGAAAACATGCACACAACCTTCTCCTCTCTGCAAAACTAAATGCTCTCCAACTTATAGGTAATTGGAACAATAAGAGCGTGTTTTGTGAGAGCAGGGGCTTGTGGCTTTATATTACAAGACCTGGATTGCCCTATAACAATCCTACAAGAAATACAAGACTGCATTCCTTATACAAGTATGAGTCCTATTCTTAAGCATATCAACACGGAATTTCAATCCAAACCAAAGTCGAATTAACTCTCATAAACATGTTAAGACTTCTTTATAGCAATCTGAGACAACAAGGATTATTACCAAACCATATGAATCACACTCATACTCTAACATTCTCCCACTTGAGTATGATTCATAACAGTGAATAATCATCTCAAATTCAATATAAAGGTGACCACATAAGTCATTCATCAACACACTAGTACATAGACACAACCAGCTTACATAAACCAAAACAATGAATTTATAATTTGCCTTTGCAACACAAAATACAAATTTAACTTACAAATCACAATATTCAGTTCATGTTCATAGTAATGTTCTAAGTTCAAGAGTAAACCAAGAGGTCTACTCCCACTCCCAAAATTGATATAAAAATACCAAACATTCTTTACAGTAGGCTGTCAACTTAAAATTATTCATAATTGTATGAATATCACAATTATATCAATCAACAGCTTTATCATATCACCAAATCTTTTGGATAACAAAAGCTTAACCTCACATATAACTTACCTATGCATTTTAAAGTATTGAACTTAAGAATCTTTTCTGTTACATCGCAGAATTAACTCAAAAGTCACAACATACTTAATTTGCACTTTGTAATTATGTGAACCAATATAGCAAAACCAAATCAATTTGCTCCCACTTATCTAGGCCATACTTATGGCTGGTTTGGTATTGCTATGCTTTGAAAAAAAACTGCTTCTGCTGTGTTGTGAGAATAAGCAGCTATGAAATAAAGCAGCAGAGTGTTTGGTAAACTTTTTTGTAAAAGTGTTTTTGAAAAAAAAAAAACGGTATTATAGTGTCGTCTGGGGAATCCTCCTACTTTCACTGTAGACTTATATTATCCTTTTAATATGGCAGTCGTATCTGCCTTTTGTAAGCCACTTTCGATCTAATGAAACTTCGATCGAATTTCACCAAAAAAAATATAAAAAATGGAAGTACTTCTGGTCATCCGTTATGGAGGACTAGAGATCCAAGAAGGAAAGGAAAAGAATATGAGAAATGAAAGCTTTACCAACCGTCGGATTAGTTATTTATAATTTGTTCATTTGGATAGGTAACACACGTCGTCCCAAAAGCTTTTTAGTTCTTTGCAGTTCCAGCACTCAGCTAGCACATCAAATGATCAAGATATCTTTCAGACCGAAAAATGATCCTTTTTATAGGGATCCGAAGGATCTCGTGATTATAATCGTTCATCATACATTATGACATCAGAAATTAATTGAAATTTAAAATATAAAATTAAATATAAATAGTATCTAATGAAAACTGATCGCACAATATACGATAAACGATCATGATTATGAATCCCTCGGATCCCATGAAAAAGGATCCGGCGCTTTCAGACCGACCTTCCTTTTCAATAATTTATTATAAACTTAATATCATATTCCAACAATCATAATCAAAGTTGATGCCGGTTGCATTGTTTTCAATTTCCAGTACATAACCATTATTTTCTTTTAATATTTTAGTGCAAATTGGCTTTATTTTATGTTTAATCAACTCGTTTGTCTACTTTAGTTTATAGTGTCGTGTAGCTACATGAATTATTTCATGTGCTTGGCACATTGCGTTGGATGCTTACAAAACATCGCTATTTTAAGACCCACTTTAGTTACACGGTCTAGTAATAACGCTTTTGTGTATTGTTACACGGTTTGCAATGAGAAAACTAAACGAGATTTCTCTGTCACGTTTTAAGTTGCATACTGTTAAGTTACAACATGTCACGTGTCATTAATTTTGAATAGATCTTAAGAAATTCTTCCACTCTAGTTTTTCTTATGGGACACATCCAAATTCTTATATATCAAAATCCCAATTATTATTGTACAAAAGTTCCTCAAATGCAAGTTTACAACTGCTTCGTAAAATAAAGAAGAATACTAACGAGACGCTACACATACATACCACACATGGTAAAGATTTCCGTCGGCACCCAATACTAACCCAACCTAATTAAACCCCTTCTCTCCTCTAGGTGCATATTGGACAGCTCAGATTGTTTACATGGAACAGTTGGAATTTGGAGAGTGTTGGTGTTTGCGCGTATGGCACGACATTATCATATTATGAAATAGAAACTAGGGGACTTGCTGCGTGTTTGCCATTTGGTATATGTTCCACATTATATGCCATAATTGGAAAGTTTCCAACCATATGCATTATGTCCTACATTATATGCCATAACTGGAACGTTTCCAACCATGCATGCATATCATTTTGTTTGCTTCTTTCTCAGTCTGCTTATTTTCCTCTTTGGCTGATTGACCGACATGATGTGATTTTCTCAAGTGATGCATGCTTCCAAGATGATCGATCGAATTATCAAAAACTTACATGTGATACTCTATGAGATTTTTAATTTTGTTTTAGGGAAAACGATATTAGTTCATTGCGACAAATTGTAATTCTTATATATGATGTTCTCTTATATGTGACGTTCTGAAGAAATTACGGGGCTTCTCGAATTAAGTACAAACTTGATTAGCATGTAGAGTGACTCTAGCTAAAGCGATGGGGTGCCCCATTAGCACCACGATGGAATTTGTATGTTTAATTGATGACTTCTTAAGACTTAATCAATTATGTATTACTAAAGTTTCATGTATTACGTAGGTTAGAAGAATTTTGGACCCAAAAAGGATCTCGGAACTACTTTCTGGAGCCTTATCTTCGTGAGTGAGAGACCTTCTCTCTGAAAGTGAGAGTTTTTTTTTCTCTCGATGAGTGAGAGCAGCAACAAAACTAAGTTTTTCCTTTAGCCGCCGTCCTAATTCTGATTACGGTTGGTGGCAGCCTTTTCTAATTCCTCTCTGCTTCTCTTTCTTCTCTTTCTATTGATTTTCCCCGCTTTCCTTCCTGTTTTGTCTAGCCTTTCCACTCTAATTATAATTGATCTTTCTTGACCTTTAGATCCATTCACCCACCCATCCATCTACATGTCCTTCATCTAGCTTCCACCGATTCCATTTCCATTCCGAGCTGTAATCATTTTTTATAGCGAACTATTCAATTGGGAAGGTGTGTAGAGCTCCAATGTTCACACCAACTCAGGTGGCACACCACCTCCTTTTCTCTGTTTGCCTTTATTGGCAGTGTTGCTTGTGGTAATCCCACGAGCTTCTTTGGTTTCTCTTACTTGATGGTTGCGATCAGCGAGATGTTATCTGACAGAAGACAAAGTTCATTTTCTTTCTATATCTGAGGTGTTGGTGCCCGACAATAATTGATGATGAAGGTTTGTGATCGTCGTGTTGTGTAGTTTGGCTAAGGGTGCAACTTGGGCTGGGCCAATTGAACCTGCCCATGTCCAACGCAACTTTAAACCCGAACAAGCGGATTTTTTTTCTTCAGTTATAACCCACTTGAACCCAACCAAATTTCAACTAGTTCATTAATTGGGTTGAGTTGAGTTGATTATTTACCCGTCCATCCCCAACACAACCCAACCTGATTAACCAAACCCAATCTAACTCGATTGTGGCCCATAGCAATTAATATTCATATTACACTCAAGTGGGCCAAGTCTAAAAACCAACTTCGTTTCTAATTTTTTTTTTAATAAATTACCCTTTATATATACTTAAGCTTTTAAGGGATAAGAGACTTTGATTAGTCAGCACATACTTGCAATCTCTAAACCCTAAAGCTATATATTAAATTGTTAGTTTCCAAACCCTAAATTCTTTGTGTCTTGAAGCTAGACCTGGCATTTTGGACCCGACCCGTTAACCCGACCTGACCCGACCCGACCCAACCCGACCCGTTAATATTAGTATTTTGGTGGATGCTTAACGGGTCCGGTCGCTAACGGGTGAACCCGTTAACAACCCGTTAAATAACGGGTCACTTTGGGTCAACCCGTTAGACCCGTTAGACCCATTAACACCCGTTAGTTGAGGACGATTTAGTAATTTCAATAAAGTCTTAACAACAAAATATAAACTATATGCAAAAAAAAAAAAATAATAGTTGTTAATGGGTGAAACGGGTGATCCGTTAGCTTAACGGGTCGGGTTTAGGTGACCCGTTAGCTTAACGGGTTGGATTCAGATGACCCGTTAACTTAATGGGTCGGGTTGAACCTGACCCAAACCTAATAAACTCGACCCATTTACAGGTCTACTTGAAGCAATTGCTCAGCAATTTAGTCTACCTCTTTCATTCTGCCTAAACAACAATAGTAAACCTTTTCTCCTTGATCAATGGACCTATTGGTTTAATCATATATGTAAATACATATATATTATATAATATAATATAATATGCACTAAAAGTTTGACTTGGGAGCTCTTTCGAATCATATCGCATGAAAGTGAAGAAAGAATTAAAAAAAAAAAAAAAAAAAAAAAGCATTCTAGATAATCATGCATGCATATCTGATATAATCTCAATTACTTAGTTCCTCATATATGATTATAGAAACTTAATTAAAATTTTGACATCTTTCAATCTTATATGTTTACGTTAATTCCTACCAGCTATTTTTGTTGTCATATGTTAATATTTTGTTTCATGTGTTAATTGTTTAGGTCAATTTGATTGTCATATATGGCAAAATATAATCAGACAACTACTCAAAGAAAGCCTCTGCCAGCTACTCCTGTAGAGCCTTAAAATTCTACGATTAACCCTCAAGTACCATCTAAACGCAAAAGAGTATATGAACCCAAGTCTAAAGTTTGGGTACATTATGAAAGATTTCTAAATGCGGATGGAAGTAGGTTTGGTGAGGCATAATGCACTTATTGTAAGAAAATATTTGCATATTCTAGCACCAACGAAACCACTACACTTAAAAGGCAACAACAAAGTGTAAGAAGTACCTTTATAACTGGGACAAGAAACAACAACTCTTGTCTTTTACAACAATAGTGTAACATCCCACATCGACCAACGGAGAGGGGGTGATGTACCTTATATGTACATGCCCACCTTCATATAGCACGAGGCCTTTTAGGAGCTCACTTATTTCAGGTTCTATCGGAACTCTGAAGTTAAGCGGGTTCGCGCGAGAGAAATCCCATGATGAGTGACCATTTGGGAAGGCCCAAGAACCCAAGAACAAAACCGTGCGGGCCGGGCCCAAAATGGACAATATCTTGCTATGCGGACTGGGATGTGACAGAATGATATCAGAGCCACTCTTTGCCGTGTGGTGTAAGTGTGCCGACGAGGACGTCGGGCCCCTAAGGGGGGTGAATTGTAACATCCTACATCGACCAACGGAGAGGGGGTGATGTGCCTTATATGTACATGCCCACCTCCATATAGCAAGGGGCATTTTTGGAGCTCACTGGCTTCGGGTTCCATCGGAACTCTGAAGTTAAGCGAGTTCGCGCGAGAGCAATCCCATGATGGGTGACCCACTGGGAAGTTCTGCTCGCGTGAGTTCTCAGAAACAAAACCGTGAGGGCATGGTCGGGGCCCAAAGATGACAATATCGTGCTACGGTGGAGGCGGGGCCCGGGATGTGGTGGGGGTCCAGGCCGAGATGTGACAAACAGAGTCTCTTTCTAATTGGAAATTTGACTAAGAGCATTGCCAAAAACTCTTTGCTAGAATGACTATTATTAATGAATTACCATTTAGCTTTGTGGAGAAGGAAGACTTCAAAACATTTATGAATGTTGCACAACCAAGATTTAAATTGTTGTCATGTACAACAAAGAGTGCGTTCAATTGTATGCAGAGGAAAGAAAAAACTGAATGAGATGTTTGAATCTTCAAATTCACGAGTGAGTCTCACAACTGACTTATGGACTTCTGTCCAAAATCTTGGATATATGTGTCTTACTGCACATTTCATTGACAAAGATTTGGTATTACAAAAAAGAATCATCAATTTTCAGGTGGTTCCCACTTTATATCATGGTGAGGTCATTGTACAAGCTGTAGAAACATGTTTATTGAGTTGGGGTATAAAAAATTTATGCACACTCACAGTTGATAATGCAA
The DNA here is from genome assembly GCA_035220775.1 of Malus fusca. Lineage (NCBI taxonomy): Eukaryota > Viridiplantae > Streptophyta > Magnoliopsida > Rosales > Rosaceae > Malus > Malus fusca. The sequence continues at coordinate 8,373,526 of CM069069.1, forward strand.
GTTCAAATGATATAGCAGCAACAAGTTTGGTTAAAAGGTTCAGTAAGAAAAATAATTTGTTGTTGGATAGTGATTTTTTTTCACGTCAGGTGTTAGTACATGTCTTGAATCTTATAGTTAAGGATGGACTTAATAATGTAAGCACCTCATTAGCTCGTCTTCGTGAATATGTAAAGTTTGTACGAAGTTCTCCTTCAAGATTGGAAGCGTTCAAGAAGTGTGCAAGATAAGAAAGAATTGCCTCTAAGAAGTATTTGTGCTTGGATGTGCAAACACGTTGGAATTCAACTTATATGATGCTAAATGCTATTGATTTTCAAAGTACATTTGAGCGCTTGCATGACCAAGATGCAAATTTTAGCATTGAGTTCAAGAGGGGAAGATGAGATGACTAATGATGATTGGAGTTAAATGAAAAACTTGTCAAAGTTTATGGAGCATTTTTATATTGTTACAAAACGTGTATCAGGGTCTCACTATACCACTTCCAACTCTTATTTTCTTGAAGTGAATATGATTCAAACTCTCTTTCTAAATGGATGAAGAATGATGATGCTTACTTTTGTGACATGGCCTTGAAAATGCAGTCCAAGTTTGATAAGTATTCCAACATTGATAAAGTTAATACTTTATTAATCATTGCGGTGGTTCTAGATCCTCGTTACAAGTTGAAGTATGTTACGTGGTGTTATGCCACATTTTATGACACTATAAAGGTCACTGATATAATTGTTAAGGTTCAAGGTTTGTTAGTGAAGCTTTATCAATTTTATTTATTAGAGAGCACACAAGCATTGGATACTGGTTTTTCACAAAGTCCTAATGTCTCAACTTTGAATGAAGTGGATGAACTCATTAAGGAAGAAGGCTCGGGTTGTGACAACTTTTTGAGAGAAGAGGAAATCACAGTAAAGTCTGAGTTTGAGCGTTACTTAGAAAAATAAGTTGAAAGTAATCGGTCCGATTTTGACATTTTAGGTTGGTGGAAAGAAAAATCAACTTCATATTGTATTCTTTCTTGTATGGCACGTGACATTTTGGCAAAACCTATTTCTACAGTTGCTTCCGAATCTACATTTAGTACGGGAGGTCGAGTACTTGATCAATTTCGTAGTTCTTTGACACCAAAAATAGTGGAATCTTTGATTTGTGCACAAGATTGGTTAAGGAACACACCAGCCCCAATTGAGATTAAAGAGAAATTAGAGATCCTTAAGGAGCTTGAAGCAGGTATTTATTTTAATCTTTTATTTTAATTTTTTAATTTTTTTTGTTTTGTTTCAGAACTTTTGTAATGGAATAAAACGTGGTACAATTTCATTTATAGGTGTAGTTGATATTGTTGAAACTTTTGGCATTGGGGTTTCTTGCACTGCAGAGACTTGATTCTATTTGGTAATTATTATGTTCTTCTGCATTTGTGTTAAAGGATTATAATGCTTGTTGTGATTATAACTATTTTGTTTTGTTGAATGCCTATTATATTGAATTTCGGAGGACAAGACTTGAGTTGGATACTAACTTTGGACAAAGAAGTGTTGCTCTTTTTTTTTTCCAGTTACTAGCTTTGGTATTTTCTTGTATTTTAATTCAAACTTTGCATGGTTGAAACATTTGTATTTAGTTTAACTTTATAACGGATACAATTTGTGGAACTAAATTTTAGTTTTGATAGATTTATGAAATTGAAGTAAATCCCTTTGATGCTACTTGACTTAATTTTTTTTAGGAATTTGGAAACTAAGTTGTTACAAGATTAAACTTGAAAAAGTTAGGAAACCCGAACCCAACCCAAGTAAACCTCGAACTCAATTAAACCCGAGCTCAAATGAACCCGAATGAAACCCAACCCGAATTGTAAAAGTTGGGTTAGGATTGGGTTGACCTTCCAACTCACCCAAGTTGCACCCCTAGTTCCGACGCATACGGCGACATCGTTGGAAAGAAGCAGTTAGGGTTAGCTTATGTGTTTTTATATTTTGGGCTGTCGGGTTACTATTGAGGTCCGTTCTTTTGCTTGTGTGGATATTGTATTTGGGCCTCTAATTGTGTAATTTTGTTGCGTTTTGTTGACCTTTGACACCCCAAATTTTTTTTTTCATAAGTAGCTTTTACCCTTTAACATTTCACGGAATTTCCATCAATTTTGACTTCCACATATAATTTCTTAACTAGTGTTGATATGTCCACGTATTATACAATTTATATTGTTAAGTTATGAACAAATTTGACCCTTAAATCAATTGAATTCTTATGTTAAATGACGGTTGGACCACGCTATGTGGTCCGATGACAAGTCAAGTTATATTGAAAATTGTTGCATTTTGTTGACTTTGATCCAAAAAAAAAAAGTTTCATAAGTAGCTTCTACCCTTTAACATTTCATGGAATTTCCGTCGATTTCGACTTCCACATATAATTTCTTAACTAGTGCTGATATGTCCACGTATTATATAATTTATATTGTTAAGCTATGAACAAATTTGACCCTTAAATCAATTGAACATTTTGGTCAATAAAATAAATATTTTGCTGCTTAATATGGTTGTATTTCTCTCCACTTGTAAGTGAGAGATTTTAAGTTCGATTCTCGTATATGGTGAGTTCGATACCATTTATTATGGTTGAACCAATAGGGCCCTTTTAGTGAAGTGGATGAGATTAAACATTGCGCTGTGTTTGGATGAAAGAAATAAACTTGAGATTTGTATAAAAGTCAGAATTTATAAATTGACATGCATTAATTCCCTTGTTTGGATTCATAAATATAGAAATTTAGAAATTCCGCATGAAAAAAAAAAAACTTGGAATTTGGGACCTCAAAGTCCCAAGTTTAAATTCCATGTAAATAAGTGTCATTTCCCAATTTCTATGATTAAGAGTTTAAAAATAACAAATTATGTATCAAATTCCATTGTTATTCTAGGTTAACCAAACAAGAAAATTTACAAATTCTAGAAAATAAAATCTCGTTATTTCAATTTGCGTCTTAGATTGACAGAGACACGTAAGACAAACCTAGGACATTGATTTGATGACATTCATGTTTAGGACAAAACTATCCCCTCAGACATAATTTAAATACCAGCGGTAGATTAACCAAATTAAGTTAATCAACCGTCCGTCCACCGTAAGACATCACCAACCGACAAAAACTCCGGCAGGTCCAAGTCCACACGGCACTCCTCAAGTCAATTCCCAACCCAACTCCTAACTCAACCCAAACCCTGGTTAATCACCGAGTCAGCGACTCAGCCAGACTCGGAGCAGCGCCACGTTAAAAAACACTCTATCGCGCTTCCCCTTCCCTCTCTCTCTCTCTCTCTCTCTCACTCTGCTATCCCTCACGAGAGACGACCAGAAACCTGCAGTCACGTCCACCCTCCGTCAACTCCAGACCTCCGCAAACCCAAAACCCCCACAAAACGGTGCCGTTGTGTCTGAGATCGGCGGCGACGTAGCTATGGAGGAAGACAGAGGAGCTCTGGTGCAGAGCCTGATCGACACGGTCAACGAAATAGCTTCGATCTCCGACTACAAGTGTACGGTCAAGAAGCAGTACTGCAATTTGGCGAGGAGGTTGAAGCTGCTGACCCCAATGTTCGAGGAGATTAGGGATAGCAAGGAGGTGGTTTCTCAGGAGACTTTGAAAGCCTTGCTTTCGTTCATGGAAGCTCTGAAATCGGCCAAGGAGCTGCTCAGATTCGGAAGCGAAAGCAGCAAGATTTACCTGGTGTGTGCGTATCTTTCGATTCTGAACTGCTATCGTTTTTGCATTTTGTGTGTGATTGTTGGTGAGGGTGATTGTTTTGGTTTTGATTTTGATTTTCTGTTTGGTAGCTGAGAAAATGCTGGAAATTGAAGGAAAATGGAGGAAAAAATTGTTCATTTTGAATTTGGAAAGTGCTGTATTTGTTTCTTGTGCTGGGTTATGGAGTACATAGTTTTGACTTCTGTGGAAGCAACCAAAGCAACAACATTTATAAGTTGAAAAACTTAGATCTAAAGCTAAGACTAGCAAAACAGTTGTTAGATTGGATTTTACTTTTGAATGAATAAAGCTGAGGATTATAGTTCTAGTTTCTTATCCATTGCCGCATTATTCTCAGCAATCGAATGGACTTCGTTTCGTTACCAAATGGTTCTAATATTGAAATTCATTTGCTTCTTTCAGTGCTTAGTATATCTTCAATTAAGCGATTCCGATATTTTTTGTGTGGAAATTGTGATGAAGTGAATTATGGCAGTCTTAATATTTAGACGAAAGATTGAATGGAATTGTTTGATGAGAAATAATTCTATACAGGCTCACCATTTTGAGATTGGATAGAAAGTTTCCAAAAAGATTCCTTTAAAAAAAAAATTCTTAGCCTTTTGCTTTGGGTGCAGTTGCATCCTTGTTTCGGTGAAAATTTCTCTAGATCTTGGGGATTTTGATAAATTTTCCTTTGTATGAATAGAATGTCTATACATTGGGTTTTTAGAGTGTCACTTTCATGACTGATTGTATGGATAGAATTATCTTTGTGATGTTCCAATCATTCTATGACGCGTCCTTACTGCTTGATTGTTTTTGTCTCCATTATTACTGATTGTACTGAGATATAATACTTGAGCATTGTTTTGTCTCTTGTTATGGGTTAGACTTTTGTATGTCTTCACGGCTTCACCTATTGAGATGGCCGAATGGTCATGTTGCTTCAGTATTAAGAGCTTGTGAATGAAATTTTTCAGGTCAATGGAATATTATTGGTTGGTAGTAAAAAGCGAGAATCAATAGAATAGTAGGATATTCTTGGTTGCTTGATATCATGCACTCAGTAGCAGGTTTCCTGCATTGCTGAGAGTGGTGGCATCATTGATGTCATCTCATTATCCATATATTAACTAAATGAACAAGATTTTGGTTGTCCTTGGTCTTTCTTTTATTTGTGGAGGAAATTTGGTAGTTTGATGTTGCACCACTTTTGGAGAAGATATTCAAAGTCATTTGTGGGAGAAAGAACAGATTGAATTTAGTAGTTCTTGAAAAACCACCACTTATGGAATCATCTTGTTAAGTGTGTTCTAGCTGTTAATATGGTTGTTTGGTGTTGAGGTTTTTGTATGATTGATGATTCTTTTACAAAATTTTGGTAAAGTGTTACTGCCTTTATTTTGGTCAGAAAATATATTCTGATGTTTTCAACGTGTTCTTCTATGATGATAAATTCAACTTAATAACATAGTGGAAAATGGCCACCAACTGTTGGAAAGGGTCGCATACTGTTTGTGGAGCTCAGAGAATGAAATTGACACATTTTTATGAATACTACCGGATGCTACAGGGGTGATTCTCTAGACATGGTTTATGATAAATCTGAAACACCATCTCTGCTTTGGGGTTCCTGAATGTCCAGTCTCAATATCTCATTGCTCCCTCTCATGTTTTCTGGTCATTCTTTTTATCTTCGTTATTCAAAAATAAGTTTGTAAAAGTGATATGGGTCCTGATTTTAAGATTTTCCAGTAATGATGGAATATGGGGCATTTGGTTTTGAGGAGTAATATTATTTTATAGTTCGATTCAGACGGGAAGGGAATAAGATGGCTAAAAATATATGCTCAGAAACAAACTTTAGATGAGTTGGCTAAAACAAACTGTGAGTGGCCGCGATCTTAGTATTAGTGGTTGAGATTTGAACTTAAAGTCTCACTAAAACCATTGTCATAGTGAACAGGGAGGTGATTTTCACACTCTTTTTAGGTTCTTACACACCCCTCTTTATGTCTGGTGATCGGATTGATTAAATCAAATGGAATCAAAGGCCAGATTAAACAGGGGTGTGCAAGAGGATAAAAGGGGTGTGTTTATCATTTATGTGACCACTTTGTATAATTTTTATAGAAATACTGAATTGCATTTTCCAATTGGTATGAAACGTGCTTGTGAGGAGGCTCTTTCATGTTACAAACCTCTTGGGTGTTTTATATCATAAGGTCCATTTAACAATGTCCTTTTGCTTTCTATTATTTGCTTGGGCTCTGTTGGATATTCACTGTATTCACTTCAGGAATGTTTATAATTATTTTCAATTTTGAATAAACTATGAAGTTAATAAGAGTGCTTCAAACTTCTACTCAGATGATGCCTTGATTATTACTCTCTCTCTCTCTCTCTCTTGCCTGAACCTTTTTCACCATACTTGTAGGTTTTAGAAAGGGAGCAAATTATGATGAAGTTTCATGAGGTGACAGCTCAATTGGAGCAAGCTTTAAGTGGAATCTCCTATGAAAATCTTGACATATCAGATGAAGTTAAGGAACAGGTATAGATTCATCATCGAACATTCCTGTCAATGTCTTGGGATGTGATGTGATAACCAGGGCTATCTTATATTTTTGAATTTGGCTTTGACTTGTTTTCTTTGGGATCCTTGTCATGTATTGTTAAAATGAGATGCCAAATTTTTCCTTGTGCAATTCTTGAATTATATTCTCTAAAATTTATGAAAAGATCTTTAGTGTGTGAACGACCCACTTACACAGACATGTAACCACATGGTGACTTGAAACTTACACCAGTATGTGGTGAAACAAGAATTTGAGTAGATCCCACTCCTAAATGTGTTTATGATATTACTTTTGAGATTTTTGAGTACTTAATATATTCTTCAATTGTATCTGTCTTCCAGGTTGAGCTTGTTCTTGCTCAGTTTAGAAGAGCCAAAGGGAGGTTCGATTCGCCTGATGTTGAGCTCTATGGAGATCTCTTATCCCTTTACAGTAAAAATGAGGCAGCAACAGATCCAGCTGTCCTAAGAAGATTGGTTGACAAGTTAGAATTGACAGGTATAGCTGAACTCACACAAGAGTCACTAGCCTTGCATGAGATGGTTACTTTCAGTGGTGGGGATCCTGGGGAGAGCATCGAGAAGATGTCAATGCTACTGAAAAAAATTAAGGATTTTGTACAAACAGAAAACCCCGACATGGATGCTCCTGCAGCGGGAAAGAATATATTAGCAAGCTGCAGCGGGCAAGCATCCACCGACAAGAATCACAAAGTCCCCCCAGTTATACCAGATGATTTTCGGTGTCCAATATCTTTGGAGTTAATGAAGGACCCCGTCATTGTTTCAACAGGGCAGGTATATGCTTGGTTTTTTATACCAAGAACTCAATTGCTCCATAATTTTCCATTTTTCCTTTTTCCTTCATGTTTCATGGGATGTTATTAGATGTCTTTTTCCTTTCCCTTTTGTGTCAGATGCCAATAACATGTACCCTTTTCTTGTAGAAAAATTGTTGTTACATTGAATTTTTGTTCTTTCTATAATGTATCCAGTCGTTGGGTCAATACGTCCTCCATTTGGGGATCAGCCTGGTTGCCTTCCGTTGTCTAATTTTTCAGAAACAAACCAAAACTTTTTGATTGGGAGGTTGAAAAGATGTCATGCAGATTGGATACTTGATTTCCTATATTTGGGGTTAATTTTTACTCATGCCCTGGGATACATCATGCTACCACTAATTTAAAAGATTTTGTTTTCCACTGCTGCAGACATATGAGCGTTCCTGTATTGAGAAGTGGCTGGAAGCAGGGCATGCGACATGTCCGAAAACACAACAAAGCCTCTCTAACACCACCCTCACACCGAACTATGCTTTACGTAGCCTCATAGGCCAGTGGTGTGAGGCAAATGGCATTGAACCACCAAAAAGACCCAATTCTCGACCTATTAAAACTACATCCTCCTGTTCTCCAGCAGAACGCACTAAGATTGAAATTCTCCTCCGCAAGCTGATGTCTGTTAGCCCCGAAGATCAAAGGTCTGCTGCGGGTGAAATCCGGCTTCTTGCCAAACGTAATGCAGACAATCGTGTGGCTATTGCTGAAGCTGGTGCAATACCCCTGCTTGTAGGCCTCCTTTCAACCCCCGACTCCCGCACCCAAGAGCATGCTGTCACAGCACTCCTCAACCTTTCCATATGTGAGGAGAACAAAGGAAGCATCATATCCTCTGGAGCAATTCCTGGTATTGTTCATGTCCTCAAGAATGGAGGCATGGAAGCACGGGAAAATGCAGCTGCGACCCTTTTTAGTCTTTCTGTCGTGGATGAAAATAAAGTTATAATTGGTGCTTCGGGAGCCATTCCGCCACTTGTTACATTGCTGAGTGAAGGTACCCAAAGGGGGAAGAAAGATGCTGCAACTGCACTTTTTAACTTGTGCATTTATCAAGGTAACAAGGGGAAGGCAGTAAGGGCAGGTGTTGTTTCGACCCTAATGAAGCTGCTGACAGAACCTGGAGGTGGAATGGTGGATGAAGCACTGGCCATTCTAGCAATACTCTCTAGCCACGCTGAAGGGAAAGCAGCCATTGGAGCTGCTGAGGCAGTGCCTGTTTTGGTTGAAGTTATTGGGACGGGATCTCCCCGAAACAGAGAAAATGCAGCTGCGGTTTTGGTGCATCTTTGTTCTGGAGACCAACAACATATAGTAGAGGCTCAGGAACTTGGGGTGATGACTTCGTTATTGGAGTTGGCTCAAAATGGCACAGATAGAGGCAAGAGAAAGGCTGCGCAGTTGCTTGAGCGAATGAATCGGTTTGCTGAGCAGCAGGCGCAGGCACAGGCACAGGCACAGGCACAGGCACAACCTAATGATCAATCCGAGACCCAGTCACATCGACCCACCACTACAAATGCCGTTGACAGATGATAGTTTTTGTTTTCTCTTTCGTTTTCGCTGTTTCTTTTGTTATTTTCTAGCATTAAAAGAAGTGCGTTTGCTTTGGCAGGGGAGGAAGGTGGAAGATCACCTTCCAATTCTGTAAGTTCTTCATTTCATTTTATTTGTGTGGGATGAGACAATACTTTCAAGGTAAACAACAAAAGGAAGAAAGGAGAGAGGGAGAAGGAGAGGGAAGGGACAGGGAGAGATATATCTGACGTGATATGTACCAAATTGTAACATGCATGACTGCCGTTGTCATCCTCAGTTTTTAGTGAAGCGATGTTGCTTATATTCAACACAAACTACATTTATGAAAAGTTTTTGTGAATGTTGGGCTGATAAAAGGAAGAGGCTATTTAACTCAAGTTTTACAGTTGGTTCATTGCCAATTGCAATCAATAGCCACTTAGATTGTGTGCAATGCTTGCGGGGCTGGCCTCATTTGGTATGTATGATTGAATTGAAATGGATAACTCATGTATTTTTCGGTATGTTGACAGAAATTTGATCAATTTTGACGGTAGAAGATGAATTACTTGTTAAAGAAATTTATTCATTCCAATTCCCTCAAAAATCAAGTGGGCAAATTATGATTAGAAGGGATAAATTTCTTTCATGTCTAAATTCTTTTTAATCTCGTGAAATGATAATCATTCACCTCTACCTTCTTCAATATACTTCAAAAATAGGGTTAAGTCAAAGGTCCTAGAGCCCTTAGGACCCGTTTTTTACGCCGGATTGACTTGTATTAAAATGGGTTCAAGATTTGACTTCCTCCATTGTAACAGAGAAAACAAACATGTGGTCCAGTATCATTAGTACAAAATGAGCTATTGCAATTGAAAATAATTCAATTGACCGACCTAAGCCCAAAATACCACTGATCTGGTATGATAGAGCTACATAAACCTCTGAGATTAGTTGCAGGGCATTGGAGTGGTGGTGGTGGCATTGTCAAGCTACAAATTGATGACCCGGTGAGCTCTTATGTGGGCTGTCGTGTAAGTTATATTTGCACCATATTGACAAAAAAACTCATCAATTTAATGGATGATTAGAAATTCAAAGAGACAAAAAGTGTAAATGGATACAATTTCAAAATCTCAAGATGCAACGTGAGAAAGTTAAAACCTCATAATCCATTTTGAAAATCACGTCAAACCTTGTTTATTTGAACATTTCTAGTGGAAAGACAACAATAGTTAATTAACCTCAGTTTGCAAAATCCATTTATTTAGTACAATCAATATGGGGAGGGGAGTTCGAAGAAAATCCTTTTATTTTAGCACAATCAATAAGGTAAATGAAAAAAAAAACTAAATGTAGAGACTCGTGTTTCCTAAACTCTCGCACTTTTGACCTCAAAACAAAACAAAAACTCACACTTTTATTGAAGAGGGTAATTACATTTATATGCATGTAGCTCATTGTAAATTCTTAGAACTTAAATCACAACTACATTGATTAGGATAAAGTTTTCTTGTCAGACTGTAAATATGAATCATAATTTAAAAGAAATATACCGAACTGATGACACATATTTGCAGTTTGAAAAGAGAACATTTTATATAACTACAGTCTCTCTCTATACATAGAAGGCCATGAATGAAGAATAAATATTTGGTTCACGAAATGGGTTCCTTAAGAATGTAAGCACAAAGTATCACATTCTCATGAGTGCATTTGCTTGTCAAGCATGAGAAGGAAATTCTTACTCAGTCCCAAACTTATATCCACCAACCAAACTTGCCATCATAAATATCCATTGTTTTCAAGGGAATACTTTCCAAACATATCGTAATTGAGAAGGGAATTGCCATTATTTTGGGCGATTTGGAACCTGTCATATCACATCGTACGCACAAGCTTGATGAACGGTTATATATTGGAACACGGCTGGCTTGCTTTTGTGACATGTATTTGTATATATAGTATAATGCTATTCACATATTTATTTTTATTTCTCACACATATTTGTTAAGTTTTGGTCATTGATTATTTTTCAATTCCTTTGATCTAACAGTCAAACATTAAGAGAAGTGTGAGAAATAAAAATAACTAAATAAGTGTATGAATAACACTACCTTATATGTATTATTGAACTTTTCATGCACATGCGTAATACGTTTTGCTCATGAGATGTAGAATTTAAACTCAAAAGAATATTGTGCATCTGGTAGAAGAAAGTAATTGTCTAATACACGATAAGACAGTGAGATAATCTAACATGATTTGAAATTCTAAAGAATCCTCTCTCTCGGATTGAGAAATTAAAGTTATATGAATTTTCCACTTAAATTGAAAAAAAAAATTGTTTGTAACCTATTATATTGAATCCAAAATTACCGAATACCGGTCAATAAGGAAGCATCATGAACTGCCAAAGCGTTCCTGTTGAGGCATTTCTGCCGGAGAAGGTACAAAACAACCTCACAAGAAGTAAGAACCACTATGGTGGTGATTACTCAATGGCTATCCTCATAACCAATGGGAGGATCTCCATTCCGCCAACTTGGAGTCCATTTTCTTAAGGACACGTGGCAACACTACAACAACTTTCTTAGAGTCCCATATCGATCATGCTCTAATATCTCTATGCTTAGATTTATACTAAGCCAACACTGTATTTTGTAAACACTACATTATTAATGAGAATTCCTAATTATGTGGTAGCTCAATTTATAGTGAACCGGTACCATGTACATCTCGTGTGTACTTCTACACCTTTTATCTCTACCTATAGACACCCTTTATCTCTATACCTATCATTTCCACTTAGCGACCAAAGCACCCTTGCAAAGCTCACTTTATCATTCTTTACGTTGATTCAAAGTCCACCCTATTTTGTACATCAACATAATTGAAAGATTAAGGACCACATTATCATATCATTTGAAGAAAAAAAAATTACCACATATCTTTCAACATTTTGCAAAGGATCATCATGAACTACAACAAGACTTATTCAGTAGCTCCATCACAGGAAACCATGCTATATTATAGAGGCAATGATGTGACAAGATACTAACATGTCCTTTATACCAAATGAAATTCAGAGAACTTTGTGCAATGGAGTATTTTATCACATACTTTTTTTTTCCTTACAATAAAACTTGAATTTAAAGCCTTTCTTTCAAGCCCCATGTCCTCTTTTTATGCTTTTTGATTTAACAACATAGCAAACAAATCGTCATGTATGAAATATAAAATATGTGTTTAGAACCTCTTCTAATAAAGTGTAAACTAATTAATGCCTTATTGTTTTCTTGTCATATTATATACATAAACAGATAAAGAATATGCAACATATATAAAAAAATATATATCTTCAATAGTATGTAGCGTTGAATGACACGATAAATAAATTACTGAGATTGAAAAAAGAAGATTTAAACAGTTGTGAAAATCAAATATAACAGCTAAAACGTTCATAGCAATGAGTGGCATTGAAGCCACAAGATAAAATAAGGGGATACTTTGGATGTGGTCCCTAATCCTTAACATTCTTTGACTAAAACCTTAATGGCATTTAAAGTTTGATCAAAGTCCCTTGACTTTGTACACCTCATTATATTACAATTAATATTTATAGTTTTATAGTTTTGACAATAATTGTTTGATATTTTATGAGATTTATAATCCTATAAATTTAAAATTCCTCATTATAATACTATTAGAAATAGTTACAATAAAAAAAATTCAAACATTTTAATTGAATAAATGGATAAAAAACTATGCAAAAATAATAAATAATAAATGGCAAAAGAATGTATCCATAGTGTTAAAAAAATTGGTACATTTTACATAGAACAAAGTAGTACATTAATAAAGAAGAATGGGTACAAATAAAAGATTAAAAAATTATGAGTACAAATGAAATTTTTAAAAAATATAGACGCTAAAAGAAATTAATACATGGGTACAAAATAAAACTAAAAAGAAAATACTACAAATTTAAAAAAATGTTGCAAATTAAAAGTGGGTACTAACTAAAAATATAAATATATGATACAAAGTTTAGGCATAAAACATAAATATATCATATGTAATTTTTCTATCATTGATTACATATACAATGTTACGTGACAGTATACACATGGGTACAAACACAAATAAAACTTTAAAAAATATGGGCACAAAAAGAAACTAATATGGGTACAAATTAAAAATGAAAAAAAAAAATAGGTACAAACTAAAAATAAAAATTTAGCCATAAATATAAATATACTAATTGTAACATTTTTAACACTAAAGGAATCTATTTAAAAATAAAAATATGTTATTATTCAAGTAATTAATGATGTTATTAATACCAAGGATTTTGATCAAAAATTGAAAATGAATAGGATTTTAATCAATGGACTAGAAAAAAGAAGGATGTGAACCTAATTTCTCCTAAAATAATTTGGTAAAGCACATTATATAATGGAAGCTAATTAATCTTCAACAAATTACTCTGAAGTTACTCAAGTAATTTTACATAAAACATAGAACATACCTGCAACGTGATTATAAAGATCTGAGTTTAAAATGCAAGCTAATTAAGGACTCAAGTACCACATGTGTATGTTTTTTTTATACAACGATATATTTACATTAAGGGGATGAGAGAATATATTAGTTGCAAACTCGTTATTCTTGAGATTCAAATATCTTATTTATAAGTGAAGAGAAATATTATTATACTATGTTACTAAGTGGCACCGCATGACAAATATATGTAATGACTGTCAATTTTAGTAAAATAATGACAATGTATTTATTATGTTTAGGAGTTTGATGAGTTTAATCATAAAGGTTTTTTTAACAATAACATCGGGAGTAATGAAGAATTAGGCAATCAGAACTACATATAAGGGAAGACATAAAATTACCAAACTCCTCGAGAAAGATTCAAGAAAGCCAAATGGCCGACGAGAAACGGTATAAGTTATTTCTCTGTGTTCCTCCAAAAAGATGAGGGCCAAGTTAATTTTATGTATACTGTGGTTGTTTTAAGCTTATCATTATCTTTCGACTTGTAGAGAATCCAGCAAACTGTTGACCTATCCTACGCTTTTAACTGAATATATACCTACGAAGCTTAACGTTGGCAAACCTAGCAAAACTAACAACTCAAACTGAATATGCAGCTGGCAGCAAGTAACTATATATTATCTAAAATATATATTGGAATGTTTTTGAGGTTTAAAGAAGAACAAATGTAAAAAGATAAAAAGAAATGCAAATTAAACCATGCCCATTTGGAAGAAGAAGAAACGTCAGAAGGTGATAAAGAGGAATAAAGTGAAAAGGAAAAATAAAACGCAGGCCCATCCGCTTAATGGGACATGATAACTTTTTTAATGTGCCGAAAACATCATTTAGTACACTAAGTTTCAATTATAAGTAGTTAAATTTTTTTTAAGTATTTAACCACTTATATTATGATAGTTGATGTACTAAACCGTCCTCTCTACCCACTTAAAAATCTCTCAAGAAACACAAGCATTGAAGACTGAGGGGGGGGGGGAGAGAGAGAGAGAGAGAGAGAGTAGATTTAGCACTTATCAATGAGTGGGTCAACAAAATGAACATACATAAAAATTGAGGTCGTGGAATTCCGAGCCCTGCATGGTTTGAATTAGTCTTTGATTGCTTTGTTCTTCCAAAATGGCGTACCTCTCTCATTTTCTCTCATCAGGCTTCATCAACAGCAACCATTCCTCTTTTATTTCTTTGCTTTCCCTTTTGCCACCACCATATGCATAATGCATATGCACATTTTCTACTCACAATAACTGCTTTTGCAGTCTACGTCCATGACTAATATCAAATATCGAGAGAGAGAGAGAGAGAGAGAGTGAGTGAGTGTCTGCTTTAATTTTTTGTTTACCATGTACATTTTCTACTCACAATAACTGTTTTTGCAGTCTACGTCTCATGACCAATGTCAAATATCGACAGAGAGAGAGAGAGAGAGAGAGAGAGAGAGAGAGAGAGAGAGAGAGAGAGAGAGAGAGTGTGTGTGTGTGTCTGCTTTAGTTTTTTGCTTCTGAGCATTCTAGTTTGATTGCTTGATTGCTTTATTCGTCCACCATTGCTTGGCAGCCTTGGTTCTTACAAAAGCAAATCCTTGATGCCTCTCCTTTTCGTAAGATGACCAACCCCTTTTAGCTTACAGTACTAATATGTAATTGTTACATCGATCTCTGCAGAGATCAATATAGAGATCTAATCATACCTTGTTATATTCTAACGTGACAAAATTCTTTTATTTTCTTGATCCAATTTCAAAAGAATGTTTGGGGGGAACCATGTTTGGTTTTTAAGTAGTAAACACTAAAAAACAGTGTTTAATAAAAAAGGTGGCACCCTAGTTGTGTGTCGAATTCACTTTCAGTGTCGCTAATATAAAAGTAAAATATAGTTCTTTTGACCTACCCAGTTTAAAAAAAAACAAATTCTTTGACAATATTGTAGACTACTTGCTGATCACTTGGGTTTGGTTGGTTGTGAAAATTGGATACTTGCATGCATGGTTTTTAGTGGGATTTTTGGCATTTTCTGACATTTCACTTCAAAGTTGTCAACTTTCACTTTCACCCACGTAAAACAAGTAAGTACTTCCACTGACCTTATCATTCTTATTATTATTACAAAATCATTATACATAGTACTGTCTTGTATTCATGATAACGATGCTCTCTCTCTCTCTCTCTCTCTCTCTCTCTCTCTCTCTCTCTCTCTCTCCCCTCCCATGTATCTCTCTCTCTGACGCACAAATCTAAAAATGTAGTAAGCAAGTTTCCTGCCAAGGTGAAGACTGAAAACACATTAACATTCTACTGAATTCGAATCTCATAAAAACATGAGACGAGAAGCTTTCTTGGAGTTCAAAATTTGCCACATTTAGAGGAATTGGGGAAGATGGAGGAAGTAGAGTCAGTGTCCCTCTCTCCAGTCCTGATGACACATCATTTTTCGTTCATTAAATTTTGAGAGAGAGACCATTGAAGGCGGTGCTTGGTGTTGGTGAATGACCTAAAGGCAACCCTTTTCAGAGCAATGGTGGACTGCGGATCAATTTCCCTCATCAAATTACTTTAGTTTTTTTTTTAAACTGAAACGATTCGAAATAAGAAGAGCAGTACAAAACTGACTAAACAGAATTACAATCCTCAATTAAGATGTCTATAATAAGATCCGGGGGATCGTCGAACCAAAAAAAAAAAAGGACCCCTGCTTTGAACGGCATAATGGGTAAGCCGATGGGTAGCACCGTTGGCTTGACGGCGAACACGGATGATAGTAGCTCCAGCGATCGAGGACAACGTAGCCTTTGCATCTTCCACGATATGCCCAACACGGGACTCATTGTATGAAGAGCATTGCATACCAGCCACGATGTGGAGATAATCGCTCTCAATGATTAAATAATATATTACGCAACTCTCACCCATGTTCACACATAATTAAGGTAATAGTTAATATTAATTAAACTATAGAATCTCTACATATATAAACTTCCTATAGTCATCTTGATTCATGCAGATTTGGGCTAAGCCAAATTGGCTAGAACAGTGCACTTTTACTTTTGCACTTAAGTTCGAATCCTCATTTATAGGATAGAATAACGCTTGTATATTAATGTATGTAGAGACAAAAACTTTAATTAGTTAATCAATTTGCAGCTTTTGATTGTTAAAGCGGTGTTCAATGAAGATTATATGAACAGAAATGCATATATGGAGCTATATTTTAGTTAGATTTGTCATCCAATGACTCGAATCGCATATTGAGCTCATCGAAGCCAAAGAATCCAGTCAAATAATAGTACTTAATCTTGCAGTTTCATTTCTCATGCATACCTATGCAATTTTTACTGTAAAATGCATGTGGCTGAAAGAAGACATGAGAGATGTATAACATGAAATGAAAAGTTTTCAAAGGGACTACTGATCATCTCATAGTGTTCAAATACAACCCATGATACACAAATTAAGGACCAGTGCTTCAAACATATGTAATTAAACCCATACAGTAATACACGCGAACAAGCACAACATAAGTACTCAAATTTAAAAATAAAAACAAAATAAAATACAAAATAGAAAGCCTACCATTTCTTAATTGGATCCACCTCTAATCATCATTAATGATGGTTAGGGTTCTTGAAATTCGTTGCCGTCGACCTAGTTACAAGAGATGGCTTGTGGAAGAAGAGTTGAGCCCTGATAAATCTGTCCACGCATTCAAATTTCCACCCCAGAACTGGCTATTGTTAGTTTCAGCTGAAATAGTAGTACCCAAAGAAGGTCTTGTTAAAGTAAGACCATGATTATCTTCAGTTTTCACTGGAGGAGGCAACTGCTCAGTATTAACCCTAGAATTATTCCCAACCATTGGATCAGTTGTTGCTTGATGATCGACTCCTTGATCACCCGTTTGAAATGGGTATAAACCTGTTGATGTTGATGATTCAAACCCGGTACCGCCCAAAAATGGAATTTGCTGCAAGTTCGAATTACGCCACTGATTATTATGATCCCCTCCTAATATTCCACCACTTAAATTGTTCATATTATTGCCTCCTGCAATCTGATGAAATTGAAACCCCATATGATGATGGTGATGATCAGTCTGTTCCTGCTGGATCTCATTGAAGTTTAATCCCATGTTCCCAGCTACTCCATAACGACCTAGACTTGGTATGGATGAGGCTAGAAATGGTAGTGATTGATGAGTACTTGGTGGTAGTTGTGACAAAAGATGAGGAGTATTGCCAATCATATGATTTGATGAGTTGTTGGTAATTGAGTTGGAACCTGTTTGGATATGATCGCCAGTGGCTACTGGAGATTTGGATCGACTGCTGCTGCTGCTGCTGTTGCTTTTAGTTTTCTTGTTTCGGCGACATCCTCCTCCAACAGGAACGCTCCTTAGGGCACCTCCTCGGGTCCAATAACGCCGACATGTCTTGCAGAAGTGGCGAGGCTGAGTGAGGCTGTAGTTATTGAAGTAGCAAAACTTGGTGTTAGTGGACTCACACCGAGGACACTTGAGCGCGGTTTCTGGTTGTGGAATCTTTGCCAGACGGGCTCGATCAGACATCGAGCTGGGTCTGATGGAGCCTGGGCCACCACCACCACCACCACCAACACCACTAATACTGCCTGCACCACAGACATGAGTTAGTGACGGTGGTGGAGGGAGTGGTGGAAGTTCATGTGGATTTTCACTTCCAGCAGTAGTACCTCCTAATGGATGATGATTTGGTTGCTGCAAGATAATAAAAATCAAAAGAAACTATGAGTTAACCATAAGAAACAAATATTTCTGGTATATTCACAAAGAGATCACAAAGGAATAGGAATAATTATCTTTTTATTTTGCTTTTATTTTTGTTCTTCCCTTTTCTATTTTGGTGAAGATAGAAGTTACAGATGGAAAATTAGAGCTAGAGAAAACATCACCTGGTGCCAATTGGGAGGATCTACATAAACTGGAATAGATGAGAAAACCATGGTGTTTGATCTTTTTTCTTCTTTTTATAAAGTTTGATGGGTCTTTAGGAAATATGGTGGTGGAGAATCACACCAAGGGAATACCAGAGCAAGAAAGAAAGAAAGAGAAAAGAGAAAGCTAGCGAGGAGGAAAGCAAGGGAGAGGCTTTTGTATATTTTTGCTTTTATTCCCTCATTCTCTCTCTTTTTGTTTTATTAATATTTTTAGGGTTTTGGGTGGTCGACGAAATTTCTTCGCATTTAAGCTTTCTTTTGACGTTGTGGACGTGATTTAATTAGTGCTAAAAAAGCTACTTGCTGTAATTAGGATATAAATGTAAAAGAGTCTCGTATCGGTGAAAAGAAAAATATTACAACAGCTTAATTATAAGAGGTTGGGTTACTTTCTATATTGCTAATTAATTTTATAGTGAAACCTCAACTTTCTTTATGGTATAAAAGCAAGTTGGCTCACGTGTGAAGCCCAAGGCCACACGTGCTCCATGTCACCCAATTCGTGTTGTTCACGTGTTCAGTTTGAAAGCTCGCCATAGTTGAGGGGGTAGGTGAGGATATGAAGGTAAAAAAGATTTTAGAAGGGTTTATAAGAGATTTGACCACTCTCTATATTGTAAATTGATCTTATGATAGAACCCCTACTTTCTTTAGTTGTTATTTCTGCCTGGCCTCCTCATGCATGGAATAGAGAGAGAACGTGACACAGTAAACCAAATTACATATCACTATCTATTGATTAGTTGTACGGAATAATTTGCTTAATTCATTTACCAACACGAATTTCTTTTTTGTGGTCGAAAATAAGAATTCATTAAAAACAGGCCAAAGCCTCCAGAGATACAACTGAAAGCAAAGGGGAATAGGCACAGCACCAAAACCCTAGACAATCAAAGGAAAGGAAACTAACAAGGCCAGCTGATCAGGCCACAACCTTAGAGGCGGAAGGTATCCTTTACCAACATGACTAATTTTCAATATTGTTACCCTCGGTCCTGGTTTAGGGAGTGGGATATTAATCATAAACTGGTCTTGGCCTGTGAATGTATATAATTAATTTATTGATCTCAGAACTACTTAAAAGTAATAAACTGATTGAGTGCACTTTGAGATAGTATCATAGGAAAGTAGTTAGTATATGCATGCTTGAGTAAGGCCAAAATCTATATAACTTAAAAAGTGCTAATTATCACCCAAGGGTTAACTCATATAGTAAGCGTCTGGATAAATGAGTTAAAATTAGCTTAGATAAAAGGGTTTTTTTGTCACATTGAAGGATTTCGAACCCTAAATCATAAATTAAAAGTTATGATTCCCTTCCATAGAAGGGTATGGTTCCCTTCCATTCTTGAAAAGAAAAGAACCATTGGCATTTGATATGTTTGGTTCCTGTTAACATAGTGCTTCCAAATAAACTCAAATAATTTTGGTAATGTTTGGGTGAAATAGACAAATATACTTCTTTGTCGTGAATCACAATGCAAGTAAGAAGGATAGATCATAGTGGTATTCACATATCCATTTTCACTTCCTACACACCGTTGTTAATTTTTTCCATTAATCTTCTTCAATTCATTTGATTTGACGGCCGAAAATTGAGAAGAGTATGTGAAAAGTAAAAATAAATATATGGATAACACTACCCAAGTAAGAATTATGCACCGCAAAGAGCATTAAAGGCGGCTCTGAGAGAATCATATGAGTTAATGTCACATCCTGGCCCAGACCCCCACCACATCCCGGGCTCGACTCCGCCGTAGCACGATTTGTCCGCTTTAGGCCCCGACCACGCCCTCACGATTTTTTTTTTCCGGGAACTCACACAAGAACTTCCCAGCGGGTCACCCATCATGGGATTACTCTCGTGCAAACTCGCTTAACTTTGGAGTTCCGATGGAACCCGAAGCCAGTGAGCTCCCAAAAGGCCTCGTGCTAGGTAGAGATGGGAATATACATATAAGGCTTACATGATTCACTCCCCTGGGTGATGTGGGATGTTACAGTTAATAAGTGATATACTTACACTAACAAGAAGAATTTTGGAACTCGCATGGTAGAGAAATCCCACATAAAGGGAAAGAAATTTTTACTGTTTTAAATTCTTGACCAAGAAGGAAGAGTTGATTATACAGTGACTATCAAAAAAGTAAGACTTGGAGGTGGATGCTAATTAATTAATCCTGTGAACCATATGCTAACCTGGGTTATTATATGCTAAAGATGTATACAAAACAAAAGGTGGGAATTTTATCCACTTGGTTTTTCCTTTTTCTTGTGTAGCTTTGCTAAAAAAAAAAAATTATAGTTCTTAATTATTATGACATGCTAAATTACTGTGATAGATAGGACTCCTAAGTAGTCAATTACGGCAGATCAATAAAGAAAATATCTGTAACATGCCCCAAATTTTATCCACCTTTATGTCCCTTTTTAGCGTCACAAAATCTTCAGCTTGTCTCACAACTTTAGTGCCTAACTCATAATTCAAATAAAACAGAAAAGAGAACACCAGAGTATATATAATTAATTTGTCATTTGTATATGTTATTTCAGCAAAGTAAGAACTAAGGATTAGGAAGCTAGAGTTTCGACCTTTATTTCTTTCTTTTGCTTCTCTTTTTCTGTTAAATCACCTGTTTTTTTTCTTTCAGAAAGAGACCCATATGGTGTTGTAGGTCGAAAAAACCAAAGAACTATCTTTTGGCTGTGGAGCTGCACCATAATGGACGATACTGAGCCACATAAAAGCTTAAGCTTCGTCTATAAGGAATCTTCTTTACTGATCACAGTCAGTACGTAGTATACATATATAAGTTAATTCGAAGACCATACGTTGTTTACGTAACATGGAAATAATGTAAGCTCTAAATTTTCTACTGTTACGGTTCACAATATTTACAAATATGATCATCTGTAGAGTATATTGTCAATCGTATATATCATCTGTATTGACGAATATTGATATATAGCACATATATCCGTAAACTTTGGATACGTACGTACTATATGATCCATCCGCCCACGTGCTGATGTCTATGATACATACTTCTCGCTCTTTCCTCATTTTTGATACAGCTTGCTGCGCTTTCTTTATGAAAGAAACATTGCAACATGCTTCAAACTCATTTTTAATTATATGGTCCTCTTTCTTAAGGGACGATCCATGATGATTAAGAAGATGAAGGGTTTCAATTATAAAATTTATACTATGAAAATACATTACTCGTAGAAAATGAGTTTTGTGGCACTAGTAGGAAAAGTTATTTGTGCAACAAATGTTTGTGCGACAAAGCAAAATCCGTCGCGCAAGTGCGATTGGCGCAACGAAACAATAGCTTCGTCACGAAAGATTGCTGCTACTTTGTGCGATGAAGAACTTTGTCGCGCAATATAGTTTGCATGAGGAAAAAAAATACTTGTCACTCAAAGTCAATAAAAAAACCGCGGGTAATTTTTTTTGGAGCGAAAAAAAATGCAGTTCAGCAGTTTGATGAACCACCTCCAGCAACAACCTCCTAGCCCCCCGCCACAGCAGCTATGACCTCCCAGCCCCCCAACATAGCAGCAACACCACGAGCAGGCGATTGTGATGTGGACGACTACATATTCTAGTTTTTTTTTTAAATTATTTTCAAATTTTAAAATATTTCTTTCCGTTGTATGTACATTTTCAATATTTTTTTAATTCAATATTCTTCTTTACATTTTTTGTTTTTAATTTCATTAAATTAATTTATACAAAAAACAATATTATCAACATTTAAAAGGAAAAATAAATAAAAAATATTTTAAAAATAATAATTTTAAAATCTAATTGCGACGGCCTTATGTCTGTCTAGCAAAGGTTTGGGGGTCGAACCCAAGTTTCGTCGCTCGAAGTATCACGCACAACGAACACTCATTCGTCGCTCTTAGTTTCGCTCAACGACCACCAGATCCGTCGCGCAACATTCGTTTTGCACGACAAAGCACTTTTCTTCGTAGCGCAATGTCTGACGTCATAAGCTTTGCGCGACGTCTTCTTCGCCGCCCAATGTTTCCGACAACCGTATTTGCCTTTGCACGATAGATGTCTCTTCGTCACCCAAGCAGTTATGCTTAGTAGTGTGGACTTCCATATGAAATTCAAGTATTATCCAAAGGGTATTTATTTTTCATAGTAAATGCATACACATCATAAAGTTAAGCATTATAATTTGAAACGAACAATTATTTACAAGGAAGGTTAATGAAATGGTTGCATGCATCATAAACTAAGGAAAGATTTTAATTAAGTGACATAATTTAGAAATAGCATGTCTATAAAGGATAAATTTCATCCAAGTAAGAGAAGATACAGAGCTAGCATCTGACTGAATTATAGTGAGAGAGCCAGAGTGATCCTTCCTCCGTCGAGACCTAAATACTATCAGAACTCAATGAATATGTAGTTAACTTGGGTACATTATTACAATTCTAGGACTAAAAGTAAATAAAATAAAAAATAAATTAGACGCTAAATTAGACAAAATAGTTGAAAGCTGTTTTGCTTCACTATGTTGATGACATAATTCTTACATGGAATAATGAAAAATCAATTCAAGCTATTAATTATGTCTAAACTTTCAACTGAATTTCATATGAAGTATTTAGGGTGTTGAGAGTGAATCTCACATCAGGAAAAAAAAAGACCTTGGATGTGCTTATAAGTAGTTAGGTTACTCTCCATATTACCCATTATGATGGAACCTCAACTTTCTTTATAGTGTCAGAGCAGGTTATCCCACGTGTAAAGCCTAAAGGTTGCATGTAGTCTATGTCACCCAATTGTGTTGTTCATGCGTCAAACTTGAAAATTCATCACACGCGAGGGGGCGTGTTGAGAGTGAATCTCACATCGGAAAAAGAATGGGTCTTGCATGTGCTTATGAATAGTTGGGCTACTCCACATCTTGTCAATTGAGTTTTTGGTGGACCTCAACTTTCTTCATAGGGGATCTGCACTATTTTCAGGTTTGTAAATTGTCTATAAAAAATCAGGGTTATTTGTTCATCAGTCTAAGCATGCTTCTGACATTCTTCACAAGGCACAAATATTTAATTGCAAACCTTGTACAACTCCTTGTCATCCTCATCAGAAACTCCTCAAGAATCGTAGTCCCATATTCTCAGATCCTTCTTATTATCTAAGAATAGCGGGAGCTCTTCAATATTTGACCTTTACTCTGTTTGACATAGCCTATTCAGTTAATCTGAGTTTGTTAATTTATGCATGCTTTATTAGAATTACGTTATATTGCAGTTAAAAGGATACTATCTTTAGGGCACTATTATGGTATATTAGTTTTACTCTTGGTACTTTGGATTTAAAGAGCCTTTTCAGATAATGATTTGGCAGGGGATCCAAATGATAGAAGACCAACTTCAGGTTGCGTTATTTTGTTGGATTTGAATCCTATCTCATGGAGCTCAACGAACAACATGTCGTTTCTAGGTCTTCTACATAGGCTGAATATAGGGTGCCATGCTCACTGCTTGCATATTTTACCGCCTTATTCTTCTGTATTGCATTGTGACAATGTCTTGGCTACGACTTTAGCAACTAATCCAGTCTTATAATCAAAGGCTAAACACATTGAAATTAACTGTCATTTTGTGAGATGACGTGTTCAACAAGGTTCTTTACAGTTGTAGTTTGTTTCTTCTTCGGATTAATAATACGGTATCTATTACCCTAAACTTTCTTTTCATTGTAAAAATCTCATGCTTGGTTAATAAAATATCTCAGTTCATAGATTAATGAACATTGTTATCAATTTTTCATACCATTATAAATTCAAAAAAAACTCTTGTGTTCTAGTATTTTAATGAAATTACTATTTATTATTTTAATTGGATACTAAGATATAAAGTACTTAGAAAACTAAAATAACTCCTATTTTGATTCTTTATATACTGAATTTTTTAGGGGAGAACTCCGCTAAACCACACAATGGACAATCTCGAATTCGTCATCCACGAAATTCGAACCTAAGACTTCTCACTTCCAAGTGAAGAAGAATACCACCAGACCGTAGTATGGGTACACAATGGGCAACTTAATTTGGTATCGAATTCGTCATCCATGGGATTCGAACCTAAGACCTCTCACTTCCAAATGAAGAGGAATAGCACTAGACCATAATACTGAGTTGTAGATATTTTTGTTTTTAACCAATTAACAATACGTAAGCTGCAAAGGTAGCGTGCCCACCATAAAGCCTGCAGGGAAGCTAGCACAAACAAGTTTTGCAAACTCTCTACTAAGATATATATGTCGAAATTGCATCTATGCATTATGTTTGTACCATACTTGACCAATCCCGAAACTACTGAGCACCGGTCAATGTTATACCGTCAAGGACCCAGAAGAGCTTCCCTACAACCAGGAGGCCAATCACAGCGCGACACGTGTCGACATCAGAAGCCAATCATAGAGCGACACGTGTTAACATCAAAAGCC
Source organism: Malus fusca (assembly GCA_035220775.1). NCBI lineage: Eukaryota > Viridiplantae > Streptophyta > Magnoliopsida > Rosales > Rosaceae > Malus > Malus fusca. The sequence continues at coordinate 8,398,226 of CM069069.1, forward strand.
AATCACAACATGACACGTGTCAATGTCAGAATGAAACTAGAAACTCTCTTCTATAAATAGAGATCATTCTCTCACAATATTTCCTAATGTCATTTGTACTAAATCATTCACTTGTACTCACTAAAGGAGAGCTTGAACCTATGTACTTGTGTAAACCCTTCACAATTAATAAGAACTCCTCTACTCTGTGGACGTAGCCAATCTGGGTGAACCACGTACATCTTGTGTTTGCTTCCCTGTCTCTATCCATTTACATACTTATCCACACTGGTGACCGAAGCAATCTAGCGAAGGTCACAAACTGAACACTTTCTGTTGTACCAAAGTCCTCACTGATTTTGTGCATCAACATTTGGCGCTGTCTGTGGGAACGACACTTATTCCCACTCTCTTCAGCTTTGTCAAGCTGGTTTCCACCATTCGTACACTCTCTTTCGACCAGGCATCCCTCTCCAACATGGGGAGTGAAGGAAGCCACAGCACACAGAATGACACCCCTCATGCATCTAGTGCGAAGCAACGAAAGAATGAAGGAAAGAGGTTTGCTCTTCAAGCTAAAGTCGATGAGCTAGAAGCTCAGAACAATAAGATAGCAATGAAGAATGAGGTCATCCAGGAGCAGTATGAGAAGCTCTTTGAGACGCTCCATGAAACAAGGCGTACTCAAACACACGAGCTCGTTGCCCCTGTGGACATCAACCATCATCTGGGTGCCCTCCAACATGGAGGGTCACCTTCCTTCGACATGGGTATCCCTGATAAAGAGCGAGCTAATCATCAAAACATTGATCAACATGAGACATCTCACAACCCAGCTGCTTCGACTCGAAGCAAGAGAAGTGGAGGAAGACACCTCCTTGCAGAAGGGTTGGAAGGATCGAAAGCCGTTTATCGTGACTGCCGAGACTTCCTAAAGCAACGTCGAGAGAATCCCCTCCACATATGCTCGAAGATCAATAACCCAAGGGTTCCTGAAAGACTCGGTCCCCTCCCATGACCCAGGCTAGCTGCCAATCTAGGGAAGGAACGACAGGTCCCAAAGGAACATGAAGGTACATGGGACTCTGAGGTATTCCGACAAACTCGCCCTAGAAGTCAGTACGGCGAGTCCAAGGAAAAATCACACGCATTTGCTCAAACTTTACTATTTCCAAGAGGCGATGGAGACTTACGAAATAAAATACCAGTGGTACATGACACCACTCAGGACCCTCTTGTCCTACAACTCCTCGAGGAAGTAAACAAGTTGAAGGCCGAACGTCAGGTCTAGATACCTGACTGGAACCAACCCAGGCCTGGCCCTCTCACAAGGAGGATCCTCGACACCCCCTTCAAGCAAAGACAAAACAAAAGCTTGGTTTACAACTCTATACTGGAAGGGAAGACCCAATTGAACACCTTAACCTCTTTGAGTCCACCATGGCATATCGGATGCACACCGACGCAGAACGATGTCTTCTCTTCCCCTCCACCCTCTCTGGCGGAGCTCTAAACTGGTATTGTCGTCTTCAACCTGAGACATTAGACTCATTTGAGGAACTGAGGAAACTGTTTGTCTCTCAACACATCTTCCAGACCGATCGCTTGCATTCTGCAGATGACTTGTACACTATTCGCCAGAAGCCGGACGAGTCACTACGAGAGTATACTGGTCGTTTCAGCCATGAGTATTCTCGCTGCGCTGAGGCAGATGACAAGACCGCCCTCAAGGCCTTCACGGCAGGCCTACGTGATTGTTTCTTCAAGTACATGATCAATGCCAACACTTGGAAGACTTACTCTGAGGTGATGGCACATGCGTACAACCATGCCTCCACCGAGGCAATGACATATTAAGGGAAACCCCCCACAACCACTCATTATCGGCAAGTAGGAAGTGGAAGCCAGATCCAACCAAATGAGAAGACCTCGACCTTCCAAACGGCACTGGTGCCTCCCCCTGCCTTACTTAATACTTTGCCAAGTCAACAGACATATCAATCTCAGGGCAAAAGGAAAGATTTCCATCCTCACCAGTCTCATTTTAGTAAAAAGAGTAAGGGACACTACCGCGATAACCAAGGGTATCGCCATGATAATCCCCGACCCCAGGCAGTCAACACAGTGGGTCAAACACGTGTCAGGACAACCCTTACCCCGAGGTATGAGGCATACACACATTTGAACACCACATGCGTGGCCATTTACCCCAGCATAGCACACCTGATACTGAAGCCAAAGCTGAGGCACCCGGATTACAAGCCCACGAAGAACATGGGCACGTTTTGCTGCTACCACGAGCATAACTGCTATGACGGCGAGAAGTGTATCACCATTCGTGATCATGTTGAAGCTTTGGCACGTGAAGGAAAAATTGATCAATTCCTCCTTCACCCTCCAAGGGGTAACCGTAACCAACACCAGGTGAATGTGATATATTCCATAAGTGGTGGCACACCCATATCTAAATCTTCCAACAGGGCCATGAAAAATAGTGAACGAGCTTTAAGGTCTGGCCACCAAGTGTTTCACGTGGAAGACATCAGGGGAGGTAAGTATCAAAAGCCTAACTGGGATCCAATATGTTTCTACCCTGAGGAAGAAAGAGGTATCATCTACCCTCATAACGACTCACTGATCGTGGAAGCTCATATAGCCAACTTTGAAGTACGACGAATCCTGGTAGACACGAGGGCTTCGGTCAATATCATGTTTGCTGAAGCTTTCATGGCACTTAATGTAGCTGAACACTTACTCGATCGCTCGATTTCCCCTCTGATAAGCTTCTCCGGTGATATCGTGCAACCTTTGGGGATCATACACTTACCTTTCAACATTGGTACAGACCCTTACACAGCTACCATTACCACTAACTTCCTGGTGGTTGATTGCCCAACGGCATACAATGTCATCTTCGAACACACAGGCATCAATGATCTCAAGGCCATGGTATCCACACATATGTTGTTGATGAAATTTCCAACCCCCTATGGCAATGGTTACATCAGAGGAGATCAACTTAGTGCACGATCATGTTACAACACTTCGGTTAAGCAACAACACCTGCTTGTGCCTAAGGAAACCCTTTCTATATAGGACCAAGTCATAAAGACCAGCCTAGACGAAGCCAACTTGGATCTTCACGGTGGCAATAGTCAACCCGACGATCATCAAGATGACTCTTTCACCCAGCAAGCACAACCTGCTGAAGAGTTGGAGAAGGTCTATATCTTAAAAGATTATCCGGATCACATGGTGAAGATTGGCACCACCTTGTCACCACTCATTCGGTTGGCATTAACCTCTTTTTTACAAGAAAACACTGAGGTCTTCGCCTGGTCATACGAGGACATGTCAGGCATCTCTCCCGATATCATCTGTCATCGTTTAAGTATTGACCCCAAGACCAAGCCAGTGAGACAGAAGCGAAGATCTTATGACGCTGAACGATACGAGGCAATGAAGGTAGAAGTTGAAAAACTCAAAGGCATAGGCTTCGTTCGCGAAGTCAATTATCCAACGTGGGTAGCAAATGTTGTCCTTGTTAAGAAGAATCCGACCAAGGAAAGTCTCCTGCTCCAAAAGGTCTTGTGGAGAATGTGTATTGATTACACCGACCTAAACAAAGGATGCCCGAAGGATAGCTTTCCTCTTCTTCTCATAGACAGACTTATAGACTCTACGGCAGGGTGTGAACTTCTGAGCTTCATAGATGCTTACTCAGGATACAACCAAATCCTCATGAACCCTCCGGAGCAAGAACACACAACCTTAACTACTGACAGGGGACTATATTGCTATAAAGTCATGCCTTTCGGCCTAAAGAATGCAGGAGCAACTTATCAGAGACTGGTCAATTCAATGTTCGCCGAACAGATTGGGAAGAGCATGGAAGTTTACGTTGATGATATGATAGTCAAGAGCAAACATACTGACCAACACATCACCAACCTATCTGAAACTTTCACCATTCTAAAGAGGTATCGAATGAGGTTGAACCCCAACAAATGTGCCTTCGACGTAGGCTCTGGCAAATTATTAGGCTTCATGATAAGCCAACGAGGCATTTAGGCTAATCCCAAGAAGATCAAAGCAATCCTCGACATGAAGGAACCGGTAACTTCAAATGACATCCAGAGCCTTACTGGCAAGGTGGCAACCTTAACTAGGTTCATCTCTAAGACCACAGACAGATGTGCTCATTTCTTCAAAGCACTTAAGGGAAGTAAGAAGTACATTACATGGACTGATGAATGTGCTGAGGCATTCAAGAACCTCAAAAACTACATGAGTAAATCCCCTTTGCTCTCCAAACCTGAGGTTGGTGACACTCTCATTATCTATTTGTCGGTATCGGCTTCAGCAGTAAGTTCCATTCTCATTCGAATTGATGATAATGTCGAACGGCCTGTCTACTACGCTAGCAATGCCTTACAAGATGCGGAGACACGATACTCCAACATTGAGAAATTGGCTCTAGCATTGGTCATGTCTGCTCGAAAACTTCGCCCTTACTTCCAAGCACACTCCATCATCGTGCTTACCAATCATCATCTTCGACAGATACTCCAAAGTCCTGACACTTCTGGGCGAATGATCAATTGGGCAATAACATTGGGTGAGTTTGACATCTCCTACCAACCAAAGCCAGCTGAGAAGGGCCAAGCAGTGGCAGACTTCACATATCCTGTTGACATTGTTTCTACACCTAAAGAAGTGGTTTCATTACCCTCGGAAGCTCAGAAAATAGAACCAACAACCCCAGCATGGAGTCTATATATTGATGGCTTGTCCAACCAACAGGGTTGTGGAGCAGGACTAGTCCTTACGACCCCTGACAAAGTGGCAATGGAGTATGCTCTTCGTTTCAAATTCAAGGCGTCGAACAATGAGGCCGAATATGAAGCCCTCCTAGCAGGCTTACGTTTGGCCAAACACATTGGGGTTAAACGAATTGATATCTTCAGTGACTCCCAATTGGTGGTTAACCAGGTCACCAACAACTTTGACGCTAAGGATAGCTCCATGGTTGCATATCTGGCACAAACACAATTATTGCTTAAGGACTTCCATTACCAGATCACCCAAATTCCTCGAGCGGCAAACAGTCATGCAGATGCTTTGGCTCGCCTCACCTCAGCGGTGGAAGACAAGATTGGGTGAAAAATTCAGGTCGAATTGTTGGTAGCACCAAGCACCATGGCTGCGGAAATGTGCAACTTACAACAGGGGGATACTTGGATTACCCCGATTTATAGATTTCTTACTTATGGCACCCTTCCAAATGACAAAGTCCAAGCTAAGCAGATTCGATACAAGGATACCTGTTACTTGATCATTAATGACCAACTCTACAAGCGGGGTTTTAACCTACCATACCTAAAATGCCTTACGCCCACAGAGGCGAAAACTGTCATTCGGGAAATACATGAAGGAGTCTGCGGAGATCATGCTGGATCTCGATCCCTATCACACAAGGCTTTTCGCCAAGGATATTACTGGCCAACACTCCATCAAGATGCCATCAGAATATCCCGCTCATGTGATAAGTGTCAACGCTACACAACTATTCCTCACTCCCCTCCCGAGCCGCTCACTCCTATGATCAGCCATTGGCCCTTCCCCCAATGAGGACTTGATTTGATCGGCCCAATGCCTGCAGGGAAGGGCAAGGTTCGCTATGCAATCGTTGCAGTTGACTACTTCACAAAGTGGGCCGAACTAGAACCCTTGGCAACCATTACTGAGGTAAAAATAGAAGACTTCGTATGGAAGAACATCATTTGCAGATTCGGCATCCCCAATGCGATAGTCACTGACAACGGGCGACGGTTCGACAACAATAAGTTCAGGATGTTCTGCTCTAAGTTCAACATCAACTTATGTTTTACCTCCCCAGCTCATCCTCAGTCTAATGGACAAGTTGAAGCCATCAACAAAATAATCAAGCGAACTTTGAAAACCAGCTTGGACAAGGCTAAAGGTTGTTGGCCAGAATTTGTACCTCAAGTTTTTTGGTCATACCGCACTTCGTATCGGACATCAATAGGAGAAACCTCATTCTCACTTGCCTTTGGTACAGAGGCAGTTGTCCCAGTTGAGCTTGAGCAAGCAACGTTCCGAGTCCAGAACTACGTGCAAAGCGAAAATGACAAGCAATTTACCCTCAACTTAGATCTAGTCGAGGAACACAGAAACCAGGCTCACTTGAGGAATGTCGCCTACAAGCAGTGCATCTCCAACTACTATGACTCCAGGGTCAAACCTCGTTCTTTCAAAGTAGGGGACTGGGTATTGAAGAAAAGATTACTCTGTGACAGAGTCCCAAGTAAAGGAACACTTAGTCCAAACTGGGATGGACCATTTGAAGTTGTTGGCATCAGTCGCCCTGGCTCCTACAAGCTTAGAAGCTCCGATGGCAAGACCCTTGGCCATTCATGGAACGCTGATCACTTGAAGTACTATTACAAGTAAACTCACATTGTACAAGTGTTAAGCTTCAGCCATTCGACATCCTATGTAACGAAAACTATTTGGCATGAATTCAATAAAGAGGTGATTTAGACAACTCGGTCCTAATCCTCTTACATTCCTAGCAATGAAACACTCGGGTTCAAAGCTTCAACATGAATGCTTCCAACATGAAATCAAGTCTAAGTATATGTCAACAAAACTATACAAATAAACAAACAGTACTAGACAGAACTAGTACATCCAAGTTATGGCTTATATCTAAACAAAGGATTTGCTCAAACATAGCCATGCATTCATCAATGATAGTGCAAATACTTGGTAATTAACAACAAACTAGTACATCCAGAGTACATGGCACAAGCCACACAAACAACAAACTAGTACATCCATAGTACATGGCACAAGCCACACAAACAACAAACTAGTACATCCAGAGTACATGGCACAAGCCACGAGTATATGGCACAAGCCACACAAACAACAAACTAGTACATCCAGAGTACATGGCACATGCCACACAAACAACAAACTCGTACATCCAGAGTACATGGCACAAGCCACACAAACAACAAACTAGTACATCCAGAGTACATGGCACAAGCCACACAAACAACAAACTAGTACATCCAGAGTACATGGCACATGCCACACAAACAACAAACTCGTACATCCAGAGTACATGGCACATGCCACACAAACAACAAACTTGTACATCCAGAGTACATGCAGAAAAAAAGACACTACGAGTCATCCTCATCTGAGGCCGAACCCCTGACAATATCACTATGCGTTTTAACCCCATCGCCATCACCACATTCATCAGCATCTCTAGGACCATCCTCACTCTCCTGAGACTGCTCACTGATACTAGCCTTATTATCAAAGTCATCATCACTACTAGGATCAACTGCGAGGACGAATGCTTCACCATTTTGTCGGTACTCATCAATCTCATCATGGTACTTTCGGATAATGCTTCTATTGTCGTACCGCTCAAAGACGGCCATCCATTTCCTTTTCTCAAAATTAGCCGCTCGGATGCAGTGAGATCTAAAAGCATCGTGAAAGGCCTGGGAACCTAAGAACTCATGCACAGCAGCATCCCTCTCAATTGGGATACTCCTCTTCAGCCTAGAAACCTCAACCAAGGCACTATCCAACTCCACTTTAACCTTGGAAACCTCAATGATGGTTGTCTCCAACTGTTCATTACTCGCTTCCAATTGTTTCTTGAGCCTCACGTTCTTACCATTCCGCATCTTCAAACTCTCAAAGTTTTCATCCTTAAGGCGGATGGCATCAGCCAAAGCTTTGCTCGTTTTTCTGGCGTCATTCACAGACTGCTTATTCTCTTTAAACTTTCCCTTGTACCGCTCGACTTCTCGCAATCTGTCATCGTACTCGGTCATGACCTACATGACAAGATAATCGTTACTACATGGAAAAAAAAGGGAGAAAGCAGAGAAATGACAAAGTAACACTTACATAAGAAGATAGCCTCATCATTCGGTCACGATCTGATTCGTTCTCATCTAGTGGCTCGCCAAGCTCATCAACAGTGGATCGACGTCCTGCCAGGCAATTATTGACATACCTAAAACTACTTGGCTGCATGGCAACCTTCAAGTCATTCCAATGAATGTTGCCAACCTCTTCCTTGTACTTTCTCTTACGGCTACAGCTAGGACCACCTTCTTGGTCAACAGACTCCATGGTTGGAGGAAATATGGGATTGATGGTAGGAAGATGAGGCAACAGTCGTCTATCTTCCCCTGCAACTATGGCAGCAGCATACCCGATGACCTCAACTTCAGCCTTCTTTGAGGTAGCAATCTTAAGGACCTCATTTTGCGACTTAGGTTTAGGGGTTGGCCTCACCCGGTGCTTACGAGCTCCCTTGTGAAACAAAATGTCGTCTACGGGAACTAACATGGGTGATTTCCCTTTCTTGGCGTTAGTCTCCCCATTCTTGCCCACTTTCTCCACTGAATAAGAAAAATCAAAGTAAGTAATGCAACTTTGTAAAAGAAAGAGGGGGTGAAATGAAAGACACAACTTACTTGCTCGTCTCTGGCACTCCGACACTATGGGCTGGAAACCGTACTTTAGAAATAAGGGTCGTAGCTTGTTCAAATGTCTATCCTCTTTGGGCACCCTCAACACCTTCTCTACGTCAGCTAGCTCTCGTCCAGATAGCTTGATGGTCCCTCGCGTCACTGCACGAAGAAAAAAATGTTAAAAGCAAGAGAAAATCACAACAAATAACAAATAATGCAAACAATGGATACATTACATCCTACAGTCTGAAAGTGAGTAGGAACACGTTGCTCAGGTGTGACACCTTTAGCATACTCCCAATCATTATAAAGAAAGCACCAACGGTTTTTCCAAGTGCAGTACGCCTTTTTCTTACCAAAGACAATACGCTCTCTCTCACTACGACATGCACACTCGGCATACCCAGTGCATGCTTTCACAGGACGCATCTTGTAGCAGTAGCGCCATTGATGAAAGGAAGGCTCACCTAACCCACATTCCATCCTAATAATATAAAACCCAATCAAGGTATCCCAAAAACCAGGGTAAAGTTGCCCATGCGCATATCCAATGAAAGACAGCATCTGTTGCAACTACGGGTGCAAAGGCAGCTTCACCCCTAAAGTCAATAATATCTGGGTATAAAACATAACATGACAATTGGGTGGTTCAGAGGACAATTCTTCATGATGCACCAAACGTATTCCTACACTACGAGGGATATTGCATGATTGCCTTAGGGCCTCAAGCTGCTTTTCGCTATCTAACAAGTTTTGCACTAAATGGTATGTTGTGAACTCAGAGCGAAATATGGGTATGGCGTCACAAACAACCCCATCACCCACTGACATGAAGGAGGAAGAACCAATATTGGCTAAGGCTTGGCAATTGCGAAGATCACCCAATCTTGAATTTTTTGTACAAGACTCCAACAAAGGCCATGAAGACTCCAACATTGCAAGCTTAAACCTAGACTTAGAGTTAGGGGAGCCCCCATCACTAGGACTTCAAAACTCTGACATCTACAACAAACAAAAACAAACTCTATCACCACATGAAAGATCGAAACATAAGGAAGTTCCTAGGGCGTGGAGAAAAGCTCAATCAGTTCATTATGTTCTCAACCAAATACATGAACACTCAAACAATTCAACAAGAATGAAAGCATGTGATCTAGTGGAGAAGACTACCAACCTGAAGATGGTGCAAAGCAATGCCGGAATCCCTCTCAACTATAAGAGCACTCTATCTCCAAAAATCACTACAAAATGAGCAAATGAAGACAATGAAAATAGTGGAAACTTTTCATTCTTATAGGGTTCAACATGGCCAAAGAAATTCAAAATTCAAAATTCAAAATTCAAACCATTAGAAAACCCCACATGGAAAGTCTTCAAACTTCCACACAAGCTAAGGAGTTTTCAAATTTCAAACTTGCAGCACCCCCTCTCCCCCTCAAAAAAAAAATCCGAAAAAAAGGGGGGGAAAAGGTGAACACATTAGCTTCATCAATTTATGGTGCCAACAAGAGTTTCATCAATTGAGGGCAACCACAATTCTCAAAAGCTCCACACACTCTTGATCAAGACAGTGTGAAGCAAAACCAATTTATGGTGCCAACAAGAGCTTCATCAAAGGAGTTCAACCACAATTCTTAAAAACTTCACACTCTTGATCAAGACAGTGTGAAGCAAAACCAATTTATGGTGCCAACAAGAGCTTCATCAATGGAGGGCAACCACAATTCTCAAAAGCTTCACACACTTTTGATCAAGACAGTGTGAAGCAAAACCAATTTATGGTGCCAACAAGAGCTTCATCAAAGGAGTTCAACCACAATTCTCAAAAGCTTCACACACTCTTGATCAAGACAGTGTGAAGCAAAACCAATTTATGGTGCCAACAAGAGCTTCATCATCAAAGGAGGGCAACCATAATTCTCAAAAGCTTCACGCACCATTGATCAAGGCAATGTGAAGCAAAACCAATTTATGGTGCCAACAAGAGCTTCATCAATGGAGGGTAACCACAATTCTCAAAAGCTTCACACACTCTTGATCAAGACAGTGTGAAGCAAAACCAATTTATGGTGCCAACAAGAGCTTCATCAAAGGAGTTCAACCACAATTCTCAAAAGCTTCACACACTCTTGATCAAGACAGTGTGAAGCAAAACCAATTTATGGTGCCAACAAGAGCTTCATCATCAAAGGAGGGCAACCATAATTCTCAAAAGCTTCACACACTCTTGATCAAGACAGTGTGAAGCAAAACCAATTTATGGTGCCAACAAGAGCTTCATCAATGAAGGGTAACCACAATTCTCAAAAGCTTCACACACTCTTGATCAAGACAGTGTGAAGCAAAACCAATTTATGGTGTCAACAAAAGCTTCATCAAATGAGTTCAACCACAATTCTCAAAAGCTTCACACACTCTTGATCAAGACAATGTGAAGCAAAACCAATTTATGGTGCCAACAAAAGCTTCATCAATGAAGGGCAACTACAATTCTCAAACCTTCGAAGCAAATTCAAGACTGTTCGAAGCAAATTCAATTTATATGGTTCATCCAAACCTTCGACTACTACAAGGTGTGGCTTTCATCACAATCTCTTGCTCAACAGTGTGGAAGCAAAATTTGTATATGTTGTCTCTCCCATATTTTCAAATTTCTAGTTTCCCAAAAAAAAAAAAAAAAAAAAAAAAGGAAATTCAACAAAAGCTTCATCAATGGAGGACAACTACAAATTCTCAAAAGCTTCACACTATCTTGATCAAGATAATGTGAAGCAAAATCAATTCATGGTACCCAACAAAAGCCTCACCCATAAAAGCTTCACCAACAAAAGCTTCATCAATGGAGGACAACTACAAATTCTCAAAAGCTTCACACTATCTTGATCAAGATAGTGTGAAGCAAAATCAATTCATGGTGCCCAACAAAAGCTTCAACTCCAAAGCTTGACCCACAAAAGCTTCACCTACAAAAGCTTCACCCACAAAAGCGTCACCCACAAAAACTTCACCTACAAAGCTTCAACACAAAAGCTTCACCCACAAAAGCTTGAACCATAAAAGCTTGACCCACAAAAGCTTGAACCACAAAAGCTTGACCCACAAAAGCTTGACCCACAAAAGCTTGACCTACAAAAGCTTCACCCACAAAAGCTTCACCCACAAAAACTTGACCCACAAAAGCTTCACCTACAAAAGCTTCACCCACAAAAGCTTCACCCACAAAAACTTCAACACAAAAGCTTCACCTACAAAAGCTTCACACTATCTTGATTAAGATAGTGTGAAGCAAAATCAATTCATGGTGCCCAACAAAGCTTCACCTACAAAGCTTTAAAAAAGATATATATATATATATATTTTTTTTCGGAAATTCAAAAATTCGGAAATTCAAAATTCAAAAATTCAAAAAAAAAATCGAAAAAAAAAATTTCCTAGGCCTCCTCTTCTTTGGGCCTAACAACTTTCATAACAAATATATATGAAGAAGGAGTTTTGGGCTACCACTTAGAAAGGAAATGCCTCATTCGTCAACTCCCTCGACCGGAGACTTGGGGGACTCCTACCAGATGCTACTGCACCTTGATACTCGGAAGTCTCACGACCACTCAGTGACTTGGATTTTTCAAGTCTCCAAACGAGAAGTTTTCCTCACTCAGGAAATTAAGGGAGCACTACCTCAACCTACATGCTTCACTCACAAAGCTTCAATATACAAGCTTCAACAAAAGGAAAAATTCAAAGAACTTAGTGAAGAAGGCCTTGGTGTATTTAACACAATACGTTGAAATGAAGCAAAGCTTGTTTATTGATATCTCCGATAAGTTACAAATATGTACATATACATGAATCAAAATAAACAAACAAGAGAGAGTCTTCACAAATGTTGTTCAGGAGAAGTCTCAGCAGTCGGCACAGCCCCAGAAAGAGGAGGCACCAGAGGGTGATTATTCGAAGCCTCAGTACTAGGCAGAACCCCAGAAAGAGGAGGTACCAAAGGTTGATCATTTGGAGCTTCATTACTCGATACAGCCCCAGAAGACGAAGGCAATAAATGTCTTTGGAACAAACCCACAAACCTCTGATAATCAAGTAAAATCTGACCATCAGATTCCTGCAGCTGGTTGAGCTTCCTCTTCATGTTTGTAGCATAGTCATGTGCGAGCCTGTCACATCCCGGCCCGGGGCGAACCACTTCCCGGGCTCGCTCCTCCACCGTAGCACGATATTGTTCGCTTTGGGCTTACCATTCCCTCACGGTTTTGTTTTTGGGAACTCACGAGCAACTTCCCAGTGGGTCACCCATCCTAGGAGCGCTCTGGCCTCATTCTTGCTTAACTTCGGAGTTCCTACGGAACCCGAAGCCAGTGAGCTCCCAAATGGCCTCGTGCTAGGTAGGGATGGGAATATACATTTAAGGATCACTCCCCTGGGCGATGTGGGATGTTACAATCCACCCCCATTAGGGGCCCGAAGTCCTCGTCGGCACACTTCTGGCCAGGGATTGGCTCTGATACCATTTGTCACATCCTGGCCCGGGGCGAACCACTTCCCGGGCCCGCTCTACCACCGTAGCACGATATTGTCCACTTTGGGCTTACCATACGGTGGTGGAACGGGCCCGGGAAATGGTCCGCCCCGGGCCGGGATGTGACAAATGGTATCAGAGCCAATCCCTGGTCGGAAGTGTGCCGACGAGGACGTCGGGCCCCTAAGGGGGTGGATTGTAACATCCCACATCGCCCAGGGGAGTGATCCTTAAATGTATATTCCCATCCCTACCTAGCACGAGGCCATTTGGGAACTCCGAAGTTAAGCGAGAAGGAGGCCATAACGCTCCAAGGATGGGTGACCCACTGGGAAGTTGCTCGTGAGTTCCCAAAAACAAAACCGTGAGGGCGTGGTCAGGGCCCAAAGCGGACAATATCGTGCTAAGGTGGTGAAACGGGCCCGGGAAGTGGTCCGCCCCAGGCCGGGATGTGACAAAGCATGTGCAACTGTTTATTCTCATGCTTGAGCCCTTTAATCTCCTGTTTGAGACTTATCACTTCAGCCGCCAATGATTCAACTTGGCGGGTTCGAGCAAATAGGCGTTGGGCCATATTAGACACAGAACCTGCACAATGAACACTGAGAGCCAGAGAATCCTTAACAGCCAACTCATCAGACCGTTTGGAAAGTAGTCTGTTATCTTTGGGAGTGAGAAGGTTCCTGGCCACCACCGCAACGGTCATATCATTTTTCATCACAGAGTCCCCAACGGTAAGAGGACCAGTAGGCGATAAGAAGGATGAGCGCCATATGTTGTCTTGAGAAGGCATGGCTGCCTCTTCACCAAAGTTCAAGTCAAAACGACGGTCGGATAGGCCAGACATTCTCATAAATGATGAAGGAGAAATGAGGTGCAATAAATCTCTGAACTAAGGGGAAAATTCCTACAAGCAATAACTCTCTGAATGTACTCCTTGCACACAATTGGTGCCCTTATAAAAGAAAGGGCAACAGGGTCGTTAGTTCAAAAATCGAAGAGGCACCACTCTCCGGATTCCGAAGAGGCACCACTCTCCGGATTTCGAAGAGGCACCACTCTCCGGATTCTGAAGAGGCACCACTCTCCGGATTTCGAAGAGGCACCACTTTCCACACGCAACATCAGCTCATCGGGTACCACAGATAACTTTGCCAAAGATCTCTGACAAAGTTTAGACACATAAATTTTGAAGGTCCAGCTACCCTACTATTACCCACAAGGATAAAGGAACAGCACCACTGCTTGATAACTAGAAAGTCCCAATGTGTGTCAACCTCCGTGCTCCGTGGCAAGACAGACTGGCAAAAATGCCCAACCTTTACTCACATTCGAGAAAACACTCCCAACAAGATTGCTTGCTCAAAAATCGAAGAGGAACCACTCTCTGAATCTCGAGAGCCAGACTCCCAACAGGATTACTTTCTCAAAAATCGAAGAGACACTGCTCTCCGAATCTCAAGAGTCAGACTCCCAACAGGATTGCTTTCTCAAAAATCGAAGAGGCACCTCTGAATCTCGAGAGCCAGATCCCCGACAGGATTGCTTGTTCGAAAATCGAAGAGGCACCGCTCTTTGAACTTCGAGAGCCAGATTTCCTTGGATAAAGCTTGTCTGCAATCTTCACACGTAACATCAGCTTTCCAGATACCACATACCACTTTTTCAAAGCGCTCTGACAAAGTTAAAACATGTGAAGCTTGCAGCTCCCACTACATTGCTATGACCAAGAAGGGTAAAGGAATATCATTATTACTTGCTCAAAAATCGAAGAGGCACCGCCCTCCGAATCTCAAGAGCCAGACTCCCAACAGGATTACTTTCTCAAAAGTCGAAAAGGCACCGCTCTCCGAATCTCAAGAGCCAGACTCCTAACAGGATTGCTTTCTCAAAAATCGAAGAGGCACCACTCTCCGAATCTCGAGAGCCAGATCCCCGACATGATTGCTTGTTCGAAAACCGAAGAGGCACCACTCTCCGAACTTCGAGAGCCAGATTTTCTTGGATAAAGCTTGTCTGCAATCTTCACACGCAACATCAGCTTTCCAGATACCACATACCACTTTTTCAAAGTGCTCTGACAAAGTTAAAACACGTGAAGCTTGCACCTCCCACTACATTGCTACGACCAAGAAGGGTAAATGAATAGCATTACTACTTGTTGTTAGGGAGACTCCTATATATGTCGACCTCCATCCTCCACAGACAGGCAGACCTGCAAAAATGCTCAACCCTTCCTCATATCTGAGAGGGCACTCCCAACGAAGCCTCTCGAAATACTCAGCTTTCTTCCCCCCCCTCAAAATAATACATATGCAAACCGGCCACACCAGAGCAAGAGTATCTCATATCGTCAGGGTCAAAAGCAAGAGTATCCCATATCATGCTTTTTCCCTGTCTTTTTTTTTGCCATTGTTCTTACCTGCAAGACAATGAGAAAGATAGCAATTAGTCAGCACTTGGAATCAAGCTTCCAGTCAGGAACTGACTGCATGGAATCCCTTGCCTGATTACTTACCTGGCATTGCTCTCGAGTACTCATCTTCAACATCTTATGCTTCCAGAAAATATACCACATCTGCTTGAGGAACAGATAGGGCAAGTGAGAATGATACAAGGAAGCATGTGGAGACAAGCGTAACAGAACACATGCCGATTTATCTATTACTTCGTCAACAGCAAAAGTATCCCATATCATCAAAGTCGAACGCACTCTTGATTTGATGGACTTGTTTTGACCCTCAAATTCTTGAGTCGACCTTATACTCTGGAGGAAACCAGAAAACCCTCCAGCCCAGTTCAAGAATAAGCCTATGGAAAGTTACTTCTTCAAAAGCAAAAGTATCTCATATCATCTCTTCTCCATTTGTTTCTCCTTATCCTTGTTGTTGTTTACGACACAAGGAGAAGGAGAACAATCAACCGAAAGCCGAAGTCGAACCTCCGATCTAGGTTGCTTGCTTGGAAGTCTGATTGTTTACCTTGTCTGTTACCTCTTTCAGCCAATCTCCTAGCTCGGCGACTTAGGGGACTCCTACTATAGGGTTTTGTATCGCACTTGACCAAGCCCGAAACTACAAGTAAGCCTCAAGTGAAATTGATACATTACCTTGTACATCTTCATCGGTTAAAGATACCACCCCTGGATGGAGGAAAAGTACTTCCAGAGAAGATGCCACATCTACATATGAGACAGATAAGGCAAGTGAAAATGATACCACACTTCTGTACTTAGAAGTTTCGTGATTACTCAATAGCTTGGATCTTGCAAGTCCCCAACCGAGGAGCTTCCCTCACTCGGGAACTTAGGGGAGCACTGTTTGTACCATACTTGACCAATCTTGAAACTACTGAGCACCGGTCAATGTTATACCGTTAAGGACCCAGAAGAGTTTCCCTCCAACCAGGAGGCCAATCACAGCGCGACACGTGTTAACATCAGAAGCCAATCATATAGCGACACGTGTCAACATCAAAAGCCAATCACAACATGACACGTGTCAATGTCAGAATGAAACTAGAAACTCTCTTCTATAAATAGAGATCATTCTCTCACAATATTTCCTAATGTCATTTGTACTAAATCATTCACTTGTACTCACTAAATGAGAGCTTGAACCTATGTACTTGTGTAAACCCTTCACAATTAATGAGAACTCCTCTACTCCGTGGACGTAGCCAATCTGAGTGAACCACGTACATCTTGTGTTTGCTTCCCTGTCTCTATCCATTTACATACTTATCCACACTGGTGACCGAAGCAATCTAGTGAAGGTCACAAACTTAACACTTTCTGTTGTACCAAAGTCCTCACTGATTTTGTGCATCAACACATTACAACTTTTTTCACCAAAAGAAGTCGTTAATGATAGTAAAAACGTACATACAACATCATGTTAAACGTGTCTC
The DNA here is from genome assembly GCA_035220775.1 of Malus fusca. Lineage (NCBI taxonomy): Eukaryota > Viridiplantae > Streptophyta > Magnoliopsida > Rosales > Rosaceae > Malus > Malus fusca. Next base: position 8,415,170 of record CM069069.1, read on the forward strand.
TTAGAACATTCAAGAGACTATACATGTTAAAAGAACATCATAACCCTTCAATTATAAACACATCAAAAATACAATTTAATTCTTCAATCATGGAGGACCCTTAGTCCTAAACCCTAAACCCTAAACCCTAAACCCTAGTCACGAGGACTAAAACATGGCAAGCTCGAGAACTTCATAGAGGATCTACGAGGAAAATACTGCACCAATCTCTAATAATTTTGCAATCGTTCGCAAAGAATATGAGAGTCGAGTTTCCTTTGCAAGCGCACAAAACAAAAACACCACCACCTCAAACATCTCATTGAACTTGTAATTATGCGTTAAATCTAGAACATGCTCCAATCAAGTTCAAACAACTTCTACTCGGATCAAAATTCTAACAAAATAAGGTTTCGTTTACCTATATATATAAATTTCACAAACTCACTACTAAGAGATATATGTCGAACTTGCATCCGTGCGTTAAACCTAGAACATGTCTTTGAACTAGCATCCTTGCGTTAAACTTAGAACATGCTCCAACCAAGTGAAAACAACCTCCACTTGATCAAAATTCAAGAGGACTGTACGGTTTCATATATATATATATATATATAATCACAAAACAAATGAGAACTTTTTCTTCCATGGAAAACCAATGCCATTTGGGTTTTCCAAGGGATACCAAAAGAAAAAAAAAAGGTTCAGATAAATGTTAAATCTCCAAAAGCATATAGAAAAATTTAAGATGAGCTTCCCTCAAAGTTGGATCCCATGGCTCATAATAATGGACAAAAGTTAGGCAGTGGGGGGTCTTCTTGTACGTCTCCTGAAATTAAGAGAGCATGGGCTGGTGGCGCCCCCATTGTCCAATCATGTAGCAACAGGTAGGACCATCGACATCAATCATTTTCAGCAGATGCCTGTGGTCGGAAGGAATTGGATCCTCTTCGAGGTAAATCCTCGAGATCCTTCTAACCTAATAATACTGGCGTTGAATTTTGATTCAACGCCTACAAACAAGGAGATCATTTTAAAAGTTATAATAATTGTAGCCGTTAGATCAAAATCCAACTGCCCGTGTTTGTGAGTCAGGAGGATCCAGAGGCTTTGCCTCGGAGAGCATCCAATTCCTGGTTGGAAAACCTTATTGCCACGTAAACCACTAATTAGTTCTTAACCTAGAATCCGGATCCTCTTTGTAAGGATCATGTAGATTCGTGAATCATATATGTTCATCGTACATCGTGAGGTCAGAAATCATTTTAAATATTTTTATTTTAAATTAAATACAAACAGTACCTAACAAAAACTGACAGCACGATATATAATGTACGGACACAATTCATGAATTTTCAGGATCCTCACCAAAAGGATCCGGAGAAACCTGTTGGCTTAACCTAAACGCGTCTGAATATATATCCATTACTTCTTGCTTAAAAATTTCTTTTATTCTTGTTTTTCATGGGCCATGTGTATTACGTTTTGACTTCACCGTTTAAGATTTAGAGTTTAAATACTAAGCAGGGAATAACTTTCACGCGGGAGAGGCATCTTTCAACCTTTCACTTTGATTCTCACGCATGTATTCTAATTAGACCTCACATAGTCGGCAATGGCCATGAAAATAAATGTCATTTAAGTTGTACTTTACGTGATGATTTTTTAGAGCACTAATAACATCTTTTAATTTTAATTAGAATTTGAATGTTGCAAACATTCAAGGTCGGAGCTAGCTATAGACTCCATGAGTTATAGCCTAGTGCAATTCTTGGTAAATTAGAAATTACTATTGAGATTTAGCCTAAATTTGTGAAAAATAAATTTTAGCCCATCCTAATTAAATCTAATTTACACTCCATACTTCAAGACAAGAAAAACATCAACCCACTCAAGTATAAATTCTTAGCTCTACCCTTGTAAACATTGACATAAACGATGTCCTTTGAAACTTACTAACTTAACATAACATCAGTTTGATCCAGGTGATCAAAACCACACATGTTCACAATAATTCGTGATCATGTGATGAAGACTCAGCAATATATGTTTTCAATAACATATTTCTTATTCCCCATCTTTTGTTTGCAATAGTTCCATTTAAGGAAGTAAAACTAGGAAATTTACCGACACTCTTAAATGAATGTAGATCCTACCATTATATGTGAATCTTATTTATATTAAAGAGTGTCACTTTTATGTACTTAAATAACAATGCTAGTTACTTTATAACTATTATATTTTTGCAATAACAAGGTTTTGATTTTAATTTTAGTTACTTTAACTAACATTTATTAATTTGTACTTTATACGAAGATGGACGTCTATGCATGGTTACCTCATAATCTTTTTGTTTGGACACCATTTAATATTGCATGCAAATCATCGTGCTTACTGCTGCCGATATTATCTTTGAAATGATCAACGTGCAGGAAGATTCCAGTTGTTTATAAATCGATCCGAATCGAAAAGCCTGAATTATGGTTGGTTAGTGGTGTTGGAATCTAATTCTCTCCATGAATTTTTCACAGAGTACGGGCTTTTCGCTCATTTCCATGCAAAAAGCTACACATTCTACTTGTGGAGAGATTATATTAGTTGGAAAAAGGAAGCAAAATTGCAGCCTTAACATAGTAACTTGTCCATTTGATCCCTCTCTCTCATACATCCCCACAGGGGCTAACCTCTTTGCGCGTAGACAGATATGTACGTGGACCACAATGACCAGTGCACTTTCGAGAGAGAGAGAGAGAGATATATATATATATATATATATATATATATATATATATATATATATCTGTGTGTGTGTGCGCGTGAGTAAACTTAAACTATAATAAATGAGAAACGAATGGTTTCATGGCTGGACCTAATAGCCAACTTTTTTGTTACGAACCCTGCATGGATCAAGCATTATGTGGGGGTCAACTAAAAAAGCAAGGTTCTTCGAATCTCCATCCAATCTTAGTGAGAGATGATATTCGTACCATTTCTCTATCATGCCTATAGTTTGTAACAAGTGGCTGCGTGTGCATATTGATCATAGAGGGCAACAAGAGTCAGAAATTGGCTAGCTGGAGCACTTCTAAACTAGCTAGATACGCGCACCACATAAGTTCAAATCTTTAAATTGAACTAATAATAATTGGATATAAGTTTGAAAAACATATGGAAAACATATATTTGTAAGGACAGTTAGCTCCTAAGTAAGTATAGTAATTATTTACACTACTCTTGAAAAAAAGGTATCGGTATCTCTGATTTGAACGATAATTATGTAATACAATCTTGTCCATGCATAACAACTTATCTTGACAGAGTAATAGCATGTCCATAACATAAACACCAATCTTGTTAACTTGCTCTTTATGCTGAGAAAAAAACCTTAGTTGATAGAGAGAAAAAATAGAAAAATTCCTTTATCATCGGCCCCTACCTTTGGTTTTGGGATCGGTCGCAATCCCTCTTGGTCTCTTCCCTCTCTTCGCCTCCATATTCTTCCTATCTTCTAACTACTATCTTCTTCTAGTTGTGATTACTCTTTCGCTTTGATTAGAAGAATATTTGTGGTTGTGGTTGTGGTTGCTCTTTATTTGTCAAGAAGAGCCTTTGTAGAAGAAGAGAGTGTGAATAGATCAAATGAGTTGGAGATGATCAAATGTCGCCCGTTAGATCAAATGAGTTGAAGATGATCAAATGACATAAATTAACAAGGGGTGTGTGAATAGAATATATCTCTCTCTCTCTCTCTCTCTCTCTCTCTCTCTCTCTCTCTCTCTCTCTCTCTCTCTCTCTCTCTCTCTCTCTCTCTCTCTCTCTCTCTCTCTCTCTCTCTCTCTCTCTCTCTCTCTCTCTCTCTCTCTCTCTCTCTCTCTCTCTCTCTCTCTCTCTCTCTCTCTCTCTCGTAACCTTGCACTATAAACTTGACAATTATAAAATAAATTATGTAATCTTGCTAACCTTGCACTATAAACTGGACAATTATAAAATAAATTATGTAATCTTGCTTTTCGTTTTCCTATTTACATATTCGTGTCATTTAATTGTATTAGATTTTGTGAGCGATAAAATATGTTTGCTCCATAATTTATGTGAGTGTGTGTATATACAAATGTGACCGGAATAAAAAATTTATTGATCAGATCATATATAACTTAGTCCATCTTCAATGCAAGATCGAAACTCAAATCTGACGTTTATCTAAGATTCAAACATATTGTTTGGGCATAAATAAAAATAAGAAAAACTAATGAAAAAATGCTTGAAAACTTTGAGTTTTAATGATAAGGACAAAATAGTAAAGTGAATAGTACTAGGATTGACTTTTTAGTGTAAAAATGTGGTTTTTTGTTAAAGTTAACAGTACCGGGAGATTTTCGTTAAAGTCCCATAAAAATAAGGTTTGCTATGAGATCAAATTAGTTTTATTTACGCAAAAGTTGCACAAATCAAGCCCATCAACTTTAAAGCCTAATTTGAAATCCTATCTCAAGGTTCGAACGATCACCTCACTCCATCCCAACTTGTCTGAGGGCTCAGACAAGATTCTCGTTGAGGAACGTTTACACGCAGACGACCAGACTCAAGAATATCTCACCTCTTTAAATGCCTATACACGCACGCATCATCTGACACGCTCATGTTACTATCGCGATCGTGCAAACCACCACAAAGCACAGTTGAAAACCACTTACCAGGAATTAAAGTCACTGTCAGTGCCAAATGACATATTTACCCCTACTCCAACTCAGCAATATGATCGAAGTCGCTCATTCTCCATTGCCTATAAATAGAACCAGAGGCCTTCAAGCAGAAAACCTTTGTCAAAATTCAATCTTTACGACTAAACAAAAACTTGAGTGATTCTTCAATCAACCCAACTACTTTTTGCTACAAACCTAATTGCTTTTTAGCAAACCACTAGCTCCTTAGCTACAATCTTAAAAGCCTTCGAAGCAAACGATGCCTATGATCCCTGAGATCTAAAACTTTTTCAACTCTGCCACCACGTGGTATGCTTCGATTGATTTGTCATTCCAACCATCCTGATGTCTTTTCTAAAGCCCAGATTTTACTTTTATAAACGCTTGTAATCTTCACTTCATCATGAATTCTCATGAACTGATTACATTTTGTTTTTCGCTTTAATTTCCATTTCACTTTCATTTACTTTTTAGGCAAGCATACACAAAATTACACTAGATTTTAAGTCTTCATCCACTCAAGGCACATAAAAGACTTAGCCGAACCAACGTCTCACTCGGTGCACAATCACTTGGTTAAGAAGTCCAATTTACGCACAACTTTCCCACTCACTCAAAACACAAACACTTTCTGTTGACAACCTCCAACAGTGGCACACCTCTCTTTCACTCGTGTCATCTCGTGGCACCGAGATTAAAAACAACATAAATGTAGCAAAGTCTTTGGAGAATTGCACGAGATGACACGAGTGAAAAAGAGGCATGACACTGTTGAAGGCATGACATGTATATGTGTTGATGTTAAAATTCAGATGGATGAAGTCTTTTAGGAGTGGAATTGCTCTTAGAGATGTAACATAACTGTAGCAAAGTCTTTTGATAATTGCACGTGCAACTCTGACAGCAAATGGATAGATAGATGCTAATACATAATCAGCGAAGTACCAATATTAGTTTGCTGGTTTGCTTTATAGACTAGCTAGCTAGGAGCCTAGGACGCGTGGTTAGCCTAGCCATAGGAGAAAATAACTAGGGATTTGGGCCATCCGGATTCAAATCGTGGCAATCCTAGGGATTTCACATATTAGTCATTTATTATGCATTGTACGATCAGAAATTATTTGATTTTTTTTATTTAAAATTAAATACAAATAGTACTTAATAAAAATTAACCGTACGATATACGATAAATGATTAAGATGCGAAAATTTTTAAAATCCCCACAAAGTGAATTCGGATAAAATTCTCTACCAATAACTAGCACAACCGCAAAGCTAGTACTGAACTGACCGCTGCTGTGGGAGTGAACAAATCTGCTACCAAAGATTAAAGCAGCTCTTCTTCATGCATGCATCAGCACAGCTTTAATCTGATCAAAAGAATGATCTGGACTGATAACCTATCACAGCTTCACAACACATGAGGATCGACCAAACATATATATCTCCAGAAAAAAAAAATATATATATATATATATATATATATCTATATGTGTGTGTCTCTGTATGACGACAAAAATAATAAAATTTGAGACAAGGTTGGCTGGTTTGGTATTGCTGTGCTTTGAAAAAAAACTGTGAGAATAAACTCATTTTTGTTGCTTCACGTTTTTAGATTTTTTTCACCTAAAATTGTGAAAATAAATTGTTTTTAAGTGTTTACCAAACATTTTTTTAAGCTCAGCTTTTTTTTATACCCATTTTTTATAAAAGCACATTAGTATTAAACCAGTACTTAGTCTAGCCAAGACTGCATGCTGAGATTAGCTAGGGTCCGGAAGACATAATAACATTGTAGAAACTAAAGTTATTTTCAGTTCTTTATCCTTCGACTAAGCTGTATTTTAGATCATTGCTGATCTTCAGCTTGGCATTAGGTTGACGTATATCGTTACACTTTTCAATCTTTATTAGAAATTTAAGATGATTATTGATTAGGAATTCATTCAGTTTTTAAGATAAGCGAAGTTAATTCACTTTAGTGTAGTAAAAGGCAGAAAACAACTATTTACTGTTATACTTATAAAATAGTTTTTTCTTTAAAGGGATTGTACCGGTAGTTATACGCATTTATATTTGTTTTTTTCTTAATTAGAATTACGCTTTTACTATTGTATACTATGTTTTATCAGAGAAATTACTTTCCAGAGTGCTCGAAACCCCACGTCACATTTGACACATGCTTTACCCCTCCAATCAGTTGATGCCACCAGCTGCCCCACTAAATTTGAATTCACTATCCTACATAATAATCCCAAAACTAAATTTTAAATTTGAATCCACTATACTACATGTTTTTGTCAATTCTTACTTCTGCATCAGGTAATCATATATGTATGAAAACTGGGTATAATCTTACTGTCATTCAAACCAAGTTTATTGACACTATCATTCGTAATTCACATAGACAGGTTCATTAACACATGTCTAAGTTTTAGAACAAACAAGACCTCTGTATCTACTAGCTAGTTCACAACATTATCATTCATATATTTTTGACAAAAGTTTCTTTCTATTTCGTACTGTGTTTCAGTTTAATGATTCTAGGGCTGTCGCAATTGTTGCCTTTGAGCTAGTTGTTGGCCAAAATTTTACAGCTAATCAGATACAGAACCAACCCCTAGAGGTCCTTCAACCTATGTATGCTTAACATTAGAAATTAGAACTCACATGCAGAGGTTCATTCACATTATAAACCTACATGAAAGGTCCACCACTCTTCTATGCAGGTTTCATTAACATTACAAACCACATTAATTAATAGGTTCATTAAATCTATTATAAACCACATCCACATGAATATGTTCACTAAAGCAACTCGCCCACATATTAGGTCCCTTAAGTTCAGGTTCATTAAACACATAAAAATTGGATAATTGGTTTCACTATTATAAACCCCATTACTGATCCATTGCCAACCACATACAAAATAATTTGCAGATTCACAACAAAATTTTAAACCAAGGATTGGTTGTTTTCAAACCTGTGAAGAAGGTTTAGTAAGAATCCTTTTCTCACATATTTTAGCTTCACAAACAATACCTAGTGACAGAATTTGTAGAAGCATATAAATTTCTCCAAAGAAAAACAAATTATCCCAGATTCGGAGATTCCACATCGACATTCAGCAACTTCAAACGGGTTATCAATTGTAACAGCTGAATTTATTTTGGTTGGAACAGCCGAATTTAGAGAGAGCGGTAAAGTTTAGGACGTAAATCTCGGGATTAAAGGACAAGAGGTTGCCGTATGGGAGAATGACATATGGGGTAATACTATTTTGGACCACAACTTGGTATTGATTATAGATGGATTAGACCCCACACAAGTACTACGGAACAGAACCGAGATTCATATGCCCCTATAGAAAACCACAAATGTAACAGAATGTCCAAGCCCACAGGAGAAACCCAAAAATCGATTACCGAACCTACTTTGTTGGTATGCGTATTTTCCAAGCTGACACCGATTGATACCGACAGTGTCGGTTACTGACATTCGGTTTTCGATCAGTCCCGTGCGGTTTGTGGTGGTGGTAGCTGATTTGTGACGGCGATGGCAAGAAGGGGGTGGGAGGAGGAATCTTGGTGGTGGTAGTGGTGGCTGGAGGCAATAAGTAGAGTGAGAAAGAGAGAGAGAGGGTTTAAGATGAGTGACGGCTAGGGCATATCGATGACTGGAGAGGATTTCTTTTAATTTATTTTACGTTAATTTAAATATAGGCTAAATTGTAGCAAAGGTCGTTAAGTCATACCATAAGTTTAGTTTTGATCTCTAAACTCTACTAATAGTTGCTCTTATCCTCAAATTATTTCCCGTGTTGCACTTGTGGACTTTTCGTTAACTCCATCAACTTTTAGTTAAGGGGTAAAATGGGTATTTAATCTAAAGTTGAACAAAAAATAATTAAAACTAGAATCGCTTTCTAAATCCTTAAAGAGTTCCGATCATAATCAAGAAGTTCCGTGAATAGGTCACGAGATATTTTAAGGAGGAGTTCTCCCTCAATCCTCGAGGAGCCAAGTCTTTCTCTTTAAAATTTTATTTTCTTATTTTTTGGATGAAATTTCTACTTTACCCCTGAACTTAATGGAAAAGTTGACGGAGTTAATTAAAATGGCTACTAGTGAAACAAATGACATAATTCAAGGATGGGAGAAACTATTAGTAGAGTTCAGATATAAAAATTGAACTCGTAGTATAGATCAGATACCTTTGCTCCAATTTAGCCTTAAATATATTCCTTTTACAACTTAATCAAAACGTTTGAAGTGTCACGGTACGTTGTTTGGTCCAAATATTCATAAATTTGTAGATCTTCTTAACGTCCTAATACAACCGTTGCCATTTCACCAAAAAAAGAAACTCATGTTTGTCATTTACAACCACGTTCTACTGGTATTTCATTACATTTTAAGTAATAATTTTTTAGTTCAAATCCCGTAAATGGCAAGTTCGTAACCAATTTATTCCCCTAACTCTTAAGGTAAATATATCTTTGTATTAAAAGAAACTCATGTTTTAGAAAGAAAAAAAAACACAGAAAAAATAAAAATCTCATATTCCAGTTTTACTCTGTCAAACCACACAGTCGCTATAAAATATGGAAACAGTTGGAGAAGAAGCTTCTGGAAACTCGGTCTATGAAATCCCACACAAACTCGGTCGAGAAGGTTTACTCTGTTATATATCTATATGTAACCATCGGTTCACCAGTATAACCTAATTCACCTTCATACTACTCACAAAAAAGCAAGTTTCATTCAAAAGGTTTTTTTACAAGTTTTCAACAATGGCTGCAAAAGGGGAGGGTCCAGCGATCGGCATCGATCTTGGAACCACCTACTCATGCGTCGGCGTTTGGCAGCACGATCGTGTTGAGATCATAGCCAATGATCAGGGTAACCGGACGACGCCGTCCTACGTTGGTTTCACCGACACTGAGCGCTTGATTGGCGATGCCGCAAAGAACCAGGTCGCCATGAACCCCGTCAACACTGTTTTTGGTGAGTATACCTGCATATCTAAACCTCGTTTAATTGTTTTTTTTATTGTTTCGTATCTGCAGATTGCATGCATGATTTGTCTAATATGACCTTTGATTGAAAGATTGTGTGTCTTAGGGTTTCATGGTGGTTTGATAAGGTTAAAGGTTAAATTGGTCATTGTGATTCATTTGTGTATGTGTGATGGCTCAAGTAATCGAATATAAATTGGATTTGATTGATAAGATGGTTTTATTTTATGTAGTTTGTCGCATCTGAAAAAATAAATGTGGATAGCTATTCATATACTATTTGATCACATTTTTAATCAAGAGGTGTATGACATCTCATAATATATTTGATATATATAGTATCTTTTAAAAGAAAACTAACGAAAAGTTTAAACAAAAATTAGTTTTAATGAAAAATGACAAATGAAGGTGTAATGAATAGTAACAGAGAAATGTAAAAATATGGTTTTTCGTTAAAAGTGAACAACACCGGAATGTTTCGTTAAAACTCACATCTTTTAATACAAAAAAAATTAGAAGAAAACATGCCATTTCCTAAGATTTAATTTTGTGAATCACAATTCAGTGTAGCCTTTGTTTCCAATATTTTTTTTATTTTTTTTAGATCATGGATGAATAGAAAAAGAGATTGGGCTCCATGTTTGGACTTGAATGCGAGATGGCTGATTATTGTTGTTGAGTGATGACTAAAGATTTGTGATCACTTGTGTGTGGATTTGATGTTAGGGACAGATAATTAATGTACTTGTTTTAAATGTTTTAATCTCAATCTTTGGTATATCTAAACATGATTTGTGATAGTACAGTTGTAATTGTTGTTTTAGGTTATTGCCATCTTATGCTTTGATTATGATGTTTCCCTTATAATGATTTACTTGATCCGTAATGTTTCTTTCATTATCCTTTTCTTTCTTTTTTTGTCAAAGCTTTAATATCCAAATTTTGACCACTTATACTTTTGTTTGCTCTATGTTAGATGCAAAGCGTTTGATTGGTAGGAGATTCACTGATGCCACAATCCAGAGTGACATGAAGCTATGGCCTTTCAAGGTCATTGCTGGTGCCGGCGACAAGCCAACAATTGTGGTTAACTACAAGGGCGAGGACAAGCAGTTTGCTGCTGAGGAGATCTCGTCTATGGTTCTCACCAAGATGCGTGAAATAGCAGAAGCCTACCTCGGTTCAACCGTGAAGAATTCCGTTGTCACAGTCCCGGCATACTTCAACGACTCTCAAAGACAAGCCACAAAGGATGCCGGTGTGATTGCGGGCATGAATGTTATGCGTATCATTAACGAGCCAACTGCAGCCGCCATTGCCTATGGACTTGACAAGAAAGCAACTAGTGTTGGTGAGAAGAATGTCCTCATCTTTGATCTTGGTGGTGGCACTTTCGACGTTTCCCTTCTTACAATCGAAGAGGGTATTTTCGAAGTCAAATCTACCGCTGGTGACACTCATCTCGGGGGTGAAGATTTTGATAACCGAATGGTGAATCATTTCGTGCAAGAGTTTAAGAGGAAGAACAAGAAGGACATTAGCAATAACCCCAGAGCACTGAGGAGATTGAGAACATCTTGTGAGAGAGCAAAGAGGACTCTTTCTTCCACTGCTCAAACAACTATTGAGATTGATTCGCTGTTTGAAGGTATTGATTTTTACTCCACCATAACCAGAGCGAGATTCGAGGAGCTCAACATGGATCTCTTCCGAAAGTGTATGGAGCCGGTGGAGAAGTGTTTGAGGGATGCTAAGATGGACAAGAGCACTGTCCATGATGTTGTTCTCGTCGGCGGTTCTACTAGAATTCCCAAGGTGCAGCAACTATTGCAGGATTTTTTCAATGGTAAGGAGCTTTGCAAGAGCATCAACCCTGACGAAGCAGTTGCGTATGGTGCGGCCGTGCAAGCTGCCATTTTGAGCGGTGAGGGAAATGAGAAGGTGCAGGACCTGCTCTTGTTGGATGTCACCCCTCTTTCACTTGGATTGGAGACTGCCGGTGGAGTTATGACTGTTCTTATCCCGCGAAACACTACGATTCCCACCAAGAAAGAACAGGTTTTCTCAACCTATTCGGATAACCAACCTGGTGTGTTGATTCAGGTATATGAAGGTGAAAGAACAAGAACTAGAGACAATAACTTGTTGGGCAAGTTTGAACTCTCAGGCATCCCTCCTGCTCCAAGGGGTGTGCCTCAGATCACCGTTTGCTTTGATATCGATGCGAATGGAATCTTAAATGTCTCTGCTGAGGACAAAACCACCGGGCAGAAGAATAAGATCACGATCACCAATGACAAAGGTAGATTGTCGAAGGAAGAAATCGAGAACATGGTTCAAGAGGCGGAGAAGTACAAGGCAGAGGACGAGGATCACAAGAAGAAAGTGGAGGCCAAGAATGCACTCGAAAACTATGCTTACAACATGAGGAACACGGTGAGGGATGAAAAGATTGGTTCGAAGCTCAATCCGGCGGACAAGAAGAAAATCGAGGATGCAGTCGAAGACGCCATTCAGTGGCTTGACGGGAACCAGCTTGGTGATTGTGATGAGTTTGAGGACAAGATGAAAGAGCTTGAGAACCTCTGCAATCCCATCATTGCCAAGATGTATCAGGGTGCCGGTGCTGATGTGGGTGGCGGAGCCCCGGACGAAGATGCTCCTCCGGCGGCTTCAGGCGGTGCTGGACCGAAGATCGAGGAAGTTGATTAAGATAAATTTCTTTATTTCCATGAACTGCTCTTTTGGTTTGGGTAGTCACAGTATGTAGTTGGATATGTCTATGTTGCGAATTTAGTTTTTTTATTGGTGCTATGGTTTATGAATTTCAGTTCATATTTTTCATTTTCCATCCTACTCTTTGTGACCTATGATTAATAATCTTTTCATTATCCTAAATTTTCTTTTGCTACCAATCTTGTTTTATTCTTTTAATTTAGGTGAGTTTGTTTCAAACACACAATGGTATTGTTTGGACTGTGTCATCGTTCTCGCCAAACTGTTAGGGTTTGCAACAGTAATGTTGTTGATCCTAAATTACCGTAGCATGACAGATTGGTTTCTAGTTCGATGCTCACATCTAACACATCGCTATCGGACCGGGAGGATGGCCTCTCGGGCTGAGAAGTGAGCTTCTCGAACACGAATGTTGAGCCAATTCAACTCATGTTGATAAGAGCATTTACTAAAAAATAAAGATAAAACAAAGCCTTTGTTATACCGAGGCAAAGACTTAAGGCTAGGTTGGTATTAATGTGCTTTTTGAAAAAACAATTGCTTTTGTGGCAGTGAGAAAATAATTAGTTGTAAAATAAAGCAGTTTAATGTTCGGTAAACTTTAGTTATAAAAGTGCTTTTAACAAAAAATAATAATAAACAGTGTCTGAGTGTTTAGTAAAATTTTATATAAAACTACTGTAAATATTCAAAAACCACGAAAATGGGTACGGCGGTGAATGTGGAATATAATGTTTATCTTAAGAATTTTTTTTCATAATGTGTATCTGTGACATCCCACATCGCCCAGGGGAGTGATCCTTAAATGTATATTCACATCCCTACCTAGCACGAGGCCTTTTGGGAGCTCACTGGCTTCGGGTTCAGTAGGAACTCCAAAGTTAAGCGAGAATGAAGCCAGAGCACTCCCAGGATGGGTGACCCACTGGGAAGCTGCTCGTGAGTTCCCAAAAACAAAACCGTGAGGGAATGGTAAGCCCAAAGCGGACAATATCATGCTACGGTGGTGGAGCGGGCTCGGGAAGTGGTCCGCCCCGGGCCGGGATGTGACAAATGGTATCAGAGCCAATCCCTGGCCGGAAGTGTGCCGACGAGGACGTCGGGCCCCTAAGGATGGTGGATTGTAACATCCCACATCGCCCAGGAGAGTGGTCCTTAAATGTATATTCTCATCCCTACCTAGCACGATGCCTTTTGGGAGCTCACTGGCTTCGGGTTCCGTAGGAACTCCGAAGTTAAGCGAGAAGGAGGCCAGAGCATTCCCAGGATGGGTAACCCTACTGGGAAGTTGCTCGTGAGTTCCCAAAGAGGGAATGGTAAGCCCAAAACGGACAATATCGTGCTACAGTGATGGAACGGGCCCGGGATGTGGTGGACCCGGGCCGGGATGTGACAGTATCTTCCCTATTCACTTACCTAAAAAAGAGGACCATCAAATAACTTAACAGAACTTAAATCTAATTCAATTTTTAAATAAATTAGAGAAAAAAAATATTTTCTCAATTAAAGAGAAGAAAAAGAGGATATTTTCATAATTCATTTTTAAAGTTACTTAGGTTTACAGATCAATGGAAATTTTCATTAAACCAAATTAGCAACAGAAATTTTCAAAAACAATATGTCCAGAAATTCCCATACCTATTGAATCAAGCAGGGAAATTATACGTGAAACACGGTGGTACTATCCACACACCCCTCTTAATTTTCGGATGTCAAATCAAATGAATTGACGATTAAAGGACAAAAATGGGTGTGTGGTAATTGATGACTCCAAATAATCATAAATCAACTTAAACAACGTTCCCTACAAAGCCAAACTACTTCCTTCCCCTGCTCAGCCTCTGCAAGTGGTAATTGATGCTTCCCATTGACTTTCTGTTTTTGTTGCTCTGTAGCGAAAGGGTCAGGTGTATTACGATAGACTTCAAGGAATGAAAAGAATCGATGCAAAAAACGGAGAACAAAATGAAGATGCATAATCCAAAGGAGAACAACGAAAAATCTACCTGAGCCTCCATACAAGTACCCAAAAGTTCCTTCTGCTTTACACACTTATCATCACAGAGCTGGTTAGTAGCCATGCAGTTGAGAAATGCTATCATTTCCTTCATGCAAGGTTTGTGAAAAGTCCCAAATTTCTTTGGATTTATATATACCGTACCAACCTTCCGACCCATTTTATGATTCGAAGAACACCTATCCAAGCAAGAAACTGTTAGGTGCACCCAACTTTTGAAAGAAGATTGGAAAAGTTCAGTAGCAAAGAAAATCGAATACATCATGAGAAAAGCTACAATAAACATGACCACAACCACCGCTTTGTATTTAAGTTAAACAACTACTTTCACCAAGGTGGAAGGTGCTCATGCAAGGTCTTATCCCATGAAAATCTGGGTTCAAACTTACATAAACATTTTACATAAAGCGGCAATGCTGTAACCTTTTGCAGTTCAACTACTAACAAAAAATGCCCCCATAAAACCCAATGTGTTGCCCAGATTAGAACTCCAACCTGCAAATCAACCAAGTCTCATCCCAAGACAGTACAATCGGATGTCCACCAGAATTGTCTCAATCTACTCACTAAGAAGAAGTTCAAAAGACGGTTTTTGGGAACAAAGGGTTTTTGGATTTGTCTCAATTTACTCAATTTTAATTGTGTGCTACGAAAGAAGCTTCCTTCATCTACTGCACGTATAAACCCTATGAAATCTCACAATCAAATGCATTATAAACAATATCGCATAGACAAGTATTTAAAGGATCTCATACAGTGATCATTAAGGCATAGTTTTACAGATGTAGTATTTGTGTTCTTGTCCAAATGTAGCTTGCGCATCCATCATATGTTTTGCCTACTCACTCTACCGTACAAAAGGTTTGATTTGTAAAAAGGAAAACAATTGAAACAACTAAGCGCTGAAAGAACTTGTATTTCAATGAATGAAATGCACCATCATTGAAAAATTCTTTCGGCCTCCAGTTCCACCATAGCAGAAACAAGGGAGCTCACAAACTTTGACAGAGGAAAATTACAAAGCTTGAAAACCAATAGTACACACTCTATTAAACTATCAAGACAAGTTCAGTTAAATGTTATAAAGCTTGAAAACCAAGACGCGGCACAATCAAATCTTCTTTCGGTTCTCAGCAAGCCCAATAATCAGTATGGATTAAAAACAGTAATGAACAAAAACCCAGTTTGCACTGTAACTGAGAGGAACATATAAACCCCCACTCGCAGCGTAAATCAGCGAGGGCAAACTAACCCGCTTACAGCGTAAACCAGCTAATAAGAAATTATCCAGTTGCATAAATTAACCCAGCAAGAACAAATTAATCAAGTCACGGTGTTAATCGGCAATCACAAAATTGCCCCAGTTGCAGTGCAAATAGATGGATAAGCACTAGATGCAAAATGCTAATTAAATTCAATTAAATTAACAAACTTTACATGTTCCCCCAATTTTCACAACCTACGGAACACCATTTGGATCAAAATCAAGTAAAAACTAGGTAACAACGGAAACCCAATTCTACACACACAGAAATAAAAGCATGATAAATTTAGAAGAAATGGAGGAAGGGAAGAGTAAATTACCGAGTCGGTGGCTCTAACCGCGGAGAAAGAGAGAGTGATAACAAGCGACAATGGCCGCTCTAGGGCTTGCTGGTTTTTCAAAACGTTCTTCAATTTTCAATTGGTGATTTCCAGAGAACGCCGAAGTTGTTCGCAAATGGGACTGAGAGTGAGAGCAAAAGGCCCTGAGCTGAATTGGGCTGACAAATTCTTGGACAATTAGCTTTGGGCTGGCCTATTAAAATAGACAGATAAAATGAAAAATAAAAGGAAAATTGGATTTTTAGAGTCTCGTTCTTTTGGTCGCCAGACTAAAACTTTATGGTCAGCGTTTAGGCAATAAACCCACACCAGGTGACTATGAAGTTTTAGCTTGACAACCAAGAGACCGAGACTCTAAAAATTCCTTCTTTTTTTTTTTTTTTTTCCGTGAGCATAAGAACGGAGCATGATTAATCGTAGTAAAATGAATGATAAACACGAACAGAAAATGCAAAGCACATCAATCTCAATTAGCAAAATGAAATAATCTTGCAAGCGCTCCGTTAATCTCATGATTAAAATTCAAAGACAGGTTTGCTAATTTGCTATGCTAATAGGCCAATTTGCACATTAAACATTTCCATTGGTAATCTACTTGTAATAAGACTAATACTAAGCATTCATTGATTTCAATCAATAAAATGATTGCAAAACCACCAAAATTATCTCCTTAACACCCAAGTCTGCAGATCATTGAACATTCCTTTAGAGTGAAAAGAATTTTACAAAAAAATTAAGTCACACGTTGAATAAAAAAATAGAACAGAATGACACTTTTTCGAATCGAGGTGGGTTGCCCAAACGGCGAGAGAAAACTCAAGGATCGCGGGGATGAGCGTGAGGTGGACGAGTGGTCGACGTCGAGGGAGGACTGAGTGAGGATGGTTGTGGGTAGGCCTGGCATTTTGGACCCAACCCGTTAACCCGACCCGACCCAACCCGTTAATATTTGTATTTGGGTGGATGCTTAACGGGTCGGGTCACTAACGGGTGAACCCGTTAACAACCCGTTAAATAACGGGTCACTTTGGGTCAACCCGTTAGACCCGTTAGGACCCGTTAACATCCGTTAGCACCCGTTAGTTGATGATATTTTAGTAATTTTAGTAAAGTCTTAATAACAAAAAATAAACTTTATGCAAAAAAAATAATAATAATAATTGTTAACGGGTGTTAACGGGTGAAACGGGTGACCCGTTAGCTTAACGGGTCGGGTTCGGGTGACCCGTTAGCTTAACGGGTTGGGTTCAGGTGACCCGTTAACTTAACGGGTCGGATTGAACCCGACCCAAACCCAATAAACCCGACCCGTTTACAGGTCTAGCTGTGGGTGAGGCTGAGCTGAGGCGCGAGTCAGGCTGAGCTAAGAGTGAGGCGCGGGGGGGGGAGGAAGGGGAAACGAAGGAAAGGAAGTAGATTAATAGTATCCGTGGTGATAGAGTAATTAGAAAATAGTTTATGTGGTGAAAAAACTAAGATTTAAGCCTCTGTGGTAAAGTCAATTAGGATTTATGCCAAAAATTGAAAATTTCATCAATTTTCTGTTAATTATTAGCACGTGAGCCATACATTTAGGTTAAAACAGAACTCTTCATACACATATTAGGCTAAAACGGACCTCTCCGTTAATTGTTAACACGTGGGGGTGGCTCAAGTGCTATTAATTAACAAAAAGTTGACTAATTTTTCAATTTTGGGCACAAATCCTAACAAACTTTACCGCATGAGCTTAAATCCTAGTTTTTTTACCGCATGGGCTATCTTCCAACTACCATATCACCACGGGGATTATTAATCCAATTAAGCCTTTATATAATTTTGATTCGAATTTGAGGCAACAACAGCAGTTGGATTTCCAACAGTAAAAACAAAATAAAAAAATTTGGGGCTACGCCATATGGTGTGTCAAATTTTAACGGCCAAGAATAATCCAACTCTAAAAAATTAATACAAAGTTCACACTTAAAAAGTACACTTCCAAAATCCAAAAAAAAAAAAAAAAAACTCGCAAATTAAACAAATGGAGGATAAGACGAAGAAAATATTAAAAAATAGGGGTATGATATCCACACATCTCATTTTACTTCTCACACACCTTTTTAATTTTCGGCCGTCGGATCGAATGAATTGAAGAAGATCAACGGACATAAATTATCAAGGGGTGTGTGAGAAGTAAAATGGGGTGTGTGGATAGCACACCCCTAAAAAATATATTGCCCTTGCCCTTCCTCCTTTAAAAGTGACGACTTGCACAAAGTTAATTACTGTTTAGAGTGAATAGTAAGAGCAATTTTATTGTCTTTGCCCTCCAATTGTTCTTGTCCTCCAAAAACGAGTGGAGATGCTTTAAGAGCGGCTGCATGTAATGTGTTCTGGAAAGTTAAAGGGTGAGAATTAACATCACGTCCATTGTATGGAACAAAGGTAACAATTTACCGTTAGCAATCAAGGAGTATGATTTTCTCCCCCCTTATTTTCCTCTCCTTTCCTCCCTTCCTCTCACACTTTCGTTTTGGTCATTTTCTCTCTATAAAAAATTCAAAACAAAATGTTGATGTGGCTTAATCGTAATCGTTTAAAAAAAATGAAGAAAAGAAATATTAGGAAGGGAGAGTATCCAACTCCAACAATCAAAGCCAACATTGCAAAAAGCGAAGGAGGATCCTCTCTGGATCTTCTTTGTGAGGATCCCGGTAATCCTCCAATCACATCCGTTCATCGTACATCATGCGGTCAAAAATCATTGTAAATTTTTTATTTAAAATTGAATATAAACAGTATCTGACGAAAACTAACAGCGCGATGTACGATAAACGGACATGATTAGAAAATCTTCAAAATTCTCATAAAGAAGATCATTGGGATCCTCACAAAGATGATCCGGATAGGATAGGATGCTCATCCGGAGAGGATCCTCATTCACAAAAAATGCAAAAGTAGCTATCATGTCAGATATACAATCGACGTCTTTCTACTATTTCTGCTGGCCAGTGCATAGGCAATTAGGCATACCAAAATTCCTAGGACCCTTGTACCTTATGTCAAACTCCCAAATATTCAACGCTCAAGCAAGTTGATCTGTTGATGGATGATGAGCGAGGGAAACAAAAAGAAAAGTTGGTGGATATATGGTCCCTTCTCAATATCTAAAGTTCCAACAGCACTCCACCAATTTGCACCAAACAGGCAACTGATCAAGTTGCTTTCTTCATCTTTCTTGATTGCCAATTGTCCATAATTCAAATTGCTTTAGCTTGAAGGCGTAGAAATCAGTCATTTCACAAGCATTTATTGATTATCTAATCTCTTAAGGCTTGATGGTTGAAAGAACTATACTAATTTAAAATCAACTGATAATGTTTGAAATGTTAAAGAATTGTTAATTCTTTGCATTTCTATATTTTCAACGTGATACTCTCACTGCCATGTAATCCTTTGGTGACATGCAGTATTAGAATCATTTCAATCTCAAACTTTCCATGTGTTTAGCAACATTTATGAAAATATGAAAGGTTCGATTTTCTTTGTAAAATTTGTAACCCAATACTACATCATGAACTGGATCAACTAGAGCGTACACTCATTACGTGATATATGATTCCTTACTTCTCCAATTCATGTATTAAGTAAACAAGCCTTAAGATTTAAGTCAACTCATCGTTCAGCTTATTTGCAAATCTCAGATACATTTATCTTAACACAACGGGTATACAATCGTTTAACTATTGTCTCTCTCATAGTATTCATCATGTGAACAACACCTAGTCGATTGTGAGAGGATTAGCGCATACACTTGGTATGTGTAAGTTTTTCTATTATATCGTAGGTAAAATATGACACAAATCTCATCCTCAAACATGCTTTGCTTCAAGCCAAGTAACTCCAATATTCTTAGTCTTATACCAAATAATTATGGCTTCAGATTTGGTCATTGCTAAAATGGCTTCAGACATTATTGCATGCATGTGCGAGTGAAAAAGAAAATTGACAACGACAAATGCAAATTCGCAGCTTGATCTTCATATGTTTGATGGTCATGGCTGCTGTGTCACGTCCAGAGCAAAACTACAAAGTTTCCATCAAGGAACAACTCGATCTGCTTTTGTTTGTCTCTTTATATATCCAGGATAGGCCTAGAAATCTGGCCTAGTTCAAAACAGAGCCAGGCTCCACCTTATTTTCAAGACTAATGTTGAAGAAACATATTATATAATATAATATAATACATTTCAAGAGTAACGTTGAAGATTTCATTTTTTGTTGATGCTACAATATATTTGCATTGAAGGGTGACTGATTTGAGATAAACTACACAATGGGATAATTGTTACAATTTAATATCAAACTCGTAGTTTGTATGAGTCGAATTCAAGACTCTCATTACAAATGTAGAAACTAACTTTTGAGATATGTATATTAGTAGGGGCTCGCTTTGTAACTTTTTTTATTATTTGAGGTAGGTCACAAAATATTTGCGTTAAAATTAATTATTGGATCAATCAACATTTTGCGCTTTTAAGGAAAGGTCAATGAAGAGAAATTCCAATAATTGATATTGATCTTGGTTGGGGAAGAAAATTATTTTCGTTGACTTTAGTTGATGAGCAAAATTGTTTATGTTGATCAATGTTAGAAAATTAAATTTCTATCAACTTATGTCAAAATACGAAATACCTACTAATTATATGTTCGGATGATGAACTTTCAAAATACCAATAAGCTTTTGACTCAATTGTTAAAACGTACTACAAGGACAATGAACAAGGGACTTCCAAAGTACCAATTAACTCCTCAAGAACTATAAAACTTATTACTAAAACCCTACAAATGCACCAAAAACACAATAAAGAGCTTGAATTTAATTTTACAAATAAGAGAATTCAAACTCACATGCAAACTAAACGTAAATGAGTCAGCACATTGTCCTGACCGATTAATCTAATTCACGTTTGCCACATGATTGATCTGGAAACAAATTGAGAAAATGATAAATTAAGTGGGCCCACCGACCCAGGGTTTAAATGGGATGGACCCATAAAATTGACAGCGGCTTTGGGGGTTTTGGACCACAACCCAAATGGAATGGAACTGGCCATGTTTGTTTCCCAGCTCTAATACTTAGCCAAACACACAAGAATGCTTTCTTAACTCAAAACTTCATATGAGTCATTTAGTATTACAGTCTAGTAATAATTTTTTTCACATGTAAGTGAGAGGTTTTAGGTTCGATTCTCGCCAAAGATGAATTTAAACCACATTATTGCTAGCTCATTGTAAGGTTAAACTCACCTCCTCCTTCTTAGTAGTGTAGATAATATCGTTTCTTCCAAAAAAAATAAAAATTCAAAACTTCATATGGAAGGATGTAATCTTTGTCCAAGTTTCCAAGTAGTTCCTTGTCCTTAAGAATTCAAATTTTGAAAATTTGTATTATTGCAGATTAAAATGGAGGAATTGATACTTAACGAATGGGCAACTTTTTGCCAAGTCGCGTGATAACAACGACATTACTTGTTGTTTAGGTAAAAAACCTAACCCTCTCATGCACTCGTTTTCAACCTTTATAACATTTTTTGGTTGGAGTACCAAGTCTTCCTCTAAAGGGCAAACAATCATGACAACTGTCCTTTTAAGCCTTAAATTGTTAAAAGTTTTTCAGTACGAACTTAAAATATCTTTTGATAGTCACGACTCACGATACTAAGAGCTAGTTAGTCTTCGCATTAAGATCCAATAATGCAGATATACTTGCACTTTAGTAGACATAATCATGTGGTAAGCGACATCACATGTCGATCACGGTGATGCATGTAGAGAGGTCGCCATAGCCATTGGTATTACTCTAGCCATTGCTTTTGTGGCATACACATTATACTAAACGACTGCATTTTGGTAGCTAAAGGTTGGGGGAAAGCGTGCTGATTTGATATTAGGGTTTTGTCTTCTTTGAAACAAAACCGTCATTTGGGAAATTTCTATTTAAATTTTTTCACCGGGTCCAAAACGGCATTGTTTTTAAAAAAATTAAATAAATAAAACGAAACAACGCCGTTGCAGAAAACCCAACGCAGCACTAGCTACACCACCAAGGCAGAGGGGCGAAAACCTAGGCTTTAGCTATGAACTCCAGCGAGAGGAGGAGCGGCTTGCGCCTCTATAGCTTCGCCCCTGATGGGATGATTATGAGAAGAAAGCGTTTATATGAGACCTCTCGCCCAAAACTTTTTTCAATATCGAATTGTTCCGTTTGAAGAAGAAAATATGCCATGTTACTGAGAATATACCCATTTGTGTTTACAACACTCATCACACACGGTTGTAGGGAAAATTCTCTCCCCTCCCCTCCCTTTGAAGAAGAAAAATACAAGAAGTCCATAAAGTTAGCTCAAGCGGCGAGAGATAGTAATGAGCTAGGATCAAGATAGATGAGGAATAGATCACCTCCAATGAGTCCCCAAAAAAGGCCAATGAGGGGTGGGACCTAGTACTACTACTACCATCCTATTTCTTGTTAAGTTGAGTCACTCTTAAGCATCTAAGATGGGTAAAATCTGGATTCTGGTGTGCATATTCTGCATTCTTTTAATGGAAAGGAGGGCAGCAACTGAACTAGTGGGTACTCCATTGTCCAATTGTTTCCTTTAAGACCAATTCAAACTGCAGAACACTTTATTCAAAAAACAATTAAATAAGACCCACAAAGCAGATTACCTGTGGATAATTTTTGGCTAATTGCATTAGTTGAACAAATTTCAACAGATGCAATACCCACTTCTGCCCAACATGGCTTAAATGAATACGACTGCACTATGTCGAAGCCACCTAAGAACATAGAGGAACTTACTAACATCGGAATGTCATTGTGGTGGGATTTCACGCCATCACATTGTCACGTTACAGTTCATGAGTGGATAAGAATATCGTCACACAATGTCACGTTACAGTTTTTTGTAACAGAGTCTTCAGACAAGATTATAAACCCTTTTCTGGCAAGCATGCCTTAAATATATCTGTATTTATACTTCATTACTTCCAAATTCCAATTGTAGAATGAAAAAGTGAAGAAAAACAATGTTAAAAGAAAGAATATGTTTAACCTAACCACAAGATAATGAATGATTACTGGTCAAAGAGAAACCTGAGGACATTTGAGGACTGGACAAAAATGATTACCCCACAAGTTCCCCCACTTGAACTAACCAGCACCTTAATAACTCCGCACAATTTGACAGTTTTGTCTGGGAATCCTCCATGAGAGCTCAGACCATCCATGTTTTTTTACCCTACCTAACTCGCGAAAACGGTATCTCAATCTAATAACGCAATCACCTCTAAACAAGCCCCGCAAGCTAAAAAAATAAAAACAATGGCAGTAAAATGAAGAAGATAAAAACCCTTCAACCTCTAAGATTAATAATACAGAAGTAATCCTCCTTCAAAACTAATTAACAGAGATCTCTTGGTAATTAACAGAGATTTAATTGCCCAATCCTGTCAAGTTGGTTTGGACATTGTAGGAGAAGAAGCCAGTGGAAGTACCTTGGAAGAGCTTGGAGGATTCTGATGATTCTCCTTGTTCTTGCCAACAATGAGTCTTATAAAAGACCCATCTCTCTCTTCTGCAGCCATTGTTGAATTTGTTGAAGCTTTCACCCCACAATCTTGAGCTGCAGAAGATGCAGACCCACCATTTTTAGCTGCCCTTTTCTCAGCTTCCTCCATCAATCTCCTCAGCAGCTTCTCCTCTGCATCTCTCAAGAACTTGAACTTTGGAGGGGGTGAAGATCTCAGCCTGTTCATATCAGCTTCTGTGGAGGATTCAAAGAGGGGGTTGAATCCATGGTGTTTGTAGGCCTCCAAATTGCTCAAAGGTGAAGACTTTACTGATGGGGAAGGCATAGGGGAGAGAAAGGGTGTGTCCACTGCCAAAATAATATCACTCAAACTTCTAGTCCTTGACCCTTTTCTGCTACTTCTAGATTTCCCATCTTCTGATTCCAAATCCTCCTTTTCTTCCTCCTTGATTGTGAACAAAAACCTTGGTGGGCCAGCCAGATTGTGCAGCCTCATCAGCTCTGAGATTTCCACATTTTCTTCCCCATTGAGCTTCAACAGCAAATCCTTGCTAGAACCCATTTCCAAATCTGGCTCGCTACTTCCATTGACATTCACATCTGGCTCTCTCAAATTCTCATGGGAATTTGAATTTCCATTGCTGCGGGTGTGAAAAGAATTGGGTTTTCTGAAGCAATTAAAATGGAAGATTTCCTTTGCATGGCTGCTGATGTAACCATCATCTTCTTCCTCCTCAATCTCTCTGTTGGTGATTCTCTTCTTCCCCCATAGCAGGTAGTAAAGCTCTGCAACAAGTCCCAACAGCAGGCACCCAAAAACTATGCCCAACCCAATTCCTAATCCTCTGAAAGAAGTCATCTTTTTCTCTGGAATTTCATAGCCTCACAGCCCTTAAAATCTCTCAGTTTTCTCCACTATAAACAAAACCCACAACAAAAAAATAAGAACCCACAAATTTAAACCACCGACCAAGTAAAATTCTCCATAAATTTAACAGCACTTACCTTTAAAGGCCAAGATTTCAACCATCCAGAAAGGCCACAGCCACCACCGGAACTTGTAGAGAAGTAGAAGAACCAATGGAGAGCAAAGCTTAAAGCTTTGATAAAATTAAATAATTCTTGTTTCCAGCAGATGGTCAAATTAAAATTTTATATTTTGCAAAGCATTCAGTGAAGTAAGGTTTTTGGTTTTGGAGAGGAGGCGAGGAGGCGATTATATTAACTTGACAAATGGAGGATGTGCGTGTGTGGAATGGCAATGGCTGGAAAGCAACCCACATGGGTTTGCAAAAGCGTGTGTGCCAAATTAATCATTTTAAAAAGGAAGTAAAATGGAAGGGAAATATTAGGGTTTTGAATTTGGAGCAACTCCACTCCTACTAAATTTCCCAAGCAATTACGCTATTGAGCTAAGTCAATTACTACTTTAATAAACAGTAACGGTTCAAGTACATTTTTTTGTATTGTTTGAATTTCTTTGTATTGTTTTAAAAATCCCCTCAAATATTTTTGTTGAAACAAAGAACTTCTCTTGTTCCATAGATCTCGTACAATATGTAGTTATTATTGAAGTGATGAAAAAAAAAATCGTGTGGACTGCACCTGACATATTATTTAAGAGTAGTGTTACACTTATTATCTATCTGCACTATTATTTGTATCATATCCTTAATAAAAAGATGATCAATCAGCACATGTGAATATCATTTCTATTAGAGAAATGATACAAATCGATAATAAGAATAACATTTTTTATTATTCAATATTTATTCATTCTTCTAGACAAAACATATTATTTTCTATTCACTGTTCCATATTTCATGCAGTGTGGAAATTAATACACCCACCAGCCTCACGTACTCTCACACCAAGTTTTATTTAGTCGATGTGATTAGATATACGTTGTATCATATTGTATTATATTTATAGGTAATTTTATTTTACTATGTTTAAGTTTTATAAAACTTCATTACATTTATTTGTTTTTATCTCACTTTAACATTTAAATTCATCCCCAAAATCCAAACCTCACTTCTCAAAACCGAAATTTTGCTTCTTGACGATCAAATGGAGAAAACTCATTCAATTAGCTTCGAAAAATATTTTTTTAAAATCACAACAAAGGTTTAGGGCAAAATTTAAGGATAATAAAATGGAAATTACGCGTGTATATTTTGTTATTCTTTAATCTTTAAAAAAGAAATCAGATTAAACAATGACTAGTGGGGGAGTGCATCACCGAAGCCGCCCTCCACGTAACATAGCGTGATTAGAGGGACAGTGCCAAACAACACACTCGTCACCCATGACCATCATCTGGTCTTTCCCGGTGCAGAGTTTTATTAGGGCAACAGATGTAATATGCTTACTTTCTGCAGACCAGAAAAAAAAGAGGAGAAAGCAAAAGGGTTGCTGTCTTCTTTTTCTTGTTTCTTTTTTGGTTCTTATACAAGTTAAGGAAAACCATGAAAATTCGTTTTCTTGCTCTGACATCAAATAGGCATTGCTTTCAACAACGCTTTTTTTTTAATAAGAAAATCAATATTCTACACCAATCTACACTAAAGACAGGGGAAGAGTTTAAACATGATACACACCGGGTTGAGGAGGAAAACCATAACTATTAGGGCAATTCACCACTTTTTTCAACAGTGTTAATTATATATACTTTTCAAGTGGCCACTTTTACATCGTAAAACACTTTCAACAAAAACACTTATGAATCTTAAACCATTTTAGATCAACATTCTAATAATAGCATGTCAAACTGTGTTAAAAGTATTTATAAATCTTCGTCTCTTCTCTCTCATAGATTCGGTTATAAGTATGTGATTATATTTTTCTCTACGAAATTACTAACACGTCAAAATAGTTATCATGCAATTTTTTTGAAATAAATAATGAAGGCAGGATGTAGGTTTTTGTATGGAGAAATTAGGTTCACATCGTTCTTTTGCTACTTCATTGATTAAAATCCTATTCATTTTCAATTTTTGATCAAGGTCCTTGGATATTAATAACATCATTAATTATTTTAATAATAAAATATTTTTATTTTTATATATATTCCTTTAGTGTTAAAAATGTTACAATTAGTATATTTATATTTATGGCTAAATTTTTTATCATATATTTTTATTTTTAGTTTGTACCTATTTTTAATTTGTACCAATTTTTTTTTCATTTTTAATTTGTACCCATATATTAGTTTCTTTTTGTGCCCATATTTTTTAAAGTTTTGTTTGTGTTTGTAACCATGTGTATACCGTCATGTGACATTGTATATTGAATGAATGATAGAAAAATTACATATGGTATATTTATGTTTTATGCCTAAACTTTGTATCATATATTTATATTTTTAGTTTGTACCCACTTTTAATTTGCAACATTCTTTTAAATTTGTAGTATTTTCTTTTTAGTTTTATTTCGTACCCATGTATTAATTTCTTTTAGCGCCTATATTTTTAAAAAATTCATTTGTACTCATAATTTTTTTAATCTTTTATCTGTACCCTAATTTATTTATAATGTACCATTCTTCTTTATTAATGTATCACTTTGTTATATGTGAAATGTACCAATTTTTTTAACACTATGGATACATTCTTTTGCCATTTATTATTTCTTATTTTTACATAGTTTTTATCCATTTATTCAATCAAAATGTTTGAATTTTTTTATTGTAACAATTTCTGATAGTATTATAATGATGGATTTTAAATTTATAGGAGTATAAATCTCATAAAATATCAAACAATTAATGTCAAAACTATAAAAATATAAATATTAATTGTAATATAATGAGGTGTACAAAGTCAATGGACTTTGATCAAACTTTGAATATCATTAAGGTTTTAGTCAAATAATATTAAGGATTATGAACCGCATCCAACATATCATTTTTTGTATATTTGTATTGGCATGACATAAACTCCTCTAATTTACGTGGAGAGGTTCAAAACAACTGCATGGCTGGTCAATCAAAGCTTGGGCTTCCGGATACCCTTTTGTAATCAAATTAAAATGGACCTACGCGGGTCCATTTATTTGGGTCATTGATGATTAATTAATGAGAGGTCAAATCGAAACCGTTTGTGATTTGCCCCATCATCAAATTAAGTTGCCCACCATTCGATCCAAATCTGAACCGATCCACGTTAGCCATCTGGACAGTTTTTGCCGACAATGATATTTAGAGTATCTTTTTTTTTTTTTACAAAGATATTTAGAGTATCTTTAAAGGATAAGTCAAATTCAAATATCAAATTTTAATTTGATGTTTACTTGGCAATTTGACATATTGTTAATATTTTTCTTTCATCCGATACACCAAATAAAAGTTGTTTTTGTTGGTTTAAAAATAATAAAATAATACTTAAATATGATAACTTTAAGGTAAGGCAAGTGAAATACCTTTGGAAATAGCAAAAATAAAATTTGAAGACAACTTTAAATTTGACATCTCTTTAGATCATCTCCAAAAGAGATGTCAAATTCTAAGTTGAATGTCATGTAATCAAATTTGATGGTAGAAGCAAACTCCAACTGATATGTTAATCCTATGTGGAT
This sequence comes from Malus fusca, assembly GCA_035220775.1. NCBI lineage: Eukaryota > Viridiplantae > Streptophyta > Magnoliopsida > Rosales > Rosaceae > Malus > Malus fusca. Next base: position 8,443,375 of record CM069069.1, read on the forward strand.
TGACATATGAGTTTTCATATATCAAATTTGACATATGAGAAAATGTGATGTCAAATAATTTTTAATTATTTGATTGTGTGGGTCCCATTAATGCACAAATTATAGATCTTGAAAATTTATTTTAATTGATTTCTTTTTAAAATGGGTCCTATATATATCATTTATAACAAAAAAACATATCGGTTGGAAAAAAAAGAAAATCTGACATTGCCACGTTAGCCATCAATTAACATTTGATATTTATCTTTTGACATCTCCATTGGAGATGCTCTTATCCATGTCAGCTTCTTTTTCATATCATCTTTAACATCTCGGTTGGAGTAAATATTATGTCATTTGTTACTGTTATATGTCTATGTGGCATTTTTTACATCTCATTTGAAGATGGTCTTAGACATGTTTGTTGATGCATAATAATACCGATGAATTTTACATATACTAGTAGATTTTATTTTTATTTAAAAACATATTAATAAATGTGTCAAATATATATATACAAATCGTATTATTGATTTTTAGGGTGTCTTTTAACTATGGAAGCTTTCGTTATATAGTTTTTAGATTTTTTAGTCAAAATCGTCCATGTGATTGGCATAACTCCTCATTTTGGTCCCTTAAGATTTAAAATTGATAGAAGTCGTCCATGAGTTTGTTTACCATCAATTTTTGGTCCTTCCGTTAAAAATCTTCATTAAGTAAGGATAAAATGACAAAAGAACAATACTTGACTCCTCAAAGATAAGTAGGAACTTCTACTCAAAACTCTTAGTGTTTTAATCACAGAGCTTTGTGTTTATGATCATAATAGTTCATACTATGAATCACACTGTAAAGATCATATCCGCAAAAAATAAATTAAGACTAAGGTCGTTTAGTCAATCTATTATAGCAAGTACATAGATGGTTTGTAATGCTTTTACCAATACCGTTCAGTTGTTTTTAAACAGTTTGATGACTAAACGACCTTAGTTTTAATTTATTTTTTGCAGATGCGATCTTTATATGGTGATTTATAATATGAACGGTTATGATTATAAACACGAAGTTCTATAAATTGGCAACGAACAATTTTGAAAATTTTTGAGTAGGAGTTACTTACTAATCTTTGAGTAGCCAAGTATTGTTCATGACAAAAATTCCCTCAAGTTTTGTCAAATCATTTGGGCCCTATGTTTATTTCATTTGGTCTTTATTTAACAGAATTTTTCACGAAAATACCAAAATGATTAATGGTGGACAATCTCAAGGATAACTTCTATAGATTTCAAATCTCAAGACCAAGTGAAGAGTTATGCAAATCTCTAAGACAATTTTGACTAAAAAGCGGGCTTTAACAAATAAAGCAATCAAACTCATAAGCAACACATGGCCAAGTTACAAAATTTGGAACATACAATACCCCAACAGATAAGGGTTCTTAGAATATCAAATTTCAAAAATGAACAAATTGCTTAAAATAGAGATATTATATGGGGGCCCACAATGTATGTTCTTAAATAGGAAGGTACAAATTCTAGTATGAAGTTGTATTTGGCAAGAAGTAACATCTTTGTGGGACGTGCATAATGCGATTATATGTCACAAAATATAATGTGGTCTTACTCACAGATATATGGATCCAACAATTGCCCAATGTCTATTTCGTAATTTTACTACAAAACTAACAAGTTACAAGGACTCCGAAGCATTTCAAAGTGCGAGAAATAAGCATTATTTTAGGAGAGATTTTTCAGTGTGTATGGAACACGGGCACATATATACACCACTATACAAGTAGAGAGATACTTGGAAAAAGGAAACTTTTCTCCACTTATATAATAACGTATGACATGCTGCCTTGTGTTCCAGACATATTGATCAAACCTCTCTTATCCTAGAAACTTTTTGCACTTGATCTGCAGTTGAATGCGTGCAAATTAATAATATTGCTTGTTGTGGCGAAACCTTATTTACACTTTGTCGACATAGGGCACAAATACAAGTGAAGAGTGTGAACGAGACCCCATTTTGGTACGTAGCAGCAGATGTCACAGTAATTATATATTGGGGCTATTTCAACAAACTGGGATCCCTATCCATTTTGCAATCGAAATTAATAGAGTTGAATGGATTAAAATGTAGACCTACCTACGACGTGGACTGTTCCTTCAACCTCAAGGCTGGACATATGAGGGACAGGGCCATCTCTGAGATTTTGGGGGCCCTGTGCGAAATTTATAAAAGCGCCACTCCTTAAGATAAGTCTTAAAAAATTAAGGACAATGTATTGATGCTAGAAAACAACCACTTAAATCAAAACAAAGTTTAGCACTCACTGATTGCAAGTTAAAAAATGTCATTAATAATAAGTAAAAAGAGTTACAAACATAACGTTCACTAAATAATCAAAAGCAGTTCAATCTTAAACAACCAAGCAAGAAAACAAACTTCAAAAACTCTAACTTTAAATTTCACTTGAATATGTAACATTATTATATAATAATATTGAAAAAATACCGTCTTTTATGATGTATTATTGGCACTCGAAATATCTTATTGTACTCTAATTTTTTGTATTTAGAAAGGAAAAAAATTACGCTTATAATGAGTGTAAGATGAGATTTTAAAGTGTTAACAATATCAATTCTTGAATATAGAGCATTATTTCATAACAAAAGCCATTTTAAATATAGAATATTATTACATATAAATAGGAGGTGACAACCCTTCAAATTTGGGGCATGTGCGACTGCACCTTTCGCACCCCCTCAACGTCCCCTCTGATGAGGGACCTGGGAAAAGAATGGCATCAAATGTTTGCAATCACTTGAGTCGCTTAAACGAAGATTTAAGCTTAATTACCATCCATATGATAAGGTATAAAACGTTTGCTTGAAAAATGTGGCTAAACCTGTTCGAACAAAAAACTGTTAAGGAACTAGGACGCATCTGTTTCTTAGTCACATGCATGATGAGAGCTAGACATAAAGTATCCACAAAACTGTTCTTTGTAAGTTTTTATTGTGGTTAAATGTAATGACCATTAGTTCGAAACAGTTGGTTTCTTATGTAAATATGTAAGCACTAGCGGCGAGAGCTTGGGTCAATGACTGCACTTGACCATTAGTTCGAAACAATTGGTTTCTTATTCCAGTTCCGCCGCATATGCTGAGATAACCTGGTCGTGGCCTGTCGCCGATTCAAGCTTTGCACTGTCAAAGAAGGTGCGATCGAACTAGAAACGAAAATCTGGTATTGATGCAGTGAGAGACTCGATCTGGTGTTGTGCTTGGAGGGGATCGGGTGTTGGGTAGGATTAGGAGCTCAACCGGGTCCAAGTTGTTGTTGTCGTCGTGGTCGTTGATAGGCTTACAGTTGAATATCAGAGTGCGCAACGAACGAGACTAACAAAATAATAGAAATATTATTAAACAAACAAGAATGCCGGATCGGCTACAAAACTCCAAGAGGCTACATTGTGAATGACTTGTTCTCAAATGAATAACAAGCACGCTATTTATAATAAACTAACTCTAATCCTAAAAGGTAAGAAATCAAAACCCTAATGCTAACAGGCTAAGCCCAGAAAACCAAATATTCAAATAAACTAAAATCCTAATATTTTCCAACACCCCCCGTCAAACTCATGACGGTATACGACATGGGTTTGCAAACAAGCAGATGCAGACTGGCTCTGTTAGGTGAACTGGCAGGCATGCAAACTTTATTTGACTTGACTTGACTCGATTCTTGACTTGACTTGACTTGATTCGATTCTTGATTCTTGACTCTAGATTATTGCTGGCAAACTAATTATGGTTCAAACTAATTCTGATCAGTGTTGAGAGTATGAAAAGAACCCGTCACTAAACGGACGAGATTTCCATATCTCAATTGAAGCAACGAACGAACAAACACAAATACTATCACTCGAGTGGTCACAATTCCAAGCACTCGAATGACGGTCACAAAACAATCTCAAACAAGCCAACAACTCGTGTGGCCTAAACACAAACTTAACCATGTTTTTCCCTTTGGCCGTGTGGGCCTAAAACAAACAACCAAAATTTATTTTTTTTTCCTTTTTTTTTTCTCTTTCTTATTTTCTTTTCCTTTTTCCGTTTTTTTTTTCTTTTCTCACTACAAGAAAACAACACATCTATCACGACAATTTTACCACGGACTTTATGAGCTCGTTGTAAAAATAAAAATTTACCACGGGCATAATAAGCACGTCATAAAAAATAATTTTTCATCACAGACAAATCTTAGCCCGTTGTAAAATAACAGTGAATGACCACGCGCAAAGTTGCACGTTGTAAATATACTAAGCCACCACGGACAATGCTCGTGGTCAATATTGTTAGTTCTACAACGCATTTTTGTTATCAACCACGGACATAATGTGTGGTATAATCATACACATAATGAAAAATATTTAGAAAAGGCGGGACACCGAAATTTTGCGAAATTTCAAACATCTTTGAGATTTGAAAATTTCACAACTCTTTAAATCTCCAGTCGCTCCTTTTTAATTCTGATCAAAATCCTATGGCACCAGGGATCCGATCCAAATTAAATTGAATCCCCAAATGGGAAAAAAAAGAAGGGCGCACAAGAGAGAAAATGGTGGGTTCCTCTTTCTTTCTTTATCCTTTTTTATTTCTTTCATCCCTTACACTTTATTTCCTTTCATGCCTGGTTTTTCCTAAACCTCATGAGTTTTGGTAATGGTTATTGTAGGGGCAAGAACAGCAGCTCAGCACTAAATGGGAAGGCTATGTTGACTGGAGAAGCCGACCTGCAATCAGAGGTCGCCATGGCGGCATGCTTGCCTCCTCCTTTGTGTTGGGTATGTGTCTCCCTTGTGCTGCAATCAGAGATCGCCATGGGGGTATGCATGCATCGATCCAACATATCATAAGTTATACCAAATAACAAATATAGGGTTATCTAAATTTGACATGAAATGTTAGCCACTTGAGTGCATCAATGGTGGACTTTTTATGCAGATTAATTCTTACTTCAGTAGAGTTCGAAAAGGAATTAAACATTATAAAGTATGGAAGCAGTTTGGGTTGCAAAATACGTGAGTTCGGGGAAAGAGACATTATTGTGATGAGGAAAACATGGAGCAGTTATGTATTTAGAGATAAGGGCAGAGAGAAAAGGGGGAGAAGAAGGGAGACATGCGGTTTCCCTCCTTTTACATTTCATTTATTTTATTTTGTGTTTTACATATTTATTCATATTCATAATCATAATCATAATTTATTTTGTGTTTTCCTAATTATCATATTGATTTCTTTTTTGGTTTTGGTTATTCTGTAATTTATTATATTGTAATAAATATGAAATTTTGTTGGTTATTTAGTATATAAATATTTAAATATATATTTATTAAATGGATATTTTTTTTATTTGTGGAAATTTTTTTATAACGGGCATTAACCGTGATCAATAAACATTTCACAACGGTCGTAACACGTGATGTTAAATTCCAATCTATCACGGGCACAATCTGTGGTTACATTATGTTTGACAACGGGCATAGCCTATGGTAGAAACTAAGACTTTTTATCACGTCCAGATTACTAACGGGCACAGTGCCCGTGGTGGATTACAATTTATCACGGGCATTCACCGTGATAGATGAGCTTTTTTCTTCTAGTGTCTCCTACCTTTCAACTTCTCTTTTTTTTTTCTTTCTGGACAAAGATTCCAACGGATTCAACATATGGCAAGGTGCAACAACTATCGATGGAGGATGGTGGTGTTGCGTAGCAGGTCTGATGTGGGCGAGAGCAACGGGCAATGGGGCAGATTCTGGTAGGGTAGCAGCAGGCCGTTAACACAACTGAAAAAATTAACACACTTTTTTTCCTTGCAAACTGTCAACAACAATTAGACAATCTGAACATGAATGACAATAGACACAAGCAAACGGATACCAACCCAAAACAGATTAAATCCCGAAGGATGAAACCTACTCTGATACCAAGTTGAATATCAGAGTGTGCAACGAACAAGACTAACAAAATAATAGGAATATTATTAAACAAACAAGAATGCTGGAATGACTACAAAACTCCAAAAGGCTACATTGTGAATGACTTGTTCTCAAATGAATAACAAGCACGCTATTTATAATAAACTAACTCTAATCCTAAAAGGTAAGAAATCAAAACCCTAATGCTAACGGGTTAAGCCCAAAAAACCAATTATTCAAATAAACTAAAATCCTAATATTTTCCAACACTTACCCTTTGGGATCCTCAATCGGAACATATTTTCAGTCTCTTTAATGAATTTTCTAAGATAAAAAAATAGGAGGAAAAAAGTTTTTAAATTCTTTATACCAATTAAGTTTTTGGATGTTATATATAATTGTATTTCAAAACTCCTTGTTTTCAAGAAGAGTTAAGTTTTTAAGTGCAATTTTTAAAAGGGATGCCAAATGAACGGGCCCTTAGGTTTTCACTATCATTTACCTATTTCTTCCCATTATCTTCTCGAGATTAGACCCATTCAGTGCAGGAGAATCGGATCAAAATTTGTTGAATGTTACGCCAAAATTTGCTAAAACAAACCAGGCCAAATAGACAAGGTTAAAGGGACCATTGTCGCATGCAGACTGAGAGATGTAGTGGGAAAGTATCCTATAGCTAAAGCTAAAACCCTAGAGAAGAAAGATAACAAGAGTCTGTGCAGAAATTTTTAAGTTTACTGGGAACCTGATCCGGTACACCAAATATCATCCTATATATAGTTGAAATGTGTTTTAAAGTATCCAATCACTTTTATTATTACACTTGATAAAACAGATATGTTTCTGTAAACTGAAAAATCTCTCTAAGTCTGCGAGAAAGAGCTGCATCGTATCCGGTGCTGGTGAAAATATACGAAGCAATATGCAGAATGCGGGATAGGTTGGACTGTGGAAGGTGATGTATATTACACGCAACGTTTAACGTTTACAAATAACTAATACAAATTATTAATTAATTTAAAACAATAAATTGTCTGAAATGTATTGCACGATAGTCAGCACAAAACCCTTTTATCACGCATGCATTATCTAGGGTTAGCATGCACCACACCTACCTATATTATCCTCGATCGCCTCTCTTCCTTCCCATCGATTGGCCTTTTGTTAATTGGTATTATGTTTGTGAGTCTCTGACTTTGTTTGTGTGCCTACAATTTGCATGGATTTATGGCGCATGAACATGGTGTTTCTCTCAAAATTTGTTTAGTAGTGATTAACAGATAGTGCTTATTGCCAAGAAAAAAAGATTGTCATTAAGAGAAGGTTAGTGGGTTTGTTACAAAGATTAAAGAGAGTATTCACATTGACTACCGTACATTCTTAAATAAATATAACAATAATGATTATGAATCATGAAGGGTTAGAAAATCATCTTGAAAAGCCGATTGGAAGAGAAAAAAAGCCGTCTTTGAAACTTTTCAGTTTTTAGTGCGATCATAATAATGTAGCATTTGATAAAAAAACGTGATAGTGAAAGCTTGCCGGCCTCATCGAACAATTAAACTATTAAAATCAGTTAATACAGAACCAAATTAATTGATTAAAATGTGGGCTAATACGATCGTGATTTAGTTGTCTATCTACATATACACGAGTGATTCACCACATGAGTCTCATCACAAATTAAATCATGATGGTGAGTGACTATGTTGTGGGAATATTTGTATAAGTAATTGCGGACCTGAAGACCAGTAACTTTTAAAAATTATACTGACAAGTTAATTGATTATGACCATTAGTCCTCAGGTGAGTAATAATTAAAATTTGAAATAATTCGTAATCAATTACTAACTAATGTAAAATTCAATTTACTCGATTGTAACTGACCACCACATTACTGCCTTGCTTTCCAAAATTTTCTTTCATACATAAGGGAAGAGATCCCCTTTTTTTTTTTTTAAAAAAAAGGTTATCTTCATAACCGTTATATTTGGCTTTAATGAAATCATGTGGTAGAGATTATATGGCCTGTGATTTAATCTCAACCACAGAATTTCATTAAAGCCAAATCTAATGGTTAAGAGGGTGTCCCCATTTTTTTTGAAAAATGGGGATCCCTTTCCTTAAAGGGCCTGTTGAAAAATAACAAGATACTTGTAGAGATGCATAACTTTTCATAAATTGATATGTTAATTATTGGTACTTACCACATATTCTCTTACAGAGTAGTAATACTGAAACCAAAATGGGTTTTCGGCAAAATATAGTCATTCATGCAAATCAGTAAACCTGATGAACCAGTGGAAATAATCTATTGGGCACTACGAAACCACACCGAGCCTGAATCATAAAACACCACTCCCAACTCCCACCACACACCAAAATACACGGTCATCACTGCCCTCAACCCCAAAACCCTAAACGATTCAACTTCATCTCTCTCTCTCTCTCTCTCTCTCTCAATCTGCACCTATCTGTTCCCACTTCAAGTCCCAAAGCCTAGCCCTTACCTACACCTTACAGCCCAACCGGCTGTCTTTTTTCTAACCCAATGACATTTATACCCATCCTTTCCTTCGTTTCCCTACCCTAGTTGTCCTCCTTTCATTCCCGAGATAGCAACATTAAGGAACAACAAAATGCCAACTAAATTCCTAGAACCTAGTAATAAAGAGTGCACGGGCCAAATTGTCATTTCACCACTCCCACTGTGTTTTCGAGCAAACACAAACGAAAACGCCAATCCCTCATTTACTTAATTACTCTCTCAAATCAGCCGCTACCCGCCATGTTTTCAGAGATATTCAGCACCAAAAACAATACGCATGTCAATCTCTCTCTCTCTCTCTCTCTCTCTCTCTCTCTCTCCCCTTTGTCGTTTATGTTTGACTATCTGAGTCCCTCTATAAAAAACAATCCCATGCAAAAGGTAATAACCCTATTGTCGTCTCTCCAACTCCATCTCTTCTCTCTCTCTCTCTCTCTCTCTCTCTCTTCATAAACCCCTAAACCCTGGAAAAACAAAGACAAAAAAATGGAGGGTGATCACCATCACAGTGCAGTCCTACTGGACCAGCGGCATGTGCAGGCGGGTTCTGGGCGTGCCGGGGACAGCGGGAGTACATCCCGATGGAACCCAACAAAGGAGCAGATTGATATGCTTGAGAATTTTTACAAGCAAGGAGTGAGGACGCCAAGTGCTGAGCAAATACAGCAGATAACGAGTAGGCTGAAGGCTTTTGGTCACATCGAGGGGAAGAATGTTTTTTACTGGTTTCAGAATCACAAGGCAAGGCAGAGGCAGAAGCAGAAGCAAGAGAGCATAGCTTATAATCGCTTGTTACATAGAAGGACAACGCAGCCAATTTTTCTTCCTCCTTATGATTTGAATCCTCCTTGCCCAAATGGTAATTTTATTTTTTATTTTATATTTCAAGATTCATTAGATTTATGAATATATTGTTCTCGAATTTTTAGATGGAACTGTTATGAGCATATTGTTCTGAATTTTTTAGATGAAACTCTTACACACAATGAGTTCATTAATTATATATAATTTATACAAAGGGAACTGTCATTAGCACTCCACAAATCTCATTCTACACTCCTCACAAGTGTATTTTTCTTTCTAATTATAGAAAGTTTGGAGTGCCAATAACAATTCTCTATACAAAATATATAAACACATTGAATACTATGAACGTATTGATCTGGTTTCACATGACCTCATACTTCAAAATTTGTCACGTGAATACCACATGAGAGAATGAATATGAAAGTGTTGAATATATATTTCATCTTATAGTTTAGGGAGATCGAACATGACTGACATGTGAGTATTGAATATGAAAGAGTACACATTTTCTTTATGCACGCGACCTGGGTGTGTGGTTAAATGTTCTTAAACTCTATGTGGTTGTAGTATTATATATGGTTGTTTCCAAATTTCTTTTTATTTTTCTTTCGAAATTTACTTATTTAAGTTGTGTTTTATTTTCTCCTTATGCTGATCACAGTTGGTGGTTTAAACTTATGCTTGCTCTATATAGTCATCACGAATCATGACATTTTGTACAAACTGTTACTTTTTTTTATGTGTAATGCTAGGAAGACCCATTTTTAGACCAACTTTGTAAACTATATGATGTTTCACCAAGAAAAAATAAGCAAGTTAATCAACACTTAAGTAATAATCCAATTTTCAACAACCGCATTATATGATTTACAAAATTTAGTCTAAATAGTTTGTCTCCCTAGCATTATTATTTTATGATAGAATAACCTTTTGGGTTAATCCACTTTAAGTTGTTGGTTCCCATCATAGCTCTTAAAGTTTCAATCTTTGGTTTCTCATTTTGTTTGCAATAGTTTGATTATTTGACCAAATTAATAGCTTGGTGTTTTCATTTCAGTAATGTGCAGCCCATACTACGTACCAGTTCATAGTGAGCTAGGGTTCTATCCGCAGTCTCCATATCCCAATAAGGTGCCTCTCCCTTGTGTTCCTAGTGTAGTCAAGAGGAGACCAAGGGCCGAGAAATTGGAAAAGCGAAGAACCACCTGCACTGCTGGTTATGAACCCATGAATCCACACAATGGATATAATACTAGCGGAGGCAGCGATATGATCAACGATGCCACGAACAAACTTATCAGCAAATGTGACCAACAAACACTGCCGCTTTTTCCTTTGCAACCCACTGGCATTTTGCAGCAAGGAAGAGAAGATCAAAACTACCCTTCTACTGTTAACGATGCTGACTGTTCCTCTGCTGCTCTAATTGGCTCTAGTGATGAACAGATTGTTGGTGACCGGCGGCCTTTCTATGATTTTTTCTCTGCATAGGGCAAGCCTGTTGTGATTGGGAATTTTAAGTGAGTTAATTAAGGTTTTGGTTAACGAACCTCGCCACTGGATTTGTTATTGGGATGTAATTGTTGGGTTTTTTTTTAGTGTTAACTCATGGATCGTCTAGGGTTTTTGTACCTTTTCTCAACTTTCTTGACGTTAAAATATTAATTAAATAAACTTAACTCAAATCTAATGCAATTCGGAGTTTTAATTTATTTTAATTGAGTTTTGGAGATTTGTTCAAATTTTATAGTGGTGGCTTGGGTAGGGATGGGCAACGGTTATGGCGGTTAGGTAACCGCGGTTATTTATCCATAATCGTTTATGCACATACCCGCATAACTGTTTACCCGTTGGGTATTTGCCTAAACGGTTATACCCATACCCATAACCATTTATAAACGGTTAACCATATCCATTTAACCGTAACCGTTTAGTACCCATTTACCCTTTTTAACCCGTTTATCCTTTTTTTTTACCATTTACCTATTTTTCATCCGTCTACATGTTTTTTTAACAACTTCAAAATTAAAAAGGAAAAATTTTTCATTTGACAATCGAGGAGTCTACATATTTTTTCAACACAAATAAAATATGTTTTTATTTGTTCCACTTTGCTGCAGAAAATCTCATCTGACTGTTATGTTGGCATATGGATCTAATGGATTATACCCATTTGCATCATATATTAATTGTCACCAAAATTTGAACAACTGAATTAAACAAAAATCTTAGAGAGAGAGAGAGAGAGATAGCTTGTTGCTTACATGATAATCCGAATGAGTTGATGAGAGAGAAGATGAAAAGCAAGAGCATGTTCATCTTTTCTCCAAATTAAAATTCTTCAATTGCACTGCACTAGCATATATGATATATTCTCAAACTGAGACAGAGATCCCAGCCGGATCTCCCCCACCAAGTCCTAAGGATCCGGAGATCCGAACTCTTGAAATTTGATCCAACGGTTACAAGTCCCTCAAACTGTGCTAAGTCTATATTCCCTCAAACTGTGCTAAGTCTATATTATATTTACTACATAAACCATGCATTATAGTCAATAGCATTGATTTAAGTTTTGTCTGATAGGGAACATAGTTTGTGTTAATTTTACATATATAAAATAAACGGGTAAACGGTTATCCGTTTATGACCGCGGTTAATACCCATAACCACCCATTTAAATTTCACGGGTAAACAGTTATACCCATAACCGTTTATTTATCTAAACGGTTACCCATAATCGTAACCGTGAAATTTAAATGGGTGGGTAACCGCGGTTACCCATAACCAATGGGTATTTGCCCATCCCTAGGCTTGGGTCCAAATCCCTATCGGATCTTTTTATACGGAGCCAGCGGGCCCAATGATAAGCCTATCGAACCGATTTGCTTCTTCCTATTTCTCCGTTTGTTTGGAGTCAAAGTGATGGTGGTGGTTTTTCTCTGAGTCGGCGTCGGAGGTGTCGATAAATTCCCAGTGTATGATGAGGGAAGGTGGAAGGGTAAGCACGATAAAAGACGAAGAGATATGGGTGGAAGGAGCCCGGCCCCTATTAGTCTATTTTATTTTTAATCTTTTAAATTCATTAAGATCAACTCCAACCCTTAAACGCAAATCCAAAGACATAATATAGGTCTGTGAACAATGAATGTCACCGACCTCTCAAGGCCTAAATTGTAAGACCTAAAGTGTATTAATTGTTGTGGAATGGTTTTAACCCTGATTTTTTTTGGTAACTTTGAGTTATATTATGTCACAGCCCGTCCCGAATAATTTTTCCTTATGGCGTGAAATGTCTAAAGTACCCTTGAACGTTTGTGGTGTTGTGTGGTTTAAGTTGTGGTTGTGGACCAATTATTTTCTTTCCTAAGTACTTGGACCCAATTAGAACTTAAGGTTTTATTTGTTTTTGGTTTGGTTGGCCAAACTTGGACCACACACAAACACACCCTCACTATCACTCTCTCGTTGGCCCTCTCTTCCAGTCACGAATCAAGGCTATGAAGGTAGTCTTTGTGATCCTTGTGAGCTCAGGAGCTCACATATACCCATGGTTGGACGTGAAGACCTCATTTTCCTAAGAACCCGAGAACCCAGTTTTGGGTTACTGTTCATGCACTCGTGATTTCAAAGTTTTCAAGGAGTTTTAAGGTTATAGGAAGCCTTAAAACATCTTCACGAAGCTCGGGGAAGAAAAACGAAGTGTTTTGGACCTCGGGAAGTTGAGTTTGGCAAGTTTCAAGTTTGGCCGGAATCTCGAGGTTTCTCCGGCGAAATCCCATGGATTTTAGGGCTTAAAATTGGTAGGGTTTTGTTCTTCTCATCTTAAGCTTCATTTTGGTTCAAATTTTGTGAATTTTGGTTGAGAATCGAAGGAAATATGAAGATTTTAAATTTTTCCAGAAACCGGCGAGTGCAGCGGCAACCGGCACTGGACTCCTGCGAACCAAGGAAGAATGAGAAGAATATTCTGTCAAAGTTGACGGAATATTCTGACGCCGTCAGGTATAATTAACGGCATATTCTAGTTTTTAACGAAATATTCCCTAACGCCGTTAGGGAATCCGTTTAGTGTGCCAGGCACGTGTCTGCGCGTGAGCCGCGCGTCTGGCCATGCCTTGGCCGATGCATGAGGGCGCGTGGGGTCATGAAATTTTTTTCAAAAAATTTGGGGATGCTCCTGAGGTTGAGTAGGTCATGGTGGTATATTCAAGTACCCCATTTGAGCATTGTATGAGAAGTTATTTCCTAGTTTTGTGTATGTGCTTTAAATAACGTTTATTCAGTTATTTCGCATATAGGTGAGACCTATCCTGAGGACGAGCGCCATCAATGGAGGCTAGGGGGCTATGACCCTTCGACATATCAGTGAGTGGGCTTTTGGTTTTCTGTATATACCTATATACTTGAGATTTTTCCCATAAAATGAATTTGAATGATTATACGTTTTTGAAATGCCATGCAAAGTATCTGTCTATTTCATTATGCATTAGTAGTTGCATATAAATATGATTGGTGATGCGGACGCAGAAGTAAGTGCCAGGTAAGTTCATAATTAAAGGTATGAGATTGTTTCAGTTATGCAATGTATGATGTGATGTATTGAGAGCTCATAAACCTGCACCTCGGTGTTAGTGCTCCCGCCCAGAGTTAGGGCACAGTCATTCACGTGATGTTCACCTCCCACACCATATGCTCATCTTGGATCCAAGTTAGGTGCGCAGGCTTGTCGTACATACCGCTTTAGGTGGTTCCGACTTGTAGGTAACCCGCGATTATTCGCACAGTCTTCACGTAATCGTAGCACTAAAGCATATTTATGTTACACCTAGTCCTGTCGTACAGACCACTTTAGGTGGTTCCGACTCGTGTGTAGGATTTGATTTGATTTGACATGATTGAGATTAGTTATGAGCTATATACTCAGCCGTGCTGGTCAAGTTAGGTAGATCTGGCTGTTATGATATCTGGTACTTATATATTTAACTAGATTGCTTATGGCATTTCATTGAGATACTTTGGCATGATATATTTCTATGGATTTTCATCCTGAGCATGATTTTTGATATAACATATATTATATTTTTCCGGGAAAATTATACAGGTTTTACGACGAGGGGTTAGAACTTTTGAGAAATGAAATGATTTTGAAAAGCTTTGTTTTTGCCCACTCACACTTTCTGTTTTGCGCCCCTCCAGGTTTTAGGTAAAAGTGTTTTGGTGGATCACGAGGATTTCGACGGGGGTTTTGACAGAACATCATAAATGTAGGATCACCCTTGGGTGTTGTTCGTACTTGTCCTGCTTGACTGCATCTAGGATATTTATGCTCTAGTTGTGTATTTCACATTTAATCTCGCACTAGCACTATATCTTAGCTAGTACTGCTAGTAGTTTGGTTTTTATTCATTCGCTTTTCCCTTATATCTTTATTGCTTCTGCCCTGTGCACATGGTTACGTCACTCCCACGTGACGCCCAACATGTCTCGATCTAGGTCGGGGTGTCATATTATCTTTTAATTAATTTTACGAATGTTTTAACTAAAAAAAAATTAATCGGGACATTCAAAACTGAACAAATAACACCAACCAACCACTCAACTAATTTATTGGATCTGTTTTAAAAAATGCATTTTATTATTTTTACTGTTGGATTTAAATTTCAGTCGTTGAATCTTTTTTTTACCGTTGGATTTAAAAAAAAAAAAACATGAACTGTAAGATCAAAATCTATAGATTGCAATAAAATTAAAAAAAAAGGTTTCATTTTGAACTGTTGATCACCAACGGCCCAAAATTCGAATGGCCATTTAGGACCCTAAAATCTTAACGTTTTGCGGCTGTCAGCCAATTTAAACATCATCGGCATTGCTCTATAAAAACAGGTGGGCCCCCCAAAATTTGGGTCAGCCAAATAGAAACTCAAGGGTTTAGTTTGGGTCCAAAACCTAACTTTTTGGGTTTAAATCCATCTCCAAATGATCCAATGTATCAAATTATAATTGATAACTGATGTGACAATCTAAAGACTTATGTCAAATTTTGTACTTCTTCAATCAAATTGTCAAATATTATTTTATTGTTTAAATATAGCTTTAAATGTTTATAATTATTAGAAAAAATTTTAAACTAAATTTTTATTAGTTGAAATGTTAGTGGAATAAGGGACACACCATTAAAGTGAATTAAAAATAAATTTGACATTGATGTCAAATTTGACTCCAAATCATAAAGCCTTCAAATTCAGTGAGCAAATAACACTTCGATTGAAGAGACTTTTGATGTCAATATGCATAGTGGCATTTCAACTAGGATTTTGACATCTCATTTGGAGATGCTCTAAGTCTTTTCATTAGATTGCATGTTTTGGCTATAAACCCAAATATTTGGGTATGTGTCTTGCCATTGAAGTTGGTCTAAGGATAAAGGTGAAAAATCACAACCTATGATGTTAACGCGTTACCTATGTAGTTGAATGTGTTAGTACAATACACGTGTCAAGTGATAAATGAGGAAGACAGATAGAAAAAAGTAAATGAGGAAGGTAACTAGCATTCTCCAACGAAATAATTAGGCCAATAAACTATAAATAAAGTTTGATCACTGAACTACTTTTATAGCCTCACTTACTCTTAACTGCATAAAATCATTAAAGTTGTACATTTTTGTACAGTGAAAAAGATAATGCTAGGGATACATATTTTTAAGTCAAATTTGAAAATCAAAGGATGTGTCATCAACAGTAAATAACCATATTAATCAACACTTAAGTAATAATCATATCATCAACATCCACATCATTTTATTTATGTTTAAAAATTCGATATCCGTAGCATTATACCAATAAAAATAGTCAATAGTAGGAAGCGAAGTAGTTGATGCACTTCCATTGATGCAAGTAAATGATGGAAAATATCTTAATTTGTGTTTAAGCTTCTTTGAAAGTTTAATAGAGTCACGTGTAACATCGCCGAGCGGAGAAAGAGTGCTTTAAAAACACGCGAGGGGTGATTAACCACGCAATTCAATATGCCGAATTGACGAAACAACCCCTCTTAACCCCACGTGCTCGCTTCCCATTGGCTCCCACAACAACCTCTCATAATTCCCCGCGCCAAAATCAACGACTCGTAAAAAAAAAAAAAAAAGTACGGATAATCCGGAAAAACGATATCTCCTCATCTCCTCCTTCCCTTCCACTTGCTGTGTACTCTCCCGTGAACCACTGAGAGAGTCTGGGACCCACTCTCAAACTCCTCTCATGGCGAAGACTCTCATCTCATCCACGCCCTTCGTCGGCGCATCTCTGCCGTCCGTCTCCCGCCGTGGGTCCTACGCCCTCCCCTACCGCAGCACTGGACTCGCCACCACCAGAATCAGGCTCAGCCTCCACGACGCCGTTCCTCCGATAAACCCCTTCGACCACTCGGCCGTCGACGTCGCATCGCTTTTGAGCCGCGCCGAGGGACTTCTTTACACTATTGCCGACGCCGCCGTGGCCGTCGACCCGAGCTCCACCGACGCCGCCGCTCAGAAGAACGGCGGGTGGTTCGGCTTCATCTCCGACGCCATGGAGTTCGTGCTTAAGGTAGTTTGGATTTCGTAAATTGTGTAAATTTCTGAGAAAGTGAATGACATTTCGGAGATTATTTGCTGAATTTTACTGTTTGAAATTGAATTTTGATAGATTCTGAAAGGCGGACTTGAGACCGTGCACGTGCCGTATGCATACGGCTTTGCAATTATACTGCTTACAATTATCGTCAAACTTGCCACATTGCCGCTCACAAAACAACAGGTTTGGTGTTTGGTTGTTGATAATTTGTTTAATTTTTTTTATAAAAATCCATCTGTTTTTTTTCAAAATTTTTGAACTTTTTGGTACAATATTCGTAATATGCAGGTGGAATCGACGTTAGCGATGCAAAACCTTCAACCAAAACTTAAAGCCATACAAAAGAGATACGAGGGCAATACGGTGAGGCTTTACTTTTGTTGAAATGGGTTTCCTTTAACTGTTGAGTCGGAGTAATTGCCGAAATGGGTTCGGTTAAATGTTTGCCAGCCTCTTTTTGTAGTGGTAACTAATTCGTAGCTATGGTTTTTTGCTATGTAGGAAAGAATACAACTTGAGACATCACGGCTGTATCGGCAGGCAGGGGTTAATCCATTGGCAGGTAACCAGTTTAATTTATCACTGTAAAGTTCACGTATGTATGCCTGCGTGCGTGCTGGATTGATCAATTACTGCTTTATTTGAATGTGAAACACCTTCAATATGAGTTGTAATCTGACTTAATTTGCATATTCTTACATGAATTTGATGAGTTGTTAGGTTCAGTAATGAGAAATGAAACACAACTGTTTGCTGTGTTGGTTCATCTTGAGATATCTAAGTTTACTAATGGAACCAATTTCTGTTTCTGTCTAACTTTTAAATTTTTAAAATTTCCATGTTTTGCAATATCATGTTGAGCTGTTGTGTTGAATTTAATTTCATCTCTTGATCGGATTCTGGTGTGTCACCTTGAGCCAAATTACGAGGCTCTAATTCAATTTTTGAATGTAGGGTGTTTACCAACTTTGGCCACAATACCGGTTTGGATAGGTCTATATCAAGCTCTTTCAAATGTGGCAAATGAGGTAATTAGTTGGTTGCCACTAAATTTTCAGTGGTGAGATAACTATTATCATTAAAAAATAAAAAACAATAGTGCTGATATTTGCAATTTTTTGTTTATTCAAAGGGATTGTTGACAGAAGGTTTCTTTTGGATCCCCTCTTTGGGTGGCCCAACAACAATTGCTGCTCGACAAAGTGGTTCTGGCATTTCGTGGCTGTTTCCCTTTGTGGTAAGATATTTTGTGATTTCATGCATTATGAAGCTAGCAATTGGTATACTGCTAAGCTTAGTCCACCTTAATTGTGGAAGCGGTAAACCAATTGTTATCTTAGCAGGTGTCTAACAATTGGTAAAGTATACGGTTAAATGTGTTAAAGTTTGAATTATACAGATCGAATAGTTGTATCATATTATTACTGAGTCCAAGTTACTTTCATGTGAATTCAACTGGTTATTACAAAGTATAATTTATGACACAGGATGGACATCCACCGTTGGGCTGGTCTGACACTGCAGCATACCTTGTTTTGCCTGTCCTCCTTGTTGCTTCTCAGTATGTTTCAATGGAGATCATGAAGCCTCCACAGGTATAGATTTGTGTGTCTGCATTTACATTGGTTTCTCTATTCATTTTTATTCCTGTTTCCTTTTGCTACAAAACAATTTGTATGGTTGCGGAATTAAATTATGGGCCATTCAGGTGTGCGGTTATCTAGACTAACAGATTTTTATTTTCCTGTTTGTAACCTTAACTCTTTCTTTGGCAGACTGATGATCCAGCTCAAAAGAACACTCTTCTTGTATTCAAGTTTCTTCCCCTCATGATTGGTTACTTCTCCTTATCCGTTCCTTCGGGATTGTCAATTTACTGGTTAGTTTTTCATTAACGAATTTACTCTGTATATCCTCTTTCATGTGTGTTGTATGCTAATACAAAAATTACTGCCTGAATTTTGCGTGGGTCTTCCCTAAAGGCACCTGTTAAGGAACATGAACGCACTCCTTCCTTTTAATGTCTTAGAGCTCTTATTCCTTCTGACAAGGGCTTTAACATTTTGTTGATTTGGCCTTAGATGTCTTAAGCTATATCTTTATTTTATTTTATACTAGCATATGGGCACACACAAAGTGTGTGAGAAATTTTTTTTATTTTTGTTTTTGAAATAGAAGGAGAGAGGAAGAGAGTGATAGAAAATGTGGGAGTGTGAAGTTTTTTATTTTTTTTATTTTTTATTTTTAATTAGAGATATGTTAGGATTACATGTAGGTGAGGGTTTGAAAAAAAAACAACAAAATTTGGTTGTGTGAAATTACATTTCTACCTCATATTTCTTATTCATGTTTTGTTTTAATTAGAGGGTTAAACTGGTAATTTCATAGGGTTTTGATTGACAATGAGTGTTTTATTAATTAGTAGAGATAAGGTCCATGGTTTTTGCATTTTTTGGTTAAAAGGGACATGTCAAATTTTGTTGGTACAGTCAGTAGCGCATCTATATCATACTGTAAAAACTTATCCTTCCACTTCATTTTCATTTTTAATTTGTAATTATTATTCTCTCTGTGGTTGCCACCACTGTCATGTTAATGAATATTATATTGCTTTCCTTTATTAAAAAAAAAATACTATTATTAAGGGGAAGGGGGAGAATTTGAAACTATTACATTAGTTTAGGGGATGGGGGAGTTTCGAACCCGGGAGGCTGGGTAGAAACCCCACACCCTATCCACTAGGATATTGCTTTCCTCAAAATACAATCTATCTAGCATTAGGAATGAAAAAAAGTATGTTTACTTTCCTTTGCAAGCTTTATCTGGTGTAGTTCTGAAAAATGATTCAAAGTGACCTCGTTTACGCTCATTCTTTATCGGTTGTACTATGTGGTTTCCAGGTTCACAAACAATGTCCTCAGCACAGCACAACAAGTATGGCTACGCAGATTAGGAGGTGCAAAGCCTGTTGTGAATGAGAATGCAAGTGGAATCATTACAGCAGGACGTGCAAAGCGATCAGATTCTCAGCCAGTAGAAGCTGGCAGTAGGTTGGTGTTATACTTTGGAGAATTATATAAAATCTTTCATAAAGTTTTGTTCCTGACCAAAAGAAAATTGGTGATCAACAGATTTAGGAAGTTACGAGAAGAAGAGAAAAAGAAGGAGTTGAGCAAGGCATTAGCAAATGAAGAGGTTCTGACTTCTGATTCTGAAGATGGTCCAGATGAAGAAAGTATTGATAAGGTAAAATGCAAAATTTAGCGTGATGATTAGATTTAACTTGTTAAATAGTCTTCTAAAAAAGAAACCTTAGCATTATTTCTGAACAATATGAAAATATGACTTTTCTTTTACGTATAATTTTAATGATTATTGAATAAAATAGTAGTTGTGTGTATAGAGGCACCTGGCTAATCCATTTTTCAAAGCGGAAGTTTTCATTGGATGGTAAAAAAATTCCTTGTTTGTTTTATTTTAATAGTCCCAGCTACAGTTAAAGTACCTAATAATCATCCATGATTCCTTTGAATGAAACTAATTACTTTTAACAAGCATATTGGAGGCTTGAAGTTAGTCACTTTTACAGCGTGATCATAAGCCATAACTTCTACTTTGTCTTTTTGGTGATAGTTTATGGGTTCCACTACTTGTGTGTCAATTGATTTACTGTTGCAAGAACTTGTACAAAGTGGATTGCAGAAGTCTCTTATTTCTTCACACATGCATGATAATGTGCATGTCTGCCATGGATTTCTTCTTATCAGTTAGTTAAATTTATTGTTGGAATGGTTTCTTTGTTGTTGTATTGAACATTATACACTTTGAACAAGTACCGAACATGAATGTGATCCAATTAATGAACATAGGAACAAACATGAACGTGATCCAATTAGTGAAAATTAGGATGTCTAGTTGTATTTAAAACTAGTTTAAGTTTGGCAGTTGGAACTAATTCAGAGGTTCTATCAGGGTGAGGAGGTTCTAGAAGAGTTGTACGCTTCTAGTGTTGGAAAAGAGCTTCCAAATGATCCTCGACCAAGGAGAAGCAAGCGATCTAAAAGGAAGCGTGCTGCATAAATGACTGTATACTGATTAAGTTTGTAATTCACGGTGAGTCCTGTATATCTCAGCCAAGTGTATTGTAGTTAACATATTGCCTGTTGGCTCATTATTTTTGAGATCTAATGAAAATCATGCTAATTAGTTCTCATCTACTATTGACCAAAAAAAGTTCTCATCTACTTAGTCTCTTCATTCCACAGGGTGCTAAAATGTACTTTCTTGTCAGATTTGTTACTTTTCGTTTTTTGGAAAACTAAGTAAAGTTGTAAGTTCGTGTATCAATGCAGCTGGTTTTTCCAAATTTAGAAGCTTTCGGCAGCAGGTCTGTTTTCATTTTTTCCTTTTTCATTTTTCTGCAACTTACCCAAGCCATTAGGATGACATGTTATCCTTTGAATGTCTGTCATTTGTAGATTAACTTAAAAGATTGCCCGGGTAAGTGATATATGTGAACCTTTTTTCTTGCCTTTTAGTAAGGGGTGTGCTATCCACACACCCCATTTTACTTCTCACACACCTCTTGATAATTTATGTCCGTTGATCTTCTTCAATTCATCCGATCTGACGGCCGAAAATTAAGGTGTGTGAGAAGTAAAATGGGATGTGTGGATATCACACCCCTTTAGTAATTCCTGACGTTAGCAGTTCTACAGAAGATTTAGATTATGGAACTCCTACACTAACATATTTGTTCATGCACAAATGCCACAAAAGCTTCTAGAATTCAAATGTTCTAAATTCAATTTTGTACAAGCACATACCTCAGAGGAGAGGTTTTTTTGACCTACAATGAAACCACTGATCTCCCTTTAGGCCTACATTAAATACAAATTATTATACAATAATCCAATTAGTTCTACTTGCTAAGTTAACTACAATTGCGTCAAATGTTCATTGCTCCGATGGTGGGCGATGATTCCCTACTGGGTTCGGTCTTGATGGAGTTTTATGGACGTTCCTTCCACTGACCTGATTTGTAATGTTGAACAAAGATGTAAAGGAGTCAAGGTAAAGTTACTTGAAATTGAGTAAATGCTAATGATAAATCCAATTGTATCATATACACACCTTACTAGGCAGAACATTTCTGGTTCTTGACCCCACCGACCCTGAACCTGAGCCGGGCTGTGCAGTATTGAGCTTGTACTGAACTGCGGCCAGCAACAAAGGTAATATGTATTAAATGTTGAAGGAAACAAGGTACAATCTGTTCGGTTGCATTGCATTTTTCTTTAGAATGATATGAATCATGTTCAAATGTTTGTTACATTTTCTCACATTATTTAGAAAGAAAGAAGATCCCTACCTTTTGTGCCTAGGATTGGATTAGATCAGATAACTCACTAAATTCAAGTTACGTTGTCAGAAGAAATTGAGGCCAACTTCCAAACTTTGTCCACTAATGGTAGAATAACATCTTGTAATAACGAACCTTGAATTTACTGTGTTATCTGATCTAGTTCAATCCTAGGCACCAAACGTAGCCACAGTGTCTTACCTGATTCAATAGCTTGAACATGAATATTGTAGTAGTGGTATTGAGAAGCTGCAAGCAGGAGCCACACCAAGAAGAGATGAATGGGAGTTTGTATTCTCATGTTGAGCATGCTAACAGTGAATAGGAATATTTTGGGATGTTTGGTGTGGCAGGGCTTCTTATAAGCCGGAAGAAATGATTATATATGCCACGCAGGCATCGCACTAATCATAACCTAATTTGAAAAATTTCTGGGAATGTTTTGTTAAAAAGTTGGATGGGAATCCTGTGTCATTTGAGAAATGCTAAGGAGACTCTCAAAAGTGGAACTCTCCATGGACTCTCTGCCATATTGTATTTTTTTCACAATGTTTTATAATGTTAGCGCGAGAATTGACGTTAAACTGTGAGGTGGTAGAGTCTCCTTAGCATTTCTCTGTTTACATTACAAAATCATGTATTGCTCCTCATTATTAGTTGACTTCTTTGTACTTATGATTGCATCCATGACTACTTGAAAACCATGCTGTCGGCAACTTACATTTCCTTTTGGAAATAAAGACGCTCGTTTGATAACTATTTTGTCTGTTAGTTTTTAGTTCTCACTTTTCTGGTGGAGATGGAGGAATGAGAGATGGTGAAAAGTGGTAGGAGGAATGTGGAAAGAATGTACATGAAATAGTACATAATGCGAAAACTAGAACCTCGAAATTTTTTTCCGTGTTTCCGCTTTCAAGTTTTCATTTCTACATCCTTCCTCCCTCTACCCTTCTTCATCCCCCCTTTCTCCCACTTAATTCCCATTTATCTCAAACGGGAAAATAAAAATTAAAAACTGACAACGAAATAATTATCAAACGATCCGAGCATTACATTTACTGCTTATATTTCTCCTCATTGTATCTTTAGTGGCTTTGTTGCGATCATGATGATGTTCAGCACACATGCCTATGCCTACAAATCCAGAAGTGCATGCGTCTTTGTTTGTTTGTCTTGTGAGCTTCCGTAGAGAATGTGCTCTCTACCGGAGTCACTCGTACTCATTTCCATTGAGATCTGTACACTCTATCTAGGAGTTTGCAAGAGCAGAAGCACCTGAGAGAAAAAAGCACTTTTCATGATGGTGCTTCTGCTGGAGGCCACACAACTCTTAATAATTGATTACCAAATGAGCATGCCAATAATCTGTCTGGATTATTGATTCTCGACTCAACAGACTCCTCCCATATGGATTTTTAAAGTGTCTGCAAAGTTGGATGGTTTTGTAAAAATTTGATGCCAAGAGGTGGAACCTGACGCATGTATTTCGTCATTCTCATAAGCCAGAAATCCTTAAGTTGAAACATCAACGAGTTTGGCGTAGTCTCTAAAACGACCATTTTGCACTCCTCTTGTGTAACAACTTGAAGGAAATATTGGAAGACTATGGGATGACATTTTTAATGCGCCAATAACAACTCTCTGTTACTCATTATTAAATGATGCCTTGTAAAAATGAAAAAGAAAAGTGTCTTCTTGCACCCAACGTGTGCTAAGGCACCATGGGGGACAAAACCAACCTCTTGCTGAAGATGTAGTAGTCTAACTTTGGAACCCTAATTGAATCGAATGTTGTTTATATTGAATAGTTCCATTATTAAATACGTTGATGTCTTTTATATAAAACCCTGCACTTGCAAGTAAAAAGGGCGACTTTAAGCCAACAAAAATTCCCCATTTTGCGAGGGTCCGGGAGAGGAACGTCTATCGTACTCAACTTTACCCTTGTTTTGCAAATAGATTGTTTTTAAGATTCAAACCCATGACCTTTTAATCATAAAGAGCAACTTTTCCGTTCGCCAAGTCCATGCAGGTAATTACCTTGGGGGGATTAGTAGTGAGTCAGTGAACTACTTAACTCTTAACGTCTCCAAAGCTATGGCGGACTGGGCCTTAGGAAGTGGGTAGGTTGGAGGAGTTTCTAAAACTTGGGGGTCTCAAATGTTATGGAAAAATGAAAAAAAAAAAAAAAAACTTAAGGACACTATCACTATAATTCACTAATCTTCTTCTGCACTTATAAATAGAAAGTCTTCGGTACAATTCTCATGAATGAGTTCACTATCAAATTATTAATGCTCAGTTGTATGTCTTAGCTCAACCGCAACCCCAAAATATCATTGCATACAATGTCGTACCTGAAGTCGCTATTAGCATATACCGATAATTAGTGTCGCATAAGTTGATTACCCAATTTAAAGATATCTGATTCCGCCTCCTCAAGCTAACCGGCGGAGAAATCCAAACACGATCATGAGCAACTTTCTTGTGGATATCGAACAAGGAACCTCGGGTGCAAGGACGAATGCTCTTATGGGTCCCAATATTAGTCAATCAATTCAAGTGGAGTTGGATTGTTGTAAACATATTTCCTGAATCTTTTGGGGTCTTTGGGCTGACTAATTATTATTTCCAAATCTTTATGGTAAATATTGATAGCCCGTGAAAAATGGCTTTAGAAACCGATCATGAAAAACCCACTACAGGGTTTAAATGGTTTACAAGCCTAAAGACACCAGTGTCAACTGAATTTGAATATATTATATATGTGAACAAGGGAGATGATTTTTACATATCTTTTTTTTATTGCACAATCGGTAGTATCTACACTCAATTTCACATTTGATGAAAATCGAACTTAAAACCTCTCACTTACAAAGGAAGAGGAATACCTCTGGACTGCAGTATTAATTGACACACCATTTTTAACTTCTCACAATTTTTTTTTATTTATAGTTGTCGCATTGAATAAATCAAATGAAAATAATGGATATGATTAAACTGGAAGTGTGTACGAACCTTTTTCCCTTGCATGAAATGTTTTTCTAAATAGAATGGCTATTTATAACAAGTCCCTTATGCTTACACTATTTATTAAAAAAAAAGAAGTCATTTTACATTTTCATTAAACCCATTTTCATTCAAATAGTTCGGTTTATCTTTTCTCTCCAATTTCAAACTTCAAAATGCGTTTCATCTACCCGAGTCATTATATTTTGAATTCTTTATCTTAGCACGTAGGTATAAACTTTTGCTTTAAAGAAACTATTAGGTGTGGATTCGATTTCATTTGGTCTGATTTTTTGTTAAATTATGACCTCTAGTACTATTTTTTGGGTTAATAAAAAACCACTATCAAAAACGCGAAGACAAAATTCACAATAAAGTAGCCGTAGACAATTTGAGCCAATGTTTTAAAAGATTCTAGTACCACAGATTCGATTAAATTTTGAATATTTTTATTCGTTTTCCTTGGTTTGCTTTTTTCTTTTATAATAAAACCTGCACATTATTATTTTTTTTTATAAATAAAATAAAATCTGAAAATTTCCATGCAATTCATCTCCTCTTCCTCGCGTCCCAGTCAAATCAGGTACAATTATATCCAACAACTTAATTCACTAAAGCAACAAAAATGTAGGGATGCCAGGACTTAGTAGGCAAGACACAGAGGAGGACCTTGGGAAGTGAGCCTTACCGGAATCTTGAAGCTCCCTGGATGTAGCAATACCATGTCCCTGTGTAATTGTTTACGTAAACAAGGTATTGCTGCATCTACCATGTCCGAGAATTGATAATGAGACTTTTTAAAATTAAGATTCTTTGTAGACTCTTAATTTAACGTTTAATTTAATTTTTGTGCTAATGTTATAAAATATCATAAAAATATAACGTGGGTTGTTAACTTAATTTTCATGCTAATATTATAAAATATCGTAAAAATACGAGGTGCGTCTTGTTATCATTTCTCTCATCAGAGTAGTCTTACTCATTGCAAAAGATTAACAAGGGAACTTGTAGATTGACGTTGCTTTGTCGTGACCGTCCGTCTACCTCGAACTCTATACATAACTCGTACGACTGCTCCTCCCGTAAAACCCCACCGCTTCCTTCATTGGTTCCAATGTTATTTGATGTATAAAAGTTTAAAAATTACAATACTTGAAAGTAATAAATTAAGACTTTTCTTAAAATAGTGTACAAAAGTACAGATGGTCTATGACTTGCATTTCTACTTCGTTGACGAACAATTTAAATAAAGTTCTTTATCAAAATAAGTTTTAAGCCTAGCTATCTCTGGCGGTTTCTGACCATCACAGACTCCCCAAAAATAATTTAAATAATTGACGGAACAAACTATATTTATTTATCCATAGAAATTGACCTAGCTTCAAACCGGAATTGGATCCTCTAAGAGATAAAGTCTTAGGATCCTCCTGACCCAATAACACGGACTACAAACAGAGAGTTACTCTAAAAGTTAATGGGTCAGAGGATCCGAGAGGATCCAATTCCCTTCAAACCCCTTCTCAAGTAAACCAACCTCTCTGACACACTAAAACCAAACGGTAATTCTATCTTTTTCACAACATTTTGGATTTCGAAAGTTTAGTCTATTTAGATGTGGGCACGGTAATTGTTGCAGGTTAATTCTAACACCCTCTATAATTCGGATAAGATTATGAAGTGGTTTGATACCTAAAAACTTTAATTGTTTACTTACAATTATTGATGAACGATCTATATGTTTAGCACTAATCATGCTACTACAATACTTGTGTTTGCATTGGGAACCATTTTATATGTGTTTCTTTATTGGAAACAACACAAACAATTGTTCTCTATGACAATGAGTTAGATGTGGTCATTTTTAACGGATTTGAATCTCATTCGGATTCAAATTGTACATATTCTAGAGATCATTACATTCTATCAATTCATCGTACATCTTGATATCAGAAATCATTTTGAATTTTTTATTTAAAATTAAATACAAATAATACTTAACGAAAACTTACCGTATAATATACGATGAACGACTAAAATGTGAGGATCCCTAAGACACTTGGGAAGAGATTCCGAAAAAAAATCCTCATCTACTTTTAAATGGTCAGGTTTTTTATATATAGTTATTTTTCCCCCCTTAAAGAACACAAATATGTAAATATGTGAATTACCTAAAAACATAAATAGCTTTTAATTATTTGCGATTCTGTATATGGACAACTAACATATCTGAACAGTGAACACCATATTATTCATCTCTATTCATAAAATTTTCTGTTATTAAATACAATAGAATGTTTTAACTTATGATAACAGTAACGAATCCAAAAGGACGGGACCCCAGAATTAACTTAAATAATCAATGGAAAGATTTGATACTCAAATTATGGGAAAGATCTAACAATAGGTAAGCCAAACCCCCCAAAAACAATGGGAAAGATCAAATTATGGGAAAGATTGGCAATTACGGCTTTTCACTCACACCATGGCTCCGTACACGTGGATCGGTCGGCATTTCTCTTCTCTATAAAACCGCACCCAAAACCCTACTCTATCCCACACTCATTTATCCAGAAAATCAAGAGAAATGGCTCCCACTCGCTCTTACTCTCGCTCCCACTCACTCGTCTCTGCCACCACTCTCCTGATCCTCTCCGCCACATTCCTGATCCTCTCCACCGTTGCTCACGCCACTAAGCATCCACAATCCATCCTGACTGTCGTCAACAACTGCCCCTTCCCCATCTGGCCCGCCATCCAGCCCAACTCCGGCCACCCCGTCCTTGAACGCGGCGGCTTCTTCCTCAAAGCCTTCAACCATCGCTCTTTCCCCGCCCCCATCCAGCCCTGGTCCGGCCGCATCTGGGCCCGCACCCATTGCACCCAAAAGGGACCTCGCCTCTCCTGCCTCACCGGCGACTGCGGCGGCCGTCTCGAGTGCAACGGAGCCGGAGGCGCTGCCCCGTCCACTCTCGCGCAGATAGACCTCCACCAAGGCGGCCCCCGCGACCTATTCTCCTACGGTGTCAGCCTCGTCGACGGCTTCAACGTCCCCATGACCGTCACCCCTCACAAGGGCCAAGGCCAGTGCCCCGTCGTCGGTTGCAAGGCCGACCTGCTCGCCACGTGTCCCGACCGACTGAAGGTGAAGTCACCGAAGGGCGTCGTGGCGTGCAAGAGCGGGTGCGAGGCGTTCGGCACGGACAAGCTGTGCTGTCGGAACCACTACAACAGCCCCCAGACTTGTCGGGCTTCGAGCTACTCGCAGTTCTTCAAGCACGCGTGTCCCACCACCTTCACGTTCGCCTACGACAGCCCTCCGCTCATGCACCAGTGCTCGTCGCCACGCGAGCTCAAGGTCATCTTCTGTCCCTAGACAGTGAGACGTATGGTTCCAGCTTCCAACTGGTTCAACACTTCAACGTGCAGTTGAGTCGCTGTCCTCGTTTTTAATTACAATAAAAAATAATGTGTGTTTACGGGGGAAATTATTAAAGAAAATAAAAGGATCAAAACAGGTCTGGTTAACTATGTGTGTTTACGGGGGTACCCTGGAAAAAAAATTGTGTAGTATGGGGGTTTGGATGGTTTGTTTGTGTAATTTGTGTGGTGTTTAGGGATGGTTACGTAATGGAAGTGTTTTAAACATAACATAATTGTGCTTAGTATTACATTTCTTGCTTTGTTGTTTTATTTTTTATGGCCAAATAAAAATAGTGTTGGTCCTAGAGAAAAAAAAGAAAATAATTAAGGGAATGTGACATATATATATATATATATATATATATATATATATGTTAAGGTTTTTACTAAATAAAAATCTTTTGATATCTTATCAAGTTCCAAGTGCAGTAAGCTGACATCTATCAAGTTAATTAATGGGATTTTTGTTTTTGTTTATTTAAAGCTTTAGAGAGCTTAACTAATAGGATTTGGATTGTCTACCCTTCCATCTCATACATTCCCTATGCCCTCCTATTTCTATGGTCACGGTTAAACCATGTCAATATTTTATATTCTCATTACTTTTTGTCTTATTATTTCTATAAAAAAAATCAATATAAAATGTTGACGTGCCTTAACCGTGATCACAAAATATAAGAGGACATGAGAAAGGCATGAAATGGGAAGGACAGACAATCCAAGTCCTAACTAATAAGTTAAGTCGCGATTGATAGGCAGAAAGTCCAGTTATATAATTTAAAAGTCAGCAGTTAATTAAAGATTTACCCGAGAAAAAAAATTGATCAAATTTGACAAAGTTGTATTAAGAGAGTAAAGACGATGATAATAATAATTTGTAGAAAAAAACAAAGTTCAAAAAGACGCGGTGGGCTGGACCTAGCGCCTAGGTGGTTATGAGGGGGTTTAGGTGGACTAAGAGAATTTAAGTAAATCTATTATATTTCGTGTAAATAAGTGTCTGTTTATACTAATATATATATATATATATAATTTCATAATAAACTACAAAATAAAATGACATGTATATTATGAAGTATTGGACATAATTAAAATATAGGGAACAAGCATATAATGTTTCTTCATTTAAGTTTTCAACAAGTCTTTACAATTTATTAAAAAAAATAAAATAAAATGCAAAATGAAAACTATCTATTTTCTGTTTAAGTGAGTCACAACCTAGTCGATGCCTAAGCGGGTTTGGGTGGGCTAGGCAGGTGCTTAGATAGTCTAGACGGGTGCCTCAACAGGTCTATGTAATATTTCTTAATTTTTAAATATCTATACATTAATCGGGACGGTGATCAATTATCTAAAGTCTAGGTAATAATTTTTAGAACAGTGAAAAAAAAAGAAGTTGGATTTGCGAGAGTTAATAAAAGCAGAAGCAGATCGCAGGAAAGTGGCCAAAGTTTCCATCTTTAGAAAAAGGAATTCGAATCTCTGAGGAATATCTGATGGTAGCAGGAACGAAGGGCACAGGTTGACACGGATATATAGCCTCTGAAGAAAGAAGAGACAAAAAATAAAAAAAAATAAAAAAAAATCCTGGTTTACCAAAAAAAAAGAAAGAAAGAGAATGGTGAGCTTTAGAGCCACACAAATCTTTTGCTTCTTTTATTTCTCGAAATTTGGCACTGTGCTATTACGTGGAGAAATTTTTAGATATGACAATAACATAAGTGGTACACGTGTTTTAATATGAATGGTAGGAAATTTTATTTTTTAAGTTATTAACTTTTTAGCACACATATCTCACCTTTTTTTTAGTGGCACGTGATGTATCATCCCGTGTACCGATCACACTAAAAAAATATCTCTATTACGTGTTAGTGTTTACCCTTTTACTTTAGGATGTATTTCGATCCATTACCTATAGAATTTGAAATTTAAACTTATTCAACAATGATCAACAAGATAATGAACGTTACTATTACTTTAGTGTGCAAAAATATTCAGGTTACTTCCTCTTTTCGTCTTTCGATGATTAGACTTTTTTATGATGTCTCAAAGTAACGAATATTTAGAATCTTTTAGTTTTTATATTTTTAGTCAAAAACGATCTTAAAGATTAAAAAGTTTGGAACAAAACTCTAGAATTTTTGTTTTCTTGTTCATATTTGAAGGAATATTTTTTTTTCTCAAACAATATTCACCAAATAACCCTTCCAAAGCCGTTTAAAATTAAAATCATGAATGAAGAATGAGCAATGCATCACAAAAATGAACAAGTGTGTGTACCAAAAAGTGTTGTAACCTGTGACACTCCCAACGGACTTTGTTAGCACATACGATTGGCAACATGGCAAACTCAAAACCAAAGTTTTCGGTGCGGTTTAGAATTTTCAATCCAACTTGCACCTCTAATTTAAACAAACAAAAGCAATCATATATCGGATTATGTTGCAGTCCTATTAGCTTATGAATGAGATTGTGTAAATTCTATTATATATGGGATATCTTTTAGATTATATATTATCCTATTAGAGTTGTAGCCAAGATAGGGAGAAGGACCTTGGGAAGTGAGCCTTACCAGAATATTGAAACCATCAGGTTGTAGCAATACCATGTCCCTGTGTAATAGGTTAGGCGGAAAGAGATCATCTCCGTATCTCTTCCATCAAATTCATCCAATCAATTAATCCGAATCTTTGAATTTTGATCCAACGGCTACAAACATGAGACTCGTTTAAAGTTTATAATAATTTTAGCTATTGGATCAAATTTCAAGCGCTCAGATTAATTGATTGGATGGATTTGATGGAAGAGATCCAGAGAGGATCTTGTTGAAGAAGATCGAGCTTAGAATATGAATGTTGACTTTGTTTATACTGTAAATAATTCCTTTCCTTATTTGTGAATGTTTTAGCTTGATTGTAGGAACCATATTAGGCATTATTGTAACTACAAATAGGTTGTTCTGCCTCTTGAATCAATATCAAATCAATTACACATCATTCTTTTACATGGTACTAGAGCATTGATCTGGGCAATAAACCAAACACAACAAAACCCTAGCCGACCTCCATGGCAGGCGACAAAGCATCAGGCACGGCCTCAGGAACCCAGTGGGATAATCCCACTCATCAACTATATCTTCATCATTCAGACCAACCCGGTGATATTCTTGTGCCGCAGCCCTTGGTCGAAGACAATTACAGCACATGGAAACAATCCATGACTATGGCCTTAACGATCAAGAACAAAATCGGACTCGTAGACGGTTCGATCGAAGAACCGAGTGGAAAGAATCTCCATGAATGGCAGCAGTGGAATCGCTGCAATAATCTGGTCCAGACTTGGCTGCTAGGGTCGATGTCGAAAGACATCACTAGCAGCGTGATCAATTGCAAGAACGCCAGGCAGATGTGGCTGGAACTGCAGGAGCGATTCTCGCATGTGAACGTGGTTCAACTGTTTAATCTCGAGAACGAGATTCATGATTGTGTGCAAGGAGGTATGTCTGTGGGATCTTACTTCACGAAGTTGAAGGGACTATGGGATGCCCGTGACGCTCTCTGCACTTTTCCGATCTGCACCTGTGGCTCAGTCAAGGAACTGGCTGCATATTTGGACACACAGAAAACTATGAAGTTCCTCATGGGCCTCAATGACTCATATGCAAGTGTTCGCAGCAACACCTTGCTGCAAGATCCGTTACCCACAGTGAACAAGGCATACTCCCTTGTTCTGCGGCATGAGAAGCAATCGGAAGTAGCAGCAGGAAAAGCTTCGACACAACCGGATGCGGTTGTGTTTGCCGTGAAGAATGCCAACCGTGAATCCGAAGGAGAAAAAGGTGAGTTGAAGTGCACCAAGTGCAACAAGACCAATCACACTGCCAAGACTTGTCGGGCACACCTCAAATGTGCATTTTGTGGCTGGAAAGGTCACACGGCATAATACTGCCGCAAGAAGAAGGCAGAGGCTGAGGCTAATTTTGGGGCAGTGTTTTCCAAAGGGAATCAAGCAGCAACGTGTTTGACGGAAAGGAAGGAGATGAAGTTCCCGTTTACTGTTGAAGAGTGCAAACAAATCTTGAGTATGCTGCAAAATAAATCCTCATCTGCAAATCATGTTAGTAATCCTGCAACCCATGAAGAATTCTCAGGTAAAGCTTTTTCACTCAACTCTCATGGAAAACAAAGCACTTGGATTTTAGATAGTGGCTGCACAGATCATATGATTTATGATCCGGACATGTTCTCCACCCCGAGGCCTGTCACTAATCACACGGTGGAATTACCGAATGGGTCCGTAGCACAAGTGACTCACATTGGCAAAGTTGTCTTGTCCCCCAATTTGATCCTTGAGAACGTTTTATGTGTCCCGTACTTTAAGTTGAATTTGGTTTCAATTAGCAAGTTTGCCAATTCATCTTGTATTACAATTTTTCTGAACCAATTTTGTATCATACAGGACCTACGTTCGGGGACGATGATTGGGACAGGAATTGAACGGGAGGGCCTCTATTATCTCGATCATACCAAGAAAGGAACATGCAATCAGGCACACAAGACCCATCCCATCCTTTGGCACCAACGCCTTGGCCACCCATCTACCAGAGTTCTTTCATTATTTCCTATTACTACTTTTAAACATGCATCTTGTGATACCGACAAGTGCACAATTTGCCCATTGGCTAAACAAACCAAGCTTCATTTTTCTTCCAGTTTAATTACTACTCATTCTAGTTTTGATTTAATTCATATAGACATATGGGGTGGTTATAAAATTGCTTCCACTTCGGGTGCAAAGTATTTCCTTACTATTGTTGATGATTACACTAGACGCACCTGGATTTACCTTATGAAACACAAGTCTGATGCTCAGCCTCTTCTAGTTAATTTCATCAATATGGTTGCCACTCAATTTGATTCCAAAGTTAAAATCATTCGTAGTGATAATGGCCCTGAATTCAAAATTGACAGTTTTTATGCAGATAAAGGTATCATGCATCAAACTAGTTGTATCAACACACCACAGCAAAATGGGGTTGCTGAAAGAAAACATAGACACTTGTTAAATATGGCACGTGCCTTGCTTATTCAGGCCGGGCTTCCAACTCATTTTTGGGGGGATGCCATTCTCACATCCGCTTATCTCATCAATCGTACACCTACTCCTCTTCTCGATGGCAAAACCCCGTATGAAACATTGTTTAACAAAACTCCCAGTTATTCCCATTTGCGTGTTTTTGGTTGTTTATGCTTTACTTCTACCCATGCCCAAACTCGTTCCAAATTTGATCCACGAGCCTCTCGGTGTATTTTTTGGGCTATCCTTATGGTAAAAAAGGCTATCGGGTTTTTGATCTTAGTCAACAAAAGGTACTCGTTTCTCGTGATGTGAGTTTTTTTGAGGATGTGTTTCCTTTTCTTCTTCCTCACCATTCCGCTGCATCACCACATCCCCATATTACCCACATTCCCAACCTTTCTTCATCTCACCCTGACCCATTTTTACCCTTTGATTTGGACTCCCCTTCCGCAGCCCACCTGCCTCCACCTCCCGTTGGGCCTACACCAACACCCGGCCCACCTAACCCCACCTCCCTTAACCCACTTCCTGCAGAACCCACACCTGCAGACCTCACACCTCTGCTTTCTCCTTCTCTGCTTCCCGCTCACTCTCCACTGACACCTCTCATTTCCCCACCACCGTCACCCCCGCCTACCAGCCCCGCTCCGCGCCGCAGCGGTCGCTCCACCCGACCGCCTGCCTATTTGCAGGACTTTCATCTCGAGACTAGCCTCTCTTCCCGGACCGCCTCATCATCGTCTTCGAACCTGGTCACCCGTTCAGGTACGGCTCACCCGATCTCTCAGTTTTTATCTTATGCTCACCTTTCTCACCCTCACAAAACATATCTTGCTCAACTTACTCTTCTTAAAGAACCCACAAGTTTCTCTCAGGCCGTCCAAATCCCACACTGGCGTGATGCCATGAAAACTGAGCTTGCTGCCTTACAAGCTAATGGGACTTGGAGCTTGGTGCCGTTGCCTCCTCATAAGCGCCCGATCGGTTGTAAGTGGGTGTATAAGGTGAAATTCAAGGCTGATGGCACAGTTGAACGCTACAAAGCCCGCTTAGTGGCCAAGGGCTACAGTCAGGTTGAAGGCGTCGATTACCGGGAAACATTTGCCCCCGTTGCAAAAATGGTGACAGTTCGTGTTCTTCTTAGTGTGGCCTCTCTGCGTGGCTGGCATCTCCATCAGTTGGATGTGAACAATGTGTTTCTGAATGGTGACCTTGATGAAGAGGTCTTCATGTCATTGCCTCCTGGTTTCGGACGAATGGGGGAGCATCGGGTCTGCCAATTGCACAAGTTGTTGTACGGGTTAAAACAGGCATCTAGGCAGTGGTTTATCAAGCTGTCCACTGCCCTCAAGGCCGCGGGATTCCAACAGTCACGATCTGACTATTCTCTCTTCGTCCGACGTCGTCAAGACAACTTCCTAGTGTTGCTTGTATATGTTGATGATGTTATACTGGCAGGGAACAATTTGGAAGATATAGAAAACACAAAGTTGTTCTTGGCTAACCGATTCAAACTCAAGGATTTGGGGCAGTTGAAATATTTCCTTGGCATTGAGGTTGCCAGGTCACGACATGGAATTAGTTTGTCACAACGAAAGTATGCTTTGGAAATCTTGGATGATGCAGGCTTTTTGGGTGTCAAACCTTCTCGATTCCCTGTGGAACCGAATTTATCACTTACACAGCTCGATGGAAAACTGTTAGATGATGCTTCGGTATACAGAAGAATGGTTGGGAGATTAATATATTTGACCATAACTAGGCCAGACTTGACTTATGCTGTACATGTACTGAGCCAGTTCATGGACAAACCACGACAACCGCATCTGGAGGCAGCCCACAAAGTGCTTAAGTATATTAAGCAAACACCGGGTCAAGGCATCCTACTGCCATCTACAGGGTCACTACAATTGCGGGCATTCTGTGATGCCGATTGGGCACGTTGTAAGTATACAAGAAGATCGATCACGGGATACTGCATCTTACTTGGGCAAGCACCGGTCTCTTGGAAGACTAAGAAACAGACAACGGTATCACGTTCGAGTGCGGAAGCCGAGTATCATTCCATGGCTACCACTTGCTGCGAAGTTACATGGTT
This sequence comes from Malus fusca, assembly GCA_035220775.1. Taxonomy (NCBI): domain Eukaryota; kingdom Viridiplantae; phylum Streptophyta; class Magnoliopsida; order Rosales; family Rosaceae; genus Malus; species Malus fusca. Next base: position 8,479,279 of record CM069069.1, read on the forward strand.
AAAGAACATTTTGAAGGATTTGGGAGTTGATCACACGCAGCCAGTAGCTTTGTTTTGTGACAATCAGGCGGCTATACACATAGCATCGAATCCGGTGTTTCATGAGAGAACCAAACACATAGAGATAGATTGCCATCTGGTTAGAGAAAAAGTGCAAGAAGGGACGATTCAGACAGCTCACATTCGAACCATAAATCAGCCAGCAGATTTGTTCACTAAACCATTAAGCTCGACACAATTTGAAGTGCTACTTAGCAAGTTGGGTGTCGTAAACATACACTCCAACTTGAGGGGGAATGTTGAAGAAGATCGAGCTTAGAATAGGAATGTTGACTTTGTTTATATTGTAAATAATTCCTTTCCTTATTTGTGAATGTTTTAGCTTGATTGTAGGAACCATATTAGGCATTATTGTAACTACAAATAGATATCAAATCAATTACACATCATTCTTTTACAGATCTCTTTCCAGGTTAGGCAAATAGGGTATTGCTGCACTTTTGAGATGCAGCAATACCATGTATGAGAAATGATAAGGAGATTTTTTTTTTAAAATAAGACTCTCTGGAGACTCTTAAGTTAAGGTTTAATTTAATTTTCGTGTTAATATTATAAAATATTGTAAAAATATAAGATGAGTTGTTAACTTTATTTTCGTGCCAATATTATGAAACATGGTAAAAATATAAAGTGAATCGTTAACTTAATTTTCGTACCAATATTATGAAACATTGTAAAAATACGAGGTGAGCCTCGTTATCATTTCTCTCAACAGAATAGTCTTACTCAGTGCAAAAAATTAACAAAAGACGACAAAGATTGTAGATTGATGCTGCTATATTGTGACCGTCCGTATACCCCAAACTCTATGTATAACTCGTACGACTGCTCCTCCCGTAAAACCCCACCGCTTTCTTCATTGGTTCCAACTTCCAATGTTATTTGATGTATAAAAATTTAAAAATTAAGATACTTGAAAGTAATATATTAAGAATTATCTTAAAATACTGTACAAAATTACAGATGGTTTATGACTTGCATTTCTACTTCGTTGACGAACAATTTAAATAAATTTCTTTGTCAAACTCAGTTTTAAGCCTAGCTATCTCTGGCTGTTTCTGACCATTATAGACTCCCCAAAAATAATTTAAATAATTGATGGAACAAACTATATTCTTTTACCCATAGAAATTGACCTAGCTTCAAACCCCTTCTCAAGTAAACCTACCTCTCTGACACACTGAAACCAAAGGATAATTCTGTCCTTTTAACAACATTTTGGATTTCGAATGAGAAGTTTAGTCTATTTAGATGTGGGCACCGTCATTGTTGCAGTTTAATTCTAAGAAAACTAATAAAAAATGTTTGAAAATTTTGAGTTTTAACGATAAGGACAAAATAAAGGGTACAGTGAATAATACTAAGATTGACTTTTTAGTGTAAAATATGATTTTTCGTTAAAGTAAACAGTACCGGAAACTTTTCGTTAAAGTTCTCTTAATTCTAACCCCCTCTCTAATTCGGATTAAATTATGAAGTGGTTTGATATAGAAAACTTTAATTGTTTAGACCATCTTCAAAGGAGATGTCAAAATATGTTAAATAGGATAAAAAAAAAATTTAAGTGTTCTCCAATAGATATGCCATATATGAGATGGCATGTGAGTCATTTGATTCCTTACTTTCTAGCTGCCTTTTTTTACAACAAACAAAGGAGTCAAATATATTTAATTTAATTTGTAATGCATAGGTCCCATTAACAACCAATAGAATAAAAACTAAAACTAATTTTGATTATTTTTTAATAGTTAATGTAACTCTAGGCCTAATAAAATAATAAAATAAATATTTGACACATCCATTAGAAAAGAAGAGAATTTAGCACTTGTATTCAATTTGTCACATCAACCATCAAATAAAATTTTGACATACTATATTTGACATCTCATTTGAAAATGCTTTTACTTCCAATTACTGATGAACGATCTATACGTTTAGCACTAATCATGCTACTACAATACTTGTGTTTGGATTAGGAACTTATTCAAAACGACACAAACAATCGTTCTCTATGAAAATGAGTTAGATGTTGTCACTTTTAAGGAATTTGAATCCCATCCGGTTTCAAATTGTGGAGATCTTAGGGATCCTCACATCCTAGCCGTTCATCGTACATCGTGCGGCAAAAAATTATTTAAAATTAAATACAAACAATACCTAACGAAAATTTATCGCATGATATATGATGAACGGTTAAAATGTGAGGATCCCTAGGATCCTCGGAAAGAGAATCCGAAGATGATCATCATCCACTTTCAAGTGGTCTATTCTTTATATATAGTTATTTTATTTTTCCGCTTAAAGAACACGAATATGTGAATATGTGAATAACCTGAAAACATGAATAGCTTTTAAGTATTTGCGATTCTGTGTATGGACAACTAATAGAGCTGAACAATAAACACCATATTATTTAACTCTATTCATAACATTCAGATTCTATTATTAGGTACAGTGTATACCGAATGAATGAAGCGTGGAATGCTTTATCTTATGATACCAGTAACGAATTCAAAAGGACAAGACCCCCGAATTAATTTAAATAATCAATGGAAAGATTTGATAAATCCTATAAAATTATGGGAAGACCTAACAATAGGTAAGCTAGTAATGTCACTGTGTACTACCAAGAAAAAAGCATGCTCACGTAAACCGCCCACCAACGTTCCGACACACTGAAACTTAAGGGCAATTACGGCTTTTCACTCACACCATGGCTCCATACACGTGGCTCCGTGTATGGCATTTCTCTTCTCTATAAAACCCCACCCAAAACCCTACACTTTCCCACATTCATTTATCCAGAAAATCAAGAGAAATGGCTTCCTCTCGCTCTTACTCTCGTTCACTCCCACTCCTCTCCGCCACCACTCTCCTGATCCTCTCCGCCACATTCCTGATCCTATCCACCGTTGCCCACGCCAATAAGCATCCTCAATCCATCCTGACTGTCGTCAACAACTGCCCCTTCCCCATCTGGCCCGCCATCCAGCCCAACTCCGGCCACCCCGTCCTTGAACGCGGCGGCTTCTTCCTCAAAGCCTTCAACCATCGCTCCTTCCCCGCCCCCATCCAGCCCTGGTCCGGCCGCATCTGGGCCCGCACCCATTGCACCCAAAAGGGACCTCGCCTCTCCTGCCTCACCGGCGACTGCGGCGGCCGTCTCGAGTGCAACGGAGCCGGAGGTGCTGCCCCGTCCACCCTCGCCCAGATAGACCTCCACCAAGGCGGCCCCCGCGACCTATTCTCCTACGGCGTCAGCCTCGTCGACGGCTTCAACGTCCCCATGACCGTCACCCCTCACAAGGGCCAAGGCCAGTGCCCCGTCGTCGGTTGCAAGGCCGACCTGCTCGCCACGTGTCCCGACCGACTGAAGGTGAAGTCACCGAAGGGCGTCGTGGCGTGCAAGAGCGGGTGCGAGGCGTTCGGCACGGACAAGCTGTGCTGTCGGAACCACTACAACAGCCCCCAGACTTGTCGGGCTTCGAGCTACTCGCAGTTCTTCAAGCACGCGTGTCCCACCACCTTCACATTCGCCTACGACAGCCCTCCGCTCATGCACCAGTGCTCGTCGCCACGCGAGCTCAAGGTCATCTTCTGTCCCTAGACAGTGAGACGTATGGCTCCAGCTTCCAACTGGTTCAACACTTCAACGTGCAGTTGAGTCGCTGTCCTCGTTTTTAATTACAAAAAAAAATAATGTGTGTTTACGGGGGGAAATATTAAAGAAAATAAAAGGATCAAAACAGGTCTGGTTAACTAATGTGTGTTTACGGGGGTACCCTGGAAAAAAAATTGTGTATTATGGGGCTGTGGACGGTTTGTTTGTGTAATTTGTGTAATGTTTAGGGATGGTTATGTAATGGAAGTGTTTTAAACATAACATAATTGTGCTTAGTATTACATTTCTTGCTTTGTTGTTTTATTTTTTATGGCCAAATAAAATTAGTGTTGGTACTAGAGAAAAAAAGAAAATAATTAAGGGAATGTGACATATATATGTTAAGGTTTTTACTAAATAAAAATCTTTGATATCTTATAAAACAGAGAACCGAGATGGAACTCAAGAAGTCCGAAACATGGGTGCAGGGTTTGTGACAATTAAAGCATCTTCCAAGTTCCAAGTGCAGTAAGCTGACATCTATCAAGTTAATTAGTAGGAGTTTAATTAATGGGATTTTTGTTTTTGTTTATTTAAAGCTTTCGAGGGCTTAACTAATAAGTTAATTGTCGCGAGTGATAGGCAGAAAGTCCAGTTATATAATTTAAAAGTGAGAAGTTAATTAAAGATTAACCCGAGAAAAAAAATTGATCAAATTTGACAAAGTTGTATTAAGAGAGTAAAGACGATGATAATAATAATTTGCGGAAAAAATGAAGTTGGATTTGCGAAAGTTAGTAAAAGCAGAAGCAGATCGCAGGGAAGTGGCCAAAGGTTCCATCTTTAGAATCTTGTTGGCCATCGAACCCAGATCGTCGCCGGATCCTTTTTGTGAGGATTTGAAGGATCTCGTGTGATAAAAAATTATTTTAAATATTTTTATTTAAAATTAAATACAAACCGTACTAAACAAAAACTGACGGCACGATATACAATTAATGAACATGATTCACAGATTCTTAGAATTCTCACCAAAAGAATCCGGAGATGATCGTTGGCCATTTTTAATCTCTGAGGAGTATCTGATGGGTGCAGGAACGAAGGGCACAGGTTGACACAGATATACCCTATATATATAGCATCTGAAGAAAAAATAAGAGACAAAAAAAAATAAATAAATAAAAAGAAAGCCAAACAAATCTTTTGCTTCTTTTCTTTCTCGAAATTTGGCACTGTGCTATCACTTGTAAGTGTTTACCCTTTTGGTTTAGGACGTATTTTCGATTCAGTACTTATAAATTTTAAAATTTAAACTTATTGAAGGTGATCAGAAAATAATGAACATTATCATTAATTAAGTGTGCAAAAATATTCAAGTTCCCTCCTCTTTTCGTCTTTCAATGATTAGACTTTTACGATGTCTCAGAGTACCGAATATTTAGAATCTTTTAGTTTTTATATTTTTAGTCAAAATCGATCTTAAAGATTAAAAAGTTTGGAGCAAAACTCTAGAATTTTTGTTTTCTTGTTCATATTTGAAGGGATATTTTTTTCTCAAACAACATTCACCAAATAACCCTTCCAAAGCCATTTAAATTTACTGAAAATATGACTTTAACCCCTCAAATTCAATTTTTTTTCATATAAAACTTAACATAATTTTTTTACACAAAAAAAAACCCAGTGACTAGGATCCACATTTTACATTTTACATTTTTAGATGCCTAAAATACCCCTATTGCATACTTGATGTGCACAATTAATTCTATGCATATTGTAAGGAGAGAGTTAATGATTTTGCAAAAAGAAAAATAAGACATTAATGTTCAAAAATTCATTGCATATTAATAACAAATATGAGAATTGTTGGCTTAATTCTATGTATCTGGCATTATGAGTTCATATATATAAATATATATATTTACAAAAAAAAAAACCTAATATATGTAATAATACATAAAAAAAAAGTAATTTACGTACCATGTACACAAATGTTATTTGATTAAAAATGTGTGTGTGTGTGTGTATATATATATATATGACACACACTGTATATATATATATATGACACACCCCGACCCAAGATGTCCACTAGGACTCTGAATCGAGCTGTGCTGGCCGACACCTAGAAGGTGACGAAGCCATAAAGTATGATGATGTGAAAAAATGTGAATAAATTTAAACCTAAGGGTGCCTAAGAACCAGAGTGCGCTGGTGAGTGGGAATGAACCCACTTCACACGTGATATTAGAGCATAAGTGAGTACAATAAAGTGGATTAAGAATCATACTCTCGAAAGAAATCTCCAATACTAAGATTTGCCATGAATCCTCGATGATAAGAAAGCTCAAATAATAAAACCTGGAGGGTGGAAACAAAACAAGGGTGAGTGGCCCTAGAAATAAAATTTTCAATAGAAGCATTCTAAAACGTTATAACCCCTCGATGCAACACCTGTATAGTTTCTAGAAAATTATATCACGTATCAATATGAAATCAAAAATATATCAACGGTGATTCCATAACTATACCACGACACAGCAACTCATCAGTAATATAATTAATCATGTGCTTAATAATCTATATTAGCACGCAAGTTGGAGTCACCTAATGTGACCTGTACGACTGCACCTATATCTCATCAATCAATGCTAGCTCATAAGTCGGAGTCACCTATAGTGACCTGTACGACTTATCCATATCTCATTAATCAATGTTAGCTCATAAGTCGGAGTCACCTATAGTGACCTGTACGACTTATCCATATCTCATCAATCAATGCTAGCACATAAGTCGGAGTCATTTATAGTGACCTGTACGACTTATCCATATCTCATCAATCAATGCTAGCACATAAGTCGAAGTCATCTATAGTGACATGTACGACATGACTGGGTGTAATTAAGTACGCTCAAGTGCTATGATCATGTGAAGACTGTGCGAATAAATGCGGGTCACCTACGAGTCGGAACCACCTATAGTGGTCTGTACGACAGGACTGTGCACCTACCTTAGATCTATGGTGAGCGTAAGGTGCGGGAGGTGAACCTCACGTGAAGGACTGTGCCCTGGCCACGGGCGGGAGCATTAACATCGGGGTGCAGGTTTATGAGCTCTAACTGCATCTATTGTAACATATACGACTGATGGGCAACCTGTATGACAGTGTCGGAGTTGCCTATCATGGCAACATTTACGACAAGGTCGGAGTTGCCTAAAACATACATGTAGTCATGCCATAACTCCTAAAACATACATGTAGTCATGCCATAACTCCATTTCAACTAATACCATAAACTCACTTGAACTTACCTGGGTGTCCTGCATTCACCTTTGCATTTCAAAGCGTTCACAATAATTATGTGCAGGTAATATACATATAGATAAACCATGATGCAATCTAATACTCCACCATGTTATAGCATTTTCAATTACACACACACACACACACATATATATATATGGCATAAAAATGCATAAGCTGTAACGCCCTACTACCGAACTATTTATTTTCGAGAATAATCATCAGTGATAAACCCAACTAGACACTAGTTTAATTAACTATCATTACTTACGTTTCCTTACTTCAAATTCTTGATTATTCACACATTGATTTATGACCAACATTTAACCACCAAATCATAAGGTTAAATCTCACATTTTCCACCAATGTCCCTCATATTACTCAATTCCCTAAACAAGGCTATTGTCTCAATCATTTAATCTCACTTCTTGTATGGCTGCATCTAACGTCTCGTTAGACTGCCTACGTACCCTAAACAGGGATCAAGCCATTCGTAGTTCGCATTAATACTTCAAAGCCTTCACGGTAATTATATGCAATAATCAATTTATAACTGTTTGTGGAATTATCAATCATATATATATATATATATATATTTATATACGATAGAAAGGAAAATACCCACTCACCTGAGGTCTGTGCTACGACTCCTTAGCATGCATACAGAGACATCACGAACCATCGTCGCCTAGAACAATGATCAAATCACATCTCAGAGTTTTTACCAATAGAATACATAATTTACATAAAACACATCCCTATGTAATTCAATTCGGAAGATCTACATCATGGATTTCTGATCTGTTACTTCCAAGGATCCACATTATGTTCCTAGAACAACGTCCTAAGGTTTCATTATGATCCAACGGTTAGATCTCCGCCAATTGCAGAATTCAAGTGGCGGTTAACGTTTTATTTTATGAACTTACAAATCCAATTCGGGAAGATCCGTACGACGGATTCCTGATCCATAAGTTCCTACATTCCTAAAATATTACGAATAATAATCTATTAAAGTTTCATGACGATCCAACGGTCGGATCATCGATTCATATAATAACCTATTAGCGTAACATAGAGAATTTAGGTTCCAACAATCAACCTACGTCATAAAATTACCAAAACTGAGCTCAAGACATCTAATTTAGCCTAAGAATAACATCGACGACCCCTTGCCCACGCGCCGCCGTGGGTGGCGGTCAGCCGCCCCGAGTCGTCGAAAAATCCAACTATTTCCAAAAATTACCAAAATTTACAGGAATGAAGATCTCAATGAGTAAAGTAAGTTTCATACCTGCAACCAAGGCCAATTCGGCCAGGAAAGGCCCCAATTTATCTAAAACTCGTTGGAACCCTATTATGAGTGTTCTTTGAATCACTGCCAAATCGACCCTCGACGCCCCAACAAAGGATTGGGCATTGTTCCTGGGTTCCAGAGTAGTGTTTTGGTGGTGGTGCTAATTGAAGTTAAACATTTCAGAATAAGGTGGATCACCGACGAATGCTCTTCGGACCCGTGAGTTTGTTCCTCGCGAAATCAGTTCGAATCCCGTCCCTTTAAGGTTGCAATTTGAAGGAGGAAGGCCGAATAATTGTTTGGGAATGGTGGACGGTAGGGAAACACCAGCTAGGGAGACTGAATTCCGTCGAAAACCAATGTGGTGACCGGGTCGGGTCATGATCCTGCATGAGGGATCCATGATCCCGTGCCCCTCATCTCCTCTCTTTTCCCTTCCTTTCCTCTCTTCTCATTGGGCAGACTCTCTTCCCTCCTCTTCTAATTCGTTCCTCATGTCCCTCTCTATTTTCCGATTGGGCATCTTTGCCCAATCCTTTTTTTTTTTTTTTTCCTTCCTCTCCGCTTCTTTCTTCCTTCCCTTTTTTCCTAACAACAAACTATTAAAACAATATAATAATATTTATGAGAAATGAATAAAATAATAAATAACAATCCTTACCACCTACTTTCCGAATGTGTAGTTCCATAAAACCTCCGTTGTAGTTCCAAATTCAATTTTGCGTGCGTCTACGTGTTCGCGCCACCAAGTACTTTTGGAATACGGTAAGGTAATAGTTCATACACGTCATGAACTAGTGGTCAACGAAAATCAATACCCTTACCTCTAGGGTATTCTCGTAAATTCACATTTTAAAAATTTATAAAATTGTAAAATTAGGGACGGGTTGTTACAATATATATGTGTGTGTGTGTATTTATATAATTAGACCATATTAGTTTACCTACTTACTATTTGAAATGTTCATTTCCAATTATGCAAAATATTGCATACTGTTGACCCTAAAAACTACCAAGCCTACGTGACGCGCAGGCCGAGTAACTAATAAGCTAACTATGTCATTCGATTGTATGCGGGGCGTGCCAACTCGTCGGCCGATGAGTAAAATTTGTTGATGTTGCGTTGAGCGCGCAACTGACTTCTTGATCTTGCGACTGCGGCCGAGGAAGGAACATGTCTCGGCCTTCGGGTTCTAGAGCCTGAAGACAAGGCTACTAGTTCTGCGAAGTTCACAAATCGTCGGCGCCAGATTCGGTCACGGTGATTATATTCGTAAGAGTATAAGCATGCCGAATCGACACCAAAGTATAGGGGCACAGATACTCAAAACAAATATATGTCTTGATGGTAAATGTGGTTCGGCCGTCAAAATGTCGAACTCTAAAACCTACATGTGAGTATCCAATCATAAGACAACTCGGCGTTCAATGTGCCGAGCCCTAGTAACACATCACTTCGCCGAGAAGGCTGATGAGATGACATATGCCAATAAGGATCCGAAAATCCTTCTCGACTGAGACTTAGATAGATAACCAGTCGACCCTGTTGCAGTGCTGTTTATCCAAACAGAAGGTGCTTCACGATCGGCTGATTCTACGGCAACAATGCTGTTTATCCAAACTGAAGGTATGTCGGCGGAAAAAGAAAGTAAAAATCTCAAGGTTGTTTAGAGGTTTCGCGTAGAGCGAGAGTTTGCGCAGGGCAATTTGTGTGTTGAATTGGAGGGGCTTTTTCCGTTGTCATTGCATCTGTATTTATAGTGACTGTATGCTTGCTTGGCACGGCCTGATCCTCGAGTAGAATTTGACTTCAATCCTAACTAGACAAGCGAGAGCCTATCCTTTAGCAAATAACAGAAAAATAGATAACCTGACTTTGCTTCAGTATTATCACCATTATCCAAAAAACCTATTTTTCCTTTCTTATCTTTTGGATGCATTCCACGTGGTCATTTCCCTATATCATGATAAGCTAAAACCTATCACCTACTTACTTATCTGACAAATTTGTTTGACCAAATAGGAAAATAAAGGAATATTCTTTCATTATCCCTTCAAGGCCCATCTGATCATGCCATCCCATTCTTCAAGACTTATCTGATCACGCCAAGTGCTGATCTCTGCACGTTATGTCAGCAAACCCCAATTAATTCGAACTATGTTATTGCTTCTAAATTGGAGATAATTTGAAACTCATTTATCCCGTATTAGAAAATGTCAAAATAATTCACTATTAAAAGATGACATCATGATTAAAACCACAATATATCCTTCAATAATAATTGTCTTAACTACTATGTCATCCAAAGGTTGAGAGCTATGTTCATCAACGGCCTCGATCGCTTGGGCCGATGGTGTAAAATCGGGTCCAAACACATACCAACAACAAAATATTGCATAAACTTAGGAATTGGATCATGCTTTTGATTTTATCTTTTACCTACAAACAATCATATACATATTACTTTATATATTTTTACCAAAAAACGTCCCTAATAGGCTAATATATGTAATAATACATGAAAAATAATTTACCTACCATGTATACAAAAATGTTATTTGATTCAAAATATATAATCTAGGTTTTCTCAAAAAAAAAAAAATATATATATATATATATATAATCTAGGTGTAGTATACATATTTTTTTTATATAATTGGAACAAATTAATTTCCAATAATTTACCTACAAAAAATTATACCCCGTATGTAATATAATATCTTTTTTTCACTAATACATGGATAATAATTTACCCATAACAAGAAGAAATATAATTTCATGTATTATATTGAAAAATATTATGTCATACCTATATTTATACAACAATAAAACGTGCCTAATATATGTAACAATACATGAAAAATAATTTACCTCCCAATTAATTTACTTCCCAATTAATGCAAAATATATATATCACTAAAAAGGTAAATTTTTAGTATGATATAGATACAATTAATGCAATACAACAGTTTATATATTTTATTTCACTTTTTCTACAACTTTTAATTTGGAATAAATTTAGGGATTTGGGAAAGTGGCATGGGTGTAAATAAATTGTATTAGTAGGTCAATAGTGTTCCAATGTGGCTGAAGATTTTAATATGTAGATGAGTTTTTATCTAAGAATCATGAATTGCAAGGGCCAAAATCTAAAGCACCTTTAAATTTAAAATCATGAATGAAGAATGAGCAATGCACACACAAATATGAACAAGTGTGTGTACCAGAAAGTGTTGTAACCTATAACACTCCCAACGGACTTTGGTAACGCATGTGATTGGTGACATGGCAAACTCAAAACCAAAGTCTTCGGTTTAGACTAGAATTTTCTATCCAACTTGCACCCCTAATCTCTACTAATTATAAAACACTCATTGTCAACCAAAACCCTATGAAATTAACAATTTAACCCTCTAATTAAAACAGAACATGAATAAGAAATATGGGGCAGAAATGTAATTTCACATAATCAAATTTTGCTGTTTTTTTTTTCAAAGCCTCACCTACATGTAATCCTAACATATCTCTAATTAAAAAATAAATAAATAAATAAACTTCCCATTCCCACATTCTCTACCACTCTCTTCCTCTCTCCTTCTATTTCAAAAACAAAAATAAAAAAATTTCTCACACACTTTGTGTGTACCCATATGCTAGTTTAAACAAACAAAAGCAATCATAAAATTGGATTATATTGCAGTCCTATTAGATTAGAGATGTGATTGTGTAAATCCTATCATATCTGGGATATCTCTTATATTAGATATTATTATACTAGAGTTGTAATCTTATTGAAGTAAGGAATTTATATTCTCACTACTATAAATAAAGGCATAATAGGGTGATATAACATACACCTCATTATTACATATCTCTCTTTCTCTCTTGTTACCACCGCACCCCCCTCTCTCTTTCCTTTATGTTGTTCAGTAAATTAGGTCAAGACTGAAGAGGCATAACGATCGCTAAGTCCTCCATTCTTTATATCTGCAATTTGTGTTCATCAATACATAATTTTAACAATGAAGACCATTGCGACAGACATGGCCAGCGCCACAATCGATTTCAATTTTGTGAGCACCCCTTGAAGATGGTAGAAATCTAAGCCTAGCTAGCTAATTGAAGATGGTGGCGGAGGGAGTTACTGGAAGCCAACAAATCGCTAGAAAATCTGGGTGCTCCGCGCTTGTTGTAATCATCCATTGATATAATTGACGAAATCAATTTCTAATTTTTTTTGTTCTTTTGATTTGGTTTGGTATTAGAGCCTTTAGGGCTCCTTAACTTTTTTTTATCTACTTTCCTAATTAACCAAACAGCTATCGTTGGAACACCACTCCATTGTTCCAACGCAGTGGTGGCATAACTAATTCAACCCTAAACCCTAATTAGCATCTGGTCCTTCTTTGTAATCACGTGTTTGCTTGAATTCGGTAGAAGGATTTGGGCGTTAATGGCAGAAGCCAATTTGTTTTAGTTATACACGTGTCAAATTTCTAATGGATTAGTACCACCACTCAACATTGCCGGTTGGTGCTACGGTATCACCTAACAATTTCTCCTATAGACGAGGCATAAGACACAAGCTTCATTCGCTTGTTTAAAGTCAAAGTTGATCTTTTGCTAGACGTCACACTCTAAATTTTTACGCAACAAATTATAGGGAAAATGTAGTCCTTTTAAGTCATTTTAATAACATAAAGTATTCGTTTGGAAATATATTTAAAATGACTGAAAACGTTTCTTTTATTCTTTTTTGGTAAATATGTTTTTGATACAAATCTTTAATAAAAATACAAATAAATCTTGGAAAATAACTTTAAGTGCTTTTTGTAGAAGCATATATCTGCCTATCTGATGCTTTTTCCAAAAAAACATACATTAAGCTAATAATTGTATAAAAAATTAGAAAGCCTATGAATTGGAGATATGAAACTGAAAAAAATACACTTGGATATTCTCATTAGCAAAATCAAATTCAAATTACTTAAGTATATTGAAAAAAATTCGAAATGAAAAATCAAAGTTAGAAGCATACTGATGGATGAATGAATAATGTCAATAGTAGAATTGAACTTGAACGATGGAGATAACACAAAATTGTTGAAAATAACAGCACACCAATATTGAAAAAAAATACCAGAAACCATTGAATCAACACATATCTACGACTAAATAGAAATTAGTTACAACAAACATATTTGGACATTTAGTTTGCATAAAGATCAATTTTTTGTTTTTAGTAACTACGACATATTGATCATGTATTGACGACACAACAGTGATATAATAACGACAATAAAAAAACATTGATCGTTGATGCAACTAAATGTCAAAATATGTTTATTATAGGAGCATGCAAGGGTCGGGCCGACTCCATTTATGGTGGGTTCGGTTTCGACTTATTTTTTTGTAAATGAGTCTGAACCGGTCCAAGTTTATGCATTTTTATTAATGGAATTGGCTCATTTGGAGTGTTTGATACATTCTATTTCCTATGGGTTGGACTGACCCGTTTTCAATCATATTTTGTACAATAAAACAACAATTTAACATAATTTCTTTGTGTTTCCATTACAAAATAATTACGTCTAACAAAGACAATACCAACAAATATTCTAAAAGAAATGAAGAGACTCTTAATATTCGTTGTTTGAAGAAGTTAAATCGTTGTTTTACATTTTAAGGTTAGATAGATAAGGAATTAAGGATCACAAACTTCATTGTAGACCATTAAAAAGGTGACAAGTGCCAAGACAACTCTTAAATTATCCATATGAGATTATTCACACATAAGAAATATAGAACTCGATTTTGAACTTGTTTTTACACAAGCAGGTCCAATCACTCAAAAGATTTGAGAATGTAATTTCACCAAAGAAGAAGCAAAAAAAAAGTGTTAGAGTATATCCAAAGGAGATGCTAAATGTAATATGTCATAATTTTATTTAATTGCTGACGTGGTCAATTAAATATAAATGTTAATTTTTTTTTCCTTTCCACTAGAAGTGTCAAATATTTGTTTTATTAATATATTGCGTCTTATAGTTACATTAAATATTAATTAAAATTGATCTTAGTTTTCATTCTATTAGTAGTTAAGACTCATAAATTAAAAAAAATAAATTAAAGACATTTGACTCCATCTTTGCGGTAAGAAAAAAAAGACAGTTAGAAAGCAAGAAGTAAAAGGACTCAATTGCCACATCACATATGACATCTCCCTTGAAAAACAATTTGACGTCTTTTAGTCCTAGTTGGCGTATTTGACATCTCATTTGGAGTAGAGATTTCTTAACGTGCCCAAAACACGGATGAGTACGTCATATGTCAATGTACAACTTATAATGGGAGAAAAGTTTTATTTTCAAGTGTCCCTCTACTTATATAATGATGAATGATGTATATACCTGTATTCCTTGTGCACTGAAAAATCTCTAGGTATAGAGATGGTATTAAGCACCAACCCCTACGGTGGTCCCCACAAGCGATACGAAAATCCACCTCCTCATGAAGACACCACTAGACCTTCTCTTCTCATCACGCTGGCCGACCAACCATGCCTTCCCACGTGGCACCACATGACTCGCCGGGCACCGACTCCATCACAAGATACTCGTAGGCGATGAAAACCAGCTCGTCCCCCGTTCTCAAAAGGGGGAGTCCACATTCGGAATCTTCTGTGTCGGCTTTATAAATCTCTCCATCTTACTCTCTCTACAGCGTCGCGTGAGAGCTCCACCGCCGAAACTCTATCTTTCCCCTTTCATGGCGGCTTCCCAGGCGAGTCTTCTCCTCCAGAAACAACTCAAGGGTATTCAGAAAGATTTCAATTCAGTTACTTTGTATTGATTCCGATCGTTGATGGGTTTGTCGGATTGGGTTTTCTTCGCCCCGTTGAATCTGATTCTCCAATTTTGTTTTGGCAGATCTTTGCAAGAACCCGGTCGATGGATTCTCGGCCGGTCTGGTCGATGAAAACAATATCTTTGAGTGGAGCGTCACGATTATCGGACCGCCTGATACGCTCTAGTATGTGCCTTTTCGGATTCAATTCCGGTTCAATTTACGGCCTTTATTGAAATTCTTGTTCTGTTTGATTCGATTTTGCTTTCGGGGTTTTCAATTTGATTGTGGTTTTCCTAAATTTTGTGTTTGACTTTTAGTTGTGTGGCGGATTTAGGGTTTTTATCTAATGATGGCTGTACGAGCTTGCGAATTGTATTATTTCAAGTTAGAATTTGTTAAAGTTTCATACTTGGAACTTCGTCTCCAGTTAAAAACTGTTTAGTTTGGTTCTAGGGGTATGTGAAGGTAAAAATATCGTCTTTTAATCAGTTGCACATTGTTAGGTTGGAAAAGTTATACAAATTTCCTAAACTTGGGAAGTGGTTTTATAAATTGGGGATATGTATTGGTTTCAGCTTACTTTTCAAATGGTTTGTTGTTTACATTACCTCGAGTATCAACCTATTTTGTTTGTCTTATTTCATTACATGTATGGATAGGTATATCTTCTTCTTTTTTCACCTGTAAGCAGAGCATTTATTTAGGAATTTGCCACTCATTTGAGATTTGTTGTGTACATATTATATTCATCATTATGCATCGTGTAATTGAAGTTCATGAGTACGTGCTATCTAATTGCAGCGAGGGAGGATTTTTCAATGCCATCATGAGCTTTCCTAATAATTATCCAAACAGCCCTCCGACGGTTAAGTTTACTTCGGAGATATGGCATCCGAATGGTTGGTTTCTATCCTAAGTATTTGATAATTTGCAATCGTTTTTCAAGTACTGATCTTGTCTTTTTAATATGAAGTTTATACTGATGGGCGTGTTTGCATATCTATCCTTCACCCGCCTGGTGAGGACCCAAATGGTTACGAGCTTGCAAGTGAACGCTGGACGCCTGTCCATACGGTATGGATTTATATAAAATGGTGTCCGCATATTGCTTCATTTGTAGGAGAGAAAATATCTGCTGCCATGGTGGCAATTCTTGATTCAAAGACTGTCTTCACAATGTTCACATTGATACCTATGATCTCGTTCCTTGTGTAGATTCAGAGGTGGATGGGGAATATTCAGTTTTTCCATATACTAGTATGAAAATAAATTAAATAGACAAAAATTGAAAAATGAAATTCAATAAAGTATCTAATAGTCTATTGTTTAGCCACAGTTCGGCTGATGGTTGACGTGTACAAAATGGACAAGGAACTATTTGTATGCATGATAAAATATGACATGGATATGTACTAAAAAACAAAAACCAAGGAAATATTAAATATGTATTTATGCAAAAGTAATCATATATTAGATGATATAATAATAATTAGAGTCAAATTTGATCAATGACTCATAATTCCATTCATTTGTGATCACTTGGTATTATTTCAGAATAATACTACAATAAAAGAAATGAAAATTGTTATGCTTGAATATTATGTTTTGTTGCCAATAAAAACAAGAAGTACCCTTCTGAATGAGGATATAACTTGTTGTATACTTAAAGAGTTAGATAATCATTCTGAGGCTTTCGTCAGTGACATTAAGCCAAGTGAACCGTCAACCAGAATGTAATCAGAGTAGATAAAATGGGAAAGGTCAGTTACAGAGGGGGTCCAAGAGAATGGGGGTTGGATCAGGACTAGGTTGCCTGGTTGAGTTTGTTGCCTTTAGACAATGGAAGGAATAAATGGGGACTTGCAGAATTATAAAAGGGACACGAGTGGCTATGTTGCAGAGGAAATTTTAAAAGAGGAGAGGAGCAAGAAAGGTTTGTGATAGGAGAGAGAGAGAGAGAGAGAGAGATTGTCGTAGGTGGATGAATTTGGGTTTGAGGAGGATAAATATAACATGGAAGAGAGGTTTTTTTTTTTTCAAATGTGCAGTTGTTCAGAAACGTAACAGGGGTGGTGGGATTAGAAATTGGCAACTTAGTGAGGGTGATGGTTCCAAAATTCCTCTTTTATCGATAGAGTTGGGTGTAGCTGATAGCCTAGAAGTAATATTACGAGCGGGGCATTTTTTTTCTTCCAAAAGTCGTGATCCATTTTGGGGTCTATATGTCTGCCTTTGTTTTCATAACAATGATTTCAGGACATGATTGTGTTCCATGTAAATGCAATTACTGTTTTTTTCATAACATTTTTTTAACTTCAGGCTTGATTGTTGTGACAATTATATCATCTTACGATTGTTATGTTTATTTTTTGCCTAATAGATTTGAGCAAATACTCTTTTTGTTTGGTTAATATCCATTCCACTATTCATAATGTATTGTCAATAAGTGGAAGTCATGGAGCTTCGTTCAAACTCCTAAAATTACAAAGTATATTCCCAGAGCTATTTTTTGGTGTATTTGGAATTTTGGTTGTTCCATGCAATGTAAGTTATAGACCTATACATTATCTCATCCACAATGTAGTTTTGGTGGCATGACATGTATCACACCTTCACTCAAGTGCTAAAAATGTTGTATGTATTGCATGACTCCTTTGTAGTGGGAGTGATTTCTCCTCTCATGGGTATCATTAGAGATGAGAGAGAATAATTTATATGAGATTTTGTGGAGTTGTCAGATCATTACTAATATTTCACATAGATCTACAATCTATCATGCCTTGTGCCTGAGGTTCACCTTAAGGTTCAATAATATGGCTTTGATGTCTGACCTTGGGGCTCTTCCAACGGATCTCAAGTCCGGAGGAGCTTGTCTCAGTGGTATCATATTCTGCTGTCATTCGGCAAGTTCTCGTATTTCCTTCCAGCTGGTTAAAACATGTGGTTTTACTCATTTTATAATTTTTGTGGAAGAACTTGGTAATCTAAGGTATTTGTGAAGCAAAAAGTAGACGTTAAGAAGCATTTTCTCAATGGATATGTTTTGCTTTATTTTTATTAAAACAATGGTACTGCATTTACAAACGTGGAAATGTTGTTTCCAGGTTGAAAGCATAGTCTTGAGTATAATATCGATGCTATCCAGCCCAAATGACGAATCTCCTGCAAATGTTGAAGCTGCTGTAAGTGATCCTTTATTTTATTGTCTCTGAACTACTCTACATGTTGTTGAATGTTATAAACATTTCCCACATTGACAACCAGAGTTATATTGGGAAGCAATATATTTCCATTGCATGAGTTTTGCATATGGTAGACACCCCGTGTTCCGATTTGTTGACCGCGTTACACACAGCACATTATAACATATTTTAATTTACTGCATAGATTGATTTAATGTACTTCTCGTGACTGTCTAGCGACTAATTGCACGTAAGTGTGTGGTTGTCTGAATATTCGGAGATAGAATTTGAGTTTACTTTCGTCTAAGTATTCTAAGATTCTGCCGGTATCCAAATTGCAGAAGGAGTGGAGAGACCGGAGAGAGGATTTCAAGAAAAAGGTCAGCCGCTGCGTGAGGAAATCACAAGAGATGCTATGAATATGAACATGATATTGCTACCAAGTTAAAGCATTTTCTCCGCGCAAGTGTGTCAGAGGATGTGTTAATTGGCAAAGCGTATGCCATTGATTTTCTCACGCAAAATATCTTTATTTCTTTTTGTTTTTTGGTTTCTCTCGTTTTCTTCTCATTGTCTAGTAATTGTTAAAACATGGAACATCGTTGTATTCACTTTGTATTGGCCTATTTGGTGAGCAAGTGTTCTTGTCTGGATTCCGGCTTCAGTTTACCGTTGATGTCGTTTTCAGTTTATAATCGGCATCATCATGCTGGTTGATTTAGGCCGGCCAGCTCGTCGTGATCGGATACGTCTACCTCTTATACTTCACACAAATTATTAGGCTCTAGCCCGTCCGCTTGCGTTTCACATGCGTGAAAAATGGTCGATGTCCATGCAAGTGGATGTTCTACAATGCTCTGATGTATCTATATGGCTTGCCGAAATTCAATGTGAATTTTTCAGCAGTCGATTTCTTTGAGAATCGCAACAATTATGGTAACGGTCCATATCATCCAATCCACTTTCTCCTTAATTTTGGCCGTCTGGTTGAAAATAAGAAAGTCTTTATGCATCTTTAATGAGATGCAACTTCGAAATTGAGATGTAAAAGTTATATTTACGTTCTATTTTAGATTTACGAGAAATATAAACAAGAGTTTTACCTCGGTGAGGGAAATGTTAATTTGAGATTCTACCGCCAAGCCAAAATAGATATTTTATGAGAACAATCTAAACACGTAAAATACGCATTTCAATGGAGAAGATGCTCTTTATGTCCTAATTTTACAAAAGAGTTATAGATACTTTTGGTTAGACAATTTATATTGGCACTCTAAAATTTTTATTTTGTACTCAACCTTCTTTATTTAGAGAAAAAAAAAACTTGTGAATAGTGCACAATGAGATTTATTACAAGAATAGTGACTATCAGGAGTGGATATAGTGGAATTGCCCCTATTAATTTTCATTAGGGGTGGAAATACATATTTGCCTCTAGGGATGTGTTGACCCTAAAAACTACCAAGCCTACGTGGCACGCAGGCCGAGTAATCTATAAGCTAACTACGTCCTTCGGTGAATGCGGGGCGTGCCAACTCGTCGGCCGAGGAGTAAATTTATTGATGTTGCGTTGGGTGCGTGGTTGACTTCTGCGTCTTGCGATTGCGACCAAGGAAGGAACACGTCTCGGCCTCTTGGGTTCTCGAACCTGAAGACAAGGCTACTATTCTTACGAAGTTCACGAATCGCCGTCGTCGAATTCGGTCACAATGATGTTATTCGTCAGAGTGAACTCACGCCGAATCGACACCAAAGTGTAAGGGCACAAATACTCAAAACAAATATAAGTCTTAATAGTGAACGTGGTTCGGCCGTCTGAATGCCGAACTCTAAATCCCACTTGAAAGTATCCAATCATAAAATAACTCGGCGTGCAATGCGCCGAGCTCAGTAAACTATAACACCTCACTTCGCCAAGAAGGTTAATGAGATGACCTCAATCAATAAGGATTCGGAAATCCTTCTCGACCGAGACTTGGATAGGTAACCAACCGTCCTCGCCGCAGTGCTGTTGATGCCAACGGAAGATGCTGCGAGATCGGCTGATTCTACGGCGACAGAGATATCTATGCCGACTTAAGATATCACCGGTTGCTTTCACAGTGCTGTTGATGCCAACGGAAGATGTGTCAGCGAAAAGAGAAAATAAAAATCTCAAAGTTGTTGAGAGAGTTTGTGCAGGGCAGTTGTGTGTTGAATTGGAGACCCTGTAAATGTTGCACGATGTCTTGTATTTATAGGGTTGAAGTATTTGGCTTGCACGGTCAGATAATGTTGCAGAGTTTAATTGCAACTCTAATTCCTGAAGTTGATCCGCATCAGAAACAATCAATTGCAAAACACCTTCCTCTTACACTTCTTGCTTTGCTCTGGTGATGTGGCTTTACCACATGCTTTCCTCCATCTACACGCAACCAAAACAAAACCCCTTACTCTGACATTTCATTATTGCACGGCACCATTTCAAATAATCTCCCACGTGGAGACCATTAACAAGGCTCCATTTTCCATGCCGTCTTATCCATGCACCATTTGCAAATCAATTGCAAATCCTTATCCGCTATTATCACAAATTGTTTGCCGCGTGAGTCGTACCAAACATCCCAAACCCGCTTGAAGTGTAATTTTGTCTCCTTGATCGAATAAACAACCAGCTTAATAACTCCACGAAGGTCTAGAACTCTACTCATTCAACAGTCTCGATCGTTCGGACCAATGGTGTAATTTTAGGTCCAAACAGGATGACATTCAAATTGTTAAACCCAATAATTGTAGATAACTACTTGAATATTATGGATTTGCGTATAAAATTTCAGGTATATTTGGGATATAGGGAAAAACAATGAATATTATTCGGTTATTGTTTTGGATATGGTTACATGGGTCTCCAATTCGTATCCCCCACCAAATCTGACCAAATAATATATACTATATAAAATATAATGATATAATATAATAGTATTATATATATATATATATATTTATTTATATTCATTCTTCACCGAACTCATTTGAGAATACAAAAGTTGCATTTTGTGGGAAAGTTCAAAAGTTTTGAACCAAAATCAATGAGAATTCAATAGTGTTTATGAGAGATATCAAAGATCAGCCAACGTCATCTTTAAATTCAATACTTTAATTTTTATACTTTACAAGATATGTTCACTGAATTATTTTATACATCAAATATTCAAAGTTTATTGTCTCTCTTCAAGAGTCTCACAGTCAAGAAATTGGTAAATATTTAAAGATGAAATTAATATCTACTAAATTATAGTTCGTCAATTGAATGAATATATTTTTTGTATTGACGAAGATAGATATAATAGTTAATTGATGGGAAGTTCGTTACCCAATGAGTACGTTTATGGATCCCCAATGATTAATTTGCGGTTATGAATATGATTAATTTTCATGGTTATACAAATAGATATAAAATTTATGTCCTTAAACTGAAGCGTTTCCATCCCTATTTGTCTAGAATAAAAATTATAGATGCGGAACAAAAAAATGCCCTATTAATTCATTACTTTTAGTTCCATTAGGTGGATATCTGTATTTTTAATTTATATGTAATTTTTTTTCTATTAAGAGGTGGTGAACAAAAAAAAACACAAAAGCATTCCAAATGATCCCCCATATCTATATGGTTGCGCGCGCTCTTCCACGGCCGCAGAAACATTTCATCTCCCTTTTTCATCGTCCTTGATATTTTTACTGGAGTACTCTCACCACCATAGTTGGCTCAACTACCATCTCGACAACGTGTGATGAGATCTGAAGTACCCACCCATTCACCACCGTCGTTGGCTACCATCTCGACAACATGCGAGAACATTTGAAGAACCCACATCTGGTTACTTTCAGGTGAAACCAAGTATACCCACACAAATATAGTTTTGAAGAGATTCAAGACTCGGTTCATATATAAATGGTAACTCTCTCTACCATCCATTGATTTTCATTTTAGGGCTTCTGAGTTTGTTTATGCGTACGTGATTGGGAACAATTTTATAGCTGAATTATATTTCCGTACTTATTGCAGATTGTTGAGTCATACATTGATGGGATGAGAGACCTTGTATAAGCTTATAAGAAGTTGTGCTACTCTCTATATTGTCAATTGGTTTTACGATGGAACTTCAATTTCATCATGATATCAAGGCAGGTTGTTTCACGTGTGAAACTAAACGGTCACACGGGCTCTGCCTCACCCTATTGTTTGTCCACGTGTTAGGCTTGAAAACTTACCACATGTGAAGGGACGTGTTGAGAAGACCTTACATGAGCTTATAAGAGGTTGAGCTACTCCCTATATTGCCAATTTGTTTTATGGTGAAATCTCAACTTATTCATGATATCAAAGCAGGTTGTCCCACGTGTGAAACTAAACGGTCACACGAGCTCCACGTCACCTTGTTGTGTTGTTCCCTTGTTAGGCTTGAAAATCGTCATACTTGAGGGGACGTGTTGAGAATGAATCCCACATTGTGGGAGGAGAGACCTTACATGGGTTTATAAGAGATTGAGTTACCCTCTATATTACCAATTGATTTGATGGTGGAACACTAATTTCATCGCAACGATGATAACAAGGAAGACATAGTAGTCATTCGCAGAGGCAAAAACTGATATTTATCCGAAGGATGGAAGATGCTTGTTTTTAATTTGCATCATTTGGGTGCTCAGAAGCAAAAGATTGCGGAACAGCCATTGGCTGTGATATGGAGGCTTTTGCAAATAAGTTTCCAGACTCAACTAGGAAATGACATACATGATTTATAACAAACCAGTTCAGACGATGACCAGAAAGCAAGCTACATGTTGGAATTAAACTCACGATTCATTTTATTAAACTTTTCAACGTCAAACTGGGAAAAAAAAACATTATAAATTCATTTATTCATGATTATCTCAGAAACAGGATCAGTGCTTTGTTGGTGGATTGACATAGCTTCCCAACCTCACCACGATCCCATCAAGATCTCTTACGTAACCCACTTTCTGTCCCCACTCTTTCTCTTCCGGCTCGCTCACCGGAACCGCCCCGTTCTCCACCGCCTTCTGCTCAAACCCAATTCAGACAACAAAAAAGCAAATTAGTCACAACATACCATAATCGAACAACAAAACAAGAACACTGCTTGGTTCATTCCTTAAATCACAGTCGACTGCTTGGTTCATTCCTTAAAGTTAACACATTAAAAAGCATAAAGCATTTGTAATAATTCATAAATGCATGTCAAACTGTGATTCATCTTCACGAAAGAATGTCCGCTTTTAGGTAATTAAGGGTCATTGAAGAGCCGAATATTTTTTCTAATAACAATGACAAAAACAAGAGACATGTTAAGGCAGCTAATTAGGATTTTACCTTATAGGCAGCATCAACGTCACCGTACGCAAAGCAAACCTCAATCGGTTGCCTCTCGCGGCCAGAGCTTGGGGTCTTGACGGCACCTGTCAGATCATCAGTCTCGTGCTGGTGTAGCGGTGTGAATGCTATTGTCGTTTGCCCGCTTTCCAACTCCCCCCACCTATCAACAATTAATATCATCAACATCATTATCATAAATATTAAATTTCTTCATGATTATTTACAAAACCTCTGTATATGCAGTTATTAGGTACATGATAGACAATTGAAAAGAAAAAAAATGATGTGAGAAAATAATTTCCCTAAAAACATGTATGTACCTGTTGGAGTCGTCCAAGCGACGAATATCGTAGCCGAAGGCTTTGGAATAGAAGGTTGTGGATTTCGCAACATCCTTCACGTAAACCACCGTGTAGGCAAATACTGTGTTCGTCTTCGACGCCATCGCCATTTTTTCTATTTTGATCGAGTTTTGTTTCTTTGATGTGATTGAGCTTGTATTCAGGGCGTTCATCAGTTTCGGTTTCACCGACTTTTGGATGTACGTGGCGAGTTGTGGAGAATTGGAATGTGCCACGTGGAGTCTGTGCATGTTGAACCAAAAGGTGCTGCCGCGTCGTCAGTGATTCAGTGTGAAGTGGCAACCAGGCCACGATTTGTTTGTTCCTTGACATGCAAATGCTCTTGACGATATTACAAGCTACAAGAAGGGTTTTAGGGTATTTTCTCCAAAGTAATATATTTTTTTATAAACAATTAAAATTAAAAGAAAGTTTTAAGTGGGACTTTTTGTTGGAAGCAAAACAAAAAATATGATTTATTAATAATGTATTAGAAATTACAAACTACTACTAATAATAAGGATAATGCAAATGAAAATGAAAAATATTAAATGAATAAAAATTTACTAACAGATAGATGATAGAGGCTTGCAAGGTTGCAATGTCCTTATAGACAGAAGTTTGGCCTCTACACTTTTGCAATAGTTCTTGTAGGCTTTTGTCATCAGGATTCAATCATTCAACTATCACAATCAAAGTCCTTGCACAAGAGGGCTTTGATTCTATCAAACATACTGAGTGTTTCTCTCCAAAATATTAATGTTATATGAAATTTTATAGACTTGGTTCACACCTTTTGGACGAGAATGAGCAACTGCCTTTTACATTTGTATTGTTTGATTGATAACTGATCATTTTAGTTGCCACGTTCGATTTGAATTCAAACTCATAGTTATCTGAATATATATATATATATATATATATATATGGATTGGATTAATTCTGAGACCCCAAGGTCCCCGAGCACATGAATAGTACCAGGTTTGACATATAAAAATGTGGTTTTTCGTTAAAATGAACAGTAACGCGAGTTTTTCATTAAAACTTCCTTATCTGAATTGCTCTTATTATGGGCTGCATACCAAACTCTTTATCTACACTTAATTCAATACACTAAGTCTACTTGAGTACGACTTGCAATTTGAATCTGCAAAAAACCCAATCCACCAGTGCAGATTAAAATAAACTCATGGGTTCCTTTTATTTTTTATTTTTTATTTTTTCCAGAAGCTTCCATGCTTCATAAGTTGTGAAAACTTAAACATTCCCTTAAGTTCGTATATTTGCTTGGTTAATAATTAGGGCTCGACTTTAAGATCGATTACATACACAGTCTTTTAACTTTGACTCCTCTTCTGTCATTCGGAATCAGAGGTTTATTAATTGTCTTTTTGTCTCTTGCCCCTTTGCTTCTTCTATCTGGTCACATTTGTCCCAAGCCTTCTACGTTCAATGATTTTTTCGTGTTGGTTAGCTAATTTTCATAATTAGGGTCCCACTTTTGAAGTTGCGCGAAAGCTCCTTTGCCAAATTCTTATTGATTATTGGCAAATATGGGAAACCAGAAATCCTATTCCCCACCCCGATTAGAGTCGTTATGTAAGGATGACAAGGATCAAGCCTTGAGCAAGGGTCAAGATACTGCCATGTGTCAATAGATTAGGCAGTATAGTTGTTAAAGTTAGTTAAGATTGTTGAGAAATAGATTGCTTAAGAAGTAATGTAACAAGTATAAAAGAAGATGATATGCTTGCATCAAAGTAAGAAAACAGGAATATATCAAAGAATACTCTCTCTCTCTCTCTCTCTCTCTCTCTCAACCTCTCTTCTTCTCTCTTAGTTACACAGTCACCATTGATGACCTTGATAATTCTCAGACGTTAAAGAGTTTCTACAAGGTTTTGGTTAAATCTTAACTCTCTCTCTCTCAACCTCTCTTCTTCTCTCTTAGTTACACAGTCACCATTGATGACCTTGATAATTCTCAGACGTTAAAGAGTTTCTACAAGGTTTTGGTTAAATCTTCATCTTCATCGTATCCCTTTTTTAAGGGGTCCTATACTCAGGTGCCCAACTTTTCAATCAATCTTCATTAGTGCTTTCTTCCTCCTTTCTCCTATTTCCCCACGTATTAGATTCAATTATACTGGACTGGCTCTACTTGTGAATTCACTTTATAATTAAGTTTTATTTTCTTTCTAACGAAAAATCAATACAAAGAATCATATGAATTTATAATTGTGAGATGGTAATTGGTCAATATGCTAGTGGTGAGGGTTGTGGTGGTGACGGCAGAGGTGATGGTGGGTGGCGCGCGGTGACAGTTGCAACGATGGTGGTTGGGGTGCCTCCACATATATTAAATAAATATTAAGTTTAGGTATTTTAGTAGTGTAACATATTAATCTCACTAAATAATTAACTTGCACCAAGGTTAAATGAGCTAAAAAAAACAATAAAGATATTGTATATATTGGCTAAAGCGGATGCTCGACTACATGAGTTTGAATTTTTATTTTGCAATTTAAATTAACTTAAAGTGAAATTTGTCTTTTAAGAGAATTAGATAAGCTACAACAAACACTACAAAAGAAGTGGAGTGGAGTGGGATAAAATCCTTGTCCTCGTCAGCTATACTTACGCTTTTGAATTATTACAGTAGCTAGTTGTACCATCTTTTTATAATACCAAGTCTCAAGGCCTCCTCACTAGTGAAGCCATAAGGCAGTCTTGCCACAACATCTTGAATCATACACTCTTTGACACTTGATATGCTTGCATGGTAAACTTGTAACCCAAGTCCCTTGAGTGCATTCATCAATCTAGCATAAGGGTAGTCTTGATCCGGACACTGAACTCGAATCATGGCTTGATTTGATCTCACAATCTTCACATCCAGTTCCAAAACACCAGCTCCTCTAATATTATCATTATTATTATTCTTCGAAGTATTATTATTATTATTATTATTATTATTATTAGTTGAACATTGATGATTTTGATCGGTTATGGAGCTGGTGCTTTGGCTGCTAGCCAGTAGGGTTTTTTGGGTTGGTTGTGCATAGATTTTGGCCTCCAATTCGTCAACCTTACCTTTGAGCTGGTTGATGTATGCCACGGCATCAGCGAGCAAAGAGGATCTGTCCATTTTTGACACATTGGGAACAACCGAACGGAGGAGACAGAATCGCTGGTTGAGCTTATCCCTCCTTTGTTTCTCTGCCTCAACATGGTTCAGCAGTTGTGATTCTCTACTTGTAGCTGCATGGTTTGATGATGATGATCGTCCTCTCTTTTTTGATCGAGGGTTCTCTGTAGTCGCAGGGGTGAAATTGCCAAAAGATTCATAAGGTGAGCCTGATGATGACCCGTCTGTATTGATAATGGGTTCATTTGGTCAAAAATTAATAAAAGATTGGTGTTAGTGAAAAATTAAGGGTTTGAATTAAGAATCCCGTGAATGTTTGGCGCTTAAGGTTTACCAATCTAAGTAAATTAAAGTGGTAATAATAATGCTTTTATTTAAACATTCTACTGACGAATTTTATCAGTACGGAAAAGATTATTCAGTACAAATAACTAGATCATATCATTATCATTATTCTTCGGCATGTCCGGCCATTCAATTTATCAACAAATAATTATATTGATAAATTTTATTGACACTATATCGATAATGAAAATATTATTCATATTATTTATAATCACCGATATTCAATTACATATTGTTGATGGAGGAGTTAGTATTGACACTAAAAAATGCCATCATGCATTAAAATTTATAAAATCTCAAAGAAAAATTCAAGTAGAGTTTAGAAAGCGCACCCTAAATCTATTTAAATAGCTAGTTGGTGCTTACCGTGTCTGGTGAATTCTTTTTGACCTCCTGAAATCAATCCAATCTTTTCTAGGGGATCAGGAACAAGTAATTTAAATTTGTTGTTGTTGTGGTCGGATCCAAAGAGTGATTTTGATAGGTGCACAAGATCCCAATCTTGCGTGATCACATCCAGAGAAGCCAGTTCAATTACCCCACATGAAGTAGCAATACAAACTAAAGTTTGAATCCCATGCATTCTTGCTTCTTTCACTCTCTCACACTGATAGAACTGAAGCTCATTGTCACCTGCAAGCCAAACAAAGCCACCAGAACAAAATGCACGCCCCAGAATATTATTACTCGCATGGCCTGCAGAAAATGATTGGGTAAAAGAAACACTGTAAAAGTAAAACCGATCAGAGTCAGTGACATCATATCCATGATTATTATCCACCAGCATGTCTTCAACATCATGAAAAAACCCCAACTCAACCTCTCTGTTAACTACCACCTTCTTGTTGTACCCAAATTTGGGCTGGTAACTATTGGTCGGTCTGTTACTTCTGCTGTCGGATGCCGGGTGATCCTTAGGGTTTGAGAAATGGCCACCAGCCCATGATAAAGCAACTTGGTCCGTAGTGCTGTCTTTGGAGGCTTGCCAGAAAATTGAATAGACCCAGCATTCAGGCCTGTTCTGAACTATGAATTGGAGACGTTGTTGAAATGTGGAGAGGGTGTGGTCTTGACAGAAACTGGGTGAAGAAGAAGAGGATATAATCTCTTCCATGGCTATAATATCCAGTCGATCGGTTTTGTGACTTGTGAGTGTCGCCTACCTGAAGTGGATAACTCTCTTCCTTGGCTTACTATATAAAGACTGAATGCACCGCAAGAAAATTGAGCTTAAGACACGAGAGAGAAATCGTGTCTTCTTCCCTCAATGGCACGACATGCAGTGGTCAAAACCATTAGCCAAGCTGCAATTACCATTTTAGGGCAGGTGGCTTTTGTTTTAGGGCAGGTGGCTTTTGCTTTTGGGGTGGCCATCGCTTGAAATGCCACCTTTGTATTTGTCTGAGACGCAACTTGGTTCACAGACCTATGGGCCCAAAACTATCTTCTAAAACCATTTTTTTCTGATTCTTCCTGCAACCAAATGAATAGATAAAGCCATTGAGTAGTACTGCATGTCTAAAAACACGCCCACTAGATCTTGTTTTTTAATGTAACCAACGGCAATAGACTAAACTAGTAAATATAGAAAAAACTTAGAAACACACAAGTATTATACTGGTTCAGCATAACTTTTACCTACGTCTAGTTGTGATTTCTCTACCGCTCATTTGATTAATAATAGAGATTACATAACTTTTGCAAACCCTAGAACTAATCTCAAAACTTTCGGCTGTCTCTGATTGTTTTCTCTCTCTAAAAAATTAAGTCTTGCCGCACTTATTTATAGGCATAGGATAGGCTTACATGTCCCAAGGCTGATTGAATTCCTATTTCTAAGTGGACAGGGGAAATTACACTTATCCAAATCAATACACTTCTAGAAATCCAAACCTAAATTGAATAAGGAAAACTGAAATTCTTTCCTATTCCCTCTGGGACAAGAATTGGTATGCGTCTAATTTTCCTAAAACAATCCTAAACCAATTAGAACATATTTGACGAGCCAAAATTCTAACAATCTCCACCTTAGTGAGTCAAACCAAGTCTTGATTGTTGCACCCCAGAGTATCTTTGAACCTTCTTGAAGCAGCTCTGGAAATCTTCAAGAGTCTTCACCTTGGCAATCTTCTTCTTGCCTCATTGTACCTCAAGTGAGGAGGTGCTCCAGTTTAATCAATCAACGAGATTGATCAAGTTCAAGCAATGCTTGAACTTCTTGGCTGACACTATCTTTGTAAGGAAATTTGCGGCATTGTCATCCGTATGAATCTTTTCATTCCAAATTTCCTTAGACTCCACCCAATCTCTGATTATGTGATACATTGCTTCAATGTGCTTTGATCTTCTAGAAATAAAGAAAAACTTGATTCTTTGCCAAGTGAATGGCACTTTGACTATCACACTTAAGCTTCATACAATCTTGAGTGATTCCCATTTGACTTACCAAGCCACTAAGCCAAATCGCTTCATTCCCAGCTTCGGCCAATGCAATATACTATGCCTCTGTGGTCGACAAAGCTGTAATTGGTTGCATTAATGCCCTCTAACTAATTGGTCCTTCTGTGCATATAAACACATAACCAGAAGTTCCTGCATAATCGACATCCACATATCCTAACACCCATTCATTTTCTTTTTGCTTCTCAAACATAATCCTTTGTCGCCAAAAACCCTTCAAATAACACAAAATCCATTTGACTGCATCCCAATGTTGCTTTCTTGGATTTGCCATGTATCTGGAAATGACACTGATTGCTTGAGCTATGTCGGGACGTGTGCATACCATTGCATACATGAGGCAGCCCATGTCATTAGCATAAGGCACCTTCTTCATTACTTGTTGCTCTTCCTCGGACTTAGGACATTATTGTCCACTTAGCCTGAAGTGAGCCACCAAAGAAGTCAAAACTATCTTTACTTTTTGCATGTTGAACTTCTCAAGAACCTTCTTAATATACTTGGCTTGTGATATCCAGATCCTTCCAGTGGTTCTATCTCTTTGAATTTCCATGCCAAGGATCTTCTGTGTAGCACCTAAATCCTTCATGTTAAACTCCTCGCTCAACATCTTCTTCAAGTCTTGAATTCTAGACTTGTCTTGACAAGCAATTAGCATGTCATCCACATATAGCAATAGTAATACGATCATCCCATATTGGAACACATGATAATACACGCAACAGTCATATAAACATCTTCTAAAATTGATTTTCAGCATGAAAGAATCAAACCTCTTGTACCACTACCTTGGAGACGGTTTCAGGCCATATAGGAACTTCCTTAGCTGACATACTAGGTTTTCTTTCCCATATTCAACAAACGCTTATGGTTGAGCCATGAAAATCGTCTCATCTAGATCCACATGAAGAAACACTGTCTTCACATCCATCTGCTCAATCTCCATGCCATGTTGAGCTGCCATTGCTAAAAGCAATCTGATAGAAGTATGCTTGACTACAGGTGAAAATATCTCATCATAATCCACCCTTTCCTTTTGTGAGTATCCCTTAGCCACAAACCTTGCTTTAAATCTCACGACATCTTGTTCATGTAGTCTTTTTTTTTTCTTCCTAAATACCCACTTGCATCCAACTAGCTTTCTGTATTTGGGCTTAGGAACCAACTCCCAAACAGAGTTCTTGTAAAGAGACTCCATTTCTTCTGTCATAGCACTTATCCAACTATCTCGCTCATCACTTGCTATAGCTTATCGATAAGTAGTTGGATCTCTTTGACTAATATTAAGAGCATAATTAACTTCGTCTTGGTCAAACCCTAATCTATCAGGTTTCTTTTTGTTCCGATTAGGTTTGTCCAGTGCTATGCATCTCTGGAATGCAGGTGGATTGTTGGTTGGAGTTCGAACCCTTTGGGATGTCTGGCGGATTGGAGTGCATTCAATATGCCCTGTTTCTTGCTCCATTTGATTCCTAACTGGTGAACGATGTTGATGCTCTTCTTCTTCCTCAAAACCATCAGATTCGGCCTCTTGCTTGATTTGCTCCACCTGAGATTCTTCATTTAAACTCATTAATGGAATCTTTGTTGCTTCAATTTCAACATCATCTGTCTTCTCCCTACTGCTTTTGACTTTATTCAGAGGCATGGTTGTCTCATCAAAGGCAACATCTCTACCGACAACCTTTTTCCTGTTGTTAAAATCCCAAAGCTTGAAACCCTTAACTCATTTCTCAAAACCTAAGAATATGTAATATGTAGACTTCAGTTTGAGCTTGGACCTTTTATCACTTGGAATATGTGCATAAGCACTACAGCCGAACACCATGAGCTTGGAATAGTATACCGGTTTCTCATACCATACATCTTCTACACTCTTAAAACCAAGAACTGTAAATGGTGACCTGTTAATCAAATAACTTGCATGATTAACAGCCTCTGCCAAAAAACTATTAGGCAATCCTGCATGAAATCACATGTTCATCTTTATCTCCATGAGAGTTCGGTTTATCCTCTCAGTAGCTTCATTTTGTTGGGGATTATTCTTTACTGTGAAGTGCCTTATGATGCCTTCCTGCTTACAGTAATCGGTAAACTCATTACTTGTATATTCACCTCCATTGTCACTTCTCAGGTACTTAATCTTTCTTCCAGTTTGATTCTCAGTTTTTGTTTTCCATTCCTTGAACTTTGCAAAAACCTCGGATTTCTGCTTCATGAAATAAACCCAAACCTTCCTAGAAAAATCATCCATGAAAGTAACAAAATACCTAGCTCCACCACTTGATTTAGTTGGTGTAGGACCCTAAACATCTGAGTGAATATAGCTGAGTTGCTCCTTGCTTCGGTTATCTGCACTGCTACTTGCGAATGATACCTTTCTTTGCTTTCCAAGAACACAATATTCTCAAAAGTCTAGTTTGCAAGATGACATGCCTTCTATCAGGCCTTACTTGTGTAATTCTTATAACCCTTTTTGGCTTATGTGCCCGAACCTATGATGCCAGAGTTCAGTCTTGTCTTCTACACTCTGATTTTCAGAAATAGCTGCTCCGCCGACTATAGTGGTGCCAATTAACTTATACAGCTTAATGGGTTGTAGGTCACCTTGAATTACCACTAATGACCATGGTTACCTTGAGTCTTCCTTTTTTAGACTTGTACCCATAACTGGCCTTATCTAAAGTACCCAAGGTGTTGAACAACAAAAATATATAGCATATAAAAAAATAGAGTCCATACAAATTGGGTCAAACTTCAAGACAAAACAAAAGATGTAATCCAGCCCCAAAAAATGAGGATTGGCTTTAGATACAAATCAACATCCATAAATAAATAAATAAAATATACATTTCTTCCTACAAAAATGGGGAAGAAACGTGCAAAACAGGTGCTTCCCCGTTTTTCTGCAACAAAAAGAAACGTGGAGTCAGTAAGGGCGGTTAAGAGAAAGTGGTGGAAAAACATGGCCTCTATCTCCCCCACGTAAGAGCTATAGAACACTCCTACGATGTTTATAAATAGGCATCAGTTGCAGTAAGAAGGGGGGAACAAAAAAAAAACAAAAAAAGAGGAGAGACCCTGTAGAAATTAAAAGAGAAATTGAGAGACAAAAAGAACGCTGCAGAAATTGAGAGACAACGACGAAGAATTGACGGCAAAGAAGAAAAAGCAAGAAAGCAAGGGGAAAACCAACAAAGCATTTAAAAGGTAAAGACCCATTTTTCTAAATTTCTTTGTTTGGTTTCTTTCGGTTTTGCAGGAGAAAAAGAAGCACTTTGCTTCTTCAACCTTTCCCATTCCCCGAAGCAAAAAAATGAAGGTGGAGACTCTAAAGAAGCAACCCCAAATCATTTCTCTTTCTCTCTCTCTCTCTCTCTTTCCCAGATTATTCACCGAGACCCTCAAAGAAAGCTTGGGAAATCACTATCTTCCCTGCTCAGCCAATGGCAGCAAGTGTTGATGCAGCATCAACCGTTGATCAACGTCGATGACAAAATCCAAGCCACGAGTGGTGGCAATGGCAATCTGATTTCCCTAGAGTCCAGATTGTAGCAACGACCTACAACCATCTTCATCGCAGCGATGACTGACTAGGAACCCACCAAAAGCAACACACTGCAACAACCGCCAACGTCAAATGAGAGCCAAGACGAACGCAGCAGCTGTGCGCCATGATCCTTGGAAGATTAACAACCGTGAATCGCCGCAACCCCATCAGCCAACAACAGCAGAAGACAACCCCAAGGCTTCCAAGACGCTGGAATGGCTCTAACACCACTGTCATTGTGCCTTCGCCGTCATCAACGCCTTACAACCTGCGAGCCTGTGTTAAGGTTAAACAACCGTGGTCACATCTTCAAGGACAATCTTGCTTCCCATATTCTAGAATTGATGGTGCTATGCACAATGGTCTCGCTGAGAAAGAAAGCCACAAGAACTCTCAAGGAACAACCACCGCTCACCTCTGTCGCCGTCCCGAATGCAAGAAGAAAAATTGTTGACCAGACAAAGATGTCGCCCGCACTGGAAAAGAAGACTGCACTAACGTGCAAAGTGTGTCATGTAATAGTTGCCATCCAAATCGCCAATGGAAATGAGGGTCATTTCCTTGCTGCCAATAAAGAAAGGAGAAAAGCAATAAGCTCTACTGCTCTGAGATCTGCACCTCCAAAATATCGGAGACAATAAGTTGAAGGCTTCACCTAACCAAAGCAAATGGATCACTATATGCGTACAAGTTCAACGTCAAAAGTGCAAGAGTAAAGCTTTCTATATATATGTTTAAAGGCATTGATAAAAGAAAATGAGCTCTGCCATTTGCTTTTATATTTCTATATGAAAGCAAGGACATTCTATATGAAAGCAAGGACATGCTATGTTGTTGTGCTGTTGTGCTACTGTGCAAAGATAAAAGGCAGCAACAAAGTGACGAACATGAAGACAAAATGAAATGTGTACATATGATGTGGTTGTTCTCGACCCAAAGCCAGCACGTGAAGTGAATTGAAGATGATTTGAAGTTGCAATTAAAGCCGCAGTATATAAGACAAAACGAATGCAAGTTACAAGGAACTTGATGACTTTGAGGCTAGCCATCTAAAGCCAAAAAAAAGTGCACCGTCACCAATCAAATTTGTGATTGCAAAGATGGCCTTTTTTTTCTTCTCAAAATCATGCACGTGGTCACTTTTAAAAAGATGGGCAAATTGTCTTCCAAATGAATTCCTCCCCACAACAAAAGGAAGAAATGAGTTTAAAACTCAAAAGAAAAGAAGACATGTTCATCCATGCATTAGAAGACAAACAAAGAGAAAGAAACAGCAAGGGAGGGAAATAAAAGCTCATCTAAAATTTGGAATGCCACTCACGTGGGAATGCTGCTTACTTTAAACAAAGGAAAGCCACGGCTCCCTATCTAAATTCATATGGGCTTTGTAAATTTCGAATTTAATCAAAGCATGGAGACAAAAACTACAAGCCAAAAGCAAAGCAAAGGAAATAGTTTAAAACTCAAAAGAAAAGACAAGTAAAAAAAGTATTTTCACAATGAGAAAATGAGGGGCCAGCTTTCATGCTTTCAAAAGTCCTATTTCAAAAAGGATTGAATTCCTACGAAACACATTGGAGAAGGAAGCTGCAAAGGAAGAGAAGAAGAGTTCCCACCAAAAATACAAAAGAGAAAAGTAAGATTAAAAAATGTCGACGTGGTCTTCTTTTCTTGTGGGCAGGAAAGTCACTCAGGTAGCAATCTGCAGGAAGGTCACTCACGTGGCATTCTAAAGAAGTCATAGCTCCCCATCCAAATTTATATGGGCTCTGTAAGTGAGTAACCCCATGAATCTGAATTTTGACCAAGTATTAAATGGCAAGGGGATGGTGCATTCCAAGACGAAAAGAAATACAAAGACAATATCAACATTATGAAGATAATGTCGACATCAAGTTGGTAGACACGCATCACTTCAAACATCATGATGCGAACCATCTCAGAACACATAGATTGATGGTACTCCGCGACAAAATCTCAAATGGCACGAAGCCGTATCAAGTATCAAAAGGCATGAAGCCGTAACAAGACTTAAATAGCACGAAGCTGCATAACGCTCCAATGGCTTAAAGTCCTGGCCCGCATGAGCTAAAACTGCACAAGGCATCAAATGCTCCAATGGCTTAAAGTCCTCGTCCACACGAGCTAAAACTGCATAAGGCACTAATAGCTCAAATGGTTCCAAGTCCTCGCCTGCACGAGCTAAAACTGCACAAGGCATCAAACCTTAACAAATACATAAGGAACTACGAGTGACTTGATCCCTCAACAAGGGTACGTAGGCAATCTAGGGCTCGACCTAGGTGCAGTCACAAAATCAAATAAACACCCAAATCCCCAGATTATGATTTATTCAAATTGGAATCAAAGGGTATTCGTTTCCTAAAAGAATGGTTGTAATTAATAGGCGTGTAGCCTAGAATGGGTCGAACTCGAATTAATAAAAACCCTCTTTGAAAAAATGAACGAGGATGAAATTGTGTCGAGTGAATTATTTGTTTACATATTGTGTACAATTTTTGCTCAACACAAGGAAATCAAATTCTTTCTTAGTCTAGGGACATATCTAACGTTCCTCAAAGCTCGTATCATCCCATCAAACATTCTGATTCGAACAGTGCCGATTCCTCTTACAAGACATGAAGAATCATCCCTCATTAAGACTTCCCCACTGCTGACTTCTATGTAAGTATCAAACCATTCTCTTACTGCACACATATGAAAAGTGCATCCGGTATCCATAATCCAATTTGTGAAAGCCTTGGAGCCTAATGTTACTGAAAAAAGCTCATCGTCACTCTCATGCTCGATGACTACACTAGCTAAACCTGAGCTTCCTTCCATCTTGGCTTTCTTCTCTTTCCAAATCTTGCAGTTCATCTTCCAATGATCGGTTGAACCACATTCAAAGCAACCTTCCTTCTTTTCCTTTTTCTTCTTGGATTTTGACCTACCTTTGTTGCCGTTTTTCTCTTCCTTTGTCTTTTCCCACCCCTTCTCCTTGCCTTTGGCATAAAGGCCTTGAGAGCTTTCAATTATATCATCCAGTTTAACATATGACTGAAGAGCTTAAATTATGTCTTCAAGCTTCAGGGACTCTTTTCCAAACATTAGAGTTGTTCGAAAATGCTTGAAAGACGAAGGTAAAGACCTCAGCAAGATGATAGCCATATCATCATCTTTGTAAGTTTCTTCGACCTTCTGAAGATTAGCTATGCAATTCTGGAACATGCACATGTGATCTTCAATATCACCTCCTTCTTCTAGTCAAAGCCCGAATAGTTCATCCTTTAGAAAAAGTTTATTGGACACAATTTTGCCTATATAAACATTCTCCAACTTTTCATATGCTTCCTAGGCAATCATTTTTCGATGATGTGTGACTGAACTGATCTTGTGAGATGGATCTTGATGAAACTCTTGGCCTTCTTAAGAACCTTAGTCCATGCTGCTTCTGTCATGTTTTCCGACTTCTCACCATCGAGTGCATCGTCCAAATCCTGCTGTATCAGTACGTTCTTCATCATCCTTTACCAGTCCATGAAGTGATCTTTGCCGTCAAAAGGTTTAAAGCATGTCCTGGATCCGCATTCATCTTCCCTTTTGACATCGTAAAACACCTGGATCCTAGCTATTGATACCAATGGTTGAAAAACACGTCCACTAGACCTTAATCTTTAATGTAACCAAAGGCAATAAACTAAACTAGCAAATATAGAAAAAACTTAAAAACACACAAGAATTATACTAGTACAACAGAACTTTTGCCTACGTCCAGTTGTGATATCTCTATGTAGAGAAATCACCGCTCCTTTGATTAATAATAGAGATTACAAAACTTTTGCAAACCCTGGAACTAATCTCAAATTCTTGGCTGTCTCTGGCTATTTTCTCTCTTTGAAAAATTAAGCCTTGCTGCACCCAATTTATAGGCATAGGGTAGGCTTACATGTCCCAAGGCTAACTGAATTCCTATTTCTAAGTGGACTAGGAAATTACACTCATCCAAATCCAAATAGACTTCTAGAAATCCAAACCTAAATTGAATAAGGAAAACTGAAATTCTTTACTAATCCCTCTAGGACAAGAATCGGTACAACTCTAATTTTTCAAAAACAATCCTAAACCAATTAAGACATATTTGACGAGCCAAAATCCTAACACTGCAAATAAAGAATAACCATGCCATCATTCATGTGTTTTCCAAGGGGAAAAATAAACATAAACATATAAGCCTTGAATTCTGTTTGTGCTCAAATCTGTCCAAATTCACTAATCCAAATTTAAAGCCAAATTATAACTTTTTATATTCTGGCTAGCATCAAGTCTTGCTTTGGCAATGAAGGAAACAATTTATTTTTTGTATCGGAGGTGATAAATTGGAGAGAAAATATTTTAGGCGGTGAAATATTTTGTGCCAAATTCTTTATATAATCAATTTAATTGCAGCTCTTTCCCATCGCAAGTGAATTTGGGGCGGTGGAATGTTCATCAAGCGGCTTTAATCCCTTATATAAAGGATGCAAATGCAACGGGAAGGAATCACCCAAACAATCGACCAAATACTCGATCTCTCAAAACTAACAACTGCACCGTTACATTCACTTTTCCATTTCAAAGCTTTATCCAATATTGCAAGCTCTTTCATTTTTAATCCATCATAGTTTTGTTGTCTTTACAAGTAATCCTCTTTAATACCTCCGTGTAATAGTTACTAGCATTTCAATACAAGTTCTCTCTTTGAATTATTGTTGTCATTTCAATACAAAGCACTTAAGAAAATTCTCTCTCTCTTTGAATCATTGTTGAACTCTTTATGTCAAGGCTTTAATTCACCATATACATGTTGTGATTTATTTCTCTACATAAGTAAAGTCATTAACATTCAAGGCAAATAAAGAACCTAAGTTGAGTCACTCCCACTCAATGGTACAATCTTTTGGCTAGAAGTCCTATAGCGCAATCTCTATCACTCAAATCTCGTCTACAAGAAGTAACTAGTAGTGGCAAGCTTGCAATCTCCAATTTTATGTTCAAGTAAATTCCCGGCCTACCCGTGTGGCCCATGACGAATTTAGAGGGCAAACATTTTGGCACTTATGTGGAATTAGATCATGAACAATTCTAATGTTCAAGGCTTCCCTCAACATACTTTCGACGACTACGTCCCGATGTATATATGAAAAGGAAGACGATGGTGATGGTTTAGTTAAGGCTATGGCCAAAATTACATAGATCCAGGGCCGGTCCTGAGTTTTTGGGTGCCCAGTGCAAAAGTTCAAAATGTGCCCTTTTTTAATACGGAAACATATGTTAAAAAAATAATTTAACGAGGGCTAGAACCCAGTCGAAGCTAAGGGGCTAGGCCCTCACGCCCAAATTATATTACTTGAGAAAATATACAACGGGGGGACATAGTACCTAAACCCCGACAATCAAAAATACAATCATATACAACCAATATGATCATCATCAACATTTAAATCCACATCACCACCATTTTCATGGTCTTGAGACTCATCACCAACATTTTCTTCTAAATCACTACCATTTTCATGATCATGAGACTCCCCAACAACATTTTGTGACTCTTCACCAACATCATTTTCTCTCAAATTTTCAACTGACTCATTATTTGTAGAGAAAAATTTATTAAGAGATCCTCTTAAACTTTCGGCAATTTCGTTATCCTTTGCCTTTTTTTTCCTTTTCATATTACGAGAGAGTTGTTTCCTAAAAGACATGGCTTCGATAATTTAGTTGCAAAAATTACCTACACATTTTTTTTTCTTCGTACCCAGTGCACAAGGCTCCCGCTTTACACAGGGTCTGGGAGAGGTGAATGTAGAAATTACCTACACATGATATAACAAAAATATCCTATCAAAATTATCATTCCAACACATATTATATATTATAAAAACATTAACACAAAGTCTAACATATTATAAAAATTGAACCTAAAAATTGGGTTTGAAATGAAATCAAATAATTAAATTAGTCAAGAATTCAATTCATCAACAACAATTCTATACATCAATTATCACATAATTCTATATCACTTGCAAAATTTTATATTAAATTATGAATTGATAATTCAAATTTTAAAAATTAATTTACCTCAAAACTCAAAGGGGTTGGTGGTGAGTGAATGCTCTTGCACTTGAGCAGCCAATGCCCAATGTTATGTGACTGCTGTCTGCCTGCGTGCAACAGCTTGCTGTTGATCTTTTGGCTGTAATGGGGACCGAGTGGGAAAGGGTTGTAAAATGGGTTGTAAAATGGGAAAGGGTTGTAATTGGCTGTAATTGGGAAAGGGTTGTAAAATGGGAAAGGGTTGTAATTGGCTGTTGATCTTTTGGCTGTAATTGGGAAATGGTTGTAAAATGGGGACCGAGTGGTCCCTCTAATAGTCTAATGTCTGATTTTTTTTTTTTTTTTGGGCTGTAATTCCCAAAACTTGGACCGAGTC
Source organism: Malus fusca (assembly GCA_035220775.1). Taxonomy (NCBI): domain Eukaryota; kingdom Viridiplantae; phylum Streptophyta; class Magnoliopsida; order Rosales; family Rosaceae; genus Malus; species Malus fusca. Next base: position 8,519,266 of record CM069069.1, read on the forward strand.
CCCAAATCCCAACACACAGACCGAGTGGTCCCAAAACCTGTGCCCTTTTTTAAAACTTTCTTGGGTTCTTGCCCTCCAGCCCCTATTTGGGCTTTGGACTTATATATATATATATATATATACACTTAGTTATTTGGGTTTTTTTTGGTGCCCCATTCAATTTGGGGCCCTGGACAGTTGCCCCTGTGGCACTGGGCCTGGGCCGGCCCTGCATAGATCCAACCTATGAGATGCCAACTTATGTCCATCCGGCTCAAGTCACACGAAATATGATGGTTGGCCTACTTATGGCTATAATCAAAATTGTTATCAATATAATAATAATCTTGGAGATTAAGTAGACTTATGGCTATCCGGATTGAGGGCGCTCAAGTCACACAAAATATGATGGCTGGCCTACTTATGGCCATAATCAAAATTATTATCAATATAATAATAATCTTGGAGATTAGCCTACTTATGGCTACGAGGAAAGTTATTATATATATTCTTTTAATAACCATCTCATTCATGAAAATTATGATAAACCAACAAATCTCAGCCACACATCTTACACATTCTAATTCGTTTTTAAGAACATAATGTTTCATCTACTCAACTGGGACTAAGTTTTAGCTAAATAAAATCTCATACTAGCAAAAGATTTATTAGTTACAATCTCACATAATTAAGTATAAAATGCAAACAAATCTCTACTTGTTAATAGCCATTACAACCTATAATATGTAACACTCATAATGTGTGTGGTAAGATCTTCAAATTAATAACTTATAATACGTTGACATGGGCAAAATAAATAAAACTAATAATTAAACTACATATGGTTGGGTTCAGTTTGAATTTGGACGGTTTCAAAAGTATGTAAGCTGAACCAAACCAAAAATAAATCACAATTCGGTTCGGTTTTTAAATTATTTAATTTTTTTAGGGACGTTTTGATATGGTTATTACTTAGACTAAACATCTATTTCTTTTAAAATTTTGATTAAACATTCTCCTATAAATTGGGGATTACTAATTTCATTTTATATTATTTCCTTTTGAAAAATTATCTCGTTTTCTTTTCATTATTCGTGCATTTACAATTTTAGAAATTGTTATTAGTTCATAAAATTATGAAAATCTGAAATCTTCCAATACTCATATAACACCGGTATTTTATCTTGACTCATAAAACGTACCTAAAAGACAACTTGCAATAGTTTTTTCTTTAAATAATTGGCAAATACATAATACACACATATAAAATAAAATAGAAAGTTACTAAAACATACGTGTTGGTACATTTAAAATAAACGTACCTAAAATCCATCGGTACACTTCGATTTAACATGGGTACATTTTAATTAAGAATGGTTACATTTTAATTTAGTAATGGTACATTTAAATTTACTATGAAGACTTTCAATTCGGCATAGGTACGTTTTAATTTAAAAATAAGTTGTGTTGGTACATTTCAATGTTTTTGTTAAGAAAGATGGTACATTAATTTTACCTGAATCATAGTTTTTTTTTTTTTTTTTGAACAAATCGATATTATCTACACTAAGGGGAGGGGGTGTCGCCTTTGGCGAGAGTTGAACCTAAGACCTCTCACTAATCAGTGAGGAGGAATACCACTAGACCGTAGTACTAGTGGCAAATCATAGTTGAATTCTAACGAAGAAAATAGAGAATGAGAAAGAATATTAACCCTTACAGTAGTAAAGATTGTACCAAGTTAGAAACGATTTATATATATTATCCTATTGAAAATTCTTAATAATTTAAGTCTCTCGGTCTACAATTAATTTGGTTATTATCTATTTGGATATTATTGAATTTTTAAATTGAGGAATGGATAAAGATAATTGACACACCCCGACCTAAATCAAAATTGTCACATCCTGGCCCGGGCCCTCACCACATCCGGGCTTGACTTCGCCGTAGCACGATATTGTCCGCTTTGGGCTCCGACCACGCCATCATGGTTTTGTTTCAGGGAACTCACAAGAGAACTTGCCAGTGGTTCACCCATCATGGGATTGCTCTCGCCCGAACTTGCTTAACTTCGGAGTTCCGATGGAAACCAAAGCCAGTGAGTTCCCAAAATGGCTTATGCTAGGTAGAGATGAGAATATACATATAAGGCTTACAGGATCCACACCCCTGGGTGATGTGGAATGTTACAATCCACCCCCCTTAGGGGCCTGACGTCCTCGTCGGCACACTTCCGACCAGGGATGTGGAGGCCTTTTGGGAGCTCACTAACTTCGGGTTCCATCGAAACTCCGAAGTTAAGCGAGTTCGGGCGAGTGCATCCCATGATGGGTGACCCCTTGGGAAGTTGTTCATGAGTTCCCAGAAACAAAACCGTGATGGCGTGGTCGGGGCCCAAAGCGGACAATATCGTGCTACGGCGGAGTCGGGCCAGGGAAATGGTGGAGCCGGGGTTGGGATGTGACAATAATAAATTAAATAAATATTATTTGAAGGCATTTCTAGCGTAGAAATTAATTTAAAATAAATTTGAAAAGCATCTAAATCAGGAATATACGTGGAATATATGGTTTAATCAAAAGTTAAAACACCTAAATCTAAAGTTAAAAAAGAATGAATGTTTAATCTAAAAATGTTTAAAATAAGGCATCTAATTCTATTTTTCTCTTTTCTTTTTTTTTTTGTTAAAACCAAACCGATCAAAACAGTTCGATTTAGTCAGTTTGGTCGGTATAATGCTGACTTCTATATTAGGCCACAGAGTTAACATTTTTAAATACTAATAAGTGTATCCAAGTATTACTTCTCTCATACCTTTAGTTTGCAATCCCACAACAACTTTCATGTGAGAAAAACTTTCAGTGTACTCAGGACTAGAACCGGCACACTACATGTCATAATACAAGTGAATAAATACTAATATGTTTTTGTTCACTTATATTATAACACGTGATGTACCAAACTGGTGTTCGGAGTACATAGAAAAATCTCTCTGCGTAGGTAAATCCTTCTTTCCAAACGGAACCAAATCCCCAACGGGCATCAAACCTCACCTCATGTGCCGTGATTCAGTGATTCACAAACTCTTCGTGTGTTTTTGTAAGCGGAATTAGAATGGGAGGAATGAGAATTGCACTTATTCCAAGTGATTTAAATATTTATCCAAACTTGGGATGAAGATATATGTGGGACCCACATAAAATGGGGAATCAGACTCCAAATTTTCATGGAATCAACTTTTTCTACCCAAAATACCCTTATTTCCTTTTCCCTTCTCCCTTCCACCTCTATCTCTTCTTTTCTTCGTCTCTGTTTCTGCTACTACAAAACAACTTCACCCCTCTGACAACTCCCTTCCACCTCTGGTTCGTATGACATGGGAGATGAAGAGGAAGTACTGGGAGATAGCACATTGTAGGCAACTATTAATATCAAAGAAAAGGTTCATAATTGGGAAGATTATGTAGGTTTGATGACCACTGATGGACAAACCTTCAACTGGGTATCCTTTAATGGTCAATCTCCTGGAATTTTTGGGAGCTGTATCGAGTTCTAAATTGAGTTTCTGTTTGACTGGCTTGGAGTGTTTACTTCTATTTTCCACCATTGATAGAGCGGGCCAAACTTTTGGACGAGAGTCTCATGGAAAAAGATGACCTAGGCAACAAAAACAAACAAAAGAAAAACCTTAATCTCAAGCAACATAAACCAAGCCGCCGCCGCTTCCATCACATCCTCGGAGGAAGCCAAACTTCATACTAAGAAATAAGACACCTGATCCAAGTCCCCATTCACGAGTCTCTGCAAATATATACAAACAAAGTAGCTTATGAATACAAAGTGGGCTAAGGGGTATATAAAATACCCTTATTGTGGCAGAGGCAGAACACTTGGCCTCGATGGGGATCCGGAATGCCGATTGGGGGCGGGGAAGTGAGCCTGAGATCCAATTTCTGATCAAGGATCGCAGATCCAAGCACAGGATAGGGTGAATATGAAAAATCACTGCTAAGGAAGAGGGAGGAAGGAAAAGTGAATAACATATAGCAATAAAAAGAGGCAAAAAACAACTGGATAAAGGGCATGAAGCCCAAATCCGAGAAAAGCTCATGTGTAATTGAGACCAAGCTCAGAGAAATTGAGATAAAACTTAGAGGAGAACCAAAATAAAAGAAGAAGGAAGAATACTGGATTAGGGGAATGGACAAAGGAGATGAGAGGGGAGGAAATGTGGGAAATGGCAAATGAGGGAATGAGGAGGAAAAGAGGTGACGGTTGAAAGAACAAGAGGTGACGGTTGAAACGTCGAGCTAGGTTAGATTTTTGCAGCAGCACGGAGAGAGTTTAGAGAGGGAGAATCTTATACCTTTCTAATCCACCGTTCCATCCTTTTGCTATATGCCTTTTGGTTAGTTTTTTTTTTTTTTTTTTTTTTTTTGGTGATGAAGGTTCGTACCAACAAATTATCAACAATCAAATTATTTTTAATTCTGATGCAAGCGAATTTGTAAACAACGAATACAAAATTTGCATCGTTCTCAATCCGATTCCAAATAATTTAATAAATATTTTCTACAAGAATTTAATTTTTATTCCAACTTGTTAGTCTATTGTTACTTCTCAATTTAATTCCCTCTAATTTGATTACGAATTAGTAAACATTAATTTACTACAACAATTCCCTTCAGTTTTCAATTTGACCGCCAAATCATCGGCCCCCACACTTTTAAACCAACCGCACGCGTGTCAACCGATGTCTTCAAGTCACGTGCGATGCTCCACCTGCTTCCTTCTCATTGATTTCCCTTCGTCCGTCTTCCCTCTGTTTCCGGATCCTGACGCTGACGGAAGTCCGACTCGAATTTTTATAGCAAACAGAAAGTCCACTCCCATTAAATTCCCCAAAAATCTTCCTACAAAGTCCATCTGATCGCTTCCTCGGAAGTCCTCAATTCCGCCAGATGCTCCCAGCCCTAGCTCCTCCGACTCCATCGTGATCCCGCGAAATCTCCAGACCGCTGATATTTTGAGGTGAGAACTTTTTTTGTAGCTCAGGTTTCATATTTTTGCGATTTAATTTTGTATCGTATATGATAGTTGTGGTTAGATTTGCTTTTGTAGAAAATTCACACTGATTATTAGTGTTTGGATGGTAAGAAAATGAGAGAACAGGAAAATTACGAAAATTCTCTATCACTGAAGTTACTGACTGATTTTGTATCTCTGATTGAGTAAGAAACACTAATTGCACCTGGGTTTTGTTTCGAATTTGCTAATTACACCCAACCCGCCATCCGATTGCAGGAGGTTTTCCACCCGATGGGGGACACATCGCGTATAATCCCTTCAGAAGCCAATTTGGTTATGAGTGGAAAGAGGAAGTCGCAGAATCATATAGTCGCTTCTCGTTCCAAGGGCTCTCTGCAGGATGCAGTGTCGCTTCGAATTGGGAATGGCGTGGTGAGCCAGGCCGCATTGTTTCTGCTCAAAATGGCTGCATTGGAGATAGTAAGGCGGTTCTCAAGGGCCAAATGCCCGTGGGCATGGCGTGGCTTCCAGGCTTTGCAATTTCTGTGTTACCCTCCATTCAAATGGCTTCAAAGATTTGCGCCCTTCAAGGCTTTGGTCAATGGCATGCAGGTTTGGTCATACAAATTCTTCAAGATTTTTTAAGTTGTAACCATATTTTAAACAGTCATATGGATGTATATACATTACTTATACACAACCCACCTGTCACCGCCCTTCCAAAGGGCAAAGAAAAGGCAAACAAAAATAAGAACCCAGCAAAGGTCTTATAGGATTTACATTACATCTTCGCATTCTTGCTTTTTTGGGTATTTAGATGTAAATTTGATTGCCAAACTTTTAGACATGTATCATTATGAGGGAAATTTGTTGATCAAAAGTTTTTTGCTTCCAGGTAGTTTCGAAACCATTACTAGTGCTTTCCATTGCAACGACATTCTCTGATGAAGCAGAGCTCTTTGATAGAACCTCTGATGGCATCAACAATTCTGATGCAAACATAGAAGTGCAGTCAGAAGTGTTGTCTGAGTGTATTAACGATTCTACTTTGGATCCAAGGTAATAAGAGAAATGAGGCTTTTTTCGTTGGCATCTGCATTATGTGACACAACTCGTCAATTCATTATTTGAGTATGCTATAAGGTGAATATTTTTTATAAACAAATATACAAGTTCAAGTATTCCTCGTAGTATTTAGTTCCATAACATCTTCTAGCTTTGGTCGGTTGGATTTGTGGATATAAGAGTTGTGTTTTCTAAATAATTTGTCATCTGAAATGCCCAAAAGCAATGGTTGGTGTTCACGTTATTACTGATTTGTTTTATCATGAGTTGGCTGTAGGACCTACTTTTACAGCTTTATCTAATGTGCAGGGCTCCTGATCAATTTCCTCAAAATGTAGAACCTGAAATGTGGTTGGTAGAACTCCATAAAGAGCTTGAAAGACAAGGGATTAGCTTGCCAGAAAGGTGATTTTGTGTGCCAAAAATTCCAACTGTGCATATAACATTTAGTAATATTCAAGTTTAAATATGATCATAATATATTTTACTTGATTTTATTATCTTTCTTTCTCTTAATAGTTTGTTGATATCAACCGTGCATATGACATTTGTATGCCTCTAGAATATCTTTTTGTATGTCTTTTTACGCATTTGGCTTTATGCGCAAATGAAACAGTGGGGTAGGGTTGAGGTTTATCGAAGTTACAAAATTCATCAGGAAAAAAGAAAAAAAAAAACTACATACGGTTATCATTTCTATATTTGTATGGATTTATCTTACGCTTTTTATCTCGTAGTCTTGTGATGAAGTGCATCCACCAGCATCAGTATCTGTTATCCATTGCAATGCATATCAGAAAAAAAAGAAAAAAAACCTGTTATAATTACTTCCCAGTTGGATTGTCCTCCACTTTGCAAATTTTTGTGTTTACAACAAGAACACTGAAAGTACAAATCCTATAATTACTTTTTCTGCTTCCTATCATCTAGACAATAATATTAGATAATTAAATTTTTTGTGATATTATAATTTTAGATAATTAATTTTTTGTGATATTATTTCATTCCTTTTCTTTGGCGGCAAAACTTTCTCCTGCATCCCTTTGTGAATGTTGTTTTCTACATTTCTCTCAAGAAAGACCTAACCTTTTTGTACCGTTCTACAAGGTCTCACCTAATGTTTTCTTGTACATGCCTATATGTATGAACTTCTTTGCTTTTTGTTGCAGCGAACCATGACATGCTAATGTTTATGCAGAATTGATAAGGGGGAACTTCGTAGGTTTTACACTGCTGCAAACGGAGACTTCTCTTGCTTGTTATCATCAGTAAAGAAGACAATCCGTTGGAGGGAGACTTATGGAATACTTTCAGTACAGGAGCTTGAGACGTGGTCAAATGTGGTCTTCTGGCATGGATTTGATGTTAAACACCGACCTTGCCTCATAGTACGACTTGGGCTAGCTTGCACTAGCTTGCCATCTCATGATAGACCTCGCTTTGCTCAAGCAATTAGTATGTTCATTTGGTCCCCCTGTTAATTTTTTTTTTTTTTTTGTTTCTATCCATACAACCTCTAGAACCACTCCTATTGTTGTAAGATGGATGTGACCAGACCTACTACGACTCACTCTTGTTCAGCTCTCTGTTTATTGGAGTCTATTATTTTTCATTTAAGTTTTCTTCTTTCTTTAAGGTCAATTGAAGCATCCTCCGAGAATAAAAAACTGAATGCATAGATATATATCTGGTTCCATTCAGCCAATACTAGTTGTTGTTGCTCAAAATCGTGTCAATCTTGGACCAACTGTGGTCCAATTGTAAATCACACAAACATAGGAACACACAAGATATATTGTGGTTCACCCCAAGTTGGGGCTATGTCCACTTTGGTGTAGATCCGGCTTCTCTATGTAAAATGAGAGTTACATTGTAAATGGAGGCTTGTTGCCTTTGAGAGAGTAGAGAGGCTATGGTTTCTTCCCCTTAAATGAGGGTGAGGGATCCCTTTTCTAGGACATGGGTTTCCCTCACCTCTTACATACTTCATGGGATAATTGTGAGGCCCAAACTATGGTACAACACAGTACATTCCTGCCTTGCCCATTCTTGTGAATCTATAATTTGCATTAAGAAAAGGCCTGTCTATTACATTCAGTGAACTGTAAGGCTTGATTTTTGCAAATTGGTAGCATTATTACATTAGCTAGCACTATATTAGAAATTTCTTTTGTTGTGGTCATGCTTGATTAGTTATTGCGGTTTCATCAAGTGTGCAATCCTCAAATTCCTTGCTGCTAACGAGGAAGCCAATTTCTCACTCTGGATATGGTTTAAATGCACTCTTAAGTAGTTTATTTTCTTTCCGGTCTTGAAGAATATAACATATATGTCTTTGATCATTTTTATTTTTGTACTCGTGACATCACCCTTGCATGAAATGTTCTGACAGCAATCAATGATCGTACCTGCAGTTTCCCAAGTAGAGCATGGAGTCTATCATTTGCTTGATGCCACCAATGCCCAAATTACAGTTGTAGTAGATTGTGAAGGTCTAACGCCGTTGAAAATTCCCATGCAAGTTATGAGGACCTGTTCTTCTCTTTTGCAAGATCACTTCCCCAACCGTCTTGGCTGTCTGTTTGTTATTCGGCTTCCTCCAATGCTTCGTGTTATTGCCCAAACCTTTATTCAAGTGAGTCTATTACATGCTGATTTAGGATCTGAATCTTTGATTTACAAGCTTTGTAGAGTCTATTTGCTTGTATAAAGTTTTAGTTATGATTTTATTAGTTTCAAATTTGGCACTCACTTGCATCAGCAATGCATTTATGATTAAACATGCCCGTGGTGCCTTGTCAGGTTTTGAAACCTAATACTCGAGAGAAGTTGAGAATTGAAGGTAAGAGGTACCAGAAGATTCTCTCTGAGTACCTTGAGGCACTTCCATTTTATCTTGGTGGCAACTGCCTGTGCAAAATATGTACAGAGATGCAGCATCCTCGCCCAAATGAAGTTGTCAAGACAGAGCTGAGAGCAAATTTGCACGAGGGTCGGAATCCACTTCCAGCCCATCCAACTTATGAGATTGCGGTTGACCCAGAAGGTAACTGGGAGCAGTTGGTGAGGACTGCCATAATTGGTCTCCTTATGGTATGGGTTTCCATAGCATTCCTTTCTTTAATCTTTGATCCTGAAAGCCGTCCCTTTCCCTTTTCATTTCAGTGAGGTAAGACCAAAAGAGCAGACATGCTTCCTTTTCTTCTCTATTTTCTTGGCACTTAGTTCTTCTCCAAAGTGTGTATGCAATAAGTTTTCCATGTCATATATTAGTTGAGTAGTTCGGTTGGAGAAGCTGTATAATTAGTATATCATGAACTTTCTATATTTGCCACTACTTGATTATGCTTTAATGTGTAGCAGTTCAGCAACACTTCACCGTGTTAGTGTGATAATTGTCGATGAAAAGTTACATTGCATCCAATAATTTTATATCAATATTTATCGTTAAGGGCGAATTTGCACCTAAGGCCATCTCTAACCGAGGGCTAGCTCTTTGGCCCTCCAAGATATTAATATTTTAATGAACAGTACATGGATATATTTTCCTCCGTCTCCAATCGAGGGCCAAAGGGCCAGAGGGCTTATTTTAGCCCTGTTACAAAAAATCGTTTCCAACCGAGAGCCAAAGGCTCATAGGGTTAAACATAATTTATTATTTAAAAATTACAACTTAAATGTTGTTTAAGTTTCATATTAAATGTTTTTTTATGTTGTATAATTTTTATGTTGGTTAATGTTATTTAATGTTGTTTCATATTGTTTAATGTTGTTTCATGTTACTTAATTTAATTTAATGTTGTATAATGGCTTAGGAAGTTATAGGAAAAAAAATAGAATTAAAAAAATATATATGAAACAAATTTTGTGAAATAGAAGTTATTTAAAATAAAATGAAACAAATTTTGTGAAATAAACGTTATAGGAAAAGCTGGAATTTATAAAAATATATGAAACAAATTTTGTAAAATAAAAATTATAGGAAAAAAAATAGAATTTAAAAAAAAATATGAAAAATAGAAGTTATAGGAAAATTTTTGTAAATAAAAAATAATAATAAAACTGTAAAAAAAAAAATTCAAAGCATTCATGTCGATTATAACTGATAGGAATACGTTCATATTATTTAGTATAAATGTATTACTGTCGGTTATAACCAACAGTAATACATTTATATTAAGTAATATGAACGTATTCATCGACGGGATTTCCATTTTTTCTGGCCAGCCCTTTCGGATTTCGTGGGGCCCTCTCAGATTTCACAGCCCTTTGGCCTAGCCCTCGGTTAGAGACGGTTTTCGGTCTATTTTCAGCCATATGGGCCCTTCGGTTGGAGATGGCCTAATGTTTCTGTAGACATCGAAATTTCGGTAAATAAATGTTGACCGATAAATCAAAGTTTCAACGCTCATGTATTACATAAATTTTACACGTATCGTGTGTCTAAAAAAAAATCGAAATAAGTTGGAAAAGTCATCAAACAGGACACATGTCAACACCTAGCAGAAACGACTTATTTCATCTGGGATATTATATTCAAAATTAGGCCTTGTAATTTCTATAAATAGAAGGCTAATTCATTCATTTGGGGGGAACCAAAATCATTAGGCAAAATTCTTGAAGCTCTGAAGCTCTGAAACTCCGAAGCTCTCAAGCAGCCAGGTTCCCGAGGAATCAAGAAAGCTCTCTTCGTTCTTCGTTCTTCGTTCATCCTAAGATCAAGCCCCAACGGCCCTTTGGATCAACAATCATCCACCAATTCAAGATCAAGCCCCAACGGCCCTTGAAGAAAGTGTTCTTCGTTCTTCGTTCATCATTCTTCCAAGATCAAGCCCCAACGGCCCTTTGGATCAACAATCATCCACCAATTCAAGATCAAGCCCCGACGGCCCTTGAAGAAAATGTTCTTCGTTCTTCCAAGATCAAGCCCCAACGGCCCTTTGGATCAACAATCATCCACCAATTCAAGATCAAGCCCCGACGGCCCTTGAAGAAAGTGTTCTTCGTTCTTCGTTCATCATTCTTCCAAGATCAAGCCCCGACGACCTTTGGATCAACAATCCACCAATTCAAGATCAAGCCCCAAAGGCCGTTGAAGAACTTCCACCAATTCAAGATCAAGCCCCGACAGCCTTTGAAGAAAGCACCATCGTTCATCATCCGTTCATCTTAAGATCAAGCCCCAACGACCATTTGGATCAACAACGTTGACAAATCCACACATCCAACTGTTCTTCAAGATCAAGCCCAAAAGCCCTTGAAGATCTGTTCATCACTGTTCTTCAAGATCAAGCCCAAAAGCCCTTGAAGATCCGTTTATCACCGTTATTCAAGATCAAGCCTCAACGGCCCTTGAAGAAACGCTCATCCTCAAGATCAAGCCCCAACGGCTCCTTGAAGATCCGCTCAAGTCCACCTTCAAAGATCAAGCCCACGGCCCCTTGAAGAAACTTCCAACAGTTTATCCAAGATCAAGCATCGACGGCCCTTGGATCAATGAAACATCCACAAATCAACACCTTACGGAGATCGAATCAGAGGATCAAATTTGAGAGAGATTGTAACCCAAAATCATCAAATACAAATATTTGTTTGTGCACGTTGTTCTTGTCTCTTTCGTTTCAGGAAAATTTCGTGTTCGCTAATTGGCACGCCCAGTGGGACAATCTCTACCTCTCATCTCTTTCTCTGTTCAAGGAATCCAAACACACCTCAAAGTCATTGGCATCAAGCAAGGGACAAGCCGTTCTCGCAACCACTGAGGGAAGGATCCTAAGCACTTCTGCCGCGAACGGAGAATCCATTGGCGCCACAACCGCTCCTCAACATGCCACTTCAAAGTTGGTGCCGCTAAAAGAGCAAGGGGAGCATCAAAGGCGCGAGTTCGTCATCGACCTGACCTCGCTGGGGGCACTGAAGCATGCTACTGAGGCACACAAGATGACATCCCAAAACAGCCAACGACGTTCTTCGTCAGCATCCTGCATGTCTAAAGGAAAGTCACGTCTATTGGTTGCACAAGTCATGACCATCGGCGTTGCCTCCATCGAAGAACAACTGGCTCAAATGAATGAAGCGATTGCAAAGCTAACACAAATTGTGGAAGAAAAAGACTTGCAAATCACTGCACTCGTCAGCCGACTGGAGCCACATGACGGTGAGAAACCCGACCCAGAGAATGATCCACTAAAGGGAGGAACTGACGGAGAAGATGAGCCTCCGGTGAAGAAAATCGATGTGAAGCCGGAGCCAGACCAAGCAGCGGCACTTATGGGATCTCTTTCTATCCAGCAGCTGCATGAGATGATCACCAACACCATCAAGGCACAGTACGAAGGGAGCTCAAATACCTCCGGGTTGTACTCGAAGCCGTATTCAAAGAAGATTGACGCCTTAAGGATGCCGAGGGGTTATCAACCACCAAAGTTCGTGCAATTCGATGGAAAAGGAAACCCGAAACAGCACGTTGCCCACTTTGTTGAAACTTGCAACAACGCAGGGACCGAAGGGGACTACCTCGCCAAGCAGTTTGTGCGCTCGCTGAAAGGAAACGCCTTTGAGTGGTACACGGACCTAGAGCCTGAGTCCATCAACAGCTGGGAACAATTGGAGCGGGAATTCCTCAACCGCTTCTACAGCACCCGCCGCACTGTGAGCATGCTTGAGCTAACGAGCACAAAGCAGTGGAAGGACGAGCCAGTCATTGATTACATCAACAGATGGCGCACTCTAAGTCTCGACTGTAAAGACAGGCTCTCGGAAACCTCTTCAATTGAGATGTGCATCCAAGGCATGCAATGGGGTTTGCAATACATCCTTCAAGGCATCAAACCACGAACCTTCGAAGAGCTAGCCACCCGCGCCCATGACATGGAGTTGAGCATCGCCCATCATGGGAAAAAGGAACCGATCGCCGACTACAAGAACGACAAAGTTCTTGAGACAAAGGTGGAGAAGGCTGTGTGGAAATCCACCAAGGAAGCAATGACGGTCAACACAGCTCCCGTCAAAATCCCTACACGAGGCAAGGCGATTCAAGCCGAAGCTTTTCGTGATCAAGAGATGCGTAGACGCACTTTGAATGAGCTTGAGGAGATGACTTATCCATTCCCCGACTCTGATGTGGTTGCCATGTTAGATGACATGTTGGACAAGAAGGTGATCGGTTTGCCTGAGTGCAGACGGCCAGAAGAGATGAATCGCACCGACAGTCCAAGGTACTGTAAATTCCACCGCTTCATCAGTCATCCGACAGAAAAATGCTTCGTGCTGAAAGATCTCATTATGAAGCTGGCTCAGAAAGGAATCATCGAGCTAGATCTTGACGATGTTGTGAAGTCAAACTATACCACCATCACTTCTGGCTCTTCCGACTCAAGGTTTTTACCTCAATCGCTGGGGGCATGCTCCAAAACCATGCCAGTCAAGCAAAGCAAAGTTGAAGAATGGACTCAAGTCACTCCTAAGAAATTGCACAAGAAGCATACATCTCCTCCACAAGTCCGCCAATCGGAAAGGGGGCAAAGCAGCTCTTGTCAACCTTCAAAACAACGTGAACGTGTTAAAGATGATGAAATTTCGACACATAGATCGTCCATCCCCATCACGATGCGCGATTTCTTTCCTGAAGACTTCTTCAATCACTCGGTCAAGACTCCTTGCTATGAAAATTGCAAGGAATGCCTCTCCAGGATCGTTTGACAAATTCACAAAGCTCCTTGTCCACAAGAGCCTAAACTGCAGGACACCAATGCTCCTTGTTCGCACGAGCCTAAACTGCACGAACCAAAGCTCCTTGTCCGCACGAGCCTAAACTGTAGGACACGAAGCTCCTCGCCTGCACGAGCCTAAACTGCATGGCACAACACTCCTAGCCCGCAAGAGCATAAATTGTGTACGACACACATAAAAAAAAAATGTATTTGAACTACGTTTTGACTTGATCTCTTTCTTTGGAAGGGTACGTAGGGAGTTTGAATATTCAATTTCAAGTTCAGTCACAATCAAAATAAAGAATAAAAAAAATTATTAAAAGTTTGATTTACAACAATTTCTTTGTACAAAAAAAAGAAGAAAAAAAAACAAATATATATAAGAATGGACTCCAGGGTCTTAACAATGGGAGGATGTGCAATTCCGGACGGCCCAGTGTGAAGGCCACTACGACCCACGACGAAGACTCGTCGAACCCATCTGCGGCGCTGCCCTCTTTCAACACCAGACCCAGGCCCAGTCTCTCCGCCATCTCCACAACGCACAAGATCCAGGCCCGATTCTCTCTCTGTCCGTACACCCCTCACCCAGCTCGCCGCCACAGGTTAAACCCGTAGAGCTTCAACCCAAGGAAGCTCCCGAGGTCACCACTTCTTGCAATCTCTCAGTGCTCCCATGACCTTAGTCGCAGTTGCAGACTTCGACGAGGACGGATCATGTGCTGATGCAGGCTACAAAACCAAGCAATAGAGCACGGCCAAGAACGTGAACTTCACCTCTTCCCCTGCAATTCCGGCGATGTTGGACCAGATCCATCAAGCTCCTTCTTCCCTCTGCCATGCGATGGTTAGTGAAGAGGCTGACGTGGCGGCAGAGACGAAGCCTGAGCCGCAACCATTGTCGACGGCTCTGCTTGCTACGGACCGTGATTCTGTTCATCAAGGTCACCGTCGCTGTCTTCATCCTTTCTTGCAAATTCCCCATCCCGTCATCCAAATTTATATGGTGGAACACTGCACCATGATTAAAGAAAAAAAATTAAAATAATAAAAATGATGATGAGGGAACATGGTGCGTCTGGCACCATATGAAAAAAAGGATAGTGGGTGCATGATTAAAAAAATAAAAAAAATATAAAAAAATGATGATTGTGCATCTGGCACCATATGACAAAAGAAAAAGAAAAAAAAAGTAGTGGGTGCATCCAGCACCGAAAAAAAAAAAAAAAAAAAGGAAGTGGTGGTGCATCTGGCACCATGAGAAACATATGAAATATATTTTGCCTAATGGTGGATGATTGTTGATCCAAAGGGCCGTTGGGGCTTGATCTTAGGACTTATTTCATCTGGGATATTATATTCAAAATTAGGCCTTGGAAATTTCTATAAATAGAAGGCTAATTCATTCATTTGGGGGGAACCAAAATCATTAGGCAAAATTCTTGAAACTCTGAAACTCCGAAGCTCTCAAGCAGCCAGGTTCCCGAGGAATCAAGAAAGCTCTCTTCGTTCTTCGTTCATCGTTCATCCTAAGATCAAGCCACAACGGCCCTTTGGATCAACAATCATCCACCAATTCAAGATCAAGCCCCGACGGCCCTTTGGATCAACAATCATCCACCATTAGGCAAAATATATTTCATATGTTTCTCATGGTGCCAGATGCACCACCACTTCCCTCTTTTTTTTTTTTTTTTTTTCGGTGCTGGATGCACCCACTACTTTTTTTTCTTTTTCTTTTGTCATATGGTGCCAGATGCACCATTATCATTTTTTTATATTTTTTATATTTTTTTAATCATGCACCCACTATCCTTTTTTTTCATATGGTGCCAGACGCACCATGTTCCCTCATCATCATTTTTATTATTTTAATTTTTTTTCTTTAATCATGGTGCAGTGTTCCACCATATAAATTTGGATGACGGGATAGGGAATTTGCAAGAAAGGATGAAGACGGACGGAGACAGCGACGGTGACCTTGATGAACAGAATCACGGTCCGTAGCAAGCAGAGCCGTCGACAATGGTTGCGGCTCAGGCTTCGTCTCTGCCGCCACGTCAGCCTCTTCACTAACCATCGCATGGCAGAGGGAAGAAGGAGCTTGATGGATCTGGTCCAACCTCGCCGGAATTGCAGGGGAAGAGGTGAAGTTCACGTTCTTGGCCGTGCTCTATTGCTTGGTTTTGTATCCTGCATCAGCACATGATCTGTCCTCGTCGAAGTCTGCAACCGCGACTAAGGTCTTGGGAGCATTGAGAGATTGCAGGAAGTGGTGACCTCGGGAGCTTCCTTGGGTTGAAGCTCTACGGGTTTAACCTGTGGCGGCGAGCTGGGTGAGGGGTGTACGGACAGAGAGAGAATCGGGCCTGGATCTTGTGCGTTGTGGAGATGGCGGAGAGACTGGGCCTGGGCCTGGTGTTGAAAGAGGGCAGCGCCGCAGATGGGTTCGACGAGTCTTCGTCGTGGGTCGTAGTGGCCTTCACACTGGGCCGTCCGGAATTGCACATCCTCCCATTGTTAAGACCCTGGAGTCCATTCTTATATATATATTTTTTTTTTCTTTTTTTTTTTGTACAAAGAAATTGTTGTAAATCAAACTTTTAATAAATTTTTTTATTCTTTATTTTGATTGTGACTGAACTTGAAATTGAATATTCAAACTGCCTACGTACCCTTCCAAAGAAAGAGATCAAGTCAAAACGTAGTTCAAATACATTTTTTTTTATGTGTGTCGTACGCAATTTATGCTCTTGCGGGCTAGGAGTGTTGTGCCATGCAGTTTAGGCTCGTGCAGGCGAGGAGCTTCGTGTCCTACAGTTTAGGCTCGTGCGGACAAGGAGCTTTGGTTCGTGCAGTTTAGGCTCGTGCGAACAAGGAGCATTGGTGTCCTGCAGTTTAGGCTCTTGTGGACAAGGAGCTTTGTGAATTTGTCAAACGATCCTGGAGAGGCATTCCTTGCAATTTTCATAGCAAGGAGTCTTGACCGAGTGATTGAAGAAGTCTTCAGGAAAGAAATCGCGCATCGTGATGGGGATGGACGATCTATGTGTCGAAATTTCATCATCTTTAACACGTTCACGTTGTTTTGAAGGTTGACAAGAGCTGTTTTGCCCCCTTTCCGATTGGTGGACTTATGGATGAGATGTATGCTTCTTGTGCAATTTCTTAGGAGTGACTTGAGTCCATTCTTCAACTTTGCTTTGCTTGACTGGCATGGTTTTGGAGCATGCCCCCAGCGATTGAGGTAAAAACCTTGAGTCGGAAGAGCCAGAAGTGATGGTGGTATAGTTTGACTTCACAACATCGTCAAGATCTAGCTCGATGATTCCTTTCTGAGCCAGCTTCATGATGAGATCTTTCAGCACGAAGCATTTTTCTGTCGGATGACTGATGAAGCGGTGGAATTTACAGTACCTTGGACTGTCGGTGCGATTCATCTCTTCTGGCCGTCTGCACTCAGACAAACCGATCACCTTCTTGTCTAACAGGTCATCTAACATGGCAACCACATCAGAGTCGGGGAATGGATAAGTCATCTCCTCAAGCTCCTTCAAAGTGCGTCTACGCATCTCTTGATCACGAAAAGCTTCGGCTTGAATCGCCTTGCCTCGTGTAGGGATTTTGACGGGAGCTGTGTTGACCGTCATTGCTTCCTTGGTGGATTTCCACACAGCCTTCTCCACCTTTGTCTCAAGAACTTTGTCGTTCTTGTAGTCGGCGATCGGTTCCTATTTCCCATTATGGGCGATGCTCAACTCCATGTCATGGGCGCGGGTGGCTAGCTCTTCGAAGGTTCGTGGTTTGATGCCTTGAAGGATGTATTGCAAACCCCATTGCATGCCTTGGATGCACATCTCAATTGAAGAGGTTTCCGAGAGCCTGTCTTTACAGTCGAGACTTAGAGTGCGCCATCTGTTAATGTAATCAATGACTGGCTCGTCCTTCCACTGCTTTGTGCTCGTTAGCTCAAGCATGCTCACAGTGCGGCGGGTGCTGTAGAAGCGGTTGAGGAATTCCCGCTCCAATTGTTCCCAGCTGTTGATGGACTCAGGCTCTAGGTCCGTGTACCATTCAAAGGTGTTTCCTTTCAGCGAGCGCACAAACTGCTTGGCGAGGTAGTCCCCTTCGGTCCCTGCGTTGTTGCAAGTTTCAACAAAGTGGGCAACGTGCTGTTTCGGGTTTCCTTTTCCATCGAATTGCACGAACTTTGGTGGTTGATAACCCATCGGCATCCTTAAGGCGTCAATCTTCTTTGAATACGGCTTCGAGTACAACCCGGAGGTATTTGAGCTCCCTTCGTACTGTGCCTTGATGGTGTTGGTGATCATCTCCTGCAGCTGCTGGATAAAAAGAGATCCCATAAGTGCCGCTGCTTGGTCTGGCTCCGGCTTCACATCGATTTTCTTCACCGGAGGCTCATCTTCTCCGCCAGTTCCTCCCTTTAGTGGATCATTCTCTGGGTTAGGTTTCTCACCGTCATGTGGCTCCAGTCGGCTGACGAGTGCAGTGATTTGCAAGTCTTTTTCTTCCACAATCTGTGTTAGCTTTGCAATCGCTTCATTCATTTGAGCCAGTTGTTCTTCGATGGAGGCAACGCCGATGGTCATGACTTATGCAACCAATAGACGTGACTTTCCTTTAGACATGCAGGATGCTGACGAAGAACGTCGTTGGCTGTTTTGGGATGTCATCTTGTGTGCCTCAGTAGCATGCTTCGGTGCCCCCAGCGAGGTCATGTCGATGACGGACTCGCGCCTTTGATGCTCCCCTTGCTCCTTTAGCGGCACCAACTTTGAAGTGGCATGTTGAGGAGCGGTTGTGGCGCCAATGGATTGTCCGTTCGCGGCAGAAGTGCTTAGGATCCTTCCCTTAGTGGTTGCGAGAACGGCTTGTCCCTTGCTTGATGCCATTGACTTTTAGGTGTGTTTGGATTCCTTGAATAGAGAAAGAGATGAGAGGTAGAGATTGTCCCACTGAGCGTGCCAATTTGTGAACACGAAATTTTCTTGAAACGAAAGAGACAAGAACAACGTGCACAAACAAATATTTGTATTTGATGATTTTGGGTTACAATCTCTCTCAAATTTGATCCTCTGATTCGATATCCATAAGGTGTTGATTTGTGGATGTTTCGTTGATCCAAGGGCCGTCGATGCTTGATCTTGGATGAACTGTTGGAAGTTTCTTCAAGGGGCCGTGGGCTTGATCTTTGAAGGTGGATTTGAGCGGATCTTCAAGGAGCCGTTGGGGCTTGATCTTGAGGATGAGCGTTTCTTCAAGGGCCGTTGAGGCTTGATCTTGAATAACGGTGATGAACGAATCTTCAAGGGCTTTTGGGCTTGATCTTGAAGAACAGTGATGAACAGATCTTCAAGGGTTTTTGGGCTTGATCTTGAAGAACAGTTGGATGTGTGGATTTGTCAACGTTGTTGATCCAAAGGGTCGTTGGGGCTTGATCTTAAGATGAACGGATGATGAACGATGGTGCTTTCTTCAAAGGCCGTCGGGGCTTGATCTTGAATTGGTGGAAGTTCTTCAAGGGCCTTTGGGGCTTGATCTTGAATTGGTGGATTGTTAATCCAAAGGTCGTCGGGGCTTGATATTGGAAGAATGATGAACGAAGAACGAATAACACTTTCTTCAAGGGCCGTCGGGGCTTGATCTTGAATTGGTGGATGATTGTTGATCCAAAGGGCCGTTGGGGCTTGATCTTGGAAGAATGATGAACGAAGAACGAAGAACACTTTCTTCAAGGGTCGTCGGGGCTTGATCTTGAATTGGTGGATGATTGTTGATCCAAAGGGCCGTTGGGGCTTGATCTTGGAAGAATGAAGAACGAATAACACTTTCATCAAGGGCCGTCGGGGTTTGATCTTGAATTGGTGGATGATTGTTGATCCAAAGGGCCATTGGGGATTGATCTTGGAATAATGATGAACGAATAACGAATAACACTTTCTTCAAGGGCCGTCGGGGCTTGATCTTGAATTGGTGGATGATTGTTGATCCAAAGGGCCGTTGGGGCTTGATCTTAGGATGAACGATGAACGAAGAATGAAGAACGAAGAGAGCTTTCTTGATTCCTCGGGAACCTGGCTGCTTGAGAGCTTCGGAGTTTCAGAGCTTCAGAGCTTCAAGAATTTTGCCTAATGATTTTGGTTCCCCCCAAATGAATGAATTAGCCTTCTATTTATAGAAATTTCCAAGGTCTAATTTTGAATATAATATCCCATATGAAATAAGTCGTTTCTGCCAGGTGTTGACACGTGTCCTGTTTGATGACTTTTCCAACTTATTTCGATTTTTTGTTTAGACACACGCTACGTGTAAAATTTATGTAATACATGAGCGTTGAAACTTTGATTTATCGGTCAACATTTATTTACCGAAATTTCGATGTCTACAAATTACTTGGATTTTCACTTTCGTCCCTATATTTTTTTATTGCTTGTAGTTTCGTTTTGTTTCATTTAGTTTAGTTCCATCCGTTTCTTGCTTGTAGTTTCGTTTGGTCCCTATGTTTTCACTTGCAATTTCGTGCTTATAGTTTCGTTTAGTTTAGTTCAATCCGTCAACTACGTTGATTATCCATCTAGTTTTGTGCACATCTTTGCAATTTTTATATGTTTGTTTTTGCTTAAGACTTGAAGCACATTATTTAAGAATTATAGATCTAATTTCAGTTTTGATTCACATGCTCATAGGGTGATATGGGTTCAAAATACTGTTTAACTTGATGAAAGAATTACATGTGGTTTTTATGAAAGGGAGCCCAACTGACAATCTTTATAAAATTCTACAAAACCACTAAATTTGTTTTCTTAAAGGCAGCCTAATGCCTTTGCCCCCAAGATTGGAGCAATGAATAGCCCACTAATCTAGGCCCACTAATGCGTGAGTGAATTAAACGCGTAGAGAAATGCTAAGAAGACTCTCTCAAAATAAGGCTTGTAAAATTGCTGAGTCAATACTATTTTACTTTCATTAAAATTAGCAGTGAGTGATGATATCTCTGTCTTTATTAGGTCATGTTTGTTTCACCTTCTTAGCTAGAATTGAATTATTGATGTTTTTAAATACCATTTTAACATAAGTCATAAATCTTTTCAGTATTGCTCAATTTCATGTCTATATGTATATAACGAATTGTTATTGGCATTCTGAAAATCACGTTTTGCACTTTAAATTTTTTATAATTAAAAAAAATAGACTTATAAAAAATGTAAAATAAGATCTTTGAAGTTAATAATAGTTTTTAGGGTAAATTACATAGTAGCCCCTCAGGTTTGAGCTCTATTGCAATCTTATACAACATCTTTAAAACATTTCACTTTCATACCTCAAGTACTATTTTATTTCAATTTCATACAACCGTTAGATTTTCCATCCATGGATCTGTTAAATGTTGATGTGGCTGCCACATATATGACACGTGGCTTCCAAATGTCTGCCACGTGGCAAATAAAATAATTTTTTAATTTTTTTTTAAAAAACCTGAAATTGGAAGAAAAAAAAAAGGGACCGAACCCAGAAGAAGGAGGAAGAAGAAGAAAGAGGAGGAGGAGGGAGAAGAAGAAGAAAAAAAAAAGGTCTGAACCCAGAAGAAGAAGAAAGAGAAAGAGAAGAAGAAGAAGAAAGAGAAAGAGAAGAAGAAGAAGAAAGAGAAAAAAAAAAAAAAAAAAAAAAGAAGAAGAAGGTCCGAACCCAGAAGAAGAAGAAAGAGAAAGAGAAGAAGAAGAAGAAAGAGAAAGAGAAAAAAAAAAAAGAGAGGGACCGAACCCAGAAGAAGAAGGAGCAAGAAGAAGAAGAGAAGAAGAAAGAGGAGGAGGAGGGAGAAGAAGAAGAAGAAGAAGAAAAAAAAAAAAAAAAAAAGGTCCGAACCTAGAAGAAGAAGAAAGAGAAAGAGAAAAGGAAGAAGAAGAAGAAAGAGAAAAAAAAAAAAAAAAAAAAAAGAGGGACCGAACCCAGAAGAAGAAGGAGGAAGAAGAAGGAGGAAGAAGAAGAAGAGAAGAAGAAAGAGGAGGAGGAGGGAGAAGAAGAAGAAGAAGAAAAAAAAAAAAAAAAAAAAAAAGGTCTGAACCCAGAAGAAGAAGAAAGAGAAAGAGAAATAGAAGAAGAAAGAGAAAAAAAAAAAAAGTGGCAGATATGTTTTTTTTTAAAAAAATAAAAAATTATTTTATTTGCCACGTGGCAGACATTTAGCAGCCACGTGTCATATATGTGGCAGCCACGTCAGCATTTAACAGATCCATGGATGGAAAATCTAACGGTTGTATGAAATTGAAATAAAATAGTACTTGAGGTATGAAAGTGAAATGTTTTAAAGATGTTGTATAAGATTGCAATAGAGCTCAAACCTGAGGGGCTACTATGTAATTTACCCTAGTTTTTATATACTCTTTTTGATATCTTCTCTGACACGCCCCGACCCTGATATTCCCCGAATACCAGGATAGACACGTGATGGCCGACACCCGAGGGTGACGAAAGCCATTAATTGATACAAAAGCTAAGAATAAGAAATAAAGACGGGTTATGAATTTAAATACAATGAGTTAATAATTTAGGAACGTGTTCAGAACATACAACTAAACATAATCACTAAAAAGAATTGAGATAAAATTGAATGAATAGAGAAGTGGGTCCTACATCGAGAGGACTCAAATATGCTGCTGCGGAAGTATCTTGACGCCGGGATTATGTGCCTTGATTCTAAGTCCTGAATGGGGGCGCAAAACAAAGGTGAGTGGACCAAATTTATATATATAATAATAATAAAACAGTTATCAATGTACTAACCCCCAAAGTTATATAAATGAAAACTACTAGCATAATAAGTGATGGATTTAATAAAAATCCTAGCATGCCAAAATATCTCAAAAGTCACATCGCGGAAACGCATCGCGGAAATCAAAACAGTAAACGCATCATAAATCGTCTTGTATAACGCGGTGTGCTGCTAGAAAGATCACTGAATAAATAATAACTCCCGGCCCATTGCCTGCACCTAAGTCTCTGTGCCCGTAGCCAGAGATAACTCCCTCCCGGCCCAGTGCCTGTCTCCGTGTCCCTCAGCCTTTCGCTAGGGATTATTTCTCCCGGCCTACATGCCAACACCAGATCCTCGCCCCAGGCGGCATAGTGTCCACTAGGTACGCACAAATAGTTACGTCTCTCTTAAATAACCACTTCATAGCATAGGTTACCGATCATCGTCTACACTATAAAGAGGGGTTCAAAAACATGTTCTAGCATCCTATCGTCATCTATCAGATAGTCTACCAGTTCATGGTTTTTATAGAAAATACCGTATATATTAAAATATAGCTCAATATAGGCTAACAATTAATTCCTCACCAAAACACGAGACGATAATCAATATATTAAATCATCAGGCTTCACATAAATCAAATCATAAATTCGTAGGCATGCTAATCATTTATGCAATTAAATTATCAAATCATGTAATTTTAGAAGGGGTCCACTCACAGTACTTCGCCGCCAAAAGCTGCGCCACTAGCGAAGACGGAAACGTCACAATAATTGCCCCTAAGCACATTAAATGGTACAATTAATAAAACTATATAATAGCAATTGAATTTGGGAAAACGGACATTGGAAACGGATTCAGAACGTCGAATTACCCTAAGAAGGGTCCCGGACGAAAACCCGAAAAGTCAACCCTAAAGTCAACGTTGACCGGAAGTCAACGGTCAAATTAGGTCTAATGGGTTTTAGGCTTGAAATCCGGATTAGGGTTTAGGTTAAATAGGATTAGAATCTATTGGGTTTTGGGTCTTCTAAGGTTTTTGGGTTAAAAGGATTTAGGATGGAAAATTGGTGGTTTGGGCATTAAGCCCAAACATATAAACTTAAACACACACACACACATGGGTCGCAAAGGCCCTAAGGCCTCCCTAAAAAAAAATAGGGCTTTAAGCCATTTTTAAATGAAACCGGCCCAAGGCCCTTTGGGTCTTTAAAACAATATAAATAAAAAAATAAAAATGAAATGGGCCAGGGGATTGGGTTGGGCTCGGCAGGAAAGGCCCAAAGCCTTGGGTTTTGGTGGGTCGCCGGACCCAAGGTTGAAGAAGGCCGGAATTCGGCCGGAAATCCACACCTACTTTAAACGGCCATAACTTTGTCAAAACTCAACGAAATCAAGCAAGACAAAAATGAAAGTTGTAGCCCTGGAAGAGACGAAGAGCATGATACCTCACACGACGTCTAACTCGCCGTGGTTTGGCCGGAAAATGCCTCGAAAGCCGTCGGACTCGCCGGAAACTGGGTAAGATTCAAATGAGTATAACTTCTTCAATACTCAACGAAATTGAGTGAAACGAAAAGGAAAGTTATAGTACTCGACGAGACGAAGAGATTGATACCTTGCACGCCGGCCAACTCGCCGTGGTTTGGCCGGAAATGGCCTCGAAAGTCGCCGGAGCTTACTCCGTGCCGTCGAACTCGCAGGGCAGGGTCCGGGGTTCGTTGCGAGCCTCTCTTCGATGGTGACTCGGTCCTAGTGAGTCCAGGGGAAGGGAGAGATGCGAGAGGTTGAGGGAGAGAGGGGGACGGAAACGACAGAAAGAGGAAGAAGGAGAAGGGGGTTCACGGGGGTACAAAAATAAAAAGGGGGTGGGCCCCTTGGCTCACCAATTAAGAACTAAAACCATTTTTAAATAAAAAAAATAAGGGTGGGTTTTAACATTCTCTATATTTCTGGTAAGTGGAAAAGAGGACCCACATGCACTATTAGTTTATTTAATATAGGACATGCACTATTAGTTGGTACCGCTAGAAATTAATATTATTCCAATCACTACCAAAATTGTGTTTGTACGGACTAGTGACGAATTGTTGTTGCACCGCATGCTCAGAATGATTATCGATGTTGTCGTATTTGCACAAACTATTTACAATTATTTGCGCACATCGTTGTCCACATTATGAACAGTGTTGTTACACTTACTATCTCTAAACTGTTTTTGCATGAATTATCAAAAATTGTTTTGCATGTTGTTGTACACAACAATGATAAAGTCTTTTCTTACTAAGTGATGTCGGCTATATGAATCCTAGAACGCTATTACGCTTGGTTATGTGTCATGTCCTCTGTTAGATCCAAGTCTTTTCTTAGAGTTTTTTCCAAAGTTTTCCTAGGTCTTCCTCTACCCTTTTGGCCTTAGACCTCTGTCCCGTAATTGCATTTTCTAATAGAAGTGTCAGTAGGTCTTCTTTGCACATGTCCAAACCACTGTAACTGATTTTCTCTTATATTTCCTTCAATTTTGGCTACTCCTACATTACCTCGGATATCTTCATTCCTAATTTTATCCTTTCTCGTATGCCCTCTCATCTTTCCTTCAATTTCGACTACTTATTCTTTGCATGTCATTGTACACATTTAAAAAAAATGGAATTGCACAACTGTTACTAGAAGAAATACTTGCAAGAAGTGTTTTTGAACAGTTAGACGACAGTTGTTCCACCCTCTGTGAAAAAGACTTAAAAGTGTTACACACACATTGGAGAAAGACAACCATCAAGTGTTACATAATACTGCTTGATAATCAAGTGTTACAGTCCGCGAAAGTGAAATGTCATTATTATCAATGAGTACTGAGTTGATACCTCATTGTCATCTTTCAAAGAAGAAAAAATGTGACTTGGTTAATCTTTCGCACTTGAAAAATAGATGTCACATAGCCGATGGAGAAATTTACCATGAAATAAAATAGTTGTTCATTCAATTAGCACCTCGCAATAATATCTTAATAGATCTAATAACGTGCAATGAAAAGCAACAGATTGGTAACTAATGGGCGCTTATGTGGGAGCACTTATTTGAACAGTACTAGCACGTCCTCTGTCATCCCTCCTAATTGCGCTTACGACTCTATACCCCAATCCAACTTGCTTTGGCCACCGATCCTTTTTATTCTCATGTAGTAGTACGTGAGACCATTTGGCTGTATCTGCTTTTGACTGATAGAAATCAACCCTCTTTTGTCCATCTTGAAACCCCAAAAAATAACAATTGAAAAAGCTGCTTTTTTTTAAATCTGGCATAGGCGCCCAAACCTACCAAAATTTATTAGAAAAAGGAAATTAAAAGATATATAATAATAATAATAGGTTGGGTGCGAGGAGCCCTAAACTTACATTGGGTTAAAAGATATATAATAATAATAATAGGTTGGGTGCGAGGAGCCCTAAACTTACATTGGGTTATGAAAGGAATGAGGATAGAAGGAATTCTGGAACGTAGATGCCCTCAATTAAAGGGTAAAAAGCTAGCAACTGATGATGATTGAATATTGATGGTAGTTACTTGAGTGCATAATCACACAACATCAAAACATTTGGAGGGTCATTCATTTAGTGGTAGATTATTGTCGGAGAAAACTTCGTTGTTAGGGAAATAACATCTCAATTTTTTAGGAATAATAGTGTGTAGAAAAATAACATTTTAATTTTTTAAACTTTTTTATAGTGGGTGGGATAATAATGTAGGTGGAGAAATAAAACACTGGGATGATTCTAGCAACTCTCCAAAAAAATATTTGTCACGTACCACTATGTAATTGGTTATATATGTTTATACACACTTAATCTAATTTTGTCAAAAAAAAAAAAAACACTTAAATCTAATGAAGATAAGAAAGAGTATAAACAAATCTCTGAAAGAAATAATTATCCAAATAGAACAAAAAAAATAAAAAAGAAGAAATCTGATCTGCTCCCGAAAGAATAGAAGAGTAAATCTAATCCTATAAACCTAGGATAGGAAACTGATAACAAACTGATAACAAAATAGGAAATTTGCTCCGAGTTCGTATGTAAATCCTAAAGGGATTAACAAAGATGTCCTCGTCGGTCACATTTGAGCTTCGACTTTTCTCACTAAAGCTTATCAATCCTCAAAACTTTTGTAAGGCATGAAACATATTAGAGCAATTTAGCCTATTTTTAAGAATAAACAGTGCATTTTTTTCTTGTTTTGCTTCTTCCCTATTGAAGTGTTATTTCACTTGTTGAGGAATGAATAGCATTGAATCCATATTAGCATTGCTGATCTTGGCTGAAGTGGCTAAAAATAGTTAGTCGTTTAAAAGGGCTACTAAAAGAAGCCAAACGATTACGTATAATAATACTGAGATTGCATCCTGTTAAATGTTGGTGTTTGGAAATTCATCCCAAGGACAAAAGGATCAGATGATTTCCGTTTAAAGTTAGGTGACCGAATAACATACAGTTGAAATTGAAGATCACTTTGTTTTTTCCTTTCCCATTTCCCATTGCCATGCTTGGAAAGTTCTGTTCCTTCCACTTTTTGCAGCAACCCTTGGAAATGGACCCTTCAGATCCTGAACAGATGGGATGGCTAACGTAGGCAAAAATAGAACTGATAAATACACAACCAAACATTTTTTGGCATATCTTGATCGTGACCATATGCATGATCCCTTTTTTCTTGTGGATAAAGCCATATTCATCTATCAACTTTCGTAATTGGCTGACCTGACTTTTGGCACGGTTGAAGGTTATCAAATTTGTATTTTAGATTATGATTTACTTCAATATCCTCTCGTCTTCACTTAATTTGAGAAGATCTTAGATTTGAAATAAGATGAGTAAAAGACTTATTATTACTGGGTGTGTGAGAGACATATTGGTTGCTAATAAAAGTTATTTAGCACAAATAATTGGGATTCCAAATGCTAATAAGCCAAGCCCTAGCCTTTCACCCACCTCAATTTTGTGTAGCTAAAATGTTTGTGACTATTGCCATAAACTAGTACGTTCTAATAAAGTACGACTCTTACAGTTATTGAACTCACACTAGTATAACAGTAGTGTTCTAAGTATATATCAAACTCAAGTTACCTGATTCTTATATATAGGTATCACACTCACTCAAAATACTGTAGAATGCCTAAATTTTCATATTGCTTGTACGGAATTTTTTTGTATTAATGATGTCATTCAATACCGTTCAATTAATTAATAGGTCGATAAAGGAGTTTGAGACTAAATCTAACGAAAATATAATTGACTTCTTACATGTAAGTAACTATTTTTCTTTATAAAAAAATCACATTTCAGCATGTGTGCACCATTGTTTACTTTTTATTTTTTTTTATTTTTTATTTTTTTATCCTAATTGAGTTTTTTTAGTATATGTATTCTGCTATGATTTAAAGATAATTAGAATGATCTTGTACATTTTAAGAAGCCGAATAGTGCTCTTAAATTATTATGTTTAGAGACGAAGTGGAATTTACGAGATAATGACAGGAACACAACTCACATACATAGAGAGAAGAAATTCTTCCACCGGTCCTTCTTTATAGGATAATGCTTGTGAAAGTAGGTTGAATTGCATGATAAGTTTTCTTCCCTATAATTATGCTAATTATCTATCCTGACACCAGGG
Source organism: Malus fusca (assembly GCA_035220775.1). Classification (NCBI taxonomy): domain Eukaryota; kingdom Viridiplantae; phylum Streptophyta; class Magnoliopsida; order Rosales; family Rosaceae; genus Malus; species Malus fusca. The sequence continues at coordinate 8,547,493 of CM069069.1, forward strand.
AGCATTACTAATATACAAATGTACAAGTCCATGGCAGAGGAAACAATATTAATATATTTTAGAACAGTGTCACCACCAGATAAAGATCAAAGTGCTGTATCAGACAAACCGAGACACACCTTCTTACGTTGGATCCCACATGCTGCGGCCAAAATAACGCTGCTGCTACTTCCCACGAAAGGTTTCTCAACCCTACTTTTGATGTCAGCCAAAACAAAGTGCGTTTGTGGGTGTATGTACTGTTAAAATTATGTTCCCTTCACGTGCGCTAGAGAGCATAAATAAATACATTAAGTGTGATTGACTTACATTCGTTAATATTAACGGTTCACAATTACTTATGTACTGCTTGTGGGCGACTGATGTCAACACATATGCATATGGTAAAGCATGAATAATTGCATATGGTAGAGCAAGCATGTGTTAGAACTTTTTGCAGCTTCAATGTACTTCATCTCTTTCCTAAAATTAATTAGGTCAGGCATGGTGTGCATACATAAGAGGCTGCAACTTTGCCTGTCAACTAACAAACTGTAATATTATATTTCATCAGAAGAGAATGTATATTTGATTAGCTTCCCCGCTTCTCAAACTTGACCCTTGCCTTCTGGGAAGGACGAAAATTAGGAATGCTAGCTACTGAGTGGAAACTAGGGAAACCCCACTTCGATTCTATTTTAGTCTTCATATTTGGCCACTGTTTGTTTGCTTTATTCCCTTAGATTTAGTGCTTTGGTTCTTCGAATTGCAAGACAAATTAAAGAGTTTTCACTGCATTTGTGGCTGTGGATTCTAGCTCAAGCTAAAGCATACACTCAGTATTGAACTTTTGTCCTTAATTAGGGAGTTGCAATGCCAAATGGATGAAAAAAATCAGTTGAAAGCAGTAAAATATTATAATTACTTTATTCTTAAGCCTGGAAACTTCTATCAACAAGAGTTATTTGATTTGCTCACGGATTATTTAGAATGCTAATTCTTTTATGTAAAAGGCAACTCCAGAACGTAATGGGACATGAAGATTGCAAGTTCACATTTGACGGTTGGAGGGATAAGTTAATTATCACATCATGTTATAATCTAGTGTGATTAAAAAAAAATTAGCATTCTACTCTATATTCACAAGCAATTCCGAAATTGATGTACACAAGAGGGAAAAGAAGACAAACTCTAATCACATGAGTCAACTCCAGAATGTAATGGAAACATAAAAATTGCACGTTCACATTTGATGGTTGAAGGAATAAGATATCATATCATGTTATCATCTAGTGTGATTAAAAAAAATTCTTTGGTATTCTACTCTATATTCACAAGTAACTCAAAAGTTGGTGTACATAAGAGAGAAGACAAACTCTAATCACACGAGTCCGCCTCACAACTTATTAATCAAGACTGTTAGAACCTGGTAATCTCTAAATTAACACTTTCTCCCACAACCATCCCACCAACCAAAACTTCAGTAGCACCATCTTCGTTACTAGCGAATACCTAATATTAGCATCACATCAACCCATTCACTAGATTTGTTGGTCCCCATTGGAGACTTTCACGTATGGTTCCAAATACCAATTTTGCCCTTTCCCTTCACATATAACTCCAATCTCTCCACCAAACCCTCAACCCCCGTACTACAAATCCCTCATCAAAAGACGTACAGATAGCTAAGTAGTAGCTCTCTAGCTAGTGCAAAGCGAAACAATATGCCAACCTTTCTCGACCACACCGACCGAGCCCGAGCCATGTGGCTAACATGCCTAGCCTCTGCATTCCGTACATGTCTTGCTTGCACCATAGTAGCCCTAACCACCCTCTATGGCCCACAATCTCTCCAACGCCAAGTAGCCTTCCCGGCATTCTCTTATGTCACAGTCATTCTCATTGCTCCTGATGCAACTCTAGGGCACACACTTTGTGGCTTTTGGCTCGGGCTCTACGCCACAGCACAAACTATTGGGCTGGCCGTGTTGAGTCTGTGGCTGATTGGGCCGGCCCGGCTTTCGACCAGCACGACCGCACTGGCGGTGGGGCTTGCTGCATTTGTGGTGGCTCTGCCTGAGTTTACTCACTTAGTAACCAAACGCATAGCACTCGGACAAATCGTTATTATGTATGTTATAGCTTATATAAATGGGGAGCATACAGATGCTATCATGCACCCTGTCCACGTCGCAGCAAGTACTGCAATTGGGGTGTTGGCTTGTGTTTTGGCTTTGTTGGTTCCCTTCCCGCGCCTTGCTTCTCGAGAGGTACTTGTAATTTACATACATCTGTGACCATTCGTATTTTGTTGTATAAAGTAAATATTCAATGTGTTCGAATATATTTTGCAGGTTGAACAAAACTCAGAGCTACTTGCCAAGAATGCTTCAGAAAGGCTCAAGATCTTTGTAAAGGCGTTTTGCGCAGAAGATAGTACATCAGCACTTGCATCAATTTCTCAAGCAAATTCCATGGCTTCCACGGCAACCAATCTTTTCCAAACTATCAAAAGCCACCAAGTAAGTAAACCTTATGCATTAATTGCAAAACAATAATACATGCATGATGAATTAATAATGTGCATATAGTTTATAACATGATTCAACAAAGCTGTTTGGACTACATTCTCGTACCATATATATCGTGTATTATTAATCAATATAGATTCGACTTTCTTATACAAGTGGATCTAACCTCTTTTAGTAACGTGTCATGTAACTTTGTGGTAAAAGTACGTAGTTCACGTAGGTACTTCTCAATAAAATTACCTTTACAAATCGGTCTCTCATTTCAAGTTCGCTGATTAAATCGGCATATATGTTTTTCTTCCGCACAGGAAAGCATGAAGTGGGAGAGAGTTCCGCTAAAGTTATTTTCGAGACATGGCTATGTAAACCCAGGAGATAGATTGCAGGGCTTAGAGATACCCTTTAGAGGGATGGAAATGGCATTGACCTGCATTCCTTCATTTCCAGTTATGGTGGTGAATGGAGAACTCAATAAAGATGCTCTACTTAGACTAGTAGAGCAGCACATGAGCCTAAACTTGAGCCCACCTTGTGATTCAATAACTGTTCCTGAATCAAAAGCAGAAAATGTTAGTTTCCTCCAAACACTTCAAACCATCCCAAATATCCACCAAGATCTACCCCCAATTTTCTTTTTGTTTTGTATCAATCTCCTCCAAGGAAAATTATCATCCAGAGGTAGTATTGTACCTGAAAAATTATTGGTTCACCAAAATGAAGGAGCAATTAACTCTTCCAAACAAAATGGATTGTATTTCACGATATGGAGTAACTTGTCCACCAAGGTAAGCGGCAAGAGGCTTATAGCAGCTTTCAAATGTGCACTCTCCTTGGGTCTTGCCGTGTTTTTCGGTCTGAAATACAGCAAAGATGATGGTTACTGGGCAGGACTCCCAGTAGCAATCAGTCTTGCATCAACCAGAGAAGCAACATGTAAAGTTTCAAATGTTAAAGTACAAGGGACTGTTTTAGGAACTGTATATGGAGTTTTGGGCTGGTTTCTCTTCCAAAGGTTTTTGTCAATGAGACTTTTATGTCTGATTCCTTGGTTCACTTTCACCAGTTTTCTCCAGCGTAGCCGAATGTACGGCCAGGCGGGAGGCATTTCAGCAGTAATTGGAGCTGTACTAGTTTTGGGGAGAACAAACTTTGGTCCTCCAAGTGAATTTGCCATAGCCAGAATCACAGAAACCTTCATTGGATTATCGTGTTCGATTATCGTTGACCTATTATTGCAACCCACAAGAGCTTCTGTTCTTGCAAAAGTTCAACTCTCTAGGACTCTTGGGACATTGCAGGAGTGCATCAACTCGGTGAGTCTTCAATCAGGAAGAGCCAATTTGGAAGAGAATCAAAAGAGACTGAAAATGCATATTGAAGAACTTGGGAAGTTGATTGGAGAAGCTGAGGCGGAGCCCAATTTCTGGTTTTTGCCTTTTCATAGTGCTTGCTATGGAAAACTGTTGGGGTCTTTCTCCAAAATGATGGACCTCCTAGTTTTAAGTGCTCATGCTGTGGGATTTCTTGAACACAACTTCCAAAGATTTGAGGCTTCATGGAAGGACATTGGACATGCAGTGGATGGTGATCTTGAAAGTTTCAAGAAAATGGTTGACTCCTTGATAACATTTTTCAAGGAGGTCACGTCGATAAAATTAATCTCAGTTCTTGATCAAAAGAGTGATATAGCTCATGATATTGAGTTGGGAAAATCTCGAGCCCCGAATATGTTTGGGGTTTGCAGTTCAGAGGATGAAGAGACAGATAAGATTATAAGTTCTTATCTCCAACACTCAAAGGAAGTTGTAGAGAACATTGATGCTAAAAGTGAGGAGCTCAAGAGCCAAATGGTTTTGTGTTTAAGTGGTTTAGGGTTCTGCATGAGTAGTTTAATAAGAGAAACCAGGGAGATTGAAGAGGGAATCAAGGAACTTGTTCAATGGGAGAATCCCTCAAGCCACATTAGTTTGTATGAAATCTCTTGTAAGTTGTATGATTTAAAGAAATAATGTGCCTATGGCCGCATGCATGCACTATCATTAGTAAGAGAAATGACAAGTTATTCGTTTGAAGTGTTTTTGTTGAATTAAGTCATCAATCAGTCTATGTAAACATATAAAACTAAACACACTCTCTACTAAAGGTGGATTTTACTGTCAATCTTATATCATGCATGAAATTGCAATCATTACATGAACGTACCCTATTTTTATCGCAACTCAAATTAGAATGGTCAGATTAAATGATGAGTTTCCCATTAAAGATGCAGGCGTGCCATTACTCGGCTTGGAATAGCTGTTGAAGATAATTTAATATGCCAGACTTGTAATCAAAACGACTGTGCTACAAGAAAAGAAACATCAACACATCTAAGTTCTTAATCTTAAATTAAATCAACCAAGAAAGATATAAATACATAATTTAACAAGGTGAATGGATCTCACCATCGATATGATGTAATCACGGAAAATTAAGCTTGATGGAAGACAACCGCGCTCGCCATAGAAGTCAAGCAGAATGACCTAGTTGGGGGAAAACTGTGGCTGGAACTCCTTCATGGGGACTTTTGAATCTGATATATATATGATCAATCAAGAACCTTCAGCATAATCTCAACATCAAGCTGTCTAAAAAATTAACAATGTTGGTGGATCTCACCGTCAATATAATTTTCAAATCTCACTGTCGATATGATTTTCAGTGCAGCCACAGAAAATTAAACTTGATGGAAGAATATTGTGGCCGTCTCCAGGATGACCCCATGGGGAGCACTATGACTGGAACTCCTTCGAGGGGAACTTTAGATAGATGATCAATCAAGAACCTTCGAAGCTGCACCCGTCCGAGATCAATTGGTTATGCCTTTGTCAATTCTGTTGCAATTGTCACTGGTTGCCAACTTCGACTCCGTCAATTTTGTCGAAATCATATCACCGACGAAGTTAGCGATTAGTAGTGGGTAGTTAGAGATTAAGTTACAAATTAGGGCTGGGTTCTGAGAACGCTTGGAGCGTGAAATATCAATTTGATAAGTTGGGGTGTTAGGCAAATGCCACTTTATCGCAGTGGTGGAAAACAATTATGTCTATGCAGTTTAGTGCGGGTTATCGATCCCCACTCCCTAACAACTACATAATTTGCTGAAATTTTACTTTTGTTTTCTAAAATTGAAGGAGAGAGGAAGAGAGTGAGAGAGAAGTGAGAGTGAGGAGGGAGGGAGATAGATTTTTTTTTTTTTTTTTTTAAATTAGAGGTGATAAAATCAAGTGTAGGTGAGATCTAAAAAAAACAAAATTTAGTTTTGTAAAATTACGTTATTATTTTTAATTTTTTTGTTGTGATAGAAGACAAAAATGTATTTCCACCATCTTTTGGTTGATAAAGAGGGTTTCATAAGGATCCTCTTTGTGGGGATCCTAAAGATCCTCACATCCTACTTGTTTATCGTACATCGTACGGTCAGTTTTCGTTAGTTACTATTTGTGTTTAATTTTAAATAATAAAATTCAAATGATTTCTGACTACACGATGTACGATGAATGACTAAGATGTGAGGATCCCTAGGATCCCCACAATTTGGATCCATATGGGATCCAAATCCTTTCATAACATGTAGTTTAGATTAATAATTATCTTTTTAAACCCATCATCATCTCCTTCATTATAAACGGCTTAAAATTCATGGTCCAATACGCAAATTAAAACTATACAAGCACAATCACGTTAAATAATTTTATTTACTAACCTTTAATCAATTTACAAATCATACCCTCCATCTTTGATGCGCCCCTGCATTTTCTACATTATGAGAAAAAATTGGAATGAAATTTATCAAAAATAAGAACGAATTAGACTGCAACATTCCTATTAAAATGTTTACTAGAAATTATTATACCGACACGCGGTATGTCTCCCTCGTGTACCGTTTTATTAGTTAAAATAATACCACAACTAATTTTCATCTAGTACAAAACGTGAATTGATTATATTATGTAGCTTGTATTGATATCAAATAATAATTTGATTTCTTTGTAATAGAGCTGAGGCAAACGGTCTGTTGCTCGATCCTCACAGACAACTCTAAACTGTTAATGTGAAAGTTGGCTCAATTTAGAGATTTCTTGATTAGAGAGTTGAGCAAAAAGTTTGATTCTCACAAACAACATTGAACTGTTAATGCCTTAATCGACTCAAAGTCTCAAATTAGAGACGAGTGAGTGTATATAAGACCATGAATACTCATAAATCATAACACAAGGTATTTACACCGTTTGCCTTTAAAAGAATAATGTTAGAAATATTAAATTTGTAGACAAAGTTTTAAAAACTAAATGACATGGAAGTTTATAATTAGTTTATTACTTACACGTTGATAAACGTGATTATTTTTATTGGTGACACATCATTTAGCTTTCAAATTGAGTCTCCAAATTTGGTCTCCCTAGCATTACCCTATAATTAGGCCTCATTCACTATGTAGTTGGGCTTCATTCACATAAATGTTTGGCATTTTCATTATAATGAGAGGTTAAGGATGTGTTACAATGAGTTTGGCATTTTCATTATCTTGACCAACATATATTTATGTATAAAGCCTTTAAGGGAAGGGATCCTTATTATTATTATTATTTAAATGGGGATTAATTGTGGGACACCACATCAAACTTTAACGATCCAGACCGTCTATTTTTCAAGTTGCACCTCATAGATCAACCTTATTAAATATTAGCCAAATCGGAATCATTTAAGACATCTAATTGGATTCAAAAAAAATTAACGAATACTTTGTTATATAAGAAACAATGAAATTTATCTTGACAATTAAATAGGCAAATGATTTCGGATCAAATTGAATTTTTGCAAGGATGATACATGAATCGAGACTTACAAAATAGATGATTCAGATCATTGAAGTTCGATATGGAGTGGGCCCTACACCTAATCCCCATTTTTTGAAAAAAAATGGAAATTCCTTTGCATAAAGGGCCTATATATATGTTTGCTAGCTTATCAACAAGATATATGGTGATGCAGCATGAAGCTGAGGAAAAATTTTAAAGGACTCTGGACATTAATTCAACATTAATCGGACGGCAACTCAAAGGTACGATTTTTATTATGGAAATTAAAACTACGTTCTAAAGGCTGAAATGACATCGGATGACCAAAATATATCATATGTCACATCATATCAGTGAGTTTAAACTGTAGCGTCATTCTTTTTCCGAAAAAAGTATCATGGGCCCAAATTGGAGCTCAAACGTCAAATCTACCAATTCCTACTGCATCTTTTTGCCTTCCGACGATCAATTTCCTCTTCAATCTATTCGACCATTTGTTCTATATCATATGGTGTGACAAGTAGCAACCTACAAAATTTTTATTGGAACTTTTCTTTCTTTGTCTTGATTGCATGTCATAAGGTCTCTTAGAAATGGTTTGTTTAATACATTTAGGTGACCGAATAGTTCCACTCATGCACTTGAAATTGAAGATTACAAAATTTGGTACATTAAAAGATAAGAATAGGGACTGGAAATCAGGGCCGTCTCTGAGATTTCGGGGGTCCTATGCAAAATTCATAAAAGGGGACTTTCTTATAAGCCATCTTTTATATCTCAAATAAGATCACTATAAAATTATAGTAAGTATGAACAATGAAACTTGATAGTCCGCAATGCGTGTACGTCTAGCGATTTTTTGTGACTCATTTTCTCTTGATTTTGCCCTGAAAAGTACGAAAGAAAAAAAAATCATTATAGATGAGAAATGCCCAAATCTTCAAATTTTAAGTCAATATACTTAAATGAGTAAATATCTTACTTTGATCAAAGTCTACATCACTCTGATCAGTTGAATTGTCTTCATGATTCAGAAGTTTCTCTTCAATTTCATAAATTTATAAATTAGGGTTTAATAATTTGTGGGAAATATAACAATGGGACGAAGAGAGAATGGGAAGTAGACTAGGACACTGGCGACAACGTCTGGAATTCTGACTTCTGGTGCTCTGGTAGTCTGGTGTGAAAGAAGAAAAAAAAATGGGAAGCAGCGATTAGACTTTGGCGTGAGAGAAGAAATTTGAGTCTCTAAATTGTTTGCCTCAGTCAGTGGAGTTCTCCACTTTTAATTGATTAGCTTTGCCCCTTTTTTTTTTGCTAGATTAGCTTTGCCTTTGTTAATTATTATTTTATATAATTTGCATACAGATTTTAGGTAGTAGTCTAATGGCTTTTGGAGCCCATCAGATTTTTATATATATTTTTTTTATTTGATTAGTATTTCTATAAATTATAATATTATTTTATATATTATTATATTCAATAAAAAATATTTTTGGGGCCCTGTGCAATAGAACTGGTTGCACTCCCCAAAAGTCGGCTCTGCTGGAAATGCAGTTTAAGGTTTAAGCTAATACACAAGTATCACTAGGGATGAGTCTATATTATACTATATATTTTTACCCTAATCTTAGTATTTCTTTATTGATTATTTTAGTGAGATTTTGATACTTTGAATTATATTTCTAATGTAGGACATTCGACTTCCTCTTGAGCGTAAAGTAATCAAACGGACGAATTTTGGAGTGATTCTAATTGAAGGATGTTCGTGAGTCTTTCAAGTTGATTGTATCAAAGTTTCAAATTTTTTTACCAAGCCGTTTGACCGTGGCAATGGAATAAAAGCCCAGCGCGCAGTTTTCACACATTGACGTTTTTTGATGTTTTGGGTATTTTAAAGGTCAAGATAGCATATTTTTAGGAAGATTCCTTCTGAGGATTTGTTAGAGACGTCTCAAGCTTTAAAAATAGACCTTTTGGGACCCAATCGGAGTTGATTTGGTTGGTCAAAAATATAATTTTTTTAGAAGTTCAAATTTTAGTTCAAATAAGAAACCTTTTATTAGCTAGTTTATTATTTTATTATGTTTCCTAGTTTTATTTTTAGACCTTTTCTAGGTAGGGTTTTATTTTGTAGTAGTATAAATAAAGCTTTTTAGCCATTAGAAAAAATGCATCAAATTGGAGAACTTGGCTAGGGTTTGACGATTTGTATTGCTTGCTTTGCATTATTATTCACTATGTTTAAACTGTCTCTATGTCTTAATGCTTAGCTACCATTAGATTGTTTAGATAAGTTATCGGATGCAATTTGGTTGGAATATCACCGGAGGATTGAGTATTGCTTCTTGTGGTGAATAATTGTAATTTCACCTAAGGCGAATATCACGCTCTTAGGGGTTGCATGGTTTTTCAAAGGGTTTTCATAATGAGTCTTGCATGTTCATATTTGATACATTCTTGCTTGAATATCACGAGGAGAATATGCATTAGAAAACCTAACCTTCAAAGTTGCATGTGTAATTCATAAGTAATTGGTAAAGTTACATAAGACTTTTAAGGTGACGGCGAAACCCTAGGCTTTTACAATTTGGTTTTCAAAACGTTTTCTTTAGTTTTTCTTACCTTGATGATTTCTTAAATTAGTTTATTTTAAATTTGTTTTTATTATTTTAAATTCCAAAATCAATCTTTTCCAAACCTTGTTTCAAATAATTAATTAAGAATTAGTTTAAATACAAATTACCCATTCAATCATTGAGGAAAATGACCTTGCTTGAGCTGCTATATACGATAACTTTGTACTCTTACAAGTATTTTTTTGTGTTTTTATCCCTACTTTTGTAGGTAGTAAAAATCCTTTCAACTAGTTTTTTTACGTGTTTCATCACAAGTATCACTATCTTGGTGCTTAATATGAAGCAAACCTTCAAGAAATTATATGTTGTTTCAAGTTTCTTCTGTAATAGGTATTCCGTTGCACTGCAGTAAATACGGGCTTAAGCTAAAACACATAGAGCATGTTTACTTACAACGAATAGGAACTTGAATAATTTTGAGTCTTGAATTTCCTGTTTTTACATAGGGCATATGTTATTGGCATTCTAAAAATTTTGTTTTCCACTTCAAATTTTTATAATTAGAAAGAAAAATATATTTAGAGTGCTAATAACAGTTTCCTTATTAATAAATAGACAATATATGATTGATAGTATCTTATTTGTTATCAGTGCCCTGTCAAGCTGCTGTTATCTAGTACCTAATATGCACTTACATGCAGCATCACCTATTCACTACATAGGTGGATCCCAATGAAGCCACCCCCATAAGACCTAAATCCATTCGATCGATCCTTACATAGATCCCACTTCTAATCTCCAAACCCCTTTTTCTAGGTCAGTCAATAAGTGATCATCTCAAAACCTTCAAACCCTACAAAACCCCAACCCATATATTGCAGCTTTTGGTTATCAAGTAGTATATAAGAACAGTTTCGTACTTCATAGATACATCTATATTCCAAGTACAATGCCAACTTTCCTAAACCACACCAACCGAGCTCAAACCCTGTGGCTCACATGCCTAGCCTCTGCATTCCGTACATGTCTTGCTTGCACAATAGTTGCCCTAATCACCCTCTATGGTCCACAATCTCTCCAACGTCAAGTAGCATTCTCGGCATTCTTTTATGCGACAGTCATTTTAATTGTCTCTCATACAACCCTAGGCAACACACTTTGTGGTTTCTAGCTAGGGCTTCTCGCCACCGTCCAAAGCATTGGGCCAGCTGTGTTGAGCTTGTGGCTTATTGGGCCAACCCAACTTTCAACTGGCTCAACCACTTTGGCGGTGGGGATTGGTGCATTTGTGGTGGCTCTGCCAGAGTCTACTCACTTGGTGTCCAAAACGTATAGCCTTGGGACAAATTGTGATTGTGTACATAAAAGCTTACATAGACAGGGGACATACAGAAGCTATCATGCATCCTGTCCACGTGGCAGCAAGTACGGGAATTGGTGTGTTGGCTTGTGTTTTGGCTTCGTTGATTCCCTTTCCAAGACTTGCTTCTCTAGAGGTATTGGTTTGTCATGAATAATGATATGTCCATAGAATATACGAAAAATCTCGTCAGTGTGCACTCTAAATTTATAATTTTTTCATTTTAAATATATACAGAACAAGTGTAGAATAACAAATTGCGAGTGAAAAATGCCGCTATTTTGTTTAATTACGGTGTTTAAAATTTAAATATATTTTGCAGGTTAAACAAAGCTCAGAGCTACTTGCTGAGAATGCTTCAAAAAGGCTCAAGCTCTTTGTAAAGGCCTTTTGGGCAGAAGACAGCACATCCGCACTTGCTTCAGTTTCTCAAGCAAAATCCTTGGCTTCCACTGCAACTACACTTTTCCAAACCATCGAATGCCACCAAGTAAGCAACTCTATGCATTAATCACATAACAACTATATATACATATCCATACATATATATATATATATAGATATACACACACATAGTATTTGAATCACTACATATTCGTACATATATATACATCATGTACAACATTATTAATTAAAAGCGAATGGACATACCTAGCTGTGCAAGTGAATCCCACCTCTATTAGACGCTGGTACAAAACATGCATCACACGATATATAAGAACATAGTTCATGCGGCATTATTTGTGAACCAATGTCTCATTTCAAGCGTGCTAATCATATCGAATTATATTTTTCTACTGTGCAGAAAAGCATGAAGTGGGAGAAATTTCTACTAAAATTAATGTCGAAGTAGGGTTGTGTATATCCAAGAGATAGATTGGAAGACCTAGAAATATCCTTAAGAGGGTTAGAAATGGCATTGACATGTATTCCTTCATTCCCAGTTAGGTTGGTAAATGGAGAGCTCAATAAAGATAGTCTACTTAGACTAGAGCATCAAATGAATCTAAACTTAAGCACACCTTGTGATTCAATCAGTGCTCCTGATAAATCAAAAGCAAAAAAAGCTAATTTCCTCCAACACCATAAAACAATTCCATCAACCCTCCATGATTTAACCCCAATTTTCTTTTTCTTTTGCATTAATCTCCTCCAAGGAAAATTATTATCCACAAGTTATATTGTACAGGAAAAGTTATTTGTTCACCAAAATGAAGGAATGATTAATTCCCGCAAACAAAACGGACTCGGTTTCATTGAGATATGGAGTAACTTGTCAATCAAGGTAAGCAATAAGAGGTTTATGGAAGCTTTGAAATGCTCACTTTCCTTGAGTCTTGCCGTGTTTTTCGGTTTGATATACAGCAAAGAAAATGGTAATTTGGCAGGACTTTCAGTAGCAACCAGTCTTGCCTCAGCCAGAGAAGCAACATTCAATGCTGCAAATGCTAAAGCACAGGGGACTGTTTTAGGAACTGTATATGGAGTTTTGGGTTGCTTTCTCTTCCAAACGTTCTTGTCAATGACTCTTATCTCGTATTCCTTGGTTTATTTTCACCAGTTTTCTCCAGCGTAGCCTCATGTACGGCCAGGCTGGAGGGATTTCAGCAGTAATTGGAGCTGTACTAATTTTGGGCAGAACCAATTTTGGTACTGCAAGTGAATTTGCCATAGCCAGAATAACAGAAACCTTCATTGGATTATCATGTTCGGTTATCGTCGTTAACCTAATCTTGCAACCCACAAGAGCTTCTGCTCTTACAAAAACTCAGCTCGCTAGGACTCTTGGGATACTGCAGGAGTGCATCAACACGGTGAGTCTTCAATCAGGAAGAGCCAATTTGGAGGAGAATCAAAAGAAACTGAAAATGCATGTTGCAGAATTGGGGAAGTTGATTGGAGAAGCTGAGGCGGAACCCAATTTCTGGTTTTTGCCTTTTCATAGTGCTTGCTATGGAAAGCTGTTGAGGTCCTTGTCCAAAATGATGGACTTGCTAGTTTTAAGTGCTCATGCAATTGGAGTTGTCGAAGATAATTCACAAACACTTGAGGCTTCGTGGAAGGAAATTGTAAATGCATTAGAATGTGATCTTGAACATTTCAAGGAAATGGTTGGAAGATTGATAACATGCTTCATGGAGATCACCTTGATAAAATCAATCCCAGTTCTTGATCAAAAGAGTAACACATCTCATGATCTTGAGTTGGGAAAAATCCTCGAACCCCAAATATTTTTAGGGTTTGTAGTTCAGAGGATGAAAAGATGGATGGGATTATGAGTTCTTATCTCCAACATTCGAAGGAAGTTGTTGATAAAATTGATGCTAAAAGTGAGGAGCTCAAGAGCCAAATGGTTTTGTGTTTAAGTGGTTTAGGGTTCTGCATAAATAGTTTAATAAGAGAAATAAGAGAGATTGAAGAGAGAATCGAGGATCTTGTTCAACGGGAGAATCCCTCATGCCACATTAATTTGTACGAAATCTCTTGTAAGTTGCATGATTTGCAGAAGTAATGAACCACGTCTGCAAGAGATTTGACAAAAATAATGTACAGTCTCATTTCTTCTCATTGATTCATTCTCATATTCATTCATTTTCATACTCAACCATTTGATGAAGTGCACTCATATTCGAGCAACTAAACATAAATTGTCCATGTACAACCATACAAATCCAACCGTCGAATGTATCAATGCATCACATTGAATATTTGCGCATAGGCTTGCACGTTTTAGTTTGAGTATCAATGATTGTATAACTTGGTTTGGAGAACCACTTGATGTAATCGTTGATCTCCTTATTGATGATAGTAATTTTTAGTATGTGTTAGATGTGGGACGCTCTGTTTCCTTTCAAACGGGTTGAAATCCCCGATAAAATTTTTATTGAATCCCATGTTATATACAGTATCCTCAATATTATATGTTTTCTTAATTCTATCAATAAATATCGTACTTTTTAAAAAAAAATAAAAAAAATGCTAATGTAAATAAAATCTATCCAGGAGTCTTCTACACCACTTGTCCAGTTGTATTAAAACACGTGCAATACCCCAGATGGCGTAAAAGCATAAAAAGACTGAACTCGTACAAAAGAGCATCTGATTCCAGCCTTCAAAACAAAGCAAGGAATACTAGTCTCAGACGTAACCAAGTTCCCCAAGAATTTAGGAAAAACCCCAATTCCCCGCAATTAATAGAGAAATTTTTAGTTGTGACGGGAACTCAAGTGGTACACCACGTGTTTTAATAAGAATGGTGAAAATTTTTATTTTTAAAGTTATTAACTTTTTAGCACACATATCCCACTATTTATATAGTAACACGTGGTGTACCATCTCATGTACCAGTCACATTGAAAAATCTCTCCAATTATAGGCTATATCTCACTAATTACTGTTATTAGGGTCACTAATCCTATAAATCCTACCCTTTTTACCAAATCCCATAAATTAAATAACCCTATAAACCCCTCAAAATCCAAGATTCTCTAGCTTCTTCACAAGTAAACAAATCATTACAATCTCTGATTTTGGTACATAATTAATTACTAATTACAATTGGATTATCAAATTTGATTTTTATTTTCTGTGCATTCAAAAGAAAATGATTTCTAAAGGGGGGAATAATAATAATACAGTTTGGTGTGTGCCTTCAAATTTAATTTATTGTTATCGAGGAGCTATCAGTAAAGGCCAGGACTTTCCTTGAATTTGAAGGCTTTACGGTTTGCTGTATTATTTAAATGATTCTTATTTCTACCCAATTAAAATTCATCGTTTGGTAGAAGCTTCGATTTTCGGATTTCTTTTGAGATTTGAGGGACTATAAATATTTGGTTTCTGCTAACTTAAGGCATCGCGGATCCAAAGGGTACTTGGGGTGTTGGGTTTTCTTCCTCTGCAGCTATATCTTTCAGGTCAACTTAACCTCAAGCTCTAATCTTTCTTTATAATTATAGTGATTTTCTAGTATACTCCGAGGTTTTTAACGGTTAAATCATTAGTTAAATATTTAATGATTAAGATCTAACGGTTAAAAATCTCAGAGTATAAGATATTTCAGAGCATCGTAGAATTTTTTATGATGAGAAATTAAAGTTCAAAACTTTGTGTTAATTTCTGCAATAATTTGATCATTTAGTGTGTGTGATTTGAAGGTTTTGTGTAAACTGTTGCAGGTGTTTAGATTGTAGAGAGGATCTGAGGAAAAAATGGCAAACAATTCTACCAATGGCGAGCACCAGACCACAACAAAGCCTCCTCCTTTGCCATCCCCTCTGCGGTTTTCCAAGTTTTTTCAGGTCCTTGTGCTTAATTTTTTTTTTTTTTTTTCACTCATATCTTTTTTGCTTCTTTGGGTTGCTGCAAACTGCTTTTTACAGTGTTGAAATGCTTTTTTTGGTGTTGGTTTTGTGTATTTATTGTATTTCTGATATTTATGCCACTGGGGTTGTTGCATTTCTCCATCAGCATTTACTGATTGCAAGCCCCTTGATAAAAAAATATTGTAATTCACTGATAATTGTATGAACGGGGTTCCTTTCCATGCATCTTTTGCTAATATAGATAGCATTCCCCACATGATTGGTTTGTAGTTGTACTATTAGATCTTGAAATTATCTATCGTCGGTGGTCAAGGTTTTGTACTTGTATCGCACTTATTCTTCAACTTTCTTGGTTCTCTGTTTTATACCCAATTAGCAGAAGGTCAAACCACATTTCTGAATCTGTGAGTCCAGATGAAAATGTTGCCTATCCTTATGATCTGGCACGTTTTGAAATTCTGGTGTCATGTAACTTTGTCACGTTTCCATCTTTTCGCTCGTTTGTTTCTATGAGCAAAGATCGGTTCATTACAGTTATTGATATAAATCATGCTGCTTTGCAGTTCAAGGAGTATGATTTGTTTGGTATTAGATGGCTAGCAAATATAATTGTTCTGACAAAATTTTCATGTTAATCGTATTGTTATTGTAATGCTTTAATTGTGTATTTTAACCATGGCAGTCCAATATGAGAATTTTGGTTACTGGAGGAGCTGGATTCATCGGTTCTCACCTGGTTGACAGGTTAATCGAAAATGAAAAGAATGAGGTAAGCATTTTGTTTACTTTAAATAAAACCTACTGAGTTCAAGATCCACTTTTTTTTATGTATACCGGGAAACTTTTGTTAATATTAAGCGCTTATGATGAACAAAATCGCAATAAGTTACGCGTAGTAAGTTCATACGTCAAATGATTTGTTTCATCGTGGTTTATCTTGTTTCCGTTCTCTACTCAGGTTATTGTCGTTGATAACTACTTCACTGGCTCGAAGGACAATCTGAAAAAGTGGATTGGTCATCCCAGATTTGAGCTTATTCGTCATGGTACATACATATCGGTTTACTTAGCGAGTTACTTTCATCTGTTTTTGTTTCTGTCAAGTGTCTTTAATCTTTGCAAAGGCATGGCTTTGATAAATGCCTTTATGCTTGTTCGTTACAGATGTCACAGAGACATTGTTGGTCGAGGTTGATCGGATTTACCATCTTGCTTGCCCAGCTTCTCCAATTTTTTACAAATACAATCCCGTAAAGGTGAACATATGTGATTTAAGCATTAGAAATCGAGATGGCATTTGGTAGTGCATGTGTCGCGTGTGATTCAGATTGCTAATTAAGGGAAAATGACTTGTAAAGGCGGGCAACGTGTCATTTCTCCTTGATCAGCAATGGCAGCTGATATGTTTACTTTCTTTTTCCTCTTCGTTCATATAAGATCTCCTTTCCCCTCCAACAGAAAGTCTTTCAAATTTATCTTAAATCTGTAATCTAACATTTGAGCATATGATTCTGTATCAGACGATAAAAACAAACGTGATTGGCACGCTGAACATGCTTGGACTTGCAAAGCGAGTTGGAGCAAGGTGGTCTACTAATCTTGCATTTATGAAAGATTTATAATTGTATTCCATGAAGTTGTCTTATTTAAGTAAATATATCTGAGCAGGATTCTGCTGACATCCACTTCAGAGGTTTATGGAGATCCTCTTGTGCATCCACAACCTGAAAGCTACTGGGGTAATGTTAACCCGATTGGTAAGTGCTCATCTCATTCCAAGACGGAATTTCGCTGCATTCTGACAGATCTAAGAAGACTATATCTGCGTATAAATGCAAACCGTATAGACAATTAATGGGGGGAAATAGAAGACAGAATGTTATTTTGTTCAAGGATTTATTGAGTTTTGAATACGGTGACGTCAACAAGTGCATATTGTAATCACAGGAGTAAGGAGCTGCTATGATGAGGGCAAGCGCGTTGCTGAGACCTTGATGTTCGACTATCATAGGCAGCATGGCATCGGTATTGTGTTTTTTTCTTTCTTTTTCCACCACAAAACAAAGTAAACCTTTGCTATTAGTAGTTTGATTATTTAATTTCATTCGCTCTCTTTGACAGAAATACGTATTGCCAGAATATTCAATACATACGGCCCTCGCATGAATATTGATGATGGGCGCGTCGTCAGCAATTTTATAGCTCAAGCACTTCGGTGAGTCCTTAGGATGGCTTTAATGATGGTTATGTATCAGCACTTTGGTATTGACTGTTGGTGCCAAACCTAAAGCCCTTCTAAAGGCCAGGAGCGACGTGTTCACACATTTAGCGACAGAAATATTTGTCTAGCTGTTAATTGTTACTAATATTTGCCTACATTGGTGGATAAGCTTCAGCTTTTCCCTTTCCTTTGAATGTGACACCTTTGGATTAATTTTCATGTGCTTTCAACATTGCAGTGATGAACCTTTGACAGTTCAAAATCCCGGGACTCAAACTCGCAGTTTCTGCTACGTCTCTGACCTGGTATGTGAACCACGTTTTTCTTTTGATTATGTTGTGCCGTGTTGCAATGTGTTCGGTTTCATATAGTTGCCTGTTAAAAATGTTTTAGGTCGATGGCCTCATTCGTCTGATGGAAGGAGAGCACACCGGACCCATAAACCTCGGAAACCCTGGTAATCTGTTAGAAACATCATACCGTGACGAGTGTGTCTCAGAAATCTGTCATAAGAATGCGCTGTCATCGTATAGACATAAGTACTGACCTCGGTACTTTCTTGTGTACTTTCAGGTGAATTTACAATGCTTGAACTTGCAGAGACAGTGAAGGAGGTCAGTTTCTCTTCTTCCATCGTCTTTCCTTTCGCGGGCTGTTGTAGTATATTGTTGGGATGTGTTCGTTGCTAATTTCTGAAGCAAAGAATTCGAGGTGGGGATGTGTACATACATGTTGATCAGTGTATTTGACTCTTGCAGCTCATCAACCCTGAGGTGGAGATCAAGAGGGTGGAGAACACTCCAGACGATCCAAGACAGAGGAAACCCGACATAACAAAGGCAAAAGAATTGCTGGGATGGGAGCCGAAGATCAAGTTGCGCGAAGGCCTACCTCTCATGGAGGAGGATTTCCGATTGAGGCTCGGAGCAAACAAAAAGAAATGATGTCTGTTTGCATTGCTGGAAATATAGACTTTGAGCTTCTGGTTATGGAATTTGTGTTTGACACTGCGGCATGTTCTCGTCTTCGATGATTCCTGTAACTTCATTGTGTGCTTCCTTCCTTATTGTTCTCTCGAAAGATTTTCTTCGTTTTTCATCCCCTCACAAAGCGAGTGCTTAGATGCCAAGGAGAATCCTTCGAAATGTGGCATCTAGCGCTATTTTACAGTTAAAGATTGTCGTCGGTTCAATAATAAGATTACAATTTCTATTTGATTGAATCCCGTTGTAACGTTTTTAAATACAAGCGATATTATTACTTCAATTTTCACTGGGGGAGGAGGAGGAGTTTGAATTCATGACGCAGTAAGATGAATAAGACCCTAATCATCGGGGCGTTCCACCGCTCGCGAAGTATGCTTTTGTTCTTGGCTGGTTGCACTTTG
This sequence comes from Malus fusca, assembly GCA_035220775.1. NCBI lineage: Eukaryota > Viridiplantae > Streptophyta > Magnoliopsida > Rosales > Rosaceae > Malus > Malus fusca. The sequence continues at coordinate 8,566,716 of CM069069.1, forward strand.
TTTACTTGTGATTTTGAAGTGAATAAGATGAACATTACTTTTACGTTCCTCTTTACAAATTATGATTTGTGAAAATCAGAGTTTGATACGTATAAAAAAATAATTCATAAAAAGAATTATGGACATGTTAAGACAGATTTTTCCGGTAAGATTTGTTGGCAAGACTAATTGTGCACGTCAGACTCTAATTGCAGGTAAAAAAGAATGACTCCTTGGGAAAATCGAGTATTAACGCGAAGATGAATACCAAGTTACTCGGTAAAGTGACAAATTAAGACTGCTTACAAAAACTCAACCCAGAAATAACTCAAAGATTTCCTCTAGCCCCTTATCCGAAGCTTGCAAGGATTATAGTAGGCGAAATCCCCACCATACAACAGCAATTGAGCGCAGACTAGGCATTCTCAATCTCGTTTGGAAGTGTTTTGAAATGACTGAAAACACTTTTGGTGAGAATATTTTGGTAACCAATCCTTGGTAAAAATATAAGCGAATCCTGCAAGAAGCACATAACTAAGCACTTAAAGTGCTTTAGGAACACAAATTTTTTCTCTAAAAACGATTTCAGTCATTTTAGAAGTACTTCCAAACGAGTCCTTGAACTTTCAAGATGTCACATAGAACTCCTTCGGATGAGAAAAGAAAGCTGACACAAAACTAGAAACAGGAAAGAAATCACAAAACAAGAAGCAAGGGAAAATGATATTTCGCCTGTAACAATAACGTGAAACTCTAACACAACTTTGTTTGATGGTTTGAAGAATGTCTGGCCAAACGCACAAAATTCAAAACCAATGAATGTAAGTATTTCTTCTCATGTTATTCAAGTCATCCAAAACATAACAGAAAAATCAAAAAAGAGTATCTAGAACATCTCTCTTTCGTTATTATGGTCCTTGAGAATAGCACGAGGGCCGTCTTCTCCACAATGCTAGCACAAAGGTGGCTAGTACACCAAACATAAATCACCTACAACGAAAAAAAAAGAACTAAATAACGATTTTCACCAACAGAGTCATAAAACTATATATAACAATGCTAAGGTTTACTATTGGTGACGTCAAACCTTGGTACAAGCCAAGAAACACAAGACTCACCAAAACAGAGAGATCAGATTATAAACACAAAAGGTAAAAGAACAAGCACAACGCAAACTACAGCAATCCGAGAGTTGGATATATCTGTGCCAATGCATCCCTGACAACCCCCTGCTCTATGTAAAGTTAAGCATTGCAATGCCCATGTCTTGGAAAGGTATTCTTTTGACATATACCCTTTGACTGAAAGTAGGCCATCACTTTAACAATTTCAAGCTCTTGTTAACTGCATGTAGGGAACCTAAAAAATGTTTTTAAATAATCCATCACTTTAGCATTTTCAAAACCTCCTTACCGATTACACATGCAACCCATCATACTAGAAAATGTCAAAAAGGTGTATCCAGGATACAGAAAGCCTAGTCCGGATGACAACAGGTATGAAATTGTGTGACGAGAAAATCCCCTGCCCAGATAGAGAGTACAAAACTCCATAGTACTCGATTTGGTATTCACAATGTATGTCAAAAATGGAGGTTTAGTGGCAAAAACTTGTTTTAAGATAGATAATTTATGTTTCTACCTCTGTTCCTACTGCATGATAGGATCAAGAAAATCCAGGCATGATTGGATGATCTCAACATGACCATCTAGCGGCAGAAAACCAAGTCTAAACGTCTGACTCTAAACCCCTTCGGGATGTTCTAGACCAACCCCAACACCTTCAACACCTTTTTCCTCTCGTAAAAATATCATAAGTTCTGAGAAAAACATTTCATTTCCAATTTTGCACCAAATGCACAATGTGTGATGAAATCTTCGTACGTAAATTACTCCTGGACTTGCCACAAAAGTAATGCCTACCAAAAACCGATGTTTCCTTATAAAAGAGGAAGGATAAAGCAATCACCATAAACCAACAGAAGCAGGATCTAGATGCCATTCATTATACCCTATTTCGCAATCACTAAAATCTCCAACGAAACTCGAAAAAGTGCATCGTTTTGCAGACATACTGTATTGGCTACAACCACCGGATAATCATTTTACAGCATTTTAATGATGCAAATCAAATAGGCCTAAGGAATCAGACGATTAAAAAGAAAAGCTACCTCTTGTGCCTCTGAACGAAAGGCGAGTTCTTGGCATCTTCCTCTGCGAATAGATTCACACAAAACAAACAGGTCAACGGAAATTAGGGTTTCGAACTGGAAATGAACAGATCGGAGGGGGGGCAAAAGAGCTTACCAGTGAGGCCGAGAGAGAACTTGGTGATCAGCGTTCCGGTGATGGCGAACCCGACGAGGAACGGCCAGTTCCGGTTCCATTCTCGCTTGAAGAAAATCGGCCATGGATCGAACTTCCTCATTTATCTTCTTTCCTTCAACAATGCTCGCTCTCCCTCTCTCTCTTCAGTCTCTCTCTGGAGTTGTGTGGCTGTTTTATAGCTTACTTGTAACCGTTGGATTTCAATTCTCCTCCAATATTATTTTTTGGTTGATAGTAATCGGACGGCCCATGATATGAGTTTCACAAACTGGGCTGCTTGGTTTTTTATTCAGTTTGGAGCAGATAAACTCGGCCCATTGTTTGGTAAATGTAACTATGTAAGGTACAAATTGAATAAAACTGATCGAACTGAGATGAAATTGGAACAACCTGGCCGGTCATGTCATTTGATGTTTACTTTTATTTTATTATTGGTTGGGGGAGGAAGGGGATGGACTGCACCGTATATAATATGTCCACCCCTATCAACAGAATCTCCCTACGTACGTTTTTAAGGAGGTAACTTGTGTCGAGGAGTTCTTTTTTTGTTGATTTTCTTATTTTAGGCCAGAAAGAATGAGTCAATTTTGAAACATATGGCGCGGCCACGCCACATTATATACATTACATGGTTTCGTGTAATATAAGAGTGTTGTTTAATTCCTAGTCTCAAACCTTGATCGTGCATCATTATCCGTGTACCGTGATGCTTCCAAGGAATGAATCATCTCTTTCGCTTGTAATGCGTTTTAACTTTTCCGACATATAATTATCTGAATCTGCAATGAATTTTTTTATAGATAGCTAGGTAATTTTGTATTGTTTACAGTTCACTAGCTATTTTTTCCCTCCACTCATTCTGAATATTTGCAAAGTGGTATGAAGTTGTTAATCAATCAAATGTCAAGTATATAAATATATAATAATTTGCACAGTTTTTTTTCAAATGAAAAATTAAACAACAAATACAATATATCAAAATATAATCACTTAATGAAATTGCTTATAGAATCACAAATCACTGACTTGTTCGTTGAGGATAGAGGTTTGCAGAAGCAATCTCCTAAAATAGAAATTCGCCCCTACACCAATGCAGTAGTTCAGTGGACGTCTATCTTGTAGGATACAACTATCTAATCCAAGTTCTTGCACACGAACTTGGATTCTTGGGGAATTGGTTGTGGTGTTTCTCTGTGAAATATGGAAAAATAGAAGCGATGGAATTGATGGATTCGTTTATGATATTGTAGCCATATTTATAATGGCATTCATGAACAGTTATGATTGTTCAAACTTATCCTTTCAGATATAACTGTTAAAAACTAAATCCTTAAAATCAAAACCGAAAAAATATTAGACTTGTGATTTTCGTCCATCCGAGCCCAAGAGCCAATCTTTGACATTTATTATATACACCCAAACCCTCCAAGTCTAAGGCCTAAGGTCCATGACTTTGGCCCAATTTCTTTCAAACCATAAGTATGAGAACACACTTATAAAGAGGACTTGAAGTATAGAAATGGGATGTGGGACTGGGAGTCCCACATAATCACGAGTTCCAACAGAAGTATGTTGTATAACTTCATGGGACTAGACATGTGGGAGCTGTAATAGTAATAACAAGCTTCTATTTTAGGTTCTCCAGTTTACAACTTTATAATTAATGAGATTGGTTTGTGATTTTAGAATACAAAATGCTTATAGCTTAGTGCTCTAAAGTTCGAACAAGTAAATCATTATAATTAGTTGCATAAGTCGTATTGTTCTTATACGAGTCAGTGATTACCTTTACTTATATAACGTATATAAATAGTTTGATCACACTCATATGAGATAATGTAAGAGTTTTACTCCTAATGTAAGTGAGACCAAACCGTATTTGGTGTATACGTGTTTTGATATATAAGTAATTGGACAAATATTAGTTTTGGACTAAATATATTCAATTACAATTAAATACTATGGGCCATGGAGACATGTTTTAAACTCATTTTAGATTGAGAGCTGGTTAGAACCTGTTGGAGTGAGATTTCCTACAAGAAGAAATACCTCCACAGATTTGTTGACCGCAATCCTCACGTTCGCCGAATCCTTCTTCGAGATGTCCCAAAATAATCTTCCTCCGTAGTTTGGCGAGCGGGTACCTGCAAAAGATACTCCGACGCTCAAGTCAGTCGATTGAGTTATGTTCTTTTTTATTCTCTCGGGTTCTCCTCACGTACCTTGTTCTTTGGCTCCACTCCCTCTTTATAGGATTGCATGCCTGGAGAACAAGTACCACGATCTCTCTCTCCTTCCCACTTCCTTAGTGGTCCTCCGTAATATCACTGCATGCTTCGGGAACAAGCACCACGTCATACTTTCCTTTCCCACTTCCTCAGTGATCCTCCGTAATGGAGGCGGTTACCTGGACACGTGTGCCTGCTTGTTCCTCGTGGGCTCTCCTTACGGTTTACCTTGCATAATACCATCCTTAGGTGACTTGGATTGGCCCATGGGTCGAAACCCGGATTTTATCCTCCCACATAACCTCTTAAGAAACTGTTGTAACGACTAATAACCATATAGTAATACTGATTCATGTGGCATTGTGTCATTAGTTAGTCAATTGGATTGAGTTAGTTAAGAGGAAGTTGTTAGAGAGGGTAATTGAGTCGTTTTGTAATGAGATATTAACTACTATAAATAGCTGATATAGTAGTCATTGAGATTGTATTGTACTTCATATACTCTTCGAAATATATAGAGCTCTCTCTTCTTCTTCTTCGTTATTATTTCTGCCGTTGTTCTATGCTTTGAGCTTATCATAGTTTCTTAGGTTAATAACGACTCCTTGATAGGAGGAACAGTTACCAACACAAAGATGAAATTCTTTGGCCTCTCTTTTCAAGTTAACGCGTTCAATATACGCTCGTCCTATTGAGAGTAAGAATTGTAAGGTACTCAAAGAAGACTGAAGCACGAACTCATTCATGATGAATTCTTCTACAATATGAACTGATATTAATCTATGTTATTTTTAATTAGACATTCTGACTAGTAGAGCGTGATTTAATAGCTTTATTAGTTTCAATAGTGCTCAATGATGTCTGTATTATGCTTTCTGTCGGATCTATTCTCTTAAAATTCTAATGATTTCACTCAATATTCACGTCCATTAAATTCCACTTATGACTCGTTTACGTAACCGTAATCAAAATAAGAGGAATTAGATTGTGGAGGAATTGAATTGATAAGGAATTAAAATGAAAAGGAATCAGAATCAGATTCCTGTTGAATCTGTTTACTTAAATGTGCAGGAATCGAAATAGAAATGAACTTGAGTTCGTAGAAGTTGTTTACTAATTCAGTTAAATCGGAATAAGAATTAATATGATTATTAAAATGCCCTTTTTGTTTTAGCAAGAGTCTTGTAACCATGTCGTGTTTTCAACCACTTCTCACACAACCACCCCTCCAATTCAGAGCGTTGTAACAAACAACCCCATCTAGGATCAGGAAGAATAGTTTCCTGAAGGGCATTTAAAACCCACAGTTGTCCTCATCCACCTCATCAGCACTGCCATGGCTTCTTGCTTTTAACCTAGCCAAATTCATCTTCCCAGTTCCCACCCTGCATAAAAAAATTAACATTTTAAGAACCTAGCCAATAGATTTGGCACCTTGTTGTGTGTTGCTTAACGAGTTTGACTCGGTTGCTCTCCACCAGCGTCAAGTGATAGAGCGCCAACACCGAGTCGTTGCGAGTTCGCTCACTCCCCACCCTCACGAGCGCGTGCATTAGTGGAGAAACAAAATGTAACTATCTAACAGAAAACTTAACCGCTAAGTAATATCTCTAGATAGTGTAGTTACAATATTATCCTTTATATCCCCCCTCAAACGAAATTGAGGTATCCGAAGCTGAAATTTGTCATGGAGATACAAAAAAATGGACTTGGAAAGAGATTTAGTACAAATGTTTGCCACCTGATCTTGAGTGCAGATGAAATGCACAGAAATCTGCTTGGCCAAAACTTTTTCGCGAATGTAGTGATAGTCGATTTCCACATGCTTTGTTCAAGCATGAAAAACTGGGTTCTTAGCAAGAGATAGAGTAGAAATATTATCACACCATAGTTGAGGAGAGTGAGGTAAGGAATATCCAATGTCAACCAACAATTGACAAATCCAGGTAATTTCAGAAGCAGTATTTGCAAGTGATCTGTATTCGGCCTCAGTGGAGGAGCGAGCTACCGTTGATTGCTTCTTAGCACTCAAACTAATTAAAGAGTTGCCCAAAAAACATAATAACCTCCAGTTGATCTTCTATCAAGGGCACAACCAGCCCAATCAGCATCAGAAAATGCAGTGATAGTGGGAAGAGTAGAACACTTGGAGAACCATAAGCCAAGATTGATGAAACCCTTAAGATACCTGAGAATGCGCTTAAAAGCCTGAAAATGAGAAATTATGGGGTTGTGCATGAATTGGCAGACAAGATTGACTGCAAAACTAAGATCTAGTCGTGTCCAGGTAAGGTACCAACTAAAGAACGATACTCAGTTACATTATCAAGTAAGGGAGACTCATGATCAAGTTTAGAAGTGCTAAGGGGTGTGCTGCATGGTTTAACCCCTGCCATATTTTCTTTGGATAGCAAATGCAAGATATACTTGGTCTGAGAGATAAAGATACATGAAGAAGATCGTTTGACTTCAATGCCAATAAAGTAATGTAGAGCTCTAAGATCTTTGATAGGAAATAAAGAACGGAGTTGTTGGATCACTTGTTTACATGTTCCAGCTTTAGGACCAATGACCAAAATGTCATCCACATAAATGAGAATGAAAACCAAATATGAAGCCTTTTTAATAAACAGAGAATGATCACTGAGATCCTACAAATCCAAGAGAGTGAAGAGCCCTATGGAGCTTCTCATACCAAGCTCTCGGAGCTTGTTTTAAACCGTACAATGATTTGTGCAAGTGACACACATAAGAAGGCTTAGTAGAATCTTCAAAATCAGGAGGTTGGTGCATGAACATTGATTCCAATAGGCTACCATGTAAAAAGGCATTACTAACATCAAGTTGGTTTAAGAACCAATCATACTGAGCTGCAAGAGTAATGATAAGCCGAATAGTCACTAGTTTGGCAACAGTCAAGACCTTCCTGTTGGTTAAAACCCTTTACAACTAACCGAGCTTGATACCGGTCGACAATACCAACAAGTTTCCGCTTAATACGAAACATCCATTTGCATCCAACAACATTCTATGAAGAAGATTTAGGAACAAGGGACCAGATTCTAGTAGTGAGAAGTGCAGTGACTTCTTCCTGCATTGCTTTGCGCCAATGAGGATACTTTGAAGCTTGAAGATAGGTTGTAGGGAGATAATCCACTGACATATAAGAATGTAAGGGGTGTTTAGTAGCAGTGAGGGCTTTAGGCTTGAAAATTCCAGATTTAGACCTTGTTTGCATTGAATGAGTGTTAATTGGTTGGGTGGGGTTGGTGGTTATAGGTTCTGAGACTGCTACGGGAAGGCTTGGAAGAGGAGTGATGGAAGGGGCAGAGTGTAAGGAAGAAGGTAAAGGTGAAGTGGAAAGTTGTATTAAGGAAATGATAGGTGAAGTGATAGAGGAAGTGGTAGGTGAAGTGGTAGGTGAAGGATGAAAAGTTAAAGTTAAAGTTGAAGGAATTGAGGATCCAGAGATAGAAGGTAAATTTGTGGCAGGTGTGAGAGACAATATATGATGAAAAGGAAAGCTGGATTCATTAAACAAAACATGTTTGGAAATGTACAGTCTTTTGGTGGCAATATCAAGACACTTGTACCCCTTGTGATTCAAGTTATAGCCAAGAAAGACACAAGCCTTACTTTTAGGATCCAACTTGGAGGATGTATAAGGCTTTAACCAAGGGAAACAAGCACATCCAAATACTTTCAAAAAAGCATAATTGGGTGGTCGATGAAACAATGATTCGGATGATCTAGAAACTGTAGGTAATCGATTGATGAGATAGATTGCAGCGGTAAAGGCCTCAACCCAGTAAATGTGAGGAACTTTAGAAACTACCAAAAGGGTTCGAGCAGAAGACCATGAAGAGTGACCGAGATCAAATCGGAGTCTTCAACCGGAGAATCAGCACTAGCAAGGGCATTAGCAACGGCCTCAATTTGCTGAAGATAATGAGCAGCAGTGGATTCACCTTTGGTAAGATTATGAAGGCGGGATTGAAGCTCATGAATGTAGGAATGAGAAGCCATGGCAAGTCTGGATTCCAATTTCGTCCAAAGTTCACGAGCCGAATTCACACTGACAGTATAAGGAATGAGAGATTCAGAGAGTGTAGAGTTGATCCATATGAGAATATTTTGATCATTCTCATACCACGAAACATAGGCAGGATTAAGGATGCGATTTCCTGAAGAATCAAAAGTGAACCGAGGCGGTGCCGCCATAAATCCATTAATGAGACCAGTCATATTATACCGGCGAAAAATTGGAGCAAAGAGAGCACTCCAGGTCAAGTAATTGGTGGTGGTGAGCTTGATTGGCACCATGGATCCAATGTTTTGGATCATAATGGTGGAAGAAACGGAAGAATTAGGGTTTGAAGGTACAGTCGAAGAAACCGATTTCGACGAAGGAGATGCAGAGGTCGCCATTGACAGATAACGATGAAGGAGGATCGAAGGACACGAACGACAATCAAGAAATCAGAGACGAAGATCGCAGAAGGAAGCGCGACGGTTGGGATCGAAGAAAGATGAGTCGTGAGACAGAAAGGCAGGTGATACCATATTAGGAAAAATATGATTTCATTTCATGAAAAATAATCTTACACTTTGGGTATTTATATACAAGTATATTGTAACCACTAACCAACCAAAATGTAACTATCTAACATAAAACTTAACCATTAAGTAATATCTCTAGATAATGTAGTTATAAGCATTCCGATCGCCATCTTGTTGTCTTCCTCCAACGCCAAGCTGACTAGCCAAATTCATCTTTCCACTTCCCACTGAAGCATATGTCGAATAAGAGGGCATAATAGCCAAATTCATCTTCCCAGTTGTCTTCCTCCAACTCCAACGCCAAGCTGAAACATCTGTGAATAAGAGGGCATAATAGGAAAGTAGAAGTGCATTACTGATTCCTTCACCATCCAGGAATCCAAATACCTCACCCATGGAGGGAGTCCAATTCCTTCAATTTCAGGAATTAAATTCCATTTTTCGTGTGGGTCCCACACACTGTTGATTCCTTCAAATTGTAGTAAACACAAGAATTATTGGTAATCAGAATCTAATTCCTTATTTTCATTCCGATTACGGGTGCGTAAACACACTCTTAGTTCATAGAGAGAGATGGCTGAAGTGTAGAGGTTTTGGCACGTGATGCGCCCTTGTTTTTCCATATCAGGATCCTCTCCTGAGCAAAGGGTGAGAGTCCTCCTGACCAAGTTTATCAGGCTGTTGAAATTTTATCTAACGACTACAAATATGGGCATCTCTAAAAGTTATAATAATTGTAACCGTTAGATAAAATTTCAACGACCTGATAAACTTGGTCAGGAGGATCCTCACCCTTTACTCAGGCGGAGATCATGATCCTGTTTTAAGTGTTTATCAAATACCTTTTTGAGCTCAAATTTTTTTTTATGCCCACTTTCTATATATCACCTCAGTACCAAATTCCACTTTTAGTTCATGGAGAGAGAGGGATGAAGTGTAGGGGTTTTGGCACGTGCGTTGCCACGTGCTGCGCCCTATTTTTTCCCAAAAATTTCAACAACAAAAGAAAAACTCAAATTTCAAACCCAAAAATGGCACAACTCCCTCCCGGGCTCTTCGGCACGCCTTTCAAAAACCGCCAAATCACTCTCACTAAAAAGCACAATCCGTGCCAGCCCAAAAACGTGGAGTTTCGGACCGTACATTCATACACCACCAACGACGCAGATTCACTTTTACAATACGACGCGGATCGACTCTCGCAGCCTTCGATAAGCATGTGCATCCAACGGCCCAGATAGCCCCCCGCCAACCCTTCAAAATACCAAAACCCAAACCCCCGACGATATAAATACCCAAAACCCCTCCGTCGCTCTACCCACCAAATCAATCTCCAATTTCTCTCCCAAAAAATTTCCTGAGAAAATGACAGGACGAGGAAAGGGCGGCAAGGGATTGGGCAAGGGAGGAGCGAAACGACATCGTAAGGTTCTGAGGGACAACATCCAGGGCATCACCAAGCCTGCTATTCGCCGTCTTGCCCGCCGAGGTGGTGTGAAGCGAATCAGCGGTCTGATCTACGAGGAGACCAGAGGTGTTCTGAAGATCTTTTTGGAGAATGTTATTCGTGATGCTGTGACGTACACCGAGCACGCCAGGAGGAAGACTGTGACCGCCATGGATGTGGTGTATGCTTTGAAGAGGCAGGGAAGGACCCTATACGGTTTCGGGGGTTAAATTGGGAATTTTATGTCATTATTTTGGGAATTGGGGTTAGGTTTGCTTAGGATCTGGGCTTTAGATCTTTGGGTAATCTGTATTTTGTTGGTAACGGTTAGTGTTTATGTAATTTGTAATCTTATTTTGAAGTAATATAAGTTCAACCTGTTATTAAATCTTTGCCTTATTTTATTGCTGTCAATTTCTTTTGTTTTTGTGGTAAATTTCTTCTGTGAAATCTGTTTGGTTGCCAAAAAAATAATTGGAATTGATAAGGATTCCATTCTTAGGTGTTCTTCTGAGAAAATAATTGGAGCAGTGTGAAAGTTTATTGGAGATAAAGTTGTTAGATTACTACCCCAATAAAGCAAATTATTTAAACTCAGTTTGAGTTTAAATTTAACATGTGGGTGTGTAATTTGGTACGGACAGAGATTTCTGCCGGATCTTCCCAGTTCTAAGGATTGGGAGATTTGAATTCTTGAAATTTGATTCATTGGATATAATTATGATCACTTTTAGAAGGATTTTCTATTTGTAATTGTTGAATTAAATTTCTAATGTTTGGATCTTCGGATTCTTAGGATTTGGTGGGGTGAGATCCGGCTGGGATTGATGGTAGTGGCAGACCAGACATTATCTTTTCTTCGATTGGAAGCCAATCATATCTAAAATTGTGGTTCTTGGTTGAAAATTTTGGATACATCGTGAGTATAAAAAAAATATTAAAGGGGAGCTGACGAAATTTTTTATTTGAAATTAAATTTTTAATGGTAATGTATTTCATTGCAGGAGTTTAAATTTTAATTGTTTTATCACTTGAACTATCTTCCGATTATTCTATTATCACAAACGTTAACAATTTAATTAGGAAGAAAATAATTTGGTGGTGAAAATTTTTCTTTGAAAGAAAAAAATACAATGGATGGCAAGTGATTAAATCAAATGTCATAGATTCATAATAAGGTCCTAGACTAGCAAAATCGATTGCAATTCCCTCTTAGAGTAATTTAGAATTTGTCAAAAGATAATACCAAATTTCTTGTAAAAATATTTGCAAAAATAACTTTACGAACACTCACTTTTGTAAATTAAATACAAAATAATTTTACTATTTTTTTCAAAGCCTTAAACTCAGGTGCCCTCATTTTTTTCTTCCCACGTTTTTTTCGCTCCTGCATGACGGCATGAGTTCGAACTTCGTCGGTGACTAATCTAACATTTAACTTACTAACGCTATCGTTTCATTCAAAAAAGAAAAGAACAGAATAATCGAGACGAAATTGTTAACCGTGGCTAAATATATAAATAGCTTCTTCAGCAACAAACATCATCTTATAGACATCACAAAAATTATTTTAGCTATTACTTTATATTTTCTCTATTTATAATTTAATTTAAAATTTTTAATAAGCACATAATTTTAAGTGTTACTTTCCAGTTTCTACCATCCTCCCTCTCACAAGTCAGATGGTAGTGGATGAGGTATCTCCGTGGGATGAGGATCTTCTCCCGATTTCTTTTGTTAGGATCGTAGGATCCTTACATCATGACTGTTTATCGTACATCATACGATTAATTTTCATTAAATATTAGTTGTGTTTAATCTTAAATAAAAAATTCAAAATAATTTATGACCGCATAATGTATAATAAACAGTTAGGATGTGAGGATTTCTAGAATTCTCATAATTTGAATCCGGATGGAATCCAAATCCGTCATCGGGACTCATGTGACAATTTTTAAAAGAGAGTTTTAACGAAAAGCACACGGTACTGTTTACTTTAACGAAAAACCACATTTTTACACTAAAAAGTCAAACCTGATACTATTCACTTTACCCTTTATTTTGTCCTTATCATTAAAACTCAAAGTTTTCAATCCTTTTTCATTAGTTTTCATTTTTTAAAATCACTTTTAAATGACTCAGAGGTCGCCACGTGTAAAGACGACGTGGATTTTCTGATGGCACCAAACGTCGACTCCAGAAAGGTCACAATTAAAGCCCAAAGATGACGCCCGCCTATTTCCGGAAACTTTGAGCCTCTACTATTTTAGTGGCACCTGAACCACCGGTCCACCGGTGGAGGGCCTCCACATATCACCCCATCCCGAAACTCTTGGCACCGTCAAATTTACCCCCGCCATTTTGCTCGGTCTTCCTCGGGTTTCCGGTATGGGTGTGCCGAGCGACGACGTCGTTGTGATCCAGAAAGGAAGGCGGCCCGGCGAGCCCTGCATCATCACCGTCAATTGCCCGGACAAGACCGGCCTCGGGTGCGATATTTGCAGAATCATCCTAGATTTTGGCCTTCTAATAGAAAAAGCAGGTACTTTCTGCAAACTTTTGATCTCATTTTTTTAACATAACAATCGAGCAAGTGTATAGGATAGTGGATTTTTTGGGTTATTTTTCATTAATTTTGGTTAATTTTTTGTGGGTTTTTGTTTTCGATTAATGTGGTGGCTTGGTGATAATTTAAGCTGTTTAGAAATTAATTTTTGTTTTTTTTCCCAGTTCCATCTTCCATGTGGATTTTTGTCTTTGATTAATCTTGTGGATTAGTGATAATTAATTGTGTTTAGGGATTAATGTGATTCAATTTGTGTGTTAATTTGAATGCTCATGTGTTTTTGTGGGGTGAAATTTGTTGGTGTAGATTTTTCGACTGATGGGATATGGTGCTACATAGTGTTATGGGTGTTTCCTGATTCCAGCTCCCCGGTAGTGAAACTGTCAAATTTGAAGAACCAGCTACAATCTGTATGCCCATCATGTTCAGTGCCGTTTTACTTGTACCAGCAGGCCACACGATCGTCGTCCTCGCCAGTTTATCTGTTGACGTTTCTTTGCCTCGACCGCAAGGGATTGTTGCATGGTAACGGAAATTTGCCACACCTCCATTGCTTAATTGTTTTGAGGTAGTTCTGACTTGTTATTCAATGTTGCCTTAACTTTGTTTCTTTTAGATGTTACAAAAACTCTCTCAGAGCTTGAGCTTTCGATTCAGCGAGTGAAAGTTACGACAACCCCCGATGATAGGGTCTTGGACCTCTTCTTTATAACAGATAACATGTGAGTTTTGGCCTTGGGACTTATAATTTTGGTTTTGTCTTTGTTTTTAATTTGAGAATTTGAGAAAATTTTCTTCATTATGGTTAAATTTGTTCTTATTACGTAAAAAAATATACGATTTCTGACTGCATTGACATAATGTCTTAAAAGTTCAACGATTTTTAGTCACTAAGTCGCTCACTTCGGACAAAAAGTTACAGTTTCTATATTTGTCTTTTGTATTAACTCCTTACTGAATCGTGCTGCCTTGGAGTTTTTTACATGGTTTCTAAATGACAATTTATTGAAGTCCTAGATAGCATAGCTAATAATATATAAACCACGGTTTTTTATTTTTTTTTATTTTTATCATTTGTACAAGCATGCCCTCCCATTATCTCTCTCTCTCTGAGCTTCCATGTTTTGATCGCTTCTCAAACATGCCATTGTCATAAATGTTTTGGTCGTTTCTTTCTTGGTAATTAGATGATTTTATTAAATGTAACAAGTCAGTTAAGGTGGAATCCTGATGCTATTTATAATCGAGATGAGCTACATTCTCATTTCAGGGACCTTTTACACACAAAGGAACGCCAAGATGAGACAATAAAACAATTGCGTGATGTTTTGGGTGAGTCATGTATCAGCTGCGAACTTCAGCTGGTAGGTCCCGAATATGAATCCCTCCATGGAATCCCTTCCCTTTCTCCTGCGGTAGCTGAAGAGCTATTTAGGTGTGAGTTATTGGATAAAGAAACCCGGTCTCAAGCTCTTAGTCCAGATATGACAAAGTTGAAGAAAACCAATGTGACTATGGACAATTCGTTGAGCCCTGCTCATACATTACTTCAAATCCACTGTGCTGACCACAAAGGTCTCTTGTATGACATTCTGAGAACTTTGAAAGACTGCAATATCAAGGTAGAAATTCTTCTCTTCCCCCACACTATTTTGCCAGAGAACATCAATGTTTTTATTTTATTTTATTTTTTATAGTTTAGGATACTTTGTAGTATTAGTTTGGTTAGCCTATGTCAGAGCCTACTGGTTCTGGAACGGGAGATGACAGCGATTTTACTTGTTGCCGCTCCTAGTTGATAGGTTTCCCTACATGGGAATGAAAATGGATCTCGAGTCTTGACCTCAACCCCGAGAAGGGGTGATGAGAAAAGAATGGTCTTAGTTTTCTGAAAGTTTCTTATTCTCAGCAAAGAAAAAAATAATGGTACCCATATGCAGAACTGCAGATGATTGCTTTTTGGTCCAATACATCCTGGTGATACATCTAAATATGACTTGCCTGCACTTATAATGTTGGGTCCAATTTTTTATTTTCCTCCATAAACTACATATAAGGATTTATGCTATCCTTGCCAACTTATGATGATTGGCGGTTTGTTAGTAGTTTTCTAATCCAAAATCTTTTCTTGTTCAGATAGCTTATGGTAGAATTTCTCCAAATATTAAAGGCTATCGCGATTTAGACCTATTCATTCAGCAAAATGATGGGAAAAAGTTTGTCGATCCCGATAAGCAGAGTGCACTGTATTTGCGGTTGAAGGTGGAGATGCTTCACCCGTTACGTGTTATCATTGCAAACCGAGGGCCAGATACTGAACTGTTAGTTGCTAATCCAGTTGAGCTATCTGGAAAGGGAAGACCACGAGTTTTCTACGATGTTACAATTGCTCTAAAAACACTTGGGATATGCATTTTCTCGGTAAGAAAACTCTGCAACAAGTTAAAAGTTATTCAGAATTACCAAATCTTTTGTGAATTACTAACTCAAGTAAATACTTGCACTTCTTGGCGTATGTACCAAATCCATTTTCGTAACACTTTTAACAGTTTGTTGTCTCGTCTTTCAGGCCGAAATCGGGAGGGTAGCGGCATCAGATCGTGAATGGGAGGTGTATACCTTTTTGCTGGAAGAGAACCACAACTTTCAGCTATCAAATATGGTAGCTAAGAATCAGATTGTAGATAGAGTTAGAAGAACCTTGATGGGCTGGTGAGTAGATAGATTTTACCATCTTTCTACCCCTCAGTGTATTTTGGGCTTATAATATATAAAGATGTATAACCCATATGATGTTTTTGCAAGTGTGTTGATTCCCATTGTGAATGCCTTTTTCAGATGTAAATCATAGTTTTCTGGTCATAGATGAACTTGGTGAGTGTAGACGGAGAACAATTTACCTGAAACGGGTTTACTATCATTGTGGGTCTAATATTGGATTGACATGTGGAGAAAAATTAACACATGGTAATGCATTATTAGATTAGGACGCCACATCGCAGTATACCCGTTTTGTGTAAGATTTTCTAGAGTGGGTGGGAAAATATAAGTTTGTTTCATAGCGTACCCATTAGGGGACTGATTTCTACACTCCCTCATCCTCCTTAGACATTTGATGAAAGAATTAAAATCATGAAATGAATTAACAAGGAAGTCTTAAGAGATAAAAAGGAAAATGTGAAAATTACTCTTACCCAAAATCTCAAAAAGAGAAAGAATTTTCGTAATCGGTGAAAAAAAGTTGACCTATTAAGAGCATTTTCTTAATGAATAATTGCTTAATGTCTCCATATGATGGTACTTTGCGAGGACGTTATTCAATGTTGTTAAAAACATCATGAATACAGTCACATGAATTATATTTGACATTAGATGGTGATTGTAGTATGTGCATGCAAGTATTGTAGTCAGTCCCACAAAGTATAAGATAAATACAAGTACTACATACATGGTACATATAGAGTGCCCCCTGGGGACATCTTGGGTTATAAATGATCTTTGAAGTATTGGAAAATCACAGTATAGGACCCTTATGTTATAATCTCATCAATGTCGTCCTTCACCTCATTCGTTGACATGCTCATCTATGTCGTCATTGTAGTCTCATTTTGTCAAAATTTCCAATAATTTTCGAACACGGAACACATAGCCCTGATGTCTTACCCTCACACTTCTCACTCGTATCAAATGGAGGACATGGCAAGCCATTCTTATTCAAAATCCTGCCAAACGAAGATGGGACTCTAATGACCCATCCAAAATTGTTCATCTCCGCTCCTTAACACGACACAAAATAATTTGCCACTTCATTAGAGGCCCTTCCAATCTCTCAAGAGAAAAGAATTTCACAAAAGCAACCATATTTTAATCCTCGAAATATGGGTTCTATCTAAATAATTACCAAAATTTCATAATTTTCCGTACAATGCCAACAAAACCAAATTGACAAAAATAAACCACAATGACAAGAATTGAAATTGAGATAGAACACACTTACCAAAATTCCATTTAAACTACATAATATGCAGAAGATACCTTAGCCTTTTGGCATTCTTTTTTTTTCCTTTCTTTTCTCGGTCCAAAGAAAAGAACAAAAAAAAAAAAAGAGATGCCAAATGACTGAAATTGCGTCTACAGCTGTCGAACGTAAGGCGTGACTTCTAAATAGTTATAAATACTACACTCATAAAGTAGATTTTTACTTAACATTTAACCGGAGCATGAATTCTTTTTATAAATTGGTAGAGCCGTGTTTTTACTTATTTCCGATGTGGAACTAGCTATTCTCATATAGTTGTTACATCACGAGCATCTTCTTCAATGTGAGACAGTCCTTGCAATTGGGTTGAACTGTCTTGTTACCAAAAGAAAATGGCTCCACCAGTGAAGAAAGTGAGACAAGTAATTGGATGAAAGGTAGGAGCCCTTGCGGCTGCCCCGCCAACGATTGCCTTTTTTTTAAAAATTTTTATTCAAATAATTAATCTCTGTCGTTGGAGTTTAAAAAATTTGAATTCCAACACTCCAGATTGTGCTATGTGTCACAACGGTAGCTTTTCTTAATTTTAAAACTATTTTTTCTTTATTTATAAAGCATATTAATATCGACCGTTGATCTCAGATCGAACGGTTGATATTAAATAAGATTTTTTTTTTTTTTTACCGTTGAGATCCAACGGTCCAAATTAAGGAGCCGTTGAGATCGAACGGACCGTGGGAAGCCACGTGGCTTCCCAACGGTAACTGTGACCACTGCAAAAGTCGACTGGTTTTCTGAAAAGCTGTCGGGCGACGTGCCCCCAAGCGCGAGTGGGGTGCACGCGCCTGACAGAAAAAAAATAAAAAAAGGGTTTGGAGCTCGGGCTCAGGGGCTGTCAAAAATTGACAGGCCTCCTGCTCGAGCCTTCTCCACCAGCTCGGGCTCTTCAAGGCTGGAGGTGATTCACAGGGCCTCGGGCCCTTTCCTCTCCCCTGTCCCCCGGCCTACATGCATGGTTGGAGCTGCTCTAAGTGCAGCATACAAGAAGGGGGCTCCCCTACGTGAAGCCCACCAAAGCAAAATGGCTCAGATTTGATACATTTACAGCTGTAGGATTTCCAACTATTTGTTGATTAGGACAGTTAAAAAAAAGGAAAACTAATGAAAATGGCTTGAAAACTTTGAGTTTTAATGATAAGGACAAAATAAAGGGTAAAATGAATAGTACCAGGATTGACTTTTTAGTGTAAAAATGTGGTTTTTCGTTAAAGTGAACAGTACCGGGTGCTTTTCGTTAAAGTTCCCTTAAAAAAATTGAAAATTTTGATGCTGCACCATATGCGTTTTGTGGAGCCTCTGATTTTAAAAATTGAAAAATTCAACGGCCAGAATTAATCCAATTCTAAAAAAATAATAAAAATTACCATTTTTTTTAAATTTGAAAAACTTACAAAACTTCACACTTAAAAATCTTACAAAGTTCAATACACTTACAAATTAAACAAAAATTTACGCAATAATGACATGTGGAGGATAAGACGAAGAGAAAATTAGAAAAAATAATATATATTTGTGAATAGTAATCGTTCTTACCCGTGCTCCTTCCAAACGGGTGAACTTGTACAAAGAGAATTACTTATTACCTACCCATCCATTGTGGGTAGGGTGTGCCCTTTGAGTCTAGTACCTATTCATTTTTAACAATTATTTGAGTGAAAAAAAAACAAAACAAAAAAACAAAAAAAAACACTCTCTACTTGTATAATAACATAAAATCTCCCGTTGAGTACAAGATCCGTTAGCACCAATTCATAATCTTCCACGTGTGTACGTAAACAAATTAATGAAATTCGTAAATCTTTTAGGGCCATATTCATTTCCTTACTTCGTCCAATTGGTTTGATGATATTTCTCATCTTAAAATTTGGAGAGATTTCAACTTTAAATCCCACCACATCATAATATATAAAAGAAAAATAAATAGAGCTTCAGGTCCTAACAGCACATGCCTATTTACAAGTGACTCAATTATACTCCAATGTGAATTGGCATGTAGAGAAAAAATTACACATAATAATGCATTATTGGATTAAGACGCCACACTACAGTATACGGTATACTGTATACCCAGTTTATGTAAGTTTTTCTAGTGTAGGTGAGCAAATATAAGTTCATATCATAGCATACCCACGAGAGGACTGATTTTGACCTACCTGTTTTTATTTCTAGTCATTGGATGAAAGAGTTAAAAAATCATGAAATGAATTACCAGTGAAGGGCTAGAGGTAAAAAGGGAAGTGCGAAAATTACTTTTACTCAAAAAAAAAAAAGGGAAATAGTTTTCTTAATTGGTGCAAAAACATTTGACCTAATATAAGCACTTTTTTAAAGAATAAGGGCTCGTTTGAAAGTGATTTTAAAACTGTTTTTGGTGAAATTGATTCTGAGTTCCAATAGCACTTTAAGTACTTTTTTGGAAAGAACACATATGCTTCTTGTAGGAAACACTTAAAGTGTTTTTTTTTTCCAGGATCTACTTGGATTTTTACTAGGGATTGATTTAAAAAACATTTTCATTAAAAGCGCTTTCAATTATTTTAAAAACAATTCCAAACGAGCCATAATTGCGTAATATCTCCACAAGAAAGTACTTTACGATTGCGAGGATCTTGTTTAGTGTTGTTAACAACGTCAAGAATACAATCACTATCTTGACAGTTAGATAATGATTGTATTAAATACATATATTAACATGAATTATATTTGACAGTTAGATGATGATTATTGTAAATACATGCGAGTATAGTCAATTCCACAAAGTGGAAGATAATAATCATAATACAGGACCTTTATGTTATAAACTCATCAATGTCGTCCTTCACCACATTCATTGACATGCTTATTTATGTCGTCCTTGTAATCTCAATCCGTCACAGTTTCCAATAATTTGTTAACACAAAATATAAGAACAATAATTAATTTTTAATACCTTTTTTAATACAAGCGAATTACTCGAAACTAGTCTAAAGAGAGGGGAGACGGTTTTTATTGCGAGACGAGTGAATTAATCACTAGAGCAATCCATCACTAATATAAAAAAAAAGGTATTTTAGATTCAAACATCTTTATCAAATAAGCAAAAATAAATTACTCTTTTTTTTTTTTTTTTTTTTTGGGTAAAGCTGGAATTCATCACCAGGGCAAAAACGCCAAAAGAACAGAAAGCCAAATTGAAGGCGAACAGACATAACAGACATAACAGAAAGAAGGAAAGATAAATAGAAAGACACTGCTACACATAGCCCTCACACTTCTCTCTCACTCGCATCAATTGGCGGACATGACAAGTCATTCTTGTTCAAGATCCTTACATACGAAGATGGGGGTCTAACAACCGAAGCAAAACAACTCCTCTCCGATCTTTGATCCAACGCAACATAATTTGCCGCTTCATTAGATGCCCGATGAACCCAGGACCAGCTGCATGCTTGAAGGACTCCCACACGTGGACAATTAAATTGGCAAAAACAAAACCACAATGACAATAATTGAAATCGAGATAGAACACACTTACCGAAATTCCATTTAAGCTAATTAATATGCAGACGACATTTTAGCATTTTGGCATCCTTTTTTCCTTCTCTTTCTTGGTCCAAAGAAAAGAACGAAAAAGAGATGTCAAATGACTGAAATGGTGTCTACAATTGTCGAGCACAAGACGTGACTTCTAAATAACTATAAATACTAATAAAATAATTTTTGACTTGACATTTAAACGGAGTATAAATTCTTTTTATACGTTAGTAGAGAGCCGTGTTTTTACTCGTTTCCGATGTGGGACTAACTATTCTTATATGGTTGTTACATCATGAACATCTTCTTTGATGTGAGAGTAACTATTCTTATACAGTTGATTGCTACTGTATACTAGGTTGGGGTTATGGGGTTCTTTCAATAGGTTAGGGGTTGAAATAGGTTAGGGTGTGCCATGTCAACCTAATACTTATCAATTTTTAACTGTTTTCTGGTGAGTCCTTCTAGTACAAGATTCATTAGTCGCTAATTCACAATTTTTCATGAGTGTGCGTAAGCAAACTAAAGAAATCCATTAACATTTTAGAGACATATTAATTTCTTTTTTCAACCAAGTGATTCGATCATATTTCTTGTCTTAAATTTTGAAGAGGTTCCAACTTTGAATCTCAGAATGTAATATAAAAGAAAAGCAAATGGAATATGTGCGCATATACAAATGATCCAATCATATTCCACCGGTGAGTCAATTACATTCTCTCTCAAGCATGGTTTAAAATATCCATATAAGTGGAATATCGATATGCAAATTCATTGAAACATAGATGAATTATATCAATTATTGCATGTGTTTTGATATCCCAGTAAATAGGGTGATGAGTTTCCACTCATGCGTTTTGGGTTTAAAACTCCATAATCTCTTCAATTATTGTAATGTTTTCAGACCCTTCCCCTCCTTTAATAATAATAATAAATTAAAAAATGTTGCCTCGATAGAAAGTATGAAAATTTGCAATGAATATGTATACCAACTCATTCAAATTTAATTGAAATTAGAAAAAAAAAATCAAAAGTTCGAAATACGCAATGTGTTCTGATAATTTTTTTATAGTGAATCGGTAAGTATCGTCGATATTCATTGATTTTCATATATTTAGGGGGTGTAGTCAAACTTGGATTTGAGAGAATTTTAATAGATTTTGATACGTGATGGATTTCATAGGATTATATAGACTTCTACAAAATCCTATAGATTTTGGAAGATTCGTATGGATTATGAAAGATTTTGTAGCCTTGAATCTTAACCATCAAATAAATCAAATGGTAATAAATGCATCTAGGTCATAAATCTAATCAAATAAAGTTGTTCATGCTCTGCAGCTGCATCCCTTAGAGCCGAAAAAAAAGAAGTCAAGATTATCACATAAACCCAACTCCTCAAAGATCCCCAGTGCACCCATTTCCAATCCTACTTCCTCCCTCACTTTATTCTTATCCTTTTCGTTGTCACATTATGTATTCAGGTATATAAGGGCTTGATTTAGTTATCCAAGAGTACTTAATGAAACGAATTCATTCATGGTACCCAACAAAAAAAAACATAAATAAGCGGACATGCTCTCAACACTTGAACCATGCCGCAAAAATAGCAGCAATTAGCAGGAGTGCCCAACGAAAACATTGCAAACATGACGAAAAAATTGCGACCCAAGAACAAAAATTAAAGAAAAAATCGCATAAAATGATGCAACCCAACAACAAAAATTGAAGAAAAAAATTGCAAAAATGAAGGAAGAAGATAAAGCAAAGAAAGTGGCTGGCAGTGAGAAGAAGAGGGGTCGTTTAAAAGTCTCTGGATTTGAAATGTGAGGTAGGATTCTATTTGATTTTGGTTATATACTTCATCTTTTCAAATCTCACAATTTAATGAAATCCTACAATATCTTTAATTTTTGAATACATCTAGATTTGGATCGACTTTAAAACTGACTATTAAAATCTCTATTGACTACACCTAGATTTACATGGATTCTAAAAATCCATTAAAATCCATTGGTTGATTACACTAGAATTTTAAAATTTTTTAAAATCCTGTCAAATCCAAGTTTTACTACACCCTTTAATTGACATAGGATGATATTTGCATTTCACCTCTGTTTCTATATCGATTTTCAATTTTTCGAATATTAACCAAAATATCAATAATTTTGTGGATAAATTAAACAGTGGTCCCAAGCGACTCAATCATTCACACCCCATCCAATTATCCAACTGTTCATACCCAAAAAGGAAAAGGAAAAAGAAAATACTATATATGTAACAACGTGGTAAATCCGTACAGCCCAGCACTCGACCTCGACCTCCACTGCCACCAACCCATCCACCACATTGTCTCCCGCCACGCCACGCCACATCACCACCGCCCCACTTTCCAATTTCCCCTTTTTTATTATTAATTTAAATAAATAAATCCAAATAAATACTACTTTCCTTATTAAATTTAATTTTCATTGGCAAAGAGCAAAAAGCAGCTCCACTGTATCTCTCTCGTTCAATAATTACCGAGATTACAACCGTATCGGTTTCGGTTAAGGCCGCGTTTGGATCTGAAGGATTTAGGGTTTCGGACTTAATGCTATTGCTATTCGGTCTGTACCAGAATGTCTCAAGCTTCTTCCTCGCCTCGAAGCTCTGCATATCTCGACGCGCTGACGCAAGAGATCGAGAAGAAGCTCCAGCGGGTATATTAAACTCTTTGTTTCCCGTTTGGTTACTGAGAAAATCTAGGAAAATAATTGAATTAATGAATAATTGAATCAAATTCCTGCCACAGTTGACTCTGATACAGTTATTTGAATTTAGTTTTGATACGGGTAATTAATTGTTCGATGTCAGAATTCGTAAATTCATTAAATTGTTGGATATCAGAATTTGTAAATTACTGTAAAAGTTTTTGAATTTTTTCAGAATTTTTTTGTTTGGAAGCAAACGGAAAATCTTTCGTACGGATTTTGCTCTGGTAATTATTATGCAAATGTTTGATTTGGGATTGTGAATAGAATGTTTGGATTTGGAGAGCGTTTGATTTTGGATTTGGGAGTTTATTATTGTGATTGCCGGCATAAGAAAAGGATTAGGGAAATTCAGGCCTAACTTGGTGGAGGTTTCTGTGTGTTTAATGTGTTGTAGGCGCTGGCTTCTCCGTCGCAGCGGCGGAATTTGTTGCAGGAGTTGTTTGCTGACATAGCTTTGGAGATCGATGAGCGAGCCAAAGGTGAGTGGAAATTCTCCATGGAGTTGTCTGTTTTCGGAATTGACATTCAAATGTTTTCAGTGATAGTGCTGTAAGCCTGTAATTGGTTAGCATTTTAAGGCATAGTTTTTACTTTTTAGATATGATATAACTACTAGCAGTGATACTTAGGATCGGCTGAAAATGGTTTATTTAGCAGGATAGTATGTTCAATCGAAAGAATTATGAGAATACTATAAGAGCACAGTTGCATTGCGTTGCGTTACTACCTTGGTAATATATGTCAAATGAGTATTTACTACCGCATACGTGTGGAACTAAAAGTGCTTCATAGGAACATTGATTATTCATTGATTAACTGCGGTCTAGTTTGTATGTTGTGGAAAGTCGTTTCAAGTGTAAGGCGTTACATGCAATATTTATGACTGGTGTTCTCATTTTTGGAATTCACATTGCATGTCAGAAATGATTCTCAGCAGGGAAGAGGATGCAATTTCTCCTGCTGAGGATGGCATTGAAGGTCAGCTATGCTTTTATGATGTGCTCACTGATCACTATGTTCGGGTGCCTGAGAATGGAAAACGCATCCTTGATTTGATTGTCCAACTTTGGAGCCAGTCATTTGCATCTCATATTTTTGCCTTGTTGTTCCACAAATGGGTATGTCAACGCGCACTCAGTGTATTGATCTTTTCCATTCTATTTTAAAGTCGCCATTCTGGATACAAAATTCTCCTGGTTGGTGATTTGTTTTGAGAAAATCGTATTGTTTCTGTTTACTTTTGGAGCTTTCACCTATAAATCACGTGGATGAAGCATAACGCTGTAAATTGTATTTATTAAACTGGAAAAGTATGTATAATGGCCTTGAAAATTTGTCAAACTCATTGAAATTGATTTGGAAGTTATCAACATTCTTTATTACCAAGTTTTATTTTAAATGATTGACACAGTTGGTTTTCAGACATTTTATGAATGAAGTTTTTGTTCACATACTTGAAGCTGATTCTTACTTCTTAACTATGTTGCCTTAGTTAATCCACTGTGATGCCGAGAGGATTTAATATAGTTTTTTTGCCAGCTGTTTGAGGTTCAACTGGACAACTCTGAAGTACTTCTTCGTTACTCATCTGCTCTTGTTGAAGGTGCAACAAATGTTTTCTGGTACGAATATAAGTGCATGCTTGTTGTTTTTTTAATGGTTGATTGGAGTCATTGGACTTACAAGTGGTTGTAGATGGCTTTGCAGTATTGTGAAATGTCTATTGATTTTGTAGTGCCTTTTATTCACTTTTCAACGGGACTCCCATAGTTGAAATACTATTGTCTCTTGTGTCCTTATATATTTATGTATGTTTCTGTTCCTCCATAGTGTGATGTTAGGTAGGTGTTGCTTGTTCTGTGAAAATAAATTATGTGTCTTCGATTTCAAAAGCAGCAAAGATAGAAATGGACTTTTTTTTAAGGAACCTGATATGACATGAAGAGTTTAATAGTATCCTACCAAAGCAACTCTTGTGGACATATGGAATGGTCTGTCTGCTTTGTTCCCATTGCCCAACTTTTTTTTCTTTTGGCTGCTGCTGCTACTATCCATATATGCTGACAAAATGGCAACTTAGGGTTATGAATTATGTTCCTTTTTTTATTAGGAGTTTTAACAAAACACTCCCGGTACTGTTCACTTTTAACGAAAACCACATTTTTACCTTTAACTGACACTATTCACTATACCTTTAAAAAGGGCTTTTCGTTAAAAGAGAAGTTTTTTTGGACTTTTCGTTAGTTTTCCTTTTTTTTAATTTGAAATGGGAATTCCCCCATTCTAGGTTTCATTTGTTTCTTTTTGTTCTGTCTAGGAAACTTATTAATGGTACTGTGTGCAAATTTGCAGGATTGATACTCAATCAAATGCAAGGCGATTCCAATCCCTCTTTTGTGTAAGAGCCCTGTCAAAGTTGAAATTTATGTGCTTCCGTTGAAGAACTTTATGAAATATTTATTTCATTTTGTGTTTAACCCACCTTTTATTTCAGTATCTGCTTGAGGATGTTGCTTTGGAGCCCAACCGGTTAAATAAAATTCCTGTACAGGTCAGAGATTCCCTTTCCAATTTTACAGGGAACTTTTTTACTCGGCGTGGATAACTTCTAGCCATGATAGTGATTAAACAACCAATATCTATGTAGACACTTTTAAATTAACTTTAGAATTCTTCATTAATTCTCAGGTCCAGCGAGATCTATTTCTTTTACTCTCGAGGTTTATAATTTTTTATAACTCAGGTGGGTTTTCTGGTAATGCATCTTCAGCCTTTGAATTAAGAAATTGTAATTTGTCCAGTAATGTGTTGATTCATGCAGTTGACAAGCTCGACAGCTTCTTAAGGGAATTTCCTCATTTTCCGAACGCTTTTTTGATTGGTAGTTCAGCAGACTTCTTTGTTATTGAACTAGCAGATCAGGTCAAATTTGCAACACTCTCCGCAGCAGAACTTTTGCTTAGTTTTGTTCACACACTGCATTGATATTCATATATTAACAATCTAATATGTTCATATTTTCTTTACTGGTCAGCTTCAAAAACTGAAGGTGGAACCAGTATTGCTTCATTACCTTTCATACATAAAAGTTCTCCAGGGTAATATTCGAACCGTTTTTTTCAGGTTTAAGATTTAAGGAATTATGTGAACCTGGAATTACAGTCGCTTTGTGTTCTGCTTAATGTATTTCTAATTTAAAAGGAATGGAGCTGAGAATGGCCACAAGCACAAGGTTAAAGGCTTGTCTGTATAGCTTCACTTCTCCTGGAGGTCCAATGTACCCCACAAGAGCTGTTCGTCATGCGGCATGGGATGCATTAGATTTGCTTTTTCCCGTGAGTATATTATTCCCTATCACAGTTTTCTGGTTAAACTGGATAATTTAGTGCAATCGTATACTGTTATCATCTTCGTTACCCTAAATATTGTGCGTTATATAGATTGTTTTGTTGCCAATAGTCCCATCTCTGGTTGGATGTGAGCAAAGCGGAGATCTTCATTGATAATTTGATGACTGTAACTCTTGAGATAGGATAAACTTATAGGGCCTTACATGATGCATTTAGAAGTCATCCTGGGTTGTTGTGGCTTCAGATAGATTATACGTGCATATGCAAGGACTTGCCAGTGTCTTCCCATGATTAGATCCTGAACGTTACGCCTTGTTTAGTATGTGTGGGATCGTAACTTTGATTCTATGGTGCAGATTGGCAGATACCCTCGGCATCTTATAAGCCTGTTCTTCCGATTGCTATATCCATGGTACTGGCCCGCTTCTTGTTGGAATTTCGTCATGGATTGCGTAAAGGCGGTATTGTATTCTCTGTTAGGATTAATCTACTCAAGTTTGGGGAAGCTGAGAAAGCCAAAGTTTTAAAATGCTGCCAATTTCGAAAGATGTAGCCTCCTGTAAAAACTAAACCCCAAGGAATCGAAGCGCAAAGTTGTTTGTAGTGAATTGTATATGTGATTTTTGTTCCCCCTTTGCCCTCTTTCGACGGAACCGAAATTGTTTCTTCTTAATTTAGATTGCAAACACTACTTTGGTTTATTGTTTGTTCCCCTTTTAGCCGTCGATTACATGTTCTCAATAACTTGTTTTATTTGCTTTTCCTTGGTGGATCGTTTTAATTGTTTTCAGATTGCATCTCTTATTACGCAAATGCAAATCTAAGCTAAAATTAAAGAATATTTAGGGGGCTAAAACGTATCCAAGAAATTTCCTTGCCGGAAACTTTGTAGGCCTCCACATTCGGAAAGTGCTCCTGCATGAATTTCAACAAGTTTATGGAATGGCGAATGGCTCGAGTTCGTGAGCAATATGCCCGCCGGAGGTTGCATTTGGTCGAACTTTTGGCGTCGACCTGAGGTTGTATTTGGCTGAACCTTTGGCGTCGACCAGAGGGTTGTCGACCGGAGGTTGTATTTGGCCGAACTTTTGGCGTCGATTCGGGGTCATGAATGGCACGAGACTGATCTACGGCTGTCTGAATCTGGAGATTGAAAACGACTCTCATGTTCGTCATGCACATCCATTTCGCAGCCGAGACCACTCGTCCCTTCATGTTCATTGAGTTTGGTACTGAATATAGGGCATTGTCTCATTGCCGATACAAAACCAAACAGTTTGGTTTGGATGCCATTTACTAGTCCAATCCTGCCTGAACCAGTAAGGTAGCCGTAGTTCAGTCAGTGATTTAGGACCGGAACCAGCCAAACCAGCTCGCGCCACCCTTAGCTGAATTAGCAGTGTTTCCCAACCCATACACACAAGAAACGTACATGGATAGCTAGATTAACAAGACTGGATTGCGAAGGTAGCTATTAGCAAAAGTTTCTGTCTGCCTGGGGTATTGTTTTTCCTCTAATACGAGATAACCTTATCTCTTGTTCCATACTACCTCCGTGAATCACATAATTAACCTCCGTGAATCACATAATTAATCACGTGGTGAGAGAGATAGAGATAGAGATAACCTTCTCTCTAGCATCCTATTTCTACTCAACTATCGAGACAAACGAATCAAACAGCGAAAACACAAGTCATCTCAGTTTGAAACGTAGCTATATGAATTCCAACATCAAAACATAAAGATGTACATAAGTTCACATGGCATGTTGTGAGCTACCAAACACAAAAATGAATCATAGCAGAAAGTAAAAATTCTAATCTCGGAAACTCAACAA
The DNA here is from genome assembly GCA_035220775.1 of Malus fusca. Lineage (NCBI taxonomy): Eukaryota > Viridiplantae > Streptophyta > Magnoliopsida > Rosales > Rosaceae > Malus > Malus fusca. The sequence continues at coordinate 8,595,318 of CM069069.1, forward strand.
GTTTAATCCAGTCACTTGGGACGGAAAACCAGTCGTATTCAATAGTGCATATGGAACTCCAACCATGGAAAGATAGAACCATGCTCCAATGCAATCTACTGATCTAGGCAACAAAAGGGTAAATATTCACAATCAAAGCAGCAACTATCAACTCTGACCCAGAATACAATCAGAATTAACAATCACCCCCGCTGTCTTTACCCAGACACCGAATAAAGACCGTCAAAAGCCAGGCATATCTGGAACTCCTTCCAGAACTAGGAAGCCTGAAGGCACCGCACATCTCTGAACATCATTGTTATGACTTCAGTAACCAGTTCTACATGTAGAACCGGCTAGTTGCTTAGTCCATACAATTTCTCTAAACGCATAATGTCAGGATCAATGCCAATTAAATTATCATTTCTGGGTCAGGGGTATAAGAGAACGCTACCATAAATTAGCAGGAAATATAACCAGCTCAACTGCACCAAACACAAAGGACAAAACTTAAATAAATAACAAGATTTCAAAGCCAAGGAAAACAGAGATACCTACCTCATGCGAAGTACGCCATTTTACAGGCAGTAGAACCAACCAAACTCATTGCAGCAGTGTGTGAATTCTTTAAGGCTCAATCCTTTCACACGTTCTGCAGCCAGTTTTGTCTTTGTGTGCGGAGAAACAGAGACCAACTTGTTGAAAAGGGATTGAAGAAGCTAATGGAGTGGGAGTTCAGTTCAAAGTACTGAAACTGTCTATTAACCCACATATCTCATACCCATGTCTAAACAAACATAATAAGTGCCCAAACTACATAAGCAAGATTCTATCAGTTCTTCCTACGCATGATTTCTCTCTCAAGGAAATTGGGTTTTGATAGAAATACAGAAAATATATGAGGTTGTCAAATCACCAAGCACCTAATGAGCCATAAAAGATGTAATAAAGCCAACACTTCATACAGCTGATTTCACTTTACTCTTGCATTGATTCTGCTGCTGCATGGTACTTCTCTAGCTCGGCATCAAGATCTTCAGCGGAAACCTTTTGGTCCTTTTCACCACGGCCTCTTCCACTTCCGCGTCCACCACCGCCCCTTCTAGGACCACGGCCACCACGGCCGCCGCCGCCACCACCGCCGCCACCTCCGCCACCACCGCCGCCGCCACGTATACGTCCAAATGCACCACCCCTACTCTGTCCCCTGCTCAACAGCCACAACAAATACACAATCAGCTTCAGATAAATTAAAACATGGCACAGATAATACATACGCACATCCAACAATAATAGAAGCTGAGTCTTCCCAATTGCTACATCTCATGACTCAAACACATGTATGAGACAAAACATCAGCTATATTCAAAGGGGTAACTGAGGCATGATGGAACATCAGTTTGAGTATCTTACAAATACATTTTAATCTAAATAAATAAGTATCAAAGTCATTAATTCAAGATTACTTATTTGTTTAGAACTTTCAGTTACAACATGTTTAAAGATTTTAAAGACTACAACTTCTAAGTTTTCCCTCTACAATAAAACCATAGACTCTACATATGGCCTGGAAAACAGCCCATAATAAACCCAAGCCAATAATGCAAAATCGTAATAGGCACAACAGCATCCAGCATATGCAAAATCAAAACTTGCAACTTGATGCATTCTTATTCCAGACAAATGTTGGCTAGAAAGATTAACTAATGCCTAGAACAAAAGCCAAGAGCTTCTTATAGCAATCAAAACTCAAAATAACCTCTTATTCCTAAGTCATTTACTAAAAAGTGAAAAAAAATGTATAAGCACAAACATCAATGAGAGCTAATTCTAAAGTGAAATGTATGGTACACAACATACCCCATGGGTAGTCCATTCCGATTTCCAAAATTTCCATTAGCAGCAGGGGGGAAAGCAGGTGGGGCTCCAGGTGTCCCAATGTTTGTTCCTACAATCTCAATCTTCATCGGCTTCCCATCAAGCTGAACATTGTTGTATCTTTTAACAGCCGCCGCAGCATCCGTTCGTCGTGAGAAAACTACGTCTGCCGTTCCCTATGAAAAAGAGCTTTGTTTTAAACTACAGCAGGACACAAAGAATTCTCCAGAAGGACCAACAATGCAAAACTTGACAAGGTACCTTTGATCTCCCACTTCTGTCATAATGTACTCCATAACGTTTCAGGTCACCAACCTCAGAAAACAATTCCTGGCATAATAATTTGACTTTAGAAAACACAAATTGTAACCCACTAATAAATAAACAAATCAGGATTGTAGCAACAAATGTGGATTCAAAGTCTCTGTTATTTGCAAAGACTGTTGAATAAAGGCATTAAAGGGATTTTCGATGTTCCGCAGACTTATCAACCGTATCTTAATTACATGTGGATTAGCCGATTAGTTTAACATTTATTCGGCTAACATAAAAACTCCAATCTAATAAAATAATTTATAAGAAGAATCCAAATTCAAAACATTTAGTTCTAAATCCAATATCCAAATACCCCTAATTTTGATTGATCATAAATCACAAACGAAACCCCACCCTCTTAAGAAACAAGTCCAGCTTTTATATGGAATTTTGAAAGAACAGCGAAATTCACCTTAATGTCCTCATTGGAAACGCCATAATCGAGATTGGAGATGTAGAGCTTGGTTCCGGTTTCGATAGCCGATGCTCTCCCAGCTGGAGCCGCGTACGCCGCCGCACCAAGATCCCCATACATGTCGTGTTGCCACGCAGCCTCCGGCGCCTAAATCCCCAAAATTTATTATTAACTCAATTCAATTTCAACTGGAGAAAATATCAGATCAGAGCCAAAGCCAGAGATTTGCTTCTACCTTGGCCGCAGCCGCGTACGGCGTCGCGCGATTGGCGCCGCGATTCGGCAAGCGGCGGGCGGGTCCGGGTCCTGAGGTCCCCCGGCCGCCGCGGCCTCGGGCGTTACCGGATCCCGATTTCTTGCTGGTTTTGATGAGGTCGTCCAGGGACATGCTTAGAGGGTCCTGCATCTTGCTTGACTAGGGGAAGAAACGAAACCCTAGGAGCGAGAAAGTGGAGAGAGAGAGAGGGTTAGGGTTTCTAGTGGCGGTGGGAATTTGAAGTGACGGACCGAAAATGATGAGAGAGAATCGGAGGAAGAACCCTGTGAAAGAATGATTCGTTTATATACGGTCATTTTCTTTTGTGGTTTTTTATTTTAAAAAGCAAACCCTCAGCGTCAAGGTTTCGTGGTGTAGTTGGTTATCACGTCAGTCTAACACACTGAAGGTCTCCGGTTCGAACCCGGGCGAAGCCACTTCTGTTTTTGGTTCTTTGTTTTTCACCTGGTGATGTTTACTTTGTTTTAGGACTTGTTATGGTTTATTTTTTGCAATACCGCTGTAATTCGATTCTAATCTCACTTTGCTGTTGTAAAACTCAAACTTAGCCAGTTAATCACACAGAGCTTACGTTTTTTAGAGTTTTTTTTTTTTTTTTTTTGCAGTTTTTGCAATGGCTCAATTCTAATATTACTTTTCCTATAACTCAAATTCTCATTTAACTGAGTGAACTCAATTTTCGTCTCACTTTATCAAATTTTTGTCAATTACGTCAAATAAATGGTGAAATTTAAGTTCCAAGAAAAAACGTGAGATTAGAAACAGGTTATCATGGGCATTGTGAAAATTATATATTTTTTATTGCATTGCAATTGTACTAGTTAATTTGGCATACTCGAATAGATCATGGAAGATCGAGTCTTGATTGTATCCCTCATATGAGATCACTTTTTATACAAGTGAGGGGCTGATTAATAAACTCTAAACTTTGAAAATAAGAATAAATGAAAAAGGCTTGAAAAATTTGAGTTTTAATCAAAATGACAAAAAAATGTTGTAAGTGAATAGTACCAGGAGTGACTTTTTAGAGTAAAAATGTCATTTTCGTTCAAAAATGAACAATACCAAAATTATTTTATTAAAACTCCCATTAAATTTTCTAAGACTAGATATCCAACTTTGATTTTTGGTTTTTAATGGTTGGATGGTTGCCATTTTTTCTTTTTCCCTTTTTTCCCCAAAGCTATTTTCTCTTATTTTTAAACTTTGTACTATTTTCTCTTATTACTAAACAAAAGTTTTCTTTTATTGAGGTGTCTGCCTTTTTAGGGAATCAAGATCCTCTCTAGATTTTACAATTTGAATGCAACGAGTTGAGAAAAATGGATCATTCATTTTGAACCCCTACTATCCCCATTAGCTCATTCTAATCATCCATCTTACACAAATCACGGGTCCAGATCTCTCTCTTCCGTTTTTAGACGGTCTGAATTTCTGGGTCTGTCAATTTCAAATTACGAGATCCATAAAGGATCTAAATTCCTTCCTATGGGACGAATACATAGTTTCTTTTCTTTCTTTCCTTTTTTTTTTTTTTATCGACATAGTTTCTTTGAATATTAGACATGATGGAATTTTTCATTGGATCTTTATATACGTTTTACAAAAATGAAAGGGGAGAAAATATTCTTTTCAATATTGGAAGAATAAATATGATAATTAGTTGGACCATATTTTCATGTGATGAGTGTTGGTTTAGGGAGTTAGATTTACACTGAGAAAACAAAAATACATACAAGGGCCCAACCGGGTTCGAACCGGTGACCTCTTGATCTGCAGTCAAATGCTCTACCACTGAGCTATGGACCCAATTTAATCATTATTCCATTATTAATATTAATCAGGTGGCTAAACACATTAATCTGTTTATTTCAGATGGGCCTTTATAGTTGGTTAAGGTTGGCCCGGATAACAACTTGTGGGGACCCAGAAAAGTGTTTGACAAAAGCCCACCATGTAACTCAGAAATTTGTGACCGCCCTTTTGCTTTATTGAGACAAAAGTACTTTGTCCTAATTCCAGTTAGTCATAGTCAAATTTTACTATTATAACTGAAATTTCCGATCATTACACCCAACACAACTGTAAATTAAAATTTTAATTTATTTATTGGGTGCTAATTAAATTCTTATGCGCATTTTGGAGGTGATAGTGCTAACACAGAATCAAGCACTCAAGAATGCAAGGTTGCGTATGACCGGTGTAAGCAATCTAAACTCTTTAAGTTTGATGCTCACAGATCCATTGTGAGCATACAGGGTTCAATCCCAGAATGTGATAAGGTGACATATTTCATGAAAGCAATTGAGGAACATTTTGTGAAATCTGTTAAGGCAGTTGCTAGCACACTTTCGGGCATGAAGTACGACAATTCCAAAAGTGTGCGTGAGCACATTATGCAACTCAACTTAAGTCCTTGAAGATAGAGATTTCTAAGTCATTTTCTAAGTTCTCTCCCTCGTGAGTATGGACCATTCAAGATTTCCTATAACACACATAAGGAAAAGTGGTCATCCAATGAACTTTTTGACCATGTGTGCCCAAGAGGAAGAGAGATTGAAGCTTGAGAAACTGGAAACTGTTCATTTGCTAACTACCGAGGAGCAATGTGCCAAGAAAAGCAAACGTTGTCTTAGGGTGACAGGAAAGAAACCAATGAAGAGTTTTGCCGACAAGGATGCATGCTTCTTCTGCAACAACAAGAAGAAAGGTACCCTTTGCTTATGTGTGTCATGAATCTTGATCCTAGTAATACATAGTGAATTAACCTAGATGGTTCAATTCATATTACCAATTTCATGCAGGGGTTCTTAAATCACAAAAAGCCGAGAGGCAATGAGCAATTTATCTACTTAGGAAATCGAATATGTTCCAGTATTAAAGCAGTGGGGACTTAAAATAATTTAGGGTCTCGTTTCTATTTAAATTTGAAAAATGTTTTTTATGTTTCGTCTTTCTCTAGAAATTTAATTTCAGTTTCAAAGTTAGTGAAGCAAGGAAGAAGAAAGGACACAAAAATAGAAGCAGGTAACTCGAGATCAAATTATGAAAGAAATATTTTGTTGCAACCAATAGAAAAACTATTGCCAATTGCCTGAAATGAGAAGCAAAAATATTTTGATAAAAACGTTCCTCAGTAATATCATCATGACTCTTGATGTCATGTGCGGTTACCAAACCAAAAGTTGGGCTACTCTAAACATTCCATTAGTTATATTATATATCAACGTTCCAACAAAAATACTTGTATGCACCAAAAACAAAAATACTTGTATGCACCAAAAACCCAGGTCCAGTGAGGTAAATGTAAAAAATTAAAACTTAGGGAAGTGCTTTAGAAACATATGTATAAAAATAACATATTTCATTTAGCCTTTTCATGCCTACTATAAGACCATCTCCAAGCGAATGGTCCAGAAGGCCAGAATGCCGAAAAATGCCCAAAAATTGTCTCCAACCGAGGGCTAGGCTAGAGGGCTCGTGGGCCCCACGAAATCTGAAAGGGCCAAAGGGCTGGCCCAATCCAGCCAGCCAGCCCCGAGTTGGCCAGAAATCTCACCAATCCTGTCGGATATAACTAACAGGAATATATTTAATCACTTATATTTAATATAAATATATTCCTATCGGTTATATCCGATAGGAATTCTAAGCCAAATTTCAAATGCAACAGCTAATTGACGTCAGCTAGCCGTTAGTTACCGTTGTTTTTTTTTTTGGGCCAAATTTTTTTTAAAAATTTCTTAAAAATTCTCATTGTAGTTTTAAATTTAAGTTAATGTTGTTTTTAAATTTAATTTGTAGTTTTTAAATTTAAGTTGTTTTTAAATTTAAATAATAAATTATGTTTGCCCCTATGACCTTCGTTTGGAGACGATTTTTTGTGACAAGGTTAAAACGAGCCATATGACCATTGGTTGGAGATGGAGGCGAATATGGTTATATATTGTTCATTAAAAGGTTAATATCTTAGAGGGCCAAAGGGCTAAAACGAGCTATCTAACCCTCGTTCGGTTAGAGATGGTCTAAGTAGTTATCTTGTAATTTTATGGTTTGCTTTTACAGTTCAATAATTTGTTTAAGAATGGTTTGAATACTGGTGATGGTATTTTATCTGATGGCTTATTTAAAATGCATTTAGGCTCCACTTATGAGTGCAATCTTTCAATAATATGAGATGTTACTTCCCCAGTTTTGTTGCAAATTTAGTAAGTATATGGTAGAAAATTCACTGCAAAACCTCTAATTTATTGACCACACTAGTTCATATCGCAACAAGAATCACATGTAATATATCAAATTGAAGAAATTAATCAACTGGGTAATCACTTACAAAGAAATGGATCAGTTGGATAAATCGACCTTTCATTCAGAATTTAAACCGCAATAGAACATCAGTACTTATACTTACATAAAGGGTTAAAACCCAGAAACCCGTAACCCTAACCCTAAATGCTTCACAACCCATCTCAAATCCAAATCCAGAAACCCTAACTCTTCAAGAGCTAGTAAACTTAGTCACCGCCTTAGTACCCTCAGACACCGCATGCTTGGCGAGCTCACCGGGCAGCACCAATCTAACCGCCGTCTGGATCTCCCGCGAAGTGATAGTCGGTTTTTTGTTGTACCTGGCGAGCCTGGACGACTCCTGGGCGAGCTTCTCGAAGATGTCGTTGATGAAGCTGTTCATGATTCCCATGGCCTTGCTGGAGATTCCGATATCTGGGTGGACCTGCTTCAGGACCTTGAATATGTAGATCTTGTATGTCTCCACGCTCTTCTTCGACCTCTTCTTCTTCTTGTCTCCGGCGGCGGCTCCGGCCTCCTTCGGAAGCTTCTTCCCGGCCTTGGGCTTCTTCTCGGCGGGGGCTTTCTCTGCCACGGCGGACTTCTCCGCGGGCTTCTTCTCAGCTTTGGGCGCCATTGGAAATTTTCTTGTTCCTTTTCTCGGCAAACAAACGAAAACCTTGGGAAGACGAATTTGGGAGGAGTGTGGAAATTTGAGGGGATGTGATCGAATTGATGGGTTCGGTGTCTGGTTTTTAAATAGGTCGTTGATAAGGGGAAGACGCGGATCGATGACGAGGCGAGGAGTGTCCGTTGGATGCGGTGGAGTAAATTGGGAGATCGACGGCTTGAATTGAAGCGTAAAGGAGCTGTTTGCTCGTTAGTTGGGCTGTATACGTGGTGCGTTATTATTGGGTTTGATTCAAGGGTACGGATCGATGAGCTGGGGCTAAACGGGCGATCGCGATGCTCCTCTATTTTATCTTTGTTGATAACGTTTCATTTTGAAAGTTGGAAGTTGAAATTTTCTTTATGTTGTTTACTTGTTCATTGAAAATGTTTTGTCATTTTAATAGAGTAGACAAATTAAGTAGGCAAAATTATACTTCTATTGTTTTTTTTAATTGTCTATATCATTAGAGTTTAATTTTTCCTTACATGACTCGTCAAAACGAATTTGCGTACTCAATTACTTATATCATTAAAGATACCTTACAAAGATGCTAGTTGACTTGTACAACCATGTTAGAGATGGCGTACAAACATGAATCCACTAATTTACATGTCTACAGTGATATATAGAATGTTCGTAGCAAGACATTCTCTAGATGTAATGTGATATATCCCAAACATTTTAAATCCTAACTAATGTGGTATATTTGATCAATTTACATTAATTTCCATCTTGTATGTTAATTAACCTCAATTGATACTACAAACCTGAGGTTTTTGGCATAAAAAATCAGACCTCCAGTTTATGTCAACACGTGAATATTAGTTTCTAGTGGTTCTTTCGTTCTCATTGCCAAGAGATGGCTTGACCGAGAGCTGCGAAAGTATGAGAATAGGCGTGCCATTGTTGGAGGCTATCAACATACAATATGTGTGAGAATTGGTAGGTTTGCGCTTAGATCTAACTTCTGAACCAAACGACTGAGCAGGGAATGAAATTCTTGTGTTCAGTCGACTGAAGGGAAAATAGAAATTGAGAACTTAATGTAATCATTTTCATAGGTGAAATAAAATTACAATCATTTTAAGAGATAATCATGGGTTGATGAGCCACTTTACATAGTCTGAAATATTGAAATGTAAAGAAAGCATTAGAAACAAGCAAGATTCAAGTTATAGATGACAGGATGATGCTAGAAGAGTCTAGTGATAATAGTGATATTGGAATAGACTAAGAGAGAAACAATGCCTCTAAAGGTGCTCATAGTTTTGTTGGAATAATCGTCAACTGAATCATACTACGTGGTGGCGGAGTTAAAAATATTTAGATCTCATAAGTAGGGATACTTTGAAGAAAACTTTGGGCTAAGCTGAAGAGCTTTTGGGTTTTTTGTTGAAAAGCACTTGAGTGTGTGATTGAAAAATCACTTGACGTCTGTAACAGTAGAGATTGAATTAATTTTGAAAAAAAAAAAACAAGTAAACTTTGAATACCCTTTGGTATTCAAATGAATTAATATTCCAAATCGAAACTGTCATGAACCGAACCATTGATATTTCTTGATTCCAGCTCCGATTTGAGGTTGGAACCGAGCCGAACCACATTGTGCCCACCCCTACGTGAACGGTTCGAGATAGATGAGCTTGAGCTCATAAGGTGTCATTCCGAGCTTTGGGAAAGCAGTATGAGCTTAGGTGAGCTAGGATGAGTTGGGCTTTGTTGCTAACGGGCTAGTATCACATGTTTTAGGTACAAAATTAGTCGTTTCTGCTCACAGATGATCCAACAAGCTACTGTATTCAACAGAGTCCACCACTCACCTTCTCTCTCGGCATCGACATCATCCCGATCAATTTTTCCAATCTTCCAACTTCCAACACAAATCAAACCAATCCAATGATTTTTACTTTTCATTTCTCTATCTTCTGATACGAACATCCCAATGAAATGAATCAAACGAAATCTCCTCATTACCCCAATTGATTGACCAACAAATGAAGCTCGCTCGTCCCCATCGTCCCCTCGCAAACCCTCTCATCCACTCCAAACCCAGAAACCTCTGTTCCTCCTCCTCCTCCTCCTCCAATCCCACCTCCCAAGATAATGACGAAAACGACGACGCCCGCTTCGTCTTCACCCTATCCGAGGTCGTTCGGGGGAAGCAGAGCTGGAAGCTCGCCTTCAACGACCCCTTCATTTCAGCTTCCCTGGAGCCCCGCCACGTTGAGAAGGTTCTGATCCAGAACGTACGGAATCCCAGGTTAGCCTTGCGCTTTTTCAATTTCTTGGGCTTGCACAGAAGCTTCAGCCACTCTACGGCGTCGTTTTGCATTCTGATTCACGCCCTGGTTCAGGGCAATCTCTTTTGGCCCGCCTCGTCGCTTTTGCAGACCCTCTTGCTTCGTGGGTTGAACCCAAGTGAGGTTTTTCAATCTCTGTTGAATTCTTATAGGAAACTTGAATGTTCGTCGAGTGTGGGATTTGATTTGTTGGTTCAAGGTTATGTGCAAAATAAGAGGGTTTTGGATGGTGTTTTGGTTGTGAGGCTGATGAGGGAGTGTGAAATGTTGCCGGAGGTGAGAACTTTGAATGCCCTTTTAAATGGGTTGGTGAAAATTAGGCATTTCAATTTGGTTCTGCAACTCTTTGATGAAATGATCAATGTGGGTCTTCGACCCGATGTTTATATGTATACTGCCGCGGTTAGGAGCTTGTGTGAATTGAAGAATTTAGATAAGGCTAAAGAAGTGATTTGGTACGCTGAATCAAATACGTGTGAGTTGAGTGTTGTTATGTATAATGTGTTGATTCATGGGCTCTGCAAGTGCCAGAGGGTTTGGGAGGCTGTAGAGGTTAAGAATATGTTGGGTCAGAAGGGGTTGAAAGCGGACATGGTCACATATTGTACTTTGGTGCTTGGGTTGTGTAAAGTGCAGGAATTTGAGGTTGGTGTGGAGTTAATGAATGAAATGATTGAGCTGGGGTTTGTTCCGAGTGAAGCAGCTCTTTCGGGTCTCATGGAGGGGTTGAGGAGGAAGGGGAAGATTGAAGATGCTTTTGATTTAGTGAAGAGAATGGGAGAAGTTGGGGTGGTTCCTAATTTGTTTGCGTACAATTCATTGCTCAATTCTTTGTGTAAAGATGGGAAACTGGATGAGGCAGAATTGCTCTTCGATAACATGGGAAAGAAGGGTATGTTCCCCAATGATGTAACCTATTCTATATTGATTGATTCCTTCTGCCGAAGGGGGATGTTGGATGTTGCATTTCGTTATTTTGATAAAATGATTAATGCTGGAGTTAAAGTAACTGTTTACCCCTACAATTCTTTGATAAGCGGGCAATGCATGTTTGGAACATTGAGTGTGGCGGAATCTATCTTCTGCGAGATGATGAATAAAGGAGTGGTTCCAACCGTTGTAACCTATACGTCATTGATAAGTGGGTACTGCAAAGAAGGAGAGATGCACAAGGCATTTAGGCTGTATCATGAAATGATGGAAAAAGGCATTACGCCAAACACTTACACCTTCAGTGTAATTATTTCAGGTCTTTGTCGTGCAAATATGATGGCTGAAGCAACAAAATTATTTGATGAAATGGTGGAAAGGGGCGTTTTTCCAAACGAGGTGACTTATAATCTTATGATTGATGGGCACTGCCGACAAGGTAACACAGTTAGAGGCTTTGAATTGCTTGATGAAATGGTTGAGAAGGGTCTTGTACCAGACACGTATACATATAGACCTCTAATAAGTGGTCTGTGTTCGACGGGCAGAGTGTCTGAAGCCAAAAAGTTCGTAGATGACCTTCACAAAGAGAATTACAAGTTAAATGAGATGTGCTATAGTGCACTGCTACATGGTTATTGCAAGGAAGGAAGATTACACGATGCATTAGGTGCTTGTCGTGAGATGATTGAAAGAGGAGTAGACATGGATCTTGTGTGCTATGCTGTACTAATTTGTGGAGCTTTAAAGCAACAGGATACCGGAAGATTATTTGGTCTCTTTAATGAGATGCATAATCAAGGATTGAGGCCTGATAATGTAATATATACAAGTATGATCGATGAATATGGGAAAGCAGGGAAACTTGACAAGGCAATTGGAGTTTGGGATATAATGGTAGGTGAAGGATGCTTACCTAATGTTGTGACTTACACTGCCTTGGTATATGGATTATGTAAGGCAGGTTATATGGATAAAGCAGAGCTTCTTTTGAAGAATATGCTCGTCGGTGATGCCTTTCCCAATCATGTCACATATGGTTGTTTCTTAAATCACCTTAGCAAAGAAGGAACCATGGAAAAAGCTTTACAACTGCACAATGACATGCTTGCGGGGTTGTCAGCAAACACCGTCACATACAATATACTTATCAGGGGTTTCTGCAAAATGGGTAAGTTTCAGGAAGCTTCACAGCTCCTGGTCGAAATGACAGTCAATGGTATTTACCCAGACTGTATCACATATTCAACATTTATCTATGAGTACTGTAGGAGGGGCAATTTGCTAGAAGCTATTAAGCTGTGGGATGTTATGCTAGATAGGGGTCTGAAGCCTGATATTCTAGCATATAACTTTTTGATATACGGGTGTTGTGTCACTGGAGAAATAACCAAGGCTTTCGAGTTGCGTGATGACATGAAGAGAAGAGGGTTGAAGCCAAATCGAGTTACATATAACACACTTATCCGTGGAACTTGCCTGACAAGTTAGATTCCGTCCATCAGGCATCAGTTGCTAGTAATCTAGTAAGTGTAATCCATGTGTTGTATACAGAACCTTCAAATTGGGAGATTAGTTCATTAGCTTCTTTGATACTTGGCGGGGCCGTGATCGTTCAACATTTACATTTTTTTAGCGTAGGTATGTATACATACACATCTAACTTGACAAGATGATCTGGAATTCTTTTATGTGCATTATTTCAACCCTGTATGCTAAGGTAGAAGGCATAAGTGAGGGAGAATGTAATGTATCAGGAAAGGATGGTGAGAAACTTTGAAACTTTGAATTGCATCCTTTAAACGTGTTCTCTTGGGATGTAATTTGTTGTTGTCATTCTTTGGATTATTAGCAACTACCCAGGAATGGCCCTGGCAACTAAACAATGTCTATTCGTCCATTCTCTTTGAAGGGTGATGTCCTCCTGTGGATTATACAAGCTTTACAGGGTATGCATTGTTCATTCACTCGAGCACCGCGCGAAACAACGAAAATCTTACACAATGAGCAACTTTCAAACGAGCTCATCATTTGTATGACCTCGCAACATGAAGGCTATGAGCTCATGCAATGCTAGGTTTTTGGCACACAACCGAGATCGCAGGACTCGTTCTAATCTAAGAAAACACTGTAGAGTAAATTTCAAGTGAGGTTACAAAACGTTAAGAAGTGAGTAAAGTTAGGCTCTTCGTAGATACACAAGGACAAGATTTCACTTTCACTCTTCTTAGGCACACGACAAAGTTTAACTCCTACATAAATGAAAACTCTTTGAGAATGTCAAACACGAGGCCAAATCTTCTGCATCCAAAATGAGTGTGACCTCTCTGCGATCCTAATAAGTGTCTGACATGTATTCATTATCTTAACTTTTCTTAATTTTGTTATCTTGAATTTAATGTGTCAAATACTTATTGAGGTCACAGAGAGACCACACCTATTTTGGATGCAGAAAATTTGATCTCGTCAAACACGTCCTTGCAAGCAAAGGTATATTAAACTATGAAGTAGGGATTATTAGAGGGTAAAATGGTCAATCAAGTCTCAATATTTCAGGAGAAGATGGAGTGCATGTCTGCCAAAAAAAAAAAAAAAAAAAAGAATGCATGAATATTATGTGCACCCTAAAGAGAAAGCCTAAACTAACTCAGTCAATTGTGCTCTGTCATGGTTAATCCAAAATCTTTGATCGTATCGGAGCATGTGAGAGAGAGGAGGAACTAACTCAGGAACATATGCTTTCTCCACTTCTAACGTGCGCCAGGTGGTGTTGCTGGGTTCTGATCTCCGGCAGCCATTGGATTGTTGTCTGGAGTCTGGATCCTGCAAAATGCGCACATGAAGCTACGGAGAACAGCGCAGAATATCTGGGGAACGATCTCGTGGATGCGAACCCACTCCGACCTTGCTCACGTGGTCACGTGTTCCAATATAATAAAGCCCTAAACCCTAATAGCCAATTAGATCAAATAAGTTTCTCCCTAGAGACATAGATTCAAGAAATTGAAATATTTTGGTAAATCTTCTTAATCTGTTGGTATATATAGAACCGAACCGATCCATTAACGGTTGGCTTCGGTTTGGAGTGTTGTACCGGCGGCATACTATACCAACCAGTATATATATACAGATGTAGATAATAATATAAATTAGATGTTTGAGTTCTAAACTATTAATTTTTGGATAGGGTAACGTTAGGCAGACTAAATTTTTTTTAAATATTTTGTAAACCAAATGACATGATTGAAGATGGTTGGATTATACTTAAGTTGATTAACATGCTTATTTTTTATTTGTGATATATCATTTAGTTTGAAATTTTGATCTCCCGCATTATCCTTTTGGATATGTTTGATTTGCCTTATGAAGTTATGAATTGTTTTGCATTAGATATGGCCTTCCCTCCATGCTTGTACAACTCAGCTTCTATATGTAACTATAAGGACACACTCATTGCATAAGTTCTTTCATCTCCGTCCATAAACCGAGATTGCAGGACTCGTGTAATCGAAGAAAATACTATAAATTTCAAGACAGGTTCACAACCCCACAAATTATTAGCATTCCACTTGAAAGAAAAAGAGAGATTGAGAAAAAATGGCCATAACAAAGACCAGGTTGTTAGCCTTATAAGGTTATACAATTACAACACAAACGAAAGAGTGACAAACCTGATTCCAGTTGTAATCATGGTACTCGAGCAAGGAAGGAGAAAAGGCATGACAACACCAATGTCTTCTATAAACACCTAGCTGTATACAACTACTCTATGAGAAGCATTATGTTGTGTTGTCTAGGACTTATAGGGACCGCTGTTTATATATGGGCTAAAAGCTAGGGTTTCCAAAACCTAAACTTACTTTCTTAGTCTCTAAGTTAAGTATCATAATTATAGTCAATTAAGGATTCCATCAATCCTATTTTCAATATAAGACACATGATATAGGATTAATATTTTTAAGAGATCAAATCACAATCAACATTATTTCTCCAATATTACATTTCTATTACATGTAGTAGACTACTTAAAAGTTGATTTATATTTGGATAAATCCAACACAGACTTCTTAGTTTGCATGACGTTTGATAACATCGAGAGCTATCTCAGCCCGATCAGTAGCCTGCAGCTCGACTTGTACGCCGTCCAATTCGCCCTTTAACATGTTCTTGTAGCTTGCATAAATCATCTTGCTTTTCACCCTTGCTGTGTCGGGATACCTATGAATACGGTAAAGAACATGAGAAAAATGACACGGGAAAAAGAGAGAAGGCATTTCTAGGTTATATTATTACCGTGCAATGAAGAAAATCGTTTTTTTCCAAGAATTGTCTGCAGTCACATGGTTTGCAATTAGTGACGAAGCCAGAATTTCTCGGGGGAGGGGTGAACTTAAAAGAGTGTAAGGTTAAAGAAAAATGGCAACAACTACATCTTTTTATATAGTAATGTCTTCCATAATTAATCAATACAAACACATTACAATTGTTGGCGACGATGTTTCATGTCATGAAAACGTCGCATAATAAGCTCATTATCAATAAAAGTAAATACATCTCTCTCAATGTAAACAACCATGCTATCACTCAACCATTGATCTCCCATTTTGTTACGCAATGGTGTTTTCACAATCTTCATAGTAGAAAAAGCTCTCTCCACTGAAGCGGTTGCAACCGGTAACACCAAAGCCAATGTAAGAAGCTTGTATACTAACATATAGCTTTCACACCTCCTGATCTTCACTAACTCTTTTGCAAAATCACAAATTCCTCTCAATGATGAAAACTCACTATGCATCTTCATATCATGAATGTAATTGTCAAGTTGAATTGGAAGATTCATGAGGTCCATACGATCAAAATCTTGAGGATAAAGTTGGGCTAAACGAACAATTTTTGCTTTGTCAAAAGATGCAAAATTATTCACCGGACTCAAACATGTCATACAAAGAAGCAACTCGGTGTTTACCTTGTTGATGCACAAAACCGGAAGTTTTGGTACAACGTAAATCCGACCGTAAATCTGCAAGTAATGTAATTAACACAAGATGTATCGTGGTTCACCCCAAAGTTTGGGCTACGTCCACACTGATTGTATTGTATTTCTCTGAGAGGTGAGGGAGAGAACCTCTGAATATAAGAGGGGATGTGAGAGGGGTGAGAATGCTCCAGAAATGGCCTCCCTCAATTGTGAGGGTGAGGGGTCCTTTTATAGAATAAGGACTCTTCACTTATTACATATTTGCCCCTTCTTTTATTACATAATTACATTTAAGTCCCCCGAGTATTTGTACGAGGTCTAAATACGAGGCCCTAAATATGGTATAAACAGTAATCCCCCAAGTCTTCAGTCAAGAGAGTCTTTTGGCTGAAGACTTGAAATTCAGTCCATGTGTGGGCCGAAGTAACTAGATGTTGTCTTGAACTGATGCTCGATATAAGGCAGTGCTCAATCTGAAATGACGTTTAACTAGAAGTAGCACACGCTGCGAGGCTGCTCGGCTCGTGGCTTATGTTGCCTTGGTTGGCTCGGCTTGCGGCATTTGAAGGTGAGGGAGTCCCTTTTATAGAATAAGGGCTCGCTCCTCAATACATGAATGATGGGCTAGAGTTGATGCTCTCTAATGATGGTGAGGGAGTCCATTTTATAGAATAAGGGCTCGTTCCTCAATACATAAATGATGTGCTAGAGTTGATGCTCTCTAATGACGGTGAGAGAGTTCATTTTATAGAATAAGAGCTTGTTCCTCAATACATAAATGATGTGCTAGAGTTGATGCTCTCTAATGACGGTGAGGGAGTTCCTTTTATAAAATAAGGGCTCGCTCCTCAATACATAAGTGATGGGCTAAGTCCCCCAAGTATTTTTCATGAGGCCCAATTGAGGCCCAATATATGGTACATAATGTAGTCCCCCGAGTCTTCGGTCAATAGAGTCTGTTGGCTGGAAACTTCAAATTTGAATCCATGTATGGGTCGAAGTGACGGTTGTTCGGATGCGGTATTTGTATACCTTGCACTGAAGCTTTGTAAATGAAGCTTTGAAGCTGTAGCTCTGTAAATGAAGCTTTTGAAGTTAGAGCTTTTGTAAATGAAGCTTTTGAAGCTGATTGACATGAGTGATGCTCATGAATGTTAACATGAGTGATGTTCATGAATGTTGACATGAGTGATGCTCATGGATGTTTATGTATGATTGATATGAGTAATGCTCATGTATAATTGATATGAGTGATGCTCATGAATGTTTATGTATGATTGATATGAGTAATGCTCATGTATAATATGAAGTACTGGGCGTACTTTTGATCACCTGGTTGGTGGTAATATCGGCGGGTTGCCGAATAATTGTGGAGTACTGGGCGTACTTTTGATGACCTGGTTGGTGCTATTTTGGGCTTATGGGCCTTCGCCCTCTACACAACATTCCAGCCCATTTATTTTGGGCTTTGCTTTTTTTTTTCTTTTTTTTTTTACCCTCTGATGGGGTTTGTACATATTACCCTCTGATGGGGTTTATACAGATATCTCCAAAAGATATGAAAAATCAATTACATCATTAAAAAAAATAAGGAAAGTAAACCACATCATTCTGGTGGGGTGTTTATTCCTTGCTTTTCTTTCTGCTTTTCTTGGTCTCCCCGCTCATTCTCTATCCACGTTGTTTTGTAATGTATCTTTTGCTTGCAAACCCATTTGCTTTGGTCGTGCCCATCCATTCTCCCTTCTCTTTTTTCCTTTTTCTTTTTGCTTTTCTATTCTTTCACTCTGATCACTCCACCTCCAGACACATTCATTTGCTTCTGCTTTTACTTTTCCTTTTCTCTAAAGTGACATCACTTGCTTTTCTTGATTGATGCTCCTCTGCAGATTTTGAGCTTGAGATCCACCTTGACCAGAGCCCACGTCAGCAGCTCTCTGCTCTTCGGGACTAGCCAACCGTGAAGGAAATTTTGTGAAAAACATGTTCATTTGAATAACATCATATAGCATGCAATTAACAATTAAAGGCGGAATCATGCTTTCATGCATTCAAAAACAAAACATCTACCATGAAATTCAAAGCCTAGTAGATTGGTGAACCTTGACTCAACTTAAAAACAACAATTTGTTAGTTGAGAAATATTTACCTTTGTAGATTCCTCTTTGCATATGCAAAGGATAATCACCCAAGAGATAGGGCCTTCATTCCTTGCTTCTTAGCTCCATGGATTTGGTTAGAAGAATAGGTTCTCCAAGTTCCCAAAATTGAGAACCTCTAAAGATTCTACACCAAGGTTGGATTGGAGAGGAAATGAGTGACCTTGAGGAAATAGAATTGCTAGACAATATCCCCCAAGGTGGTTGGCCTCTTAGAGAGAAATGGAAACTTTGTGTTCTCACCAATTTTCTCTAAAATCAACAACTTATGAATTTTAGGTTATAAAGTTCTTTATATAGTCACTTCTTTAAATGACCTAAAGAACCAAAAACCCTAATTCAACACTAAATGGATATGGGCTTTTGGGCCTTTGTGAATCTTTATTCATTAAGTTGTCATACAACTTAAGTCAATGGGCTTTGACGTTCGAAGCCCATTGGGCCTTAAGGTCCAAAAACTATCCCGAGGTCTTTAACGAACTTATTCGTTTGATTAATTAACATATTAATTAATCCTTGCCATAAATAATTAAACCATTTAATTCATCTCCTTTGTTTCTTCAATCTCCACCTTATTTGGTGTACGATACATTAGGTTCCTTTTAGCGAGGCAGTGGGCGATTAAAACCATTTTACATCGATTGTGAATTGAAACTTACTTTCAATTCTCCCTTTAGTGATTACACACGTTTAGGGCTTCCACAAACCATGAGTGACCCCTAGCAGCATATCATGGCTACCCAAGCTAATCAGAAGAGGTAGAGAACCTATTCAGTTTAGGATTACAAATGCAATACGGTATTTCTCTAATCTAATACTCTTGACCACATTGTTTGGTTTGATAGTTTATTTATTCATGTCTACTATCCAATGTGATTCTTGTGCTTATATGATTACTTTGAATGTGAATTGGAACGCATTCCCAAATCTCATTCATACTCTGGCCAGAGATTTTAATCATATCATAGAGTATTCTCCCTCAAGCCAATTGAAGGTTAGAGATCCCTTGTTGCGCATTCACTTGTCTCCATGACTAAGTGGCTTAACCCCAATGATGTCGTGGACACCCCGATGGGGTGACTTTGACATAATCAAAGATCAAGGACTTAACCACAAGACAACAACTGTGATGCCTCAGGTCAAATGACTAATTTGCATTATCCCAAACATGAGTTCTCATGTGACATGAGTATGAGAACTCCTCGTTGATCGTGTTCAGTGAACTCATTCTCTATTGAGCACCTACGTACTTGTCTTGATGTCACACACACCAATGACTCGAGACTAGTCACTCTCCCTGAGAGAAGACATATCACGTACTGATCTTATCGGACTGTCAATGCCCAATTGGCAATCCTATGATCAGGAACGTTTAGGATGTGTCTACGAAAGAATGGTCTCATTAATCTAACTTCATTAGATTGCATTCTTCCAATCACATATTCCTTGGACTTTATCGTTTAAGCATATAACATTTATATGAGACGTCTCAAACAATAATGTTTGCCCTTTATATGTAAACTAGATTAGTTTAACATGTGAAATATCCGTAAAGTATCATCATATGAATGGCTTTAGGGCACATTTCCAACAAACCGAGGCAAGGAAATGAGTGGAGGAAAGAACATAGAATGAGAAGAATGTGAATATATATTAGTATTCGTTCCGCTCAGTTCCTTTCATAGTTTCATTTTATTTTCATAGAAGAAGAAAAAGAAAAAGAGTAGAGAAATTGGAGGAGGGTCAATGAAACTGAGGAGAACTTCCTGTCAATGTCAACAGCACCGCCGCTTCTCTCGTTCGCGGCAAGGATGACAGTGCCTTTGCCCGATGGTTTGCTACCCTAAACCCCTCCCCATCATTTTGTTCTTCTTTTCTCCTTTGTTATATTCTTCTGGATCCTCAACAGGGACTGAAGCTCGACTGAAGTTGGGGCTGTCAGCTCCAGTGGCGTCGGAGACGATGCGGTGGATCTCGGCGCCGGCGAGCTGGGCCCGGACCTTCTTGGGTGAGTGGGATCTCGCCGTTCTCTTCATCCAGCTCCTCAATATTCTCGGGTTTTTGGGTTGGTGCGCTGATTGAGGAGAGGAAGACCCAGTTGAACCGACTTGCAGCATGAGTATCCATAGCCCCAGGGAAGGGAACAGTTAGGGTTTGGAATTGGGGATCTTGGAATGGCCCAAAATTGAAGAAGAGAATGGTGAATTTGTGCTAGAGAAGTCGAGAAGAAGTGAGATTGAGAAGGGAGATATTGTTGGTGAGAAGTGCATGAGAAGTTGCTTTTGTAATTTAGATGTTGCTTTTACAAGAACAGAGAGAGAGGGAAGAGCACATGTGTTGGAATTTGGATCTTTTTTGTTTCTGGGTTTTTGCAGATTTTGCAGATTCACAGTGGTGAGATTTGATGAAAAAAAATGAAAGAGAACCGACATAGTTTTTTGTGCCGATTCCCACAAACGGCGCCAAATGTTGATGCACAAAACCGGAAGTCTTGGTACAACGTAAATCCGACCGTGAATCTGCAAGTAATGTAATTAACACAAGATGTATCGTGGTTCACCCCAAGGTTTGGGCTACGTCCACACTGATTGTATTGTATTTCTCTGAGAGGTGAGGGAGAGAACCTCTGAATATGAGAGGGGATGTGAGAGGGGTGAGAAGGCTCCAGAAATGGTCTCCCTCAATTGTGAGGGTGAGGGGTCCTTTTATAGAATAAGGACTCATCACTTATTACATATTTGCCCATTCTTTTATTACATAATTACATTTAAGTCCCCCGAGTATTTATACGAGGTCTAAATACGAGGCCCTAAATATGGTATAAACATATCTCATTGAAGCGATCATTCAATTCCTTTAGTTTCATATCAAAGACTTGAAAATAGAGGTCCACACGATAGTAATGGAAGTTTGTGATTTTTGGAGCTTTACGTCTTGATTTTACAGGTACAAAATGCAAATCCTCCATGTTAGGAATGAAAATATCATGCTTTTCACAAAACCTTTCTACATCATGAAACAAGTCCCCAAAGTCATCATCTCTCAAGGATTGTAGTCTTTGCTTGCATATTTCCACTAACACCATTGCATTCACAATATCTTGATCTTTCTTTTGCAATACTTGTGATAACTCATTAGTAATTCCCAATATAAGTCTCATCAAGAAAAGGTGAAACACAAAATCAAAAGTTTGTATGTCTTTGAATAACCTAGTTGCTTCACCGAGATTATCTTGGTTGTGATCACTTTTAATCCATTCAACCACCTCCACCACGACTTCAAACATAACAATAATACTAACTATAGTACCATAATGCGAGTTCCACCGTGTATCACATGGACGCATGAGACTACTTTCTTGATTTAACCCTTTACCCATTTCAAGATTACCAAGATCAAGAGCTTTTGAATTTGTTCTTGTTGTTTCTCTCTAAATGCATCACGACGCTTGCATGACGATCCAATAAGATTCACTAAACTACTAGCATTGATGAAGAAATTGGCAACATCCTCATTTTCCTTTACCACGAATACAAGAGCTAGTTGGAGTTGGTGTGCAAAACAATGAATATAAAATTCTTAAGGGTATTTGTTCAAAATCTTTGTTTTAAGACCATTTAACTCACCTCTCATATTACTAGCTCCATCATAGCCTTGTCCTTGTAACTTGGACATACTCAAATTTGTTGTAGCAAACAATCTCTCAATGGCATCTTCAAGTGAGCTACTAGTTGTAGAGGAGACATGTTGAACACCCAAAAACTTTTCAATTGCTTCTTTTTTTTTGTTCACATAACACAATACCACCGCCATTTGCTCTTTAGTGGAAGCATCACATGATCCATCAACCAAGAGAGAAAAAAATGTACCTACCATATCTTTAGTGATTGCATTAATAGTTTCAATAGCACAAGCACGAACAAGATCCCTTTGAATATCGGAAGAAGTATACTTGAGATTATTGGGAGCATTCTCAAACACAACCTTCCTAACTTTCTCATTATGATCAGCAAGAAATTGCATAAGCTCTATATAATTACCTCTATTGCTCGATTTCAAAGATTCATCGTGCCCATGAAAAGTCAAACCCTATCGCAACAACCATCTTGTGCAATCAAGTGCTCCACTCAGTAAAGTGTGATAATTAACGAGAGCTTCATTAGTTTGCTTGATCACAAATGTTTCAATGTGTTGTTTTTGTGTCATCAAGTCCTTAGCTTGTTGCATAGCTTTATTATGAAGACTTCCAACACCTCCCTTATGGACTCCAAAATTTTCGGGTCATTTCCTCCAATTTGTAAACCCTTTTTCAATGAAGACATCACTTCCACTACCACCCACTTTATCAAAATCACATTTAAAAAGATAGCAATAACGGAAAAATGTAGCATCTTTTACTATACTATACTTCAACCACTTAAATTTATCAAACCAACCTGTGATAAAACATCGATTGTCGCTAGCTTTCCTTGGCATGATGTGAGATTTAGGTTGACAAGGTTCATTTTGGAGGTAGTATCTACGAATTGCTTCGCGACAATTGACTGGATAATCAAGCATTCGACGTCTCAGTCCAGAGTTTGTAGGAAGATTAGCTAATATTTCATCCAACTTAGTAACCTCACTTCGTTGTGCACTACCTGGAATACTCGAAGGAGGACTACTCATAATATTTGAAGGTGGAGGAGGACTACCCGGAATATTTGAAGGAAGAGGAGGACTATCCGGAATATTTGGAGAAGAATTTAAGCACTGTTTCTTATAGTATCATTCCATTACGTAACTGTATAACGAAAGAAAAAATATATATATCTTAGACTCTTAATCCTAGAGTATACTATGAATTTAATTAATCAGTACCAACAATCATATGAAATTATGAATAATCAAGAATTCAATTTTTATCCTAGAGTAGACTACGAATGTAATTAATCTGTACCAACAACAACAATGCATTTGAATGAGGGTTTTAGTTGGTTGAATTGGGGTTTCTTATGTTAATGTAAATATGATGTAAAAGTCTTCACCATGTTCAACTTTTTTTTTTCTTGCTAGACTATATGTGATTCAAGTTCCTATTTGTATATATAATGTATCAATCCTCTTTTATGTACTTCAAAGCAAAACAAAAATCAATAATCATAGTATTCATATGAATAACCTATAATCCTATATCAATTAAACAAAAGTTTGTATTCAATAATCAATTAGGGTTTGAAATAAATAAAAATTAAAAAAATTAAAATTTTACCTGGAGCTGCTGGTGTGGCGTCTCGACTCTGGACTGGACAGTGGTCTTGGTGGCCAACCAACGGAACGGGGTGGGGGTGGCTGCTTTCTTGTGTTCCTGGGATTTGGAACAATTTTGAAAAGTTAAATTTGGGACAGGGAGGGTTTTGTCGTGTGTAAATGTGGGGGATGGGATTTGTTATCTGGGAAAAGGGTGGGGGTTAATTGAAACGGGGGTGGGATTGGGATAGGGATGGGGACCAGTGGTCCCCCCGTTTTTTTTATTTTTTTTATTTGATCAGACCCAAACGACACCGTTTACCAAAAAAATTAAATTTTTTACTAGGCCCAAAACGACTTCGTTTTGGCTTGGATTTTAAAATTAAAAAAAAAAACCTGCGCATAGGTTTCTGGTTTCAGAACCATTGCGCGGTGCTTCCCAGTTTCCGGTCGAACCAGGGGGGTTCAAGCGTCGCTCCTACCTTTGTTTTCCGGTGAGCGGAGGGGCAGTCCCCCCCCCTTCGCTCCTATGCAAGGTATTAAATATTGATGATATCGGAAATATCGGTAGTCCAAAAACACGGAAATTTCGATGGAAATATCGGGATATTATCGATATCGATAAAAATTGAATAAAAACCACGGAAATTGTAAGAAAAACTTGGAAATTTTTATTGAAACTTTGCAGGATGTTTATTTAATCAATTATCTATTAGTTTATCACAAAAAATTGGAAGGAAATACATTGCATGATAGATATAACTGACTTAAGTTGATTATATAGCGACATGGCAAATATTGTGAGTGTAGAAAATATGTAGTAATTAATGAAAGAAGTTTAAACACATCATAATCATTTATATATAATGAATTAGTACAATATTTTACACTTTATACATTGCATGGTAAGATACATGAGTGACTTAGCAAGGTCTAAAATATCGATGATATCGGAAATATCGGTAGTCCAAAAAAATATCGGTAGTCCAAAAACACGGAAATTTCGATGAAAATATCGGGATATTATGGATATTTTAGACCATGCTCCTATGTAGCTTCGCCCCTGTTTGCAATGTACACGATTTGTATGAAGTTGTTGGTACATGACCGAATGCGAGTATCAAATCAACGGAATAATGCATAAAATGTAAAGTATAGGAGATTGTAGAAAAAAAAATATTGAGATGTGGTGTGTGTGAGGAAGGAAGAAGATGATCGAGTATTTATAGAATTAAAAAAAAAGTATTTTTTGGATTTTTATTGTTGGATTTAATCATGGCTGTTGATTTACATACTATTTGGAAATCAGGCGCATCATGGTGTGTCACGTGGCACAACGCTAAAATTTACGAACTTTTTTTACTGCTGAAAATTCAACGGTCAAGATCATCACAGCGCCCGCCATCCACCATCCACCATCCACCATCCACCATCCACTAGCTAACGTCACGTTGAGGTCACGCAATGCCAGCGGGCGCAAGGCCTGAAAAACGTTGGGTTAGTAGTCCAACAGACTTGGTGGAGCCACCGAATCGCCCTCCATCGTTTGGGCCGGTGGAGAGGTTTTGGGCACTTTGGCAGCCCGTGCCTTTGCCTTTCTCTCCCCGGTCGTAGGAAACACAAATGCTATCATATTTTGTGTATTTTGCGCACAAAGCCTCATTACTTGAAACACTCGAATTCACAGCCTACTCGTACTCATCCTCCACCGTTAAATCATAACAGGCACACAAAAGAATGATTAGCTTCTAGATGTAACTATAAGGACACACTCATTGCATAAGTTCTTTCATCTCCGTCTACAAACCGAGATCGCAGGACTCGTTCTAGTCGAAGAAAACACAGTAATGTAAATTTCAAACCGAGTATTACAATGTAGTCAGGTTCACAACCCCACAAACTATTAACATTCCACTTGAAAGTAAAACATAGCTTGAGAAAAATGGCCATAACAAAGACCAGGCTTCTTAATTTGCACGACTTTTGATAACATCGAGGCCTATCTCAGTCGGATCAGTAGCCTGCAGCTCGACTTGTATGCCATCCAATTCTCTCTTGAACCTGTCCTTGGAGCTTGCATAAATCATCTTGTTTCTCACCCTTGCTGTGTCCGGAGACCTATGAATACGGTAAAGAACATAAGCAAAAATGACACGAAAAATAGAGAGACGCGTTTTTAGGTCATAATATTACCATCCGATGAAGAAAATCCTGCTTTTCTGACAATTCTCTGCAGTCACAAAGTCAAAATCATAGACAGCATATCTGCATTCATTATCAGGAAGGTTTGCAGTAAAGTCTTCGTAGCTTTCAGCTGGCTCACCGAGTTTCTCCACAATCACCTCATTTTTCTTCTCGTCAATCTTGAACACTATGAAGCGATATGTTCTCTTTGCCTTCAATTCCAGAAACTTCAGCTTGCAGTCATCATCCACAGCAAATCCGGACGCTGCGTTAGCCTGTTCATAGGATGAAACAGAAGATGGATGTTATTCTTACGCAATTTATATCCACAAAACCAACACACACTAGTTTTGAGACAATAAACATGTATTCACTGTCCTACTCGGCCAAAAAATAAAGCTCAGCAATTCTCAAGAACACAATTAATAATATCTAAAAATAGATTGAGGAAAAGTAAGTGAGAGAGAGAAGGAACGAATAAGGGAGAACGAGGGATACAAATGTGAAAGGGGTGTATGGAACGACACACAAAATGAAAACTGAAAACAATTTTGAAGTTGTTTTCACTTTCAAGTCTTTGTTTCACATAATCTCCTTCATTTCTCCCGTCACCCCTCCCATCACCTCCCTTCATCCTTTCCATTCCTCATTTCTCCCATATACTCTCCCTCTACATTAGCACAAAAAATGAAAACTAAAAACTGAAAACAAAATGGTTATCAAACGGGGCATAAAGGTTGCAAGCCTCCTTCCCTCCCATCCGTCCTCCTCTTTTTCCTCTCCCTCTTTCTCTCATTCTAGAGGTTCTATCTCACCCAATTTCTTAAAAAGTAGTACGTCATGAATACATGATTCAACTTGAATCCCTTCGATTTAAGCCTGTACTATGCAGGTTGGCCTAGAGATTATATATCTAAACTAAAGACCAGCAATCTGAAACCGAGAATGTTCAGCATAAGGCTACTTGAGGTACGTTTCTTCTTTAGTTTACCTTCAGCCCTAGATTACAGACTGCCCATTACCGATTTCCATACAGTCCGCACTAGTGCTATACTTGCAAGATTAAGATAAACACAATTCAGCATCGCAACATCCGTAAGTAATCAGATTGCATCACTCAAATTAGTTCTTATCTGTGATCAGCTGGTTGACATTGTTCCAGTACCGAGCACTTGAATCCCGACTCTCGATCAATTAACAGAAAACCAAATGCGGGAGGTTTGACATTGTGAGAATCTAAAACAGCTTTCTAATCAGATTTAAATCTCAATGCATCCAAAAATTGACAACCACGTCAACTGTTAGACTAATGGAATCGGTGCAACGCAACTCTGTTCAAATTTCACAATAAACAGAACCGATACCAAAAGACCAAATATATATAAAAAAAACCACAAACCCACCACAAAGAACCAACCCAGAACTCAAAAGATGAGGACTATATCTATATGTATGTGATCAAAGCTAAAACCTTCGTCTACTGACAACTAAATGACACAAAAATCAAAACAAAACCCAAATTCAGATCCGATGATCGATAACAATCGATTGAAACAAGTGCATCCAAAACCCATCGCAGATGATAACGAAGCGATCAGATCATAACCCAAAACCCATTGAACAGCCGAAATAAGATAAACAATAATAATAAAAAAATTATACAAAAAGCAATGCGCAGGGAAAGAGAAGTAGCAGAGAGATACCGACCATTGCGGTTGCAGAAAAATCTATCCCAAAACGAAAAGGAGCTGAGTTGCTGCGACTATGGCAGAAAATGGAGGACTGATTGCTCTCTGGCGTTTGGTGTGCGCTTTGAATGGCTTTTGCTGCCGAGACGGTGGTGGTTGTTGTGGCTTCTCTTTCACCCACCTTCCCACTCCCCCTCTAAATATCATCATGGAGGGCATGTCATGCGTGACAACGGGGCAAGGAGAAGGTAGGTCTGTCCTATCATGGCTTGACGCGTGTGGGTCAGGGTTGCGAAAAGACTGATAGGCCCTTGGTTTTTGTGGCGGGTCTTCCGACTTGCCCACCCAGCTTGAAAATCGAGGCTCCTTTTTATTGGCGGACTCAAAGTGAATAAAATTTACCATTTGAGGGGTAATTAATAATCACTTACGGGTGGGCATTTTTAATGGGTCAACTGCCTGCGAAATGGGTTGAGTTAGTTCCGTTACAAAAGTAGGGATTTGGATCTGGAACCAAATTGTGAGAACTCTATGGACCGTTTGGTACGCGGACGGGACGGGACGGAATAGTGGTTCCATGTTATGTTTGGTATGCGCAGGACATAACGGGAGAGTTGTTCCGTTCTGCGTTTGGTAAGCGCAGGACAGAACGAAACCAAAAGGTTAAAATGACTAACCGACCCACTGTCTGCAAAACCCTAGTTCGTGCATCTCTCTCCTCAATCACCTCCACCCTCCGAACCAATCGACCCACCGTCTCTCTCCTCCACTCCCCCTCCCTCATCTTCTCTCCGCTTCCTTCCAACCAAGGTACTCTCTCTCTCTCGACACTCATACACACATTTCTAACTCAATTTTGTGATTTGAATTTGATATTAGCGCTCAGGCTTGCTCCGTACAATGTTCATTCGCGGCCATACCCTTCAATTTCATCTGAAGCAGCTGCTGCAGATTTCACAGACAAAGTTCACTCCGCGGACTCAACCCTAGAACCGCCGAAGAACCCGACTCAGGAAACCGTGGAGGAGCTTCTGAGGAAGAAAAACGAGGTCGCGCGCCTGATGAAAATGGAACGCCGCCATGAGTCTGCGCACTAAATCGGCGGTCGATGGTTCCCGCATATGGACAAGTTCAGCTACAATGAATGTGCTTTTCTCAACAGCGGTGAGGTGCTTGAAGCGGTGGATCCGTACATAATGTATGTGAGGAAGGATAAGTTTAGGAAAGTGGTGAAGAATCAGAGCTACGGGGTGTGTCTGGTGGTTAAAGGATTGGGAGATTTCGGCAATGTATCGGCGGCGTTTCGGTCTGCAGATGCGCTCGGGTTTCAGTCAGTTCATGTGGTATCCTGCGACTCCAAAAGGTGCAACGACATTTGAGGTGAAAGGGGTCTATGAAGAGGATGAGGAGGAAGGTTGCGAAGGGGAGATGCAGGGATGAAGAACTTCACAGCGGCAAAGAAGATAAGAGGATAGATATGGTTTGTTGTATGATTTAGAAGGTGTAAATATTGAAAAAGCTAAGGGGTATTTTTGTCTTAAACTTTATGATTTTTGTGTTCCACGGGATGGAAAAACCCATTCCAGGGGGGGGGAACCAAAATTTAACCCATTTTCGTTCCGTGGGACACGCGTTCCACATAATTTTAGCGTACCAAACATGGGACGGAACGAGTCCGTCTCACTCTGTTCCGTCCCATCCCACGTACCAAACGCACCCCTAGGGATTCTTACATCTTAGTCATACATTATGTATCGTGCGGTTAAAAATCATTTGATTTTTTTAATTTAAAATTAAACACAAATAGTACCTGACGAAAACTGGCCGCACAATGTACAATGAACGGCTAGAATGTGGAGATTCCTAGGATCTCCACAAAGTGGGTCCAGAGAGGATCATTTTCCCAAAAGTAGAACAAAAATTGTTTTTGGGGGTACAAACTCAACAACCTGCTGATATGCGGTTTATAATGTCATAAACTCGTGGAACATCTCATGTATGTAAAAAATATTCTTTGATAATTATTTCGTTTTTTATTTTTGGATCAAAGGTAACATTCATTACCAACAACAAACATTACAACACAAATGGTCAAAATATACCACACAAAGGCCCAAAAACGAAACACACAAACAAACAATAGTGGCCCAACCAAAAGTTAAGACCAAAACAAAAGAAAACCCAGAAACATCTGATTCTGTTGCATCTTCCGCCACCACCGCCACTGCAACCACCAAAACAGCAGTCGTGCATGTCGATCCATCCAAATTAAGCCGCGCCTCATCGATACCACCAACCAAATCCAAGCTTCACTCTGAGCACAACTACAGACAACCAAGAACCTGCAGCCAATTGAAAGAAGCTCGTGGGAGTCCACGAGCAACATTGCCAACAAAGGCAGACATCGAGAAGGTGATAGTGCAAGGAACACCCGACCCAATAAAGCACCAGATCGATACACACCAACTCAAAACACAGCAACAAATAGCGGTCAAGGGTGACTGAAGCTCGGAAATTGGATGAAGATTGATGAGAGACATCAGAGGCGAGAGAAGAAAACAGATTAGCCAAAAAACCCAAGCAAAAAAAAAAACAACGAATGGAATAAGAGAAAGAGAGGGAGAAAGAAACAAAAGAGAACCCATCGATCCCAGCTGTAGCTAGGATCGGCGACAGCAGAAGGGGACTCGATTAGGAACCACTCACACAGATCGATGAGAATCACCCTCAACCAGAGGGAAGGTCTCTCACAGGGAGAGTTTCATTTTTTTTTCTTTGCAATAGAGATAATGTGTATAAATGAAGGGCTGAAGAACGGTAGAAGAATGGAGAGAGACAGTAGGAAACAGAAAAGAAATATCCCACATGTTATATCAAGCTATCCACATAACATGGACTCAAACTATGCATAACTCAACACTGCCCTAATTAAGGCATAAAAATGAACTTGACAAATGGGTGCCAACGACTTCATTTGGCAGCTCGTATAAAAAATCAGATAGCACTAATAATACGGCCCAGTTGTTTGGTATTTTATGTGTTAAATAGCCACGGATAATTAGTCTGCACCTGCTAATTTAATACACCCTACACTTGGCTACTTATCCTCCCCAAATCATTCGTATTAGTCAGGTTCACGCTAACGCTCACTCCAGCGCATCGCAGGAATTACTGCACTCTCTATTTCTCTCTCCCTACCTTCAATCAACATCAAGAAGATACAAACACAAAACCAGCAGTGCTGAATCGAAACCACGTCGCACCATTCTTGTTCATACACCTGTGGTGGCAGATCGAACCAGAATGGGAGAAATCTCATCTGGGTTTTTAGTTAATGGATTAGAAGCCGTGAGAGAGAGAGCAGCACTGAATTCCCTGTAAAGCACGAAATTGCAGCTTGCTGGCTAAGCGAGTGACCATCGATTATGTAATTTGGTGATTGCTTTTGCAAATTTGGAGGCTTTAATTGGTTTCTGAATATGAAAGAAATTGAAGGTGGCAACGAGATCGAAAGCTAGCTGGGTTTTTTTTCCTGTTGGTGTAAAGGCTGTGTTTTTTTGTTGTTGGTGTAATGGCTGCCTGGGTTTCAAAAAACATGTTCTTTTTTTTTTGTTAAATATTCAAAAAACATATTCCTTCGTGGGGAAGTGGTGATGTTTAATTTTTTGGAAATTTTATTTGAACCTTTGTAACTTATTTCTACACCTAACTTACTCTCTACATCTATATTATTTTTAATTAAAAAATTAATATCTCTTTAAATCCAAATTTACTACCTAATATACCCTCACAAACTCAATTAAATATGTAAATTTATCTTTACATCCATTTAAAAAATAAAATTGCAAATTGAATAATTTTTAATTACAAAACTAATATTTCTTTAATCCCAAATTGAATAAAATCCCAAATTACATAAGCATAAAGTCGTATAGCGTGCTTTCGTTAATGTAATACAACATTACATCATAGTTGATGTAGTACATCTTTATGGCGTGTAGAAATTAATAGAATTTCTTAAGATGATGCGCCCCATTGCTGGAGCTGCGTACATCACTATGGCTCCCATGGCTGCTGTTGCTAATTCGTTTGTGTTTTGGTGTCTCTTTGTTGTGTTACCTGCTGCCTCCTGATGAACCAATTTTCAATTATTCCATGATCTAAGGTAAGTGGTAGCAAACATTATGTTCGTAAGTGGTAGCAAACCCTTGATTCTTTAGGTTAGCCCTAGATTTTCTACCATGGTGATGGAGAGGATTCGAGGAAACCAAATTGGGCGGGGAGGCTTCGCCTCCATTTACATAGCAAAACACAATAACTCATCTTTTCAACTTCCAGCGTTGATGGTTATGAATTGAAACCTAAAAACCTGTCTTCTCAACTCTAAAAAAAATTGAAATCAAACGTAAAGAATTGCATAAATCAATTCATATTTTAGTTGGAGGATTTAAAACTTCAAATCACCATCCACCGATAAAAAATAAAAAATAAGAAGCTAGTTTTCTCTATAAGAGCTCTTAGGGCACGTTTACTAATCTGTAATCAGATTGAGAGGAATTGGATTAAGGGGGAATTGAAATGAGATGAAATCAGAATCAGATTCCTGATGGAGTTGTTTACTAAAACTGTCTGGAATCAGAGTAGGAATGATGTTGAATCCATATAAGTTGTTTACTAATTCACTTCAATCAGAATTAAAACTAGGTTAATTACTAAATTGCCTTTACATAAATAAATTATTTTCATACTAATTAATTAAATTTATATAATAAAATTCATCTATATCTTAATTAAATTAAATTTCTTAATCAGATTCCCTTCTCCACCCACCCATGCCTTTCCAAACATGCCAATTACCAAATCCACCCCATTACGCCTCCATAGCCTGCCTTGCCTTTCCTTGCACTGCCCTTCACCCCCTGCCTTTCCTTGTCCAGTTGCACTGCGGTCTCGTTGCCGTCTCATACCCCAACTATCTTCTTTCATGGTCTGCCCTAACTATCTTTAGCTTCCCCCCCCCCCCCCCCCCGCCTTATTTTTCCATCTACTTCTCATCTCCCTCCATCTCTCTCCAACCATACAGCCACTGGAATATACCCCACAACCACCATAACAGTAGATCCACCACCACTGCAGGCTGCAGTTTCAATTCCAGGTGTTAGAGTGTCGTTCAATTAGCAGATGCAGCACCGAACGAGTTGCAAATCCGTTCTTCGCTAACGACAACCCATTCCACCAACTAAGTCTTCGAAGTTCATCCATCTAGGGGTAATTTGGGTATAAAAGTTAGATTCCTGGAAGTGCCTTCTCTCCGGAATCCAAATACCACCTCCATCTAGGGGATTCGATTTCGAGAGATTTAGGGATCCCATGATTTTAAGTGGACCCCATCTTGTTTTTCATTCCGAAAATGTTAGTAAACGGCTTGAATGCCTGGAAAAGAATGCAATTCCGTTTCTTGCCATTCCGTTCCAGTTTGGTAAACACGCCATTATGGTTTTAGCCGGAATGAATGTAGGATAAACATTGCGTGAAATTATGGTTTAATTATTAGGTGTGAGTTTATTGATAAATTTTAGTTTTATTGTTGATCTTATTGTGTACAATACTTGATGGTAATTATACAATAGTATAAGAAAAACAATTCACATTTAGGTACTGTTTGGTACGCAGACGGGACGGAACATAACGAAGGTTCCATGTTATGTTTGGTACGCGCATGACGGTTGTTCCGTTCTGCGTTTGGTAAGCGCATGATGGCACATAACCAAACTATTAAATGACTAACTTACCCCTATTCCGTTTGTTGTTTGGTGTAATGTTTATGCGTGGGAAGGGACGAGACATTTTTTAATTTTTTTGTAACTTGTTCATATTTGAACACATATATGCTTATCTATGATATATTTTTTACACTAGCATTACTGGCAGATATGGACTTTCCTGTGTTCATATATTCGTACTGTGTATATAAGTCGAGAAAATTGAACATATGAAATAGCAAAGATGCATCTTTTTCTTCTCTGCAGCCATTTCTAGCGCTTCTATATACAGAGAGAGGATTTTTGAAATCTCAAGCACAACTAGACCCAAGGAACATATATGGTACTGTTTGGTACGCAGACGTGACGGAACGGGACGGAACAGGATGGGACGGGATGGAATAGGACGAAATAGATGATGTAAATATTGAAAAAGATAAGGAGAAATTTTGTCATAAGATGTTATAAATTTGTGTTCCACGGATGTGGAACGGGTCGTTCCAGGGGGAAGAGGTGGAACGAAAAATCAGCCAAATTTCGTCCCATGGGACAACCCGTTCCACAATTTTTAGGTGCACCAAATGTGGGAAGGAACGGCTCGTCCCATTCCGTCCCGTCCCGTCCCACGTACCAAACGGTATAGAGAACTAGTCCCTGTTTACATAAAATCATTCAAAATACTTAATCCCCCCATTCCTTAACAATTCTAGCGTTTTAATAGGCTTAGCAACAACCTAATTAAACACTAGCACAACTTCCTAGTCCACTACAACATAAGAAATAATAATCACCAAGTTCCAACCCAACCACAGAACTAAAAACACAATATTCTAAATACTTGATTACTATGGATATTAACTAAATTTGAAAACTTAAAGGACCATCCCGAATATCAAAATCCCTATTTAATCAACCTCCTTAATACATTGCATCATATATAATGGAAGCTGCCGTGATATTTCCCTGATAAGGTAGGAAATGCATCAGCATGCATTGGTCCTCATTCTTAATCAAAACAATAAGTATGAGTAAGATTACATATATATTATAACATTCAAACAATATGTATAGTTTATTACAATAATCCGTAATAAAACTGACTAATTTCGGAACACTCCCATCTTGAGGGGGCTGGTTCTGCTTTTGCAATTGCACCTGAAGAAGCAGCTCCCAGAAAATTTCAGCTACTCCATCAATAACACTCTGAAGATGCATCTTCCAATATATGAAAAAGAAGCCGTGCGAGTCCTGGCTATGAAGAAAAAGGTGGAGCGCGGGGGGGACTGAATAGGCGGCGATGGATGAGCTTCAACATCATCAACGACAGTCTTGGTCTGCTCTTTGCTCTTTTTGTCGTCGTCGGAAGTCGGTGCTTGCTATGCGAGTCCTGGGCGTCGCTGGTGACGGTCTCGTCGTGGGACTAGCAAGAAGGAGGGAGGCGGTGGGAGGAAGCTGGGTTTGGGTTCAGATGGTTTGCTGGGATTGGGTTAGCCATAGTTGGGTTGCTGGGTTTGTGGTGGAGGAGGAGGAGGCTACAGAAGAGAGGAAGGGTAGAAGAGAGGGACGCTGAGAGGGATGGTAGACAGTGGAATTAATGAAAAAGAGGAGGGGTATTGTTGTCCAAAAAATTTATAATTTTGTGTTCCGCAAGGTGGAACGAGTCGTTCTAGGGGAGAGAGGTGGAATGAAAAAATGACCAAAATTTGTTCCAAGGGACAATGCGTGCCACTCTTTTTAGTGCACCAAACGTGGGAGGAGCGCATTTCGTCCAATCCCACGTACCAAACGGTACCTTAAAATTTAAGTTTGGTGTAGAAAGATGTTATATGGGTGAACAATACTTGCCTACTCAAAATTATTCGTTGTCGATTTTGTTGAACTTCGTTTTTATAATCAGAACCGTTCATTTTATAAATCACTCTGTAAATATCCCCTATGTAAAAAATCAATTAAAACTAAGGTTGTTTAGTCATTGAACTGTATAAAAACAAATGAATGGAATTGGTAAAAGTATTACGAACCGTCTACGTGTTTGCTAGAATAGATTAACTAAACAACCTTAGTAGTAATTCATTTTTTACAATAATGATCTTTACAATGTGATTTATAATATGAACAGTTCTAATTATAAGCACAAAGCTCTGTGATTCAAATACGAAGAGTTTTGAGTAGGAGTTTCTATTCATCTTTGAATAGTCAAGTGTTGTTCTATATAGGTTCGAATTAAATTTCCCATTCCTTTTTTATTTTTAAATTTTTTCTGTAATAATGTTTAATTCATTTTTTTCTCTGTTTTTCTTTGTTTTTCTCCTTTTTTTTTCATCTTAACAACAATTATTATGTGAAATAATTAAAAAAAATTATTATAGTCCGACGTATTATCCGATGTAGAAATTAATCCGATACAACACCAAACATCCGACTAATTTAGTCAGTACTATTCGACGATTATTTATTATATTCGACTGAAATAGTCAGTACAGTCCGAGCTGCCAAACAAGACCAAAGTGTATTGCACTATTTGTTAAAAAAAAGGTGTTACACTATTTCACCACTAAAATAATATGGAGTTTTTATAGTTATGGAACTCAACCACAAGCTTCTCCATTGGCTAAGGTGTGTGATGGTGTGTTACGAACCATTCGTAATTTTTTGTGTAAATTGACCAAAATATCCCTAAAAGAGTACATGTTGACCTTTGTTGACTTTATTTTTGTAACACGTATGACGTATTAATTAATATATTTTTGTAGTACTCATTACAAACGCGTGGACGCATTCGGAGTGAGAATCAAACTTAAAACAAAAACGGGTTGTTAAATGCAGTGCTTTCAAATATATTTTTGTTATAACCACTAGTTGAGGAGCTGAAAATATTTACCATTAACAAAGAGATCTAATGAGTCATAGGAAACACAAGTGCTTTCAAATATTGTTTATTTTTCTCACCAATGTACCTCAACAAAGATAAAAATTGAAAGATAAATGTAGTTCCTTGAACTTCACACATATTAAGTAATCTCTACTTTATCTTGCATACAAAGCCTCATACACTTTTTTTTTTACAGAAAAGAGGACTAGCCGGTGGCGAAACTATGACAATGTACTTTTTTGGGGGCCGGGAAAACTTATAGAGATGTTTCAGCTTCCCGCCGATCACCATCATGTGATTCACCAATACCAATAATCAAACTCAGAACGAGTTGTATGAAATATGAGTCTGAAATTCATCCCAATCATTATACCATTTGATGGTGGTTTACAAAGCCTCATACTTGAAACACTCGAATTCATAGTCTACTCGTACTCATCCTCCACCGTCAAAACATCAACATCAGTTTGTTCCTAAAACTTGGTTTACCATTCCTAAATTTTTTATTTATTTTTAACAAACGATATTATATTCACTAAAAGGAAGAGATTTGAGTTTAACCTCACAATGTGTTAGTAATAATGTGATTCAAAATTTCAAATTGACTTTTGACGAGAATCGAATTTAAGACCTCTCACTTACAAGTTAAGAGCAATACCATTAAATTGTAGTACTAAGTGACTCATAAAATTTGTTTAACAACCTCTAAAAACAAATTTCACATTCTCCAAAATTTGAAATAGCTAACCAAAATTGCGGCGGGAAATTGAAAAAAGGAAACATGGACCAATATCAATATGTGCCACTTTTTAAACACCAAAAATAAGAAAACAAAAAACCAAAAACAAAAGGATGATACTATCCGCACCCTAAATTTTACTTTTTATACAACTTTTGTTAATTTATGTTTTTTGATTTTTTTTAATTCATTGGATCTGACGACTAGAAATTGAGAATAATGTGTGGAATGTAAAAAGATGTGTGAATAACACACCACTCAAACATATTTGGATCCTCTTCGAGGCAACTGGTCGGGATCCTCCTGATCAGTGTTTGTGGACCGTTGGATTTTTATCCAACGGTTACAAACATGAGACCCTCTAAAAGTTATAATAATTGTAGCCGTTGGATAAAAATCCAACGGTTCACGAACACTGGTCAGGAGGATCCCGACCAGTTGCCTCGGAGAGGATCCAAATCCCACTCAAACAAAAACAAAACAAAAACCTTGCTCCCCATTGGTCAAATGCTCACTACGCGGATGGCTACATAAGTGTCCACTACCGTCGATAAGACCCCCATCTGACGGCCACAATTCTCTAACCAGCTCCTGAAGCCTTCGATATTCCCTGAAACAATATGATCCACAATACATCCCACCCTATAAAGCGCATCCTCAAACAGATTACCAAAACCACTGTCTGAAAATTTTCAATTCTTTCTCTCCATTTCCGATTTGGGTAATTGAGTCAAAAGGGTCTCAGATTCTCAGTGATTTAGGGGTTGAGATATGGAGACTGGTGGTAAGTTGAAGAAAGGTGCCGGGGGAAGGAAGGGCGGTGGTCCGAAGAAGAAGGCGGTGACCCGGTCCGTCAGAGCCGGTCTCCAGTTCCCAGTCGGAAGAATCGGTCGCTACTTGAAGAAGGGGAGGTATGCTCAGAGAGTTGGGTCTGGAGCTCCGGTTTACTTAGCCGCTGTGCTCGAGTACCTCGCAGCTGAAGTAAGTTTCTCTCTCCTCTCTCAAGATTGATTTGTGGGTTTGATCTTGTTTTCTCGGCTAGGGTTTGAGTTTTGAGTGTCTGTGTTGTGCTTAATTTTGGGGCATAGGGTATGTGTTAGCAGGTTTTTCCCCTAAATTTCTGTTTGGTTGCTGAGAAAATTTCTGATGTGGGTTTTCTTGTTTTGTCCAGGTGCTGGAATTGGCTGGAAATGCAGCTCGGGACAACAAGAAGAACAGGATTATCCCAAGGCATCTGCTACTGGCTGTGAGGAACGATGAGGAGCTTGGAAAATTGCTTGCTGGTGTGACCATTGCTCACGGCGGCGTGCTTCCAAACATTAACCCAGTCCTCCTGCCCAAGAAATCAGAAAAGGCCGCCGGAAAAGAGCCAAAATCACCATCGAAGGCTACCAAGTCTCCCAAGAAGGCTTAGGTTTCTCCATCAAATCAACCCACCAAATGTTTAGCTTTTCATGAATCAAACCTCCATGTTTAGATTTAGTTCGTGACCCTCCCCATTTGTATGTA
Source organism: Malus fusca (assembly GCA_035220775.1). NCBI lineage: Eukaryota > Viridiplantae > Streptophyta > Magnoliopsida > Rosales > Rosaceae > Malus > Malus fusca. Next base: position 8,633,492 of record CM069069.1, read on the forward strand.
ATCTGTATGCAGGTCTATGTCTTTGTTGGTTGTAGGGAAAAGAGATATCAAGACTTGAAATTCCAATAATCTTATGTGATGATGATGTTCAAGTTTTAGGTTTATTGATCTTGTTGGAATCCATTTATGAAACCCCTTGTTTCTGGCAGTACTTCCATTTGGTATGTGTGTATGATGAGATGTGAGGTTCTCTTATTCCCTTTGATTTGAGGTGCTATTTGTTGATGGGTTGCTTTATCGAATGCTTTTGAAGAAAGGAACCTCCTTTTTGCTTTTCTCAGGCATATGATTTCCTGTTTTATGCCATATTCCCTTTGCCTTATGTAGCACCTTTCTTAACTCTTAATCACTTGCGCTGATTTGAGTGGATTGAATAAGTCAATCTGGTTGATTACTGAGTAACTTTGTTATATTCAAGGTTTGTTAAGGAGTTCATTGAGTAACTCAAACTGGTTGATTACTGAGTAACTTGTCATAGGATTATGATTCTCTTTTTTCCTCTTTCCATCCTTTTTCATCTTCTTTTACCTTCTTTATTTTGTCTTTTTTTTTTTTATAAAAAAATTAATATAAGATGTTGAGATGTAGTTTAATTGTGACTGTTCAAATAGGATGGGAGGGAATAAAAGAAGGGAGAGAATCCTACTCTCTTGTTATATTCAAGGTTTGTTGATGGCGGAAATGATAAAAATATTTTTATCTTCGAGGTTGAAAATGTATTATTCATGAAGGAATTTTATCGTTTCTAGTGTTGTCAAAAGGTTTTTTTTAGTACCAATGCTTGGTGGTTCAAGTGGTAAGGAGTTTGTTTCTCTTAAACAATGTTTTAAGTTCGAGCCTTGTGAATGGAGAAGCCAACATTGGGAGATCTTGCCCCCCCGAATGGGGTCCGACCTGGCTCGAGGGATTAGTCCTTGCCTGCGTGCGGGAATACTCTAGATTCATCCAAAAAAGGTTTTTTTAGTCAAAATAGTTTATGAAATTGGTTAATTTCTTATTTTGATTCTTGACGATGGAAATCGATAAAAGTAGTTCTTGAGTTTATTTATTATAAATTATTTTGGTTATTTCGCGAAAAACTTGTCAATATTTCCATTAAGATGTTGGGTTAACAAAAATGCTGTAAAAAGTGATCACGTCATATGGCTATTCATGTGACAATTTAATGAATGTATTGACAAAAGAACCAAAATAATTTACGGACAAATTCATGGACTACTTCTATTGATTTTCATTGTCAGAGAATAAAGTGAGGAGTTATGCCAAACTTATGGACCATTTTGACGCCTCCTTAAAATGATAGGATTTGTGAGTTCTTTCTCACTTTAATCGCTTCAAAATGAAAATTCGTCCAACTTTACTTTCAATGCACCTTGGACTTGATCAGCCCAATCCAATCCTTGATACTAAATGACAATTGGTATTTTTGGGTAGAATTCCTTGCCCAAATTTGCAAGCCCTTTCTCTCCTCCAACAAACCCAGCTGCCTAGCTCATTTTACTTGAACCACAGCCGGATCAACGAGCCTTCAGTAAGCTCATGACGGCGGTGTTTGGCAGCCATCTTCTTCCCAATAGACCGGCGCAGGGTAAGGTGAAATGAGAGGCGCAAATGGCGTAGTTGGAATTCTGCGCATATCTGTCTTGGCCAGGATTTTATTCACTCGCCACTCTTGCTCCAAATTGTTCGTTGCAGGTCTGCCAAACTTATCCCTTTCCTCTGTTTTATTTCTTTTTGAGTTTTGTTTTTCATTTTCTCCTGGGTCCATTTTATTTGAGTTAAATTTTGTGGTCGAAACCTTCTTTTTTGGACAAACAATACGGATAATTTACGCTAAATTCATCTAAACCGTCGAAGAAAACTCGAACTTGGGTGCAGAGGGGGAGTGCACTGCTCTAGCCACCTCCGCCAATCCCAGGTTGAAAACTTATCACTAGCTAAATCAATCACTATAAAGGGTTTGCAGAATTGGCAACGGGCGGTGTGCCCGCACTCTTGCACCGGAATTTGAACCCCCTTCACTGCAGATAAGAGCAGTTTAGAATATCGCATTTGTATTTGAATTGTTGATGAAAGATATAACAATGAATTTTTGGATTTTAACTTCAAAAGCTTTTGATATTGTAATTACACTACAGCTTAAGTTGTCTGTAATATGCAGGACTTTCCTGGGATACAAACGAACCTGTTCTTAAGGAAGCTTTTGGAAAACATGGTGAAATAATTGAAGGTAACATTAAACTCTTTGTTGTTGTTATATTTGTAGATCTTTATTTTCTTGTGGATGATGTAATGATACCATGTACTTACTTGAGCGATTGGGTCATTGTATTAAACAGTTAAAGTTATATGTGATCACGTGAGTGGGAAATCGAGAGGTTATGGATTTGTGAAGTTTACTTCTGAAAGTGAAGCCACCACTGCTCTCAAGGAGATGGATGGTCAGGTAGTTTCATCTATCATGATTAATTTCTTCGTAATTGGCATGTGTGGAAAGCTTGAAATCAGCCCGCTACCTTCTTAGGAATGAAAAGTGGTATTATTGTTTCATGTTTGTGTTCTTTTCAGGTTCTGGATGGCAGACAAATCCGGTTGCAATTTGCACACAAGGAGTAGTGACATTGATTTCAGGTAAAATTTACTTAGTAGATAAAAGTTTCATAGGATTTAAGTGCTCCTTTACGCCTCTATGTTTTGGTTCTTTCCATGGAGTTCATTGATGAATTTGTATACCGTCTAATTTTCATTGGTTGGAATTACTTTATTAGTTTGGGTGTGTATTCTTTCGTTACCACTTGCTGCTTCGGCTGCTAGCTATGCCTTATATAACCAAGATCCAATTTTTCATGCGAAGGAAGTTACCAATTTTTCATGTCTCGAAAACCTGGAAATTTTAACATTTTGGGAAGGGTTTCGGGTTAGAAAAATGATTTACCACCAAAATGTCTTGCTTCTCATGGATAGTAAAGGAGGTTATAGGCGGAGTTTGGCTTTTCATATTTCTGTCTCAGAAGATTGCTTGACCATCAATTGACGCTGTTATAATGATTATTGCCTGTAGGATTTAGCTGACAATTGTCCAATTGATAATATATATCGTATAATTGGTTAGATTGGTTACAAAACATGGTGTTCTAAGGGAGTGTGGATGGTGGGAGGGAGCATAGGTTAAACTTTCTTCCATTTGCTCCCTGGACATATCTGTCTTGAACAGGTAAGTGAGGACTATAGAGATTTGCATACCGTCTCAAAGTTGCATCTCCAGGGTTCCATTTGTTTTAGTACAGGGTTTGGTTGTTCTTAGAAGTTTTTCTGATCCAGTGTACGGTACTGTTGAAACTTTTGCTTGATATAAGATATTAGCTATGAACCTATACCTGCGAGATCGTATTTTAAATGTAATCCAGAAAGCTGGTTTTTTGTTTATTTTGGAGCATGTATAATTTACGTTAGGATGCGCCAACTTACAGAAGAATACATGCTCCTTTTTCAGCGTATAGCGTCTCCCATCTGCCAGTATGTCAAATGTTTAAGTGGTAATGTCATGTCTTGGTGCTTTATTGAGCTGGTACAGTGGACTGGAGGGGGCATGATGTGGTAGGTGGTGGTAACCAGCAAGTCCAAGTTTGAGTCGCTCACAAATTTTTGTCTTCAAATGATAATTCTGTAAGTTCGTATTATAATTTTTTTGGAGTTCCTCTTGTTATCAATTCCGTAAATGAAATCAATATATTTGAAGAGACTTCATCAAACGTTATTAAGAAACATATATGTTTCCCATGGCATTAAGAGACATTTTCCTCATGGTGGTCAATTGAAATTATCTGAATCGAAAACTTGTGTACTTTTAGTCTTACATATGGTTTGGATCTTTTGGTACGGCAAGGGTAGTATCTCCAAGGCTTAGCAGTTGGATGATCATGTTCATACACAAAAATAGGGAAAGGAACTAAGACCTTCACGCCCTTCTTGCCCCAGCCCTCCTGTCCATTTTGAGGTGGCTTTGCATGAGTACATATATCACATACACTCTGTTGGTTCTTGGGTACAAAAACCACGCAGGTATTGCTTCTGCTGTTAAAAAACAAAAATGAGAATAAGTGGTGTTTATGAGATTTTGGAGGAAACTAAACTTGTTGAGATTGATTTAGATTATGGGTGGGCACTATTTGTTGGATTTGATTGACGAGTTCAAACCGGGAGTCAATGTGTGATAACTTTTTCCTATTTTCTACATTGAAAAAAAATTGTCGATATCATATTAGATTGTTCAACCGAAAATGATAGTTCAGTGCAGTGTTAATTTGGTTAAGATGGGTGGATAGAAATGCCCTCCAAACAAAAAATCAAAAGCAATCCAAAATAATGCATCAAATAATGTAGGGGTATTTCGTCATATAAACAGTGTTTTTTTAATAACTAATTCCTTTTATACAGGTTTTTTTTTTCTATATAAATAGTACCTCACAATAGACTAGCAATAATCTGATTGTTTATTAAATATTATTTTCTCTATTTTTAAACACGTTCAAAACATATTAAGAGGCACGTAGTACCGGTTATAAAAAAAGTTATTTCGCACGCGCATAATAATGTGATTCAATCAGTTGTCAATTAGTTGTCAACTTTTTGTCGGATTTTTCTTAATATTTGACAGTAATATACGTTTCTTGTAGGTTATCATAGCGACACTAATAAATGGTTTCGTAGTAGTGATTTCGTGAAAATTTTTCTCAACATTGTTGCTAACTAAAGAGTTGGTTTGATAAAAATACCCTTGAAAGGTGATTACGTGGTCTTTCACGTGACAATTTAACGAGGATATTGACAAATTTTTTATGGAATGATCAAAATGATTGACGTTGGACAAATCCAAGGACGTATTTATCTATTTTCTTTGTCAGAGACTAAACTGAGAAGTTATGTCAACTTAATGACCATTTTGGCATATAAATGATCATTAATAATAATATGATCATATCAACATGTCTTCTTTTGATTTTCCTTTTTTTTTTTTGCATAAATTTTAATTGAATCTTCATGCTATGCCCCTGATCTTCTTCCATTCACCGACTTAAAATACGCAGGTTTATAGTGTAAAATTGGATCCAAACAAATTGACATTGGAATCATCTTTTTATGTTTTAATAAGTTTAGTTTAGTTTCCTCCTACGTACACAAATCTCAAAACTACTTAGGCACCTAACATTTGCATATTTGTATTCTCAATTTTTTTTAACGGCGGAACTGAGACCTCCCATGGTCTTTTTAGCAGTAACCAACAAAGTTTATGCCATACATGCATGCAAAACTTCCTCAAAAGTTCATGCGTGGCCAAGGCTACTTCTGATCTTCTCTTAAACGCTGTGACAAAAAATTATCTTCAATCTACTAGTTTTGTACTGAGTCTAATCGTGGTTGTGAAAGAATTTCTCGAAGATAAAGACCGGTAACGCAGAACAAAAATGAAGTTTTGAAAATTATTTTGGCTTTTTACAGGTAATTATCTCGTGGTTGAGAGTTAAGATAAGGAAAATGCTAGGAGACCAAGTTTTTGACCATGTTTTGGAGCAGGACCGTTGCTTGCTAGGGAAGATGGTAGGGAGTTTAGTTTGTTAAGATTTATTGTAAGGGTAAAGGGGGGAAGAAAATTATTTGTCTTTCATAGCATTAAATATTGGGGTGTGCTATCCACACACTATTTTTTACTTCTCACACACTCCTTGTTAATTTATGTCCGTTGATATTCTTCAATTCATCTGATCCAACGGTTAAAAATTAAAAAAATGTGGGAGAAGTAAAAAGGGATGTGTGGATATCACACCTCTAAATATTGAATTTTATCGGTGAATAGAGTATACATGTCAAATACTGAGTAGGAAAGACACAAAAGAGAAGATAAATAGGGAAGGTAACTAGCATTTCTCAAAGAATATAGACAAATTTTGATTTATGAAGTCCAACATGATAGAAGCTTTCAGACCTCCTCTCACCATCAATTGTAGAACAAATTTAACTCTAACCATTTAAGGGACATACGCGATGATGATAAAAAGTTGGGAACTTTAACAAAAAGCTCATAATACTGTTCACTTTAACGAAAAACCATATTTTTACTCTAAAAAGTCAAGCATGATACTATTCATTTTACCTTTTATTTTGTGCTTATCGTTAAAACCCAAAGTTTTTAAATTATTTTTATTAGTTTTCCTTAAAAAGTTTAGTTTTGATGAAAAGGTAATATCAATAAGAATTTCTTTAACAACTATAACAATCCCACGAATGCATAGAAAGAAATGGATTCACGTATGAGAAGCGATTGGCTTGAGAGAAAAGAGGGTGACTTACCAAAAATGGCTCATACCTGTTTTTCTATCGCTTTAATTTTTTGATAAATTAGCAACAATTGACAAACAAAAAGCAAGTAATCAAGAATCTATTAAGGGTTGTTTGGGATCATGGTATTTTCAAATAAAGCAACTTATTAAAAAATTTAGAATATTAAATATGTTTGATAAAACAAAAAAAATTGTTAAAAAAAAAAGAAAACTAATGAAAAGAGTTTGAAAACTTTGAGTTTTAATGACAAGAACAAAATAAAAGGTGACGTGAATAGTACCAAAAATGACTTTTTAGTGTAAAATGTGATTTTTCGTTAAAGTGAACAGTACTAGAAACTTTTCGTTAAAGTTCCCTTAAAAAAAAAAACAGTTGTCAAGTAGAAAAACATAGAAAAACAGAAGCAGAGTTCATCATGCTTCTAAAAAAATGTTTTTTCTTTTCTTTTCAAATCATAGTAATCAATGCTCATTTAATGAACTTTTTAAACGGTAAATATACCTCCACATGTTTTATAAATTTACAATCTTTACCCCTACATTATTGTTTTCGACAATTATTATTTCACATTAAATACTATATTCTTTTTAGTCATTTAACATATTCAAAGCAATTTATATAAAGTTTACCAAACAGTCATACACTGCTTTTTTTTTAATTTTTTTATTTTATTAAAAGCATTCTCACATAGAAAAAGTTTACCAAACAGTTAACAACTTTATTTTACAGTTGTTTATTCTAATAGTATAGTAGAAGCAGGTTTTTTTATTTTTTATTTTTTTTATTTTTTAAAAACACAGTAATAACAAACTAGTCCTAAAGTCCTTAACAAACATTATAATCATATAATTGATCACAATTAGTCCATATGAGCTTCATCTTTAGAATTTGGCACTAATTGCTCATTTTACCTCTAGGATAGTCTTTGTAACATCCTACATCGTCCAGGGGAGTGGATCCTGTAAGCATTATATGTATATTCTCATCTCTACCTAGCACGAGGCTTTTTGAGAGCTCACTGGCTTCGAGTTCTGTCGGAACTCCGAAGTTAAGCGACGCGTGAGAGTAATTCCATGATGGGTGACCCACTAGGAAGTTCTCGTGTGAGTTCACAGAAACAAAACCGTGAAGGCGAAGTCGAGCCCGGGATGTGGTGGGGGCCCGGGCCAGGATGTGACAATTTGGTATCAAAGCCAATCCCTGATCGGAAGTGTGCCGATGAGGACGTCGGGCCCTTAAGGGGGGTGTATTGTAACATCCCACATCGCCCATGGAAGTGGATCCTGTAAGCCTTATATGTATATTCCCATCTCTATCTAACACGAGGCATTTTGGGAGCTCACTGACTTCGGATTCCATCGGAACTCCGAAGTTAAGTGAGTTCGCGCAAGAGCAATCCTATGATAGGTGACCCACTAGGAAATTCTCGTGTGAGTTCCCAGAAACAAAACCATGAGGGCATGGTCGGGACCCAAAACGGACAATATCGTGCTACGACGGAGTCGAGCCCGGAATGTGATGGAGGCTCAGGTCGGGATATGACAGTCTTCATATGCATCAACCCAGCTATGCATATGCTAAATATGTAAATACTGTAAAATTAAAATAAAGGCTGCTCGAGTACATCTAAAACTTAAAGTAAACGCTCCTCAAGATTCTTTAAACATTGAAATAGAAATTCACTTAACAGTTATAAGCAACAGTTCCTAAATTCCAGATTCCTAGCCCTAAAATTGATTTCTCTAAAATTTTCCAATTACGAAGTTCCTAACCCTAAAACTTAAGCTCAATATTGTGCTGTGAGAATAAGCTCATCTTTGCTGCTTCACGTTTTCAGCTTTTTTTTCACCAAAAACTGTGAAAATAAGTTGTTTTTAAGTGTTTACCAAACACATTTGTGAGCTTAACTTTTTTGATACCCACTTTTTATAAAAGCACATCAGTACCAAACCAGTACTAATTCTCACATTGGAGAGAAAAAAAACATATAAAATTAAAAATAGGAGAAATTAGGTTCACATCCTTCTTTTTGCTACTCCATTGATTAAAATCCTATTTATTTTCAATTTTTGATCAAGGTCCTTGGGTATTAATAACATCATTAATTATTTGAATAATAAAATATTTTTATTTTTAAATATATTCATTTAGTGTTAAAAATGTTACAATTAGTATATTTATATTTATGGCTAAATTTTTTTATCATATATTTTTATTTTTGGTTTGTACCTATTTTTAATTTGTACCAATTTTTTTTTTCATTTTTAATTTGTACCCATATATTAGTTTCTTTTTGTGCCCATATTTTTTAAAGTTTTATTTGTGTTTGTACCCATGTGTATGCCGTCATGTGACATTGTATATTTAATCAATGATAGAAAAATTACATATGGTATATTTATGTTTTATGCCTAAACTTTGTATCGTATATTTATATTTTTAGTTTGTACCCACTTTTAATTTGCAACATTTTTTAAATTTGTAGTATTTTCTTTTTAGTTTTATTTTGTACCCATGTATTAATTTCTTTTAGCGCCTATATTTTTTTTTAAATTCATTTGTACTCGTAATTTTTTAATCTTTTATATGTACCCTAATTTATTTATAATGTACCCATTCTTCTTTATTAATGTACCACTTTGTTATATGTGAAATGTACCAATTTTTTTAACACTATGGATACATTCTTTTGCCATTTATTATTTATTATTTATACTTAGTTTTTATCCATTTATTCAATCAAAATGTTTGAAATTTTTTATTGTAACCGTTTCTAATAGTATTATAATGAGGGATTTTAAATTTATAGGATTATAAATCTCATAAAATATCAAACAATTAATGTCAAAACTATAAAAATATAAATATTAATTGTAATATAATGAGGTGTACAAAGTCAAGGGACTTTGATCAAACTTTGAATACCACTATGTTTGGATGAGGGAAATAAACTTGGAATTTGGATAAAAGTTGAAATTTATAAATTGACATTCACCAATTCCTTGTTTGGATTTATAACATAGAAATTTAGAATTTCCGCGTGGAAAAAAAACTTGGAATTTGGGGCCTCCAATTTCCAAGTTTAAATTCCACATAAGTCATTTCCCAATTTCTATGATTGAGAGTTTAAAATTAACAAATTCCTTTTCAATTCCATTGTTCTTTTAAGTTAACCAAACAACAAAATTCACAAATTCTAGAAAAAAAAAATCCCTTCATTTCAATTTCCATCATTTTAAAATTCCATAATAATCTTAAATTTCTTCATTCAAACATAATTTTAAGGTTTTAGTCAAAGAATGTTAAGGATTAGGGACAACATCCAAAGTATCCCTTAAAAATACCTAGATGAATACCTTATTACTGATGGTTATCTTCAAGAAAGGCTTGCAACTGGAGGGAGATCGACGAGGACAGTAGTCGTGCAGGAAGAACAAAATGAGAGATTTGCAGAATTGAGAGAGAGTGAAGATCGAAGAAGGATTGGAGAAGAAAAAGACGTCAAGGAGAGGGAAAACTTAAAAAGTAGGTAATTCTTAGTTTACCATCCTGAAGTTTATTGATTTTCAACGTTTCATATATAAGTTTTTATTTTTTATTTTTTATTTTTTTATTTTAATCCTAGTCTAGTACCTAGAGTGTTAATTTTAGGATAATTTCATAAATCCATTAAGTTTTCTGTTAAAGCCGCTGTTAACTTGTGACATGACGGCTACGTGGATTATGACTGGGCACCACGTGTCAATTTGGGCACGTGAATAATAAAAAATTTAAAAATTTAAAAACCTAAAAAACAAAAAAAGTCTCCAAATCTAATTTTTCTTAACACGTATCTAGCTAGTACATTTTTTTTAACAAAAAATAGTACATAATTAAATCACATATTTTTCAAACGCTACCTATTGCTCAACATTAGTGGACTCAACAATGCTATAAACTTGCAAGTGACTTTTTACTACAGTGATGAAAATGAGTTGAGTTATTGCATGACGATGTGAGTTTGAACTCCGTCGATAACTAATCTAACAAAATATATCGTTTGACCAAAAAAAAAAAAACAATGCTATAAACTCTGCCACTGTGTTCTCATTACCACCGTTGGTTTTGCAGCCATCTTTGCCGTTACTGGCCAGTATGTTAAGGACGAAACGCCAGGGCTTACATTTGGACAAGCTTATATGGCAAATAATGCAGCTTTCATAATTAAACCACCAAAACAAAAAACTAGAGTAACTCTCAGTTTACTACTATGAATGTTCTTTATTTTCAACATTTCATGTATCAATTTTTTTTTCATCTTAGTTTGGTACCTAAAGTGATAATTCTTGGGCAATTTCATACATCCGTTAAGCTTTCTGTAAAACAACAGTTAACATGTGACATGACACCCAAATGTATAATAATTGGGCGCCGTGTGTCAATCTAGGGCCCATGTGAATATTAAAAAATTTAAAGATTTTAAAATGTTAAAATTTAAAAAGTAAAAAAAGTAAAAAAAGTAAAAAAAATAAAAAATAAAAAATAAAGGGATTGAAAACATCGAGTTCCTAGTACGAGAATTTGTTCTCGAACCGGAAACTTACTTTCTAGGAAAACGAGATGGGCCCTCTTCCTTGGTTCATAGTTAGAGCAATCAGTGCAGACGAAGTAAGTGAGCCAGACGAGATCACTGCCGGTATAGGTGACGAGAAGAAGGCACTGTGGAGGAGTTCCGATGCTAAGATCGATGAAGTTCTGTTGAAAATCAAGAAACTTCAAGGTAGTGAACTGAGATTTTTCCTAGTTTTTAATTTAAATTTTTTTAATGTCCACATGGCATGAGATTATCCACGTGGGCGCCACGTCATCAGTTAACGGAGGTTCTGAAGAAAAACTTAACAAATGTACGAGAGTGTCCAAGAATTATAACTTTAGGTACTAAACTGAGACGAAAAAAACTTTATGCATGAAATGCTGAAAACCAATAAACTTTAAAGTAGTAAACTGAAATTAGTAAAAAAAAAAAATAAGAGCATCTACGATGAAGATGTCGAAGGATAAATGTCAAATGTTAATTTGATAACTGACATGATGATGTCAAATTTTCTCATTTTCCAACCCATATGTTTTTTGTTGTTATAATGATATTTATAGGATCCATTTTTAAAAAGAAATCTATTAAAATACATTTTCAAGATTTATAATTGGTACATTAATGAGACCCACACCATAAAATAATTGATAACACCTTTTTCTATATGTTAAATTTGACATCAAAAGATTAATATATCAATCCACGTAGAATTGTCATATCGATTGAAGCTTTTCCTACCTTCAAATTGTTTTTTTTTAATAAACAATATTATCTACACTAAGGAGGGATGGGGAGGGCTTATCCTCACATGCAATGGCGTAGCCAGGAATTGTTTGGTGGGTGGGCTAAGTTAAAATTATTTTGAAATCAAATTTTTAATCATTTGTTGCGTATATGAAGTTATATAACTTGAAAGTAATAATTTGAAGTAAGAAATTTATACTGCCACTTAGTACTAGGGTCTAGTGGTATTCCTCTTCACTTGTAAGTGGCATGTCTTAGGTTCGATTTTCACCAAAGACGAGTTCAAACCACATTATTGCTAACCCATTGTGGATGGAAGTTTTAATTTATTACTATTAAATTATAATATTGGTTAAGGTGATGAGTTTATTTAACATTCATTAGCTCTTATTTTCCTTAAAAGTAGCCTTAAGATTCAAAATTTTCATTTGCTAAGCGGAATATGACAATTAAAATCATAAAATTGCCCAAAAGATCAATATTTTGAAGCTTAAAGATTCAAAACATTCCCTATGCTGTAGCCTAGGGGAGCCTTGTACTTGGCTCCGCCAGTGCTCACATGGCTAGCATTAATGTGATTCGAATTTACTTTTGACAAAGAACGAACCTAAGATCTCTCACTTGCAGGGAAATAATAATATTACTAGACCGTAATCTTCTATCTTATTTGGAAATGATTTAAGTTCCTCAATATCTCAAATCACAAAATGCCAAATTTCCTCACCTCCTGTATTACCATTCTTAGAAGCAGCAGCTCTAGCAGCACCTCCGCCGCCGGAATTTACAAAGAGAATCCAAATCCGTGGTTTTTTCTCTTTTGATTTGCTTTTGCTTCCTCAATCAAGGTGTACTGGGGACCATGAGTGGGGGACGTGAGTAAAAAAATTACTCATTGTATGTACCCCTCATTGTATGTACCCCCTCTTCCTCAAGAAGGAGACAAAGTAGTGAGCAGCATCAACGAGTCGTCAACGTTGTGCAGGGACCTCTCATCTGCCGCCAACATGAAGATTGCGCGCGCCTCCGCTTTCTTGGCTAGCCTTGCGGCCAGATTCACGATCGTCGCCAAGACATTCGATACTGCCGGGGGAAGCTAGGGTTATTGAATTCGTGGTTCCGTGGGTGGGTTTCATGGCTTCAATAGATCAAGAACTGACCTGGGCAGAGTGGTGGCATGGATGCGGGTTGTGTACAGATGTCGTTGGTTTGCAAGTGCAACTTGGCCCCATTGAACTCGAACCCATCAAACCCATTGAACCCGAAATCACGCCCACATCGCCACCTGAAGATCTGAAAAATTAGAAGGAACCCGTTACATGGGCCTCCAAAACAACAACTACAAAAGGCCAACCCATGGGTTGAGCCGACAATAGAAAACATTGAACAAACCCTAGCCGCCAAGTTCTCATGCTGCCGCCGAAGCACTTCTCGACGACCACAAACCAGCCTCCTTGCAACCGCTAGAGAAGAAACCAAACCAAGCCCCAAACACAAAATGAGAAGCTGTCATTGTCCTCGATCAACCCTCACAATGAACCAATCTGCCACCACCAAGGGAATAAACGCAAGAAGGAAACCAATGGGACCACTGGCAACAGTGTGGAGATCGACGCACAAGTGTGAACACCCGAGCCTGAGCTCTACTCACCTTCTGATGAAGGAGTAAAAAAGGGCGGAACAACGTAGTGGTAGATCGGATCACAGGTGGAATCGAGAAAGGCCAAAGCCAAGTGGGAGGGGAAGAAGAAGAAGCAATTGGACGCATGGAGGGAGAAAGACAAAGGAGGGAAGGATAAGAGGGAAATCGGAAAAAGAGGTTTTCCGATCGGGGCAAAGCACGGCTAAAATTGTCAAGTGTGTTTGTATATAAATACTGTGTCAGAGATATATATCAATTTAAGAGCTTTCATTTTTCCTTTTCAATCTCTCTCTTGTTTCTCTATCATCTCCTTCTGTACCAATTAATCTTTCATCTTTTGCAATGTAGTTAAGAAGGAGTTCTACTTTATTCGTCATTTGAAATTTAAACTTCATATACAAACTTAGTGTTAGCAATATTTCCGTCCACAATATCATATTTCTTCAGTTTTCTTGAGGAAACGTTTGAATCAGGATGTCGATTTCTTTTGGTACCTCTTTAGTCCATCATTTTAATCTACAAATACGATACCAAATTGAACTGTCTATCCATCAATCCATTCAAAGTTGTCTAGCACTGACCATGCAAAGTATTCCTTAACTTTAACACCATTCCTGCATCCAACAAAAATAATTGAGAGAGAAGATGAATAATAAAATGCATTGATCATCAATGTAATGAATAACCAAAATGAAAGAGTGACATATATATACACACTTACGTAATAGATGCTTGAAGATAACAGAGGTGCTCACGGTAGAAGTTGGTCGGGTAAAAGTGGTCTTCATAATTTTTTTCAAGTTTTATATTTTTATCTTATTTTTAATTTGAAAAATAATTTTTTAAATAATAAGAAAGTCTCTCAAAATCTATTCAAGTCTTTAATCAAAGTCCATAAGAATTCTTGAAAAATCTTATGAAAGTTGTAAGGATTCTACAGTCCTTTGAAATCTTTCATTTAATTTTTTTTTAAATTCTTTGAAATTCAAATTAACTATACTCACTTAAAATTTTAAAATCTTTTATTAATAAGCGCGATTATAAAGAATTTAAGTTTATAGATTGACAGAGAATTTATTACAAGCTAAAACAATTAGATGTCGTAGTATATTTTGCTTAGGAACCACTAGTAGAGATAATGTGGCCTAAGGGCATTGATTAATTATCTGCGGCAATTTTTTTGTCAAAGGCCACTGTGGGTGAGTACCATAGGCCAAAGGCCATTGATTATCAGTGGCTGTTTAATTGAACACTCAACAATAATTTATTTTCTTAAAGAGTACATTACATTCATATAAAATTCAACCACAAAGGGGTACCAGCCATATGGCAATACAAATACGACACACACCAACAACACATTCAACAAACTGATAATGAAATGAATTGTTGCAACTTATTCTAACTCAAAGTGCTAAACTATAAAAGCTAGAAACTTGTAGAACAACCAATAGAGGAGTTCTACTTTATTCATCATTTGAAATTTAAACTTCATACACAAATTTAGTGTCAACGACATTGCTGTCCACAATATTCAGATTTCTTCCAGCTTTGTTGAGGAAACGTTTGAACCAATATGTCGATTTCTTTGAGTACCTCCTTAGTCCATGATCGTAATCTACAAATTTGATACCAAATCGAACTGTGTATCCATCATTCCATTCAAAGTTGTCTAGCACTGACCATGCAAAGTATCCTTTAACTTTAACACCTTTCCTGCATCCAACCAAAAAAAAAAAAAAAAAAAAAGAGAGAGAGAGATAAGAAGGAATAATAAATTGCGTTGATATCAATATAATGATTAACCAAAATGTAAGAGTGACATATATACACTTACTTGATAGCTGCTTGAAGGTAACAGAGGTGCTCGCGGTAGTAGTCGATTCTAGCGATATCATTAAGGGCTTCCTCAAGTGGTAAGTTGGGATCATTGACCTCATCAATCCCTACAATATAATGCATTTTTTAAGTTATTAACTTTTTAACACACATATCTCACAATTTGTATAGTGACACATGGTGTACCACCTCGTGTGCCGGTCACATTGAAAAATCTCTCGAGAAATTGGCCCGACTCATATTACGTAGTTAGCCATAATAATTTAGATTTTAAAACAAGTAATTGTATTTTATGCCATTATATATATGTGACAATTTGATAAATGTAATTAATTGTTTAAAAGTAATAGTTACCATTCTCAGTAATGTAAATGAATGGGTCATTATACTTTTTCATTGTATAGACCACCAGATCGTGAATTCCTTTTGGGTAAACATATAACCAGTCTGAACCAGCCTGCAACATCATAGAAAAAATAACTGTTATAATATTTTGGGTGGAAAACCAATTTATTAATAAATCCTCTAAATTTTAATAGCTTAAGCTAATAAGTTGATGTGTACCTGCAGACCAATCGACTTATTATTACGCTCAGCTGCCACAACACATTATATAAATATGATCAACATTAGAATCTAAATTAATCTTTTAAGAGACCTTAATTAATTGGTCAAAAAGGTTTTCAATTTGTAATCACCTGTAATATTAACACAAGGATCTGATAAGTAGCTTGCAGGTTCAGAAGAATTTTGAAGTAATTTGCTCGCATATCTAGCAGTATAGTAATTTACTCCAATAAAATCAAATGACCCATTTATTAACTTTGATTCTTCGTCTGTAAATTTTGGCAATCGTTCTTTAACAAGACTCCGCATGCTGTGTGGATAGTCACCATTCGTCAATGGGTCCATATACCTAAAAAAAAATGGAAATTCCAAGAATGAACTTCTAAATATTATATAGAGTACTACTAGCAGCTAATCAATGTTATAATCATAAAAACAAAACAAATATAAATATGCTGATAAAAAATATGAATATAATTTAATAAATACACTTGCCATCCAAACACAAAATCCAAAGATCGAAATGCAGCATCTATATCATGCTTTGCCTTTGAAGCGGTTTCAAACCAAGGTGACACCAACGTTATTCCTATGACACCATTTTGGCATTCCTATAAAAGAAAATCAAGAACATTTGTTGATTTAGAGCTATAAAAGGTACAAACTTTGTATATCTTACTATACAAATTGTTTTCCTATTATATTGTAACTTAATAGTACTGACTCGTATAAATTATCAATTAGGACTAACAAAAGAAATTTAATCAACTGGACCTGATATTTATCCTTGTACAGTTTTACAGCAGCTCCATGAGCAAGGAGTTGGTGGTGTGTCACCAAATATGGCTCAGTAGCCGAATTTCCACCAGTGCAGTTTAAGTTTTGCCATGCAGAGCATCGTCCTGGTGCGTGTTTTCCAGTTGCATAACCATTTGTAGTAAATGTATATGGCTCGTTCACTGTGATCCAATGTTTTACTCGATCGCCAAAATACTTAAAACATAATTCTGCATAGTCCTTAAAGTGATCGCTATATGCATACACATTTCACAAGCGTAATCATTTGTTAATTAATTTGTATGATTTGTTTAAAATAAATTATCAACATTATACGTTGGATAGATTTTGTTCACTTACACAATTCGAGAGCTTAAGAAACCACCATATTCATCCTCTAAAGTTTGGGGAACATCCCAGTGAAAGATTGTCACAAATGGCTTTAGACCTATATATATATATAGCATAATTATCAATAGAAGAAAATGAAAAGTTAGATTATTAGATGATGTTTTGTGAGTGCATGTAAACACTTATTATTTATTAATTAATTGGATAATGTATGAGATTAGACAGTTGTATCACCATTGTCTAGGAGTTCATCGATGAGATTGTTGTAGTATTCAATTCCTTTCGTGTTAACACCCCCAGACAACGTTCCATCTAGCAATTACAACTAAACAATCAAATATGCATCTAAATAAATTAATAGAAATTAAGTTAAGAACAAGTTAAACTATAAAGTGACTGGTCTCAAATCGAATATATATGGATGTCGATGATCAACTTTACTTGGTAAAACTCTTGACCATGAAATAGAAAATCTATAAGCATCCATTCCCATATCCTTCATAATCCTCACATCTTCCTGTAATGACACAAAAATATACATAATTTTATGAAAGAAGCTAAATTATTAAAGATCCCAAGGATCCAAACTTTGGTGGGGAATAAAATTCCATGATTTTGCAACCTTATAACGGTGGTATTGATCAATAGCGACATCTCCATTGCTGCCATCCATAATTTTTTCTGTAATTAAACATAGAAATGTTTTACTACTTAAAGCATACAGTTGGTGGAAATCATACCATGTCACTAGTAAATGAACAGAATACAGAAACCTGGATGGTTGTGGGTGAAGGTGTCCCATATGCTTGGTCCTCTACCACCTTCCTTCCATGCACCTTCTACCTGAAATGTACATGCATATATGAAAGTACATTCAAAATGAAGATGTCAATATGATATATACTAATTGTTTCTGACATTGAAATTAATCTAAACCTGAGTATTATATGAAACTCCGAATAAACAAAAAATTATAATGAGTTAAGCACCAACATACTGACCTGGTAAGCAGATGAAGCTGTACCAAATATAAACCCTGGTTCAAAACTGCTACGGTTGAGAATGTCACAATGGACGGGTGGATATGTAGTATCAGCTTTGCTATTTGTCAATGAAAAGCCAGTGAGTAGTACCACACATAAGAGCAAAGAGCCTAACTGCATTACCATAATTTACAAGGGTTTTTGATGGTCAAGATAACTAGGTTGGTTCTTGCCTGCATATTGCATGGGGTTTATATAGATAGAGGGACTACGTAGTACACGTGAAAGCATTTACTTATTTGTTTATTTTCTATCTTTATTCGATATAGCAGACTTTTTTCTTCTTTTCAGACAAAATAAAAAAATTCCACATTTATACTGTAAATCCAATCGGGACCGCATTCCACTATATATAGCATGCGTATGCAATACAAGAATTTAAGGGGTAAGAAATGTTTGACCATATTCATGAGTGTTCTCATCAGATAAAACAAGCAACATTTATCTCTTTTTTTTGTTACAAATTAAGCTAGCAACATCTTTGCCAAAATTAATGTTAACAGTTTTCAAGGTAGAAATAACCATGCATGCTCATGAATTTACTTTCTTAATTCATCACCTCAATGTGATGACAATTTTCAAGTTAAGTTTAGGATTTTTGGTTTCCTTTGTTGTTTATTTGACATTGAAAAAATATTTACTAGATTTGCTGAAAAGTTGGATGTCCAGTTGCACATTGTTCAGGTGACGGTAGATATTGGATGGGGGTTTTTGAACATTAATTAGTTCTTCAAAAATATTAAAACTAAATAAATTGGTGTTAGATTATATACTCAATTTAATCCTTTGAAATGCAGTTTTATTAAAATTTATATTCTATTTTTTATTTAAAGTGTCTTTTTAATGTCTCCACGTTAAAATTTCAATTTAATTAATATGCACATATTAGTTCTTTCAATTATAAATGAACATAAATGAGAAGATATTAAAAGAAATTAGTGACACAGAAATATGTAAATACATAAGTGTACAAAAATATATTAAATTGATTTCTTTGTACCAAAACTTTTGTACCTAAATGTTTGTATCTAAATATATTATAATGAACTTGAATGTATGTACCGAAATGTATTATATTAAATAAATATACTTGAATGTCAATACCGAAATGTATTTATTGAAATGTATTATTTGAACCAATGTACCTAAATGTAAATATCGAAATGTGTGTATCAAAATGTATGTACTAGAATGTATTATATTGAACTAAGGATTTTTAGTCAAAATGGTCCCTGAGATTTGCATAACACATAACTTTGGATCCTGAGATTTAAAATCAATAGAAGTGGTCCCTGAGATTGTCCACCATCCATTATTTTGATCATTCCGTTAAAAAACTCCGTGAAGTTGAGGGTATAACACATAACTTGGTCCCTGAGATTTGCATAACACATAATTTTGGTCCCTGAGATTTGCATAACACATAACTTTGGTCCCTGAGATTGTCCACCATCCATCATTTTGGTCATTCCATTAAAAAGCTCAGGGACCACTTAACGGAGTTTTTTAATGGAAAGACCAAAATAATGAATGGTGGACAATCTCAGAGATCACTTCTATTGATTTTAAATTTCAGGATCCAAAGTTATGTGTTATGCAAATCTCAGGGACCATTTTGGCTAAAAAACCTTGAACTAATGTACCTAAGTATTCGTAATGATGATGGACCAAAATATATCAAATGAATTAATATACCTAAATGAAGAAGATACATATTGTATAAGAATATATTATATAAGAAAATTAGTTTACCTAAATGCCTACAAAAAAATATATTGTGATGAATGAAATAAAATTTAAATGTAAAATTAGGAAGAAAAAGAGAAATAAAACATCAAAATATAATTAATAAATGAGATGATTAACTGTACAGATAAAATTTGGATTTCAATCTTACATAAGGTTATAGTCTAAAACTCATCTTTTATTCTTTCCAATCCCTATTATAGTTTTGTGAGAATTGGGAGGATTAATTTCTTCACAACTAATACGTCTTGTATCTTCACTTGACAAAAATTTTAAGTAGACTTTTAAATTTTAAATTGAAAAGTCATTGACTTTAGTGAATTATAATGTGTAAGCTAATCATAATTAGCCAAAAGTTAACGACCCTAGAATTGAAATTACCAACATGATTTCCGAACTTTTTTTATTGCAACCTGAAAATTGCAATTACATGTACTTTTATTGTTTTTGGATATTGATTATTTTTATTTTCTTTCTTTTACATTTTAAATTTCTATATATATAAAGAGAGCGCAATTTGATGAAACATTCAAAATATCAAAAAAAATTTCCGGCCCTAACTTAGAACTCCAAAAATCACAATTGAATCCGAATAGGTTAAATATAAATTTAAAAAAACCCACGCAGTTGGTTTCATGGGCTGCTTTATTTTCTTTTTTAATAAACAATATAAATCAGTTTCTAAATTAAAATTAAAATATATATTAATTCATACAAAAACAATTGTCACACATATGCGCTTGTGACAAGAGACTGATTTATTGTGTAAGAGGGCAACTATTTGAACACCTTGCTAACCACTTCTAATATAAGTAGGTTGTACGTAAATAGGTAGAATATACTCCAATATAGGAATGACAACGTTCGGAATGGAGACAGATGTGCCATTTCCATCCTTGTAACTGCAAAAATTACTCACAACCATAACTATATGTTAACCATAGGGTAATCTCCATAACCACACGGTTATGGATCCCGTAGAGGTTAATGGGTTTATTGATTTCACCCATAAAAAATGTTATTTTCTCGTAATTAATGAAAAAGAAAAAATGGTTAAAGAAAAGTTATGACTAAAATATATAAAATTATACATTCATATAAAATTTTAGAAAATATAGAAACGTGATGGTTACTGGTACAGTATCCCTATTCGCATAACCATATCCCAAACGGCTTGGAAAATTTTGAGTTTCCCGATAATCCGTCCCCATACTCAATATCTATATTTAAATCTTGCCCAAATGGATGGGTAACAACATTGATCAGGTTTTACGAATGAAATGCCATCCCTAGCTACAAGTTCAATCCGCCAAATGCGTTTGTTTTTCTTGTATGCTTAGGTATAAATATGATATTAATCTATCTTATGTGGTTAGGTATATAGTAGGTATATGTTATTAACCTATCCTGTATGCGTAGGTACATGTTATTTATCTGTGTTAACTGATTTGGGAATACGATTTTCTCTCGAATGTTTTAACATTTTCCCCTAAAGTGCTATGCATGTATTCTCGACACAAAGCAGAACTTTTGATTAGGCATGCGCAAGTAATTAAAATCAGAATTTGTTTTTTATTTTTACAGAAAGTATCCCAACACACCATCCGCAGCCCCACCCACCCCAACCCAAAGCCACATACACTCCTCAAACCCTAGCCGGCAACACATGGAGAAGCATGCATGTCGACACACGTAAAAAAATGTGATTCCATTCTTCACAGCATGCATGCTGCATGAAGAGCATAACTGAACTTTATAGAGGGAAACGAGAGTTTTAACCAAGGAAACCCAAAAAAAAAAAAAAGAAAGAAGAAAAGAAAGGAATATAACTGAACTTTATAAAGGGATTCAGATCTTTTGCATGCATTTCGACACGAGGAGAAACATGCATTTCGACACGAGGAGAAACATGCATTTCGACACAAGGAGAATCATGCATTTCGACACGATGTGAAGCATGCATTTCTCTTTATTTACTGAAAAAATTGTTAAATTTAAGTAATGTTTGCCGGGGTGTTAAAGAAAGTGACAAGTAGCCTTGGCCAAGCCTGAAGTTTTGAGGAAGTTTGCATGCATCTATATATATATATATATTGTAAAAACTGTGGAGACCTTACTTCTGCCATTAAGAATTCGAGTTATGCGCTAGTGTGCAAGTTGTTTGTGAAATTCTTGAGGAAGCTAAACTAAACTAATTGAACTAGAAATGATAGAATCCCAATGCCGGTAACATTGACTCTATCGTCAATGGTGTAGCATATCATATATATCTAAGGGTATGAGTTTTGGGAAGAAATGGAATTGGTGATGGCGGCAAAGGCATAAGATATTATCCGGTCTAACGAAACTTCTCCATGTTGGATTTTCGTTTAAACAACACCAATCCACAACCAGCAGGCAACTTTTTTTTTTTTCCTATTTTTTTCCTTGTTACACTGACTAATAGCTATTTACAGTATGTGAGAGATTTTGAAGGCCGGGTATTCAAATGATACTTTACATGTTATAATATAAGTAGAACAAATGATGTGAATTCTAAACTAAAATTATTTTCCGTATTTGTGTCGAAGTATGATATTTAACGAGTTGTAACAAAACAAATACAATGATTGTGACTTGCACAACGTAGGCTTGACTTTTGATGCCTCTCAACATACAAAATCCATGCAGGGTGGTTTTGAACCCTCCTTCGTCAAGGATTTTCTCCTAGCGAAAAGAGTACATCGTCGTTCGTGTGCTTGGGTGCATTGTAACGCGGTAAATCCCCGAGGTCAATCGTACTAGAATCGATTGGTATTTTGATTTCAGGACCTCCAGCTACCTGATACGGTTCTTGTACAATAGTCATATCCCTCAGTGTATCTGCACCAAGTGCCATTGAAGTCTCCAATTGTTGGTTAGCAACGTCACCATAATCGTCATCGACAGCAGGATCTCGGTCCCAAATATGATATACCCCTATGTGCTCAATCTTCTGAACTACTTTCCATCCCCTCCCGACCTTAGGGTCATTTATATAGAAAATTTGTTTAGCCATCGTTGCCAAAATGTAAGGGTCGTCGTTATACCAACATCTGTTAGTGTTGACCAATAGCAAACCATCGTCTCGCTTAACACCTCCAACCTGACGTGGGTTTGTATCAAACTAGCGACACTTAAAGAGGATAACTTGACACCAGTCTTTGTAAAGCAATTGCACAACACTTGTCAGTTTTCCATAGAAATCAATGTCTGCAATGTCGCCCGCACCCGGTACATATACCCCACTATTTTGCGTACAAAGTTTGTCATCGCGATCAGCTGCCAAAAACTTGATGCCATTTACATGACAACCAGAATACAATTTTGTGCTTAGGGGCCCAATCGTCAAGTTGTACAATTCTTCATTGTAAGAGGGCGAATTAATTTCTTCAATTTCTTCACCTAAATAAAAGAGCAAAAGATGTCATATTAGTTTAACATTTACAATTATGTAAAAAACCCAAACACGAACAACATAAATTTTCACGAAACCATCAAGGAAACAATTCATGATGCTTTTTGGCATATAAATGTGAAGGATGTTCCCGCTTTATCAACCCTTCATGCTCATCTAGGTACGTAATTTTCTCATCACAATTGTTAAGTACAAACCAATGTGCTACCTCCATGTCCTTTTTGTCAAACGCTTCCCTTCTGATTGGTTCGCCACATGGTCGTGCAATTTAGGAAAAACAGATTTTTTTTTCACTTTTCACACCACCATCATTATTGCGTTGCTGTCGGTTGAACATAGTCTCAACGTCTTGTAGGTACATTGCACAAAATGTAAGGGACTCAAAGCTGACCCATGCCTCCACGATTGATCCTTCGGGCTTTGCCCTGTTCCGTACACTCTTTTTTAATTCACCCAGTAGTCTGCATCAATAAACAAATTATCGTATAAAATTAGTGTAATTATACATGCATCATGAACTAAAGTATTTATGGCGATTATATACCTTTCAATCGAATACATCCATCAATGGTTGACGGATCCGGCTAGAAGTGCCTCATCCGATAAGTGAATCATCATGTGGATCATGCTTGTGAAGAAAGCTGGAGGAAATATTTGTTCAAACTTGCATAGCACTTCAATAATATTGTCGCACAACTGTTCAACCTCGAACTTCCACAAAGTTTTTGCAGTTAATTGAGAAAAATATCTCGCCAACAACATAATCGGCTTCTCCATGTCTTCGGGCAAGAGGTGTCGAATTCCCACTGGGAGAAGGCGTTGAAGTATGACATGACAATCATGATTCTTGAGGCCAAAAAATTTACCTCCATCCACGTTTTCGCAAAGGCTGATGTTTGAAGCATACCCATCTGGAAACTTTACAGAAGATAGAAACTGCAAAAACTCTTTCCTCTTTTCCGGTTTCACCGAAAACGATGCAAGCTTATTTCTGGTTATTTCTTCGTCCCTCGCCATCCATAAACCTGGTCTAATGCTCATTTTTTCTAGATCGATCTGAGCTTTTATTGTGTCCTTTGTTTTTCCCTCGATGTCCAGTATAGTTCCGACTAGTGTATCAAACACATTTTTCTCAATATGCATTACATTGATGTTG
Source organism: Malus fusca (assembly GCA_035220775.1). Lineage (NCBI taxonomy): Eukaryota > Viridiplantae > Streptophyta > Magnoliopsida > Rosales > Rosaceae > Malus > Malus fusca. The sequence goes on from CM069069.1 coordinate 8,657,702, forward strand.
TGTCTCAATTTTAATTTGGACCAGTACAGAAGCTTGAACAACCTTGTCTTGTGTGTCCAGTTTAGATGTGTGTCCGGTCTTATCTTATTTATGGACTTGCCCAATGGAGCAAAATCCAACCGATTCACCTGAGCCAAAATTTCATCGCCGGACCATTCTCTAGGTCTTGGCCTAAGCTATGTGCTGTTGAAGAAGGCTGTCTCATTCTGACTCCACTCGTGGTCCCACGACAACCACCTACAATACCCTAGGTAACAAACTTTTCCCGCGTGCCAACTAGACGTCGTGTTTTTTTTGCAAACTGGGCATGCGTAGTAGCCCTTAGTGCTCCACCCAGACATCATAGCGTACGCAGGAAAATCGTTTATAGTCCACGTCATGGCTTCTCTCAAAGTGAACATCTTCCCAGTAGATTTATCGTACATAGGAACACGGTTTTCCCATAATTATTTTAGTTCATCAACTAACGGTTGTAAATACATATCAATACACATGCCGTGATCTTTGGTTATTAATAACGTCATCATCATAAATTATTTTTTCATGCACGTCCAAGGTGGCAAATTATACAAAATTGCGAAGATTGACCAAATGTTGTGGTATTGGTTTAGAACCCCGAACGGATTAAACCTGTTCGTCGTAAGTCCCAATCGAACGTGCAAATTCGAGGTACAACCGATCAAACTCTTTCCAGGCCTCTCCATCTGCAGGATGTCTCATAACATCGTCATCCACCTGTCTGTCCCTATGCCACCTCATGTCGCTTGCAGTGTGCGTCGACATATACAATCGCTGCAACCTGGGCTTTAATGGGATATAACACATAACTTTTTGTGGAATCTTCATTCTTCTATTCTGAGATGTCATTTTAAACCGCGACACATTACATATAGGGCATTTATCCAACGCTTTATTTTCTTTGTAGAACAAAATGTAATTATTTTTACACGCGTGAACTTTTTCATATCCCAATTCAAGACCACTCAGCACCTTCTTTTCACTTTTATGATCTTTAGGAAGACAATTGTCCTTTGGAAGCATTCTCTTAAAAACCCCCAAAAAGTAATCAAAACACTGGTTCGACATACAAAACTTTGGTTTTCCATGCATCAACTCAACAATGGCCGTGAGCATTGAAAATCCTTCCAACCGGGGTATAATTCTTGCTTTGCACTTTTTAATAGTTTTTCGTATTTTTCGAATGCTTCATTGTCCATGGTGAGAGGGACGTCATCTTCTACTTCCACATTCGTATTCGAATTAGCGGTTGGAAAAACATCATTGATAATGTCCACAATTTGATCATTTGGATCCACAACAGAGTCAACTGTATCCACTACTCGGGTGGTGTCGGAGGATGAAGCGTATTGTATTTGTTCTCCATGATGATTCCACGTAGTATAGGTTTCCATCATTCCATTTCTCACCAAATGGTATCAAACAGTTTCAAAATATTCAATCATTAAGTTGTTACACTTTTTACAAAGACACCGAATTTGAGTTAAACTGCGGTTGTTTGCAATTGCAAAATCGATGAACTGATTTATTCCATCCAAATATTCATCAGCACATTTGTTAGGATTATGTATCCACTGTTTGTCCATTTCACCTGCAAACAAAATTTTTTTACAAGGGTTACAACAACTTCAATTATGACATGCCACCTTATGCCTCCGGTATGGGTCCTATCTCATTCGAGAATGCATAGTTATGTGCTGTAATTTACGGTTCCAACACATTAGAGTTCGAGCATGGGAAAAATTCGGCAGCATCTCCCTGCAGTTCTTCAAGTGCACAACGTAGATACAAAAAGCTACGAAGCACCCGAAGAACGTAAAGAGATGCTACCACATTTCCCACGTTCAAATTCTAATGCGTGAACCGCAAACTACAACATGTAAATGTGCAATCTCAAACTGTCCAAAAATTTGGGACAATTCAAGAATTAATTGGATTGCAGTCATGCTTTCGCATCCATTCGCGAAATCTAACTAATTCTTAAATGAGAAACTAAGCTCATATGAACATTGCAAACCATTTTTTGTACATCCATACAAAAATGATTGCATAAAAATACACAAACTCACAACACCTATAAACTACATACAACACAATTTAAATGAATGGAAATTAGATAACTTAGTTAAGAAAAATTATACCTCAAACTGTTGGAAATTGCACTAGGGGAAAGCAGCTGCTACAATTGTTTTGCAACTTCTGCCTTCCTGCAGTCTGGTTAAGTTCAGTAAAGTGAAGAACTTTTGCACGACGCAACCATCATCGCGTAAAACCTTGGGCTTCCACATTTTTGGCGCCATTCGACTATGATTTCCAGGGATTTTTGAACCCATTGCGCGACAAACTATAGTTCGTCGCGCTTTTTTTTTAATTTTTTTTTTGACATTGACGTGGCCTTCAACTTTTTGCGCGCCTTTGACTTCCCGGGTTTTTTAAACCCATTGCGCGACGAACTACGATTCATTGCGCGTGTATATATATATTTTTTTTTTGGGATATTGACAACATTTTTCCATTAACTCTTTAAATTTTTTCAAACCACATACATATTTAATAAATAATACCATTTGTGCATATTTAATTAATATACTTACTTATTAAAATGCATTAATTTCATTCACAATAAACCCTAATAAAAAAATTTCATACTAAAAAAACTTAAAATTCATATATAATTATTAAATAAGCAATAATATTAAAATAAGAAATCCTATTCTACTCATCTGCCGGTACTTCTGGTTCTTGTTGTAGTGCTGCAGCGCGTTCATTATCAAACTTGCACTCCCGGAATCTCGACTTGAACACATTGTCGATAGCCTTCATCAGATTTGGGTCATTTTTGTCAATGTCCTAATTGGCCTGTCATGCAAAATTTAATAAATTAAAATCTCACTATTATATTATATTTAACAAGCATAATTATTATTTAACTAATGAAATTAGCACATACAGCTAATTCATCAATCATGTGCATCTTCAGCTCCTCGGGGATGGCTCTCCAAGACTCCCAATCTGCAGCACATTTGGTACGCACCATTGCTCCTACATCAGATGAAAAGCTGACGTGCTTAACTGACTTCACAACCCCTATTATTTCGTCCGCAGTGATTCGGTAACGGCTCCCCCCATATGTGTGTCGGACCCGTACCGCAGCTTTTTTCTTCTTGTCTATCAACAAAAAATAGGTTCATAATACCTAAGCTAAATAAAAACTTTATAAAAAATGCAAAAATTTCAACGCAAACCGTTTCCAGAACCTTCTCCATCTATTGCCTTTGATGAACGTGCATCTTTGTCGGCCATCGTACCAACACTCAAAGAACGAACTAATTATAATCATCAGAATTGCAAAGCGTTATCGAAACGAATTGTGAAGAATAAGGACAACATAAGCACATATTTATAGGAAGGTTAGGGACTTTGCTTGATGAAAGGTTTGTCGCAAACACATGCAGTAAATACAGTATTTATTTCTCTGATTCAGATGCACCAAATATGTTGACCTATAACTAAACGCCCTTGCGCAACGAAACCTTTGTCGCGCAAGAGTTTGCACAACGACATCTTTGTCGTGCAAAGGTTTTAGCGACGAACCTATTGTAATTATAAAGTTCACGTAAACATAGATATCTATGTTTACATAAACTTTATAATTACCAACAAATTTTCAGTTACAATATGTATTCTAAAAATAATTACTACCTTAAATAAATTGATATTATATTCCATTCAATTAATACATTAAATAATTAATACCTTAAATGAATTGATATTATATTCCATTCACTTAATACACTAAATCATTAATACCTTAAATAAATTATATTATATTCCATTCAATTAATACCTTAAATAAATTAGTATTATATTCCATTCAATTAATACCTTAAATAAATTGATATTATACTCCATTCAATTATTTAAATAACCAAACATCAATTAAAACATAATTAAGTCCAAATACATAACTTATAAAAAGTACCTTAAATTTAAATATTGTCATACAAAACATAAATTTAAAACTACTGTTTCGATGGTCCTCCATTCCGCTGGACTTCATAACGCCACCTATTGTAACCTCCCTCCAATGCATCCTCCATCAACTTCATCAACTGTTCGTTCGTATCATCATCAAGAGTATACTTACACTGTTACACATATATGCAAATAATTAATTCTAACATATAACAAAAAATTTCACAAAATTAATTATTGATCCATCAACAATATACTTACTAATAATTCATCCATTACCGCCTTCTTTGCATTCTCCAGCACATATTTCCAGGAACGTCACTCAGCAATAGGACAATTGTTCCCCATGGCTACAGCAATCGCATGCGTGAACTGAAAATGTTGCATCAAATCATTCGGGTCGGCGTCGGTCACGTTATCATCCTTGTTTTTATCCTCCATTTCAACACGAACAGAATTGTGAAGAATAAGGAGAACATAATTGTGAAGAAAAGGGAGAGCAGAAGCGCATATTTATAGGAAGGATAGGGCCTTTGTACGACGAAGGCTTTGTCGCGCAAAGACCTCACTAAATACTTTTAGATTCTGTTGATTCACATGCACTGAATGCTCTGACTGAAAACTGACTGTAACTTGCGCGACAAAGCCTTTGTCACGCAAGTGTTCCTCGGTTTCCTAAGCGTTGAATGTTCTGCCCAAGAAAATGAACAAGCTTTGCGCGACGAAGCCTTTGTTGCGCAAAGATATAACGGGAAAATCTTCGTCGCGCGTTAGGTTTCCCACCAAAAAAATAAATCTCGTTTTTCTTGTTGGCTTTGCGCGACGAACATGTTTTTTATCGGCGTGCAAAAGGTTTTGGACGATTAAGTGCTCTATCGCGTAAAGTTCATTACCCTTGCATGACGAAGGTTTGTTCATCGTTGCGCAAGGTCTCATTGCGTGACGAAATTTGCTTTGTCACGCAAGTAGTTTTTTGTACTAGTGGATGCGGTTTTGACAAAATCCAAACAAGTATAGAATCATACTCGTGAAGTCTGATGATATTCGATAACAAAAAACTCTCAATCTGAAAATTGATTGCTTCTTTGAAGGAATGAGTTCTGAATCTCTGATAGACATGTAACCCCATGAAAATGTTGCAACTATGAACAAAGAATTCAACTTAAATGTGAGAACCAAAACCACATAGAAGACCAAGTACAAAATTTTCAAAAAATAAAAAGTGAAGAAATAGAGGCAATGAGTTGAATCACCATTCAAATGTGATTTCAGTTGGGCATTTAATCAAACTTCTTATAGGCGAATACAAGCTTCGCAATTGAAAACCCACAAAATAAAAATTATGTAAGCACAAAGGATTATATGTACCATCATATTTCATTTCTTGTGGAGGCGGGTCTGCCTTACTCTGGATAGTTTTAGAGTAAGCTGGAGGAATATGCAATTCAGACTGGTAGTGCTGCTCCAATGTGTTGCTTGGGCTGGCTTGCGCCCAGCTGCTTAGCATGCTAGTTTTGGGATTGTTCTATTTTATGAAAAATTGGAAAAAGAAGAATATTGAAGCTCTGCATCGTATCTTTCCAAGTGTATATGGCATGTCACTGAGAAGCCTTTGAAATTTTCGTTTTTCCCTAGATGTGCAGTTCTGACAAAAATGTAGTTTTGCCTGTTTTTATTTGAAAAACTGGAAGGATTAATCGTGTAGAAAATTATGAAAGTTTGACATTATAATTTTCAGTGTCTTAGCTTTCGTGTCCAACTAGACCTGTGTCGAAATTCATATGCAAAGTCGATTTTCTGTTAAAAATCATCCAAGAAAGAATGGTGTGATGTGTGTTATATTGTGAACCATTCTTGATGAATAGGCTATGGTGGGGCATTAAGGAGATAAGTTCTCCATGGATGTGTCTACACGTAGACCGCGGCGAATATGACAGAATATGCCTGTGGTAGAGCATTATCTTTAGTTGTCATTGGTTAGAGTATTTATACAGGTCTTGAGAGTTCTTGTAGGGAAAGTAATCCTAATTAAATTGGGAGACTATCTCTGAGGAAATCTACGATAAGATATCCAATCTTCCTAGGATTACGTTGCCTATTTCCCAATATATCCTAATTTGACTTGAATTAGGGTTTTCAAACTTGGTTGGCAAGTAATATCTTCAGTGGGCTTAAGCCTAGTATGGCGGACTAAGAATGTAGGACTATGCTTCATGGGCTACGAGCCTTTTGATCATTTTTGCTACCCAGGTGCCATGTGTCATGGTTCCAGAAAATTTTGGTCCCCCACACTTCAAGTGTTTTTCGATGACTCACTTGCATTTTTACTAGAGATTGATTCCAAAAACATTTTCACTAGAAACACTTTCAGCCATTTTAAACAGTTCCAAATGAACCCTTAGTATATTTTGGTTAAGGAATCACTAGCTAGTATAACGTGGCCTAAGGCCATTGATTATCTATGGCAACTTTTTGGTCAAAGGCCATTGAGGGTAAGTGTACAGTTTAATTGAATACTCAACATTCAAAAACATTTATTTTCATAAATAGTACATTACATTCATATGGAATTCAACTGCGGAAGCGGTACTAGCCATAATGGCAATACAAATATAGAGAGACACACACTAACAACATATACAACAAACTCATAATGAGTTGTTGCAACTTATTCCAAATCAGAAAGAGTGAAGTTGAAAAAACTAAAAACAAGCCCCACAACATTCATCATTTGAAGTTACACCTGATAGAGAAAATCAGCGTCTCCAACATTGTTGGCCAAAATATTTGAACTTCCTTTGCGCTTCTTGAGGAAATTTTTGAACCAATAGGTCGAAAGTTTTGGGTACCTTTGGAGTCCATTGTCATAATCCACATAGTTAATACCAAATCGAACTGTGTAGCCTTCACTCCATTCAAAGTTGTCTAAAATTGACCATGCAAAGTATCCTTTCACATTACTACCCTTCCTGCACCACAAAATAAATAAATAATGACTTGATATCACTGTAGTTGTTAAATAACTAAAATGCAATATAGTCATAATTAGTATTTCAACAAGCACTTACTTGATTGCTGCTTGAAGGTAACAGAGGTGGCGATTGTAGTAGTCAGTCCTATTGGTATCATAGAGGGCATCATCGAGTGATAAAGTGGAATTATTGACCTCATCAACGCCTGCAATATAATTCATTACATATGTATTTAGTACTTTCTCTCAAAAGAGAGATGTAGTTGGTTTTAAATTTAGATTTGGAATTCCTCAACTGTATTTTACATCAATATATACATATATATGTCAGAAATTAAAAAGTGAAATTAAGTGAGGCTTAAAAGTGTCAATTACCATTCTCAGTAATGTAAATGATTGGATCATCATACTTATTCTTCGTGTAGAGTACAAAATCGTGAATTCCTTTTGGATAAACATATAACCAGTCTGAAGCAGCCTGTAATACCATTTGAAGATATTTGAGATTGTTAGGAATTGTATAAAATTAATCCTTCAAATACAAATAACTTAACCTAAAATTTGATGTGTACCTGAGGACCAATAGGAATGCCATCACGTTCAGCTGCCATAACATATATGAATGCGATCAATATTAGAATGTAATAATTCTAAGATATTAATTAATTAGTTGGTAAAAGGTTTCAATTTGTACTCACTCAGTGTAGTAACATGTGGATCGTATAAGTAACTTGCAGGTTTAGAATAATTCTTAGGTACATCAGTTGCATATCTAGCAGAATAATAGTTCAATCCAACAAAATCAAAAGACCCAGTTAACATCTTGGATTCTTCTTCCGTGAATTTTGGCAATCGTTCTCTAACAAGGCATCGCATGTTGTACGGGTAGTCACCTCTTGTAATTGGATCCATAAACCTAAAAAGATGTGAAAATCCAATAATCAACTTTATAAGTCATAAAAAAGAAATATAACCCAATTGATTTATAAATTAATAATACACTTGCCATCCAAACATAAAATCCAAAGCTCGATTTGCAGCATCTATATCTTCCTTTGCATCTGAAACAGGCTCATACCAATGTGACACTAGTGTTATTCCTATCACCCCATTTTGATATGCCTACAAAGAAAATTCAAAAAATTATTTCATTAGTGCCATACAAACTCCAAACTGTTTACCTCGCTATACTAAAGAGGTTTCCTCTTGTGGTGGAACCTAATACTAGTGACTCGTAGAGATTTTAGAAAAAAAAAGAAGAGGAACTAACTAGTTAATTCATTATACCTGAAATTTATCCTTGTACATTTTTACAGCAGCTGCATGAGCAAGGAGTTGGTGGTGTGTTACCAAATAGGGTTCAGTAGCCGAATCTCCACCGAGGCAGGTTGGGTCTTGCCAAGCGGAGCATCGTCCCGGTGCGTGGATCCCGATTGTATATGCATGGTTACTGAAGGTAAATGGCTCATTCAACGTTATCCAGTGCTTCACCCGATCACCAAAAAGTGAAAAACAAAGTTTTGCGTAGTCTTTAAAGTCATCGCTGTGTGTACAAATTTCAAAACATTTTTGTTAGATGCAGTACGTTTTATTTAATTAAGCAAATGATCATATTATACTTGAGATAAAATTTGTTTACTTACACAATACGAGCGCTTAAGAAACCACCATATGCATCTTCTAACGCTTGGGGAACATCCCAGTGAAAGATTGTCACAAATGGTTGTATGCCTATATATATAACATTATCGGAATGAAAAAATTAATAGTTTGATTCAATATTGTTTTATGAGTGCACGTTATTAAACTCTAATTATATATGAATGGATGGGATGATATATGAGATTAGATGGGATGGATGATATATGAGATTAGGTAGCTTTATCACCATTGCCAAGGAGTTCATTGATGAGATTGTCGTAATATTCAATTCCTTTCCTGTTGACACCCCCACTTAGCGTGCCATCTAATAATTAGAACAAAATAATCAAGTGAGTTAATACCTATCTATATATCGAAATCGAATTAAGTAAAACAGGTTAATCGATGAAGTAATTGGTCCCAAATCAAGTATATGGATGTGGATGTCAACATTACTTGGTAACAATCTGGGCCATGAGATAGAGAATCTATAAGCATCCAACTTCATATCCTTCATAATTGCTACATCTTTCTGTAATGACAAGAAAGGCATACATAATTATAAGAAAGAAGCTAAAAATTAATTAAGGATCTTATGTTTCAATGTGCTCTTCAACTTCATAGTGGGAATTTAGGGTTGGAGAATAATATTATTCCTTGATTGACAACCTTATAGAGGTGGTATTGATCAATGGCGACATCTCCATTGCTGCGATCAACAATTTTTTCTGTCATTAACCATAGAAGTTTTTATTATTTAGAGCATGAAGATAGTAGGAATCATAGAATGAGAACTATTATATATGTCCATGTAATGCATGTATAGTCCATATGTATCGAAAAATATACAGACATATACTACATGCCCAAGGGTATTTGATGATAATATGTAGAAGACTATAACCTGGATGGTTGTGGGTGAAGGTGTCCCATATGCTTGGTCCTCTACCATCTTCGTTCCATGCACCTTCTACCTGAAATATGCATATGCACATTCAAACTGAAGATGTCAATATTCATGCTTGGAATCAAACTGAAATGTGCATGTGTGTGTGTGTGTGTGTGTGTGTGTGTGTGTGTGTATGCTATAGTTTTTCTGACATTGAAATCAAATTAGACCTATGTGATTATATGAAACTCAAATTAATTAAGGGGTAATTAAATAGCTAAGCCCTAGCAGGGACTGGCCTGGTAAGCTGCTGAAGCTGCACCAAAGACGAACCCTGGTTTTAGAGCATCAAACTTGGTCCTGTCAAGTGAGTTACAGACAATGGGTCGATCTGGGTTAGCAGCTTTGGTGTTTGTCAATGCAAAGCCATTGAGTAGCAAGACACACAAGAGCAAAGAGCCTAACTCATGCATTGCCATAGTTAACTGGAGGGGTTTTGGTGATCGAGATAGCTAGGTTGGTTCTTCCCTGCATATTGCATGGGGTTTATATAGTGGGCTACGTACCACGTCTAAACGTCAGAATAATTGATAAGCATTTATTTACTAGAATTTGATAAACACGGGCAGGCTTTAAAAAAGTGAAGACCACTTAAAAGTCCAAAGCAAAAAATACTTTTGTAACAATAATAATTAAATATGAATACTGTTGGGATAATACATATTTATACAAAAAACTAAATATACTTTTGTAACAATAATAATTAAATATGAATACGTTTGCAATATTATATATATTTTATAAGTAAATAATTTCTCAAGCATGTATATAACGTAAAACTTTGGTGGATTGGTTTTGGGAAATATATCAAGGAATGGAATTAAGTAAAGAGAAATATTTATAAAAAAATTAAAAATTGAAAAGTGGAGAAACGCAGTTCAAGATACTGTAGGATATGATACTTTTTCATCTTTAAACTTTTTATCCAGTTGGGACCTCACTAGCAAGCAGTGGCGGTACGTGCATGCATGGAATGGACCAGAAAAGTTAGAATCCGACCTCGCGGATCTTCTTTACGAAAATCTCGAAAATCCGTAAATCATGTTCGTTCATCGTACATTGTGCTGTCATAAATCAATTTAAATATTTTTATTTAAAATTAAACACAAACAGTACTTGATAAAAACTGATTGCACAATGTACGATGAACGGATATGACATAGATTCTCAGGATCCTCACTAAAAAAATCCAAAGAGGATCATGTTGGTAAAAGTTCAAAAGTATTTCAATGAATTTATAATTTGATAAAACCCTTCAACAATATTTTTGGAACGTGGCCATTGATTGTCTTCTTGCCAAATGTTTTCTACAATATGTAAACACCAATCAAACCCAGTTATCCAACTCGCAATGAACTATATGTATGCGCATGAATGCTTTCTTAATAAAATCACCTTCGAATAACTAATAGTTTTAACTTTTCAAGTTCAGTTTAGAAGTTTTAGAATTGAATTACCAATAAGGTTTTCCAAATTTTAAACTGCAGGCTGAATATTAAATTATTTTTCTATTTCAATTGATTGCTTCAGTCAACGGGCATAATTCGTGGTTACATTACATTTGACAACGGGCTATAGAATTTAATATTTTTTATCACATCCAGATTATTAACGAACATAGTGCCCGTGATTGATTGCAATTTACCACGGACATTGACCGTAGTAGATGAGCTTTTTTCTTCTAGTGTTCTAAGCTTAGATCTGTGTATGTTTTGATATATTTAACGTGTAACTTTTGTGTTGTAATTGGAATGATCTTCTCTTGATTGTTTTAGTATTTTATTCATAACGCTTATTTAGAAGAAGGATTTGTATAGAAACGGAGGTGTCTCAAAGCAATCATGCAATTGCATGTATAAAAGTTACAATGCATGATGGCTTGCTGGGTTTAGAAAATGGCAGTCACATTGGGGCCTCCGTTTCATATACGTTCCTCTTCTTATTTTTGGCGGGGCTATGCTATATATAGACTATTTCTGATTATGGTGCTGGTAGCATGTAAGTTGAGAATCACAGTAGCATAACAGAGTATGAAACTACGTGTATTGTTTAATTAACCAAAATTCAGAAGAAGAAAAAAAGATTGTTGAGATGACCACATACTAAGCAATGCATCTTCATTGACTTGGTTCTGGTATATATTGAGTTACAAGTTGTGTTTATAATAAGTGACCCTGTAAGACCTAATATGCAAAAATATAAAACACCCAAATAATAAAATAAATCTAAAATACTAATATTTTTCAACAATCCCATCAAACTCATGGTGGTAAATGACATGAGTTTGACAACAAACAAATGCGAATGCATACTCCGTTAGGTGGATATGGAAGCAGGCATATTCTATTTGGCGTTCTCCAACATATAGATTATTCAGGTAGGCATATTCATGCAGTTAGATGTTGGGAGTATAGAAATGAAACATATGAATGCCCCCCCACCACAAAACGAACAAGATTCTCTTATAACAAGTACAACAACAAACGAACATAAAATCAAATTTATCACCACGTATACAACGTTAAAAACTCTAACAACCGTTACTAAAGTGGTCACAAATCCAAGCACTTGAGTAGTTGTTGTTATAGACAATTGCAACATACTCTATATACAAACCCAACAACTTCAACATTTCTCACGCCACCCTTATTGGCCCGATTAACGAGAAGTACTTTCTTATCAACAAAACTTTTTTTCTCTCTTTTTTTTTTCTTTCCTTTTTTCTTTTCCCTTATCTCTTTTTTTCTCTTGTGGGAACAAGTGGAATGGACTCGATGCGGGTACAAATGAGGTGCGGTAGCATGCCTGGTGGGTGTGCTAATGCAAAATCGAATTCATGGGTTCATCAGATCACGACACAAGTGGTCAGATCGCGACACATGTGCGAGTTTGGTAAGGCAAAAATGACTGAAGTGGTTCGATGTGATCCCGTTTCGTAGTCTAGCAACAAGCCGTAATGGCAATTGGGTTCGTCGGGAACAGAAGAAGAATTTGCATCAGCAGTATCTAGGTAACGTGACATGGACAACGACGAATATTGTGCGGGTCGATACGAATGCAGCAGTGCAGCCAAAGTTAGTGGGAACGGTGGGTGCAAGATTGCGATACCACCATATCAAAGCACAGTAGTTACTAAGAGTTCGTCGATCAGCGGATTGGGACAAATGCAGTAGCAACAGTACCCAAGAAAACCTAATACTTAAAATATCTAATGGAAAATTTTCTATAGTCCTTAATTACTAATGTTCATTGGCTGAAACCTTATTAGTTTTTAGATTTTGATCGAAGTTCTTAACATTAATGTATTAATGAATTTACATGTAAGTTACATAGTTTTTTAAAATAAAAATTAGTAATTGATTTAGGATTTTAATACTCACACCCTTATTAACTCCTAATTAATTTTCATTTCAAAACATTTCCAAAATAAAAAAAAATTAGAATAAGTTTGTACCCATTAATTTTTTTATAAACAAAAACTTAATTCTTTAATCTTAAATCTACTCATTCGTATAATTTTTTAATTTTTTTAATCATGAATGTACCCATTCTTAAATATATCAATTTGTTATATGTGAAATGAATTATTTTTTAATATTGTACCCATTTTTTAATGTAAAATCCATTCATTTTTTTTCCTAATCCATTTTCTAAACTTATATGGGTACATTCTATTTCATTTGATTTCCTAATATCATGTGTCACATCCCGGCCCGGGGCGGACCACTTCCCGGGCCCGTTCCACCACCGTAGCGCGATATTGTCCGCTTTGGGCTTACCATTCCCTCACGGTTTTGTTTTTGGGAACTCACGAGCAACTTCCCAGTGGGTCACCCATCCTGGGAGTGCTCTGGCCTCCTTCTCGCTTAACTTTGGAGTTCTTACGGAACTCGAAGCCAGTGAGCTCCCAAAAGGCCTCGTGCTAGATAGGGATGAGAATATACATTTAAGGATCACTCCCCTGGGCGATGTGGGATGTTACAATCCACCCCCCTTAGGGGCCCGACGTCCTCGTCGGCACACTTCCGGCCAGGGATTGGCTCTGATACCATTTTGTCACATCCCGGCCCGGGGCGGACCACTTCCCGGGCCCGTTCCACCACCGTAGGACGATATTGTCCGCTTTGGGCTTACCATTCCCTCACGGTTTTGTTTTTGGGAACTCATGAGCAACTTCCCAGTGGGTCACCCATCCTGGGAGTGCTCTGGCCTCCTTCTCGCTTAACTTTGGAGTTCCTACGGAACTCGAAGCCAGTGAGCTCCCAAAAGGCCTCGTGCTAGGTAGGGATGTGAATATACATTTAAGGATCACTCCCCTGGGCGATGTGGGATGTTACATCATGTACCTTGTTTATATATACATACAATGTACTGGATAGTATAATTTATCCTTTAATATTTCTAATCCCACAAATTATGGATTTTATTTAAAATCTCATTAATATAAAGAACTACAAATTTCAATTTTTAATTTAAAAATATAATAACTTACATCGAAATACATTATTACATTAATGTCAATGACTTCAAACAAAAATTGAAAACCAACGGGGTTTCAGTCAATAAACATTAATAGTTAGGGACCGCATCCAAAGTATCTCTTAGCTAAAATACTCAAACAATCAAATAAACCTAAAATGCTAATATTTTCCAACACTGTTTTCTCTAAACACCATCGAGACTTGAAGAACTTTAATATTAGGGAATTTTAACGAAACACTCCGGGTACTGTTCATTTTAACGAAAAACCACATTTTTACTTTTAAAAAGTCACTCCTGATATTATTCACTTACAACATCTTTTGAGGTATTTTTAATTTTTGCAAAATTGACATTGAGATTTCAATTTTCGCAAATTGCATCATGATGTGTTTAATTGTATTAAATTTACACCTTTTCTCTTGTTGAACATCCGATCCTTCATTAAATTAATGAGTTCTTTTTGTGAAAATTCTTAAAGCATCTTCAATAGGGATGTCAGAAGAAAATTATCAAATGTAAATTTGAAAGTCTATGTGCCAATGTCAAATTTCTTCCAATTCATATCTTTATTTTTTTATTCAATTAATATTTGTAGGACCCATTCTTCAAAACAAATCAATCTAAACTACTTTTCATGATTTATGATTATGCATTACTAGGTAGATCTGTAAACGGGTCGGATTTATTGAGTTTGGGTCGATTTTAATCCAAATCGTTAATTTAACGGGTCACCAAAAACTCAACCCGTTTAGCTAACGGGTCACTTAAACTCAATCCGTTAATCTAATAAGTAACCCATTTGACCTGCTAACACCTAATAACAATTTCTTTTTATTTTGCATTCAAATACAAATTACACTTTAATCGAAATCACACATATTAATGAACAGTCTAACATTATATATATATGGGTAAATTACATAGTAGCCCCTCAAGTTTGAGGTTTATTACAACCTCATACAACATCTTTAAAACATTTCACTTTCATTCCTCATGTACTATTTTATTTCAAAATAACACATCCGTTAGATTTTCCATCCATTAGTCTGTTAAATGCTGACGTGGCTGCCACATTTGTGCTGATGTGGCTGCCACGTGACAAAAAATAATTTTTAATTTTTTTTTAAAAAAACCTAAATCTTCAAAAAAAAAAAAAAAAAAAACCTTAGAAAACCCAGATCCCACCACTTTCCCCCCGGCCGCCGAAACCCCATCCCTTTAGAAAACCCATAAGCAGCCATCAAGACCCCCATTCCCTTAAATTTCCCAACACACTCTCCTTCTCACTCTTACTCTCACCCAACACCTTCCCCACACCCCCAAAACCATGAAAGTACCTTCTATTTCTTCCTCCTCCTTCCCTCTGTTTCCCTCGACCTCTCCCGCTGCAACCTCTCCAGCCAAATCCCACCACAAATCTGCCACCTTTCTTCACTAATCCACCTCAATTTAAGCGGCAACGCCTTCCACGGCCCTCTCCAGCCCGCCATTTTCGAGCTTTACAACCTCAGGATCCTCGGCATCAGCCACAACGACTTCAAGTCGGATTTCTCGCCCGGGATTTTGAAGCTCAGTGGTGGTGGTGTGTCGTCGGTACGTGCGTGGTTGTGTAGATGGGTGCGTGCGTGGGTGTACTGTCGGGGAGAGAGTCCGAGAGAGAGATAGAGAGTGAAAGAGTGAGAGATCCGAGAGAGAAAAACCCCCCCCCCGGCCCTGCCGCGACCCGCGACCCACGACCCACGACCCACCTCCCTTCCCCCCGCTCCGCAGCGACCCACTTCCCTTCCCCCCCCCCCGGACCTTCTGACGACCTTCTCGCGAACTGGGCTTTTTTTTTTCTTTTTTTTTCTCTTTTTTTTTCTCCCTCTTCTTCTTCTTGTTGCAGGTTTTGGGGGGATGAACTGGGGTTTTTTTTTTCTTTTCCTCCCTCATCTTCTTCTTCTTCTTCTTGTTGCAGGTTTTTAGGTTCTAGGTTAGGGATAGGGATGTGGGTCGATTGGGGGGAGGTCGTTGGGGGGTGGGTGAGAGATAGTGGGTAGGGATTGCAGAGAGGAGAGGGGGAAGAAAGGGGATCTGGGTTAGGGTTTTTTTGTTTTTTTGTTTTTTTTTTTTTGTCTGAAGGTTTAGGTTTTTTTTAAAAAAAATTAAAAATTATTTTTTTTGCCACGTGGCAGCCACGTCAGCATTTAACAGACTAATGGATGGAAAATCTAACGGAGGTGTTATTTTGAAATAAAATAGTACATGATGTATGAAAGTGAAATGTTTTAAAGATGTTGTATGAGGTTGTAATAAACCTCAAACCTGAGGGGCTACTATGTAATTTACCCTATATATATATACGGAAGTTTTATTGACACTTCAAAAATCTTATTCTACACTCTTCATAAGTGTATTTTTCTTTCCAAATATAGAAAGTTTGAAGTGTACAATGAGATTTTTTGAGTGCCGATAACAATTATATATATATATATATATCAAATTAAAATTTTTTTTTTAAAAAAAAAGCCAAAGAAAAGGATGAGGTGTATCATCATCATCATCGCCATCATCAACTTCAATCATCTATCCAGCAGTAGTTATGGCGACCTGGTCAGAAAAATTCCATACCCAACTCCCATTTTTCTATTATTTTCATGCTATCCGGCACTAGTTTCTGGCAATTGGGTTTTCTTCATTTCGTCTCCAAGCTGTCTGCTGTATGAATATGAATTTTCCCCTTAGATTCTCATATGTTTTGTTTTGAAGTGGTTGGAGCTTATTGCTTTTAGTGTTAAATTGCTCGAGGACTTCAGAAGATTAGGCGGCTTTCATCAAAAGAGTAGAGAGCGAGAAGGCGCCAGAAGAAGGGGACGAACCAGAGCGCGGGGCTGCGAGTGTGAGTCGGCCAGGTTTATTTTTTTAAGGGAACCTTAAACCGTTCAATTTTACGAAAATTCTATTTTTACATTAAAAAAATCAATTATGATACTATTTACTTTACCATTTAAAATTTAAAATTTTCAAGCTCTTATTATTATTATTATTTTTACATTTAACAGATGTTATCGGGTGCTAACAGATCTCGCGGGTTGACCAAAACTAACTCATTATGTAACGGATAATTAACGGGTTCATCCGTTAACAACCCAGCATCTATCCAAATACTAATTTAAACGGGTGACTTAGCCAGGTGTAAAATGTCAGGTCTATTACTAGGACTCAACAACAAAACTTTTTTTTAAAAATAAAAGAGATTATATTTTTTTTATATGTCAAAATTGACAGCACACAATCTTTATGTTAATTCATGTAGAATTGACAAATCAATTAAAACTTATATCTACTTTCAAATTTAATTACATAACACTCTACTTAGAATAGGCGTCTCTTTTGAAAATGCTCAAATTTAATAAATTATCATACAATTTATTTGACCAATACACAAATGAATACAATTTCAATATCTCAACGTGGTGTATGTGAGAATTAAAATTTCTTGATCTATTTTAAAAAATCAGCCCATATATGAGGTGTGAAAATGTAGTTTACTCAACATGATTAAAGATATGGAATGAGGATCCTCTCCGAATCTTCTTTGTGAGGATTCAAGAGATTCTTAAATCGTGTCGGTTCATTATACATCATGCGGTCAGAAATTATTTTAAATATTTTTATTTAAAATTAAACATAAACAGTACATGAAGAAAACTAATCGCACAATGTACGATAAACGAACATGATGTAAGGATTCCCAATATCCTCATAAAGAGGATCCGAAAAGGATCCTCCTACAAAGATATGTACCAGCGGAAGGGCCTTTTCTCTCTTTTTCCTTTCTTAAAGCATCCAAACCCCACTGCAAGTGACGGATCTGGATTGTTTACCCTTCTCATCTCATACCCTTTATATCTCCTTTTATTTTTGTGGTCATGATTAAGTCACGTTAACATTTTATATTGATTTTTTTTATAGAAATAATAAAATAAAAAACAATAAGAATATAAAATGTTGACATGACTTAATCATGATCATATAAATAAAAAAATATGTGAAGGGTATGAAATGAAAGATGGCAGACAATCCAGGTCCGCAAGTGACATCCATCCGAAAATGGAATTCTATCTGAATTCAAATCTCACAAGACATAACCCAAACCCCTTAGCGACAACGACAGCTTGCTTTGATGTGACTCCACTTTTCATGACAGCAACTCATCAACTTTACCAAAAGAAAAAGAAGGGAAAGAGTGGGAATCTGATTTTTCATTCCACACGTGGAGTAATAGAACTGACATGCACGTTGAAGAAAAAAGTGTCGTGGCTAGTGATTTAGTGCCGGGGTTTTGTATACCCGGTGATTCGAATGGGCGGTGCGAGGTTTAGAGTTTGCTGGAAGAGGGAAGACTTTGATTGGGAACGGATTTTTCAATCTAAGGGCGTCTTGTCTTTGTGCAAACTAGATTTGGCCAGATTTTTAATTAAGAAACTGAAAATGGTAGGATAAAAATGTCAATATAGATGGTTCCAAAGGGGTTAGTTTTTAAAATTTCTCTAATAAGTATTGTTTGGAGTGTACGAGAAATGACACAACATGAGGAGGAGAAAGAAGTTCCTTCCCAAACAAGAAGGCTAAAGAGAAGATTGCTAGCACTCCATAGAATTATTTACTTACTAAAACGAGTACACTAATGCTATTAATTAGGCACACAAACTGACCACATATATTTGCAATAGTTGGGTCTAGATGTATTTTTTGGATAAACGATATTGTCTACACTAAAAGGATAGATGAGTGGACTAAGAGCCTGAGCCTCATAATAGGCTAGTAATAGTATGATTCAAATTCGTTTTTAACGAGAATCAAACCTAATATCTCTCAAATTCGCCTTTAGAGAGTGCGGTAGTAATGTTGTTAATTTTGTTTGTCTAAATCTCCATTAATTAATGAAACCTTCTTTGTCAACCAAAAGAGAATGAAAAAAACTACTTAGTCTTCTATCACACAAACAAAATGATGGGCAATAATGTAATTACACAAGTCTAAATTTTACTATTTTTTTATTGAAGTCTCACCTACAGGTAAGTTTTTTTATTGAAGTCTCACCTACAGATAATGTTAAAATACCTCAAATATTTAAAAAATTAAAAATTAAAAAAAAAAAACCAAAAACAAAAACCTTCCACTCCTCTACGTTCTCTCTCTCTCCCTCTCTCCTTCTCATTTTCTAAAAAAAATGTGTAGGTAAATGCTAGTTTTCTATTATTAAAAGAGCAAATGGTTTATTTCTCAAATATCCATTTTTTTAATGAAATACGATAACTACTTTATTGAGGAATACGTAATGAGATTACATATCCTGAGAGAGCATAACTAACTTTTAAAATTCTAATTAATTAGGTATATGCCATTAGAGCATAACTAATCTTTTTTTTTTATCGGATGATAATATTCACACTAATTAAGGGATGAGGGAATAGGTTAAGCCTTACAATGAGTTTGTCATAATAATGTAATTCAACTTCGTCTTTGACGAGAATCGAACCTAAAACCTCTCACTTACGAGTAGAGATAAATAGCACTAGACGTAGTACTATATGACAGAGTAGAACTAACTTTAACTTTTGTTTGTACCATACTTAAGGCTTTCGTATTTAGATCTCGTATAAATACTCGGGGGACTCAAATGTAATTATGTAATAAATGAAGGGGCAAATATGTAATAAGTGAGGAGCCCTTATTTTATAAAATGACCTATCACTCTCCTCATTAAGGGAGACCAATTCTTAGGCCTGACCCTCACCCTCTCAAAGCCTCACTCTTAGAAGCTCTCTCCCTCACAATCCTCTCAGAGAAATACAATATCAGTATGGACATAACCCAAACATTGGGGTGAACCACGATACATCTTGTGTTATTTACTTTCTTGCAGATTCACGGTCGGATTTACGTTGTTCCAAGACCTTCGGTTTTGTGCATCAACATTTGGCGACGTTTGTGGGAATTGACACGAAAAGTTATGTCGGTTCTCTCTCAATTTTTCACCTCCATCGTGAATCTGCAAAAACTCAGCAAGCCAAAAGCAGAAAAGCGGAGAAGAGGAGTATTAGAGATTCAAAAATGGACTCCATTAAGTCCTTCAAGGGCTACGGCAAATTCAAGGTGCTCGAAGAGCAGTCGTTCAAAAAAATAAAAAAAACCAGAGAAAAACGACGAAACCGAAACCCTTGAGAAAACCAAAACGACATGTCGATGGCGGAGGTCACCTTCTTCCACCTCCACGACCCCGACGACGAGCCTCCCCATCTCACCTACCGCGCCCGCCGCGACTTCGACCTCGACCTCTACTTCTCAGATCCCAATTTCCCGTCCTCCAATCCATCCATCCGTGCTCCCCGCATCGTTATCGTCCGCGAAGATGAATTCGACGACCCCAACGGCGACATCTTCTCCCAGTACCAATTCATCGTCCACGTCATCCGCAACGACGCCGCCCTCAAGAGAGCCCAAGCCTATCAGAGAAGAGGCTGTATCGAGCAGCAGCAGCAGCGGCCGCTCTTAACCATCAAAGTCGAGCTCGAGCAGCTCATCATCTCCATTTCTATCAGAAAACCTCGCTTCTTTCTTGGACAATTGTTCAGACGCTCTCTCACTGAGAAAACTTCACGCTTGCATTTTCACTCACGGCCTCGGAAACAATATATTTCTCGGCTGCAAGCTTCTGAATTGTTACGCAAGGTTCGACCTTTTATCAGATTCCAGATGGGTTTTCGACAAATCGTCAACGGGAATCTATCTCTCTGGAATGCAATCCTTGTTGGGTATTTCAGAGCTGGTCAATTCGACAAAGTTCTTCGGTGGTACGTATATTTGAGGCAGTGGAATATCTGGTTGGATAACGGCACCATTACGTTTGCTTTGAAAAGTTGTATCGAGTTAGGGGATTTGGGATTTGGACGAAGGATTCATGGGGATGCTTTGAAGTCTAGGTGTAGTTCAAATGGATTTGTGGGTTCGTCGCTTATGGGGTTGTACTCTCGATGTGGGTTTGTTAAAGATGCAGCTGAAGTGTTGGATGAAATTACTGAGAGAGATATTGTTGTCTACACGTCGATTATAACTGGTTATGGTCAGAGTTACAAGAGGTTGGCAGCTTCTCGCCAACTAGCTGCCTATTGAATCTTAATAAGTTGAAGCCCAAGCAACTTCTTCGTATTTAGTCTGACAGCAGATTGGTTTTGGAGATTTACAAGAAGTTGGCATACTCGATCAGCCTCCGGTTCATTATCACCAACTCCTCATTCGAGTCCTCTCTCTGCAACCAAATCAAACTGTCGGTGGTGAGATCGGACTGCGATGAAAAATGCCCAACAGGAGACACACGGGTCGACCGAGAAAAAGAGAAAAGCAAAAGTAAAAAAGGAAAAGCATTTATGGGTTGTCTTCCATTTGGGGGATCCAGGTGAAAGAAGCATTCCCATCCATTATTCTCACTTTCTTCGGATTCCCTTCTACTCATTCCTCTCGGCGCAGAGACGGACTGTAAAGATTAATTGGGTGCACATGCATGACAACAACGCACAGACAGAAAGCAAAAGCAGAAAGCAAAAGAGGATAAAAAGAAGCAGACATAATTGTGGTGGTGATGACATGCAGAAAAGGGAATTATGGTCGTGACCCATTGAGCAGAGGGTCGGATTTATTTTTTGAATGATGTAATTTATTTTTCTTATCTTTCGGAGATATCTGTATAAACCCTATTAGAGGGTAATAAAAAATAAAAAATAAAAAACAGCAAGCACAAAATAATGGGCTGAAATGTTATGTAGAGGGCGAAGGCCCATATGCCCAAAAAAGTCAGGCCCTCTATTATCACAAACTTAACACTTCTAGTTGAACATCATTTCACTTTGAGGACCGCCTCATATCAAGTATCAGTTCAAGACGACATCTAGTTACTTCGGCCCACACATAGACTGAATTTCAAGTCTCCAGTCAAAAGACTCTCTTGACTGAAGACTTATGGGACTACTGTTTGTACCATACTTAGGGCATCCGTATTTATATCTCGTATAAATACTCGGGGGACTCAAATGTAATTATGTAATAAATGAAGGGGCAAATATGTAATAAGTGGGGAGCCCTTATTCTATAAAAGGACCCCTCACTCTCCTCATTAAGGGAGGCCAATTCTTAGGCCTGACCCTCACCCTCTCAAAGCCTCACTCTCAGAGGCTTTCTCCCTCACAATCCTCTCAGAGAAATACAATATCAGTGTGGACGTAGCCTAAATATTAGGGTGAATCACGATACATCTTGTGTTATTTACTTTCTTGCAGATTCACCGTCGGATTTACGTTGTCCCAAGACATCCGGTTTTGTGCATCAACAACTTTAAAAAAATAAAATACATAATTTCTCTTTCCTTTTTTGAAACTCTTCTGACTTCATCTTCCACAAGCCACCAGAATAAAGAAAACCCCAGCAAAACTCTCCTCCCTCACTTTTAAATTCCTACGGATATCATTATCCCTCGTAAACTTGGGTTTGTTAATTAGTAAATATTGGATGGCTATTAATTTATTCTCGGATCCCCGTTGCATGTATAAAGTGGCCTGAAATGCTTTATATGTACGTTCCAATAACAAGATTATTGTCTTTGAACAAGGGAAATAGGATTGAAGTTTTGACAATTTATTAATAAAAAATTTATTTATTGATACAAAGCCCTCCATCTCAAATCTTCTAGGTCAGTACGAAAATCATTTATTTCTATAATTTCGGTTGAGTTGGGGTTGGGGAAGATGAGAGGGGTTAAAATAAAATCTGGTTCTTTCACTTAGTGTGAAAAATTAAAAATTAAGAACTGCAATGGTGAACTGAGCAAATTCGAGGGAAACAACGATGGGGAGTTTTTCTATTGATAATTTTTTTTTTTAACAAACGGTATTATCTACATTAAGGGAGTAGATGAGTGGGTTAAGTCTCACAATGAGATAGCAATAATGTGATTCAAATTCATCTTTAGCGAGATTCAAACCTAAGACCTCTCACTTATAGCAAGTGAAGATGAATATTACTAGACCATAGTACTAAGTTACTTCTATCGATAAAACTTAAACTTACACCTTTAATGTCACATCCCGGCCCGGGGCAGATCACTTACCGAGCCCGCTCCACCACCGTAGCACAATATTGTCCGTTTTGGGCCCTGACCACGCCCTCACGGTTTTGTTTTTGGGAACTCACGAGCAACTTCCCAGTGGGTCACCCATCATGGGAGTGCTCTGGCCACCTTCTCGCTTAACTTCGGAGTTCCAACGGAACCCGAAGCCAATGTGCTCCCAAAAGGCCTCGTGCTAGGTAGGGATGAAATATACATTTAAGGATCACTCCCCTGGGCGATGTGGGATGTTACAATCCACCCCTTTAGGGGCCCAACGTCCTCGTCGGCACACTTCCGGCCAGAGATTGGCTCTGATACCATTTGTCACATCTCGGCCCGGGGCGGATTACTTCCCGGGCCTGCTCCACCACCGTAGCACAATATTGTCCGCTTTGGGCCCTGACCACGCTCTCATGGTTTTGTTTTGAGAACTCACGAGCAACTTCTCAGTGGGTCACCCATCATAGGAGTGCTCTGGCCACCTTCTTGCTTAACTTCAGAGTTCCGACGGAACCCGAAGCCAGTGGGCTCCCAAAAAGCCTCGTGCTAGGTAGGGATGAGAATATACATTTAAGGATCACTCCCCTGAGCGATGTGGGATGTTACATTTAAATTAGTTAAGGTTCATTTAATTCTTATTCTGTATATAATAACAGTTTTTTGGATGAAAGTAAATTAAATATTTAGTAATAATTAATTGGCTTTAAGACTTAATCTTGACCATTTATTAATGGATAATGCTAAAGAGACCAAATTTTTAAATCATATAATATGGATGTTGATGATTGGATTATTACTTAAGTGTTGATTAATGTGTTTATTTTTTATTAGTGGCACATTATTTGATTTGCAATTTTGATTTAAAATTTTGGTCTGCCTAGCATCATCCTTTATTAATCTCAAGGTCAGAATGTCTAAATTCTCAAAAATTGTAGAATTCAAATTTCCATTGAAGTTGTACAAATTTTCTAGAATCAAAGTAAGAATGATATTGATTTCAAATAGGTCATTTTGATCTCAGTCTCTATTCCTCAATCGAAAGGGACATCAAATCTTGGATGAAAAGATCCTGAATAATTTCAGGTGGATCCTCGAACCATACTACTTCTTTACCAATTGACAAGGCAAACTGAACTAATTTATGAGCTACGCCATTACATTTTCTAGGGACATACATGAACTATTTAAATTGATAAGACAGCCGCTACCTGCAACACGCTACCACAAATAATACAATGGCAAAACAATCCCTAGATTGGTCGTCAATGGTAGCAAGAGTATGAGTAGAGTCACTCTCGACCACTATCTGTTGCACACCTAAACGCTCTGCTAACCGGAGTCCTTACCAAATTTCCATCAATTCGATGTGTGTTACGGACGCTATACCCTCTTTCCTCCAAGCACCGGTTACCACACAAAGTGTCCATACGAATCACGAATTACAACCCCCACACCGCCAAAGTTATTTGCAGATCGAGTGGCTCTGTCAACATTAATCTTAACCCAACCCTGGCACTTGCCATCTAACCAGCACGGGTTGTTTATTCACATTCGGCTTGGTGTTGAAATGTTGGAATTCCTGATACCACACTAGATAGAGATTTAGTAGAAAAATTAACTCATCGAAATTGGTAGTTTTCGGTATTGAATTTCTGTAGTGCATCACTATCGGATGTACTTGATTAATTAGTGAACGCAATGTCTTGAACTACTGAGCAGTTTGTGTAACCAAGACAATATTAATCACACTACACCATTTCAGACACCCAAAATTGCTCAGTTATGTTCATTTCGTCCCTGTCATGAGTGCTCTAGAGAATTAAGTCCTTCATAATTGTCATATGAACTGCCTCATTCCACCCTTAAGGTAGACTTCAAATTAAAAGTATCCTGCAATATCCCACTAATTTTTAAAAGGGTAAAAGACTGTTTACTACCCTCAAGTTTAGTGGTTTTCAACATTTAGTACATCAAATTTTTTTCGTCTCAGAGTCATACTTAAAGTGTAAATTTTGGGACAGTCTCATACATCCGTTAGTCAAACTGTTAAGTCTCCAATTAAATGTGACGTGGCGCCCATGTGGCCAATGACTGGGCGCCAGGTGGGTCGCCACGTGTGTCCGCGTGTTTTTTTTTTTTTTTTTTTTTTTGTAAGAGAGGGTTTCAGATAAAAAAAAAAATTCAAAATTCAAAAATAAAAAATCACGACCCCCAATCTTACCCAGAAAAGTGAAATAGTGAAAAAGTGAAAAGTGAAACCACTATTCACTCCCCCAGAAAATCGCGACCCCCCATCTCCGTCCGAAACCCTACCGTCACTCGACCTCGCCGTCGCTCCACCTCGCCGTTCGCTCGACCTCGCACGCCGTCGCTCTACCTCAAAATTCAAAAATCGCGACCCCCCATCTCACCCAGAAAAAGTGAAAAAGTGAAAAGTGAAACCACTTTTCACTCCCCAGAAAATCGCGACCCCCCATCTCGGTCCGAAACCCTACCCACGGGCCGTCACTCGACCTCGGCGTCGCTCCACGTCGCCGTCGCTGGACCTCGCACGCCGTCGCCCGACCTCGCATGCCATCGCTGGACCTCGCAAGCCGTCGCTCGACCTCGCACGCCGTCCTACGTTGCGCACACGTTTCTGGGAAAGATTGTCGTGAAGCCATCGCTGCCGATGGGGTGGGATAAAAGGAGGATCGAAGTGGGTGAAACACCACTTTATCGTAAGTAACCTACTTTTTTCGATTTTTCAATTTTGAATTTTAAGGATTAGGGATCTGTGAGTTCCATTGGTTTTGTTTTCAATCGTGGTCCCCGTGGTTTTGCTTTCAATTTTTCAATTGTTTGTCTTCAATCGTGGTCCCCGTGGTTTTGCTTTCAATTTTTCAATTGTTTGTCTTCAATCGTGGTCCCCATTGGTTTTGTTTTCACGTTTTTTCTATGGTTTCAGGAAAAAAGGTGGAACTGTAACCATGGTCCCCATGGTTTTGTTTTCACTTTTTTTCCTCATGGTCCTACTAGTGTTTTCACCTTTTTCCCCGTGTGCTCCAGGATTTTATGTTGTTTTCACCTTTCTCCTTGACTTTGCAGGCATGCCCGAATTATTTAGCCTTAAAATTAACCACGGTGGGAAGTGGTCTGAAAGTGCATATACGGGAGGGTTTGAGGCTTGGTTTGATTATGTAGACAAAGACTTCATGTCTTTTTTCGAGATTGATGAAATGGTTAAGGAGTTAGGATATGATGGGTTTATGTTGTATCACTATAGGATTCCTGGGATGTCTTATTGTGAGGGATTAAGGCTTATTGAACGGGACCAAGATGTGGGTGAAATGTGCAAGCATGTTCCAGGGGTTAGGGAAATAAAAATGTACCTAGAACATCTAAGTCCGAAAGAAGCTGCCTTGAAACATAAGCTTTTGATGAATCTAGATGAGAGTGCCATATTAAAAAAAGGTGTCATTATAGAAGATATTGAGGAATCGAGTGTGGCAATTTCGATTACAAAGGGAAATGGATCAAAACTGAAGAAGGGTAGAGCAAAAGGGGGTGCGGATGACTTAGAAAAACGGCTATGTCTTTTGAATGACATAGCCTACAATGGTGATGATGAACATGAGGCTGAAGCAACTGAGGGAGGACAAGGAAGTGGAGATGAGGCTGAAGCAACTGAGGGAGGACAAGGAAGTGGAGATGAGGCTGAAGATGGTCATCTCAATGCTGATGATGAAGGTGATGAAGGTGATGAAACTGAAGAAGGTCACGAAGCTGAAGAAGTTAATGAAGGGACCGAAGTAGAAGCTAATGAAGGTAAAATTTTTGAAACATTTATTTTTACAATTTTAATTTCAGTATTCAATTATTTTTGCAAAGTTTAGGTTTTTAACAAATATGCATTGTTTGTGGCAGTAAATGCAGAGGATGACACTACAGATAGTGAGTTTGTGGACAGTGACTACAGTTTGGAAGATGATGATCGCCGTGCAGTAGATGATACGGCTGTAGAAAATGTCGTTAGAGATGCTGAAAGGGTTGAAGGGGTTGCTGAAAGGGGTGAAGGGGTTGGGAACCAACATCCAGAAGACATTATTGATGCAAGGGATGTAGAAGACGTTCCCCTTGATGATAAGAGACAAGACTCAGATGGCCTGCACAGTGTTGACGATTCAGGTTCAGAATGTGATGAAAAGGTCATCTACCCTGAGTTTAATGAAGAAGCCGACAGGGATGATCCAAAGTTTGAAAAGGGATTAAAGTTCAGAGATGCTGCACAGTTGAGAGAGGCAGTGTGGTCTCACTCCATTAAGCACGGTGCACCTTTTATTAAGCTAAAAAGGAATGAGAAATGGAAGATTAGTGCAAGGTGTGAGAAAAACTGTCCATGGAGATTGTATGCTTCCAGGATGTACAATGAAGATTCAATCCAAGTGAAAACCTATGTTGGGAAACATGAATGTCCGAGGATTTGGAGGGAAAATCCTAACTGCAAAGTGGCATGGCTTGTGAAGAGGTATGTGGACAAGTTCAGACTCAACCCAAGCATGCCCATCACTACATTTGTGGAAACAGTGAAAGAGGAAAGAATGGTTGAGATCCACATCAAGACAGCCTACAGAGTGAGAGCACAGTGTTTGAAAATCATTGAGGGGAGTCATTTGGATCAATACACAAAGTTGTGGGAGTACTGTGATGAGCTTAGGAGGACAAACCCGGGTAGTACAGTTCAGATGAAGGTGCTGCCCTATGATGATGCTCATGTGATATTCCAGCGGATTTATATTTGTTTGGGGGCTTGCAAAAATGGATTTAAGAATGGATGTAGGCAGCTTGTAGGGTTGGATGGTTGTCACTTGAAGGGAGTGTTCAAGGGCCAGTTACTGTCTGCAGTGGGAATGGATGCAAATAACCAAACTTGGGTTATTGCATATGCTATAGTAGAGCTCGAGAACAAGGACAGTTGGGTTTGGTTTCTGGAACTGCTAGCTGCTGACTTGGGAATTGTGAACCAGCGTGCTTGGACTTTCATTTCTGACAAACAAAAGGGTTTAATACCAGCTTTTGAGAAGGTGCTGCCTAATTGTAATCATCGGTTCTGTGTTAGGCACTTATACACTAACTACAAGGCAGATAGGTTTAAAGGGAAAGGATTAAAGGATGCCTTGTGGAATGCTGCCAAGGCAACAACCATCGCTGATTTTAGGGAGAGTATGGCTGAGGTGAATAGGCTGAATGAAAAAGCTTATAAATGGTTGGAGAAGAGACCAGCCTTGCATTGGAGTAGGTCACACTTTGACACACACACTCAGTGTGACATTCTGTTAAACAACCTCTGTGAGAGCTTCAATTCTTTTATCCTAAGGTCTAGGGACAAGCCTATTATTACCATGCTGGAAACTATAAGAGTTTTATTGATGAAGAGGATATGGTTGAGAAGAGATGCAATGAGGAAGGATAAATGAGCTATCTGCCCAAAAATCCAGAAAAAGTTGGAGGAGTACAAACTGAAAAGCTCACACACTGTAGCTACATGGTCTGGAGGAGAAAAATTTGAAGTGGATGAAGGCAGAGGCAATGTATTTGTGGTGGATTTGAATTGGTGCACTTGCTCATGAAGAAGATGGGATTTGACAGGCTTTCCTTGCATTCATGGTTGCTCGGCCATCTATTATGCAAGGAGACAGCCTGAGGAATTTGTTTCCTCTTGGTACAAGAAGGAGAAGTACTTTGAAGCTTACGAAAACTTGATTCAACCCGTCCAAGGCATGAAATTTTGGGAACCATCTGAAAACAAATGCATTCTGCCTCCAACTTTTAAAAGGCAGCCGGGGAGACCAAAAAAGATGAGACATAGGGAGGTTGATGAAAATGAATTCAAGTTAAGCAAGAGAGGGCAAAAAAGTGTGAAATGTAGTGTTTGCAAGGCCTCGGGACACAACAAGGCCAGATGCCCTACCACTCATCCTCCTCCAGCTGCTAGAAAAGGAAGAAAAAGCAAGAAAAATAAGGTATAATTTTGATATTTTTTGTTGATTTTTCATTTCTTAAGTGAATTTGTTATTTGTGAAGTGTACTATCTGTCAGTGCTAATGCTATATGGGTTCATTACTTAGGCCTCAACATCTAAGGCATCACAACCCTCTCAGTCATCTCAGCCATGCACTCAGGAAGCTCCACAACCTTCATCTCAGCCAACTCAAGCCTCTCAAACTACTTCAAAGTCTACTGCAAGAGGTCAGAAAAGGAGGAGGAATGTTCCATGATGCTGCTTTAATGCTTTAGGTTGTTTAAGGGTTCATTTTGTTATAGTTGAATATGCCCTTAGTGTTTTGGACGGTTTTTTGGACAGATCTTTAGTGTTTTTGGAAGAACACCTTGACCCATTACTGTGAATTGGATGGTGTATATTGAACTTTGTTGTGAATTGAAAGTTGTTGAGAATTCAACTTTGTTGGTAGTTTAAATGATGAATTTGCATATTTAGAATTCAAAGTTTGTTTGGAATTGAATTTGCAGATTTGGAACGGAAAGTTGTGGTATTTTGCAGGGTGGTATTCAACTTTGTTGATTTTTTTTTTTCAAAAAATTTTGGCGGGAAAAAAGTGTAAGGTGCATGGTTGTGGGAAAAAAAAATTTGGCGGGAATTTTTTTTTTTTTTTTTTCACTAAAACCCTTCTTACAAAAAAAAAACACATGGACACACGTGGCGACCCACCTGGCGCCCAGTCATTGGCCACATGGGCGCCACGTCACAATTAACTGAAGACTTAACAGTTTGACTAACGGATGTATGAGACTGTCCCAAAATTTACACTTTAGGTATGACTCTGAGACGAAAAAAACTTGATGTACTAAATGTTGAAAACCACTAAACTTGAGGGTAGTAAACAGTCTTTTACCCTTTTTAAAAATTCCAAGTTATAGGAATCATTAAAACAAAGCTTAACATAACCCCACTAGTAAGCAACACTGTTATCCTCAAGGGTCATGGGTAACAGAGTATACCTATGTAGTGCTACATAATTCGAGTTATCATAATTTAGTTGTCATGTTTGAACCTAAATCTTTGAATCTCCAACCAACTATGTTAGGTTTCCATTATGATGATGGGCTTTTGATCCATTTTCCTCAATGACCAACTTACTATCTAACAAGCCTTTAATAATTGATAGCACTCAGTTGACTATCTCTTATGGTGTGCCTTCCATTTGATGAAATTATACTTCATTTAGAAATAGTTGTTTTGTGACGTTAAATCCTTTAAACAAATATTTTAGAACTTACAAAATAATTTGCTAATACTCAAACACATTCCTCCACATTTAAGGTATTTGCCAACAAGGTTCTCTAACATTTTAATACTTTAAAATACCTCAATCAACATCCTTACAAGACCAAAGTAATTCATTCAAATTTTGACAAAAGGCAACACCACTTACATTGTCACCACTTGAACGGATGAGTAACATGGACCGGAAAACTCACTAGCGGCTCCATTACATTACTAATTTTCTAGGAAGTACTCATCATTCTCCTTCGAAAATATTTGCAAAAGTATTAAACACACTAATTGTGAAATACCTTTGTTTTTTTTTTATGGCAATTTACATCTTTGGCTGTCAAACTGTTGAATTCTTTTGAAACTCAAATACTCACGTGCTGTCGTAGCTTTGACTGTTGCAACATATTAAAGAATTGGACCATACTAATTAAATTATGTAACATCCCACATTATCCATGAGAATGAATCATGTAAGCCTTATATGTATATTCTCATCTCTACCTAGTACGAGGCCTTTTGGGAGCTCACTGGCTTCAGGTTCCATCGGAACTCCGAAGTTAAGTGAGTTCGCGCGAGAGCAATTCCATGATGGGTGATCCATTGGAAAGTTCTTGTGTGAATTTCCAAAAACAAAACCATGAGGGCGTGGTCAGGGCTCAAAGCGGAAAATATCATGCTATGGCGGAGTCGAGCCCGAAATGTGGTGGGGGCCCAGGCCGGAATGTGACAAATTCCATTTTCACCACTTGCAATAAAAATTGTAGAATTTTATTTTACTTTTCCCTTTTTATGTTCAGAGTTGAAAATAGTTGTTTTTATTTCTAAGGACATTAGTTGTGCTGGATTATGTTAGAAATTTGAGTAGTTTGAGTAGAAATTTCTTTGTCCCACATTGGCCATTCTCAAAAGATTTTATCACTTTATAAGGTTTTGTCCTTTATAGAAAGTGATTGGAGTAATAGGTCTGGAGAATAAAATTGGGCTCACCCTTGGGGTTAGGCTTTGAGGTGTACTAATTAATTATAATTAAATTCTTTAATTAATTGTTTTTAATTAATTTCGAATTTAATTAAATTATTATTTTGAACAGACTCATCTTTTCAAATGAAGTCTAAAGTCAATGAAAAACGCAGAGAGCACAGCACCCCACCCCATCTAAAGAGATGTCTCCCAACAGTCACATCTCATTCTCATACCTGTTGCGAACAAGCATAATCTCACTATATATACATCAATCTGCATGGCATTTAGAACACAAAAAACATAAATCTCCTTCTATAATCCATAGCATTCTTACTGAGAGTACCACAAAGAAATTCACCAAAAGTTAAGTTTTCCGGTGCTGGAATTCTAACTTGATCGTTGAATCCTGGTGAAACAGACGTCCGGAGAACTACAAGCACTGAGTAGGGGCGAAATTTGTATTTCAAGGACATTGCGGTAAGCAAGCCTCGATCTTCAATATTTCTGTTTAATATTAGTTCATTGTTCATACACTGTTTATTTATTAGCATATATAAATTTATCACAGATTGTTGACATATATCCAACAGATTATTTCATGCTGGACGAACTTTAGGGACTAAGCTAAACTGGCTTGATTAGAATATACTAAGCTAGACTAGCTTAGAATGTAAGCTAGAATGACTTCGTGAAGCGTTGGTGCATTGTCGGGCTATGAAGCAGGATAATGAAAATAGTATGCACTACATTTTAATTACTTTTCTATTAAAGATATTATCAAAAGTATTAGTACTGAATGAGAGTGAGACTCAATCAAAAAGATAAACCGAATTTCTTGCCAACGAAAGGAATAGATATGGTTCAAGAGTAGCATAATAATTGATAACGTAATATTCTGCAACATACTTACAATAGTTACAATATACGCTAGCTACAATATTCTGCAACATACTTACAATAGCTAGCTACAATTATATCATTCAAAAGTTGATCCACATGATCCACAAAAAAGGTTAATTTACATTAACCAAAATACTTCACAGTGTAAAGGCTAAGTTGGAAGCCGTGACTTAATGTCGTACGATCAACAAAACACAATCCATATCAAAAGACACCACATAACATACTCATCAGCTTGCTTTGTTGCTTAGAAGATTTGAACGAATTTTTTTTTGGGTTTGGCATCTAATGACTTGAGTACTTCCACATTTTGTGGTTTTTCTATAATAAGACTTGAGTACTTCCTCAGGTCCATATGTATTCAAACTTAATAAAATAAAATAAAATAAAAAAGAACTCATGATATATATAGCAGAAGGGAAATTTTATTTGAACCCGTTTATTTTATCTTTACACCCAACTTAAAAACTCATTTAATAAAACTCCAAGTGTGCCATGAAATAAATAGAAAGAATTTCAAAATATTAGAACTTGTATATGCTCCAGCCAACCCCATCAGGAAAACACGAAGGGAGGCTTTCACGCTCCCCGACAAGCCACGACATCCCTTTTTTCCGGCAAACACAACTGAAGCTCCAACAATCCAATTAATGCTCTCCTTTTATCTTCTTTTTTTTGTTTCTCTATGCGAACTTGGGTCCAATCAATCGGGAAAGAAAGGCGGGTGTGAATTAGTGTTGATGGAGAAGCGAGGAGTCATGTTTGATGCCCATGGATGGCACCAAAAGGAAATGATGGTTCATATTCTTCTCACGGTTATGATACGAGGGAGGAGAAAAAGAAGGAAAAGAAGGAAAAGAATGGAAGGAGTTAACAGTTGTTGATGACTTGGGGATAAATTTTGGTGGAAGTTTGATTTGGATTCGCTGGAAATAATGGTGAGGTGCAATGCTGTGGTGGGTTTAGGGTTATTGGGTGTAGACAGAAAAACACCCATTTTTATTTTCTTTTTCTTATTTATTAAGGGCAAATTTGAGAGTTTGTTGGACAAAATTGTTAAGTTGGGTGTAAAGATAAAACAAATGGGTTCAAATAAAATTTTCTATAGCAAAATCCCACTTGAAAAAGAAAAATCCAATTCAAAAAATAAAAAATAAAAAATGATCCCTTCAAGAAGAAGCATAAGCAAAGAAACCATCACAACAGAAGAAGGCATCTGCAACATAAGAAGCAGAAAAAAAAAATCCAGCTCATAATCAAACACGAAACATGGGGAGATTGGCCAATTGATCCGAGAAAACAGAGAAATCGGCCAATCGATCCAAGAAAACGAGAGAAATGAGACCTAAAGAAAGAAATTGGCTCGAGCCTCGAGGCAGAGCACAGCAAATCGATCCACGTTACCAAGTTTAGACAAAGCTGACAAGATTTCCAGCGATGGTCTTGCAAATCATTTGCTTTTCGGAGGGTCTCGGTAAGACATTCTAGTGAGCCATTTAGTCGAAACGAGTCCTTTGTATTCAATGCGGTTTGCTGTGATGGCAAATGAAATGGTGTTCATGCTCATAGCAATGCGGTTTTGACAAAAGCCAAACAAGTAGAGAATCATACATATGGATTTGATGATATTCGATAACAAAAACTTGATTGCTTCTTCAAAAGAATTGAGTTCTGAATCTCCGACAGCAATGCAACACCATGAAAATTTTGCAACTACAATTCAACTTTAATGTGAGGAATTAAATAGAAAACCAAGTAAAAAACTTTCAAAAAATAAAAAGTGAAGCAATAGAGGCAACGAGTAAGAACCCCCAATCAGTTCTGTTGGGCATTTCATCAAACACCTTATAAAGCATTAAGGATTATATGAACCATCATATTTCATTTCCTACCAAGATAAAGATCGAGTTCCAAATCAACACAAAGTCACAAAAAATAGAAAGAAAAATGCACATTTACTAATTAAAACCCTAACCCTAGACCCAAAGGGCTCGATTTCAAATACCAGACATTGAAATCCACAAACCCTAAGCCCTTTCAAGAGCTGGTGAACTTAGTCACGGCTTTTGTCCCTTCCGAAACGGCGTGCTTGGCGAGCTCGCCGGGAAGGACGAGCCTCACGGCGGTCTGGATCTCCCGGGAAGTGATGGTGGGCTTTTTGTTGTACCTGGCGAGCCTGGACGACTCCTGTGCGAGCTTCTCGAAGATGTCGTTGATGAAGCTGTTCATGATTCCCATGGCCTTGCTGGAGATTCCGATGTCTGGGTGGACCTGCTTCAGGACCTTGAAGATGTAGATCTTGTAGGTCTCCACGCTCTTCTTCGATCTCTTCTTCTTCTTGTCGCCGGCGGCGGCTCCGGCTTCCTTGGGGAGCTTCTTCCCGGCCTTGGGCTTCTTCTCGGCGGGGGCTTTCTCCGCCACGGCAGACTTCTTCTCCTCTGCTGGCTTCTTCTCCGCAGGCTTCTTCTCGGCTTTGGGCGCCATTGATAGAGTTGGGAGAGAAAAGTTTAGGGATTTTTCGATTTGGATTGAGACTGAGAGTTGGATATTTTGGTGATGACTGATGTGTGAGGAGATTGTGTTTTTATAGATGGTGAGCGGTTGGATTCTATTGGCTATTGGGATTTCACGAGGATCGCTGTCTTGGGTGTGGTTTAAGCCGTGGATTGGGTTTGGTAATCTTTGAAAATTGACGGTTGTGATGTGTTAAGCTGATTCGAGCGGATTGGTGCCGGATCGGTGAGTTTAAGTGGAATTGGACGGTGGATACATATTGCATGGAATTGGTAATGGATGGTTGAGATGATGGGTGGATCGATGACATCATCTGGGTGTAGTTTTTTAAGGAAAAGGATCCGGCTAGGAATCCTAGAGATTCCGTGATCGTGATCATAACCGTTCATCGTACATCTTACGGTCAGAAATTATTTCAAAATTTGAAATTTAAAATTAAATATAAATAGTACCTAACGAAAACTGACCGCACGATGTACGATGAACAGTCACGATTGTAGGATCCCCAGGAAAGGAATCTGACGAGGATCCTTTCCCCTTTTTTAATTTCCTTTTAGGGTGAACTGCAATTTAGTCCCTGAATTATCACTTGAGTGAAAATTAGGTCGATAAATTATTTTTTTTAGAAAAATAAGTCTTTGAATTATAAAATTCTACCAATTTCATCCCTAATATTATGTTTGAAGCAACAATATTCAATTTTTCATCAATTTAAGTCACGTTACTTGCATCTTTGGATGAATTGTCTTCTAATCAGAAGATTAACTTACATGAAACGAGTTCACTACCATTATGCTATCATTGTCCAATAATGCATTGACATGTATTTTAGACTAGCATGCCATGTAGAAGTGAACCCATTCCATTTAAATCATTCTCCCCGGTTAGAGGTAGGTGATGTGTTTGTCTGCCCCCTCTCAACAACCACTCTTACCAGCCACCCATTATTGGTTTTAGAAAGAGAGGTCTACTTTAGAAATTTCTTAGAAATGAAACTAGACTAATTTTTAATGTAAAGTCAGCTATGTTTGAAGTCAATTACTCTGCTAATTAGGCTGATCCATGCCAACAATTTTATGGGAAGTAGGAAGCAAGGTGCTGATAGGGATTTTACCCACCTGTAAAAGTAGAGATAAAAACATTTAAAAATACTTGTAAGAGTACAAGGTTATCGTAGTATAACGGCTCAAGTAAGATCGTTTTCCACAAGAATTAAATGAATAATTTATGTTTAAGCTAATTCTTAGCTAATTATTTAGAACAAAGTTCTGAAAATGTTGATTTTGGAATTTAAAATAATAAAAACGAATTTAAATAAAAATAATTAAATAATTGAAAAAGTAAAGAAAGCAAAAGACAAAGGTTTTGGAAAACAATTTAAACACTAGGGTTCTGCCGTCACCATTAACAATTCTATGCAATTTTACCATTTACTTATGAATTTCTACATACATGCTTTGAAGGTTAGGCTTTCCTAATACATATTTTCCTCGTGATGTTCAAGTGAAAACGTATATCTAACATGCAACTCGTCTGTGATGTTCAGATTAAATATAAACATGCAAGACTCATTAAGCTTTGTGAAAACCCTTGGAAAAACCACTCAACCTTTAAGAGGATGATGTTCGCCTTAAGTGAACTTACAATTACTAATCACAAGAAGCCCTCCTCAATTTCAGGGTGATGTTCCAACAGAAATTGCATCAAATTAGTCTAAAAACCCTAATGGTCGCGAATCACTAAGACAATTAGATAGTTTAATCGCGGTGATTAATAATTCAAAGCAAACATGCATCAATTCATAAGCAAATTAATAAAATCACATATTCATGCTAAGGTTTAAGGCATCGCCCTAGCAAAAGAAACTAGCTACGAACAATCATAAAACAAAATATTATTGAGAATAAGGATAGAAAACACCTTGGAAATAAACTTGAAAAACTCTCTAAAGTGTGCGTGCGTTTCCTCCTCTCCTTCCCTTCTAACCCTAACGGCTAAAAAGTCTTATTTATACTACTAAAAAATAAAACCCTAAAAAGTCTTAGAATAAAACTAGGAAACATAACAAAATAATAAAACAGAAAAGTAAAGGTTTCCTATTTAAACTGAAATTCGGATTTCTCAAAAAATCTGACTTTTGACTGACCAAATCAACTCCGATTTGGTCCAAAAATGTCTCTTTTGAAAGCTGGAGACGTCCCCTACAAATCCTCAGAATGAATCTTTCTCAAAATATGCCATCTTGACCTCAAAAATGCCCAAAACGTCCAGAAACGCCAATTTGGGAAAGCTACGCGCTGG
This sequence comes from Malus fusca, assembly GCA_035220775.1. NCBI lineage: Eukaryota > Viridiplantae > Streptophyta > Magnoliopsida > Rosales > Rosaceae > Malus > Malus fusca. The sequence goes on from CM069069.1 coordinate 8,694,837, forward strand.
GCCTTTATTTCACCATCACGGTCAAACGGTTTGGTAGAAAAATCTGAAACTTTGACACAATCATCTTCAAAGAGTCACGAACATCCTCCAATTGGAATCACTCCAAATTCATCCGTTTGGTCACTTTTTGCTTCAGAGGAAGTCGCATGTCCTACATTGAAAATATATAATAAAGTATCAAAATTCTACCAAAATAACTAATATATTAATACTAAGATAAGGGTAAAATATATGGTATAATATGGACTCATCCGGTGCTACCCTTAATTTCTACTTAAGATTTAGAGACACCAGTCACCAGCAATTAAGAAGTACTTGAAATTGTTTCTGATAATGGCTTTCTCTAGAGCTCCAGAAGCCTCGTCTTCCAATTCTTCTCCCTCTCATGTTGATATGATGTGTTCTTGAGTTTTTGTGGCGAAGATACTCGAAAGACTTTCACTGAATTTCTCTATACAACCTTTGTTGAGAAAGGCATTCCCACTTTCCTAGATGAAGAAGAACTTGAGAGAGGAGAAGATATTAAGCCAAATTTTAAAAAAGCCGTCCAACAGTCGCAGAGTTCTGCCATCGTATTTTAAAAAAATACGTGTCTTCTAGATGGTGAGCTTGTCATGTAGGTTATATTTCAATAGGTGATTTCTAAAATGACTATATTTTCAAATATCCCAATGGTCACGGCACATTATTTTCAAGTTACGAAGTGAGGCATCCTACTTGTGCATGAAATCACTGATCCTTCTTTTTCATGTGTCATTTTTTAACATTTATAAGCAGTGGCAGATACAAAATTTCATGTGTCATTTATGTTGGCTGTGAGTACTATGTTCTTGTTTTTGTATTTTTTTTTTTCGACATTCTATTAGGGAAGTGGCCACCTCCCAGTTAGAGTTAAGTAAAGTGTTTGCGTGCTTAAATTGCAGTGAAATAGAAGCAAAAGGGAGTTGGTTACCTTTGAAAATCAAAGCCAAGAAGAATCTGACAAGGGAGATAGAAACCAATAACAGCGAAGGGGATATTTCTGTGAATGGTGTGCGCGGCAGGCAACTAACAGAAGAAGCAGAGAAAGGGATTGGTGATGTTGGACTGAAGCCCATCCGGGATTATTTTCTTGTCTAAAGGAAATCTTCTTCTAAGCTTTAGGCATACTGCACAATCTGGTTTTGCTAGTTTTCAGCCTGTTTCAACTTATTGGCTAGCTCTAGGCATTCAAATGCCTAACATAACCATGGCATGCTCATCTGCGTTTATACAGCAATTTCAACACTTAGTGCTGTCTTTGTATATTTAAGGTCGTTTTCAACAGCTCATATGGGATTGAAGGCTTCGAAAGCCTTTGTCTCGGGTTTCATCGATGCTATCTTTAAGGCCCCAATGCTGTTCTTTGACTCAACACTGTTGGCCGGATTTTGATACGAGTAAGTAGTCAAAATGCTACTTATGAACTCTGCTAACTGAATTTCAATCACTTGTTATCACGGCCATTTGATATCTCTACTTTTATAGGCTTCATCTGATTTAACTATTTTGGATTTTGATGTACCTTTCTTACTTATCTTACTTCCCAAGGGTTATGCTGCTCCAGGTACTTATTAGAGCAATACATCTTGAATTTCAGGGTGTTTATAGGTGTTTAACATGGAACAAGTTTCTGGATGTCTGCAGGGCTTATAGGACTTTCCCTGTCATATGCGTTAATGCTAACTGGGAAACAGATTTTTGTGACTCGGATAATACCAGACACAATTATTGTCCGTTCTTATTTACGTTTCACAATAAAACCAGCTGGTTCACTAAAACCAATTGGTCATATGAATGAACCAACTACGGTTAGCCTTATCAGGTTATACAATTAAAACACAAATGAAGGAGTGACTGACCTGATTCCAATGGTAGTTATCGAAGATGCAGCAGCCATGCAAGCAAGACGTGATCGATAAAACTCCAATCTTTATGTTTGCCGTGACAAACAGAAAAACACCAACTCTTCTGTAAACTCCTAGCTTTATGACAATGCTCTATGGGAAGCCTTAGTTGTCGTGTCTAGGGTTAGCAGGGACCGGTGTTTATATACTAGCCAAAAAGTCTTAGATTCCGTCCATAAGGGAAAACTAAAACTCTCCTTTCTTGGCTCTCAAGTAAAATATCATAATCATATATTATTAAGGATTCCATCAATCCTATTTCCAATATAAGACACCTTATATATAATTAATATCTTTAAGAGATTAAATCACAATTAACATTATTCTCCAATATTACATTCCTATTACATGTAGTAGACCACTTAAGGTTAATTTATATTGGATAAATCCAACATTCTCCCACTTGGTCTACAAAATGTAATATTCACGTTTATACTTGAGATTGGAGACTAATGTCACTTTAGTGGCCATGTAACAGTGATTACATCTCGTCCTTAATGCAGCTTCTGTCAAATGCATTTCTTAACATGGAACTAACAAGGTTGTAGGATTGACACAACCCAGAACCTTCATAATCACACATGCTAAGATCCTCATTCACATGAAACACAAATTATGATCAAGAGATGAAACTTTAAATAAACTTTAAATTAACTAAAATGTCTTACTTTATATCATCTGAGGTCCACCTTATTGTAACTCACAAGTTACACTTTATGTCTTTTCGAAGCCTTAAATCTGTCAATGCAGATATCCTTCATTTAATGAAACCACCATAACCTGCAGGTGTGAATACATCTCCAAAACAATCATGCATCACTTTCATTAGATCAATAATAATACAAACGATGTTTGTAGCCAACGGACACAACTGAAAATACCAAATAGGTACATGTCCAAGTAAAATATCCCAAAAACTTCATAAAAAAAATTAATTCAACACTTGTGAGCAAGATGAATTAATATGTTTTTGACACTGATTTATGCACCATACCAGTTACTTTCATAGTGATTTCCAACACCTGCGGGCAAGATGGAAATCCTCACAACTGAGACAGTGCACAAACCATGTCATGCCATTTAATATGCAATTTGATAACAACTTGATATCTGATATATATTTCATCAGGTGATTGACTAGCACACGAAAAATGTGACTTAATGAATCCAACTGGAGATTAAAATGAATATACATGGATTCACACATACCTTATAGGTCATCTGCAAATGTAAGGCATTACTAACACGAAACTCATACTCCCACTGATCTGCAACATCGTTACTTAATTTGCAAATCAATACTTAAATCATATTTTTGAAAATATGCCTTTGGGAATAGCCTTACTCAGTCAATGAATGCATATTACCTCAATAAAAGGTACAACTAAGCACGAAAGCATTCACCACTGTTAGACAAAACTTGCATCCAACAACCATCTTATATGTATTAATAAGTCCATATTTATGCTAAGTCTTTATGAGCCTCAAAACAATGATCAACCAAGAAATCCAAATGATTGCAAATAACAGAAAAATGTACGCATATATCAAGTATCCATTTGTGCAACTTAAACATATTATAGACATTCAAGTAACACAAATTCATGGAAGATAGAATAACGCTTTAATAGATTCATGCAAATCCACTTAATGCTCAAAATTTTAGAACAACTCCCACTAAGTTTTCAGAGTTTATACTTGCAAATAAGTTAATGAGTGTGAAGCCCAATTTTCGTTCACTAATTCTCCCACTTGGGCAAACACTCTTTCAAAGATGTACCTAAATAAAACTGCTTTATATTTTGGACATAATAAAATAAACATTACAACCAACATAAAGTTGTCAAACAGAATTTCAGCAACGAGTTACACTTACTTTAGAATATATCATAATTAATTTACAAGCTTGATTGCCACCAAAGTTATACTGATCAGAATAGACATACTAATCTTCACAAAATAAAAATATAGAGCTGTTTTGGGTCAAAATAGTAGTCTAAAGTCACGTCTCAAAAATACCAACACAATCTGCCAGTAAAACTGTCTATATGAGCATGGGTTACTTGTAAATTCACCATAATTAAAATACATGGCAAAAAATTACTAAAATTTGCAGATACAAAGTAGACATCTATACGTTGAACATATCCAAAATTCAGGTCATTTGGTGACCATTAGATGTGTCATTCACCCGATTTAAATCAAGACACGCAATCTGCCAGAAACAATTATATGCATCTATCATGAATTTATGTATCCATAACAAATTCAATTTCGATGTCCAAAGGAAACTCAAGTAGTCAAATTTCATCCTCTAAACTGACATCATAGTTCAAATGGAAAAGATTTACAAACATAAGACTTAAACAATGCATACCTTAGCAATCCTTGATTAACCTTCATGGGTCCAATACTTTGCATCAACAAGTCTCATGAAGAGACACAAAATACGTCATGATGCAACCGATTTCCATGCCTTAAAACCACAACCTTTTATGGGGCTCATTGTGGAAATATTTGTAACTAATGGCATGGAACTTTATCCCAATAAACTTCATGAAATTAAATTAATTTACACTTGTAGGCAAGAAAATTAACTAGTTTCTAGTACTAGATTTTATGTCACAAAAGTTCCTTCATGAAAAACTTCAACACCGCAAGATGAAGGTTTTCACAACTTCTGTGAAATAAAACCCATACTATGCCATCTTAATTAAACTAAAAGAAGTAATCCACACCTGTAGGCAAGAAGATTATTCCTTTTATTCTAATTAAGATGCAAAGTTGACCGAAGTAACTCAAAAACACAGTCCCATCGTCAACTAAGCCGTTGTGTCTTGCTTAGTTGAAAAGGTATTGGTCAACTCCTCCCTGAAACAATACAAGATGTCACATGAATTAATTAACTGTAAGTGACAAAATTATGATAACCTGATTCGAGCTTCAAGTCTAGCCAACAAATGGCACTAATTCCTTCATGACTCCCTTTGACATTAAATTAATCTCAAAAACCTGACAACATACTTGAAAGAGATTAATCACATATAGAACAAGTTTTATTCCACCACAAGAATGTCAATACTTATCATTATGGAGTCAATTACTTAATGGAAATACTTTATGTAATGGGAAAGAACAATACATTCCTTTAATTTAAAAGCTAAATTACTCAAATCAAATGGGTTCCTTTCCTTTTATATATTTCTTTCCGTAGTACAAAACTACTAAATATAGAGCATTAAAATCATGCATTAGCTTTGTAAATACCAAATTAAATAAAAGGAACAACCAAAATTATTTTCTTCCATAGAAAACATCTCCAATATATGCCCTACATTAGCCTTGAAACGTTTCTTTTCTTCTCCCCTTATGGCACATAAAAATTTACTAATTAAAACACTGTTTAAATTCTTTAGGCATAGGAAAAACCACAAACAATAATACATGTTTGAAAATTCATGCTTATCAATTTAGTCACATACTTTAAATGAAATACATAACTCATGCCTTCATATGTTCACTACTTCTTTATAAACATATGTATAATCACATGATTAACCAAAAACTATAATGCACCACATTCCAAGCTCACGGCAATGTTTAAAATTGCATCATCCCATACATGCTTGAACCAACACGCCATTTGCTTAATTATGTTGCCAAAATTTATATTAAATTACCTTCATGTATAAGAAATACATTATATTCATTGACAAGCATGTATAAAGTTGATATGCGGAGAACTTAACATATGCATCCCTGAAACATAACTTTAATATATGTTATCACAATCATAGGCAATATACCCGAATAGTATTGATAAATTATAGGATATGACTAATTTCGTCTCCTACAATCAGAAAGATATCACGACATGGTTGGATTTTGTAGGAACAATATAACACTTCATGAATCCAACATAACCATTTCTTATATAATTTATCATGAAGACCAAAAGGAAAGATCATACTAGAATTTCATAACCGATGTAATACGAACCTCTTCATTGGGCTTGTTCGACTGAGGGATCTTAAGAAATTCTCCAATGCAAGGTTAGAACAAATGTAAATACATATACATGCTATGCGAACTGTAGATACATAATTGGCTTTAGAAAATTATGTATACTTGCTTGATCAAACAATTGCTGGCACTTATGCAATTGTTTCTTGTCACATTAGCGTATCACCCGTAGCAATTCATATAGAATATAATTCATGGAAAACAATATTAGTTCTTATTCAATAAACATATGCCCATTTAGATACGTATTGCCAAAATATATAAAAATTGGATCCATATTCATGACATACTTAACCGATACATGGTAATCAATGTATGTACATGCTCTACAATAATTAGCACATCACTCATGCAATTATATCTTTATCTTATTACCAATTTAAGCTTTCAGGGATCAACCCGAATATATATCAACCAAAATACCATAAACCATTATGGAAATTAAAAGTCAATGAAACAAACCATGTTGCTTTGGTAGATGACTTCGTTCTGCTTGCTAATCGGAGGGGCCTCTTCAGTAAGGTCAGAACAAATATAGCATGCTTACAAAAATTGAGATCATCAGTGGCACATGGTAAATCAACCAAAACATTAGCATGAAAATTGAAATAGAAACTCTGAAATATTCCATGGTTTTCAATCGTTGTTAATCCAATAAACTGACGCTAATCAAACTTTCTTAGTCATTCCTTTATCAGAACTATTGGTGGTAATCTATTTTGACTAATCAAATTGGCTTTTGTTGATCAAGCTAACACATGTAAAATACAAGTGTCATGATAAAAATTTTACATGTAAACCTTGTATATAATTAGTCTTAGAAATTGCATGCGCATGCAATTTTCCAACACAAGCGATTATTTCCTGTTATATTTGGTTGCTGCTTTGTTCAGAGCTGGAATTCTGAACCTGAGCAGGTTGCAAAGAACCTCCAATACGTTGTCCGAGACATTTACCTTATCCAGTAAAAATTCAACATTTTCCAAACACACTGATTTCCATGAATTTGAGCTATTCATCATAGAACCCTCCCATTTAAAACTTTTAACATTTGGAGCAAAGGAAACTTAACGACTTGCTGCTAGTTAAAAGAATAATAGAGTTCCCACTGTAAAATACTTTAATACTACGCCTTACATATATGCTTCTTTACGTACCTATATCATTGTAGGATTCCAATATCTATATGATTTTTAAATTTCATTCTTCAATTCTATAAGAATAGTATATATAAATTTATGCTTCAATTCCATAATTTAATTCATGCTTGATCAAAAGAGCCTCTAAGCGTAGTCCAATTTCCAATTGGCAAGCAAAGGCTATGTTGAAACTGATTTAAACAGTATGGTGATGTTGCCGAGTATATGTAATAACTTGGATTAAACACATAATATCATATAATCCAATATTAAACCTAATAGGTTTTAATCATATAACCAGTGGCTCTGATACCAACTGTTAGCCTTATCAGGTTAAACAATTAAAACACAAATGAAGGAGTGACTGACCTGATTCCAATGGTAGTTATCGAAGATGCAGCAGCCATGCAAGCAAGACGTGATCGATAAAACTCCAATCTTTATGTTTGCCGTGACAAACAGAAAAACACCAACTCTTCTGTAAACTCCTAGCTTTATGACAATGCTCTATGGGAAGCCTTAGTTGTCGTGTCTAGGGTTAGCAGGGACCGGTGTTTATATACTAGCCAAAAAGTCTTAGATTCCGTCCATAAGGGAAAACTAAAACTCTCCTTTCTTGGCTCTCAAGTAAAATATCATAATCATATATTATTAAGGATTCCATCAATCCTATTTCCAATATAAGACACCTTATATATAATTAATATCTTTAAGAGATTAAATCACAATTAACATTATTCTCCAATATTACATTCCTATTACATGTAGTAGACCACTTAAGGTTGATTTATATTGGATAAATCCAACAACTACTTATAAACACATGCAAAATTCATCATTTTCTCGATTTGGTATTCATACTCTCAACAGTTGGACGTGTTTATATGTTTTCATTTCAGTAAAATAGATTCAAGGACACAATGGACATTTTAAAAAGACAGAAAAACTCGCCTCAAAAAAATAAAATAAAAAATAAAATACAGCTGTCGTACCTTATTTGCTTGGCCAATAATTCGTCGTGGCCTATTGCCTTTAGAAAGTCAACTCTATCTAAGGTCAACTATGTTTGAAGTCAGCTATTCTGCTATTCGATCTGTTACATGCAAACAATTGTATAAGAAGTAGGAAACCAAGAGCTACCAGAAATGAAGTAGTGATTGAAATTGTCTGTGATCATGGCTTCCTCTAGAGCTCGAGAAGCCTCGTCTTCCAATTCTTCTCCATCTCGAAATTGTTATCATGTGTTCTTGAGTTTCAGTGGCGAAGACACTCGAAAGACTTTTACTGACAATCTCTACACGGCTTTTGTTGACAAAGGCTTTCCCACATTCCGAGATGAAGAAGAACTTGAGAGAGGAGAAGATATTAAGCCAAATTTTGAAACAGCCACCCAACAGTCACGGAGTTCTGTCATCGTATTTTCAAAAAACTACGCGTTTTCCAGATGGTGCCTTGACGAGCTTGTCATGATACTTGAACGCAAGAGGATCTCAGACCATGTAGTTTTACCAGTCTTCTACGATGTTGATCCTTCAGATGTGAGGAAGCAGACAGGAAGCGTGGAAGAAGCATTTGCCAAACACGAAAAAAATGGTCAACCATCCAACAAGATGAACCAATGGAAGAAAGCACTTGCAGAAGTTGCAGATCTAGCAGGGATGGTGCGAGCAAATCAAGCTGATGGGTAAATTTTTTTCTAACTAGCCATGTTCTATAATGATGTTTAACGTTTGATTAATTACGTAGTCCTAATTCATGTCTTAGCAGGCCTTTTCTGATAATTTAAATCTTTTGCTATCAAAACCTCATAAACTATGTGCGGTAAAGTATTTTCACATATACTAATCAATATCAGCTAAATTCCCTATGAATATGTACTATTTTTGGTTTCCTGTGTTGTCAATATACTTATCTGGTTGTAAGCATTCATTCATTGTTTGAACATTTGATAACATTGGCCTATTATTTGCATTCAACTTTGTAATTTAATTTTTTGAAACATGTGTGACATGTCAAGTAATATGATTTATTTTTTGTTTTAATTCTAATGTTTAGGTACGAGTCAAAGTTTATCAAGAAAATTGTTAAAGTGATTGACGATAAACTAAGCCGCATACGCACACCATTTACTGGTGCATCCTACCTGATTGGAATTGATTCACGAGTTCAAAATATTAATTCATGGTTAAATGATGGATCAACCGATGTCGGCATAGTTTTAGTTAACGGGATTGGGGGAATTGGAAAGACAACCATTGCAAAGTTTGTTTATAATTTAAACCATAGAAGATTTGAAGGAAGCTGTTTCCTTGAAGATGTCAGGGAAACTTCAAAGAAACCGAATGGTTTAGTGCAACTACAAAGTAAATTTCTTCGTGATATTTTGAGTGGAAGAAAAGTGAAAGTACATAGTGTTAGCGAAGGAATAAACAAGATTAGAGATGCCATAATCTGTAAAAGAGTTCTCCTTGTTCTCGATGATGTGGATGATATGGACCAAATTAGAGCAATATTTGGGAGACGAGATTGGTTTTTTCCAGGAAGTAAAATAATCATAACAACTAGGTATGCACAATTGCTAAGGGAACGTGAATTATCCATCTACAACATTTATAACGTTCACAGTCTGAATGTCCATGAATCACTGGAACTCTTTAATTTGCATGCTTTTGGACAAGATCAACCAAGAGAAGGTTACATGAAACTTTCGAAAAGGATAGCAGACCGAAGTGGAGGACTTCCATTAGCTCTTCAGACTTTGGGTTCTTCTCTATATGGTCGAGATATGGATGTATGGGAGAGTACACTGGACAAATTAGTAGATATTCCACAGAATGAAGTCTTTAAAAAGCTCAGAATAAGTTACGATGCTTTACAAGATAACCACGACCAAAATTTGTTCCTACATATTGCATGTTTCTTTGTCGGAAAGGAAAAGGATTATATTGTTAGAATACTAGATGGATGTGATTTCTTCACAATTGTTGGCATTGAAAATCTTGTGGATAGATGTTTGGTAACAATTGGTGAAGATAAAGTGGTGAAGATGCATCAAATGATCTGTTCAATGGGCAGAGAAATTGTTCGCCTAGAATCAAAGGATCCTGAGAAACGAAGTCGATTATGGAGGGATAAGGATTCTTTTGATGTACTGAAATAAAAAAATGTAAGAACCATTCTCCTCTTATATGCGTGTGTGTGTGTGTGTGTGTATGACTCTTTTTGGGAATGCATACATCCTTGTTTTATTTATCAAACTGTTTCTTTTTTTTCCTTCTGTTTTTTAGGGTACAGATTCCATTGAAGGTCTTAAGTTGAACATGCATGTGCTCTCGGCAAGCACTCTTTCAGGAAATTCAAATGAGATAGTCTTGCACACTAATGCATTTGCAAGGATGAACAAACTAAGACTACTCCAGCTTAGTCATGTACAGTTCAAGGGATCGTATAAAGAACTCCCGAAAGAGTTAAGATGGTTGAGTTGGCTTGGATTTCCTTTGAAATCTATTGCCAGTGATTTTCCTTTGGAGTTCTTGGTTTATCTTGAAATGCATCAGAGTAACTTGACGCAAGTCTTCAACCGGAAAACAGACTAGACAAGTCTTGAAAGGAAGAAAGGTATGCTACTCCAGGCTTGTGCATTCTTTTGTGAAAAGGTGTTTTATGATTAATTTGATTTTACTAAGAATTAAACTTTAGACACTTTTCGTTTTTTCTTTTTTCCACAGCACCTTCCCTCATTGAAGACCCTTGACCTAAGTCATTCCCATAGCCTAACTGAAATCGGTAACTTCTCGTTGGTTCCAAATTTGGAAAGACTTATTCTTGAAGATTGTCTGAGCTTGGTTGATATCCATGATTCGATTGGAAAGCTCAATAGACTGGTTTACTTGAATTTGAAAGATTGCATAAAGATTATGAAGCTTCCAAGGAATGTTTTTGCACTGAAATTACTTGATACACTTATTGTTTCTGGTTGCTTAAATCTGGATGCATTTCCAGCGGAGTTGAAGATGATGGAATCTCTAAAAGTGCTAGATGTGGCTGATATTTCAGTAACAACCACTGGGGAGGTCAAATCACGCCTAAGGAGAAATCCAGAAACTTTTTGGGCTTCTTTACCGCGTTGTTTAGCACATTTAAAGCTCACAAGTTGCAATCTTTCTGATGATTCTTTTCCCAAAGATTTTAGTAACCTACCCTTTTTGGCGTTACTAGACCTAAGCAACAATCTAATTTCTGGTCTACCAGATTGCGTCCGAGGTCTTACAGGTCTTGATCAACTCATCTTTTCCAATTGCAAGATGCTCAAAGAACTTGCAGAGCTACCAAGAGTAACATACTTGGGTGTGTTTGATTGCACATTACTTGAGAAATTAACATTTCAATCGAGTTCCTGCATACCGTTTGAATTCCTATGCTTTTATAACCCTAACCTAGTTGAAATTGAATACACGTACAAGTTTGAACCCATTGAAAGATTTGATATGGAACTCATCCACCTTTTGGGTTTGTATAACTTGGATCCCACGGCAACCATCCAAATGATATTCCCATGTAGGAATGCGCGTCTGCCTAGGATTTTGAAGCTGGAGGATTGGATAAGGGTGTATCCTATTCAGGTGCCTCTCTCTGTCTCTCTGTCTCTCTGTCTCTCTGTCTCTCTCTAACAAACAAACACACACACACAAACATCACATGGAAGATAAGACTTGACTAGGATTCTGATTTGTATGACATATGTTGTATGTATAGGGACTGTATGAATTTGGGATATTTAGCACGTTTCTTCCTGGGAATGTGGTGCCAGGCCAGTTCAGCCATAGAAGTAGAGGCTCTTCAATATCTTTTACTGTGCCTTCTACTTCTAATCAAAGGGTTCGTGGCTTGAACATCTTCTCTGTTTATACACGTTTTGATGGTGGTTTTCGTCCTGGTTATCATTGTGATATAATTAGTCCAATAATCACTAAAGTTAGCAACAAAAGCACTGGTGTGAAGTTTATCTATGACCCATCATGCTTCGGCGATCCAGGTCATTCGGAAGAAGACATGATATTCTTAAGCCATTGGGATTTGGAGAATCAATTGAAAGGTGGTGATGAATTGAAAGTTTCCATATTTATGAGAGCATGGTTTGAATTAAAGGAGTGTGGTATCCAGCTTGTGTATGAGAAAGAAAAGAAGATGATTACCCAACAGGACACGACAACTCCTTCTTTTGCATCTGTCAGTTTTGAGCGTTTGGAATACGAGTTGATGCCAAGAACATACTTTCTCTCTCATGGACCAGTAACAAGGAGAATATTGAGGTTTAGGATGTGGAGGAATTCGGTTTTGTTCAATGACATATTTATGGATTCTGATCAAGAAGCAGGTGTGTCTCACATTTATACTTTTACTCGTACTCTTGTTTTTCTCTAAAATCGATCACCATTCTTATCCAAAATTTTGGCATGGATTTGCATGGTTAACAGACAGAGAAGTACTGCAACAAGGCGAGCTGAGGCTTGCAACAACTCAGCGGCATCCCCCGCACCTGAAACACGTCATATTTGAAAATAGATATGTACATAATCACTTGTTTGGCTCGGTGAGATCATGGTCAATAAGCCCTCTATGAAATGTCTGTGTAGTTGGTTCAGTTATCTTTGAATTCTGTTTCAAAGTATATCTGAGATGAGAGATATGCTTTACTCTTTATGCTGCACTGAACAGTTTCGTATTTTTGTCTATTTCTGTTACAAATTTCCGAATGCAAATGTGGTTTAGATCACTCAATTTCTTGTTGGAAATTGCTGATCATATTCATCTCATTGATAAAGATTTAGCTTCGACATTTAACAAAAATTGGTCTTCGATCCTGCTTTACAAATTTGAGACTGGTTACGGTTAGGGATGGGCAAAATACTCATGGGTTTGGGTAATCGCGGTTACCCGCCCATTTAAAGTTAACGGTTACGGTTATGGGCTACCGTTTAGACGAACAAACGGTTATGGGTATAACCGTTTATCCGTGAAATTTAAATGGGTGGTTATGGGTATTACCCACGATTATAACGGGTATCCATCGGTTATGGGTATTATCTGCGGTTATAACGGATATTCATTTACCCATTTAATTTAATATATGTAAAATTAAAAAAAAAATTAAAAACCTTAAATTTTCAATTTCTCCGCCAGAGTTTGAAATGCCCCATCCCCACTCATCTCTCCCTCCTCGCCCTCTCTCTCATCTCCGCCGCCCTCTCTCTCATCTACGCCGCTCATCTCTCTCTCTCTCTCAAGATTCTTAACTCGAAAAGTGTCTCCGTGCGTTCCCCTCCTCTCTCTCTCTCTCGGTTTCTCTTTGATTTCAGTTTCCATATTTTCTTACATTTTCTTAGAAACCAAATAGGGCATCAAATTTAAATTTTCTTTTTAACTCTTATTCGGTGCTGGGTTTTGATTGCTCATTATTTCAAGTTTCATGAATTGGGTTTCTCCAAGAATTGCGATATTTTTATGAATTTTTGTGCTTTAGCAATTGATGAAGCTTGAATTTCTATATAATTGATTACGTGTTAAAGAATAATCGTACTCTTTTTTTCGTCAATGGAGAAAAAGGGGTCTAGATATGATTTTTACATGTTCAATTTATGTTGGGCAACCTTCTAACTTTGTATTTTATAGGACTAAGTATTATGTTTTCTATGGTTGATGAGCTAAAATGTCGAAAAAATGGGTCTTCGTTAATGTTGTATATGTTGTGAAACAAAATGCAGTGTGACTATGATGTTTAGTCGTCTATCGAGCCTTTGAAATCTCTGAATTTTGTAATTTTCAAGTTGTTATAAAAAAAACATGCAGACGGGTAAAAAAAGGGGTAAATGGGTAAAAAATGATAAACGGGTTCAAAAACGGGTAAACGGTTATGGTTAAATGGGTAAACGGTTATGGTTATGGTTAAATGGGTACACGGTTATGGGTATAGTTAACCATTTACAAACAGTTATGGGTATGGGTATAACCGTTTATGCAATTACCCAATGAGTAAACGGTTATGCGGGTATGAACATAAACGGTTATGGGTAAATAACAGCGGTTACCCGCCCGACATAACCATTGCCCATCCCTAGTTACAGTATCTTGCTTCTCTTATAAAATCAATATTGGAAAATATTATTTGGTAGTTTCGTATAGTTGTTTGACAAACTTTATGGGTGCGTTTGTTGCACCGGACTATCTCGGACTGGACTAGTTTCAAGGACTAAACTGGATTGGCTTGGACTAGACTAAGCAGGACTAACTTAGTGAAGCGTTTGATTCAGTGTCGGACTAAGAAGTAGGATAATAAAAATAATAAAATTAATTCTTTTTTTTATTTTTCTATTTCTTTTTCCTGTTCTAGAACACCTCTGAAACCACTCTTCCCTCTCATTTTTTACGTCCAAACTCCATACATTACAATCACAACTTTTCCTTCATTCCAATTGATAAAGTTCTCTGTCCAAATTTCACTACTTGCAACCATGTCTTTCTCCTCCATTTGAATCGATAAAGCTCCCAAAACACAAACAATCAAAAATTCAATTTCAATTTCAATCGACTGCGGCCAGAGTAGGATCTTCCTCGGAGGTTTTTTGCAAAAGACGGGTCTTTTGCTATGGCTGTGGCTGATGATCGAGTTGCAGCTGCTGTGGCTGTTGTGCATGTAGTCTGAGATAGCAAAAGACCCGTTTTTGTCGTGTTCGGGTCAACCCAGATGGCGGAAGACCCCAAATCGACGCTGGGTTTGCGGGATGGTGGAGATCGGCGATAGTTGTCTCTACTCTGGTCACTGGAGAAGGGGGCTGCAACTACTGCTCATGTACGAAGGAGAATGACTGGGTTCGCTGCTTGCAGACGATGGAGAGAGGACTAGCAATCCCGTTGTTTTGGGGGGGTCTCGCTAAGGCCTCCTAGTGAGGGACTAAGTCGAGGCGAGTCCTCCTTTGTCCCATTAAATTTAATCCTGCCTAGAACAAACACAGGCCTACACTAATGTCTAATTCAGTCCAATCTAGTGAAACCTAACGAGGCCAAACAAACGCCCCTTATAGGTCTACCATGGCCCACCATCAACATCGTTGATATTATTCCCACTTTACCACTTATTGTTAGGTGTGCAGTTTTATCATAAAATGCCTGAGTAAATGTTAGAGATTGATTTTCTCATATATTAATTGTATATTATTTGTTCATATGTTTGAGGTAGGATTCTATTCTCTGGAAAGGGATCCTCTCTAGATCCCTTCCACCAAATCCTCCAACTAATCCAAATCCTTGAAATTGATCCAACGACTACAAACAACGGATCAAATTTCAAAGGCCCGGATTGTTTGATAGGAAAGATTTGGTGGAAGGGATCTGGACCGGATCCCTATTCTCCAACATTGTGTCTATAAAAGAAGGAAAGACCATGAGACAGAAAGAAGGGATACCTCGACCTCGAGGATGCAATGTTGTCGTCTTCCTCACTCGCAACTTTTCGTACAAGCTATGGCGAGCTTACCGTCTATTGGAGGAGGCTCTTGCTTGGTTGTATCCCTTGCTTAATTGTCTAATGAAATATGCATTTTGATTGAAAAAAGAAAGTGCATAATCTCTTAAGAGTCTAAACTCGTATCTAGATGACCGCCCATTTGAACAAAACCACGGCCGAAATGTTATGAACTTTCCTTTTTCTGCATGTCCTTTCTCTTCCAGTATTTGGTTCTATCGAACTCCGCTAAATTATTTGCAGCACAGCTTTTATCCTGTTTCTCTTGGGTGTTTGATATGGAGAACTTTAAATTGATAGTGTCAAATTTCTTTCTCTGATCCTTGGCAACAACAGTGAGGTGTGTGCATTGCTTGAACAAGACATTGATCATGACTTGCTGTTAATTTAATTCAATTGCAGTTGAATGATTAACAAAAATAAAGGGGCGGCTAGACTATCCTAATTTTATTTATTTGCTTGACCAAGATATTTCATTACCTGCTTTTTTACATGATAACTGTTTTATATCCCAAGATTTAGCCTTAATTTTCAGACTCTTGAGACACTAGCAATGAAAAAGTGATTTCATATTTTTCTGCTATCATGGCTTTTTCATTAGCTCAAGAAGCCTTCCCCTCTAATTCTTCTTCCTCTCTAGATAATCATGAAGAAAATCACAACATCAGTAACGTATAAGGCTAATATAAACAATTAGGAAGAAAGTTAGAAATATTAATAAACTTGGAGATTGAGGCTTGCATAAATATTATGTCCTAAAGACATAATTTTGCCTCTATCCTTGTGCTTGAAGTTCGGTAGGCATCTGTCTCCCAGAATTCAAAAATTTATAATCTAAAGTCGAAGCACTTCAATATTTGGACTCTGACGAACTTTATATATTTCGTACTCTCAGGATACGACTCAGAATTTGACTGACAATGAATAAAAGACATTGGAGAAAACTCTACTCTTGATTTTTAGACATGTCGAATGCTTGAGTTTATATAGAATTCAAGTCACCCATTTTGAAACATTGTGATTGTTGCTTAAAGTTCCAACGAATAGATGCAAATCATAAATTTAAATTCAACTATAACCTTACTCTTATTTTTCATTCATTCAAAAATTAAATATAATAAATTAATATTATAATATATAATTTCCAACCATCACTTGGAATTTGACAAACGAAGAGAGAAATAGTGTAACATCCTACATTGCCTAGGGGAGTGGATCTTGTAAGCCTTATATGTATATTCTCATCTCTACCTAGCACGATGCATTTTGGGAGCTTACTGGCTTCGGATTCCATCGGAACTCCGAAGTTAAGTGAGTTCGCGCGAGAGCAATCCCATGATGGGTGACCCACTGGGAAGTTCTCGTGTGAGTTCCCAGAAACAAAATCGTGAAGGCATGGTTGAGGCCCAAAGCGGACAATATCGTGCTATAGCGGAATCGAGCCCGGGATGTGGCGGGGTCCCGGGCCTAGATGTGACAAATATGATTTCCCCACTCTCTTTCTCAAGAATAAGAGTTGACTCACTAATTCATTATTTAGTTATCTTTCTACGATCGGAGTGCTTGAGTTTATATAAAACTCAATACACCTTTTGAGAACTTATATGTCGATTGGCTTTAACCATATGATACCTTTGAATACGCACTACAAGAAAATATGGTAATTGCAACACCTTCATCACTAATTGCTAATATTGTTGGAGGATTTTTTGTAATTGGAGCTAGTCAAAGAAGTATGTTAGCTTGGTTTTGTTTATTTATTCTTTAATGGCATTGGTGACTCAATTAGCAAGAGAAGCAGAAATTTGGGGGTGGATTAATTGGAGAAGGATGAGGAAGAAAGCATTGATGAATGCAGAGACAATGGCGGTACTTTTGTGAAGAAGCACGGAGTGGTCAGAAAAAAGGTGAGATTTGTAGAGGAAAAGGGAAGAACTGTTTGGAAAGGAATGGTGAATGATGAGTCGAAATCAGAGTAAGACGGAGGAGAAAATGGAAAGTGGGCCTCTAAGGCCATCTCCAACCGAAGGGTTCAGAGGGTCAGAGGACCGAAAATAGTCCGAAAACCGTCTCCAACCGAGGATTAGGCCAGAGGGCTGTTGAATCTGAGAGGTCCCCACGGAATCGGAGAGGGCCAGAGGGCTGAAGCGCTGGCCAAAAAACCGTTTAATCCTGTCGGTTATATGAATACATTTACCGTTGGGCCTTTTTTTTTTTTAATTCTCAAAAATTCTATTTTTTTTTCCTATCAATACCTAAACCATTCATTCATCATTCCTCACAAAAATTTTAAATTTAAGTTAATGTTGTTTTCAAATTTAATTTGTAGTTTTTAAATTTAATTTGTCATTTTTAAATTTTAGTTATAGTTTTTAAATATAAGTTGTAGTTTTTAAATTTAAGTTGTTGTAGTTTTTAAATAATAAATTATGTTTGGCCCTATGGTCCTTTGGCCCTCGGTTGGAGACGGTTTTTTGTGACAGGGCTAAAACGAGCCACTGGCCCTCAGTTGGAGACGGAGGCAAATATGGCTATGTACTGTTCATTAAAATATTAATATCTTGGAGGATCTTGGAGTGCCAGAGGGCTAAAACGAGTCATCTGGCAAACCATCGGTTGGAGATGGCCTAAGAAAAGTGAGAATGGGGTGTAGTTTAAAGGTAGAAGATGAAGTGGGGCATTCTGATCAGAGCCGGCGTTGGGGGAGTGCGACCGATTCCATGGCACAGGGCCCCAAAATTTTAGGGGCCCTAAAAAATATTTTTTATTGAATATAATAACATATATAAAATAATATTATATAGAAATAACATATAGAAATACTAATCAAATCAAAATATATACATATAAAAATTTGATGGGCCAAAAACCATCAGACTACCACCTAAAAGCCATCAGAGTCAAACTATTACCTAAAAGGCTAAAAGCCATCAGACTACTAGTAGTACTACCTACAACCTGTACGAAAATATATAAAATAATAATTAACAAGGGGCAAATTAATCAATTAAAGGGAAAACCCATTCATCAAGACAAACAATTCAGAGATAGACTACTTTTTTCATGCCAAAATCCCATTTTTCTTCTTTTCACACCAGACTACCGTCACTACCGAGGCAAACAATTCAGCGTAGAGCACCAGAACGTGTGCCAGTGTGAGTGTCCCAGACTCCCAGTGTAATTCCCTTCTCTCTTCGTATATCTCCCACAAATTATTAAACCCTAATTATAAATTTATGAAATTAAAGAGAAACTTCCAAATCATGATGACATGTAATTCCCTTCTCTCTTCGTATATTTACCAATTTAAGTATATTGAATCGAAATTTAAAGATTGGGGTATTTCTTATCTATAATGATTTTTTTTTTTTTTGTACTTTTCAAGACAAAATCAAGAGAAGAGCAGTAAAAAAAAATCGCTAGACGCACACGTATTACAGACTATCAGGTTTCATTGTTCATACTTACTATAATTTTATTGTGATCTTGTTTGAGATATAAAAGATGACACCTACTAGAAAATATCCATCTGGCTACTTAAAGCGTCAAAGAAAAAGAAAAGTTGAACAATTGATTCAGTCTAAAAAATGAGCTATTGATAGGTTCTTTCTGAAAGAAAAAGAACCACAAAGTTCAGTGGATGATTTAATTACGGAACAACATGATGACAATAAGAAATTAGTGGATGATTTGGGCAATGATGAAATTGATGATGACCTATATGAGAATGATAATCATGAGGATGCTCCTATTGTCATTGATCAACTGAGTGAGTCCATTCCTTCAAACATTTATGATCCTCAAATTTGGGATAGTCTTGATCCCAAATGGATTGATTTGTTGGCAGAAAAAGGTCCTGCAAGAGATCTATCAATTGTGAAAGGTCCTGAAGATTAGTTTAATAGGCGTTTTAATGCAGCCTTTTACACTCGATACTTATCCAATGGAGAGAAACATGATAGAGATTGGCTAGTCTATTCAAAGCATGTTGATAAATTGTTCTGCTTTTGTTGTAAATTGTTCAAGAAAGGGCCTCTCAAAGGTCAATTAGCAAATGAGGGCTACAAAGATTGGACACATCTCAATGTGAGGCTTAAAGAGCATGAAAACAGTTTTGTTCACATCTCGAACATGACCACTTGGATTGATTTGCGTCTTAGATTGCAGAAAAACGAAACAATTGACAAAGTTGTGCAATACCAGATCAAGAAAGAAAATGAGCATTGGAGGGAGTTATTACGAATGTTGATTTCCATTGTGAAATATTTAGCTAAACACACACTGGCTTTTTGTGGAAATAACGATATGCTTTATGAAGAAAGTAATGGAAATTTTATGGGTCTAGTTCAAATGATGGCAGAGTCTGATCCATTGATAAAGAATCATCTTCAACGCTTCTAAAATAAAGAGATTCGTTATCATTATCTTAGTCATACCATCCAGAATGAGTTGATATTGTTGATATCTTGTGAAATCAAAGATGCAATCATTCAAAAAGTCAAAGAAGCTAAATATTTTACCGTGATACTTGATTGTACTCCTGATTTTGGTCACCAAGAACAGATGACCTTGATCATAAGATGTGTGGATATGAACAGTACTCCAGTAAAAGTAGAAGAATATTTTTTGCAATATCTGATTGTGAATAACACATCAGGATAATGATTGTTTGAAGAGTTGCAGAATGCATTAAAAGTTCTTGATCTTGATATTGATGATGTAAGAGGGCAATGTTATGATAATGGATCAAATATGAGAGGGAGACATCAAGGTGTACGAAAGAGGCTTTTGGATATAAATCTTAGGGCAATGTACACTCCATGTGGTTGCCATAGTCTTAACTTACGCTTTGTGATATGGCAAACTCTTGTGGCAAAGCAAAAGACTTTTTTGGAACAGTACAACGTATTTACAGCTTGTTCGCAAATTCTACAAAACGATGGCTGATTTTGAAAGAAAATATAAAAGGACTAACTCTCAAATCATTGTCGGCCACACGATGGGAAAGCCGTGTTGCGAGTGTTAAAGCAATTCAATCCCAACGTCTACAAATAAAAAAAGTTTTACTCCAATTAGCAGAAAGTGACAATGACCTAGTAACAAGAAGTGCAGCTAAATCTTTGACAACATACGACATTGGGAATTTTGAGTTTTGATTGGGCATGACTATTTGGTATGAAATATAGGCTGCTGTTAATGAGGTTAGCAAAGATTTGCAATCTAAAGACATGCTTATTGATGTTGCTATAGAATAAGTACAAGGATTGACCGCTTATTTTGAAAAGTACAGAGAAACTGGGTTTGCGGAGGCTATGATTAATGCTAAAAAAATTGCTATTAAAATGGAAATTGATCCCGTGTTTCCAGAAAAGCGTCAAGTTCATAGAAAAAGACATTTTGATGAAAATGAAGGTGAATCATCCTAACCAACTGAACAATCAGCGGATGAATCTTTTAGGATTCATTACTTTTTGTATATAATAGATCAAGCTATTGGTTCATTGAAGAGAAGGTTGGTTTGAAGAATATAAAGCGTATGATGATATATTTGGGTTTTTGTTCACTTCAGAACGGCTGAATTCGATAGACAATGATAAATTAAAAGATTGTTGTGATCGGCTTCAAAACTTTCTCAAGAAAGATGAGCTCTTTGATGTTGATGGGGATGCATTATTAGTAGAGTTGAAGCTTTTACGAGAGTGTTTGCCAAAAGAAATAAAGACATTCATTGACAAATTGAACTACTTGAAGAGGATGCATTGTTTCCCGACTGCAAGCATTGCATACAAAATTTTGTTGACTATATCTGTTACCGTTGCATCTGCAAAAAGGAGTTTCTCAAAGTTAAAGTTAATAAAATCATACTTGCGGTCAACCATGTTGCAGGAAAGGTTAAATGGACTAGCTTTGATATCGATTGAAAGTGATTTTTTAAACAAAATTGATTATGAAGGTTTAATTGATGATTTTGCAGCAAAGAATGCACGAAGAGCCATCTTTAAGTGAAGCTTCAGTGCTAGACTTTTTTAAGTTTTGTTTATTTGGTTTGTTTAGATTGAACTTATTGTTAGTTATTAGTACTATGGTTATTTTGTAGCTTTCCTTACATTTAATAATATTTAGAAACAGATGGTTAGTTAGTTTTAAAGTTTATTTCGATATTGTTTTTTAACATCAATACATTGTTCAATTTTTTTGTTTTTAAGATGTCTTATAAGAAGGGCCCCTTTTATGAATTTTGCACATGACCTCCGAAATATCAGAGACAGTCCTGATTTTGATGACATCGATACAGAGAAAGGTTTGCGAAGAAGCAAGAGGGTAGGTTATTTTCTTGGGGGCATAAAGGATCATACGAAACAGGAAGAAAGAAAAGTAAATAAGCAGTCCAAGAAAGTAATTTGTAAATTTTATGTTTATGTCATTTGTTGTCAATGTTGTGATTTATAATGTAATTGATTTGGTATGCATACAAAACTGGTATTCTATGTTTATGTTGTCATTTATTGTGACTGTTGTGTAAAAATCTATGTTTATGTCATTAGTTAACAAAATTGCTCAAGTTCACCGCAAAGATTGTAAGAAGAAACGATTATGTATTCCTTGCATACATAAATGCCATGCATTAATTTGCTCTGTATCTTTTAATATTTCTGATTAATAACTTACTAAGATGTTGGGTTAATTGAGTTCGTTTTGTTAGAATGGCCACCACCTTTTGAAGTGAGTTGTCTCAGTAGAATCCAGTAAATGATGTTTGATTTGGTCTGGATATGGTTTAAATATTTCAATAAGTGTTGTGATATCATCCACATTCAACCATCATGTATTTGTAGTGAACTTCTTCTGCTGATTCATGTATGTTAGACCATTAATTCTATTATTACATTAAGAGTTAATCCGCTATTTATCTTTAAGAAATGTAGCTACTTTCGTGTTGTTTTGCTGTAATAACTTGGTCTGTATAAAAGGCTGATCTATGTTATAAATTGGTGTCCTACTTTTCCCCTCCATCTTTGTTTCTTGTGTGTTTTTCCCCTTATTTTGTTCCTCTTTCCCTAGAAATTGGCTTGGTTGGGTAAAAGCTACTGCTAAGGTCAAGTGAAATCATATGTTACTGGGATGAGTTGCATCAAAATTCCACTATAACAGGTAATACATAAAATGTCTAGGTTGGGTTCCATTTCTTGATATGACATCCGGTTATAAGCTCAGTTATAGTTGTATCAGTGGTACTGAAATTGTTCTTATGAAAGTAATTATACAAATGCTGGTGTTGTGCCGTTTGTTATAGTTGTATCAGTGGTCTGCAAGTTACTTTAGTTCCCTTGTCATTATTGATATCATTTTTGTGGTAGTAAATTCTTGTCAACTACAGAGACTAGAAGTTGAAGAGGAGAGGCATAAAGTTTGGAAGGAAAAACACTCAAGGGGATCTCTTGTGATATAGTATTATAGACTATATAAATGTCTAATCATGTATATATGTTTAATTACTCCAAATGAACATTACAATCTCAAAGATTCCAAATAAGTGTTTTTCATTTTGTAAATTACATTGATTTGAATTTCAATTTAGTTTGGAACCTATAGTACAATTTCACATGAATTTTTTTTTGTCGAAGCTATTAAAAATAATGTCATTGGTGTCCAATTTGAAGCCTAATATTTTTTTAAACCTGGTGGCAATTATTTGTGACGCGTTACTTGCCGTCGCAAGCCGTAGTAAATAGTATTTGCGACGTGCTCATAGCATCTCATATAATCGACCAACATTTACGACACATAGTTGTTGCGACGTGTTACATGTCGTCGCAAGGCCGTTGTCAAAGGTCTATAGCGACGCTTTTGGTAGATTTTACGATGCGTTTTTACCGTCCCAATGTTAGATCCCTCGATCAACCTTAACCCACGGAAGCCATGAAAGAACTCAGAGAGAAAATGACAAAAGAATCTTGATATTATTTCATAACCATTTTCTGTTTCTTACAACTCTAACTATATAGCAACTTTCCCCAATTACATTTTTACCCCAATTACAGCTATACTAACAACTTTATTACGAATATTACAGCTTCATCACTAATGATGACATCTGGCCGCCACACAATTGCTTTATAACCACTAGTTGT
Organism: Malus fusca; assembly: GCA_035220775.1. Lineage (NCBI taxonomy): Eukaryota > Viridiplantae > Streptophyta > Magnoliopsida > Rosales > Rosaceae > Malus > Malus fusca. The sequence goes on from CM069069.1 coordinate 8,718,577, forward strand.
TACTAGAATCCAAACAGAATCCTAACATTACTCCCCCGTTTTTAGAATTAGCCTTGTCCTCAAGGCTTAAAATCAGGAAACTTCGACTGTAAAGTATCCCAGTTTTCCCAAGATGCATCTGTAACAGGATGATTCTTCCAATGCACTAACACTTCTGTTGTTGAAGTTGTGCCTGTGTTAACCACTCGCCGATCTAAAATAGCTTATGGGACAAGGTCATCATGCATTAAACCAGCATCTTGAACTGTTGGTAAAGGAATAGTAGGAATGATTGCAGTGCCCAGTTTCTTTTTGAGACATGAAACATGAAAAACTGGATGGATCTTGGAGTGACTTGGGAGTTTCAAGCGATATGCCACAGGTCCAACTCGATCAAGTATCTCAAAAGGACCATAAAATCTAGGATGCAGCTTATGGAATGGATGCAAAGAAAGTGACTTCTGCTGGTAGGGGACCAATCTAAGATAGACAAAATCCCCAATTGCAAATGATCTCTCAGTTCGACCTTTGTTTGCTTGAGTTGTCATTCGTTCTGAGCAGCTGCTAAGTTGGTCTTTAACAGAGATAAAATTCGAGTCATGTCTTTCAAGCAGTGATCCACCATATCAATTTTTGTTGTACCAGATTCATAGAGTGGAATATGTGGTGGTGGCTGTCCATACACGACCTCATAAGGTGTCATTTTAGCTGCAGAATGATATGAGGTGTTATAGCTCCATTCTGCCCAGGGAAGCCATGTCAACCATTTCTTGGGTTGCAAGCTGCAAAAACACCTCAGATATGTTTCCAGACACCTATTGAGAACTTCAGTTTGGCCATCAGTTTGGGGATGGAAACCTGAACTGAGACAGAGCTTGGATCCTTGAAGGTGAAAAAATTCTTTCCAAAATGCACTGATGAATATTGGGTCTCGATCATATACGATGGAAGTAGGCATTCCATGCAATTTAAACACCTGATCAATAAAGACTTGTGCCACAGAATGTGCAGTATATGGGTGAGATAAGGGCAGGAAATGGGCAGCTTTTGATAGTCTGTCAACAATGACAAATATAACTGATTTACCCTTGCAGAGAGGAAGGCCAGTGATAAAATCCATAGCTATATCAGACCAAATTCTTTGAGGGATTGGTAGTGGAGTACGAAGTCCAGCAGGTGCAAGTGTCTCATACTTATTCTTCTGACAAATATCACATCCAGCAATCATTTCTTTGATATTGTTCTTCATACCCTCCCAATAGAAGGATCTGGATATCCGTTTATAGGTTTTGAGAAACCCTTCATAGCCTGCAGATGAAGTACAATGGTGTTCTTCAAATATTCTTGTCCGCTAAGGACTTGTAGGACTAACAACAATCCGATTCTTATACTTCAAAAAGCCATTATCAAGCTGGTATTTTGAGCAAGTTTAATGGAGTCAAATCGGAGGATTTGTGTAAAACAGCTTGAGACTTCTTTAAAATCTAGTCATCTTTTTCAACATGCCTCCGCATATCATCTAGCCAGGACATATAAGGATATGATAAAGCAAGTAAATCACTATCAAAATCTGAGCAATTTAGTGTAATTGAAGCAACATTGCCCTGATCAATACTCCCAACCATGCTTGAAGCCATAATAAGCGCATTAGCTGGATCCATAGTTGAAGTATCCTGAGAATGGAACATTCTGGATAATGCATCAGCTGTTTTATTGTCACTGCCTTTTCTATACTGGATTTCATAATCAAATCCTAGTAATTTGGAAACCCACTTTTGCTGGAATTGAGAGTTAGCTCTGTTTTGAAGAAAATATTTGAGGTTGTGATGGTCGGTTTGTATAATGAAATGGCTTCCCAGTAAATAGGACTGCCACTTTTTAACTGCATGAACCACCGCCAACATTTCTCTTTCATATGCAGAAAGTGCCTGATTCTTGGGTCCTAAAACTTGACTGGTGAATGCAATAGGTCTGCCACCTTGTTGCAAAACTGCCCCTATCCCCATACCAGAAGCATCACTTTCAATAACAAATGGTTTTGAAAAATCGGGTAGTGCTAAGACCTGAGGAGACAACATTGCATTTTTCAGTTCTTGAAATGCAGCAGTGGATGCAGGACTCCATTTAAACCCATCTTTCTTCGTGAGTTGGGTTAGAGGTCCACTGATTCTACCAAATTGAGGAATGAACTTCCTATAATACCCCGTTAAGCCAAGAAAACCCCTTAAGGCCTTCACAGAGGTAGGTAAAGGCCAATCTGCAATGGCTTTCAATTTGGAGGGGTCAGCAGCTACTCCATTCTGAGAGACAATATGGCCGAGATATTCAATTTGTTGTTTCCCAAAAGCACACTTTGACAGTTTCACAAACAATTGATGAAGTTGGAGTACACTGAGGGCAATACTGACATGCTGCATATGCAATTCCCAAGAAGCACTATAGATCAGGATGTCATCAAAGAAAACTAAGATGAATTTCCTCAAGTAAGGTCGAAAAATCTCATTCATTAAGCTTTGGAAAGATGCAAGGGCATTTGTTAAGCCAAAAGGCATAACGAGAAATTCATAATGTCCCTCATGAGTTCGGAAAGCAGTCTTTTCAATATCTGCAGGATGCATACAAATTTGATGGTAACCGGACCTAAGATCCAGTTTAGAAAAATATTTTGCACCAAAGAGCTCATCCAATAACTCATCAATCAATGGTATAGGGTACTTGTCTTTGATTGTGAGGAGATTAAGTGCCCTATAATCCATGCACATCCTCCAAGTACCCTCATTTTTCTTCACTAAGAGTACTGGAGAAGAAAATGGACTATGACTCGGCCTGATGAAACCTGATTCCAATAACTCATTGACACATTTCTCAATTTCAGTTTTTTGGAAATGACCATACTTGTAAGGTCGAGCACTAGGCGGTTTGCATCCTTCCAACAAGGGTATTCTATGATCATGGTTTCTGGATGGAGGTAACCCAGATGGGCTTTGAAAAATGGATTGATACTTGGCTAACAGTACTTGCAAATCACTATCTTGGTTAGCATTCAACTGAGACTGAGGAGATGGAACTGTTTTATCTGCACCAACTTGCAAAACAAATAAGGCAGCTCCCAAACAATGTTCATGAGTCAGTAACTTATCCATTTGTAAAGAAGAAATGGAATGAGGTTCTTGGGGCTGAGGGGTTGATATGGAAAAAGTAGTGGTGCCAATGACAAACTGCATAATCATCTTATCAAAATCCCACAATACTGGTCCTAATGTTCTCAACCATTGAACACCCAAGACAATATCACAACCACCCAAAGGAAGAGCATAGAAATCAAGCACAGCGGCATAATTTTGTATTCGAATGGAAACTTGAGCTAAACATCCAGTGCTAGTAAGGGATCCCCCATTTGCAATCTTCACAGTAAATGGATGTGAAGTATCAAGATGACCCTTTAATTTTTTTACTAAGGAGATATCAATGAAATTATGTGAACTACCAGAATCTACTAGGAAAATAGCAGGACAATTGAATACTAACCCATTGATCTTCATTGTTCTGATAGATTTTGGGGCAGGAATTCCATAGACTGCACAAGCTGTTACCTCCGGCTCTTCACTGTCATCAGATTGATGCTTGATAAGGTCACCATTGTCATATACATCTATGAGGAGTACTTGTCGTTTGGGACCAGCACACACATGCTCTCTTGAAAACTTTTCATCACAGTTAAAACACAACCTATTCTTTCTTCGAAATTCAATTTCTGCTCCTGTTAAGAGTCTGAAATTCTCATTTCGTGAAGAATGCTCATTCTTTGGCGTGTTGGTGATATCAGATAATTGGGTTGGCTTGAACTGAGATGCAGATGAAGTGTTTCGGGAAAAAGATCGAACCTTTAATTCGGCTAGTTTGGCATCCACTTGTTGGGAGTAAGCAATGGCTTCATGAACATCAAATGGTCGCAGAAGCTTGACATCATGGCGAATTTCTGGCTTTAAACCCCCGATGAAGCAGCTTTTCAAAAGTCCCGGGGTCATCTCTACCGTGCGATTTGCCAATCTTCTGAATTCCATGATATAGTCCCTGAGCAATCCAGATTGGCGAAGTTTCACCAAATTTTCAGTGCAATCCGTAAGGTTAGAAGAACCAAATTCCCTGCAAAAGATCTTTGTAAAATCTGCCCAATTGGGATAATTCTTGACGCAGTTCACCCATTGAAACCATTGAAGGGCTTCGTTTTCCATATGAAAAGAAGCCATACGAACCTTCTTGTCCGCTGGAATATCAAAGTAATCGAAGTAATGTTCCGCCTTGTAAACCCAGCCGAGAGGATCGTCCCCTTCCTGGAAACGAAGGAAATCCAATTTTACCAAAGGTGGTCTAGGTTGAAATCATGTATCGTGACGATTGAGATTCTGGGTTCTTGAATCATCACGCAAATTGGGGTCAGAACGAGTTGCATCCGATGAATCTCCTGGAAAACCCATTTCACATTTGTCCAGAAAATCACGATGAAGCTTTTCAATTCGAGCATCCGAAGAATCTTGACGCCCTTCCATGGCGTCGAACCTTTGGAGTAGTGTGTTGAGAGTGCTGTTTATCGCAGCAAGATGATTCTGCGATTCCATAGCTCTCTTTGTTGATGTACGAGTCATACGGCAGCAGAGAAGGGATGGAGAAATCAGTACTGGCTCGATACCAATGTTAGATCCCTCGATCAACCTTAACCCACGGAAGCCATGAAAGAACTCAGAGAGAAAATGACAAAAGAATCTTGATATTATTTCATAACCATTTTCTGTTTCTTACAACTCTAACTATATAGCAACTTTCCCCAATTACATTTTTACCCCAATTACAGCTATACTAACAACTTTATTACGAATATTACAGCTTCATCACTAAGATGATGACATCTGGCCCCCACACAATTGCTTTATAACCACTATTTGTTACTAGAATCCAAACAGAATCCTAACACCCAAAAGGACTTTTTTTGTAGTGACACGTATAAGTTTTCAATGAAGGTTACGTATAAGTCGCAACCTTTGTGAAGTGCCACCGCTTGACAAAAACTGGCACCTATTCAAAGCAACCAAATATATATAGTTTTCACTAATTGACATCTAATAACAACAACAATTTTTCATTCAATATTAGAAATTATAATATCATATAATAATTTTTTCATTTTTTCTAATATTACTCTAATATAGTGGTGGAGAAATTTGATTGTGTTGGACGACATATTTAAGGACTCTGATCAAGACACAGGTATGTCTCTCAGTTATACATTTTAACTCCGCCCCCCCCCCCCCCTAAAAATAAAAACAAGCCTACTTTTGTTGTGCGTGTGTTTATGTTGGGTTTTGATATAAAACACTTCAAATCAAACAACATTCGTATCCAAAGTTTAGTTCTCATCTAATGGCACTATTAATTTCTGGCATCCATTAGCATTTTCAGCGGGCCCCAAAGAAGAGCTGCAACAAGGTGGACCCAGACGCTTGCAACGAGGGGCAACGATTCTCACTATTCCAATCTTGCGTTGGGTGCCCTCATTGACAATACATTTTTATTCAATAAACTTTTCGTCACAAGTTCTTGGGTTTGCAAAAAGGATTATCCTGGAGGTATCCCTTAGTTATCTATCTTGAAGCCTTACCTTTTAGATGATCTTGGTGTATCCTTGATTCTTTTCTTTTTTTTTTCTTTTTTTGACAAACAATAGCGTTAGTGGGTTAGATGGTTAAATGTTAAGGAAATTTGTGAGAATCGAACCCGCATTAAGTGCATAGGCAAAATTCATTTTTGTCACTGTGGTAAAGGTTCACCTCAATGTTATTGAACCCTAAATTTATTGTAATTCCCTATTTAATCTTTGTTTCGCATTTACATTTTGTATAAATAGAAAGTATATATGTGATTAATTGGGAGAATAAATACAGAGATTGTAATTCCTCCCGTTTCCGTTCTGAAATCAATTATGGAGTAAACTTTTGGGTTTTTGATATAGCCCCTCGTTTTTAAGCTTCTTATACTAAACATTTGTTTTAACAATTTGATTAAACATTTTTTTACAAATTTGGTGTTGTGTATTTTAATTAACCCATTTTAATGTACCTATATTACATGACCTGCTAGCATTTAACAAAACAGATTTTGGTTAGGTGTATTGGTTTTGATCATCTTTTGAAGTCGAAGGTTTTTATTTTTGTGCGTTGGCTCTGATTGGTACGTTTTGATAAGTGGATGACTAATACTATGTATTTGCAAGTGATGAGCATTTTGTACAATGAGTTGATAAGTTATATAAGTACTTGAGGTCTGCAAATTTGGAACATACCAGGAGTTTAGTACATTAATTAATGTTATGTTGACACATAATGATCGTTTGGTTCATGAAATAATATTAATTTAGGTTTTTGTTATTAACATCCCACAAAATGTTGAATGCACCCCATATTAAAATTTAATGTTAAATGACTTATGTATCCTATTATGCAATGACAATTTCGACCTTATTAGGTTTTAAAAAAAAAATTCTTAACACACCCCATATCACTTTTAACCTATTATTTATCTTCTTCAACTATCAAAACCTCTCACTCTCCATTGTTAAACAAAATCTTAACCAAGCTATCTGCGTTATTTTATTCTCTGATTTTGATTTCAAAGGAGATTAGTCCCACATATCTGCTTGTGATTTCCCATGAAACTATACTACCCAAGCCTATTATTGATTGATTTAAGCTTAATATTTATTTACAATTCCCAAAAAAAACCCGATTATCATAAGGCTTCTCTGTTAGGAAGTTCCCACTATTTTCAATGGTGAATTACTACAACATAACTCATTCCATTCAATGGTTAATTATTGACACACCCCGACCGAGGTCAAGGCATGATGGCCGTCACGTGAGAGTGATGTAACCATGTGCACTCTAGTAATGTGGTTTTTATTTATTTGTTTATTTGCTATCCGTATCTTGTAACATCTCACATCGCCCAGGGGAGTGATCCTTAAATGTATATTCTCATCCCTACCTAGCACGAGGCATTTTTGGAGCTCACTGGCTTCGGGTTCCATAGGAACTCCGAAGTTAAGCGAGAAGGAGGTCAGAGCACTCCCAGGATGGGTGACCCACTAGGAAGTTGCTTGTGAGTTTCCAAAAACAAAACCGTGAGGAAATGGTAAGCCCAAAGCAGACAATATAGTGCTACGGTGGTGGAGCGGGCCCGGGATATGGTGGACCCGGGCCAGGATGTGACAATTACTGCAATATAACTCATTTCGTTCAATTGATGCCTCTCAAGTGACTCTTTTCTTCTCTCCACATCAATCACACAGGATGTTAGAGTTTTACTCCAAAGTCAATTTAATTTATAAAAATTAAAAATGAGTATTATAAGATTTGAAGAATGTGGGGTGTGTAGAAAATGTAAGGTGTATGTTAGGAATGTGGGGTGTGAGGGTATTTTGGGAAAGTATGTGGGGTGTTAATATAATAAGCCTTTATTTAAAACGTGCCAAAAGTTTGGTACGTAAATTTTTTATTTTTGAAAAGTACCCGACTGATGAAATGTTATAGTGTGCGTTTGAAACGTGCCAATTATTTGGTATGTCTTTTTATGTTATTTCGAGTAATGGTATTTGGTATTAAACTACCAACTAACTGGTACGTTAATTTAGAAACGGCTAATGAAACGTTTGGTATTAAACCATCAAATGATCGTATGGTTCATGAAATAATATTAATTTATAACGTATAAGATGTTTGGTATGTAATGGTTATATTATTCGTACGTACCTGACTGATGAAATCTATATATATATAAAGGGAGAAGGTAAAAGAGGTGCAGCCTTCATAATACCCAAATTACCCTTCTCCCTTTAGGATTTTAAAAAAAATTCAAAAAAAAAAAACTCACAAAGTGGGAATGTGAGTAGTTACGTTCATAATTTTTTTAAATATATTTTAATAAAAAATAATAATATCTAAAATTAAAAAAAATAAAGTAAAACAATTAAAAGAGCCAATTGTCACACGTGTATGCGTGTGGTAAGAAGCTATGTGAGTTGAACCTGTTTTATTCAGTAGGTCTTTTATTATTATATTAATTTAGAAAGTAGAAATCATTTGGTACATAATATGCACATCGCTCCAAGTACAAACATGTTGCACTTTCAACTACAGTTGGATTAGCTAATATAATGAAAGAAAAAAAATAACCGCAAGTCCTAAGATGTATGCAAAAGTTCAAAACGTAACCAATAAGGTTTGATTTATTCTTCTGTTTTCAAACCTACCAAAGAAAAGATATAAAAACATAATAGTTTATTACCAAAAGCAAAAATGCGTGATCAAAATATAATTTTAATATTCTAAACTAAACTTAACCATAGTCGGCACATAAACCCGCACTTCATTGTTTGGAATCTTCCATTAGATTTATCCTCTTGACTCTTGGGTCGTCTTTTTATCAATGGAGACTTGATGACAAAATGCTTGATTATATCTCAAGTGGTGGTTGTTGGACGTCAAGAAAAAGAATACCAGTACTACAAGAAAAGAAATCAAGACTTCTACTAAGCTTGAAGTAGTGTTCAATGTAATCATACGGATGGTTGCCATTTCCATCTGCCACCGCGTGAATGACTAAAACAATTGAACTTATTTTGACGAAGACAATTGAACCAAATGCAGAAATGACATAGAATTCAACCTACGTGCTAGACCAAAGACAGTTGAATTCGAATGCATGGATGAATAAAACAACGGGGTCAATAGTCTAAAGTGGAAGATATTTTCACTACCACTAAGTTTTGATTTTGTTTTTATTATTGTCTAAGAAACGTTTGTCATGTGTTTAAAAAATGCACAATTTTACCATAAATAATGGCCACGTAGTAAAATAGTGACATTAAAAAATACATCATAAAATACTATATCTTAAAACTTTATTTTAAAATGCGACTGTCACGTAATTGTTTAGTATTATCAAATAAATACACATGTTATTATAAATTTGTACATTTTTTTGTCGAAATAATAAATGTATACATTGAAACAACATGGATCAACAAGTAAACTGCCTGATTTCAAGAACCAGTAGCGTTAAAAAGTGACATATAATAAACTTAATGACTGGTAACAATACAACATAACAAGGATGTGTCATCCAAACACCTATTTTTACCTCCCACACACATTTCTCAAATTTCGGCCGGTAAATCGAATGAATAGAAAAATATCAAATGGGAAAAATTTAATTAACAAGAAGTGCATGTGAAGTAAAAATGAGTGGTGAATAACACCACTCTAAACAAAACATAAAAATTGCTGAATTGTATAACTACACCATATCTAAGACTAACGGGTGGTGCATAATATATATTCTGCAAATGGAGTCCTTTTTGGTGGTGTCTCGCACTTCCGCTTCAAGTAGGTTTCTGAAACATTCATATATCCTCTCTCTCACACCATATTCGCACCCTCTTCTTATCACCCAACTTCCACCGCCACCACCACTGCCACCAGCAATCCAAACCCTTACCGCTATCCCAACGTAAGACGGTTAGGCTCGTTCAGTCAAAGGCACCGTGGGGATACTTGCAGTCGCGTTGGCTTTGATCACAGACTCGGATCGCACATGTCGAGCTCGTCTTCACCTTCTACTGCCGCAAAGAAAGGTGCAAATCAAACCATCAGCAATGACAACGACAAGGTTGAGGGTACTTGGATCGATTTGTACCTGCCAATGCGAGCTCAGCCTTATGCTAAGCTCGCTCGCCTCGACAAGCAGATCGGCACCTGGTTGTATGCGTGGCCTTTTTGGTGGTAAGTGAAAAGAATGAGAGGAAAGTTTGAGTATTAACTGTTATGTAATAACTGTTATAATTAGGCTTATTTAGAATTAAGCCCTTGAAACTCTTATTTTTCAAACAAAAAATTCACATAATTTTAAACATTCCAATAAGACCTAAATTTCAGATAGACTGCCATGCAGACAAATATGTAATGGAACGGTTGTAAATTCAAGCCTAAGTTTAATTAATTCGACATACACTAGTTTATTTTTTTAAGTTTTTTCTTTAATTGGTGTGGGACTGGAAGTTAACTATGCTTATTGGTGGGTGCATGCTTGCAGGTCAACAGCAATGGCAGCAAATCCAGGGCAGCTTCCTGATATTAAGATTTTGACACTACTTGGATTTGGAGCTCTGTTTATTAGGGGCGCCGGATGCACCATAAACGATCTCGTTGACCGGGATATTGATATCAAGGTAAAATTAAGTCCATTACGGTCATTTTGTATGCGAAATTGATTTCTGCACACATTTTTTTCTGCAAACTTTTATTTATGTATGAAATTCTAAGTAAAACAATGGTGTACTCAATTTCCTTTTTGCATATTGGTTAGCTAATGAATTTAATCCTTTGGCTACACTTCACAAATATTTATTACGGCGAACTGATGTCATCACTTTATCTTGTTTTTATTAATTATTTATGCCCAAGCTACGTTAGGAGTAATTATTGTCACTTGATGTTATTTGATCTATTATATAACTTAAATTAAAAAATTATTAACATCCCTAATACTACACAACATGGTATGGTAGAATGGTGTACTGGTGAGACAAACACTAAAAAATTATTGTTAAATCACTTGGGTGACTTGTTTTGAAAATTGAAGTTGAGACTCCGGGGTTTGAAACCTTTGGTTTCACTAGACGTTTACGATTTCGCTTATATCTGGTTTGAATGCAGCTTAATAAATTTCTCTAATGATCAGGGGAAAGACGAAGAAATTTAATTTTTGATGATTAATACTTTGTTTATTTGATAAAAGTTCTGCAATTGATTGATCAGGTGGAACGTACAAAGTCAAGGCCTCTTGCAAGTGGTGTTTTGACGCCTTTTCAGGGGATTTCTTTTCTTGGATTTCAATTGCTTTTGGGTCTTGGAATTTACCTTCAATTGAATAATTATAGGTAATTAGCATCCTTATCTAAATTCATTAGGATGATGCTGGAGAGACCATTTGCTTGAATTATATTTTGTAAATCACATGATGTGACAGTTGATAATTGATTTTTTCTTTAAATCATTAAAGAAATAACTTAACCATCACCCGCTGCATCATGTGATTTATAAAATATGTTTAAAAACGATCTCCCTGGTATTTTTCCTTTAGTTAATCTGATTACTTATTATGCCAATATTATTATAATGGGCTATGAATATGAAACTAGTTTGTGTAACTCATTAATTGGAATTTACAGCTGCGTTTTGTGCGTTTCATCTTGGTTCCTAATTTTTACCTATCCTCTCATGAAGAGATTGACATACTGGGTAATGATTTCGTGACTACATTTAACGACTAATTACGTCATTAAAAAGTATAATATGGTATTATATATCACATCATAATGCATATATATTTGGTGCAGCCTCAAGCCTATCTAGGTTTGATGATAAATTGGGGGGCTTTAATAGGATGGGCAGCGGTAAAAAGAAGCATTGATCCAGCTATAGTGCTTCCATTGTACTTTTCTGGAGTATGCTGGACACTGGTCTATGATACCATATATGCACATCAGGTAAAACAACGAGTAATGCTATGCGCACCAAACTTTTTTTTACCAAGTTTTGTTCACCAATTAAATGCCTTAGATATTGTAAGTCATATGTTGGGACAAGAGACTGGACCTTACTTATTTTCAACAAGTAAAACTTTAACATGACATATAATTTAGTTATGAAGAAATTTGGCAAAAAAATAGTTTGGTGTCTCAAACATTATTGAAAATGAACACGTCGCTATTGTGCTCCTTGTCAAAAGTTGTAATTTCCAAGATTTGAGTATGATCTAATTATGGAATAATTAAGTAGCAATATAAGATAACTTTTTCGATGCAATCCAACAAAATTAAGATGTTTTCTGACCATGCTTGCTTGCAGGACAAGGAAGATGATCTGAAAGTAGGTGTTAAGTCTACGGCATTGAAATTCGGCGACTCAACCAAAAAATGGATTACTGGGTTTGGAATTATGTGCATGAGCAGTCTTGCCCTCAGTGGATACAGTGCTGAAATCGGTTATTGTCTTTTTTCCCCTCTTTATTTTAATTTCATTTTTTTTTTCATAATTAATTTTCTCTTTTACACATCTTCACGCTCAAATCTTTCAACTATATATGGAGCAGGGTGGCCGTACTATACATTTTTGGGGGTTGCATTTGGACAATTAGCTTGGCAAATATCAACAGTTGATCTTTCATCCCCAGCTGATTGCAGTAGAAAGTACGTGTTGTCTTGGAAAAAAAACACTATTTAGGGCTCATTTGAAAACCAATTGGTATTTAATTTTGTTTTTAAACAGTTATCAAACGGGCTCTTAAGCTTACAAGTATTTATTAGTTTTGTTTTGCTTTGAACAAGATAAGCTTATTGACTTAGCATTTTCTCTTTTTGTATTGGTTCCAGATTTGTGTCGAACAAGTGGTTTGGCGCTATTTTGTTCATCGCAATCCTATTTGGACGACTTTCATCATAAGGTGGTATAAGGTCTATTAATTTTTAGCATATAGTAAGGTTGGTTATGTCTTCCATTAATTCTAATTTGGGGCTTTTTTGACAGATACAGTTCATCTTTCTCTTGCACTGCAACAGAACTCGTGTATTGGCATGGAGGTTGCAAGGTCATCTAAATGCAGCACTCAAATGAGTGCAAGGATCAAACGTTGTAATATTTACTGTTGTGTTTCAAAAATAGACCATTTTCTTGGGGCTTTTGGGAACTAAATGTTGTAATATTCATTTCAATTTGAAGTCAAACAGAAAATATGATGAAATTGTTCCATATTTATGTCAAACAAGTATTTTGGTACTATTATTTTCAGTGGAATCCAGTTTCAGAATATACATACAGTTACTTGCAAGTTGCAACCTTGATGCAAACTCGTCTATATTATTATCGATATTTCTCCAATTAATAAATACAAAATGTCCCTCAACAAATCCAAATCCCTCAGAATGCATAAGCCTAATTGCTCTCCTTGAAAATGGTCCATGGTGAGATCGCCTTGTATTCTGCAAAGAAGGATGATTCGTGGTCTCGTTCTGGGCACTTGTCACCATCTCTTCTTGCTTGTACACAAGCTGGATACAGCACTTCGTTACTCCAAAGAAATATCTCATGTATATGAAGTATTGTCACTCCTTCTCCACCTTTCTGTTGACTCCTTATATTCCAATGGCTTAAGAATATCATGTCTGTTGCAATTTGATGTTTGATATTATTTTTTAGCTTATGTCTGGTTTTGGAAATAAAGTTGATGAAGAACAAAAAGGAATGAAGGAGAAAACTTGTATATGTCTGTGAAAGGAAGATTGCGGCTGAAATCATAGCAGAGCTTACACAACAAAACATTTTCTTACATCTATCAGGACATGACACTTGGCTAAATCTAAGCCATGTGAGTTATACAAAGATGAATTTGAATCTAAACCTTACACTTGTCCAATTTACTAAAGAAACCATTGCAACTTAAATCAAATGAACCAGTAAAATAATTTACACTTCAACACTCCCTTTAAATTGTTGACTGCTTTTATTCCAAGCAATACTCTCAAGTAGTTGAATCATAGTTGAATCGATCCTGACAATGCCTTAGTGAGTATGTCTGCAACCTGTTTTACTGGGAAAGCGCTCATAGGAGCCGCGAATATACTACATAAGGGGTTCTTCTAATCTACAATACTTCAAATTCATAACACATTCTTGCAAGGCTTCTCAGATGAAATGGTATCTCATATTGATGTTCTTAGTTTTCTGGTGAAAACATGATTCTTTGTCATAGCAATGGCTGAGGTATTATCAACCATAAGTGGAGTTACTTGTAGCTCCTTGAAATCATCAAGCACAAATCTCAATCAAATGGCTTGAGTTGTTGCTTCGGCTGCATTGACATACTCAGCTTCTGTAGTTGAAAGTCAAATACAATGTCACTGCTACTCTAATATACTTCTTACTAGGACAATGCGTAAATCTATCTAGTAAGCTAGCTGCAAACATGTCTGGCGTTGTGGCTGCTAAATATAGCAGACTCCCAACATTCTGTCTACACACGTTTTCCTCTGCAGGATCACTGTTATCATTCTTGCACAATTTCTCACTTGTAACAAGAGGTGTGCTAACTTGCTTGCAGTTCTTGTATCTAAATTTATTCAGCAAAGTCAATGCATATTTCTTTTGACAGGTAAATATGCTATGTATCATACCCATGCCAAGGAAATGATACAAGAGCCCCAAGTCAGTCATTTTATACCATGTCATCATCTCTGACTTGAATTCAGCAAGCAACTCTTCACTACTTCCAGTACACACACTGTCATCAACATTAATTGAGACAACTAAAATTCCAGAATTCCCCTTGGTCTTGATGGATAATGTTGCCTCACTTGAACTTCTGGTGTATCCACAGTCAATGAGATATGAGTCAATTTCTTCATACCAGGCCCTTGGTACCTGTTTTATACCATACAAGGCTTTCTTCAATTTGTACACTTTGTCTTCAGCATTTTAACCACAAAACTATCTGGTTGATCCACATATACCTCCTCCTTTAGTACGCCATTAAGAAATACATATTTGACATCTGGTTGGAACAATTTCCAACCCTTTTGTGCTGCTAAAGCAATGAGAGTCCTGATGGTATCTAATCTGGCCACACTAGTATCTATCTCGTTAAAATCTATCTCAAGCTTTTGTACATAGCCCTTGACCACAAGCCTTGCCTTGTGTTTTTGTATTAAGCCATCTAATTTCAGTTTGGTCTTATTGACCCATTTGACACCAATCACTGGTTTTTCTTACTAGTCTATTAATTAGTTCTAATATTTCATTCTTCTCAATCATCTCCATTTCAGCTTCTATGGCCTTTTGCTAAGCCTTGTCCTTTGCAGCTTCTTCATAGTTTTTTGGCTCAATTATGCACATGTTACACCTTGCATATATCTTACTAAGATCCTTCATCTTCACAGGTGTTGAGCTAGGGGTAGTTGCCTCTGTCTCAAAACTATGTGAACTTGAACCAATCTCAGATGAACTTGAGCCAATTTCAGCTTAAGAATCATGAGTACTAAAGGCTGGAACATAGGGAATCAACTGAAAGGTGGAGAGGAAGTGACAGTACTTCATATACATGAGATATTCTTTGGAGCACGAAGTACGGTATCCAACTTGTGCACGAGGAAAAAGAGGAGATGACAAGCGCCCAAAACGAGTAACAGTACTTCATATACATGAGATATTTCTTTGGAGTCACGAAGTGCGGTATCCAGCTTGTGCACAAGCAAGAAGAGAAGATGACAAACGCCCAGAACGAGACCACGGATCATCCTTCTTTTCCATGTGTCATTTTTGAAAGTTTTGCGGAATACAAGGTGATGCCAAGAACATACTTATCCCCATGGACCATTTTCAAGGCGAGCAATTACGCTTATGATTTGTTGAGGGACATTTCGTAATTGTGAATTGGAGAAATAACCAAAATAATATATACGAGTTTGCCTCAAGGTTGCAACTTGCAAATAAAAAGGGCGACCCCAAACTAGCAAAAGCTATCTCCTTTGCAAGGATCAGGGGAACGTCTATCATACGTAGCCATACCTTTGCTTTCGAAAATATGATTCCACTGAAAATAATAGCACCAAAAACACTTGTTTCATCACATCTGCTGTTAGACTTCCCAATTGAAATCAAAATTACAACATTTAGTCCCATAAAGCCCCATGAAAATGGTCCACTTTTGAGGTACAACGATAAATATTACAGCATAAACATTGATGACCTTGCAACCTTCTTGCCAATAGACGAGAACATTGATGCCCGCATTTGAGTCCTGCTTTTAGATGACCTTGCAACCTTCTTGCCAATATACGAGAACAGTGCAAGAGAATGACGAACTGCATCTGTAAAAAAGCTCCAAATTAGAATTAATGGAAGACATAACCAACCTTAATATATGCTAAAAATTAATAAACCTTATACCTCCTTATGATGAAAGTCGTCCAAATAGGATTGCGATGAACATAATAGCGCCAAACCACTTGTTCGACACAAATCTGGAACCAGCACAAAAAGAGAAAAGGCTAAGTCAATAAGCTGATCTTGTTCGAAGCAAAACAAAACTAATAAATACTTGGAAACCTAAGAGCCCGTTTGATACCAATTGGTTATCAAAAGAGCCCTAAATAGTATTTTTTTGCGTGACAACACGTACTTTCTATTGCAATCAGCTGGGGATGAAAGATTAACTGTTGATATTTGCCAAGCTAATTGTCCAAATGCAACCCCCAAAAATGCATAGTACGGCCACCCTGCTCCATATATAGTTGCAAGATTTGGGTGTGAAGATGTGGTAAAAGAGACAAAATTTGAAAAATATAGGAAATTATAAAAAAGACAATAACCTATTCCAGCATTGTATCCACTGAGGGCAAGACTGCTCAAGCACACGATTCCAAACCCAGTAATCCATTTTTTGGTGGAGTCGCCAAATTTCAATGCCGTAGACTTAACACCTACTTTCAAATCATCTTCCTTGTCCTGCAAGCAAGCATGGTCAGAAAACATCTTAATTTTGTTGGATTGCACATTGAAAAACTTATCTTATATTCTACTTAATTATTCCATAATTTGATCACACTCAAATCTTGGAAAATACAACTTCTGACAAGGAAATAGCGACGTGTTTGTTTTCAATAATATTAAACTATTTTTTCGCCAAATTTATTTATGACTAAATTATGTGTTTGTAGGCTGTACGCATGTTATAGATTTTGTTGAAAATAAGTAAGGACCAGTCTCCTTTCCCAACATATGACTTACAAAAACTAAGACATTTTATTGGTGAATAAAACTTGGTAAAAAAAAGTTTGGTGTGCATAGCATTAGTCGTTGTTTTACCTGATGTGCATATATGGTATCATAGACAAGTGTCCAGCATACTGCAGAAAAGTACAATGGGAGCACTATAACTGGATCAATGCTTCCTTTTACTGCTGCCCATCCTAATAAAGCCCCCCAATTAATCATCAAACCTAGATAGGCTTGAGGCTGCACCAAATACGCATTATTATGTGATGTAGAATACCACATTATACATTATAACGACGTAATAAGTCGTTAAATGCAGTCATGAGATTGTAATTACGTACCCAGTATGTCAATCTCTTCATGAGAGGATAGGTGAAAATTAGGAACCAAGATGAAACCCCCAAAACGCAGCTTTTAATTCCAATTAATGAGTTACACAAGCTAGCTTCAAATACATAGCAGATTATAATAATATTTGTATAATAATTAATCAGATTAACTAAAAATGCTAGGAATAGTTAATATATTTAAGATAATTACGTATTTACATACCGTTTCAATTCATCCTATTTCATCGAATTCGGAATGTGATTGACCATATTTTGTAAATCACGTGATGCAGCGGATGATGGTTCATAAATCAAGTAAATGATCTCTCTAGAATCATTCTAAATAAATATTAGTAAGAATGCTAATTACCTATAATTGTTTATTTGAAGGAGAGTTCCTAGAACCAAGAGCAATTGAAATCCAAGAAAAGAAATCCCCTGAAAAGGTGTCAAAACACCACTTGCAAGAGGCCTCGACTTTGTACGTTCCACCTGATCAATTAATTGCAGAACTTTTATCATATGAACTAAGTAATTTTTTTTTAATCAAAGAACTAAGTAATTATATCAAAGAATAAATTTCTTCATCTTTCCCTTGTACTCTCCACCTCATAATAATTTTTAAATTACGTGTCATAATATGAGTAGATTAATAATATCAGGTGACAGTAATTACTCCTGATGTAGCATCCATGTATGGGCATAACATTAAAAATTAAAAACAAGATGACATCAGTTCACCGTAATAAATATGTTGTGAAATGCAGCCGAAGGACTAAATTCAGTAGCTAACCAATATGCAGAAAGAAAATTTCATAAATAAATAAAAGTGTGCAGAAAAAAATGTGTATATAAATCAGTTTCGTATACAAAATGACCATATATAATGGACTTAGTTTACCTTGGCATCAATATCCCGGTCAAGGAGATCGTTTATGGTGCATGAGGCGCCCCTAGTAAACAGAGCTCCAAATCCAAATAGTATCAACATCATAATATCAGGAAGCTGTCCTGGACTTGCTGCCAGTGCTGTTGACCTGCATGCACCCACCATAAGCATAATTAACTTCCAGTTAAAACAAATTAATTAATTACGTCCACGTTGCCAACGTTTAGAGTGCAACTTATACGATATGAATATAATGTCGCTGTAACAACTCGTACAAGTGATATGTAACACGACATCAAAAAGATTTGTACATTATATCATACTTGACACCAAAATACCCTTGCCATATATGTAAATCTTTTATATTTTCATATACATCTATGGAGATGTAAATTTTAGTTTTGCTCCAATGCATAAATATAAATGAGGAGATCAAAATTTTAATTTATTCGCTTTTGTGTAATTTATTTTTTTGATAACTCCTAAAAAAATATTAACGTAACTATTTTTTTTCCGCACAATTCGATCAAAAAAATTCAAAATTTGGACAGCATCGATTTCATCTCATTTGGACGTTGGTTTCATCAGAAGAAGGTTGAAGTAAAACTAGAAAAAAAAATTGGATGAGGAAGTGTTTTGTGTGAGAATTGAAAGAAAAGAAAACTGGTGACTGGATGAACAAACGTTATGCCTATAAGGGTATCTTTTTTTTAAATGAGAACTAATGAAAATGACTTGAAAACTTTGAGTTTTAATGAAAATGACAAAATAAAATGTAAAGTGAATAGTAACAAGATTGACTTAGTGTAAAAATATGATTTTTCGTTAAAGTGAACAGTAGCTTTTTGTTAAAGTTCCTTCTTTTCAAATGGTTTTTTCTTTTTTTTTGGGCGATTAAATGGTATTTTTTGGATTATTTACAACCATTTGATTAAACTTTGCGTGAATCATGACCTTCCAAATGCGTGGCGAGTATTATTTGCGCGTGGGAGCGCGTTTGCTTGCTTTTCTTTCCGCTTCCACGTGAACCTCTCTGCAAGACTGGCGCAGATTCCGGCCATGTAAGATGCTCCTCGAAAGAATAACTTAACTAAGTTTGCACCTTTACGTGCCTTTTTCCGGTGAGTTGCAAATTTTGTAACTCATACATCTGTAAGACCGAAGGAGATTCCGGCCAACCAAGATGTAAAAGTGGGTTTACGACCTCATTTGCATCTTGGATTGGACATGCACCTGAAACAACGCTTTTTCGCTCTTCACTTTGGTTCTTGTGATTTAAAATTGATATAAATACTCCATGAGATTCTTCACTCTTAATCATTTTGGTCATTCTATGAAAAATCTCCGTTAAATTGAAGAAACCACCAGTTCAAAGGGGAGGGGTTGATTTGATAAAAATACTCTCAATTTAACGGAGATTTCTCACAGAATAACTAAAATGATCGATGGTGGACAATCTCATGACCACCTCATTTTAAATCTCAAAGACCAAATTGAAGAGTTATTTCATTCTCATGTACCATTTTGTATTAAAAAATTCTAATTATTTAACAGTTAGTTTCTACATTCCTTTCACTTACCACAAAGAAGGCCAAGCAAACAGCCAGGTGCCGATCGGCTTGTCGAGGCGAGCGAGCTTAGCATAAGGCTGAGCTTGCATTGGCAGGTACAAGTCGATCCAAGAACCCTCAGCCTTGCTGTTTTCATCGCCGCTGGTTTGATTTCCACCCTTCTTTGGGACAGTGGATGGTGAAGACTTGCTCGAGATGTGCGATCTGAGTCTGAGACCGAAGTCAAAGTGACTGGAAGTATCCAGACGACAGTGCCTTTGACTGAATTAGCTCAACCGTCTTGCGTTGGGATAGCGGTAAGGGTTTGGATTGCTGGTGGCAGTGGTGGTGGTGGTGGAAATTGGGTGATAAGAAGAGGCTGCGAAGAGGGTGCCAGAGAGAGAACGTGAAGGTTTCAGAGACACCACCAAAAAAGACTCCATTTGTCAGAATATTTCACTCAAAGATGCAGCACACTTTGGTCTCTTCGATATGGAGTAGTTATACAATTTATGCTATTTTTATGTTTTGTTTTGTTGTATTGTTCACTATTCGACGGCTATTAATTTATTATAGGGGAATTTTGATATATAGACTTCTCGTTTTTAAATGTCATAGATTAAACATCTATTCCTTTTACGATGTGGTCATTGATTATTAGAAAGATTGTATATTTTTTAAACACATAACAAACATTTATTAGACAATAACACTAACAAAATTAAAACTTAGTTGTATGAAAAAAATGTCTCCCACTTTAGAGTTTAGACCACTTTGTTTTAGTCATCCATGTATTTAGTTCAACAGTAATGTTAGCAATACCATCTATTTAAACGAAATTTTGTAAACTATATAACGTGGTTGTTGATGATTTAATTACTAATTAATTATTGATTAATGTGCTTACTTTTTATAGGTGACACGTCACAAAATTTGCAAATTTGATCTAAAAATTGATCTACATAACATTATCATTAGTTCAATTGTCTTAATCAAGCAAATAAGTGAAGATTAGTCTAGTCGTGTGCTTTTGAAATATTGATTTATTTTTAGATGAACCTGCCGCCGCCCCTCTCTCTTCAATTGTCTTAATCAAGCAAATAAGTTAAGATTAGTCAAGAATTGTCTTAATCAAGCAAATAAGTTAAGATTAGTCAAGCCGGGTGCTTTTCAAATATTGATCTATTTTTGGATGAACCTCCGTGCCCCTTTTCCTAAAAAAAGCCATGTAAGAATCAATTTTTCTTCTTCGGTTTCCACTTTTAGCGCATGAAGCCATGAATCTAGATTCTCTCCTAGTTTTTTTTTTTTTTTTTTTTTTTTTTTTGTATTTTGAAAAGAGAGATTTTCTCCTAGTTTGAACAATATTAGAAACTATTATTAACACTTCTAAATATTTTTATGTATCTTATTGTTTATTTTGTACACGGAGAGCTGTATTCAAGGGCGGAGCCAAGTACAAAGCTCCCCTAGGCTATAGCATAGGGAGAGTTTGGTTTTTCAAGCTTAAAAATATTAATTTTTGGGTTAGTTTATGATTTTTAATTGTCATATTCCACTTAATAAATGAATTTTTTTATTAGTAAGGCTGTTTTTAAGAATAATAAGAGCTAATAGATGTTAAATAAACTCATCGCTTTAACCAATATTATATTTAATAGTAATAAATTAAAACTTCCATACCACAAATGGTTCCTTATTTTATTCACATAGAAGCCTAGAAAACATAGCATAGAATTCTTGCTTTAAATTACTACATTCAAGTTTTTACTATTATATAACTTTATGTAGGCAACATAGGATTAAAAATTTGATTTTGTAGTAATAACTTTAACTTAGCCCACCCACCGAATAATTTTTGGCTACGCCATTGGCTGTATTAATTAATGTGCAAATAACAACTCTTTGAATTATGTCAAAGCACAAGTATGAGAATTGTAAACTATGGGCTCGTTTGGTAAGTGTTTTTAAATGATTAAAAGTGCTTTTAGAAAAAATATTTTTTGATTCCAAAAGGAAGAAGCACTTCAAGTGCTTTTTCATGATTAATTTGCATTTTTACTAAGGATTAGTTTCAAAAACATTTTCTTTAAAAGCGTTTTGATATAAGAAAATCATAGAAAAGCAGAAGCAAAGTCTACTATGTTTCTCAAATTTTTTATTTTTTTCAATGCATAGTGAACAGTGCCCATTTAATGAAATTTTCAAATGACAAGTATATGCCCGCATATTTTACAAAATTACAATCTTTGCCACTGCATTATTCTCTTTGGCAACTATTATATGACAGTCAATATCATATCATTTTTAGTCATTTAACATATTCATAACAGTTTCATATAAAACATTACCAAATACTAGATATTGTTTTCTGTTAAAAGCATTTTTAAAAAGAAAAAGAAAAAAGGTTTACTAAACATTCAACAACTTTATTTTACAGCTATTTGTTCTCACAACATAGCAGCAGTAATTCTGTAGAAAAATCACAGCAATACCAAATTGGCCCTAAGATTGGCCAAATATCCTGGTTTTTGCTCTTTGTGAGTTTAATTTTCCTATGAGGGGCATAAATATGTGAATTGTAATAACGCAAGGTTCATAATCTCCCGTTACTTTTGTTTGGTATTATTTTCTACATTTGACATAAATTTGAAATCACTCAGTACTACAGTCTGGTAGTATTCTTCTTTGCTTAGAAGTGAGAGGTCTTAGGTTCGAATCTCATGAATGGCGAATTCGATACCAAATTAGACTGCGCATTGTGTAGCTTAGCCGAACTTTCCATCCCCCTAGTGTAAAAATACCGATGTAATCAACCAAAAAAAAACAAAAACAAACAAACAAACAAACATGAATTTGAAAATGAAGAACCGCCAGTGGGTTCCAAATAGCCAGGAGGATCTTAGGGATCCTCTTTGTGAGGATTATGGGATCCTCCAATCACATATTTTCATCATATATCTTGCGGTCAAAAATCAGTATAAATTTTTTTTATTTAAAATTGAATATAAACAGTACCTGACAAAAACTGGCCGCACGATGTATGATGAACGGATGTGATTGGAGGATCCCTGAGATCCTTACAAAGAGGATCCGGCGAGGATCCTTACAAAGAGGATCCGGCGAGGATCCTCTCCCTCCAAAGAGTGTATGACCCTTTGCCTTTAAAAAATAGTAATATTTTAATACGAATTGTTTGGGTTATTCAATTTAGGGATAGAGATACACTTGGACAATTACTTTTCCCTTGGGGGATTATATTGCCTATTGCCCAAGGGGTTTTTTAAGGGTAGAACTGCTCATAGGAAGAGGTAATATCCGTAGAGGAGACAAGCATCTAGCTTGTGAATGAGCAAGAAGACGATGAGCGACCAAGTACACGATCATATGGCGCCTTAAAAAAAGTAATAAAACGATTAAAAGAGCCAATTGTCACACGCGTAGGCATGTGGCAAGAAGCTATTATTATATAATGTGAGTTGTAATTGTTTTATTCAGTAGGTCATTTATTATTATGTTAGAACGCCACATATGAAGAGGTAATATCCGTAGAGGAGACAAGCATCTAGCTTGTGCATGAAGAAGAAGAAGATGAGCGAACAAGTACACAATCCTATGGCTCCTTTTATATGCGTTTTTTTTCTTCTAATGATTTTCAGCCGATCTGAGTTTATGTATTTGTATTAGTGGAACCGGCTCATCTGGATCCGTTTGATACGGTCCAGTTTCTAGGGGGTAGAATGGATATGTTTCCAATCATATGTCGTTTAGCATAACAACAACATAGAACAATCTCTATGGTTTTCCGTTAAGAAAGAATTACATCTAACAAGGTCAATAACAATAATCGTCGTTTTACTTTTTCTAGGGTTACATAGATATGATATTATAGATCATGGGCTTCATTATGGACTATTAATAAAATGACAAGTGCTAAGACAATTCTTAAACGGTCCAGGCCAGGTTACCCATACATAAGAAATATGAACTTGGTATTGGACTCGTTTTTACATAAGATGGGTCCAAGTCGGATCGGTTTGAAAATCAAAAGTACGAAGTGAATGATTTTACATCGGGCCTGGTAATATGGTTTGGATCCACGGGTCCAAAGACCCATGGTAACTACATTCAACTTTTACTCTTCGAAAGGATAAAAACTGAAAGTCAAAATTAAAAAACTCAAGAAAGTAGTGTTTACATTTTGGTTTTTATTTATTATTATTATTATTATTTTAATTGAAAGTTAAAAGTAGTTACCAAAAGAGTTTTCATTTAAAAAAAAAACGAAAAACTAAAAGTTGAAAACGAAATGGTGGATAGCCTTCAACAAGTCAGTTTAGTGCTAGAAAATTAAAACATGTGCTTCACCCTGTATCCAAACACACTGTATCAAACACTTTACTATTGTAAAAGTTTTATGAACTGATCCTCTCAAAATGGAGATCAGATTGACTATCGCATACATGTTATGATTATTGTTGTGGCGAGAATGTTTGAGTTGTGCAATGGTATTGGTGGGGGAAGTGCACTCGGGAGTAGGGTTCTGGTAAACCTGCTATTTACTTAATTTGTTCGGTTAGAGTTTACTCTATGTATTTGTACCATGTAAACAATTTGACGCATTTATCAACATATTTTGACAACATATATAGTCAAGTGACACACGAGTTGAATTTTAGGGAGTTCAGTGCCAAAATTTGAGTTTCAAAAGGTTAAGTGAGACTTCGTTAAGAAGTGTAGAAGTAATTAAGCCTTAAAAAACACGTAAAGGAGATGGGCATCTGGCTTGTGCATGAGTTATATACCGTGGTGGAGCCAACATAGGGTCATTGGTTGTCCTTGATCCCAACAACTTCAAAAACCCCATGTATATTTGTTTGTATATTATATTTGACCACTATAAACAGCTAAGGAAACTAAATTACAACCTTCTCCTCCTACTACTATTTTCTTCTATCATATTTGTCTTCATTTTCTCTCTTCTTGTAAAAAATATTTTAGTTGAAATGCCTTGACAGTCTTCAATTACTGCACAGTATCCTGCATGCACCGTCTACAAGCCTCTACAAATGTTGACGTATGTCGGCATAAACCTTCGGCATATGTTGACAGGAATTAGAAGGTGCCTACTAGATGCTTGACGAAATGGCAACTTTTTTTATTAATATTATGACCTCATTATTTGAAAATCCTGGCTACGTCACTGGTTCTATGTGACGTTTTTAAACATTTGGCTAGGTTTCGGGTTGATGCCAAGAACCTACATCCTGTCCTATAGGTCAGCATCAAGGAGAGCAATGAGGTTCAGTTCCCTAATGCTACTTATGCGTTCTTGTTGCTTTGTTTTGTTGTTTTTACTAGGGTTCCGAAACAATTGAAGGTCTTGCCTTGACTAATCCAAATGATGCAGCCCTGGAAACTAATGCTTTTGCAAGGATGTGTACAACCCGAAACTACTCCAGCTTAGCCATGTACGACTCAAAGGAAGGTATAAAGAACTGCCAAAAGGATTAAGATTGCTGTGTTGGCTTGAATTTCCTTCAAAATATGTACCCTGTGATTTTCCTTTCGAGTGCTTGGTTTATCTTGAAATGAATCACAGTATCTTGAGACGAGTCTTTACCTGGAAATAAAACTTGAGACAGGTCTTCAAGGCAAGAAAGATGTATTACTGCTTTAGGGTGTTTTACCATGAATATCCAAATTAACTCCTCGCCTTCTTTCTCTCTTCCGTTTCGTTTTTCAGTGCCTTCCCGCATTGAAGACCCTTGATCTAAGTCAATCTCACAGCCTTACTGAAATTGGTATCTTCTCGCTGCTCCCCAATTTGGAAGAATTGATTCTTAGACTGTATAAACTTGGTTTATATCCCTGAGTTCATTGTAAACCTAAAAAGGCTCTACTTTATAAAGATTAGGAAGCTTGAATCTCTAAAAGGGTTAGATTTAGCATAAGGAGAAATCCAATGACATTGATGGCAGGGTTGAGGATTACTAGTGGCTTGTTAATCATTGCTTCTGAGTACAGGTCTTGCAAAATTTCTGGCACCAGCGAAACTGAAACCGAGTTTGAGCCAACCGATCGAATCGAAGTGTAGATGCCAAGAACACAACCTTTATCAAGGAGACTACAGTATGTCTTAAGCACTCATTTAAGCTAGAAAGAGCAACTTCATGACGGTTTTCGTAAAGCTGTTATGAATCTCCCAATTCAAATGGGAAAAAAGCAGCTCAAGCCTTCGTCCCAATGTTCATCATTGGCCTTTTCCATATTGCTCCACAGTTTAGCAATCAAGGATCGAACATTTTGCAGCAATAAGAGATGAAGGAAGCCTCAAAAGATGACGACTCCGCGAGGCAGTCAGACTAGAGGTGAGAAACCGAGACTGTATCGCCAGTGAAAATAGATGGAAGGTGGGCATTTAGGGAGACGTTTTTTAGAAAGGTTGGATAATCGAGGGTGACATTTCATGGCGCCAACTTAAATTTTAACTCCCCGTAAACAAACTGATGGCGCCAATTGTAATACAAAGATAAACCCAAATCAAAACGTTGCCCGCCCAAGTTAATTGATGGCGCCATTGAAAGAGCATCTAAAATCCTAACTTTCCTTTCATATTCTACCGATTTTCTGAATTTTCACCCCTTTCTGCAGGCAATACAGATTGAAACGGATTGGAGACATCGAAAGATTTCACCAAAACCAAATCCCTTCGTTTCTAACATCATTATGGCAAAAACAAACGTCCCCAAACCGATTTCATTTCAATAGGACATTTTATCAAACACCTTCCAGGTTAAATGGATTCTCACAAAATCAAATGAAACTGTAAACTCCAGAATATGCAAAAATCCATCTTACCCCATTCATGGTTTGAAAAATTGGAACAGGACAAGTACAGAAATAGGGTTTTGATTTCCAATTCGAGAGATTACAGAATCCAAGTTCATCAATACATACCAGTACAGATTTCAGATCATATAAGCCATAGTATTTCATTCAAAAGAAAGATAAGGAAATTACATATCTACTAATTCGAAACCCTAAACACTAAACACATAAAGATCCAATCTTCCAAACCCTAAAAGACCCAGAACCCACCACACTTCAAGAGCTGGTAAACTTGGTCACCGCCTTAGTCCCCTCGGACACCGCATGCTTAGCGAGCTCACCAGGAAGCACCAATCTCACAGCAGTCTGGATCTCCCGAGAAGTGATGGTGGGCTTCTTGTTGTACCTGGCGAGCCTGGACGACTCCTGGGCGAGCTTCTCGAAGATGTCGTTGATGAAGCTGTTCATGATTCCCATGGCCTTGCTGGAGATTCCGATGTCAGGGTGGACCTGCTTCAGGACCTTGAAGATGTAGATCTTGTAGGTCTCCACGCTCTTCTTCGATCTCTTCTTCTTCTTGTCGCCGGCGGCGGCTCCAGCCTCCTTCGGGAGCTTCTTCCCGGCCTTGGGCTTCTTCTCCGCGGGAGCTTTCTCAGCGACAGCCGACTTCTTCTCCTCTGCTGGCTTCTTCTCGGCGGGCTTCTTCTCGGCTTTGGGCGCCATTGGAGTGGTGAGAGAAAATTAGGGTTTGCGAATTTGGGGGTTTTCGAAAGCGAAGGGATGCGATTCGATTAAAGAGAGTAGAAATGCAGATTCTTTCGTGTGTATATTAAAGAGGAGGAATGGGTTCGTTTATATAGAGGGGAGTCGGCTGTTGTTATTGGTTAGTGGGGGTTTCACGCGGATCCTGAGGTGGGTGAGCTTTCTGGCCGTACGATTGGTTTTCGAAAAGTTTGGGGATCGACGGTTGCTATGAGTGCGGACGATTGAAGCGACTCGGATGGATCGCTGAGTTGGCGCGTTACTGCACCGCCGATTCTTTCTGCTTGATAAACGGTTGAGATATGTCGTTCATTCTCTCCGCTGTACCTGTATGCTCCGTCACGATATGCAAGCAAGGACTTTCGTTTGAAAGTTTTTCTTATACAAACGATATTATGCTTTAACGAGAATGGAGATATTCGAGAGGCAATTAACTTGGTCGCATAATAAGCCAATTACTGTTAGACATCGAACTTAACATAAATATCATACTTTAGCCATATGAGTTGAACTTGAACATGAGAAAAATTAAATGTAAATCCTTGGAAAAAATTTGACTTGTTTAAGTCATGAGCTGAGTTTTGACAAGCCAAATACAATCCAAAACCAATGCAAGCACGAGATATTTCAAGTTGATTTGCTACCTTAGTCTCTATATTTAAGGGCTCGTTACTTATTTGTAATGGAAAAACAAAAATCATATCATTTAGAATTTTAGAATATGTGCGGAAATAACTCATTCACATTAAGTTATTTACTAACCACATGAAATCAAATTAAAAATGAAATGTATTTCCATTGTTATTGTTTACAAATTCTAATGAGTTGGAATAAAACAAACAATGAGGAAATTTTTGACAAACAACATGGGAAGAAAGGAATGAAAATCATAGTTAAAAGACCATATTTCTCTCCGTTTGGTGAAAGTCTTTCTCTCTGTGTGAGTCTTTCCACCTCTATGTGAGTGCCATCCTTTCTTGTCTTTCTCCTCCTTGCCGTCGGCCCTAGCTATGGCTAGGGTTGGTGGCAGTCCTCTTCTCCTTCTTTTTCTTTTCCCTTTTTTCTTTTCTTCTCATGCAGCTTCCTTTCTCCCTTGTTTTTGGTTCAAACATCCCTGTCCTCCAACCTCTTATGCATATGCATTCACTATGCTTAGGCCCTACTTCCATTATCCACTTCCTTCCACCTCTAAGTCACTCCCTTTCCTTACCACCTCTAACGAAAATTGGGATGAGCGAGCCACCCGCGCACAAAGCGCTCCCATAATCCAACTTTAACATCTACCTAACACCAAAGTGTGCCGTTGAGGAGACGCATTTGATGGGCCAAGTATCGAGGTTGGGCGTGGAAGAATGACGACGGGAAGAAACATCTAAGTTAGAGAGGGGCATAAAGCTTAACAATAATTGAGACAAAAGCTCAAAGAACACCAAAAGACAAGAGCCAAATTGAAATATAGAAAGGCTAATGCGATAAGAGAGAAGGAAGTAGTTGGGATTGGCAAGGGGAGTTCGTTAGACCCCATTTGAACCTTAACTCATATACACAAGAACAACTGTTATTACTCAAGAACCGTAATATAATCAATATCCTCAACATACTTGCCATGCACAAGGGCACAATATATACACTGTTGCAAGCTAAAGTTCAAACTTTCTAACAAATATTACACATGGAACAATAAAATCACAGCACATACGATGACATGACATGTGACATGGCAAGTGCTTGATAGCATCCTAACATTACCCCTCCCAAAAATCAACTTTGTCCCTCGAGGTTGGAAGTTTAACTCTAGCAAGCAATTCACAGTAATCTCCTCATGTCGAAACAACCAAAACGTTAACAGCAACTGCATCTATGTTTTGCAGATTCCTCTGCTCCCAATATGCACCGATAAGTGATGCATGGAACTTAACAATTGGGTCCACTTCATTTATACTAACAGGTAACAGAAACAAATAGCAATTGATGAGATCCATTTGACTTGAATGACAAGGGCATTACTAATTAGGTTATCTCTCTGCAAACTAGCAACTAATACCATCACACTTTGGATTTCCTTATCCGTTGTAGAATCATATACCACTGATGCAGACTCCACATCCACCATATTAGACATTTATATTCGTATTCATACTCTAGAAAGTCTTCCCAAGGCAACCGAACGAGGGAAAGGTGGAGGTTCCTGCTAATATTCTGGTTTTCAAATATAATGTGGATCGTTAAAGGAGTTGAGAGAGACCTGCATCCTGAATTGTCACTTTCACCTTACTTTGCAACTTCTGGTTTAATTGTTGCTCAAAGAATCTGCTTCTACCTCAAAATATTTATGCCTTCTACGTCTTTCCTTGTCACTCTTTCATATGAACTTATCATGTAACTAATTGTCGCGTTCAAGAACTAAGTTGTCAACACAATCACTTTGGACAAAAGAGCTTTTCCAACACAAACTTTGGTTACTAACCGCCCAATTAAACTACCAACTAGAGAGGGTGAGCTTTCTTGTTGGACAGTGTGGATACTTACCTATTAACTCAAATCTTGAAAGGGTGAACTTTCTTTCATTCTTTCAGTTCTTGTCCATACAAGCTTCTAGATGATGCAATTCCATATTACCAGCATACTTCCCATCAATGAGCATGAAAGGCTTCTAAAAAGTCTCATGCACTCGAACAACGTTTCATCTTCATCCCGAATCCTAATATGAAATGCTTCATTTCACTTAATAAAAACCCATCTCACATCTGACTGCTGCAAAAGAATCAGAACCTAGAAAACAATTTTATCCTTGGATTTCATGAACAAAATCAAGAAGTGGCCTCGTCTTTGACAACAATGACTTTGCTTGTCGTCGTGGTGTTTGGCACGGTCGTGAACCTTGTTGAATTTCTTCAATATAGGTGTCAAACAAGGAGGGTTCTTGGGCTTGTATCTTTGACGAAGTTGAGAGAATAACTGATTCACTTTCTCTTAGGCCCGAATATATTCTTCATGGAAGGATTGAAGCTTGAGAACGATGTCATCCAATTTCAAAACCGAGATACGAGACTCCATTGTTTGGTTTGCAGCAGAATTGTTATCTAAGTCCAACTTGATTAAGGGTTGAAGCTTCGAAAATTGAGAATCTTGATGACCCAAACTGAAATCTGGCAGTGTCGCACCAAAACTGCTGTCGAGATTGCAGAAATCACCATGCACACTGCCATTTCGACAGAGTTAGCTGACAGCATAGTTGCAAGATTCCGTTGTTGATAGTCGAGAAACCATTGTTGAAATTTGAGATTCAAACAATTTGAGTGAACTCTTTTCACTTCAACTCTTATTCAATGAACGATAACTTTGATTAATTGGTAATCACTTCTACAACGGCTAACTTTTCTACTAGCCTTTATGTTACACCCATCCCTAATTTAAATTGTATTTTCACTAAGTTTGAGATTATCTTGCTTTTAAAATGGTTTTTGGGTCTTAAATGGTGTGCCCAAGGGGCCCACCCCCTGTTTTGTCCCCCCGTTCCCTTTCCATTTTCTTTTATTTTCTGAAAAGTCTTCCTCTTTCTCTCTTTCCCGTCACTCTCCCTCACTTTCTCTTTTTCTTCTTCTCCTTCACCGTGCCACACCCATAACCCATATCCTAAAATCATCATCAAATCACAATTTCAACATCACCATCGTCTTTATCTCATCGCTACGAACTCAACCATAGTCTTGGTATCTTGGAAGTCGAACCACGAAGCCCCGTACACGAGCTCCGACGCAGACCGCCCCTTTCGAGGCAAATTCCGGCCAAACCACGGCGAGTTGGCAGGCGTTCAAGGTATCCATATCTTTGTCTCGCTGAGTACTACAACTTTCCTTTTTGTTTCACCCAATTTCGTTGAGTATTGAAGAAGTTATACTCATTTGAATCTTACCAAGTTTCCAGCGACCTTCGAGGATTTCGAGGCATTTTTCGGTCAAACCACGGCAAGTTAGATGTTGTGTGAGGTACCATTCTCTTCCTCTCTTCGAGAACTACAACTTTTGTTTTTGAATCATTTGATTTCGTTGAGTTTTGACAAAGTTATGGCCGTTTAACGTTAGTGTAGCTTTCCGGCCGAAATCCGGCCTTCTCCTTCCTTTGAATCCTGCAACCCAAAAATCATAATGCCTTTGGGCCTTTCCTGCCGAGCCCAACCCAAAACCCATTTCAGTTTTATTATTTATTTTATTAATTGTTTTAAGTTAAAGGCCTTTAGGCCAAATTAGCTAAGGCCTTAAGCCTTTTTATCTAAAAACCCAAAACCCTTAGGCTTAAGGCCTTCAGGCCTTTTGAACCAGGGCCCTAAGCCCTCTCCTCTAAACCTAGCCCACCTAATTAGCTAAACCCAAACCCTTTATGTGGAATATTCAGCCAGGAAATATTCTATGGAATATTCCGTCAGAGAATATTCTCTGTAATATTCCGTCAGAGAATATTCTCTGGAATATTCTTGGGATATTCTGTTGACATTTTACGAAATTTATCCAGGACCATTCTTAGGGTAATTCGACGTTTTGAATCTGTTTCCAATGTCCATTTTCCCAAATTCAATTGCTATTATATAGCTTTATTTATTGAACTCTTTATGTGCTTAGGGGCAATTATAGTGGCGTTTCTGTCTTCGCTAGCTGCGTGACTTTTCGACGGCGAAGTACTGTGAGTGGACCCATTCTAAAAATGCATGTTTTAATAGTAGAAATGCATACATGAAAAGCATGATTTGATGATTACGTTTTACGAAACGTTTTATGAGATAACATGCTTATTGAGGCTAGATTGAATTATTACTATTTTTCCTATAACCCATGTTCTTATAGAATATCTGATGGATAACGATATGATATTTAGAATATGTTTAGAACACCTCTTTATAGTATAGATGATGGATGACTTTATACTATGAAGTTGTTTTTCAATATATATATGTTCAATGGTTTTGTACTTACCTAGTGGTCCTTTCCGCTACAGGACGTAGGGATAGATTCCGGTCTGTCTCGGGCGATGGTTTGGTGTTGGCATAGGGCCTGAAGTGTGTTTCCTCTGGCTATTTAGCACAGGGACGAGGAGCCGGCATGGAGCCTGAAGTGTATTTTCCTGTGATTGTCTGCTTAGAGACGGGGAGCCGGCATGGGGCCTGGGGGTTATCGGACAATTTACTAGTGCTTATTATATATACAAGTTATGATTTGAGACATTGCACGACATGCTAGGTTTCGGAAAACTTATGTTTATCATTATATATGTGTTTTCATAAAATCTGGGGGTTAGTATGTTGATAACTGTTTTATTATATATATATATATATCAAATTGGTCCACTCATGTTTGTTTTGCGCCCCCTTCAGGACTTAGAATCAAGGCATACAATCCCGGCATCCAGACACTTCTGCATCGGCATCTTTGAGTCCTTTCGGTGTAGGATTCACTCATTTGTTCATTCAATTTTTTATATTAATTCTTTTAGTGTTCTAGATTAGATGTGTGCTCTGAACACATTCCTTAAATGCATATTCCTTATTCTTTTACATTTATAAGTCTTATCTATTTCTTGTTTTCAACATTTGCACTCAATAAATGGCTTTCGTCACCCTCGGGTGTCGGCCAACACGTGCCTATCCTGATATTTGGGGAATTTCGGGATTGGGGCGTGTCACTTTATCTAAAGTAACTAATACAACTAATAAGGTAACAAACCTAATAGCTCAACCAAATTTGTTACAAACAATTGACACACGTAGAGTTAAAATGATGCCATTTGGCATCATATCAATAATGTTAGGATGCTATTAAGATCCTGCCATGTCACATGCCACGTCATATCATTTGTGATATGATTTTATTGGTCCATGTGTAATATTTGTTAGGAAGTTAGTTTGATCTTTAGCAAGCAACAATTTATATGTTTTGCTCTTGTGCATAACAAAATATGTTGAAGATATTGATTGTATTTTGGTTCTTGAGTAATAGAAATTGTTCTTGTGTAGATGAGTTAAGGTTCGATCAAGGTCTAATATTGGTATCGAGCCAGTGATTCCTACACTTTGTTCAAATGAGAAGTTTGCTCAAATTGTTTGAATCTCAAATTTCAACAATGTTTTCTCTACTATCAACAACGGAATCTCGCAAATATGCTATTAGCTAACCCCATCGAAGTGGCAGCGAGCATGGCAATTTATTCAATGTTCTTACTCTCTAAAATCTTGGCCCAAGACCTTCATGAAATCTTCCCAACGAGGATAATTGCGACAAAATTCGCCCATTAAAGCCATTTCAGAGCTTCCCCTTCCATGTGGAAAGATGCCATCTTTCCTTTGTTGGATTCTTAATGTTAAAGAAATCAAAGTAGTGCTCTGCCTTATAGACCCAACACAGTGGTTCGTCACCATCTCCAAACCAAGGAAAATCCATCTTGATGAATGATGCTAGCAAATTTGGGGCAAAATCTGTGAGATGGAAATTGGGGTGAAATTAGGGTATCTCCCTCCTTAGAGATTAGGATCGGTGTATGTCACATCGGAAGATTTACCAGAGATAAACCACTCATCACCCCGAGAGATTGAAGCCTTTGAATGATCAATTCTTGGCTGACTTTGAAATCGTTCTTGAATTTGGTGAACAAATTTTTTAGATTTGACACTTTCGCCTCTATAGCTCGACGAGAAGCTAATCGAGTCATACACTAAAAAGAGGGCTCATGATCCCTCTTTGATACCAATGTTAGACCTCATTTGAACCTTAACTCATATGCACAATAACAATTGCTATTACTCAATAACTAGAATACAATCAATATCTTTAACATACTTTGCTATGCATAAGGGCACAATATATAAACTATTGTAAGCTAAAGATCAAACTAACTTCCTGACAAATATTACACATGGACCAATAAAATCATATCACAAATGATGACATGGCATGTGATGTGGCAAGAGCTTAATAACATCCAAACAAAGTTGCCACCGACCCCCACCCAAAAGTAGGAATCAATTGCAAAGGAAGATTAGGGTTTTTTCGTGCTTTCAGCAAGAGAGAAGGGTCTCGGTTTAGTTGATCCAATTCCTAAATTTTAGCTATTCGATTTAAGAAATTTAATGGCTTATGTGCAAGTAAACATAAAAAAGTTAAGAGTTGAACTTATTCTCTTTCTTTTCATTCCTATTATTCATAAGTAAACGAGCTCTAAGTTTGAGGGCTAGTTTGATATTGCTATGCTTTGAAAAAAAAACTGCATCTGATGTGCTGTGAGAATAAGCTCATTTTTGCTACTTCACGTTTTCAGCTTTTTTCACCTAAAACTGTGAAAATAAGATTTTTTAATTGTTTACCAAACACTATTTTGAGCTCAGCTTTTTTTATACCCATTTTTTATAAAAGCACTTCAGTACCAAACCAGTATTGAATATCTGCTAGAAAATCGCTTTAACTAATAAGAAAAACATGGTGGGTTTGTGGGCTTACCCTTCTTCGATGGCCCTTGATCCAATGGTCCACACAGTGGGCTTTGTCCCAACCGAAGTTCACTCATCGCAAAAGGTTGTTTTCGTAAAAGAACAATCATACATTAAGAAGGCTGAAAGCTCCTTACTCCTCATCACCTCAAAAACAAAACCCTAGTGCCTTCCTCTCCAAACTCCATCAGCCAGCCGCCCAGTCTGAGATCGCAGGTAAAATTCCAATTCTCCACCAATCTCCAAATTTTTCGAACAATTTAACACCTACCCAGTATCCAAAAACACCATGATTTATTGACTAAATTTTGTTTCTTTTTCCATGCCTGCAGATCTACAGCTTTTGATTTCGTTTTCAGCTCGCACTTGCGGAAATGGTGCGCGTCAGCGTTCTGAACGACGCTCTGAAGAGCATGTACAACGCCGAGAAGAGGGGAAAGAGACAGGTCATGATCCGGCCGTCGTCCAAGGTCATCATCAAGTTCCTCCTGGTTATGCAGAAGCACGGTTCGTATTTTTGAAATCTTGGATATGTTTTGGAATTTTGTGTTTTGTTGGGTTCGATATGTGATTTTTTATTGTTTGGTTTTTGGGATTTGTGTAGGATATATTGGGGAGTTTGAGTATGTTGATGACCATAGAGCTGGAAAGATTGTGGTTGAGCTCAATGGGAGGCTGAACAAGTGTGGGGTTATTAGTCCCCGATTCGATGTCGGTGTGAAGGAGATTGAAGGCTGGACTGCTAGGCTTCTGCCTTCCAGACAGGTTTGATTTTCTCACTCAATCACTGTATTGGGTTTTGGTCTGTCATATTGTATGGATTTGCCGGATTGCGCATTTTCGTTCGAGTTTTCACGCTGTGATTACGAATGCAATGTGTATATATGCAGTTTGGATATATTGTGCTGACCACCTCTGCTGGAATCATGGACCACGAAGAAGCTAGGAGAAAGAATGTTGGTGGCAAGGTCCTCGGGTTCTTTTATTGAAGTGAGTATGAAGCGCAACTTTAGGAAGTTTTTATGAGATTTTGGTTTCGTTTCATTTGTTTTTGTCGAAAGAAGAGAACCCTTTTTCTCACCGATGCTGGTTTGAAAAGTTTATTGTACTAGGATATTTAGTTTCATTTTCTGTTTTGATCGACTCTCATGTTATTGCAACCTGGAATGTTAAAGTTACGTGAAGCTTGCGGTTTATCTTTTGCGTTAGTGTATTGGAGAAATGGTGTTCTACAGAGCAAGATCTTTTCTTTATCGGGTTATGTAGATCGGGTAGAGTCTTGACCATTATTTATGGAAGAGAGATTGTTTTGAGACTAGGAGACCTTAGGAAACTCTATCATACAAGACTATGTTGCTTTGGAGTTCATCAGAGGAATGTCTATGCCATTGAAGTCATGGATAAATGTTAATGGAAGTCAATATGATCCTGGAGGTATGTGTTTTGTGAAATCTCTAAGGCTTCCAGTATCGAAGCCTCAAGCCGAGGGCTTCAAAGCTCGATTTTAACTTGTCATGTCCATCTTTTCTCCAGGATTTGATACTTTTTTGTGTCCCTGCATCTTTTATGCAATGTTGTAGCTGTTACAAAATGTTTGGAGCTCCAGATATATGGTATTTAGCAATTCAATTATGAGTTGATGTTAGCGTCTACTTTAGCGTTGTGATTCATTCATACTGCAGTAGAGTGGGACTAGTTATTGTTTCTTGTAAGGCTTAGCTCTAGTACTGCGGCAGGACTAAGAGCATCCCGGCCCGGGGCTCTGTATGGGGCTGGAAAAGTGGTAGATATAGCCTATTTTAGAGCTCTGAGGAATCTTTGGGGTTTTACAAAAGAATCTCTTCTAACGAGGGGTTATATCTTTTGGGCTCTATATGAGGTTGTACATATTTTTTTATGTGGTAATTTGATTAAGCGATGATTTTTTATTTTTTTTGTTAGCTTTTCTTAAGTTTATTTTTGGATGTGCTATCTTAATTTTTTTTTTAATGAACCCTTTAACCTAAAAAGTTCAAATCGTGAAAATGTTAGATTTCATCACTTATGAATCGTTCGTTTGATTAGATTCTCTTATCTGAATCTCATCCGTTGAAAGAAACAAACTCTCATTTCGTCCTGTGAAATAATTTGATTTTCATGTATAACATAACAATTTACCTAGCACTAATTGGTAAATTAGTATCAAACAATTTTGAAAAAAAAACAAAATTTTAAAATTTCACCCATCAATGCTCATGAATGTTAAATCAATTTGAAATTTTAATTCTTATGAAATTTAAAACAATCATTAATTAGCCAAATTGCAAGAAAAATAAGTAAGAAAAAAGAATTAAAAAAGAATAAAATGAGAGTATAAGTGTATTCGCAAGTAGAGGGAGAGTGATAGAATTTTGCTTACATGGATTGTTTTTTTTTTGTGGGACCCACTGTTTTTTAGGGCTAGATGTAGTCCGATTTTATGCTAACTAAGAAAGGAAGTTGCTAGCCCCAGTGGTGGATCTAGCTCTATTTTCTAGCTCAATGATTTTTCTGGTTAAGGCTGGAAATGTGATAACCTTACGAAGGATAAAGCCCTTCGTCCCTCTCCTCTGTTATCTCCTCTCTCCTCTCTTTCTATGGTTCTGATTAGCAATATTTTCGACTGGGCAATTTTTGTTGAAGGTGGTTAGTGGTGGTTGCAGTGGAATTTGGATTTGATTTTCTGTTTTTTATTTTTACTTTTATTTTTTATTTTTAAGGTGGTGTGCTTTATGGCGTCTGGGTTTTTGGCTGTTCCTTTTCTGATCGAAACTCAATCCACAGAATTGTAGGGTGGAAGTTTATTTTTGTTCTTCCCAACTTTACAAGAGAAAATTGTAGAAATTGTCTCTCGATTTTGACCTAATTGAAGCAGTAGTTTCTTAACTAAAAGTTCATCAATGGTCCCTTAAACATGCAGCTATGGTCTTTTTTGTCAATTTCGTCAGAATTCTTTAGAATTCCGTCAAAATGAGTTATGTTGAAATGATAATTGCTCAATGGGGCTAAAGTTGAGGGACCATTTCTCTAATTGGTCATTTGGTTTTCCATTTTTTGCCCCTTAATCACTTGCGTGGCACACTGGCACGCAACTCATTTTTATGAAAGTCCTAATGGAATTGATGAAAATGACTATAGTTGCACGTTCTGATGAGTTAAGAGACCAATGGTCACAAATTTTTAGTTGAGGGACTACTACTCCAATTGGATTAAAGTTGAGGGACCTTTCTACAATTTTCTCATTTTACAAAAGCAAATTTTTTTAGCCAATCCAAGATAACAAGAGTCCCCTCCACTTCAATTATAACCTGTCCCATCCTAAATATTAAGTCAAATCTCATCCAAACCACCAAACGTGTACTCCATATGGTGTAGTGATTTCATTTCATCCATCATGAAATCATGTGCTTTTCGCTTTTTAGCTGATGAGCTCCTAGTTAAAATGCATTCATTCAATTATATTTGCCCAACTATGATGATGCCCCCAGACAATATGTGATCACATTCCACTTAGGCTGCAAAGGTGAAAGAAATTGCAAAAACCCTCAAAGCAGTACAAAAATATATGCGTACAAATACGTTGTGGACGAATATATGCACGTGCTCGGGTGACCTAACACGTGCAAGTTGTGAATCATTGCACGTATCCGGAATTTCGGTCGACATTGCCTTCTCTCTTTGGCACAAGGGAGAAGGCGATGATGATCGACAGCTCTCAACCTGCCCAAACTCCTACCAACAAAACGAACTCCATAATGAGCTTGTGGGATCTTTCGTTTTCATATTATTTGAAACCTCACCTCCCGCGTTTTCATTTTCATCGTGAAGGCTGAAGCCCTTTAAATTATTAGTCCATCCATCGCAATCTGTAAGTACAAGTTGAAACCCCTTTTGCATGAACTTAAACTATTTGTCTCTGGCGTTTTAGGTTTACGGTTGAGACTGAAGCCCTTTTCACTTGTACACTCACTTTTTTCTGACATACACGTCATGCAATAAATCAAGAAAAATACTCGGCTCCTTCCATGTTAATTACTTGTCCTCTTTCCTAGCAATCACTTGTTTGTCAGCGTAGAGGAAAGTTTTCTTAAATGTAAGAAACCAAGCAGTGTTATGCTGATTATATTGTACCGAAATTATCATATGATTAGAATCATATAAATTGAAAGTTATCACACATATGTGGTGTTTGATGTTAAACAATTTTCTGTTTGTCATTTCACAGATTGATTACAAAGAAGGAGAATAAAAAGATAGATATCCAACCACCATGAAAATTATAGATTGCGAAAGAGTCACTAATAAATAAGGAAGCTAAGCTCTAGCAAAATAGTAATATCCCTTAACAATGTTTCTTCCTTTCAAGCTTAAAACAACATGAAAGAAAAGATACTAAAACCTTGAACATATGCTCTGCCAAAGAGTCCTTAGTTGCCCAAACATGTCCCAACTTTTAATGGCCACGATTCACGAACTCGTCCTCGTTGTCGTCCTCCTCCTCACCATCACCACCGTTGATCTTCCCGCCGCACGTCCTCGTTGCCATGGAGGGGTGGAGCAGCAGTGGACACCTAGATGGAGGCCATGGATGGCTTTAAGAGGGAATGAGTGAGAGGGAGGTTTTGTGAGCTTTAAAGGGAGGTTTGGTTTTGTGGTAAGAGTATCTTCCAAGCATATGCTTAAGCATTAACTTCGTGATGGCCCATTCCTTTTCCACCTTTAGGTATTTTTATGGGAGCGTGGATGTAAGTAGGACTTCTTGCAATTTGACTTGTCCCATTTTTCTATTCCATTTTGCTTTCGACTAACTATATTGTTTTCCCTCCCAAGATACGTGTGCAATCAAATGTGATTGCTAAACAAACTTTGGAACAACCATGGGAAGGGATGAGATCATCTCTGGATCTCTGCCTTTGGAGTAGGCAGATCTGATTTTTGGGTTCGTCTGCTCCTGAGGCAGAGATCCGAAGATGATCTCATTCCCCATTGAAAAAGACTCAAAGGGTGTTGTAAGTGTAAAGGTGGCTTTTGCTTGAAAAGATTATTAGCAATTCAGTTGTATGTTCACGTCATAATGTAAAATTGACTTTTATTTAGAGAGACCCTTAGTCATTTATGGTTGTGTATCTTTTGTGTTTACTATATGACACAAGAGGATGTACAACCGAATACAGGAAAAATTCTCTTTGCTTGGATGACATTGAAGTGAAATAAGTGAGGGAAAATCATAGATTGAAAAACTCTAATCATATAAAAGTGCTCATTCACTGTGTGCTTTTTATTGATAGTGTATGTATATAGGTGAGTGTAAGTAGCACTCCAAACAAACAAAAATGTAACTGTTGAGGTCTTAAGCTCGATTTATCGTACTACAAAAAGAGAAAATTCTCCCACTATATATGTCGGAAAAAGTGGCTTAGATTAGAGTCGCATTAACATCCTATACGAGAGATTTGTAAGGAATCATCAATTAGTAAATAAGGACTAAGGAATTAGAATCGAACCCATTAATGTCGAAGGTGAACTCCAAAAAAAGAAAAGAAACTAGAGCTCATAGCATCATACTTTTACCAAGGCGTTTGCTGCTTGATTACCTTCATAAAAAATATGAGCCTAAGAGTCATAATTAATAATGATACTTATTTAGATTAAACTAAACCAGTCATGGATTTGATTAATTTTGGTTATGTTTGTCCCTTGTGTAGTTGTATATGGCCAGGCAGACATATAGTAGGTATGGCTTATATCATGTTGCTGCTTCACAAAGCATGTGAGGCATATCATTTTGTATTAATTGATACAAAAAGGGTATTAGGACCAACCAATGATGAAGTCAATTAGAGTTTGAGTACTTTTTTTTTTTTTAAATACACACACACACACAAACAAAATGCACATATCATCTGTTTTTATATGTACAAACAAAATGACACCATTTTCTCTCTGTATACCAATCATATTTCATTTGAGAGGCACCATGATTTTGTGCAACATACATTTGGATATCCACTAAATATAGCAAATGGGTCGTGTTTGTCGTGTTCATTTCATACTTATAGATTATGTTGTGTCTAACCCATTATCTTAATGAGTTCTTAATAAGTGACTCGATAACGACGCGACTCGTTCGTAGGTTGACTTGAAGCCTGTTATATTCGTGTCGTTTAGTGTTGGGTTAACGGGTAGTCCAAGAAATTGTCAGGCCTAATATCCATATAAATTACCACTACTTACTCCTTTCTATGTCTTGCTTCCGAAATGAGTTCTTCAAAAAGCTAAATCCTTAATTTTTATTAAGTTTGATGCAGATTTGGAGAGGGAGATTCGAACTTGAATGTAAAGAACAAACACAATACTTTGACCGACTGGCCTAACCTGTATCAGCCTAAAACCCCAATTTTTACCTTCAAATTGTCATTGTATCTTGAAGATTGCTGACAAAAGCTAGCGCTGCTCTTGCCTTAAGGAAAATATTAATCTTGAAGATGTAAAAAAGCATGAATCTTGAAGATTTTCAAAGGCCCACAATATTCATAGGAGAAATTTATGTGCAGGCTGCCGAAGTAGCTAGATTCTCATTGTTTATGCACCTCTATCTGCTCAAGTATCCAAGCCAACATGCAATGAGTGGAAGGTATGGACAAAGAGAGCATCAACTTGAACTAGAAAAAAGAGAAAAGTGAGAAAATTAAAAGGGGAAAGCCCAGCTAGAAACAAAACCGATTCCTTTGACCTAATCTTTTTGTTGTTTTGGTTAGGATCCAACTGGTGTGTTTATTATAATAGGCAAATTGCGCCAACCGTTATGATTGACTTTTCTCATGTGGGTGGGTTGGAAAATCATTAGAAGGCGTTCAAATGAGGCTAGGATCATACTTGACTGTAGATACAAGTGAGTCTCACGATTTTACGTTCAATTCAGATTATGTGGTGCATATTATAATTGTTATGAAACTCACATGCATCTGCAGTTAAAACACATCAATCACACACAATAGGAAGAAAGAGTGCAAGACTATATGA
This sequence comes from Malus fusca, assembly GCA_035220775.1. Taxonomy (NCBI): domain Eukaryota; kingdom Viridiplantae; phylum Streptophyta; class Magnoliopsida; order Rosales; family Rosaceae; genus Malus; species Malus fusca. Next base: position 8,760,312 of record CM069069.1, read on the forward strand.
GAAGAAAGAAAATATCCTTTCTTTGCGACCATAGATGCACTCAAGTTCCATAGTATGCTAGGGTTGTTCTTGACCATGTGATGTATGTGAGCTTTGTTATGTGGCTCACACGCAACTACGATCGAAATCACTAATGCACGTATGTGCGATTGACCTAGCAATTCTTTAATTGTCATTTTATTATCGTCCCCCATTCTATAAAGTTGAACACATATCACATGTATTTGTTCGATGCCATACCAATTAGGCGAAGAGTGCGAGACTACATGAGAGAAGAAGAGTGGGCAAAGAAACATCTTTTTGGCATTCATCAATCAAAACAAGAAAAACAGATAAGCAAAAGTTGAACTGGCCCTGCTGTATTTAACTCCATGGATTTGGCCAAGACAATTTTGGCTTTTGGCCAGTCTAAGTCGCCAACCATGGAGACATTTTCACAAACTCACCACCAGTTGTCACATTGTGGGGCCACTATAAATTACCACTCGATTCAGTACATCAAATGTCATAATATAAGCGATTGAATTTTTTTTTTTCAAATATCTATAACACTTGGTATAACGAGCAATATTTCTAACACACTGAAAAATCTATTAACCCACATAACCCCCCAATTATTATTCAATATTTGATTAACTCCACCACACCAGTCTTTAGTTTGGTTATATTGCAAATAAAGACACTGTGCCGTGTTTACGCGGTTGTGCCACCATGGAAGCAGCATCGTTTGACGTTTTCCTTGCTTTTATACACAACCAGTAGCTATATGATTAGATGAAATTAACAGGATATTTCTCTTAATTAAAAAAGTCTAAAGATATTTGTACCTGCTTGAACGCTGAATACTTAAAAAAATTTCTCCAATAGTTCAACATTTCCTACAAGACTCGTTTATATACAACACGTATTTGAGTAGTCATTATCGGTGTCCATATAAGACTCGTTTGTATACAACACGCATTTCACATTTCATGACATAAGTGGAGAAAATGATATATATTTTTTTCGTATTCCTCCACTTATTTTATGACATGTAAAGTACCGCTGAATACCCGATACTTAAAACTTTTCTCAAAGAGTTCAACATTTACGAATCAGGATTCTCTCCTGAGCATTCCCTAGGGATCCTAGGGATCCCGCAATCATGTCCGTTCATCGTGTATCGTGCGGTCAGAAATCATTTAAAATTTAAATTTTAAAATTCAAATATGAATAGTACTTAACGAAAACTGACCGCACGATATAAAATAAACGGACATGATTGCGGGATCCCTAGGATCCCTAGGGAAATGCTCAGGAGAGAATCCTGATTCAACATTTACTAGACCACATCTCACCACCACCCACTAACCCCACTCCACGTGGCATCCAAAACCAGGTTTACAAGCTGTCAAATCCTCATTGGCTCCTACTTTTCCTTAGTTCATAAACAACAAACAAATACGTTCTCTTGCGTAAATGATTGAGATCTGCTAGCGTGCGCATGGTGTGCAGAGGGTGTAAAGGGTGAAAGAGAAGGAGACAGTGCGCATTATTATTAGCCAAACCACCATAGTCGGAGCAGGAGCTTTGCTAGGTCTGTGTGAACCGCTCAAGGTCTCCCACCCTCTAATTCTGGCACCCAAACCCTAAAAAATCCCCATCTCTCTCTCTCTCTCTCCTCCTCTTTCTCTCTCTAAGTCTCTTTTTGTTGATCTGGTATTTTGCTGCTGTTAATTTCTCCTTTTTTTGTTATGGATTTATGATTTTTCTGGAGGAATGCTTTCTGGGTTTTTGATTTGGTTTCTCTTTGATTATGTATGCAGAGAGAGATAGTGTTTGGATTTGATTGTATTGGAGTTCTCATTGATTAGATTAAAAAAAAACCCAAAAAAACAGAATGGCTGCTCCACCGGCAAGGGCTAGAGCCGATTACGATTACCTGATAAAGCTTCTGTTGATCGGCGACAGCGGTGAGTATTTTTTCCTGGATTTTTAGATCGATTTTATGTTTAAATGTGTCAATTTTGCAGCAAATGGTATGATGTATTGGAAAGTTGTAGCATTTTCGCATTGAGATCACAAGAGTATGGCTTTAGGCTTTAAGATTTGATGAGCTTAGGGTTTCAATCAGAAGTATATTGGAAAAAGGGGTTTTCCTTTCTGGGTAGTTTAGATCTGGTTTGATTCAGATTGAAATTATTTTTTCCTGATTTATGAGCTTCTGGTGTTAAAGAATGTGAGCATTTGATTATAGTGCAGTCGAATTTATGAACGGTTGTTTGAGCTTCTGATTCAGTTTTTTGATCAAATGAAGTCGTGCATTCGTGTTTATGATAAGTTTGTGTTGAATGCAATGTCTTGGTAGTTTAGTCACATGTGTATTTGCTCATATACGTGAGTAGTAACTTATAACAGGTTGCTAACCAAAATGCGGTTTTTATGAACCGCTTTATCTATTATATTGTGGAGCTTTTGCTGCAATATGTTTAGATTAGCAAATGCCTAACTAAGTAGTATCTGTCAATAAATTGGAGACTAGTTCTTACTTGACACGGTCGGTAGCATGTTGACTGCTTCAATTGGTATAGGAATTTTGATATTACAAATAATGTACTTGGCAGATAGGCTAAATTGGATACATGTCTTAATAATTTCTATTTATCTTTGCAGGTGTTGGTAAGAGTTGCCTTCTTTTGCGTTTCTCAGATGGTTCCTTCACCACTAGTTTCATAACAACCATTGGGTGTGTGTTCCCTAGCCTTAGCGTTAATTGCATCTGATAAGTTTTTCTGTTTAGAAGCTTCCTAAACCTCATGGGCTTATTTATCCTTGTGAAGCATTGATTTCAAGATAAGGACCATTGAGCTTGATGGAAAACGAATTAAGCTCCAAATTTGGGACACAGCTGGTCAGGAGCGGTTCCGTACAATCACAACTGGTAAAAATTTATTATCATAGGTACTTGCATGTTGATTTTACAAAATACTGATGGTAGTATATTCATTGCCCATGTTGCTCTTGATGGAAGATGGAGTTGCATGAGATTTTCGACACCTTTTATTTTCCACCTTTTAGAGTTTTTCTAGAGACAAGGTTTTAAATTCTACATCCTGAGTTCCTTACTAAAAAATTGGCCAGAAAAGTCATAGTTCTTTGTTACAAGTGGCTATTGAAGAAAATAGCGATTGGATCCAAATAATGTGCCTTTTAGAAGAAAAGAGTAGAGTGAGGGTCCCATTAAAAGGTGGATTATAAGCAGGCTGTTACCAGAATAGCGCTTGGGGAACATGGGAACCCAGCAGTAAAGGAGGAAATGCAATGCTTATGGTCATATATTCTAGACTAGAAAAAGGGTATAGGTTGACTTTTAGTGCCAAGCAGGCATGCTGGACAAGTAGGTCCCAAAATAAAGCATGAAACAGGCACATTCAGATGCAGAGCATCTTTTACTAGCATGTACATTGGATGACACTTACAAAAAGAAACTGGGAAAGATGTCATTTCTTGTATCTGATGAATTCCTCAATTGGTGCTGGCAGAGCCCAGTATTTCCATGGGTTTGCAAGCCCATAATGCAAGTTCCCACAAAGTATTTAGTTACTGGAACTGTGATCAGTTAACTAGCTGCTGCTCGAGTCTGTTACTTGCGGCAGGGTGAGGAGGCACATTGAAGTGGCCTGCGAGTACCCTATGTTTTTTTAACCAAGAGCTAGAAGTTTATAAATAATGGATGAAACTTTTTATGAAAAACTTTGCAATAGGGCCTGCGAGGCACATTGAAGTGACTTCATATCTTTGAATGCCCCGCTGGTGTGTTGTGTGTGCTCTATTACTTTTTAGATAATAAATTTTCTTCTCTATTAACTATTCCTTCTGTCCCAGCTTACTATCGTGGAGCCATGGGCATTTTGCTGGTCTATGATGTAACCGATGAATCATCTTTCAATAGTAAACTTCTCTCCCTTACTCTAATTTCTTACCTGTCAACATCTGCCTCTCTTCTACTTTTGGTTTACTTGAATCTGCTTTGTTCGAAAGTTTCTCACTTGGCTTGTTGCTGCTTTCAGACATAAGGAATTGGATTCGCAACATTGAACAGCATGCATCAGATAATGTTAACAAAATACTTGTAGGGAACAAGGCTGACATGGACGAAAGCAGACGGGTGAGCTTGAGCTTGAAATTTATCATCATAAGACTCCTTTATTTAGATTGCTTTGAGTTATCATTGGGCAAGCTTGTTAATCTTGCATGTTGATGATGCTTGTTGGCACCATAGCAAGAGTTTTCTTCCTGGTCTTGGTAAATGGGGCAATTCTTATCAGGGTCCTAGTTTTGCTCGGAATTTTTTTAGTTACGGAAACATATGTTTGCACCCTTCCTGATCTTATCTTCACTCTCCTTTTAGGCTGTGCCTACCTCCAAGGGCCAAGCACTTGCTGACGAATATGGGATCAAGTTCTTTGAAACTGTAAGTAACGCCTATGAATTGCGGAAACTAGTTGAATAATAAGTGTTTCCGTTTACTGAAGATATTGTGTAACGCAGAGTGCAAAGACGAATCTTAACGTGGAGCAAGTTTTCTTTTCGATAGCAAGAGACATAAAGCAACGGCTTGCAGATACCGACACTAGGGCTGAGGTATTTCATTTGCTTTCCTGGTTTTGTATTAAAAAGATATAATCTACATTTATTTTTTCGAAACTCGCTTGTTCAAGGATTTGAATGACTTTGGTTTTGTTCCGGCGTTGTAGCCTACCACAATCAAGATCAACCAACCTGACCAGGGAGCCGGGGGCGGTCAAGCTGCACAAAGATCAGCTTGCTGCGGTTCTTAAGTTGGTTACATTGTGATCAACGGGGGGGCATATTGAAGACATACAAATGTTCGAAAAGACGAAAAAGCTAATTGTATTACGATACAATATGATGGTGCTTGTAATCTTCTCTTTCCTTTTTTTCTTCCTTTCTATCATTCTTTCGAAACTTAGCGTGTGAAAGGTAGTTTCTTATTGTTTCAGATTTTTATCCTTTTACCTTTTCGTGGTAAAGAATTGACGTGTAACCTGTGGCAGGCACATTTTTGTTTACTGCCCCTTCTTCTCGGTGTGTTAAAAGATAGATTGGATGCTTATTATCTGAAGACTTTCATGTGTCTAAACGTGAACCCTTTGCCACATGTTTTTATAGTTTGCAAAAACCCTCATCGTAATTTGATACCCTAAGTCAGGATGTAACGTTCGTGCAAACGGTATTGCCACCGGAAAACTTTGTTCCAATTTCACGACAAGGAAACTGAAACCATGTTCACCACTAGCCAAAATGACTGCCCCAATCAGTGCCATAGCACACAGAGCAGCACCGTAACCTTAGTTCCGACATCACCACCGCCACCTACTGCTGACAGTCGAGGGTGAGGAGAAGGGGAAGGGGAAGGGGAAGGGAAACAGAGAATAGTTATTTGTTTTCTAAAATTTTCAAGGGATAATGTCGGAATCAGAGAAACCTAAATGTATGATGGGTTAAACGAGATTGACTCATAAACTCTGCCATAGAAGATAAAGGACAGTTGAACTGTACCCAATTTAACAAAAAAACATAAATTCCTCCATCCATTTACATACAAAATACTTTAAAAAGTGATTATTTCACGCGTAAAAAGAAAAACTTTCTCCAATCTTCTATACAAATACGCCTACAAGTTCAGTTCCTCCTTTCCATAAATACGCTGAAGTTCACGAGTTGCCGCTTGAAAGGATTCTGAGGAACAAACGTGTAAATAAGCGAAAGGACGAGAGAAGCTATGCTGGATACAAATTTAAAATTGATGAATGTTTAAAGTCGCAGAAAGAAGAGAACAATAATCGGAATTCATTACCTTTCCAACTTTTAAAAGCTTTCTGATTGATCGGAGCACCAAACACAGTTTGAAGTGCATCAAACAACAAGCTCTCAGGCGTGCTCTTTAATTCTTGCACTATCTGATAGATGGTCTTGCCGTTCTCAAAGAATATGTGATTGTTTGGATGCTTTGTTTTGCAACCAGCATGGCGCTCAAACTCGTAAGCATTAAGCACCTTCCATAAACCAAATATCCACGTTGTGTCATGATAAAACGTAAACAAGAAGAGAAACGATCGGATGATTTACCTTAAGAGTAGTTTATTGAGAGGAAGACTTACCTTAGCATAATTACATGATTGACACCCACATAGATAGCCGACACCTTTGATAATCCCTCGAAGCTCCTTGTTGCATAAAGGGATATAACAAGTCATTAGAACGAAATCCTAGATTCCTAACTGAACAAAAATGGACAAGAAGCTCAGGAGCTTACCTCACGTGCCAAGGAAACATATTTTACAGGAACCCCATCAAGCATGCCCGTAGAAATCAAGCTCCTAACATTCGACGGGAAGCTGTTTGGAGCTTGTTTCCTTGACGTTTTGACCTCGGGTTTATTCTTCAAAACTGACTCAGGTCTTGTTTTGGCTACAAAGGCAGTATTATCAACTGCACTGGCATTTGATGTGTCCAATTCCTTCTCGCACGCAGTTTCTGATATTTGAACTGAAGAAGGATGGTATAATTGATCATAGTTACCAACGGGTCTTCCCATGGCTACATCTTGATCACCAGGAAACACCCCAAAAGATATCATACTTGCATTCCCTTTATTATAACTGTCAGCCAATGCTACCACACTTTCATCCCCCTTGCCATAGTTGGGACCTATTGGTCTGCCATGGTCATCCCTCTGGTTGTAGGCATGACCCATTATTGAGACACTACGGTGCTCCTTATCATAGGCCTGCCCCACTGATAAAAAACCAGTTTCATTTACCCTATCAAATGCCTGATTTGTGGACAGGTTACTATTATTTTCCCTATTGGAACCATTTTCCCTCGACGCATGCATGCCATTGTCACCGTCCCTGACCTGATTGACTTTGACTTTTCTAATTCCAGCATAGCTAAGAGTTTCAGGATCTTCCATAGCATGAGATACTGACAAACTAACAGATCCAACTTCTCCAAACTGGTCACCGATACCCTTCCTTAGATTCCAATTATCTGATCCGACAGGAGACACGTTCCTTTCAGCAAAGCTGACAGAGCTTGCTGTATCAGATCCAAATAACCGGTCAATGAATTGATGCGGAACTGACTGGAAGCCTGAAGCATTCTCCCAAGAAGGGACATTTTCATTTGACATTCCCGAGCTCAATTTTCTGTTTGGAATATGTACTGCTTGCTTCTTGTTTGGAAACAGCTCTGCTTCACCAGCATCTACAAACCATTGCTGAGATCGCTTTGGCTCAATTCTTGAAGGGTTGCCAAAAGTTCCATCTCCCTCATTTACATATCCGCCGCTCTTTGGCATCCAAAAACCCTTGTTCTGGAAAGACTGCCAGTACCAAATACTCAATAAATGAAACTTTATCCATCGCATGCTTAAACATGCACACATGTCTAATGATTAAGACAATTACACTAAAAGGAAACTTTTAAAGCATTTTACTTGAATCAAACAGCGAAAAATTTCATCAACTAATCATATGCTTAATCCTTTCAACTTTGGACCATCTAAACATTTCAGAATTTTGACAATCCTAAAAGAACGACACAACAACTGGAAATCTATCTACAAACATGATATACTGATATACCAAATAAATGAGAACTTCAAGTGCAGCCGAAACAAACTATAACACACACTCTAGTCGAAATCACCCTTCTCGCTAGCCTTGTATTATTGCAGCGTCGAGGTACTAACAATAACCACACAATGCCAAAGTTTAAGAAGAGAATTTCTTAAAATTTTTAACTTCGAATCGTACCCCAACGAAAGAATGTTGCAGTCATAAACACCACAACGATAATTAATTTGAAAAATAAATCACAATAAGCAAACCACACCAACACACAAAAGCCACAATTAAGCAACCACCAGCACCAAGTCCAACCAGATGAACACATTGGAGTTAGTAGGGGGAAAAAGTTACAACTTACCATTTTCCTCCTCCTACTTCACAGTAAAAAATTTCCCCTTTACTCTTCCATTTCTGCTGTGAGCGTCAACACGCACGGACTGTGATGAATTCCATCTGCATATACGCACACATACACAGAGATGTTCAAAAATTAAAAATTCAGAAGCGTATGAACTTTCTGTCAATTCAAACCCTAAAATTCAACAATATCCCTACAAAAAATCCCCAAATTTCTTCCTACAACTGCATGAGATAGCAAAAGCGGTGAACCTAGAAATGAAGAAGGATATGATATAACAAGCAACCGTACCCTTAGCGGCAGCAGGCCCATGGTCGGTCGACGACCGATCAATTTGCCGGCGAAGACACTCCGGCGACGAAATTAAAAAATTGAAAATTTGAGAGAACGAGAGAGAGAGAGGGGAAGTTAGGGTAGCTGAGGAGCACTCGATCTTTTCTCCCGGAAAAGAAAATAAAAATTCGGTGAGGCCGCATGCGAGGAAACTCACGGTTACTTTGGTCATCACCGTCCATGTGTGCGATTAATAACGAATCACAGCCGTTTATTACAAAGACGGTCTTGAATCCAGTGTAGTTTCGTCTTGGGATGTGATATCCACACATCATTTTTTACTTTTCACACACTATTTTTATTTTCAGCTGTCGGATCGAATGAATTGAATGAGATCAAATGACATAAATTAATAAAAGGTGTGAGAAGTAAAAAGAGATGGGTAGATAGCACATCTCTTTCGTCTTTTGTCTTTTCCTTCAATAGCAAATTAGGCTTTTTATCATTTTATTTTTTCTTTAGATTTTTTTAATATTTTTATTTTAAAAATTAAGGGGAAAAAAAACTGTCCATTACACGCGTAATTTAATTCTGTTGGTAGATTTTTAAATTAAATTTTTATTTCAAAATTTTAATTAAAAGGGAGTATTTTTGGAATTAGCCTTCTAACTTTATATATAGATATGATAAAACGTATAATAATTTCTTGATTGTTAAGAAATATTCTGAACACAATGCCTCTCCAATTAGGATTAAACTCTTCTGAAAATCCTAGACCATTTTTTATTAGGAGTTACCCCACGTATATAAATAGGGTAAAACACTCATTCATCAAAACCACCAAAGCTCTAAGAAAACAAAATTAGAAGCCTTCATTCGCTTTTCACCAATCAAAGAAGACCCCAAGCAACATGTCTTGCATCAGTTTCACGGCACTTGAATCATCTGCTCGAATGGAACACGAAGAACTAGGGTCTAAGTTTGTGGAAGCTGATCAAGTAATGGTGGATCATAAACCAACCATCCAAGAAGAACTAGAGTCTAAGTTTGTGGAAGCTGATCAAGTAATGGCGGATCATATACCAACCATCGACTACAAGCGACTGACATCTTTCTTGGAGTTCGATAACTCGTTCTTGACGCCGTGGAACTGGAACCCTAGTGCCCCTTCAACAAGTGATAGTAAATCAAGTTTGGAGACAACAAACCAAGATTACATCATGTTCCAACCTGGTTCATTCTTTACCCGTGGATACGAGGGCGAACTCGTTGCGGTAAGAGACGATGATCATGATCAGTATACGTACTACGATGAGTTTACTGCAATGATTTTAAGGGGCTGTGATCTTGAATGAATAATGAACGAGAACCATGGCAAGTCAACGTAGTAGGAAGGAGAAACCATCAAGGATATAGAGATTGAGGAGCAAAGTGAAGTAGTTTACAAATTGCGATTTCTTTTAATGAATTGTATTTCTTTTGTTACAATGTAAGACAATTGATTTTGTCTTTATTAATGATATTGTACTTTAAACTAATAAATTTCATGAAAGGAAATTTTAATTCGGAAGCTTATATAGGAAAAATACATCCATTCTATAGGTACACCCACGTATGTGAAAAAAATTAAACCTTTTAATGGATTAGATTAATCTAATGAATTATTATGATAGAATGGTAAACTCGTTCAGAAGTTCGTGTTATTAAAAATCCAACATTATAATCCCTTCTAATGTGTCTAAAGAATTTGATATCTTCCATCGACTACAGGCAACTGACATCCTTCTTGGAATTCGATAACTGGTTCTTGACGCCATGGAATTGGAACCCCAGTGCTCCTGCATGTAAGCCAAGCTTGCAGAAAAAAAAAAAACAAGAACACATTAAGATACAACCTGGTTCATTCTTTAGCAATGAGTACGAGGGTAAGTATATATGATTTCTTGAATCTTGATTGTCATAATATATTCTTGATGCATAATTGCATATGTAATCTTCTAAAGGACTTCCCTTTTTTTTTTCTTTTTTTTTTCTATCGAACTTTTTAGAATATATATTATGACAATCAAGATTACATACGCAATGACACTGAAAAGTCAACGATGAGCAACTTAAGTGAAGTACATATAGTAGGTTACAAATTGTCATCTCTTTTTCATGTGTAATGGATATTGGAGTTCTCTTTTAGACCATGTTTATTACACTTGAAATAATTGTAAAAATTAGACTGATATTGTATACTTGAGTATAACGAATAATTAATTATGTACCAAAAATTACTTGAAACAGTCAACAACTGCATCAAAATTGTTGTTATCCCTAACCCTAAGGGTAGTGCTATCCACACCATGTTAGTAGAATTTTCAAAAGAATCCATACTTTGAATATCATTGCTCATAGTTTCAGCGATTCAACATGTTTCTTGCTCAACGCGAACTTAGACGAAGTCGGACCGATCAATATCTTGTTATCCCTTCTCGTGGTGCCGTTTATCTCATCATTTACCTCTCTGTTGATGATATTGTTCTCACAGGCAATATAGCTTCCCTCTGTCATGTCGTCATTTATTGGCATTCTTGACAAAGAGTTTTAATTTAAGGAATTTGGTCATCTTCACTATTAGATTAGCACGAAGGGCAATGCTCTTTTAGTACGTAGCTAGCCTTCATCTCACTTAAACCAAGTATGCTCTCGATCTTCTCAAACGCAATGACATGATGTAAACCATGTGATACATATGTGACCATCGAATCCCAAACTCTCCAATCAAGATGGCACACCTTAAGAATCCCTTGGAATTTCGCCACTTGATTGACTTCTTGCAGTACCTCACTCTTGTTGTAATTTTTGAGTAGAAATCTCATTATAACTCATTGTCTCACATTGGTTGGATATTATTACGAGACAAAATTTTAAACCAAATTTGCAAACTAAATAATGTGTTACCGATAAAAAAATAAGCACGTTAATCAACACTTAAGTAATAATTCAATGATCAACCACCACATCATTTGGTTTAAAAGTTTTGGTCTTCCTAGCATTACCCCACATTGGTCACCACCAAAAATTTTCCACACTTTATAACACTTTGTCCATCTTACAAAGTGATTGGAGAAATGAACCAAGGAGAGCAAAATTGGGCTAAACATTGGGTATGAGCTTTGGGAGTATTATAATTAATTATTTTTTAATTTCGGATTTTAATTAATGAATTTTTTATACCAACAGATTCATCCTTTCGGATGAAGTCTGAAGACAATGAATGAATGCCAAGAGCTACGCACCCCTCTGAGTAGATGCATCCCATATTCATACCTATAGCGAACATGCATATGTATATTATATATACATCCATCTGCATGATATTTAGAACACTGAAAAACGAATTCTCCTTCTAAAATCCCAAAACCTTCTTGTTGAGAGAACCACAAAGAGATTCGCCAAAAACCAAGTTTTCCGGTGCTGGAATTCTGGTTTGATCGTTGAATCTTGGTGAAACAGACGTCCATCGAACTACAAGTACTGAGTAGGGAAAAAATTTTGTTTCAAGGACATTGCAGTATGCAAGCCTCGATCACTGTTTCTAATCTGTCAAAATATTGAGTGGTATTTATTATTTATTAGCCTATCCGAATTTATTTTCATAGATATAAATTATTTGTTATTGATTGTTGATCATTTTCCAACAACCCTTACTCTATTTGCTCTTTCTTATGTAGTGTGTCTTGTTTCTCACTTTAGGGCTTCTCTAACCAATACTCATCTCATTGCCCCCAAAAGGCGCTCTTAATTGACTTTGGTATATTTACTTTCGTCCCCAATTATGCAGGTTCCACCAGCTAGGATGGATGGGCTGATACTCGTCTGTCCACTTCTAGCTTTCTTGTATTTCTTGGATCCAACCGCTTTTCTCAAAGTTTTTGAGCAACACACTATTTCTTGCTCCAGCATCGATTCTGAATATCGCACCATGGCCATGCATGTGTCGAAACTCTTGAGCTCCCTTGGCGGTCGACATTATACGACAATCATGAGGTTCATACTCATATCAAACACATTGAGCTCAATTATCATTTTGTTATGAACATATCAAAATGGGTCATGATATTTGTTACCTTTCTTTCATGGATGAACCGATTCGCATCCTCACTAAGGGCCTCACCTACTTCGAACCAAATTGTATTATCGAAGTCATCAAGTTTTAATCAAGAAGCATAATAGAATAAAGCCCTAATTAGAATTTGTAATCACTTGAGATTTGTAGATCACTTGTATATGTTTATTTAGATTACTCCAAGGAATTCCATTCTGGCGTAGTACGGATTTGTGATGTATGTATAAAAGGATTTACCCATCAATCAAAATCATTCAGTTTTATACAATTCTACATCCCAGCATTTAATTACACCGACAAAGAATAATTATAAAAGGATTATTCTCCTCCTGGACCTCAAGGGCCAGTGGAACCACATAAGACACGACTTCATGTTACAGGGCATAACCTCACATGAACTACCTGACAATAATATTAAAAAATTCGAACCATTTCCCCGACTTTTGCCTATTGGTCGAGTGGCCATCTTTGCTCGACAATCCCGGATTTGGATCATCTCCTGAGCTCAGCTCTTATTCTCCTAGTCGTAGGGATTGTTGGATTTGGATCCTCTCCTAAGCTTAGGAGGTTAAGCTTCCTAAGCAAAGTACACAGACCGTTGTATTTTGATCAAACGGTTACAATTATTATAACTTTTAGAAAGCCTATTGTTTGTAACCGTTGGATCAAAATCCAACGGCCCGTGTGTTTTGATCAGGAGGCTCAGCCTCCTAAGCTCAGGAGAGGATCCAAATCCGACCATCCCTACGACTAGGAGAGTAAGAGCTGACACGTGCTACAATACTTATTCATTTTCTATTTTAACTCTTTTTATTTGATATTTTTTTAAGATAATACTTTCGTTCTTCCTTGAGAGAATTGAGTTCCTTCCCTCTTTTGACCAGGACCAATCCTATATCCATACATGTTCTTTCTTTTAAAAAGGAAATATACAATCTCTAACGTCTCTTTAATCCAGCCAATCCACATGAGACGATTGCTCTCCAACTGTAACTCGATGCCAAATTGCCAAGCAGGTCTTTACCACTGCAATCTACGCCGAAATTCCACGGAATAAACCCTCCCATCAACTGGTCTCCAGCGCCATCATTTTCGAATCTCTTTTGCTCAATACATGTGCAGAAATGAAGCCCAGAAGCAACAAATTGAATTTCACAGTTGTCGAAGTCATAAAAAAGATTTTATGATTTGGGAATCAAAATCAAAACCCTAGAGATTGATTATGAACAACTTGGCACTAAAAATTCCTATGCAGCAGTATTTTTTTTGGAGGGCTTTTGGATTCAGTTCAAAAAACACAGTTGTTTTTGGGACTGGGTCTATTTATCCAATTACATGTTTTGATACCAATTTTTTTGTTTCAGATAAAAATATTTAAAGCTACTTAATTTGTATCATTTACTCAAATTTTGAATTTTGAATTTTTTTAATATATAAATACTCAAACTAAAGTATTATCTAGGAATTTTTTTAAAGACAAAATATTAAGATTTAAATAGAGCATGTATAATAACCTATATAGGGTACATTATAGGACAAACGCAAAAAATAATTTCATAAAACTAATTTCAAATATCTGCCTACTATATAGGTAGAAAAATAAAGTTGATTTTCAATAGAGGGAGGAAGATTACAAAATGAACCTGTGATATACACTGGCGAAGCTACGGCAGAGCAAGGAGGGGCGGCTGCCCCTCCGGTTGTCGGAATTCAACACTGAGAACAAGAATCCGCCCCTCTGCAATCGCTGCTTTTGTGCTTGAAGAGCACCAGGAAATAATCAGAAAACCACAAATTCTGAGGAGCAGGAATTTGAAGCCCTGAAAACGACGACTTACAGAGGAGATTTGGTTGCCTATCTTCTCCAATTAGGAGGAAAACCAGAAGATGAGGGCGTTAATATTGCAAGGGAAACACGATCGTCTTTTGCTTTTGACTTTTTAGCCAAAATTGGTACTGTATTTGTTGTGATATATCAAAACTGCCGCTGGACCTAATACCCGGCCCATTAGGTACTACACCCTAATGCTCAATCATGAAAAATGATCCCGACCAAAGATTTGATATATTAACTAGTAGTATAGTCACACATAAAAGATAACATCATCAACAATTTTTACGACCTTTGTTTTTTCTTTTTGTCTTCATTCTCTTGTTTATGTCACTTAATTTTTATTACTTCATTGAATGCAAACGCAAATGCTAGAAAAAAAACAAAAGAAAACTAATGAAAATAGCTTGAAAACTTTGAGTTTTAACGATAAGGACAAAATAAAAAGTAAGGTGAATAGTACCATGATTGACTTTTTAGTGTAAAAATGTGGTTTTTTATTAAAATGAACAAATACCAAGATATTTTTGTTAAAGTTCCCAAAAAACAAAGGATTGAAAGGTAGAAAATGACACTGTGAATATTATTTCCCATATATTAGAGAAAAATAATATGAAGACTGAGAGGTGCTAAGACTACAAATTAGTGTATAAGCTTCTTACATTGGATTTAGTGTTACCAGTTACAACTGATTCGGTGAAGATAACGTTTTCGCCCCTCTGCCCGACAATTCCTGGCTTCGCCACTGGTGATATAGCAGGTAGAAAATTTGATACATGCATGTATATACAGGTAAGTTATGCAAATATTCTTTGTGATGGAGGTATAAAACAAAGAAAAACTAAAATATGTGGTAGAGGTAGACAAAAAAAAAAACCATGTGTTATAGGTAGATAATACCATGTTTAATTAAGAGCAGCATACTGATACACCAGCAAAAAAAACAAGAAGAATAAGAAAAACCAACAAAACCCAGGAAAGGAAGAGGATATGGATGAGGAAGAAGATGATATGTGAAGGAAAAAATACATAAAGAAAGAGAAGATATTATGAGAAAATAATAAGGAACAAACGATGAATATCCAATTAAAAAAAAAAGAAAGAAAGATGGAGATAGAATTAGAAAAGAAAAGGGAAGAGGGAGGACACGAAGAAGAAAAGTAAGGAAAAGAGTAATGCTACATTTACCATCTATTTGTACCATATTTTTTATAGAGTTACGTAGGACCCGTCAACACGTGTGGGTCTTATCTCTATTAGAGAGATAATACAATTAGATGGTAAAAATAACATTTTTGAAGAAAAAAAAGACAAGGAGTTGATGAAGAGAATCAGATAAGCAAAGAAACAGTTATGTTCTCCTAAGGTTCTGATTTTGAGGACCTATGTATATTAGCCACAAGAGTATATACGTTTAGCTCCAAAAGATTAAAATATTTGACAACTTAATAAAATAAAACGAACTTAAAATTCATCAACTATTAGAAAACTCATTTTCTTGTTTTGCTTTTATTAAAAGCATCTCCAGTGGAGTTCCTAAATAGAGACAATCACCGTATAAAATGAGTATATAAAATAAATATAGAGACAAAATAAATTTTCAATGGATTGGAAAGTGAGTCCCTAAAGTACAGGGACTTACTAGATACATAGTGTTTGTCATTACATATAGGGAGTGTATAGGGACAACCTTGAGTGAAAAAATTGGGCTCACAATCTTGATTGAAGCTTTTAATGCTTTTAATTAATTAAAATATGGTTAACATAAACAAAAAATGTGTACCTTAAGTGGAAAACGAGGCTCATAATCATGATTGAAGATTTTAGTGTTTTTAATGATTTTAATTAATTTAAAAAAAAGTTAACATAAACAAAAAATGTGCAGTTAATCAAATTATTACAAAAAATTATAAAAACTTCAAAGTTAGGGATTCTATTATAAGGACTCTACCACTGAAGGCAATATTCCTTTAGGGACACAAAGATTTCCTTTAAGTCCTTAAATGAGTACTCAAAAGTGGTGGTGGAAGTCCCTAAATGGAGATGTTAAGTTTTCAAATAGAGGTATTCATCAATTTCCCCCCTGAACTTGTGACCATTGGTCAATTTCCCCCCTCAACTTTAATTTTGGCCAATTTCCCCCCTCAACTCTCATAATTAGTCAATTTCCCCCCTCAACTTTAATTTGGCTAATTTCCCCCCTCAACTCTCATAATTAGTCAATTTGCACCCTACTGTTAATTTTTTTTTTAATTTTCAATCTATTTTTTTTAAATTTTCAATATTTCTAATAACTTCCAACAAAGTACTAAAATTAACATAAACTCACATGCATAATATAGGGTAAAATGTACAAAAATATAATACAATTAGTATGTGATATGGGTTGATTATAAGAAAAAGTTATGAATCGGGTTTAAAGCATGTAGAAGAAGAAATAATAACAAAAAGAAATAATAATCATAAACTCATGGATCAAACCTATTTCAATAAAATGGGTTATTCTTAATAAGGAGTCGAAAATTATGAATTGACTAGCCATTTTTGCACTAAAGCTCGATTCTCCGCAATTTACTTGAACTTAGCTTTCACTTTTATAAAGAAAATTGTATTCACATACAAAAATTTACGCATCAATCCTTTTCGTTATCAATTTTGTATAGTAAAAAATCAAATAAAATTACTCCATACTGATTTATTATGACTAATAATACTATCCATGATAAATTGTAAAATTCTAAATTTTAATCTATTTGTAATAGGATAAAGATATAGGAACTTGATTAACATACATCTTATTTAGTTTCTTACACACACTTGTTTAATTATGATCAAATTAAAAAATTAACAATATGGTTTAAATTGACTAATTATGAGAGTTGAGGGGGAAAATTGGCTAAATTAAAGTTTAGGGGGGAATTGACTAATTATGAGAGTTGAGGGGGGAAATTGGCCAAAATTAAAGTTGAAGGGGGAAATTGGCTAATGGTCACAAGTTCAGGGGGGAAATTGATGAATACCTCTTTCAAATATTTTAAGCCACATATCTAAATTAATATAATCTTGTAGCTAATATGCATTTGGTACTCACGAGTCCTAAAAAATGAGGACATTAGGAGAGCATTACTCGCAAAGAAAATGGAGGAGAGAATTCCCAAATCAGTTGGAGAAATTAAAGGAAAAGACGAAACTTATGCAATTAATTGAAAGGATAATATTTAATAAGCTAATCTTACAATTAAGGAAGAGTATCTAATTAATTTATTAATTACTTACGGGTAAATTAAGAATGAAAGTAACAATAAGATGACGTGGAATCATAATTATTGGACCCGTTTCAATAGAGTGGACTATTCCTAATAAGGCTCACATAAAATGAACTTATATCTAGTTTACTCTTTTGTGACTAAAATGTCACAGATTTGAGTAATGGAATAGCCTATTTTCAGAACAAAAATAAACTTGCATATGATAAACATTCCGCTGCAAACTCTCACAAATGGAGAGTTTGTTGGTTTAGTGTCGCCTTTTTTCACTTGCAAAATACAATTGATTGCAATGAACGGATAAACTTGGGCACTTATATACAGCGTTAGGTCTTGAGCGAGTTTGTGCAAGTTATTTTTTCTTGTGTTTTTCTTTTTAAAAGAATGAACATGTACCAATATTGTATTGGTCCATGTCAAAGTGGGGAGCGAGCTCATTTCCTTAAGAGCCGAATGCAAGTATTGTCTGTTATTTTAATATTAATTAGCTCGAACTCTTTTCTAATATTATCATCAAGTATAGAGATTTATTATAAAAATAATTTGTAAATCATCTTATAGGATTCTAATCATGCATCCTGAGTTCAAAATTCATCTTTTAAATTATTATAATATTTTCGAATTATCTGCCCTTTTTTGGATAATAATAATTTTAAAAAAAATCATCCCAATTATAAATATACATAAAAAATTAAAAACAAAGAATGCAAATATAGCATAAGTATTACGAAATATATAATACAAAGTCTCATAAAATTAAGAACAAAATATGTTCCCAAATGATCACGAAAACAAATCCAATACCTCTTCTATGTTTCAATATAAACATCGAATCAGAAAATAAAAGATAAAAATCTGACTATGATCTATAGGAATAAATATACATCAAAACTAAAACTATATGTATGTCAACGCCAATGGAGGAAGAAAAAGATAAATTAAACATGTAACAAATTAAGAAATCAACTGCAGCTTCGTCAAATCATATTGGTGATAACCCGGTGGTGCCAAATGTAGATCCAAATTCAAGTCCAGATTCAAGCACGACACCCTTTTGCTGCTATTCGACTTCTTCAAAACCGGCATCGGCGGTGACGCCTGAGTCCGAACAGCCGCAGCTTGCATGACTTCCCTATGTCTCCTCATGTGTCCCCCAAGCGCCTGCCCAATGGCAAACTCAAGCCCGCAAATCGGGCACTCGTGCGTCTTGGGCTTAACCGGCGACCCCGTTGACTGTGCCAAATGTAAAAGGTCGGCAGCCCCACCGGGCATCAGCTTCGGCTTCTTGTGACTCGCTCTGTGGCCTCCGAGGGCCTGGAACGAGGGAAACTCCCGATTACACGTCTTGCATACGAAAACTCGGTCTTTGTTCGTGTTCTCGTGTTTGAATGGGGAGGAATCGGGTTCCCTGGACAAAAGCATTAGGCAATTGACCAAGTCTAAGGTCTCGTCTTGCCTGCTTCTCTTCATGGCTGACGGGTTTAAGGTTTCGGGTTTAGGGTTCAGCTCGCAGGAGCAAAGTGAAGAAGTAAGCTAGGAAAGATTTGGAAGTGGATGAGATTTGTGTGTTTTCGAAACTTTTAAGGTTGTTCTTGCTGATGCTCGAAGTGGATGGAATGAGAGTTGGGAAGTTAGAGGGGACGTATTTATAGGAGGGAGGTATGTTTTGCAGACTTGTGGCTTACGGAGTAAGCGAAGTGGTGTTAGTCTTGGGGGTTAAGTAACGGAACAGTTTGGATAATTTTGTTTAAGTGTTTTAAATTTGAGTGGTGATTGAGATTAGCGCTGTCAGTGTTAGGTTCCGATGGCGTCACCGCGTTGCTGTACTAAAGCTTCCCGAAGCAGTCGTTTTGTTGAGGCGATCGGTTGGAACTCTGGAATGTTATATTTTTGTTGGTCAAAACTCTGGAATTTGCCGAACGTTCTAGATCCTTTACTCGGTATCCATGGTCACACGCATCCAAGGCGCGTGTCAAACATAAACTAGTCTTTTTCTTTTTCATAATTTCTTTTGGGTTTACAAATAAGTTTTAAATGTAGGTGTGCGGAAAGTCGAGTGGTAAAGTATTTATAAATTTTTAATATTTAATACTGTGGTTTTTCATGAACAATTTATAATAAATTGAGTATTTGTTATTATTTTTTGTGAAAATAGAGTATTTATTTTTGCATTAAATCTAGGGTAAATTACACTTTACCACCTCAGGTTTGAGGTCTATTGCAACCTCATACAACATCTTCAAAACATTTCACTTTCATACCTTAAGTACTATTTTATTTCAATATAATACATCTGTTACATTTTCCATCTATTGATCCGTTAAGAGCTGATGTAGCTACCACATTTATGCCACGTGGCTGCCAAATTAGTGCCACGTGGCAAAAAAAATTTAATTGTTAATCCAAAGGTAAATCAAACCCTTTTTTTGCAACAAACACTTCCCCACCAATTTAGAGAAAAATCCAACCTTTTAAGAGAACAATTGAACAGGACCAAAACCCAGAACATACAATCATCCAAATATTGAAAACAAAGAAGTAGAAGAATCCAAGAACTCAAAGAACATTTACCTTGAGGGAAAAATTGAGAGCGATGGAAGGGTAATAGCGAATGACGCTGTTGCCATTGCCTCTCCAAAGAGACATGATGCCTTCTTCCCTGACCGTTTGGGCGATGCAATCCTATTAGATTATGGATGTGATTGTGTAAATCCTAGTATATCTTGGAATATCTCTTATATTCCTATTAGAAGTTGATTACCTATTAAATGTTGTAATCATAAAGGGAAAAGTTTTTACCTATCCTACTACTATAAATAAAGGCACAATGGGGTGAAATAGAACACACCCACAATTACACATCTCTCATCTTCTCTCTCTAGCCACACTCTCTCCCTCTCTCTATGGCCTCCATAATTGTTTAGTAAATTATGCCTACAACACGTTATCAGCACGCTTTTGACGCTACGCTAACAAAAGAGTTTGATCTTCAATCAGGGGAGTATTACATTTTTATCATTCTTCTTATGATTAATTAATTATTTTATTGAATTCATCTACATGCTATTGATTCAATTTCATTTTTCTGTGTTAAACATTATACAATTCATTGGAGATGCAATTCCGGCTTTTCGAGAAGAATCTTCTACAAATTCAAAGGTTTTTGTCATTTTCTGCCAATCAGGTACGCTTAAAATAAAGTAAGATATTTGAAACGACTTTGAAGCATGAAAACATTCCCCATGATGTATGAACCCCCTATGTTTATATTTTCATTCTGATATATATATATATATATATATATATTGTATATGTTCATATATTTGTCAATATATATTTGTTTCATGTATCGCACAATTAAATTGTTATGTGGAATATGTGAGCCAAAATATCAAATTAAATTAGAAGCAATTCTAGGGTTTCTTAAACCCTACCTATGTCGAAAAATTGTGGGAATTTGGATATGGTATGGCACCACCCATTGCGGCACAAACTAGGCAGCAGCCCTCTGGGCTTTGCTGCATTTGCACGGACCTTGACTGCAACTTTGCTGCGAGCATATGCACACCCCAGGCTTTCAGCCTGGTTGGGTTGTCTCGGGCCCGTAGTGCCCAATCATCAAGGAAGCTTGCAACTTTCCTTTTTGGACCCCCTTTGCTCTCGGCCCATGCCAGCAAGCTGTCATGGTTGCTAGGCCACTATCCCGCTCGCACCAAGGCTTATTGCCTGCTCCAGTATCAGCCCATATACATGGGTTTGGTCCTTGCATGACGCCAGCCCATGTGGCTGGGCTCCCGTGCATTAACAGGCCAGCAAATTTGCTGGGACTTGTCCCGTGCCATCCCCTTGGCCAGACCTTGAAACCCAGTTGCGGCTGGGGTTTCTCTCTCACCCCCGTGGCCTGCAGCCCACTCCCAAGGCCATTTAGGGCCTTGCCTTTTCCTCAAGGCACCCCAACCCGAGCCCAATTATTTTTGGGGCAATATTTTTCGACCCAAATGCTATTATTTTAGCATTCTAAATAATTTAAACCCGTATGTTAATATTATTTTTGCTTCTACAATCGACCATGTATGGCCCGATTTATTGAATTAATTAAAAGTGACATGCAGTCCATTAATCTGAAAATGAATCCAAAATTATTGACCTGAATATCACTTTTGGACATTAACGATTCAATAATTTATTTTTATACTTTGAACCGTTGACTTACTTTCGTAGTCCCGAAGCTCTCACACTTGAGTTCCTGAAGAAACTCAAATCCACTACACTTAGTTGTATATTGCATTCTGTATTCTTGCAGGAACCTCTCTTTTATGAACTAAACGTTCATAAACTAAATTGAACCTGTAGTTTCAAATTTAGTGCCTTTGAAACCTGAAGTTTTCATAAAACAATACACCCATGAAAACCCAACATTTTTCATGAAAACCATGTCTTGGAACTCGAATGTTCTAACTTTGATGTTTATGGATGATTCATTCCCATAGCACCAATCACAATCTTGTTCCCTCCAATTTGGTGAATTGTCAAACTGTCACAAGTTCGATTTCCCTTATTTGGACGTTTCTAAAAGAAACCACTTTATGTGGGGTACAAGACGTGAATCTCCACTTGACTATCAAGAAGCTGAGAAACCATTGTAGCCAAAAATGGCATGGAAAAGTTGAATAAGCCTCCGCCATGATCTTCATTCGAAGACTTATGCTCAAAGCATTACAAATGGAAATACCTTCCGATCAAGGATTCCACGGCTCTTTGGCTCGCTCCTACGGACTGTCTAATCATGAAAGACATTGCCTGAAGTACACCATTATTATGTCCATGAATGAGTACGATTATGAAGTTATAAATCCGATCGAATTTTGATTGGATAATATTTTTCTCGTCCTTCCATGTTTCTAACTCGCCTCTGAAGCAGCAGTGTAGAAAGCGGAAGTTTACCAAATTCTCGGATCTGATTATTACCACAAACGTGAGAGAAAGGTATAGACTCAGTTTGGTTGGAGTTTAGCGAATAGTTCGACCGAGTTCGGTCAAAGCCTACCGAATGGTGATGCACTGCTTCGGCAGGGATACACTGAATGGCATATTCTCTCACAATCCAATTTTGAGTTTGTTTTTACAACATATGGTAGAATCAGGGCCTGCCAAGGTGTGGCATCATGCCCGAAGCATGATCTTTGGTACCTAAGACCTAAAACTTCAAGAATAAGGGATAGTATTCCCAAACCTCAACCCTGCAGAATCTACTTCCTTTTTTATGGAATAGATCATTGGTTATGCACTTGTTCGTGCCCCTACCAATGTTGTTGAGGAGTACCATTCTAGTAGTCAATATGTGAGACTAATTTTGCTCCACCAAACACTGTTGGAAGAGCAGAATTTTGACATGGATGGCCTTGTTGGCCGAATCCCCTTAGTAAACCATTTACTTTGTGAACATTTTTCCATGTTCTTGGATTCACGTTTGGTGTATGTTTTACTTATGGATAATCTTATTGATATTGTCATCGAATATGAGTTAATTGAATCATGTTTCTTAATACATGTGACCGATTCAATTAAACACGTGATTAGGTAGGAATGTGGGAAAGTTAGTTGTCTGGATGAATGCGTACTACGCACACTAACTTTACACCTAAATCACATATCTAACAACGACTTCAGGTCTATCCAACCTGATTAAGAGCATTGGCACGCTTCTCGTTGTATGAATGGTACTGAATCACCATTTAAGGGACCTTAAATTCTCCTTGAGGTTGAGTTTTTAAGGATATTCGAGATGACAATGATCATAAATGAACCACTGAAGAAAATAGAGTGAAATATATTTGTACCACCTCCAAAAATGAGCCTGAAGCTTTAATTTAGGGCCAATAGGTTGTCTCCCAATTGGGAATACACCATATGTGGCCGGCCTGAAGCCTGGTGATTGAGCAATTTACTTGCTTTGGCATGAGCATTTGGGACATTTAGGTCGAACAATGATGCTACAACGCATCTCCTTACTCGAAGTAAGGATCTTGTGCCTACAAGCACACTTTGCCAAGACTACTCATTAGGGAAATTGATTTTCTATATCATTTCTCGTAAAGATACAAAATCACTCTTTTCACAGTGGATTCAAGGGAATATATGTGGACTAATCTAGCCAAAATGCGGACCATATAAATACTTATGGTTTTGGTTGATGAATCGACAAACTGGTCACATGTTTGTCCACACACATTGTTGATAAACCTCTTGGCCGATTAAGGGTTCACCACCCTACTTATCCCTTAAGGTTCGGGAGATTAGATAATACCGGAGAGTTTATATCGACGGTTTTCGATAAAGTATTGCATATTTTTTGGGTTTATAATCGAACATTGAATTCCCATGTTCACCCTAAATAGCCTCGCCTAGTGATCATAAAGCGCAATTTAAATGATCGCCCGAATTTTGGTAAACGTACCAAGTTTCGGTTTCTACCTAGAGCTATGCAATCTTGTATGCAGTTATGTTGGTCCGCATTGAGGCCCATTGCCAGTGCCACCCAACCTATATGACGTTACAGTTGGTTACTGGGTACGAACCTGACGATTTTTGTGTTTACGCATTTGGGTAAGCATTCCATGTGCCAAGTTGCGCCGCCGCAACGTACCACCATGGGTTCTCAAAGAAGGATGTATAATTTTTGTCGATCATGATTCTCCTTCACACTAGCTCTCTTCGAGCCCTTGCATGTTATCTATTTACCCCTCATTTGCGGGTTGTCACTTTAATGAGACAGTCTTCCCGCCGTTAGAGGGAGATAAGAACGTCAACGTTCCTGGAGAATGACGCGAATTTGCATGGACGTTGCCCACTATGTCTTATCTCAATCCCCATACCGCATAAGTGTGATAAGCAAGTACAATGAATTCTAGCTTTCAGAATGTTACTCCAGACGCATTCCTTTGATCTAGCTAAAGTGACGAGATTATATACCAGCTGCAAACATGCCTCCAAGGATAGACGTACTTAACAGATGTCGAGTCAACATCCCTCAAGGGTGTGTCGTCCCTGTTGGATGGTTTGGATGTCCCTTAGATGGTTCGGTACATCGGTGGATAGCCAATCAATTTGTCTTGGCCTGGAGCACGACAGATCATTCGGTTCGTAGGATTCACTTCCCTAGAAGAGGAAGATACGGCACAACAATGAATCTAAACTCGATCGCTGTCTGAAATCATTTCCATCTCATGGGATTAATCCGGATTACTCTCGAGACTTGAAGTTCTTGGTCCAGTATACTAGTTTGGATGAGCAAATGGAATTGAAATGAGATTATCATCGATGATGTTTTCACTTATATGGTAGCTACCGACATAAATGAAAAGCGACGATATCGAACCGTGTTCCATTGATTAAGTGACAACGTATAACTGATTGGACAACTAAAGTTACAATCCAGGTCAAATTCCTTACCAAAGTGTGTTTTGGACATGTCGTTCCTACACTGCCCAAGGTAACCCTATTGTGTTACAAATGGGAAATGAAGCGTTATGAGATGAATGAAATAATGCGATATGATGCACGCCTTACGGCGTAAGGTTTCTCTCAAAACGTCTTGTGATCGATAGTAACATTATGAAATGTGGTTAGTGTTTTCTCCATGGGGATATAGATACGAAGATTTACATGTAAGTTCTCGAAGAATTACATGGACTGGTTCAAATAGTTCCAAAACCACGGAACACCCTCTTAACTTGCTTGGGACGTTCACTTACAATCCGACGGATGTGGTATACCCTTCTAAGTGATTATTTGATCAGTCAAGGATATGAATTATACCCTTGTGTGTCAAACTATGAAGCCTTATTCCAAATTGGTAGAGTTACAGTTTATGTCGTTGACATGAATCTCACTAAGACTCCGTAAGAGCTTGAGAAAACTGCCTTGCACCTGAAGATGGAATTTGAGATGAAGGATCTTGGGAAAACTCGTTTATGCCTTGACCCGAAGTTGAAGCATTGTTCTGACGGTATTTTTGTCTACCAGTAGAACTACACCCCGAATGTGTTACCTTTGAGTATACCTATGATCGTCCATACATTATATGCAAATGAGACCCTTGAAGAGGTTATGGAATCCAAAATTCCATATATATGTTCAACTTTGCGTTTCGTTGTACTTAGCTCATTGTATTTAGACAATACATCTTTTTCGCTATTGATCTTGGTAAAGATGCAGCACCGTGCCTACACACAACCACTGAATTGGTATTAAAGACGTACCTTGAAGGTACTACAAGGGCAAATCCCAACGCATCTCGAGAGGATCCAACCCCCTGATCCTCGGAATGATGCTTGCCTTGTTTGTTATGCTGACGCAGGTTACTTATCAAACCAGCACAAGGCAAAATCCCCAAATGGTTATGTCTTTACCGTTAGGGATATTGCAATATCTTGGAGGTCCACGATATGACCTTAGTTGCGAAATCTTCGAAACGTTCCAAGACTCACCTCACTTCACTACGCCACAAGTGAGACATGGTTAGAAGTTCTTGTTAAGCATATTCGAAGTACTTGTTATTTTTCATCCATCGTTGAGTCCCGACGACGATCCATGAAGATTATGCTGCATGTATCCATCCAACCAAGACATGATACATCAACAAAGTCAACGCCAAGACATATTGCGTCTACATCAGCAAAGCATTAGGAGATTGAAATCATGCAAGCCGATCCCAGACAACCTTGCCGACCTTTACACGACGTCACTGCCGAAGTCAACCTTCCAGAAGCTTGTTCGAGGAATTGGTATGCCTAACTATTCATATGCAATGATTGTAGTTCTCATTTGTAAGTTATGTCAAACTCAGGGGAAGTATCCAGAAGTATACTCACTTGATCTTAATGTACTCATTTTCCCTACGATTATGAGCATTTTTCCCACTGGGTTTTTGCTACCTAACTAGGTTTTAACGAGGCACCCATCCTAGGCTGATCATACCTTTGTGAGCTCTTCTACTTGCGTCCAAAAGACGTATAGTTTTGACTTAATGCAACTTCTCACTTTTCTCCTTAGTCTATGGGTTTTCTCCCACCTTGGGGTTTACCATAGCGAGGTTTTGTGAGTTTTACTTTTTATGCATTCTTCCGTTGATCTAAGACTCGCATTCGCTCATTGTGCCGACGACTTCATCAACTATACTTGCTTCATCACTGAAGACCTAATGCGCCATTTACTTGAGTATTTGCATACTCAAGGGGAAATGTTGCAGTCCTATTAGATTAGGAATGTGATTCTGTAAATCCTAGTATATCTTGGAATATCTCTTATATTCCTATTAGGAGTTGATTACCTATTAAATGTTGTAATCATATAGGGAAAAGTTTTTACCTATCCTACTACTATAAATAAAGGCACAATGGGGTGGAATAGAACACACCCACAATAACACATCTCTCATCTTCTCTCTCTATGCCACACTCTCTCCCTCTCTATGGCCTCCATAATTGTTTAGTAAATTATGCCTACAACAAGTATTTGTTATTATTTTTTGTGAAAATAGAGTATTTATTTTCGCATGAAATTTATGATAATGTAATTTATCAAATACAGTAAAAAATTCCCTTTAATTAAAAAAATATCAATCTTTATAAAGAATTTTAAATATGGTCAAAATTTTAGTTTTTTTTTTTTATCGAACAAAATTTCAGTTAAATAGACTTGAATATACCTACAGTTTATTTGAATAACTAATTGTTAATTAAAAGCTCTGATCACCAATTGATAATATGGTGTACCAAAAGGTTTTCTGCCTATCATGAAGAAAATTCAAACTATAAGAAGGGAAAATTTTTAGGGATATCAAGAAAACGGATCATGTGATATATTCATTTCTACAGGTAATAATAAACGTGGTCATCTAAAGTCGATATGTTTTTAGTGATATTCCTCTTCATTTGTTAGTGAGAGGTCTTAGATTCGATTATCGTCAACGATAAATTTTAAACCACATTATTGCTAGCCTATTGTGAGACTTAATCTACTCCCCCACCCAATTAGTGTAAATAATATCGTTTGTTAAAAACAAAAAGTCGATATGTCTCACTCAAAATATATCAATAAAAATTAGGGAAGTGTTATTGACACTCCAAAAATCTCATTCTACACTCTTCACAATTGTATTTTTCTTTCCAAATATAGAAAGTTTGGAGTGTAGAATAAGATTTTTGGAGTGCCAATAATAATTCCCAAAAAATAAACCTATGTTCATAATTTTAACAGAATAATAATGTCTCATATTCGGAGTGCACGTCATGGCACCTAGCTTCATATTCTTCTCAGTTCTGAACGTGGAAAGTCTATCCAACATAATTTTGTTTACTTTTTCTAATCCAGTTAGTCCTCATCAGCGTATAGCATATAAGTGGTATAAAAATCTACATCACAGCGCGTGGACAGAGAATGCTGAGTCGAGTCGAGTCGAGTCGAGGTGAGGTTCGAATGTGAACTGCGAAAGCAACTAAATTCTTAAAGAACAAGCGAGTCAACAGAAGAAAAGAAGCTACTCGCTGAAGAAGGCACAAGAATAACAGATGTCGACGGAGGAAACGTGCAAGCCAAGTAGCCATGAGTAGTGAGTTAGCCCTAGCTAGTAGGTTACTAGAAAATCTACGCGGTCCATATCCATCCACATCCACAGTAGTTGTGCTTGCGATGCTCCTTCAGAAAGTGAGTTCCTAAAATATAGCGAATTACTAGATGCATAGTGTTTGTCATTACATATAGGGAGTGTATAGGGATAATCTTGAGTGAAAAAATGAGGCTCACAATCTTGATTGAAGCTTTTAATACTTTTAATTAATTAAAATATGGTTAACATAAACAAAAAATGTGTACCTTAAGTGGAAAATGAGGCTCATAATCATGATTGAAGATTGGGGTGTGCATTAAAATTAAAATATGGTTAACATAAACAAAAAATGTGTACCTTAAGTGGAAAATGAGGCTCATAATCATGAATGAAGATTGGGGTGTGCTATCCACACACCCCATTTTACTTTTCACATACCCCCTTGATAATTTATGTCTGTTGATATTCTTCAATTCATCCGATCCGACGGCCGAAAATTAAGAAGGTGTGTGAAGGTAAAATGGGGTGTGTGGATATCACACCCCTTGAAGATTTTACTGTTTTTAATGATTTTAATTAATTAAAAAAATGTTAACATAAACAAAAAATGTGCAGCTAATCAAATTATTACATAAAATTATAAAAACTTCAAAGTTAGTGATTCTATTATAAGGACTCTCCCACTGAAGGCAATATTCCTTTAGGGACACAAAGATTCCCTTTAAGTCCTTAAATGAGTACTCAAAAGTGGTGGTGAAAGTTCCTAAATGGAGATGCTAAGTTTTCAAATATTTTAAGCCTTAGATCTAAATTAATATAATCTTATGGCTATTATGCATTTGGTACTCACGGGCCCTAAAAAATGAGGACATTAGGAGAGCAAGACTCACAAAGAAAAATGGAGGAGAAAATTCCCAAATCAGTTGGAGAGATTAAAGGAAAATACGAAACTTATACAATTAATTGAAAGGATAATATTTAATAAGCTAATCTTACAATTAAGGAAGAGTATCTAATTAATTATTAGTTACTTACGGGTAAATTAAGAATGAAGGTAACAATAAGATGACGTGGAATCATAATTATTGGACCTGTTTTGACAGAGTGGACTATTCCTAATAAGGCTCACATAAAATGAACTTATATCTAGTTTACTCTTTTGTGGCTAAAATGTCACAGGTTCGAGTAAT
Organism: Malus fusca; assembly: GCA_035220775.1. Taxonomy (NCBI): domain Eukaryota; kingdom Viridiplantae; phylum Streptophyta; class Magnoliopsida; order Rosales; family Rosaceae; genus Malus; species Malus fusca. The sequence goes on from CM069069.1 coordinate 8,789,590, forward strand.
GGAATAACCTATTTTCAGAACAAAAATAAACTTGCGTATGATAAACGTTCCTCTGCAAATTCTCACAAAATGGAGAGTTTGTTGGTTTAGTGTCGCCTTTTTTCACTTGCAAAATACAATTGATTGCAATGAACGGATAAACTTGGGCACTTGTATACAGCGTTAGGTCTTGACCGAGTTTGTGCAGGTTATTTTTTCTTGTGTTTTTCTTTTTAAAAGAATGAACATGTATCAATATTGTATTGGTCCATGTCAAAGTGGGGAGCGAGCTCATTTCCTTAAGAGCAAGTCCACTAGATTGAACTTTGCCCAGCACCCAGTCCAAATATCAAGCTGAGGGTCAGGGAATTCACTCTAGCCCGTCGGGTTGCTTGGCACCCAGCCCAAGTCAGGCAACAGACTAGCCCATTTTTGACAGACCCAAGAGCCGGCCTATTTGGCTGGCGCGTGGACTGGACTCGCGCTTGGCAGCGAGTAGGGGACAAGGGCAGGCGCTGTCAGTCTGCTGTCAGCCCACTTGTGCTGTAGCGATGTGGCTTGCTTAGAGTCGTTGGATTTCCAATGGTAACAAAAATTTAAATTTTACTTTTAAACTGGACCGTCCGATCACATATCAAAGGTCCACGTTTTTCCCTCCAAAAAAAAAAAGAGCCCAACGGTCAGATTTATGACCGTTGGCCACGTGGCAGATCCTTGGCTCTTGGATTTGAATATTTTTCAAATCCAACGGTCCAGATTAATTAACTACATTAAAATTAATTAAAAATTATAAAAAATACAGTAAAATTTTAAAAAAGTTTTTTTCCTATAAATACCTAACCCTCATCTTCCACCTTACACCACATTTCAATATTTTCTACTTTTTTCTATACTATCTACATTTCAATATTTTCTACACTTTAAGAGAAAAAAATGTCTTCGTGGAAGCTCATTGAAGATGTTACGTTGTGTGAATGTTGGGTTCACACTACTCATGACCCGATTACGGGTAATGAGATGGATAAGCGAGAAATGTGGAGTAAAATTACGAAGGCGTTTTGCAATGTACATGGAAAAGACGCCAGAACTAGTCAAGGTCTTCAAGGTCGTTGGAAAAAACTCAACGCATCCTTTACTTGTTGGAAAAACACTATCTCTCATGCTTCTGGTAACCTGCGTAGTGGGACAAGTTTAGCGGATCAGGTGACAATATTTTTATTTATTTATATGCATTCCACCCACATCAATATTTTAATTTATTTAATTTCGTATGTAATTTTTATGTTATTTCTTATGTAATTTTTATATGCATTCCACCCGCATCAAAATTTTAATTTATTTAATTTCTTATGTAATTTTTATTTAATTTCTTATGTAATTTTTATTTAATTTCTTATGTAATTTTTATGTAATTTATATGCATTCCACCCGCATCAATATTTTAATTTATTTATTTGTGTTACACCCGCATTTTTTAACACTATCTTATCCCACATTTTTATAGACACTACAAGCTCAAGCATTCTACAATTCAAAGAACCAAACAAATCATTCAACAAATGGGAATGTTGGGAAATTGTCAAAGATTGCCCTAAATACAAAATTGTGGCAACCAGTCCAGAAGTTGTCATGCACGGCATGGGTCTACATAGTTCGCCAGAACCAGACACGGCCGAACAAGAAGCCGACACATTTCAAGACACGGAAGGGACGCCTGAACAAGTGCTCGAGACCCAACCGACTCGTCAGTCCCTCAGGCCTCAAGGTAAAAAGGCATCAAAGAAAAAAGGTAGTTCTTCCAAAAATGACTACACTAAATATATGGAGGAACTTGCTCGCCAAGGTGAACTGAACATGGCGCGGGAAAAGGCTAGAGATGAGGAAAAAGTTGTTGTTATGGCAACAATAATAGCAGCTACTGAGGCCCATGATGCGGCGGCTGAGAGACAAAGATAAATAGTTAATCAAGAGAACGAGCTGGTTAGACAAGCACTTCATCGAGAAAATGAAATGCTTAGAGAAGAAAGGATGGTTCAAGCAGATCGTGACACTATGAGCAAGTCTCTAGTAGGACTGTCTTCGAATTCAAAATATTTTTGGACATCGGAAAAAAGAGATGTCGTGCGAAGGAGGCGTGCAAGAGATGCGGAAACAAGTCAAGGGGGTTCTAGCTACACAAATCATAGCAACCAAGATCCTAGCACCACATATCCTAGCTCCAGAGACTTTGTATAATTTTTATGTAATTTCTTATTTTTTTAGAATTTTATTTAATTTCTTATGTTTTTTATGTTTTTTCTTTTGAACTTTATTTAATTTCTTATGTAATTTTTATGTTTTTTCTTTTTTTCTTTTGAACTTTATTTAATTTCTTATGTAATTTTTATGTTATTTCTTATTTATTTTTATTTAATTTATTATGCAATTTTAATGTAATTATTTATTTATTTTTGTACTTTATTTAAACACATGAAATAAGATTACATAAACTCACATAAACTCACCAAATAAGATTACATAAACTCACCAAATAAACTTAAAAACAAAACACACTACATAGAATTACATAAACTTAAAAAAAAAAAACACTTTATTCTTCAACCACAAGCCTCATTTTAATTATCTTCGCCTTCATGCAATCCCCACTGGTGCTCAATCAAGTCATTCTGGCGGGTTACGTGCCAGTATGGCTCTTGCACATCAGTGTACCGCTGAACGATCAATTCATTGTAACGTCTATCGCGTTCCAACGGCTCGTGTTGCACGGGATATTCGGTCTGGTCATGAGCACACTAGATACGTGTTCTTGAGTTGTTCATCGAATCCGGCTCATATTCATCAACGACATCATAATCATACTCATCTTCAACAATCATGTTGTGGAGAATAATACACGTCATCATGATGGATCGAAGAGCCTCGACATCAAACATTCTAGTTACAGCCCTGACAATCGCCTAACGAGCTTGCAGGATACCAAAACAACGCTCGACATCTTTCCTACACCCTTCTTGACATTTTGCGAAGTGTTTTTCCTTTTCAGTCTGTGGATGTGGCACTGTTTTGACAAACGTTGACCACTTTGGGTAAATGCCATATGCAAGGTAGTATGATCCCTCGTACTGGGTACCATTAACCCAATATATGCATCTCGGCGATTTTCCTTGCAGCAGTTCGTCGAACACTGGGGATTGGGCAAGGACATTTAGGTCATTCTGAGCTACTGGAACACAAAAAAAAGCATGCCAAATCCATGTATCAAATGAAGTCACTGCTTCCAAAATGATGCTTTTGGCTCATTTTCTATCACCATAAGCTCATTGACACGCACTTGGACAGTTTTTCCAAGTCCAGTGCATGCAGTTGATGCTTCCAATCATGTCAGGGAAGCCTCGCATCTCACCCTTCCTCAGAAGCCTTCGCATGTCCCTTGGTGTGGGTGTCCAGAGGTATTCATTGGTGTATAGGGCTTCAATTGCAGAGCAAAACCGCATCAGGGACTCCAGAATAGTTGTTCTTCCTATCTTCGCGATCTCATCCACTTCATCTGCAGATGCTCCATATGCAAGCATTCGCAAGGCAACCGTATTTTTTTGCTCGGGAATAAGACCTAGAACATGAAAAGCATCATCTTTTTGCACAAAATATGAATCATGGTTGCAAATAGCACTTATGATTTTGTCGAACAAATTTCGTTATATTCTAAAACGGCGTCTAAAAATATGATCAGGGAATATGCTATTGGTAATAAAATAATCTTCCAAGAGATCTTTACCTCGTCTTTCCCTTTTTCTATCGAGGTTTGCAGCACGTCTGGGTTTGGCTATCTAACCCACGACTTCCATGACACGGCGGGAATGTGAGGCCCTCTGCCTTCTATGGTGATCATCCTCATCCTCCTCCATGAAGAAAGCCTCATCTCCACCTCCACCTTCCTCGAGATTGGCCAATTCTGCCTGTTGTGCCAACAACCTTTTCTGTTACTCCAGCAACTGTTTATACACTCTCCTTGAAGTTGACATTGTAATAAAAACTCAAGATTTGAAAACAATGAACAAGGATTCTGAGCTAAAAAGAAGGATTGAGCTTGGTGAGAGGATGGATGTAGGGATGTAGGGTTTATATAGACAAAAAAAGAAAGGATGAGGTTCTGGACAATCCCACGTGGCACTACGTGATTGGTTGAAAATCTTATCGAAATCTTGGCTAAATTATTGTAAACCTGAGGTGACACATGGCGCGTCGGGATTGGTCGAAAATCTTATCGGAAATCTATCCACAAAATAGTACGTTCGGATAATGACACGTGGCATGACGTGATTGGTAGAAAATCTTATCGAAATCTTGGCTAAATTATTGTAAAAAGGAAGTGACACGTGGCGCGTCGGGATTGGTTGAAAATCTTAGCGGAAATCTATTCACAAAATAGTACGTTCGGATAATGACACGTGGCGTGACGAGATTGGTTAAAAATCCTATCAGAAATTAAAACTATTTTTTTTTATTCTTTTAGAAAAAATTTAAAAATATTTTAAATGGGCTGGGTGCCAGCGCATTTTGTAGGAGTGGAGATCGTTTGTGCCAGCGCATATTTTCACTGGGTGCCAGAGCATTTTTTTAGGGGTGGAGATGCATTGGCCTATTACTGTTCATTGTAGTCTATTACTGTTCACTTAAGTGGATAAATGGGCTAGGTGCTGGTACAAAGTCCTTAGGGGTGGACTTGCTCTAAGAGCCGAATGCAAGTATTGTCTGTTTTTTTTTTAATATTAATTAGCTCAAACTCTTTTCTAATATTATAAAAATAATTTATAAATCATCTTATAGGGTTCTTGTAAGATCCCACATCGATCAATGGAGAATGGGTGATGTGCCTTATATGTACATGCTCCCCTCCTTATAGTACGAGACTTTTTGGGAACTCATTGGCTTCGGATTCCATCGGAACTCAGAAGTTAAGAGAGTTCGGGCGAGAGCAATCCTAGGATGGGTGACCCACTGGGAAGTTCTCGTTTGAGTTCCCAGAAACAAATCCGTGAGGGAATGGTAAGCCCAAAGCGGACAATATCGTGCTACGGTGGAGTCGAGTCTGGGATGTGACAAAATGGTATCAGAGCCACTCTGTCGTTCGGTCACCGGCGAGGACGCCGGGTTCCTCTTAAGTGGGGTGGATTGTATGATCTCACATCGACCAACAGAGATGGGGTGATGTGCCTTATATGTACATGCTCCATTCCCTATAGTACGAGACCTTTTGGGAATCAGTGGCTTCGGATTCCATCAGAACTCCAAAGTTAAGTGAGTTCGGGCGAGAGCAATCCTAGGATGGGTAACCCACTAGGAAGTTCTCGTCTGAGTTCTTAGAAACAAATTTGTGAGGGAATGGTAAACCTAAAGCAGACAATATCGTGCTACAGCGAAGTCTGGGATGTGACAGTTCTACTCATGCATCATGAGTTCAAAATTCCTCGTTTAAATTATTATAACATTTTTGAATCGTCTGCCTTTTCTGAATAATAATAATTTAAAAAAAAAATCATCCCAATTAGAAATATACATAAAAAATTAAAAAACAAAGAATGCAAATATAGCATAAGTATTACGAAATATATAATACAAAGTCTCATAAAATTAAGAACAAAATATGTTCCCAAATGATCACGAAAACAAATCCAATACCTCTTCTATGTTTCAATATAAACATCGAATCAGAAAATAAAAGATAAAAATCTGACTATGATCTATAGGAATAAATATACATCAAAACTAAAACTATATGTATGTCAACGCCAATGGAGGAAGAAAAAGATAAATTAAACATGTAACAAATTAAGAAATCAACTGCAGCTTCGTCAAATCATATTGGTGATAACCCGGTGGTGCCAAATGTAGATCCAAATTCAAGTCCAGATTCAAGCACGACACCCTTTTGCTGCTATTCGACTTCTTCAAAACCGGCATCGGCGGTGACGCCTGAGTCCGAACAGCCGCAGCTTGCATGACTTCCCTATGTCTCCTCATGTGTCCCCCAAGCGCCTGCCCAATGGCAAACTCAAGCCCGCAAATCGGGCACTCGTGCGTCTTGGGCTTAACCGGCGACCCCGTTGACTGTGCCAAATGTAAAAGGTCGGCAGCCCCACCGGGCATCAGCTTCGGCTTCTTGTGACTCGCTCTGTGGCCTCCGAGGGCCTGGAACGAGGGAAACTCCCGATTACACGTCTTGCATACGAAAACTCGGTCTTTGTTCGTGTTCTCGTGTTTGAATGGGGAGGAATCGGGTTCCCTGGACAAAAGCATTAGGCAATTGACCAAGTCTAAGGTCTCGTCTTGCCTGCTTCTCTTCATGGCTGACGGGTTTAAGGTTTCGGGTTTAGGGTTCAGCTCGCAGGAGCAAAGTGAAGAAGTAAGCTAGGAAAGATTTGGAAGTGGATGAGATTTGTGTGTTTTCGAAACTTTTAAGGTTGTTCTTGCTGATGCTCGAAGTGGATGGAATGAGAGTTGGGAAGTTAGAGGGGACGTATTTATAGGAGGGAGGTATGTTTTGCAGACTTGTGGCTTACGGAGTAAGCGAAGTGGTGTTAGTCTTGGGGGTTAAGTAACGGAACAGTTTGGATAATTTTGTTTAAGTGTTTTAAATTTGAGTGGTGATTGAGATTAGCGCTGTCAGTGTTAGGTTCCGATGGCGTCACCGCGTTGCTGTACTAAAGCTTCCCGAAGCAGTCGTTTTGTTGAGGCGATCGGTTGGAACTCTGGAATGTTATATTTTTGTTGGTCAAAACTCTGGAATTTGCCGAACGTTCTAGATCCTTTACTCGGTATCCATGGTCACACGCATCCAAGGCGCGTGTCAAACATAAACTAGTCTTTTTCTTTTTCATAATTTCTTTTGGGTTTACAAATAAGTTTTAAATGTAGGTGTGCGGAAAGTCGAGTGGTAAAGTATTTATAAATTTTTAATATTTAATACTGTGGTTTTTCATGAACAATTTATAATAAATTGAGTATTTGTTATTATTTTTTGTGAAAATAGAGTATTTATTTTTGCATTAAATCTAGGGTAAATTACACTTTACCACCTCAGGTTTGAGGTCTATTGCAACCTCATACAACATCTTCAAAACATTTCACTTTCATACCTTAAGTACTATTTTATTTCAATATAATACATCTGTTACATTTTCCATCTATTGATCCGTTAAGAGCTGATGTAGCTACCACATTTATGCCACGTGGCTGCCAAATTAGTGCCACGTGGCAAAAAAAATTTAATTGTTAATCCAAAGGTAAATCAAACCCTTTTTTTGCAACAAACACTTCCCCACCAATTTAGAGAAAAATCCAACCTTTTAAGAGAACAATTGAACAGGACCAAAACCCAGAACATACAATCATCCAAATATTGAAAACAAAGAAGTAGAAGAATCCAAGAACTCAAAGAACATTTACCTTGAGGGAAAAATTGAGAGCAATGGAAGGGTAATAGTGAATGACGATGTTGCCATTGCCTCTCCAAAGAGACATGATGCCTTCTTCCCTGACCGTCTGCTGCCAAGAATGGCCAGGTTGCTCTTCTGGGTCTGCAACAAAAAATTGGCCCTCTCAACTGGGGCCATAATCGTGTGCACCACGTCGTCCATCACCTCCCCCGCCATCAGATTGTGGTGGAAGTTGGTCAACCAATTCGGCGGATGTGATTTCGACGCTTTCGCTTCTGGGTCGTCGTCATCTTTGTTCGTTCTCTGCGGGAAACCCCTATTCTCTCTCTATCTCTGCCGAAAATGGAAGAAGTTGGAAATGGTGGGAGATTGGGTGGGCCGATTACCCATTTAATACATATTAATTAACGAAATTAAATTAAACCCAAATCCCAATTTCCCCAAAAGATCAAAGCTTTATTGTTGATTAAACTGATTAATTAGATAATTAATTAAATATTGCTTCTTTGTTCCTGCTTAGTTTAGATGTAGGAGAAAACGGAATATGCACTTCACCTTCCGAAGTATCAAATAGGGATTTTGGAAGGAGATGGTGGTACTGGTGCCGTCGGTGGGACCTGTCGTCTGGAGACCGAGAACGGGAGATGAAGCGAGTGTGTGAGCGGGTGTGGCGTGGTCTGGTGCGTTTGGGTGTACGCTCCCTCTTGATGCGGATGAAGGCGGTGGATGAGGTGGGGTGGGATGGGGTAGGTTTTTGGATGGGAGGGGAGGTGAGAGAGTGGAGGAAAGGGAGGTGATTGGGAGGTTCAGGAAGGAAAAGATGGGTGGGGGTTTGCGGGGGAGGTGGGGGTGGGGTTGTGGGTTTTCAATTTTTTATTATTTTTTTGCCATGTGGCACTAATTTGGCAGCCACGTCAGCTCTTAACGGATTGATGGATGAAAAATGTAACGGATGTATTATATTGAAATAAAATAGTACTTGAGGTATGAAAGTGAAATGTTTTGAAGATGTTGTATAAGGTTGCAATAAACCTCAAACCTAAGGTGGTAAAGTGTAATTTACCCTTAAATCTATGATAATGTAATTTATCAAATATAGACAAAAATACCCTTTAATTTAAAAAAAATATCAATTTGGGCTAATCTCAGTTTACTACTATGAAGTTTATTGGTTTTCAACGTTTCATACATCAAGTTTTTTTCATCCCAGTCTGGTACCTAAAGTTAAAATTTTAGGACACTTTCATACATCCATTAAGTTTTCCTTCAGAACCTCCATTAACTGATGATGTGGCGCCTAGATGGACAATGACTTGGTGCCATGTGTCAATTTGGACTCACTTAAAAAATTACAAAAATTAAAAACTTAAAAAATTAAAACTTAAAAAATTAATTTTTTTTTTCCTTCCTTTGTCTCTATCCCTCTTCTGTGAGAAAACCTAGCAACCATCAACCTACAACCCAACCCCGTGAGCCGCCGGAAATGGGTCCTAATCGAAGACCGAGAAAGAAAAATGAGAGCCACCGCCCATCCCGATTTTCTATAAGCAACGTCATAACAGTAAAACTCTTATTTTCTTTTTGGCTCGTGATTTTCCCAGCAACCAAAACACCAAACCAGCCTTCATCCTCTTCAAGCAAACACCAACCCCTCTCATAGCAGTCCTCCTTTGTTCCATAGATTTCTTAGCCTCAGCATCAACACATTTCGATTGCTGCAACCCGGTCCTCTTCATCAACAGGGAACTAGTTACCACTCGCCCAAACCCTACGCCGCCTCGCTCGAAAACCTAAAAATTGTCCCTTCTCGCTGCTCTTTGAAGCCGCTGATGTCCCATTGAAGTAGGTGAGACATAAATGCCAACGCGACCGATGGGTTGTTGGGAACTGGGCGGGGAGGCTTCGCATTGTGGTCAGCAGCGGGATCGAGATCGGCGGTGGCTGTCATTTTTCTCTCTTGGTCTCCGATTGGGACCCATTTTTGGTAGCTCACAGGGTTGGGTTGTGGGTAAAGGTTGGTGGTTGCTGGGTTTTCTCACATAAGAGGGAGAGATACAGAGGAAGAAAGGTAGAGGAAGGAAAAAAAAATTAACTTTTAATTTTTTAAGTTTTTAATTTTTTTAATTTTTCAATATTTAAGGGGGTCCAAATTGACACGTGGAGCCAAGTCATTATCCATATAGGCACCACATCATCAGTTAACAGAGGTTCTGATGGAAAACTTAACGGATGTATGAAAGTATCCTAAAATTTTAACTTTAGGTACCAAACTGGGATGGAAAAAACTTGATGTTGGAAATGTTGAAAACCAAGAAACTTCAGGGTTGTAAACTGAGATTAACCTTATCAATTTTTATAAAGACTTTTAAATATAGTCAAATTTTCAATTTTTTTTTTGTCGAACAAAATTTCAGTTAAATAGACTTGAATATACCTTCAGTTTATTTGAATAACTAGTTGTTAATTAAAAGCTCTGATCACCAATTGATAATATGGTCTACCAAAAGGTTTTCTGCCTTTCATGAAGAAAATTCAAACTATAAGAAGGGGAAAATTTTAAGGATATCAAGAAAACGGACCATGTGATATATTCATTTCTACATGTAATAATAAACGTGGTCATTTAAAGTCGATATGTCTTTATTGGTATTCCTCTTTATTTGTTAGAGAGAGATCTTAGATTCGATTATCGCTAAAGGTGAATTTAAACCACATTATTGCTAGCCCATTGTGAGACTTAACTTACTCTCACACCCGCTTAATGTAAATAATATCATTTGTAAAAAAAAAAAAAAATCGATATGTGTCACTCAAAATATATCAATAAAAAATAAACCTATGTTTATAATTTTAACAGAATAATAATGTCTCGTATTCGGAGTGCACGTCATGGCACCTAGCTTCATATTCTTCTGAGTTCTGAACGTGGAAAGTCTATCCAACATAATTTTGTTTACTTTTTCTAATCCAATTAGTCCTCATCAGCATATAGCATATAAGTGGTATACAAATCTACATCACAGCGCGTGGACAGAGAATGCTGAGTCGAGGTGAGGTTCGAATGTGAACTGCGAAAGCAACTAAATTCTTAAATAACAAGCGAGTCAACAGAAGAAAAGAAGCTACTCGCTGATGTCGACGGAGGAAACGTCCAAGCCAAGTAGCCATTCAAAAAAAAAAGTAGTGAGTTAGCCCTAGCTAGTGGGTTACTAGAAAATCTACGCGGTCCATATCCATCAACATCCACAGTAGTTGTGCTTGCGATGCTCCTTCAGTGTGAGCTTCCTACTTTCACACCATTATTTTATGTCATGACATCATTCATCATGCCTTTCCTACTAAGTTTCCTTCCTGCTTCATGAATCTTCTTCCACTACTCCATTATCTATAATTTTATATCAATTTATGCCTTAATATATGTTACAATTTATATTCATATATCATAGTTTATATGAGCATTACCATTCATCTATGTCATGTTATATATAAGAATTTTACTTTACTTATTAGGGATATTTGGAAGTGATTACAGGAAGGTCAGAATTATTTCTGGAAAGATGCACATGAGAAGTATTTCTCCAAATTTTTTTCGAGATATTTTGTGGAGAAACACCCCTTATTTGATTCTCTGAGAAATAATTATGAATCACTTTGCAAACAGGACCTAGTTTACTACATTTCTATTAGAGTAAATTGTAGCTATGGTCCCTTAACTTTAGTTCAATTGGAGCAATGGTTTCTCAACTAAAAATCCATTACCATTGGTCCCTCAACTCATCAAAACGTGCAGCTATGGTCCCTCAACTAAAAATCCATTACCATTATTCCCTCAACTTTAATTCAACTGGAGAAATTGTCCCTTAATTTTAACCCAATTGTAGCGATGGTCCTTCCAACATAACTCGTTTCGACAAAAAATTTGACGTAGTTGACGAAAATAACCATAATTACACACTTTAATGAGTTGAGGGACCCTAATTATATAAATGGTTATTCCAACATAACTTATTTTGACAAAATTTTGACGAAATTGATGAAAATGAATATAGCTAAACATTTTGATAAGTTGAGGGACCAATGGTAATGAATTTTTAGTTGAGAGATCATTGCTCCAATTTGATTAAAATTGAGGGATCATTGCTACAATTTACTCTTTCTATTAAAGTTGCCTTTATAATCTAAGCTATATCTTCTTCTAGTTTAGCCCAATGTTGAGTTTTAATTGAGAAAATTAGTAATATAAGTTGAAGAAGGCTCTCTATACCCAAAAAAAAAAAGGTTTTCTAAACCATAAAAATAGTGCTTATTAAATAGAAAATGTTAGGGAGACCAAAATTTTATATTATCTTTTATAAACCATATGATGTAGTGGTTGATAGTTAATTTCTCTTTTAATAATTTGAAAAAATAGACCAATCATCAACGGCCAAATCATATAACGTACAAAAAATAATGTAAAAGTTTAATCTGACTAACATCACCATTTACAAATTTGTAGAATTAAAACATGCTCGCAGATTTGACGTGAATTGTTAAATACCCTTAAATACTCGACACCATGTCATACCTTATGTATTGGAATACTTTGGATGCGGTCCTTAATCCGTAACATTCTTTGACTAAAACCTTAATGATATTCAAAGTTTGATCAAAGTCCCTTGACTTTGTACACCTCATTATATTACAATTAATATTTATATTTTTATAGTTTGACACTAATTGTTTGATATTTTATGAGATTTATAATCCTATAAATTTAAAATCCTTCATTATAATACTATTAGAAACGGTTACAATAAAAAAATTCAAACATTTTGATTGAATAAATAGATAAAAACTATGTAAAAATAAGAAATAATAACTTGCAAAAGAATGTATCCATAGTGTTAAAAAAATTGGTACATTTTACAAAAAAATTGGTACATTTCACATATAACAAAGTGGTACATTAATAAAGGAATGGGTACATTATAAATAAATTAGGGTACATATAAAAGATTAAAAATTTATGAGTACAAATGAAGGCGCTAAAAGAAATTAATACATGGGTACAAAATAAAACTAAAAAGAAAATACTACAAATTTAAAAAAATGTTGCAAATTAAAAGTGGGTACAAAATAAAAATATAAATATATGATACAAAGTTTAGGCATAAAACATAAATATACCATATGTAATTTTTCTATCATTGATTAAATATACAATGTCACGTGACGGTATACACATGGATACAAACACAAATAAAACTTTAAAAAATATGGGCACAAAAAGAAACTAATATATGGGTACAAATTAAAAATGAAAAAAAAAATTGGTACAAATTAAAAATAGGTACAAACTAAAAATAAAAATATATGATAAAAAATTTAGCCATAAATATAAATATATTAATTGTAACATTTTTAACACTAAAGGAATTTATTTAAAAATAAAAATATTTTATTATTCAAACAATTAATGATGTTATTAATACCCAAGGACTTTGATCAAAAATTGAAAATGAATAGGATTTTAATCAATAGAATAGCAAAAAGAATTATATGAACCTAATTTCTCCATATGTATTTGACTTTCAGTTTGCTTTTCAATGTCAGAGTTGGTTAACCAAATCTATCGCTCAAAAAGCATATGAAGAGAAGTCGGCGGTACTGCGATTTCTTTAGTTGAGACAAACATGTATATATGGAGATATAGCATTCTCCGTTATTAAAGTCACATCCTTTTCGTCCATGTTTAGTGTTAGGTGTGCTATGCCTACCTGAAATTTGGTCAAAGATAAGATAAAGTCCTGGCATATAATTTCGTTGTATATTTATCAACTTTCCTTTGCCTTCGAGAGTTTCTAGGTTTTGCATGTGTCATCTTCATATTGTTCAGTTTTGAATTAGTTTTGTATCAAATATATATGTTTTTCTTTTCTATGCAACCACTATGGAGAGATGAGAAAAATCGATCACATAACTTCATAGAAGATAAATAATCTTAACTACTTAAAATTACAATTTTTTTGCTTTATATATTCATCCACTTAGTCCACTACCTAGAAACTCCACACGCAAGGGCTGAGTCACCCAGGCTAGAATGGCTCTAACCCAATGTAAAAAGGTAATGTTATGAAAACTAAATTTGTAAATAAAATTCGCAAACTAAGTGATGTGTCACTGTTGACCTTAAAAACTACCAAGCCTATGCGGCGCGCATGCCGAGTAATTAATGAACTAACTATGTCCTTCAGTTATGTGTGGGGCGTGCCAACTCGTCGGCCGAGCTCAGCCATGGAGTAAAATATGTTGATGTGTCGTTGGGCGCACTGCTGACTTCTTGATCTCGCAACTGCGGCCGAGGAAGGAACACGTATCGGCCTTCGAGTTCTAGAACCTGAAGACAAGGCTACTAGTTCTGCGAAGTTCAAAGATCAAATTCGGCTTTCAATGTGCCAAATGTAGTAACCTGTAACACCTCACTTCGCCAAGAAGGCTGATGAGATGATCTCTACCAACAAGGACTCGAAAATCCTTGTCGACCGAGACTTGGATAAACAACCAGTCGGTCTCGAAGCAGTGATGTTTATCTAAATGAAAGTGCTTCTTGATCGGCTGATTTTATGGCTCCAATGCTGTTTATCCAAACTGAATATGTCGCCGATTGCCTTTACAGTGCTGTTTATCCAAACTGAAGATGTGTTGGCAGAAAGAGAAAATAAAAATCTCAAGGTGTTTGAGAAGTTTGCGCAGGGCAATTTGTCACATCCCGGCCCGGGGCGGACCACTTCCCGGGCCCGCTCCACCACCGTAGCACGATATTGTTCGCTTTGGGCTTACCATTCCCTCACGGTTTTGTTTTTTGGGAACTCACGAGCAACTTCCCAGTGGGTCACCCATCATGGGAGTGCTCTGGCCACCTTCTCGCTTAACTTCAGAGTTCCGACGAAACCCGAAGCCAGTGAGCTCCCAAAAGGCCTCGTGCTAGGTAGGGATGGGAATATACATTTAAGGATCACTCCCCTGGGCGATGTGGGATGTTACAATCCACCCCCCTTAGGGACCCGACGTCTTCGTCGGCACACGTCCGGCCAGGGATTGGCTCTGATACCATTTGTCACATCCCGGCCCGGGGCGGACCACTTCCCGGGCCCGCTCCACCACCGTAGCACATATTGTCCGCTTTGGGCTTACCATTCCCTCACGGTTTTGTTTTTTGGGAACTCACGAGCAACTTCCCAGTGGGTCACCCATCATGGGAGTGCTCTGGCCACCTTCTCGCTTAACTTCAGAGTTCCGACGAAACCCGAAGCCAGTGAGCTCCCAAAAGGCCTCGTGCTAGGTAGGGATGGGAATATACATTTAAGGATCGCTCCCCTGGGCGATGTGGGATGTTACACAATTTGTGTGTTGAATTGGAGAGGCTAAAATGTTGTATGTGACTCTGTATTCATAGCATCCATACTTTTGCTTGGCACAGCCTGATAATTTCGTAGAAATCGATTGAAACTCAAACTCGTAGAATGACTGATCCGTGGCATATGCTAAAGCCTATCTTCATATGGCTAACTTTTCAAAGATAATAAAAGCATATCCAGGCTTATCCCATCATGACCAAAAGCCTAGCCTACCTAGGCTTTCTTATCTCATCATAATTCCATCACCCATCCATGTATCCTGATCCCCATTGAATGAATTTCAAATTTATTTTAAATTCATTTATGACTACTTGTCAATCTGTCACCACCACCACACGCCAGACATCCCAAATCAATTTGAACTATACCGCTTGCTTGGGGATATAATACGTATCATATCTATCCTGTTTAAGAATATGCCAAGATAATTCATATTAAAAGTTAATTATTATGATACAAATCATAATATTATCCTTTAATAATAACAAAATTATCTTCACTTTCCTATCCAACTGTTGGGAGCTATGCTCACTCAAAAGCCTTGATTGCACGGGCCGATGATGTAATTTTGGGTCCAAACAATCACCAATAAGAATGAGCACATTTATCAACTCTAGTAATAATCTAATCATTAACTTACATGTCATTTAGTTTACAAAATTTTGTTACTTCCATGTCATATAATTTACAAAATTTTGTCTACAAATTTAATCTTCTTAGAATTACCCGGTCCAAAATATGGGTGATTGAGATTCTGGTGCTAGTTTTTATAAAGTTTATTCATTTACTGAAAGTCAGTCCATTCCATCCAATTAAACGCATAATAAACGAAAAAAAGGAAAAAGTATAATCCACCTTTTGATAGTGTGCTTTAATGACTGGTTTCATAAACGTGCATGCTTCAATTTACAGAGTAGGATTCTCTCATCTCCTATTATCATTCCCTTCCATCTCCTCCTCTTGTACTCTTCTTTTTGTCTTATTCTCTATATAAAAAATTCAAAACAAGATGTAGACGTGGCATAATCGCAACCGTTTAAATAGGAGGGAATGGAATGAGAGAGAAATTAGGAGGGGAGAGAATCCTACTCCTCAATCTACACCTACAAAACATACACAGTAAGCTACCTATTCCAGTTAGTATTTACATTGGCAAAGACGGAAGGCATTATTTTAAAGAAAAACTAATGAAAATGACTTGAAAACTTTGAGTTTTAACGATAAAGACAAAATAAAAGGTAGAGTGAATAGTACCAGGTTTGACTTTTCAGTGTAAAAATGTAACTTTTCGTTAAAATGAACAGTACAGCGGGCTTTTCGTTAAAACTCCCTTATTTTAATCCTCCCGAGAGTCTGTAGTGTGTGCTGCGTCGGCCATAAAGATTTTGGTGTTCAAACCTTCTAGATCTTTCAATGCTTATAATTATAGTTGGCTATCTGTTTGAGCTTCTTTCAAAAGGGAATCAGTTCCAAGCTTAGAAATTCAATCTGTGGGATCAAAGTTTCTCTAATAAAAAATCATTGCAGGTTCATATGTGTATTTTATGTGTGAATTTCATCGAATTTTATATATCACTATACTATAAAGTCACTGCGTTTGTCTTGAGATAGGTAGCGTACCAACTTTAATAACGTTATTACCATTAATTCCTTCGATGCTTACTTGGGGCAGGGTCGACTCATTATCGAGAGAATTTTCCAAAACAAAAGTTATATTATATAAGTTTCTTCTTTTGAAAAATTTGTTGTGCTCCTGTTTGAACACTTCTGTGGAGCCACAAATAATCAAGAGGCGACACATGGATTTTTAGGTGAAGAGGATAAAATTGCCCTCGAGACACATTGGGTTTCTTACACGCGAGCAGTGGAGAATCATCCATCAACCGAGTCAAGAGTTCCCAAAATAGGTAACAAGTTCAAATTTATCTCATCTATCTTTACTCCATATCCTCTACAAGGAAATCATTCCATAACCTTCAAAACCTTCCATATAAATTAAATTAATTAGGCTAATTAATGGATTAATTCCAAATTAATCCATTAATCACCAAATTAATCACTATTACACCCCAAAAAACATCCAAGGGTCGGCCATGCTCTATAAATAGGACTCCATTTTCTTTGAAAGACTAGTTTCATACTCTTGCAAAACTCTCCAAATACTTTTCTCTCTAAATTCTAACTTTGGCCTCGGTGATTCTTCGGCCTTGACCTAAGGTGTTAATTGTTTTGTAGGTGCAATTTTGTCCAAAAAGAAGAAGGCGGAAATTTGCATCTACAAATTGGTGCTTTCATTAAGAGTTGAAATTCACACTCGTGGAAGACTCTCGCATAAAAAGGTTTTTCTCTATTTTCTAGTCCACTTGTATTTTTCGTACGTTCTTAGTCTTAGAATTTTTTATTTGCAAAGATTCTTTGATAAAACGAAAAAGAGAAATACAATGGCTAGAAATTTAGAAAACTCCATGAGTGAAAATTTCAATATTCAAGAAATGGGACCGCGGCGATCCACGAGACTGAATGTGATCCTAAGGGGAGCGGCACCACCACCACGGGAACCACTGCGATGGCCACTATGGTGGCCACCCGCGGCGAGGTCCATGGCACCACTACCACGGCCCGAGCCGTGCCACCAAAGCAAGCCCAAGCCGTGTCATCCAAGGCCCACGGCACCAAGGCCATGACTCAAGCCATGTCACTCCAAGCCCAACGCGTTGCCAAGTAGAGCTCAAGCCTCGCACCCGCGTGCATCACAAACCGAGCAGCCCACTCTCGTGGCCTAGCCTACTCCCGCGGAGCAGCCCACTCTCGTGGCCCAGCCTACTCCCGTGGCCTTCCAAGCAGCCCAAGTCGGCCCAAAACTATCTCAACCATCCGGACCTACCATTGAGTCGGGGGCATTTTCACCACATTTCTCCGCGGATTTGACATTTCCCAACTCAAATCTCACGCTCGGAGTCTACCACCCTTCCACTGCTTAATGAGGCACATTCCTTCCAAGCTCTTCTAATCTAAATGGCGAACAACACTTGTCTCGACAAGTCATAGAGTTGACAAGTGCCCTAGCACAGCAGACGACCTTGGTGAACTAGCTCTTGCAGCTCACCAAGATGCAACGTGCCCCAAACGAGGTGTCCCAAAGTAGGACAAGGGCAAATGAAGAACCTCTCCAGCAGTATCCCGACAAGCAGCCACTCGACCATCCACGAACCGAGCATTTGGGCAGAGTACACTCCCGATTGGGCCCCCGAGATAGCGTATACTCTCATCTTAGAGCGCGGATGAGCGTGCACTATCGACTAGGCCCACGGACGAACATACACTCACTGTTGAGGACGCAATCCGATAATCAACATGAGTAGCCTTCCAAGCAAAGTATTTATTCGCGGCTAGGCCCGCAAGGAGTATCCTCCACATCACATCGAAGCAGGCAGCACAGCAGACGAAAAGAAACAGTCACTTAATCCGGCTCAAGTTCAACCAGCAGCCTATGAGTTACACGCTCGCCTGCTAGGAACATACCACACCCATCGCATCCACAGCATAGACGAGCTGAACATATGGAAGAACAGCTTAGACCAGCACATCATGATCGGGGGTAGTCGAGAGCTCTGCCACCCCAACAAAGGAAAATTCAGGAAGAAGTAGAAAGGCTCCTGACCAAGCGATTGCGCAATTTCTCGCGCCAACCAAGCCTAAAAAGGGCACAAGATGAAGCACCTAATGATGGCGCAATAATTCAGGGAGCAGCTCACTGCGCTTACACCCTTACGTGGGTTTCACAAGCAATTCGAAGTCTCAAACAGTTCGCCAAACAAGACCTCGCAGCATGAAGATTATTTCAGTTGTCCAGCAGTCCAGCTTTCCTTAGCTGCACTCATGACAACAACTTCCATGCTTTCCAGTCTAAGAGGATAAACTAATTACTCTCCAGTGCGATAGGGTAAACCAATTACCCGACACCCATATGGGTCTGCTCTCCAGTGCGAGAGGATAAACTAATTGCTCTCCAGTGTGAGAGGGTAAACCAATTCCCCGACACCCAAAATGGTCTGCTCTCCAGTGCGAGAGGATAAACTAATTGCTCTCCAGTGCGAGAGGGTAGATAGGGTAAACTAATTGCTCTCCAGCGCGAGAGGGTAAACTAATTGCTCTCCAGTGCGAGAGGGTAAACTAATTGCTCTCCAGTGCGAGAGGGTAAACTATTTCCCCGACACCCATCTGGGTAAACTCTCCAGTGCGAGAATGCCACATAGCTTAAAAAATCGAATGATTAAAGATCAACTAGGCAGCAAATGGTCAGGGGCAGCAGCCACTTTTGCACTTAACAGTTCACTCATCCGACACTTCATCTTCAACAGCTCCGATCTTGGCAGCTTTATCCTTGACTGCTTTATCTACGGCAGCTGAGAAATCAAACTCAAGCAGTTTCCTCACTTTTGGCAAGCAGCCCAGACATGACAGCCTAAACCGTTGCCCATGCCACGGCACTTCCTTGGCCCATGCTGAGCTAATCCTTGGCTTCAATCAAGCCGAGCAACACAAGCAATGGCCCCTGCCACACCACCTCATTGGCCCATGACAAGCCGACTCTTGGCCCCTGCCAGCCGACGTGCCGCACCACCCCAACGGCTGCCCCGTGGCAGCACCTCCCAAGAAGAAGACAAGGAGAATTAAGTTTTCCTTACATCGATGCAATGCGGAGAAGACGAAGAAAGCAACGAAAGACGGTCCTTTGCACGGGCAAGTGTAGAAGATTGCTAGGGGAGGGGGAACAAATATCTTATAAGCTTTCTCTCTCTTGTAGGGTAGAATAAATCGCTCTCCAAAGTTGATTTAACAACCCACTACTTAAGGTGGGCTTAAATAGGCTTTGAGAGAAATTTATTTCCTTTCATAGAATGATCTAATTTCATATTAAAGAGGGAATCTACATCAAAATATGAAGCAGTCCTAAAGCAAGAAGATCTCTACACCTGCTGTCCTTTCCTACGAGCAGCCCAGCAGGTGTGGGGGCATTTATGGAGCCAAAAATAATCAAGAGGCGACACGTGGATTTTTAGGTGAAGTGGACAAAATTGCCCTAGAGACACACCGGGTTTCCTACACGCGAGCAGTGGAGAATCATCCATCAACCGAGTCAAGAGTGCCCAAAATAGGTAACAAGTTCAAATTTATCTCATCCATCTTTACTCCATATCCTCTACAAGGAAATCATTCCATAACCTTCAAAACCTTCCATATAAATTAAATTAATTAGGCTAATTAATGGATTAATTCCAAATTAATCCATTAATCACCAAATTAATCACCATTACACCCCAAAAAACATCCAAGGGCCGGCCATGCTCTATAAATAGGACTCCATTTTCTTTGAAAGACTAGTTCCATACTCTTGCAAAACTCCCAAAAACTCTCCAAATACTTTTCTCTCTAAATTCTAACTTTGGCATCAGAGGTTCTTCGGCCAAAGCCCCCCCAATTCATCGTGGGCGTGTGAGGCTCTTGGCCTTAACCTAAGGTGTTAATTGTTTTGTAGGTGCAATTTTGTCCAAGAAGAAGAAGGCAAAAATTTGCATCCACAACTTCTACTGTAGCTGGAAACATTGAGGTGCATCCACATTATAGCGCGTGGACAATTATATATGTGGTTGTTGTTGAGTCAACGGAGAAAATGTGCATCGGAAGTAGCAACGTATGCTTCTACGTATGTATGTTACAATGGTACGTTAGGGTTAGGGTTAGGGATAGGGATATGGTTAGTGTTAGGGTTAGGGTTTGGGTTAGGGTTAGGGTTAGGGTTAGGGTTAGGGTTAGGGTTAGGGATAGGGTTAGGGTTAGGGTTAAGGTTAGGGTTTGGGTTTGGGTTAAGGTTTGGGTTAGGGTTAAGGTTTGGGTTTGGGTTTGGGTTTGGGTTTGGGTTAGTGTTAAGGTTAGGGTTAGGGTTATGGTTCCATTGGCATCATTGTTATACTATGTGACCTTCCTACCTTCACACTATTATATACTAGTCTTCTGTCACACGCGTGTCAATCAATTTATTCTTTTGTATGTTTTTTTTTTTTTTTTGTAATTTTATTCTTTTTATTTTTGTTTTAAATCTATATCTTTATTTTAAAGAAAAAAAATATACTACATGGATAGCTTTATTCTGCTAGTTTGGATGTTGTTTTAAATTTAAATTATTTTATTTAGAAATCTTAGTTATAGAGAAGTATTTTTATGGGTTAATCTCAGTTTACTATCTTGAAATTTCTTGGTTTTCAACATTTCATACATTAAGTTTTTTTTATCCCAGTCTGATACCTAAGGTGATAATTCTGGAACACTATCATACATTCGTTAAGTATTTCATTAAAACCTATGCTAACTAGTGATGTGGTGCCCACGTGGTCAATGACTAGGTGGCAAGTGTCAATATAAGCCACATGGACATTAAAAAATTAAAAAAAAAAATAGTTTCTCATCAAATCCAAACAAATAAAAACCCTCCTGAGAGAGCGCTTGCTTCGTACGAAGAGCTTGGAAGAGGAGAGTTTGGAGTTGAAGGTGGCGGCAGAGGTGGCGAGGAGGCATATCAAACACTTGGGCTGCGGTGTTTTGGGGCTGAAGGTGGAGGACAAGGAGGAAGTGGGGTGGGATTGGAGGTTGTCGCTCCTACGCCATCACACGCACGCATGTACATTGTTGCTCCAATGCCATCGTACCTTGCTGGGTTCATCCTTCCCCCACCGAGGCCATTGACCTCACCTCCGTCTGCCGTCCGCCAACCGTTTTTCAAATGGATTTAGTCTTGGCCTGCAAATTTGTTTGCAAGAAATTTCAGGGTTGTAAATTGAGATTAACCCATTCTTTAACGGAGGTTCTAACAGAAAACTTAACGGATGTATGAAAGTGTCCCATACTTATGACTTTTGGTACCAGACTGAGATGAAAAAAAATTGAGTATGAAATGTTGAAAACCAAGAAATTCCAGGGTAGTAAATTGAGATTAACCCCTTCTTTATTTGTCAACAAATTTAGGTCTTTGTAATGCCCTACGTTTGAAATACAATTGAACATCATTTCCTCAATGCTTCTACTTTAACATTCATTTTATTAGGCTTAGCCATCTTACCTAAAGCAACATAATCTTCCTCTACACCTAATGTGCAAATCCGCATCTATATAATTTAGATTACTGGTATAGACAGATTAAAACTTGTGTAAAAAATAATTATATTGTTATAAGAACTATGGTCTTTTTTGAAAGATATATATATATATATATATATATATATATATATGCTGCATCATTTACATTTAAAAATGTGAATAATTAGTCAAAGTGCTTAAAACCCAAATATTCTTTTAAAAGCAAAAGTTAAATATGCTCGAAAAAGAAACTCTAATGTGCATAGAAAAATGTATGGCAAAGAACTTAGTCAACAAAAATAGGAATTTGGTTTATGGTGCCTCTTAAGTTAGAAATTTCAACTTTGTATTTTGGGTATGGAGCTACCTTGTTTTACGGAGACCGATCCTCTTTAATCTGCACTAGATCACTATATAATAAGCCTTAGATGGTTATTGTTCTTTGCATCAACGTCTGAGATCTCTCTTATTATACACAAGCACACACATAGAAACACGGATCAAGCACACACTGAGATACACACAGATTCAAATGGAGCATTCAATGCGTCTTGTTTCAGCCGTCTTCCTTCTTGTCTTGATTTTGGCTGCTACCGGTAATTATACCTCTTTTATTTAGTAATTAATTTTTTATGATGTTTTGAATAAAGCATCTTATTTAACAAAAAAAATTGATCTTTAGAGATGGGGCCAATGGGTGTTGAGGCAAGGACTGAGCCAAACAAGGCAGTTGAAGGGAAGATCTGCGAGTATCCGAGCACCCTGTTCAAAGGGTTGTGCTTTTCGTCTAACAACTGTAAACACACCTGCAGAAAGGAGCAATTCACCAGAGGCCATTGTAGTGTCTTGACCCGTGCTTGCGTGTGCACCAAAAAGTGCTAATTAATTAGTTAAAAAGAAATGTAATCTGTGTAAAGACCGTGCTTGTGTAATGTGATGGATTGATATGGCCCTGTATCCACATGGTTGCTTTTGCTAATAAATTGAATGACCCTGCATGGATCATTATTCATATGTCTAATGTAGTGTTTTCATCGCGCCTAACGTACTTTTAGTCGCCTTTTATCCTATATGTTTTTCTTCATGGTTATTATTAACATTCCAGATAATCACCACAGACTATTCTTTTGTTTATTGACTTTAAATTAAGAAAAAGTGCACGATAATTATCGTGAAATGCTAATAACAATATTTTTTCCCTTTTGACAAGGCATTGAAAAATTTCACTTAGTGTACTTGGATTCAACACATTACTTTAATTTGTGTCACAAAGATTATTTAAGTTTCATTGTCACTTTTAGATGTACTTTTTTATCCACACCTTCTGTTGTATTAAGTTCTTTTGCCTTTTAAACCAGTGGTAATAAACGTAAAACAAGGTGAGGTTGATGCACAAGAAAAAAATTAGGAAAAGGTTCGAAATTGCTTAACCAACTTTTAAGCAAAGACTTAATTGTTTATTTTTATTTTATTTTATTTTAGAAGAAATAATCCTTAAAGATTAATATTTTCTTGATAACATTTAAAAAGACTCTTCCATATTTTTTTACTTAAAACACTTTCATATTTTTCTCTCACTTTTCTACATAATATGTGTGGTATTGCCAAGGACGAAGCCACCTTGGGCTCAAGTGGTGGCTGCCCTAACTCAGTTTTTTTGTGAAAAAATTGTACATATTGCATATAATAATTCCACCTGATAAAGCATTTTTTGCTATGAAATTTCTAAATAATCAATTGAGAAATCGTAAGAAAATAAATGGACGAATGATAACATGGTTATTTTTATAGGAAGATATATTTGATGGTATTGGTAATGAAATTGTTATGCAACGCTTTCAAAACTTGAAAATGCGTCATGAGAGATTGTAATATGTTGTATAAAATATTTTATAGATTAATGTATGTGCATTGTTAGTAAATTCTTAAGCCTTTTAATTTGTGACTTTATTTTTTAGGATTTCCCGATTCATATAGATCTC
This sequence comes from Malus fusca, assembly GCA_035220775.1. Classification (NCBI taxonomy): domain Eukaryota; kingdom Viridiplantae; phylum Streptophyta; class Magnoliopsida; order Rosales; family Rosaceae; genus Malus; species Malus fusca. The sequence continues at coordinate 8,813,521 of CM069069.1, forward strand.
AAACTTCGTTCCTGATGTATTAGTATGAATTTACAAGAGCTTATATATATATATATATATATATATATCAATTGTATCATTCTATGTTACCCTAATTAAGTTTGAAATCTTAAGTGTAAACTTGTTACAGATACATAAAAAACGTTCCATGCGTTTTCTCCCAACTATATGCTTCTTCCTGTTGCTTTTGGTGGCCACCGGTAGTATTTCTTCTTGCTCGATCTTGTTAACTAACTTCATGGTTAATATACATATTATTACGATTATAAGCAAGCATAGTAACCATATTTTGTTTGGAATAATTGTTTATTAGGACGATAGTTGCTGAGGGTTGAACATGCGAGTCTCAAGTAACTGCTTCAATGGAACTTGCGCAAGTAAGAGTAACTGTGCAGTTGTTTGCCAAACTATGGGCTTCCTCGGCGGCTGGTGCTTGGGTTTACGCCGCAGATGCTTTTGCTCACAAAACTGTTAATTAGCTAATTAATTAAGCTAATGATGAGCTGATCACTTATCACTTAATTATTAGTGGGTGCATGGTGTAAGAGTAGTGAAGTGAAGAAAACCAGTATCCAAGTGCAAGATGAATCTATGGCAAAAGTGAATGACACTTGTCAAGATATTACATAGGTTGTTATAAGGTAGTTAGTCTCTAGCTTAGTGAGAAAGCTTTGTAACCAAATATAACAGATTGTTGTAAACAGTTGCTTAACATTCAAAAAATACAACGAATAGTTTCTCTCTCTCAGCTCGATTCGCTCTCTTTCTTCTTCCTTCTTTCTTTCTGCATTCTGAATCTTTCTTCTTCAAGGTTTCTTTCTTCTTCAATGTATCTGCAATCTTAACATGGTATCCTCGCTATAGGTGGATCCAAAGCTTCCGCATACGTTCTGATACATATATTTATTCTCTCAACCCTCTGATTTGCTAATTCTGTGTGATTTATGGGTTCATCAACATCTCATTTCTCAAGATATTCGACTCACAAATTGTCGCACATCAATTGTTCGATAAAAGTCCGAAGTGAAGAAATTTCTTGCTGTTACAACAATGGTTACGCGACTCAATTGGAAATTGTGCAATCACCCATTGCAAGTCTCATCTCTACCGTGTCATCTTCTATTACAGTGAAATTGGATGATTCGAACTACCTTGTATGGATTTTTCAGATCAGTCTTCTGCTCGAAAGTCATGGCATTCTTGGTTTTGTTGATGGGTCCAAGGAATGTCCCCCAAGGTTTCTTGATGAGGCAAATCTTCAAGGAATTGAAACAGATGCCTATCAAGTTTGGAAAATGCACGATAGTGCTCTTATGCAGCTTCTCATAGCCACATTGTCATCTGCTGCGATTTCTTGCATTCTTGGAAGTACTAGTTCTCATGCAATATGGACAAGTCTCAAAGAACGATTCTCTACAGTTACAAAGGCAACAATCTTTCAGATGAAGACAGAGCTTCAGAACATTAAAAAAAGGTTCTAATTCAATATATGTCTATCTACAAGAAATCAAAGATGCAAGGGACCATCTTGATGTAGTTGGTGTTCTATTCGACGATGATGATATAATCATTCTTGCTCTAAAAGGGTTATCTGCGGATTACAATACATTTTGGTGTGTTATTCGAGGAAGAGAAACTGGGATCTCCTTGAAAGAATTTCGATCACAGCTTCTTGCTGAAAAAGCCATAATTGGACAGTCTTGTGAGTCCTTTGTGCCTTTTGGATCTGCAATGGTTGCTAGCACTCAATCAAAAAAAGGAAATGATCTTAGTCTTGATCACAGTCCATCTCATTCTCAAGGATTTGACATAGGATCCTCAAGCCAAGGGTACAATCTCAATGAAGGGTCTCACTCTAATGAATACCACTTTGGACAATGGTCATCCTCACAATATGGCTCTGGAAATTTCAATGGTAATTCATTTTCTTTTAGTGGATACAAAGGGTCAAACTATAAAGGAAAATGAAGAGGCAGGTTTCAATCCAACAATGGTCCAAGATTTCACTCTCCAACATACAATTCTGGTCCTGGAATTGTTGGAGCTCCAAAAATATTTCAACATACTTGCCCTGATCATCAAAATGAGATTCATACTTGTCAAATCTGCAACAAAAAGGGGCATGGTGCTGCAGATTGGTTTCAAAGACACAATACACCAACTACTGGACATGGTGCAGTAATTCAGTGTCAAATCTGTTGGAAGTATGGGCACTCAACCACTCAGTGTTTTCACATAAACAACTTTGCATATCAAGGGAGACCACCCTCAGTCAATCTTACTGCAATGCAAGCAAGTCACAATCCTTTTGCACCACCTGAACAGTTCTGGGTTGCGGATACTGGTTCTGCATCTCACATGACCTCAGAGCTTTCAAATCTAGACTTGGCTACTACATATCAAGGCACTAATACAATAACCACTGCAAGTGGTGCAGGTTTGACAATTTCCAGTATTGGTACATCTAAACTGCAAGCTCTTAGTCATATTTTTACATTGAAAAATGTATTGCATGTTCTTAAACTATCACAACATCTGTTATCCATATATCAACTCTGCAAGGATAACAAATGTAGATTCATATGTGATGATAGTTCATTTTGGGTTTAGGACAAAATCACAAGGAAAATACTCCTCAAGGGACTGTGTAAAGCTGGATATTATCCTATCCCGGTTTATTCTCCACAGAAGACACTACCTGCATCTTCCAAAATACATACATGTTATCTAGCCAAACCAGTTCACACAAGCTTATGGCATCAACGATTAGGGCATCCATTAAATGCAATCACTTCTGCAATGTTGCAACACACTAAGGCTTCTGCATACACAGATACGTGTCAAACTATTTGCACACCATGTTTGGAAGGCAAATTTACAAAACTGTCTTTCTCTTTTCCTGCAAATAAGTTTGTAAACCCATTAGAGGTAATTCGTAGTGATGTATGGGGACCTGCCCCTGTGTTGTCTTTTGAAGGGTCTAGGTACTATGTTAGTTTCATTGAGTAGTGAAGTGAAGAAAACCAATATCCAAGTGAAAGATGAATCTATGGCAAAAGTGAGTGACACTTGTCAAGAGATTACATAGGTTGTTATAAGGTAGTTAGTCTCTAGCTTAGTGAGAAAGCTTTGTAACCAAATATAACAGATTATTGTAAACAGTTGCTTAACATTCAAAAATACAACGAATAGTTTCTCTCTCTTTCTCTCTCTCTCTCTCTCTCTCAGCTCGATTCTCTCTCTTTCTTCTTCCTTCTTTCTTTCTCCATTCTGAATCTTTCTTCTTCAAGGTTTCTTTCTTTTTCAATGTTTCTATAGTCTTAACACATGGATGCACGTATTTTGGTACTGGCTAGTGTGGAAGTAGCCGAAATAATTTACGGTTGGGTTGTTAATTAATATCATATATTTGTTATAGTTTTTAATGTTCTTGTTTGTTATGCATCATCGTCATGAGTTACTTTGTACAGTATGCCGAACTGCGTAACTTCTTTATGGGTATCTTAGTTTATTACCTTGAAGTTTCTTTGTTTTCAACTTTTCATACATCAAGTTTTTTTCGTCCCACTTTGGTACCTAAAGTGACAATTAATTTTGAGACACTGTCATACATCCGTTAAGTTTTCCATCCGTTAACTGATGACATGACGCCCACGTGGACAATGACTAGGCGTCATGTGTCAAATAGGCCATGTGGATATTAAAGAATTAAAAAATATATATTTTCTCATCAGATCCAAAAAGAAAAAAAGTTAACACCAGAGAGATTGAGAGGAAGACAGAGAGAAGGCTTTCTTCATACAGAGAGCTTAGAAGATGAGAGTTTGGAGTTGAAGGTCGCGGCGGGGGTGGCAAGGAGATAGATCAAACAGTTGGGCTGCGACGTTCAAGGGCTGAAGGTTGAGGACAAGGAGGAAGCTGGTTGGTATTGGAGGTTGTCGCTCATATGCCATCGCATGCACGCATGTACATTGTTGCTCCTACGTTGTTGTACCTTGCTGGATTCATCCTTCCCCCACCGAGGTCATTGACCTCACCTCTGTCCGCCATCCGCCAACCATTTTTCTAATGGATTTGGCCTGCAACTCTGTTTGCAAGCATGGTGGATCCATTTGTTTTCCTTTCTCGCTTCTTCGAGAATTGAGAGAAGACGAGAGAGGGTGATGGAAGAATGGGTGTTTAGGTGGGGGAGATTTAGTGCTTTGGTGAGGAATTGGGTGAGGGAGTCGGGGGAAGAATGGGTGTTTGGGAAGGGAGGATGTGCATGGAAGAAGGAAGGTAAGACAAAAGATTTTATTTTTATTTTTTAATTAATTTTTAATATTCACGTGGCCTATATTAACACGTGTCACCCATTCATTGTTAACGTGGGCGCCAAGTCATCAGTCAATGGGGGTTCTGACAAAAACTTAATGAATGTACAAAAATGTCCCATAATTATGACTTTTGGTACCAGACTGGGACGAAAAAAACTTGATATATGAAATGTTGAAAACTAAGAAATTTTAGGGTAGCAAATTGAGATTAACCCCTTCTTTATTTGTCAACAAATTTAGATCTTTGTAATGCCCTACTTTTGAAATACATTGAACATCATTTCCTCAATGCTTCTACTTTAACATTCATTTTATTAGGCTTAGCCATGTTACCTAAGGCAACGTAATCTTCCTCTACACCTAATGTGCAAATCCGCATCAATATAATTTAGATTAGTTTGGTACAGACAAACTAAAACTTGTGTAAAAAACAATTGTATTGTTATAAGAACTATGGTCTTTCATGTGAGTATATATATATATATATATGCCGCATCATTTACATATAAAAATGTGAATAATAAGTCAAAGTGCTTAAAACCCAAATATTCTTTTAAAAGCAAAAGTTAAATGTGCTTGAAAAAGAAACTCTAATGTGCATAGAAAAATGTATGGCAGAGAACCTAGTCAACAAAAATAGGAATTTGGTTTATGGTGCCTCTTAAGTTGGAAATTTCAACTTTGTACTTTGGGTATGGAGCTACCTCGCTTTACGGAGACCAATCCTCTTTAATCTGCACTAGATCACTATATAATAAGCCTTGCATGGTTATTGTTCTTTGCATTAGCATCCGAGGTCTCTCTTATTATACACAAGCACACACATAGAAACACACGGATCAAGCACACACTTACATACACACATATTCAAATGGAGCGTTCAATGCGTCTTGTTTCAGCTGTCTTCGTTCTTGTCTTGCTTTTGGCCGCTACCGGTAATTATACCTCTTTTATTTAGTAATTAATTTTTTATGATGTTTTGAATAAAGCATCTTATTTAACAAAAAAAAATTGATCTTTAGAGATGGGGCCAATGGGTGTTGAGGCAAGGACTGAGTCAAACAAGGCAGTTGAGGGGAAGATCTGCGAGTATCCGAGCACCCTATTCAAAGGGTTGTGCTTTTCGTCTAACAACTGTAAACACACCTGCAGAAAGGAGCAATTCACCAGAGGCCATTGTAGTGTCTTGACCCGTGCTTGTGTGTGCACCAAAAAGTGCTAATTAATTAGTTAAATAGAAATGTAATCTGTGTAGAGACCGTGCTTGTGTAATGTGATGGATTGATATGGCCCTGTATCCACATGGTTGCTTTTGCTAATAAATTGAATGACCCTGCATGGATCATTATTCATATGTCTAGTGTAGTGTTTTCATCACGCCCAACGTACTTTCAGTCACCTATTATCCTATATGTTTTTCTTCAGGGTTATTATTAACATTCCAGATAATCACCGCAGACTCTTTTGTTTATTAACTTTCAATTAAGAAAAAGTGCACGATAATTATCGTGAAATGCTAATAGCAATATTTTTTTTCCCTTTTGACAAGGAATTGAAAACTTTCACTTAGTGTACTTGGATTCAACACATTACTTTAATTTGTGTCACAAAGATTATTTAAGTCACATTGTCGATTTCAGATGTACTTTTTTATCCACACCTTCTGTTGTATATTACGTTCTTTTGCCTTTTAAACCAGTAGTAATAAACGTAAAACAAGGTGAGGTTGATGCACAAGAAAAAAATTAGGAAAAGGTTCGAAATTGCTTAACCAACACTTTTAAGCAAAGACTTAATTGTTTATTTTTAGAAGAAATAATCCTTAAAGATTAATATTATCTTGATAACATTTAAAAAGACTCTTCCAGATTTTTTTTTACTTAAAACACTTTCATATTTTTCTCTCATTTTTCTAAATAATATGTGTGGTCTTGCCAAGGACGAAGCCACATTGGGCCCAAGGGGCGGATGCCCTAACTCAGTTTTTTTGTGAAAAAATTGTACATATTGCATATAATAATTTCACGTGATAAAACAATTTTGGCTATGAAATTTCTAAATAATCAATTGAGAAATCGTAAGAAAATAAATGGATGAAAGATAACATGGTTATTTTTATAGGAAGAGATATTTGATGGTATTGGTAATGAAATTGTTAGGCAACGCTTTCAAAACTTGAAAATGCGTCGTGAGATATTGTAATATGTTGTATAAAATACTTTATAGATTAATGTTGTGCATTGTTAGTAAATTCTTAAGCCTTTTAATTTGTGACTTTATTTTTTAGGATTTCCCGATTCATATAGATCTTAGACTTTGTTCCTGATGTATTAGTATGAATTTACAAAAGCTTATTGTGGAGCCAAAAATAATCAAGAAAAATATGGAGGAGACATGTGGATTTTTGGGTAGAAAAAGACAAGATTACCCTCGAGGCACGCCATGATTTCTACGTGCGAGCAGTGGGAGATCATCCCTCAATCAAGTCAAAAGTGCCCAAAATAGGTATTTATTTAAAACCTACTTCATCCATCCTCATCAAATATTCTCCACAAGGTAACCCCCAAATCTTTCCTTTCAACTTATATTAATTAGCTAATTAATTGATTTATTATTCAATTAATTTATTAATTAGCTACAATATCACCCAAAAAACCATCCAAGTGGCCGGTCCATCTCCTCCCAAAGGGGCTGGCCACACCCCTATAAATTCTCCAAACACTTTTCCCTCAAAATTTTAACTTTGGCAGCGGAGGTTCTTTGGCCAAAGCCCCCCCCCCCATTAATCGTGGGCGCGTGAGGCTCTTGGCCTTGACCTAATGTGTTATTTGTTTTGTAGGTGCAATTTTGTCCAAGAAGAAGAAAGAAGAAATTTGCATCCAATCTTATATATATATATATATATCGATTGCATCATTCTAAGTTACCCTAATTAAGTTTGAAATCTTAAGTGTAAACTTGTTACAGATACAAAAAAAACGTTCCATGCGTTTTCTCTTCTTCCTGTTGCTTTTGATGACCACCGGTTGTATTTCTTCTTGCTTGATCTTTTTAATTAACTTCATGGTTAATATACATATTATTACGATTATAAGCATGCATAGTAAATATTTTGTTTGGAATAATTGTTTATTAGGACGATAGTTGCTAAGGGTTGGACATGCGAGTCTCAAGTAACCGCTTCAATGGAACTTGCGCGAGTAAGAGTAACTGTGCAGTTGTTTGCCAAACTATGGGCTTCCTCGGCGGCTGGTGCTTGGATTTATGCCGCAGATGCTTTTGCACACAAAACTATTAATTAAGCTAGTGATGAGTTGATCACTTATCACTTTATTATTAGTGGGTGCATGGATGCACGTACTTTGGTACTGGCTAGTGTGGAAGTAGCTGGAATAATTTACGGTTGGGTTGTTAATTAATATCGTATCTCTGTTATGGTTTTTAATGTTCTTGTTTGTTATGTATCACCGTCATGAGTTACTTTGTATAGTATGCCGACTGCATAACTTCTTTATGGGTATCTCAGTTTACTACCCTGAAATTTATTGGTTTTCAACATTTCATATATCAAGTTTTTTTTTGTCCCACTCTGGTGCCTAAAGTGATAATTAATTTTGAGACACTGTCATACATCCGTTAAGTTTTCCATCCGTTAACTGATGACATGATGCCCACATAGACAATGACTAGGCGTCACGTGGCAATATAGGCCACGTGGATATTAAAGAATTAATATAAAATTATTTTCTCATCAGATCCAAAAAGAAAAAAACTTGACTCCAGATAGATAGAGAGGAAGACAAATAGAGGGCTTGCTTCGTACGGAGAGCTTAGAAGATGAGAGTTTGGAGTTGAAGGTGGCAGACAAGGAGGAAGCGGGGTGGGATTGGAGGTTGTCACTCATATGCCATCGCACGCACACAGGTACATCGTTGCTCCTACGCTGTCTTACCTTGCTGGATTCATCATTCCCCTACCGAGGTCATTGACCTCACCTCTGTCCGCCGTTCGCCAACCCTTTTTCAAATGGATTTGGTCTTAGCCTGCAACTCTGGTTGCAAGCACGGTGGATCCTTTTGTTTTCCTTTCTCGCTTCTTCGAGAATTGAGAGAAGACGAGAGAGGGTGATGGAAGAATGGGTGTTTAGGTGGGGGAGATTTAGTGCTTTGGTGAGGAATTGGGTGAGGGAGTCGGGGGGAAGAAGGGGTGTTTGGGAAGGGAGGATGTGCAAGGAGGAAGGAAGGTAATCCAAAAGATTTTTTTTAATTAATATTTAATATGCACGTGGCCTATATTAACATGTGGCACCCATTCATTGTCCACGTGGGCGCCACATCATCAGTTAACGGGGTTCTGATGGAAAACTTAACGGATGTATGAAAGTGTTCTATAATTATGACTTTTGGTACCAAACTGTGACGAAAAAAACTTGATGTATGAAATGTTGAAAACCAAGAAATTTTAGGGTAGTAAATTGAGATTAACCCCTTCTTTATTTGTCAACAAATTTAGATCTTTGTAATGCCCTATGTTTGAAATACGATTGAACATCATTTCCTCAATGCTTCTACTTTAACATTCATTTTATTAGGCTTAGCCATGTTACCTAAAGCAACGTAATCTTCCTCTACACCTAATGTGCAAATCCACATTTATATAATTTAGATTAATTTGGTACAGACAGACTAAAACTTGTGTAAAAAACAATTATATTGTTATAAGAACTACGGTCTTTTATGTGAGATATATATATATATATGCCGCATCATTTACATATAAAATGTGAATAATAAGTCAAAGTGTTTAAAACCCAAATATTCTTTTAAAAGAAAAAGTTAAATGTGCTTGAAAAATAAACTCTAATGTGCATAGAAAAATGTATGGCGGAGAACCTAGTCAACAAAAATAAGAATTTGGTTTATGGTGCCTCTTAAGTTGGAAATTTCAACTTTGTATTTTGGGCATGGAGCTACCCCGCTTTACGGAGACCAATCCTCTTTAATCTGCACTAGATCACTATATAATAAGCCTTACATGGTTATTGTTCTTTGCATCAGCGTCTGATATCTCTCTTATTATACACAAGCACACACATAGAAACACACAGATCAAGCACACACTTACACACAGATTCAAATGGAGCGTTCAATGCATCTTGTTTCAGCCGCCTTCGTTCTTGTCTTGCTTTTGGCCGCTACCGGTAATTATACCTCTTTTATTTAGTAATTAATTTTTTATGATGTTTTGAATAAAGCATATTATTTAACAAAAAAATTGATCTTTAGAGATGGGGCCAATGGGTGTTGAGGCAAGGACTGAGTCAAACAAGGCAGTTGAGGGGAAGATCTGCGAGTATCCGAGCACCCTGTTCAAAGGGTTGTGCATTTCGTCTAACAACTGTAAACACACCTGCAGAAAGGAGCAATTCACCAGAGGCCATTGTAGTATCTTGACCCGTGCTTGCGTGTGCACCAAAAAGTGCTAATTAATTAGTTAAAAAGAAATGTAATCTGTGTAGAGACCGTGCTTGTGTAATGTGATGGATTGATATGGCCCTGTATCCACATGGTTGCTTTTGCTAATAAATTGAATGACCCTGCATGGATCATTATTCATATGTCTAGCGTAGTGTTTTCATCGTGCCTGACGTACTTTTAGTTGCCTATTATCCTATATGTTTTTCTTCAAGGTTATTATTGACATTCCAGATAATCACCACAAACTATTCTTTTGTTTATAGACTTTCAATTAAGAAAAAGTGCACGATAACTATCGTGAGATGCTAATAACAATATTTTTTTTCTTCCCTTTTTGACAAGGCATTGAAAATTTTCACTTGGTGTACTTGGATTCACATTACTTTAATTTGTGTCACAAAGATTATTTAAGTCACATTGTCGATTTCAGATGTACTTTTTTATCCACACCTTCAGTTGTATTAAGTTCTTTTGCCTTTTAAATCAGTAGTAATAATCGTCGCTCCTACGCTGTCACACCGTGCTGGGTTCATCCTTCCCTTACCGAGGCCATGGACCTCAACTCCGTCCGCCGTCCGTTTTTCAAATGGATCTGGGTCTTGGCCTGCAACTCTATTTGCAGGCATATCCCTTTGGTTTGCTTTCTCGCTTCTTCGAAAAATGAGAGAAGACGAGAGAGGGTTGATGGAAGAATGGGTGCTCAGTGCTTTGTTGAGGAATTGGGTGGGGGAGTCGGGAAGGAAGAAGGGATGTTTGGGAAGGGAGGATGTGCAGGGAAGGAGGGTCAGACGAAGGATTTTTTTTTTATTTTTAAATTTTTAAATTTATAATTTTTTAACGGTTTTAAAAAAAAATTAATATTCCCTATATTGACACGTGTGCGCCATGTCTTCAGTTAAGAAAGTTCTGATGGAAAACTCAACAGATGTATGAAAGTATCTCAAAATTATGACTTTAAGTACCAGACTAGGACGAAAAAAACTAAAATGTATAAAATGTTGAAAACCAAAAAACTTTTAGAGTAGTAAACTAAGATTAACCCTATATTTAAAATTATGAATGATTCACCTTTTGTGCCCTCTATTATATATATGTTCTAGTCAATGGTGAAACCACGAGAGAAGTCTCGTGTCATAGACAAGGTATCTCTTAGTCTTAAATTCTAAATTTTGGTGGAATGTTCTAATCAGTGGCGAAACCACAAAAGAAGTCTGGTGTCATAGACAAGGTACCTCTTAGTCTTATATTCTAAATTTTGGCGGTTTTTCTCTTCTTTGTTTTAGAAAGGGTATATGTAGGTTGTAGTTACTGAAAATACTTGCATTCTGCAACACAGGTGAAATTGCACAGATGCATGTATCTTGGCATGTGTACATATGCAGTCTGCATATTCATGTACAGGTGGTATCTTTACTATAATAAAGCTGATCCCTCTTTCGGGTCAGCGACTTAACCTATAGATATTGCGGTTATTGCCTTCACATCTGTAAATTATGCTAACAGAACAAAGTAGTTGTTATTGTATACAGTGGCGGAGCCAGAATTCTGAATGAGGAGGGGTCTTTCACAAATATGTATATATATATATATATGAGTGTGTGTAAAAAGTTGAATTCATAACATGTTGACATATGCAATTTGTGTAATCCTCACAAAACTGAAAAAATTATCTTAAATTCAATACTAAGAAGAAAAAAATGTAAAAACCCAGACAACCAAGTAAAAGGTAGGTTGTGGAAGGCTAAAGAAAATACAAAGAAGTAGAAAAAGAAGGAAAAGGGGGAGAGGTCTGCAAATAAAGAAGGTGGGTTGCTTTAGAAAATTATAGGGTGTATATTACTGTTAGGTGAGAGAATCGAACCAGAAGTGTGGTTGTTTTTTCCATTTAAAATTGCACATCTCTTTTAAAATCAAAACAGCTTATCGTTTCATTAGACAGCCGAAAAGATTTAAAATCAAAACAGCTTAACGACGTCGTTTGCTTCATCTTCTTCCATGAGGTTCACACCTCAGATGAAGTCAGGATGGGTCAGGGACTACCCTAGTCCCTTGGTGGCTCCGCCCCTGATTGTATATTGAAAACGTCAAATGAAGAGAGATTGGACAGAATGCAAGGAAGGAAGTTGTCAAAAGGATTTGAGGGAAAGAGAAGGTGGGGAAAACTATGGTCTTAGATGTTCTGTGCTCAAGGTTTCTTTCCTCTTCACAGAATGAGCATGATATTGACATTGTGAAATGTATTTTAGACGATCCATTTGTTCTAAAAGAGAAAATTTACGATGTTTGATTTCTATAATACCATTCTCTTTTTTCTTTTTCTTTTTTTTTTCTCATTTTTTGCAGACTTATATTGAGCCAGGGACTGGAAGGCGGTTCCACTCTTTAGTGGTAGTTGAGAGATACCTGACAGAAGCAAATGAAGAAGTTCCACTCGAGGCATTGATGCCTACCAATAAGTCTAGTGTATGTTCTTTTCCAATTAGTGATCAAACATAAGTTTATTAATCCGTTCTCTGTGATCGTTGACCTTGTCCAGTAGCTTTGCTTGTGTTTCAGATATCGAGTGGCTCTTGCCATCAGCAGACAAAAAGTTCGGCTGAGATCGAGCCCCAGAATGTTGTTTATAGTATTCTGAAGAGAAATATTTCCGCCGAGAATGATTGACCTTCCAAGCTCAATATTGGCATGCCACCACGCGGTCCTGGAGGGACTATGTGGAACCCCGTCAGGAACGATTTCTACGGCCCCCGATTCTGTCAAGCAGAGCTGGTCCGAGAGTTTCAAATCGTCCATCTCTGGTGGAAATATTAGTGCACCAAGTCTATAAGTTACAACTGTTCTGCAAAAGTTGAACTTCTGTTCATTTTGTTTGGTCATTTACTCTTGATGATAGCCCCAAAGTTTTGCCGGATCCTTTTTTCTTGGAGGGTTACATTGGAGGAAATCGAATCCGACCAGCATTCGCATGTCATTTTGACCTAGAGTGACATCAATGGTGGTCAACTCGCAACTCTTCCGACCTAGACCTTGCATTGCCGATGAGCTTAGGCCTCAGAAAGCCTTCACTGAAGAGCAAACCAAGATTTGGAGACCCTTTTTCCAAACACGAACCCAAAAATCAAGAGAATTTAACAGGTAGATCTACTTAACATGTCTCGCGCATGAGACGTTGACTCACAATACGGTTGAATGTAACATCAGGTTACGATGTGAAGGTCACACTAATAAGTGTGGCTTAGATTCACCTCAAATTTGAGTTAACTGGTTATTTTCTTTTAATTGCAAGCGATATTACTACTTTAAGCTATATTAAGGGAATGTGAGAGGTTTTGAACTCATAACACATTGAGTTGAAGAGGAAGACCTTATCCACTAGAGCAATTCAACACTTGCAAATCAAGTGGCTGATTTAATGTGAGGGAATTAAGGAAACATCACTCCAAAGTTGAAAGAATCCCAAATTTGAGTCTCATAATTGAGTTTGAATAACGTGAGAAAAAACTTGTAACGGTTGTATGCCACGGCTCCTTTTTTCGTCTCTCAATAAGAGGAAGAAAGATTATGGTGCATACAATACATATGCCATAACCAAGTTTTGTTGAATATCACCCAATTAATAAAAGAAAATGATAAATACATTTGTTTTTGTCTCTTATATACTTAAATTTAATTTTGTTCGTTATTTCGTTCGATTTTTTTAGTCAACGACCATAATAAAAAAGTGGTGTGTCAATAGCTTAAAAGGTGTGAAAATAAGAATCACCTCCTTTACTAAATACACGAAAGAAATGCTAGGAAGACAATGTTTTTAGATCATATTTCGTAAATCACATGATGTGACGGTTGATGATTAGATATTTTCTTTAATGATTTAAACAAACAATTCAATCATCAACTGTCATATTACATGGTTTACAAAATATGATCCACGTGGATAATCTCTCTAGTATCACCAATAAATCAATCCAAGTATAATCATTTGCCAATAAAATAGGAAAATTGTCCAAATAGTTCTTATGAAACCGGAATCATACTGCGCTGTCACGCTCTGTAGACCCGATTCCACTTTTTTCGTTTCTTGGGCTCTGCTGGTCCAAGGCACGGTTAACTTTATTACCAGACCCCCAAACAAGCACATTGCTAAACTGCTACAGTGACAGCTCAGTGATGATGGTGAAGGGGGAATCGTCACAGTCGGAGCCGATTCCGCTGCTAACAATGAGGCCAGGGGAAGAAGGAGAAGAACCCAGAAGCAGTGGCAGCAAAAGGCAATTGCAATTGGTCACCACCTCCCGGTCCTTCAGACTCCCCGATGGTTGGTTGGTTGAAGAAAAGCCCCGTCCCCCTAGCTCTACCAACCCGCGCCAAACCCATAGCGACAAGGTTCGATCTTTCTTTCTCTCTCTGTAGAATTGTTCGAATTGGAAATGCATGTACAATGTATATCATTTGCATGCATGGATCATGGATCATGGATCATGGATGGATGTATGCATGTACGGATTTTTGTGGTTTTTCCAGGGTTTTGACTGGTGCTAAAATCCATATGCTTTCCAGCATTTTAGAGGTTCTGGGATGGTTTTAATTATGGGTTTGTGGGCAAATTTCATTGCAGAGTGAAAAACTGGAAATTTTTGAGTGAATTGATCATGTCAAATTTGTTTATTTAATGTGTTTATGATTTAAAATCTGTGTGTTTTCCCCTTATCCGTTGCACGTGTTCTCTAATTTACTGTTGGCCGTGAAACTTTTGAATTGGTACATCTTAATGATCTTACAGAATAACACCGATAACTTGTTACGAATCAAACTCTGAAATCAGAAACTCCAATCATCGTGTTCTTCTAAAGTGACTGTAAATTTTATCCAGAAGCATACTGCTTGAGCAACAGCGGTGGTTTATTTATGCTACACATCCCACATTGCCCACATTGGGTTTTTAGGCCACGCAGAACAACAGCGTGGTAACCGTTTGCACTACTATGCAAATGGATTTTATGAGTTTTTTGGAAATGAAACTTTATGTTATCTGCGGTTAGAGTCCTTTTACCATACGGCAATGTATAGTATACAATGTCTTTTATGATTTACGTGGATCACATCTACCGGTTAAATTCAGCAATGTATGTCATACATTGGTGTACTGTAGAATTTTAGGTGCAGTTGTAATGATAATCAATAATATCCGTGCAGCTTTAGAATTTCCATTGTCTGTTAAGTGAATTGTACGAATCTTCTCCTACCACACCTACTTAACGTTGCTATGTCTAATGTTTCTTTATTGAAAATTCACCAGAAAGATTATTATGTTCTGAAGTTCTTCTATTAGATCTTATGCGGCCAGGTCTCAGACCTTTTATTTTGTTTTGCAGTATTACTATGAGCCTGGCACTGGACTGAAGTTTCGTTCGCTGGCAGCTGTTCAGAGATACCTAACAGAAGGGCAAATCGAACAACGTACCATAAGATCAAAACCAATCGATGAGTCTAATGTGAGTTCCATGATTTACAGGTAATATTTAAAATTTCTCTTCCCACTCTAAGGGTTAGAGTGGGAAGAGAAATTTAGAAACAGAGGAAACATAAGTTATGCTTAGTTCATCACCCACTTGTATCCTCTGCACTAAATATACAAAATCTCTACACCTTTGGATTCACTCGCAAGGTTTAGTTGATGGACCACTAGATTGAGGTACCATAACTGTCAAAGTGATTTTTTTTTTTTTAATTCTCCTTGTTTCGTTACCATACGCTTCAATATGATTCCAGAACAAATTCATTTGTTCTTATATATTTGAAGATGTAATAAAATTACAATCTAGTGGAACTGTTTGAAAAAGTATCTCTGGTCACCGTTACAGCAGTCCGAATTGAGGAAGAAAAGATTGCGATGCCTAAAATATTAGGGAAAAATCCTTATTGACAGTGTCAATGCAGATGCTGCTGACACCATGCACCAGGAGGATCAGTTCATCCTTTGTACTACCTGATGGTTGGGAAGTTGAGGAGAAGCCACGAAGCAATATCAACTATTCTGGTCACATAGACAGGGTATTTGTTCTTTTTCATTATAGTTTTGGTGGTTCTTCTCTTCTATGTTGTAGAAAGGGTATATCTAGCCGTACATGCTTTAAATACTAGGTGAAATTGCAAGGATGTGCGTTTCTGGGTCATCTGTGCATATGCACTTTGCATATATACATGTACATCTTATGCATACTATTCTAAAGCTGATTGCTCTTTTGGGTCACTGACTTCACCGAAACATATGTATTCTGCAATATAGTTACTTGCATTAACCATGCAAAATGGTTGTTATCGTATATTATTGGAAAATGTCAAAGGCACATTGACATGTGGGAAGGTAAAACACTTGGCGACGCATGTTAGTTTTGGGACACCACCAATTTGGCGTGCCCATTTCATGCAAGTCTCTATAACAGATATGCTGTTTTCTCTGTTGAGTTGGCATAACAATTGGCATTTGATAAACTTCTCTTGGCAGACATTTTATATGCTCAAATATGGCTTTCTTTTTATGATCCATTTGTTCTGAAAGAAAACATTGTGATGTTGGTTCTTGTACACTGCACTCCAGAAACGTAATACTTTTTTCGGGTGTTGCAGTATTATATTGAGCCAGGGACTGGAAAGCGGTTCCGTTCTTTATTATCTGTTGAGAGATACCTAACAGAAGCAAATGAAGATTTTCCCCTCAAGGCATTGATGCCTGCCAACAAGTCTGGTGTAAGTTCGTTTCCAATTCCTGATCAAACAAGAGCTTATTTTCTCCTCCATTAAGCTTGACCTTGTCGAGTTTCGCTTGTGTTTCAGCCTTCGCCTGGCTCTGGCGTTCAAAAGATGAACAATTTGGGCTCCCAGAAAGTTATTTCTAGTTCTGTGAAGAGAAATATTTCTGTCGATTATGATAGACCCTCCAATCCCATCCCACCGGCAAAGGTTAATTGGGTCCTCGGCGGTCCTGGGGGGAATATGTGGAACGCCTTCATGGACGACTCTAAGGTCCCGGATTCTGTAAAGCAAAAGTGGTCCGAGACTTTTGTATCATCCGTCTCTGGTGCAAGCGTTAGTGTAGCAAGGTTTTAAGTTACGATTGTTCATCCAAACTCATGTAACATAATGTTTTCCCAGATCCTAACTTTTTAGAGATCTGTAGATGTATGATAGAGAGATGTGTTGTTGTAGAATACAGGAGCAGTTTGCACATCATTCAACTGAGAAATACGACATCGAAACGAAAATGCCTAAACGATAACACAATTTGGATCATATCCTAAGAAAACTTAATGTTTATTCCAATACAATATCACTGTCAGGGGCTCACCTGCTAAATAAACAGCCTACAAGTCAAAACCAAAACTCGGGAAAACCCGACTTCAGCTCTATAATTTTCGGTATGAAATATGTCGCGAAAACAACTTTAAAACTGAAGACTACAACTGTCTTTGATACCTAACACTCATAAGAAAACGGAAAAGAAACAAAATCAAGGTGGCATTGGCATCCTTCTTCCAGACAGGTAGAGAGACAGCTTTTCTCTCAGATGAACGCCGTTTATGTCAACAGTTCCACAAATCTGTTGGCGGTATTCTGAGTCATGTTTGTGAGACTGAGGCATCTCGTCTTGAACCCCGCCTTCCATATCTATAACAATGTTGTGAAGCAAGCAGCAAACGAGAATGATCCTTGGCAATCTATGTTTGTCAGGTCTCCACATCACTCCCTGAATGATCCTCCACCTATCCTTCAACCTCGCCAATGCTCTCTGCGCTACCTTCTGCGTAGCATAATGCCACTTATTGAACTGAGCTTTCGGCTCTGGGAGTTCTTTCCCTTCATAGGGGATCACGAGATACGGCAATAAAGAAAACCCCAAGTCCCCGAGTATGTATTCCCGGATATCCAATCCAGTGGAGAGCGCTAACATTTTCCCGTTCAATCTCTCACCTCTAGCACAGAGTTGATAAAAATTCGAACTCTGAAACACCGACCAGTCCTTCATTTTTCCTGGCCATCCGGTAACTATGTCCCGAAACCTCATGTCAGGGTCCACAATGGCTTGCAAGACCATGCTGTGATTCTTCTCTTGATCGAGCCACGCGTTACTTGTGGGGTCCGAAGCAGGCAAACACATCATGATGTGAGTGGTATCAACAACTCCGCAACAATTGGGAAAGCCTCGTATTTTCTGAAATTTGGATTTAACTTCTGCCATTTCTGCTTCAGTGGAAGGCCATTGCAGGTGGTGAAGTCCTCTTTCTTCCATGGCTTCGACAAATCGCCAGGTCACTTGAGACACAGTTGAGTGGTTCACCCCAAATGAATCGCCAATTGTCACTAGTGACTCACCCGAGCTCAATCTTCTTAAGGCTACAGCGACTTGATCGTGCAAAGACAAGGGCTTACCATTTGTAAACACAAAATGTGCCGACTTTGCCATCATATCTTCACTCACAAGTGAACAGATGTACTCGAAGGTTTTCCTGGATAGCTTAAAAACAGATTCAAACTTGTCTAAAACCTTTGATGGAGACTGCACACCTGCAAACAGGATGGGAAAGAAAAGAGGAATATTATTATCCCCAAACGTGAAGTACTTAGAGGTGACTTTGAATGCTTTATGGGAGTGTTTTACAACATTAGAAGTAACAGTAATCTCAAGTATCAAGATCAAATTATTCAAGCATAAACTTTGATCCTTCCTTTATGGAACCAAGTGCAAAACTGAATGGAAATAGCGGAGCCAGCATAATCAGGATATACTTTTTTCAAATCCCTCATCCAAGCGTAAGGTAAGTGTCACAGATGTATAATTAACGCATCAAAGCCCTCATCCAAACTGATATGTCAGTTATATCAAAACATGAAACTGATTTGTTTGCATTTCTCTGTAACAATTTTGATAATTTATGATAGCAATCTGGTTGATAATTTGCACAGAAGAAGACTCACTCGTAAATTCGGTCACTACTTGAGGAACCACAAATCATGGTGAAAATGGCAAAGTCAATGCAGTTACAACCTAACCTCTAACTACGAGAAGGGAATTTACAAAATACATACACACTTCCGATATTGCTCATAGGTTTAAGGATGGTACAGTTCATGATCTTTGAGACTTACCAATCCATGAAGTACAATACTTGTACAAATGATGAATCAAATGTTTATTTCTGTCCGCGTTAAGTCTAACTGGTATAAAACAAATTACTCTAGTTATAAACTTGGTCTCTTTCCCTACACATGTGACTATGTTCATCCATATTAATATAGTTTTCACGCTTATCTGACTCAGATACCCTTGTGTCTGTTGAACTTGACATATAGATTGCATATTTCAAGGTCTTCAAATATTATTCTTACCAAGAAGAAGCACTTTGTCTCCTCCTTTTTTATTTTTAACGGGGCCGGGCATATGACTTATGTTCGATCACAAACTTGACATAGGCAACTACAGTTACATATACATTGGCTATCTCAAATCATATCGAGGGTAGTTGTATGCACAATCAATCTACAATGCCCTCCAAATTAACCAACAGCTTCTGACACAATTTCAGAAGGAACACAGAAATGGTTTGTAATATACAAAAATTAACAACAACAAAAAAAACTTCAAATAACTCCATGATTAAGTATTCTTTTGTGAATTTCACTCCAGCCCCGGAACTGCATATCAAATCAAATTAGACCTAAAAGTATTATGTTTCTTTTAAGTTCCTTGTACCACTAGGGATATACCTTCTGAATAATGGAGAAACTTTTAAACATTTCGTACCTAAGTCTCTTTACAACCAGCTCGACACTTTATCAATTCCCACATCGTGTAACACTCAAACTAATGATTATCGGCATTTCCAAACTTAAAAAGATAACTGAACTTTTGGTCTAAACTTTTACGGTGTCAGTCATCACGTAAGATGATCATTTCTATGTGGACAGTAAACTGCCATCTTTAATAGCTAGTACATACTGTCATTACCCCAAGATTTCGGATTAAATGGGTGTTCTTCGAGCAGTGCTATTGTTCAGTTGTTAAGTATGATGATCAGTAATGAAAACAAAAGTAGAAAGACAGCTAGAATTCACACAAGCAAACTTCTTCACAAAATTCAAATGTTATATTACGAGTTAAATACCTTTGAGTTCCTGATTGCATAAATCCGATAACAATGAACCGTCCTGTTAATTATAAAATGCATAATTAATATAATTAATCTTATCTTATCCTAGACTTAGTATAATTAATCTTATCTTTTCTAATATTCAAGAAGGCAATGAAGCCAGAATGTTAGGTCAAATTCAGATTAGGGATCCTTCTTCATCGTGCATAAACGCATTCGCAATATATCGACACAGAAGTAGAATGCGGAACAAAACATAAACCAATTTGAATTAGACAGAATCAATTTACCAGAAGTCCATTAAACATTAGAAGCACATACACAATCAACATAATATAACTGTTGAAAAAAGCTGAATATAAAGCAGCATATCATAAAGCAAAAATAGACAAACAAAGCAAAAACAAATAGAGTAAAAAAGCAATCAAAATATCAAGGGAAACAATACCATTAATTCTCCTGGAGAATTCATCCCACCAATCCACAGGACCTTCCTTCTCTGATGACCCAGAACCAGAAGCATTCTCCTCACCCTTCTTCTCAGCCTTCTTTCTCTTCCTAATCCCTCTCACAGGACCCATCAGCGCACAGCCCACAACCACTAAATCGAATCAAAACCCAGAAACCCTCCAGCTCCAAAAAACAGGAAGAACACAAACCCTGATACAATTCATAAAAATATCAAAAACCCATCTGCCATGATACAATATACGTGCTGAACAACAAGCAGAGAGATCAACAGAGAATGAGCAAAAGCAGCAACATGCAAAAGTGCTTTTGAACAGCTGTTGCTACTCGCAGTGTGTGTTTTCAACGGATGTTCTGAAACGTGCAGGAAAAATAGAGAAAAATAGAGAACCTTGATGAAATAAATAGACGAAACTACAAGTGAGAAAAATCCAAACTTTGACATGTGGGTTTGTGTTTGTTTAGGACAATGTGGCAACGCGAGTGAGAGACATGGGCATTGCTGCTTTTGCTACAGATTATATATCGATATATCTATATATCTGTCTATATATATGTATAGCCACACTATAAATATAAATACACAGAATTTAGAGAGAGAGAGAGAGAGAGAGAGGGTGAACTTTACAGGGTTTTTGTGCTTAAATTGGTTGGAGACTGCCTTCAAATTTCGAGAAACGATGGGGAAACCAGAAAGCAAATTTTCTCATGGGTTTCGATTTATGTGTCGGATGAACAAATTGAGGGTCAAGTTAATATGTGGAATGACCAATATGCCATTAACTCCAAGTCGTGGCCAAATTCCTAGATTTGGTAAAAGGAGTGTAAATTCTGTTATACACTACATGGCAACGTGGAAAAGTGGATATTTTGCCTTCTACCACTAGACGGGACACGATCTGATACCGTAAATGTAATATTATAAGTGGTTGGACACAATGTGATACTGTAAATGTAATATCATAATTGGTTGGAACTTTATAAAAAAACTCAACTAATTATATATATGACATGTGGTGTTCCGAGCCATGTTCCCGGCACATTAAAAAAAAGATAATGTTAGGGAAACTAAACACATTAAAAAATAGATAATGCTAGGGAGACTAAATTTGAAGATAAAGTTTTGAAAACTAAAGGACATGGAAGTTGATGATTAATTGATTACTTAAACGTTGATAAACGTGTTTATTCATATTAGTGATACATCATTTAGTTTACAAATTTAGTCTCCCTAACATTACTCTTAAAATATTTCTCTTCACCACAACTATTTTTTTTTTCTTCTTTCTCCCTTTTTCCTTTTTCTATAATAAAGAAAACGTATAAAACTACATGAATATATCATTTACCGTGTAATCTAAATTCTAAATCTTTTAATGTAAATATATGGTTGTATTAAATATATTTATGAAACAAAATTATTTTCATGAAAATATATTTCCGTATATGAAATAGTAGGAAACTTGTTTAGGCTAATAAATAATTTTCTAAGTCAATGAAAACAATTTCCTCTTCAACTAAAACTTCTAAAAACAATTTTCCTCTACAACAAATGTCGATATCGCTTACCATAATTTTCCTTGATTGATTTCTTCTTACAACCACAAAGTATTGATTGACCCAATCCTAATATTTGTAAATATCTTGTAACTTCAAACAAAAATTGCCCCATGAAGTGAAGAGTATCTACTTAATTTGGCCCGCCACAAGCACTATGGTCTAGTCGACTCCCATAACGATAAGTTTTACACTAATCTTTTTTATTATTTTTTGGTAAGTAAACACGTTGCGCATACAATTCATCATCATCTGGTAAGCGTGGGGCGCCTGCTATGGGGCTTATATCAAATGTATACTTCTGACCAAAAATAAATAAATATTGAAGGGATACTAACTTTGAACAATGAACATTGACTTATTTAAGGAAAACAACTTGTATGACACGGGTACATCGTCATGGTAGTGTCTAATGCCAATGATATAAGACCGTAGAGAGAAACTAACACATATTTTATATTATTAACAGAAGACGCCACCGTAACTGTTTATCCTTACCATACAGTCTTCTCCTACTCTAGGACTTACAAAGAACAGACGATAACATCTATCTTCGTTAATGTACATGTTTTCTTTCATTTGTCACTAGTGTAATTCTTAGTCATTTTCTTACACATCATATCGACCATAAACCTTTTTGTCGACGAGCTTCAAGTGCACATGGACTCAGATGCTGTTCAATCGTACACTGATTTTTACGTCATTTTCTGAAAATGACTGTAGGATGTAGCAAGTTATGAACATCGTGGCGAGACATGAACGTTTTTATCTAGAGAGATTCTTAGCTATTTTCGGTTCTATGTAATGTCAGAAATAAGAAACAATGGGATATACAACCGAATACATAGCACATTATTTTGCATGTTTGATCAGAACGTTTCTTAGTGCTTACATTGTGCTTGTATTGGATAGTGAGTGTCGTTTTGCTCCAGCAGATGAAGCCTACACATCAGTACAACATGAAGTGCCTATCTACTAGCCTTTGTGGAGCAGTTCAGCTTATCAAGAAAGTAGAGGATGCCAATATTTTATTTTTTCTGTACCGAATTATACATGATAATTTATGAGTAGTTTGATAATCATTTTGTTTTCGGTTTTTTTTTTTTTTAATTGAAAACTTAATCTTGTTTGGTAACTCTTTTCAATTTTCTGTTTTAAAAAAAAAAAAAAAAAACTGAAACTACTTTCTTGAGTTTTCCAAATTTGGCATTGAATATTCACATTTTGGTTTTCAATTTCATTTTTTAGAAAACTGAAAACTGAAAATAGTTACCAAACAAGATTTCAGTTTTCAATTTCACTAAAAACTAAAAACTGAAAATGAAATGATTATCAAACGGCCCCTTAACATTTATGTTCTTATTTACACCATTCAAGTTAATATATTGATATGGAGCCACAACCAATGTTCGGCTAAGCCAGATTCTCAAACAGCAAGAAAGAGTGCATAATGACTATTTTAGATTGCTAGGTACAGCTTCCTAGAGTACCAGTCTAAAATGCACACGGATAAAAATTTGAGAGAAACAATACTGAAGGAGGGAAGAGTCAAACTTAAGACCTTGGGTGCAAGAATTAGTGCTCCTGTCCCTTGGCCTACAAACGCCCTTTGTGATAAGGATGATAGTTAGTGTTTCCTCTTATATCAAATGTCTAAACTTGTGTAAGGTTTTATGGACCAACTAACTAGCTCTTAGCCTAGTTACAAGTGTCTGAAATCCCTTGTTGATCAAATGTGAAAAAGAAAATAAAAGATTTTAGTGAAGTTGGCTACGGAAGTATCTGCATGCAAGTTCGGATCTCCTTTCGCGATAATTTAGATAAATTAATATAATTATTCTATCGTTCATAAAAAAATGGCAATTGAATTAGAATGGAAGCAAGAAAAATAATAGCTTTGATTTTGGTGATAAAGCCCGGAAAGTGCATTTGGACTGATGATTTACTTTCAACTTGGGGAAGCCAGAAATAAAACAGCCCAAACCATTAATGGGGGAAGTGGAACAAGAGAAAGAGAGAGGAGTGGGCTAGTATTATGTATTGATCTATATATTGAATAAACGATATTAGTTACACTAAGGGAAAGATGATGGATTTAGTCTCACGATGGGCTAACAATAATGTGGTTCAAAATCGCCTTTGACGAGAATCGAACCTAAGACCTCTCACTTACAAATGAAGATGAATATCACCATACCGTAGTACTAAATGATAATCTCAGCAATAATTAAAATATTGACATTCATGGCGACTATTTTAAAATGGCAATAATAATTTTTAAGAAAAGACCGAATATTAAGTAAAAATGTTAGAGAGCCATACATTTCATGTGAGCGACTAAGTAGATATATTCTTTTTGTTTGTGGAGAAAAGTTCTCCTAGTAAACTACCAATAAATGTATGGTCACTCGTATTTAAATTTGATATTAAGAATTGAAACTAAAACATTAAGAACGCATCTATCTATTCCTCACCCTTGATGTCAAAATCAAAAGCCGATGCCAATAAACATTGGTCACCGACCAAGAGAACAAGACTTTTTCATACTATATTAACGTCGTTACAAAATGTGGAGGATCACAATTATTATGTCTTTTCAAAGTAAGAGATAGTCATATCATTCGCTGAACGCAATCATAAACCATTATCTGCACTGAAAAAGAAATGAAAAAAACACAAAGGAAAAAAAGAAAAGAAAAGACGTACATTCTTGATGAACACAAGCATGGACAATTGGAAATTATTATGTCATATCTCTAATACCATATATAGAAGCACCTCTACTTTTCTACATCATTCCTACACTCAAACGCTCAATTGTCTCCTAGATAAAGAACCACAAGCGAATTCCCCATGTCTTTCTTTCTTGGAGGAGGAAACATTAACCATTTACCTCTCCAATCTCCAAAACATGGCTCCCGTGGGTGGTCGAAAACGATGCGTTTTGGATGCCTAGGACATTATTCTTTCTATAACCCATGTCCCAAGGTCAAAAACTCAAAATAAAGGCATAGACTTTAGCAAATATTCACATAAATCAAGGCACAAACTTCGGTCCCCCATAGAAACCAAGACGCAGCTTCAACTCTTCTAGCTTTCGTAAGATTCCCACGCCCCATGCTTTGTTTCCCCGTCGAAGCTTGCGCTCATTGTGCCGTGAAATGCAATGTGCTACCTAAAACGCTGCCGCCGCCGCCGCATATTTTGCCTATGCTTCTCGTTATCATTCATTCCGCTATTTTTCAAATTTTAGGGTCTCAATGTCCCCCCGATATACTTTACTTCTGGTTGTGTTAAGCTCGTGTGTGTAACCACTTTCCATCCGCTAAAAAGATGTGTGTGCATGAAATGTATAGACGACTGGCCGTAACACAGCTCCACAGCTTATTGATGAACCTCGAGTTGTTTGCTCCCTCCTACATGACCGTTACTACTAGTACAACTACCATCACTACTAGAGGCGATGTGGTTGATCTCTCTCTTGGTGGGTATTCCTTTGGGTTTCCTGGGAATGCACTTTGCTCGCACTCCACCTTTCTCTGTTTCCTCCAATTGCAGCTGCGCACTCCTGCAATTCCGTGCATATTTTAAATGAATTAATCAAAATTACTACATAAAAATTTTGATTAATCAATAAAATTGCCAAGAAAACCATTTTTTTTATCAATAAAATTAAACAAAAACTAATTTGATTCTCTAGTTGGTATGAAAGAGATGTTCACGTGACGATTTGACGGATTTGAATTCCATTTCTGTCTGCACTGAATATTTATAGAATTAAATCCTAAAACTGCAACTGTAATCTGCTAAGATCACAACTGCAGGGGCCCACATTATCAAGATAACAAGCTTAATTAAGGTCACAAAAATCCTTCGGTGCTCCAGTATATGACGTACACCAATGGAGAATTAGCGCTAAAAAGTTATACTGTACATTATGCCCCGATCCATACTAAAGAGTACATATCCTCTCCGGATCTAAAAAAATGGAGCCCAACATCAAATGTCTAGACCGTTTGATTCAACGATTACAAACATGAACCTTCTAAAGTTATAATAATTGTAATCATTTAATTAAATTTCAACAGTCCGAATCATTTGATCTTTAGGCTCCGTTTGTTTAGATCCGGAGAGAATCTATACTCCATACTAAAAACTAGAAATGGCATTCAACAGGAAAGTGAGTATGCAGGCAGAGCCAGCTGGCGACGTCTCAATTAACCGTACGAATATTTATTCAAAAACGAAAGCAGACCAAACGGGAGGCAGATTCTCTGCCCTCCCACTTTCCGTGTCCTCTCCTGTGCTCTTCTGTTTTGTATGGTCACGGTTAAGCCACGTCAACATTTTATATTATTTTTTTATAGAAATAATAAGATAAAAATAAATAGTAATATAAAATGTTTGCGTGATTTAACCGTGACCACACAAATATAAAAGTTCGAAAGGGCACGAGAAGTGAGAGGGCATAAAATCTGCCTCCGACCAAACGGGCTATCAGAGAATCAAAAACTTTCTAACTCGAATCTCCGGAAAGCCAGGGAAATAAACCTTCATGATGCAATAAACTTGCGTAAAGAGGAAAAGCATTTGCAAGGTGAAACTTCAAATCAGCTTTTTACCTACCTACCTTACATCACCTGCCACTGCAGATGCTTCTAAGTTAAAATGTGTGCCTACTTTTACCAAAACATTCATAAAATTATAAAAAAAAAATTGAATATAAACAATACCCAACAAAAACTAATCGCACCATATACAATAAACAAATGTTATGAAAAATTCATGAGATCCTCACAAAGAAGATCCGGTAAGATCCTCTCTCGAAAGTGTATAAACATTTTCAAGGTGAAACTTCAAATTAACTTTTTACCACATTAAGTTAAAATGTAGGCCTTGTACAAATGATGGTACAAGTTAAAACGTAGGCCCCGTTCGACCTTTTACCTACCACTGCAGATGCTTCTAAGTTAGTGTGTGCCTACTTTTACCAACAACCTTCATAAAAACTAAAAATTAAAAATTCACTGCAAATAATCCTATGTTAGAATGTTATAAAGTCAACAATGAAATGAAAATTTAGACCCGAATTATAGCAACATTTTTAAGTTTATAATAATTACAAACAAAAATTGATATAAAAGCACTGACATATCCTTAAAAGTACTAATATACCAAGTCGTCACTTGCAATTATTAGCTATGCTTGTAATAAGAAAAAATTATGAGTTCAAAGTTGATAGACCGACTAAGGATAAATCGGAAGTTAAAGTTGGGGATGATAATTGCAAATGGAGACTTCCTATTGACTTTCGATCTATCCACTTTGAACTCATAATATCAAGGTATATTATTAGTACTTTTATATCAATTTTTTGTTGTAAAAAAAAAGATAACTATAATTCTATTTAAGGTCCAAATTTTTTTTTTCTTTCAAAGTTTCCAAATTAAAAAACAACTATTTTAGAATGTTAATAATAATTCCGATAAAGACGTACAAAATTAAATGCATACGCAAACGTACCTATCTGCATTGTAAGAAGAAGACCTCTTTAAAGACGGAACCGCCTCTTTCTTGGTCTCAATTAAGCTCCCGCTAAAATACTCCTTATCTTCCAATTTTACCCCCGCTAAATTCGAAATTACGCTCTCCGTCCCGACCTGATTTCCGGTCACGCCACGTGGTAGCCTAGGCTTGTAATGCCCAATCAGCGAGAACCCCTGCTCCCTCACCGCCGTGGATCCGCAGTCCCTGAACGAGATCGAGCCGCACGATAACAATTGCATCAGGACCGTTGACGCCTTCATCTTCCCAGTTGGACAGATCTCAGCCGTCTGGTTCACTGCCTCCTCCTCGTTCGCCCCGTTCGTGCAGAGCACCAGCCGCCCATCCGCCTTCATCAGCGACTCGAGCGTTTCGGGGCTCGAATCAGACGGCGGAGGCGAAATCTCGCCCCTGCTCAGCTCCGTACTATGACTCTGAATCTGAATCACCTCGCGCTGACTTTGACCTTGACCTTTTTCCTCGTGCTCGTCTCGAACAACACGACGTCGGTGCCGTTTTTCGTCGGTCTGAGTCGACGCGTCGGCGGCCGCTTTCCTGGCGGACTCGCCGACTGACTCGGTCTTGTATACCTTGTACTCGTTCAAATCGATCGAACTCCACGACTGGTTTCGCCGGCGTGAAGTCACCGGAGATTCGAAATCTTCGGCGGACTTCAGCGCCTCTGGCGGCGGTCTCAGAGGCCTCGACGACGCCGTCTCGAGAGCCAGATGGTTCAGCGGCCGGTCAAGAAGCTCCGACCCCTTGAGCACGTACTCGTGGCCGTGCGACGGGTGTATCAAGTCGTCCTCCGTCAAATCGTGCCACACGAAGCCGGTTTTGTAGCTCCTGAAATTTCAATTCCAAAGAAGTCAAGCAAACAATCAGACCGTTGAAAAAAAATCACTAATTAGATCAGACGGTATCTGAGAAAGCTCGCTCTTACCGTTTGGAAGACCAGGAGTACATTAAAGCCATGCCCTTGCCACGTAGCAAGTTCAACCGGTTAATAACATCTGAGGCGCGAAACGTACAAATTAAGTTTCTGTGATTTGGGCCTGTTTGGTTGCCGAGAAAGTGGAGAGAAAATAAAATCTTACCTTTGAGAAAGAGGCCACGGGGAGAGGAGAGAGGGACTTCCATGAAGTGAGGGTGCTCAAGCTGGCCGTTCCTGGAGAGGTAGTAAACGACAGGGACTTTTCTGGGAGTGATGGGGAGACTGGGACCGGTCATCCGGCCCGGACTGGTTTCCGAGTCGCGCCATTTGCTGGGGATTTGGAGGTGGGAGGGCCGGCCTCTGGAAGTGACAGCCATGGCTGATGGCTCTGTAGAAACAGAGAGTTTGGAGTCAGAGAAAATAGCTGTTTGGTTACCGAGAAAATTGTGTGGGGGGGGGGGTGGAGGTGCAGGAAAATGACTGGTGCGAGAGAATTTAGGAGAAGAATGGAATGGGAGGGGAGAATATATATGGAGGGGAATTTGGGGATGTGTGAATAGGAAATTGAAGATTTTGGAGGGTACATATTCATTTAAAATGGGGATGCGGCAGACAAACGCTACCAAACAAATGAGAGCCGTTTCAGATTTCAGAACCTTGGCAACACCTGCATTCTCTCACTGTAAATTATTATTTTTTAAATGAAGTATAATTCTGTCTTCTCTTTTTTTTCTTTTTTTTTTCCTTTTCTCATATTTGAAGGGTCATGGTTAAGTCACGTTAACATTTTATATTAATTTTTTATAACAAGATAAAGATAAAATAAGAGAATGTGAGACAAGAGAATGGAAAGGAATGAAAATGAGGGGAGAAAATCCTAGACCTTTTAAAATTCTTGACAAAATAAAAATTTTACTTTTTTAATTCTTAGATCCAATGAGCAATCAAAAACCTACCAGTTTATAGATTTGTCTGGAAAGTGTTATGAAATGTACGAAATTGTTTTTTGGGAAAATATTTTGAAATTAATTTTTAATAAAAATGTAACTTTTTTTTAATACATCGTTATTTTTATATTAAGAAGAGGGAAAGATTCGAATTCGCCAACCATGAGATTTGAACATAAGACCTCTCACTTCTAAGTAAAGAAAAAAATCACCAGACCGTAATATTGAATGGCAATAAAAATGCAACTTAATTTTGAATCAAGTGTGTATTTTAAAAAAATGATAACGACTTGCTCACTTTGCATTGTTGAAAGTGTGTATGATTTGTTTGAGGTGCTCCTAGTTTCATTCATGATGTCCTTGTAGAGAGTTTTATTGATCGAGAGTCAAGTTTCATACTCAACAGTTCATCAAATCGTATTAATTAAATTCTTGATTTTTTTATTATTAAAATTCATGATTTTTATCGTATTGTCGAAGTTTTATGAGAAAATATTAGTACCTCATATCACGTTACATTGCAGACTTTTTCACCCACTTACGACTTGTTTACGTAACCGTAATCAAAATAGGAGAAATTGGATTGAGAATAAGTTAGAATAAGGAAGGGTCAAAATTGGATTCCTATTAAAGCTGTTAACTCAAATGTTTTGGAATCGAAGTAGGAATGAAATTGAGTTCATATAAGTTGTTTATTAGTTCACCTGAATCGGAATATAAATCAATATAATTACTAAAATGCCCTTTAGTTCTTTATTTTTATTTTTATTTCATCTATATTTATTTTTAATCACATTTTCCTTCACCATCCCGGAATCCAAATACCTCATCCATGGATGGAGTCGAATTCCTCCAATTTTAGGAATTGAATTCCATTTTTTGTGTGGGTCCCACACACTATTGATTCCTCTAAATCGTAGTAAACACAAGAGTTATCCATAATCGGAATTGGATTCCTTATTCTTCATTCCGATTATGAATGGAATTCAATTCCTGAAATTGGAGGAATTCGACTCCCTCCATGGATGAGGTATTTGGATTCCGGGATGGTGAAGGAATCAGGAATGCATTTCTTCTTTCCTATTATGCCTTCTTATCAAGAGTCTTCACAAGAGTTATCCGTAATCGGAATTGGATTCCTTATTTTCATTCCGATTATGGATGTGTAAACATGCCTTTAATGTATCATCAAATCAGCATATAATTGACAAATCCTAACTTTAAAAAATCTCAATCAATCCTAATAATTTCAAATAACAATGATGAAACAACTTTACGCAGTTCATGCAATTCCCCAATAATTTTTTCTTGAATAAAAATAATAATACTAGGCTTTTTAAAGGATAAGTCGGATGTTTTTACTTAAAATTGTTTGTTGTCGATTCATAAAATTTTGTATTCATGATCAGAATCTTTTATAGATTGACTAAACGATATTAGTTTTGATTTATTTGATTGTAGACGGAAATATGTACAGAATCGTTCATAATCTAAAAAATTTCGATCATAAACACAAAATTCTATAATTCAAATACAAATTTTTTTTAAGTAGCCGAGCATTGTTGAATTAAAAATCCATTGCAATTAGATACTTTCTAAATAAAAAAACTCTCTCACAAAATTCAAACCCACTAGATGGGTTGACCAATATATCCCTTCTTTGTTTAATTGTTGTTTACCACTTTGGTCTTGACTCTGGGGCCACCTAACTTTGACTAGAAACCTTAATTACTTTTCAACACCCTTTCCGCAATTTTCAAAAGTATCTAGAAACCAAGTGGACCCAAAGCTGACGTGGCCTCACCTCCTTAACTCAATTCGTTGACTAATATTCTAATTTTCAAAAAATTTATTTATTTATTAATTTCCCATCACATCACATAGAATGCGATGAATACCCATGAATCATAGAGCTGAGAGAGATTGGACAGCTCTGATTTGAGTTTTTCAGAACACGTGGACGGACCAGATCAAATGAGGCTGTATCAGAAAACGTACAGACGATCCGGGAGCGGATATGCAGTGAAGTATTTAGGTGTGCTGTCTTGTAGTTATTGTCATCCTCCTTCCCCTGATCTTCTCAGGTATATAGACGTCGTCGTTTCTGGTGTACGTTTGAGAGTAGGGAAGTCATGTGGGCCCCAGCCTCTCTGCAAGCCTAATTAATCTCGGGGCCCGTTTTATTTTATGGGTCAAAAACGTGGGTTTGGATTGCGAATTAAACCGGGTCGTTAAAGTCCAAGATATCGGCGAAACGGTCCAGGGTTCAGACTACATATTTTCCAAGGGGTTTGACGACTGTTCGCACGTGCGGATGCACATGCGCTCATGTTTTCACATTGCATTCACAGCTGAATGTGAACTTCGTTGTCTTGTCTCCACCGACACGAACGCACTTCCATAGATGAATATAAATAAATAGAACGAATTAGATGTTGCATGGAGCTCTTTCATCGATTACAAAAATAAATGAAATATATTTGTGAGTCTTTTTGGTATCTGAAAAATGTATTGTCGTGCAAAAATAACCAGCTGATTTTGGTTTTTTGTTTTTTAAGAATTAGTCAAGTTCACTACAATTGCGTGTTTCTTCTGCTTTTTAAGTATGAATTTTATTTTTCGTAATTTATATGAATTTTAATGTAGAACGTTGCTTAAATCAAAAAACAAAAAACAAAATTGAGTTTTAGATGTTGAAATCTTGAAACATACGTGGCAACGCTAGCTAACGTAGATACGCTTCTCCTTGTGCATTTGGGTACCGTTTGGTACGCAGACGAGACATGATGAAACGGGATGGAATGGAACCATATGTTTGGTATGCGCAGGATGGAACGAGACAATTGTTCCGTTTTGCGTTTGGCAAGAGCATGACGACACGGAACCAAAAGATTAAATGACTAATTTACCCTTGTTCCGCCTGTTGTTTGGTACAATGTTTATGCGTGGAACGAAACGAAACTGTTTTTTTTTTTAACTTGTTCATATTCAATTTAAAGGTATGATTAAATGGTAAAACAAAGTGAAGCATCATTTTTTTGAATAAATAATCATCGGTTCAAAACTACGTCAAAAGCACCAATCCAAAATCTAAGTAGATCTCATAAATCTAATTAAATATTTCTATGTAGATTTAAAATATTTAATAATAAAAATAATTTTTATTTTTATATAATTAAAACTTAAAAAATAAAAATGAAAAAGAAGAAGGTGAACTGCTCGCTATCCCGTCTTCTTCCCCATCACCTGTTTTGAAAAGACTTTCAATCTTTATTTTGTTGCTCTAGCAAACCCCCATCAAAACAAAAGTTTCCCAAAATCTCTATCTCACTAAGATTTTCAAACCCAACAACAAATAAGCAAAGATCTTTTTGTCCTGGAGATTGAGATTTTGTTTTCTGGGTATATGGCATAGAAATGTTGTAAATCGAAGACTCCAAGTTAGAAATCCGATCAAAAAATTTGTGAAAATAATTTACAATTTCTAATAGAATTCCAATCCAAGATCATGAGCTGGTGGTGGGCTGGAGCTGTTGGCGCTGCCAAGGCAATCACAACCACAACTCCTCCTGCATCGATCCCTTCCAACTAATTATTTATTTTTTCCTAATTAACGTTTTTAATTCCAGTTTTTGCAGAAAAAAATCGATGAAGAGGAACCGCTGCAAACTCCCCATAGCGTGGGTCTGTGGTGCAGGGAGCGTTGAGGTCGAGGAAGATGTAGCTGGGTTTGTGATGGAGGAGGAGGAGGCTACATGAGAGAGGGAGGGTAGAAGAGAGGGAGGCTACGGGAAAGAGAGGGAGGGTATATAGTGGAATTAGAAAAAGAGGAGGGGTATTGTTGTCCAAAAAATTATAATTTTGTGTTTCATGGACGTGGAACGAGTCGTTCCATGAGGGAAGGCGGAATGAAAAAGTAACCAAATTTTGTTCCGCGGAACAGTGCGTTCCACTGTTTTTAGCGTACCAAACGTGGGACGGATCGTCTCGTTCCACTGTGTTCCGTCCCGTCCCACCTACCACCTACCAGAGATGGAATCATTCTTTTCGCAGCTAGAGTTTTCTTTTCCACTTAGGAGAACTTGCATATCTTCGTGGCTTTCAGGAATGGACGTTCTCTTCTTGCTGCACGTAAAGAAATTAATAGGTGTCCGCACGACAACGATGATGGGAACAATTGGGGACCTGTTGACCCTAAAAACTACAAAGCCTACGTGGCGCGCAGGCCGAGTAATCTAAAAGCTAACTACGTCCTTCGGTGAATGCGGGCGTGCCAACTCGTCGGCCGAGCTCGGCCGAGGAGTAAATTTGTTGATGTCGCGTTGGGTCGCGCTACTGACTTCTGCGTCTTGCGATTGCGGCCGAGAAAGGAACACGTCTCGGCCTCCTGGATTCTCAAACCTGAAGACAAGGTTACTATTATCACGAAGCTCACAAATCGAATTCGGCTTTCAATGTGCCGAATGTAATAACTGTAACACCTCACTTCGTCGAGAAGACTAATGAGATGACCTCGTCCAAAAAAGGATTTAGAAACCCTTCTCGACCGAGACTTGGATAGACAATTGACCGTGCCCGCCGCAGTGCTGTTGATGCCAACGGAAGGTACTGCGAGTTCGGCCAATTCTACGGTGACAGAGCTATCTATGCCGACTTAAGATATCACCGGTTGCTTTCACAGTGCTGTTGATGCCAACGGAAGATGTGTCAGCGAAAAAGAAAAAGAAAAAGTTCTCAAGTTGTTGAGGATTTGCGCAGGGCAATTTTGTATTGATTTTGTGGGGCTCTTGAACGTTGCACAATCACCCCTATTTATAGCATTGGAATTCCTCGAATTCGGCTTAAAACCCTACACGGACTAGGATTTTCTCTCCGGATCAAACCTAGTTCGACCAGTCCTATCTTCACTAGGATTGTGAACCTAGTCCCTTATTGAGTTGAATCCATTCCTGGTTATCCGACTTGCCGAGACTCCTTGTTGCATTAGGATTCGACTTCGCAAATGTAGCACAACCTAGCCGGCCTAGTTTTAGAGGCCCACGAACCGAACGGCCCAAGGCTCCCTTGTTGCCACGCCTTCCGGGCCGATAATGGTTCTGTCCTCGGCCCAAATTAATATTTTGGGCCCAAACATTGCCCCCTCGCTTCTGAGGTCTTCGGCCTGACCTCCTTGGCCGAATTTCGACCTTGAAGAAGCGAATCTAATTCACAGAACCCAAGTACTCTATTTTCAAGGCGCATTTATTGAGCACGATCGCACGATCTTGAACCTGCAAACCTCCACCCCACGTGGCAGCCTGCGACTCGGCACACGTCTGAGGCGTGCGGTCACTCGAACCGTCAGGTCATCATGACCTTATGGCTAACCCTAGCCACTCTTATCTCGATCCGCGAACCACTTTTCAGCGTGCGGACGCCGAAACGTCTTTCGCCATTAATCTTGCCGTCACACGCAATCGTGCGTCCCTAAAATCCGAGACCCTCGGTCTTCTCAACTGCATTCCCTGAATGTTCATTATGATCAGTGATTTATTCAGTCGATTTTACCCTTTATTTTGAATTTCGAACGATTGCACTTCCTTTCCCATCTCTATAAATACTGGAATTTTCCATTTGTACTGTACGCTTTCAAAACTTTCTGAAATTTCTTGCCGTTTTTCTCTCGAATTCATCTCTTTCTTCCAGGTCTTTGCTTTCAAACCCCCAACCCAGAAAACCCTTTTACGCCGTGTTTCCTTCCTACAATGGCATCCTTCATCTCAAAGCTTTCCAGGGAGTGCGAACAACATCAAAAAATACTCGATCGAAGCTCGATCAAAACCATACGGTTTGAGAGTGACATGAGCACTCCCCACCAAATCCTGGGTCCTCTTTTCAAGGCGACCGTTCCGTCGGCCATTACTGGCCTTCTTCAGGAGCACTGCCTAACACCCTTACTCCAAGGGTTTGAATGGTCGAGATGGGACGCGGCGAAACCCCAAAGCTCCTGGCCCTCGACGACCACAACCTGGGCAGCCTGGGTTGTCCGAATGGAGAAGTTCTTCGGCGATCAATGGAAGGCCCTTGGCATCCACGACGCCATCCTCCTCTCGTCAATGGAAATCGTTCCCGACAAGGAGCTCCTCCAAGCCGCCTTGTGCTTTTGGTGCTCGGCCACCAACACCATGGTGCTTCCACTTGGTCCCATTGGCCCCACCACTCTGGATGTCACCGCCATCCTGGGTACTTCAACGACCGGGCTCTCTATCGACGCGGCCCTCTCTGGGTACCCGTCGAATATTGACCTGAAGACGCTTTTTGATCGACGGGCTTTCGAGACGTTAAACCGTGAAGGCCGAATCCCGTCGAAAGAAGACATTCACAAGCTTCACAAAAACTTCTTCAATTACAACACCCTCTACCTCCACTTCGCCGGCCGAGGAGAAGAGGACCTACGAGAAGGGGAACATGAAGCCTTCCTCTTCTACTGGTACAACAAATACATTTGTTGTACCAAATCGAACAAGTGCTTGGTCGAGAATATGCCGGTGGCCGAGGCCCTGGCTAGTGGCCATGTCCTGTCACTGAGCTCCAACATTCTCGCCCACCTCTTCCGCTGCCTGGCCGAGGCGACCCTGCACAAGATCGACCCACACCAGAACGGTCCCCTCTGGGTCTTCCAGCTCTGGTTACAAGTGTATTTCACCACCCTTCGGCCGGCTATAGCCGACTTCTCACCAACGGAGACACTTGGTCTTCAGTTGGCCTCCCTACCGACACCCCCTCATCACGCCGAAGAGGTATTTAAGTACCTCTTCGCCCTTGATGACCTCTCCAACGACGAGTTCCTGATATGCCGTCGTCGGGACTACCCTTCCTCCATCAGACTGCCTACATCCATGTGGGGCGCGGGGGAAGACGCCGACCTTCGCCAATCCTGGGGGTCGTTTGTGCTTACTCGCGACCTTCCCCTTGGCTGCGATGGGAAACGAGCGGGTTGGGAAGTGTACCATCCTAACTTCCTTGCCCGACAGCTCGGTTATCTTCAAGGCTGCCCGGTCCCCCTTCTCTCCTCCCGGACAGTCCTAAGCCGCGGACGTGAGCCTCGTTCTTCGGAGAAGGAATGCCGAACTGCTGCGAGGGAGTTTCAAGAGCAGTGCCAAAAGTTCCGCCTTCGACCGACCACCCCAGAAACCCTATGCACTGACACCTTCGGTGATTGGTGGGAGGCCTACATCCAGGAATTCTTTGGTGCTCCGGTCGAAGACGTGCTGGACAAACTCTTCGGCGACCGGCCTAAGAAGTCCTCTGCCCCCCAAACTCAAGGTAACTGTTCATTTTTTTCACTTTTCCTTTAAGTTCTTCGATTTGCCGTGCTAATTTGCTTTTATCTTCCCAGGTAGTCGGCCATTGAGAAAAGTAGGGGCAGTCGCCGCAGCCGGGAAAGAATCGGTTGTGGCGAAGACAGATAAAACTGCTGGCCGGGCCAGGTTGACCAAACGGCCTCGCCAAGAGGCCGCGCCGGCTGTCCAATCTCCACCGCCTGCCAAGCGGGTAAAGAAACTGGCAAATAAAGGCGCACGGGAGATCCACGTCATCTCCAGTCATACTACTGGAACGACGACCCCCAGTGTTTCCCCTCCACCTGCCGTCGGCCACCGCTTGGTCGAGGAGCGACCAGTTCCGGCCGCAGAGACAGTTCAGACGCGACCTGTTTCCGGGGCCGGTACACCAGTTGTACCTCCTTCTGTCGAGGCTGCGCCGATTTTGGAAAAAACGGTTTCTGCGGCCGAGGGAACTTCCCCTGTAAATCCAAAACCCTCTGTCTTCGTTCTGGATGAGAGCGAAGGGAGCGACGAGACTCCGCTGGCAACTCGTCATCGTACGCGTCGACAACCTCCTCCTACATCCGAGAGGGTTGCTCAAGCAAGTCCCTCCGTGGCTGACTGTGGCAAACGTCCGGCCGAGGAACCAGTCATGGTGGCCGAACCTTCCGCTTCTCTCCAGGACCAGGGCGTCCCCCCCTCGCCCGAAGCTGCTGTCCCAGTCGGCCCTTCCACAGCAGATCGCGGCAAACGACCGGTCGGGGAGCCAGAGGCAACAGCGGAGACGCCCGTGCATCCTCAGGATCAAGACCTCCACATTCCTTCGCATGAAGCTACTTCGGCCTTCGTAAGTACCCTTTACCACATTTCTTTGATTACTTTACTGCTTTAGAATTCTAAACCCGAAAAAACTGTCAGGTACCTGTACATTCTTTTCATCGAAAGTTCTACGCGCCGAAGGGCGTTATCTATATTTCGTGGCCGCCTCAGTGGCCATCAAACGTAGATAACCTCCATCGGCCACGAGAACTGAGAAGCAATCTGAGACACTGGGCTCGGCCATTGAGTTCTTTGGGTTCAAGCAACGATCCTGAGGACATGGCCGAAGTCTCCTCTCAGCAGGTTAAAAGAGACGAAACCTTCACACCATTTTTTTTATTTTCTGTGAGCTTAACCCGATTTGTGCGTGCATGCATCATGGGAGGTCGAATTCAAAGCTCTTCTGTCCGGTACCACTGGAGGGGCTGGCCCTTCTGCCGCCGTGACCGAACCTGCCGATTCAACTGCTTTGACTCGGCTGCAAGAAATCATGTCGCTCTCGGCTTCGCAAGTTCTTGAGAGCAAAGGTCTAGATCGGCTGGGTGAGAGTCTGAATGACCTCGGAGCCGACGGTCAACTGAGCGGCGAGGCCGTTGTTCAGGCCTCAACTGCCTTGGAGCGCGTTCGAGAAACTTTCACTGTTTCCGAGAGTGCTTTAAGGGCCGAGCAAGACCTACAGGCTGCCATGGCCGTACAAGAGAACCTTCGCCCGAAGGTTGACGCCCTGAAGGCTAAAGGGGATGTCCTGGCCGACCTCGACCGTCAAATGGCTGAGTTGTCGAAGAAGAGATCGGCCGTTGCTTCTGATCTTGCCAAGGACTTCGAGTCGGGCGGCAATGATTGCTTAACTGAGTTCACGGCGAATGCGAGGCGGGTCGAGCAATTGAAGCTGGAGAAGAAGAATCGGCAGGCCCAGGTCATTATGGGAGAAGTGCGGTGGTTGGAGCTGAAGGCCTTACTCGGCACCCTTCTACCTTCTTCACCTTGAATGTATCTGGCTGTAAATCGGTCGGCCTACTTATTTGTAAATACTTATCAATCTTTAATGAATTGGTCTTCTATTATTCTTGCATCTCCCATGTGACCGGATAGTATTTCTTCAAAAATTTTCCGTTGATTGGTAACCTATGGACCACACCGGTTCGGTCTTTAAGGTGATACGCCCCCTTGCCATATACTTTATGCACGACAAACGGTCCTTCCCAATTCGGCGACCATTTGCCGAACCTAGGATCCTTTAGTCCAACGGGCAACACCGTTTGCCACACTAACTCACCTTCGCCGAATGTTTTTTGTCGTACATTTTGATTATAGGCTCGCTCGGCAATCCGTTTTTGTGCCACTAGTAAGTTATAAGCGTCAAGTCGTGCTTCTTCCAAGTCTTCTAACTCCTGTCTCATGGACTGATTATATTCGGCACTAAACAAACTACTTTGCTCGATTAATCGCAACGAATTTATGCTTAGCTCGACTGGTAACATTGCATCATGTCCGTAAGTTAATGCGTACGGGGTTGTCGCAGTCGCTGATCGAGGCGATGTTCGATATGCCCATAATGCCTCGTTCAACTTCAAATGCCTCATGCCAGGCCTTTCTTTTATTATTTTTTCGAGGATGCCGATCAACACTTTATTACTTGCCTTGGCCTGCCCATTCGCTTGCGGATAATACGGTGTAGACTGTTCGAGCCGAATTTTCAAATTGGTTGTATACTCTTTAAACCTTTCGGCTGTAAAAATTGTTCCATTGTCAGTTATGATCGTTTCTGGTAAGCCAAATCGGGTCACGATGTGTTCCTCCACGAAGTCGCAAACCTCTTTAGATGTTAGTTCGGCATATGACTTTGCTTCGACCCACTTGGTGAAGTAATCGGTTGCGACTAGTATCCATGCATGTTTAGCGGCTCCAGAAGATGGCGTGATTTTGCCGATCACGTCCATGGCCCATCCTCTAAACGGCCATGGCTTTATGACCGAATGCAATGATTCGGCCGGGACCCTCTGTATAGGTCCATGTATCTGGCATTGTACACACCCTCGTGCGAACTCAATACAATCCTTTAGTATCCTTGGCCAAAAATAACCGTGCCGTCGAAGTAGCCATCGCATTTTTCGTCCGGATTGATGAGCTTCGCATATCCCTTCGTGGACTTCTGAAATCGCCTGAGCACTTTCTTGGGGACCGAGGCACAGTAATAACAAACCATCTTCGCCTTTTCGATATAACTCACGCTGATACATGACATAGTTCGTGGCGTGAACCCTTGTCTTGCGATCGTGTTTATTATTGGGATTGTCGAGATATTGCATAATCGGCCTCCTCCAATCACCCGGTATTGCCTCGACAGCGCAAACGTCTATGAGGTCGTCTCGATCTAGCAACGAAGGTAGGGACATAACTCGTGTACGTATCACGTTGTCACGCTGGAGGACTTGTTGGTTAACCAAGGCCGGGTATAGCTGTCGCAACACGGGTATTTCTCGGCCTAGCTTGCCCCCCAAGAGTTGTGCGCCGGAGGCGATTTGAGCCAACTCGTCTGCGTCGGTATTACGACTCCGGGAAATATGTTGAAATGTAATACCGTCGAAGGACTCGGCCAAATAGCTGGCGATCATGTGGTAAGGCGCCAGGGTGCAACTCATGCAACGAAAAGAACCATTAAGTTGGTTAATCACAAGTTTGGAGTCGCCGAGGACGAGGGCGCGGGTCGCCCGCAGGTCATGAAGGATCCCAAGGCCGATGATTAGGGCTTCATATTCGGCCTGATTGTTGGTGCATTCGAAATCCAACTTAAGCGAAAAATACCAACGATCGTGGTTGGGGGATTGAACGACAATTCCTACGCCCGCTGAGGATGACGTACTGGAACCGTCAAAGTACATCGTCCAATGATTGTCGCGCGTCGCGACCATGCCGATTTCGACATCGGCATCCCCAAAACCGTAAGGGGAAGGGTGTTGAGCAAGGAAGTCTGCCATCGCCTGGCCCTTGACGGCTTTCTGAGGCACGTATTGTAAGCTAAATTCGGACAACGCCATTGTCCACTTCCCAATTCGGCCTTTTACGATTGGTCGGGTAAGCATGTACCGGATAACGTCGGTCTGGGCAATGACTTGGGTGACTGACGGGAGCATGTAATGCCGAAGCTTGGATGCGGCGAAAAATAAGGCCAGGCACAGCTTCTCGACGGCGGGATAATTGATCTCTGGGTGGCTGAGATGGCTACTTAGATAAAAAATCGCCTGCTCTCGACCGGCGTCGTTGTCTTGTGCGAGGAGGCAGCCGATGGACTCTTCGGCCGCCGAGGTATAAAGCTTAAGAGGTTTCCCGCGCCGAGGAGGAACCAAGACATGTGGTTTCGTGAGGGAGACTTTCATTTGCGTAAACGCCGCCTGATGTTCGTCGTTCCAAACGAATTTATCTGAGTCCTTGAGTTTCAAAAGCGTGGAGAACGCTTTCATTTTACCGGCCGAGTTAGCAATAAATCGGCGGAGGAAATTGACCTGACCGAGTAAGGACTGGAGTTGTTTCTTCGTCGTTGGAGGTGGGGCATTGATTATTGCGCGTGCCTTATTCGCATCGACTTCAATCCCACGGTGATGCACGAGGAAACCAAGGAAATTTCCGGCCGACACGCCGAAGGCACATTTGGCGGGATTCATCTTGAGATTATGCTGACGCATGCGGAGAAAAGCCTGTCGGAGGTCGTCCAGATGTGTCTGTCGGCGTTTAGATTTGATGACAACATCGTCGATGTAAACTTCGACAATGGTTCCAATTAGATCGTGGAAAATGGTGTTCATCGCCCGTTGGTATGTGGCGCCGGCATTTTTTAGACCGAATGGCATGACAACCCATTCGTAAGTGCCGAGTGCCCCCGGGCAACGGAAAGCAGTTTTGTGCACGTCAGCTTCGGCAATGAATATTTGGTTGTACCCCGCGTGTCCATCCATAAAAGATAAGATTGCATGATTCGCCGCGGCATCGATTAACAGATCTGAAATCGGCATTGTGTATTCATCTTTGGGAGTTGCCAGATTTAGATTTCTGAAATCGATGCAGATGCGCAGGGCACCGTTTTTCTTTAAGACAGGTACGATATTCGCCAACCACTCAACATATCGAGCTGTCCGAATGAACCCGGCTTTCAAAAGCCGAA
This sequence comes from Malus fusca, assembly GCA_035220775.1. Taxonomy (NCBI): domain Eukaryota; kingdom Viridiplantae; phylum Streptophyta; class Magnoliopsida; order Rosales; family Rosaceae; genus Malus; species Malus fusca. Next base: position 8,855,191 of record CM069069.1, read on the forward strand.
CCAGTTCGTCCTTGATGCTGAGTTGCACTTCCGTTGAGAAATGACGTGGTGGCTGACGGAAAGGCTTACATCCGGGCTTAATACGTAATTCATGCTCGACAAGAGTACGATCTAAACCGGGCATTTCATGGTAGCTCCAAGCAAAACAATCTTTGAACTCCGTGAGCAAGGCACGAAGCTCGTCTTTCATTTGCTGAGGAAGTAAAGCACTAATAAACAAAGGTCGTGGGTCAGCGGTCGTCCCAACATTAATTTCCTCCAGGGGGTCTTTAACTTGGGGCCGATGATCTTCGAGCTCGGTCGGGGCTGCTTGAATTTTATCAAGAGATAAGACAGGACCATTATCCCCTTCGGCCAGGAACTCAACGAGATTAACGGCCGAATTTGGTCGTCTAGATATAGTATACCAATGGGCCAGCAGTCGTTCCATCGTGGATGAAACCGCGGCCCTACGTATTTCCCGATCGATGTCAGACATCGGCGTCGGGGAGGAAGTTAGCTAATCCGAGTCTCGCCGAATCCTGATGGACAGTCTCGGCGCCAACCTCGATAGCTTTCTGTACAGAAATCCGAGTCGGCCGTCCTTCATCATTGAAGCCTTGTAAAGTAATGTAGCCGACGTGGTCATCGTAATACCGTGCTTGGATCATGTTAGCCTCGAAGGGCTGGCTATCGGCCGGATGAACAATGACCGATTTGCCGTCCCAAAAAACAAGCACTTGATATAATGACGAAGGAATACAACTGGTTTGATGAATCCAATCTCGACCGAGCAGTGCGTTATACTCGGTTTTGGAATCAACCACGAAAAAGGCGGTCATGTGAGTGCGACCGGCAATATTCACAGTTAACGGAAGTACACCTTTGGTTTGGGACTTGTCACCGACAAAACTACTCATTGTGATCCCTGACGGAATCAGTTCGTCATTCGAGCGACGCAAGGCCTTCATAATGGTCAGAGGCATGATATTGACGGTAGCCCCACAGTCGACAAAAACTTTAGAAACTGGGTATCCCTCGATATGGGTCGTCACATACAATGGCTTTAAATGGTGAAGCGCGGCCGATGATGAACGAGGGAACAATTCGGCTAAGGCGGCCTTTAAGCTCTCATCTTTTGATGCTGACTCACCTTCAACAACAGATACAAAATCCACATGGCCGGCGTCTTCGGCGACGACATCACCATCGAGGAAATTCGGTTGAGCCGTGCTTGATTGAAAATCAGCGGGTAACACATGGACCATACTAATGTCCATGTCATCCAAGATTGACGGGCCCATTGGGTTGGAATTATCCTCGTTATCCTCATCTTGCGTTTGATCATCAACTACGGACTCCGTTTTTGTCAAAGCCGGACAAAGAGACTTTTCTGTTCCTTCTTCAATGGCTTGCTCCGGCGGTGCTGCTTCGGCCGCTTGTTGGGTCCGTGAAACTGCCTCAGGTGAGGGTGAGCGCGACAGCGTGCTTGGGGCCGAGATCCGAACCCGCTCCTGGTAATGTATCCGGGCATCCCTGGTATCGAGATATGCATCCAAACGCGCAACACGTGCCATTTCATCGGTCGTAAGGCCGAAGAGAGAAACAGCCGAAAATACCTCGAAGTGACATCGTAAATACTGAAGGTCCTCCATTGAGAAAGGAAGTTCGGCTGCTTCCATATCAATGTATGGGTCAACTTCAAATCCAAAGACGCGTGCTTCTCGTATGTGCTGGAACCTTGCTTTCAATCCTGGGTCTGAAGTTTTCTGGATAATTCGCTCGGCATCAGGACAAACCTGGACCAGATCAATGGTGTCCTGGCATGCCTTCGGCAAACCATACAGGTCGTTGGCCGAATGCTTCTTGTGAAATTCTCGCATATACGCCAAAGCCTCCCCAAGGAACGGTGGATGCAAATTTCGTCGAATTTTGATTAGAGGTTCTTGTATGGCCGACGGGGCTAATTCGCCTTCGGCCTCCTGCCTGAAATGTTCAAGGCGTGCCTTTATCTCCCCTGGTCGAATAAGAAGTTTGATCCGTTTATCAGCCTCTTCAAACATGGTTTCGACATCTTGGTCGACCAACTGCTTCCCTTGCTTCGACGTTGTCAGAACAGCTGGATGCGGTTGCTTGTTGTCATTAGCAATTATGTCCTTCGGCCGCCATTTAGGGACCGAAGCCTCTTGGGCTTCCCGTCGGCGTGCCATGCAATCGATCCTTTGGTGCCGGCGTTTCTGGGATTTGGACAGTGCAGTGTAGACACCTTTTGAAGAATGATACGTATACCAACGTTGATCTCTAGGCTCGGGAGGTTTGAAAGTTTTTTGGTTCCGCGATGATTCCGAACTGCCAGAATTACGTTTATAGTAGGCATCGTCGTAAAATGCAGTATCAAAGTCGAGGCGCCGCCTGACTGATGATGTCTCTTCTATCCGTGCTTTAGGGCCGAGCCGATCAAAAACCCCCTGATGCCGGCTCACGTTGGCTACTTTTTGCTGGATTACGACCGTAGGTCGTTCCGTTACCAGCGAAAAGGGCTTCACCTCTGGCTCACTGCCGACCTCGGTTCTACATTTTCTGCACAAAACTGCTGTTCCATTGTCTTCATCGGTGCTATAATCCCTCATAGGTTTAACAATAGCGGGCCCCGTTAAAGCTGTAGGTGGCTTGTTTGCACGAAAATCGGCCATGAAACGAGGTCGAGAATTCTGATTATGATAACGTTGTGTCTTAACAACTTCGACCTTCCCTTTCCCTTTGTCCTTAGGGAGGCATGCATCGACCATATTTACTGTTGCCGTGGGAAACGGGTCAGTATCGACACTCATCTTCTTCTCTAGAAATTTCAATTTACCATTATCGATCCAGCTTTGGACGTTGTCACGAAAGACGACGCAATTGTTCGTCGTATGTTTGCTTGAATCGTGGTATTTGCAATACACCTTTCCTTTAAGTTCTTCGGCCTTGGGAATGTTGTGGCCAGGCCGAAGCTTAATGATTCTTGCTGATAACAGTTGGTCGAAAATTGCGTCAGCCTTTGTAATATCAAAAGTATAAACTTTTGACGGTTTCGATGTTCCTTCAGCGGCTGAACGGCTTTTGACTTCCCTAGAGTCAACTTGAGTCAATGCCTTGCAAACAAACGGCTTATCTATCACTATCTCGGCTGCATCCACGCTAACGCATTCATCCTCGGTTGACGCATAATTGACAGTAGGATTCTTGTAAATCGTCCCCCGAGATGGAGCTTTCGAAACCTTTTCCTCGCGGAGCAAATAGTCATATTGTTCGACATGTTGGGCTAATTCGTACATATCCCGAAAGTTTGCCCCCAAGAACTTCTTTTTGTATTCGACATCGAGGCCGTTGAAAGCGAGTCTGACGAATTCAACTTCGGGTAAAGGCACTCGGCACCAGTTCCTGGATGATTTGAACCTGGTGAGATAATCCATTGGTGACTCATCAGATGCCTGAGCCATCCTTGCTAATGAAGAAACCGACACCTCCATCCCCGGCTGATAAAACTGCTCGTGGAATTTCTCGACCAACTCCTCCCAGTTTTGGACGGAATTAGGAGGAAGATTGATATACCAAGCAAATGCCGAGCCGGTCAATGAAAAGTTGAACAGCCTTAGCTTATGGAAATCACCATTAACATCTCCGCATTGCGCGGTGAATCGAGCCACGTGCTCCAACGAAGACAGAGACGATTCACCGGCAAAGAGGCTAAAATCTGGAATCTTGAAACCTTTCGGGTATTCGAACGTTTCTATGTAGGCCGGGTACGGATGGATAAACTTAGGAAACTTCGGCCCCTTCTTGATGGCCGAGTCGATCATCTGCTGGACTTCGATCATATCAACATGTGTTGCTTCGACCCTCTGGTCGATTCCGCCTGACCTACTATTCGACCCTCCTACTTTTTCCAAGTCAATTGGCTTGAGCCGAGCAGGAATTGGCTCGGCCTGTACGATTGGTAACGGATTATTTCTTGGTGGCAAGCGCTGGGGAAAATCGAAAGGCCTGCCGTCACTGACTTTACTAACCAGCATTTCGAGCAACCTGGTCTGTTGCTCATTGGAACTGAGTATCACGTCATGTAGCTTGTCAATACCTCGACTAAACGTCTGCTCGACTGACCGAGACTGTTCGTCGAGTCGCTTTCGAAGAAACGACCTTGTTGGTAGGTCGGATCCTTCACCGCCATCCTCATCGCAATCCTCCACTATCCCTTCAATGAGAACGCAGGTGTTCCTGTTAGGGATTTCCAGACCGCAGGGTTGACTGCCGAGATTAATTTCCCTCTCTCGGCGAGTTGCGCTTGTGGACTCGGGTGTCACAGCGCTAAGGGGATTCTGTGCCTGGGGCACATTCTGTCCTGTGTTCTGAATCGGCAAATCGGCTGTTGATTTTCCCATAGCTGTTTTCTTTTTTACCGATCGCGTTTCAATTGGCATGAACTTCGTAGTTTAGCACTAGGTCCCACTGGGCGTGCCAAAATGTTGACCCTAAAAACTACAAAGCCTACGTGGCGCGCAGGCCGAGTAATCTAAAAGCTAACTACGTCCTTCGGTGAATGCGGGCGTGCCAACTCGTCGGCCGAGCTCGGCCGAGGAGTAAATTTGTTGATGTCGCGTTGGGTCGCGCTACTGACTTCTGCGTCTTGCGATTGCGGCCGAGAAAGGAACACGTCTCGGCCTCCTGGATTCTCAAACCTGAAGACAAGGTTACTATTATCACGAAGCTCACAAATCGAATTCGGCTTTCAATGTGCCGAATGTAATAACTGTAACACCTCACTTCGTCGAGAAGACTAATGAGATGACCTCGACCAAAAAAGGATTTAGAAACCCTTCTCGACCGAGACTTGGATAGACAATTGACCGTGCCCGCCGCAGTGCTGTTGATGCCAACGGAAGGTACTGCGAGTTCGGCCAATTCTACGGTGACAGAGCTATCTATGCCGACTTAAGATATCACCGGTTGCTTTCACAGTGCTGTTGATGCCAACGGAAGATGTGTCAGCGAAAAAGAAAAAGAAAAAGTTCTCAAGTTGTTGAGGATTTGCGCAGGGCAATTTTGTATTGATTTTGTGGGGCTCTTGAACGTTGCACAATCACCCCTATTTATAGCATTGGAATTCCTCGAATTCGGCTTAAAACCCTACACGGACTGGGATTTTCTCTCCAGATCAAACCTAGTTCGACCAGTCCTATCTTCACTAGGATTGTGAACCTAGTCCCTTATTGAGTTGAATCCATTCCTGGTTATCCGACTTGCCGAGACTCCTTGTTGCATTAGGATTCGGCTTCGCAAATGTAGCACAACCTAGCCGGCCTAGTTTTAGAGGCCCACGAACCGAACGGCCCAAGGCTCCCTTGTTGCCAGGCCTTCCGGGCCGAGAATGGTTCTGTCCTCGGCCCAAATTAATATTTTGGGCCCAAACAGGACCTAACTAGGTGCACAACCATTTGACTAGTGTGGTATCATGTACAGTACGAGTAACAAGTTCAATCCATCGTGCAACACTCTTGTCCATGGTGGGGTACAAAATGGGCACAAATGCCTTGACATTGTAGCAATAAATCCAAAAAAACTTCTCTTTTAAAGAAAAATCATTTTTAAAGGTATAGTGAATAGTAACAGTTAAAGGTAAAAATGTGTTTTTTCATTAAAAATGAACAGTACTAGTAGTGTTTTGTTAAAACTCCCTAACATCTATTGTTGAGCACTTGGCCAACTCATACTCATTGTGTGCTTAACGTCCATCTTTATCTTTTTTGTCATTTTAATTGTATCTATAGGGTCAATTAAGCAAGCGTGAAACTAGAAATAACATTCATGAGGAGCACAACTAAGCAATGACGGATGCAAGTTCTTGTGGACTTTCAAAAAGATTGTGTGATGCCATTTTTTTTTTTTTTTTTTTCAATTTTTAGTGAGGCATTTTGTCAAGCACTTGACCAATCCATACCCATTATGTGCTTAGCGTAATGCAAATATTTATGCAGTCGCTTCGGAAAACCGCAGGAGTTCCGACTGTGATTGTTAAAATCCCTTATTACACAACCACGAGAAGATTTTACCCTTTCAAGCTCTTTCTGTAACTAATGTGTAACAAATCCTGAACATTAGGCCATCTCAGACGTGTTGATATCCACGACGATGAAGGAATCATTTCTTTGGAGACTATGCAGGACAGGCTGTACGGTCGCTCAAGTTCCCTGTAAATCTTTCTTAAAAGATCATTTGGAATCTCTTAGATGATGTGGTAATTGAAGTCAGATGCCACCAGTTGATTACTTTACGACCAAGAAACAAACACTTACATAAATAATAAACCAGAAAAAGAAAGAAGAAGATTTCTAACAAAATCCCGCTTCCATTTTGTTAACGGCAATAGACCTGTTCGAGATCAGTATACTGCGGTATATTTGCTGCTAACCGATTTTCCATTGCGATGCTTCAAATGGAGAGTAGATAGAATTTTCCATTTTCTGGACAAAAAGAGAAGGAAAATATCCAATGAGGCATCGAGTAGCAGCACAAGGGACACAAGTGACTGGCCTCAATCATATTTACGTTAAATTAACTAGGGCTCACTTTGTCTCTAACATCAACAAAAGGTCATGGAAACATGGCCTCCACCAAATGACGGTCATCACCACCCCCTTTTGGCCATCACCTCCAAATACAGCGTACAACCACAAACTCCACCCTACATTTGAAGCCGCCAACATTGAGAAGAAGTTCATGGAGGTTGTTGAATTGGTATGAACTGTCATGATGCGGCCACCACCATCTTCACCACCCACAAAGAAGAATTGGAAGCTTTACTAGCCAAAAATCGGCTAATGAGGAAATCACATGAGCAGAAACAAGCTCTTTGAAACCATATCTGAATTCTTAATCTCCTTTCTTAGGAGATTTTTTTATCTTCATTTTTTTTTTGTGAGTTTGTTTACTTATTATATATATATTTTTATCTTCATGTCTTTTTTGAAGTTATTTTTATTATTATTGTAGTGTCCAAGTAAGCAAATAAGTTGGACCCATTGTTGCCACATGTACATTTTACTAAAAAATTAACTAGGATTTAACAAATATGACATTTTTAATAAGTTTGGTACTTGTTTTGAATGTTTAAAAAGGTTGAGATCAATTTGAAATAACGTTAAAAGGTTGAGGAGTTTTAAGCTTAATCCTAAATTTTTTTCTGAAGTACTTTCAAGCAGAGTAGAAATGCTTCTTATAAAAGAACCTCCTAGGGCCCTAACTAAAGCAAAAGAAGAAAATAACTGTTTGGGCCATACAAAGCTTTCCATTTTTATTCTCAATTAAAGGCCGAGGTCGAATAAGGTATGTTGGACTGAAGCCCAACTTCCAAATATGTTGGGTCGAACTCGAAGTCCAATCCATCTAAAATATCATTTTCCCCAGGATCAAGGGTTTGGAGAAACTCTCAAGTCTCAACTATCACATCAGGCACACACCAACTTTGAGAAGTGTATGCAAGGGTGGGTTCAGTTTCAATCGATTCGGTTTTTTGTCAAAACTGCAAACCAGATTGAAATTACTGTTTGATTCGATTTGGTTTTTTTTTTTCGCTTTATTTCGGTTCGGATTGACTTTGAATCAACTTGTTTTGGTTTGGTTTGACTTTAATTTAATTTGTTTCGTTTGTGTTTGATTCGATTTTTTAATTTTTTTATAAAAGCTGAAAATTATTTCTGAAAAAGAAAATTTTAATTGGGGGTTGTTGGATTTGGGGAATTGAGCTCCCGTACCTATGTTTGGATGAGATAAGTAAATTTGGAATTTGGACAAAGACAAAAATTTTAAATTGATATGCACAAAATTCTTTGTTTAGATTCATAAACATAGAAATTTAGAATTTTTGCATGGAAAAAAAAAAACTTGAAATTTGTGACTTCTAATTCTCAAGTTTAAATTTTATATAAATAAGTGTCTAAGTTTTTACGAGTGAGAGTTAATTAAAAAAATACAAAAAAGGCTTAACCATGTGTGGCCACACCTACCACCTACCACCACCATCTCGGCTGCTGAGCCATTACATACCATTGTGGTCCCCACCACCACCCACCGCCATCACTGACACCACCAATACTAGAACATTTTCTAACTACTATCTCTTATTTATATATTAATGACTTTATACACATTAGATTTCGTATTCAAATTTCATTAGTCTTGTTAACCAAACATGAAAATTCATAAATTCTAAAACATAAAACTTCATTATTTCTATTTCGTTATTTTGAAATTTCTTAGTAATCTTAAATTTCTTTATCCAAACACAGTATTATGCTGGACTCTTTTCTCTGTTGTATCGAAGATCAAAATTAAATATAAAGACAAAATTCTAATGCAGGATGGAGCTTCACTGGTCCAAGCAATGGTATCCGAGAAGGCAAAGGTCTTCCACCAGCAGTTTTTCAGGGTCATTGCAGATGTTCTATATCAATGGATGCATGCAAGCGAGTCGAATCCAGAGGGAGAGCCAGGCGAGTAGAAGAGACAGAGAGAGAGTGTGTATTCATATTCTCATGGAAACAGCTCTGTTATTTTGTACCAACCTAATGCCGGTGACGCCAGATTCATCTAAAACTAAAAGATGCTTTGCCTTCTAAAATTTTAAATTCTAATCGCAGAAAAAAAGAGAGGAAAGAGACCAATCATGTAGCTGCCGCACGCACGTCCTCCATAGTATCTGGAGATTTGGCACCCACGTAATGTAATGTAATGTTAACTGCAGTGCTTCATGAGGTGTGGTAGGTGCTAAGAATGCATGATCTAAAATATTTTCTAAATTAATCACAGGCACCAACTCATGACATGTGTACCTATCAAAAGTAGAGAAGTAAAGAATCATACAACTTATAGGGCAGGAATCAGTGGCGAAGTTGGCATGAGATCATTGCTTGCCTTTGATCCCAACAATTTCAAGAATTCCATGTATATTGTATTTGACCCTCTAAACGGCAAAGACAAATGAAATTACAACCTCCTCCTTCTATTTTCTTCTATAATATGTGTCTCCCTTCTCTCTTTTCTTGTGTGCAACTCTATTGTACGCACCATATGTTCGATAAAATACCTTACTTGACAAGCCTTGGCAGTCTTCAACAATACTCTACAATATCCTGCTTCTACTTTTGACAAGCCTCTACAAATAATAGTAGTTGTGAACATATGTTGACATAAGCATTAGGCATATGTTGGCAGAATTGGCAGGTGCCTACTAGGTGCTCAACGAAATGGCATAATGTGAAGCCTTTTTTTGTTAATATTACAAACCCATTATTTAAATATCATGACTCCGCCAATGGAAAGAATGATAAATAGATCAACTACTTCTTTTAGTACTAATCCGATTTTTGATTTTGATGGTATTCGATTACAAACTATAAAAAGTGGATAGTTATCCGTTTTGTATTCCTTGTGTTAGTAAATATGGGAACTCAGAAATTTGAATATTTCCTTTCCCTCTCATATTCAGTTTATGTTGAGAGAAGTTAAGAATTGAAATAATTCTCTTTCCTCTAATATCATCATATCCATTCATGCATGGTAAGTAAATAGGTCATCACACTTCGCTTTACCAATATATAGTGCTGGAATTACACAGTTTCCTGCTAATTTATCAAACTAATCACAACTCGCCATAAAAAAAAAAAAAAAAAAAAAAAAACCAATATTCATCTTCCCAAAATAATTCGAATTCCACTTGTCTTTCAATTTGTTGTTCTGAGACAGGGTTTTTGGCTGGTCACTTCCTGTTGTTGGTAATGAAGAATTTCTTGTTGGCTTTGTATCGTTAGGAAAATTACTTGAGAGCAATGAGAGGTGAAGAAAATACAAAAACATCGCATGTATACTTTCTTATATGTTATTTATTCACGTTCTCAGTTTGAATAGTATTTATGTAAATTTACCCCATTTTTCAAAGTTTATATTAGGCGACGATTTTCAAGGAACTTCCAAACTTTAGATATTGAGATATTTTTCAGTGTGTCTGGAACACGGTTTAGTACATCTAGTGTCATAATATAAGTGATTGGATACTTGAAAGAAAAAAATTTCTAACCATTTATATTATAACACTCGGTATACTGAAACCTATTTCATACACACAAACAATTTCTCATAGATACTAGAGCAAAACCACCTTATAAAACCAAGTGTAGTGAAAGAGCCTCCTAGGAATGTGAATACCACTAATAAGGAAGGAGTACTCTCTCTTTAATTAACAAATAGGGTTATTGGCAAACCCTAGATCCTCCTTTCTCCTTGCTCCTTTTTCCACATCGTGAATATCATGACAAACTTTAAGTATAGACATATTGTCATATAGTGATGATTGATATCATACCAAGATGTTGACTTGGTTGCTCTATCGAGACGTATGTATCAACTGTGGAGATAACCCATGAGGTCACACAACTTACAAACTTTTATATCTCGTCCCCTAAAAAATTAAACTTTGTATAATATTTGAGGTGAAGTGTGCGCCTGGACAGCATTGCACTTGTGAGCTTGTAGCTATATATACCACTATGCAGAAGACAAGCTAAATTAGTGATGCTTATCAACTTATCTGATATCAAATTCTTAAAGGTGTCTCCATTTTATGGGATAGACTTTTTTGATTTTCTTGCCTAACTTATTCATGAGGAAGTGGTAGTGGTAGACATAAATTATCATGAATGAAGGGCTTTGCTTCTTCTTAGAGACATATAGAAAGATACCCAATTCAATTCGTTGTTCTATAGCTATATAGCTTGAAAATCATTACATCATGAAATGGTTTTATCTATTTTTAAATCAAAAGAAATGGCCAATCATAAAAAAGATTGGTTATATATAACCTATGGATCTATTGAGACAACAAATGCTGATGATTCCACAATCCCACTACTAGAATCTAATGGACCCAAATTCTGCAACCACTTAATTATTTATGATTCCTTAAAATCTACTTGACATTTTTATTATATATATAGAATTAGGATCCGAAGTTTTTCTGAAACCCACCAACGCAGAGTTCTAAGCCCTTGTTCGGCAGCCGAAAAAAAAAAACAAAAAAAAACCTCATCTCTAAAGCCGATCCACTCAAATTCTACTTAATTATTTCAGTGATCCAACTTTTTTATATCTTATCTCAAATATCATGTCTACCAAAAATCATCTAAAATCTAAAATCATATGACCATTGGGTTAAATTTAGTGTTTCTATGTAGAAAAGTTTTGCCTATTTTTTTTCTCACTACAAATAAATGTCTTAATGATTTTGAATTTGTCCAATTTTTTACAAGGATGATCAATGAATGATGTACTAAAATATAGACGGTTTAGATCATTAAAATACATTACGAATTGAGCCTTACAAATGAGTGTAAAAATGTGTGTAAACAACGTGTATCCCCGGATCTCTTTTTTTTAGTACATCGATATTTTTATACCAAGGGGAGGAGGAGTTCTGCTGAGCCACACAATGGGCAACCTAATTTGATATCGAATTTGTTATCCACGAGATTCGAACTTAAGACTTCTCACTTCCAAATGAAGAGAAATACCACCAGACCATAGTGCTGAGTGGCGTGTATTCCCGGATCTTAACTCATATATATATATATATATACATATATATATACATATATGTCCACTCTTTAAAGTGAGGGATCCTATTTTTTGGAATAGGATCCTCTCCGGATCCTCTTTATGGGGATTCAGAGGTTCAATCAATTGTGTTCGTTCATCGTAAATCGTGAGATTAGAAATCATTTCGAATTTTTTTATTTAAAATTGAATATAAATAGTACTTAATGAAAACTGAACGTACGATGTATGATAAACGGACACGATTGATTGATCTCTGGATCCTCACAAAAAAGATATGGAGAGAATCCTCGTCCCTATTTTTTTTACAACAAATGGAGATCACACATGGAGCCGTCATATCATTTTTAATGAAATAAATGCGGCTGAGATTAAACTTCCCTCATCATCGTATCTGAAGCGGTAGAATGGAAAAGGCCAAAGCTCCCAATCGCCATTTCAAAAATAATGAAGGATTGTACAGGAACAAGGTTTTGATCATCTTGATTATGATAGAGTAAATTGTAGCAATGGTCCCTCAACTTTAATCAAATTGGAACAATGGTCCCTCAACTAAAAATTCATTACCATTGGTCCCTCAACTTATCAAAATGTATAGCCATAGTCATTTTCATCAATTTCGTCAAAATTTTGTCAAAATAAGTTATGTTGGAATAACCATTTATATAATTAGGGTCCTTCAACTCATCAAAGTGTGTAATTATGGTCATTTTCGTCAACTACGTCAAAATTTTTGTCAAAACGAGTTATGTTGGAAGGACCATTGCTACAATTGGATTAAAGTTAAGGGACCATTTCTCCAGTTGAATTAAAGTTGAGGGACCAATGGTAATGAATTTTTAGTTGAGGGACTATAGCTGCACGTTTTGATGAGTTGAGGGACCAATGGTAATGAATTTTTAGTTGAGGGACCATTGCTCCAATTGAGTCAAAGTTAAGGGACCATAGCTACAATTTACTCATTATGATATCTTGGAGAAAGAATATACAGGTGCTTGGAAATTGAAGGATATGTGTTGAATGATTTTGAAGTTCTAATCGTAAATGAATATTCGGTTCTGATGAACTGCAGGTTTTAATTTTAGAAAAATTAATGAAAATGACTTGAAAACTTTGAGTTTTAACGATAAGGACAAAATAGAGGGTAAAGTGAATAGTAACATAATTGACTTTTTAGTGTAAAAATGTGGTTTTTCGTTAAAGTGAACAGTACCGAGAGCTTTTCGTTAAAGTTCCCTTGAATTTTTTGGTTTTTTTCACTTTTCATTCAGGTTTGATTCCAATTATGGATTTGACTTTTTGGATTTTTTTTTTAAGTTCCATCTCATAGATCATCTTTGCAAAATATTAGCCATTTTAGAGATAGTTAAGGTATCTAATTGAATTTAAAGAAATTGACAAACACTATGTTGTTAAGAACATTGAAATTTCATCATGACAATTAAATAGGCAACTGGTTTTAGACAAAATTGAATTGAATTTTTGCAAAACTTTATATGAATCAAGACTTACAAAATAGACTGTTTGGATCGTTTAAGTTCGATGTGAAGTGTATTCCACAATAATTCTGCATTTTTTTCAAAGGTGAAAATACATACATACATACATACATACATACATACATACATACATACATACATACATATATATATATATATATATATATATAAAATGTAGTAAAAGACGATAACAGAAAAAGCAGGACCAAGCAAAGTGGAAGTGATCAACATGGTTTGATCTTGTATTTTCTTAATCATTCTACTCTTGAGTCCTTGATTGCACCAACTCCTCCCCCTTTGACTGATCTCCAGTAGAAAAGAAAGGTAGTAAAAGGATTTGCCCTTTAGAAAGATATACATATATCTTAAATATTTCATAGGTTCATATATTTATATGTATTTTGGGTAATAAAGAGGCTAATTGTCATTACTAAATGATAATTTACTTCCTTCAAGTAGTAATCACAATCATATGGAAAGTTGCCACCATCCTCAGCTATGGGACCCTTGTTCCATTACGAATATCATTCCCTCCCCATCACTACTTCTGCATACAAATAACAAAATTAAGACAAATTTCAGCCCTAATTAGGTTAATCCGTACCATTTGATTACATATATAAAAGCGAAACTAAAGATATTATTATGATATTGCATTCTTTAAATTATCATGCCAGTTATTATAATCTAAAAAAAATAGAGACAGAGCGTAATATTAACGGTATGTATTATTTTATCACGTCTCAATTTGTTGGCCAAACATCAGAGCACTTGTATCTGACTCAGAGTCTAACCTAATCAATAATGTGGTGTTAACTGGCTTCTATTTACATTTGGTAAAATTGAGATGAAAATGTGAACCATGCGGACAATCAAACGACTAAACAATTATTTATAGCTAGTTTTTAACATAAATAACCTTTAAAAGAGTATCTAGAACTTAAACAGTTCCGATCATTAAACAGTTTGGAAAAAAAAAAAACTTTAAAATAGGTTTTTTTCAAAGAAATTTAAGAGCGTTGCATTAATTGGTGAGACAGAAAGTGAAGAGAAGAGTAGAATTAAGTGGGATGGCCACAAAGGCATGATGTATTGATCTTGCTGGTTACTTGTTCGTATTCCACTCCACTACACTTAAAATAAGGAATTTATGTGCTATTGTCTTCTATGCTGAAATCACCAATCCACCACCACCACAAATTATAAATTTCGTTAATTATGCTAGTCGAAGACATGATGCCATCTCCCACTTAACACATCTCTCTTTGAGACACTTGTCATGCATGTGGCCATAATTTCTCATACTGAAATCTGGTTTGCTGTGTGTGTTGGAGAAGTAAAAATCATCTGCGGTCCTGGTATGAAGTTTCTTCTTCGAGCAAATGCACAAAGCATAAGGGGAAAAAAGGAAGAAGACGACGAATTAAATAATGCAGATATTCAACACAAACACTCATGAGCTCTGATCTCTAGTAAAGTGCTAGATCCTAAATTCAAATCTTGATCATTATACTAGAATCCACCATACACGATACGTATGTACTGAAGGAAGAAGAGTCAAAGAGTTTCCAGGAAACTAGCTAGGCAAATGCATTTTGATGCGCCACATCAGTAAAAATTCACTTCATGAACTAGATAAATATTGCCTATGAAAAATACTCTAATGATAAATCTATTTGGCCTTGCTGAAATAAGAAAATTGAACACTTAAATTTATCTTATATGACGATATATTTACACTAAAAAGTGAAGAAATATAATTACACAAATGCAAACACAATCAAATCATGTTTTCTAGATATTTGTCTAACAAATTAACTCATCCCTTATAGTGACAAGTTTTTTATGAGGCAAATATTGAACGCAAAGTGCCACATAGGCCACTCAGAGTACTCATTTGCATCAAAATGTTTCCTCATCCTTTGGAGATGACTATGCATGGATAAGCTATGCATGGATGAGAAGTGAGTAATCCCTAGAGTTAGGCTAAGCGGTGAGGATGAGTACGAACGAAATAAGTTAGAGAAAAAGTTTCAAGTTGTAATTTAAACCTAGGCTAGGGAACGGGTTCAATTCCCTCTATTATAACAAAAAAGAAATTTAATGTTTACTTACTTTACTACTCTTAATTTAAAAATATTTTAATAATTATAATAAGTATGATTAACATCTTATCTGATTGACAAAGAGAAATGTTTTAAATAATTACAAGCAATTCTGGAGAAATAAGCTTATCTGATTAACAAGAGATTTGTGGTAAGACAAGAGTATAGTGGGAGAAAAACGTAAATTTAATTGTTAACTATGTGTTGCCTTTTAGTACTACGGTCTAGTGGTATTCTTTTTCACTTACAAGTGAGATGTCTCTCGCCAAAGGCGAATTTGAACCACATCATTGCTAGCCCATTGTGAGACTTAACTTACTTCTCCACCCCATAGACCATTTCCAACCCTTGGCCTAAAACCTAAACTTTTTAGCCCAGAAAATTTAGGTTTTAACCCAGAAACAGTTTTTTTGCTCCAATCCTTATGACCTAAAATTTTAGCCTCAGATTATTAAATAATGAATTTAAGCTATTTTTTTTTTCTTAAAGTAACGTTTTTAAAAGAAAAAAAAATATGTAGACTATCATAGTTTAATTTTATGAACATTTTAACCTAAAAATATTTAGATTCTGACAAATATTGAAAAATCACAAACCGACACCATGAAACTCGTTAAACATTATGAAAAAAGATGAAACACATAAAAGATTTTTTTTAATTATTTTAGCCATTAGATTTAAATTTGGACCGTTAATTTTTTTTTTTTTACCATTGAATTTCATCAAATTAGATCTTAACCGTTCGATTCAATGAATTTATAAATATAAAAATAAATAAAATATACATATATGGTGGGCCAGCCCTACTAATTCTGGGCTAAATTTGGCTTTGTTTTATGTTTTAGGTCCAATTTTAAGCTTGGGTTGGGGTGGTTTTTTTTTTGTTGGGGGGGGGGGGGAATAGAAAGGGAAAAATAGGTTATAAGCCAGGGTTGAAGATGGTTTTAGTGTTGTATCTAAAGAAGTTGAGGTTCTATTTCAAAATTATTTGCCAGTGGTGGGAATGAATGAGGATCCTCTTTTTGAGGATCCCGGGGATCATTAATCGTGTCCGTCCATCTAATTCGTGCTGTCAGTTTTCGTCATATACTATTTGTATTCAATTTTAAATAAAAAGTTTAAAATAATCTCTAACAGCACGATTTACGATGAACAGACACGATTAAAGGATCTCCAGGATCCTTACAAAGATCCGGAGAGATCCTCATTCAGTGGGAACGACCCAACTTATTAAAGTTGCAATGTTTCTTAATTATCTGATGTGAGATTATTTTACATTCTTACACGCCTTTACAAATGCAGAAATTTCAAATCTAAGATGTGGATAGTTCAACTAGGTGATGCATAATACCTATGCCTATTACTCTTCGCACATGACCCATCTTGCTTTGATATTATGAAGAAAGTTTCATAATCCCAAACTAATTGAAAATGGGAGGAATGACCTAAATTCTTGGAGAATCTCCAACCAAGATGTCAAAATGCCACAGTGGACAAAGAAAACTATTTTTTACAGCAAAAATGGCTCCAAAAGATGAGCCAAATGCTGACATAGGTTGAAGGAAGAGAGTCCAGCGTAAAAAATGGCAGCAACCAAGTCTGACGCCAATCTCTTCTGTAAACTGACTAATCATGAGATCCACCATAAATATAGCTTCTTTTGTGGCTATATAACCTTGAGTTTACATTCTTCAGATCATCTCCAATTCTAGGATTAAAACCTAAAATTTAGGTTTTAAACTAATCCAATCGTTCTTCAATGGTTGAACCTAAAATTTGGGAAAATTTAATCTAGAATTTAGGCTAGGGTTAAAAAGCTAGCCCACCAAAATTTAGGTTTTAAACTATCACAATCCTTCTCCAATGGTTGGCATAAAATAAGTTTTGGGTTAAAACCTAAAATTTGGACAAATTTAACCCATAATTTAGGTCAGGGTTAAAAGGTTGGCCCACCTTATGCACATGGACGCGCCCAGAAAAGTAGAGGCCGCAGCAAGGCGACGCACCCAACGCACGAGGAGCATGAGGGTTGGAAGGAGGGCGAGCCTCTGACGAGAATGTCGGCCACCCAAAAATTTATAAATACATGTTTCATGGGGTCGATTTAGTGAATTTTCAACTTTTATCGGTATCTAAATATTTTTAGGTTAAAATATTCATAAAAAAAGAAATTATGATAATCTACATAAATTTTGTTTTAAAAAAAAAAGTTACCGAAAAATGTAGCCTAAATTTTCTTTAATAATCTGGGGCTAAAATTTTAACCTAGAACCATTAAAGCAAAAAAATTATTTCTGGATTAAGACCTAAATTTTCTGCGTTATAAATTTAGGTTTTAACCTCTACTATTGGTCTCAATAACCAAGTCATAAATATTACAAAAATAATAAAATAAAATAAAGTATTAACATATTGGGTGTAGTGGGGAAGCTTTTCATAATGTCAAATTGTCACATAAGCCATCAAATACAAATTTTGATGAATTTAACATCTCCATTGAAGACGCTTATAAGCTCTTTTCTTCACATATGCATTAGGTTTTCCATTTAATATAAGTGTGATTAGGAACATAACAGAAACTTTCCAAAACGGATGCCAAGGAGCCTTCAATTAGATAATACCCGTTGTTTGACATATGCTATGCATGTTATTGCTCGAGGTGTTGAAGTTGAGAAGAAGTAGTAGAAGGTATAGTCACATACAAATTAACTATTTCTTCTTCATGGATAAACCAAAGATCTTAATAATTGCCAATATAGAAAGGAGAAGTGAAAATTGAGATGACAAATGTAATTTAGCGTAGATTATATTTACTTTAACCTTTTATATTTATATGCTTATTGTTATTCTTTACCCATCATTTTGATAATAGTTGTCCATATATATCTAGTCAAAACCTTACAATTGATGACAAATTGTCAGCGAATTACTAGTCCACAACAAAGAGTGAAAATTGAAAGCTTCAGAAATTTGACATATATACTTAGTCAAAACCTTACATTTTTCTCCTTGTGGTTACTAATCTATACTAAGGAAAATTTTATTCAGACTCATTTATCTTCATTCAACACCTAATTTATTATTTTTAGCCTCGAAAATTTTCGAATATACTCAACAATTCTCTTTCTACACCTAAAATGAAAAAGAACAAAAAAAATAAAAAATAACATTTCAACACTAGAAAACTCCGGCCACCCCATCTCTCCAAACCCTAACCACCCCCAATTTCTCCCGTCTCTCCAAACCCTAACCACCCTCAATTTCTAATTCTTCTCAACCCCCACTGCCACCTACAATGAAAACCCCAAAGATATTAGCCATCATACCCCTCTCCAGACTTTTCCCATGCCATATAACAACTCCCTCTTCCATGCAATCCCTTTAACATGTCCGAATTCTGTTGAAATTGTAGACCAATCGAATTTAACCGTGTTAGACCATTAAGTGTACGATACATGTGTAGAATCACACTTTTAATATTATCATAAATTTTTTCAAAGAAAAAAATATTGACATAAATTTCCCTTGGGTCTTTTTGATGGTGGGTTGTTAGAGGATAAGGTTCTTCGAATTTCCAAATTGTTGTGGGTGGTAGGGGAGGAGCCAATGGAGAGTTGGAGAGAGGTAGAAATGAGGGTGGTTGAAGTTTGGAGAGATAGGGTGGCCAGAGTTGCCTATTGCTGAATTATTATTTTTATTTTTTTGGGGCTATCGTTGAGTGTAGAAAGAGAATTATTGGGCACATTTGGAATTTCAAAATAAAAATAATAATAAATTAAGTGTAGAAAGAGAATAAATAGGTCCAAATAAAATTTCTCATCTAGTAAAATTTTGTTTTCAGTGTTGGATGGGCTATAGCCTAACCAAACTGGCCCTAAATTCATTCTACACAACTCAATTTTTACGTATTAACTTATCTTTATTTTTGAGTCCAAAGTATTTGAGTGTTTATAATTTTTCAGAATTAATGTTTTTAATTTCCTTCTACATAAATGAATTATGTTAAAAGCCCTTTTGCTTATAGTATAAGTTAAGCAAAAGCATACGCTCATAAAATCGAGAGAAAAAGCACCAATTTCCTTTCTTTGAGAACCTTGCTCAGGAAAGTTAATCAGCAGGCACCAAAGAGCCGGTGCTCCGTTTAAGAGGCGACCGGCTTTATCTTTCAACTCTCGATCCACTTGTTAAAAATGATCAAATAAAGCTACCAAATACCCCATGCACGAAACCCTAATCTAATACTGGTGGAAGCAACACACAACCGACATTGCATTGGGAAATCCACTTAAGCACGAAGAAAATGAATCTACCGATGTATTTTTAAATACATATTCCTCAGAGTATATAATATCTACCAAAGAAAATGAATCTACCATACCATATACCTTCTCAGTTGAATTGAAAAAAGGAAAGTCTTAAAGGAGGGCACACGTAGGGGGCACCACTAAAGCCTAAAGTACCATTTCTTCCTATTCCATTGCTTTTCAAGCTTTGTCCTCATCTGCTTTATATTTTCACTTGGCTTCTACACCTCATATGGGCTCTATTATTGTCAAGGGTCACTAACTAACATCGATATTTCCTCAAATTGGATGAAGAAGTTCACTAGTGATCTCTATCAATTTATTCCCTTTTATCCAACCATATACCAAGACAAAGCTAATCTTCTTTACGGAAACATTCCTATCTAGGTCGTAACATAGAGTAATGTTCTTTTTTTTTTAGACTCATCGTCAAATAAATACTTATATTATTTGTGAATCTGATTTACACATTTGATCAATATCAATTTCACTGAATACTTCAAATTTACACAGTTTGAGAAGATAACATTTCTCTCACAACAATTAATTGATTATAGTGACTAAATAATCTCAAAACATGGATCAAATTGGTATTAAATTTGATTAATGATCAAGTGCTTGTGTACTATCTTCACTCATATGATTGGGTAGTTAGAGGCCTCTGATATGAATCCATCTTATGAAAGTTGCACCAACAGATCAATCTCTTACTTCGATTATTGCATTCATAGTGGCTGACATCAGATTGATAAAGTGCCTTATCACAAAAACCATGCGTGGAACACATGGACGGTGAAGATGCAAAATCAGCAATATTATAGTCACATACAATAATCATAGAGTACTTCAAAATGGAAAATGGGTAGTATATATACCAGTACCGGACAGCAAAGTTTCCATGTACTAAAAAAGAAGAAAGCAGCAGCAGCAGAAGAGGGAATCAGAGAGACAAACAAGGCCCAAGGGAATTGAAAAGACAAGGAAAAAAGGAAAGTAAAAGGCTCATCAAAAGAGAAAATTATCAGTGATGAAAATGGTGCAAGATCAAGAACAGATCAGAAAGGGGCCATGGACTGAGCAAGAGGACTTCCAGTTGGTGTGCTTTGTGGGCCTTTTTGGAGACAGGCGATGGGATTTCATAGCCAAAGTTTCAGGTTTGAAGGTGGCGGGAGACAAATAATAGGTATGGTAATCTGGAGATGGTCAGCTTTTGCAAGGAGCTACCATTTAACCAACATATATGGTGGTTTTGTTACTTGTAGGTTTGAACAGAACAGGTAAGAGTTGCAGGTTAAGATGGGTTAACTACTTGCACCCTGACCTCAAAAGAGGAAAGATGACTCCTCAAGAAGAGCGCCTAGTTCTTGAGCTTCACTCCAAATGGGGAAATAGGTTTGACCTAAAAAAAGCATCTCAATTATTAATTCATGTTTTAAGTCATTTGTTTTGTATTATCTAACATTTGAATGGTAAGACTTTAATATGCTATGTTGCTAGACTGTAAATTAGACCAATAAAATCATTTTTAATCTATAAGATTTTGATTTATAGTCTGATAACATAAAAAACCGGAATATTTGTCGGACATCCTAAATTTCAATTATTTTGAATTTTATTTTACTTGATATGGAATGAAAAATTTCTTGCAGATGGTCCAGAATTGCTAGAAAATTACCTGGGAGGACAGACAATGAGATCAAGAACTACTGGAGGACTCATATGAGGAAGAAGGCACAAGAGAAAAAGAGGGCCATTTCTCCCTCATCATCTTCTTCCAATTGTTCCTCCTCATCAAACATCACCACAACTGAAGGAGGAGAAAGCTTTTATGACACCGGGGGAAAGAAAACCAAGGCTTCATCAGGAGGAAAGAAAACTGGAGGAGGAGACGAAGTGAAAGAGGACGAGAAAAGGGAGCAAAGGGAGTACTCACTCGATGATATATGGAAGGACATCAATCTGCCAGAAGTGAGCAGTATTGTACCAGTTTATGATGGCAACCTTTCTTCTTGTCCTCTAATGGCGTCTCCGACGCCATGGGAATACTGTTCCGACTCGCTTTGGAAAATGGATTTAGAAGAAGAGAGTAAGAATATGTTTCTTCCTACACCAAGTGGTGATCACCAATTTCTGTCATGCTATGAATATGGAAAAGCATCTCTAACTGGATAACGATGATGAGGATCATCTTTTCTAAGATTGGTTCATATATGTGAAATAGTGTTAAATTAAGGAAAGCTTCTAACCTGTATAATAACATGGGTCTGATCTGCTGCACCAGCCAGCCATCAGCTGCAGATCACTATGTTTATGCATTGCTGTAGTTCTACCCTCTTTGTCTTGTGTGTTTTTTCAATTTCCAGTGAGGATTGAGGAAAGAGAGAACTTCAAAGCTTACTATCATGTTGGTATGGCATGTTCGTGAAAGTATAGTGTATATGTTTTTAAGGTTTAATTTTGAATCAAATTGGTGTGGTCTACCACCTTTAAATGTTTCTTTCTTGATTTAGCCCTTATTTATATGTTATTATCGAAACTATATGTAAGTTCTTCCGGAAATAGGGAACGGAAAGTATGCAGACATAAAATTTGTCGTTGAAATTGTTCTGACGAAGAAGTTCTAAATACCAAAGTTTTCGGCAATTTCACTCCAATCAAGTGTTTGGTAAATTGGAAATGATACTAGATAATCAGGGCAAGAGAAACCATAAAAAACAAGTTTGTGCACTTAATTAATATCCAAATACTTATATTTACACTCGAATTAAAATAATTTAACCATACATTTATAAAGAATTTTGAATTATGAGCATAAGAACCTTCAGGAAACGAACAAGGTTCTTCTATTCTAGCTTTCCCAGATACCGTTTTGCTTTTACTTTTCCATGAAAATAAAAAGCTACAACTTTTTCTTCAACAAGAAAAGTAGACAAATTCTGGGTATTATGAATGAATTATTTACTAATTAACTGGTTGAAAACTAAGGATTAGCACGTGAACAAAGTGGGGATGAAATGATTTAATTGGGACATCAATTTATAAAAGGACCCAGCATGGAGAAAAACTCCTTTTGAGGAGTGTGGTCCAGGTGGTCTTATTATAAATCCTTTTGCTAATTAAACTAGCTAGTACTTTAGTGGTTATATGTCCAAATCGATTTTCTATAAAATTTGTTTAATTATTCATAGAGTAGTGGTCCATTTAGAACTGCACAAACATATTCTCCAGTAGCATCACCTTGCCATGCGCAAAACCATTTAATATTTCATTTCCTGATGAAAACAAACTCAGAAAGCACTTAGATATATAGAGATCTCCTAATTAATTAATGATCATGGAAATTCACCTCAAATCTTTCCAAGAACACAGTTGGGATTTCTTTACTTTCTTTTTCTTTTTGGAATATAAATCTATAGGCAAAAGGCAAAATCAAACCAAGAACAAAAGGAAAAATCGATTTATTAATCATTTATACATTACATACTAATGGTAAAGATCAAACAAAACAAAGAAAGGTATAAAGAAAGTCCGCCCGGAAAAAAAAAAAATTCTAACAATGAGGTAGGAGTTGGGATTGGAGATCAAGAAGTACCAAGAGTGAACATTTTCGTTATCTTGGATCTATCTTGCAAAATAACAGAGAATTATATGAAGATCTCAGCCACAAAATACAGGGTGGATGGATGATGTGAAATCCCGTTCCTGGATTTCACTGTTATAATCTATGTATTTGTATTATTGAGATTTTAGATTATTTTTCGAGAATTTATTTTGATTTGTTTGAATTTAGATTTTAATTAGATTAGTTACGAAGTTTGAAGTTTGAAAATTAATTATTTAAAATTTGTAGACCGTTCAAGGTCACACGTTATATTTTCGAATAGAGATCGATCTCACGAACGCGTAGGCGAAAACCGTTCGTGAAATGGAGTTATAACGAGGAAATTAGAGACGTTTTAGTTGTTGGGAAATAAATAAAGAAATGTTTAGAAGCTGCCAAGTGGCAGCAAGGGAGAGGGGAGAAAGGACAGAGTGCGGGAGAGAAAAGGTGGGGGGGGGGGGAACAGCCCAATTAGGAAAGAAGAAAAGAAAAGGAAAGGAGAGGAAGGGAAAAGGGGAAGAAAAGAAAAAAAAAAACCGGGTTTCCCTCAACCCGTGACTCGACCCGGTGGATTCTCCTATCTCCGGCCACCTTGGACGACAAGGTTAGTGTCAAAATGACTCTTACCAAGAGGCCAACCGATCCCTCTTCCATTTTCATGTGAAAATTGGGTGGAAATTTGGTGAATTTTGGGTGAAACCATACAAAAGGGGGCGCACGGGTTGGGTTTCATTCCGCCACGATTTGAAGCTACCTTTTCCAATTACCACCACCAATAGACTCCCCTCAATCCCAGGAACAAAGCCCAAGCAGTGGTGGAGGTGTCGGAGCTCATATAGAAGCCGAATAGAAGCACACTCTTCTCTAGGGTTCCGGTGGGTTCATGGAGAATTGAGGCTTTTCCAGGCCAAATTGGCCTTAGCCACATGTATGAAAATTACTCCCCTCATTGAGATCTTCATTTCTGTAAATTTTGGTAATTTTTAAAAATAGTTGAATTTTTTCGGCAAGTCGGGGCGGCCGATCGCCACCCGCGGCGGCGGCATGGCCAGTGGGCCGACGATGTCCTTTTAAGTTCAAATGGATGCCTTGATTTCATAATTGATATTCGTATGACATAATTTGATTGTTTGGACTTAGTTTCATTACGATACCTTACTTGGTTAAAATATGAATCAACGATCCGACCGTTGGATCGTCACCAAACCTTAATGCGTGATAGAACATAATATTTTTGGATCATAGAAACTTACGGATCGCGAATCCGACTTACGGATCTTCCCTAATTGGATTTCTAAGTTTGTGAAATTAAATGTCGACCGCCACTTGAATTTGAAATTGACAGAGATCCGACCGTCGGATCGTAATGAAAATTTAGTATGTGGTTCTAGAAACATAATGTGGACTTTGGGAAGTTACGGATCAAGAATCTAATAGGCGGATCTTCCGGTTTAGATTTCTAGGGTTGTGGACCCTACTCTCGACCATGCTCGATGGTTGACTTTTCAGTCAACTAGCTTGAGTTCTTCTAGCGTGCTGCTGATCTTAGAGTGTGGTTGAGATGTTATGGAGCTTGATGGGCTCATCGTGATGACGTATCTCCTTGATTGACGTGCACCTCGATTTACATACTAATGACATTATATTGTTATATGCTTGTTTATTTTATGTGATTTGACTTGTGTATTGAAATGTTAGTCATATTGAGGGCTAGTAGGAGACCATGACCCTGCTTGGTTAATCCGCGATAAGGGGTCACTAGTGGTCCCGCTTGGTTGATCCGCGATAGGGGACCATATTATTTATGGATCGTGCTTGGTTAATCCGCGATAGGCGATCCTTATGGCTATACATACTTAGGAGTGATCATGTTTGGTTAATCCGCAATGGGTGATCACTACCTAACAGTTCCGTAGGTGTGACTCTGCTTGGTTAATCCGCGATAAGGGGTTGTTGATGCACAAAACTGGAGGGGCCTTGAAACAAAGTAAATCTGATCGTGAATATGCAAGAAAGTAAAGAACACAAGATGTATCGTGGTTCACCCCAATGTTTGGGCTACGTCCACACTGATGTTGATTGTATTTCTCTCTAACTGTATGTATGGGTTACAAGTGTGAGGGGGAGTCCTCTAGAGAAAGAGAGAATTTGAGAGAACTTCTCTGTTTGTGAGAGGATGAGAAGGTGAGAGCCCTTTGGTTGTGAGGGTGAGGATGCCCTTTTATAGAATAAGGGCTCATCCCCTTTTTACATATTTGCCCTTTCATTTATTACATAATTACATTTGAGTCCCCCGAGTATTTATACGAGATCTAAATACGAATGCCCTAAGTATGGTACAAATAGGGGTCATTACCTACTTAGTTATCTTGGTTCTGCTTGGTTAATCCGCGATAGGGGACCATATTTTCTATGGATCGTGCTTAGTTAATTCGCGATAGGCGATCCTTATATCTTGGTATGGCCATACATACACACTTAGAGGTGATCACTACCTAGAGCTATATGATACAGTCCTGCTTGGTATATCCGCGATGGGGGACTGTTATGGGTGATCATGCTTGGTATATCCGCAATGTGTGATCACTACCTAGAGCTAGGATGTGGTCCTGCTTGGTATATCCACGATGGGGGACCATATGTATTCAGGGGTGATCATGCTTGGTATATCCGCAATGGGTGATCACTACCTAGAGTTAGGATGTGGTCTTGCTTGGTATATCCGCGATGGGGGACCATATGTATTTAGGGGTGATCATGCTTGATATATCCATAATGGGTGATCACTACCTAGAGCTAGGATGTGGTCTTGCTTGGTATATCCGCGATGGGGGACCATATGTATTCATGGGAGATCATGCTTGGTGTATCCGCGATGGGTGATCATTGCCTGCACGACGAGATTATGCCTATGGTTCTGCTTGGTATATCCGCGATGGGGGACCATACGCATTCTAGAGGAATGATAATTAGTTGTACTTGGTACATTGGATAGGCGATCATATTCAGTTTGGTTCCGTTGAGTGGTCCGGAACCCGAGATTGTTGGATTTCGTAAAGTGGTCTGAAATCCCATTATTTGGAGAAGTAGGCTTGGCCTAACTGGGTCACTCTAGCCTTAGTTTTATATATATTTGTGTCAATGGTTTCGAGAATCTTGTGAATTGAGTTAGAAAAAATGTTGGACGTCTGGGTGACTCCTTCGGGATTTCTACGATTCGATTATGATTTAATAAAGTATGAATTTAGAAGATGTGGAAATGATTGTTAGTATTTTGATCAAATTAGTTAATTAATGTGGCTAGAGAATGGTTTGTGTTTCGTCAGTTATTTAATATGATATATGTTGTGAATTGCGATATCATGTTGAGACATAATGATTTATTTGTTGGATGGAAGAGAAATCGTGATTCTTCATGGGGGTTTGCTATGTAGCCCTAAGTCCATAAATTTTATGTTGGTCAGGTTCTAATAAATGATTGAAGAATGCTATGCTTTTCTGCTTGAAC
This sequence comes from Malus fusca, assembly GCA_035220775.1. Taxonomy (NCBI): domain Eukaryota; kingdom Viridiplantae; phylum Streptophyta; class Magnoliopsida; order Rosales; family Rosaceae; genus Malus; species Malus fusca. Next base: position 8,881,830 of record CM069069.1, read on the forward strand.
TCAGTGTGATACATGTCTGATTTTGTGAGTGACTAACTACGAATGGCTTGATCCCAAATGAGGGTACGTAAGCAGTCTAACGAGAAGGTTAGATGCAGCCATAAAGCTTACGAAAAATTATTATGAAAATTGGACCTTGAGTGGTCTTATTTCATGTCCTAGAGGCGGGGTATATTGGATGTTTGAGTATTTAGTGACGTCACGTGGCGATCTTGGGCATAGGTTGGGATCAGGGCATGACAAATGAAGTGGAAGAGTGCATCAGATATGTTGTGCGTCGTATACCACTAAAGCTGAAGGAAAATTTTATAGGATGGCAATAAGGCCAACGATGTTTTATGCACGGAATGTTGGGAGGTCAAAAAGCAACACGTGCAAAAAATGAGAGTAGCCGGAATGAGAATGCTTTGTTGGATGTGTGGGCACACGAGAAATGATAAGATGAAGAACGATAATATATGAGGTAAAGTAGGTGTGGCCACTATTGAAGATAAGATGAGAGAAATATTAAGGGTACAAGTCAGCAAAACAGTTACAAATGCAGTTAGTAATACATATAGTAAAGTTGTTAGTATTTGGTTAAAGTAGTTAGGATTTCTCTTATAAAAACAGTATGTGTAATCTTCATTTAGTCAGTTAATACAAATCATATTTCTCTCTCTAAAACTCTCTGTGTTCATCTTTATGTAATCATCATTTCTTCTTGATTTTCCCTTCAATTCCCAAACATTGCAATGTAGTTAACATGGTATTAGAGCCACCAGGCTCACGCCATGGATTCTGGTGGTTCCGTTTTTTATTAGATTTCATCTTCTAGTTGTATTTTCTCTTCAGATTTTCTTTAGAAATTCTGTCAAGTTCTTCGGTGCTTCCGTGATCATCCTGTAACTTCTAGGTTGATTTTCTGTTCTTGAATTCGGGAATTTTTAAGATTTTCATCAAGTTCTTCACCTCGAAAGAAGATGGAATGTCAAATAAATGTCGATGCTTTGGGAGGAAGACGACGACCATTGTTCCTTCACCACCGCCGACCGCACCACAGTCAAGCGTTGTCTTTGGGTCGTCTTGTCGTTCATGACCTTCGACTCTCTGTAATCCGTAAAAATCGCCCCATCTGCTTTCGATCTAGGGTTGTTGATACTATATTCCATAGTTCTGTACCTAATGGTCTGCAATATTTCCATGCGAAGGTCACTGCATTGGAGCACTTATTGGCTTATAATGCTTCTAGTCATCAATTTATGGTGTTTTTTCTTCAGCGCTTTCGATATTGTCTGTGAATTTGATCTGTGCTCTGCTATCTGATGTGGAAGAAAGTTTAGACCTTTGTGTAGTCCAAGTGTTTGTCGAAATGCCCAGCTTAGAATTTTCATGTGAAGGTTAAGTTTTTCAGCCACTTCTTCTAAATTTCTTACGATGATTTTTCAGTATTCTGTAAATCAATTAGTTTGTTGTTGTGGGCATGAAGTCATTCAGTTGATATGTTGAGTATTAAAGAGCTCAGAGCCATCTTTCTTGTTAATCTTTTATGGGTTCTTCCAGTTGTTTGTGAAAGATTCTTCATTGTGTCAAGATCAATGCTTGTGATATTTGGGATATTTGGATTCAAGAATATTCGTCATTGCTGGATTGTGCAATTTGTATGGTAGTGTCCAGTTTTTTCTATGCTTCACTGATATTCTGCAAGTTTGTTGGGTTTGATCTTTATGTAACTCTTGATATATTTGGAGAAATGGGTGTGAATTCTTGCATTCTGACATGTACAATTTTGTGGTTGTTTAGATTATGGTTTGTGCCAAAATGAGAAGTGTAATGTTTGCAAAGATTGTCCAAAGTGCTTTTCCTTTCACAATTAAGAATGAGTCATTTGTGAAAAATGTCCTGCAAAAGAAGAAAATTGCAATGGATGAGTTTCTGATGTCAGAAAGTTTGACTTTACGACATGGAGTTGAAGAGTTTATTGATGATGCATACAAGGAAGTAGTACTTGTTGTTGTACTAACAACCCATAGTAAGAGTGGGAATCAAATTGCCAGATCAATTGTTGAAAAGCTTGGCGAGGCAAAAGTTTCAAAGCTAAAAATGCATCTTATTAAGGAGTTTGTGCAGTATATTTCCTTTCACAGCTTATAATGTCGAGTCTAACCAACTCAGTTGTTAGCATGAATCTACAGTAAGTCCGATTATACGATGAAGTTTGAAGAAGTTGTACATGGTAAATCCCACGAAGGGTAATTTCGTGATGTGAATAGGTAAATCCCACGATGGGTAGAATAAGTTGTTACCGGTAAATCTCACGAAGGGTAATTCCGTGATGTGAGTAGGTAAATCCCACGAAGGGTAATCCTACATAGATGTTGATTTTCTGTTATTGAAATTGTGAAGGCCGATGCCATTGTTAAGAGTAATTGTTTTTTGGTAAAATCCACAAAGGGCGATCCTGTGGTACTATAGTTAAGGCCGATGCCACACTATAGTTTGTTAATTTTCTGTTTTTAAAGGCCAAAGCCAATGTTAAATGAAGTTGTTGACGGTAAATCCCACGAATGGTAATCCCGCAAGAAATTGTTATAACCAGCATAAGGGTGTGTTACAACTTTATAAGAGGCTATTCGAGGCTGAAGTTCTTTGCACATCTCAGCAACACAGCCATTCTTCCACATCTTGAAATCAGGGCTTGCAAAATTTGTGAAGGTTGTCACAAGAGCAATGTCAGGATTAGCTGAGAACACTCCACTACCAGGATTGCCTATTGATTTGAGAGGAAAAAGAGCATTCATTGCCTGTGTGGTTGACTCTCAGATTCAACTTCTGCTTTTGAAATAGGTTCTGATATTGCATCATTGGTTGGGAAATAAGGCAGATTATCTCTACAATGGGCCCAATCTCCAATTCAATTTTTGTTTTGAATTGTGTTTTGGCTAGTTGTTGCAGGACATATTCTAGCTTTTCCATGTCATTGCAGCTATGAAGATCAAGCAAATGTCTCAAATTGCAAGACTCAACAGTCTATTTCATACTCACATTGCTGCAATTGTGTTATGTTTTATGGTTTAATATCAGTGATTGCAGATGTTCTTCCAATCTAAAACTGGGTTTCCCCGGTTGAGATTGAAGGGGAGTATTAAGGGTACAAGTCAGCAAAATAGTTACAAATACAGTTAGTAAGGTTGTTAGTATTTGGTTAAAGTAGTTAGGATTTCTCTTATAAAAATAGTGTGTGTGTATCTTCATTTAGTCAGTTAATACAAATCTTATTTCTCTCTCTAAACTCTCTCTCTCTCTCTCTCTAAAACTCTCTGTGTTCATCCTTCTGTAATCATCATTTCTTCTTGATTTTCCCTTCAATTCCCAAACATTGCAATGTAGTTAACAAGAAAGTCAGTTAATAAGATGATTTGGACACGTGAACCGAAGACCTAAGAATGCTTCAGTTAGAAAATGAGACTACGAGATGAAGGCTCAGGGCAAAAGGGGTAGAGAAAAACCTTGGAAGACTTTGAAAAAAGACTAAAAAAATACGAAGTACTTAGAGCTATCGGAAATTTATTGTTGTTGTTGTTGTAAAAACAATCAATTAGCAACACTGATTACCTTTCCAACAGTTAAAAGTTAAGGCCACTAAAAGTTAATACAAGACAATAACTACCGGAAAATCCTTGTGCTCTACCCTGAATTAAATTTCCTATTACTCTAAAGCAACCACATGTTCTTTGTCAAATATATCTTTATATTATATTTCCTTTCTATCCAACTTTAGCATTTCACTGGATTGCACATCAGATTTGGTAAGAATTGTAGAGATATTAACATTATCTTTTTTATAGTGCCTATATGTGATATCCGAATCTGCTTGTTCCAGTTAGTCAATGTCCAGATTGAAGTTAAATAATTGATCATTTCCAGTTATGGTTCCACGTATACAATCAATCTGCATCACCTTTGTAGTGCCTACTTAAAGTACTCATCTTTCCTTTTTCTTTATTCAACAAACCGAAAAGTACACAAAGTAGTCATGCACAAGATGATCAAAACCAACACCAAAGGAAGAAAACAACTATTTGGGTTAATATTTGGCCCGAACAACAACAGTATGAAACGAATATGGCATCTATTACAAACTGCATAACAGCTTAATATCAAGGAGAAAGCCTATTTATATCTACTTTACTTTTAATTTTCTCAAAGATATATACTTCCATCTATGTGTGTTGCACTTCGTGGTGAAAAGTGAAAACCTTATTACTATCGCTTTTCAACCACATTAAACTTGATAGCTTTGCAGGCTAATTTGACAACAATATTTAGGCTTTTCTTAGAAATGTAGAAAGTATTTGAAGCGCTCCTTAAAAGAAAAGCACGTGCGCGTGCACATGCATATTTAACGTTTTCCATCAAACATTGTCAGAATCACTTTTAGTAATCTGAAAACGTTTTTAGTTATTTTAAATACTTCTAAACAACCACAATATGAGCCAATTGGTATCAACATCCCAAATGTTAATACTTACAATAATAGATCAATCATGCAAAAATTTTGTTCCATCCATTCACTGAATATATGATCTATGGTTTCAATTGAAGAATAGCTTTGAAAAATAAGGGTTTAGGGCTACCGATTTAGAGCAGCAGATGTCCGATGGTGTTCCAAACTTCCAAGTTTATGAAAGTATATACTCCTGAGTTAGAAGAGATTGTCCAGATAACTGAATCAACCAACGGAGAATGAATAGAATACATAGGCACAGCCACATAAATAAGGGAAGACGAAGTGGTATTTATGCACCATTTTTAGCTTCTCACATACTTTTTATATTTATGACCATCGAATTGGATAAATCAAATAAAATCAAGATTCATGATTAATCAAGAAATATAAGATGTTAATAAAGGTGTGCCAAAATCACTTTCTCATCAATAAACATCGACCAACTGCACGGCAAGATTCATAAGGAGGGTATATGGACTAATAATTGAGACTCCAGCCCATCAAGTAGTTGCTGAAGCCCATAAATATCCTTGACCCACTTGGGCCCAATCCAAAGGGATAACCCAACCACCACCATTATCTCCCGCCACGTAATTCTTTTTTGTTTTTTTGAATACATCGATACTTTTACACTATGAGGATAGAAGTTCGGCTAAACCACAAAATGAGTAATTTAATTAGGTATCAAATTTGTCATCCACGATATTTGAATCTAAGATCTCACACTTTTAAGTGAAGATGAATATTGAGTGGCACCACGCGAATTCTTAGTCCCAACTGTTGAAATTCGGAAAGGCAGAAATGGTAAAGCTAATCCAAATCCGATCTCTATCTCTAGGCCTACAACTCCCTTCAGGCCACTGCATGGTAAAACCCCCTCAACACTCAAAACCCCACCTCCCCAAATTGAGGTCTGGTGCCGAGTGGAGTGGTGTTGCCTCGGATGCAATGGGCAGGAAGGGCGCATTTTTTGTATGTTGTGCGCCAAACCCATGAGGTTTTCTTCCTTTTCTTTCTCTCCTTTTTATCTGTTTGTTGTTTTAGTTTCAGTTTAAGCACTAAAAACACTTATGGGTTTGATTATTTGAGATATGATGAGCATTCTGTGAACATGTTACATGGTGAGAGAATGATGAAAGGGATGTTTGTTTAAGCATGGACTTGAAAGCATATTATGGCTATTGTTATGGATTTCAAGACCCCAATCCCAAATTCCCGAGATCAAGTAAAGTTGCTAGATAAGATAATTTAAGGATACTAGGTAAAGATCAATAACATATATACTTTAAATCAGTATTCTTTATGCGGTTCAACCCAAACTGGGGTAATCCAGTGACCATGATTTGAACTAAAGGAAGAAGGATAAAAGTATCACAATGAAGAACGTATAGGTTCTTCCTCGTGCAAGTATAATCTTTTCCTGTCCCTTGCATTCAATCAAGAACACTGAATGTATCCCAACCTGACTGGCTATCTAATCTGTGGAGAAAACTTATGCACGAGCCTTCACACATCATGATATCCAGGTTCTAATATTCCACATATATCTTTAAGAACTTTGGTAAGAAATATAAAATATGGTTCTGGTAAAAGCCTACAAACCTTTGTTGCCAGTCGTACTTTCTAAAGCTATAGTTTACAAGGTTGAATCTGCAGATACTTGCTCAATCAATTGTAGGCTTTCTAGCATGCGATGTAATCAGATTCATTTTCACTTGAGAAAAAGTACGCAAAGAGAAATCCTAGGTTCTGTAGTTCTGCAGAAGTGCTTAGTTCTTGTGAACTTGTATGAACATTTATGAGGTCTGTTCCTTGTGCACAACTAATTGCGGACCATAATTTTGAGCATTTTGTAGGTCCAAGAGTTGCCATGTAGTCTTCATAACTTTTGTTGCTTGGAGCTTAAGTGAGGTAATTTGGTTTAATATTTATAATGCAATCAAATTTTGTTTAACTAAATAGCGTACTTCAAATTATGATCACAAACCTGTATGCAGGTTATTAGGTATCCACATTATGCTTTTAATTGCACGGGTAGCTGTCCATCTTGGATTACCTATCTCAGGTTCTACTCTTTCTCATTATACAATACAAGCAGAAGAGGATTTTATTTTCAATTATATTATTTTTGTTTTCAACTAGGTACACTGCATTCATTGTCTTGTATCCTCCAGGGATGACTGGTGAAAGTAAGTTCATAGTTTCCATTAGTCTTGGGTTTTGATTTTTGGTTGCATGTACGAGTCCCCCTCCCGTTCTCCGTTGATTTCTTTCTGTAAATGGTCGGTGATTACCATGCAGCCTGGCTTATGTACCAAGCACTTCCTTTTATAAAGAAGAAAAGCCTCTCCTCAGATTTCTCCGCTGGCCTTTCTTTCAGCTATTATAACTTTCTGAGGGTATGTTCTGATTTTTTTCCACCATGATATGTTGCTTCTTTCCACTTTTCCAAGTAGGCACTCATGGTAGAGAACAGGTCCAAAACTTTCATATATTTTGCTGACTAATTTTGCACTTAGGAATATTTTCTCAACATATATATGAAGCCTTCAAGTCTAAGAAAAATTCTAGTAACCTAGGATAATTTGGTAGTTCGTCTGCTCTGCTTGGATGTGGTTGGGTTTCGATTAGTAGGTTTTTGTTGGGAAATATAAATTGAAGTGAGTTTCAAATTTTTGCACAGTTTATGAATTCTTAAACTTACCTTATTTCCTCTGTATTTATGCTTAGTGCACATAGTTATTGCGCTTCCATGTTAACCGAGAAATGATGGACTCAGAAAATATTTACCAGTTTCTTTGAGGTTTTGGGGTGAACCGCCAATTTGAAACCTGGGTTTGTGTTGGAGTTACACTACTAGGATATCTTTTTATTAATCAAATTTCCCCATAAAAGAAAGAAAATATGAAGTCCATAGTAGGATCTCCCATTTCAAAGTTTGTATTGCCAAGACCTTCCAGTGTCAGATCTGTCCAGGAAAGGTGCCATGGTTTTCTTGGTCCTCCAGTAAGGCGCCTCTATAAATATATACTCTTTGAATCTGCCATGTGGTTCCTTCAGCAAATGTTTTAGTCTTCAATGCACATGTATCAGAAACCATGCAACAAGGGGAAACATCTTCTATTTTCTATCAATGCCTTAACTAATGTTTCAGTTATTGTTAGCTTTTATCATTGTGATTAATATCATTGGATTCTTCTTATTCAGGTTTTGCTTGTCTGCTACCTATTCCTCTTGAGTATATTAACTGTTGGAAGTAGATGATGTTTTGGCACTTGATGCGTTGGATTTCTGATGCACGTAGTAGTGGAATTGTAGCTTAAAAATTGTTATCCCTCTACACAAAAGTGTAATCTAGTTAAAGTTCTATATGTGGTCCGTCCTAAGTGTTGTTTTAAATTTATGCATAACTTACTCATGATACATGTTCCCACTTCTTCCCCCTTGTCTTTCACTTTTGCGATCAAAGTCCCTTGCCTGTGGATGGTTGGACCAGATAGAACCAGTATCAAGGAAGCAGCCCTACAGCCTCTTGTTTAGGTTGGATGTTTGGACAGTATGCCAACTAGCAGGTATGCTTTTAATCTAAGTGTACATTTTTATTATGGTCCGCCAAAGCTATCTCTATGTGCGTAGTTCACCCTAGCATCTACGATTAGCATCTCAAAGTGTACTCTCTCACACACACATAGTTCACTGTGTACATTATGTAAACGCATGCTACAAACTACCGTGGACGTTTTGGAGTTTACCATGTAAACACTCGTGTCATTTGTATGATTATGATTTCACCATCTTAATCTCGTCGATCCAATTCTGTGCATCAACAGTTCTGTGTCATCTTCTTGCCTATTCCATGGCAGATAATATAATTACTCCTTTTCTGCAGGCCATTATTTACTCAACGACATAATCACAATTACCTTTTTCCACTCAAGTTACTGTTTCAAACCACCCCGCCCCCCCTTTTTTTTCTTCCCTCCTTCCCTCCCTCTCTTTTACTGTACCAAATCTTTGGTCTCTTTCAAGATCTGTTGTCGTCTTGTCGTGGACATTGTCCCTTAGCTTTTAGTTATTGGTTGCCAATGTTGTAGTTGGTGTAATAGGACAACTGGCTCTGTCTCTTTTCTCTAAGCTTCCTGTTGAGTGCTTTGGCTTGCAGGTTATAGGGTGGATTGTAGTCACGGATCCATGAGCTGGACTCTTACTCAACAGCCACTCTATAGAGACCACAAAGTTGCCAAATTTTGGTACTTTTGTATTTGAATTTTGTGGCCAAATTGTGGCTCATATGTCATTGGTGAAAAAACTCTTACTTTTAACCTTGTTAATAAGCTCGTTATCAGTCATAGTCAAAATCGAACTGTACGTCTAAATTCCAAGGTTCTAAAAGACACTAGGCACTAGTCGGACGGCTGGCTGGGGCCTAGCGCCTAGACGGACTAGACGGATTTAAGTAAATCTATTATATTTCGTGTGAATAAGTGTCTGCTTATACTTAAAATATATATAATTTCATCATAAACTACAAAATAGAATAACATATATATTATGAAGTACTAGAACATAATGAAAACATGGGGACCAAAGATATAATGTGTGTTCATTTAAGTATGCAATAAGTCTCTTACAATTTATTAAAAAAATAAAATGCAAAATTAAAGTTATATATTGTTTGTCTAATTGAGTCGCGACCTAGGCGGGTTTAGGCAAGTGCCTAGGCGGGCGCCTCAACAGGTCTTAGCACAATTTCTTAATTTTCAAACGTCTAGGCATTAATCGGGGAGGTGGTCAGTCATCTAACGCCTAGGTGGAGCCTAGGCGGCGCTAGACGGGGATTTTTAAAACAGTGCTAAATTCTAACTTAATTTGCTCATGTGCGCGCTACGTGCAAGGGTAGAAAGGTCATGTTAAACATTGAAGCTTCTTTGACGCTTGAATTAGTCTTGGAAGGACTCTTTTATTCTTATAAGTGATGCACGCATTATTTGAGATTGTTAAGACATGTAACTACAACGGTATTATTAGGAGTTTTTCCGCCACATTAGATATATAACCTACACCACAACAATGAGGACCTTCATGACACTGGTGCGCCATCATTGTAGCATCATGTACCAAAAGTACATTGAAATGTCACAGTAACGGTGTGTTCGAGTCATGAGAGTTGCTCTCCACTACCTAAAGCATCTGCTGCCCGCACATCCATCTTTGTTGTCCAAAAAGGCCAGTCTGTATTCTCTTAATTAATAATTAGCTGACTAATTAGCCTTAATTTTTTTAATCAAACGCATGCATGCCACTTTCCACCTAAAACGTTTTATTTTCTTCTCAAAAACTGAACACCAATGAACAGAAAACAAAACAATACAACTTACACATCAAATTCAACAATTAACAATATCCAAAACACAAAACGTCACCAAACCACCACCCATTTCATCAACTTGAACTGAAACGAAAAAGAGAAAAAAGAGGAGAAATATCTTAGTAGTCTGTGGTGGGGAGCTGCTCGTGGGTGTCTGGGGCGATGAAGATGAGCTCGTAGACGACGGCTGCAATGGCAGCGCCGATGAATGGTCCGAGCCAGTAGACCCAGTGGTTGTCCCATGTCCAGCTGACGACAGCTGGGCCGAAGGAAACTGCGGGGTTCATGGATGCACCGTCAAAGGCACCGGCAACCAAGATGTTGGCACCAACAATGAAACCAATGGCAATGGGTGCAATGGTGCCGATGCTGCCCTTCTTGGGGTCTACGGCGGTTGCGTACACGGTGTAAACCAAGCCGAAGGTGATCACAATTTCGAGGACCACAGCGTTCCATACTCCGACACCAGACGATAGGGAGAAAGCAGATGTTTCCTGCATCAAATCAATTAACATGTTATAAAAATTGGTTGTTCGATTGAAAGTGTTAATTAGGGACGATGGGTTAGTGGCATACCATACCACCGGTAGCAAGCTTGAGGAGCAAGCAAGCAATGACGGCTCCAATCAACTGGGCGATCCAGTACAAGATAGTCCTGACGAAAGTGATGTGGCCACCAATGAAGGCACCGAATGTGACGGCAGGGTTAACATGCCCGCCGGAGATGTTTGCGGCGATTGAAACAGCGACAAAAAGGGCGAAGGCGTGCGCTAGGGCAGCAGCTACTAGGCCGGCCGGTGTGGTTGATGCACTGTCAGTGAGCTTGTCTGCCAAAATTGAAAACACAAGATTAAGCAATGCGCACTACAACATAATAACCAAATAAATAAATATTTTTTTGCTAGAACAGATTTAAAATATGACAATATAATGTGTTTTGAGGGAATGTTACGTAAAACAAAGTGGAAAATAAAAATGGTGACTTTAACACAGATTCGTAAGATTCCTGTTTGAAATATATAGTTCGGATTCATAGTCTGACAATAAATATATATAATGTATTTGAACAACCATCACATAAAACGAACGGGAAATGGAGAGGGTGACTTACTGAAGGCCATGCCAGAGCCTTCACCAGCAAAAACAAAGATGAGGACTGAGATGAACTCAGCAAGAGCTGCTTTCAGAGCATCAGCCTGACCAAACTCAGCTGTGCTTCCCAGTGCAATTCTGTTGATCGCCATTTCGACTTTCGACTTAACCAAAAAGCCTTTAGACTGTCGCAAGAGGAAAATAAGCTGCTTTTGCTCACAGTGTTTTAGGTTAGTGTCATAGTGACAGTTATATATAGGGGTTCCTAATGACAACGTAAACACGATGCGTGACCGGACTAGCCGGTTTCCATCCGGTGACACCGGAAATTCAACGACATGTACAATTGGCGACCACCTGTCATTGTATGGGTGGGCTAGTAGGCGGCCCTCCAATCTGCTCTCATCTTGCCACGTGGACGGCTGATGTGACTTGGAAGCTAGACTGATCAGCAATGATGGAGAAGTTTGATCACGTTCACCGGCCAATGTTTTGCCTTGGCGCCTTTGCGGTAGTCGGTCCTCCCCAATGATTGCTGTCATTTAGACCGACCAATATTATTTTATTTATAATTTTGTGGCTAAGTGTGATTAGTTGGTGCTGGCTTCACTTCTTGTCTTTTATCATGCACTAATTATCCAACAAAAAAGAATTATCAACGTAATTATAGTGATTAAATTCATTTTCCATTGAAGTTAAGTTAGAGCAATATTGCATTGGTCAAAATGCGTGATCCTTCAAAGTTCAAACTCAATGATTTACTTATTTCCTACATTGTATTGTTTTGTTGTTGTTGGGTACATTGCTAAATTCAAATAAACACGAGTGAAGGCTATTACTCCTACTGGCCGGTTATTCTACTTGTATTGTTTTAAGAATTTCTATGAAAGCTCTTCTTGAGTATAACTGTCATGAGGGCGAGATGTTTGATAAAGTCCCAAAAAATTAAGGTAGGATAGTTGAAGGCAAAACGTAGACTTTTGAACTATTGAGCAAGAATGTGAAGAGTGATGCAAACCTGGGGTAGGTCATGTACTTAGCACGAAAACTTCATAAATTCTTTACTGATTGAGTACGTATAAGGTCAAAAGGGAAAATGATGCAATTGTAAATGTTGGGATAATTGTTTTCTCTCCGAAAGTTACAAGAGTTTGATTGCAAGTGAAATTACTTGTAAATAAACAAGTTGATGGTAACATTTATGTGAAGATATTTCAATAAAAAAACAAACAAAATGCTTTACAACGAAGCATCTAATTATCATATAAATTGATGTGATTAATACATTCAAATTGGGGGCCGCGGGGGAATTAGAATTGGTATATTCTTTAGGGTTAGGTTGTAGTGCATATACATGATTTTTCTCTAATCCATTGTTAAAACGAAAAGGACGAACTATCAATGTCATCTGATAATGAGTAGCAAATAAGCAAATTACATCGTATTCTCATGGGATTACCAAAAACTTGGAGATCCAACTACAAGAAGACAAGTAGTCTGATACAATATGCTTTGTTACATGTTACTTTTCATTATTTTCATGGGAATTGGCTTACATGACATTCTGATTAGAGAAATGCTAAGGAGATTCTCTCAAAAGTGAGACTTTTCATGAACTCTTAGTCAGCTTATGTTTTTGGCACAATTCTCATGCCAACATTATAGAAATTGTGTAAAACATATGAGATGCTGAAAAGTCCAAAAGAATCCTGCTTTGAGAGAGTCTTAGAAAGTATAAAATATAATTTGGCCTTATATTAATAGGAAAACTAATGAAAAGTCTAAAAAAACTTCCCTTTTAATGAAAAGTTATTTTTAAAGGTATAGTGAATATCACTAGAGAAAGGTATAAATGTGGTTTTTCGTTAAAAGTGAACAGTACCAGGAGTGTTTTGTTAAAACTCCCATTATTAATAGCATGGTCGATTAAAATAGGGGTGGTCAAAAATCCGTCAAACCAACTAAATCAAACAAATTCGATTAGTTTAATCCAATTCATCCAAAACCTATGGTTACTTTTGACTTTGTCTCTCCTGCTTTTTGAAATCCATTGAGTTTATCATTGATTGATGTTAACAAGAAGGGTGACTTACGGCCTAATATTTGGGTTTTACATTCTCCAGCTTGTTGCTCCCCTTCTGTGATTTCTTCTACAAGACAACAAATTACTATTTAGGCTTTTGATGGTGTCCTTTCTCAGTTCACTATTGTTTATGCGGTTATTACTTCCACCCGACATCGAGAATGATGGTGTGATCTTTTGGATATTCGTTCTTATACTACTGTACCTTGGATGGCAATTGGCGATTTTAACACTATTCTTGGAGCTCATCAACGGATGATTGTTTGCCAGCTCGAACTTGTTGTGAGGATTTCTGCAATATTACTGAGCTTTGTGATTTTACTCATATCGCCACTGCTGGTACTTACTGTACCTGGGCTAGAGGTCGAGGTGTTCATGGTCATATGGAGAGGCGTCCTGATACATCTTTATGTGACACCCGTTCGCTAGAGTTATGGCCTCACACTAGTTGTGCTGCTTTGCCAAGAGTAGTCATTGGTCATGATTGTTCAGCCTCGATTATTTTACCAGGAGCCCTAGGCCTTTTCGGGTTCAATCTATGTGGACTTGGCAGTCTATAATTGCATATTGTTGTCGCATGTTTGTTATGTTGCAGAAGCTTAAGGCCTTAAGCATTTTCTTGGGGGTTTGAAATTCTCACGTTTTTGGTGATGTTCATTAGAATGTCACTATTGCTAAGGAGAATTTTAGGAATATTCAAAATATTATTGCTTCCAATTGGCTTACTCAATAGAGGTTCCGAACCCGAGTCAAATGGCTTACTAAGGGTGATCGTAATACTGCTTTTTTTCATGCTTATGCCCGTGTTAGGTCTTCATCTTAAAGAATTGCTACTCTAATGGATGGTGATACTATGCTCTGTTCTCCGACTGATATTGTTGATCATGTGGTAAATTTTTATCAGTCTTTATATAATTCTTCCTTCACTCTTTCTAGAATTGATGATGCATGTAGTGTAATTCATCTTATGGTTAGTGAGGAGGAAAATTCAGTCCTTTGTTCTCTACCTTCAGTTGACGAAATTAAAAGTGTAGTGTTATATATGGACCCTTCGAGTGCACGGGGACCGGATGGTTTTTCTAGTTCTTTAATGTTATCGGTCTTGTTGGGATATTGTTGGTTTGGATGTTATTGCTTTTGTGCAAGACTTTTTTAAACGAAGTTGGTTATATCTCGATGCTAATTGTAACTTTGTGTTCCTTATTTCGAAAGTTGAAGGGACTACTACTATTACTCACTATCGTCTCCTCAACAAGCATCTTTTCTAAGAGGTAGACATATTTCTGATTGCATTGGCTTAGTTTCTAAAGGGTTCAATTGACAAAAAGGCTTTTGGTAGTAATGGGGGCATAAAAGTGGATATTGCCAAGGCTTTTGATACTTTAAACTGAGATTTTCTTCTTCATGTTATTTCCAGTTTTGGTTTTTCTCGTGCTTTTGTGGACTGGATTCATATCTTATTACAGTCAGCTCGTCTTTCATTTCTAGTAAATGACACCCCACATAGACTTTTCTCTTGTTTGCAAGTTGTTCGTCAGGGAGATCCTATTTCTCTACCCGTTTTTTGTCTTGCGGAAGAAGCTCTTAGCAAAGGTTTAACCTTACTTTACTCCACTAGACAAATTATTGCAATTTTGGCTCCAAAGGGTTGTTGCCTCCTACTCATGTGTTGTATGCAAATAATCTTTTTATTTTTTATTGCGAAAATGCCCGATCTCTTATCTACCTTCACAATTTCTTAGATATGTATGCATGCGTCTAGGCAATTTGTTAATGCTAATAAGAGCACCTTTTACCTTGGGTCCATCTCTTCTCGTCGCAAAGCTCATATGGAGAGACATCTTGTTTTTCGTTTGGGTATGCCTCATTTTACTTATTTGTGTGGACAGACAAATTAATGTGCATCCCATTTTACAAGTTTGTCATCCTTCACTATATGTGTTTTTCCTTTTTTCCTAACCTACTACTTTTGGTGCTCTGCAACTTGTTTTGCAGGTTTAGACCTTCTAGGTTTTTCTTTAGAGGAGTTTAGGATTGACATTCCCCCTACCCCTTATTTTCTTAAGGGTCAGGTTTATGTCCCACCTCCAAAAAAAAAAAAAAAAAAAACTTATTTTCTTGTATTCTTATTTGTTTTCTTAAGAGGGATCAGGTTTATGTCGCATCTCTTTTATTGTATTTTTCACTTTATTATTCCTCCTTGTATTATGAGTAATTAAGATTTATGTTCCCCAACTAAATGCAACTTCTTTTTTCTGATTCAATCAAATTTCTCTCTTATCTTTGAAATTTTCTGAAAAAAAAACCTTTTCGCTGAATTGAACCAAACTGCAACTAATTTGATTTGGGTCAGTTTAGTTTATTAATTGGAAACTGTTCCTAAACTACTAACGTTAGCTGTATACATTTCTTGGCACTTAAAATCTTTTCTTATGGCTCACACATTGATATTTTTAATATCTAAAGCTAAATTCCCTAAATCATTCGATTTTGACGTTTCTATCTAAATTCACCATCTTCAATAGCAAGAAATTTTCTCTACTATTATTCAACATATGGTATGGATTTCTCTTTGATATAGAGTACAGAAGAACTCTTTAAGTGCTTATGAAGAAAAAAATGATCGAACCGAACAACCAAACAGGTTACTGAATGGCGTAGTTTGAATCCGTTATACTACTAGCTAGTTTGAACCGTAAATCAAATCAATACGAACCAAGCAAGATGTTAAACTGATTTGGTACCGAACCAAACTCGTTCACACTCATCCCTAATTAACAATTTGCTACTTGTTAAAAATAAATAAAATGGCGTCACATGTTATGTGATTCAAAATGGTAGGGGCGGTAGAATATGTGGCCATCTTTGTTGTTGTGCTCTTCAAATGCCATTCTTTGTTGTTGTGCTCTGCTGTCATATGCTATATATATATTATAATTCCGCAACTACTACGCTTTGTACCATGACATCTCTACTAATTATTTTGTGAACGTGTGGGGGAAATTTAGAATATTAAAATTATATTAAGTGGGTAATGTTGGAGATGAACTTAAAATTTGTCTCCACTTCAACATGTAAATTGGTATAAATTAATCATTAGATTATCAAGCCGACCACAATGATATGTATGAGCCATTAAAAAATCTAAAAGCACATAAAATGAGCAAGAACATGACACAAATCCTCAAATTTAATTGTGCACATTTTCATTCGTATTTATATTGTCTGCGAATATATATGATTTGAGCTCCATTCCTTTTTATTAAAACAAAGTCTCCCTCACCTTCCCTTTTTCTCATAATTTTCAATCTTATCTGTTGATTATTTTATCTAAAAAGGACGGCTCACGATCACTAATCATAATTAAAATGCTAAATCCTTTTTAGTTTATAGTTTTTTTGGATCAGATCTAAGTTGAATTCAGAGAGCCACAGAGTTTGGTGGTAGAGGTGAGTTGTAAACCCTAATAACCAAATTCGTTTGAGGCATGCAGCTAGTAAATGCCAGATTTTGGATGCATGTTTTGTATTATATATGGATTAACAATGACTAGGATCACATGCAGGTGCTAGAAGGTTTTATTTTTCCCCAGGTTGGAGAGATTTCCTTGGCATCTTAGCAGTTGGTTCCTATTCGATAACATGCCTTTTTTTAGATTGTCATGTTAGACTAATCAGTGAAATCATTGTTTAAAACTAGTTAATCCTTTTTAGCATATCCTTTTTATCGATGCTAATTTGAGTAATGTTAGGGGCAATAAATTTTTATGGATGCTAATAGTCACTTGTTAATTCTACCATCGGCCCAAATATTAACCAAAGTTGTGCTAAAAAATAAAGGGCAGCTAAAATTTTCACCTTTCTAGTTTAGCAAACTAACACTAAAGACAAAAAAATTTACACCATTGGTTATTTTTTAGTAATTTAACAGTCAAGTTAATCTTTGGTTTTCAGATATAGCACTCAGTTACGTATTTTTTTTCTTTACATGCCCGTTTCAGGACATGCCCATTTGCCCATTGGACTTATGCCCTACTAGGGGGTAGCGCATTTAGTTCCAAATTGGGATTTCCCTGACAATTGTGTTTAATCTTTACAAACATCAAAGTTCTCATTCGGGATTAATTCCCTTCGTTTGTGCAACTGTCAAAATGAAGATAAGTGTTGAAGAGATCATAATCAAGCTGTATAAACATTTTTTTTTTTGGTCGAAGATTGTATAAACATATTTTTTTGGTCGAAGGCTGTATAAATCATTTTTTTTCATATCTTCTCTTTTCGTGATGAATTTTTGCACTTAAAATTGTACCTAGATGAGGCTAAGCATGATGTTTAGTGTTACATGCGTCACGTCACGTGTCTTTTTAAGTAAGTCATGCGATGTAATCAACAACTCACAAATATCTTATTTTGATTTTGAAACCCTATCCTTGAGTGTCCGTTGTCTTTGGTGACTTCATTCCTACATTCCTTGACATTTCCTTCTTGTTGTTTTGAGAAGGCTGCTGCCTCCAGTTCATTTTTGTGTGAAATGTTTATCATTTTCTTCATGAAAAATTGATTTTAAATCCCAAAAAAATTGGTTTACATCTACACTTTGCGTGATGATCTAAGATACACTTCTCTAATAAAGCATAAAATCATCTTAGGTATAATATTCTTGTGTTGTTGGTGCTACGAAGATGAAGAATTCATGAAGGAGCTGCCATGTTTTGCAAAGACCAAACTTGGTGATGATGTGTGCGGATGAAGTTGCACGTACGAAGGTATAAATCATATAAATTCTCTCAAGCCATAGTAGATACCTGGTCAGTGATGACCACCAGTTTTTCCCAAAGGTGGGTTTCCGGGTGAACTCTTTTTTGTGTTATTTGTTTTGCTTTTGTGACTTGAGAGTTTGTTGAATGCTCATCAGGCGAACCCCATAAGTTCATAGGAATTTGTGTACGTTGTTGTATCAGTTGAGATGTTAGTTTTCTTGATAGACTGCTCTCACATATCACTCGAATTAATTATTGCTGTCTCGGGTGCCCTAGAGTTCAGGTTGTCACGATTATGCATGCTATACGTATTCCATTAAATGTGTGTGTTAATTTTTTTTCTGAAATGTAAAGTTCATATTCTGAAATGTTAAGTTCATATGTGCACCTAGAATTGTTGTGCTTCATTTCTATATCTGTTCTAGTCATCTATATTTAGTTTTCTGATAAAGTACTATGCAGTAAGTTTATGAAGTTTGCTCAAGTTTGCTTTATGTTAGTCTGATCTTGTTCTTGAGTCATCACTAGTATCCAATTTCATTAGCACTCTCCGACTTCAACTACAAGTGATGAAGAGAAATATCACTAGATGGTAGTAGCGTTGGTAAAACAGAATTGACATTTAAGTCATTGTTTAGCCATTTAGCCTAAATTGAAATTTTTGTCAATTCTCTATCTAAAGACTGCACGTGAGAGCCTCATGAGATTAACTCTTCACTGAAGTCACTGTGTGCACATAAAATATCATGACCAATGAGAGCATTCCACGTGTACAACTTATCAAATATGACTACTTTGCACTTGACGGAATACGCAAGACATTAGCCAAACCCTTACGAGCTAATGGGCCACATTATCTACAAAGGCCCTAGAAATGCACAATCAATCAGGCTCAATTCTTCACCAACGGTCCAAGTCAATTGCCATGTGACCAACGCACCTTGATATGCAATGAGCTTGCCTATCAGCCTTTTACCAAGCAACACTCTCCAAAGTATATTCTAGGAATCTTAGAAGAATATTTGTCCATCAGTGTGCAAACTAGGTAACACTATGTTAACATATTCAACGAACCTGGACGTTAGGGTTAACTCCTCAAGCTTAGCTACTTTATTCCGGTAATAAAAAAAACTCTCACCACACTCTTATTATTTCTTACATACTTAGGTATCGGAAGCCCTTTGGCTAACACCAAAATAGTTTTAGTCTGACTTTGTTTGTCTCTTTTCTTTATATATGTAAGTTTTCGTCAATTCAACCATAGCGAAAATTTGCTCCCACAGTCACAACCTCTATTAAGAATCATAGTTGTTAGCTTACTAATCCCGACTCTTGTTAAGGGGGTATGAGTATAAGAAATCCTCAAGCAAAACAAAGAACGCACTATTTCTTTGTTACTCACGTTCTCCACATCTCAATTACTATCATCAATCTACCTCTCCTACTGTTCCTATGTTCTATTTGTTGGACAATTGATTAAGATTTGACATTCCTCTATGCCAGTAATCTGCATAAGGGCCCATACATCATGTAAGGCTTTCCGTTTATATTGGAGTTATATATCAATTACTGCATTATGCAATGTCATGATATGCAAGTAAAGAGGCGTTTACGGATTTAGGACCATGATATCTTGCCTTTCCTGAGTTGACATGCCAAAGACTCTACTCTCTTTTTTTTCTTTTCTCACATTAACCAATTTTGCGTCCTCATGATGGAATTCACCTCAAAGATTCAACAAAACGAACTATGATTTTTTTACTAATAAATTGTTACATTCCTAATTACACCGAGACTGTTTAGGATAAACTCCACAATTCTTGAGATACAAATGGTTAAGTTGGGGATAATATTAGTATTGAATTTGTCCGTTTCTCTGAAACTTTCATATTGTATCAGAGCGGGTTTGGTCTGGGCCCAAACACTAGGTCTATACTATTTCTTGACCCCCTTAAGAGCAACTCCACCCATGGAGCCTTCCCCCTGGCAATCCACTATTGAATCCACCATTTTGAACAGTAACTGCCTTAAATGAATAGTAACTGCCATGAATGAACAGTAATTGTCATTTGCATCTTCACCCTTGGAGCCTCCCCCCAGGCAATAGACAATAAAATATTAGTTTTTTTGTTTGTTTAAATAATACAAAATAAAATTATTTGTAATTTCGGATAAGATTTTTTAAATCGTTCTCGTTGCGCCACGTGTCATTTTATAAAAACAAACAATTATTTAGCGATGGATTTCGATAAGATTTTTATCCAATGTCATCGTGCCACGTGTCGTTATTTTTTGAAAATCTTTGACGATAGATTTTGATCAAATTTTAACTCGTTCAAAATTGCGCCACGTGTCATTATCCGAAAATATAATTATTGGAGATCGATTTCGATAAGATTTTTATCCAATACGATCGTGCCACGTGTCATTATCTTTTCAGAATCTTTGAGGATAGATTTCGATTAAATTTTTAACGAATGACGGCATGCCACGTGGCCTCATCTACAATCCGATCCTTTTCTGAATCGTCCATATAATCCACCATCCATCCTCACAAATCTCACACCAATTTTCTCAACATCTCTATCTCATTATTCATAATTTCTGCTTCTTCTTCACCATCCATCCTTACAATGTCTTCTTCTTCATCAAGGATGATGTGGGAAATCGATCAGCAAGAGGAGGAATTGTTTAACCAATCTGAAGGAATGTTCAACCTTCAGATAGCCGAAAATGAGATGGAAGAGGATGAGGAGAGTAGAAGGAGAGATGATGAAACAAGAATGGCCAGAGCTTCACATTCCCGTCGAGTCATCCAGACTGTTGCTCAGATATGCAGGCCCAACCGTTCAAGAAACCTTGATAGAAGCAGGCAACGACGGGGTGAAGAGCTGTTGGACGATTACTTTGTCCATAACAGTGCATTTCCTGATACGTACTTCAGACGCCGTTTTAGAATGGAACGACATTTGTTCAACAGAATCATGACTGATGTTTGCAACCATGATTCTTACTTTGTGCAAAAGAATGATGCTTGTGGTGTTATGGGTCTCCTGCCTGAGCAAAAAATCACTGATGTGTTGCGGATGCTTGCGTATGGAGCATCTGCAAACCAAGTGGATGAGATAACGAGGATGGGGAAATCAACCATTCTTGAGGCCCTGATGAGGTTTTGCGGAGCAGTCGAATCTTTGTACACCGCAGAGTACCTCCGAAAACCTACTCACGTGGACTTGCAAAGGCTTCTGAAGAAGGGCGAGATGCGAGGTTTTCCTGGGATGATAGGAAGCATCGATTGTATGCACTGGACGTGGAAAAACTGTCCAAGTGCATGGCAAGGCGCATATAGGGACAGAAAATGATCAAAATCTATCATTTTGGAGGCAGTGGCATCTTTTAATACATGGATATGGCACGCCTTTTTCGGGGTTCCGGGGGCTCAAAATGATCTCAACGTCCTTGCCCAATCCCCAGTGTTCAACGACGTCCTGCAAGGAAAGGCACCAAAAGTCACGTACGTCGTCAACAAACGTAGGTAAGACGGGGCATACTACCTAGCTGACGGCATTTACCCACGGTGGGAAACATTTGTCAAAACATTGCCACGCCCGCGAAGTGCAAAGGAAAAACACTTTGCAAGCTGTCAAAAGGGGTGCAGGAAGGATGTGGAGCGTTGTTTTGGTATCCTTCAAGCTCGTTGGGCGATCGTCAGGGGTGCTGCCAGAATGTTCGATGTAGAGTCAATTCGATCCATCATGATGACGTGCGTCATTCTTCACAACATGATTGTGGAAGATGAGTTTGATTATGATGCGGTTGATGAATATGAGCCAGAGCCATACACGATGAACAATTCAAGAACACGGATATATTGTGCGCATGATGCCACCGAAGAACCCGTGCAACACGAGCCATTAGAAAGGGATGGACGTTACAATGAAAGGGCCATTCAACGATATACTGCACTTCAAAGGTCATCTATGCACAATGATCGGCAAATTGACTTGATAGAGCACCAGTGGGCATTAAAACAAGCTGAAGATACTTAAGTTTATTTAGTATGTTTGTTTGTATTTGGTGTGTTTATGTAATTTTATTTGGTGTGAATTATTTGGTATGTTTATGTATTTTTATTTGGTGTGTTTTTTGTAGTGAGTTTTTTATTATTTCGTATGTTTATGTAATTTTATTTGGTGTGTTTATGTAATTTGATTGAAAGTGGTTGAGAAAATATGAAATTGTGGTGTAAGGTAGATGGAGAAGAAGTGGTATTTATAGAAAAGTAAAAACAAATTTTTACAAATTTTTTTTCAGATTTTTTACAATTTTTTCGGATTTTTTCCATTTTTTTTAAAAAAAAATTTCAAATAATTAATTTCTGCCGTTGGATTTAAAAAAAAATTTGAATTCCAACACTCCAGATTGTGCCACGTGTCACAACGGTAACTTTTCTTAATTTTAAAATTATTTTTTCTTTATTTATAAAGCATATTAATATCGACCGTTGATCTCAGATCGAACGGTTGATATTAAATAAGATTTTTTTTACCGTTGAGATCCAACGGTCCAAATGAAGGAATCGTTGAGATCGAACGGACCGTGGGAAGCCACGTGGCTTCCCAACGGTAACTGTGACATTCTGAAAAGTCGTCTGCTTTTCTGAAAAGCTGTCGGGCGACGCGCCCCCACGCGCGAGTGGGGTGCACGCGCCTGACAGAAAAAAATAAAAAATGGGCTTGGAGCTCGGGCTCCGGGGCTGTCACAAATTGACAGGCCCCCTGCTCGGGCCTTCTCCACGAGCTCGGGCTCTTCATGGCTGGAGCAACTTGACAGGCCCTCGGGCCTTTTCTTCTCCCCTGTCCCCCGGCCTATTTACAAGGCTGGAACTGCTCTAACAGAAGTTTGTTCAAAATGCGTACCATTCACATGCTTGTCTTTTCTTTCACGATGTGGAAGTTCTCTGCACGTGTGGGCCCACTAAATATTTCACATGAGATTGCGTGTTGGAAATCCCACATTGGATTTGTCAAAACCAATTAATATTTATATACAAGAGGTTCCATTTTTAATACACCAAGTCCTTTTAGAAAATCCTACACCTCTTGGAGTACATGTGGTTAAGCTAACCGACAAATGTTGGACCATTTGACTCATCTCTCTTAAACTTTAACAAAATCGTTACCTTTCAATTAATAAAGATGAAATGACAAAGTTAACCTCGTACAAGTTATACTCATTTCGTCCTTCAATTAATACAGGAATTGTTTATTGAAAACGAACCAAACAACATTTTTGGCCCACTAGGAAAGACTCAAATAACATGTTACAAACGTAAAGCAACAAATACTGAAAGGCCTATAAACCCAAACCAGAATAATAAGAGTGACTAAGGGCCAAGTCCACACAACCTTACTGCCAATAATCTTGTTACACATATCATTGTTGTTAATATTTAAATGGTTTTGGTTATTGGGTTTAGGATAATGCTTGTGCCCTCACTTACGATTAACCAACCTTTACTGTCTAAACATTATAATCAAAACCGTTCATTCTCTTTATCGTCATCTAAAAATCATATATGCAAAAAATATTTCAATTTAGAGATTGTTTGGTCATCCATACGTGCTAAACCAATCAACGGTTTTAATAAAAAAAGTAGTATCCTCGTGATGAATCGTCCATTTGGTCTATGCATATGAATGGCTCGTAGATCTCCAAATTGAATGATTTTTTCCCATATATCATCTTTAGCTGATGATAAATAGAATGAACAATACCAATTATGATGTTTGAATGTAAAAAATTTATTAATCATAAGTTAGGAACAAATAAGTCCCCCGTTAAGAGACACAAGCATGATCCTTGAATTTAATAAGGATGTCTTATTTGCTCTTAAAACAATGAAAGAGGGCTGTTGTTGTTACTCTATGTCCATTACTTAGTTTAAAGCCTTAAACCATCTTTGTAATGGACCTTGAGAACTGATAGGAGTTATCAACTCAGCCCAAATGGCCCAAACCATAACATAAGCATGATCATGTATTGTATTGTACTCCTCATACCCCTTTAATACCAAAAAGTGCCCTTTACCCTCTTTTTTATTTTTTTTATTTTTAACAAATGCTATTATCTACACTAAGAAGGTGGGGGAGTGGCCTAAGCCTCACAATAGGCTAGCAATAATATGGTTCAAATTCGTCTTTGGCGAGAATCAAACCTAAGACCTCTTACTTACAAGTGAAGAAGAATACCAGTACTAAGTGGTGCCCTTTACTATTTTATGATCACTGCAAAAGATTTTGTTAATTAGAAGAAGAATATATGATCATGACCTTATAATTTTTCTTTGGTTATTTAGAAAGTTTTTTAACTTCGAAATGAGATCATCTTGTGATTTCCCCCCACAATTTACTTGCAATAAACTTGCACGTATAAAGAACACATACAACAAAGCTACATTATGAAATGGAGTTATCCCGGATTAGGTAATGATCTCATCATCTATGTATGTTGAATTTGAATCCTCTTTTTACTTAAGTGAAGACAACTACCACACTAAATCAAAGACTAGCTAGTTGGTTTCAATGTTGTGTTATGTCGTTTGTGTCATAATACTAAATTATGATATGTTGCTAAATCAATTTTTTTCTAGAAGTTTATATTCATTTTTCACAATGCCAACCCCTAGCTAGCAACCCCGACACTATAAGTTATAATTCACACTTGAGTCATAAATACTTGAAAATGAGAGAAAAGGACAAAGCCAACCCTAGTTTCCTTTTCTATCTTTCCGTCATTTACCTACTCATGCACCAACATAGCCTCCCTCCCCACAACATTAACAAAGACAACACTTATCTTTTTTTATCACAAGTGCTTTTCCAAACTGTAGAAATTAAAAAGCAACAAGCTGAGTTCTCTCTTCAAACTCTGGACAAGCTTTTTCTCTAAAAAGCTAGACAAAAAAGCATGGATGGACAATCCTTTCTTGCATGCACTCCATGCAGTCAAACCAAACATCAAAACACCAACCGGATTGTACAATTTGGTCAAACCCTAGCTGAAATTGGAAAAGCACTTTTTTCGGCAAACTCGATTGGCTTAATACGTATCCTATGAAGGCTTAGCTAAATATAATTTCATGATTAGGTACCGTTCATGATTGTTTAATTTAATCAACCTTTTAAAGAGACAATGGACAGGTTGATGATCACCCCACCATATAACCATATAATGGCAGACAATGGTCGAAAAGCCATGATGGCTCTATTTGGTACCAGGTGAAAAAAATTGAGATTCCACCATAAAATTAATTAGCGATATGAAAAGTAGTTCAATTTGTTAACTAAGATCAATCTTATACAGTAAAGAAGAAGAAAAATGTAGCAGACATAGAGAGAGAGAGAGAGAGAGAGAGAGAGAGAGATAGAGATAGAGAGAGAGAGAGAACTTAGAGAGAAGATGAATTTTCTTGATATATTTCTTAACAACCAAGTGATACAATGTTGAGATATTTATCCTCTTACAACTAAAAAGCTAACTTCCTTAACTAACATATCTTCTCATCTAATTCCAAGTGGCAACATCTTATACATCAATTTCTCTATTCT
Organism: Malus fusca; assembly: GCA_035220775.1. Classification (NCBI taxonomy): domain Eukaryota; kingdom Viridiplantae; phylum Streptophyta; class Magnoliopsida; order Rosales; family Rosaceae; genus Malus; species Malus fusca. The sequence goes on from CM069069.1 coordinate 8,907,231, forward strand.
ATCATCCCCCCTCAAACTCATGATTCGATGCACGAAGCATGAGATTGCTACAGTGAGTACGAAACAAAGGAGAACTCAAACCTTTAGTCAAAATATCAGCAAACTGCTCTTTAGATGACACAAATTGAACAGAAAGCTGTTTCTTTGCAACTCTTTCACGCACAAAATGAACATCAACCTCAATGTGCTTAGTACGTTGATGTTGCACCGGATTAAAAGCCAAAGCAATGGTTGACAAATTATCACAAAATAAAACAGGTGGTGATGTGAGAGGAACTTGCAGAAAGACTAACAGTTGCTGAATCCAGTCTAATTCAGCTGAAGTAGATGACAAGGCTCGATATTCAGCCTTTGTGGATGATCTAGAGACTGTCAATTGTTTCTTGGATGACCAGGAAATAGGATTGTTTCCTAAAAACACAGCCATGCCAGTAGTAGATCGCCTATCATTAGGGTCGCATGCCCAATCAGCATCATTAAAAGCCTTTAATTGCATTGGTCCTTTTGAATAATAGAGACCATGATGAATGGTACCCTTTAAGTACCTCAAAATGCGTTTGACAGCAGTGAAATGAGCAATCATAGGTCTTTGCATGAATTGACACACTTGATGGACATAAAATGCTATATCAGGCCTTGTAAATGTGAGGTACTGCAATGCTCCTACTACACTCTTGTACAACGTATGATTGTTATAGGGAGCACCATCATCTTTGAGAAGCATGTTATAAGGCAAACAAGGAGTCTCACATGGCTTGGACTCAAGCATCTCAGTTTTAGTAAGAAGATCCAAAATATATTTGGACTGAGACAAACATAAGCCATTGACAGTTCTAGATATTTGAATGCCCAGAAAGAAATGCAAATCCCCTAGATCTTTGATATCAAACTCATTGGTTAAAGCACTAATAACCTGTTGCATAGCTGCAGCTGCATTCCCTGTGATAATAATATCGTCCACATAAAGCAACATAATGACAATACCATAATCAACTGTCTTGACAAACAGGGAGGAATCAGAATAAGTGTGTTGAAAACCCAATTGAGGCAAGAACTTTGTAAATCTGGCATTCCAAACTCTAGGAGCTTGCTTAAGTCCATATAGAGACTTGTGCAACTTGCAAACAATGTGAGAAGTAGTGACATCAGCAAAATCAGGAGGCTGGGTCATATACACTTCTTCGTCCAAAATGCCATGTAAAAAGGCATTCTTTACATCGAGTTGCCTAAGAGGCCAATTGAATTGAGCTGCAAAAGCCAATACTAGCCGAACCGTGGTGGGTTTAACCACAGAATTGAAGGTTTCCCCATAATCAAGGCCCGGTTCTTGACTGAACCCTTTAGCTACAAGCCGAGCTTTATGGCGAGCAATAGTGCCATCAGAATGTTTCTTAATCTTGAATATCCATTTGCAACCTACCAAGTTCTTTGTAGAAGGTAATACCACCAGACTCCAGGTACCTTGTTTATGTAAAACACTGATTTCCTCTTGCATAGCTTTCAACCAAGTATGATCCTTCATTGCAGTTTTATAAGAAGTTGGTTCAATGAGAGACAAATCAGTACAGTCAGACTCCTGAATAGTAGCTGATAAAGCTTTTTTTCTTGATAATGCCACTTTGCTCCGAGTTTGCATATGATGCAAATTGAGTGGTGGAACCTCCAACACCACTTACAAAATACCAGGACCAATTGGTTCTTCTGGAGAAGCTTTAGAACCATTGACAAATGCCACAGGGACTTGAGGACTAGAATTGGAATAACCAGTAATGGACTGAGATGACAGTGGTGATGAAGGAATGAGAGAGATTGGTATGGGATAATTAACAGGTAAGGATGATGAGTCATGAGATGTATGAGATGATAGTGATATAAAAGATGAAAGAGAAGTAGGCATAGGCAAAACAACATTATCATTAGAAATCACAGGTGCTGGAAGTTGTGAACTGGGAATTGAATAAGATAGAGATGATGGTTTAGTGTATACCAACAAGTTTGTGTAAGGAAATTGATTCTCATCAAATACGACATGTCTAGAGATATAAACTCTCTGTTTAGACCTCATAACATATATACCCTTTATATTTGGTAGCATACCCAAGAAAAATACACTTGGTGGTCTTGGCTTGTAATTTAGTATCATTATAAGGCTTTAACAATGGATAGCACGCACATCCAAATATTCTGATATGTGAGATAACAGGAATATGACCAAACAAGAGTTCAAAAGGAGATTTGTTTCCTAGCACAGAAGTGGGCATTCGATTAATGAGGTATACAAATGTTTGACATGCATAAGACCAAAATCTTGCAGGTAACCTAGCTGTTTGTAATAGGGTTTGTTTCAATAATATGCATATGCTTTCTCTCGGCTAGACCATTTTGCTCGGGTGTATGAGGGTAAGAAAGTTGATGGGTAATTTCTTTATTAAGAAGAAATGACTGAAAAGCCTTACTAACATACTTTTCCCCTCCATCACTCTGTAAGGTTTGAATAGCAGTTGCAAACTGAGTAAGAACAAATGAATAGAATGCAACAAAGGTAGCAAAGACATCATATTTATTGATCAATGGAAACAGCCAACAATGTCTTGTATATTCATCGATAAAGGTCACATAATATCTGTAACCATCAATGGAAACAGAAGGAGCTGGACCCCAAAGATCATTGTGGATAACAACAAAAGGTTTTACAGACTTATTGGTACTTAGTGAAAAGGTAAGTTTACAAAACTTACCCTCCAAACAACTAGAGCACATTACAGGTAATGAGGATTTTGAACAAGGGATATTAGCTTGCTTTAACATCAAAGAAACAATGTTATTAGACAGATGACCTAGTCTATTGTGCCAAGTTGTAGAATGAATATGCTGACCAAGGAATGTTTTAGCTTGAATTGGAGCTGAATGTGTTGAATGAGAGGTTGCAGAAAGGTAGGAGATTGGATAGAGTCCATTACTACACTTTCCTTTGTAAATGATCCTCCCTGTGGCCTTGTCCTGAATCCAGAAGCAAAAAGCATAAAAATTAGCCAGCAATTATTATCTAAACAGATTTGATGCACATATAACAAGTTTTGTGTCAACTTCGGAACATATAACACATAATTGAGCTTAATCGGATGCACAAAATTCAGTTTGGAAACAGTGAGAATTGTGCTACCAATATGAGACACAGGCAAACCTTCACCATTGGCAGTTTGAATGGTCTCAGATGTAGGATATGGAGATGCCAGAGATAGGTTGCTGAGATCGACAGTCATATGATTAGTATCTCCAGAGTCAGTGAGCCACACTTAAGGATTAGAATAAGAAGTAGATGGTGATGATGGTAACTGAGTCATCACAGTATGCAGTGCTTGTGGAGATTGTTGATGAGGAAGAAAAGGTTGAGATTGCATTGATGAATGCTGAAATTGAGCATTATAACTTGGAGCACCATATGTAGAGGTTTGCACTTGAGAATGATATAACTGTCGAGTAGGGCCACCAAAATTAGGACCCTTGTCATTGTAAAAACAGTACCATGTGTTGTGATTGTGCTTGCCACATATTTGACAGTGGACTCTATCAGGAGGTTTAGATTGACAAAATAGAGTTGTATGTCCTTTAGCATTACATGTTTGACAAGTAGGCAGTAATGGTGCACTTGGATTACCAAAATATTGTACTGGTGATCGACCAAGTATGCCTGGATTTGGTGTAGGGAGCACATGGGTTTGAGTATACTGTTTGGGTGAATAGAATCGAGCCCCTTGATTAAACCGGCTTTTCCCTTTGTTTCTATTCCCATTAAACTGCTTGTATCCCCCAGAAAAGAATTGAGATTGCCCAGATGCAAGATTAGGTGATTGATTCTTTCCAGAATGAGAGATATTATTGGCAGCCATTGCAGTAATAAATGGTGCAGTTGTAGAGTTTTCGACAATGACATCTTCAACAAAGAACTGAGATCGAAACTCTTTAAGAAAGATCACATTCTCACGACCCTGAATAACACATCGAAATGTGTTGTATTCAGATGGTAACCCATTGAGAGTAAGAATAACTATGTCCTCATCAGCAAAATAAACCCCAGCAGCAGATAAGTAATCTCTAGCCTTTTTAATTCTGTGAAGATACTGAGACACCGAATCAGACCCTTTCTTTATTGTCTGAAGATTTGACTTCATTTGAAAAATACTAGTCTTAGACACTGTAGAGAACTGTTCTTTCAGACGAATCCAAAGATCTTGAGAGCTCTTACTACCAATAGCACAGGACAACGCAACAGGTGACAAAGTGGCAGTAATCAATTGCATTATAGCCCGATCATGCATTTTCCAAACCACAAATGCATCTGTTTCAAAGAAGTACAAGAGCTAGATTGTATACCAGATTCAGCAGGAGAAACTGAAAATTGAAGAGGACAAGGGTGAGAGTCATCAACAAACCCCATAATACCATTGCTTTCCAACAAAAGTTGTATCTGAAAATTCCAATTGAGGTAATTGGAGTCATCCAATTTGACATTAACCGAAGTCGAGATGGTGGAGATTAAGGTGATGATATTGCACAATTTGAAGTTGCGTTGCAGTCACCATTGAAATTTCGTCTGAAAAACTCAGTGAGGAATTATAGCAAACAGTTGATATGCAAGACTGAAGGAAGCATGGAAGATGATCGAAGAAAGATCACGACCACCCAAGAAACCCTAGAAATCCAAATCATAAGAAGACGAAGAGAATCAGAGATACCAAAAAAAAAAAAAAAAAAAACAAGATGAGAAGTCCGAATACACCTTCAAACTGAGCGGAAGCAGAGGATCGAAGATTACGCGTAGGCAACAATGGCGATTGATACCATGTTAACTAAGATCAGTCTTATACAGTAAAGAAGAAGAAAAATGTAGCAGACTAAGAAAGAAAGAGAAAACTTAGAGAGAAGATGAATTTTCTTGATATATTTCTTAACAACCAAGTGATACAATGTTGAGATATTTATCCTCTTACAACTACAAAGCTAATTTCCTTAACTAACATATCTTCTCATCTAATTACAAGTGGCAACATCTTATACATCAATTTCTCTATTCTATCACAACTTACTTATAAGCCTATGTAAGGTCTTTTCTCCCATCAATGTGAGATTCATTCTCAACACGCCCGCACATGTGGCGAATTTTTAAGCTTAATACGTGGACAATACAACGGGGGTGACATGGAGCGCGTGTGGCCGTTTGGCTTCACACGTAGGACAACCTGCCCTGATACCTTGAAGAAAGTTGAAGTTTCACCATAAAATCAATTGGCAATATAGAGAGTAGCTCAACTTATTTATAAACTCATGCAAGGTCCTTACTCCCATCAATGGGGGATTCACTGTCAACACACCCCTCACGTGTGGCAAATTTTCAAGCCTAACACATGGACAACACAACGGGGTGACGTGGAGTGCGTGTGGCAGTTTTGCTTTACAAGTGAGACAACTTGCTCTGATACCATAAATAAAGTTGAGGTTCCAACATAAAAATAATTTGCAATATGTGAAGTAACCTAACTTACTTATAAGCTCATGCAAGGTCCCTCCTATTAATGAATGATTCATTCTCAACATGCCCTCACATGTGGTGAATTTTCAAGCCTAACATGTGATCAATACAATGGGATGGCGTGGAGCACGTGTAACTGTTTGGCTTCACATGTGAGACAAACTTCTTTGATATCGTGAAGAAAATTGAGATTCCATCATAAACCAATTTACAATATGAAGAGTAGTTTAACTTACTTATAAGCCCATACAAAATCTGAAAATCCTCTATCTCATACCTCAATCATAATGCAGGTCCTTTTATATAATTGCCAAGCATTTTTTATAGTTACTTTTTGCATGACATCCGAGTTAATTATTAGTAATAATAACTAGTAACGTAGGCTAAATATGTCCGTCAATATCATGACAAAGCATCTTCTGTAAAGACTGCTCCATTGGGAGTAAACTCTTGACTGTTGCTGAAATAATAATATTTAATTAATAAAAAAATTTAAAAAAAAACCCTTGATTCCTTATAATAAAGGGGTGTAATATCCACACACCTTTTTTTACTTCTCCCACACCTTTTTTGTTTTCGGCCGTCGGATCGGATGAATTGAAGAAGATCAACGGACATAAATTAATAAAGGGTGTGTGAGAAGTGAAAAGGGGTGTGTGGATAGCACACCCCTATAATAAATCAGCAGAATTTGTTTGTTGTGTTTAATTGAGTTATTTCAGTTTCTATGTTCAACTATGACTCGTAAATAAGAAAGAAACAGCTATTTACAACGTTACAAATAAAGAATCAAGCATTATTCAAAATTATATCAAGCATAACAAACAAGTCACTTAAAATAGGATGACATGAAATTACATGATTAATGTTTCATAAACTACAATACTAATTATGTATCGACGTGAGATGTATCATAGATACAACGGAATTTGTAAATGTGGCCTACTTAGGTTCATCTGTTGGTACACAATGTTATAAACTCCTATGCTAAAATTAAAAGTCCATGTATGACGCACAAAAAGTCAAGAGGTTGATAAGAACAATAAGATTCATATGAACATGAAGTTAATTACAATTAGGGAACATGTGTATTGGTTATTGAGCATAGATACCTATTCTTCTTATTTTCTTTATAAAGACGGGCCTTGGAAGGTAAAGATTAACGAGCAGCTAGCAGCCAAGCTAGCATTTCACAAGAACACTGTAAATGGGAGAGACATTTAAACTAACATAGAGTTCTAGAAGAGGCCGGCAAAGACCCAATAAACAATTTTGGTAGGCATTGGAGTGAAGCACAAGTTACAAAGACTGCCTTAGATTGTGTTTTGGTTTGTACACTAGAATGTTGAAATTTTCACATACAACAAGTTACAAGTGATGTATACGTTTTGTCATGTAAATTCATAAAATACATTTTCCACAAGATCTGAGCCAAACCGTTTGATAACAAGTCAATTTAAACCATATATTCAAATCAAACAACGTGGTGTGCAATAGATAAAGACCATTTTCGTTTTGAGTTCGAACAAATATTCAATTTAAAGCATACATTATCTTTTATACGGTTGATTTCATTCCATATTGGTGCAGGGTGACTTGTTTGAGATTTATTTGATCTTACCATGCAACTACGCAAAATATTTTTTGATGATTGTGCTCAAAATATTCTTAGTTATTGGCCTCCTAAGAAATGGTTCGAGATTAAATCTTTCGACCTGGACCTTTTATCTTGTTAGGCTTAATTATAAATGCTGAACCCTAAACAGGATTTAACTAGCAAATGAAATTTGAAGAAAATTCTAATGGCAATGCCGTTTGTAGACTGTTTTCCTTCGTTCCCAAGGGAACAGAACCACTCACTGAGTCACTGTTTACTATTGCAAGTCTTTCTGCTTAATTTCTTCACTAGCTATAACTCTCTGGCCACGTGTGAGCTCCTCATTGGCCAGCTTCCATGCAGCGACAGACGCGCCGCACGGTGAGTAAACCCAATTTTGTTCGTGCGACTTCCGAGCTCTGGTTGTAGGTCTTTGGATTGTCATACACGTGTCGTGACGACGACGATCCTCACATGACCCGTACCTAATGGCCATGTGCAGCTGCAGTGCACGACAATCCCATCGGCTTGCTGCAACATTGCCTATGATAAGGACGGTCTTAATAATTAAATTTAATCATAAACACTTAATTGCATTTGTCTAATTATGAATAATTATATGATACCGTGGGTAATGTGCCAAGAAAATGGAGAAAAGTTTACAGTATGATCGTCAGTATGGTCGTCATGCTCCTATCAGTGATTCAGTTGTTACTAATTTGTTATTAATTTATAACGTATACTAAGAACATTATTCTAAAAATCTCCGCCTAGCGTCACTTAGGTCCCGTCTAGGCGCTAGGTGGCTAGACATTTCCCTTGATTAATTTTTAGGCGTTTAAAAATTAAAAAAGGATGCCCAAGCCTACTTGGGCGCCCGTCTAGTCATTCCAAACCCGCCTAGGCATCCACTTAGGTCATGACTCTCACCTACACAACAAATACATAACTTTCATTTTGTGTGTTTTATTAAGAGACTTGTTGAATATTTAAATGAGCACACATTATAGTTCATTATAAACTTTTTAGGTATAACCAAACATTTGTTTATACAATATATAATACATTTATTTAAATCCACTTTGTCTGTCTAGGCCCCCACCTAGTCGTCTAGGCGCTAGTAGGGATGGGCAATGGTTATGGCGGGCGGGTAACCGCGGTTAATTTACTCATAACCGTTTATGCTCATACCCGCATAACCGTTTACCCGTTGGGTAATTGACTAAACGGTTATACCCATATCCATAACCGTTTATAAACGGTTAACCATACCCATAACCGCATACCCATTTAACCGTAACCGTTTAATACCCGTTTACCCATTTATCATTTTTAACCCCTTTTTTTTTTTTTTACCATTACCCTTTTTCACCCGTCTACATGTTTTTAACAACTTGAAATTTTAAAAAAAATTGTCATGATTTTATTTTTTTTTTACAATTAAACACCGTTATAAGTACATTCATCATACATTTCCATATTTTAATTTTTTAAGTCCTTATACCATTCCAATAATTGAAATAATAGTTTACAGACGATATTTTTAAATGTTACCAATGAAGGTAAATATAATATTTGCTAAGTATTATTGGGTTACAAAAATTGTTTAGAAGACATTTCTGTCAAAGCATTTCTGTCAATTTCACGGTTACCCGCAAGGAATTTAAATTACTTTGGCCAATTCCTTGATGATGAGAATCATCATTCCTGTAGTAGTGTTATTGAGAGAATGACCGATGAATTCTTTGCTAATTTATTGGGTGCTAAGTATTATTGGATCGAGAACATGGTTTGTGTTAGTTTTACATATATAAAATAAATGGGTAAACGGTTACCCATTTATAACCGCGGTTAATACCCATAACCGCCCATTTAAATTTCACGGGTAAACGGTTAACCCATAACCGTTATTTATCTAAACGGTTACCCATAACCGTAACCGTTTAATTTAAATGAGCGGGTAACCGCGGTTACCCATAACTAATGGGTATTTGCCCATCCCTAGGCGCTAGACTTCAACCCGCTGCTCAACTAGCGCCTAACATCTTTTAAAACCTTGATTAAGAGTAAATGATTAAGTTAGTTTGTGCAAAATCTACAATTTAATATATTTGAGCAATTTTCTAATTTAGTTACGGGTACATAAAACTTGTTAAAAAAAGAGAAATGTTACTTTAAGAATTTGTACACTACATGATCCATGACGATAGAATTAAAAGATTACTCAGCAAAAATTTGCAGAGAAAATGGATCCTCACGTGAGTGGCAACGACACCGTCTAATTATGAAGATAAAGGGTGATAGTGATTTCATTTTCCCCAAGAAACAAAAGAGTGATGAAAGTGTTTTCTTTTGTATATATTTTAATTTTTTCTCCCCAAGAACATGATTTGGTCGACAGGTAAAGTCGTTACCAGTTAGGAGGAAAGTGGGAGGTGGTCTCAACTTTTTAGGACCGTTCTTCTACGTTAATCGACTGCAATTACGATAATACCCCTATAATGGGGCTGCACAGCATTGTCCATAGGATCATTGCCCATAGTTTTGTATCATTCTCCATCAGCCATTGAACATTCATGCATGCTTCCAAATCATGCAGATCTCGAAGTTTAAATTTATCTAACGATAATTAGGGGTGGAATTTTTTCCCGAAAATCCCAAACCGTCCCGATCCCGTCCCAAAATTAGACCGAAAAATTCCCGAACCGAATTTCCCGAAACATTCGGTACCCGAAACCGATCCCGACCCGAAAGTTTCGGTTTGAGATTCAGCCACAGCTTTGAAAGCTTTCGGGAATCTCGAACCGAACCGAATATTATATATATTTATTTATTTTTAATTTTTAATTAGAAATTACTTGAACCGTTGGATTTGTTAAAATCTAATCCAACCGTCCATAGTTAGGTCATTTGTTTGTTAGGTTATCAGACTCTCTCAGTCGCTCTCACTCTTTCACCTCACTGGCTCACTCACACACACTCTCACTCTCACAGTCCCCTCGCTCCACTCCTCCGTCGAATCCATGCCGGTCCTCGTCGTCCATTGACTCACGCCGCTTCTCCATCGACTGACGCTTCTCCATCGACTCACACTCACACACTCGAATCCGACACCAATCGAGTCCTCAAATCCAGGTTAGGGTTTCTGATTTTTGATTAACTTGATTTCTGAGTGAGTATTTTGTCGAATGTGTGAGGGTTTCGAATTAGGGAACTTTTCATGTGTATTTGATCCTTCTTCCTTCAACAGAGAACCCCAAATCAGTAGGAAAACCCATTTTATGTGTTTCTGTAGGAGATGATTCAGGTAGCAAGCTAACTAAGATTAGTAGTTAGTAGGCCCAGAATCTTTCCCAGTTGCATGCAACGCTTCATCTCTGTGCCTCGAGAGATTTCTTCACTGATTAGCACAACAAATCTCACAGAGAGAGAGAGAGAGGGAGTGTGTAAGAGAGAGATAGAGAATGAGAGAGAATCAATTTCGAGCAGTCCTAATCATCTTCTTGTTTTTCTTCGTCTTCAGTATCTGTGATGCACTATACGGACCATCATCGCCAGTTCTTCAGCTAACTCCTTCCAACTTCAAGTCCAAGGTAAATGTTGAAACTTTACCAATAATTGGGCGTACCCTTTTCAGATTCTTTAATTTTTTGCATTAAATCTATTGGAATTTGTCACCGTTTGGATTGAAAAGCACTTGGGCTTCAATTTCAAACACGTTTTACTCATTCATGTGGATGTTAAGTTTTAATTTGTTTTTGCTTTCTCCGGTCCATTTTTCATTTTGGGCTTCAAGGCCCAATCCCGAAGTTACCCGAAAATCCCGAAACACTTTCGGGAATCCCGAATTTCGGGAAATGAATAGTTTTGGTTCGGTTTCGGGATATAAAATCCCATCCCGAAATGTTTTGGTTTGGGAATCGGGTTCGGGGTTTCGGTTCGGGATCCCGACCCGAACCAGCCCTAACGATAATAAATAAGTTAATGACCATCACCTTACTTAAGAGTGGTCAACAAAAATACTCCCAAATATTATAGCCTACATACAAGATTGCTTCATATAAAACTACCAAAACTATTCATGCAAAAGCAACACTCAATCTTGACCATTTGCAGTCCAATATTGGTAATTTGACAAAATTAAAGACGACACAAGTGTTAAAGTTCTAGTTATACCGAGATTTTTTTGTGATAAAATGTATCTTTATACCTACTGTACAAACATCAAAATACAAGTTGAAAACCACATTAGTATGATCAATAATGGACTCGCTAGTCTGTTTTCTCTCAAACATTGACAAAACTTAGACCTTCATTTGATTAACATCTCAAGATTTAGCCAGTCAAATTTGAAAACTCAATTAGCCTGTTCAAATACAACAGAGGTACAATCACCATAATGAACACGTTATAATCAAGCTTAGTTTGCCTATTCACATAGAATAAAGGTACGATCACCTTAATGGACAAGTTATAATCAAATATGTAAACTCAATACAAATATGTATCGTGCTTTATCTGTTTTTATTATTAAATGCAAACGACTAATAGATAAGTTTTACACTCAAGACTTTCGTGGATTAGATAGATCCTAAGCTACAATGTTAGATCCTTTTTAGTCTTAATAACAATATAAAATTAAAGGGTCAACTAGAGAAGGTGCCGAAACCAAAAAGCGAAGACTAAGGAACAAAAACAAATACATAATCACTCACTTACACACGTATAAGCAATCCAGATACATTGCATCAAAGAGAATCAAATGTTTCTAATGCAGCAGCTTTTGTCCTAAACCAAAACATTTTTAAATTTAGAATTTTTGTCCTTTTTCAAGTTCAACGAGAACCGTCAACAATAAGCAAAAAATTAAGTAAACTAATCCAACGATTAGAATAACATTGTGGGAATACCAAAACATTTCTCGCTGCCTAGTTGTATGGTACATGCATACTTATTTTCTTAATCTCAATGGATTAAGGAATAATGATATAATTAATATTATCACAAGGGTGAAGTTATTGTGTTTGATATAAAATTATGAAAGAGTGCCGAAACGGTTTGTCGGGATAAAGAAAGAAATATTGTGGTCTTTTCAATGGAATTCCTGGGGAAATCATCCATGTGCATTGTGCCTTTGTCTCTGTCAGAAGGAGGTTTATCGGGATGGTTTTGTTCTTAACTTGAATATAAATCCTACAAATAATATAATATTATGCTATATATCTGGATCCACACCATGTCCAAATGGAAATCTAACTAATTAAGATTCTAATATTAACATGTAAAGTGGTTTATTACTTCAAACGACTAATAACCAATGATTGATGTAAATTTCGTATTAATTGATGGGTACAGATACCTTTATATATAATATATTTAGGGGTGCGATCTTCACACACTTTATTTTATTTTTCATACCCTTCTAATTTTCGCCTGTCAGATCGGATGAATTGAAGAAAATCAACGGATAGAAATTAACAAGGGGTGTGTAAGAAGCAAAATGAGATGTGCGGATATTATACCCCTATATTTACCTTAAAAACTTCAGTACCTTCAAAATCGGGAGTCTTGTGTGGGTGCACCACCTGCACTCCCTCAAAGCCAGCCCGTGGGTACATTGTTAGAAAATATGAGTTTCACAGCATATCACGTACCAATTGATGACTTAAATTCAACCTCTTATGTACGCAGTGTTTTGCAACCTCAAATGCTTACAACATTTAATTTAAAGTACAAAAAAGTCGCTCATATATGCATGAATAACTAATGCTAGTAAATCTTTCAGAGTTTAGAATGTTTAAATGAAAATGAATGATTAAGCCTAAGGAAAAATAATAGTGATTCTCTTCGACATATATATATATATATATTGAATCTCTTCATATTGGTAATGGTGAACCTAAAACTTAAGAGTACAGGGTTTAGGCACTAAAATCGTAGAAGTATGGTAGAAGTTACAATGTAGAACCCTAGAAATTGAATCAAGAAGCATATTAAGTCAACCGTTATGTGGTTTATTTCAGTTTCCTCGGGCAGTTCACAAGGAAATCTAGTACAACCCTAGAAATTAAGATAATCTAAGAATATGGGTCCATCCTTCATAATATAATAACCATCAAAACGAAAAGCCAAATTTTAAATGAGTACATATATTTTATGATTCATCAATCATTCAAGGTGGAAAATTGATATTCAAGGTAAGTGAACAAATGTATCTCTACTTCTTGTCATTGTCCCGGTCACATGGGACTTGAACTATACTCTCCACTTTTTAATGTAAATGTATCGCTATATTAAAAAAATTTATACAATAATTTTGACAGATATTTGGATCATATCTCATTGATTCAATTATTTTTTTTTCCAGAGATATATTTACAAAGAGACGAACTTTCTTATTGATGTCATTATTAAATTTTTTTTGCTAGCGGAAATTTGATTTAGTTGATTTCTGTTGTACTAAGGCTTCGAACTTAACCCTATTTTTTGTATTTTTTTTATAAACAAAAACACGATTGCCCGTGAATTTTAGACTATTTTTTTGTAAATAAAATTTGGGTGGTGCTATCCACACGCTTATTTTTATCTCTGACACATCCATTGTTTATTTATGTCAATTAATCTTATTCAATTCATTGGTCCTAACGACATGAAATTGAAAAGGGTGTGTGAGAGGTAAAAAGGGGTGTGCGGATAAAACCATCCTAAAATTTCATATAATAGCATTAAAAAGAGGGTGGTTCTATCCACACACCTAATTTTTACTTCTCTTACATCTGTCTCAATTTTTGGTCGTCATATCGAATGAATTGAAGAAGATCAATGGACAAAAATTAACAAAGATAGTTGCGTACGTTATACTGCAAGATTGTGTCATGGTGGCATTTATATTGCACTAACAAAAGTACATAAAGATATATATAAGGAAAACAAATTGCAATTACAAACTACAAACTAATATTGGTTTCATATAATATTTTATTTTTCAAAATCTTAATTTTTCATGTTTCATGTGTTATGGATACGAACACGTTTTTTAACCCTCAATCTTGACGGGATCCACTTAAATTGATAATCTCACCCTCTAATATTGACACACCCCGACCCGAATCAGGGCATGCTGGCCGTCACGTGAAAGTGACGTAGCCATGTGCACAGTGTAGAAGCAATAATGATAATAGAGAATACGAATAAATGAAAAACAACTCATAAGAGTACTAGTTAAGACAAGTGCTAGAATATGTGTGAACACACAATCAGAGCGTAAGTAGCCTAAGTTCAATCCAGAAAACAAGTACTAATTAAATGACACCCAAAGATGCCCTACATTTGTGATAGTCTGTCAGAACCTCCAATCAATCCTCGTGAGCCACCAACGAACAAACTTATCTAAAACCTGGAGGGGCGCAAAACAGAAAGTGTGAGTGGGCAAAAACAAAGTTTTTCAAAACCATTTCATTTATCAAATGCTCTAACCTCTCGCCGTAAAACATGTATAACTTTCCCAGAAATGGAATATAAATATATATATATATATATATATATATATATATTTCAATTCATGCTTCACATATCCATATTCATAAGTATGCCATGCCAAAAATATAAAACAGAATAAGTAACTCAGGTGAAAATAAATTCATGAAAAATAACATATTAGTTGGAACCCCCGCAGAGGTCTGTACGGCTGAATTCATAGATCCTTAGTCAATCTAGTCGGAGTCACCGCAAGTGACCTATACGGCACTACACTGCACACAAGTCGGAACCACTGTAAAGGTCTGTACGACAAGACTGAGTGTAATATAGTTATGCTCAATGCTACGCTCTCATGATAGATGTGCGATAAATCGCTAGTCACCTACGAGTCAGAACCACCTATGATGGTTTGTACGACAAGACTGTGCACCTAAATTGGATCCAATGTGAGCATATGGTGCGGGAGGTGACATTATATACATGCATGTGCCATATCTCTGACTAAATCACTAACACCGGGGTGCAGGTTTATGAGCTCAATGTTTCTCAATTAATCACAACCGTTATTCACATTCACAATTCATAAACTCACCTGGGGCTTACCTGAGTGTCCACATCACCACAATTATATATATATATATATATATGCAAACATCATATGCATATTCTAAATGTAAAACATTTGGCATGGCAATTTAAATCATAACTCGTTTAAATGCATTTTATGGGAAAGATACCAAGCATATACATATATACTTAAAACCAAAAGCCTACTCACTGGTATGTCGAAGGGCCGTAGCCCCCGAGCCGCCCTTGACTACGCTCGTCCTTGGGATAGGTCTCACCTATATGCGAAATAACTGAATAAACGTTATTTAAAGCACATAGACAAAACTAGTTAATAACTTCTCATACATTGCTCAAATGGGATGTTTGAATATACCAACGTGATCTACACAACCTCATGAACATCCCCATATTTTTAGAAAAATTTTCCGACCACCCACGCGCCAGCCAAGGCACGGCCAGACGCGCCGCCCATGCGGTGGCACGTGCCAGGCACACTAAAGGTAACCCTAACGGCGTTAGGGAATATTCCGTTAAATAATAGCATATACCGTTAAAACTAACCTGACGCCGTCAAAATATTCTGTCAAAGTTGACGGAATATTCGCTTGTCTTCTTCCTTCGACTCCGGTGACCATTGTTGTCGCCGGAAAACTGGAAATTCAAAAAACCTTGATATTTCAGTCATTTCTTAACTGAATTACCTCAAATTTGTCCCAAAGTGAAGCTTGTAACTAGAAGAACAAAACCTTACCAATTTCAAGGCTTGAAATCCACGGAATCTCGACGGAGAAAACTCGATAATCTGGCCAAAACTTACAACTCGTCAAACTCGACTTCCCAACGTCCAAATTACTTGTTTTTTCTTCTCCGAGCTTCGTAAGGACGTTCTAAAGCTTCCTACAAGCTTAAAATCTCCTGAAACATCCATAATTACGACCACATGAACAATACCTCAAAACTGGGATCTCGGTTCCTTGGGTTTTCGAAGTTTTCAAGTCCTAAAAATGATACGAATTGACTCAGAAGCTTGTAGGGAACAAGAATATTACCTTTTTAACGTCGATCCGTGAAGAAACAGGTTGGTTCGAAGATGGTCCATACAATGGTACGGACGATGGCAGAGAGAGGGAGGAGAGAGAGAGGGTCAATGGGTTGTGTTTTTGTGTGTGTATGGATGTGTGTGGTCCTAATTGGCTACCAAACAGCACAAACAAATTCCTTTAGTTCCAAATACTTAGGAATAAAAAGGATTGGTCCAAAATAATTAGAACTTAGCATATTGGTCCACCACCCAAGTCTAAACCACACAACACAACTCAAAACGTCCAAGGCATTTAAGGAATTTCATGCCGTCGAGGATAAAATAATAAACATATCCGGGACGGGCTGTGACAAATATCCACTTAGATAAACACACATAATATCACCTACTAATCTTGAAGGTGATATTATGAAGAATTCACTTAATTAAACCTCATAATATCACCTACTAATCTTGAAGGATTCACTTAATTAAACTCATAATCCCATAAAGTTCGTACCAAATAAAATCATAGTTAAAATAAACACACATATCACCCTTGTTAGCTCATAAAATGGGAGCAATAATAACCTATATACAATGATGTGATTTGGCAAAATAAAATAATTTTATTTGAAGCATGTAAAAGTACGATTAGCCTTTAAACTAGAGTCCCATAAGGCCATCTCTATCTAAAGGGCTAAACATAGCCCCTTTCAGAAGTATAGAACTGCAAGAAATTATTCTTTAATAAACAGTATCATGTCATATTCATATACTATCTTCATCTGAATGAGCTAAATATACTCATCTTTAATAATTTATTAGCTTTAAGTTTATTATTTAAATTTATTGGTTAATTTAATTAATCTACTACTTATACCATATTAAAATAAATTTATCTAGACATGAGTTTTTAATGCCATGTATCGCTAAATGAGTAAGTTTCCAAATTTCTTATCTTTATGTATTCTCAATAATATTTCAGATATAATTTTTGAGGATTAAGAGGGTGTGAGAAATGGTGTAGAAATGAGATGGGTATTCATAGGAAAAAGTTAGAAACATTTTGAATTAAAAAAAGAAAATAGTATACAGGTAACTGTTGGAGATTCAAATATGGTCGTTGGATTCTTTCAAACCTGATTGTTGAATTTGTAAACAGATTGCAGCTGCTGTTACTAGGCCCAACAAACGGGCTAGGTATCAGGCCAAGCTTGGCCAATCTGATGAGAGATTTTTCAATGTGATCAGTACACGGGGTGGTACATAACGTGTCATTATACAAATGGTGGGATGTATGTGCTAAAAAGTTAATAACTTAAAAAATAAAATTTCCCACAATTTCTATTAAAACACGTGGTGTACCACTTATGTTTCCGTCACAATTAATTTTTTTTCCAATCTGATGGCATTTTGGCCATGTTTTGGTCTAGTGGGCTCCATTGATATGAGTTTTGTCCAAATGAGACCATATTTTTGTTTTTTAGCTCTCTTCATTCGAAATGACCAAAATTAAATAACTTTTAAATTAGGGATTAAATTTTCACATTAAAATCGGGGGATCCCTTTCTTTTAATTAGGGCGTAACTTTTTGTTGATTTCCTTTTTGGAATGTAGCAAAATAAATATTTCGATAAAACTTTCTAAAAGATGGAAATAATTTGAAAAACTGATACCAATGAGAAACGACGCAAACATCTCACCGTTGATTGGCCAAGCAATCCTGTCCTAAAATAAATTTTGCCTTTGACAAAAAATATGGCTTATTTTTAGCTACGCTTCGTGGAACATTATTTTAATCTTACTTTATCCATTGTAATCCAAAAGTCATCAATTTATTTGTAAAACTCAAAATTTGTTTCATTTTGACTTTTGGACTCTCTTTCTCATCTTTGAAACTTATAGGTGGTCTCCGGAAGCATATGTGAGATCGAACACCCAATAAGCATATGTTACATGTATAGTAAATTTAATTATAAATCTTCATTATGCATTAACATTCAACAATCAAAGAATATTAAGTTGAAGAAAAATTGAAGAGATGAAAAAAAATAAAAAATAAAAAGAAATTGATTAGCTTAGAGCACCCAAATCAAACTCACATAAGAAATTAACAAATCTAAGGACAATGTGGAGCGAATTTTGAGTTTTATAGAGACGACTTTCAAGTTTCAGGTGGCAAGATGGAATCAAATTCGAGTTTCAGGTGGCAAAGTATAGCGAACTTTGATTTTGAGAGTATAAAGTGACGACTTTTGAGTAACAGAGAGCAAAGTGAGATTAAAATTACGTTCATGAAACATAACTAAAAATAAATAAATAAATAAATCTTGCCATTATCAACCAATAATGGAGGCATCATGTGACTTTTTACCACAGTGATGAAAAGAAGTTGAGCCCTTGTATGATAACGTGGGTTCAAATTTTGTGGGTGACTAATATAACATCAAATTTAACAAAATATATCGTTTAATAAGAAAAAAAAGAAAAGAAAACCAATAATGGAGGCGCATTACTCTCATCGTGCTCCGCCGCTATACAAAAACACGTCTCATCAAGACAAGGTGGGACGCGGGAGGAAATATTTCATTTTAAATAGGGGTATTTATGGGAAGTTACCATATACAAACAAAGTAAAACCGCGTAAAATCCTCCACTCAAAAAAATAGCAAAGCTTCCGTAATCATTTGAGAATTGAGTGGGAAATTTTTTTTTAATTTTTAGAAAAAAGAGGGAAATAAATTAAATGATTTTTAAGTTTTGGATGGATTAACTGGAATTTTCTTTTTCGTTACAATTGAGAGGTTTGAACCTCGAATTTAGCCTATATGTACATTTACTCTCGCGATTGGGTAATCCAGGTAAATTTAACGTATTAAAAAAGAATACAAAAAGGAGAAAACGAGAGTGAAAAATCATTAAAAAAAACCGTTCAGAATTTTCTTATAAAATGTAGAATATAAAATATTTTGTTTTGGGTAAGACACAGGAACCTCTAAAAAAAATTAATTGAATGAATTAATTTCTTAATTTTCTTTGATTTGGACTGGGGCTTTTGTGGATCCTTGTGAAAAAGCCATCTCTCTGTGTTGTCTTATTTGCCTCATTTTCCTTCTATAAATGTGTCACATTCATTCCACCCTACTTTAACTCCTAATTCTCTGATTTTCCTCTTCCCTTCTTCCATTTTTCTCACCAGAGAGGTTGAAACTCTTCCAATGGAGGAACTGGGTTCTCTGTGGACTACTTGCCCTGAGGTGGGTCCCTCCTCATTCTTCTTCTGAGTGCCATTTTTTGTTGGGTTCTTTTTTCTGCTGCAGTTTCATCAAAGTTTGCTGCTTTTTCTGCTTCAATTGTGTGTGTTTTATGGTGGTTTTTCTACTTCCTGCTGTATTATTCTCACATTCAATTGCAAATGCTTCCCTTCATTGCCTCTTTCGATTCGTATTGCGGTTCTTTTATGTGAATTTAATTGTTAGTGATGGATCTTCCATATCTGAGAGGACTTCAACCATTAAACTTTTCAGTTTTTCCGAATTTTTGGTCTCTATGAAACATTAGTCTGTACTTGGCATGCAAGTCCCGCAGTCTCATTAGAAGTCATCGTTCTTGTGAATGCAAATTTTGTTTTCTTTGTTTTTCTCCACAACACGACGTTTCTATTAGGAAATATTCTAATCTTCATGCACGGAATTCAAACAAAAGGCGGACACGTTGTCTTGTCCAACTGACCTAACTTACGTCGTGTTCAATAAGTTCATATGTCAATTAATTGGCTTTAATTTTTTCTGTATACAAACTATGGTAAATGTGTACCTCTTCTATTAATATATGTTATGAACAGAATATGCAGAATTTGAGAACCAATGTGTTTGTAGTATTGATGGACCCAGTTCTCTGATTTCGGTTACAGGGGTAGATTTTAATGGAGTTTCTTTATATATTAACCCTTTTTTTTCACACTCCCTTTTCTCTTTTCTTCAAAAAGATAAGCAGGATTTGTTGACCAGGACGTGGGATTTTCATGGGCCCTTTTTGGGATTTCACCGTCTCCTAAC
The DNA here is from genome assembly GCA_035220775.1 of Malus fusca. NCBI lineage: Eukaryota > Viridiplantae > Streptophyta > Magnoliopsida > Rosales > Rosaceae > Malus > Malus fusca. Next base: position 8,927,489 of record CM069069.1, read on the forward strand.
CTTTGAAATAGTTGCTTTCCGTTTTCCACCATGATTTTGTTTTGAATCTTTTGATCCTCCTTTCGTTACCTGTTGAGAATTGGTGGGTTTGGTGTTCATGCTTGAGTTTGAACCTGTGACCTTTGATGTTTGTTTTGGTTTGTTTGGTCTCGAAAATGTTTTGAGTGTGATAGTCGCACAGTCAGATGTTACTAATTCACGTGTTATGATATGAGTTTATGTATTCTTTCGGATTCTACTATGTTTAGAATTGTTATGTTTTTTTTCTAGGTTCAATTTTATTATTTTGATGGAATTGAAACTCATTTCTTGAATCCTGTTTTGAATTGACAGAGCGCTGATGAGTTGAAGGAGAAGCTTCTGTACACAACCCTTGAGCTAGAATCAGTAAAAACACGCGCAACGGATGAAATCCGAAAAAGCGAGGAGAATGTGAAGAAACTAGTCAATCTTCTAAACGTTGCATCCAAAGAAAGAGATGATGCTGTAGATCAGCTACGAAAGCTGGTAAACAAGATCATGCCTTCAGGTCCAATGGAACTCCCCCTCAACATGTTTCCTCATGAAAGTACACTTTTGCTTCCCACCAAAGCAAACTCGAGCATAACTGAATCCAACAGCCTCTCTGAAACCTACAATCCCCAAAAATCGCATGTCTCTTCCTCTGTGGACTCCTTATTCGATGCCGTTTCTTCACCCGAGTTTTCGAACATAAACATGGCTGAATCCGGCCGCATTCCTTTTGTGAAGCAGCAGCCTCGGGTGCAAGAATATAATGGTACTGTATCTGCTGGTGTAGTCTCTTCAGGGATGATCAAACCCGACCCGGCTTCTGAAGTGATTGACAACTTTGTGAAAGGAAAGATTTTGCCTAAACAGGGAAAGCTCTTGCAGACTGTGATGGAAGCCGGTCCACTGCTCGAGACTCTTCTTGTTGCTGGGCCAATGCCTCGTTGGCGAAACCCCCCGCCTTTGCAGCCCTTCAAAATCCCACCAGTTTCAATCAAAGGCTGTGAAGCTGCTGCAAGCTTCAACCAGAAACCAGTGGGAAATACTAGTTATGTTGTCCATAAGCCAATCAACTCGGCATCATATCCTGAGATGTCTCGCGGCTTTTCGCAGACATGTTCGGCTTCCATGTTGAACTTCAACAATGGTGGTGCTTCCATCTCACGCCTGAACAATGCAAGGATGTTGGCTTCGAATTCCGGCATTGACCACCAATTTTCGATTGGCAAGCGGCAGAGGCTTCAATGAAAGCATGGTGAACTTTTGCTTCTTAATTTTTAGTGTAAAAAATTGAAGTTTGAGAGGTTTGAAGGTGTAAAAATGAGATACTTTTGTTTTTGGGTTCAACTTTAAATGACATGGCCATTTAACTTCAGTTTTACCCTTTTTGGCTTCTCTTTATGTACATCAAGATGCTTCTGTTTGCCAGTTCATTTGCATAGGGAAAAATAATAAGCAAAGACCGTATTGGTCCAACACTACATGCACCAAATCAAATACTAAAATTTTGGATCCCAACTTATGCGACGGTGTTTCATTTGTCCTTTAGCGGTATAATCACGTCAAGCTTTATGTAGCATATAGTAATTACCATCTTTCTTTCTTGGGAGCCACTCAATTTAGATTGTTTGCATCTTTAAATTTAGATGTTTGCTCGTACACTGCATAAGATTAGTGGAAGCTTGGGTAGGGCTAAACATTTAGAATCTCATGCTTTTGTGAGAGTTGCTCTACAGACGGCCCTACACAAGTTTTTCTCGTAATGCTCGTCACCAACTAATAGTGGAAACCAAATCCTCCTGCAATTTGGAGGAATGGAGTAGAAAATAAAACTATCCATTGCAACGAGCGAAAGGTACAAACCTGTACTCTAGTTCTCTTGTGTGAAACTTCCCTCCAAGGTTCCTGGTCATTTAACAAAACCAGAATCCCACTTTGATATTATCTACAACAAAACAAACATATTAAGCAGCTCTTACAATTTTGAAATCCTTGATATCCTCACGTCACCCTTCAAATATGTCCTCATATGTTTGCTTTCATTGATTTAATCGTTTTAATATCATTAATTAAACAGTTTTTGTTTGCTAATCACCCCTATTTAATCAGCAACGCAGCCTAATACAAAGCCCTTTTGGAAAAACATTTTGGTAATTAGTCTCTAATTACACAAACTTTAGTTAGATTAGTATGTCTTCATGGATCGCAGCTTCTGTTGCTACTATTTCCAGCTTCACCCTCCTCTTCACTTACTACAAGATACTCCAACGCCTCTGTAGACGACTTCAGAGCACGGGCTTCTCGAGAAACCCGAACCTAAGGCCTGTACCGAACGAGTTCAACCTAGACGATGCCTGGCTCGAGTCTCAGAGCAACGGACTGGACTTCTCGGTCGCTCGGTCTCTTCCCGTGACTCAGTTCAAGAAGAAAGATGAAGTTGAGGATGCCAAACGGAGCCCCGGCCAGAGCTACACAGACTGCGCAATCTGCTTAGGGGAGTTCGAAGATGGGGAATGGATAAAAGAACTACCGAAATGCTGCCATGAATTCCACATTGCTTGCATAGACACTTGGTTTGCGTCTCACTCAAACTGTCCCATATGCAGATCACTGGTCTATGATCTGATTCATGATTCTCCTGTTCCTACGCAGGAAGAAACATTGAGCCGAGATGAAATCGAAGAAGGGGCGTCGCATTTCGAAATGCTGCGATCCTCCACCACGACGTGAAGCAAGATATGCTCATTGATTTTTTTTTTCCCAATTCAAAAGGATTAGAGAAACAATGACTTGCATAGATGCTCAAGATATGCTCAATATATTTTCAACACTGTCATACATGTTATGTTATCAGACTTCGAAGAGAACCGCTCATTCAAACAGGAATCCACATTAATATCCGATTAATATAGTTAACTACCTAGTCTCCCTACAAACATGACGGTAATTTAACGATTGCAAGACTTTCAACTGCAGCCAGTAGCGATTCTCACTACGCAACACCGTCAGCCATACTGTCATTGTATGAACACACTTACAATGAACGGCTGGATTCACAACACATTTAGTCATTAACCATTCCTTAATATGCAAAAATATCATCGCATATGAAAACATAAATAATGTGAGAACTGCAGTTATAACCACAAAAGATAAAAGACTAGTAATCGGGTATCAAAAGATGTTACAACTTCGAAACTAAAACAGACACACCGCAAACTCACAGAACTCCCCTCTTAGCGAAGCTTTGCCACTAACTTAGATGATACCGATTTTGTTTGCCACATCCAAAGCATCGTAGTCAGGGGTTAGCCTAACATAAGCCTTTTTGGTACCATCGGGCCTGGATCAAAAAAAATATTCAGATTATCAGATCATCCTATGAAGACGCACAGAAACAAGTATGGATCACAAGCCAGTAATCTTACTGAACTACGATGCCATAATTATTACAAAATTGAAACTATATACCCATTGAAAAAAAATGCTCATTATTTTTCTCCGTTCACCACCACTAGTAACCTGTCATAATTGTACACATTTAAGGAAGTGTGTCCACACCAAGGTACTCGGATCAAATCATGAGCTACATATCTCATGCCTCATAAGCCTTCGAAAAATAAAACAATTTGGACAAAGTCACACGGGACAGCTCATGCATCAAATATTAAAACTTGCTAAAAATGCATTAAACTAACATCTTGGCCAAAGTAAAAGAGCATATACACAATTATTCTTGAAGGAGGTCTGTTTACATAATCAAGTCAACTTTGCAAAATTTTGAAAAAAAACATCCGTTGTTCTTCATTAGGCAGTATTCTAATGTTGAAATTGCAATTTACTAACCTGATCAAGGTATTCACTTTCTTGGTCTGAATGTCGTACATCTTCTTGACTGCATCCTTGATTTTCTTCTTGTCAGCACGTATGTCAACAATAAAGACCAAAGTGTTGTTATCTTCAATCTTCTTCATTGCAGACTCAGTGGTAAGAGGATATTTCAATAGTTGATAATGATCAAGCTTGTTCCTCGGTGTAGCACTAATACGAGGGTACTTAGGGTTCCTCTCCTTTTTCAATGTCCTAGGGCGGTGAAATGTAACTGAGGTTCTGATCTTCTTAACTTTCTTAACAGCAGGGCCAGATTTCAAAGCCCTTGCAGCCTTCACGGCTTGTGACTTTGGGTCAGCCTTTTTTGAAACATCAGCTGCAAAAGATACACACGTAAGACAGAATCTATTTAAAATTTTATCCATATAAATTTTCTCGTAGCTCATTGGAGAGGGGAAATCGTACGGGTACTTATGTGAAAGAACGTACTACACGCAATGAGTATGGGAATTAAGAATGGAAAATGAATTTGCATCACCTACGGTTACTGATTAAACAAAACCCAAGCCATTGCAGAGCTAATTACATCTTGTCAATATCTACTGAAAGGAGCGATGAAAATTTGCAAGTACAAGCTAACGTTAACAGGCATTGACCTATAACTAGAATGCTAGCAGACGAGTCATAATTAAAACCCACACCAAAGATGTTCAAATCCAATTGACTATTAGCTTATAAATTTTATCTTCCAATTCCCTTGACACCCCTAGATTCTGACTGCACCGTGCACACGAAACTTAACAAAACTAGACTCCAAATTTTCCATTCAATTGGCTAAACATTTGAATTCTAACAGAGACCCACGGAACCAAGTGTGACAGGTTTCATTCCTAACTATAAAAAAAACTCCACAGCTCATAAGCACTTAATCATTGATACATTCATGTGCAGTTAATGACTGCGATGTAAATAGGAAAAGGAAACATGTAGCGGTAAACTGAATACGACGGTGAAAATTTCTTTTGTTTATCCGATTCCTCAAATTTCACAGCAGCCATTAATTTAGGAACGTATAAAGTTGTTCTTAGAACAATGAGAACTCACACAATGATTAAAGGTTAAAAAAAGAAATTAGGGTTTTGCACAAACATAGAACAATCTAACCCATTTGGTTCCTCAGAAAATGCGGCATACAATCTTAGTTTCCATACCAACAAGAACCCAAGAGATCCACCTCCGACGACAATTCGGTTAATTTGAATTCATTTTTCACTAACTAATGCTAAGACTCATGCCAAGAGAAATAAAATATATCGAGATTTTGATGCAATAACTAGACTTTCCACCATTTTCTCAGCAACCAAACAGAAACATAGGAAAAAAAATTGAAGCACGACAAGATAATGAGAATGAAGGGGCAGTACCTTTACGTGGAGCCATTGATGCCGACGAAGAAGCTCTGGTTATATTCCCAAATCACCACCTGGAAGCCCTAAAAGGACACACAGATAGATACAGCACGTAAATTTCAATACTTTCTCAGTTTTCAAAAGCGTGTGTCTGCAGAGAGCGAGAGAGAGACCTGCCGGCGTGAAGCTGAACCAGTAGGGTTTACGGTGGAGGAGGAAGCAGGTGTTATATATAGAGTACTCGAAATTACATAAATGTCCACGTATGTTATTTGATTTACCCGCATGGGCATTGGGCTTTCTCGCGGGAATGTGGACCCGACTTGAAAACTCAGGCCGAAGTCCAATTGTATGGTTTGATGTAGCAAATTGTCTGAGAATCAGGGCCCGTTTTCGGCTTCTCTAAAAAGCACTTTTGTTAGAAAAGAGTTGAAATTTGTATTCAAAGTCAAGTGCTTTCTCTAGCCCAGTACGAGAACGGCTTTTATGGCTCAGCAGCATTTTTAAATTTTTCTGTTAAACAGCGTCAAAGACGTTTTCTGTTGTCATATAAACATATCTAAACTTACGAGCCACAATAAACAGTTTACTTTATGTCCCATCTTTGTTCCTTTTGTTTCCAAGTGGAAAAGACTTGGCTGCTGAAAGATTCAGGAGGTGCTACTGAATCTTCAGCAGCCAAATCTCGTTCTTTCTAAGTAGGTCTTGTCTTCCTCTGTAATTGGTGTCAAAACCGAAACCCTCCTGACCACGGCCAACCCGTATCCCTTTGGATCGACAAACTTTGACGGGTTGTTTGTCATTAGACTCATCGTTCGGCCCCTATGTCTCTCAAAATCTATCCAAAATTATTTAAACAATGGTTTTGTAAGTCACACTTCATATACACGTCTAGAAAAATGTTCTTTTAATTGATTGTAAATGTACGTTATAGATTAACAGTTTGACAATATAAGAGTTTGTATGACTGACCTGGGCACCGATCCCATATTCACGAGAATCAACGACTAGTCCGAGTTCTCCGTTGGCATGGACTGTGTCATGGCCTTGGCCCTGCAGATGTAGGCTTGAAGTTTGTGGGCTAGACCAATGCCTCTTCATGACCTCTGAAAATGTTAAGGGCCTGTTTGGTATCCTACCAAAAAATTTTGGTTGTTCCTAAAAATAATTTTCAAATAACATCACTTAAAAACATTATTCTTTTTAAGTCTCAAAATTTCAAAAATCTGTTTGGTTGAATTTTTAAAAATAATGTTTTTAGTTTGAATTCAAACTTCCTTGAACAAAAATTGGAGGAGAGAAAGAATTGGGAAAGAGAAAAGCGAGAGGAAATAGTTGGTGAGGGGAGAGAAAGACACGGAGAGGACGAGGAGGATAGGAAGAGCAAAAAATTACAGTGAGGAGATAAGGAGTGAGAAGAAAGAGAGTGTAATGAGAGAGAGACAAGACAAGGGCTGAGGAGATAGAAAAAACGAGGTGTGACGTGGGGAGAGAAGAAAGAGAGGGTTGAGAGAGAAAAAAAAAGAGGGTTACGAAGGGGTAAAAGAAGATGTTGAGGAGATAGTAGAAAAACTCTAAAAACTCACTTTTAGTGTTTTTAAGAAATAACTTATGTTTTTAAGTTAGTTTTGAATCCAATTTTTAAAATGAGTTCTACCAAACAAGAATTCAAAATCTAAAACTCAAAAGTATTTTTAAGTTAAAAAAGTTGAACTCAAGTAGAATACCAAACAATCCCTAAATGATTTTTTTCCTAATTTTTTACATGTGGTTTTCGATCTTTTGCACTAAGAGGACTTATCCAAAACTTAATAATTTTGTACATTATTTATGTAAGATTTTTAGGTTAGTTTGACGACAAAATAGAAAAGAAGAAGGGGATAGTGTCGGTTGGATTGGACTTAAACAAATTATAATCTTGTTCTAGAAAAATAATTATAGGTTAGTTATTAAACTTTTCAAAATTGTCGTTTAGTATTACGATTTAGTGATATTTGTCTTGACTTGTAAATAAGATATCTTAGGTTCGATTTTCGTTGAAAACGAATTTAAACTATATTATTGTTGATCAATTATAAGGCTGAACTCATCAATTTATTTTAGTGTATATAAAATCGTTTGTTTTTAAAAAAAAAAAAAACTCTTCAAAATTATTATTTGACCAAATCAACGGTCGATATTGTACTGTAGAAGAATGAACATTTTCAGATTTTTCCAGTCTTTGGAACCTGAGCGAGGGAGAGGCCGCTGACGTGTCCACACTTTTCAAAAGCCAGGGAGACGACAGTCTTCCACACAACACACATTACAGAGAGAAATCGGCGCCGGCGATTCCGATACGCTGCTCGCTGCTACTGCTAAATCCGCCACGTGTCCCCCTAACTCTATTTGATCCCAATCCTCGGGCCCCGCGCCATTTCTCCGGCGACCTAACGGCACCGTATTCGACACAAGCTTCCAGGCGAACTCCATCAGCTACACTCTTCCTGATCGTGCTATGGCCGAAACGACGACGTTGCCGGGCGCTACGCAGCCGAGCAAGCTGTGGAAAGGGGTTTTCGCTGTGGCCGGAATCATGACCATGCTCGTCACCTACGGCGTTCTTCAGGTTCCTAATTCCCTCGCATTTCTCTTATCCTTCGAATCCATCTCCGTTTTCTTGGCGGAAATGTTGAATCTTTTGCTTCGATTTCTTGCAGGAGAAGATCATGAGAGTGCCGTACGGCGACGACAAGGCGTTTTTCAAGTACTCGCTTTTCCTCGTCTTCTGCAACCGCATCATGACGTCGGCGGTCTCCGCCGTTGCTTTGTTGGCGAGAAAGAAGGCTCTGGATCCCGTCGCTCCGGTATACAAGTACTGCCTTGTATCGATTTCGAACATACTAACGACTACATGTCAATATGAGGTGAGAGCTGCGGTCTTTAATTTTTTTTGCAGAATATGTAATTTTTTTTTAGTTTTTGACTGATTTCGTACATTTCGGTGACCGCAGGCTCTCAAATACGTCAGCTTTCCGGTTCAAACGCTTGCGAAATGCGCCAAGATGATACCTGTGATGGTAAGAAAATACAGTTTGATCAGTTATGGTGCTTCATTGTACTATTTCTGAGTAGTTTTATCTGTTTGGTTAATTTTTGTCATGATTTATTGTCAAGCTGAGTAACATGTTGTTCGAATTCGAAGTTTCAAACTATAAAAAATGCTTGGAGCATTCAACTTATCTAGTGTGCTGGATAAGAAAAAATGGGTAAACTTGCACGCGTGACGAGATTTTCTCAAGGGCTAAACATGCTTGATTGATCAGTGAGCTCCAAATGTTTGAACGTGCGGAAGTTGGGCTTGAGGTGTGACCTATTAGTGAAGAGACTAATTGAGAAACTTCAGTATCTTTTTCATGAGGGACATATGATCTTGTGTTCTTTGGTTTGCCAATTCATGGGGTTATTATTTATGCAGGTTTGGGGCACTATCATTATGCAAAAGAAATATAGGGGACCGGACTATTTTTTGGCATTTCTAGTGACAGTGGGCTGTTCAATATTCATTCTATATCCGGTATGGTCTGATTCCCTGTTGAATTCTTTAAAATTTTCCACTGAGGTGTGCACATAAAAAGGATTGTTTTGAAAAGTGGTCTTAATTGTTAGCATGCCACTTTTTTGTAATACTCGTAAGTGACCATGGTCTCTGATTCGTGCTGCAAGTTTCTTTAGATTTCTCTATCAGCCATGCACATACGGATGATGGTACATTAGGAACTTGCAACCAATGCCAGCATGCTACCACTTTGCATCCATGCGTATAAATTTCCATTTCCTTTCTTTTCTATATAGAATCTCTTGCAAAACTAGAATACATATAAGTACACTTATGCCTTCCAAGTTTCTTGAACAATGGCTGCTGTATGGTGCATGGTGATATTATTGTATGAATGGAATATTTGTTAGTTGAAGATGTTTCCTGTTTAGTTTCATAGTTGGCCATAGAACTCCCAGAACTACTATCCCTCAGTTTCAAAGCCAAAGATTCATCCCAGTTTAGGTTGTTTATTACAATCAATTGGGTGACTGCTGTTTACATGTTTTTCTTCGTTGCGTAAAGCGGGAGCCTTGTGCACTGGGTACGACCTTATATCTTAGTATGATCACAGTACCATGCACCTTTGACTTACCACACTTGAGTGTCTTATGTACGCACTCTGTGAGCGCATTTGACAATAAATAGGGTGTGCTTAATATCCCTGAAATTCTATTGTTTAGCAAAGAGATATTAATGAATACTCCTTTGCTTTGTTTTCTGAAAATGGTCTAATTAATTAGAGGAAATTCCATATACATTCATGTATGCGGCTGTTTTGTGAGATGGTGATAATTCTAATAGGAAAAGTGTAGTTCTTTGATTTAAATAGAACTAATTGTTTGCGCTTTTGAATGTAGGCAGGATCTGCTGACATTGGTCCATCTGATATATACGGTAGAGGAAGAGAAAATACCATATGGGGCATTTCCCTTATGGTTGGTTATCTTGGGTATTAACATGAACCCTCTCTTTATTAGATGGTTATGATTTGTCAAAAAAGAATTTGTTGCTAGCTGCTGAGATGAACAGACTAAATCCACTTCTACCAATTCAAAAATATTAATATATACCTATTTTACCAAAAATGTGCCATCAAACTTTATCTCCATGTCTTGATGTTTAGTTGCTAGGGTAACAATAATTTATGATACCAACGCAGCTCCAATATGTTAATTGCTTACAATGAATTAATGCTCCCTTACAGAAGCAAACCATAACAAAACTAGTAGTTTAAAGTTTTCCTCCTTGCAATTGATTATGAGTGCAGCACTGGCAGTGTGGGTGATTTTTCTTTTGTCTATTTTTCTTTTCTTTACTTTTTACAGCGTATAGCAATAACACTGAGAATTTGACCAATAAAAAAGAATCAATGAAATTGAGAATATTTGAAACAAGATACTTGGAACCAAAAATTTATAGATTTAAGATGCTCCTTTCTTTGTCTAATAGGTTTGATGGATTTACAAGCACGTTCCAAGATAAGCTATTTAAGGGCTATGATATGGAGATACACAATCAAATATTTTACACCACATTCTGTTCTTGTGTTCTCAGCCTTACAGGTAATATTCTTATTCAGATCTTGTTGCTCCAGAAGTAGTTATTAATCACACAGAGAGATATTTCGTAGCGGGGTCGTCTATGCTTCATATTGCTTACCAGGATTCAGTGTTCATATGTTGTCACAATTTATGTTGCGGATTTCATATCATTATCTTGCCTGTAATCCAACTTCAAAGTTATCCAAGCATGTGTTTGTGTGTCAAGGTTGTGAGTATTACTACTATGCGTGTACTAGGTACCGCATGAGCCACTGGTTGATCACTAGTTCAATGGTGTTTGAATATTTTTTCAGTTGCTTAAACTTATCTGCACTTACCACCTGCTTTATATTTTTTTTATTTTTTTATTTTTAACCTTTTAGCGATGAGTTGTTGATTCTGTTAAATTTTCAGGTCTTCTACTACAAGGGCAACTTCTGCCAGCAATTCATTTTGTTTCTTCCCACAATGATTGTTTCTTTGACATTGCATTGCTTTCCACTGTAAGAGATTTTTCCTTCTTATCATGGTATCTGTTAATGTTACGTGTTTAATTACTTTGTATTTATTTAGCAGATGCTTCTAATTTTTTTTAGTGCTAGTGGCCGTTGTTTACGTTTTTCTCTTTCCCACTGTGCCAAATTTTTTCTTTTTCTTGTCGTGTCTTCTCCTCTGTCTGTTGGTTTCCTTTTCTTTTCCTTCCTGATTTATAAGTGTTTTGTGTTGCAGGTAGCAACAGCGAGCCAGTTTTTTATTTCTTACACAATTCGCACTTTTGGTGCTCTCACATTTGCCACAATAATGACCACAAGACAGGTAAGTCATATCTCTCCAAAATAATCCTTGTAAGCGTTCCCACTTCTCCGTTATCAGTGCCTCTAATTAATGGTGTCTCTCTCTTTGGTATTGAAGCTGGCCAGCATTATGCTATCGTGCCTGTGGTTTTCGCACCCCCTTAGCCGTGAACAGTGGATGGGAGCTGTAAGCCTCAACCTCAAACGTAGTAATTTTTGTATTTGTGTTTTGTTTCCCCAAAAGCCCAAATAACGCTACTTTTGTTACAATGACCAGGTTGTTGTCTTTGGTTCCCTATATGCGAAAAGCTTCATGAGAACGAAGCCTTCACCTTCCCAACAAACTCAGAATGGAGCTTCGAGTCCAGTGAAGGGGATCCCTTGATAGTGTTTGGGTTTTAACGGTTGCCACAATACGTCACACTAGGTACCTACCTCTAACTTTGACCAATGGGCAGCTTTGGTTTTACAAATGTCAAGCTGCAACCTGCGAACAGGCCTTCGATGCAGTGAAATTTTTCTAAATATACTCTAGATCACACACGCGCATGCATACCACACGCAAGAGGTCTCGATGGAGACCAAAGATTCCTGGAGGCCTACGTCTCCATAGAAATGATTAATCATAGACTAACTAAAGGAACAAGAATGTTTCGTTTTATTGTTACATACGTGTTGGAATACACGGCTCAAAAATGTATAACGCAGCTGCGCAAGCAACATTTCAGTCGAGAGTAGGAATGGAAGAACAAAAGAGAAGAAAGTTTTGGATAATTCCACTCTGGAGTATTTTCTTCTCTTCTTCCTTTTAATGATTTTTCTCTTCCTGTAACCCCCAGCTTGATTAGGATTGTAATAATTGGTTTACTGTTTCAATTAAATGATTTTTGGTGGTTGTTTTGGTTTCGTATTGTGATTAACGTATCTTAATTCTCCCAAGGGAAGCTTCAGAAAGATCTGAGAAGTTGGATTTCATCGGTGTTGTGTGTGCATATTGTTTTATTGTTTTTCAGGAAACATATGTATATTTAGGGGAAGGAATAGAAAAACAAAGTAGATTGTAATAATCACAATATCAGGTCCGGCTATGATGTTACGTCTCACAACACATTGATAACAAACTAATCCCCGCCTACTTTAGCCCTAGGTACTTCAAAAGGCGGCAGTGTACTTTGACATTATGCCAAATCAACGCCAGTGTCCCCAGAAAAATGCATCACTGGGATAAATAAATATTCTTCAATCCATCTAGTATAAGCAAATGATGCTTTGCCGCAATCGCGGCAAAAAATAATGTCTACATACTTTGGTGCAGTTTCAATCATAATCTCATCTCTCTTAACATGTAACAATTTAAAGAAAATCTACAACAAATAAATTTGACCAAATTTTGCAAGTATATTTTCTATTTGATTATCGATGGACCGGATTAGTAAAAATATGAACGTCAGCCGGCCAAGGGTTTGGGGGATGGGTTTTACTGCGTATGCTACATATAACAAAAGTGCACAACATCGAACAACTTAGTGGCTGTAGTTTAGTGGTAAGAATTCCACGTTGTGGCCGTGGAGACCTGGGCTCGAATCCCAGCAGCCACACACATTTTAATTTTTTTTTCTTTTGATTTTGTGTTTTTCAAACATTTTCCCATTTTAAGGAACGATTATTTGTATTAATAATAAAAAGAATTGTAATTTCCCTTCATCTAAACTCTACTAATAATAATTACGTTGCCCTGTAACTCTCTAACAACATGTTGATTAAAATCTGAGTTGTCCCGATATCTCTATATGCTTTTTACGTATGATTTTAAATTTCTAATTTTAAGTATTATTAATTTTACGAGCTCATAGTATGACCTTAAATCTTTTTCTGTACAATACTTGGATGATTTTATTAAAAAAATCACATCCTAATCTCATATCCATAAGGAATATATTCCCAACTTTATATAATTGGTGATTTTATTACCAACTTTTGATGTTTTTATTTACATTTTAAAATTCTTTTTAAACTCTTTACAAGCATCTTATAAAATAAAACAAAATCAATTATCTTGTAGTAGTACTTTTTTCTTGTAATGTTAAAAAAGGTCTTATGAGTCACAATACAAATACAATACGAGCACGATTGTATAATACAAGCATGTGCTTAATATTTTATTTATTTGGGCTGTTAGCTACAATTTAAAATGAAGGCATGGAAAAGATAAATTATTTTTTTTTATGACAATAATAATTATTGATATAGTTTTTTTTTTAATTTTACAAATTAGTGGATTAATTTATAAAAAGCTATTGTTTTAAAAATAAAATAAAATAATGTAGTGAAGACAAATATGTTGTTTTAAAAAGTTGGTCTCCATATTACCTTAAAAATAGATTATCTTGTAATACAAACTAGGGGTCTTTTGATATGGGTCCAATTTTATAAGCCTATTTTGAATGGAATCCACTTGTATTACATAAGCATAAGTGGGGGCTAGTAAGTACAACAATAATCCATGTCAGCAATTAAAATGCACATAATTTACCAACAAAATTACAACAACTGCCATTATATGGTTTATTAGGTGTCTTGCAGATTAAACTCATTGTTTATTCAAAAGATCCCATTTATTAGGACTCTTGCAGATCAAACGACCCCTTTATTCAAAACCTTATCCACCTATCTTTCAAATTGGTTTGCGTCCGTATCCAGCGGAAACCGGGTTTTGAATCGTAAATCCGTATGAAGCTATGAAAGCTATAAATTTTCTCCTAGTATATGATGGAAACAAAATAGGCGATTATCTGGTTTGGGTTTCCTGTTATACCTGGAGAACAGGTAGTGTATCTTCTCGGAAGATTTCAGCTTCGTACATGGTAATCTGGTTTTTTTTTTCGAATATTTTGATTTGGTGATTTGGGCTTTGTTTTTTGCAGTGTTCGTTACCTGGATAACAGGTATTACACTCCATCGATTTCAATACCAGTATTTGATAACAGGTGCTACCATATCTTTGCTCTAAATTTTTTTTTTTTTTTTTTGTTTTCACTTCAATTGTTCGAGATTTTAGAGTTTGACGACGAGTATGAATTGGTGGCCAGTGTTTACGACGCATTAGTGAAGGCTTGCACTAGTTTGAAATCGATTAGGGGGGGTTAAAAGGGTTTATAATTACATATTAGTAATGGGTTTGAGTTGGATCAGAATACAAAAAACAGGGTGCTGCTTATGCATGTGAAATGTGGGATGATGATTGGTTGAATTTGTTTCTCTAGTATTTTGGTATGCTGCTTTGACTTTTTACTTTTGTGGTGTTTGATACCTAGATTACAGGTACTATAGTTCATCTATCATATTCTACAAGGATAGGTAGTTTATATTGTAAGCCAAATTGATAGGTAGGATAAAATTTAACATCTTATGGCTGCTTGTTACATATAGGTTTGATTTGGAAGGTTTAGTAATGATTAGTTTAAGTTTGGAAGGTTTAATTTTATCAATTTAAATTACGGATTAATTGGAACTTTAATAATTGGTAGTTTAAATTGATACGTCGTTTATTTTGTAGAGTTACTTTTAGAATAATTAGTTCATATTGTTAATTTAGTCTCTTTTTAACACTGCTTATATAAATATGATATGTAGTTTGTCTTGATATGTTATCATTTGGGCGTTATTTAGTATGTTTTGGAATAATCATGCTTATAGCAGACTTTGTATTACTTGTAGCCAAAGATGCTTTGCATGGAGAGGAAAAAAAAAGATAAGCCTGGAGTATAGGTCTGACCTTTTGAAGTTTCGTCGCGTTATGGAAGAAATGAGACTTAGTGTGACAAATGCGCATCTTGAGTTAATGAACCGTACACCGTTTGGGAGGTTGTTCAAAGCGTACCATGAGAATTTGATCATTGATGGTGTTTGTAGGAAATGTGATGCGAATATTGTGTCTATATTGAAGTGCTACGACCCCGTACAAAAAGCATTTGTGTTTGGTGGAATAACTGCAACAATATCTGCCAAAGATATAGCTGAGATTTTCAGGTTGTCTGATGAAGGGGAAGAGATCAACCTGAATAGTAGGAAAAGAAAAAGTGCGTTTACAGGTTTTTATGAGAGATGTCTTGCAGACGTCAAAGATATAAGTAAGAAGATATTGGAAGAAAGGATTTTGAGAGTGGTTAAGTTGCATGGTAGTGTGCATGAGGGTGATTTTGTGCGACTGGTTTGTTTATATTTTTGCTTGACACTGTTTTTCAGTACAAGTTGGGATGGAGCGTAACAAAATTTTTGGAACAGGTTAGCAATGACTTCACCATAACCAGAACCCATCTGCTTTGGATATTTACTTTGTATATTCAATTTCAAATGAAACATGCAGAATGCATGTGGTGCTTCTGGAAAAACGTTGGAAACAGCTTCAAGTAAACCTCTGTTGCGGTCTGATATAAATGTAACCGTACGACCTTGGGGAAGCAATATCTCTGCTAAATTTTCCAGAAACCATGTCCAATTGTTTTCGTTTTCAGAGTCCACAATGCCAAAAGCTAGCTGGAAAAATCATGAGCCATGTGTTGAGGAAGAAGAACATGTTAGAGAAAAATCTGTTAAGGATGAATACATAAGAACAAGTTATAATAAAGGATGGACACAACATGTATAAAGTTATAAAACAATACTTTCTCATATATTACTGTTTGGGACCCTATTAAACTACCTAACATGGAGCAAAATTAACAAAATGATCAATTTTGTCAACAGCATGGATAAACATTTAAACTACCTATCAATGTGGAAAAAAAATTATTAGATTTCATGCAGCCTATAATATAAGTAGATGTCTAAATCATACCTTGATTACCATTTTTCCCAATGGCTACCAACAAATGACCTTTATACTTGTTTTTTATAAAAGTTCCATCGAGGCACAAGAAAGGTCTGCAGAATTTGAACCCTTCAATACTAGCATTATATGAAATGAATAAACGCTCGAACCGACATGAACTATCATTATAATCACCATGGACTGTGTATCATCATAGCCTGGGTTGGTTGCTAGCACTGCTTCTGCATACCATAATAGTTGTCTGTATGACTGTGTATCATCACCATGGACCTTCATCTTTGCTAACTCTTTACCATACCAAGCATTATAGTAAGAAATAGCTATACCATAGTTTTTCTTGAAATATCTAACAACATCGATTGGTCTTACAATTGGATTGGTTCGAATCTCGTCAACAAGGACCGACGCCACAATTTTGGAACCCATCTTGATGCTTTTTTATCACGAAACCTAGCTTTACATGTATGTACATTATTCATACTTTTAATGTAGAATAACCTGCTAGGACGATTCAAAATGGCATGCACACGCCAAACACAACCCTCATCATCTTTATTGAAGCATTCAGCAGTAACACGTTCACTATCATTTCTTACATAGACATACCTGAAACCCTTTTCAACTGCATAATTCATCAATCTTTGTCTAAACTCCTTGACACCACCTGGAAATTCTTGACCAACATGGCTAATGTAGTTTCTCCAAACATGGGACAAATTTGTCTAAACTTCCCTAAATCTGCACGATCATCTGAGGGTTTTAAGCCTTCATATGTAAAAATCTGCTTATCATGTGGGGAAGAAATGGGATCAAGTTGCTCAACTGGTTCAACCATGGAAACACTGACAGGAATAGATGCTATGTTTTCAGCACAACATGAAAATTTCATTACACTCACATCCATGTCAGATTGCAGCAAACAAGATTGGTGTTCTCCTAGAGAGTACGTCAACTCCATGCCTTCAAGACTTAATCCCACAAATCGGGAACAAATTTGTTCAGCAATATCCTGGAACTTAGTATGATTAAATACTGGAATTAAAAGGGTCTTGCTCTCAAAAGTGCACTTCGCAATGATAGCTCCTTCCATAACTAAACAATTATAGAACACAGGAAAAAAACATAAATGTAATAGGCAGAAAAAGATATGACTATGTAAATTTATTCAGCATACTGATAATTGTACATATCATAATTAGCTATTTCATATAATGTTAGGAACTTAGCATATATACATATCATAATTAGTTGTACAGGTTTATTACATTTTGGCTACTGTGCTTCTAATCCGTGTTGGCTTGTAGGATATTGTACATGTATATTACTTTGTTTGTTGAATTTCAAAGAGGCATAACATCAAACACCTTATGTGCATTGGTTTTTTTGAATAAAAAGAGAAAGAAGCATATCAATGAGAGATGATAGAAAGTGATTAGGGGGATTAGGATAAAGTCTTCATGTTTTGAATTCACACAACAAACAACAATGAAGGAGAAAACAATTATAATATACCTGACTTGAAAATAATTGGCACTCAATTACACCTACAGCACTTGTTGGGGCGTGTTTCTTCCCCAGTAGATTTCCGGTTGTGGCATTCAATTTGCTGTGTTTTAGTCCTTTGATAGATGGAGAAGGTTATCGCCAAACCACGAAGGAAAAACACGATCATAAAAATTGTATCTGGAGAATAGGTCTCTGAAGAAATCTGCACGCATAAAACTAGATTAAGCCATGCTGTTGACAAAATTTGCACGTATAAAATTGTATCTGGAGAATAGGTCTCTGAAGAAAACAGCACGTATAAAACTAGATTAAGAAATCTGCATGTAATTTGTATAGAAAGTTAAAAGTGATTAAGCCTTCCTTAAAAATAGATTGATAAGAAATTCAAATTCAAAAATTGTTATCAAGAAATCAGGTAGAAAGATGAACTGAATAATGAATTTGAATTCTGATAAAAATTTAAAACGTGGGAAATATATGGAGAACGTGCAAAAGTCATAGGAGGGTAAAATAGTAATAATAATGCAAAAAAATCAACATAATCAGAAAAATTGCTGACATGGAATCCTAGTCATTGGAGCTAAGTCAAAAGTAACTAAAAATTGAACTAATTCTAATGTTGGGCTATAAAATTGGACTTATTTCAAGTTTCCTTGCAAACTATCCTCTAATCGTACTTAAATACTTCACAGATAATCCACCGGCATCCCAAATCAAAGTTGCAGAGAACTAGAGGGACTCCAAGTACCAATTTAATTACATCTTACTTATCCTAAATTTCATCCGAATTAACACCCATAATTATTTTTCTAATCATATTCTAACACATAATAATTAATGAAAATCTGCAAACCCACGCTCCTTCTCATTATTTATTCATTTACTACGTTTATTTGAAGTGGTCTTGGACCATCTTGGTCCCGAGATCACTTTAGTTCTCTATACATCTGTGTCACTCAATACAACTATTTGTGAGAACAAAGCGAAAAAATCTAAAAATTAGAGTTTTATTAAACTAAACTCTTCCAACTAATGTTAAGATTGAAATATGAAATAGAATCACATTATCTATCTAATTAAATCCAATCAAATATTTCAGACATAACGGTAGATATATCGACAAGAAAGCAAGATTATATCCAATCTAATCTATCCCACTAATCTTCTTTTAATCATGAGAAATTGATCAGATTATCCTTTTTTTTATCCTTAATCCAATCCGGACTCACATTCCCTCTCCTCATCAGATTCTACCTCCTTCCTCCTCCCTCCCTAATCTCTCTCCAACTGAATGTCGTACCTCCAAACCCGCTCAACCCCCCCTATATATACACCCCCAACACACGCCTTGCTCACCGCTCGATCGCATTCAATCATTCAATCAGTCAATCACTTTTCTCTCGTTTTTGGGTTTTGGGTTTTTCTGGGTTCGTGAAAAGAATCGCAAAGAATGGAGCTTGATCTTTCACCCAAGTTGGCCAAGAAGGTGTACGGCGGCGATGGTGGCTCCTACTTTGCCTGGTCACCGTCGGAGCTTCCCATGCTCCGTGAAGGTAACATCGGCGCCGCCAAGCTCGCTCTGGAAAAGGACGGGTTCGCTCTTCCCAAGTACTCTGATTCCAATCAGGTCGCTTATGTCCTCCAAGGTATACAATCTTCTCTTTTGTTCTTGCGATTAATAATTAATTATCTATTTTTTATGATCGGATTGATCTTATTTGTTTATTTGATTGTTTGTTTGCTTCTGGATCATGAATTTTATATGTGAATAGTCCATAATTTATCATTAAGATCATAGGGCTTAAATTAATTTTTTTATATTTTCTTGATTATCTTTGTGAATCATTAAATTCGTAGATGAACTGTGATTAACTTTTTGATCAAATAAGATAATGTGGGTTTTAATTTGTTAATTGTAACTTTTATTTTCTGGGATTAAGATCATCGGAGCTTGTTCTAATCATTATGTTTTAACTTTTGGTTTTTCTTACAAATTTTAATTACCTTCTGTATATATATCCTTTTAGGCACTGGTGTAGTTGGAATTGTCCTGCCTGAGAAGGAAGAGAAGGTTCTTCCAGTTAAGAAGGGTGATGCCATTGCCCTCCCTTTCGGAGTTGTCACTTGGTGGTACAACAAGGAGGACACTGAGTTCGTTGTTCTTTTCTTGGGTGACACTTCGAAAGCTCACAAGAGGGGTGAGTTTACCGACTTCTATCTCAATGGCTCCAACGCCATTTTCACTGGCTTCTCAACTGAGTTTGTCGGTCGGGCATGGGATTTGGAGGAGAGTGTTGTGAAGACTCTTGTTGGCAAGCAATCCGGCAAGGGCATTGTCAAGTTGAGCGGAGTTACCTTGCCCGAGCCAAAGAAGGAACACCGTGATGGTATGACATTGAACTGCGAAGAGGCTCCCCTGGATGTTGACATTAAGGGTGGTGGAAGAGTTGTGGTCTTGAATACCAAAAACCTTCCTTTGGTCGGTGAGGTTGGGCTTGGTGCTGACCTTGTGAGGTTGGACGGAAGTGCCATGTGCTCCCCTGGATTTTCTTGTGACTCGGCTCTGCAGGTGACTTATATCATTAGGGGCAGTGGCCGTGTCCAGGTTGTTGGTGTTGACGGTAAGAGGGTGTTGGAAACTACTATCAAAGCCGGTAATCTCTTCATCGTTCCTAGGTTCTTTGTTGTGTCAAAGATTGCTGATCCAGAGGGCTTGGAATGGTTTTCTATCATCACTACTCCCAAGTAAGTTTTTCTTCTTTACATTATCCGATATGTTCTGTGTTGCTTTACCTGCCCCTAATCTGCTTTTTTCGTCTTGCATAATTACGCTTTCGTTATTCTTGATTTAGGCTCAGCTAGTTGAATTATATTTTTCTCTGCATTTATAACATCCTGCTGCTTGGAACACACATATACATTTATTCCCACCGCACACATAAAACTTAATTCGAGAGAGTTGACAATGTTTTACACCAGAAGTTTATCGATTGGTGTTGAATGTTATGCTAATTCATTTAATTGCTTCGCTGCAGCCCGATATTCACCCACTTGGCTGGAAGCATTGGGTGCTGGAAGGCTCTATCTCCTCAGGTGCTCCAGGCTGCGTTCAACGTGGATTCGGAAACAGAGAAACTTTTCCGTTCGAAGAGGACTTCTGATGCAATCTTCTTCCCTCCACCCAAGTGAAAACTGATTGAGCTCAGGCCTAGTTCCCTGGTCCAGAGTCTTCAGACTCCAAATAAAATTGCTTTTTGCTCGTAGGATTTCTGCCTTTTAATTTTACAATCTTCTTTTCTAGTTGTATAGTTTTGGACCTGCCATATTTGGTATAAAAATTTCTTGCTCTCATTAATTCAGATGGTTTTGCATGTTGGATGTCGTTGATGTTTATATTATCGTGGATTGACAAACAAAGTTCTTGATATTACATGAACTCAAAGGCTTGGTAGGAACGCTACTTAATACTACGGTTTCTTGACTTGTAAGTTTGAGATTTTATGTTCGATTTTCGCCAAAGTTAAATTCCAACCAAAATTTTATGGTTAGTCCAAAAAGCCCAAAAGCAAATTCGAACTGTAAATTAAATTAGTATATCGCTTGTAGTAAAAGCACAAATCGAAAAACCAAAGAGATGCTCATAGCCTGTTTGGTATCCTATTTGAAATTTTTTATCATTTCTCAAAACATTTCTTAAGAACATTTTTTGAAAACAATTTTCTTTAAGACTCAAAAACTTGATTGGTTTGCGATTTAAAAATTTTAAATCTTATGACTTAAACTTGATTGGATTGGAGGGGCGATTTAAATTTTTTAAATCTTATGACTTAAACTTGATTGGATTGGATGAGAGACGAAAAAGGTAAAAAGAAAAAAAAGGAGAAAGAAAGAAGAAAAGAGAGAGATAGATTTGAGGAGGAGGGAGATAAAAGAAATGAGTGAGTTTAAGTTAAAAAACTCTAAAAACTCACTTTTTATGTTTTTAGAGAATAAACTATATTTTTGAGTTAATCTTGAGTTCAATTTTTAAAAATAGTCATACCAAACAAACTTTTAAGGCCTAAAACTTGAAAAGTGTTTTTCAATTTAAAAAATTAGATTCAAGTACAGTGCCAAACATATCATAAATATTCGATAATATTTGCAAGTGCAATTCAAATTATACAACACAGCTACAGTTACGGTGCTGAAAAGCGTTTCTATTGCTCCCATTCCTCTTCAAACAAAATAACTTGTCTCTGCGTTTCCGTGAAAGCTAAAAACAAATCGAAAGTGAGAAACTCGGTCGGATTAATAAGCCAATTGGAAAAGCGCTTTCTCAAAAAGCACTGCGCCACTCGAATTGCGAAAGAAATGGCACCCTTGAAATCTCTGGAGGCAGAGCACCCAGTAATCGACTCCAATTTCCAGACCTTTTGCGCCTCCCATGGCATCTTCTCAGGTGGGTTCCATAATTCCGCTCCATCAATTTCAAAATTTGCTTCAGTCCCAGTAAAAGCACCTAACTTTATATCTGGGGCCTCTTGATTTTGGCACCCAAAAGTGAAAATGAAGAACCCAACTTGAATTTTGTGAATTTTTTTTGGTGCAGTGGAAGAATTCCTCATTCATGACCTCGACGAATTAGCAGGTGCTGCTCAGCAACATCCCACATGTGAAAAGCTAAAGCAGGTTTTTCCCATAAACACTTTTGTTAGTAATCACAGCTTCATGTTTTCTGCTTATAAATCCACATTCAATTTAATTAATTATATCATGTATGTGATGGGTTAAGCAGGGAATTGCTGAGGTCCTCTCTACCATTGATTCTCAGCACCAGCCATGGTTGAATGGTATGGAGCTTTTAGACGATGTTTTGCATAACAAACATGTATTATCAACTGGGTGTGAAGGGTATGCTTTTTGATTAGCCAAAACACACTGACCTATTCCTTTTCACTGCTATTAGTAATACTCAATGTAATGTTTCTTGGATTGCTGCGAAAGCAGGATTGATTTGTTACTCAGAGGCGGATTGCGTGAGGGACAGGTAACTGAACTTGTTGGTCCGTCTTCCTCTGGTAAAACCCAAGTAAGTAAATCATGTTTCCCAGCAATTACATAAGTTGGTGAAGGCAATGATTTCAAATTTTCAGTTTACACATCACAATTTTTTTTATCATTGCTTATGCTGACCGTATTGCGCCTACTTTGTAATCAATAGTTCAATGGTTTCTTTGTAGTGATACCATGAGTAACTGTATGATATTTATAGCGTTTACAATTCAAAATTATATTCAAATTCTTGGTAATGTTCAGGTTTGCCTACTATCTGCTGCAAATGTTGCAACGAAGCACATGGGTACTGTTGTCTACCTGGACACAGGAAACTCGTTCTCACCTGAACGAATTGTGCATTTTGTTGGTGATATCTCTAACCATGCCTTTGATCAGGTCACCCCATCACTTTGAATAAATTTTCTGTGTTTTGTTTGTTTTAGCTAGCCATTTTACCCTAGTGAACTACTAAATTCTCTGATTTGTCTGGACTGAATTTATCTGTAGGCTGGACAAAGAGTTTTTCAAAAAGTAATGAACAACATTTTATGCCATCATGTGTTTGACATTTTTACAATGTTCAATCTCTTACACCGGCTAGAGTTCAGTTTGCCATCTCAGGTTGACATTGCCATGAGGCATTTCCTTTCCCATTTATAGAGTTCCTATTTCCCTGTTTATTGAACATATGTACCAGTTCCAGATGCAGAAAGGAGAGCAGGTGCGGTTGCTTATTGTTGATTCGATCTCTTCACTAATCACCCCGATTCTTGGGAACAGTGGTTCACAGGGTATATATCATTGTATGCAAATAACAGTTTTCTTCAGTTTGTTGTCGTTTGCTTCAATTTATATTTATGATGTTTTCCCATAATTAAGAAAAAGGAAGGTTCACCTCGGTAGGTATATGACATGTTTGGAAGTTTTATTTGTTCATTCATACAACCGAAAAATGTCGTATTTAACTCGTTAAGATGGGAGCTGATTTATTGATGCTTGGGAAATAACTACAGGACGTGCTTTGATGATATCTGCTGGATATCTGTTAAAGAAGTTAGCACACGAGCATAATCTTGCAGTACTGGTAAGTTTTCATTGGATACACGATGTGTAGAATTCTCAGCTTTACATAATCTTTCACTTTTAGTGAATTACTTTCTTACTAAAATCAACCTAGAGAAGCTGTCGTTCTACAAATTATTTTTAGCTGTAGTAAGTATGATGTTGTTATATAATTTATAGTTTGGATCAGTTCTTTGTCACTTCAAGCTTATTTGCATCCCCGTTATCGTTTATTTTTAGGTCTTAATATTAATTAAATGTGAGAGAAAAATATTTGAATTGAAATCAAGTTCATGCTTTCAAACATGACAAACATTTCATTTGAAAGGGTTTAATGGAATAAATGTGAAGGTGACCAATCACACGGTGGGTGGGGAGAAAGGTATTCCAAAACCAGCTCTTGGACAGACCTGGAAGAGCATTCCACACGTGAGGCTTCTGCTTTCCGGTGATCAGGGAAATAGTACCCGGACTATTTCTTTGCTAAGACACTCATCTATGGTACATTAATCCACATTTGGTTATGATTGTGACGCATTTACTAATAAAATCACTTTGCTGTACGACTTTACTATCATTACTCGTGTCTCTCGATCCATCCCTCGCAGATAGTTCCTTCTTTTTCAGTTTCCGTTCAGAGCTGAAGCATGCTCCTACCACAGTTAACATTACTTCCAATGTAGTTCCATAACTTCTTATTGTTCCTTTTTCTTTCTCAGGCTTCTGGCAAGTCCACAAGGTTTACAATTTAGGAGTGCACGGTAGATTTAACTTGTACTTGCCGCTCCTACACGAAAAGGTAGGAAGAGTGGATCATGTAGATAACTGAAGCTGCTCTATACGACCATACTGTTAACAAATTTAAGGAGAGTGCTTTCTTTATAAGTTCGAGATTCTGAGATTTGGGATAGATTTCTTCAGATTGCAATTTTTTACTGACTTCAGGGAAATAGATATAACTTTATTATCTTTTGTGTGTACTTTGGCAGTTTATGGTGTTTGTGAAGTTAAAGGAACTAGTCACCAACATTTTGTTTGAATGAGAAATTACATTTATGTATTTTTCGGTTTATTTTTTGTTGTAGTTTTGTTTTAATTTGAGAGCATAACCGGAAGTTTACCATATACGTAGTGCTGTAAGTTGTACAGCATCGCCAAGATTATACAGAAGGGAAAGGAGCCAAGACATCCCAGCAGACATGACCCAATCAGCGATACTCCGACTTGGCGCTAGATTGGGAAACTGTAGGTTGCTTGTAAGATCACCTAAGATATCAAGTTCGCTCTTAAATAAACGAGATAGCAAGAAGCAAGAGGCTCGTAGAATCTGCGTCGGAGTATGCAAGAGGCTCGTAGGAGAATGCTGATATGCGATAAGGATTCCCGAAAATAAACTTTTGCAGTGGGATGGAGATTGAGAAATTAGGGTTAGGTGGCAAAAGTTTGGTGTAAATATTAGATGGCACGCGTTAGGTGGCAAAAGTTTGGTGTAAATATTAGATGGCACAAGTTGGGTGAAAAATTAGAGGAAAAAGTTGGATTTGGATTTTCGCCGGATCCCCTCCCTAGGATCCTAGAGATCAATGCACACGGGTCGTTGATAAAAAATCGTACGGTCCAAATTAAATGCTTTTTATATTTTTAAAAGTAAAGTAGTCTCGTTTTGTATGAAAAATATAAAAAAGAAAAAAATTACGACCGCATGATTTTTTATCAACGGTATGTGTGCGTTGATCCCTACGATCCCCAGGCAGGGGATCCGGCGAGGATCCAATTCCGAAAAAGTTAGCTGAAACTAACCATGTTTTGGGTGACTACTGTAGGTGAAAAATCAGATGGCACACGTTAGGTGAAAAAATTAGAGGAAAATTAGAGGGAAAAGTTAGGTGGCTGATTGGGTGACTACTGTACGACTTTGTATTTGTTCAATCATATAATGGGTGACTACTGTACAACTTTGTATTTGTTCAATCATATATAATGGGTGACTACTGTAGGACTTTGTATTTGTTCAATCATATAAACTTTTTGGACAGTGAAGATGATTACTTTATGCACATATAAGATAATGACCATGTTTTGGAAAACAACTTGTAAACCATTCTTCCTCTAGCAAGAAGGAGAAGCCATGGCAGTCGTTGAGCTCCTCTGCCTCTTCTCGGTTCTCTTCATCGTATTTCTTCTTCTCCGACCCCTCTCTGCCTCCAAATCCCAAACCCTACTCCCTCCAAGCCCCTTTGCCCTACCCATCATCGGCCACTTCCACCTCCTCAGCCCTCTCATCCACCAATCCTTCTACAAACTCTCCCTCCAGTTCGGCCCTATATTCTCTCTCCGCCTTGGCTCCGTCCCATGCATCGTCATTTCCTCCCCAGACCTCGCGAAAGAGTCCCTCAAGACCCACGAGCTCTCCTTCATATCCCGCACTCAGTCCATCGCCATTCAGCGCCTCACCTACAACTCCTCCCTTGCATTTGGACCCTATGGACCTTATTATAAATTCATCAAGAAGCTCAGCCTGAATGAGTTTCTAAGCAGCCGTAGCGTCAGCAACTTTGCTTCTATTCGAACCCAACAGTACCTAAGGCTTTTGAGGATGTTGGCCAAGAAAGCTGAGAGTGGTGAAGCTGTTAATCTCACCGAGGAGTTACCAAAGCTTTCCAACAATGTGATCGCAAAAATGATGTTGGGGAATTCTAAGGGGTCTAGTGCTGAAGGCAGAGACGAGGAGGCTAGGCTTGTGGTGAGAGAGGTAACAAGGATTTTTGGGGAGTTTAACTTGTCAGATTTTGTTTGGTTTTGCAAGAAGTTGGATTTGCAGGGATTTGGGAAGAGAATTGAAGACACTCATCGGAGATTCGACGCGTTGGTGGAGAAGGTTATTTCAGAACGTGAAGAACTGAGAAAGAAAAACATGAAAAATGAAGGAGGCAGTGGAGGCGAGGAGGTGAAGGATTTTCTTGACCTTTTGCTTGATATACTGGAAAACGGGAGTGCTGAGAGTGAGGGGGTGGAATTTACAAGAGTGCACATCAAGGCTTTAATCATGGTACGTAAAAATTCTTTTTCGTATGACTTTCAGTTCAATTACATTAAATAAAGGTCAACTTATGGGGATATGTTGTTGAAACAACAAATAGAAATGCTAAAGTAAGAATCTCTATGAACCCTCCGCCTTTTTTTGTGCACAATATTTTATAATGTTGCCACAAAACTTTTGCACAATATCGGATCATGAATGTCTGGCAATGATGGATTCAAGTTCTCTCTCTCTCTCTCTCTATATATATATATATATATATGTCTTCCCCTTTTCTCTGTTGCATCCACACCAGTTCTTATTAAGAACAATTGCACAGAGACGAGGCCTCGTCTTTTTGCTCACAAGGTTTCCTTCCTCCGGCTGCTCTCCGATGACTGTGTGGTTGAAATCAAGGAAGTTGGCACGAAAATTATGCATGAAGTTAATTTTGTCAATAAAATTTTCATATTAAAGTGGGTGAGGAAATAAGAGAATGAGGGTACGTAGGCATAGCACCAAAGCTTAATTATTTTTCATGACGCCTTAGTGCCTTTTCCTATTATTTAGAGCTATATATAACAGATAAGTTACTTAACATGAAAGGGCTTTTAGGAGAATAATGAAATTGGATTTTTCAGGATTTCTTCACGGCAGGTACAGATACAACCGCCATTTCAATGGAGTGGGCACTAGCAGAGCTCATCAACCACCCGAAGGTGCTGGAGAAAGCAAGGGAGGAGATTGATCGAGTCGTTGGGAATAGACGGATAGTCGTAGAATCAGACGGTCCAAGCCTTCCATACATACAAGCCATCATAAAAGAAACACTGAGACTGCACCCACCTGTGCCTATGATCCCAAGAAAGAGTGTACAAAAGTGTAACATTGGAAACTATGTGATCCCAGAAAACACAATGCTATTTGTGAATGCTTGGGCCATCGGAAGGGACCCAAAGTATTGGGAAAATCCTTTGCACTTTTACCCTGAAAGATTCTTAGCACCACTCAGTGGTGGAGGAGATGGAGCGCGTGCATTAGATCTTAGGGGGCAACATTTTCAGCTGCTTCCGTTTGGGACCGGGAGGAGGATATGCCCTGGTATAAACCTAGCCCTGCAAATGCTGCCAGCCCTACTTGGTGCAATGGTTCAATGCTTTGATTGGAAAGTTGTTGGGGTAAATCAGAAGCATATGAACGGTGATGAGGTTCTGGAAATGGATGAACGGCCAGGAATGGCAACTCCACGAGCCCATGATTTGATTTGTATTCCAGTGGTACGTTTTGATCCCGAGTTGTATCCTTGACCCATAAAGCAGGTGAGCATATTGTAATTGTTTGAAGACTTTGATCCAAATGAAGTTTGAGGACTTGAAGTGGGTGTCAAACTTACATGGAAATGGATAAATAACACTAC
Source organism: Malus fusca (assembly GCA_035220775.1). Lineage (NCBI taxonomy): Eukaryota > Viridiplantae > Streptophyta > Magnoliopsida > Rosales > Rosaceae > Malus > Malus fusca. The sequence goes on from CM069069.1 coordinate 8,955,525, forward strand.
GTTATTTCTATTCCTATTTAAGTTTTCTTTTTCGAAGTACTTTTATGATTAAGGCTTACTTAAGCCTCATGTACATTACATGAAGTCTCACTTTATTTCTACAGTTTGTCATGTCCCACTTTGTTTCCTGCACTTATCCATTGTGTTTCACTTTACTCCGTTTCTTTAATTGGGTTAAAGAGACGTTAGTTTCGTTGATTTGACAAAGGCTCTTTGATTTTTTTCAGTCAATTTTTACATTTGGCTCTCAAATTACCATATATTGTCCCTAAAACTCACAATTTCTTCAATCTATCACTATATTCACTGTTGAAAAGATCGAAGGACCCCTACCATATTAATGAAACTGATGCTCAACCCAATCGACGGAATGGGGTACCGTGTGACATGAAAAATAATTACAAAGGATAAAGTGAGACAGAATCAAATGTATGTTGTGAAGCGAAATTTTGTCTAGAGTATATAGGGGTACCAAAAAATAAGCTTTAATAGTAAAATTGGTTATGTGATTAGGGTATACAAGGAAAAATCACATAGGGTGACATGTTACAATGAGAGAGCTATAGCTAAAGGATATTGTTTGGCTCCTTATAATTACATGTATCATAATCGAAACCATTCATTCTTTTAATAATTATCTAAAGATAATCTAAAAAGACAATTATTTTGGTTTGAAGTCCGTTTAGTCATATATATATATATGTGAAACCACAACTTTTTAATAATTTTTTATTCATATATATTTTTTAGACTATATTTTGTAGACCATAATTTTAGATCAGCGGGTTTTGGAACCTTTGTCCACAACATGCATGAATAATTTGCACAGAAAGATGCACTACAAAGACGGTACGAACAAAGTCACCCTAAAATGCACCAATACAAACAACACACATTTCACCATAGTAAATCCAACAAATTCACAAATCAATACAGGCATCTCTAAAGAATTTAAATGACCGAGAGATGAGGGAACCGAGCTGATAAATATTTAAATAACGAAGAGATGGGTGAACCACGGGAAGAAAAGTATGCTACCTTTTACTATAATTGGAACGAATTTAAAAATATCTCACCATCACACTGCCCAGAACTACAACTCTTAAGGAGAATGTGAGAATTAAAGAGGTATTCTCTAGATGATTCTCAGAACATCCTTTTACAATTTTTCACCCAATATCTCCTATGTATGATTATAGGCCAATAACGAAAGGAAATACATGCTAAAACACTCTTTAAATTGTTCCAACAATAGGATAATAGGATTCACTAAATCATTAGAGATTGCAACAATGAGAGAGTATATAAGCTCACCAATGTTCCCCTCTACACGTTGAACAAAATATCTGCAAAACAAATAACATTCAGTCACTGTAGATACAAATCAAAATCTACACGTAAAACTTAATGTAAAGGAATCTTATTGAGAGTAATGTAGGCGCATGACGTTTTAACATGAAGAGTCCAATAAAGATACGCTCCAGTTTAGTGAGAATTAGGATAAACCTGCAGCTATCAGTTACAGGTTCCACCGGATGAGGGTGCGCGAGCATATAGTTCACCTGTAAGGATACATCAGACCATCCTTCAATCTAACTGACAACAAACCTACCCTCTCCCTTCTCTCTCTGTTTGAATTCCTTTCAAATGACAGACAAATACAACCACCATACATGAAATCACATTTTCGCTTCTCCCAAGCACTAAAGCTGAAAAACAAAGTAGACTTCCAAAATCAAAATAGTTGATTTTACCAAACGAACAAAAACAGAAATGAAAACAAAGGGAATAACTTCAATCATAAATGGACTTAAAGAACTCAATTCAGTGAATTCATTAATCTTCTATCCTTTTTTCCCTTGATTTTCTCGAAAACCAAACAGAAAATGAGAAATGAGTTAAACGCTATTCAAAAGGGAGAAAAGTGCGAATTCCCTATCACTCAATTTCTAATATCAAACAAACAAAATTAATCCAGACCCAAAACAACAAGAAACGTCAATATTCAAACTTTACTGCCTTTTAGCTCTCTGAATTGACTCTCAAACCAAACACAGAAACTAAACCCAGTAAAAAATTATCCATTTTTTAAAACCACTTGTCAATTCAACATAAAAAAAAAGGAACAGAAACAGTCCTAATTACTCCACGACACTGCGCTTTTTTTGGTCTATTAATGCTGCATACATGGAAAACTTAAAGCTCAAAGTAGACATCCAAGAAAATTAAATCCTTCTGCAAGGGATACAACTATTAACAAAGATTTGGGAAATTTCAATTTTCTGAATGAAGCATCTCTTCTGAATGACAAACTCAGATCTTGGAAATAAACAATAATATTACTATAGGCAACGAAAAAGGAAGAAAAATGAAAGCCAATATTATAGGTGGTCCGTGGAAATGACAAATTGCACTGCGATAAATCTCCGAATTGCTCATTGTCCACCATCCCCAACTCAAACTCAAATAGAGAGAGGCACCACATGGGTTAGAAATTTAATATTAGCGTTTAACTAAACTTCTAGAATCCCAAAAAAAAAAAAAAAAAAAATCCTATTTTGCTAAAGATACCCGAAACATTGTTACAAAGCAATCCAAAACCCAATCAAATTAAAATCCTAATATCAAATTTAAGAATCCCAATTAAACAAAAACTGACCTAATTAATTGGATATCCCCTTGAGTACTATTCTCTCTATCCCAATCAACCAAGTTCTTGTTAATATGTATGCAGATATATCAGAGAGAGAATTATCAAGAACTTAGAGAGAGAAAGTAAGAAGAGAGAGAGAGATGAATATCTTGTGTTATGTATTTCTTTCTCATGAAGTCATTACATTTAGACTTGTAACAAACTAACTAACTAAATGCACAATCTATTGACAAGTGTCATAATCCCACACACTAATATATATCCTATTAGGGCTGGGCACGGGCCGGGCCGGGCCCAATTTTGAAGGGACCGGACCGAACCTAGGTTCAAACGAAACGGGCCGGGCCGGGCCGGGGATTACATTTTCTAATATAGGAACCGGACATTACCTGGCCCGGTTGAAACGGGCCGATTCGGGCCGGGTCCACGGGTCCCTTTTTTTTTTTTTTTTTTGTTTGAAAAAAAAAATTGTACAGATTGCAATCTGCACAGATTGCAAACTGCACAGATTTGCAAATGGGCATAAAGAGTGAACAATTAAACAGAGTGAACACAAGCAGGCAGCACAATTAAACAAAGTGAACACACAACACACAAATTGTTGACCGACAAAAGACCAAAAAGGCTGAGAAGTTTTCATTGCTGTTGGCAAGTCAATGCCATCGTCTGAAACCTTATCACTACCCTGAGGGGGTTCCCAGGACCAAAAATCAGGACTTGGAGTCCTGGTTCCTGAAATTTCCGACTGAGGCACTGGCACAACTACACTCCTAATCTGTGCTCCTGTTGAAATTAAAATTTTTTGATAACGAAATGCTCAAATTACTGACATGCTAGTTATAAGAAACAAAAACAAAAAGTATTCAATTCAATTTGATCACAAAATTCAGATGCTCATCCACTACCTTCTAAAAAAATACCAAATCAGCATGCCATTACTTACCACCCCACCATAACTTAAAGTTCTACCCCGTCGATTGCAGGGTGTATATCCTCGTATTATCAAATGCCAACATATGTTACAAATTCACAACTCTAACTTTTACAAAGCCATTTACAATTTGATATAATGCGATCTCCGTGAAACAATTAAGCCATTTACATTTTACAATTTGATATAATGCGATCTCCGTGAAACAATAATCCAAAACATATGCAGGATATCAAACTCTAACTTTTTTGTTCTTGGAAATTCTGGACTTCAGTTAACAAATAAAACTATACCTATCTTTATCTTCATTACCCCAAATCAAAATCCCATATTTAAACAAACAATCAGAAATTCAAATTGCCTAATTAAAAATCAAACACAATGTCCAAATCTTTACCTTATTGACGAGCCCCAATTGTTCCGTCACCACCCCAGCCATTCCCACCACCGGAACCTCCGCGATCCCCTGCCTCAGTCCTCAACTCATTATTCTTGTCCTCCAAAATGGCGTGAGCAGCCGCGATCGCGGCTGCAGCTCGATCAACAACCTGCATTCGCTGAACCCGGTCCCTTTCCTCCTTCAAAACCTCCAGAATCTTTTGGAACTCCTCGCTCCTCTTCTTCTCTAATTCCTCAACAGGCTCCACACTCTGATCATCAACATCGATTTTTGCAGTGTCGAGGGACTGAGATCTGACCGTCTGAGAGTTTGAGAGACAGTGAGAGTGAGAGTCGGGAATCGGGATGAGAGGGATAGAGAACGTACGGTAAAACTAAACCAACGGTTCAGATTACATATGTAGCTTATTTATCAATCTGGTCCATTCATTTTTATTACAAACGGGCCGGTCCGGGTACCCGCGGTTCCTATACTCCAGGAACCGGCCCGAACCGAAAATCACAAAGGCCCGCCCCGGCCCGCCCCGTTTTTTTTTTTTAAAGTAGGAACCGGCCCGTACCCGCCCCGAACCGTCATTACCCGCCCCGACCCGCGGTTCCTGTACCCGTTTGCCCAGCCCTATATCCTATATATCCTAACATCCCCCCTCAATCTCAGGTTTGGATGAACCAAGCATGAGATTGGTACAATGAGACCGAAACAAAGGAGAACTAAGTCCTTTTGTGAGAATATCCGCAAACTGCTCCCTGGAAGATACAAACTGAACCATGAGACGATGTTTGGCAACCCTTTCACGCACAAAGTGAACATCTATCTCAATGTGTTTCGTACGCTGATGTTGAACAGGATTGAAGGACAAGGCTATGGCGGACAAATTATCACAAAAGAGAACTGGAGCTGTTGGAAGTTAGATGTGCGGAAACTGAAGAAGCTGTTGGATCCAATCAAGTTCAGCAGGAGTGGAAGACATAGCCCGATATTCCGCCTCGGTAGAGGATCGTGACACGGTATTCTGCTTCTTAGATGACCAGGAAATGGGATTGCCACCTAAGAACACAACTAAGCCCGTTGTAGATCTTCGATCATTAGGGTCGCCAGCCTAGTCTGCATCACTAAAAGCTTTTAACTGTAAGTCACTAGCAGAATATGATATACCAAAGGTCATAATACCCTTTAAGTATCGTAATATTCTTTTGACGGCATTATAGTGAGAAATCATAGGAGCCTGCATAAACTGACACACTTGATGAACAGAAAAAGCAATGTCCGGCCTGGTGAAAGTAAGATACTGCAATGCACCTACTATACTTCGATAAGCTGCAGGATTGTTGAAAGGAGAACCATCATCCTTGAGTAAGCGATTGTAAGGCAAGCAAGGTGTATCACACGGCTTGCAATCAACCATTTCTGCTTTCTGTAATAACTCATGTATATACTTGGTCTGAGATAAGAAAAAACTTGTACCAATTCGATCAATTTGGATGCCAAGGAAGTATTGCAGATTTCCCAGATCTTTAATATCAAATTCAACTGTAAGAGAGTCAATGACTTGTTGAATGACAGAAGAAGCACTGCCGGTGACAATTATGTCATCAACATAGAGTAGTAGAATGACAATCTCAGTACCAATGTGCTTAACAAACAGAGAAGAATCATCATAAGTGGAAGCAAAACCAAGAGAAGGCAGAAAATTGGTGAACCGTTCATTCCATGCCCTTGGAGCCTGTTTCAAACCATATAAAGATTTGTGCAGTTTACATACAAACTCAGGATGAGTTGGATCTTCAAACCTCGGAGGCTGAGCAATATATACCTCTTCGTGCAACAAGCCATGTAAGAAGGCATTTTTAACATCGAGCTGCCTTAATGACCAATTAAAATGGGCAGCCAAAGCTAGTATTAATCAAATAGTAGTAGGTTTGATGACAGGGCTAAAAGTTTCCCCATAATCCAGGCCAGGTTCTTGACTAAAGCCCTTGGCTACCAGCCGAGCTTTATGCCGAGAAATAGAACCATCAGAGTTCTTCTTAAGCTTGAAAATCGATTTGCAGCCTACTAAGTTTTTCTGAAAAGGTAATGGAACCAAACTCCAAGTGTCTTGAGTATGCAGTGCTTCAATCTCTTCTTGCATAGCTTTATACCAAACAGGGACCTTAATGGCAGATTTATAAGTTGCAGGCTCACACAGGGACAAATCAACATAACTGGAAGCACTGAGAGAGCTGACGAAAGCTTTCTTCTTAACAATACCATTCTTGCTTCGAGTTTGCATAAGATGCATATTTAAATGAGCAATAGGCAACACTGGTTGTAGATGATTAGGACCAAACTCAGGATCCACAGGGAGTAAGGAGGAAGAGCTTGCTGAGACAGTAATGGACGAATGAGATGAAGCATCTGTGGGATTCAAAGTAGAAGAGTCTAGGGGGAAAGTGGTTGAGGAGGTATGATATATGGTATTGATGCAGCTGCTAAGGGTAGTGAAGGATGAATATTAGAAAAGGCAGGTGATGAGGCACATGCTATGACACACTTAGACTGAGCTAGTAATTGTTGATACGGAAAAATGGATTCATCAAACACAACATGCCGAGATATAAAGATCCTCCCATTCAAGACATCAAAACAAATAAAGCCTTTATATTTAGAGGCATACCCCAGAAAAACACACTGAGATGTTTTAGGTTGTAATTTGGAAGTGTTATAGGGCTTTAGTAAAGGAAAACACGAACACCAAAAACTCTAAGATGAGTAATCACAGGAGATGTACCAAATAGTAACTCAAATGGAGACTTATGATTTAAAACTGGTGTAGGCATCCTATTGATTAAATAGGCAGCAGCTTGACAAGCAAAATACCAAAACTGAGAGGGAAGCTTAGCATATTGCAGCAGGGTAACAATAGTTTCTATAAGATGCCTATGTTTTCTTTCGGCTAAGCCGTTTTGCTCAGGAGTGTATGGACAAGAAATTTGATGTAACATCCCTTTGACTTTGAGAAAAGCTTGTAGTTTATGACTTATATACTCTCCCCCACCATCTGTTTGTAAACGCTTAATGGTTGCAGAAAACTGAGCTTTAACAAAGGCATAAAAGGAGACAAATGTATCAAAAAAGTCTGATTTATTTATAAGTGGGAATACCCAACAGAATCTAGTACATTCATCAATGATAGTTACATAGAATTTGAAACCATCAATTGAATTACAGGGTGCAGGGCCCCAAAGATCACTGTGTACAACTTCAAAAGGCAATTTTGTAAACTTTCCTTCTAGACAACTATGACATACTATGGGTACATCATCCTTGGAACACCTGATATTAGCTTTATTGAGCATAGTAGAAACAATATTATTGGTAGGGTGACCTAACCTACTATGCCAAAGAGATGAACTAATGAGCAGTCCCAGATATGCAGAAACCTTGAAATTACTTGGGGAATAAGAACCAGGATGTTTGGCAAGGGATGAGATGGGATAAAGTCCATTACTGCATAACCCTTTGTAGAGGATCCTCCATGTGGCCTTGTCCTGAATCCAAAAACAGGACGCATCAAAAATCAACCAGCAGTTGTTATCAAGACAGATTCTATGCACTGATAATAAATTCTGAGACAATTTGGGCACATATAAAACATAATTTAATTTGATAGGATGAACTGGTGTATGAATAACAATGCTGCCAACATGAGATACTGTCAAACCTTCTCCATTAGCAGTTTGAACGGTCTCATTGGTTGGATATGGAGAGGCTAAAGACAAGTTACTGAGATCAGTGGTCATGTGATTCGTAGCCCCAGAATCAGCAAGCCAAAGTTGAGGGGAAAACTGAGAGGAAGATGCCTGAGAAGAGGATGGAACCATTGTATGCATGGCTTGCATCGCAGGTTGAGAAGGGAACTGAGGTGCTGAAGGAGCATAGGAATACGGAGCCATAGATGGTTGCTGTGGACCAATGTATGAAGAACCTTTATCATTGTAAAAGCAAAACCAAGTTGTGTGGTTGTTCTTTCCACAAATCTGACAACTAGATTTATCCACTGTCTTGGAGTGACAAAATGGTGCAGTATGACCATATGCATTACACAACTGACAAAACACAGATTGAACAAAAGGCACGGTTGGAGATGGACCAAGAACACCAGAGGTAGGAACATGAGTCTGATTAAAGAACTGTTGTCTTGATGCATGATACCGATACCCTGGATTGAACTTTCCTTTACCCTTCTGCCTATTATTGGCAAACTGTCTGAAACCACCATTATGACCATTAGATGATCCATTAGATGAACTATAGGGCACATGACCAGGATGAGATTGAGTGTGATAAGAGGAAGACTTAGGTGCAGATATGGTATTGGTATTGGCAACCATGGCAGACAAAAACTGAGATGAGACATTGCTCTCCACAATTAGTTCTTCTGCGAGTAATTGAGACCTAAAGTCTTTAAGAGAAATGACACTTTCCCTTCCTCGAATAACACATCGAAAAGTATTGTACTCAAGAGGTAAGCCATTGAGTGCCAAGATGACAATATCCTCATCAACAAAGTAAACTCCAGCAGCATACAAGTAATCTCGAGCCTCCTTAATGCGCTGCAAATATTTAGACACAGAATCTGATCCTTTCTTAATGGTTTGCATATTTGATTTCATCTGAAATATGCTGGTTCTTGAAACAGTAGAAAACTGTTCTTTCAACTGATTCCAAAGATCACAGGCACTAGAACTTCCAATAGCACATGAAATGGCAGCAGATGATAAAGTCGCAGTAATCAGTTGCATCAAGGCTCTATCATGCAGTTTCCAAACAACGTATGCATCATTCTCAATTTGAGAAGAAGAATTACCATATACTATACCAGATTCACTCGAATTAACAAGAAATCGAGGAGGACAGAGATTAGAACCATCAACAAACTGCATAATCCCATGACATTCTAACAACAATTGCATTTGAAATTGCCAATTCAAGTAATTTGTATCATCAAGCTTAATATTCACAGAAGTAGGAATTGTGGAAATAAGAGCAGTAATTGGAGATTGAAGAATCTGAAGTTGTGATGCAGTTACCATATTGACAAAGTTCGAAGAACAACTTGTCACTTAGACACCAAAACAAACACCTGGTGTGCAGCAAAGCTTCAACACAACGTCACAGATCCCAACTTGCAGCAAACCCTAGAAATGGAGAGAAGAAGAAGAGTGCACTCGTACAGAGAAAGAACACAATCACGAGCAGCAACGACGCCGAGAAACATAGAGAAGAAGACCGGAAAACGTAGATATTATATCAATTTGGAGAAGCGGAAGTAATCAGAAGGATCGAACAGAGTAGCGTTAGCTGATCCGACGATTGATACCATGTTAATATGTATGCAGATATATCAGAGAGAGAATTATCAAGAACTTAGAGAGAGAAAGTAAGCAGAGAGAGATGAATATCTTGTGTTATGTATTTCTTTCTCATGAAGTCATTACATTTAGACTTATATAGAAGCTCAAATACATGTAACAAACTAACTAACTAAATGCACAATCTATTGACAAGTGTCATAATCCCACACACTAATATATATCCTATATATCCTAACAGTTCTCCATTTCAAACTTCCCATCAAATATTTGACAGCAATACAACCAATAACGATAAAAAATTTAAGGGAAAATTTGAAATAGATCCAATTTTATAGGCCTACTTTTGAAATATCTCCAATTTTTAATGACTTTTGACTTTTGAAATAGGTCTAATTTTTAGTTACTTTGGACCCATATCAAAATACCCCAAAATTTAAACCAATCCAAACACTTTAAACCCGTTTAATTTTCCATGTGTATTCAATGATTTGGTTCCTATAAAAATAGGAAATATGGAATAATTATTTGGAGATAGAATCACATATAGAGCTAGCAGATGAAGCAAGGAAGATATGCTTCAGAAGAGTATGAATTATTCAACTTAAACGCTAATGTCGTTAACGAAGATTAAAATAGGCGCGAAATCCATACAATTTATATGTTACCATTTATTCAAGTTCTGGTAAGGTGTGCGACGGCGATGAGAAGGCGACGGCGATGAGAAGGCGAGATGTGCAACGGAGATCAAATATACCTGCCATCAACCAAAACCCAATGCAAGCAAAAGCCATAAGAAAAACCCATCAACTAAAACCCAGCGCAAGGTAAATCATCAACCAAAACTAATAATTTATCAATTGCAGTAATTAGGTCAAACCCACATTGACATTTCACCCACAAAAGTTAAAAAAGAAAAGTTACCTTGCACTGGGCGGCCTCCCGGGCACTTCATTGGTTGGTGGAAATACCAACGGAGATGAGAAGTCGGGGTGAACGACGGAGATCACAAAGCAGGGGATTGAAGAGTTCACAAAGCAGGGATTGAAGAGATAACGAAACAGAGATGGAAGAGATGGTCAATCGCGTTTAAAGGGCCCTGTTTGTAGCCTTTGGATAAAATTTGAACGGTCCGATGGGTCTGATCAGGAGGATCCCTCCATTTGCTCAGGAGGATCCTGATCCCAAACCACCAACATTTTGTTTGAATGAGAAAATTAATTTGAGGGCATAATGGGAAGTTTGGAGAAAATAGTTTTGATGTTGGGCGTGGAAAGATGATTACTGAGCAGACCAGCTCGCTGATCAACAGATGGAAGGAAGCACGCTCGATGACTGCTGAAAGAAACCTTTTCACGTACAGTAGTGGTAGTCCAGCTCAATGTGGTGAGTTTGGGCATGTTAAACGGGGTTCTAAGCCATGTACATAGTGTTGTAAATTGTACAACATCGCCGATATCAAATAGAGGGTAAAGGAGCCAAGACATCTCAGCACAAGCATGAACCAACGAGGGATACTCTGACTTTGCGCTCGCTTTGGAAACTGTAGTTTGCTTCTAAGATCACTTGAGATATCAAGTTGGTTCTTCGTTCCCTTTTTTTCCTCACTAAGATTACTAGAGAATAATAGGGACTGTTATTGGTTCTAATGAAACCATATTGCAATAATTCCTTCACACATTTATCAATTTCTGATTTCTGTATTGGACCATACCTATATGGTCTACTGCTAGGTGGTTTGCTGCATTCCAATAATGGAATTTAATGATCTTGAGACCATGAGGAGGTAGTGTAGTAGGAGTGATGAAAACCATTTCATAATCTTCCAGTAGTTGCTTCCAGTAGTTGCTTTCATAATCTTCCAGTAGTTGCTTCCATTCCAATAAAGGTGGTGTAATACCCTGAAAAATTTAAAATATGTGATTGTGTGGAAAAATTTTTTTTCGATAAGTGGAAATGACGAAAATGCACTAGGGGGCTAAATGTAATTTTTCGAGGACGTATTTGATCCTTGTATATTTTGTCATGTTTCTTGACATATTTGGATAGAGCTCGATCTCACGAACGCGTAGGCGCAAACTGTTCGTGAAACGGAGTTATAACGAAGTTATAAACGAGCAAAGTTAGGGGTGAAATGGTCATTTGACCATAATCTGGATTTCTCCAGATAATTCTGAGGTGCCATGTGGAGGGCTATGGGAGAGAGAAATGGGCACTGCCCAATCAGAAAAGGAGGAGGTTTCTGAAAAAAAAAAAAAAAAAGAATGGGGAGGGGCCTGTTGCTAACCCGTTTTGGGGGAAATTTCGACCCATTAACCCGCCAACTTGACCCTCTCATATCTCCTTCATACGAACTTCATTTTGGGTGATCTTGGTGTCCATGGAAATCCCTTGATGAGCCCTACATCTATGTAGTGTTAGATTTCCCAATTTTGTTTCCATTTTTCTAGTTTGAAGCCACAAAGCCAAAACTTTTTCCGGTGGCTTCGGCAAGCTTCACCATCGATTACCACCACCAAAAGACTCCTCTCAACCCCAGGAGCAAGGCCCAAGCCTTGGATGAGGTGGTGGAGTTCGTTTTGGTGGCGAATCAACAACTACCCATATCTGGGTTTTTCGGCGGTTCGTGGGAAATTTGGAACCTTACCCGGCCAATTGGACTTGGCCACAGGTATAAAGTTTGCTCTAATCATTGAGATCTTCATTTCTGTGAAATTTGGGAATTTTTGGAAATAGTGGAAATTTTCCGGCAAGTAGGGGCGGCTGATCGCCACCCACGGCGGTGCGTGCGGCGGCGAGTAGCCAGAGGGTCATCAATGTTATTTCTAGGCTAAATTAGATGTCATGAATTCATTTTTGATATTCGTATGATGTAGGTTGATCGTTTGTACCTAAATTCATTACAATACGTTGCTTGGTCAATATATGAATCGACGATCCGACGTTGGATTGTCACCAAATTTTGATACATTAAAATACGTAATATTTGAGGAGCTTAGGAACTTACGGATTGGGAATCTGACGTACGAATCTTCCCGAATTGGATTTGTAAGTTCGTGAAATAAAACGTCGATCGCCACTTGAATTCGTGATTGGTGGAGATCCGACTGTTGAATCATAATGAAATTTTAGTATGTTGTTTTAGAAGCGTAAGGTGAACTACGAATGGCTTGATCCCTTTGTTTAGGGTACGTAGGCAGTCTAACCATGATGTTAGATGCAGCCATAACTAAACAAAATGATTATATATATATATATATATATTTTGTGTGGTTAGTTAGAATCATAATTAACCATTATTTTTATTGTGGCCTACCTGTGTGTTTGGCTTCCCAATTAGAAATTTCGGGATGTTCCAGGTGGTCTCCTTGTTGATCCATTGTTGTAGGCTCCATATGTTGAACAGACACATCCACTGACTCAATATGACAAAAAATAGCTCCCACAGTTGTTTCTTGCTGCACAAGTCTTTGCAAGGCTAAGGTATCCTCTAATTGCTCCAAATGTGACTTTGAACTAGCAATGCAGTATGTTGAAGACCTTTTTTGCAACTTAATATATAGCTTATCGAAATCCCACAAGTTTGGTCCTAAGGTTCTGAGTCATTGTACTTTGAGCACTACATCACATCCTCCCATTGAAATTGCATATAAATCTGTTACACACTCATAATCTTGAATCTTGACAGGTACTTGAGCCAGTGTGCCTTAAGTAGACACTTTACCCCCATTAGTTATTTTGACATTCAAAGTATGCCCTGTATCCAAGTTTCCATTCAATCTTTTAACCAACCCAAAATCCACAAAGTTATGGGAACTGCCTGAATCAACCAAGATAGTCACAAGACATTGTTTAATAAAACCAGCAACTCTTATTGTTTTGATAGATGGTGGTACAGGGTACCAAACAAAGCACAAGCTGTAATCTCCAATTCTTCAGTTTCTAACACTGCAGGATCACCATTTTCATCTTCTTGCACATCAATCAACAGAAAATTGCTTCTTTTCACAACTATGACCTCTATAGTATTTCTCTTTACAATGAAAGCATAACCCATTCTTCCTACAAAAATCTACCTCTTAAGGAGTAAGTCTTTTCACATTAGGCATTTAAGGTCGCTTTTCAAGTAAAGAATTGGAATTTATGTTTTACAAAGGAGATCGAAAGGTTGGTTGAACTGTAGAAGCTTTAGGGAAAATTTTCATCTTAAGGTCTGCCAATTTAGCATTGAGTTGCTGTGCAGAAGCTGATGCTTCCATGACATCTTTGGGCTTCAAAATCTTCACATCATGTCACAATTCAGGTTTCAAGCCTCCAATGAAGCAAGACTTGAGAAGTGAGGGGTTGATTTCCCTTGTTCGATTAGCTAATCACCTGAATTCTATCACATATTCCTTTAGTGTACCATGCTGTCGTAGCTTCACCAAATTCTCTGTTGAATCCTCCAACTCTGAAGGCCCAAATTCTTGACACAAAATCATGGAAAATTCTTCCCATGTTGGGTAATTAACCAAACACTTTGCCCACTTAAACCATTGGAGAGCTTCCCCTTCCATGTGGAAAGATACTTTCTTTGATTCTTCGATATTAAAGAATTCGAAGTAATGTTCTACCTTGTAGATCCAACCCAATGAATCATCCCCATCATTGAGCTTGGGAAAATCCATTTTCAAGAACGTACGGTGGTCGTGATTGATGATTGAAATTCTGCCCATTTCCTTGACGGTTGAAATTTGGGTACATTCTTTCTTGAAACTGAGGATCATCGAGTGTAGCTTCAGAAGTGTCACCCATAGAACCACCATTAAAGCGCGCCATGAGTGATTGCAATTGATGAAGAATCAAATCCTGGGTTGATTTGAGTTCATCTGCGAAGTCTTGAAATCGTCGACTTTGCCCCAAACTAGAAACTCTTGATTCCATGTTCTTCCGTGAAGCTTGCCGCATCATACAATAGGGAAGGATTGAGAGGATCAAAATTGGCTGATACCAATATTAGAAGCTTGCTCCACTTCTTACTTGATTGCACAGAGAGAATACTAACAATTGCTCATATATTTCATAATCGTCTTGCCATCTCTTACAAACCACCATTTAACAACCAAACTCCTAATTCCAACTAACTAATAACAACCTCTTGTACACTAGTCACTATCTTATTGTGCCATCTGGTATGGTATCCTAACAGATAGCAAAAGGTAGACCAGCGAAAGTCTAGGCAGGCAGCACGATCTCCGTCAGAGTATGCAAGAGGCTCGTAGGGAAGGGTTGAGCAGCGATAAGGATTCCCAAAAATGAACTTTCGAGTGTGCTTATTGTGACATGCAATGAGATAGAGAGTGAGAAATTAGGGTTTGTTGGCAAAAGTTTGGCCGCGATGACTCCCTGCGTCCTTGGACCTTGGTGGCGGCGCCGCAGATTACAAATAGCATGTAAGAGAAAGTAAACAACAAAGAAAAAACAGAGAGAAGAGAGAAGAAAAATTGGGTGTTGAATCGGCTCGGCCGAGTTTCGTATTTTGTTTTATAAAGTTGACTAAAATTTGCAAAGATTGTTTCTTTTAGAATTCTAGTTTTCTAGAAATTGGGTTCAACGATTGGGATTTTTGTTTTTTGGAGAACGGATGATTTGGGTCTCCTCCCATATTCAAATTGCGGATCTCGTTGTGAGAGTTTCCTTTTAATTCCAGTTTATTGGTCCAATTATTTGGGATCTCACAAGTTCTCTTAGTTTTTTTTTCCCAATATTGCACATCTCCTCATACGATCTCATAATTTTTGGCACTCAGGATTGTCGAATGAAGATTTGGTTAGAATAAATATACATTATATGTATACGACATGCATATGATATGCTCATATTTGTAGCTCACAATTCTGAACTCAACCCTAGGTATTTTTATCATTTTACTTTTGTGCATGATGTGCATGGTCGTTTTGTCTTCTTTTTTTTTTTTTATCCAAAGATTAGAAAAATGAATCAATTTTCCTAATTTCGCTACAAATATTAGATGACACACTTTAAGTAAAAAATTTGAGGAAAAAAGTTGGCAGAAAATAATTAGGTGATACAATCTTGCGAAAATTAGATGACAAAAACGAGAGGCAATTGTGTTGTAGAACAACTGCAAAAGAAGCCTCAGGCCCAACGAACATAGGCGGATTGGGGAGAGATTTTTCAATGTGACCGGTACACGGAATGGTACACCACGTATTATTATACAAATGGTGAGATTTGTGTGCTAAAAAGTTAATAACTTAAAAAATAAAATTTCTCACAACTTCTATTGAAACATGTGATGTACCACTTGTGTATCCATCACAATTAAAAATAGGTACTATTGTACTACTTTTGTATATATCTAATAATGGTTCAGTTACTATATTGTACTACTTTGTATTTATTTAATCACACATACTTTTTGAACAGTAGGGAAGTAAGATGATCACATTATGCACATATAATATAATAGCTAGGGTTTGGAATACAACTTGTCAACCATTCTTCCTCTCACAAGAAGGAAAAGCCATGGCAGTCCTTGAGCTCCTCTCCCGCTTCTCTATTCTCTTCATCGTCTCTCTTCTTCTCCGACCCCTCTTTGCCTCCAAATCCCAAACCCTACTCCCTTCAAGCCCCGTTGCCCTACCCATCCTCGGCCACTTCAACCTCCTCAGCCCTATCATCCACAAAACCTTCTACAAACTCTCCCTCCGGTTTGGTCCTTTATTCTCTCTTCGCCTTGGCTCCGTCTCATGCGTCGTCATTTCCTCACCAGACCTCGCGAAAGAGTTCCTCAAGACCCACGAGCGCTCTTTCACATCCCGTTCTCAGTCCATTGCGGTTGAGCGCCTCAGCTACAACTCCTCCTTTGCATTTGGACCCTATGGACATTATCATAAATTCATCAAGAACCTCAGCTTGAATGAGTTTCTAAGCAGCCGTAGCGTCAGCAACTTTGCTTTGATTCGAACCCAAGAGTACCTAAGGCTTTTGAGGCTGTTGGCCAAGAAAGCTGAGAGTGATGAAGCTGTTAATCTCAAGATTCTCAACGAGGAGTTACTAAAGCTTTCCAAAAATGTGATCGCAAAAATGATGTTGGGGAATTCTAAGGGGTCTAGTAGTGCTGAAGGCAGGGACGAGGAGGCTAGGCTTGTGGTGAGAGAGGTAACAAGGATTTTTTGGGAGTTTAACTTGTCAGATTTTGTTTGGTTTTGCAAGAAGTTGGATTTGCAGGGATTTGGGAAGAGAATTGAAGACATTCATCGGAGATTCGACTCGTTGGTGGAGAAGGTTATTTCAGAACGTGAAGAACTGAGAAAGAAAAACATGAAAAATGAAAGAGGCAGTGGTGGCGAGGAGGTAAAGGATTTTCTTGACATTTTGCTTGATATACTGGAAAAAGGGAGTGCTGAGAGTAAGGAGGTGGAATTTACAAGAGTGCATATCAAGGCTTTAATCATAGTACGTAAAAATTCTTTTTCGTATGACTTTCAGTTCAATTATGTTAAACAAAGGTCAACTTATTATGGGGATATGTTATTGAAACAACAAATAGAAATGCTAAAGTGAGGCTCTCTATGAACCCTCCGTCTGTTTTTTTTCTTTTTTTTTATATAATTTTTTTAAATTTTTTTAATTATAATGTTGGCACAAGATTTATGTATACTAATTTATGACACCCCCTTCCCTCTCCTAAGTTTTGTACGGGATCATGAATGACTGGCAATGATGGATTCAATTTCTCTCTCTCTATATATGTCTTCCCCTTTTCTCTGTTGCATCCACACCGGTTCTTATCAAGAACAATTGCACAGAGACGAGGCCTCGTCTTTTTGCTCACAAGGTCTCCTTCCTCCGGCTGCTCTCCGATGACTGTGTCGTTGAAATCAAGGAAGTTGGCACGAAACGTTCAAGTCCGGAATAGTGGGTAGGAGGAATCTGATGCACAATTGCAATTTTACTCGGGCAATTGGATATTTCTTGGTGTCATTGAGTGTTCTTTGGTCTCTTTGCCAACAAAAATGGTTTTATCACATTTTAATTTCTAGGCATTAAGAATTCTCTTTTATTACTTTTTAATTTTTAGAATCTTGTTTTGTTTAGGTCTTCAAGGTCATTTTGCATGAAGTTAATTTTGTCAATATATAAAATTTTCATATTAAAGTGGGTGAGGAAATAACGCCTTAGTACCTTTTCCTATTATTTAGAGCTATATATAACAGATAGGTTACTTAAGCCTCAAGTACATTACAAGAAGTCTCACTTTATTTCTATAGTTTGTCATGTCTCACTTTGTTTCCTGTATTTATCCATTGTGTTTCATTTTACTTTATTTCTTTAATTGGGTTAAAGAGACATTAGTTTCGCTGATTTGATAAAGGCTCTTAGTTTTTTTCAATCATTTTTTACATTTGGGATATCTTAAACCACAAAAATTACCCTATGTGATTCTCAAATTTCCTTTTTAGCAACCCTAAACAATATTATCCCTAAAACTCACAATTTCTTCAATCTATCACTATATTCATTGTTGAAAAGATCAAAGGACTCTACCATATTAATGAAACTGATGCTTCAACCCAATTGACGGAATGGGTGACATGAAAAATAATTACAAAGGATAAAGTGAGACAGAATCAAGTGCATGTTGTGAAGTGAAATTTTGTCTAGAGTATATAGGGGTACCAAAAAATAAGCTTAATTAGTAAAATTGGTTATGTAATTAGGGTATAAAAAAGAAAATCAAATACAGTGACATGTTCCAATGAGAGAGCTATGGCTAAAGGATATTGTTTGGTTTCTTATAATTACATGTATCATAATCGAAATCATTCGTTCTTTTAATAATTATCTAAAGATCATCTTCAAAGACAATTATTTTGGTTTGAAGTCTGTTTAGTCATATATATATGAAACCACAACTTTTTAATAATTTTTTATTCATATATATTTTTAAACTATATTTTGTTGACCATAATTTTAGATTATATTTTATAGACCATATTTTGAAAATGCTAGGGAGACCATATTTTTTAGACAACATGATGTGGTGATTGATGGTTGAATACCTTATTTAAGGATTTAAACAATGAATCCAACCATCAACTATCACATCATGTGATTTACAAAATATAGTTCCAGTCGTTGTTATCTCGAGCAACCATTTTTAGACAGATGATCACGTTATTCTTCCTCTCACAATTAACAATGGCAGTCCTCGAGCTCTTCTTCCTCTACTTCATTCTCTTAACCATCCATCATCTTCTCTTCCAGTCTTCACCTCCAAATCAACAACCCAACTGCCTCCAAGCCCCGTAGCCCTAATAACATAAATGTATAGGTGTCATTGTTGTATTGGTCCATCTGTCAGATGAGTATTGGTTGTGTAATAGCTTACTTCATAAGCTAAGGTTGGAAAACTATAAATAGTTTGAGTTGTAATAAGGCGGTTAATGAAGAAATACAGAAAGGTTGCAATGCTCTCTCTCTATCTCTCTCTCTCTCTCTCAACTGTGATCATATTTATCCAAGCTCAAACCCTAGAATTCAACTGTTATCATGGTATCCAGAGCAGGTTCTTCTGTTATGGACCTGCTAGGTTACTAAGCAATCACGGTTCGTTGTTGTTCTAGAAGGCTTTTTTTTGGGCGGTGCTGCAATTGATTTCGGTGATGTGATTAATGGCGGTGCTACAATTGATGTCGGTGTTGTGAGTTCTTTCATTCCCACTGAATTCTTGTTCTTTCGATTACTTCGGTTCTTTAGCTGCAATTCCCATATTGTTTGTGTAAATTATGTGATTAATGGCAGTGCTGCGATTGCTGTCGGTGCTGTGATTTCGTCAATTTTCACTGCATTCTTGTTCTTTCGGTTGCTTTGATTCTTTATCTGCACTTCCTATACTATTTGATAGCTTGATTTTGATTAAGATATGAAGGTCGATGCCATATTATTGCATAGTTCATTGTTGATGTGATTGATATCTTGAAGGCCAATGCCATATTTGTTGGTAGTTAATGTGGATGATTTCTTGAAGGCCGATGCCATATATACTGTTTGCTAAAATCAGCCATTTTTGAGTTGATTCTATTTGAGTCGGTGAATACCTAAGTCGGTGTTGATTGAATCTTTTTCTCAAGGTCTAAAGCCATAGTTTTTTTTTTGTTAATTGGGTTTTCATAATGACTACTTCTACGGTGAAAATTGAGAGTGTTTTGGGGATGTTGACAATTAAATTGAAGGATACAAATTACTCTAAGTGGGCTTTTCAATTCCAGTCTGTGCTTCGGGGATATAAGTTGTTTGATCACTTTGATGGAACCGCTGTTCCTCCACCAAAGTTTGTTATTAGCACTGAGACTGGTGTTACCAAGGAGATTTCGTCTGCCTTTCAAGAATGAGAAATAGTAGATATGGCTCTTCTAAGTTTGTTAATTACAACATTGTCAGATGATGCTATTGAGCATGTGATTGGATGCATAACTGCTTCAGAAGCATGGTCCATTCTTGCAAATAGATATGCTATAGTGTCTAAGTCTAGAATTAATATGCTTAAAATTGAATTTCAAACAATGCAAAAAGGCATTGATTGCATTGATAAGTATCTGTCTTGACTTAAATCTATTCGGGAGCAACTCATTGTTGCAGGAGAATACATTGTTGAAAATGATTTCATAATAGCAACTCTTACTGGTCTTCCAAGAGAATATGCTATCATTCGAACAATGATTCTAGCTAGAGAGACCACAATTTCATTGAAGGAGTTTTGAGCTCATCTTTTAAACTGAACGGGACATTAACACAATGGAGACTACTTTGTCACATTCTATGTATGTTATGTATGTGCAAGGTTATTCTTCATCTCAGGGCTTTTCTCAAAGGTCATCATCTAACACTACTCAACATAATGGTCTCTCATCTGCCATAGTTGGTACCATTTCTCCAGGTCCCTATGTTCCTCATGCATCTCAACCATTTCCTGTTGGTCTATCTGTTCAATTTCCACTAGGTTATGGATATAGTTTGGTTGGCAATGGTTCACAGTCTTAGATGTCTATGCCTCCCCTCCCTCATCTTCCTCATTTAATTAGAGATCATACCATGGTAATTCACAACGAAACAATGGAGGTTTTAAATACAATTATAACAGGGGTCAAGGTAATGGTTTTGGTTCTCGGCAAGGTGGCTGGAATGGCAACACTGATTCCTGATTTCAAATGCAACTTGAATGTCAAATCTGCCAAAGAAGGGGCCATACAGCTCCAAACTACTTTGATAAGAGTTATACTTCTTGACACAATTTATAAGAGTCCTACATATTCATCTTCACAGTTTCAGCTTCCCACTTCACCAGCTTTTTCAGGCTTTACTTCATCCAGTCCTAATCTGAATGCTATGTCAGCTCATACCATTGCACTCTATCCCACTGAACATGCTTGGATTATGGATACAGGTGCCTCACATCGTATGACTTCGGATGTTAACAGTCTCACTCAAGTTCAACCATTTGAAGGCCCTGAGAGGATCAAAATAGGCAATGGTCAAGGTTTACCTATCAAGAATGTTGGATCTACAATGGTTACAACTCCTTCTTCATCTCTTAAACTTAATCAAGTTCTTCATGTTCCTAATCTTACTGAGGACCTTTTATCTGTGAAACAATTATGTAAAGACAATCGATGTTGGTTTATTTGTGATGATACATTGTTTTTTGTGCAAGACAAGGTAACAAGGGTGATACTGTACCAAGGCAGAAGTAAGCCTAATGAATTGTTTCAAATTCCTGTGTTTAAGAATGTTCAGTCTCAACATTTTCCAATACCTACATCTGCATTTCTGGGCAAAGCTATCAAGTCTACTCTCTGGCATCAACAAATGGGTCATCCTACCAATGAGGGCATCTCTGTTATGTTACATAAGTCTCAAATAAGTCACTAAGTATATGACAATTGTAAACTATGCTCAGATTGTATTAAGGGAAAAATGTCTAGATTACCTTTTTCTTTGGATTATTCTAGATGTCTAGTACCTTTTGAGAGAATTCATTCAGATATTTGGGGTCCCTCTCTAGTTAAATCCATTGAAGGATATAGGTATTATGTAACCTTCGTGGATGATTGTACCAGATTTGTATGGATCTTTCCGTTATGCAATAAATCTGCTGTTTTCCCATTATTTATGAGATTTTATACCTTTGTTTATGTGCATTTTGGTTCTGTAATCAAGTTTTTTCCAAACTGATGAAGGTGGTGAATATGTTAGCAAGTAGTTTAATAATTTTCTTACTTCTAAAGGAATTTTACACAGGATTTCTTGCCCTTACATTCCACAACAGAATGGTTTTGTGGAGAGAATGAATAGACATATTATTGAGACTGCTATTACTCTGTTATCTGTTGCTGGATTGTCCTTGGATTTCTAGTTATATCATCAACCTCTTCAGTTACAGCATATATGGGTCTTTGGATCAGCTGTTTACCCTTATATCAGGCCATATAATTCTCACAAACTTCAATTTCGATCTGTGTTATGTATTTTTCTGGGCTATGCAATTGGTTACAAAGGTATTATTTGTTATGATCTTCACAACAAGAAATGTTCCTATCTAAACATGTGGTTTATGATGAGAGTTTCTTTCATGCTAAACAAAGGCATTCACCTGAGCCTTCTAGTTGTGTGGTACCAGATTCTCGATTGTCTTATCCTTTGGTAGTTACATTGCCTTCTCTGGTTCATCAACAATAAAATTTAGCTACTTCTAGTGCATGATTGTTTGAACAGGAATCTGAAACTTTTACATCAACAACTCATACTAGTGCTACTCATTCCTCTACATCAAACTTGTTACATGTCCTCCATCATGTACAATTACAGGTGTTACTTCCTCGTCTTGTCTCTAATGTCTCTAGTAATACTCCAGTTCAGCATTCCCCTATCAAGACTAGACTTTAGACATGTGCTATCTCTAGACAAGATTATTCAGCTTATTTGGCTACTTCCTCTGAGTCTATGTCCTTGCAAATTAATGTTGATGAATTTAGTTTCTCTGGTTTTACTTTTCTTGCTGATATTGTTGATGTGGATGAATCATGAAAATCCTTTATGGCAGAAGGCTATGCAAGATGAATTTGATTCCTTGAAATCTCAAGGTACATGGGTTCTAGTTCCATCTCCTCCAGATAGATTTGTCGTGGGTTGCAAATGGATTTATAAAATTAAAAGAAACTCTGATGGCATTGTTTCTTGCTATAAAGCCCGTTTGGTTGATCAGGGTATTACACAAGAACACAGTTTGATTTTTCCGAGACATTTAGTCATGTTGTGCGGCATTCCATAGTTCGGCTTATTTTGGCTCTTGCTACGACTCATCATTGGAATCTACGCCAATTGGATATAAAGAATGTGTTCTTACATGGTGAATTGCAGGATAACGTTTATATGCAACAACCCCCAGGTTTTGTGGATTCTTATTATCCTTCTCATGTGTGCAGATTAGTTAAATCTTTATATGGTCTCAAACAAGCCCCTCAGGCTTGGAATTCTAAGTTCACTAGAGTTTTACCTGCATTGGGATTTGTTGTTTCTCAGTCTGACACCAGTTTATTTGTCAAACATGATGGCACTCATATTGTGATTTTATTATTATACGTGGACGACATAATCATCACATGATCCAGTGACACACAGGTTCAATTTGTTATCAATACTCTTGGTGAACTATTTGAATTGAAAGATATGGGCAAACTGACATACTTTCTTGGTCTTCAAATTCAGTCCAACGATGATGTGGATTTGTATGTAAATCAAACTAAGTATGATGTTGACTTACTGAAAAAGGCAGGGATGGAGAATTGTAAACCTGCTCTCACTTTTTCCAAGCATCACTCTCAATTACTTGTCACAAAATGTACTCTACTTCCTGATGCAACCTTATATCGAAGTCTCATAGGTGCTCTACAATATCTCACCTTCACGAGGCCCGATATTGCTTATTCAGTTGGTATTGTTTGTCAATTTATGCATCAACCTACTGATGCTCATTTCTTCTTGGTCAAACGAATTCTTCGATATATCAAAGGCACGTTAACCTATGGCCTTACTTACAAAGGTGACTCTTCTGCTACACTCTCAGCTTATTTTGATTTCGATTGGGCAGCCGATATTAATACACGACGTTCCATCACTGGTTATGTTGTATTTTTGGGCGCCAATCCAATCTCATGACAGTCAAAGCGGCAAGCATCTGTGTCTCGTAGCTCCACTGAAGCTGAATATAAAGCACTTGCTCACTGTGCTGCGAATGTGTGTTGGTTGCGATCTATTTTAAATGATCTGCATATGTTTCTTTTTTCTCCTCCTTTGCTACAGTGTGATAACTTGTTTACTCTTGCTCTTAGCACCAATCCTGTCTTCCATTCTCGTATCAAACATCTTGATACTGATTATCATTTTGTGCAGGAAAAAGTTCAAAAATGTGATATCTTGGTGCAGTATGTTCCTACTACTGATCAGGTGGCTAATGTATTTACAAAAGGACTTCACAGTCATGTTTTTGTGCATCATTGTTATAATCTTAACCTTGGTGTCCTTGGTTAAGATTGAGGGGGGGGTAATAGCATAAATGTATAGGTGTCGTTGTATTGGTCCATCTGTCAGATGAGTATTGGTTGTGTAATAGCTTACTTCTTAAGCTAAGGTTGGAAAACTATAAATAGTCTGAGTTGTAATAAGGCAGTTAATGAAGAAATATAAAAAGGTTGCAATTCTTTCTTCGTGCTCTCTCTCTCTTTCTCTTTCTCTCTCTCTAAACTGTGATCATATTTCTTCAAGCTCAAACCCAAGAATTCAACTGTTATCAGGCCCTACCCATCATCGGCCACTTCCATCTCCTTGGCCCTCTCCTCCACCGATCTTTCTACAAACTCTTCCTGCAGTTTGGCACCTTATTCTCTCTCCACCTTGGCTCCATCCCATGCATTGTGGTTACCACACCAGAGATTGTGAAAGAGTTCCTCAAAACCCACGAGCTCTCCTTCATATCCTGTGTTCAAATCATCGCCATCGAATGCCTGACCTACAATCACTCTATCATAGGATTTGCAGCCTATGGCCTTTGAAGACTTTTGTCCAATAAAGAAGTTTGAGAACTTGATGTGGGTTTCTATTCTTTGTAGGGGTGCAAGAAACTTTCATGTATCATTTGCGTTGTAAGATATAAATTTTGATAGTTAAAACTTAGGCCTAGTTTGGTATTGCTATTTTTTTAAAATAAAAATTGATTCTGATGTGCTGTGAGAATAAGCAGTTGTGAAATAAGGAGTAAGATTATCTCCCCTCCTATTTTCATCTCATTCCCTAACCTCATCTCACATTTTGGTTTTTGTCTTTTTATCTCTATTAAAAAAAATCAATATAATATGTTAACGTGATTTAATCATAACCGCTCAAGTAGGATGAGAGTAAAAGGAAGAGAAATTAGGAGGGAAGAGAATCCTCTTTCGTGAAATAAAACAATAAAGTGTTTGATAATCTATTTGTAAAAATGTTTTTGACAAAAAAAAATAAAAAACAGTATTATATTGCTTGGTAAATTTGATGTAAAATAACTGTCATATGTAAAATGACCAAGAAGACAATCCACTTTGCTCTATCCCATCACTTCCGTTCTTCACCTAATCCTGAATCCTGGTCGATAGAAGGAATCGTGAATCAGAGTCGGTGCTTGGTGGCATATTAAATTAACTGAGTTAAGTCTTCCAAAAAAATTAAAAATTAACCGAGTTAATGGCTTCAATCCAGTTGACATACAACCCAATACCCAACCTACAAAAATTTGAAAATTGGGGAAATAGAAAAAGATCCTTTCTCGCTTTCCCAATTTTCCTGGAAAATTTGGATGTGCAGAAAAAGCATGTTAGGGCTCACTGCTCTCACACCTCCACCAATATCCCAAGACTTCCATCTATTTTCCATCACTACAGACCTATCTCAATTTCTTCTCTACTCGCCCCTCAAAACCCAAATCCCAAAATACCCAAAAGATTTGTGGTGTTTGCGAACAAGGGCAACGAGTTGAAGCATGGTTCCAATTCTGAGGAGAGAGAAGAAGAGAAAGGTGGCGGTGATTGTTGGGTCGACGATCCAGTTGAGATCGGTGACGTCCTTCCAGATGACGCAGTACTCATTCCAGTTGAGGTCGGCGACATCCTCCAGGGTGGTGATCACAAACGGCAATGTGCTCGACAGAGGGAGAAAATGAGGGTAGAATTGCCATTTAAAATAATTTACTAAAGAATACTGTTCATCCGCCTAATGAAAATGGTTTGAAAACTTTGAATTTTAACAATAAGGATAAAATAAAGGGTAAAGTGAATAGAACCATGATTGACTTTTTAGTGTAAAAATGTGGTTTTTCGTTAAAGTGAACAGTACAATGAGCTTTTCATTAAAATTTTCTTGAAAGAAACATGATTTTGTGAAGCAGCATTTTGCTGCTTCCGCTTTTTACTATTTTTCTACTTTGAATGATCATGGCTTTGAAAAAAAAAAACAGACTTACCAAACACAAATTTTACTCTAGTTTTTTTCATACATGCTTTTAAAATACTTTAAGCATTATCAGACCAGTACTTAAAACAAAACAGACAATCCTCACCAACACTAGTAGTCAGGGCCAATCCTGAGTTTTTGGGTGCCCAGTGCAAAAGCTCAAAATGTGCTCTTTTTTAATACGGAAACATATGTTAAAAAAAAAATTTAACGAGGGCTGGAACCCAGTCAAAGCTGGAGGGGCTAGGCCCTCACACCCAAATTATATTACTTGAGAAAATATACAACCGGGGGGGGGGGGGGACATAGTACCTTAACCCCGACAATCAAAAATACAATCATATACAACCATTCCTAGCAAAGCTCCTTGAAATTTCAACCTTTAAGAAATTGTCTTCTGGCATTTTTTGAAGCAAAATCATCAATTATATCATCATACTCCAAGTCTTCAATCTCATTATTTTCAATGCATAAGATTGCTAATCCATTTAGCCTATCTTGAGTCATAGTGGTCCGCAAGTAAGATTTTAATAATTTCAATTTTGAAAAACTTCTTTCTGCAGATGCCACGGTACAGTCAACAGTACACGATAAGCAATCAAGACATTAGGACACATGTCAGTTTCTTTTACAAAGTTTGCTATTTCCATGGATGTCCAAGGGTTATTGGAGAGAAATGCTTCTTCAGGTAACATCATTTACAACACCTGTAATTCGGAACATAAATCGGCTCCATCTACATCCATGGTATTTCTATGTTTCAAATGTGCTTCAAGATTCACACAATTTTCTTTTAGTTGTTGATCATCCAATGAAATTAACTTCGATGCATCAAACAAGAAGCCAAAAATAGATTCAAAAGCCTTTAACTATTCAAACCTGTGTTTCAGTTGAGAAAGAGCAATATCCATTATAACTAGAAAATAATCTGTTCTAAATGATTCTTCAGCAGACTGTTGTTCCTTCTCATTACCATCAACTTCATCATGATGTCTTTTTCTAGGTCTATGACGTTTAGTTTGAAAAACAGGGTCAATTTCCGAATCAAGTGCAATTTCTTTAGCATCATGCATGACAGAAGCAAAACCAGTTTCTTTGTAGTTTTCAAAAAAGGTAACAAGTGCTTCCAATGCCTTTACAGCAACATCAAGACGCATGTCCTCAGATTGTAATTTTGTGCTCACCATGTTAATCTTCAATAAAATGTCATACCAAATAACCAAACTTAATACAAAATCAAAACTAGAAAGTTCTCCTGATGCTAAACATCCTGCATCCCTACTCAATTGGGGATTCTCAGTGATTTCCACAAACGTAAACAAAGCATTTCTAACTTGGGCTACTTGGGATTTAATTGCTTTAACACTTTCAATGTGACTTTCTCATCGAGTAGTTGACAATGACTTCAAAGTTAAACCATCAATATGTTCAAGCAAAATATTTCAACGCTTTGTTGAGTTGGAAAACACCGTATATATGCATTGACATGCTCCAAAAAAAGATTTTTCTTTAAGACACACAAACTATTAAATTAAGACAATGAGAACCACATGGCATGTAAAAGGCTCTGGGATTTATGTCTAGCAATCTTTTTTGGACACCTTGGTGTTTCCCTCTTATGTTAGATCCATTATCATAACCTTGTCTCCTCACATTATCAATATCAAGATCAAGAGACTTTAGGACATCTTGCAACTCATTAAAAAGTCCTTGTCCTGATGTATCTTCCACACTTAAAAACTCCATGAAATACTCATTTATATTTATTGACCTACTTGACAAGTCAACACATCTCAAAATTAAAGTCATCTGTTCCACATGACTTGCATCAGGAGTACAATCAAGAATGACAGAAAAAAATTTGGCTTCTTTTACTTTTTTAATGATTGCGATTTTGATTTTTGAAGCTAAAGTAGCTATCAACTCATTTTGGATTTTATGGCTCAAATAGTGGTGATGAATCTCTTTATTCTCAATGAGTCGAAAATGCTTTTGCATTATTGGATCAAACTCCGCAATCATTTCAAGTAAACCTAAGAAGTTGCAATTAGAGTCTTCATAAGGTCTTTCATTTGTTCCACGAAATGCTAAATTACGTATGGCAAGACATTTCACAACAACAATAATTCTAAGCATCACTTGTTTCCAATGATTTGTCTCTTTCTTGATTCGCATTTGAAATTCTTTATCAATTGTCTGATTTTTTGTCAATCTACTTTTCAACTCAACCCAAGTTCTCGAATTAATGAGATGCTCTTTACTCTTTTCATGTTGGTCAAGCTTCACACCAAGATGTCTCCAATCACTAATTCCATCTTTTGCTAACTCACTTTTTGAGGCAATTGTTTTAAATAATTTACAACAAAAGCAAAAGACTTTATCCAACTCTTTTGAGTACACAAGCCATTTCCTATCATAAATTTCACCCGTTGGTAATTTTCGATCATAGTAGTGTGAGGAAAATTTTCTAGAGAGTTTGTCCTTAGGATAAGTGAAATTAGTTTCTCGAATTGGTCCCTTTTCTACAAGTAAGTATCTCATTTCTGCATTAAGATCATCCCAAACTCTTGGATCATAAATGTTTAAATGGGAAATAGGTTTATGAGACTCAATATTTTCCTCTACACTAATATGATCATCATCAACATTTAAATCTAAATCACCACCATTTTCATGGTCTTGAGACTCATCACCAACATTTTCTTCTAAATCACTACCATTTTCATGGTCTTCAGACTCATCACCAACATTTTCGTCTAAATCACTACCATTTTCATGATCATGAGACTCCCCAACAACATTTTGTGACTCTTCACCAACATCATTTTCTCTCAAATTTTCAACTGACTTATTATTTGTAGAGAAAAATTTATTAAGAGATCCTCTTAAACTTTCGGCAATTTCGTTATCCCTTGCCTTTTTTTTCCTTTTCATATTACCAGAGAGTTGTTTCCTAAAAGACATGGCTTCGATAATTTGTTTGAAAAAATTACCTACACATGATATTGAATGAAATTTTGTGAAAAACATGTTCATTTGAATAACATCATATAGCATGCAATTAACAATTAAAGGCGGAATCATGCTTTCATGCATTCAAAAACAAAACATCTACCATGAAATTCAAAGCCTAGTAGATTGGTGAACCTTGACTCAACTTAAAACAACAATTTGTTAGTTGAGAAATATTTACCTTTGTAGATTCCTCTTTTCATATGCAAAGGATAATCACCCAAGAGATAGGGCCTTCATTCCTTGCTTCTTAGCTCCATGGATTTGGTTGGAAGAATAGGTTCTCCAAGTTCCCAAAATTGAGAACCTCTAAAGATTCTACACCAAGGTTGGATTGGAGAGGAAATGAGTGACCTTGAGGAAATAGAATTGCTAGACAATATCCCCCAAGGTGGTTGGCCTCTTAGAGAGAAATGGAAGCTTTGTGTTCTCTCCAATTTTCTCTAAAATCAACAACTTATGAATTTAGTTTATAAAGTTCTTTATATAGTCACTTCTATAAATGACCTAAAGAACCATAAAACCCTAATTCATCACTATAGGATTTGGGCTTTTGGGCCTTTGTGAATCTTTATTCATTAAGTTGTCATACAACTTAAGTCAATGGGCTTTGACGTTCGAAGCCCATTGGGCCTTAAGGTCCAAAACTATCCCGAGGTCTTTAACGAACTTATTCGTTTGATTAATTAACATATTAATTAATCCTTGCCATAAATAATTAAACCATTTAATTCATCTCCTTTGTTTCTTCAATCTCCACCTTATTTGGTGTACGATACATTAGGTTCCTTTTAGCGAGGCAGTGGGCGATTAAAACCATTTTACATCGATTGTGAATTGAAACTTACTTTCAATTCTCCCTTTAGTGATTACACACGTTTAGGGCTTCCACAAACCATGAGTGACCCCTAGCAGCATATCATGGCTACCCAAGCTAATCAGAAGAGGTAGAGAACCTATTCAGTTTAGGATTACAAATGCAATACGGTCTTTCTCTAATCTAATACTCTTGACCACATTGTTTGGTTTGATAGTTTATTTATTCATGTCTACTATCCAATGTGATTCATTTGCATTTTATGATTACCTTGAATGTGATTTGGAACGCATTCCCCAATCTCATTCATACTCTGGCCAGAGATTTTAATCATATCATAGAGTATTCTCCCTCAAGCCAATTGAAGGTTAGAGATCCCTTGTTGCGCATTCACTTGTCTCCATGACTAAGTGGCTTAACCCCAATGATGTCGTGGACACCCCGATGGGGTGACTTTGGCATAATCAAAGATCAAGGACTTAACCACAAGACAACAACTGTGATGCCTCAGGTCAAAGGACTAATTTGCATTATCCCAAACATGAGTTCTCATGTGACATGAGTATGAGAACTCCTCGTTGATCGTGTTCAGTGAACTCATTCTCTATTGAGCACCTACGTACTTGTCTTGATGTCACACACACCAATGACTCGAGACTAGTCACTCTCCCTGAGAGAAAACATAGCACGTACTGATCTTATCGGACTGTCAATGCCCAATTGGCAATCCTATGATCAGGAACGTTTAGGATGTGTCTACGAAAGAATGGTCTCATTAATCTAACTACATTAGATTGCATTCTTCCAATCACATATTCCTTGGACTTTATTGTTTAAGCATATAACATTTATATGAGACGCCTCAAACAATAATGTTTGCCTTTTATATGTAAACTATATTAGTTTAACATGTGAAATATCCGTAAAGTATCATCATATGAATGGCTTTAGGGCACATTTTCAACAATCTCCCACTTGCACTAGAGCCAATCAGCTTGGTCATCTGTTATGATTCCTCTTCTGTAGTCATTTCCTAAATGGCTGAATAGTAGGCCTAGGAAATGGATATCTATATGTTATCCACAGAAGCAACCTTGAGAATATCGACGTCACCATTATACATGATTCCCAATCATGTGGTTCAGTCTCTCATATGAGTTCGGATCTTGATGAGACCTTGATTCCCAGGCTTGAGCTATCGCCCCATTAGTGTCGTAGTGTCAGTACACTAGATACACTTTCTGGTTGGAACCGAATAGAGAGTTCATAAATGAACTTTCCCATCCAAACAACATTGTTGTAAACTTCTATATGGCAATATATTTTGCATTCATAATGGAACACACTAAAGTCAATACTTTAATGTTTCCATCCAAATATCTCTTTAGTCATAATAAAGGGATACCTGTTTATCTCTTCATTCATAATGAAGAAACATCCAATGATGGATTAGATTCACAATCTAATACATTTACGCTTCCATTACGTTACTCTAATTCTTCCTCATTCTTCGAGGAACCTATCCTTTAGTATTTCTTAAATACTTAAGGATTTACTTGACAGTTGCCATGGTTCTGATCCTGGGCTTGCACTGATATCGCCTTGTACCTTTCTAGGTACAACTCATATCAATGTTTTTCATACAATATGAAATACATAAATCACCTTTCTGCGTATGCATAAAGGATTCGATTTACGCATTATTTCTTTGGGAGTCAAAGGGTACGTTCCCTTTGAGAAGAGCTACCTCCTAGTCTCACTAGAGTTGTTCTTCTTATTAAAGTTTATCATCATATGAGAAACTTCCTAGCAACCTTTTGTCTATTATTAGGGCATGATATAATCTAATTATATCCTAAAATCTATCATTATAGATTTCCATCCCATGTATATAGACTATGTCTCCCATATACATTCTATCGTTTATAGAAAGTTTTAAAGTCATAACTTTAACAATGAAGTATTCTTTTCATTTCCAAAATTAATATATCATACATATATTCAAATTTAGGAATATGATTAACTCCCACTAATCTTTTGTAAACCTAGTAAACAAAAGATTCATTTACATCTATATGAGAAATCAAACAATTTTGATCTTTCTCTCATAAGACGCTTATGGCTCCCACTAGCTTGCTAAGATCCATGATGGTTGGATCTCTACAACTTACATGTTTTGTGATTCATAGTTTTAGACATAAATTATCAAGACTATCTTAATAATGGTTTCGGAAACCTATATCATGTCCAAACATTGAATCACTATTATAGTTGTAGCTAGCAATCTTCGAATTAATTGAAACTAAGACTACATCAAAGATGGTTCCTTCAAAGTCAACCATTCTCTTTGATTGTAGTCACCTTAAGCTACCAATTAGCTATGAAGGTTTCATTATTTCGGGTCAAATGGTACTTTTACCATTTCCTTGAGTATATATCGTATATACACTCAATGTAGTCATAAAATTTAAACCATTCAACTGAGACGGTTTATAAATCCTTCTTGACTACCTTGGAGCTTGTGGTATAGGAACTAGGTTGTTATATTTGTTGATTATCATCTTGTCTCTCAAAGAACCCATTCTTTTGAGTTCTATTCCTAGTTCATTTGCTCTAAGGCAAATCACATTGTAGGATTACAATGAACTACTCAACAAACAACATTTGTTGGTTGGTTTATAGAAGTGATATCCAAAGGTTAATTTAAGGATATCCACAAGATAATTTTTAAACAAATATTGCTTATTAGCACACAACCCCAAATCTTAACATGATTAAGATTTGTCTTTCTTTCCAACTACATCCTATGGAGTTATGAAAATTTTGGAAGATCTTCTAATTGACAATCATATTGTCTTAGAAGCATATATATCCTATATATGGGTAATTGATAATATCCAACGAACTAAATCTTATTCAAGTTCGTTCTTCTCCTAATGGAGAAAATCATTTATCTTATGATGCTAATTTCCTTGATATCTTTCAAGGAAACTCATCTAAAGTGTTACCTTTCCTTGGATCAAATCTAAGGAGGTAAGTACTTTAGACGTCTTACTCATCAACTTACATTTCTTGAATTCTTTGAAACCTTTTTGCAAAGTATTCGGACTTGTGTTTATTCAAAATAAACTATAGTCCAACCGAGAGTGATCTTCGGTGAATGTCATACAACATGAGTAGTATTATGTTGTGGACAATTGCCACTATCTTGCAACCTTTTGGGTTTTAAGCATCATTATATTCTAAACAGTTAACGCTACCATATCATCTCTACTATAGAGACTTATAATCCAATCATTGATTAATAAAGAACAATGTTTTGTCAAACAAAACATTCATCCATCTCTACTATAGTGACGGAATTAAGTTCCTTAAAATTGGAATGTAAAGACAATCTTTGGTTTTTCCAATTTCTTTGGTAGTTCATATGAGGAAGTTAGTACCATCTGCTTTCGCAGAGATCTATATTTTATTCACGTTCCAAATGTGAAGTACTTTCTCTTCTCTCATTAATCTTCTACTTCTTATTAGCCATACTTTTACAACGATTGTAAAACATAGTTACTAATACGGAATCATGTATTCAAGTAGAAGAACCAACTGTTTTGAACTTTTCAAGAACATTTTACAACACCTTCGAAAGGTGTGTTCTTGACACTTGCAAGACATTTCTTGCAAATACCCCTTCCAATGTCCATCCTTTCATAAAGAAAGTTTGTTCCCTTGGAGTTAATTTTATCTTCTTCATTTGACTTCTCCTTTGACTACAATAGTCATGGTCCCTAAACTCCCACTATCTCTCTTGAAACATTTTTTCAATTGTGTTATACACATCAAACATTTTGGAGAGTGTGTGGTTATTGTTCACTACATAGTTTACAATAAACTTAATGAACCATTAGGATAGGGACATAAAGGTGAAGTCCTAGCTTAGTTTCCGTCTCGTTAAGTGGTTTATCACTTCAACACTCAATGATTCAAAATCATCATAAGTCCATGTTGATGGACTATTTTTGTCAACCAACCATTATGTTCTAAACATAATTACAAACTTTCAAGAGTTGTTCAAGGCAACTCTTATTTCTTCATAAGTTCCTTTGTTCATATAACGAAGGAATAAGCATTGGTTGTTTGTGTTGTCCTCTTCATGATAGACATTTCTAACATGTTCTTCCAATGATACATTATCAATAGGAAGATTGTGAGGATGAGACTTCTTAGGTACATGCACATTCCATTTAAGACAATCTTTGGGATTGTGTTACTAAGTCCGGAAACTAAAACATTCGGCTTTTCTTTGTCAAGTTTTGGATAGCGTTTGCAAATATATTGGTAAACAAATACATAACGAATATAAATTGATTGATTTTAAGCCATTTGATTCGGGTCTTTAAATCAAATAGCACCACCCACTATTTTTGGCAAATTCCATATCCCTCATCGGAATTCGAGAGTTTTGGAGGAAACTCTTAGTAGGTTATGGGAGACTCACTATTACCAAGCCCACCTCACAATGATATGATATTGGCTAGCATTAATAATAATGAGAGAGTACGCTTACTCATTTGCAACTAATGCAAGTACCCATCAATTTGGCCTCTAGAGAATGTTGCCTCACAATGATATGATATTGGCTCCATTGCACTTAGTTAAGTCATTCCCACCATGCTTAGTTCGTGAAGGGGTTCAAGAATAGCCTCACAATGATATGATATTGGTCATCCTCGTTGCCTACACTAACCTCATCAAGTATGTATATAGACTCCTCCTGAGTATAAGCATGCACTTTGTACTCCCTCATGATAGGGTGAAGCCGGTGTACAAGTCATAAACGATTGGAGCTACCACGGTGGAAGGCCACGGAAGAGTGTTCTAAGCACTCTCACGCTTTTCAACTTAATAATGGTTTGGTTGAGGGTTTTAGGTCTCATCACATAAAAATATTCATTTTAATCTTTATTAAAACAATTTTGGTCCTATTACAACTATTGGTCCATTTGATTCAATTTAGTTGTATATAATACTCCCACTATACTTATAAAACGGTTTTTAAAGCAAGAGTATATGATACTACTAACATAAGGTTTGTATTCATTTGATGGACTATATAGTTGCCTTAGGGCCTTAGGATGACTATGAACCTTTGTTTAGATTCAACACGAGCCTAGTGTTGAATCTCGGACTAGGGATGGAGATTGATTTTAGTTACGCGTTTAATCACATTAAGGCGTGTTGTCTTAGGGGCGTTGGACCCAACTACATCATTTTCATGCATATCAAATAAAGCAAGAAAGAAGTACTTCAAAGTAAAAGAGAGCTTATGCTCTTTACAACATTTGCATAATTCAAATTACTTTAAAGTAAAGAAGAGCTTATGCTCTTTTACAACATTTGATAAAATCAAATTACAACCAAAATTAATCTACACATTCCCATGGTTCAAACAAATTTGAAACGGCCTTTCACATAGCTCAATTATCGTAGGCTTAGGTTCATAATCACCCTTTAATTAATCAACACTTTAATTAATTAAATTGAATGCAACATTTTCATTTGGTTTTTGTATCCATAAAATTGATTTAAATGGAGCTAAATGAAATGAAAATCCAATTCTCATTTAAAGAGACAAAACAATTTTTGTTCCCTACTTAATTTGGGCCATCATGCAATAACCACAACTTTTTGGGCTATATTGCGAAACACAAACTTTTGGGGTCACTTTGTAAAAACACAAAAGTCCACTACTTCATGTAATTACAACTAGAACCCAAAAATTTCAACAAATACAAAAAACTTCATTAAAGGAGCAAAACAATTTGTCCTTTAACGTTTTTGGACCTTAACGTAAAAACGTAAACTTTTGGGCCAAAGTGCAAATACACAAAAGTATCAAAACTTTATGTAATTGAATAAAAGACCCAAAAATACCCTATTTAATTAGGGTGGCCGGCCATGATAGAAAAAATAAGGTTTTTACAAAGTTTTTGTAAGTGGGTTTTGTTAAGTGAGGTAAAGATGAAATATTTTGAATTTATGTTAAACTTTTAAAAAAGTTTGTCTACCATTATAGCCATTAATTGAATTTATGTCAAACTTTTAAAAAAGTTTGTCTACCATTAAAACCATTAATAATACTTTACCAATAATCATCACCCACTAAAATCACCCACTAAAATTAAACCAAAACTTTATGTAAAAACATAAAACATTTTGAATCAAAACTTCAAAACTTTTTGTTCTTGGCAAGAACTTCAAGAACATTGAAGAACACTCATGAAAACTCATAATAGCTCCATGAATGTTTTCACTCACCAAAACTCAAATTTTCATCACTCAAAAGAGGGTTAACATCCTAGGGTACTTAGGGGTTCCAAAAGTCACTTTAAAACCATTTTAACAAGACAAACATGAACCCAAAAAATCACCCTTTGGATTTGGCCGAATTTCCCAAAAAACATGGCACCAAATTTTAGCTCCAAAATTCATGCTCATATGAACTACATCTACAACATTTGAGATGGCAAATTTTCTAACAAAATTTACATTCAAAGAAACAAGAATAAAGCTTGTAACATATTACAACTTTTAAATCAAAAAACTATGAACTACAAAACCCAAAATGATTCACCAACTACTAGACCTAGGCTCTGATACCACTTGAAGGAAATTTTGTGAAAAACATGTTCATTTGAATAACATCATATAGCATGCAATTAACAATTAAAGGCGGAATCATGCTTTCATGCATTCAAAAACAAAACATCTACCATGAAATTCAAAGCCTAGTAGATTGGTGAACCTTGACTCAACTTAAAACAACAATTTGTTAGTTGAGAAATATTTACCTTTGTAGATTCCTCTTTTCATATGCAAAGGATAATCACCCAAGAGATAGGGCCTTCATTCCTTGCTTCTTAGCTCCATGGATTTGGTTGGAAGAATAGGTTCTCCAAGTTCCCAAAATTGAGAACCTCTAAAGATTCTACACCAAGGTTGGATTGGAGAGGAAATGAGTGACCTTGAGGAAATAGAATTGCTAGACAATATCCCCCAAGGTGGTTGGCCTCTTAGAGAGAAATGGAAGCTTTGTGTTCTCTCCAATTTTCTCTAAAATCAACAACTTATGAATTTAGTTTATAAAGTTCTTTATATAGTCACTTCTATAAATGACCTAAAGAACCATAAAACCCTAATTCATCACTATAGGATTTGGGCTTTTGGGTCTTTGTGAATCTTTATTCATTAAGTTGTCATACAACTTAAGTCAATGGGCTTTGACGTTCGAAGCCCATTGGGCCTTAAGGTCCAAAACTATCCCGAGGTCTTTAACGAACTTATTCGTTTGATTAATTAACATATTAATTCATCCTTGCCATAAATAATTAAACCATTTAATTCATCTCCTTTGTTTCTTCAATCTCCACCTTATTTGGTGTACGATACATTAGGTTCCTTTTAGCGAGGTAGTGGGCGATTAAAACCATTTTACATCGATTGTGAATTGAAACTTACTTTCAATTCTCCCTTTAGTGATTACACACGTTTAGGGCTTCCACAAACCATGAGTGACCCCTAGCAGCATATCATGGCTACCCAAGCTAATCAGAAGAGGTAGAGAACCTATTCAGTTTAGGATTACAAATGCAATACGGTCTTTCTCTAATCTAATACTCTTGACCACATTGTTTGGTTTGATAGTTTATTTATTCATGTCTACTATCCAATGTGATTCATTTGCATTTTATGATTACCTTGAATGTGATTTGGAACGCATTCCCCAATCTCATTCATACTCTGGCCAGAGATTTTAATCATATCATAGAGTATTCTCCCTCAAGCCAATTGAAGGTTAGAGATCCCTTGTTGCGCATTCACTTGTCTCCATGACTAAGTGGCTTAACCCCAATGATGTCGTGGACACCCCGATGGGGTGACTTTGGCATAATCAAAGATCAAGGACTTAACCACAAGACAACAACTGTGATGCCTCAGGTCAAAGGACTAATTTGCATTATCCCAAACATGAGTTCTCATGTGACATGAGTATGAGAACTCCTCGTTGATCGTGTTCAGTGAACTCATTCTCTATTGAGCACCTACGTACTTGTCTTGATGTCACACACACCAATGACTCGAGACTAGTCACTCTCCCTGAGAGAAAACATAGCACGTACTGATCTTATCGGACTGTCAATGCCCAATTGGCAATCCTATGATCAGGAACGTTTAGGATGTGTCTACGAAAGAATGGTCTCATTAATCTAACTACATTAGATTGCATTCTTCCAATCACATATTCCTTGGACTTTATTGTTTAAGCATATAACATTTATATGAGACGCCTCAAACAATAATGTTTGCCTTTTATATGTAAACTAGATTAGTTTAACATGTGAAATATCCGTAAAGTATCATCATATGAATGGCTTTAGGGCACATTTCCAACAGATATAACAAAATTTTCCTATCAAAATTATCATTCCAACACATATTATATATTATAAAAACACTAACACATAGTCTAACATATTATAAAAATTGAACCTAAAAATTGGGTTTGAAATGAAATCAAATAATTCAATTAGTCAAGAATTCAATTCATCAACAACAACAACAATTCTATACCTCAATTATCATATAATTCTATGTCACTTGCAAAATTTTATATTAAATTATGAATTGATAATTCAAATTTTAAAAATTAGTTTAACTCAAAACTCAAAAGGGTTGATGATGATTGGTGAGTGAATGCCCTTGGTGCTGAGCTGAGGAAGAGGGAGGGACAGCCGGATAGGGACCTCATGTGCTGTCTGTCTGGGACTCTGACTGCGTGCAGCAGCGTGAGGGGTAGGGACGGCAGGGGAGGGAAGTGGGGGAAGTGGGGAACAAAGGGGGGTTGGGGAATCGGGAAATGGGGGTAAGAGTTAGGGTTAAATGGGACCGAGTGGCCTCTCTAATGTTTTTGTTTTTTTATTTTTTATTTTTCATTTGTTGTAGTGCCCAATACCAGGACCGAGTGGTCCCTAATGTCTTTATTTTATTTATTTTATTTTTTGTAGGAATCAGGAGTGTCTCCTGAGCATTTCCCTAGGGATCCTAGGGATCCCGCAATCTTGTCCGTTCATCGTATATCGTGCGGTCAGTTTTCGTTAGGTACTATTCATATTTGAATTTTAAAATTTAAATTTTAAATGATTTTTGACCGCACGATATACGATGAACGGACAATATTGCGGGATCCCTAGGATCCCTAGGGAAATGCTCAGGAGACACTCCTGATTCTTTTTGTAGTGCCCAATACTAGGACCGAGTGGTCCCTAATGTCTTTTTTTATTTTTTTTTATTTTTTATAATGCCCAAAACATGGGCCTTTTTTCATTTTTCTTGGGCTCTTGCCCTCTAGCCCCAATTTGGGCTTTGGACTTTTTTTTTTTTTAAATATACATAGTTATTTGGGGTTTTTTTTTGGTGCCCCCTTCAGCTTTGGGCCCTGGACAGTTGCCCCTGTGGCACTGGGCCTGGGCCGGGCCTGCTAGTAGGAAAAGCAGCATGCCTGACAATACTTTGCGACGACGCAAATTTCATCACTTAAAGTGCGTTTGAGCGACGAAATGAGTAATTTGTCGTGCATATGTTAAAAACCTTACACGACAAAGAATTTTGTCGCACAAGGAATCAAAGCTTCATCAGTCAAAGTTTGTCAAGTAAACACTGGTAAGGAGTTTTTTTGGTGCTAAATCAATGCGTGACGAAGAATTTCCTGCGTAAAGATTGTGCGACGAATGTTGCATCACGCAAAGGGACTCTTAAATGGTCGCTAGGCATTGAAGTCATCATATTTACCGCATACTTTACGCAATAAATGTTTTATCGCTCAAGGGTTTGGGACCAAGGTGCGTGACCAAAATTTTGTTGAACAAAGTTCCACGGGTTCTTTAAAATACTGTTTCCCTTTAACTTTTTCTCACATGGGTTTTCCCACAACCCTAAATTTCCTCCAGTTTTCTTCTTTCCCAAATCCCCCTCATATCCCAAGGTCTTGTTTTAATTTTGGAGACAATGGTTGATTCCCCTGTTCCTCCAACTAAGCGATGCAAGGGAGAAGGATCTAGGAAAGTAATAATTAAGTTTCTGTGGATCTAATATTTTTGTTTTTGGAAAAACTATTTTGGATGAATCACTTACTTTGATTTTGAAATTTATGTTTTGCTTTCGTAGATAAAAAAAACCAGGAGAGTGTCAGTGCACGCTTGAATGGCAGATAGTGTCCAGCGTAAGCGAATCATTTATGATGATATCAGGGGATTTAATACGACGACGAACACAGAGCTTATGCATGACATTGTGGTACTAGTGCGGACCAACTGTTCTACAGAGTGGACATCTTGGAAAAATGTGCCCGAGGACCATAAGAAGTCTATGTTGAATTATCAGTAAGTGTGAATTAGTAAAATTATTTTTGTTAAATAGTATATTATAATGATTAATTTTTTTTTATTTTTTACGTAACAGTTTAACTATATTATTGATGTTACGAACCAAAACTTGATGAAGTTGACCGAATAAATGTTCAGGAAGCGTTACTGGTAGTGGCAGTATGAACATCATAGGACACTTCCACCTATTCAGCCCTCTCGTCCACTAATCCTTTAGCAAACTCTCCCTCCGGTTCGGCCCTTTATTCTCTCTCTGCCTTGGCGCCTTCCCATGCATCGTCGTTTCCTCACCAGACCTCGCGAAAGAGGTCCTCAAAAATCCACGAGCTCTCCTTCATATACCGTTCTCATTCCATCACGATTGACCCTATGGACCTTATTATAAATTCATCAAGAACCTCAGCATGAATGAGTTTCTAAGCAACCGTAGCGTCTACAACTTTGCTAGCTTCAATCGAATCCAGGAGTACCTTAGGCTTTTGAGGTTGTTGGCCAAGAAAGCTGAAAGTGGTGAAGCTGTTAATCACATAGAGAAGTTGCCAAAGCTTTCCAACAATGTGTTCGCAAAAATGATGTTGGGGAATTCTAGGGGATCTAATGTTGAAGACAGAGACGAGGAGGCTAGCTATAGGTATTAGGAAATGTATTCCAATGAAAAATTATAAGATTACATCAGTTGGTATTTATACAAATAGATGTGCACTTCACAGCTCACCATAACAAATCTAATTGTCCTATAACTACCTATAATAGAAAATCAAAGTAATTACAATATAAACACTGTTACTTTTGTCTTTTACAAAACTATCCTTAAATGACCCCTCAAACTGAACTTGGGCAACCGAAGTGATAGTTTGTCTCTGAGCAACAAGAATCTTGGCTTGGACAGTGATTTGATGCAAATATCTGCAATTTGATCATGTGAGCACACAAAATGAACATTGACAACATTTGAGAGTACTTTTTCCCTAATATAGTGGTAGTCTATCTCCACATGTTTGGTCCGTGCATGAAACAAGAGATTTTTGGCTAAAGAAATAGCAAAAATATTATCACACCACAACTTAGGGGGACATGATAAAGTCATACCAACATCAACTAGTAATTTGCAAAGCAAAGTAATCTCAACATTAATGTTAGCCAAAGATCAATACCCTGCTTTAGTGAAGGAACGTGCCACTGTTGGTTGATTTTTAGCACTCCAACTAATGAGTGATTTTCCTAGAAAGATGCAAAAACCTCATGTTGATCTTCTTCCAGAGCACACCCTGCCCAATCTGCATCTGAGAAAGCATTAATAGTGAGAGGAGTGAGGTTTTAGGGAATCAGAAGCCTAGGTGAAGTGAGCCTTTCAAATATCTCAATATTCTCCAGACTACCTAAAAGTGAGATTGTCTTGGTTGATGCATGAACTGACAAACCAAGTTAACAGCAAAGGAAAGATCTGGCCTGGACCTAGTAAGATATTGCAAATCCCATTAATCTGTACTTCTCTGGATTAGAAAGCAAGGGAGAGGAATGATCCAATTTAGATGTACTTAGAAGTGTAGCACATGGTTTTGCACCTGACATGTTTGTCTTTTTGAGCAGATCAAGAATATATTTGGTCTAAGATATAAAGATATTAGAAGAAGACCTTTTAACTTCAATTCCAAGGAAAAAATGAAGAGAACCTAGATCATTGATTGGGAAAAGAGCACTAAGTTGAGCTATTGTGTCTTTGCAAGCTTGTGAAGAATGACATGTGACCAAGATATCATCAACATATACAAGAATAAATACCAGAGAATGATCCTTCTTGACAAATAGTGAGTGATCATTATGTGATCCACCGAATCCCATAGACTTAAGTGCACCATGAAGCTTCTCATACCAGGCTTGAGGAGCTTGCTTGAGCCCATAAAGACTCTTATGTAACTTGCAGGCGTTATTAGGCTTGGTAGGATCTTGAAAACCAGATGGTTGCTGCATAAACACATTTTCAGATAAAGTTCCATGCAAAAATGCATTGCTGACATCTAATTGGTTGAGAAACCAATCATACTAAGATGCAAGTGTAAGAAGAAATCTTATAGTCACTGTTGTGCCACAGGACTAAAGGTTTCTATGTAGTCTAAGCATTCCTGTTGATGGAAACATTTAGCTACTAAACGAGCTTTATACCTGTCAATAGTGTCATCAGCCTTCTTTTTAATTCTGAACACCCATTTACACCGACCAAGATTCTGAGATGGGTGAGAAAGAACAAGAGACCAAGTGCCTGTGTTAACCAATACATTGAACTCCTCATGCATTGCTTGTCTCCAATGAGGGTGTTTTAAGGCTTGGAGATAAGTGGTAGGTAGATAATCTTGAGAGATATGAGAAGGAAGAAGGTGTTTAGTGGCTGAGTATGCCTTAGGTTTAAAAATCCCAGATTTGGATCTTGTTTGCATGGGGTGAGTGTTTTGAGGTGGTGGTGGTGGTAAAGGTGATGAATGGTTAGAGATAGAGGTGGTAGATATGGTGTTTTGAGGTGGTGAAGGGTTAGGGTTAAGGGAGGGTGCAACTTGGTTGATAGGTGTGGAAGGGTAAGTTAGTGCATCAGTGATATTAGTAAAGGTAAGGGTTGAAGGTATTTGAGGAGAATGGTTGGAGGCTAAAGAGATAGAAGGTGGAACCTGAGAAACCTGATGAAATGGGAATGTCAGTTCATCAAATATGACATGCCTAGAGATGTAAACCTTTTTTTATTGAATGGCAAGGCACCTATAACCCTTGGGATTGAGACTATAGCCTAAGAAGATATAGGATTTACTTTTAGGCTCTAATTTGGAATCTGTATATGGTTTTAACCAAGGAAAACTCCTGCACCCAAATACTTTTAGTGTTGTATAATCTGGATACTTGCTGAAAAGATTTTCCCAAGGACAAGATCTAGTCATAGTACGCAATCTGTTAATAAGATAAACAGCTGTAGAGAATGCCTCAACCCAGTAAATATGAGGAACATTAAAGGCAACTAGAAGTGTTCAAGCAATTTCCACTAAATGCCTATGTTTGCGCTCCACACAACCATTTTGTTTTGGTGTGTGAGTGCAAGATAGTTGATGATGTATGCCATTATCTTTGAGATATTGAGTGAACATAGAGCTAAGAATTCACCCCCAGAATCATACCTCAAAGTACCAACTTTGGTATTTAACATAGTTTCAACAAGAACTTTGAATTCAACAAAGGTTTTGAACACCTCATATTTACATTTGAGAGGAAAGAACCAGCAATATTGAGTGAAATCATCTACTATAAGAAGGTAATATCAATAACTAGATACAGAGAGAATTGGAGCTAGACCCCAGACATTTGTGTGTAAAAGTTCCAATGGTCTAGTTGTAACACTAGCTACAATTATGACATAAAGTCTCATTCATACTAGTAGAAATAGGAATACTAGATTGAGAGACAAGTTTATGTAAAACTTTGAAAGAGGGATGGCCCAATCTTTGATGCCAAATCTATGTAGAAGCTTTGACAATTGCTGCAAAATGCTTTTGTGAACCAGCATTGACAGAGGCAGAGAAATGATAAAAACCATTTTGCACAAGTCCTTTAAAAAGCATCTTCTCTGAAGTAAGATCCTTCATAGTGAAGTGAAAATGATAGAGGTGAATTGAACACCAATTATCAAGTGTAAATTGATTTGCAGAGAATAAGTCTTGCTTTAAATCAGGAACATGTAACACATTATTTAAGGCAAAACGATGATGAGGAGTATGTATGTATGAAGAACTAGAATGAGAGATAGGCAAACCTTTGCCATCATAAATGTAGACTTGCTCATGGCCTGTGTAAGATTCTAGATTTTGTAGATTTACCAAAGAGCTTGTTATATGAGAGCTAGCTCCAGAATCAATGAGTCATGAAGGAGAAACATGCTGAGAAGTGTTAGCACACATAGCTGTCTGAGAATTTATGTTGCCAAACTGAGGATTCATACGGTGTGGACATTCAGAAGCTTCATGATTATACTAGCAACATATTTGACAAGTAGTTCTTTTTCAAGAAGAATTGTAGCCTGATCAACCTCCACAATTATTTCTTTGATTATAACGATTATAATTATGGCGCTGATTGTTGCCATGATAACCAGAGAAAATTCCCTTATTCTGAAAAGACCTAGGGTTTGACTGACTGTGATCTTGATTACGACCTTGATAATGATTGAAATGAGATGAATTCTTAGCAAGAAAGGCTTGAGAACCAGAATTTGAGGTCGACATAGGTAGAATTCCAATTGATGATCCAAGATTGGAATTGAAAACCTGATAAATGCCAAAAGAAGTAGTAGCTTTCTTGCGATTTGCAAGTTGAATCTCTTTGCTAAGAAGCAAGCCATGAAGTTCGTCAATTGTTGTAGAGCCAAGATGGAACTGAATCGCATCAATAAAGGAATCATACTAAGACGACAAGCCATGAAGTGTGGCAGAGATGAGTTCAGAGTCCTCAAC
This sequence comes from Malus fusca, assembly GCA_035220775.1. Classification (NCBI taxonomy): domain Eukaryota; kingdom Viridiplantae; phylum Streptophyta; class Magnoliopsida; order Rosales; family Rosaceae; genus Malus; species Malus fusca. Next base: position 9,000,163 of record CM069069.1, read on the forward strand.
CGGAGCTCCAGCGCTGGCAAGAGCATCAGCGATCTTCTCAATTTATTGAAGATAGGTAGCAACAGTGGATTCGCCTTTGGAAATGTTGCGAAGTCGAGATCTGAGTTCATGAATGTGAGATTGTGAGGCCGCTGCAAGGCGCGATTCAAGCTTGGACCATTTTTCTCGAGATGAATTCACACCAACAGTATATGGAATCAAAGATTCAGAGAGAGTTAAGTTTATCCAGATAAGAATATTCTGATCATTCTCAAACCAAGCGATGTACCTCAGGATTCAAGATTTGGTTACCAGATGAATCTCGAAGAACTTTAGGCGAAGCTTCGATCGAGCTGTCAACAATGCTGGTGAGATTGTATCTTCAAAAAATTGGAGCAAACAGTGCACTCCAGGTAAGGTAGTTGGTGGTAGTGAGTTTGATTGGAACCATTGAGCCGATATTCTGAATCGTAAACGAAGCAATTGAGGCAGTGCTAGAGGAATTAGGGCACGAATTTACCACCGGAGTCAGATGAACTAGTGAAGCAGACTCAGATGAGGGAGAAGCAGCAATCACCATTGCTGCAAATTAGGGTTGCAGAGAGGAGAAAGAGGGAAAGGTGAGAGAGAAATAACAAGGAAGAAGATGATCGAAGAGGATCGGAGTCGGTCGTAAGACAGAGGCAAAAGATACCATATTAGGAAATGTATTCCATTGAAAAATGATAAGATTCCATCGGTTGGTGTTTATACAAATAGCTGTGCACTTGACAGCTCACCATAACAAATCTAACTATCCCATAACTACCTATAACAGAAAATCAAGGTAATTACAATATTGACATTGTTAACTTTTGTCTTTTGCAAAACTGTCCTTAATAATAGGCTTGTGCTGAGAGAGGTAACAAGGATTTTTGAGGAGTTTAATTTGTCAGATTTTGTTTGGTTTTGCAAGAAGTTGGATTTGCAGGGATTTGAGAAGAGAATTGAAGACACTCATAGGACATTCGACGCATTGCTGGAGAAGGTTATTTCAGAACGTGAAGAACTGAAAAAGAAAAACATGAAAAATAAAGGAGGCAGTGGTGGCGAGGAGGTGAAGGATTTTCTTGACATTTTGCTTGATATACTGGAAAAAGGGAGTGCTGAGAGTGAGGAGGTTGAATTTACAAGAGTGCACATCAAGGTTTCAATCATGGTACAAATTCTGTTTCGTATGATTTTCAGTTCAATTATATTAAATAAAAGTTAACTTATGGGGATATGTTATTGAAATAACAAAAAAAAAATCAAATACAAGAGGAAATACGAGAAGAAATGAAAAATCCAAACAACACAAAAAAATTTAGGAATGTGAATTTGGGAACTTGGGCGAACTATAGTCTTGATTTAGATTTAGACATTTTTTACTTTAAAACTCCTTGTTCAGTTAGTTTTGTTCGTGAAGATCGATTTGGGATGTCCGATCTTGATTTATTATTGATTAGTTTTGTTCGGGTTCTTCCTTTTAGCCCCATTTTCCAAACAAAAATAATAATAGCTCTCTATATTGTCGTATTATGCACCTTCAAAGTTTAGATGCCCGTTCTTAATTTCCTATTATTCAGAGCTATAACATATAGGTTATTTAACATTAAAGGGCTTTTAGGAGAATAATGAAATTGGATTTTTCAGTATTTCTTCACGGCACGTACAGATACAACCGCCATTTCAATAGAGTGGGCACTAACAGAGCTCATCATCCACCCGGAGGTGCTGGGGAAGCAAGGGAGGAGATCGTGTCATTGAGAATAGAAGGCTAGTCGTAGAATCAGACGGTCCAAACCTTCCATACATACAAGGCATCATAGAAGAAACATTGAGACTACACCCATCTGTGCCTATGATCCCAAGAAAAAGTGTGCAAAAATGTAACAGTGGAAACTATGTGATCCCAGAAAACACAATGCTATCTGTGAATGCTTGGGCCATTGGAAGGCACCCAAAGTACTGGAAAAATCCTCTGCACTTTCACCCTGAAAGATTCTTACCACAACCCAGTGGTGGAAGAGATGAGCGAGTGCATTAGATGTTAGGGGGCAAATGCTGCCAGCCCTACTTGGTGCTATGATTTGGAAGTTGTTGGGGTCAATCAGAAGCATATGAACGGTGACAATCGGGTTCTTGATCAAACCCGCACCAAGATACATAGTCATAATAATTTACTTCGAATTCGATTTTGAATAGAATCAAACATAAGACCTTTCACTTACAACTGAAGATGAATACTAAAATACCGTAGTGCTAAGTGACACAAACAAGTAAACACTTAATATGCCGATATGGCATGAAAATTAATAAATGGCCTAAGACGCTCATATATGTCAAGGCTTTGCATTATTGGATCGAAACGCTATGTGCCTACGTAAGTTGATCGCTCGCTCAAATTTGACTCGATTATTAATCTCTTCAAAGCGAGACAAATTGTGGACCCGAAGACACACTCCATTATTTGGTACAACCTCAACCTTACAACACAATCATGTGCTATTTAATAAGTTGCTCGTTTAACTTGGAAAAATATTTTATTTAATTAAGATTTGATTTGATTTGATTTGATTTGACTTTAGTTTTTCTTGTCTCGTGGATAAATGTTTGATTTTATTTATTTTGTAATATTGCTTCTTTGTAATTTTATTAAAATCTCGTTATTGAGTATTGAAGTTGCATTTAAGTTTGTAAGATTAATCGAGGATTCCAGAGCATTTAAGTTTGTGAGATTAATCGAGGATTCTGAAATTTACACTAAGCCCTTTATTTTCAACTTCACTCATTTCGTCGATCTCTTCAAAATTAGACAACATATTGTGGAACCAACTAAAAACACACTCCGTTATTCAGTACAACATCAACTGTACCACACAATCAATTACAACAAACCCTAGACCCAGCATCTCGGTGAACGTCCTCACAGAGACAGTACCCCTTTATATATCCTTACCTTCTGTCTATAATGTCAAAAGCATCTCTATATTCCTTTCACTCTGATCTAATATAAGAGCGGCGCAGCAGATCACTAAGTTGAATAATTACTTAAAATTAGTATTTAGTTGCAAAATCGGTTATTCAATACAAAGTCCACTGATAAAAACCTAAAAAACTCTTTTTTTTTCTTTTTTTTTATAAGAAAATACGATTTCATGATTTAGATTGAATATGTACAACATTAAAAATCTTGCCGGGATTTCAACCCGGTCGAAGGAAAATGAGCGTTCCGCATCAATACAACTTACAATTAATTTCTATTCTCAACAAAAAGGTCTAAGATTACATAGAGAGGTTCCTCAAACCAAGTCACCAGAGAGTGTTGGGTTAAACCAACCTAGCCAAGCGATGCACCACCTTGTCGAGGTCCGTCGTCCGTAAGCAACCTTATTCAAGATCTGTCTTGTATCATCAAGAATATGTCCGACTGGGGAAGAGTCCTTCCAACCTTGTGAGATAGAGCACTAATGACCAAAAGAACATCACCTTCAAGTTCCAGCAGTGGGAACCTCTGCTGCTGTGCACTTAAAAAAACTCTTAACAGCCTTAATTAATCTGGACTCTAACAACCTTAAACTAAATCCGAGATGCCATTCTTATTGATTTTTTGTTTGTTTGTTTGTTTTGTATATGTATTGATGAGAAACGGAATTTCATGAGAAAAATAACAAAAAATGACCATAGCTCCCCAATAATCGAAAATAATATACAGGTGATGCCTGAGTTTTGGCTGCACTGCACCGGCAAATCTGTGTGGAAACGAGAATCCATAGCAAATCCTCTAGACAAGGAGCTTTCCTTGACAATTCACGTGACTATTTACTTACGTTTAGGATTAGGTCATCTCTATGAATGGAGGAATAAAGCAACGTTGCTCGTACTATGTGTTAGCATTTCAAAACGTTTTTTCAATGTATATATACCTTGGGTTATAATATTATTTTTTTGTCAACGCCTTGGGTTATAATATATTTTGGTTTAGTTTTGGTTATGCCTCGTGTTGTTTTTTTTTTTTGACACTTATGCCTCGTGTTGGTTATTTTAATTATTTTATTTTATTTTATGATAAAGATTCAAACTTATTACTTTACTTCTATTAATATCTAAAAAGTTGTGTTTCATTTGAATAGTCATGATCCTTTTTTAACGGCTTGACAATAAAAAAACAAAAAAAAAATTCCTTTTTGAACGGGTATGGAGAGTTCTTTAAATAAGAAATCTCAATTTTCAAATCTTACAATCTTGTTGGTAATACCTGCACGCAAGCATATTGTAGAGAGACGTCTACGGCTTTAGGCCAACGACATCACGCTTCTCTTTGGTTTACAAACAAGATTTTCCAATTCTATTATTCTCATTTAATTTTCATATATCTGATAGTGTTATATATTCAATTTGTTATATTTGAATATATATATATATATATATATATATATGTTGATGCACAAAATCAATAAGGACTTTGGTACAACAGAAAGTGTTAAGTTTGTGACCTTCGCTAGATTACTCCGGTCACTAGTGTGGATAAGTATGTAAATGGTTAGAGACAGGGAAGCAAACACAAGATGTACGTGATTCACCCAGATTGTTTACGTCCACGGAGTAGAGGAGTTCTCATTAATTGTGAAGGGTTTACACAAGTACATAGGTTCAAGCTCTCATTTACACAAGTACACGTGTCGATCTATGATTGGCTTCTGATGTCGACACGTGTCGTGCTGTGATTGGCCTCCTAGTTGGAGGGAAACTCTTCTGGGTCCTTGACGGTATAACGTTGACCGGTGCTCGGTAGTTTCAGGATTGGTCAAGTATGGTACAAACAATATATATATATATGGTCTTTAAGGGGACATAATCTCATTTTCTTTTGAAAAATAGGGATTAGTTGTGGGCCCAAACAACATCGAACTTCAATGATACAAATGTCTATTTTTCAAGTTATACCTCATAAATCATCCTTACAAAATATTAGCTGAACCAAAAATATTTGAGGTATCTAATTGAGTTCAAAGAGATTGAGGAACACTATGATCTAAGAAACATTGAAACTCCATCGTAACAATTGAATGAGCAAATGATTTCAGATTAAATTGAATTTTTGCAAGTATGATCTATGGATCGAGATTAACAACATAGACGGTTCAAATTGTTGAAGTTTGTTGTGAAGTGAGTCCCTTAACTAATCCCTACTATTTTATAAATTTGAAAATCCCTCCGTATAAAGGGGGTGTGTGTGTGTGTGTCTATATATATGAAATCTTTAAGGGAAGAGATCCCTATTTTTTTTATAAAAATGGAGATTAGTTGTGGGGTCCACATTACATCGAACTTTAACGATCCGAACGTCTATTTTTCAAGTTACACCTCATAGATCATCCTTGCAAAATATTAGCCAAATCGGAAATGTTTAAGACGTCTAATTGGGTTCAAAGAAATTAACGAATAATTTGTTATATAAGAAACAATGAAATATTATCTTGATAATTAAATAGGCAAATGGTTTCATATTGAATTGAATTTTTGCAAGGATGATTTATGAACTGAGACTTACAAAATAGACTATTCGGATCGTTGAAGTTCGATGTGAAGTGGGCCCCACACCTAATCTCAATTTTTTGAAAAAAAATGGGAATCCCTTTGCATAAAGGGCATGATATATATAGACACACATGTAGTTAGTACAATTTTACAGTCTATTCCACTGTAATTTGAAAGCCCCAATCCCTCCCACTACTAGTAGTAATCGTAGTTTTACTGCTGTTAGGTTTTTTTTTTTTTCTGGGCAAGGCAAGGAGAAATTTTTAATTGTGATGAGAATATAGGTGGTACATCACATGTTTTTATATAAGTGGTAGAAAATTTTATTTTTTAAGTTATTATCTTTTTGGCACACATATCTCATCATTTGTATATTGACACGTGATGTACCACCTCATGTGTCGGTCACACTGAAAAATCTCTCCAAGGCAAATCCCTGCTCTTCTTTCTCTCTCTAACAGTTTCCATAAGTACATTTTTGCTGTATACTTTTACAACTCTTGTATTTTTCAAACATTTTTACTTTACCTCCTATTTTATTATGTCTCATTTTACTCCTACTCATCTTTAATGTCTCATATTATCCTATTTCATCAAGGGAAATTTTATTTAAACCCATGTAACCTCTTTCTACCCCAACTTAAATTTGAGATGTTAATTGTCTTTTTTACCCCATTGCATAATTACCATCAAGTACAAAATGAAATTAATAATAAAACTAAAATTTATCAATAAACCCACACATTATAATTAAACTCCACCATGACTCCTTGTTTATCTTATGTTCATTTCGACTAAAACCCTATAACTTTTATAGAGAAAAACAAGTTTTTTTCAGTCCGAGGAAAGTGCTTCTATCGTCTATGCAACATTAGTTGTTGGTAAGGAGTTGCAACCAGACAAGGTGAAAGAAAAATGTTAGTTTCCAACTGCAAGCTTTCAGTGCACTTTGAGGCTGCTGGGGTGAGATTTCTTCAAGCATCGTATAACACGTAATTGAAAAGTTGGTGTTTGTGGAACCTTTCAAAAAAAAAAAAACAAAGGGTACTCTCTCTTTCATTCAGCATGAATAGTCCCTTGCATGTCGATCAGTGCAAACCTTGCTTCGGAGATACCCAAGTCCATTCCGAGATAAAGTCGCCCCAGCCCCCACCCCCCAATTGAAACACCCACTTGAGCTTCATCATTACTACTTCCAACAACCATTGGTACTGTTGGATCTCTTGGCCGCCATCTCGGTCTTGTATGCTTGTTCTTCACGCCATTACACAACCCATTTCTTGAAAACTTCATCTGTAGACTGAACATCCCTGAAGCATCAAACACTTAACATCTTGAATTTGATGCACAACTACTGTAACTACTTGGTGTTGGTGATGAGAGAGAGAGAGACCATGTGTATGCGTATGTGTATGTGTTAGGGATGGCGACCATGGAAACTTGAAGGAGGTTGCATTTGCAGCCATGGAAAAAAATGCTATAAATGGATGTAAAGATCATTTTACATTTTGAACTGGGTTTGGGAGGATAGTTTAGGTAATAACTCTGGGTTTAAAGAGATATTAATTCATAAATAAAAATTAATATGGGTGTAGATAGTAAGTTAGGTGTAGAGAGATGTTACATGGGTTCATGTAAAATTTCTCTTTCATCAACTGGGAACGACATTCTCGTCGAAGTGGCAAGGGCACTTTAGTCTTTCATAAGTTAATATAAGGAGCGGATAGAGTAAATGAAATTGTGAGTTTTAGAATAATTCTGGAAACTTGAGTCATTTATGTAGAGGTTTGGATTTTCGTTTCGTGACAAAGACACTTTGCGGTTTCTGATGTCCCAATATGGAGGAGCTAAAATGACCAAATATAGCTCATGTCACATCGCCAAACTAATATCACCTTCAACTTAGTTGATGGAATAAGGTAAAGTAGGGCACAAATGATGAATATATATGGCAAAGTGAGACGAAATTGAATGCAGAGAATAGAATGAAATTTTGTGTAATATATAACAAAAGTTAAGTATATAATCTTTTCATCTCCTCAGTACTGAGCTATGCACTAGTAGATTAAACATTTAAATTAAAGAAACGGCTAAAAAAGAGAAACATTTTTTTAGCTCGATAATACTTGCATCTCCTATGGAGAGAATAAATTACGAATACGTATCCTCATCGTATAATAAATTTAAATCGGAACCGTTCAATTTCTTAATTTTTATTTGGACATCATCCTTACTAACAATCATTAGAATCGAAAATCATTTAATGCATTCAAATGTATGAAACAAGTTGATGGTATGAGTAACTAGTAACATATTGATGATGAATCGTCAATCTATTTGATACATTTAGATGATTAAACAAACTCAATTTCAAAGGATTTTTTTTGTAAGAATGATCTTTAAATGAAAAGTAAGAAATTGAGTGAATCCGATAATAAAACAAACTCAATTTCAAAGGATTTTATTTGTAAGGAGAAGAATATGTGCATTCCAGCCCCTTTGAATTAATGCAAGTATTATCTTATCCCGCCTAACCGCACAACCAAGTCCTATTAATCACAACTATAGTAATATCTTTACACAGTCTGTTGGGACCAAACTAATTTATAACTATAGGGAGGTTATTACTTAAAAGAGTGTAGCGAAAATTTTTTTTTTTTTTGACTTAGTTATACTTAATGAATGTTATATGGATACAAAGAACCAGATTAAGAGTTGAGGCATGCCAATTTTTAAGTATAACATCGCAAAAAGAAAGAATCAAAATCTCTAAAATATTTATTTCATCTCAAATTTTTATTTGTAACCATATTGCATAGCAGCAGCGGTTCCCACTGCTGAAAAAAAAAACTATTTATTATTATTATTATTATTATGTGGAGGCAAGTTTCTGAAGAAACCTAGAAAAATTATACTTATTACAATGTAGCATTTATACTTATATATAACTGGCCCAAGTTGAGACCAGAATTTTTTATAATTACATGAAAGTTATTCTTTTATAGAGCATCACTATAGAAAAATACATAAACAAGTTCTATTAGAGCCTTTAAGATGCACGCATTTCTGCTCACCACTCTAAAATTGTGGTAATGTTTATCACCCTATTTAAATTACTATATGAGTTTAAATTTTGAGATTTGTATTTATCCACTATACAAATCTTAAAATTTAAACTCATATAACTAACGTGAAGAGTGTCGCCATTATTTGAGGTGGTGAATATCACCCCCCTTTGAGAATGGTGATAAAAGTACTCCCTTTAAAGATGATGGTGTAGACTTTAAAATAGGATCTTAGTATGCGTTTAAGTACAAGAAGAATAGTCAACAAAGAGGTGCACATGAGGGAGGTGGATTGTTTGCCCTCCCATTTCCATACTCTTCACATCTCCTCTTATTTTATGTGGTCACGGTTAAGACACGTCAACATTTTATATTCCTATTACTTTTTGTTTTATTATTTTTATAAAAAAAATCAATATAAAATGATGACATGACTTAACCGTGACCACACAAACAAGAGGGGATGAGAAGAGTATGGAAATGGGATGGCAGACAATCCACCTCCGCACATGAGAGTGGAAGCGATTATTTTCTCAAATTTAATATTCGATAACTTAGTAATGCTTTTGTCTCATTTAAACTTAGAATGCCTTTAAATACAAGAAGAATAGTGATGAAAAGGGAACAAACCAAATCATTACCGCTAGGGGTGGTTCGGTATGGGATCCCATACCGAAACCATTGTCCCGAATCCCAAACCAAAATTTTTGGGAATTCCAATTTCAATACCGATCCCAAACCAAATTTTCGGGAATCCCAATTTTCGGGAATCCCGAAATAGTTTCGGGATTTCGGGACAAATCGGGAATCCCGAAATGGAATTGGGCTTTTGGGCTTTTGGGCTTTTGGACAAAAAGCCAATATTGGGCCATGCCCAGAATCTGTCCGCCCAGCCCAGTAATGAATATGTCCAATTGTGTAGTCAATTCAACAGCCCATAGCCCATATGGGCTTAACCTAATTCAACAAAAAAACAATTTTGGGCAGCTGCTGCTGTAGGATTAAATGAGCAACTGAGTAGATGTAGCAATAGTGAAGTAGAACATGTCAAATCTGTGTACAAATCTATTTTAAAGCAATTTGCCAATCTATGCACAATAGCTTCTACCTATTTAATTTCTACTACACATGCATGAATAAAAATAGATTAAGTACCAAATCCAAAAGCAAAAATATTAGTTACAAGCCAAGGTTTTAAAATAAATAAAGTAACAAACTCAAAAGCAAAAAAAATTAGTTACAAGCCAAAGTTTCAATAATTAAGTTACAAATCAAAAGCAAAAGAACAAAGCCTAAAATTTATGAAGATTGTTGGCCTCTTCGGCTCCTTCGGCCCCTTGATCTTGTTGATGCTTGTGGTTGCTCCCTTCTTGTTGGTACTTGTAGTTGTACTCTTCCCCTTGATGGTTGTGATGCTTGTGGTAATATCAAAACATGCGTTTAGGGCATCAGATGTCACTATCACTATACAAATAATGGGCTTAAAGTGTGCAGCATGATGAAACATGTACCAAACAAAATGTTGGATTTACCTATTCCGTGAGAAGATGCAGTAACAAAAGGATGCAAAACTGTTAATGACAGCTTCCACTGAGACAAGATGCAATAATCATATCATCACAACCTTCGACCATTGCAACTATCAACAGTACAAGTACAACTATCCAGCTCAAACCAAAGCCAAAAAAATAAAAAATAAAAAATAAAAAAACTAATAAAAAAGATTAAGCTGCCTCTCAATCCATGTTTAGCAAAGACACAGCAACTCAAAAATAAATGTCATACTTTCTTCTATCCCATTTTTCCTAAAAAATGCAGGGAAGATGATAAAAAATTTGGACAAAAAAGTTCATCATCTCTAGTAAAGTGAAACACATTATGGAAAGTAACATCCAGACAAAGACAATCTTCTCTCATACTGTTATCTAGAAAAAGGGTGAAAAAAAGAAGATTAAAACAATCACTAACCCATGTCAAAATGACAATGGCTTTGTAACCCAAAAAAAGGAAGAATCTGCTGACAACAGTTTTAAACTTTTAACAGAAGAATTCATGAAATGTCAAAGGAAGGAAGTTAATATCTGAGATATACTAACATACCCCTCAGCTATCCTAGCAGTACTTATGAGAAAAAAATAAGACTGTTAGTGATCTTACCTCCAACTATGAACTTCCAACCAAACTATAATACGACACCAGCAGAAATGAAAGGTACAGCGCAAACTATAAACCAACTATGCAGATACAGCGCAAACGACTACTTTTATTCCACAAAACCAGCAGAAATGAAAGGTAAATCGAAAAGAATCCACAACCATGCTTACCAGTGGTTAAGGCAGCTAGTATTTTCTTTGTTAAAGGAACATCACCAACAAAGTCACTGCCTCCACAATAGAAGGACTTGATCTGTAAAGCACACAAGTTATATGTATTAGACATCAGAAAGCACAGATATCGTATACACTAAAAAAAAAAATTCACAATTAGTTTGCGTTTTCTAAAAACAAGAAACGGGACGTACAGGATCATACAACCCAATTCTTAAACCTCCATATAGGCATTGACGATGCAATCCAGGTATAATTCCTTTCCAAAGTGCCGTCAGACCTTCTTCCCTGGCTTCAATACTGACAACAATAAAGGACAGGCTTCAATACTGACAACAATAAAGGACAGGCTTCAATACTGACAACAATAGCAATGCTGATAAGGAACCATATTATATTATTATGAATGGATAGAAAGATCATATTTTATTTTGTTTGTTTTTTTCTAAAAAGAAAAGAAACGGATGGGTAGCTTAAGCAAACAGAGCAAATAGAAAAAGACCATAATGAGACAAGATTTCACCTCCAAACACAAAAAGATCGTGGTCCCCTAATGGATGAAAGGACAGACTTCAACAACAGTAACATAGCAATTGTGCCCAGCATACCCCTGTATTTAGGTAAGGCCACTCCATCACCTGCAACAGCTTTCTTCTGGAGCTGAAATCTGCACCAAGTTAAAGCTCGGAAAATAAGAATTCGAACAAGGCACGGAGCTGGAATAAAATTACCCAGGATCGCGGGGCAAATTGTAATTATGCAAAAATTTCAAAAACCTAGAAATGTTGCTAACCAGAGTTAGCTCAGAGATATGGAGATAGAGAGAGAGCGCTTACTGGTGAAGTGAATGTATTTTTCGGCTTCTAGAGAGAGAGAAAGCGGGAGCGAGCGCGCGGTGGCTGTGTGGTGGTAGGCCGGTGGTGGTAGACAGTCAGACTCAGATCACTTCTAGATGAGAGATGAGGGCCGGTGGTGGTAGACTCAGATCACTTCTTCGATGGATGGAGGAGGCAACAAATGAAAGGAAAGAAAGAGTACCATTTGGGAGATCTGACCTAAAAACAAATCAATGGCACTGATTAAATCAAAAATAATAAACGGTTGAAATAATTCTTTTATAATTAAAAAATAATATATATATATATATTTTTTTTTTCGGTTCGGTATGGGAATACCGAAAAATGGAGATGCAATACCGAATCCCATACCGAAAATTTCGGTTTGGTTCGGGATTACATCCCGAAAACTTCGGGATTTTTGGTTTGGGATTTTTTTGGTTTGGGATCGGGATTTTTTTGGTTTGGTTTGGGATTTTTGGGATTTTTTTCCAGCCCTAATTACCGCTCGTAACCTAGCCAACTAGCCATGGCACTTGAGCAAGTCCTATTTATGATCCTCTTCCTTCTCTTAACTATCCCTCTTATTCTCTTCCCCACCTTAACCTCAAAACTATTTCAATCACACCACCTTCGACTCCCTCCAAGCCCCTTAGCCCTACCCATCATCGGCCACTACCACCTCCTCGGCCCTCTCCTCCACCGCACCTTCCACAACCTCTCTCACCACTTCGGCCCCTTATTCGCCCTCCGGCTCGGCTCCCTCCAGTGCGTTGTAGTTTCCTCCCCGGACCTCATAAAAGAGTTCCTCAGCACCCACGAGCTCTCCTTTATATCCCACGGACAGTCCCTCGCTATTGAAAGCATGACCTACAACGCTTCCCTTGCATTTGCACCCTACGGACCCTACTGGAAGTTCATAAAAAAATTGACAGTGAACGAGCTTCTAAGCAACCGTAGCATCCACAACTCTATGCCACTTCGAACCCAAGAGTATCTAAAGCTTCTAAGGCTTTTGGCCAAGAAAGCTGAGAGTTGTGAAGCTGTGAATCTCACTGAGGAGTTTCCAAAGCTCTGGAACAATGTGACTGTGGACATGATTTTGGGGACAAAGGGTTCCAGCGGAGAAGGAAGGGCGGCGCGGGCGGAGGAGGCGAGGCTGGTGGTGCGGCAGGCCACGAGACTTTTTGGAGAGATGAGTTTGTGTGACTTTTTTTGGGTTTGTAAGAAGTTGGATTTGGGAGGGTTTGTGAAGAGAATTGGGGATACGCATAAGAGGTTTGATGGGCTAGTGGAGAAGGTTATAAGAGAACGAGAAGAAATGAGAAACAAGGAGAAGGAGCATGTTGGAGAGGAGAAGGAGGAGGTCAAAGATTTTCTTGATATTTTGGTTGATATGTTGGAGGATGAGAGCTTGGAGGTTGAATTTACAAGAGTTCAGCTTAAGGCTCTAATTACGGTAATAATTAGCTTCTTCGCGTGCTACTTTTTTGAACTGAGTGTTTTTAACCGAATCTTGTCCACCCTTACAACTACTAGCATACTTTACTTTTACCATACAAATTTATAATCGGAATCATTCATTTCTTATTTCTCATTTAAATATCATATTCATATATATGACTAAACAACCTTAAATTTTGGTGATGATTAAGAAAATTAACGATTTTGATTATGAAGTTTAAAGATCAAAACATGTTAATCTCAAGGGGCGGATGCATGGTAGTACACTATGTCGTGGAGGCAAATATTGTCCTTTTTTAACTATGTGTTTTTTGCAAAGTTTAATTCTAGGGAACTTTAACGAAAAGCTCCCGGTACTGTTTACTTTAACGAAAAATCACATTTTTACACTAAAAAGTCAATCCTGATACTATTAACTTTATCTTTTATTTTGTCCTTATCGTTAAAACTCAAAGTTTTCAAACATTTTTTATTAATTTTCCTTTAATTCTAACTAACCTCTTAACACGCATGGGCGGAGCCCTATGGAGGCCACAATAGGCCATGGCTTATCCTGAATTTTCATCCATTTACTGTGCTAGTTTTTACATTAAGAATTATACGGTCTAGTGGTAGAAACAACTTGAAGATTCAGCAAATCACAAGTCTGAGACTTGCTTATGCTAAAAATCATTTCATTTATTCTACTCTATAAACCTCATAATTTGTATGTGGTCCAATATTAGTAAACAAAGTGTTGGGTCTTGAGTTCGAAACTCCCCCATTTTCTAAATTATTGTAATAGTTTTGAACCCTCCCACTCCCTTTAATAATTATAAAATTAAAAATAAAAAGTTATAATTAGCCATTTGTTTTACCATATAAGCCTTCTGATGCCAACAATCTTTTGATTTTTTTTTTAAACCAATTCCTTTTTTCTTTTTTCTTTTTTGTTAGTTTATAAGCTTTATATAAACCAAGATCTATACAATCTATAGGACAATTCAATTATGTTGAAAGAAAAATATCATAATACTAGTTTTGAGCTAGTTACCTTATTGTTTGAATTTAATGTGTTAATCAATTTTTGCAAGCTCATAAACAAGCTAGTTCTTATGATATAATAGCCTCAATACTAAATTTTTGATACAAACTTTAAGGCTCCATCACTCTTGTTCATTTTCCATGACAATTAATACAAAAACAAAAAACAAAAACAAAAACAACAAAAAAAAACCTTTAAGTGGTCTCCAATTAATCATATTGCAATTTATTTTTTTCATATTTCTTTCATTTGGCTTAAAGGCCCATTCTCGAATGGATTTCTGACTCCATCATAGTTAACACTCGTTTATGGGTCTTCTTTAATTCTTCCATAATTATTTGCATAGGTAGACATTTTTATTTTTTTTATAGTTCATGTATGTAGATATATGTATAAAAATAATAGGAAACTTCATTTTAATCCTTGACAAAGATGACTTTTAGACTAAAACCATGAGTAAAATGAAAATCTAATTTTAGTCCCTTGATACATTAATCACCTCATTTATTAATTACATTTTGATGTTTTAATTATTTCTCTTTTTCTTCCTAATTTTAATGTATTGATTTTTCATTTCATTCATTGTAATATATTTTGTTGTAAACATTTAGATAAACTAATTTTTGTTATACAATATATTTGGATATACTTGGTCTTCTTCATTTAGGTACATTAAATTCATTATAATACATTTCGGTGCATACATTTAGGTACACATATTTTGGTACATACATTTCGATACAGACATTTAGGTACATACATTTCGGTACATACATTTATGTACTAACATTTCAGTACATACATTTCGGTACACACATTTAGGTACATTAATTTAATATAATACATTTCAGTACTAACATTAAAATACCTTAATTCAATATAATACATTTCGGTACTAATATTTAGGTACATTAATTGAATCTTTCAAGTTTGAAGAATGTTAAATAAAATTTAAAAATTTAAAAAAAAACCTTTTTTGGTCAAAAAATAAATTAGAATGTGTATATTAATAAGTGAGACATTGAATAAAATACACATTAATTATTTTGAATTAAGAACACATCAAGGGAATATAATCAATATGTAATCTACCACCAGGTTTATTTTAAATTTCAAACTTCTTCAAGGATTAAAGTTAAAAAATCCCTAAAAATAAAAGACAAATAGAATACATAAACTGAAGGGGAAAATGAAAATAAATGGACATGATCGTACGTATCGTAGTTTTATACGTGCGATCTTTATAGTGAAAAAATAAGAATTTCATAGTAAACTCAATTAGTAATATGGAAGTAGCCTAACGTCTTACAAACATTAAGCACATAAAATGTCCATTCTTTCACTTATGTGAGATTCACAACTCTGATAAAGTTTTTCTTATTTGTTACACTTTTGCTTGTATGTGTTATTCGTGTATGTGTGTGTTACGTGTTTGATAATCGAAGTCTAGTTCTAGTGGGATTTTTTTTTTTATCAGAGTAGTTTTAATGGTTTAAGACATTAGTAGTATTCATCTCCACTTATAAGTGGCCACTTAGTACTACGGTCTAGTGGTATTCTTCTTCACTTTAAGTAAGAAGTCTTAGGTTCGATTCTTGCCAAAGACAAATTTGAACCACATTATTACTAGCTCATAGTGAGGCTAAGCCCACCCCCTTCCCTTAGTTGTATTAAATAAAAATGTACAAAGTTTTGTGACTAACATACATTAGAAGTCAAATTACACATATGAGTCTTCATATTTGCCCTTGATATTGATGTACCCTTAAGTACATTTATTCTTCAGGATTTATTCACGGCCGGAACAGACACAAACGCAATTTCACTAGAATGGGCGTTGGCAGAGCTCATCAATCACCCAAGGGTGCTCGAGAAAGCGAGGGAGGAGATCGATCGAGTCATCGGGAATAAACGACTCGTCGGAGAACCGGACGTGCCGAATCTTCCATACCTCCAAGCCATCATAAAAGAAACATTTAGACTACACCCACCAGTGTCTCTGGTCACAAGAAAATCTGGACAACAATGTAAGGTTGGAGGGTATGACATCCCAACAAACACCATGTTGTTTGTGAATGTTTGGGCCGTTGGAAGGGACCCGAAGATCTGGGACTGCCCATTGGACTTTTGGCCTGAAAGATTCCTACAACTAGGTTCGGACAACCAGGTGAATTCAGTAGATGTGAGAGGGCAACATTTCCAACTGCTTCCTTTTGGGTCTGGGAGGAGGGTGTGCCCTGGTGTGAACTTGACCATGAAAATGCTACCTGGGGTACTTGCAGCTATGATCCAGTGCTTTGATTGGAAGGTTGTCGGGTCCGACCGCAATAATATGAACCGTGATGATGATCTTGAAATGGATGAACGGCCTGGATTTACTACTCCAAGGGCGCATGATCTTGTGTGTATTCCAGTTGCCCGATTCAGCTCACTCAACATCCTTGATCCATAAACTACAGGGGGATGGGGGGTTTGAACTCAAGGACCGGTGGATTGAGGAGGAAGACCTTATCCACCTGTACAATCCCCACTTTCGCTAACTCTTATGCGGTCACAAAAATATTATGAACATTAGTGTGCTGTAATGTGTGTTTTCATTTGTATTCTAATAAAGAAATCTTCCATTATCCATCTGCAAGGTCAGTTGATCATATCATAACTTTTCCTTTATGATTTGCTGCCTTTGGTGGGGTGGCTTTCTATCCTTCTGATTCCGCTTGATGGCTTGGACACGACATGATTAATCCCTTCCGAACAGACAGTGTAATGCCCTCCAAACGAAGAGGCTCGAGGCGCATGGGAATATTGTGGAATCTGCCTATCTAATGGGGGTATTCTTATCTTATTCGAAAAAAATTCACACATCGTCTCTATAATTTTTAAGATTATTTTGGATCCACAAGATCTCTAAAATTTGACTAGTTTTATCAACTCTTCAAAGCAAACACCAACCGTACCAAGCAAACTTGTTCTATTTTAACTTGTTCTCCTAAGTTTTAAAGAGATTTTATTTTTAATTAGAAATTTGATTTGATTTTGTCTAGTTTTCCTTGTCTTATTGACAAATGGTTGATACTATATATTTTCGTATTATTGATCCTTTGTAATCTTAAAACTTCCATATGAAGAAGAATAAAATATTAAAATTGTATTTGAGTTTGTGAGATTAATATAGAATTTTGAAATTATATATACTAAAACTCAAAACAAATTGTTTTACTGTTCATTCAACAGTGTGCTTCCTGTTTTGACCTTGCTAAGTTTGTGTTATTACTTCTTCTGCCACTGTCTCTTTAAATATATATTCCTTGGTGTGTGCTTTTTGTAGACGATATAGTATTGATAGATAAAACTCAGGAGGGGGTAAATGTGAAGCTTAACATTTGGCGGGAAGTGTTGACTCTAAAGGTCTTTGCCTAAGTAGGTCAAAGACAAAGTATATGAAATGCAAGTTCAATGGGAACGAAGGTTCAATGAGTTAGGGATGAGGATTGGAGATCAGAAAGTACCAAATAGGGAACGTTTTCGCTACCTTGGATCTATCTTGGAAAAGAACAAAGAATTGGATGGAGACCTCAACCATAGAACACAAACTGGATAGATGAAGTGGAAGAGTGCATCAGGTGTGTTGTGCAACCATTGTATGACACTAAAACTCAAGGAAAAATCTATAGGACTGCAATAAGGTTAGTAATGTTTTATGACACAGAATGTTGGGTATTCAAGCATTAATATGTACACAACATGAGTGTATCGGAGATGAGAATGCTTTGTTGGATGTGTGGGCACACGAAAGGATAAGATTAGAAACGAGGTATCTGAGGTAAAGTAAGAGTAATCGAATTTGAAGATAAGATCAGAAAATTTCTGTTAAGATGGTGTGGACATGTGAAATGAAGTCCTATAGACGCTACAGTTAGAAGATGTGATTACGAGACTAAGGCTCAAGGCCAAAGGGATAGAGGAAGACCTAAGAAAACTTGGAAAGAGATTCTAAGAAAAGACTTGGAGTACTTAGATTTAACGAAAGATTTAGCACAAAACCTAAAACAGTGTTGTTCAAGGATTCATACAGTCAACCCTACTTAGTTGGATAAGACTTTGTTGTTGGATAAGACTTTATTGTTGTTGTTAATGTTTCCTTATTTCTCTTCCCTCTCACTCCTCCCCGACTGCGACTCCGACTCCCCATTGGAACGACAAATCAAAAAATCACCATTTTTATCTCCTTCTCCAAATCAACACATTCATCGATTAATCTTAGGTCGCACCCGAACCCTTAAAATCCTCAAACCCAATTTGGGTTCGACATTCCCGACGACTTTCAGGCCTTTTCTGGTGGCAGCCGACCCTGCAACCACAACTATTTGACTCAGGAGAGTCCCAACAAGAACATTCGAGCTTAGCGTGCTTGAATCTACCCCCTTGATCCAAGAGTTCTATAAGCCTTGTTTGCAGTAGGTTTTCCGACGAAGATTCGAGTTTTTTATGGGCCAATTTAAGGCCTTTTTTACTGTTTTTGGGTCCGGCGAAGGTAGTAGGGATACAACAAATTTTTTTTAGTTACTTTCAAAATTATTTTATAAGTAATTTTTGTATCTGTGAATTGCTTGATTCAAATGTTATATCTCATCTGCATTTTGAGGTTTTCGGACATAAAATTTCCACATTCCACAATATTGATATAGGGCTAAAGATCGAGCACGTACTAAACCATCTAATTTGTCTAATGGATCGCCGTAGCTGTTGGGCAGAATGCTTGAAATTGAACCTAGTGATATATCCTACAAACAGGGGAAGAGAACGGTGCTCCAGATCGAGTTTTAAGAGATCCCTTCAATCTGTTAGGGCTTTGCATAAAATGGCTATGTAATATATACATATATATATATAGATATACATACATATACATACATATCTGATCATGTAGACCAAAATAGAATGGGCTACTAATCTGTAGTGAATTGGATTCATTCATTGTATTGCAATAATTTCTTATTCAAATGATTAGGCCCTCTCATCCACCGCACCTTCCACAACCTCTCTCACCGCTTCGGCCCCTTATTCTCCTTCCGCCTTGGCTCCCTACAATCCATGTAGTTTCCTCCCCGGCTGTCGGGCTTGCCAAATTGGAAGCTGCAGCGTACAGCCTGCAATGAGTGAGTTTTGAGAGAAATTGTTGCTGAGGATGGCAATTTAATCCGTCAAATCAGATCCCCGCATGTAACCGACCCGAATAGTTCGATTTCGGGTAGCAAATTTCGGGTTTTTTACGGTTTTGGATAAATTGTTCAGTTTCGGGTTCAGTTATAGTTATAGGGGTGCCCGCTCCGAACCCGTCCCGTTTTCATTCTTTAATAAAAAATATATATATTTATTATATATATGTTTTTATAAAAGAATGAAATCCATGTGCGATGTGTAGACTTCAAACTTTAGTACTCCTTGGGAGACTACAAAAGTCTTGAGCGTGCTGTGCACACTTCAAAGCCTTTGAGTTCTTCCAGAAAACGTACTTGAGCGTGCATATTGTGCAGTGTGCAGACTTCAAACTTCAAGCCTTCAACCTTTTGCGGTTGAAACAAAATAGAGGAGATGAAAAAGTAGAGCTCTATCACTACCCAGGGCACGGGCTTCTTACTCTGCCTCCATTTCCTCTGGTCTGCCTATTTTGGGAGTGCAGAGAGCAGAGTGCGGCTTCTTCAAAGTCGGAAGTCAGGGATGTGCAGGTAGATGAGCGGGTCACTATGACAAGTCGTAAGTTTGCTCTTTTATAAACAATTTCTTCTTATGTAAGTTTGCTCTTGTACATACATTGAATTATGCATATTAAATTTTTGAAACTGGATATTTTTTAAATCATACTTATTCCTTGTTCATTGTTTTCATTGAAGGGGTTATGTGAAGATGGTCGTGAAGGAGGAACTGGAACATCATGGGAAAACAAACGGGGGAATCCGTTACCTAACGGGTTCAGTTACGGGGAATACCCGTTCAGATTTTTTACGGTTTCGGGTACAGGGAAAACAAACAGGTTTCAGTTATGCCGATGGCACATCCGAACCCCGAGAAAAAAGAGGATATGTTAGGGTTAATTAGGGACAAGTGGTCCCTCTTATGTTTTTTTTTTTTTTAATGACCCAAAACTTGGGCCATTCAACTTAAAAAACGAGTTATGTGTAGAAAAACCGGACCGTTCAATTTAGGCTCTAGATATATATATATATATATTTTTTTTATACCTAGTTATGCGGATTTTTTTATTTTTTTGCCCCTCTCAATCTTGGGCCCCGGACAGTTGCTTTGGTAGCATTGGGCCTGGCCGGGCCTGTGAGGAGTTTCCAAAGCTTTGGAACAATGTGACTGTGGACATGATTCTTCTAGGGACAAAGGGTTCGAGCGCAGAAGGAATGGCGGCGCGGGCGGAGGAGGCGAGAGTGGTGGTGCGGCAGGCTACGAGGCTTATTGGAGAGATCAGTTTGTGTGACTTTTTTTGGGTTTGTAAGAAAGTTGGATTTGGGAGGGTTTGTGAAGAGAATTGAGGATAAGCATACGAGGTTTGATGTGTGGGTGGGGAAGTTTATAAGAGAACGAGAAGAAATGAGAAACAGGGAGAAGAAGGAGCATGTTGGAAAGGAGGAGGCCAAAGATTTTCCTGATATTCTGGTTGATATGTTGGAACTTGGAAGATGGGAACTCGGAGGTTGAATTTTATAAGCTCTAGTTATGTCAATAAATAGCTTCTTGGTGTACTATTTTTTTTTTTTTTTTAACAATATAAACTACACTAAGGGTGGTTTGGGAGTGAGGTGCTTAAAAAAAAAGCACAAATGAAAAAAAACTGTGAGGATTTTAGGTGTTTGGTAAACTAAAAAAAATGGCTTATTTTGGAAGCTGCTGTGAGAATAAGCTGAAATCAAAGGAAAAAGCTGAAGCAGCTATTTGCAGCTTTGGAAAACTGGCTTTTTTTCAAAGCACACGGAGCTACAGTGCTCCTTTAATGAAAAGACTCACTATCAGACTGCTTTTTGTTTCCAAAAGCACTTTTACAAAAAAGTTTACCAAACACTCTGCTGATTTATTTCACAGCCGCTTATTCTCACAGCACAACCGCTTATTCTCACAGCAGCTTTTTTTCAAAGCACAGCAATACCAAACCAGCCTTAAGAAAGAGGAAGTGAGTTTAACCTCACAATAGGCGTCTAATTTTTTTTAACTAATAATGTTTTTTAACCGTATCTTGTTCACCCTTATAACTAGCATATTTTTACCATATAAATTTTATAACCAAACCCATTCATTTATTATTTCTCATTTAAAAACCATCTCTGTATATATGACTAAATAACCTTTAATTTTGATGAATTTTCGAAAGTGAGGGATAATAAGTTCAAATTTTGTGAATATCGAGTTCAAAACCAATTTTTTCTCCTTCACCTCTTATTGTAAATATACTGTTGTATTGAATAATAAGGTACAAAATTTTGTGACTAACATAAATTAGAAGTCAAATTGCACATATGAGTCTTCATATTTGCCCTTGATATTGTTGAACCCTATCCAATATATACATTTATTTTTCAGGATTTATTCACGGCCGGAACAGACACAAATGCAATTGCACTAGAATGGGCGTTGGCAGAGCTCATCAATCACCCAAGGGTGCTCGAGAAAGCGAGGGAGGAGATCTATCGAGTCATCGGGAATAAGCGACTCGTCGGAGAACCGGACGTGCCAAATCTTCCATACCTCCAAGCCATCATAAAAGAAACATTTAGGCTACACCCACCAGTGTCTCTGGTCACAAGAAAAACTGTACAAAAAAGGTTGGAGGGTATGACATCTCAACAAATACCATGTTGTTTGTGAATGTTTGGGCCGTTGGAAGGGACCCGAAGATCTGGGACTGTCCATTGGACTTTTGGCCTGAAAGATTCCTACAACAAGGTACGGACAACCAGGTGAATTCAGTAGATGTGAGAGGGCAACATTTTCAACTGCTTCCTTTTGGGTCTGGGAGGAGGGTGTGCCCTGTTGTGAACTTGACCATGAAAATGTTACCGGGGGTACTTGCAGCTATGATCCAGTGCTTTGATTGGACGGTTGTCGGGTCCAGTGCTTTGAGGAGGAAGACCTTATCCACCCGTACAATCCACCACTTTTGTTACCCCTTATGTTTTTGTCAGGTCCAGTGCTTTGAGGGGGAAGACCTTATCCACCCGTACAATCCACCACTTCCATTACCTCTGATGTTTTTCACCATAATATTATGAATAATGTGCTGTAATGTGTGTTTTCATTTGTATTCTAATCAAGAAATCTTCCATTTTCCATATGCAAGGTCAATTGATCATTACCATTATTGTTTTCTTTATGATTTGCTGCCTTTGGTGGGGTGGCTTTCTCCTCATCCACTTGATGGCTTGGACAGAACATGATTAATCCCTTCCGACCAGACAGTGTAATGCCCTCCAAACGAAGAGGCTCGAGGCATAGTTATGGAAGAAAAAGAAGAGAAATCTCAGGCTGTAAGCCATAACCAGCAGGGCGAGTCGGAAGCTCTGTTGGCCAATTAATCTGCAGAGAACTTGTTCTCCCTATAAATGTGGGGGGAGTTTCTGTTGCTAACTCTGATCAACAGATGAGGGTGTAAAGAGGGTCGAGTCTGCCAGAGTCAATAACAAGCACTATACATCTAAAACTTGTCCAGCTGTCCTCCAAGCCAATTGCTGCTTGGAAAAACAAACTCTGTAACTCTGCAGAAACCATAGGGGCGTCCCAATCCAAGAGGCCGTCAGTTCTGGTGAGTTTAGAGCCCAACGATGTGTTGGAACGCCTCCACTCTTGAGCATAGGTTCAGATCACATTCTAGCGGCATGCAGGGGGAATACATCATCAGTACCAAGGAGTCGCAGATTCCTCCATCTCCACAAGAACCAGAAGCTTAATCCAAAAGTACCTGACCCCAATTCAAACCACATTAGAGGATCCCCAAGTTTGAAAAGTACCAACACTAACATGAGCTACACTAACACGAGCTTAATAAAATAAGCAGGGGATTGGTTATTTCTTCAGCTACAATGTCTGCATAATTTTACAATCGGAAGAGAGATTAGATATATATATGTCCGCATAATTTTACAATTGGAAGAGCATTTTATAATATATATATATATATATATATATGTATGTATATGTGTATGTATGTATGTATGTATGTATGTATGTATCGGGGGAGAGAGAGAGAGAGAGGAGAGAGAGAGAGAGAGAGAGAGAGAGAGAGAGACTCACAAAACATTGAAGGGATTGATTTGTCTTCAAAAGTCAGCTTTCAGGCATAACATGGTCACGTACAAACTAATAAATAACCTATAGAATACATCCATGGTCTACAAAGGGGAGTTTTGCTGTTGAATCTCTCCACAAACTTATAGGAATTTGCTACAAACTTTCCCCTGTTGTTGACATGCTTGGCTTTCTTTTTTTCTGCCAAGTAATTTCACATTGCTGTACTCGTAAAATAAATCAACTAATTGCTTCAGCAACCAAAATAAATTTACATAGCTACTGTAGACAACCAACATTCTAAGTCCCAAAACTGTCTCCATCCAAAATTGCAAACCAATCAGCCCTCAACTTCCCCAGATGCAAAAACATGCCAGAGTCTTACTAACATATGCAATTGTTTCCACGTAATACGATGTATAAGAATGTTTCTACCAAGCACTATAGCTAAGCATATGAAAATACTAAAATGCTAAACTTTGCGGCGCAATCAAACAGACATTATGTTTCCACATGAATAATCAAGATCATATATAATAATACATCCACAGTTATCAAAGGTGCAACAGGTTCTAGGTTCATTGTGTTAGTAAGAAGGCTCACTTTCATATTTCAAAGATGCAAATCAACTTCATTACAATCATTCAATCAATGTCAACAAAGCAGGATGTACATCATCTTTAGACAGTAAATCAACTATCAATTCCACAGTTGATGCATCTGCAGAAAAACCCATCTCCACCATTTGTTGAATAAGTCCCATCGCTCGAAATGTCTCATTGTTACTGATAAAGCCCCGGATAATTGTGTTATAGGTGCAGTTATCTGGAGAACAGCCTTTCTGTTCCATTTCTTTAAACAACTTTTCTGCTTCATTTATCAGCCCCTCATTACAAAGTCCACTGATCATTATATTATATGTCCAGACATTCGGTTGGAGTCCTCTTGATGATAAACTGCAAAAGAGATTCCTTGCACAATCAATTTTTCCAGCTATGCTTAAACCTTCAACAAGAATATTGTAAATCACAATATCCAGACCCAACTTCTTGCCTTCCAGCTCTCTCAAATATTCCATTGCCAATGAAAGTTTTTGGTTTTTACATAGGCCATCCAGTAAAATAGCATAAGTCCGAAGGTTTGGAAGGTCTCCACAAGCTTTCATCTGATAGAACAAGTTTTGCGCATCCTGTATCCTCCCCACTTTGCAAAAACCATCAATAAGAGTGTTATAACTAATGGTATCTGGAGAGAGTCCCTTACAAGACATTTCCTTAAAGAGCACCACTGCCTCATCTATCCTTTTACGCTTACAATATCCATTAATTAATATGTTATAACTATAAGCATCAGCCACGAACCCCTTGTTGAGCAATAGTTCAAAAACTTTTTTCGCCTTGCCCATTTCTCCTCGCAAACAGTAACCATCCATTATTGAATTGTATGTAATCGTATTAGGTTCAATATCTCCTTGAATCATCATTTCAAAAACGCTGTTTGCTTCCTCAATCATCCCCTCCTTACAAAGTGCATCAATGAATACACTGAAGGTGTGCGCATCTGGAAAGATACTTTTACTCACCATTTCCCTCAACAATCTCGTAGCTTCTTTCCACTCCCCTAATCTACAAACTCCATTAATCAAAGAGGTATAGGTAATGACATTCGGGGCAATACCCTTACTTACCATTTCTGAGAAGATGTTCAATGCATCCACAAGTAGTGTATCCTTACAAAGACTGTCCATGATTGTACTATAGACAACTATGTCAGGCCTGCAACCTCCTTCTTCCATCTTCTTAAGCAACTGAATAGCTGCATTGTTGTTACCTTTCATGCAAAGGCCCTTTACTAGCGTGCCAAAAGTAATCACATTGGGCTTACAATTACCACTCTCCATCATTTTCTTGAAAAGTCCGGCAGCCTCAGCCACTCTATCCTCAAGAAGAAAGCCATGGATTAGGGTGTTGAAGGTGGCCGCATCTGGTTCAAAACCAAGCTTGAAGAACTTTCCCAAGACAGATAAACCAAACCCCATTTGGTTTAGATGACAAAAGCAATTAATGACAATAGCTAGAGTAAAAGCATCAGCACCAATTCCGGACGCACCCATTTGGTTACTCAACGAGACCGCGGCCGAATAATGTTTGAATTTCGCAACTTGACTCAATATTTGAGTGAAACGCACAATGGAAGGCAGAGGACGCCATTGAAGCATTTCGTCGAACACATTGAAGGCATCTTCAAGATTAGTGACTTTGGCAAGCTGGCGTTGTTGGGTTTTTGTACATTTGAGTGGTTGCGCAGACCGAGAGTGAAAGGTAGATGAGTAATGGTTGGCGACAGCAACAAGAGAGGATTGAAGAGGACAAGGCATACCTCTGAGTCTGCTTCCATAACAAGAAGAAGAAGCAGTAAACCGCATCATCTTGAGCACCATCTTCAGTGTGCGTGTTAGTGAATGAGTGTCTTCAGCCAACCTTCAACTGGGTTCCGACAAAACTATGCTTCTCTGAGCATCGACCACATCCAAAGGCTTCCTCTTCCTTTTCCCGTTGCATTTGATACAAGGAAAGTTAAAGAATTTATTGGCACCCAACTTTTAAATAAGTAAACCCAACTAAAAAACTTCAGGTAAATAGCCAAAATGGTCTTTGAGGTTTGCATAACTCATCACTTTGGTCCCTAACATTTCAAATCGATAAAAGTGGTCCCTGAGATTGTCCACCATCCATCATTTTGGTCATTCCGTTAAAAACTTCGTTAAGTGTCCCGGAGCTCTTGGCCAAAACTTTGGGAAATTTTCAAAGCTTCGTAATTCAATCGTTTCTTAACCAAATTCGACCCATAATATATCAAAATGAAGATAGGAAAAATAGCGTCAAAGTTGACTGGTCCGAAGGAAAACTGGAAAACTCGTCGGAAACTGGGTAAACTTTAAACGTTCATAACTTCTTCAATACTCAACCAAATCAAGTAATTCAAAAACAAAATCATACTTCTCGACAAGACGAAGAGAATGGTATTTCGCTATGGTTTGGCCGGAAAAAACGGCTCTAAAGTGGCTAACTCGAGACCAAGACAGCCACTTTCAAGTTGTTTTCCGGCCAAACCACGGCGAGTTAGCTGTCGAAAAGGTATCAATCTCTTCATCTCATTGAGACGTATGATTTTTGTTTTTGAATCACTTAATTTCGTTGAGTATTGAAGAAGTTATGAACGTTTAAAGTTTACCCAGTTTCCGGCGAGTTTTCCAGTTTTCCTTCGGACCAGTCAACTTTGAGGCTATATTCCGGCTATCTCCGGCATCCATTTGGCTTCCAAATATGTATAATCTTATTCTACACTTTCCTATCTTCATTTTGATATATTATGGGTCGAATTTGGTTAAGAAACGATTGAGTTACGAAGTTTTAAAAATTGTCCAAACTTCCAGCCAAGAGTTTTGGGACACTTAACGGAGTTTTTAACGGAATGACCAAAATGATGGATGGTGGACAATCTCAAGGACCACTTTTATCGATTTGAAATGTTAGAGACCAAAGTAATGAGTTATGCAAATCTCAATGACCATTTTGGCTATTTAGCCAAAACTTTATCACTGAACTTCCAAAATTTACCCTTTCTTTTATTTTAAGTTTTTTTTTTCTTTTATTTTAAGTTCACTCAACCAATTTTATCAAATAAAATTCACCCAACAAAAGAACGTGAACGGTTGCACACCTCTCCAAATTTGCCCCTTCTTTTAACTGTGTCCGTACGTTGCAGTGCTTCAATGAGCTCCTTAATGTGCTTGTTGATTGTGGTAGGTTTTCCGATGCGGGTGAGATATTTTGGAGGTGTTCTAAATTGGGTTTTCGTCCGAATTCGATTTCGTATAATATAATGATCAAAGGGTGGCTTCAGAAGGGTGAGTGGGAAGAAGCCTGCAAGGTGTTTGATGAAATGCTGGACAAAAAAGTGCAATCTAGTGTTGTGACGTATAATAGTCTTATAGGGTTTTTTGGTAGAAAGGGTGAGTTGGAGAAAGCTACTGGTTTGTTTGAGGACATGAGACAGAAAGGGAAATACCCGAATGCGGTGACATATGCATTATTGATGGAAGGTTTGTGCTTGGTTGGACAGCATGATGAAGCGAAGAAGATGATGTTTGATATGGAGTATCGAGGATGTAAACCACGGCTTGTGAATTATGGTGTATTGATGACTGATCTTGGAAAGAGAGGGAAGATTGAGGAGGCAAAGTCTTTCCTTCAAGAGATGAAGAAGAGACGGTTTAAGCCAAATGTTGTCATTTATAACATATTGATTAACTTTCTGTGCAAGGAAGGCAGGGCTACAGAGGCTTACAAAGTCCTTGGTTGAAATGCAAGTTGGAGGCTGTGAGCCGAATGCAGCTTCATACAGGATGATGGTTGATGGGTTTTGACTGCAATTTTGGCTAGTAGACATTGTCCTCGTTTAGATACATTTGAATGTTTAGTTACGGGCCTATTAAAGTGTGGGCAGATCAATGATGCTTGTTTTGTATTGGAGGAGATGGAAAAGAGAAATATGCAATTTCATTTGGAAGCTTGGGAAGCTCTAGTTGTGGGTGCTTGTGGTGAGGATATTGTTGCAGGTGACGTTGCAACTGATCTAGGCTCTGCACATTAATAGTTATCAGGGAAGAGATGATCACACAGCATTTGGGAGCTTGGGATGCTCTAGTTGTGGGTGCTTGTGGTGAGGATATTGTTGCAGGTGATGTTGCGACTGAACTAGGCTCTGCCCATTAATGGTCATCAGGGAAGAGATGATCACACGGCATTTTGTCATGACTTTTGTAGCTGTTTCCACAAGAGGATCACACTGCCGCTTGGCCCTCATAGAGCAAGTGGAATGGTGGATTTTGGGTCATGGGGAGCTTCTGATGAGATTTTTTTTCTGTGGTCTTAGGCACTTGAAGCTCTATTCTGTGATACTTCATACTTGTGGTGAGAAAACAGTGGTTAGGTTTGCATGTAAAACAACTAAGCTATGCGCATTGTGCACTCGTGCGGCTTCAGGGAGAAGAGGAGTTTATGAATCGAAACATTTCATCAATACTATGGATTGTTATTGCCAACTCAATGTCTCAGGAAGCTCACTATGCTTGTTCGAGGTCAAGTAGGCATGTAAACTGAGCTAATCTATGACCACTGTAGGGTTCAGGGAAGAGACGGAAGTTTTGCGCAAGAGTCGAATCGTCGATAGGAAGTCAAGTTTCTGGGGGATGCTCTAGTTGATGATGCTTGTGGTGCAAACAGAGGTTTTTGTCATTTTTTTTTATTTTATTTGTTGACACCAGCTCTATTTAATTTTCAGTGGAAAATATAAGGCGTGAGCAAAGCCTCACATAACTTATAATTATTAATGTATATTATGTATATTATGTAAATAATTATATATATAATCAATGTTAGAGTCAAAATCAAACATTATAGAAGAATAATCAACCACCAAATAAAAAATTTCTTCATGAGAAACCCTAACCTTAAAAAATAAAGCCCCAGCTGACGCCTCTAACGCGTCTCGACCACACCTAAGTGAGTTTAAGCCTACTCTTGCTGGTAAAGGTGTTTCCTCACCGTCCCACCCTGAAGGTTGCCTAGGCACGCCTCGAGGCTTGTTTTTTACAACTCTGGTTTATATGCAATAAAAAGTTGCCATGTATCTTAGAAATACTTTTATGAAATTACCAGACTAAATGGAGATCACTACGAGCATAATATTAACCCCCAGGGTTATACTTTTTACTCTGTTAATGGATCAAAACTGTAATGGCCTTTCTAATTCGTGTTCAGAAGTAATTATTGATCCAAAGATAATAATAAATAATAATATAATTTTAATTAGAATTAAATTGAAAAGAGAGAGGAGTTGTTCATCTTAACTCCTAAACAAATCCAAATTTTTTAATTAAATTCACATCTAAAACACAAGGCTCAGGTGTTTTAAAGCTCTAACCAACACACCACTACCAGAAATGCAAAGTCTACCTACTCCATGTTATCAACTCCATCTTATGATTTAAACTTAATCTTCTTAAACTAACATAGTATATATACCCAATAATTCTGTCTTAATTCATCATCAACCCGTCAAACAAAACCTTCTCTCCAGATCATAAGCTGTTCTTCGATTTTCTCCCTTTCCTTCCAATCTCATGGCAACCCGGAAATCGGTTCCCTTGCCCCTCAAGCTCACAATCTGGCTACTTCTTCTAGCCCTTGCCATTCCTTGCGCCATTTGCGCCCGAATCCTCGATGAAGAAAGCCCTGCAGCCCCTGAAGAGCCTGATACAACTCAAACACAAATACCTGTTTCCAATGTGCCACCTCCTCTGGTGGCTACAAATCCAGCAGGCCCTGCTGCAGCTACAAGTGCCACAGTTGGCAACACAGCATCCTACCATCCGCTAACCTTCTTCTTGCATGACATTATCGGAGGATCAAACCCCTCCGCGAGAGCTGTCACTGGAATTGTGGCCAACCCGGCAGTCAGCGGTCAAATCCCTTTTGCCAAACCCAATGGAGCAAACATCCCAATTGGGAATGGCATTCCTCAAAACAGCAACAACAATGGAATCATCAACAACAACAACGTCCCCTTCTTCACCGGCCTTGGTGGAAACACTGGCAACAACTTGGTCCAAAACAATGGTAACAACAACATCATTGGTGGGAATGGGTTTCCGTACATGAACGGGGCTCAGCTCCCTCCTGGAATCACCCTTCAGAAGCTTATGTTTGGGACACTAACAGTTTTCGACGATGAGCTGACTGAAGGGCATGAGCTTGGTTCTGGCTTGCTCGGCAAGGCACAAGGGTTTTACGTGGCGAGTTCTGAAGATGGAAGCAGCCAGACCATTGCATTCACAGCCATGTTTCAGAGTGGTGGTTATGCTGATAGCCTCACCTTCTTCGGTGTGCATCGGGTGGCGGTGTCGGAGTCTCATCTTGCAGTCATGGGAGGAACTGGGAAGTATCTCAATGCAAAGGGTTATGCTCTTGTTAAGACTATTCCTGCAACAAATCAGCACAACACTGATGGAGTTGACACTGTGCTGGAGTTTACTACGTATCTCACTTACTAGTGTGCTAATTAAGGTTTTAATCTAAATGTTGTTAATTATGTGTTTTGCTAAAATCTCTGCACTAGAGATACATGTTCAAAAACGATTGTGATTTGAATTACAGAAATGATGGTTATTTACATGAAAATGATGTATTTTTTTTCTCTTGAAATATCTCTTATATCGGATGGGAAAGGTTTTTCTCCACTTCAAAATTTGGCTGATTAGCATACGACCTTAGCTGAAATTTTAGTCAAGTTATTCAAAGTTTTTTAAGATAAAACTTGTATATACCAATTAAGTTGGGAACAATGTCAGTATAAAAGGGGCGAAAGATGTTGGCAATCAACAAATAAAAGCAAAGAAGTGAAACTTGTCCTGCGTGGTTGAGGATTAAGTGGGAGGTTTTAAGACATTTTTGTGTTTATGATAGTGAAGTTGATTTAGTGAAAAGGTTGACCAAAAATAGTGAAGCAGATGCAACTTGCAAGTGTAGACTGTATATAAATATAACATGGGCGTGCTAAAGGGGTTGGGTCATATTGGGCTCAAACGGGCAAGGTCGTGAGCCGGGCTTGGATTCTAAACTCTTGGTCTTAGCCTTCGTCAACAAAAGATTGGGTTGGGTCGGCCAACCCAATGCTACATGTCGGGCTGAGCCGAAGTTTGGCCCCGTCATGCTCGAATTATAAATGAAATGAAACTAATTTCCCCTCAAATAAATGAGATCTTTTAAATTTGATACTAAGGAAAAAAATTATTTTGAGATCAAATTCTTCAATTTTCCTACAATGCAACGGACATCGAATATCCCAAAAAATGGACAGCCATATTTGAATATTAAGATGTAATAGCTATAAAAAGATATATTATACGACTACTAATCCGCGGCACTATAGCCACATCCTAAATTCTTTGACATATTAGTAAATGACAGTTTATCCTCTTAAAATTGTGTTCAATTGCAATTCTGTATGACATCTTTAAAACTTCACAATTTCATACAAAACTTTCGATTTCATTTCAATGTCAATAAAAACTTTCAATTTTATTGCGATAGGGTAGTCCAGATAAGTGATAGAGTGAGTCATGTGATGCCAAGTAGGAAGAATAATAGAGATACTGACAAAAAAATTGACGAATGTATGAAATTGCAATGCAATCGTAAGTTTTTATATGAGATTGTAAAGTTTAAAGATGTTGGATGGAGTTGCAATTAGTTCCAAGTTTTAAGCTTTTTAAACGTCAAAATTGAGAGATTTTTCCAGGTTTAAGCTTTTATACGTCAAAACTAGCTATTTCCACATGTCATAATCAAGTAAAGGAAATGATATATTTTTGGCCTAATTGTATTATTAGTTCTCATGATGATAGGGAAGTCGGAAGATAGGCCATGTCATAAAAAAATTAGGATTAAACCCCTGTGGTAAAGTCCTTTAGGATTTAGATTCAAAATTAAAATTTCTATCAACTCTCTGTTAATTGTTAGCACGTGAGTCACACATATAATTCCAAAACATAACTCTCCGTTAATTGTTGCACGTGAGGCTCACATGTGAGGCTTACGTGCAAACAATTGACAGAGTTGACGAAACTTTTAATTTTGGACCTGAACCCTAATAGACTTTACCACAACGGTTTAGATCCTAATTCTTTTACCACGTGGGTTATCTTCATATTACCCTATTACCACATGGATTATTAATCCAATTAAGGCCTATATTTTTTTGTATCTCTCCACTTATTTTATGACATGTGAACTACCCTTTTAAACACTAGACACTTGTAACAGTTTCAAGTCAAAAGTATTGCTTCATGTCTCAAAAAGAGAGGAACCTAACAAATTTTAATTTGCTTGGATATCATAAAAATCTCTAAAGTCATAAAAATCCCTAACGTAATCATATATGTTCTTGGCGTGTCTCATTTTTCTTTGAACTTACAGGAGTTTGGTAATAATTTTATTTTTTGTTTTTAGATTTTCTTTTATATTAGAGATGGAAAAAAGACAGATGGAATGATGCATAAACCATTAATGTGGAGGGAGTGTGATAAGAGGGGGAGGGAGAAAAGCACATGAAATACATACAAAATGGTGAAAGAAAAAAAACCTACAAACCCATTTGATATTAATCATTTCATTTATCTGTTAAGATACAAGAGAGAAATAAAAGAGAGGAAAACGAATGGCGGTAGAGATGTAAAAGATATGAATAAGGAAAGACACACAAAATGAAAATCGAGTTTCAGGGGGTAATAAAGTGGAGCGAACCTTGAGTTTCAGGAAGTAAAGTAACGACTTTTGAGTTACAAATAGCAAAGTGATATCAAAATCAGGATGAACTGCCAATTTAGTACATGAATTATCACCGGAGTGAAAATTAGGTCCCTAAACTATTTTTCAGAAAAATCAGTCATTCAATTATAAAAATCTGAAAATAGTAATTTTTAATGAATTTAGGGACTTATTTTACTGAAAAATAAATTCAAGGACCTAATTTTCACTGAGGTGATAATTTAGGGACTAAATCAACACTTCACCCTTAAAATCAAGTTTCAAAGGGCATAGCTAAAAATAAGCCTTCAATATATATAGTTATATACAAAGTCTCATTTTACTAAGGAGTCTTTCAAATAAGGATATTTTATGGATCCTGTTTTGGATGTTATTTTAATTATTCAAACCATCTATTTCTTTAATTATTTATACAAGTATCATTTTGAAAACAAATTTGAGACTTTAAAAATAAAAATAAAGACATGTAGTCGTATCCAAAATAATAGATTAACATGATATTTTAAGAAAATGCTAAAATGACAGGATGATTTCAGATTTGAAATGCAATGCAAAGTAGGTCCTACAATAGTGTCACTTAGTTGAAACGAAATAAGGTTATTTGTATGATTTCTCAAACTAACTAAAACTGTTTGAGGGTACCTCTCAAATAATGTTATTTGCTCCATCCCTCAAACTAGACGGCTAGTGAAGGGATAAGTAGGATTCTCTCCCTTCAATCTTCTCTCTTCCTTTTTCACTTTTCTTTTTGTCTTTGTCTTTTTATAAAGAAGTCAACACAAGATGTTGAAATAGTTTACTCATGAGTGTTCAAATAGAAGAGGATTGGAAGAAAAAGAAATGAGATAGGAGAGGATTTGGAACCCTTTGTTAGGTCAAAGATAATCCAATGTCCAAACACTTCCTTACATATGAAAAAGAAAAGATTTCATGCTGATGACGAGAAAAAGTTGCACCGACCGGTATACCAAATTTCTATACAAGAGACATATTCTATGATATGATCGCTTGATAGGTGGATAATATATATGTCATAATCAAATAAATTAAAGTCACGAAACATCCGGAAAAAGGAAGATACAACAAAAGAATAACAAGTATTCAAGTTATGGTTGTTGACATAGAATTGGAATTTTGCTTGCTTCCAACCTATGGACATTACAAAACTCTTTTCCCTGCTGATTATAGTTGGTCAAAGAAAAGATGGATAATATAGTTTCCAAAAGCAAACAAGAAAAGGAACAAACCCGACCAAGAACAAAGGCATGAAAGAATGCTTTTGAATTAATAGACTTGCAACAAAAAATGTTGGTATAACTTCTAGTCTTCAGTTGGTTCATTGTAGGAAAGACATATTGGGGTAAGTACAAGAGAGATTATACTTAGATCTGTAGTTGTTGTTTGCGAGATTTGAACTAATGAAAAATCGAATGTTACTAAATCAACTTAGATCTGTAATTATTGTATGCGAGATTTGAATTCATGAAAATCGAGTGCTACTAGATTAAATGATCGTTTTAATTTATGATAATCCTATTAGAGAGATAGCATTCATTACTTGCATCCAAATTCTGATCTCTTTTGTTTAAGGATAGTGCTCTTCACACACCAATTTTTACATCTCACACTCCTCTCTTAATTTCTGACAGTCGGATCAAAATAATTGAAGAAGATTAATTTCCAACCTCTTACACTATTTCTTTATGACACACTTTTGTTTGTATGTTTCACATTGTTGCTATTTTGATACAAGATGCTCAAACGTCAAATATATGTTGCGGGGAAGTGGTTGATGGGGAAAATTACTACGTGACACTGTGAATATACGGTGGTGTTGTATAACTAGTATCACGCAATAATCCTTTCAGATGAGTCGGATAAGGTACTTGTGTGATTGCTCAAATATATGTTGCTTGAAATATGATAGCGTGGTATAACTAATTTGTTCCGAAAGATCTAATATAAAAGTTTGATGCGTGTAGGTTTAATCTAGTAACTTTGATTCTCCAGCAATATGTTCAATGCATGATTTGCATGGTGATCGCTAGAAACTGATCGTGTTAAAAAAATTGCCTACAAACATATATAACACACAATCTTTAGCCGTTAGATCAACATAAAGTGCGTATGATATATAAACATTATACGAACTATCAAATTCAGATTAATATAAAATTATGTCGATTTAAAAGCTTAGAAAATGTTTGTATGTCATACATGGTCGTGTCACATAATTCTTCGGGAAAGAGTCAAACAATATTTGAAATATGGTGGTTGATATGTGTGTGTGTGTGTCTATATATATATATATATATATATATATATATATATATATATATATATATATATATATATATATCATAGTGCTCAAAACTGAAAGTCAGAAGAAGTAAAGTGGTGGATATGTGGGGCTGGGAAATGGTCAGTTTGCTTCACATGATCGAGAGGTTACAATAGCAATAGAATGTTGTCAGTGCACGACCATGTTGTGTCGCATTTGTTATTGACATCGAAAGTGTAAACAATAAGATAACCTTACTCAAAGTTGACAGAAGTTGCAGGATTTCAAACTTGATAATTAATTTAGAAGGACATAAGAAAGAGACTTTGATTCAGATCCCTTAAAAAGATACTAGGGTTTTGCATTTACATATGAGATATTAAACTTGATTATTGATTAACAATCAATTATTTAGTTAAAAATAATAATCATGCAAATTACACACACGCAAGCTTGGAAACTTGAAATTTGGCAGAGAATATATAACATAAAAAGAGAACTGATTTAATTAATTTAGGGTTTAGGAGTAGTTCACGCTGGCAACCGAGAGGATGGTGATGATGATGTTGGAGAAGGCCAGAGCTGGGATTTCCTCACCTTGGATACACTTGAGAGCACACCTAATGGGGTGACATCCCCCACCACCGTGACTCTCTTTGTTTGGAAATCTATGCTAAATGAAGTCACTCCTGCAGAAATTCAGCAATTAACCACTATAATTTTTTTTTTAATTTTCAAGACCATAAAAAATTATAGCTTTTAAATATAGCATAGTATTACATAAATATCATATATTATTTCAATTTTTCATCCCAATTGATGTTGCATATAGCATTTACACGCATAAATAAGAAAGATTTGAATTGTCAATAAATAAAAATAAACTGTACAAACTACAAATCATAACATATTAATATTTCTAACAAGAGAATATTCTTTTGCATCTCGCTACAAACAACTCATAATACGAAAACATAAACTTTTTTTTTTAATCCAATTTGGTTTGAAGTACAAAGAAATATATACAAATGTAATTATTTAAATAATACAAATTTATACGAAATTTTAAGTAGTTTTTCTTTCTCCATCTACTAATTAACTATACCTTCCATTTTAGAGAGGTGTTTTCTCACTTTTCCTTCACAACCCTTGCAATGCAGTGACACCCTCAAAACAACAACCTACAATAGTTGAACATCTTCAGATGCATGCCTTCAATTGTCCAATAGCAAAAACTAAAAGAAATAAAATAATTTAAACTGAAAATTAGGTTACCTGGTGACGAGAACTAGTAGAAGAAGACTTCAAAACAGTACTACAATGACCATTTGAGCTCATCGAGCCTCTAGGCTTAGAGGGTACTTGAGGAGGAACATTTGAGCTCGTCGAGACTCTAGGCTTAGAAGGTACTTGAGGAGGAACATTTGAGCTCATGGAGTCTATAGGCTTAGAGGGTACTTGAGGAGGAACAAATGCAGCTGCAGAGACATTCTTACAATCGGGCTCCGATATCCTGTCAATGAAGGGCGAGTCACTTGAGAGGAACCGAGAAGAAGAAGAAGAGCCATTGGTACTCTTAGTCCTTGTTAAGTCATGTATCTCAGCAGAGCTTTTTGTACGCTGCCTTTGTGCACTAGAAAAACTCTTTCTACATATTTCGTAAAATGGTTTGGGATCAATAGGTAACTGAGATGGGCAAGGGGCATGGTGAGTTTGATGATGAGGTTGGTTTTTCCGTTGATCATGATCACGAAGACGATGATAAGGACCATGATCAAGGGGTCTGGGGCCTCGGCGGACCACGGCATCCAGGCTAGAGCAAACGGCTGTGGAAGCTGAAGATGCACAGAAAATATCCATTCCTTTCATGGCTAATTGGAGAATAATTTGAATAAAATGTGGTAGCTTTTGTTTGGTGAAGACTTAGGAGAAGTAGAAGAGTGATACAAGGATCGATTTTCTTCAAAATGAGGCCAACTAGTCTGCTTTTAAAGTAAGTTGGTGGATGAGAATAGAGAGAGAAAAAAAAGATGTAGATCACTAAAAAAAATGAGGCCAATGGCTCTTCAAGTGTTGTAAAAAAAGTTGGTGGATGGAAATTTTTTTTTCAAGTGTTGTATAATTCCATGTGTTGTACCATCCTATATTTTGGGCATACTGTACCATCCCGTATTCCGGGCATACTGAAAAATCTCTTCACATCATTAAATAGAAGGAAAATTTGTTATTTTGCAATCAATGCACTATTTTAGAGATCATCCGTCTAATAAACTTTTATCACGTGTTTAAAATTGAATCATTCATCTAACAGACGTTTGATACATTATCAATGGGTGACAAACGAAAATCACTCGGAATAGCTAGAGAAGATGATAGTATTTTAGAAAATGAGAAGATATGTGATTAATCTAGTCTTCAAAGTTTAAAGTTGTGAAATTTTTATTGGAAATATTATTTTCCATTTTAATTGAAAGGTGTAATTTGATTAAAGTTGCGTTCATCTTTATGTGGTATGATTACAACCACTCCTCGTACCATGAGCTAGCTCAGCTATTTCTCTAAAGGTAGCATGCAGCTAGTTCTATTATTGGTGCATCATTGTTTCTTTTATTTACTTGTATGTTTTCTATCATTCATTTTTTAAGAACAATTATTTTACATTTGACTCTTGCTATATAGCATGAATATGCCTATGGTTGGCGCTAATTGGGTGCGAATCACTTTTGGTTTTCTCATATATATATATGATGAGACGTATACTCTTTATACTATTTTTGACACACGTTGTAATGTATTTCAACAATCCGACATCTATTTTTTATATATACCCTCAAAGATTATAGTTACCAAAAATCACATAAATCTGAAACCATATGACAGTTAAATTTAAGGTTAAGAGTTTTCTTTGTAGAACCGTATTCGTCCATTTTCTTCACTACAAATGTATGTCTTAATGGTTTTGGATTTGTCTAGTTTTTTGGAATGATGATTTATGAATGATGTTCTAAAAGATAAACGGTTTAAATCGTTACAATACATTAGTGAGCTTCACAAAAACATGTGTCAAAAGTTGTGTTAAAAAAATGGGAGATTTTGGATGCGGTTTCTATCTATCAATATTCTTTGACTAAAACCTTGTTGGTTTTCAATTTTTGATCTAAGTCCCTGAAATTAATGTGATAATAATTTCTATTTATGTTACTATATTTTTAAAATTAAAAATTGAAATTTAAAGTTGTTTATGTTAATGAGATTTTAAATAAAAACCCATAATTTGTGGGATTAAAAAAATTAAAATATAAATTATACTATTGTGTGTGTGTGTGTGTGTATAATCATGGGTACATTCATCAAAATTAACAAAAAAATTATTGTACCAAAACATGGGTACATTCTTCAAAACCACACAAAAAAATAATAGATATTAGGATTAATAATATTAGTAAATTTCTTCGATAAAACTTGACATGGATACATTTTCAAAATCAAAGAAAAAGAATGTATCCATATAAGTTTAAAAATGGATTAGAAAAAAATTGAATAGATTTTATATATATAAAAAAAACAAATTGGTATATTTAAGAATGGGTACATTTTAAGATTAAAAATTTTAAAAAATTACATGAATGGGTACATATAAGATTAAAAATTTGAAAACATTTTTTAAAAAGACTAATGGGTACAAACTTATTCTAATTTTTTATTTATTTTGGAAATATTTTGGATTGAAAATTAGTTAGAAGTTTAATAAAGGTGTGAGTATTAAAATCCTAAATCAATTATTAATTTTTATTTTAAAAAATTATGTAACTGACATGTAAATTCATTATTACATTAATGCTAGGGACTTGGATCAAAATCTAAAACTAATAAGGTTTCAGTCAATGAACATTAGTAACTAGGGACCATATACTAATTTTTCCTAAAAAAATGGTGTCACAAATATGTAATGTAACCAAGTAATGTGATTGTGAAGCTCTATGTTTGTATTCTAACCATTTGTTCTATGTTGTTGAAGAAGGTTTCGAGTTCAAATCTTATAAATTTTTTTTTTAAAAGAAAATTACTCGACACTTCTTTTCCAAGGTAGGTGTTATGCTAATCAAGCATTAGTAGCCTTAAGCATCATTGGACTAGATCTCTAAATTTTTATGCATCGATCTTTCTTCTTTTTTTTTTAACTTGATATAACAAGACATTGAAACAAAAAAACAAGATTGAAAGGCTGTAAACTTATGTCCACTTCTTACAATCAGGAACTTCAAAATAATTATATTCTTTGGAGTTTAAAATGTTACCCTAATTCCGGAATAAGCGACAAGGCAATGGTCAATAATGGTTGAATTAATGGTGCCAAATTCGTGTAACTGGAAGAAGGTGGCAGTGGGTTAAAGAATGATAATCTAACGACTTAGGCTTAAAACACTTTTAATTTTGCATATTAAATCACTAACATTGGATCTACCTGCATGTGATCCTCAGCTCAAAAGATTCTTTCTTATTATTTCAAAGGGTAAAAGACTGTTTACTACCCTCATGTTTCGTGGAATTCAACATTTAGTACATCAAGTTTTTTTCGTCCCCGAGTCATACCTAAAGTGTTAATTTTGGGACAGTCTCGTACATCTGTTAGTCAAACTGTTAATTCTCCCGTTAACTGTGACGTGGCGCCCATGTGGACAATGACTGGGCGCCACATGTCATCCACATGAAAATTAAAAATAAATTATTTATAAAATAAATAAATAAATATAATATTAAAAAAAAATTTCTTCTTCTTCTTCTGGGTTGCAGATTCGAATTTTTTTTCCTTCTTCTTTTTCCTCCTTCTTCCTCTTCTTCTTCTTTTGTGTTGCAGATTCCGTTTTTTTTTTCCTTCTTCTTCTTCTTCTTCTTCTTCATCTTCTTCCTCCTTCCTCTTCTTCCTCTTATGGGTTGCGGATTTCGTTTTTTTTTTCCTTTTCCTTCCTCTTCTTCTTCTTCCTCCTTCTTCCTCTTCTTCCTCTGGGTTGCAGATTCTGTTTTTTTTTTTCCTTCTTCTTCTTCTTCTTCATCCTTCCTTTTCTTCCTCTGGGTTGCAGATTCCCTTTTTTTTTTTTTCCTTCTTCTTCTTCTTCTTCTTCCTCCTCCTTCTTCCTCTTCTTCTGGGTTGCAGATTCCGTGTTTTTTTTCCTTCTTCTTCTTCTTCCTCCTTCTTCTGGGTTGCAGATTCCGTTTTTTTTTTCCTTCTTCTTCTTCTTCTTCCTCCTTCTTCCTCCTTCTTCTTCTGGGTTGCAGATTCGGTTTTTTTTTCCTTCTTCTTCTTCTTCTTCTTCCTTCTTCCTCTTCTTCTTCTTCTTCTTCCTCTGGGTTGCAGATTCGGTTTTTTTTTTCTCTTTTCTTCTTCTTCTTCTTCCTCCTTCTGGGTTGCAGATTCTTTTTTTTTTCCTTCTTCTTCTTCCTCCTCCTTCTTCGGTTTTTTTTTTTTTTTTTTTTTTGCTCTTTCCTCCTTCTTCTTCTTCTTCTTCAGTGTTTTTTTGCTCTTCCTCCTTCTTCTTCTTCTTCTTCATTGTCCACATGGGCGCCACGTCATCACTTAACGGGAGAATTAACAGTTTGACTAACAGATATATGAGACTGTCCCAAAATTAACACTTTAGGTATGACTCTGGGACGAAAAAAACTTGATGTACTAAATGTTGAAAACCACGAAACATAAGGGTAGTAAACAATCTTTTACCCTATTTCAAAAGAATCTTTCTTATTACATCCTTTAATTTGTTGGTTTATATTCACCATAGCTCAATCTATAAGAGCAACTTCACCCGTTACCCCTCTGCAGAGATAGGAGGCCTAGGCAATCAGTATTCATTGCATGAAAGTAACTGCTTTAGTGCAACTTTTCCCGTTCAAACGTTGTCAAGGTAGTTATTATTCACTTATTATTATTATTATTATTATTATTATTATAAAGTAATGTATAATTAGATTCTTTTTTATTTTAATAAATGATATTATCTACATTAAAGGGAAATGAGTGGACTTAACCTCACAATGGGCTAGCAATAATGTGGTTCAAATTCGTTTTTGACGAGAATCGAACTTAAAACCTCTCACTTACAAGTGAAGAGGAATGTCACTAAACCGTAGTACTAAGTGACATAATTAATTAATTAAACTATATACAAAAAAGAAGTTTGTATTATTTTTTGTGACAAAGTGAAGAAGATGGTTGGCTAGTTATAAAAATATATTTACAATTTGTTTGAGTCTTTAAATTTATAATTTTTAAATTTTTCCTTATTTTTAAAACATATTTGTATTTTATTTTAATATTAGAAGTTGGAAAATTTTGGACCGTATACTGCTAGAGATTCAACGGTCGATATAGACTGCTATCTGGGCCACTTTCACTGACGTCAGCCGGCCCCATCACCTTCCTAGGTAGCTGCCTGTCCCAGAATGGCCTGGGAAGCTGTCTGGGCTCCGTGGGCTCCACGACTGGCCTGGGCACCAGTTGAGATGGACTTTACCAAAAATATTTTTACATTTTTTTTACATTTGTATTCAAGTAAAAATATTTTTACATTTTTATTAATTTTTTACATTTTTTTATTACTTTTTACTTTTTTTTTTAATTTTTTAATTAATTTTATATTATGACTGACGTCAGCCTTACATCAACTTGCCCTAAGGCACTTGGGCCTGCGATTCAAGCCCTCCCTCTCACTCAGGCCTCCCCCTCAGCCCAATCGCCCTCATGGGCTGGAGCAAGGAGGGGAGGCAATTGGATTGAAAACCTCCCCGGTCCACCGGGCTATCCACAACGGTGAAGCTGCTCTAAGGATTGGCCATTCAACTCTTCAAGAAATCATTCTAATAAAAAATCGTTTAATAATTCGATTAACGTTGTAAATTTTTTTTAGTGTTTAACTAAATAACATAGTTTGTTTCTATGTATTAGATACCTCTTAGAAATATGATTAATTTTTAATAGAATTAATCTTAAAACATGAACAAGAAATTAGACAGTGCAAACCATCTTCAAACATTGTAAAAAAAAATAAAAAAAAACCAAAAAAACCAAAAAAGTAAAATGAAAAGATTCAAATAAAAAGGTATGTTGTTAGCATTCCTCAAATATAAATTCAATTTTGCTGCAGTTTACTATACAGCATTGCATCTAAGTGCTTGCTGATCACACAGAATGTTTGATCCTAATTCAATTTACCTGGTACTATTTGTTATTTAATTGTAAGGCACTTTGTAATGATCACGCATGGAAAATGGGCTAAATGGTTGGCTTGTGTTCCATAAAACAGTGCATTTTGCGCCCCCAATCCTCTGCCGACATCTTTTTGTAGATGGAGAAGCAAAAGTTGTAAACCACAAGTACGACCAACGCTGCCTTCTGATTAGCTGGGAATTGCAAAGATGAATTTCCTTCTAATTAGTTTCCATGGAAAGCTTACAGGAAAAGAAGACTTCGACAGGCTAGCCAAATGACGAGCTGTCTTGATTTTGTGAATATAGAAGAGGGATAGTTTCGAATCCGGAATGTATGCGTGGAAACCCCAACACCGTA
The DNA here is from genome assembly GCA_035220775.1 of Malus fusca. Lineage (NCBI taxonomy): Eukaryota > Viridiplantae > Streptophyta > Magnoliopsida > Rosales > Rosaceae > Malus > Malus fusca. The sequence goes on from CM069069.1 coordinate 9,042,942, forward strand.
TCTATTAGAATATTAAATCACATGCAAAAGAAGAACGTAAGCTAAAATAGCTAATATTGTTGAAAGTGGTGGCTAGCTAAATTAACATTTGAGTCATTTGAATCATTATAATAACAAAAATTTAGCTAGTACTGTTGGAGATGCATGACAATCAAACATTTGAGTCATCCTACTTCTTGATGCTATTGTTTTGTTTTTGTTCGTACAGTCGAAGGGAAACAAAAAAATTAACCTAGACTACTACTAAAACAAATGTTCTCGTTGTTGTAAAATCGACGGTGTGTGCAGTGGAATTAATGAAACTAGACACAAAATTTACGAGGTTCCTCTACAGTCAGTGTGACTGGAGTACGTCCTCGGGGCAGCAGTGGTGCTTTCATTAAAATTTGGAATAATAGGAGTACAAAGATAACTCTCACTATTCTCTCCTCTCCTCTTCCTCTCTTTTTCTTTCCTCTTTCTTCTATCACAACCTCTTCCGTGAACTTCTCACACATTTGGATTTGTGTAGGGTTTGTATTTATATAGAAAATATGTGTCGTATGAAGGAAGCTTCAGCATACAGTGGAATGACCCATTATTTAATTCTTTGAGTGGACATCCACTGTTCTACAACACTCGTGTTTATTATATTTTTATGATGGGAATTAAGGGCAATCAGATACTACAGATGTGCACTAGGAAGGTCAGGTGCATACTTGGCGTACAGGATATTGGAACCGTGTCCTAACATATTCTTTCAACTTCGCAATTTAGGGTTTTCGATTCACGGTTTGAATTTGAGTTCAATTACGCTAACAGAATTAACTCGCTACAATATTAATAACGATATTAATCACATTAATATTGATTAATACTGTTCTCACTTAACCACTTGCATAGACCTCAAAATATATTTGACTTTTACAATGTGGACCTTCTAATCACGTGGTTAAACATTTGTAATATGTTTTGTGCCTTTTGTTTTATAATCACGCGATTAAAGATGGGGCCTTTCATCATAATTAATGGGAGGGTTAAGGCCTAAGCCCCTTTAGTTGTTTTAAATTTCCTTTTTTTTTTGTAAGGTATCTTTTGCTTTTACGTACGGTTTTGTTTTAAAACTGAGTAAGCTGATTACTACCAGAGAATCCTTGATGTGACTGCTGCAAATTTGTCTATCTTCTTTCTTATTGTTCAAATGTCTATCTTCTTTCAGAAAAGCAACTTCTTGTGTTCCTGTGAATATTAATTAAATCACCCAAGCAAGCATGCAATCTTATGCTTTGTTTTGCTTTTTTATTTGCAGACAACTTCTTTTTTCTTTTTCTTTTTTAATTTTAAAGGAAACCAGTTGGTGACGAAGTCATGATAGTTCATCTTTTCGATGCAGACAACTTCTTTTTTCTTTTTCTTTTTTAATTTTAAAGGAAACCAGTTGGTGACGAAGTCATGATAGTTCATCTTTTCGATGTCCGAAAAGATTCAAAAATGCATTTCAACATCTCTTGCCCATTATCGTGTGATTCATTAATGCTAAGAATTAAATAAGACGAACCATGTAGAATACGGGCTCAACCACTGATATTTGTAGATAACTTCAAAACCTTCGTTATTTATCTTTTTGTATTGGTAATATATGGAGTAACATTCTTAAACCTTTTTGAACGGGGGATGAAGTCCAAGATCTCTGTTCTTAATTAGGATAGTTAATTCGTAACTTTTTTTTTTTAATTCTTAGATTTTCTTTTCAGGTTAAAGATAGAGAGGAAATATACAAGAGATAATTGAATGAAGTTAAATAGAGTGTGTAAGGAAAATATACAAAATGAAAACTAAAAACATGTAGGATTTATTATAAATGGTGTATGAAATTGTTATAACTCATCATTTAGTTCTTTAATTTAAAAATCGATCAATGTCGTCCCTGAATCTTCCAATCACACAACCATTCATTACCATCATTTGCCTTATCGTATAGTACCTACCAAAGTTTGATATGGAAATGGGTTGTTGTTGCCATCTATGATTTTTTTTGTTATATGCAAGAAGCATTGTGTATCAGAAAATTGAATGCCGAACCTTATGAGCAGATTTAAATGTTTTTAACCACTTCTGCTACTAAAACCTTACAATCAATCATCTAACTTTGAGTACAACAATGGAAAGTTAATTACAACTTTGGTGTCCACAAATGTGGTTTAAACTCATTAACCGTTAAGCCTAAAAGAGGTCCTTAGTAAGTTGTTTTTAGATCTTACAAACGTCCATCTAATTTAGGGTTATTTTCCTTCCAAAGGGAGAGGTGATAATAGAGCTGAAGACCCGATTGGCCCAAGTCCATATCCAATTCAAGGACCCAAATGGACAATGGGCTCAACGATCCACAATCACTTGAAGCCCAAATCTAATGGTGAAAAGACCAAAAAGTACTCCAGATTAGGGTTTTAGAAACATACAGTTATTAAAACCGCAGCCAAGTTCTAGGGTTACACTTCCCGTCTCCACCTTCTTCGTCCAAAGCGAGCAACACCGACTGCAGCAGCAATGGGTACGATCTGCCAAATTATCATATTCCTCGTTTAATTTCTTCTGAAATCGAATCTGGGTCGTTCTAATTTAACTTATTTTCTTAATTTTGTTGATGTAATAGCGAGGATTAAGGTCCATGAGCTTAGGCACAAAACCAAGGCAGATCTTTTGGCTCAGCTGAAGGATCTGAAGGCAGAGCTCGCTCTTCTCCGGGTCGCCAAGGTCACCGGTGGAGCCCCCAACAAACTCTCCAAAATGTATCCTCTCTCTCTCTCTCATTTTATTGATTGATTGACTTGTGGAATTTTTGTTCAATTTTTTTGTTTTTTTGTTTTTTGGTGTGATTTCAGCAAGGTGGTGAGGCTTTCGATCGCTCAGGTGTTGACAGTGATGTCCCAGAAGCAAAAGGCGGCTCTTAGAGAAGTCTACAGGAACAAGAAGCTCCTTCCCCTCGATTTGCGTCCCAAGAAGACCAGGGCCATCAGGAGGCGTCTCACCAAGCACCAGGTACGGCTAATCTGCATCCCTGTAAAACCCGATTTCGGTTTTCGTTGATATTTTCTGCGTAGTGATTTGGGAAGCTGCCCATTTGTTTAAGAGTTGTGATTATTTAGGAAAGTCTACGAGTATACTTTTGTTATGTTTTTCCTTTGCTTGAATATGATATGCATTTCTTTGTTTTGTTGACAACCCCTTTAATATTTTTACATTAGCTTATCGACGTGTGTCTTGTGAGAAATAAGTAAACGGACTGTGTTAGAGACCGAGACTAATTGTATCGGGATGAATGTTAGATGTTTTATTCTTTTAATTCAATAGTTCGTATACCATTTAGGCATTAGGATCTAGGTTCAATTGTTTAACTTTGGTTTGGCCTGCTCATGGTTAAAATGAAAAGGCAAAATTTAATGGTTTTTCGATATGATCCCGCAATTAATTGACTTGACTAGAAGCGCTATCTCAAATCTACCTTAGCTAATAAGCTCACATTTACTTATGACATGGAGTGGAGCTAGAGAATCTCTATCTCAGGTTAGGCTACTACGTGTTCTTGTTTGAAATTCAAGGTCTAGTCTTCGTTGGTGTTTGCAATCATATTGGAGACCATTTCTTCTATTTGATTTTCCTAGCTTGAATACAAATTTATTTTCTGTCTGGTTAATATGGTCTTGCGACTAGATTTAATTTTTTGACCAGGATCTTATTTGATTCCAATACTTGCGGAATGGAATTCTTCTTGGCAACTATTTAGATTTATTAAGCTTGTCCTTGCTCTATGGAGTTTTTCGGTTTAACTTCTATTTCTGCATTATCGTATAGTTCATAGTGAGCTCCACTTCTATTGGTGTATGTGAACTGCTGCATTGTTTTGTCTATCACTGCCCACCTCTCTCTCCGCCCTTCTCTCGTTCGTAACATGAACTGTAGGTTACCCATGCTTAGCCCTCTCCGCAGTATTGTAGCTGTCAGAATAATTATCAATGTTAAGTTTTATGGCAATATATTTTTATCCTAATTCGGTCGTCAAATTGTATTTTTTTGTAGGCATCTTTGAAGACGGAAAGAGAGAAGAAAAAGGAGATGTACTACCCATCGAGGAAGTACGCAATCAAGGCATGATTATGGATCCAGATTTGAAGGGAATTGAGAGTTTCACCCGTTATATGGTATTCCAAGGACATCAGTTTAAAATGTTGAACTCTTTCCGTAATTTTATCTACGTAGGCGCCATCCCAAAGATGATTTTGTTGATCCAGAATTTTAATGCTGATTTTGATTTCGTTTATTGTTTGATCGTTTGCCATCGGATTATCAGAGGTTTAGTTGTCATTAAATCAACAGAACCAGATGCATTCGAATCCGTTTGCTCTCGCCAGTTGAGTCTATCGGGCTCTTCTTGTTAGCCAAACTAACACTATGTTTGGATGAGGGAAATAAACTTGGAATTTGGATAAAAGTTAGAATTTAGAAATTGATATGCATCAATTCCTTTGTTTGGATTCATAAACATAGAAATTTAGAATTTTCTCGTGGAAAAAAACTTGGAATTTGGGACCTTCAATTCCCAAGTTTAAATTCCATGTAAATAGGTGTCATTTCTTAATTTCTATGATTGAGAGTTTAAAAATAACGAATTATGTATTCAATTTCATTGTTATTTTAAGTTAACTAAACAAGAAAATTCATAAATTCTAGAAAATAAAATCCCGTCATTTCAATTACCATCATTTTAAAATTCTTAGTAATCTTAAATTTCTTCATTCAAACATAGTGTTAATATTTTTCATGATCAGAAGCAGTGTGTTGTGATTTTGTGAGGGTTTAGGGTGTCCGACCACTTACACTCGAGTTTAAATTTCCGTCCTTGTAAATTTCACTCTGTCAAAAAGAAATACAGAGCATTTGTGTTGAGCAAAACCATATCCTTGAAGAAATACAGAGCATTTGTGTTGAGGAAACCATATGCTTGCGACCACAGTGGGAGTCGAACCCACGACCTTTTGATCCGAAGTCAAATGCGCTATGCGGTCTTCTCTGAGCTGTTGGATAGTATAAGCTACTAATAATATTAACAGATAAATTCTTATAATAATTAGAGGGATGTGATATCCACACACCCCATTTTACTTCTCACACATCTTTTTAATTTTAGGCCGTCGGATCGGACGAATTGAAGAAGATCAACGGACATAAATTATCAAGGGGTGTGTAAGAAGTAAAATGGGATGTGTGGATATCACACCCCTAATTAGAACACAAACACATTAATAATATCACGTGAGGTGTCACACTAAAAAAGAAAAAACTTCTCCATTTCAGAAAGTGCCCTTCGTTTTTTAACCCTTTTTAGTTAGGGTAATGCTAGGGACTAAATTTGTAGACAAAATATTATAAACTAAAAATAACATGGAAGTTGATGATTGGATTATTACTTAACCGTTGATCAACATGTCCATTCTTATTGGTGACACATCATTTAGTTTGTAAATTTAGTCTACAAATTTAGTCTTCTTAGTATTACCCTTTCAGTTAACATTGTAAGGGTTAAAGTCTTAACAAAGATCTTGAAACATGAAAGTAGGCCATTGTTGAAGTACCACTTCAAAGCAAAAATGGTTTTTATAATGCACCATTCACCAGCTGGGAAAAAGCAAAATGCGCATGATGTTATGCATAGGATGGGTCATTGTCAAGAATATATATGAACAATTGGAATTGATTGGGTCAGAAATGTTTCCAAAACAAGACACTGTATCCCCTTTTGTTGATCAAAGAGAATTTACACACACCGAAAAGGATGCAGGATGATATCAAAACCCTAATTAAGCACGTCATTGGTAATGTACGTCCACATGCATGCAGTCATAGAGATTCCTACTTTTTGTTGCTCGACTCTTCCACGGTTTCACATTTCTTTCCATCTTTCTTTTGCTTGGCTGCGTCGATTGAATCATTCCATTCATTTATGTCACCAAACACATCATGCGGTAAGCCTCAATAGCATAGGATAGCACACAGACTAAAACCGACAGAATCTGCTTATGTTGAACGAGACTTGGCTGTTGCTGCTGATTTTTTCAGCAGCGAAGTTCTTTCCTAATTTTCTCAGGTGCAAAATTAGAATACATGACAATACAAGGGAGCGATCGAAACAACGCTAGGGTATGTAATACATGTGGGCTGATTTTTTTTTTTTTCAACCGGTTGCAGATTAATAAGGAAAGAAAATGATCTTTTTTCTGTGAGAATCGAGATCGTAAAACCACCACGGAGTGTAAACGTTCATAACTTTTTTTTTAAAATGCAAAGCAAAATTTTGCAAGTTCAGTCAATTTATGCCGAACACTGTTAACAACGAATTTCATCTGACTACTTTAGTGGCATGTGGACATCTGCTGAGCAAACATTTTATCGAACATTTAGTGGACACTACTGGTTCTCGTACAGACTGCGAAAAGGTTCATGAAGGACCTCCAAGCCATTTTTCCCACTTCTATAAGGTTTCGGGACCCAGCTAGTCCCTTATGGATTCGGCATATATATATAGGGTGAACTACCAATTTAGTTACTGAAATGATCACCTCATTGAAAATTAGGTCCTTAAACTATTTTTTTCAAAAAAATCAATCCTTGAATTATAAAAATTTGTCAATTACATCCCTGATATTATATTCGAAGCTACTATATTCAATTTTCCAACAATTTAAGCCACATTACTTGCTTATGATACACATTGAAGGGTAGATTGATAGTTTTTCATAAAGAAATATTGTATGAAGTTAAATTTGGAGGGTAAATTGGTAGGTTTTCATAAGAAATAATGTAAGTTAACTTCGGAAGGTAAATTAGACGTTAGATTCGCAACCTATATGAAATGTATAAGCAAGAAAATGGCGGCATTACACTCTAAAGTGTGTCAAATGACTTAAGTCGACGAAAAATTGGATAAAATAACTTTGAATATAATAATAGGGATGAAAATATCAATTTTTAATGAATTTAGGGACTTATTTTACTGAAAAAATAATCTAATGACCTAATTTTCACTGCAGTGACATTTCAGGAACTAAATCAGCACTTTACCTATATATATACTTGTTATGTCTTTTTGTAAATCCAGTTAGATATATACTAGAGCAAGTCCACCCCTCCCAATTGCCCAAGCAATTGGGTGATTGAATCCCCAAAACCAACAAAATCATCTCCACCCCAAGCTTAATCAGTCGGGCTACAATGGAAAGGAGAAGGCCCGACTGCTCAATCGGACAATTGCCCAACTCATTGCTTGAGGCAGTGTGACGTCAAGGTGACACTCACGACAAAAACCAAATCCGCCGGAGTTCGATCTTCTAGGTTTCGATTTGAATTGAGGAGTGACAACGGAGCGATGGCCAAACGGATTGACGGAGTGACGGATCCGCAAAGTGATAGACGGATTAATACCAAACCCTAAAGTAAAGTATATATTTCTCAAAACATTTATTGATACCAGACATATAAACATATATAATAAGTCATTACTCACTCACGCTAATTAGTAATAGACCATATAACTTTTTACGTCTAAAACTTGAGGTGTGTCTGTGGCACTCGATCATTTTTAACCAGTGAACGGTAAATAGAAAGAAGACACTTGTTATTCTCTAAGTCAATTATAATTGGAAGGGAAAATAGAAAGAAAAAAAACGTACTTAAAGTTCTGAGCAGGATGTTTATGAATTGAGTAGTGCTAGGAAAATTAAATTTGTTAATAAAATTTGCAAACTAAATGATGTGTCACCAATAGGAAATGAGCACATTTATCAACGCTTAAGCAATAATCTAATTATCAACTTTCACGCCATTTAGTTTACAAAATGTTGTCTACAAAGAGAGATTTTTCAGTATGACCGGCAATCGAGGTGGTACACCACATGTCACCATACAAATTGTTGGATATGTGTGTTCAAAAATTTATAACTTAAAAAATAAAATTTCTCACCACTTACATAAAAACACATGGTGTACCACTTGTATTCCCGTCACAATAAAAAAATTCTCGTCTACAAATGCAGCATTACTCTCATGAATTTGTCAAGGATTACAAACAAAACGTCACGGAAGAGAGAAACCCTCTACATCACGTAACCAGACCCGTGACGTACCACAGAAAGGGGAAGGATTCAACCATAATCACATACAAAGTGAAGCTTACATATAATATATATATATATATATAACATAATCTTAAAGTAATTTTAATTAGTAATGTTTAAAGAATAAAATTAAGTAGCTATCAGTAGCTACAATTTTTATTTCTTTTAAATTAATACTGTCAGTCATTACCCATGCATAGCATGGAATGGATTCGTGAGTAGTAATTAATTAGTTTAGCAACCTAATCACTTGATAACATCCAATAATGTTTGGGACCTCGAGCTAAAGCCAAAGTGGTAAAATCTACGAGAGAAAAACAAACAAAAAGTTCATAGAGCTGAATCAAGTATGTATGTATGTTGTAGCTTGGAAAACGTCACAGCATTTTAGGTTTTTTTTATTTGTAGAATTTGAATTCATGACCATCTTCTGCTGATTATTTTTGAAACAATTGAGAAATGCTAAGGAGACTTTATCAAAAGTGAGACTCTTCATAAACTCTAATGTTTTTTGCACAATGTTTTATAATGTTGGTATGAGAAATAATATTTAACTGTGAGGTGACGGAGAGTCCATAAAGAGTCTCAATGTGAGAGAGCCTCCTTAGCATTTCTCTTTCTAATTTTCACAAACACCCAAAACTTAATGTCGGTCCTGGTTTTGAAACAAAACATCATTGCCATTGTAAGTCTCCAAGGATCGATCCTTATGTTGCACAATTCTCCACTTTTTGCTTCCCTAAACCAGGGCTCATTCATTCAGTGAAGGAGCAGAGAAGAAGAATACACTTATTTCCATGTCTTGCGGCTTGTTGTGGCTGTGTCGGCTGTCAGTGAAGCCGAAGGAACTATATCTCTAGCTGTATAATTAGTTTAATTATGTCAAGTAAGCCATCTAATTACCTGTGAATGGAAGAGGGTTTACAGTACTTGATCCCTAATATGATCTGCTGGTAATTTAGGGTTTACATCTGTCGACAGCGAAGACATGCAACGCGCAGGCACGGAATAAATTTACCTGTTTGTTTTCATAGAGAATGTATACGTTACTTCATTGATTATTACGTATAACTATAACGACGTGTTGCTTCTAACTTACAGTTATGGACAAGGACAACAAGAAAACAACGCAGCATATGACATGAGATCGTTGATAAAAAAAAAAAATATGATATCACTTTATTATCTTATGAGAGTCTAGTTGTTGGTGTCAAAAATCGGAAGGAGCCTGAACTGGATTCAACACATATTTGCCCCGAGTATTTCTTTCGGTCTCAGTGCTAAATGATGGCTTGAGAGAAAGAGAGAATAGCATGCCACTGTTGGGCTGCCAACAATATGTGTTTGTGTTTAGAGTGTTTGTGAAAGTTGCACAATCTGACTTCTTAACCAAATGATTGTGCACCGAGTAGGACACTAGTTCGATTTAAGTTATTTTCTATGTCTCCAATGACTGAGGGCTTAAAGTTCAATATAACTTTGTGTATGCTTGCCTAAAAAGTAAATGAAAGCGAAATAGAAACTAAAGCAAAAAACAAAATGTAATCAATTCATGATGAAGTCAAGATTACAAACTTATAAAAGTAAAATCTGAGCCGAGGGGCCCAACTACATGACTTAAAATGTAAATTGATTGGAAATGTAAAGAAAGCAGTAAAACTTTAGCAAGATTCAAGCCATGAAGGACAAGATAATGCTAGAGAAGTACACCGAGATTACTGGTGTTCGATTTAACATTGTTGACATAGTAATAAACATATCCCTTATATCTCAGGAATCATAGGTAGTGTTTGCTTTGAAGGAATGCTTTGTGATTGTAGCTAAAGAGCTAAGGGACGTTTGCTGAAGAGCAATTGGGGTTGTGCTGAAAACAGTTTGGCGAATTGAAGAATTACGCAAGGTTTTGTATAATCACTCTTTTTTTCTTTTTGTAAATCCACTTGGTATATATATTAACATATTATAACATGTAAACTTATTAACGCCAAATCCTAAAGTATATTCTCAAAAAAATTATTGATACCAGACGTATAAACATATATAGTAGGTCATTACTCAGTCACGCCAATTAGTAGTAGACCATATAACTTTTTACGTCTAAACTTGAGATCTATCTGTGGCAAGTGATCATTTTAACCATGAACAGTAAATAGAAAGAACATGACACTTGTTATTCTCTAAGTCAATTATAATAGAAAGGGAAAGTAGAAAAAAAAAAACGTATTTAAAGTCCAAAGCAGGATGTATGAATTTGTCAAGTATTATTACAAAACGTCACGGATTATGGGAAGAGAGAAACCTCTACATCAAGCAACCCATGACGTATCACAGAAAAGGGCAGGATTGAAACAAATAATCTCATACAAAGGGAAGCTTACATATATATATATAGCTAAAACATAATCTTAAATTAATTTAATTAATTAGCAATGTTTAAATAATAAAGTTAAGTAGCTATCACTACTAGCTGCTACCAAAAAAAATAAAATTAATATTGCCAGTCATTACACATGCATAACATGGAATGGATTTCTGACCCATTCAACTACCATTATTTCTGCAAATTTAGGAGGGCTGAGTCTCTCAATCAGAGCAAAGGATGACTGAGTATGAAGAATCGTGAGTAATAATTAATTAGTTTAGCAATCAAATCCCTTGATAATATCCAATAATATTGACCTCCAGCTAAAGCCAAAGGGATAAAAACTATGAAAACAAACAATAACAAAAAGTTCATAGAGCTGAGTCAAGTATGTATTTTAATTCGTAGCTTGGAAAACGTCGATGCATTTTAGGTTTTTTTTATTAATTTGTAGAATTTGAATTCATGACGTCTTCTACTAATTATTGTTGGAACAAATGATTGATTTTTGACAACTATTAGTTAAAGAAAACGTCATTTCTAATTTTCACAAACACCCAGAAATTAATCTCGGTCCTGGTGGTTTGTTGGAACAAATGATTGATTTTTGTCATTGTATGCCTCCAAGGATCGATCCTTGTGTTGCACATTTCTCCACTTTTTTTTATCATGAGTAGTGTTATTCACATCTATTTTTACTTATCACACATTCCTTTTAATTGTCAGTGTCAGATCGAATGAATTGAAGAAAATCAATGACAAAAAATAAATTAGAGAGTATAGGAGTAAAATGGATGTGTGACTAGCACTATCCTTATCATATATCTCTAGCTATATAATTAGTTTAATTATGTCAAGTAATCCATCTAATTACCTGTGAATACAAGAGGGTTTACAGTACTTCCCTAATATCTGCTGGTAATTTAGGGTTTGCATCTGTAGACAGCGAAGACATGCAACGCAGGCATTGAATAAATTTACCTGTTTGTTTTCATAAAGAATTATACGGTACGTCATGGATTATTACGTATAACTTCAATGACTTGTTGCTTCTAACTTACAGTTATGGACAAGGACAACAAGAAAACAACGCAGCATATGAGATGAGATCCTTGACCAAGTAAAAAATAATAATAATATGATATTAGTTTATTATGTTCTGAGAGTATAGGTGTTGGTGTCAAAACTTAGACGGAGTCTGGACCGGGTTTAACACGTATTTGCTCCGAGTGTTGCTTTCAGTTTCAGCGCCATGGAATGACTCAAGAAAAAGAAAGAATAGGCATGCCACTGTTGGAGGCTGCTAACAAAAAGTGTTTGTAAAAGTTGCATGTAAATCTGACTTCTTAACCAAATAATTGTGCACTGAGTGAGAAGCCAGTTCGGTTAAGTTCTTTTATGTGCCTCGAGTGAAAAGAGAACTTAAAATTCAATGTAGCTTCGTGTATGCTTGCCTAAAAAGTAATTGAAAGCGAAATAGAAACTAAAGCAAAAAATAGAATGTAATCATATCATGATGAAGTCAAGATTACAAACGTTTACAAAAGTGAAATATGAGCCGATGAGTCTAACTACATGACTTGAAATGTAAAGAAAGCAGTAAAACTCTAGTAAGATTCAGGCCATGAAGGACAAGATAATGCTAGAGAAGTCCACCAAGATCCTTAGTGTCAAATTGGACTTAGTACAAAACACATAGCTCATAGAGGAAATCATGGTGGTTGGAATGACACATCATCGAAAATCATACCATGGGGTGGCAGAGTTGTAAAAGTTTTAGATCTTAGGGATTGTAGGCATTGTTTGTTTCCATGGAAGGCTTTGAGATTGTGACTGAAGAACTAACACTATGTTTGGATGGAGTAATTTAAGATTATTAAGGAATTTCAAAATGATGGAAATTTAAATGACAAGATTTTATTTTATAGAATTGTAAATTTTCTTGTTTGGTTAACCTAAAAAAACAATGGAATTGAATACAGAATTTGTTATTTTTAAACTCTCAATCGTAGAAATTGGGAAATGACACATATTTACATGGAATTTGAACTTGGGAATTAGAGCTCCCAAATTCCAAGTTTTTTTTTCCACTCAAAAATTCTAAATTTCTATATTTATAAATTCAAACAAGGAAATTGGTGCATGTCAATTTATAAATTATAACTTTTACCAAAATTCCAAGTTTATTTTCATCATCCAAACATAGTGTAAGGGTGTTTTGTTGAAGAGGAATTAGGTTTGTGCTGAAAAATAGTTGGGTTAATTGAAGAATCATTGAAGGTTTTGTATAATCATAGAGATCGAATTTGACGTAGGTATTCATCTTGAAGGCCATTGGCTTTATTTATAGGTAGTGTTGAAGGAGAAACCTCGATCTCATCACTGAGTTGGAGAATGGAAAGATCAGTCATTTAGCGCCAACAGTTACTGTAATTTTTGGTAGGTGGCCTTCAGCTGTGTTCTGTGGCATTTCTCACGATTGTTGTGGTAACTGCATATTTGATTACGCATGCATAGGTATTTAAGGGATCGAGATATTCTCATGTCTGGTCGTCTGCGTGGCTGACGCACTTCAATGATAAACCTGTCCAAGTCCTCAGTCGGGTTGGGATGGAATAAGGTAGTCGTCCAAGCCTTGAGATAAGATCCCATATTGGATATAAAAGTTGGTGGGCCAGAGTCACGTAATTTTTTCATAAATAAAAATAGTTTGGTCTCATACCATGCCTTGTTTTTATTTATTACCCAAACAATAGGTCATCGCTGAAGTACCATTTAAAGAAAATGGTCTACAGTTTAATTACGTCAATGGTAAAGTATTAAGGCTCTGTTCATGTCTATGCATGGTTCTTAAGTGGTGAATGTTAATATCCATCAAAGGGTGGATGCAAGTACTTTCTTATGATTTATGATATTGAACATTTTTGTGTGCGTCTCAACTTAATACTTTTTTGACCAGCTTCAATTCAAAAGAAATGGGATTTAATATCAAAGGATTTATAGCTCAATTGATTAAGAACATTTACCCGATAGACCCACAATTTCGTGTTTGATTCTCTTCTCCCGCAATATAGATTTGTATATAAAAAATCAAATGGTTTGAAATGTAATTAGGTCAATAGTGACAATATAAGGTGTGTATATATATATATATATGCACTATTCACACACAAGTCCTGCTAGCAAACGCAAATGTGGATGCTTGGTTGACACCCGTTATGGGTCATTTTCAAGAGTCTGAATAATTGAAATTTACACACACCAAAAAGTAAGCATGCAGGTCATTCTTGTACTTCTCCCTGCATAGAGATTCTTACTTTTAATTCTAACGTTGCTTAATTGACTCTTCCACAGTTTCACATTATCACTTGGTTTCCAGCTGCATGATCGATGTCTAATTTTGAGTCAATTACATTCGGCCTGATTGGACATTCTTGTCACCAAACTTTACGCGGTGACCTCCATAGCATAGCACACAGAGCAAAGACCCAAAGAAGCTAATTAATGTTGTCAGGTGAATACTTAGAAACTGACAATGCAGGAAGGAATATATGTATACAACTCCTTATGTCCAAAATTTGAGCTGGATATCTGTGCCTTGATCATTTTTTCTACCAGTTACCCATTAATAGGAAGAAAATGACATGCACCATACGCGGTATATAGTTCACACTACACCAATTTCGTAACATGTTATAATGTGGACAGGGATGAAAACATATATATTCGAACTTCAATAAAAATTATCAAAAAAAAAAATCATTTGTCCATATACTTTCACCGGATTGGATCCCATCTTAGTCTAGGGAGTACGTGTACGTTAAATATATACTACACCCTTCACTTATTTTATTTTCATGAATCAATAATACATCAGGAAACTCGTATTTTAGTATTTTCAAGTCAACGGGCCGAGAGTCCACTCTAACAACACCGATATTGTCCCCACTTAACCACCTGCACAATCCTCAGGTGTGGGGTTTTATCACAAAAAATCTCGATGTTAGTTAGAGAGGGGTAATTCTATTTAAAGCACTTTCACTTAGGCCCTCTGGCCGATGTGGGACAACACTGGGGTTCCAACAATAACAAAGAAACAAAATCCATTTTGAAGTTAAAAGCAGGAAGTTTCCCATGTTTTGTTGCGTTATTTACTAATAAAGTCCACCTGAAGCATCACTTTTGTAAATTTGTCAAATATTGCAAAAACGTCATGGATTATGGGAGTTAAGGGGAGACATAAGCCATCCACATCAAGCCACGAGACCCATGACGCAAAACAGAAAAGAGAAGAATCCAATTACTAATCTAAATGGAAAATGGGGTCTTTACTACTTGATTAAGACACCATTAGGTTTACATATTATATAGATAGATTAGTGTCATTGATCGCGTTTTGAGTTTTGACCATTCTATTACCATCTATAGGTTCATAGCATCTCCAACAGAGAAATGCAAATTTAAGATGTAAAAATCACATTTACATCTTATTTTACATTTTCAGAAGTGTAAATAATTTTATTGGAGAAATGTAAATTTGGAATTTCATTTCTCTCTTTTATTGGCGGGATGACCTCCAAAAAAATGTTTTAAAAAGGTAGATTTACATTTTTATTTACATCTTTCCGTGAATATGAATATTTACATCCTGCCATTAGATTGTTTTCTAGCCAACCAAAAATGTAAAATGTCAATTTGAAATTATTTTGCATCTTCCATTGGAGATGCTACCAGCACATGCTTATAAGAGATCACAAAGTCTCTATCACAATAATTAAGGGTGAGTAAGAGTATTTAATGATTTATTTTGGCGACAAAACTTGATTAACATCCAATTATGTTGGGGATTTAACCAAAGCCAAAGGTTATAAACTAGAGAGAAAAACAAATAAAAAAAGGACAAATTTAGATGAGTTTAAAAAAGTGCAGTTTTCATTTCCATACAGCTTCGTAAATTCGTAGTCGACGTACCGAATTAAACTTCATATTATACGTAATTGTAAGCTCCAAGGATCAATCCTATGCTGCACAACTGTACACCTATATATACTTAATTTCTCTTTCGTATCATATATATACACCTAGCTAGACGCCTATGAGTAGTTTCTATCAAGAACTCCATGTAATTAAATGTGAATGCAAGAGGGTCTACAGTACTTGATCACTAGTATCTGCACTAGGAAAACTTTGTTAATTCGTTCCCATTAATACAGCTAGAGTTTAGACGTTACTTCATGGATTATACGTTACGTGCATAATTAGATAAATCCAAGGTTTCCCGCGTGTTCAATTCTCTTCTCCTCCAATATAGAATTGTAATAAATAAATAAAACAAATGGTTTGAAATGTCATTAGGTCACCCTAAGCAAATGTGGATGTTAGGTGTCACCCGTTAATGGGTCGTTTTCAAGAATCTGAATACTTGAAATTTACACACACCAAAAAGGAAGCATGCTTGCACTTTTCTTCCCTGCATAGAGATTATTACTTTTAATTGTAACGTCGCTTAATTGACCCCTTGCACAGTCTCACATTATCCTTTTGGTCTCCGGATGCATGATCAATCTCTAATTTTGAGTCAATTACATGTGGCCTGACTGGACCATTCTTGTCACAAAACTTTACGCGGTGAGCCTCAATAGCGAACCACAGAGCAAAGACCCACAGAAGCTGCTTAATGTTGTCAGGTGAATACTTGGAAACTGACAATGCAGGAAGGAATATATATAGACAACTCCTTATGTCCAAAATTTGTGCTGCGTATCGATGGCTTGATCCTTTTTTCAACCAGTCACCCATTGATAAGAAAGAAAATGACACACTCCACCTTTAGGGCATGTAGTATGTACATCCGGACGTGCATATATTGTAATTTTTCAGTCAGATCGTAACACAACTATACGCGGTGTACAATTCACAGTACACCAATTTTATAACATGTTATAGTTAATGTGTACAAGAACGAAAACATATATATTTGATTTTCATAAAAATTAGCAAACAAAATTCATTCGTCCATAAACTTGCACCGGGTTGGATCCCATCTTAGTCTAGGGAGTACGGGTCGTTCGACCGTTTGATCATGGACATCATTAACATATACTACATCCTAAGAATAAACACATGCACGCGGCACTCACTTATTTTATATTTTTTAATCAATAATACATCATATGACTTGCATTTAGTTCCGCTCAATAATTTTTCGTTGATAGAAAATGGTTTGATGGGGTCAAATCTGTATTATGAGAGTTAATTATAGTAGAAAGGGAACATAACAAAGAAACGAATCCACTTTTGAAGTTAAAAGGAAGTTTCCCATGTTTTGTTTGCGTACTTTACTAATAAATTCCACCTGAAACATCACTTTATAAATTTGTCAAAGATTGCATAACGTCACGGATTATGGGAGTTATAGGAAGACAGAAGCCATCTACATCAAGCCACGAGGCCCATGACGCATGCATAACGGAAAAGGGCAGAAGCCAATTACTAATCTAAATGTGACATGGGATCTCTAACACTTGATTAAGACACAATTAGGTATGTGAACTACTAGTTGGGTAGAGAGGAGAGAATATAAATTATATGTAGCAATACATAGATTAATATCATTGATCGCGTACGTATGGAAATTTGACCCATATTCTACTTTCTTCAATTGGTTTAGAGCATCTCTAATGGAGAGATGCAAATTTGAGATGTAAAAGTTACATTAATTGCGTCTCATTTTACATTTCTGAGAGGTGTAAATGTTAATTTCACTCCAATAGGAGAGTTGTAAATTTGGAATTTCATTTATTGTTCCCTCTTTGGTTGGCGGGGCGACCTCCAAAAGATGTAAATTTACATTTTTATTTACATCTTTTCCCGAATATGTAAATATATTACATCGCGCCATTAGAGTATTATCCGGCCAACAAAAAATGTAAAATGTCAATTTAAAAAACCTTTGCATCTTCCATTGGAGATGCCCTCAGCATTTGCTAAATGTCTCTCAATCAGAATAATTACGGCGAGTAAGAGTACTTAATTAATGATTTTTAGCGACAAAAGACCTAACTAAAGCCAAAGGTTATAAACTAAGAAAGAAAAACACATAAAAAGGACAAATTTAGTTGAGTTAAATACATGTATTAATCAGACAATTAAGTTGAGGAAAGTGCAGTTTTAATTTCCATGCAGCTTCGTAAATCCGTAGTCGACGGACCAAATTAAACTTTTTGTACGTAATTGTAAGTTCCAAGGATCGATCCTATGTTGCACAACTGTACACCTAGCTAGACGCGTATGAGTAGTTTTCATCAAGAACTCAATGTATCTGCTGGTAATTTAGGGTTTACATCCTGTGGACAGTGAAGACATGTAACGCGCATGAGCACTATTTGTTGCCATTTATAGAGCTAGACTTTTGACGCTACATCATGGATTATACGTTACGTACATAACTTCTAACTCATAGTGATGGACAAGAACAAGAGGATAACAACTCAGCACATGAGATGATATCAACTTCTCCATGTGATGCATAAATACCATCAGTTGTGTACATGCCATTTCCACAACTTGAACCAAGGTTTTACGTATTTACTTTGGAAGAAGTTCGTTCAAAGTAAATATACCTAAAACCTAATTTGTAAAAAGTTTAGAAACTAGGCTCTAGCACTACATCTTAGTTGTTCTAGGATTGCATATTTCAAATCTAGTCAAAAGATGAGTGTAAAAATCACTTTTGTCCCTTTTTTAAGTAGTAATTTTTTTTAACATATTTTGACCAAGCTTCCTCCACTTCTTTTGTTCAGCAGTTTCAAGTCCTCCTCTATGAGCTATGTATTCACTCCTTTCAACTCTCTTCTCCTAATTATCAATTAAGAAAATAAATTAATTTTTATGTAAGAGTATTTAAAATACACATATAATTAAAATGCACATAAAGCATGCGCGGCACATTTTAAAGGAAGAATGGGTCTGCAGATAAATCCCCATGTTTTCAAACGCTTCGTCGATCGACATATATATTAGTACCTATATATAGGCATAATTAGTTACCATGACTTGGTCAGTGACATATATTCATAATTAATTGAGATAAATTAATTTACGAACTCGGTTAATCTAATTGATTAGTCTCACAAATTCTTAGCTTGGTACCTGACCATGGGGATAATGTCAATAGATCATATTTAATATCGTTCGCTTTTGTAGCTCCGAGATGACGAGTACTTCTCATCACTAGATTCCACTACAAGGATATGCCCACATATTGACAGATCTATACCATACAAAATCAGATTAATTAATTTAACTATATGTCGGAGGAACGTTGCATTTTAGCGACAAAGAATGAATCAAAGTACTAAAATTGATCATTTTGCTCCCAATATATAATATGTGTGTGTATATATATATATTGTATTCATGATGCTAGATATACAACAAATATTTTGTTTTTTCATTTTAAAAAAATCTATTAAAAAACATCACACTTGTAATCAAACGATCACACGCGCGCGTACCTTAAAAGAAACATCATAGCTTCATAGTTATAAACTCATCCGTCATAAGTACAATATATTTTCTCTACCACGGAGAACACACATCAAATCAATAAGAAAGAACTCATGAAGACCTAACTTTGCAAGTCGTAGTACTAACATAAGGCACCACGAGGAAAAGGCTGCACCAGCCTCTAATGGTCTTTGATATTGCAATGTCAACAAAGAAGCATGAGTCACCTCCAACAAACGTCGAGCTTTCACCTCTTAATTATTTTCCATGTGCACAAACTACAAGAAATACAAAAACTACCACCTCAACTCTGAACACCAGCCACAATTTAAAGATGTGAGTTTAAGCTAAAAAATCACATAAAGATACTAACCTGTTGATCTTGCGAGATTGTTTTGTGAATAAACACTAGCCCTAAAAATAGAAATCATGTTAATTGCATACCCCAAAAATAATATAATTTAGCTTATAATTATACAATTAACTGATTTTAGTTCATATGTAAAGTATAGAGTAATTGCATACCCTCAAAAAATCTTGGAGTCATCACTTGATAATTATATAACTTTAGTGGATATATAAAGTATAAAGTAAGAGAAATAAATTTCATACTCTTTCTCACTTCATACACCTCTTTTGTTATGTAGCTGTAACTGTTAGATTGAACAATTAAAATAAAATTAACGATCAAAATTAACAGAAGTATGTAAAAGTAAAATAACGATGTGTTGAAATCACTGCCCATAAATTAAATTCCTAGCTACCCAAAAGTTTATATTGTATATATTATCAACCATTATAAAGATACTAGAGGTGCAACTCGATTGGGCTGGTTGGGCGGGTTGGATGGTCAACCCAACTCTAACCCAATCTTCACAATTCGAGTTTGGGTTGGGTTCAAGTTCATGCGAGTTTAGTCGAGTTTGAGTCTAATTGGGTTCAGATTTGACAACTTTATCGAGTTCAATCTTATAACACATCACCATCCACACAAAAGTTAAAGCAAACAACTTGAAGACTATTTCTAATGGTTCAACCGTGCGAACTTTAATTTAAATTACAGGATGTATCAAAGCTTCAACCAAGATAAATGTAAAAGTAGCAATGTCATTCATTAACCGGATGAAAATCAACAATAAACTCCAAGTATAGTCAATCCTTTTTTTTTTTTTAATTTTTTACTATTATTAGATGGAGTGGAAGTAATATATACACATGAGCGAATTCGGCTCAAAATTGGGTTTGGTTTGGATTGACATGGACAACTATGCATCAAACCAACCCAATCCAATAAATGAAAGGTTTGAGGTCCGGTCAGTAATAGTCTGAAATTGAGTTGGCATAAGCAGATTCGGGTTGACCTAACCTAAATTACACCTCTTAGAGGATATCGCATAGAACAAGGTTGAAGTAGATTTGACTCGCTTAGCTGATTAATTAAGTTGAACCTTCTAATCATTCCTCATTTTGGTTGGGAGGGATAACAATGGAGGATAGTCCTATGCCACACTTTGTTGGCATATATGTTGGATGCATGCAGAATCGCAGATAATAATAGGTTAAACTATTTTTTGTTAAAAAATATGACATTTCCTAGGCAGTCAATGATTTGGTTTGGAATCTTTCAAACAAGAGGTAACATACACGAGAGGTTTTTATGTATTTCGGAACACAAAGTGATACATTACATGTTATAATATAAGTGGATGACATAGTAGATATATTCTAATTTCTATTAATTTTAGGACATATTTTCAATATCTCTTACTTAAATCATGACACATGATATACCGCATTTTGCTTTGAGACTGAGTAACTAAAAAAATCCCTCAATATAACACAAGACAAGGTGTGACATTGCATTCATAATACATAATTTATTTTTCCCAAATGGACAAATAATGGCTAGTGCTTAATAGTGTGATACATTTAGCGGTGGAGCTAGCATAGGGTCATTCGTTGCCCATGACCCTAAGAACTTCAAAATTCCTATGTATATTTGTGTGTATTTTTATTTGACTCCTATAAACTAAATTACAACCTCCTCTTTTTTATTGTATTTTCTTCTATCCTCGTCTTTTTTTTTCTCTCTCTTCTTATGTGCGACTCTATCATACGCAACAAGTACTCAATAAATGCCAAATTTGACAAGCCTTGACAGTGTTCAACAGTACCGAACAGTTTCCTACAAATTAATTGCCCTCGACAAGCCTCTACAAAATATATTAGTTGTCGATATACGCATAAGCTTTCGGCAAATATCGGTAGGAATTGGCATGTACCCACCATGTGATGGAAGAAATGGTCCAATGAAGGGGTTTTTTTTTTTTTTTTTTTTTTTTTGTCGAAATTATGACCCATTTAAAAATACCGGCACTGAATACATACTATGACAACTAAATGAAGTTGAGAACTTTGCACATTGTTTCAAAAGGGGTGTTAAATTTCAAACAAAGTGCTTCCAGAATTCAAGATTTGAACCTAAATCAAAACCTTGAAATCGAACTCTACAGTCTACATCCTAAAGCAGTAAATCACGTTCAAATTTTGCAACCAATAAAAGAACAAAAATTAATGAACCATTCGATCACAACCCTACTCGACGTTGATCCTGTTCGCATCGCATGCAAGATTTAGGCAGTTGAAATCTTAGGTAGTTCTTGTTGTAATTTATGATATCTTATGGATCGAACCCAACTGTTAAGGACTGCGTTTGATCTCATGGTTTTATGTTGCTGCTTGGATGAGACTGTATGAGAACTCGAAAATCATTTGACCAAGAACTGGTCATCTTAATCCTTATTAAGCACTGGATTTACAGCTAATTACACTCTTTCATCTACAAGGTTAAAGAAAACAGATTAAATTCGAAACCAGAAAGTCGGTAAGCAGCAGGCGGCAGGCTCATTGTTTACTTTTCTCTTCGACTGTAGCAAGCAAAATCATATTCAATAAAAGCTCACAACCAGACGAATTGGCGGTCTTCTAAAAAATTTGGTCAACCTCAGAAAAAGGGTCTTTCTTCTTTTCTTCGTTAGTAATTAAGTTTAGACTTTAATAATCTGATCCCTTTTACCTCAAAATAATAATAATAATAATAATGTTTATGTGAGGCCTCCGTATTTAGTATTTAGACCTCGTATAAATACTCGGAGGACTCAAATGTCATTATGTAATAAAAGAATGGACAAATATGTAATAAGTGAGGATTCCTTATTCTATAAAATGACCTCTCACCCTCACAATTAGGAGAGGCCTCACTCACCTTCGGAGGCCAATTCTTAGGCCTTAAGCTCCCTCATCCTCTCACATCCCCTCTCACATTACAGAGGTTCTCTCTCCCTCAGAAATACATAATCAGTGTGGACGTAGCCCAAACCTTGGGATGAACCACGACACAGCCTGTGTTATTTACATTACTTGCAGATTCACGGTCGGATTTACGTTGTTCCAAGACCTCCGGTTTTGTGCATCAACAAATAATAATAATAATTATAATAATTTGATCCTTTCCTGCCGCATGCATTCAGTTACGTACGTGCTCAAAGCCAGACCTACGACTCTACGAGGACCAAGTCTCTTGTTTAAAAGTTAGATAAGATTGTATATTTGTTTAGGAAAATACCTGCTCTAAACCAAAGATTTAGTCACGGGTACACCAAAAAAAAAGAGATTTAGTCACGGGAGAAGATGTTCACAATTGGCACTTTTGTAATTAACTGTGTTGTAACTTTCATATCGATGAATTATCTTTATCGCTTCTGTCAAAAAAATTATTAGACCATCTCGAGACTATCTCGAAAAGAGATGTCAAATGTAATATATCACATTATTTGATGGCTTATGTGGCAATTCAATATTTTATACATTCTTTGCTTCACCTGATATGTTAAATAAAAATGTCGTGCTATAATTTTTTTTCTCACTTTGCGGGGTCCATTTATTGAGACAACCAATCAAATACTTATACATTGGAACACACAACAGAGGCCTTTGTCTTCAATCGACTCAGCTCCACATAAGAAACTAAAAGCTCGGTGGAGAGAGTCTTGGTGACATCTTTTACTGTAAGTCTATGTGGTAGTTTTGACATCTTCGTATATTTTCTGGACAAAAAAGTAATAAATATGAAATTATTATTATTTTCAGGCCTGAGAGGAAGAAAGCTAGTAGTTCCCTGGACCCTTTCTGTTGGACCCTAATAAATCATCGTTAGCGTAATCAAATTCCAAACCTTCAAATCATCATTTACTTTACCATTTGTTTCAAGACCGCGTACGTACGTATTCATACTTCTACTCACCCAATCACATGCAGACATAAATACATGGACTGATAAGTCAAACATTTCCATTTCACCCTCCCCCACTCCCTCTATAAATACCCCCTCACTCCTCTCATACCCTCCATAAACATTTCACCTTCCATACCTTCATATATCTCTCTCTCTCTCTCTCGCACCTCCAAATCCCCAATCAACCGATCAAAATTTTTAATTTTGGAACCTGGGTTTTGAATTCTGGAATCTGTAGATGCCAAGGAAAGGAATGAGGACTCTGTTTTTCAAATCTCCGTCTCCGTCGCCTTCAAACTCTCCCTCCAGAACCACCGCCATGCTGCCTTCGTCGCCGCGCCACAGCTTCTCCGACTCGCTAATGGAAGAGAACATCGAAATCGCTGAGGCCCTAATCACCAAGTGGGACTCCGACTCTGGTTCCACTTCCTACACCGCGGTCACCTCCATCTTCTACGACGACCGCCAAGAGGCGAGACTCTACCTTAAATCCGTTGGGGACTTGCAGTCCGCCATGCAGCACTTCCTCATCTCCCAAACCACCAGCGCCGAGAAGCTCATTCGAGCTCAGAATCTCATGCAATCCGCCATGAAACGTCTCGAGAAGGAGTTCTACCAGATTCTGTCAGCCAATCGGGAGTATTTAGACGCCGAAACGGTCTCCAGCCGGTCCTCCAGAGCCTCGACCCGGACCAGCGTATCAGATCAAGATTCCGAGTCGGAGGACGAGTCGCGAGTCGCAACCGAGTCGGTGGACCACATCTCTTGGGTCGTGATGTCTGATTTGAAATCCATCGCCGATTGCATGATCGCCTCCGGATACGGCAAAGAGTGCGTGAGAATTTACAACATCATCAGAAAATCGATCCTCGACGAAAGCCTTTACCTCCTCGGCGTCGAGAAGATGACGCTCTCGCAGGTTCAGAAGATGGACTGGAACGTTCTGGAGACAAAGATCAAGAACTGGTTAAACGCCGTCAAAGTCTCCGTTAAGACTCTGTTCTACGGAGAACGGCTGCTCTGCGACCACGTCTTCGCCGCTTCGGACTCGATCGCCGAGTCCTGCTTCAACGAGATTTCGAAAGAGGCGGCAATGACCCTGTTTGGTTTCCCGGAATCGGTGGGAAAAAGCAAGAAACTTTCTCCCGAGAAAATGTTCCGTGTTTTGGACTTGTACCAGGCGGTATCGGATCTCTGGCCCGAGATCGAGTCCATTTTCTCATTCGAATCAACCTCCGCCGTCCGATCTCTGGCGGTTAACTCCCTGGTGAAGTTGGGCGAGGCCGTCCGTTCGATGCTCGAAGAATTCGAATCGGCGATCCAGAAGGAAACGTCCAAGAGACCGGTCCCCGCCGGTGGAGTCCACCCGCTCACGCGCTACGTCATGAATTATATAATTTTCCTCTCAGACTACGCCGAAGTCCTCACCGATATAGTCGCCGACTGGCCGCTGGCGATCTCGACACCGCTACCCGAAGCTTACTTCGGGTGCTACGATGCCGAGGAATCGCAGCTTTCTATTCGCGTCGCCTGGCTCGTTCTCGTACTTCTCTGCAAGCTCGACGGGAAAGCTGCACTGTACAAGGACGTGGCGCTATCCTATCTGTTCTTGGCCAACAATCTCCAATACGTCGTCGGAAAGGTCCGGAGCTCCAACCTCAAGTACTTGCTCGGGGATTACTGGGTGGAGAAGCACGACTCGAAAGTCAAACAGTACGCCGCGAACTACGAGCGCATGGGGTGGACCAAGGTGTTCAAATCCCTACCGGAAGATCCGACAGCTGAGATTTCATCCGACCAAGCCAGGATCTACTTCAAGCGCTTCAACGCGGCGTTTGAGGAGGCATACAAGAAACAAACATCGTGGGTCGTGATGGACCCGAAACTCCGAGACGAGATTAAAGTTTCGGTGGCGAAGAAGTTGGTGCCGGCTTACCAGGAGTTTTACGAGAAGCATAAAAACGGGATAATGAGAGCGTGCGGGGAGGACTCGTTGGTCAGATATGCCCCGGAGAATCTGGATAATTACTTGTCGGATCTGTTGTATGGGGTGGCGAGTGGCGGTAGCGTTTCGTCATTTTCCTCGTCCTCTTGCTCTTCCTCCTCGTCACACTCGCGTGGGAGGCGGGGTCGTTGAGAGACGTTGGGGTGTCGTTTTGTGGCCCTTGTGCCGTCGTTTAGTGAGTATAATATATAGGACGCGTAGACAAAAAACATGTAAAGATTTTTAATACATTACAAGAATTCTTTGATTTATGAGACGGATTGAAAGGCAGATTATGTTGTATGGTTGTTGGATTCTTCCTTTTAGAGATGGCATATTATAATTTGCCGGCTTTGTCCAAGCAAAAAGTGATTTCTGACCCCTTTCAAAATTACTAGGAACTATGTCGGTTTAGTCGATGGTTTTACTTTATAATAATTGTGAGCTGTTTCGACAATGTGTTAACAATTCATAGTTATAATAATTGTGAGTTTTTGTTTCGACATTGTATTAACAGTTCATAGTTATTCATGTGTGGCATGTCTCTTACATGTGGAACTATGTTGAGTTTTGTCGCTCACGTGCACATACGTAAGTGATTGTAAACAATCTCATAAGCTATATATCAACGATTCACACTTGGAAATAATGGTGGGATTAATCCCCTATAGTGCACATAACTATATAATTGTAAGCCGTTCCTCCAGTACATATCAATAGTGCAATGTCATTTACGTTTGAAACTATGTTGCGTTTAGTCGCTCTTATACATTTAATGTAAGTGAATGTGATTATTTCCATAACGTATCAACGATCTACACTTTGAAGTGCACGTAACTATGTAATTGTAAGTCATTTTATCAATATATATCAATAGCGCAATATCATTTACATGTGAAAATATGTTGTGTTTAGTCCCTCTTATGCATTTAATGTAAGTGAACGATTTACACTTTGCGGTGCACGTAACTATATAATTGTAAATCATTCCTTCAATACATATCAATAGTACAATATCATTTACGAGTGAAATAATGTTGTATTTAATCGCTCTTATCCATTTAATATAAGTAAATGTGATCATTTCCGTAACGTATCTAACGATCTACTAAACGTAACATTTCTCAATTATGGGCTTGTACTTCTCCATCACTTTGACCTGAACCCAAATAAGCAATAACTTGGAAACAATGGAGCACAATTTTGATTGAGACAGAAGCATCCGGTTTCAACAAAACAATAAGAGCTGGCATGCATCACAAGGAAACGGACGGCTTGATGATTGATCAAAGATTAAAGCAGAAAATGACCAGACGACGTACGTATGAACATATATGGCGTTTGACAAGTTGATGTTCGTCGTAGGAACAGAGGCTGAGGCTCTCGATCGTCTTGACTTTCTAACCTTTCGGCTTTGGAGTCGTGATTGTCTGAATTTGACCCTAAAGAAAGCTGAGGGTTCAAGGACGTTTCCTAAAGTCTGCGACGCTGTAGAGTCCACGTATCATTAAAAGCGAAGGAAAAGAAGCAGAAAAAAGCTGCTTCTCCTGCCCTTTCCTGCTCAATTTCTTTTATTTTTCACGTGCGTTTAAGACTCAGCGTTGGAAAAAAAATTTACGAAGTTTTTATTACAAATAATTTTTGAAATTAACTCATTTAATTAAGATAGTCTTATAAAATTAAAAATGGACAACTGTAGTTCTTAATATTGTTGACGCAAATCAATATCGTCTTTTTATTGGAATTACATTAAAACTTTTGTTAGTATACTGATATGACACATATATAGATTTCCACATGGATAAAAAAAAAATTAATTATAAAAATAATAAAAATAAATAAATATGAAATTAACAAAAAAAAAGAAAAGAAAAGAAAAGAAGAAGAACTAAAAGCTTCATTAAAGCCCCAACTACGAAGCTATCATCTTCCCCAACCTGATTGCATAAAAAACCCCAAGCCCACCCCTGTGTCAACACTAGCTATGGAAGATGAAAGCTTAAGAATCTAGAGGAGAGCTCGAAGAGCGAGTAAATCTGCAACAAATTTTTCTCATTATAGTTAACGAATTATTACATGGATTTTTTCGTTATAAATACATTTTAGCATAACTAATTCAACTTATAACAATCCAGTGACACATGTCACAATCTTGGCCACTAATATATGCTAACATTCCCAAAGCATAAGATTGGAACAATGTGTTGTAAACAAAGGAGAAGCCTTTTGTGAAAATGTCTGCATATTGGTCTGTCGAAGCAACAAATTGTAGAGAAATAAGACCTTGTTGAAATTGTTCTCTCACAAAATGACAATCCACCTCAATGTGTTTGGCTTTAGAGTGCAAGATAGGATTAGTAGCTAAAGTGATGGCTGAGATGTTGTCACAATGTAAGAATGGAGGAGAATAAGTGTCAATATGAAGATCTTTAAGAAGTTGTTGAAGCCAAACAATTTCGGCAGTGGTGGTTACCATAGCCTTGTATTCAGCCTCTATCGAGGATCTGCTAACTATGTGTTGTTGCTTAGAGCTCCATAAAACTGGATTGGAGCCTAAGAATACAATAAAACTTGTAGTAGAGCGTCTATCATTAGGATCACCAGCCCAATCAACATCTATGTATGCTTTTAAAACCAATGCGCCAGGTCTAAAACAAATGCCCCAACCTAAAATACCTCTGAGATATCGTAAAATTCTCTTGACAACAACATAATGAGATTTCCATAGGAGAATGCATAAATTGGCACACTTGATTCACATAATAGGCAATGTCAGGTTTTGTAAAGGTTAAGTAAATAGTCCACACTAGGAATTGAGACGAAATTGACGATTGAGTAAGTGCCAATTGAGCAAAGGTAACCATTTTCAACAAGAAAATCACAATCCGTGCAACGCAAGTATAAAGAATTCACAAACGGAATAAATCCACAGACTACAGCACAATAATCGAACCAAGACAGAAATCATCAAATGAGTGTTTGACAAGATATAAGCGTGTTGTACTCTTTTTCTTTTCAATCAAGGTTTTATCTCATCAAATTTAACAGAAATCATCAAGTGTTTGACAAGATACAGCACAAAATTTAAATGAGCAACTATATGGAGTAATCGGTCCTAAGCCCTAACTATAAAGAGTTTTTAATAGAAATCAAACGGGCCAAGGAGACCGTAAAGCATCATCAGCTAGACTTTGGCCCACCCAAGCATGAAAGCCTATGTATGCCTAATCTCCCGATAAACATGGTGGATTTCATTGTTTTGAATTTTATGTTTTGGGCCAATATGGAAAACTAAAAACCACAGCAAGTCATAGAAAAACAAAGTATGATGGGCTGAGCATTTCCCTCCTGCGGACGGTTCGTGCGGACGAAGATTTGGGCTGTGATTAGCAGTCTATCGGTAGAAGGGGGTCCCAAAGACCCGTATAGTTCAAGAGCCAAATTGCTCAGCTGATTTTAGAGATCTTAGAGGAAGATGCTGACCAAAGAGGCTCTATTGGTGGTGGCCAAGGTATTGGGTTGATCGAGACCATCGAAAGCCTGAGAATTTTTGGGGAAGAAATTGAATTTTTTAGTCAAAGCTCGACGGATCTGAGGTGTTTTAGACAGAGGAGCTAAATAATTCGATTGGATTGATATGGTGGTTTGATTGATATGGGTGGTTGCAGCGCATCAAGGTAAGGGGAAGCAAGCTGGGGGAAGTGGGGTGGTGAGGAATGAATTATTGGATCATAGCACCCAAGTCGTTTGGATTTTTAAAACCATACATATCCACTAATGTATGGTTAGAGTTTGAGTTTAAAATTAATAAAAAAATATTTCGTTGATTGGTACGTGACTGGGAATGTGATATATTTAACGTGGTACGTTCAATATACCAAAACGACAAGCACCTTGTGATTCATTTTATACAACTTTGCACCTTACATGATATTTTCTTCAATATGTGTCACGTGACACCTTGTGATTTGTTTGATATAACTTTTCTCGAGTTTTTTGGCATCAAAATAATGAGCGCCCTTAAACGAGTTTGCAGCAACTTTCAATATGTGCCATGTGGCACCTTGTGATTCCTTTGATACAACATTTTTCCATTTTTCTGAATCAAAACAACGAGCACCCTACAAACGTCCATAGTAACTTCCGAAATATTTTTTTTCCATCTTCCTACGTTTTTACGAATTTCACACCATTTATTATATTTTATTCAGAATTTGTCCATTAATTAACAGGTCATTTATGACCTTTTCCACCAATGAGCTCGGTTGGCTGTGAGCCGTCCAGATCAAATCGAACGACTTAAATACATCCGCACAGTAAGTCTGTATTTGGTGATACACACAAGAGAATTTGCGAGGATAGTTACCACAACTCTTCACAAGTCGCCACTCAGTACTATGTTCTAATGGTATTCATCTTCACTTGGAAGTGAGAGGTCTTAGGTTCGAATCTTGTGGATGGTGAATTCGATACCAAATTAGGTTGCCCATTGTGTGGTTTAGCCGAACTCCCGCTCCCTTTAGTGTAAAAATATCAATGTATTAAAAAAAAAATAATAATAATAAAAAATTAAAAAAAAAAAAAAAAAACACTCTTCACAAGTCACAATAAGAGGGATAGAAGACCCAGTAGAGGCGGGTTGATATGCTAGCAGCCTAGCACATTTCAATGTTCACAGCCCATTAAAGGTGGGCTTCCTTAGTATCAGTCTTTACCTTTGAGCGGAATTACATCAATGCGAAAACAAATTTGATTTTTTTTTTTTTTCAAACGAGAAATTTTGTTAGATTAGTTATCGACGGGGTTCGAACCCACATTATCATGCAATGATTCAACTCTTTTCCACCACTGTAGTAAATGGCCACTACAACAACAAAAAAACAAAACAAAACAAAAAGAAATTGATTTGATATTAGGAAATATGTTTTTCACACTTTTTCACTTCTTTTTTTATTTTTAATCATTAAATTAAACAAATCAAACGGAACCAACTATCAAAATTAAATAAGAGTGTGTAAGAGGCTAAAAATTGTGTATTATAATTTTCCTTTGATATTTTACTTCTAAATAAAGTTTTGTTTTCTTTATTCAATCGAGCACATGATTTTGGTACAAAGTTGAATGATCTTCATCACTTGAACTAAACGAACTATGTGAAAAATATAGGATCGTATTAGGTTCTACCAAGATTTGTTGGCTTAGGTCCTAGTTCACACGATTTTGCTCTTGGGAGTTCAAGCCGAAAACCCGTCTTACTAGTAGATTATGACACATGATTCACATTTTCGCACCCGAACAATATGAGACTTTGGTACCTCACATGGTCACCACATTTAATATAATCTTTTCATGTTGAATATTGTATTTATTACAATGAATAATGAATGAATAATTGGATGCCCGTAATTGTACTTGTATTCAGAGTGGAAGAGAGTCAAAATGGGTTATTTTTTCAAAGATGATGAATTACCTGTAAGTGGCTTGTAGTACTTTAGTTGGTTAAAAGTTTTTGCTCATGCATTCGAGATTTTGTATTTGTATTCTTCTTTCCATAGGTTAGATAAATTTAGTGTAGATTATTCTATCATTAAAAAAAGATATTTTTATACAGTACAAAGCAAAACTAAATATAACTGATTAGTTGTGAATCACTTAACACTCTGAAATCTTGATATATATAGTACATAGCAAGTTCTTTGACTGGGCCGAAATTTGGTCTTTACCTTACCATGCCCGAGTTATCAAGTTTAATACCTTATTTAGTATAGATAATATCGTTTGTTAAAAAAAAATTCAATACCTTGCATTACTTCGACTTGAATGACCGACGCGGAATTAGTGAAGCCCACTATGTGATGGTCTCACGTGGTGGTGTGTACCTTGCATTACTTCCACTTGAATGACCAATGCGGAATTGGTGTAGCCCACTATGTGATGGTCTCACATGATGGTGTGTTGATGAATACAAGAAACATCCCCGCCTCACCCCCCCCCCCCCCCCCCCAACCCAACCCCGCAACCCCACCAAAAAAAAATTGAAATGTCAATCAAATTAAATGACTTATATTATATAGCTCTACTTCTAATTATATTGAGTGATAAAACCCTCATACTATGTGTAAGATGCAAATTGAAGAACAATATCATCGTGATTGGTAATGGGCCGCGAGAAACCCTTGACACATATACTCAAAATACTTCTCTTTGTGTCCTATATTCAACTTATGACTAGTTAATATCCCATTTTAACACCACTTGCACTTGCTACGGAGTAATGAAAATGATATTTGCGCTGAGATTATATGAAGGGTAGTACTATCAACATACATATTTTTATTTATCACACATTCTCTCTCAATTTTCTGCCGTCGAATTCGATAAATTGAAGAATATCAATGTAAAAAATGAATAAGGATGTATAAGAAGTAAAAATAAGTGTGATATATACCACTATCCTTATATGAACATGACCATCATATAGCCGCTTACATTTAAGCCTCCAGCTTTAGTTTGAGTGAGACATATTGCCATCCAACACGTGCAATGGTTGTTAAGCATTAAAGAAGGAAAATTAATGAAAATGACTTGAAAACTTTGAGTTTTAACGATAAGGACAAAATAAAGGGTAAAGTGAATAGTACCAAGATTGACTTTTTAGTGTAAAAATGTGGTTTTTCGTTAAAGTGAACAGTACCGTGGACTTTTCGTTAAAACTTCCGGTCCTGCGGAAAAATTATTAATAAAAAAATTAATAATAAACTTAATGAATTGTGTACAAAAGTAGGCAAAACTTGAAAGCAAATGGCCATGTGATTTGATTGTTTAATATGCATGTGATCAGAGCAAAAGTTGCATATGCGTTAGGGTTTTGGAATTAACTTCAAAAGGTGCTTGCTGATGCTTACTTTTACAACTTGCATTAAAATTGCATATCCGTTAGGGTTATGGAATTAGCTGTCCAATTACATCAATATTTATTGATTCAATTGTTTTATGTGAGTTGCAGATATACGTATACATATAATATATAGAAAACTTCATTTTAATTCTTGGCAAAGATGACTTTTTGATTAAAACCATGAGTAAGATCAAAATCTAATTTTAGTCCCTTGATACATTAATAACCTCATTTATTAATTATATTTTGATTTTTTAATTATTTATCTTTTTCTTTCTAATTTTTAATATATTAATTTTATTTCATTATAATTTTTATTTTCATTTCATTCATCGTAATATATTTTGTTGTGAACATTTAGATAAATTAATTTTTGTTATACAATATATTTTGATGTACTTTATCTTCTTCATTTAGGTATATTAAATTCATTATAATACATTTCGGTGCATACATTTAGGTACACACATTTCGGTACATACATTTCGATACAAACATTTAGGTACATTAATTCAATATAATACATTTTCGGTACTAACATTTCAGTGCATACATTTCGGTACATACATTTAGGTACACTAATTTAATATTAATACATTTCGGTGCATATATTTAGGTACATACATTTCGGTACTAACATTTAAATATATTAGTTCAATATAATATATTTCGGTACTAACATTTAGGTACATTAATTGAGTCTTTCAAGTTTGAAGAATGTTAAATAAAATTAATAAATTAAAAAACTATTTTTTGGTAAAAAAATAAATTAAAATTTGTGTATTAATAAATTTAAATATTTAATGGGAGACATTAAATAAAATGCACATTAATTATTTTGAATTAAGGGCACATTAAGGACTAAAATCAATATTTAATCTAACACCACATTTTTTTTAAAATTTTAATCTTCTTGAGGGATTAAAGTTCAAAAACCCCTATAATATAAATATACCTATATTCAGCTGAACTGCATCTGCATAATCTGCATGTACATATAGTTTTTCGTCAAAACATAAAGACAAGAATGACATAATAATGAGATTGAGGTTGCAGCCATTTATCAGTTAGATGTTTATCTCATCATTTAATAATTTGTCTCTCCAGATCTTGTGACATAAAGAGTATTTTATACGTAAAGATATAAAATGATTTTTATGGATAGAGTTATATACAACTTGGGTGGCTTAAACTTTTTCTACTTACACTCTACACCTATCAATTTGGATAAGAGAAACTTGCAATATTCTTTTTGGAGATGAGCTCATTTCCTCATTTTAAATAACGTATCTTGACCGTACAAATTTTATAATAGGTACCGTTCAGTTTCTCTCTTTTAAAAAATCATTTCAATCAGAAATCGTTTAATCATTCAAATATATAAAACAAATAGACGATGTAGATACCAAGTAAAATATTCATAATGAACGGTCCATTTATTTGATGCATTTGGATGATTAAACGATCTCAAGTTTTTGTAGGAGTGATCCTTCAAATGAAGATTAATAAATTAAAATGTTCTGATCGTTGATTTTATTTGGCAAGATGCGTATTCTCAAATAAGAGATATGTGCATCCCATGTAGGGGATGCATGTATTATCCTACCAACTTATCCATATTTTAATTTAAATTTCCTCCCAAAAGATTTGATTAAGTTGCAGTGTTGTGAAGAAAGTTGAGGTTCCATCATAAAATCAATTGACAATGTGAGGAGTAGCCCAATCTCTTATAAGCCCTTGCAAATTTCTCTCTCTTTTACCTTCACATTCTCACATGTTGAATATCTACTTAAATTTTGTTGAGAAATTGGAGCGGAGGAAGGCTTGCCGTGTGGTGGGTGGACCGTGGAGGGATATTGGGTTGAATTTCTTCTTTTCCTTCATTTTTTCTAGTTTAGCTTAAAGTAGTAATATTTTTTGTAATAAAATCTCTTTTTGTCCTTACATGTGAATGAACTATAATTGCTAACAAATTTCGATATAGAGGTTTGATTAACAAGTTTTTTTTTTACCACACTGGCCAACTTAAAATTAGTCTCACCATAGCTCATACGAATCACATATATAAAATTTAGCTTTTCTGTTTCTTGTAAAGCACGGCTCTATCTGTTCTAGATAAATGATTATACTTAAAAGTTAAAGATACCACCATCAAACTAGCTTGATTATTAATAATTTTCAGAGTAGTTGTTATTGTCACGGACCTGCTCCTATCTTCATATCAATAAGCAGGCTTTTATGAAGTTCTTCTCGTCATATATTTTTCTTGAATGCTAATTAAGGAGATTTTCTTAAAATGAGATTTTTCATGGACTTTCTAACACCTTACAGTTTAACGTCAATTTCCGCACCAACATTATAAAACATTATGCAAAAAACATGAGGTAATAGAGAGTTTCACTTTTGAGAGAGTCTCCTTAACATTTCTCATAGTTATGGATGGAGCATTATGAACTTAATTATTAGCCGATAAATCGAGTTGTGTGGTAGCCTTCTATAACCGACGTGGTTTCTCTTTTTCATAGTTGTTTCTTTAGTTTATTAATTTTACTTCTCTTCAACAATGTTGTAAAAGGTCTTTAAGTTCAAATTATTTTCTTCATCGGTGAAAGAAAAAAAAAATCCTATCAAAATAGATCTCAATCGCATAAGTTAGATTTGTTTGAGTAAATTTATTTTCTTATCAAAATTGAAATTTGGCTACAATACTTACATGTACTTCAAATTCGTTGTCTCTATCATTTTCTAGTTCATTTCCAACTAACTTATCTCTTGATACGTAAATTTTTTTTCTTCCCGGCATAGGGTTCAGTACATACCACCCTATATATTTCTTAAGCTGAGCGTAGGTTAGAGACTCCAATTGTTGATATGAGTGAGGCAGACATTGCTTTAGCGGTTATAGTCGCCTAGCCATGCGAATCTGCAATCAACGTTTCTCGTTTACATTTGGTTGGTATACATAAAGTAATTAACCCCTTTCTCATATATAATATTGAACTGTAAATTGTAAAACTGAAAAAACCTACTATGTTTTGATTATTTTAAGAAAATGTCCATAAAATGTTTGGGAAATTTAACAAATCATTTTATGGACATTTTCTTAAATATCAAATCATTTTATGGAAATTTTGTGAAAATGTAACAACATTTACTAAATACAAATAGCTATTGGGCAATAATTTTTTCTTCATTCCTTGGGAAAAAACGCTTTCGTCATAAAATCTTGGCATTTCATCTACAATCGGGTGAGAAACGTTCGAAAAACTTCAAATGCTTGGCATGAAGCTTTCCCTACCAAGTGATCCGAATTCCAACTGGTTAAACTTTTCGGGAGCTAATAACTTAACGTACGTATATCCAGCATGTTTTCTGTGTGTAGAAAAGCAACACGCGCGAATGGAAAAAGGGTTTTATGGGTAATATAATGGATATTAATATATATAGTTTGCTTGGTATTGACTTGCAGAGCTAGCTTGGATAGGATGAATAGAGATCATATATTTGAATGAGCAAGCAACTTGTACAAATTTTCTTCATAACATCTTTAAAGCTTGAAAACTCCGACTTTAGACTCTAGAATGGGAGATAATTAAATTTTTATCAAACGGGTTGACACGCTTTTTTTATGTCTCTCTCCTCACATAACGCATCCGCTTTTTTTTTTTTTCTTCTTAAGTGAAGAGAAAGAGAGAGAGAGCTTGGACTCATAATCCAGAGTGTTTATATATACCTGATGCTTAAAACAAGTAATAGGTTTAGGTCAAAGTCAATACATAAATGCTAATTGTATAATTTAGCAATGTCCCATGCATATCAACTATTGGCGACAGCTACAAACTGTCGTGCATATTAGGGAATTTGCTTTCAGCTTCATCCGGATAATCGCCAAAGTTAAGAACCAATAATTAAAAATTTCAAGGCCCTGGTTCAGGGCCGTCTCTGAGATTTTGAGAGCCATGTGCGAAATTTATAAAGGGGCCCATTTTTAAGATAGTTTTTATTTTTTTTAAAGTAAGACAATATATTGGTACTAGAAAATAATAACATAAATCAAAACAACCTTTATGACTCACTGTAAGTTTACCAATGTCATTAAATAAGTAAAAAGAGTTACAAATATAATCTTCACTAAATAAAAAAAAACAATTCAATCTTAAGCAACCAAATAAAGAAAGAAAAAAAGCTAAAAAAACTCTAACTTTAAAGTTTCACTTGAATATATAGCATTATTATACAATAAAATTGAAAAGAAAATCGTTTTTTAAGGTGTTGTTATTGGCTCTCCTACTATCTCATTGTGCACTCCAATTTAGAAAGAAAACAAAATTTACACTTACAAAAAGTACACTATAAGATTTTAAAGTGTTAATAAAATTATTTTTAATATATAACATTATTACATATAAATATAAGATACCAAATTTTTTTGGAGGGTCCTTCAAATTTGGGGGCCATGTGCGATTGCACTTTTCGCTCTCCCCTCAACGCCGCATCTTCCCTGGTTGACTGCAACTTGCAAGAGGCCGACTGGCAAGTCACGTCACAAGTACATTTTAGTTATAAACTAAGCTTTTTCTAAACGTTGACCTAATTAAGTGTGGACTTATAGCTCCAAGGACAGAGTACTTTTACTCTCGCATTCACAATAAGAATTCATGAACTTCTATTAATTTTTCGTGCGTACGTCCATCCAATATTTCAATGGTAATTTAGCTAGTTGTTCCCTAACTCATTTGATCACTGCATCGTGTTGCAAAGAGGTTTAGGCTTAATGGTCACTACAGTTTAGTAGAATTTTCTTCTCTATTTGTAAATAGAATGCCTCTTATTCAATTCATATGGATGGCGAATACAATATCTAATTTTGACTAACTCATTTCGTCGTTAGTCCAAAATTTCATCCCTGCAATATAATATATAGATTTTTTGGGATTGACTTGAGAAGTTGACGCAAGTGGATCAGAGTGAATGATACACATGTAGTCTTGAGGTCTTAACACTACTACAAAAAATACTTTGCGCGATGAAATAAGATTTGTTGCACAAAGTATGATTTTGTCGCTCAAAACCTTGCTAGACGAAATTTTTGTCGCGCATAATTGGTTGCACAAAGCTCGTTACGATAGGGTTTGTGCGACGAAATATTTTGTCGAGCAAAGTTTTTGGTTTTTATTTTTTTATTTAATTAAATTAATTTAATATTTTGCTCAACGAAATTAATTGTTTGCAAGACGAAATCTTTTGTTGCACAAGGTCTTTTATTTTTGTTTTATTATTTCTCTTATTTTAATTTAGTTATATTAATTGTTTGCGCGACGAAATTTTTTGGTAGCGCAAGATTTTTTGAATTTTTACCTTTTTAATTTAATTTAATTGTATCTTTATTTTTTTTAATTATTTTAATTTAAATTGACATATTCAAAATAAAATTACATATGAAAAATAGTGATCAAATTATCCATAATATATATTATACTAAAAATGTACACATAAATTAATAAAGTACAATAATAAAATCCTAATACAAGTCTAATGTGGTGGTAGTGGCGGGGGATATGGTCCGATAGCATCCTAATCCTCAATTTTCGCCGTCAAAGTCTCGATGATTCCCTACGAACAAAACAAACATTGTAACGCCCCGCCCTAAAATATTTGTTTAATTTCGGAAAATAATAATTATATTAGTGATAGGCCCAAACTAAACTTTTGTTTAGTTTACTACCAATAATCACAATGCATGAAAGTGTAAAATTGTGATTATTGGTAGTAAACTAAACAAAAGTTTAGTTTGGGCCTATCACTAATATAATTATTATTTTCCGAAATTAAACAAATATTTCGGGGCGGGGCGTTACAAATGGTATCAAAGCAAATGATCCTACTCTGTAATATGCAATGTTCTTGAATTCTTGTTGATATGCATTATGGTTGCATGATTTCACAATTTTTGTGAATAAAGTGGCATGCATGTGACATATATATGTGTGAGATACATATATGATTGGCCTTGTGTTGTGGTGCAATTTCCATAGTGATTATGAAATTCCTATAGTAGAAATTATTATTGGCATTGCTATTGCAGTATTCTCTAAGTTCTTTGTATAATGAGGAAGTTTGAATGTTAAAATGATGGTGGAATGGTGACAAATAGATGGAAGAAATTGTCTTATACCTGTGCCAGTGAGAAATATTGTTATGGGCAGAAAAATGTCGTGGATGTTAATTTGGGCGAAAAAGGCCCGTGGATATGTGAATTGGGCGAAAAAGGCTTGTGAATGTGAAATTGGGCACAATGACCCGTGGATGTGAATTGGGCACAATGACCCATGGATGTGAAATTGAGCACAATGACCCGTGTATGTGAAAATGGGGCGAAAAAGGCCCGTGAAAGTGAAATTGGGCGAAAAAGGCCCATGGATGTGGATTGGCCAGGTATATTACAATCTTTTTCCAGCCTACTAGTCATTGTTGGAGATAAAAGAAAATGGTGATGGAATCACTGTGTTGACAATGGTAAGTATGGCTAGAAATTTAAAATGTTTGTCAAATGATAATTGTGGTTGGAAATTTGGTATTCATTAAAGTCATGACAATTTGTTGAATGAAAATAAAAAGTATATGTTGTGGTTATGGATGAACATGAATGAAAATATGGAATGAGATCTTGAGTTCATTTAATATAAACGTTTTCCAGTGAGTTTTTGCGCTTGATGAGGAGAATTGACGAGAAAAGTTTATAATTATAAAATTGTTTGGTTTGGTTTGCCATTGATGAAATATGGCATGAAATTCTAGTACTTTGTTAGCCACGATATCTATGGCTTGAAATTTGATATTTGATTATGCCAATATCGTTTAGGGCCAAAATTTATGGTATTCGTGTTGCCAAAAGTAATGGGAAGCGGGATTACCAATAATTAAGATGTAAATTTCCAAATAGCAGGAATGGAATTTCGTATCAAAATTTATCGAATGAGAATGGAATCATAAACTGAGGTTATGATTTGGTTATTATAATTTAAAATGGTGGAAAGACCATGAAGTTTTCTTCATTTATTATTGGTGGATATGAGTAAAATTATTAAATGAAATTTTGAGTTCGTTTATTATGAACGAATTTTCAGTTGTGTGAGACGTGAAATTTTATGAATTATGGAAAGAATTGATGGAGAAAGGGTAATTATAAATGTGTTGTTTTGGTTGCCATGGGTCATGAGTAGTCATTGTTGGAAATTGATATTGCGAACAAAACTGATGACGAGCATATATTCTCTTAGCTATGTGATTAATAAGGATTAATTCTGTTGACCGTTAGGGTCGTAAAATGTAAATTTCTCTTCTTTGGTTGGCGAAATGTAAATGGTACTCTGGAAGTGCAGCTCACTAATTTATTCGAGCTGTGATTACATTTTAAAGCAATTTAAAAGAGAACAATTTAAAAGATAAAGTTTTTAAATTTATTATGGGTAATTTTGTTTAATGGTGGGTATGAAATGAAATCATAGAATGAGATTGATTTCGTTCAAAGTTAATGATATTGAAAATTTGGTTTTAAAACTCCTTTACTTGACCCAGTGAGTGTGATTGAAAATTTTAAATGGTTGGTAGAAATTTTAATACTTATTTAGCCACTAAAGATTATGGCTTGAAAATTTTGATATTTAATTGACTGAAGCTGGTTATTATTGGAATTTATGATAATTGTGGTTATTATGCTAGCATATACCTAGCCAATGGTGGATATGTATTAGTTGATATTTTCCGGCGATTCGGAGCGGCCGACCGCCACCGGCGGCGGCGCGTGCGGCGGTGAGCCGACGCCGTATTTTTAAGTCAATTTTGTTGTTCTGAAACCAAGTTTGATAAGCATTGAAGGTGATTTGCTTGTTGGGAGATAGTTGTTGATTTATGGTTACTTATGTGAATTTCGTAATTTGGTTAAATTTAAATTGGTGAACTACGAAAGGTTTGATCTCGTGCAAGGGTACGTAGGCAGTCTAACAGTGTTAGATGCAGCCTTAACACTTCGAGAATAAATGTTACGTTAATGGAAATTGATCTAGGAAAGAAGATGGTGACATAGCCATAAAATGAGTAGTACATTTGTTATGGAAATTATAAATTATGTTTCATGGATGGAAATAAGGCATATAATTAAAGAATCGATAAATGGTAGTTAAATAATAAAAAAATTTTTTTTTTTTGAGAAGTTGTCTTAAAAGAAGCAATGGGATTTGAATTGATAGTTTAATAATATGTTTTCACATTGAAAAATATGGTTAGCTATGAAGGAAATTAAGGCATGAAAGTGTAAAATTGTGATTATTGGTAGTAAACTAAACAAAAGTTTAGTTTGGGCCTATCACTAATATAATTATTATTTTCCGAAATTAAACAAATATTTCGGGGCGGGGCGTTACAAACATGGTCAAATAACCAAAAAACAACATAAAATAATACCAAAAAATCGGCATAATCTCCCCTAAAATTGGCATACCCCAAACTCCACCCCACACCAAACCCAATTAATTAACTCCAAAATCACATATGAATTAAAAAAAATTAAAATTTGGCGGAGAAAATACCTTTTGGCAAGATTGAGAGTGAGTGAGAATGAGAGAGAGGAGTGAGTGTGAGAGAGTTAGAGGAGATAGTGAGAGAGAGATGAGAGAGTGAGTGAGGGTGAGAGATAGAGAGAGAGAGATTAAGTGAGAGGAGTGAGTGTGAGAGAGAGGGTAGGATTTGGGGAGAGGGAAAGAGAGGAGAGGTAAGAGAATAGAGAAAGACATTGAGAAAATTGTGGACGAGTTATTTTGGTTTTGAAAACCGTATCACTTTGCGCGACGAATGATACGAGTTTGTGCGACGAAATATTGGTCGCGCAAAGTCTAAAAAAATTAAAAAAAATAAAATTTCCAGCGTCTCATTTTTGGCTCCCGCCTAAAATTTTAGGGTTTTGCCCGACGAAGTGTTGGTCGTGCAAAATCTTAAAAAAAAATTCCTCCCGTCCCATTTTTGTTCCCACCCAAATTTAAGGATTTTGAGCGACAAAATATATGTTTGTCGCACAAAATTAAAAAAATATATAAAAATTTATTAATAATAAAAAAGAAAATTATTTTATTTTACAATTTAAAAATAAATAAGGTTTAGGTGGCCAAATGTTGATTTGTCATGCAAAGAAAATAATTTAGTTTAACAATATAAAATATAAAAAAAAAAGTAAATAGGGTTTAGGCGACGAAATATTGATATTTGTCGTGCTAAGTTAAAAAAAAAATAAAAACTTATGAAAATAACTATATTTTAAAATTTATAATATAAAATTAAATTTAAAAAAAATAAAAAATAAATTGGTTTAGGCTACGAAATATTTGAATCTCGTCGCGCAAAGGTTTTTAAAAAATAATTTGTTATGTTTGTAAAGATTTTGCGCGAAGAGTGTTCGCAAAGTAACTTTGAGCGATGATGTTTGTTTCGTCGTGCAAAAAGTTTTTTTTACTAGTGTAAAACCTTTGTACAACTTGAGTTAAGAGCTGAGGCCCTAGCTTGGACTGACTTCGTTAGGAAGGCATTGTCCATATACCTAACGCTCAAATCAAGGAATAGACTGAACGGAGTCAATACATAAATGCCAAGTTTCCAACGATAAAATTTTCTACATTAATATATGTTCTACCAAAGTGCCAAAGTCCAACACAAATCAACTGGCTAGTTACAAAACTAACACAAGTCAACAGACACCAGCATCCAGCAAAAAAATCCCCAAAATTAAAATAATATACTTTTATTAAAGTAAGATATAAAATACCCTAGTTGATTGTAAGAGATAATGTATCTTCAGTTCATCAGTTGTGGGTCCATTATTTGTTTGAGGGGCTCTAAGTTATAAGAACATTGAAATAATGTTAATACACCATATGTGCTTACGTTTGTTCGTGCTGAGTGAAACGTTTATACTACTTAAGTAGTAGAGCACTTTACTCGCACTCACTACTACGCTTAACAGTTATCACGACAAAATAAAGGCTGTTGCACAAAGAAGATTTTCGTCGCCCAAAAAATTTATCGCAACGAAACAAAGACTGTCGCGCAACTTCAGTAGTAGAGCACTCACTTCTAAATTATAAAATTTTGCTCCTACTAAATTTGTCATGAGTATGTGCTTACTATCGTTTTCATAAGGATTTCTCGAATCAATATTGTAAAAGGAAAACTAATGAAAAGGGCTTGAAAACTTTGAGTTTTAATGATAAGGACAAAATAAAGGGTAAAGTAAATAGTACCAGGATTGACTTTTTAGTGTAAAAATGTGGTTTTTCGTTAAAGTGAACAGTACCGGGAGCTTTTCGTTAAAGTTCCCTATTGTAAAATCATTATGGCCTCATAGATTTTTTTTTTCTTGGTTATTGTTCTTCCAACTAATTTCGATGGAAATTTAGCTAGTCTTAGGCGATCTGTATTTTCTTTCTTCTAAAACCATACAAAAAGAATATTCCTTTTATTTCTAGCTACCCCTGATCTCTCTTAAATGTGGGTAACCACATTGGGTAAGCTACTAACTGTGAACTACATTTCCAATATAATAATATTACACAATTTGATTTTGACTTAAAGACTTTGGTCAAGCCCAAATTATAAAGTTTAAAGGTCAAATACACAATGTCTTGCAACTAGTAGTTTTTTGATGAGCAAGGTTTATGCATGATATGTTTACAGTTTTGGACATTGGAGAAGTTACACAAAGAGCATAGAACCCAATTAACAATCCCCAATA
The DNA here is from genome assembly GCA_035220775.1 of Malus fusca. Classification (NCBI taxonomy): domain Eukaryota; kingdom Viridiplantae; phylum Streptophyta; class Magnoliopsida; order Rosales; family Rosaceae; genus Malus; species Malus fusca. The sequence continues at coordinate 9,085,915 of CM069069.1, forward strand.
GCTTTACTTTTGCACGCTTAAGATGCGACTTAATTTGATCAGGAATAAAGTTTGATATCAAGGAAATGATCAGGAATAAAGTTTGATATCAAGGAAAATGATAAACACACACATTTTTTTTTTTGTGACTTTGGAGGCGGTCCCTATTTATCAACGTTCTTTGACTGAAACCTTATTGGTTTTCAGTTTTTTATTGAAGTACTTGAAATTAATGCAATGATGCATGTCTATGTAGGTTATTATAATTTTAGATTAAAATTTGATATTTGTAGTTACTTATGTTAATGAGATTTTAAATAAAATCCATGATTTGTTGTATTGAAAATATTAAAATAAATTATATTTATATAAAAAAAAAGTATAATTTATCTTAATGACATGATTTGTGTCACATCCCGACCCGGGCCCCCACCACATCTCAGGCTCAACTCCACCGTAGCACAATATTGTCCGTTTTGGGCCCCGGCCACACCCTCACGGTTTTGTTTCTAGGAACTCACGCGAGCAGAACTTCCCAGTGGGTCACCTATCCCGGGAATGCTCTGGCCCTTTTCTCGCTTAACTTCGGAGTTCCTATGGAACCCGAAGCCAGTGAGTTCCCAAAAGGCCTCGTGCTAGGTAGAGATGAGAATATACATATAAGGCTTACATGATCCACTCCTCTGGGCAATGTGGGATGTCACAATCCACCCCCCTTAAGGGCCCGACGTCCTCGTCGGCACACTTCCAGCCAGGGATAGGCTCTGATACCAAATTGTCACATCCCGACCCAGACCCCCACCACATCCCGACCCGGGCCCCCACCACATCCCGGGCTCGACTCCACCGTAGCACGATATTGTCCGCTTTGGGCCCAGGCCACACCCTCAAGGTTTTGTTTCTAGGAACTCACGCGAGCAGAACTTCCCAGTGGGTCACCTATCCTGGGAATGCTCTGGCCCCTTTCTCGCTTAACTTCGAAGTTCCGATGGAACCCGAAACCAGTGAGTTCCCAAAAGGCCTCGTGCTAGGTAGAGATGAGAATATACATATAAGGCTTACAGGATCCACTCCCCTGGGCGATGTGGGATGTCACATCCCGACCCGGAACCCACCACATCCCGGGCTCAACTCCATCGTAGCATGATATTGTCCGCTTTGGGCCCCGGCCACACCCTCACGGTTTTGTTTCTGGGAACTCACGCGAGCAGAACTTCCCAGTGGGTCACCTATCCTGGGAATGCTCTAGCCCCTTTCTCGCTTAACTTCGGAGTTCCGATGGAACCCCGAAGCCAGTGAGTTCCCAAAAGGCCTCGTGCTAGGTAGAGATGAGAATATACATATAAGGCTTACAGGATCCACTCCCATGGGCGATGTGGGATGTCACAATTTGTCATTAGATAAATTATTATGTAAATAAAACTCATGATTTGTCATTACTTATATTAATGACATTTTACATACAAAAAATTGGTAATTTTTATGGGGTACATTTTACATACAAAAAGTTGGTATATTTTATATAAAAATAGGTTGTATGTTTTATATATTAAAAAAAAGGGCACATTTTGTATAAAAAACAGTGGGTACATTTTATATAAAAAAACCAATGGGTACATTTTAGATTAAAATAAATAAATAGGTCTTACATTAAAAAAATAGTACTTATAAAGAAAAATTGGTACATTTTACATATAACAAAGTGGTATATTTTTAAAGACAAATGGGTACATTTTCAATAAATTATGGGTACAAATAAAAGGTTAAAAAAATATGAGTACAAATAAAAGTTTGAAAAATATGGACACAAAAAGAAATTAATATATGGGTACAAACTAAAACTTAAAACAAAATTGGTACAATTTAAAAGAAGCGTTGCAAATTAAAATGGGTACAAACTAAAAACAAAAATATATGATACAAAATTTAGCCACAAAAAAAAAAAAATATATATATATATATATATATATATATATATATATCAAATGTTACGTTTCTAACACTAAATGACTATATTTAGAAATAAAATTGAGTTATCTTGACGTGTAAAATATTTTATTATTGAAATAATTGATGAAGTTTATTAAAATCAAGGGACCTCGATAAAAAATTGAAAAGGAATAAGGTTTCAATCAATGGAGTTGAAAAAAGAATGATGTGAACCTAATTTTTTTTTTTAAACATATCTCTCTTTATTTTTTTTGTGATTATTATATTAAAAAATTAGGGGTGTGTTATCCACACACCCCATTTTACTTTTCACACACCCCTTGATAATTTATGTCCGTTGATCTTCTTCAATTCATCTGATTCGACGGTCAAAAATTAAAAAGGTGAGTGAGAAGTAAAATGGGGTGTGTGGATATCACACCCCAAAAATTAAATTAAAACATTAGCAAGAGTGTATGCATGGTTATCTTACTTGTCTTTTAAAAAAAAAAAATTTATTTATTATTAATGGGAGAGGAAGGATTCAAAATTATTATAATAATTTATGAGAAAAGGGAGTTCGAACTCAGAACGCGTGAGTGGAAACCTCGAACCAAATGCATGCTATAATTCACTTGTCAAAAAGCTTGAGCCACACACACATGGTGGGGGTTGAGAAGTTGCAAATGAGTATTTAGCATCTTCACATGTAGTGTACCTAGGGATGGGCAACGGCTATGGCGGGCGGGTAACCGCAGTTATTTACCCATAATCGTTTATGTTCATACCCGCATAACCGTTTACCCGTTGGGTAATTACATAAATGGTTATACCCATAACCATAACCGTTTATAAACGGTTATCCATACCCATAACCGTGTACCCATTTAACCATAACCATTTACCCGTTTTTTCGCCCGTTTATCCTTTTTTTACCCATTTACCCTTTTTTCGCCCGTCTACATTATTTTTTTAACAATTTGAAAATTACAAAAGAAAATTTTGTCATAATTTTCATTTTCTGACAATTAAATACCGTTATAAATACATTTTAGCATACATTTCCCTATTTTAATCATTTAAGTCCTCATATAATTTCAATAATTGAAATAATAGTTTACGAACGATATTTTTCTGCTACACCCATAACCGAGAAATTAGGATCAAAAAGTAAAAGATTAAGAAACAAACAAAGATCACGGCCCGAAACGACAATGCATGGAAGAACATAAAAACCCAAAACGCAAAAACGATGACAATTCAATGTGAGTGTCTATATATACATACATATATATATATATATATATGTACAAAGAAGAAGAAGAAAAAAGAAACGTACCTCTCTGACCTCGGCAATAGGGTCAAAAGAGAGAACCAACTCGGCAATAAGGTCAAAAAAGAAACGTACCTCTCTGAGAGTTTTTAATTTTTTTTTTAATTTTACATATATTAAATTAAATGGGTAAATGGATACCCGTTATAACCGCGAATATTACCCATAACCGATGGATACCTGTTATAACCGCGGATAATACCCATAACCGTCCATTTAAATTTCATGGATAAACGGTTATACCCATAACCGTTTATTTGTCTAAACGGTTACCCATAACCATAACCGTCAACTTTAAATGGGCGGGTAACTGCGGTTACCCATACCCATGAGTACTTTGCCCATCCCTAAGTGTACCTCTTCCTCCTCTCTTCTTATAAGACTCCCATTTTCAATTCCCATCTACCCAATAAGCTCACATTTCCATCCACCTCTCTCTCTCTCTCTCTCTCTCTCTCTCTCTCTCTCTCTCTCTCTACATTTTATAATGGAGCTTCTTGCTTTAGTCTGTGTTTTTTCAGCCTTGTACTTCATTTTTATTATGTGGAAGCTTTTTGATGAGAGGAGAGACCAAGAGTGCTACATTTTGGACTACCAGTGCTACAAGCCCACAGATGACAGAAAGCTAGACACTGAGTTCTCAGGTGAGATTATCAAAAGGACCAAGAATCTTGGTCTTTTGGAATACCAGTTCCTCCTCAAGGCAATTGTAAGCTCAGGGATTGGTGAGCAAACTTATGCTCCAAGAATAATGTTTTCAGGCAGGGAATCATGTCCCACATTGGACGACAGCATCTCGGAGATGGAGGAGTTCTTCCATGATAGCATCAAGAAACTCCTTGACAGATCAGGGATTTCACCTTCAGAAATTGATGTGCTTGTTGTGAATGTCTCCATGTTTGCATCTGTTCCATCTTTGTCCTCCAGGATTATAAACCACTACAAGATGAGGGAGGACATAAAGGTCTTTAACCTCAGTGGGATGGGCTGCTCAGCATCCCTAATCTCAGTTGACATAGTGAAAAACATTTTCAAGTCACACAGAAATGTTTATGCACTTGTGGTCACTTCTGAGTCCTTGAGCCCCAATTGGTATTCAGGCAATGCCAGATCCATGATTCTGGCAAACTGTTTGTTCAGGTCCGGCGGTTGCGCGATCCTTCTGACGAACAAACGGGCCTTAAAACACCGAGCCATGTTCAAATTGAAATGCTTGGTGAGAACCCATCACGGCGGGAGAGACGATTCCTACGGGTGCTGCATCCAACAAGAAGATACACAAGGGTATCTAGGGTTTCACCTAGACAAATTCTTACCCAAGGCGGCCACACGAGCTTTTGTGGACAACCTAAGGGTAATATCCCCCAAGATTTTACCCATCAGGGAGCTAATGAAGTTTTTGCTTGTAACCCTAGTGAAAAAAAAGACCTCCTCTCAACAATCCACCAAGGGAGGGGCTATTTCTAGCCCATCACCAAAACCTGTGATCAATTTCAAAACTGGGGTGGATCATTTTTGCATCCACACCGGTGGGAAGGCGGTGATCGACGGCATAGGATTAAATCTTGGTCTCAGCGAGTATGATCTGGAACCTGCAAGGATGACACTCCACAGATTTGGGAACACATCAGCAAGCAGCCTCTGGTATGTGTTGGGATACATGGAGGCAAAGAAGAGGTTGAAGAAAGGGGATACTGTTTTGATGATAAGCTTTGGAGCCGGGTTTAAATGCAACAGTTGCTTGTTGGAGGTGGTAAGGGATTTGGGGGATGAAAATGTTTGGAAGGAGGACATTGCTACGTACCCACCAAAGACGCTCACAAACCCTTTCTTGGAGAAGTTTGGTTGGATTCGTCAGGAGGATCCAAGCACATTCAACCTGGATAATTATTTGAACCTTTAAACTAAAGGTGATATCAATCTCTCCAATTGTTTTTAATTACTTCTGAAAAGTATAACTTTTTTGGGGCTTTTACTCTTTAATTTCTTTGTTTTTGTTGTATTTTGATTTTTTTTTTCTTTTCTGTATAGTTCTTATTGTTGAATCCCTCTACGGATTTCATGACTAATAAAATATGCTGCTGCTTTGAAATTTAAATCCCTTTTCTTTCTTTTAGGATTTTTTTTTACATTTCATTTGAATTTATCTTTTTACCTTGATTCAGAAACATTTATGTAAAACAAGTTTGTCCTACATATTAATTTATAGAGATTTATTTTGCTTTGTATTTATTTCCATTGTATACAAAGAGGATGCATATAAGAAGAACCTTTTTGCATTTGATTTTATGGAGTGATTGCAATAGCTAGCAGATGGGGCCCAAATCCTGGGTGTATAAACTGTGGTAACATAACATGCTTTACATGCTGGACTACCTATAATAAATTTTCTTTATTAGGCAAATAAATTCACCCATCTAACCTAGTTTTATCTGTACAATGGCCATGGATGATGATTCTCTTACAAAAAGTTCAGTTTGAGCTGTCTGTGTTATGTTGTTTTGTTATAAGCAAGGTTTGTGGTCTCGTTATTAGTGAGTTGTCAAGTGTACCATTTTTAGAGATTCGTCGTGTTTTATCGAGTTGTAACTAATGACTTATGTCTTATTGGTGGTTGAATCGTGAGTGTTCGTCATATTAGCTCCGTGCTTGAGTGATTCTTGTTTATTGTTTCATTTCAATTAAAATTATATCATTTCTTCTCATTAAAAAAAGGGAAATCTCATTTCCTAAACACTAGGGTTGGAAACATTTTTCCCAAAATAGTTATGGGTATTACATTTTTTTATTTTTTTTGTCGAAGGAATTATATTGATCGATCAAAATTCAAATGAAAACATTTGCATCTTCTGCTAAGATATTAAAAAGAAATTCTGGTCATAATTCATTCTAACCAAAACTCCCGCCATGTTTATGGGTATTATACTTTAAGGAAACCATTTTTCTAATGTATTCCTAATCCCTTCAATTTCGAAACCGCCTACGAAATAAAGAAAAAAGGGCAAAACCCATGTTATTAATTGTGTCTAAGCATGTTTTAGAATTGGATTAGTGAGTTAATTTTGATGCCGACTTAGACCATCTTCAAATGAGATGTCAAATCCTAAACGGAATGCCATATAATCAAATTTGAAGGTAGGAGCAAACTCCAACCGATATGTCAATCCTATGTGGATTGACATATGAGTTTTTATATGTCAAATTTGATATATGAGAAAAGCTGATGTCAAATCATTTTTAATTATTTTAGTGTGTGGATCCTAATAATGCACCAATTATAAATTTTGAAAATTTATTCTAATTGATTTCTTTTTTAAAATGGGTCGTACGAATATCATTTATAATAAAAAAAGTATATCGATTGGAAAAAGAAAAAATCTGACATTACTACGTCAGCTATCAAATTAACATTTGACATTTATTTTGTGACATCTCCATTGGAGATGCTCTTACAACAGGATGTCCCAATGAATGGTTCTTGCAATTTGGGGAGTCACATTAAATATATGTATACCCTTGTACTGTAGTACATATGGAATGAGAGGATAATTGTGAACCTGAAATTGGCACGCCCTTAATTTGGAGGCTGGGGGATATCTTTGAGAAAGTACGACTTCATTTAATTTTCAGGTAATGCTAGAGAGATTAAATTCAAACCAAATGATATGGTTGTAGATCATTGGATTAATAATTAAGTGTAGATTAACGTGCTTGCTTTTTTATTGGTGACACATTATTTAGTTTGCAAATTTGGTATAAAAACTTAGTTTCCCTAACATTATCCTTAATTTTCTTAGAGGCTTGGAAGCTTCATCAATAAACTTTTTGTTCTCAAATTTACGATAAGAGTTCGATTCTCGTGAGTTCATTGAATTCAAACGGTAAATAACTGTATAAATGCAATCTATTTCCCATCATTAGAGAAGAAAGGTGCATAAATTTCATATGCATCACCACCAATAACTGAATTGCTGCAGGTCGATGGAGCTAACGCGATCTACTGCATTAACTTTTACACATCTACTACTCCACCATCATCATAAATTAAATCAATTCAAAAAAAATTATTTTTAATCAAAGGTCCCTATTGTTGGAATTTTGGATCGTTGGGCCCATCACATTCTAGCAACACCGATACTATTTCTAACTTTACCACTTGCACAATCCGTTAGGTGTGAAGTTTTCCCACAAAAGGTCTCGGTATTATAGTTAGAGTAGGGTAATACTATTTAAACCCATTGGGTTTCATTGAACCCACAAATGTAGGACTTTAACACTCCCCTCACGTGTAACCCCATTTGGTAGTTCACACGTGGAGATCCACATCGGTAATTGAAACTCAGAGGTTGGCTCACGTTGGGCCCACTTGTTTTCAATGGAACTCAGCGTGGAGATTCACATCGGTAATTGAAACTCAGAGGTCACGTTGGGCCCCACTTGTTTTCAATAGAACTCAGCGGTCGTCTCTATATTAAGAGTTCAGACTTGTTTCCTTATGGGTGACAAGCTCGTTGGCTTGCACGGGCCCGCAACCGTGGGCTTTGATACCATGTTGGATTTTTGGATCGCCGGACCCGCTCCACTCTAACGACACCGATATTGTCCCCAACTTTACCACCTGCCCAATCCGTCAGGTGTGGGGTTTTACCACAAAAAAACCTCGGTATTAGTTAGAGTAGGGTAATACTATTTAAACCCATTGTGTTTCTTTGAACCCACCGATGTGGGACTTTAACACCTACTTTATAGCCGTTGCAATATGTGTGTGTGTGTGTGTGTATTAACTGCTTGGACACATGCAGAGAAGAACTTTAGCTCTTCTGTGGCCACCCTTTACAGCAGAAGAACGTTCTTCTGGAAAGAATATTGAAAATCTAATTAAGATCTTTTATGCATATACCAGTTTTCTTAGTTTCTGCTGACACAGTTAGTGGTCCATCAGCCAATAGTTGATGTAGGGAAGGTGAGATATGACAATTTGTATATGATTTTGTAATTGTAAACCCTAAACTTTCTAATTGTATTTGTATACAATGTATGTGTTGAAGGAATAAATGAAAAAAAATTATATGTTCAACTTGAAGGTTGAAGATGAATAACTCATGAAAGGAAAGTTATAAATTAATTTCCTTTGTATCTAATTCATATTTATTCTCTCACTACTTAGTACTATAGTCTAGTAGTATTCATCTTCACTTGTAAGTGAAAGGTCTTAAGTTCGATTTGAACCACATTATTGCTAACTCATTGTGAGGCTTAGCCCACCCCCTTCCCCCTTAGTATAGATAATATTGTTTCTTCACAACAAAACAAAACCCAAAAAAAAAAAATTCATTTCTAATATCTCACAATGAAAATTATTCCCTCTATTTTTTTTAGTACGTCGATATTTTTACACTAAGGGGAGAGAGAGTTCGGCTAAGCCACATAATGGGCAGCCTAATTTGGTATTGAATTCGTCATCCATGAGATTCGAATCTAAGGCCTCTCACTACCCAGTGAAGAGGAATATCATTAGACCGTAGTACTGAGTGGCGTCTACTTTTAATATACCATGATTATAGAAGCTTATTCATTTAAATCCAATCCTTATTGTGTTATAGTCAAGATAAGGCGGTACTTAGGGTTTAGGGTTTATGGGTGCTTTAGGGTAGTTTGAAATCAAGGAATAAACAATTAGAAATGTGAAAACAACATAATCCCTTCTGTCCAGCCTTCAACCAAAAAGGAAAGTGAAAAGTAGTAGGCCTGTATAGCAGAATTTTCTCCTTTGAGTTACACAGTGAACTTCTCCTGTGAAAAACCAAACAGGCGCATTAATTTGCCACCAAACTTAACAACTCTTCGGCCAAATTGTAATTTCATTAAAATCCTATCCCTCTTTTTGGGTTATTAGCCGAATTTCCTGGTGTGATGACTGATGAACCACAAATGTGAAAGAAAGCCGCTGAACTGCTAGTTGTTGCAGCTGTTGCTTGGTCTATTTTTCTTCTTTAAGAACTTTTTCAGCTCGAATTTCGAGACAGAGATTTCGGTTCAATTACCAAACCGAAACCAGCCCTAGTTTACAAAGTTACATTTGGTATATTTGTATTTATAGCTAAATTTTATATCATAATTTTTAGTTTTATTTACACCTATTTTCTAATTTGCATCCATTTTATAGTAATTTTCATTTTAGCTTTTATTTGTACCCATATATTTAATTTCTTTTTGCACCCACTCATCAATTTCGTCTATAGCTGCCTGATACGGAGTACGATTTGAGTTTTAAGTTGGGTTTGGGTACGAAATTCGCTAGTAACCTGTAAATACCATTCGGCAGAGAGTATACATAGACAATGCCATATTCAGTTTGATTCGTTCTAAATTCGCAATGTTGAACCTTTCTTCTCTCCTATGCAATTCATACCTCACCCACTCTCTTCCCCTCGATAAGCTCTCCTTAATCTCACTTTCCCTCCTCTCTCTCTCTCCCCCTCCCTCCTTCACTGACCTCTTCTCTCTCTCTCTCTCTCTCTCTCTCTCTCTCTCTCTCTCTCTCTCTCTCCTCCCTCCTTCACTGACCTCTTCTTTCCTCTCATTTCCCGTCAACCACAACCACGACAACGATAAATTTACCACCGATTTTACAGTGACCAAATGCAATTTTCTTTTCTTTATTTTTTTTCTAAACTGATTAGAGATCTAGATGAACCATCGAATCACCAAAGTATTGGTTCGTACGTACCGATACAAAATTCGGACCCTATTTTACCTAATCCAGCAACTATGATTTCGTCCTTACCATCCATCTTTGCCAAATTTTTTGTTAATTTGCTAACATGCCACTTTGTGGGATCCATAAGTCTAGTAACACATTGACACATGAACTAAATAAACAAAGTAAAAGTAACATCTAAAAGTTTTTAAACAATAAGAAAAACTAAAGAATAAATAGAAATAAGATTAAAAGAAATTATAATATATGTTGTCATTCTCAACAACCCGAACCAGCCACCTCCACCTCCACCTCACATCACAGTCGTACCCAGCCACCTCAACCACATCACGGATTCCCGATTAAAACTCATTCACTAAATGCCAACGGTGGCAAATCCGATCTAAAAACTTGCAAGTGCCAGCGTCAGATAGCGACTCTGAGCGATCACCATTCATAAGGGCTAATTCGCAAGGGCTAATGACATGACCGCATAAATTAAAGAGCTCCACCACTCTACATCCATGTCGACCTAAACATCTAGACACCCTTAATTAAACCAACTCGAGTCTACGTCAAGAGGTGACATATCCTCGCAACTTGTCGACATTTCATTCGCATGCACCAGATTCATAGTAAATTTGTGTCTTCAAGGCTCTAAAAATACCGAGAGGAACAAATCTACCACGATCAACAGTAAATTCATCACATCAACCCCCCAAACAGGGGCCGACAGATCTGAAGATCCAACTCGATCATTTAAGTTGGGAAAATAAAGCCCCAAGAAGACTTGAGGTGAGACAAATCCTTGACAGAGTCTAGCATCGAAAGGCTAGGAGAGAAAGCTCGATCTCCGCGTATAATGGGAGGAGTGGCTAGGTTTAGGGCTGGTTTGGTATTGCTGTACTTTGAAAAAAAAGATGCTTCTGCTGTGCTGTGAGAATAAGCAGATGTGAAATAAAGCAGTAGAGTGCTTGGTAAATTTTTTTGTAAAAGTGCTTTTGAAAAAAAAAACAATATTATAGTGTGTAGTAAACTTTTATGTAAAACAGATGTGAAAAAAAGCCGGTTTTTCAAAGCTGGGTTTTGCAGCTTCCTGTTTTTGGCTTTTTTTCACCCAAAATTGTTAAAAAAAGCTGAAACTGAATGTTTACCAAACACAAAAAAGTTGCCATCTTTTTTTTTATACCAGTTTTTTTCAGAATCACCTCAGTATCAAACCAGGGCTTAGAACTTGTTTGAATGTGCTTTTAAAATGACTGAAAGCATTTTTGGTGAAAATATTTTTAGAATCAATCTTTAGTAAAAATGCAAGTGGACCCTGAAAAAGCACTTCAAGTGCTTTTGAGACCTAAAACAATTTTCTCTAAAAACAATTTCAGTCATTTTAAAAGCAAATCCAAACAAGTCCTTATTTTCTTAGCTAAATTGGTTTCAAAGGAGCGGGAAAAATAATGAAATAGTGTGAACTTCTATTAAACTCCAAAATAGTTATCATACCTCTCTCCATCTCTGTCTTCCTTTGTCTTTTTTTGGACAGTGCACGGTGCCCTATTTTAGAGTGGTACTAAATTGGATTCAAGACATACTGAATGAAGAAATTGACGACAACTTCCAAAAATAAAATTCAAGTTGAAAAGTATAAGATGGATTACTAATTAATGAAAGAAAGGTATCCATTCTAATCCCCCAAAAATAGTAGGCGGTTGGTGGTTGGTCTTCTACGCCGTCCTTGCGGCAGCGAGGAGGGCCTCTCTAAGAATATCTCCAACAGACATGTCAAAAGACAAAGATCAAATATTAATTTGATGGTTTATAAGGTAATGTCAAACTTCCTCTTTTGGATCCAACCCACATGCATTTTGTTTGACCATGTTTGACAATAAAAACAAAGATATTATCTTCAGTTGACGAAGAAAAGAGGAGTGCATGGTGTATACATCTTCGAGTGACAACAACAACTTCCTAACATACAAACCTGGTAAGCCTAACGGACCAAGACATTGGATTGGTCAATGGGCCTGCCTGACTTGATCCAGGCCTGATAAAAAAGCCCAAATTTTTTATCTTGGGCCCTAAAATTTTAAAACCAAGCTGGCCAAGCCCATCTGAACCATGGAGCAAGTTAGCAACCATCCTTGCCGGTTGCTTGCAAGATTTGGCTTCTCAAAGTTCTCAGAATCCCAGAAGACTTTCATCGACATTGGTCTGCGCTTGCTATTCCAATGGAGAAGGCAGAGATTGAAACGATCACTAAGCCTTACAGGCTGCTGCTCTCTTGCCCCTCTGGTCTTTCACCCTCGCAGGTTCTTCAACTCTTCGTTTCCATCATTCACTTGATTTGTATGATTAACAAAGCCATACTTCAATGGTAATCTTTTCAAATGCACTTGATTTACAAATCTGATGCATTTTTTGTTTTGTGGGTTTATAGATTTCTGTGGTTTTTGATGGAGTTTATGATCGAATTCCCCACCCAGACATCAACTTGGAGAATTCTATTTCTGAGGTGATCTTTTGATTTATGTAATTATGTATATGTGTGATCAGTAAGCTGCATTTTCTATATTTATATGTTTATTGTCTTCTGGGTTTCTTTAATTCTATGTTTACAATTGATTAGTGAGAGAGTTGTTAATTTAAGGAGAAATGAAACAGTCCAGTGTTCTATGGATTGCATTTCAGGGAGGCCAATTCTGGTAGCTATTAGATGAGCTTGTTTGTTCTATTAGAAAATCTACTTGGAGTATCTGCAATTTAGGATCCTGGGTTGAGTTTATTTTCTTGAATACGCAAGCGTCTTTCGGTGGTTTTTTCATCACGAGCTTGGTTTTCTGATTTGTGTTCACTCACATTTCTATACTGTATGGCTAAGCTGTTTTGTTTTGTTTTTATAGATATGGGATCAAAGGGTCCAGAAAATTCCATCACTGTACAATGGGACAAAGTTCAGGGTATGTGGATCTTCTTTGACAATGAAACTTATGTAGTATGATGGAAGGATCATTTAGTTTCTTCCTTACAAGTATCCCTCTGTCTGAAATTGTAACCCGTAGTTTCATTTGATTTTCGATATTCATGTAATGTACTGATCTAGTGTACATTGTTGATAATCATACAGTATGGACAACAAGTATGGAATGGTGGAGGTGGATCTAACCAAGAGCCTCATGTGTGCCTCCACCTTGGTCTGACAGATTATAGGTCTCTCTCTCTCAATCAAACAAACAAAATGATCGGCGTATATACTGTCTAAATCTGATTCTTTAATGCAACATTCTTAGATTTATGCGCTTATTCACAGTTATTACCTCTTCTAAAAATAAAAAAATAAAAAAAACAAATATTGACAGTGGATAGCATTTTAAGTAATTTAGCTTATTTATACAGTTTCATGAAGAGATGGTTTCTTGAACAAAGTGGTAATGTTTTTTGTTCTGTCTTGGCAGATTCTAATTCCATGATACTTGATAAGCCAAATTAGTTTGTAATTGGTTCTTTCCGCCTATGAAACTAGGAAAACAAGAAACAAATTACAATCGGATGCCATTTTTTTAAAAGGATATACAATCAGCCTTTTATTTTGCTGGTTTTAAATCAGTTACCTACTTGCTTTGCAGGACTTTTGTGGGCACAAACTTAAATCCTTTGTGGGAAAGATTCCTGGTTCGGTCAGAAGGTATTACTGCAGGAATTAATACATTTTTCTCAATGAGCTTCCATTATTTTTCTCATTTTTGTCTTTCGCACACCCACAAACTTGAGTCCCTGATCATCTTTAATCTTTTCTCCTATTGGAATCCTGAGCATTTGGTAAAATTAATGATAATGAAGCCTTACAATGGGTAAATTCAACTCAGAAGGCATATAATTATTCACTTGGTCCGTAAATTTCTTTGATGTTTACAGCTTTGCTTGTCTGTAGATGATGCCATACGTTGTCAACACACCTCAAGTCCATTGGGTAATGGTGCTATTGTGGAGACATCTGACAAGAAAATACTAGTGTTGCAAAGAAGTAACAATGTCGGGGAGTTTCCCGGACACTTTGTATTCCCAGGAGGCCATCCAGAGGTATCATAACTGAAACAAAAATAGTTTGCGACCACATTTTTAGCTGCATTGTGAGATTTCATCGTTGCCTATATATGCTTGCCATACATTATCTAGATCATTTCTAACTTTTTTTTCATCCTTGTAGTAATGATAAGAAGGTTTTTCTATTGCTTTATCCTTTTCCAGGGTTTTCTCGACCTCTAATTCCATAATGTTTGATGATTAACAGCCCCACGAAGTTGGAATAATATCCCATCACCATAAGGACGTGACAGACTCCAAAGCTATTAACAACAAAGTTTCTCAGGAGATGTTTGAGAGCATTGTTCGTGAGGTAGTTGAAGAAATCGGAGTACCTTCAGCTTCCCTTGTAAGTACATCTGTATGTTTGTTTCCTAATTGTCCATTACACATTTTATGCATCTTTCCCACTCACGATGAGTTTTATTTACTGTATTGGTGATGTGGAACAGAAGTGGTGGCTGCCCTAAATTAAAGGGTGTTTTAGTCTGTTACTCTCTAGGGTATTAGTATTTTAATATCGGGTTTTAGTTATTTGATTTCCTACTTTTATGAGGATTAAGATTACTTCCAGTTTCATTGGGATTAGATTTAGTTTCCTAATATCCCTTGTAATTCCAATAGTTGTATGAATGAAGAGTTTATGAATAGAAAAGCTGTGTTTTCCAGAGATTGGAATTCTGATCCTGCAATGGGATTATTTTGTTGAGATGCCAAAATTCTTGGTGAGAGGCCAAGAACAGTTGTGATGTCCCTGGAGCAATTCCAGTTATCTCTTGTTCTTGTGTTAGTTTTAAGTTTTATGTGTTTTTGCCTCCGCTAAACTATCTATATTCCGCTGCCTGCACCAATCGGACTCTCTAGGTTTAGGGCATTTTATTATCCAACGATAATAAAAAATTTCTTTTGATACTACTTAGTAACTCCTCTCCTCTCTGACTAAAAAGTATCTAATGTTAATCATTTGGCCATAATGCAGCATGAGCAAGTTTTTATCGGTATATCCCGCAGGGAGCTTAATGTGAGGCCAACTGCATTTTTCTTCATGAAATGCAGTCTCAGCTCCAAGGAGATTCAAAAACTGTATTCTAGTGCCCAAGACAGCTTTGAATCAACTCAGCTCTTTACAGTTCCAATGGTAAGTTCAAAAACTGTATTCAACCATGTATGTATTTTCTAAACAATTGTTTGCATTGGAACTCTTTCGTTTACTTATTTGTTAATATTCAACTCACGGTCAATGATGGTAGAATGGCAAGAGGTAATTGTGCGGTAATGTTGTTTGCGAGCAATGGTGATACTGATGGAAACATGGTTGAATAGTGATGCAAACTTCCTCATTAACAGCAAAACAAGTTGAGATGAATAACAATGCCTTGCTTTTTGTGATACAATAGACCACTCATGAATCTCAACTTCCGTTTTGAGTTTCAATGCAAATCTCATGAAATTTTCTTTATACCAGATTGAATTAGAGAACATGGCGTCGAAAATGCCAGGCTGTCATGAAGGTGGATTCGCGTTGTATAAGATGATGGTTGAAGCCGTGAAGAATGTTTGATGGAAGATCTGCTCATATCTCTCAGCCGTTCGGCAGCTTTCAGTAACACTTCTAAGGCTCGGACTCCCTTTCTTCGTTATACTCAGTTTCATACATATGCTTGTAAAACATGGTTTATTTTTAATCACAGTTAATTTGAATTACAGTTACTGTCATCAACTTGTTATATTTTACAATCTGTGATATATGGTTTTATTTTAATTGGTTAAATTGCAGCAACGGTCCCTTTTCATTTGGATTTTCGCTTTCGTCCTTGTAGTTTTTTTGTTGCATTTTGTAGTGAAACCGAATGAAACCACGAGACAAAACGTGCAACAAAGAAATACTGCAAAATCGAAAGTGAAAATCCGAGCAAACTATAGGAAGGATAATTCTTATGAGGGATTCATGCCGATAATTTTTCCCGGCTACAGTTCATGTTGGATTTAAGTACATTGGTAAAAGCTTCCGTCAGATGATCTGTGTTTTTACTGCGATTTACCTCTGAGACTTTAGCAGCAAGGTAAAAACTAAAAAGTGCCCATTTCTGGAGAGTAGGTGCCTAGGTGGAGTCCAAGAAGAAGGCTAGGCAAAGGGGTAAGAGTATCTTGTCTTATAATTGCCCTATCACTATTTTTCCCACTTGACCAGATGCATTGTTTATGATCCATTTTTCTGTTGCTTCTTCTCTTCTTTTCGCTTTATGGGCTCGTGTGGCAGAGAACTTACATGGCACGGGTGCATTGTCACTTGGTGTCATTATTAATGAAACAAGGATATGTGGACACAAAATTTACACGTTTCTATTGACACAAGACGCTACCGTAGCAGTATGCTCACGTCATGTAAATTCCTCGGCATACATTGTATAGACTGCTGATCTTTATAATTTATTTTCTTTTTCATGGTTTCAATTTTGGCAATGTTTGTCTTGTAATTTTGTTTGGTTTGTGATCAAGTTCAACTGTACATAACTGCAAGACTACGGAGACGTTTGATAATTATTTCGTTTTTAATTTTTAGTATTTAATTTTTACTTTTCTGAAAAATGAAAACTTTGGTAATTACTTTGAGTTTTCAAGTTTCAGAAAAATAAAACCTAAAAGACAAAACTAGAAACTCAAGGCCAGGTTTTGAAAACTCAAGAAAGTGGTTTTCATTTTTTGGTTTTGAAGTTTCGTTTTTTCTGAAAAACGAAAGTAGTTACCCAATTTCAGAATTCAAATAAGTAAAAACCAAATAATTATCAAACGGTCTGTAATATTGTCAGAATTAAAACATGTATCAAAATAAGTAGATTGAACGACTTGGATATATTAACCGACACATTCTATTTATCGGAAGCTTAGTAAAATTTTGCAACCTACACGTGTACATGAACAAAAACTGCAATTGGGCTAATAATTGATCCATATATAATTGGGAGTTTTAACAAAAAGCTCACGGTACTGTTCACTTTAACGAAAAACCACATTTTTACATTAAAAAGTCAAATCTGATACTATTCACTTTACCCTTTATTTTGTCCTTATCATTAAAACTCAAAGTTTTCAAGGCATTTTCATTAGTTTTTCTTATATAATTACCAGAAGCTTTCCAAGTTGCACTGCTTTGAATGGAAAACTGGACACTTCAGTTTATAGCAGTCAACACCCACAGTAGTGTGTACTAAGTGCTGATAGACATAAATGACAATGAAGGCAATCCGTATTTGGTGAGTCAATGATGGCGAATGCAAAGCCCAAAGTCAATAAAAATTTTAATAAAAATATAAACCATACATTATATTTCTGGATAAGCATATGATGTTTACATGTCGTACTATATTTCAAGAAATTTCACTGTAACACAATATCACGTAACGTCATTAATTTGTCTTATAATATAAGTAAAAGAAAACTGTAGCAATCATGTCTTAATTTTAACTCAATTGAAGCAATAATTCATCAACTAGAAATATGTGATCATTGGTCATTAACTCATGAAAACGTGAAGTTATAATCCATTTCGTCAGGCCGTCAGAACTTCTGTCAAAATGAGTCATCTTAAAAAATTCATTGCTACAATCGGATTAAATTTGAGGAACCATTTATTCAATTGTGTTTAAGTTGAGGGACTATTCCTCTTAATTGGGTTAAAATTAAGAGACTATTGCTACAATTTTCTCATTTGATTTTTCATATTTTCTCCTTGATTTAGCTTCACATGCGTGGCATGTGACTTATTTTAGTGGAATTTTTAACGGAGTTGAAAAAAAAGACCATAGCTGCATGTTTTGATGAGTTAAGAGACCAATAATCACATCTTTTAGTTGAAAGATTATTGCTCTAATTGGATTAAAGTTACAGACCATTGCTACATTTTCCCTTATAAATAAATAATAACAATATTTATCATGAGCCTTAATTATAAATTAAAAAAATATGATGTAGCGATGCACATGCACACTGAAAAATTTCCGTCTTTATCTCCTCAATGAGAAAGAATGACATCAACATTTTTGGGGCACTAATGTATTACACAGATTCCCAAATGGGCACCAATTAGGGGTCAAGGCAGGACTGTTTGGACCAGCACGTGCAAAGCACACGTGCGGATATTATTCTTCATTGTTTTATATAAAAAATAAACCACTTATATAAAAATATATTGTATTTGTCTTCCTTTAATTTTGGCTTTGTGATTTAAATAAACAATTAATTGGCTCTCTATTTACCACCAATTATGCAGCTTTCTTTGCTTCCTTCGATACTAAGTACTTGTATTTTCAATTACCAAAAAAAAAAAAGGTACTTGTATTTTTATTTTTTATTTCTTTTTAAAAAGGTGGAAAATTATAATTTCTGCTGGCAATCATTGACTTGTATATTGAAGAGATTCTGCTTCATTTCTTCTTTATTTTTGTTTCTCAATGTTATAGTTTCTTTGGTAATCGATCAGGAGTAGCATTCTTTCCTCTCTTATTTTTATCTATTTTCCTTACCCTCTTACATATTGTTTTTTATCTTCTTTTGGCTATTAAAATATTAACATAAAACGCTGACATGATTTAACCGTAATGGTTCAAATAGGAGGAGAAGGAAGGGGAGGGAAATTAGAAGATGAGAGAATCATACCCCTAGGACCAAAGGTGGTGATTGCAGTAGAGCAAGAAGTACAATTTTTTTTTTGGCACACATCCACAAACACAAAAACAACTAAACAAATTTGGTCTAGCAACCTCCCATAATCTTCCTGAACTAAACCACTAACATCATCGGAAAGAGCCTCAAAAGTATGACAATCATACTTCAAAGGACAAATTCCTGCTAATTTATCCATAACATAACCTCCCCTCTCTATAAGTATGTTGAATCCTACATTTATCACCCTGCATTAAAGATTTACAAAAAGCCCCCACGAAAATTTTTAACTGTATAAAAATAAGTTTACTTGTCTGTTACGCTAGAAATTTTCTACCAACATATCACAGTTAGAAATTATTTATGTACAATTATTTAATTTCTCTCATAATATTCATATTCATGTGAGCCTCATTTGTATACAAAGTTATATACTCACATGTCTTAATGTCACAGCCCGTCCCGGAGGTACTTTTGACGGGAATGTGAAATGACGGAATTACCCTTGACGGGTATTAAGGTATGTGTGTGTGTGATATATTATTTGGACTAAGTAAATACATCCCTAAACTTTTGGATAAAATTAGTAAGTGAGATTTAAAAATGTTGGATTGTTTGTGTGGTTAGGGAATTAGGAAAAGAATTGGATGGTGAGGATTTGGGATGGACCACACACATATTTCCTTCTCTCTCACTCACCCCGTGTCTCTCTCTCTCCTCCCTCACGGTTCTCTCTCTCTCTCACCCCCGAACGTACGGACGAAGCCCAAAATCCTTGCAAACTTCACAGATCGAGGATTATAAAGTCACCATTGTGTTCGTGAGGACCCTACGAGCACATCCATACCCATTTCAGGTAAGAACTCGTTTGATATCACGTCGAAATCACGAGCACCGAATTAAGCATTGTTCACGAACTTCTTATTGGTTGGTTTTTAGGACGATCCAAGCTCACAGCGAGCTCTATGAGGTTCCCACGAAGCTCGGAGTGCTTCGTTACGACGATTTAGACGTCGGGATCACGAAGTTCCAAGGTGGCCGGTTTTTGGGAAATTGCTCCGTCGAGTTTCAGACGTTTTTAGAGGTTTTTGAAGGTATGGACTTCTTCCTCTCTTGATTTAGAGCATGTAGGAAGAAATTTGAGTCAAAATGGTGAAGAAATGGCCGAGAAAACCCGAGTTGCAGGTTTACCCAGTTTTCGGCGCCGGTGGCACTGTTCCGGCGTCGCGAGGTTGAAGGAGATGCGCGTGGGCGCGCGTGTACCCGTGCATGTCCTTGGCGCGTGGGGGCGCGTGCCAAGCCTAAAATTTATTCTAAAAATATGTCGACGTCCGTGACGTCGAGTAGGTCACCGTGGTATATTCATATACCCAATTTGAGCACCGTATGAGAAGTTATTAAGATTTGTTGGTTAGGTGCTTTAAATAACGTTTTATAGTTATTTCGCATTTAGGTGAAAATGTGAATTGACGATCCGACCGTTGGATCGTCACCAAACTTTGATGCATTGTAATATGTAATATTTGAGGATTATAGGAATTTTCGGATCGGGAATCCGATTTACGGATCTTCCGGAATTGGAGTTGTAAGTCCATAATATAGAATGTTAACCGTCACTTGGTTTTGATAATTGACGAAGATCCGACCGTTGGATGGTAAGGAAATTTTAGGATGTTGTTCTAGGAATATATTGTGGACCTCTGGAAGTTACGGATTTGAAATCTGAGTTGCAGATCTTCCAGATCGAACTGCATAGTGACGTGTTTTATATAAATTATATTCCATCGATATGATTCTGAGATTGGATTTGATTATTGTTCTAGGCGCCGATCGTCATGACGCCTTGATGTGTTGTGCTAGGGAGTTGTAGGGCGAACTCCAGGTGAGTGGGCAGTACTTTTTAATTATACCTATATACTATTAAATTTCCCAGAAATTGAGCTTTTATGAAAGTATGTTTCTAAAATGCCATGCATGCATGAGACGAATGATACGAATGATATGAATTGATAATTGATGCATATATATATATATATATGTGAATTGGTGTTGTGGACGCACAGGTGAGTTTACATGGTTTGTGTGAATTGTGGATGATATGTATTATGTGATAGCTCATAAACTGCACCCATGGTATTAGTGCTTATGTTATTCACCGCACCGCACACTCGCCTTGGATCCAAGTAGGTGCATGTCATACAGACCATGAGAGGGTTCCGACATGCTAGTCGTACAGATCACCGAGGTGGTTCCGACTAGTGGGTGACTTTATATTATGCGCGTAGATGATTGATATAAGAAGCACTATAGCGTATTCTTACACCATCCTTATCGTACAGACTACTGAGGTAGTTCCGATTTATGTGCAGTGTAGTGCCGTACAGGTCACCGTGGTGACTCCGGCTGGGTTAGATATAGCGACGTACAGGTCACCGAGGTGACTCCGGCTGAGTTGGATATTGAGCTATAGAATTAACCGTACAGGTCACCGAGGTGACTCCGGTTGATTTCTTATTTCACCTATTATATTGATGCATCCATATTCTGCTATTAGCATTTATATCATGGCATTTCCTCTGATTTTGATAAAGAATGATGAATTGAGATATATGTAGATTTATATGCTATTATGCTATTTTCTAGGAAAGTATATAGGTTTTACAGCGAGGGGTTATAAATGTTTTAAATGAAAGGTTTTCGAAAAACTTTGTTTTACTGACCCACTCAATTTTGTTTTACGCCCCTCCAGGTTCCAGATAGCAAAGCTTCGGGTGGCCACGAGGAATTCAACGGTGTTCTGACATAATTCACAAAATTAGGACTCACCCTCGGGTGTTTCATCTTAGTAATTGTATTCTTTAAAGCTTCCGAACTATGTAAATGGTTACGTCACTCTCACGTGACGGGCAGCATGCCCTCCTTCGGGATGGGGTGTGTCACTTAATCTTTAGTATGTGAGTGTGAACAATTGTTTATTAATCTAGACTTTAGATAGAAGTTTTTACATATGAACAATTGAATTTGGATCAAACAATTGATGCCTGTAGACTTCTTTGCTCATCGATAATAGATGATAATCTAACATTTTGATTTCAAGATAGTATATAAATTGTTAGAGCATCTCTAAGAGAAGCTCTAAATTTTCGTTAAACTAGACAACAAACAGTGTCAAAAAAACTATTTTAGCTACTTAGTTTAACTTTTCATCTCTAACAACACTCTATTTTAACAAACTTTGAATATTTTATAATTAACAATTTAAACACAACCCACTTATTTTCTAAAACACTCATCTCTCTAAATTTAGCAAGTGAACAATTGCTCTCTAAATTTAACAGTGACTGTTCATTTTTCTATAATATAAAGTCTTTTGAACTTAAACGGTAACTTTTTCTTAGTTAAAAAATCACGTTATTGTTCTTAACTTTTTTGTTGTGATAAAAGACAAAAATGTATTTTCATCATCTTTTAGTTGATAAAGAGAGTTTTATTAATATGTAATTTAGATATTAAGAAATGTTAAGGGAACTATGTCAAAAGTGGGGCTCTTCACGGACTGACTATCACCTCACAGTTTAACATCAATTTCAGTGCCAACATTATAAAACATGTGAAAAAAAATATGAGATAAGATAGAGTCCCACTTTTATAAGAGTCCCTTTAGTATTTCTCTTAGATATATTATACAACTTATGAGATCAAACAGAAAAATCCATCACGGATTCACGGTACAAGGGACAAAGTTCAGGGTATGTGGATCTTCTTTGACAATGAAACTTATGTAGTATGATGGCAGGATCATTTAGTTTCTTCCTGACAAGTATCCCTCTGTCTGAAATTGTAACCCGTAGTTTCATTTGATATTTCGATATTCATGTAATGTACTGATCTAGTGTACATTGTTGATAATCATACAGTATGGACAACATGTATGGAATGGTGGAGGTGGATCTAACCAAGAGCCTCATATGCGTGCCTCCACCTTGGTCTGACAGATTATAGGTCTCTCTCTCTCAATCAAACAAACAAAATGATCGGCATATATACTATTGTTTAATCCTGAGCATTTGGTAAAATTAATGGTAATGAAGCCTTACGATGGGTAAATTCAACTCAGAAGGCATATAATTACTCACTTGGTTCGTAAATTTTTTTGACGTTTACAGCTTTGCTTGTCTGTAGATGATGCCATACTTTGTCAACACACCTCAAGTCCATTGGGTAATGATGCTATAGTGGAGACATCTGACAAGAAAATACTAGTGTTGCAAAGAAGTAACAATGTCGGGGAGTGTCCCGGATACTTCGTATTCCCAGGAGGCCATCCAGAGGTATCATAACTGAAACAAAAATAGTTTGCGACCACATTTTTAGCTATATTGTGAGATTTCATCGTTGCCTATATGTGCTTGCCGGTGCATGATATCATTGTTTTGGGATCATATCAATGCTTGCCACACATTATATAAATAAAGTTATAGCATGGTTTTTTGTTAAAATAAACTTAGTCCGAGCTCTTTTCATGAAAATTCCATTTTTTTAACTGGTTAAATTGCAACAACAGTCCCTTTTCATTTGGATTTTCGCTTTTGTCCTTGTAGTTTTTTTTGTTGCATTTTTGCCATTGTAGTTTTATTTTGTTAGCACAATTAGTCCAATCCGTCAAATGAGGCAATATTCCTTTCAGCTTGGGTTTTTTTAAATGAAAAGATGTGCACAAAAACGGATGAAAATCTCGACTTAGTTGACAGATTGAACTGTAGTGAAACCGAATGAAACCACGAGACGAACATGCAACAAAAAAAATTGCAAAATCGAAAGTGAAAATCCGAGCAAACTATAGGAAGGATAATTCTTATGAGGGATTCATGCCGGATAATTTTTCCCGGTTACAATTCATGTTGGATTCAAGTACATTGGTAAAAGCTTCTGTCAGATGATTTGTGTTTTTAACTGCGATTTACCTCTGAGACTTTACCAGCAAGGTAAAAACTAAAAAGTGCCCATTTGTGGAGAGTAGGTGGAGTCCATGAAAGAGAAAGCTAGGCAAAGAGGTGGAGTATCTTGTCTTATAATTGCCCTATCACTATTTTTCCCACTTGACCGGATGCATTGCTTAGGATCCATTTTTCTGTTGCTTCTTCTTCTCTTCTTTTCGCTTTAAGGGTTTGTGTGGCAGAGAACTTACACGGCACGAGTGCATTGTCACTTGGTGTCGTTATTAATGAAACATAGATATATGGACAAAAAACTTGCATGTTTTTATTGGCACAAGACGTCACCGTGATAATGCGTTCGTGTCATGTAAATTCTTCTATGTGTGTTATACATTGTAAGTTTGCAATCAAGTTCAACTATACATAAAAGCACGACTAAAGAAACGTTTGATAATCATTTTGTTTTCAATTTTTAGTATTCAATTTTTACTTTTTTTTTAAGATGAAAACTTTGGTAATTACTTTCAGTTTTCAAGTTTTAGAAAAATATAACTTAAAAAACAAAAGTTTTGAAAACTTAAGAAAGTGGTTTTCATTTTTTGGTTTTGAAGTTTCCTTTTTTTTTGGAAACCGAAAGTAGTTACCCAATTTCAGAATTCAAATAAGTAAAAACAAAATAATTATCAAACGGCCACTAATATTGTCAGAATTAAAACATGTATCAAAATAAGTAGATGGAACGACTTGGATATATTAACCGACACATCCTATTTATCGGAGCATAGTAAAATTTCGTAAACTACACGTGTACATGAACCGAAATTGCAATTGGGCTAATAATTAATCCATTTACTTCTTTTTACTAGACCTATAAGCTTTCCAAGTTGCACTGCTTTGACTGGAAAACTGGATATTTCAGTTTAGCAGTAGTGTGTACGAACAAAATGCTGATAGACATAAACGATCATGAAAGCAATCCGTATTTGGTGAGTCAATGATGGCGAAAGCAAAAGAAGTAATATAATATATGGTTTTATACTAGATAAGCATATGATGTTTACATGTTCTAAAATTAAAGAAAATTCACTGTAACACAATAACATGTAACGTCATTAATTTATGTCTTGTTATATAAATAAGAAAATATTGTACTAATGATCCTTTAACTAAAAATTTGTGACTATTGATCTGTAACTCATGAAAACGTGCAGTTATAGTCTTTTTCGTCAACTCTGTTAAAACTTTCGTCAAAATGAGTTATGTTGAAAGACCATTGCTACAATCGGGTTAAATTGTGAGACAATTTCTACAATTGTGTTAAAGTTGAGGGATCATTGCAATAACTTTCATATTTGATTTTCCATATTTTTTCCCTTAATTCAGCCTCACGTGCGTGACACGTGACTCATTTAACTGAAGTTTTAACGGAGTTGAAGAAAATGATTATAGCTACACGTTTTGATGAATTAAATGACTAATAAGCATGTTTTTTAGAAAGATCATTGCTCCAATTGAGTTAAAATTAAAAAACTTTTGCTACATTTTCTTCTATAAATAAATAATAACACTATATATCATGAGCCTTAATTATAAATTAGAAATATGATGTAGCGATGCACAAGCAGACTGAAAAATTTCTGTCACAATATCCCCCTAATGAGAAAGAATGACACCAACATTTTTGGTGCACTATACGCAGTGCACAGATTCCCACATGGGAGGGTTCAAGGGAGGACTGTTTGAACCAGCACGTGCAAACCACACGTGCAGAGAATTACTCTGCATTTTTTAAATTTAAAAAATAAATCACTTTTAACGAGAATACAATCCGTTCAGAAAGTATTTCAAGCCTCCGAAGGCAAGGAATTATTATACATTTGTGTTGCAGTACATGTGAGTTATATGTGTTTAACTATATTTTAGTTTGTTATTCAATATTACAATTTAATGATATTCTTCCTCACTTAGAAGTGAGAGGTCTTAGGTTCGAATCTTGTGGATGGATAATTTAATACTAAATTAGACTGCCCATTATGTGACTTGGCCTAACTCCTCATTCCTTTAATGTAAAATATCGATGTACTAAAAAAAAACTATATTTTAATTTTACCAAGTAGCTGACGAAGTCTGTGATTGGATTTGGGGGCACAAACAAGGACAAGGATTGTCTGCCCTCCACTTTCGGTGCCCTCCTGTTTGTGTGGTCACGATTAAGCCACGTCAACATTTTATATTACTATTTATTTTTGTCTTATTATATCTATAAAAAAACAATATAAAATGTTGACGTGGCTTAACCGTGACCACACAAAACAGGACGACACAAAGAGGGCACCGAAAGTGGAGGGCAGACAATCCTTGTCCCACAAACAAACACCCAAACAGTGCTGTTCCCTGTGGCTTGTTTTGTGTATAATTAATTAATTATAACATAACCTAGCACAAGATTACATTTATATAAATTTTTTTTTTTTTTTGCTTTTAATTTTGGCCATTGTGATTTAAATACACAATTAATTGGCGCTGTATTTACCAGTTAGCACCAATTATGCAGCTTTCTGTGCTTCCTTCGATACTAAGTACTTATATTTTTATTTCTTTTTAAAAAGGTGGAAAATTATGATTTCTGCTGGGCATCATTGACTTGTATATTAAAGAGATTCTGCTTCATTTTTTTTTTTTTATCTCAATGTTATAATTTCTTTGGTTATGGATATAAGATTCTTTTCCGTCTTATTTTCATCTATTTTCCTTCCCTCATCTCACATATTATTTTTTGTCTTCTTTTAACTATTAAAAAAATTAGAAAAGAAGAGAATCATACTCCTATAAACCAATGGTGGCGATTGCACTAGAGCAATAGGTTGAAGTACAACTTTTTTTTTGGCACACATCCACATACAAAAACAACTAAACAAATTTGGTCCAGCAACCTCCCATATTATAAAACATGCGAAAAATATGAGATAATAGAGAGTCATACTTTTGTAACATCAATTTCTTAGATATTTTCACTCTCACAGTTTAACACCAATTTCATTGCCAACATTATAAAACATGTGAAAAATATGAGATAATAGAGAGTCCTACTTTTGTAAAAGTCGTTTTAGTATTTCTCTTAGATATATTATATAACTTATGAGATGAAAAGAGTGGTTATTGACTTCCGATTCGTTGATTTTCACCTCATTTTGGACTTAAACAGTCTCATCCATCATTTTCCTTTTGGACCTTTGCATTGCAAGGCATATATATATATATATGGTTAATCAGTCTCCCTCTGAGCCACCAAACTTCAATTCGTCCTACTATTTTATGTCACATTTTTCTACGAGATCATTGTTAATTAAGATTAGGGGGGCTCTAATTAATTGACTTTGTGTTACACTTAGGAAAATAACACCTCAAAGTTTACTCTCCTTTTCACAAAGTCAATCGTACGTCATCCATGACTCATATAAGTCTAGAAGATTACTTTATATAACTATGAAGATAAACCCAAAACTTATGAACCACTAATGACATATAATAAACTTAGTCAAAATTTTAAGTTAGAACAATACCACATGGCTCATGCTTGCTTACTCATGATCACTATGAAAGATTCATTTACATGGACTAATATCATATAAACATGAGAGGTAATTAGTAATATGATCAATAACCTTGACGCATGTGTGTGTGTGTGTATTTTAAATGGACCAACTGATGTATTTGCCAAGGTAGATTACCCTTTCGGAAGCTAAAAATAGTCACATAGGCATTTCAGCCTCCTCCTGATCACCATCATATGATTCACCACCACAAAAAATCGAACCAAGACGTGTCATGTGGAATACTGCTTGAAATTAATCTCCAACCACACATTGAGCTACCCCATAATGGTTATTTGTCGCATATATATGGCTTAAATATATGTTGACGCATGAGATTAGATTGAAGAAATATTCTTATGGCACATAATTTGAAAAGACATTCTCAAACGGTTAATCTAGACTCTTTATTGAATTACGTCTAGTATGGGGAGATTATAAAAATAAACATTAAATCACCATAAAGAAGCATACTCTTGTCAAATAGGTTGAAACTATAAGTTGTTATGTTGCCAAACTATAAACAGCGACTATCACTCAAATGATTATAGTTCGAAAGTGTTTTTAGAAATCAACATCACCGTCAAGACACATTATCTTATCTGATAATAATTTGGTAAAACAAACTATTATATTATGTTATTAAACTATTAATCTGAATTTTCGATCCAACGCTATTCAAAATCCTTAATTCTATTATATGAGTCCAAAACTCATGTGGATAAAACGATTAACAACGTACAAATTTAATCAGGAATTCCAAATCAGAGGGATATTTCTGAGCTAAAAAAATCAAGGGGAACAATCAGTTAACTGAAAATTAGGCAATCTTGCTTGTTCTGGCGTCGGGTTGGCGTGCTCTGATAGTTGGGATCTCCCTCTTTATCGGTTAATCCGGATATAACCCATCTGAGTTTATCAGCACTTGTCGGCCCACGCATTCACATCCCTGTACGCACGTTACGCGGCGCGTGCTTCCACTCTCCCTCAAATGGTGTGGTGCGTCCAGCAATAGTCGGGCGCGGGCCCGAGGATTTGACAAATGCGCGTGGGGTCCACTTTCACTCGTGGATTTTGTCTTGTCTTGGACTGCCGTAGCAACGTGGGCGTTATCGCCTCCGTCCACAACCAGCCCCGGTCCACCTGCGTATCGGTCCCAAAATGTTTTAGCCGACCCGGGCCCACCGTTGGCAAATTAAATCGATTCACACACTATGTAAAGTACGCAATCATTGTACGCTGGAATTCACATTACCTTCCGAGGGATCAGGATTCTCTCCTGACCAGGTTCATCGGACCGTTCAATTTTTATCCAATGGTTATAATTATTATAATTTTTAAAGGGGTCTCCTGCTTGTAGCCGTTGGATAAAAATTGAACGGCCCGATGAGCCTGGTCAGGAGGATGCTCTCCATTTGCTCAGGAGAGGATCCTGATCCCCTTCTGAGACTCTGAAATTTTTGATAGGGTCTCTGATACGGTGATACCTCATGTTTTTTTATATAATATACATAAAATTGGTACGAAAATTAACGTTAAATTGTGAAATGACAGAATATTTTTAGAGATTCTCACTAAGAAAATCTCTTTAGCATTTCCCTTTAAATTATGTACCAATAATGAATGAAAGAAAATGTTCTATTGTCAAACGATTTAATTATTTGTATTAGTGTGTGATTATAATGCATGACCCTAATTCTAACGATGGACTCACGTACTCCATGTGTGAAAATCACAAAAGATTATTAAATTATGAATTTAGGAGAAATCGTTGTTGAACATTTATCCAAAGGCTATTGTCAACTTTTGTTAATTTAATGTAATGTTTGTAGCAATCTGAGCCTCTAGTGGTGTTTTTCCCATCATCCATTATATTTTGTAAAGGCTAAATAGCCAAAATGGTCCCTGAGATTTACATAACTCATCACTTTGGTCCCTAACATTTCAAATCGATAAAAGTTGTCCCTGAGATTGTCCACCATCCATCATTTTAGTCCTTCCGTGAAAATTTTTGTTAAGTGTCCTAGAGCTCTTAGCCGGAAGTTTGGACAATTTTAAAGCTTCGTAACTCAATTGTTTCTTAATCAAATTCGACCCATAATATATCAAAATGAAGATAGGAAAGTGTAGAATAAGATTATACCTATTTGGAAGCCCAATGGCTGCCGGAGATAGCCATAAATAGCTTCAAAGTTTATTGGTCTGAAGGAAAACTGGAAAACTAGCCGGAAACTTGGTAAACTTTAAACATTCGTAACTTATTCAATACTCAACGAAATCAAGTGATTCAAAAACAAAAATCATACTTCTCGACGAGACGAAAAGAATTTTACCTTTTTCGACAGCTAACTCGCAGTGGTTTAGCCGGAAAATGGCTCGAAAGTGACTGTCTTGGTCTCGAGTTAGCCATTTTCAAGCCATTTTTTGGCCAACTCACGGCGATTTATCAATCTACAAAGGTACCATTCTCTTCGTCTCATCGAGAAGTATGATTTTCGTTTTTGAATCATTTGATTTCGTTGAGTATTGAAGAAGTTATGAACGTTTAAATTTTACTCAGTTTCCGGCGAGTTTTCCAGTTTTCCTTCGGACCAGTCAACTTTTAGACTATTTTCCGGCCATCTCTGGCATCCATTGGGCTTCAAAATAGTATAATCTTATTCTACACTTTCCTATCTTTATTTTGATATATTATGGGTCAAATTTGGTTAAGAAACAATTGAGTTACGAAGCTTTGAAAATTGCCCAAACTTCCGGCCAAGAGCTCCAGGACACTTAACGCAGTTTTTAACGAAAGGACCAAAATGATGGATGGTGGACAATCTCAAGGACCACTTTTATCGATTTGAAATGTTAAGGACTAAAGTGATGAGTTATACAAATCTCAGGGACCATTTTGGCTATTTAGCCTTTTGTAAATCCAATGGTGGCTTTAAGATCGAAAAATGCAATCGCACATGCCTCTAAATTTAAGGGAGCTCTCAAAATTTTTTGTCATTTATATTTATATGTAATAATGTTATGCATTTTAAATTTTTTTTTATTAGCACTTTAAAATCTTATTGGGCATTTTTCATAAGTGTAAATATTTTTTTCTAAATATAAAATTTGGAGTGCAGGTTGAAATATTTTGAGTGCCAATAACATCAAAAAAGCGATTTGTTTTCATTATATATAATTCAATATACTAAAGTGGAACTTTAAAGTTAGAGTTTTGAAGCTTTTTTTCTTGTTTGATTGTTAAGATTGAATTGTTTTTAATTATTTATTGAAAGTTATGCTTGTAGTTGTTTTTACTTGTTATTTAACCATATATGTGAACTTATAATCAACGAGTTCTAAAGTTTGTTTTGATTTAAATTATTGTTTTCTAGCATCAATACATTGTCCTATATTTTTGGAAACTACCTTAAGAAGGAGGGACTCTTTTATAAACTCGCACAGGGCTCCCGAAATCTCAGAGACATCCCTATGTAAACCAAACCAAATCCCCAATTATATTTGTGGAGTCGAAAAAGCAACATGTTGTGTGATAAGTGCTTTACACACAAGCACTTTTATAGCGCTTCATATAAGCACTCCATAACCAACAATTTGGTATGCAAAAACAAAAATAAAAAACCCAACAAGTTTAGGGCTCTCTCGATCCATTTATAAGGGAAAATGATTTTTATACACATTTTTTTCTCATTTTGTCATTTATGTTTATTTTTGAATTTTAATTATTTTCTACTTTCTTCGGTTTATGAGTCGCAAAAAAGTAACGGTGTGGTGTGTGCATGAAAGAAAAAGTGTGAAAATTATTTGTTATTTGATATTTCTTTAACTTGTGACGCAAGCAAAAGAGGTGTTATGTTGCATGTCCCATGGCAGTCTTCTTCACGAATCAATTGTTTAGTGTTTATAAGCCACTCCTCCTCCTCCTCCTCTCTCTTCTACGTTTAAGTCAATGGAAGCTTTGATAATAAATCATATTACCATTTTTACTACTCAAAAAGATGGAAAGAGGAGAGAAGATGTTTTGTTAGCATGCGCTTGTTTGGGAAGTGCTTTTAAATGATTGCAAGCATTTTTAGAAAAAAATTTGTTTGAAGTGCTTCCTCACTAGTTCCAAAAACAGTTTTTTTCAAAGGCACTTTCAGTTATTTAAAGGCTTGTCTGAAAGTGCCTTGGAAATGACCGAAAACACTTTTATGAAAGTGCTTTTGTAACCAATCCTTAATAAAAATGCGAGTGAATTATGGAAAAACACTTTAAGTGCTTCCTGCAAGAAGCGTATAGCTGATGCTTCTTCAATCATGGAAAACCAATTTCACCAAAAACGATTTCAATCATTTTAAAAGTACTACTAAACAAATCCTAAAAGCACGAGTCATATAACTTGTAAAAATTCATGAACACATAAATCTTAAAGTTAGGTAGCATTAGTTTTTTGGTTGAAACAAGTTTGACATTTTCGAAAAGTAAATGTGGCATTCTTATCAATAGGTCATGACTCTTAAAGTTAGATAGGTCATGACTCATAAATATCAAAATTAATAACAGAAAAGGGAAAATATAACAAAATAAAAACCTAAAGCAAGAAATTAATCGAAGTAATCCAAGCTTTTTATTAAAAAAATCCTAATTAGTTTTTTGGTTTCTCCCCCTAATCTCAACATAAAAAAAACTTATTGCTTTCAAGAATTTCAATAGTAGGTAACCTGTCACCAGAATTTTTTTAACGAATATAAATTTCAATATGTCTAGTTCTTAACCAATTGTTTGTGAAAATAAAAATAAAAATAAATAAAAAGAAGAATAAGAACATCAAAACTCTGCGCCAATCCATTGAAAAGCGCTCGTGGTCCTGTTATTTCCATTATTTCTTATATTTTGTCATTTTATTCTGTTTTTTCCTCCTCCCATTTTATTCCCTCTTTTTTTTCTCTTTATTTCAATAAAACAATATTTATTTAAAATTAAAAAAAATAGTTTTCACATAATATTTTTTCTGGGGGTGTGCTATATACACACTTATTTTTATCTATCACACACCCTCTCAATTTTAGACTGTCGAATCAAATGAATTGAAGAATAATAATATAAAAAATTAACAAAGATATGTGAAAAGTAAGTGAAAAGTAAAAAGAGGTGTGTGACTACTCTCTTATTTTTCTCTTCATACACACCTAGTCATTTTGGTCGGAAAAAACTGGCGAGGTGATTTTAAACAGAGACGTACTGAAGAAAATAAAAATGTGTAAAAATCATTTTCTCGGGAATTTTCTCTAGAGCTAAAACTATTGTTATATATAACCATTATGGGGTGACTCAGTGGTTACTAGTTCAAGACGCGTATTCACATGACACGTCATGCATTCAATTTTTGGCCGAAAATGCCGAAATGTTTTTATGAGTCTTTCCAGTCCTGAAAAAGTATCCGATCCCCTTCAAAAAAAAATTATATATATATATATAACCATTGTTATATATCAATACAACCTTTACAAAAGGCAATCATTTATTGGTTATTCTGGGTTCGATTTAGATTCACATAAAAGTTGCAGCTGTTGCTGTTGTCGCATACAAGTGCCTTTTTTAAATTTAATTTTAAAAAATCATTTTCCATTTCTTGGCCTATTTTATTTTCCTTAAATTTACACATTCACCTGCATGTACAATATAAGCTAATTCCTTTCTTGCTCTTTCTACCTCCGAAATAAACGGGCTTCTCAGAAAAAGAAAAAAACAAGCTTCTGTTTCCTTTCGTTTGTCTCCTAAATATCTTTTTACAGCGTGTTTGTTCGATCCCATTGCTGTCTAGAAGCTGCTCCTGAATTTTATGGGCAGTTTTTAGTTACATGGTGGAGGAGAACATACAAGTTTCTTCCTGTTTCTTCAAGCCCAGGTACGTATCATTTCTTCGTTTTATTTTTCCCTTTTTTTCTTTGATTTTTAATCCAATTTTTCAAATTCTATTGGATTAAAAACTGAATGAGAAATTGGGATGTGTTGGGAAAAGTGCAGCAACAAAAACCCATAATTTGTTTATGTGATTTTGTGTTTTTTTTGTTGAAGATGGGACTGATTGGTAGAGCTCTGGTTTTTTGTTGTGGAAACAGGGCAGTGATTTGGGGTGGAGGAGAATTCAGAACCAGAGGTGTGAGATAGAAGACGATTTCGAAGGCCTTGGCTTTGCTGGAATTCAGGGGATTTTAGAAGATTTTTTGAATTTCTTTGACTTGGTTTGAAGAAATGATGACTGTTTTGGATCAAAACTTCAATTTTTGATCTGGTTTTTGCTGGAAAGAAGAGGAGAATTTCTTCAATCGTTGGCGTTAGAATTAGCTGGTGGAGGACAGAGAGAGAAACAGATACAGAGAGAGAAAGAAGGGGATATTTTTGTAACTTACTGTAATGGAGGCGGAGGCGGCCTCGGCTGAGCAGCCGCAGGCGGCGGCGCAGCCAACCTTGCCCCGGAAGAAGATGACGAAGCAGTTAACAGGAAAGCGCGATGACACGCCTTTGCATTCCGGAGCGAGGTCAGGAAACATGGCGGTGGTGATGGATATCCTTGAAAATACAGAAGAGTGTGCGTTGAAGGAGTTATTGACAAAGCAGAACTCATCTGATGAAACAGCACTATATATTGCTGCAGAATATGGTTATGTTGATTTGGTCAGGGAGATGATCAAGTACTATGATCTCGCTGACGCCGGAATCAAAGCGAGAAACGGGTTTGATGCGTTCCACATTGCTGCCAAACAAGGGGATATGGGTATGTCTATGGTCTACCATAAGACCCTTCGGTTATTTTTTCATTTTTCGTGTTATGTTGCTTTCGGTGGCAGATCAATGTTTTGGGTTTTTGGCAGATGTGTTGAATGTGCTTATGGAGGCTCATCCGGAATTGACCATGACGGTGGATCTATCAAACACCACGGCTTTGCACACAGCTGCGGCGCAAGGGCATATCGAGGTGGTGAACTTTCTGTTGGAAGCAGGAAGCAGCCTGGCAACCATTGCTAAAAGCAATGGCAAGACCGCGCTGCATTCTGCGGCGAGAAATGGTCATTTGGAGGTTCTGGTAGCGTTTTTGGACAAGGAGCCTGGTATCGCAACACGTGTGGATAAGAAGGGGCAAACGGCACTTCACATGGCGGCTAAGGGGCAGAATCTTGAGGTGGTGGAGCAGTTGATTAACGCAGATCCTTCTTTGATAAACATGGCGGATAACAAAGACAATACCGCATTGCATATAGCTACTCGGAAGGGTAGAGGGGAGGTAAACTGACCTTTTCCCTGACCACTATGAGTTTTCATGTTTTATTAGTTGAGTAGAATGCATCATAGCAATAAAGATTTGCTTTCAACAAAATTCTTAGCCTATAGAGTATGTTATGTTGGGATGCTCTCAGCTGCCTATGCATTGCTATAGCGCAATGGACCGCTAGATCTCGATCTTCTGGAAAAATAGTAGTCTTGTATAAGCTTACCTTCATTAAGTTTTGTAATTTGGGCATCTTCACTCTTTTTTGGGTGCATTTCCGGGTTGTCTCCCCACAATGTTACAAATTCTACCTTTGTTAGGTTTTATAGGTACGCTTCTTTTACCTTTGATTGGCTCATCGGATGAATTTATGACCCCCTTTACCAAATTACAGAGAGATTGTACGTTTCAATCTTACGAGCATAATGCTGGTTATATGTGTGCAGATTGTGAAGATGCTACTCGAACACAGTGAAACCAACACAAGGGCAGTAAACAAGTCTGCAGAAACTGCCCTTGACACTGCCGAGAAAACTGGGAACTCGGACATTAAAGCTTTTCTCCAAGAGCGCGGTGTCCAGAGTGCTAAAGAAATCAAGCCACAAGCAAGAAACCCAGCTCGAGAGCTGAAACAAACGGTGAGTGACATCAAGCACGAAGTCCACCACCAGCTAGAACACACTCGCCAAACCAGAAGACGCGTCCAAGGCATTGCCAAACGCCTTCACAAAATGCACTCGGAAGGCCTCAACAATGCCATAAACTCAAACACTGTCGTGGCTGTCCTCATTGCCACAGTCACCTTTGCAGCAATTTTCCAAATCCCTGGCCAATACGTTGATGACCCTGGAGACATTCCCAAGGGGCAGTCACTTGGCGAGGCAAACATTGCTCCCAAACTCGCCTTCATAATCTTCTTCATCTTCGACTCCATAGCGCTTTTCATTTCTCTTGCTGTCGTGGTGGTGCAAACTTCGGTGGTGGTAATCGAGAGCAAGGCGAAGAAGCAGATGATGGCGATCATCAACAAGCTGATGTGGTTGGCTTGCGTGCTTGTTTCCGTGGCATTTTTGGCGCTCTCTTTCGTTGTGGTGGGTGAACAGAAGTGGCTAGCAATTGGAGTAACAATCATAGGAACTGTAATCATGGCTGCAACTTTAGGGACTATGTGTTTCTGGGTAGTTAGGCATCGGATTGAGGCGAAAAACATGAGGAGCATTGGGAGAACATCGTTGGACAGCAGATCGCGGTCGTGGTCGTTGTCTGCAGTAATGTCTGAATCTGAGCTCCTCAACAATGACTATAAGAAGATGTATGCAATTTGAAACTGCTTCCACACACACACCTGCCACATTTTTTGGGTTCTTGTTTTCCCAGCATTGGGCCAAACAGGTGTTACTATTATAGAATTAACTTCAAAAATGTATATTCTCTAAGGAGTTGATCATATTTTTTTTTTTTTGGAACTATTATTGCCACTTCAAAATCTCATTCTGCGTTATATTTTTCTTTCTAAATATAGGAAGTTTGGAGTGCAAAATGAGAATGTTGAGTGCTAATAATGATTCTCTTTTTTTTCTCCTTCAGAAGTTTTTGGGTTTTTGGTCAATTACATCAGATAAAAATAGAAGTAGAGATGACAATTCAAACCGTTAAACTCGATAATCGTGGATAATGTCCGAATGGAATGGATTTGGGGATGAAAATCAGTTATATTTCGAACATGAGGAAAATTGAAATTTTACCCATTATGGTTTCAGATATTGTTATAGGGGTTTCCGATCTGTATCATTCTTCAAATCCGATCCGAATAATACAATTATATTCACCGAATTAATTACCTTGAGAATTACAAAAGTTGCATTTTTGTGAGAAAGTTCAAAAGTTTTGAATTAAAACCAATGAGAACTCAATGGTGCTTAAGGGAGAGATCAAACATCAACAAACATCATCAATGTATCTATTATATTATAATGAGAAAATTAATATCTATTATATTATAATGCGTCAACTAAACGAATATATATTTTTGTTATTAACGAAAATGAGTTCCGTTAACCGATGAGAAATCTGTTACCTGATGAGTATAGTTATGGATAATCTCCGATAGTTAATTTGCGGTTATAAATATGGTTAATTTTTATGGTTATTGGGATGGATATAATATTTTAGTCCCCAAATCGAATCGTTGCCACCCCTAAATAGGAACAATGTAACCACCACCCCTAGTGAATGGGGACAAATTTCAGGCCTATATTCAATACAACACGTTTTGAGTTTGACTCATAGCGCTAATGAATCACACAATGGTGGCCATAAGAGACTAAAATGCCTCTGTGAGTATTCCCCTTCTCAAAAAAAAAAAAAAAGATTGTCGTGACGAAACCACCACTGATCATTTTTTATTTTTTATTTTTTATTTTTTTTTTAAAGGAACAATGTGTCTAAATTAAGAGAATATTGGCATTCATGATTGACAAGAGGGGACAATCATAGTGAGACAATACATTTAATGTACCCTTTAGATATATTATCGTGCTGAGTTTACAATTTAGACATGTGATGATAATTATTATTAAGAATAAAAATATGTCGATGTTCAAACAATTTAAGTACTCCAACGTTTAGACTATGCGTTATTGATTACAGTGTTAATCACATTTCATGGGAAAGTTTTGATTCACATTTGGTCCAAATATAAAGGTTGGTGTCACTGTTATAAGATGACACGATGGTGGAGCCAATATGGAGCAATGACCGTTACCTACCCCAGTAACATATAAAATCCTTTTTTAAATTGGCACAAACAAAAACTATGTCGTTTGTGTTCTGTTTCACTTAAAAAAAAAGAAAGAAGAGAGTTTAGCATGCTAATTCTCAAACAAGCTGAAGACTTATCAAATACGCAAACACCTCCTCCACTCAAACTTCATATCTCCTAATTCAAAGCTTCTCCAGTGTTCATGTTCAGTCAAACACCTTAATTGCACATAGTTGTATCACGGAATCCCAATCATATCAGTATTTTTCTCATCTTGGGTTCATTGGGATTTTTAGGATGATTGTGTTGAGTGATTGATATGAACTAACTTTTTGCAGAAATAAAATTATAAATCGGCAATTATAAGTAAGAGTACGATCAATTTTTAGAAGCTTTTATATTATGACCTCATTGTTGTGAATTTTGGCTCTGACATGATAATTAACATGTCAATCGCTTATGAACATGAGATGATAAAGATCTAACCTTATCTAAGAAAAACATGCCGATTCCTAAACAATTCGTTATTTAGACCGAACTAATTATATTACATTTATAGAGCTTAGATTAACTTGATATTAAACTCTAAAAGCGTCTCATTTTTATATAAAAGAAAAACAATTAGCAATATGATCAGTAAACGTAATTTTACGATTGACATTCAACTCTAGACAGAAGCACAAACACTTTGATGAATAATTGAGAAATATCAGGAACCACATATGATAATGCAAATAGTCATTTGTCGAGGCGGCTGCCAAAATGGTCCCCTCTATTGTCCCCCAATTGCAAATAGGGGACAGTGGGATATTCTGTTGCAGGATGGTCCTCTAAATTCTTTTATTTATTTTCCTTTTCCGGATACCAAAAGAAACGATTATTATACAACATGGGCCTTCTAATGGGCTTCAAGCCCAATTTACAAAGACGCCCAATAGAATCCAGATTTTCCTGAGAAACGGATATTTTCCGGGAAGCCCAATGGAAACCCGTTTCAAAACGGGTATACGGGATCATTCGGGTCGAAACGTCGAACCAGAAGAAAAGCACAAGCAAAGGACCTGGCTCTCTGTCGTCGACTCAGGGACGGTGATATGGACGACGAATTGCTGGAACTGCAGAGGCAATTCGAGTTCGCACAGCAGGCGAAATCGAGCATCAGATTATCCGATCGAAACGTCGTCGAATTGGTCCAGAAGCTTCAGGAGCTGCATATCATCGACTTCGAGCTTCTCCACACCGTCACCGGCAAAGAATACATTACTCCCGTATACCTCTCTCTCTCTCTCTCTCTCTCTCTCTCTCTCTTTCTGTTTGTTTCTCGAGAAAATAGACGAGAAATTATCTAAAGAAACTTTCTTTACTTTTTTTTATTTCGGTCATCAAACACGGCATTTCGGTTTGAATTTCATCGCAATTCAAATTAATATTGTGTTTAATTATTAATTATCGTGTTATTGTTGTTATTTTATTCGATACGATATTTGCATTTGTAATTTGAGTACTGGGTGTGGTTTTTGGCTTAAAAGATTTGAATTTGATGATGGCGGTGGTGTGGTAATGATAGGATCAATTGAGGAATGAGATATCGGCGGAGGTCAGTAAACTAGGGCGTGTTTCGTTGATTGACCTGGCGGACGCTACCGGAGTTGATTTGTATCATGTTGAGAAGCAAGCTCAACATGTTGTTTCGGATGATCTGGGGCTTATGTTGATTCAAGGGGAAATAATATCGCAATCTTATTGGGATTCTGTCGCCGAAGAAGTCAATGACAGGCTTCAAGAGTGTAGCCAAATCGCTCTGGCAGAACTTGCCGCGCAGTTGCATGTCAGTTCGGAAACGGTGGCATCTGTGTTGGAGCCCCGCCTTGGGACTTTGGTAAATACTTTCCCTGGTTTTGAGTGATTTTGGAATTGAGGAAAGGAAAATTATGATATGGGTTGTTCTCTTGATTCAGGTGAAAGGTAGGCTTGAAGGTGGGCAATTGTATACACCTGCATATGTTGCGCGGGTTACTGCCATGGTTCGTGGTGCTGCCAGAGGTATCGCAGTTCCCACAAACTTATCATTGTTGTGGAGTTCTTTACAGCAGTTGCTGCAAGAAATGGATGGAGCGAGTGGAGTGGCTGTAGAAGGTTCTTTTTTCCAGTCCCTATTTAATGGGCTTGTAAAGGAAGGACAGCTTCTTGGATCACTTCGCGCAGGAGTTCATTGGACACCTAATGTATGTGTCATATTCTTGTTTCATTTGGTTTCGGTGCTTCGATTTCATTGCATATGATGACCGCAGTAAAAACTGCGTACTCTGATTAACATGGACTTCTGTAATGTTCCAGCACAAACTTGCAGAACCATTAGCTTTGTTATTACAGAATCACTTCCCATAGACTTTTTGGCATTCTATCAAAGAAACATATTTTCTTTAAAGCTGACTATATGTCTACATTATTTGTAAATTTTGTACAGGTCTTTGCCATTGCTCAAAAGGAATCAATTGATTCTTTCTTTTCACAGGTATGAAGCCCTTTTCTCCCTCCTATTTGTAAAAATGTGGTGTCCAAAAACCTTTAGATGCTTCCCGAACTTCAAATTTAACATGTACTCCTAATTGCATGCTCAGTTATATGTTTTAGTTTCAGCCTCTGATTTGGCCTTTTACTTTTCTTTTCAACAAGTGTAGTATACGCGGCATTTAGCACTATTTTTTGTATGTGTAGAGTGTCAAGATTACTGGTAGCTTCTCAGTTCAAGGCTTTGGACCTTTTCAATGAATTTGTGGTTTTGTGGTTACATAATTTTCTGGGAAACCAAAGTTCAATACATTTTGTGTGGTTTCGACCATTTCTTTTTGGTTTGAAATAGGGAAGAACATTCTTAGATGTTGATGATTCTTTCTTCTGACTTGTTCTTCAATTTCCTGCAGAATTCTTTCATTAACTATGATGTTCTGCACAAACTTAGAATTCCTCAGCCTATTCAGTTCTTGCAGGTATCTAATTGCTTTCATGTTGACGTTCTGATTTTGGAGCTTATAGGGTTTATATGTGAAGTCATTGCTTATTTCTCTTATTTTTTATGTAATTAAAATTTGTGGTTATGTACTTGAATTTAGTCCAGATATCCAGAAGGCATACCTCTGGTTACTACATTTGTTCACCCCTCAATGATTGAGATGCTTGATGCTGCTACGGAAGATGCTCTTGAACGTGATAGCTGGTAAACTTCTCTACTATTTTTATGAATACTTTACTTTTATATATGAGTTAATTTCATCACCTCTTAAAACTTTAGTACGAAAATTTATCACTTGACACTGTACCTTTTCCGTTTCTTACTCTTTGTGCCTCTAATTAGATAGCTTTCATGGGTGGGCAAAGTGGCCATCTTATTATAGTGATAGTGCTGTTTCTTTCTTTCGGGTTTGGAATTTTTTAGCTGAAGGCCATTTAATCTGTTGTTTCACTGAAATTCTTATAATTGAAATAGTACTTAAATTCATCAAGATATTTTTCGTGGAGTAGATAGATATAGAAAGCTGTTTTAACAATGTTCTTGGATGTGTTTCCATTATACTGTTATGTTAAGGTAGGCATTACATTTTTATTTCCTGATATGATTGGATGGAGCAATGCAGGATCGATTCTCTTTCTATACTGCCGATGTCCTTTGGGTCTCAAGATGCGTCTAAACTTTTGTCCCTTTGCCCTTCCATTCAGCAGGGTCTCAAGGTGCCTTTTTGATATCAAGTCTGCTCTTTTACTCATACACTTGATCTGTTAAACTCTTATGTGCATCATCTTTTGCAGTCTGATAAAGCAATAATATTCGGGGACTCGTATGTGTTTAGCAGTGGCTTTATCAAGGTATGTCCATTGAAGTATATATTAAAACTAGTTACTTTTAGGATCCAGGTCCCTGATAGGTATTTTTATTATCTAAGGTCTAATGGCTAAAACTCTTAAGTTGAGTCCAAGTAGGAAAGTAAAATGCTGACATATATTGCATACCCAAAAACAACAAAAGTTACAAACATGACATTGACATTTTTGCTATTCATAAAATCTATTCTGTTTTTCAGAAGCATGTTGTTTATTTGAGATCTATTGATCAAGACTATGATGATTATTGGATTTTACGAATGACAAATTTACAATGCAGAAAATCCATTGTGCATTTTATTTATCCAAAAAACAATGTCTGACTAGGGGCATCAGGCTAATTAAATACGATTTTAATCACAAGTTTGCACATTTGCACCTGGTGTTTTCATCAATGTTAAACTGAATTACTTGTGAACCATCAGCCATAAATCTCTTATACCCTCCCTGTACATTTACAATTTCTTGCCTGAAAAGTGATTATTGTTAGAAATATAAATGAATTTAATTTGCCAAAAAATGAGCAAGAACCTGGTTTTTATATTTACTGTAGAAGTAAAGCTGTGCGACTCGTGGACTTTCTGACTTCTAGAGGTCTTCTTTGTGACTTTAAAGCATTTCTACCCCTCTTTTTGGTTTATGAATTCTGATGCTTTGAGTATGTGTCCTCATGGCAGGATGTGTATGATCTCCTAGAGAAAGAAATGGAAACCTTTAGTGTTTCAGTTCCTTCCAGTACTGTGGTGTCATATGATTTGCGTGAGACAAAAATTGGTCATGACACAAGCAGGTCGACTGAGTCAAATGAAACTGTTAGTGACAGCAGCAGTAATAAACAGGCAACGGAGAAAGGATCAAAAAAGAAAAAAGGTAGAGGGGCTGGGAACATGATGACAGGGCCAGCTGAGAGTGAGCTGGACAACCAGGACAGTGTTCCTGTGAAATCTAAGAAAAACCAAAGGAAGGGCAAGAATATCTCTTCCGGGCAGGCCGCAGAGTCAAAAGCAGCTGCTAAGTTGGTGAAAATAAAAGAGGAAAATCTCAACGTCCCTTCAGAAGATTGGGTAATGAATAAGATTACAGCGCTAGTACCTGATTTTGAAGAACAAGGTCTGTTGATTCTGACTTCAGCTACTTTGTTCATTTAATCATTGAGACCTAATGCCATAGTTTCGAACCCAGTGTTGATAGAAGCAGTGGACTAATTTGATAGGTCTTGACGGTCCCCAAACGATTCTTGGACCTTTGGCACACTATTTGAGGCCTAAGTTAATCAACTCCTGGAAGGAGAGAAGAAAGGCATTGTTTACAGAAAATGCGGAGAGAATGAAGAACTTGCTTGATAATTTGCAAAAGAAACTTGATGAGGTAATAAACTCCTGCAAGGCTGCAACAACTATATTTTTTGTTCAATTCCTTGGTTCTTGCATTGGGATTCTATTGGAGTATAAGAGGCATCTTTTAGTAAGGTGCTTTTTGGAACCTTTTAATTTAGAATCTTCCATGTGCTAAACTGCCTTTTCTTCCGTGCAGTCTTTCTTAAATATGCAGCTTTATGAAAAGGCTTTAGATTTGTTTGAAGATGACCAATCAACCTCAGTAAGTTTTCCCTCTAGTGATGCGTATTAAATGGTTTCAGTTGGTGATACAATGGATTAAAGAAGGCTCATCTATGAATTATGATTGACAGGTCATTTTTCACCGGCATCTGTTAAGAACAACAGCTACTACTATTGCCGATATACTTCTTCACAATTTGGTAGCTTTTTTTCATTGTGATCTTGTCATGTTCATGGTCACAATATGTACATGTATACCCATATTAAATGGTCACCATATGCATGTAGCTGAGCTGTTTCACGGATTTTAAATGATGGATACCTATGATGTAGGACATGCACAACAAATTGAAGAATGGAGTTGAAGAAGAAGCAGAGCCTCAAATTTCAGAATCTATTTCCCTCAATGCGGGAGAGAGAACTTCCATTGTAGGAAATAATCTACTACCTGATGTTAATTTTGACATTTCCAGAGAGTAGTTTGTCATTTTCTTTCATAAATATGAAACCTGTCAATCACGTTATCCAATAAAAAAACTCAAGGTAAGCAAAAGTTTTATGGTCTTTGGTTTTTTGCAGGCCAAGAATTTTCCTGGATCTCTTTCAAACAAGGCTCTTGCTGTAGTTGAAGCATTGGAAGGAAAGGTCAGTTCTTATTTGGTAGAAACACGTTGACTTTTTGTTTCTTGGACCTATCTGGATCGATTAGTTACAAATCTTGTGCTGATTTTTCAGTTTAATGTTGGGTATATAATTATTTATTTCTATTTTATTGATAGATATTCCTTTATACAGTGATTTTCATTTTTATTAACAAGAGGTTGCATCCTTAGTGGATTCAGAACTTTGTTTCTGATTTCTAAACTCTTCTGGTTCTGCAGAGTTTGCATTCATTTTGTTATTATTATTTTGTATGTAAGTTAAGCACTCAACACCAGTTCAGTTTATAGATTGATATCTTAGTATCTGTTTCCATTTCTTTGTATGCAATGTTCAAGGAAGAGCTGATTATTTTTATCTCTGAAGGTTACCCATTATTAAATGAGGCAGTTGAAAGCTTGGAATGTTATTTTTTGCGGAAAGTTTTTGTTTAGTTGCAATTATTATAATTCGTATCTTTTCTTATCTGCGTGATACATCTTATATACTTTTGATGAAATCAAGACTTTGTATGTATTACACTGTTACTCAACTCCGTCAACTTACCACAATGACTTCACATGTTGAATGTTCTACATGGCAGCGGGTGGAAACATTCATGACTGCTCTAAGAGATATTGCAGAAGAGAGGTATTTGCATGCTTATTTATTTGTCTTTGTGATGGGTTCGTTGAAGCACTTATTTTTCTCTGAAGCTAATATAAACGTTTGGGTTTAAATTTTCTAGCGGCTTGCTCTTGAAAAAGCTTGACAAGAAATTGGAAAGAACGCTTCTGCATTCATATCAGAAGGTTTTGCTCTTGTATAAGGAATTGTCAAATCTATAATCCACAAATAGCTAGATGTGTAACTTGATCACATGGAGATGAAAATTTCCTTTTACAGTTTTCTATCTGTATCATTTTCAGGATTTGGTGTCTCAAGTTTCTGCTGAGACAGATCCAGTTCCTCTTTTGCCAAAAGTTGTTTCCTTGATTTACGTTCAGGTTTGTTAATTTTTGTTGCTACCAGATTCAGTACAATACATGCATTCATGCTTCGTGTTTCTTATCCAGTTTAGTAACATGAATTTTCATATGTAGGTTCACCATAAAGCTCTTCAAGCACCTGGAAGGGCCATCGCTGTTGCTGTTTCACGGCTGAAGGTACGCTTTTTATTTATGAAGGGAGCTTTCACTGCTAACTTCTCCTACAAGTTGTACATATTTGCAGTATGTCTAGCCAAGATGATTATCCTAGCAGTATAGTTCTGACAAGATATTACTATATATCTCCATTCTTTTCAATAAATTATAATACTTGATCCAGTTAGCAACTGGGAGAAAAAGAAAGAGACAAGATATGGTGGTTAATTTTGGATTTTATTTATTTTGGTGATGTGATTTGCTACACAAGATCTGTTGAGTAGTATGTTCCAATATTCAAGTCACCATAGAAACTGAACTTAAGGAACTGAAAGCAAGGAATTGTACCCTTACTAGAAGAGTTCCTACGATTAATTTTTTTTTCTTTTTCATTTGAATAAAAGGGTACAGTAGTAAACATAAACAGTCATCCTGCCCTTTTTTCTTGTACATCCGATTAAAGGAAACTTCCTATCTTCACTCGTAAACAAAAGACATC
The DNA here is from genome assembly GCA_035220775.1 of Malus fusca. NCBI lineage: Eukaryota > Viridiplantae > Streptophyta > Magnoliopsida > Rosales > Rosaceae > Malus > Malus fusca. The sequence continues at coordinate 9,130,859 of CM069069.1, forward strand.
ACGTCTCCCTATCCTGTCTTATTTTCCTCAATAGAAATCATCATCTCATTTTTTTTCCGTATTGAACGCCCAATCAATGTATAAGGACACATTAGCTGCTCTGCTAATTGCTTCAGAGAGAACGTTGCTGGTACTTTGCTATTACTGAGCTCCAACGATGCTCTGGCTCCCTGTATTTGTGTGCATATTGTTTCCAGTATTCTGTTCCTATTAACAACACAACTTTTTTCAGGATAAACTGGATGAATCAGCCTTCAAGATCCTGACAGATTATCAAACTGCAACAGTGACACTGTTAACTTTAATATCTGCTGCAAGTGTAGAGGTGAGCAATTATTTTGCGGTTTTCTAGTCAGACACTTGGTGTGTGCAATGATAACAATTGATCCATAAATTTTCATCCCGGAGCCAATATTTTATAGCGCTTAAAAAAGTTTTTCTTCAAGGGCAAGTGGCTTTCTACCACAGTGGTGGAGAGGAGTGTTGACCTTGAACCATGACGTGAGTTCGAACCCCATCGGCTCCCTAATCTAACAAATCTATCATTTGACAAAAAAAAAAAAAATCTTCAAGGAGTTCATAAATGGTAGAATATTGTATCATCCGATAAAATGTGCAGCTTTACCCTTAAATTTTCAAAATTTCTTTACTGTCTCGTTGAAGTATTAATTAATCCTATGCTAGTAGTCGGACTCATTACTTAATTTAATGTCTGTTTGCATCAGGAAGAAGATTGTTCATCTGATAGACTTTTGAACAGAAGGGAGCTTTTGGAGACTCAAATGCCTGCACTCAAAGGCCTGGTCTTACGCACCTCACAATCCTGACTCTGACTTGAAATCTTGTTTCCGAAAGTGAAATGAACCTCTGAAAACACAGTGGAATGCTTCAAATTAGAGATTGGCGTTCATATTTTAGTGTTTAAATATCATTACTACATCTATATCTTGTAAAAAAGAAAGATTATTAAGAAAGGCTTAGAAATTAGTAGATCCCTTGTGGGGGTCAGTCTTGAATTTGTTATGGTTGCTACTTCAGTAACATTAAAGAACTGAGAAATTTTATGTTCTGAATACAAATGGCACGCCCGGACCGGGCTTCGGTGGAAAGTAACCCCACGTCTGGAAGATATTTTTCAATATTTTTGGAACACAAAGTGATACACTAGAATACAAGTAGTGAGACATTTATGTTAAAAATTTAACAACTTACAAAATAAAACTTCCCCTCATTTATATAATGACACGTGATATACCACCTGTGTTTCAAGTACATTTGGCATTGTGTTGAGAATATTAAAAATGATGATGATGCTTGAGAAATTTTTTTGTGATCCATTTCTTACTAATTTAGTCGCAATCGCTAACAAACAATCCACTGGCCCTCAGCTTGTTATTTGGACAGGTTGCTGGGCAAAAACCACTCCGGTGGACTCGCTCTCACCCAAACAAAGACGGAAAACAAATGAAAGGGCCAATAATAATATAAGACTTTTTATTTTATTTTTTATTATTGGTTGAGGAAATTAAATAATAGTGCATAGCAACATAACACGTAACACGATGTAGAAAATAAATTAAATCATTGCAATAATAAATATGTAGTGGGTAACTTCAACAAGGCATAGTAGTAATCATGTTTTTTTGGGTAAAAAACGGTTTACTACCCTCATGTTTCATGATTTTCAACATTTAGTACATCAAGTTTTTTTCGTCTCAGAGTCATACCTAAAGTGTAAATTTTGGGACAGTCTCATACATCCGTTAGTCAAACTGTTAAATGTGCCGTTAATTGTGACGTGGCGCCCATGTGGACAATGACTGGGCGCTACGTGTCAGCCACGTTTTTTTTTTCTTCTTCTTTCTTCCTCCGACTGCAACTTTTTTTGTTTCTTCCTCCTTCTCCTTCTTCCTCCCTCCTTCTTCCTTCCCATTCTTCTCCTTCTTCCTTCTCCCTTATCCTTCTCCTTCTTCCTCCGAATTTGGGGAAGTTTTTTTTTTTTTTTTTTTTTTTTCCTTCTTCCTCCTCCTTCCTCCTTCTTCCTTCCTCTTCTTCTTCTTCTTCTTCCTCCGAATCTGCCCAGATTCGGTTTTTTTTTTTTTTTTTTTTTTCCTTCCTTCTCCTTCTCCTTCTTCCTTCCTCCTTCCTCCTTCCTTCTTCCTTCCCCTTCTTCTCCTTCTTCCTTCTTCTTCCTCCGAATTTGGGGAAGATGAAGGTTTTTTTTTTTTTTTTTTTTTTTGGAGGAAGATGAAGAAGAAGGAAGAAGGAAGAAGGAAGAAGGAGAAGAAGGTGAAGGAAGAAGGAGAAGAAGAAGGAAGAAGAAGGAGGAAGATGAAGAAAGAAGAGGAAGAAAGAAGTTGCAGTCGGAGGAAGAAGAAGAAGAAGAAGAAAAAAAAAAAGCCGAATCTGGGCAGATTCGGTGGAAGAAGAAGAAGAAGAAGATGAAGAGGAAGGAAGAAGGAGGAAGAAGGAGAAAGAAAAAAAAAAAAAAAACTTCCCCTGATTTGGAGGAAGAAGAAGAAGAAGAAGAAGGAGAAGGAGAAGAAAGAAGAAAAAAGAAAAAAAAAAAAAAAAAAAAACTTCCCCAGATTCGGAGAAGGGAGAAGGGAGAAGGGAGAAGGAAGAAGAAGGGGAAGGAAGAAGGAGGGGGAGGAAGAAAAAAAAAAAAAACGTGGCTGACACGTGGCGCCCAGTCATTGTCCACATGAGCGCCACGTCACAATTAACGGCACATTTAACAGTTTGACTAACGGATGTATGAGACTGTCCCAAAATTTACACTTTAGGTATGACTCTGAGATGAAAAAAACTTGATGTACTAAATGTTGAAAACCATGAAACATGAGGGTAGTAAACAGTCTTTTACCCTATTTTTTTTTTAACATAAGTACAATATCCATTAATAATATAGATTAAGAATGCAACATCCAATAAAGATTAAGAATGCAATTTGGTTTAAAAGAACATATGTCATCACACTTCATGTTAAATAAAATATGTATATGCTATGGGATGGCAAGGTTCAAAGTTTTCATTTGATAATGGATAAAAGTGGCGTTTGCATTTCTTTTGGTTCAGGCTTTGACATTTTTTTTGGTTGAAGTTTGAATTGTGATTGATAGTGATTTATCAAATTGACTTTTAACTGGTGTTGATGCCATTTGATTTAATTTTAAAAAATTCTTTAAATATAAAGTAGAATTGAGTTTGAATATAAAAGGGAAAATAATGAAAAATATTTTAAAACTTTAAATCTTAACCAAATACGCTTTAATAATTTTATTTAATAATTAGGACAATTAACAGAATATCTTATTTATTAGACTGAGTCATAAGGTCATAAATAATACTTGACTATAACTTGGCCAATTAACAGAATATCTTATTTATAATCGAAACTGTTATAACTATAAGCACAATAGTTTGTGAAAAAGTCAAGTGTTTATGAGAAAAAGTCAAAACTGTTATAACTATAACTTGGCAACCAGTTATCAATAAATTATAACATTTGATCCAGTTAGCAACTGGGAGAATAAGAAAGAGACAAGATATGGTTGTTAATTTTGATTTTTATATCTTTTGGTGAATGAGATTTACTACTCAAGATCTGTTTAGTAGTATGTTCCAATATTCAAGTCACCATAGAAACTAAACTTTTTAAAGTGAATTTACACTATGTTTGGATGAGGGAGATAACTTGAAATTTAGATAAAAATCAGAATTTTTAAATTGACATGCATCAATTCACTTGTTTGGATTCCTAAATATAGAAATTTAGAATTTTCGCGTGGAAAAGAAAAACTTGAAATTTAAGACCTCCTATTCCTAGTTTAAATTCAATGTAAATAGATGTCATTTTCCAATTTTTACGATTAAGACTTTAAAAATAATGAATTTCATATCCAATTCCATTGTTTTGTTAGGTTAATCAAATAAGGAAATTTACAAATTCTAGAAAATAAAACTCGTCATTTCATTTTCCGTTATTTTAAAATTATTTAGTAAACTTAATTTTCTTCATCCAAACATGGTGTTAAGGAACGGAACGCCTGGAATTCTACCCTTACTAGAAGAGTTCCTACGATTAATTTCTCAATTGAATAAAAGGGTACAGTGGTAAACATAAATAGTCTTGTCGCCTTTTTTTCTTGTACATCCGATTAAAGGAAAACTTCCTATCTTCTCTCTTAAACAAAAGACAGTACATATCCTATCCACCGTCTTATTTTCCTCAATAGAAGTATCATCTCATTTCGTTTCCGTATTGAACGCCCAATCAATGTACAAGGACACATTAGTTGCTCTGCTAATTGCTTCAGAGAGAACGTTGTTGGTACTTTGCTATCGGAGCATCTACACTAGTTGGTGAAGGGCAACGGCAATTAGAGGGTAAGGGCAATAAAATTGCGTTTACTTTTCACTCTAAACAGTAATTGCCCTTGTGCAAGTTCACCAGTTTGGGAGGAGGAAGAGCAATGGCAAAGGCAATTACTATTGACAAATATTTGTTTTAATTTTAATGAATGTGGGCGTTATAATTCCAATAAATAATTTCAAATACAAAGGAAAGTCATTGCATTACAACAAACATAATTAATTTTTAAGATAAAATCAGTGTGGCTCAATCCGTCTTTTCTTGGAATGTGTGGAACTTCCTCATCTTCCAAGGAAAACCTTCTTCTCATGATGCAATTTTTTCACTTAAAAAACATTTTGAAATTAGGAGATTCACTGTCGAGGCGTCAGGACATGAATGTTGATTCAACTGTCTTTCTCTCGCCTTTGCTTCATTTCTAGCCTTGTTTTGCTCATATGTTAACCTGTCTCGTTCCATATTCAATGAATGTTGGCGAGCCAATTCATCAACGATTTTTGAATAATCATTACTCGAAGAACTCCATCTTGCAGCTTTTTTCTTAGCAACCTTCTTACCAATAGGCCTTGTTGTTTCTTCAGTTTGTGTGGCCGGTTCAATAGGGGTCGCCAATGGTATCTCAAATGGGGTATCCAATGATGACTCCTCAATAGTTGATTCGTGCAATGGAATCTCATTCAACTGAATTTGTGGACCAATAGGTTCATTAGTACGTCTATATGTTGTAAAAATTGGACTAAAACGCCCTTGAAACAAAAAATAAATAAATAAGACTAAAATTAATACATCAAAATTCGTCACAAAAAAAAAGAGTTTTATATATAGAGACAAAAAAATTTATTATATTTCAAGGAACATTACTAGTTTTTAAATATGTCAAGGAGACATAAAAGTATAAAAATAATTAAAGCCTAGCCCAAAAACATGAAAACGATATTTTAAAATACCAATCATATCCCTAAGATTTTAGACTTTTAATAGAACCCAACCCTCACAACTCTAACAAAATTAATATGTGTCATAAGCTCAACCTATCTTTGATTATTTCTGCAGAATCAGTTTTGAAACTATATGTAGAATAAGTTTGCATCATTTATTACTATAATCAATTCAATCAATCTTTGACTATTTGTGTAGAATCAGTTCAACCAATATTCGACTATTTTTGCAAAATCAGTTCAACCCGTTCTCGACCATTTTTGCAGAATCAGTTCAACCCGCCTTCGACTATTTTTGCTGAATTAGTTCAACCCGTCTTCGACAATTTTTGCATAATTAGTTCAACTCATCCTCGACCATTTGCAGAATCAGTACAACCCGTATTTGACTATTTTTTTTCAGAATCAGTTCAACTTGTCCTTAATCATTTTTGCAAAATCAGTTTAACTCGTCATCGACCATTTTTTGCATAATTAGTTCAGCTTGTCTTCGACCATTTTTGCAAAATCAGTTCAACCTATCATCGACCATTTGCATAATCAGTTCAACCCGTCTTCGACTATTTTTGCATAATTAGTTCAACCCGTCCTTGATCATTTTTGTAAAATCAGTTCAACATATCCTCAACGATTTTTGCATAATCAGTTCAACCCGTCATCGACCCTTTGCAAAATCAGTTCAACCCGTTTTTGACCTTTTTTGCAGAATTAGTTTAATCTGTCATCGATCGTTTTTGTAGAATCAGTTCAATCTGTCCTTGATCATCTGCAGAATCAGTTAAACCCGTCCTCAACCATTTGCATAATCAGTTCAACTTGCCTTCGACAATTTTTGCAAAATCAATTCAAACCATCTTCGACTATTTTTGCATAATCAATTTCAAATACATGTAAAATCAATTTTGTATACTTTTTTTATTTAAAAAAAAATATGCAACTTAATTGACTTTAATACTTTTTAAAAAAATATGCAACTTTCTTACTCATGCGAGGGAGGTGAGAGTTACGGAAGAATCGAGAACATCGTGGAGCACGAAATTGAACCAATTTTATATATTTTATAATAGAACCAATTTGTATAGTTTTAGAAGAATTAGTAAATGGGGAAGCCTATTTTGTGTTGGGTTGGGTTATATTGATTCTTACTTGGTATTTATAAGTTCTAAGGAATTTACCTTTTTATCAATCATATTAAGTTCAAAGTTAAGTAACACCCTCCTTCAAATTAAATTAATCACTGTATATTAATTTAATTTCCCTTATGCAGACTCCACCATGTGTTCAATCCTTTGAGAGTTCATTAAACGATGTCTAAATGTATAAGGATATAAGATTGACGTTTGTTTTGTAATTTGGTTTTTTTTTTACTTGGATCAATTTTTTTTTATCCTTTTAAAAAGTTTGAGAGCATGTTTGATGTACCTGACGAAACAAATAAATTTGAAATAGGTTTTCCAAAGTCTCTTTCCCAAGTGTAAATAGAATTGTTTTAGTTTTGGTACTAGCCAACCTCAACTAATGATGAGAAACTCCTTTTTGCGGCAAAAAGGTGTAGATGCCCAACCTGCACATAATACATAGTCTCTTTCAACCCCGAGAAATAAGGCGCCTAGGTGGCACGAACAACTCCAATACTTGAGAGAGAAATGTGAAAAGATACAAAAAATAAAGAGTATTTTCGTGAGTTAAACTTCAGAGAAAACAAAGCAAATGATGTCATCTTCACATTTATTATTGTTTGTCTCTCATTGAAATGGTTAAAAAGTGTTGTCTCAATATAAAATTAGGTATTAAAAGTATACTCTATGTGTAATTGTTTGTCTTTCATTTAAAATTTTAAATTAGTCCGACGGTGGATTAATTAATAACCTTATACTATTCCTGTTATACCCTAACAAAATGATAATCTCGATTAAAAAAACAAAGTTTCACGCGTGAAACCCTTCTATCTTCTTCTCCTACCTATCTCTCTTCTCTCTATCCCTCTCTCCCTTCTTCCCCCCCCTCTCCATCTAGCTTTTTGTGTGAGTAGCAGTGCATATATTAGTATATTAAGATTAAGAATAGTATTTGGCTAAACAAGGAAAGATCACCTCATTATTATCAGATTTCTTGTCAGGTTTCAATGAGAACAAAACCCTTGATGTGCTCAACAGCAAACGCAGAAACAGTCTGTAGTTTGGGACCTAGTGATTGGAAGTCAACAAACATTTGCATCATACAGAAGGCTGAATGCCTCTCGAGTCCAACCAACTGCCCAAAACATTTGACGCGTAGGGGGGAGAAGATGGAAGGGGAAGGGAGAGAGAGAGAGAGGATGAAAGGGACAGAGATGGGTAGGGGAGAGAGGGGATTGAGATGATTTGTTTGGGTGTAACAAGAATAATATTAAATTTATTGATTAATCGACTATCAAATTAATTTAAAAGTTTAAATAAAAAAGAATCTCACAAACCCCGAAAATGAGAACCTTAGATGAACATTACTCAATCTAAGTTTAGCGGGAATTTGAACAATAACTAAAAAAACTGTTTTTGTCCACGATTCAAGCAAGAATAATGGTGAGTGTGTAACTTTTCGTTCCCATTTGGGCACTAAGTTTTCTTTCCTCTTCAAATTTACGATTTTGATTTCCGTTTTCTCCCTCCCTCTCCCTTTTTTTTCTTTCTTTTCTTGAATGTTGGATTGGATTTGTATTCCACGTTGGTGTTTGCCACACTCATATGCAGGCTGCAGATTTCTATTTTCGAGTTTGAATATAACATTATTTTATGGCTAGTCGTATGAGGATATGGTAGTTGGAAGATAGTACATGTGATAAAAAATTAGGATTTAAGCCTATGTGATGAAGTCTATTAGGATTTAGGCCCATGTGAGCCTCATGTGCTAACAATTAACGAAGAGTTGATGAAATTTTTAATTTTTGGTCTAAATTCTAACCGACTTCACCACATTGGCTTAAATCCTAAGTTTTTTTACTTCATGAGCTATTTTCCAACTACACTATTACTACCGAACTATTAATCTAATTAAACATTATTTTATTTTTTTATCATAAATTGGTGATTCCGATGACTTTTTGTAATTCATTCCTTACTAATTTAGTCACTATCACTTACGACTTGACAATCCATCACCCAGACAAGGACTAGAAAAGAAATGAAAGCGTTGAGCCAAGTATGGAGTAGAGTTTGTGGCCAATATTCTATAGCACTTAAAAGAGTTCTTCTTCAAGGGTAAGTGGCCCTCTACCGCAGTGGTAGAGAGGAGTGTTGACCTTTGCACCATAGCGTGATTTCGAACGCTTCTTAATCTAACAAATTTATCGTTTGACCAAAAAAAAAAAAAATCTTCAAGGAGTTCGTAAGTGGTAGAATATTGTATCATCCGATAAAATGTACAACTTTACCCTTAAATTTTCAAAATTTCTTTACTGTCTCGTTGAAGTATTAATTAATCTTATGCTAGTAGTCGGACTCATTACTTAATTTAATGTACGCAATCTCTGTTTGCATCAGGAAGAAGATTGTTCATCTGATAGACTTTTGAACAGAAGGGAGCTTTTGGAGACTCAAATGCCAGCACTCAAAGGCCTGGTCTTACGCACCTCACAATCCTGACTCTGACTTAAAATCTTGTTTCCGAAAGTGAAATGAACCTCTGAAAACACAGTGGAATGCTTCAAATTAGAGATTAGCGTTCGTATTTTAGTGTTTAAATATCATTACTACATCTATATCTTGTAAAAAAGAAAGATTATTAAGAAAGGCTTGGAAATTAGTAGATCCCTTGTGGGGGTCAGTCTTGAATTTGTTATGGATGCTACTTCAGTTTTGGTATGATTTAACAGTAAAGAACTGAGAAATTTTATGTTCTGAATACACATGGCACGCCTGGACCGGGCTTCGGTGGAAAGTAACCCCACGTTTGGAAGAGATTTTTCAATATTTTCGGAACACAAAGTGATACACTAGAATACAAGTAGTGAAACACTTATGTTAAAAATTTAACAACTTACAAAATAAAACTTCTCCACTTATACAATGACACGTGATATACCACCTGTGTTTCAGGTACATTTGGCGTTGTGTTGAGAATATTAAAAATGATGATGATGCTGTTAGATGAAGTCTGTTGAAAAGCTTATGAGAAGATTATTCTAATGGCTTAAATGGCTTATTCTAATGGGAGCCATTTTCTTCTGTCGAAGATGCTCCACTCACAGTGCATCGTGGACAGCAAGGGTCTTCACATGGACTGCAGCATTGTGGACAGCAAAGATGCCTCTTCCAATATATTTCTTTATTGCATGCGTGTGTAATATGTTGTATATAAATATCTGCTGCTATTGCAGCAGCAGCAAACATATAGAAATATTCAATCCATTTCTGATATGGTATCTAGAGCTTTTTTTGTCTAACGACAAAGATCCTAGTTTCCTATCCTTCCCATCCTCGCTTCCATGGCTGAAAACAATGTTTCCGCTAGTTCATCCACCATCACAAACAACTCTTTTCATCCGTTTTCCACTGTTGTTAATATCAAACTTGATAGAACCAACTACCCACTGTGGTTGGCTCAAATACTTCCTATCCTAAAAAGTAGGGACCTGATGGGATATGTTGATGGCACGCTGGTGTGTCCTCCAAAGACTGTGACTGGTGCAACCACTCTGAACCCAGCGTACACTGCCTGGGTACAACAGGATCAAATGATCCTCAGTTGGATAAATGGTTCTCTAACTGCCTCTGTCTTGTCTGTGGTGGCAAGCAAACGAACTGCTCGAGCAACCTGGGAAGCTCTTGAGCAAATGTATGCCTCTACTTCTCAAAAAAGAATTTTGTTTTTGAGAAATGAGTTGTTGCAGACCAAGAAAGGTGATCTATCTGTGGCGGATTACCTGGATCGCATGAATGCGATAACTGATAACCTTGCCCTAGCTGGGCATCCTGTGAGTGATGATGAGCTCGTGCAGATTGTGTTGAACAATCTTGGACCGGCCTTTGAGATGACAGTAAGTGTTGCACAAGCTCGTGATAATCCTATCACGTATCCCACTCTTGAAGCACTCCTGCTCACAACTGAAAGAAGAATGGCGGACCAAACTGTCCCTTTGGTGGAAGGTGCTACTGTCAATGCCTTCATTGCGTCTAGAGGCCGTGGTGGAGGACGCTCTCGTGGAAATGGACGAGGCACCTCTCCATCCACTCGTGGTGCTCAAAGAAGCTACAACCCACGCAATAATAATTATCAGCGCAATCATTCAGGTAATATTGAACGATCGGCTTCATATGGTGATCGCATTGTTTGCCAAATCTGCGGCAAACCTGGACATCCCGCTCTTGACTGCTACCACCGCATGAATACTGCTTTTGAAGGCCGAATCCCTGCCCAACGTCTCTCGGCAATGACGTCCTCCACCATCCCCATCAACAAGCAGCAAAATGGAACTTGGCTCCTGGACACAGGTGCCAACGCACATATTACTCCAGACCTTCAGAATTTGGTCAATCCTAAAAACTATACTGGTAAAGATGGTGTGGGAGGTATAGGTAATACTTCTGGAATTTCTATTGCACATTGTGGTTCAACTCAACTTAATACTACTGCTTGCTCATTTGCTTTACAAGATATCCTTCATTGCCCTACTGCTTCTACCAATATCATCTCCGCCCATAGGTTCACCTTAGACAATGACTGTTATTTACTAATCTTTCCACATTTTTTCCTTGTTAAGGACCTCAAGACACAGAAGACGCTTTTCCGAGGGAGATGTGAGAATGGGTTATACCCATTTCCAAATGGCAGTGGTCACCTCAAGTATCCAGTTTCTGCGTTTGTGGGCGTTAGGGTGTCTGTTCAAAAGTGGCATGCTCGTCTTGGTCACCCTGCCAAACCAATAATCAAGTTTTTAATTTCAAATAAATTTGTACCAATTCATGGTACATCTAATGTCATCTTTTGTGAGTCATGTCATTTAGGAAAGAGTACTAGGTTACCTTTCAGTAAGTCTGAGTCGGTCTCTCAATTTCCTTTGCAACTTTTACATTCTGATGTGTGGTGTTCTCCAATTATTTCTAATGAAGGTTTTCGTTATTACCTGTTGTTTGTGGATGATTATTCCCGATATTCTTGGATCTTTCCCATGAAACAAAAATCTGAAGTTTTTGACATATTTGTAAAGTTTAAAGTTAAGGTTGAAAAGATGTTTAATTGTTCAATTAAAACCCTTCAATGTGATGAAGGTGGTGAATATAAAAGTCATGCCTTTCAAAATTTTCTTGGCGTTCATGGAATTTCTCAACGTTTTTCTTGTCCAAAACATCCTGAACAAAATGGATTGGCAGAGCGGAAACACCGACACATTGTCGAAACCAGTATTGTTATGCTTTCTCAATCTCATATGTCTAATAAGTTTTGGTTTGATGCATGCTTAACTGCTACATACTTGATAAACCGTCTGCCAACTCGTGTACTATCAAACTGTTGACCCTAAAAACTACAAAGCCTACGTGGCGCGCATGCCGAGTAATCTAAAAGCTAACTACGTCCTTCGGTGAATGCGGGCGTGCCAACTCGTCGGCCGAGCTCGGCCGAGGAGTAAATTTGTTGATGTCGCGTTGGGTCGCGCTACTGACTTCTGCGTCTTGCGATTGCGGCCGAGAAAGGAACACGTCTCGGCCTCCTGGATTCTCAAACCTGAAGACAAGGTTACTATTATCACGAAGCTCACAAATCGAATTCGGCTTTCAATGTGCCGAATGTAATAACTGTAACACCTCACTTCGTCGAGAAGACTAATGAGATGACCTCGACCAAAAAGGATTTAGAAACCCTTCTCGACCGAGACTTGGATAGACAATTGACCGTGCCCGCCGCAGTGCTGTTGATGCCAACGGAAGGTACTGCGAGTTCGGCCAATTCTACGGTGACAGAGCTATCTATGCCGACTTAAGATATCACCGGTTGCTTTCACAGTGCTGTTGATGCCAACGGAAGATGTGTCAGCGAAAAAGAAAAAGAAAAAGAAAAAGTTCTCAAGTTGTTGAGGATTTGCGCAGGGCAATTTTGTATTGATTTTGTGGGGCTCTTTCAGTCGCAGAGCATCTTGTATTTATAACATTTTGTACTTGCTTGGCACGGCTAGATAACTATGTAAAGTCCGACTGCAACTCTGACTCTGTAAAATTGATTCGTGCGAAATGCCAAAGCCTATCTTCCAGCTTTTGTGACTTTTCAAACCCCATAAAAGTCTATCCAAATAAAAGTCATAACCTAGCTTACCTAGACTCCTTGTCTTATCCATCATGTATATTTCCCCTGACAAAGCCCACATGCATGCATGATGATCCCTTCATCAACTTAAACTCTAAAAAACAATTGATGGAATTCATCATCATATCTCAAAACAAGGCTACGTGCTTCAACCTTGTCCATGAATCCAAAGTCCATTTGAATTGTTCCATCCACATCGAACATATCACATATTTAGTTTAAATATCCTAGTGACTATTAAGAGATAATATTATGATTAAAACCACAATATTATTCCTCAATACTAACTAAAAATATTTTAATCACTTTATCATCCACCAGCCTAAAATCCTGCTCATTCAAGGGTCTCGATTGCACGGGCCGATGGTGTAAAATCGGGTCCAAACATTGCCCCCCAGTTTCCTTGAGCTTCGACTCGTAAGCCGAATGATTAAGGAAATTAATTGTTCGTGACCAACAAGATCCCGTCGTATCCTCGAAAAAGAAACTTTGTTCCTCGGCAATAACATGTATGTTCTGCTAATGCTGCAGCCTTCCTCGACTGTCACAACTCCATACCACGCTCGGCAACTTTGCCAGAAGGTCGAGAAGGAGAATAACTGGGATCGAGGATAAATGAGGCCGAGATCGAGAAAAACTGGGGTCGAGGCCGATAAGAATTGCTCATGGAGCTCGGCCTGCCTACATATATAAACCTGATTGTTGTCGGCCATGCAATTGACATATAATATACATATATATGTACCGAGAAGAAAGGGTGTCATATATATATATATATATATATATAAGTACTGATGTAAGGTGACTTCAACACCAAAGCTATATGCCGTACATATCTATATAAAAGTAGCCTGAAAAGTGGTCTGACTTTGACACCACACTCGGCCAAATTTCTTTTACTCGGCATTGTTATCTTCTGTCATGGACTTCTTGAGCCCTCACATCATCCTCTGGAGGACTCCACCTAAAAGCTGCCGCAACTCTCAACTGCCGAGGCCATGAAAAAATTTGGAGGTCGAGAAAAATTTAGGCCGAGGTGAAACAGACCATTCTTGACAGCTCGGCCTCGGCCTAGACAACCGAATTTTTTTTTTTTTTTTTTTTTTTTTTTTTTTCGGTCAATTCGGCCAAAAGCTGCTTATATATATGTACGTATATATGTATGTATATATGTTTCGGCCAAAATAGTCAAACAAGTGTATTCGACCAAAAAATTTTATTCGGCCAGAATGTTGTTGCCCCCTTATTTTCTTATGCATCGGCTTAATTAGCCAGATGATAATAAATTATTTTTCTTAAAAATAAAATGAAAATGGCCGAACTAATAAAGAGGAGGAGGCCAACGATGCTTTATTCCAAGCCAAGATCTTAGGCCGAATAAAGAATTTTCTCCGAATATTTTTAACTTAATGAAATATTTTTCATTTTCGGCCGCCGAATGTGTTGAACAATTATTATGCCCCCCGGGCATAATTTCGGCTTTTAATTCAAATAACTTGGCCGAACGAGATTTCTCCTTATCGACTGTATTGCCAATAATCATATCAATTGGCGTAGTTTCTCGGGCTAGGCCAATATCTCGGCCTCGTTCGTCACTGGAGCATTCTTTTGACGAATCTTTTTCCAAGTCAATTTTTGTATATAGCTTAGGGACTTGAATTTTTTCTTCTAGGCCTACTATATTTTCAGTCTCTACCGAAACAACAAGTGGCCTTTGTTCTTCGGCCAAATAATCAATTTTCTTAGGCCGAATATTGGTTGTGGCCGGAGTGGAGATTTGCCCCCCGGCCTCTTGCCTTTCAGGAATTCTTCTCAAACTCTCGAGAAGTTGTTTTTGCTCCTTTAAAAGGCGATAACACTCATCCCTTGAAGCCGGATCGAGATAGATCATGTGAACTTCGTAGTTTTAGCACTAGGTCTCACTGGGCGTGCCAAAATGTTGACCCTAAAAACTACAAAGCCTACGTGGCGCGCAGGCCGAGTAATCTAAAAGCTAACTACGTCCTTCGGTGAATGCGGGCGTGCCAACTCGTCGGCCGAGCTCGGCCGAGGAGTAAATTTGTTGATGTCGCGTTGGGTCGCGCTACTGACTTCTGCGTCTTGCGATTGCGGCCGAGAAAGGAACACGTCTCGGCCTCCTGGATTCTCAAACCTGAAGACAAGGTTACTATTATCACGAAGCTCACAAATCGAATTCGGCTTTCAATGTGCCGAATGTAATAACTGTAACACCTCACTTCGTCGAGAAGACTAATGAGATGACCTCGACCAAAAAGGATTTAGAAACCCTTCTCGACCGAGACTTGGATAGACAATTGACCGTGCCCGCCGCAGTGCTGTTGATGCCAACGGAATGTACTGCGAGTTCGGCCAATTCTACGGTGACAGAGCTATCTATGCCGACTTAAGATATCACCGGTTGCTTTCACAGTGCTGTTGATGCCAACGGAAGATGTGTCAGCGAAAAAGAAAAAGAAAAAGAAAAAGTTCTCAAGTTGTTGAGGATTTGCGCAGGGCAATTTTGTATTGATTTTGTGGGGCTCTTTCAGTCGCAGAGCATCTTGTATTTATAACATTTTGTACTTGCTTGGCACGGCTAGATAACTATGTAAAGTCCGACTGCAACTCTGACTCTGTAAAATTGATTCGTGCGAAATGCCAAAGCCTATCTTCCAGCTTTTGTGACTTTTCAAACCCCATAAAAGTCTATCTAAATAAAAGTCATAACCTAGCTTACCTAGACTCCTTGTCTTATCCATCATGTATATTTCCCCTGACAAAGCCCACATGCATGCATGATGATCCCTTCATCAACTTAAACTCTAAAAAACAATTGATGGAATTCATCATCATATCTCAAAACAAGGCTACGTGCTTCAACCTTGTCCATGAATCCAAAGTCCATTTGAATTGTTCCATCCACATCGAACATATCACATATTTAGTTTAAATATCCTAGTGACTATTAAGAGATAATATTATGATTAAAACCACAATATTATTCCTTAATACTAACTAAAAATATTTTAATCACTTTATCATCCACCAGCCTAAAATCCTGCTCATTCAAGGGTCTCGATTGCACGGGCCGATGGTGTAAAATCGGGTCCAAACACAAACATATCTCCTTTTGAGAAATTGTTTCAAAGAAAACCAAATTATGCCATGTTAAAAGTTTTTGGTTGTCGTTGTTTTCCTTGGTTAACACCATATAATCAAAATAAATTACAACAAAAATCCAAGTCATGTGTCTTTCTTGGGTATTCTCTTGATCATCAAGGATACAAATGTTTGGATCTGTCCACAAGACGAGTTTACTTGTCTCGCCATGTCCTATTCGATGAGGATTTTTTCCCTTTTAAGGGACTCACATCTCCTCCTGAAAGCGTTGCAGCACAAGGTAACAATCTTTTACCCCAATTATTATTTACTTTTCCCTTAACCACAACTGTTCCCGTGTGTCCTACTACACCCAATATCCATAGTGCCCAGTCATCTCTTGATACTTCCATCTCGCCACATATCTCTTCCTCTCCTGATCTAACATCTCCACCCCCAATACCATTACCATCTAACCATTCCTTAGGACCCACACTACAATCACATGAGCAAGTGTTAGTCAATTCACAATCTTTGCCAGCTAATGTGTCTAGTGATACTGGCCACTCTATGACTACACGTTCCAAGTCTGGAGTTGTCAAACCCAATCCAAAGTATGCTATGCATGTTACCATTAAAGATATTCCTGTTGAACCAACTTGCTTCAGTCAAGCAGTCAAGCATCATGAGTGGAGGGAAGCTATGGTGCAAGAATTTAATGCATTACAAAGGTGTGGCACGTGGAGTTTAGTTCCACATCAATCTGACATGAATGTACTGCCAAATAAATGGGTGTTCAAAATTAAGCGCAAAGCAGATGGCACTGTTGAGCGTCATAAAGCTCGGTTAGTGGCTAATGGTTTTCATCAGAAGGCTGGCGTGGATTACACTGAGACTTTCAGTCCTGTGGTTAAACACAACACCATTCGTTTTGTCTTAAGTCTTGCTGTGTCAAAGAAGTGGCCTGTACGCCAACTGGATGTATCAAATGCGTTCTTGCATGGCTACTTAAATGAACATGTTTACATGCGGCAACCATCAGGGTTCATTGACAAACAGTTTCCAAATCATGTTTGTAAGCTGCAACGTTCTATTTATGGTTTAAAACAAGCACCTAGGGCTTGGTTCTAACGCTTATCAGATTTCTTGCTTCAACTGGGCTTTGAGGAGTCCACATGTGATTACAGTTTGTTTGTGTTTAATCAACATGGTGTATATCTCATTCTTTTAATCTATGTCGATGACATTCTCCTCACAGGAAATAGTCCTCGCCAGATGGATCATTTGATTAAGAAACTTGGTAGTTTGTTTTCAATGAAGGATTTGGGACCACTAAGTTATTTCCTGGGTATTGAGGTCAAGTATAATGGTGATTTCATGCATCTCTGTCAGTCCAAATATGCTCTGGATCTACTGACTCGAACTAAATTCACAGACGCAAAGCCCATTTCCACTCCAGTGCCGTCTGGTCAGAAGTTGAGTGCCTATGCGGGAGATCCTTTTGCCAATCCAGAGATGTATCGTAGTGTTGTCGGGGCACTACAGTATCTTACGATAACTCGGCCTGATTTATCATACGCTGTGAATCAAGTGTGCCAGTTCATGCACTCTCCAAAAACAACGCACTGGATGGCTGTAAAGAGAATCCAACGGTATCTGAAGGCTACGTATAATCATGGGCTATTGTATAAACCAGGAACTGCGAAGTTGACAGCTTTTTCTGATGCAGATTATGCTGGCAACCCCGATACTCGTCACTCCACAGGTGGTTTCTGTGTTTATTTGGGTTCCAACCTTGTATCCTGGAGTTCAAAAAAGAAAAGACAGTATCGAGGTCGAGTGCAGAGGCAAAGTATCGGCAGTTAGCTTATACTGCAGCAGAGTTATCATGGTTAAGGTCTCTTTATAAAGATCTTCATCTCCATCTGGTTCAACCAACCATTTGGTGTGACAATGTTTCTTCAATTGCCCTTGCGTCCAATCCGGTTTTTCATTCGAGAACCAAGCATCTTGAGGTTGACTATCATTATGTTCGTGAGAAGGTTGTTCGTGGTCAGTTGTTGGTCAATTATGTGTGTTCCCAGGACCAACTTGCTGACATTTTCACTAAAGGATTGTCTTCGTCCAGATTTCAGTTCCTTATCTCCAAGCTCCCAGTTGTACCACCCCCTGTTAGCTTGCGGGGGGCTGTTAGATGAAGTCTGTTGAAAAGCTTATGAGAAGATTATTCTAATGGCTTAAATGGCTTATTCTAATGGGAGCCATTTTCTTCTGTCGAAGATGCTCCACTCACAGTGCATCGTGGACAGCAAGGGTCTTCACATGGACTGCAGCATTGTGGACAGCAAAGATGCCTCTTCCAATATATTTCTTTATTGCATGCGTGTGTAATATGTTGTATATAAATATCTGCTGCTATTGCAGCAGCAGCAAACATATAGAAATATTCAATCCATTTCTGATAGATGCTTGAGAATTTTTTTTGTAATTCATTTCTCACTAATTTAGTCGCATTCGCTTACAAACAATGCATCACCCAAACAAAGACTGGAAAACAAATGAAAGGGCCAATAATAATATAAGACTTTATTTTTATTTTTTATTATTGGTTGAGGAAATTAAATAATAGTACAGAGCAACATAGCCCGCAACACGGTGTAGAAAATAAATTAAATCATTGCAATAATAAATATGTAGTGGGTAAGTTCAACAACAAGGCATAGTAAATAATCATTTTTTTTAACATAAGTACAATATCCATTAATAATATAGATTAAGAATGCAACATCCAATAAAGATTAAGAATGCAATTTGGTTTAAAAGAGCATATCATTCATGGTCATCACACTTCATGTTAAATAAAATATGTATATGTTCTGGAATGGCAAGATTCAAAGTTTTCGTTTGATAACGGATAAAAGTGGCGTTTCTTTTGGTTGAGGCTTTGACATTTTTTGTGGTTGAAGTTTGAATTGTGATTGATAGTGATTTATCAAATTGAATTTTAGTTGGTGTTGACGCGATTTGATTTAACTTTAAAAAATTCTTTAAATATAAAGTAGAACTGACTTTGAATATAAAAAAGAAAATAATGAAAAATGTTTTAAAATTTTAAATCTTAACCAAACACACTTTAATAACTTCATTTAATAATTAAGACGAATAATAATAATAATAATAAAATATTAACAAAAACACAAATTAATCAATCGTTGGTCCCCACTTGGCTGGTTGGCTGCCTTATAGCCACGCACGCCAAAAAATGGGTTGTTGCCCTCCTTTCATTGAAGTGCAAGCCATTTTAATTAAATAAAATTAATAGGTTAGTTTTGGTTTGAAGAATCCTTTTCATTAGAATTCTCTAAATAAAATTGGACAACTCGAGCCTAACCTAAGTTAGGATTGGTTGACCATCCAATCTGCCCTCGAATTTCTTAGACTGAGGCATAAGGTCATGAATAATACTTAACTATAACTTGGCCAATTAACAAAATATCTTATTTATAATCGAAACTGTTATAACTATAAGCACAATATTTTGGGAAAAAGTCAAGTGTTTTTGAGAAAAAGTCAAAACTGTTATAGCTATAACCTGGCAACCAGTTATCAATAAATTATAACATTTGATCCAGTTAGCAACTGGGAGAATAAGAAAGTGACAAGATATGGTGGTTAATTTTGATTTTTATATATTTTGGTGAATGAGATTTTCTACTCAGGATCTGTTGAGTAGTATGTTCCAATATTCAAGTCACCATAGAAACTAAACCTCTTAAAGTGAACTTATACTATGTTTGGACGAGGGAGATAACTTGAAATTTAGATAAAAGTTAGAATTTCTAAATTGACATGCATCAATTTCCTTGTTTGGATTCATAAATATAGAAATTTAGAATTTCCACATGAAAAAGAAAAACTTGAAATTTAGGATCTTGTATTTCCCAGTTTAAATTCAATGTAAATAGATGTCATTTTCCAATTTTTACGATTAAGAGTTTAAAAATAACGAATTTTATATCTAATTCCATTGTTCTGTTAGGTTAATCAAATAAAAAAATTTACAAATTCTAAAAAATAAAACTCGTCATTTCATTTTCCGTTATTTTACGATTAATTTCTCATTTGAATAAAAGGGTACAGTGGTAAACATAAATAGTCATCTCGCCTTTTTTTCTTGTACATCCGATTAAAGGAAAACTTCCTGTCTTCTCTCTTTAAACAAAAGAGAGTACATATCCTATCCACTGTCTTATTTTCCTCAATAGAAGTATCATCTCATTTCGTTTCCGTATTGAACGCCCAATCAATGTATAAGGACACATTAGTTGCTCTGCTAATTGCTTCAGAGAGAACATTGTTGGTACTTTGCTATTGGAGCATCTACACTAGTTAGTGAAGGGCAACGGTAATTAGAGGGTAAGGGCAATAAAATTGTGCTTACTTTTCACTCTAAACAGTAATTGTCCTTGTGCAAGTTCACCAGTTTGGGAGGAGGAAGAGCAATGGCAAAGACAATTAATATTGACAAATATTTCTTTTAATTTTTAATGAATGTGGGCGTTATAATTCCAATAAATAATTTCAAATACAAAGGAAAGTCATTGCATTACAACAAACATAATTAATTTTTAAGATAAAATAAAATCAGTGTGGCTCAATCCGTTTTTTCTTGGAATTTGTGGAACTTCCTCATCTTCCAAGTAAAACCTTCTTCTCATGATGCGATTTTTTCACTTCAAAAACATTTTGAAATTAGGAGATTCACCGTCGAGGCGTCAAGATATGATCTCCCGATCCTTGTCCTCTTGCCTTTCTTGCTGAGTCAACTGTCTTTCTCTCGCCTTTGCTTCATCTCTAGCCTTGTTTTGCTCATATGTTAACCTGTCTCGTTCCATATTCAATGAATGTTGGCGAGCCAATTCATCAACGATTTTTTAATAATCTTTACTCGAAGAATTCCCTCTTGCAGTTTTTTCTTAGCAACCTTCTTACCAATAAGCCTCGTTGTTTCTTTAGTTTGTGTGGCCGGTTCAATAGGGGTCGCCAACGGTGTCTCAAATGGTGGGGTCTCCAATGGCGACTCCTCAATAGTTGATTCGTGCAATGGAATCTCATTCAACAGAATTTGTGGACCAATAGGTTCATTAGTACGTCTATATCTTGTAAAAATGATTATTAAGAAAGGCATAGAAATTAGTAAATCGCTTGTGAAGGTCATTCTTGAATTTAGTCTGGATGCTAGTTCAGTTTTGGTAAAGAACTAAGAATTGTTTTTTGCTCTGATACACTTGGCACTCCCTGGGGTTCTCTACAGAAAGTAATCCCCTATCCGTGGAGTGAAGTAAAATAAATTTCTTACTATTATAAAGCCAGGGGCTTGTTTTGGTGAAACGAGGGTTCAACAAAAAGAATTGGACTATAACACCCTTGAAACAAAAAATAAATAAAAAAGACTGAAAGTAATACATTAAAATTCGTCACAAAAAAAGGAGTTTTATATATAGAGACAAAAACTTTTATTATATTTCAAGGAACTCTACTAGTTTTTAAATATGTCAAGGAGACACAAAAGTATAAAAATAATTAAAGCCTAGCCCAAAAAAATGAAAACGATATTTTAAAATACCAATCATACCCCTAAGAATTTAGACTTTTAATAGAACCCAACCCTCACAACTCTAACAACATTAATATGTGTCATAAGCTCCACCCATCTTCGACTATTTCTGCAGAATCAGTTTTGAAACTATATGTAGAATAAGTTGCATCATTTATTATTATAATCAGTTCAACCCATCTTTGACCATTTTTGCAAAATCAGTTTAACCCATTCTCGACCATTTGCAGAATCTGTATAACCCGTACTCGACCATTTTTTCCAGAATCAGTTCAACCTGTCCTCGATCATTTTTGCAAAATCAGTTTAACCTATCATCGACCATTTGCAGAATCAGTTCAACCCTTCTTCGACCATTTTTGCATAATTAGTTCAACCCATCATTGATCATTTTTGTAGAATCAGTTCAACATATCCCCAACTATTTTTGCAGAATCAGTTCAACCCGTTATCGACCATTTGCAAAATCAGTTCAACCCGTTTTTGACCATTTTTACAGAATCACTTTAATTCGTCCTCGACTCTTTTTGTAGAATTAGTTAAACCCGTCATCGACCATCTGCAGAATCAGTTAAACCCGTCCTCAACCATTTGCAGAATCAGTTCAACTTGCCTTTGACAATTTTTGCAGAATCAATTCAAACCATCTTCGACTATTTTTGCAGAATCAATTTCAAATACATGCAAAATCAATTTTGTATACTTTCTTTACTTAAAAAAAAATATGCAACTTAATTGACTTTAATACTTTAAATTAAAAAAAGCAACTTTTTTACTCATGCGAGGGAGGTGAGAGTTACGGAAGAATTGAGAGCATCGTGGAGCACGAAATTGAACCAATTCTATATATTTTATAATAGAACCAATTTGTATAGTTTTAGAAGAATTAGTAAATGGGGAAGCCTATTTTGTGTTGGGTTGGGTTAGATTGATTCTTACTTGGTATTTATAAGTTCCAAAGAATTTACTTTTTTATCAATCAAATTAAGTTCAAAGTTAAGTAACATCCTCCTTCAAATTAAATTAATCACTGTATATTAATTTAATTTCTCTTATGCAGATTCCATCATGTGTTCAATCCTTTGAGAGTTCATGAAACGATGTCTATCTATATAAGGATATAAGATTGACGTTTTTTTTGTAATTTTTACTTGGATCAATTTTTTTTATCCTTTTAAAAAGTTTGAGAGCAGGTTTGATGTACCTGATGAAACAAATAAATTTGAAATAGGTTTTCCAAAGTCTCTTTCCCAAGTGTAAATAGAATTGTTTTAGTTTTTGTACTAGCCAACCTCAACTTATGATGGGAATCTCCTTTTTGCGGCATAAAAGTGTAGATGCCCAACCTGCACATAACACATCGTCTCTTTGAACCCTGAGAAACAAAGAGCCTAGGTGGCACTAACAACTCCAATGCTGGAGAGAGAAGTGTGAAAAAATACCAAAAATAAAGGGTATTTTCGTAAGTGAAACTCCAGAGAAAAAAAAGCAAATGATGTCATCTTCACATTTATTATTGTTTGTCTCTCATTGAAATGTTTACAAAGTGTTGTCTCAATATAAAATTAAATATTAAAAGTATACTCTATGTGTAATTGTTTGTCTTTCATTTAAAATTTTAAATTAGTTCGACAGTGGATGAATTAATAACCTTATATTATTTTTGTTATAACCTAACAAAATGATAATCTCGATTAAAAAAAAAAGTTTCACGCGTGAAACCCTTCTATCTTCTTTTCCTACCTATCTCTCTTCTCTCTATCCCTCCCTCCCTTCTTCCCCTCCCTCTCCATCTAAGCTTTTTGTGTGAGTAGCAGTGCATATATTAGTATATTAAGATTAAGAATAGTATTTGGCTAAACAAGGAAAGATCACCTCATTATTATCAGATTTCTTGTCAGGTTCGATGAGAACAAAACCCTTGATGTGCTCAACAGCAAACGCAGAAACAGTCTGTAGTTTGGAACCTAGTGATTGGAAGTCAACAAACATTTGCATCATACAGAAGGCTGAATGCCTCTCGAGTCCAACCAACTGCCCAAAACATTTGACGCGTAGGGGGAGAAGATGGAAGGGGAAGGGAGAGAGAGAGAGAGGATGGAAGGGAGAGAGATGGGTAGGGGAGAGAGGGGATTGAGATGATTTGTTTGGGTGTAACAAGAATAATATTAAATTTATTGATTAATCGACTATCAAATTAATTTAAAAGTTTAAATAAAAAAGAATCTCACAAACCCCGAAAATGAGAACCTTAGATGAACATTACTCAATCTAAGTTTAGCGGGAATTTGAACAATAACTAAAAAAACTGTTTTTGTCCACGATTCAAGCAAGAATAATGGTGAGTGTGTAACTTTTCGTTCCCATTTGGGCACTAAGTTTTCTTTCCTCTTCAAATTTACGATTTTGATTTCCTTTTTCTCCCTCCCTCTCTCCCTTTTTTTTCTTTCTTTTCTTGAATGTTGGATTGGATTTATATTCCACGTTGGTGTTTACCACACTCATATGCAGGCTGCAGATTTCTATTTTCGAGTTTGAATATAACATTATTTTATGGCTAGTCGTATGGGGATATGGTAGTTGGAAGATAGTACATGTAGTAAAAAATTAGGATTTAAGTCTATGTGGTGAAGTCTATTAGGATTTAAGCCTACGTGAGCATCATGTGCTAACAATTAACGAAGAGTTGATGAAATTTTCAATTTTAGGCCTAAATTCTAACAGACTTCACCACCACAGGGGCTTAAATCCAATTTTTTTTTACTTCATGGACTATTTTCCAACTACTCTATTACTACTGGACTATTAATCTAATTAAATATTATATTATTTGTTTATCATAAATTGGTGATTCCAATGACTTTTTGTAATTCATTCCTTACTAATTTAGTCACTATCACTTACGACTTGACAATCCTTCACCCAGACAAAAACTAGAAAAGAAATGAAAGCGTTGAGCCAAGTTTGTTGTAGTTTGTGGCCGATGCTAAGTGCCTGCTTTGTTAAAACAGGGGGCCAATAATAATATGACCTTTTTTTTTGTTTTATTTGTTGAGGATAATAGTGCATAGCAACACAGCGTACATTTAAATCCTTGCAATAAAAAATATGTAGCGGTAAGCTTCAGCAACGAGGCACAGTAAAAGAAAGAGACAAGATATGGTGGTTAATTTTTTTCATTTGAATAAAAGGGTACAGTGGTAAACATAAACAGTATTCCTGCCCTTTTTTCTTGTACATCCGATTAAAGGAAACTTCCTATCTTCTCTCTTAAACAAAGACATCACATCTCCCTATCCTGTCTTATTTTCCTCAATAGAAATCATCATCTCATTTCTTTTCCGTATTGAACGCCCAATCTATGTATAAGGACACATTAGTTGCTCTGCTAATTGCTTCAGAGAGAACGTTGCTGGTACTTTGCTATTACTGTGCTCCAACGGTACTCTGGCTCCCTGTATTTGTGTGCATATTGTTTCCAGTATTCTGTACCTAATAACAACACAACTTTTTTCAGGATAAACTGGATGAATCAGCCTTCAAGATCCTGACAGATTATCAAACTGCAACAGTGACCTTGTTAACGTTAATATCTGGTGCAAGTGGAGAGGTGAGTAGTTATTTTGCGGTTTTCTAGTCAGATACTTGGTGTATGCAATGATAACAATTGATCCATAAATTTTCATCCCTGAGCCAATATTCTATAGCACTTAAAAGAGTTCTTCTTCAAGGGCAAGTGGCCCTCTACAATAGTGGTGGAGAGGAGTGTTGACCTTGCACCATGGTGTGGATTCGAACCCTGTCGGCTGCCTAATCTAACAAATCTATCGTTTAACAAAAAAAAAAAAAAAAAAAGAATCTTCAAGGAGTTCATAAATGGTAGAATATTGTATCATCCGATAAAATGTGCAGCTTTACCGTTAAATTTTCTAAATTTCTTTACTGTCTCGTTGAAGTATTAATTAATCTTATGCTAGTAGTCGGACTCATTACTTAATTTAATGTACGCAATCTCTGTTTGCATCAGGAAGAAGATTGTTCATCTGATAGACTTTTGAACAGAAGGGAGCTTTTGGAGACTCAAATGCCTGCACTCAAAGGCCTGGTCTTACGCACCTCACAATCCTGACTCTGACTTGAAATCTTGTTTCCGAAAGTGAAATGAACCTCTGAAAACACAGCGGAATGCTTCAAATTAGAGATTAGCGTTCGTATTTTAGTGTTTAAATATCATTACTACATCTATATCTTGTAAAAAAGAAAGATTATTAAGAAAGGCTTGGAAATTAGTAGATCCCTTGTGGGGGCCAGTCTTGAATTTGTTATGGATGCTACTTCAGTTTTGGTATGATTTAACATTAAAGAACTGAGAAATTTTATGTTCTGAATACACATGGCACGCCCGGACCGGGCTTCGGTGGAAAGTCACCCCATGTTTGGAAGAGATTTTTCAATACTTTCAGAACACAAAGTGATACATTAGAATACAAGTAGTGAGACACTTATGTTAAAAATTTAACAACTTACAAAATAAAATTTCCCCACTTATACAATGACACATGAGATACCACCTGTGTTTCAGGTACATTTGGTGTTATGTTGAGAATATTAAAAATGATGATGATGCTTGAGAAATTTTTTTGTAATTCATTTCTTACTAATTTATCCATCACCCAAATAAAGACAGGAAAACGAATGAAAGGGCCAATAATAATATAAGACTTTATTTTTATTTTTTATTATTGGTTGAGGAAATTAAATAATAGTGCAGAGCAACATAACACGCAACACGGTGTAGAAAATAAATTAAATCATTGCAATAATAAATATGTAGTGGGTAACATCAACAAGAAGGCATAGTAAATAATCATTTTTTTATCCATTAATAATATAGATTAAGAATGCAACATCCAATAAAGATTAAGAATGCAATTTGGTTTAAAAGAACATATCATGCATGGTCATCACACTTCATATTAAATAAAATATGTATATGTTCTGGGATGGCAAGATTTAAAGTTTTCATTTGATAATGGATAAAAGTGGCGTTTGTATTTCTTTTGGTTGAGGCTTTGACATTTTTTGTGGTTGAATTTTGAATTGTGATTCATCAAATTGAATTTTAACTGGAGTTGACGCGATTTGATTTAACTTTTAAAAATTCTTTAAATATAAAGTAGAATTGAGTTTGAATACAAAAAGGAAAATAATGAAAAATGTTTTAAAATTTTAAATCTTAACCAAAGACACTTTAATAACTTTATTTAATAATTATGACAAATAATAATAATAATAATAATAATAAAATATTAACAAAAATACAAATTAATCAATCGTTGGTCCCCACTTGGTTGGCTGGCTGCCTTATAGCCACGCACGCCAAAAATTGGGTTGTTGTCCTCCTTTCTTTGAAGTGCAAGCCATTTTAATTAAATAAAATTGTTAGGTTAGTTTTGGTTTGAAGAATCCATTTCATTAGAACTCTCTAAATAAAATTGGGCAACTCGAGCCTAACCTGAGTTAGGATTGGTTGACTATCCAATCCGCCCCCGAATTTCTTAGACTGAGGCATAAGGTCATGAATAATACTTGACTATAACTTGGCCAATTAACAAAATATCTTATTTATAATCGAAAATGTTATAACTATAAGCACAATATGTTGTGAAAAAGTCAAAAGTGTTTTTGAGAAAAATTCTTTCATAACCTTGAGTAGCCAAGTATTATTCTAAAGTCATTGACTAATTGTTGCCGTTGGGCAAGAAAAGCTGCCTACTTATATGGACGGACTATTTATGAAAATCACAACTTTTGTGGAGCAAAAGATGGCTTCAGAGATCAAAATTGAAGTGATCCACAAGGAAACAATTAAACCACTCTCTCCAACTCCTGACCACCTTAAAAGCTTGAGCTTCTCTGTTTTTGATCAGTATCAGCCTGAAACTTATATCCCACTACTTTTTTTCTATCCCAACAACACTAACAGCGACAACGGCGGGGTCAAAAATAATGATCATCATTCTTTGTTTGCCGAAAGATCCAACCTTCTAAAGAAATCACTGTCTGAAGCCCTCACTCGATTCTACCCCTTCGCCGGAGAATTCAAATACAATGTTTCAATCAGCTGCAATGACCATGGGGCTGCATTTCTTGAAGCCCAAGTCAACTGTCCCGCATCGAAGATTTTGGAAAACCCCGATTTTGAGATCCTAAAACAGTTGCTTCCGACTGATTGTATGTCCACACAAGCAGAGACTGGATATCTTGTGCTAGTCCAGGCCAACTCATTTGAATGTGGCGGATTGGCAATCGGGGTCAGCATTTGCCATAAAGCCGCCGATGCTTTTACAGCGACCGCATTCATCAAATGCTGGGCTGCACTTGCTCTTGGCTCGGCCAGTAGTACTACTGATCACCACGTACTGCTACCTGAGGAATTTGGTATTGCAGCTTCTCTTTCCCCATCCCTTGATTCCTTCAACTCACCAGGAGCTCATGTGACAATTCGTACCGAGAAAAGCACAACGAGGAGGTTTGTGTTTGATGCTTCGAAAATTTCTGCTCTCAAGTCTAAGGTTGCTAGTACCGTGGTCCCAAACCCAACACGTGTTGAAGTAGTATCAGCAGTCATTTGGAAAAGCCTAATCCAAGCATCAAGATCGAAGTTAAGTTTTACGAAGGCATTCACGTGGTTTGCAGCGCTGAACTTGCGCAAAAGATGGGGGCAGGCCATGACAGAAAATATACTGGGGAATTTCGTGTGGTACACGGCAGCATTGACGACAGCAGAGGGTGAAGTAGAACTCGAGAGCTTGGTTGGTAAATTGAGGAAAATGGTTGATGAGTATAAGGAAAAGCATCCAAATGGAGTCAGTGGTGAGGAAGTATTTCAAACCATCAAAGCGTCTGCGAGTCGTTCGTTGGGGGGAGACGTAGAAATGTATGGTTGCACCAGCTGGTGCAGGCTTCCGTTGTATGAAACCAATTTCGGATGGGGAAAGCCGTCATGGGCGACTTCTGTACCTATCGATGGTTTATTTTGTCTGAGTGACACAAGAGATGGTGATGGCATAGAAGCAGCCTTGTCATTGAAAGAAGACGTCATGGCCATAATCGAAAGCAGCGAGGACCTGCTCCAGTATGCTTCTCTGAATCCAACTGTCATGTGATTATCATCATCATCATTCATCTTCGTCGTTACTTCTTTTGATGTTGTGTGTGTTTCTTCCCCACCTTCTCGTTGTTGTGTTGTTTTTGAACAAGACTGTTGGTATATTTTCAAAAGAACAAGCAAATGTAACAAGTCGCAGGCAACCAGTTATCAATAAATTATTACATTTGATCCAGTTGGCAACTGAGAGAATAAGAAAGAGACAAGATATGGTGGTTAATTTTGATTTTGATTTATTTTGGTGAATGTGATTTACTACACAAGATCTGTTGAGTAGTATGTTCCAATATTCAAGTCACCATAGAAACTGAACTTTTTAAAGTGAACTTACACTATGTTTGGATGAGGGAGATAATTTGAAATTTAGATAAAAGTCAGAATTTATAAATTGACATGCATCAATTCTCTTGTTTGGATTCCTAAATATAGAAATTTAGAATTTCCACGTGGAAAAGAAAAACTTGAAATTTAGGGCCTTTTATTCCTAGTTTAAATTCAATATAAATAGGTGTCATTTCCCAATTTTTACGATTGAGAGTTTAAAAATAACGAATTCCATATCCAATTCCACTGTTCTGTTAGGTTAATCAAATAAGAAAATTCACAAATTCTAGAAAATAAAACTCGTCATTTAAATTTTCGTTATTTTATAATACTTTAGTAAACTTAATTTTCTTCATTCAAACATAATGTTAAGGAACTAAACGCTAGGAATTCTACCCTTACTAGAAGAGTTCCTACGATTAATTTCTCATTTGAATAAAAGGGAACAGTGGCAAACATAAATAGTCTTCTCGTCTTTTTTTCCTGTACATCCGATTAAAGGAAAACTTCATATCTTCTCTCTTAAACAAAAGACAGTACATATCCTATCCACGGTCTTATTTTCCTCAATAGAATTATCATCTCATTTCTTTCCGTATTGAACGCCCAATCAATGTATAAGGACACATTAGTTGCTCTGCTAATTGCTTCAGAGAGAACGTTGTTGGTACTTTGCTATTGGAGCATCTCCACTAGTTGGTGAAGGGCAACGGCAATTAGACGGTAAGGGCAATAAAATTGCGCTTACTTTTCACTCTAAACAGTAATTGTCTTTGTGCAAATTCATCAATTTGGGAGGAGAGAGAGTAATAGCAAAGACAATTACTATTCACAAATATTATTTTTAATTTTTAAGTAATGTGGGCGTTATATAATTCCAATAAATAATTTCAAATACAAAGGAAAGTCATTGCATTACAACATAATTAATTTTTAGGATAAAATCAGTGTGGCTCAATCCGTCTTTTCTTGGAATGTATGGAACTTCCTCATCTTCCAAGGAAAACCTTCTTCTTTTGATGCGATTTTTTCACTTCAAAAACATTTTGAATTAGGAGATTCACCGTCGAGGCGTCAGGACATGATCTCCCGATCCTTGTCCTCTTGCCTTTCTTGCTGATTCAACTGTCTTTCTCTCGCCTTTACTTCATCTCTAGCCTTGTTTTGCTCATATCTTAACCTGTCTCATTACATATTCAATAAATGTTGGCGAGCCAATTCATCAACGATTTTTGAATAATCATTACTCGAAGAACTCCCTCTAGCAGCTTTTTTCTTAGCAACCTTCTTACCAATAGGCCTCGTTGTTTCTTCAGTTTGTGTGGTTGGTTCAATAGGGGTCGCCAACGGTATCTCAAATGGGGTCTCCAATGACGACTCTTCTATAGTTGATTCGTGCAATGGAATCTCATTCAACAAAATTTGTGGACCAATAGGTTCATTAGTACGTCTATATGTTGTAAAAATGATTATTAAGAAAGGCATAGAAATTAGTAAATTCCTTGTGAAGGTCATTCTTGAGTTAGTCTGGATGCTAGTTCAGTTTTGGTGAAGAATTAAGAAATTTTTTTTGTTCTGATACACTTGGCACCCCCGGACCGGGGGTCTCTATAGAAAGTGATCCCCTGTCCGTGGAGCGAATTAAAAGAAATCTCTTACTATTATAATGCCAGGGGCTTGTTCTGGTGAAACGAGGGTTCAACAAAAAGAATTGGACTAAAACGCCCTTGAAACAAAAAATAAATAAAAAAGACTGAAAATAATACATCAAAATTCGTCACAAAAAAAAGGAGTTTTACATATAAAGACCAAAACTTTTATTATATTTCAAGGAATTCCACTAGTTTTTAAATATGTTAAGGAGAGACAAAAGTATAAAAATAATTAAAGCTCAGCCCAAAAACATGAAAACAATATTTTAAAATATCAATCATACACCTAAGATTTTAGACTTTTAATAGAACCCAACACTCACAACTCTAACAAAATTAATATGCGTCATAAGCTCAACCCATCTTCGACTACTTCGGCAAAATTAGTTTTGAAACTATATGCAAAATAAGTTGCACCATATATTAATATAATTAATTCAATCAATTTTTGACTATTTTTGCATATTCAGTTCAACACATCTTCGACCATATTTGCAGAATCAGTTCAACTCGTATTTGACCATTTTTGCAAAATCAGTTCAACTCGTTCTCGACCATTTTTGCAGAATCAGTTTAACCCGTCTTTGACAATTTTTGCAGAATTAGTTCAATTCATCATCGACCATTTGCAGAATCAGTACAACCCTTCTTCGACCATTTTTTCAAAATCAGTTCAACCCGTCCTCGATCATTTTTGTAAAATCAGTTTAACTCGTCCTCGAACATTTTTGTAAAATTTGTTCAGCTCGTCTTCAACCATTTTTGCAAAATCAGTTCAAGCCATCCTCGATCATTTGCAAAATCAGTTCAACCCATCTTCGACCATTTTTGCATAATTAGTTCAACCCGTCCTTGATCATTTTTGCAGAATTAGTTCAACATATCCTCAACTATTTTTACAGAATCAGTTCAACCCGTCCTCAACCATTTGCAGAATCAGTTCAACCCGTTTTTGACCATTTTTGCAGAATTAGTTTAATCCGTCCTTGACCATTTTTGTAGAATCTGTTCAACCCATGCTCGACCATCTGCAGAATCAGTTCAACCCATCCTCGACCATTTGCAGAATCAGTTCAACCCACCTTCGATAATTTTTGCAAAATCAGTTCAAACCATATTCGACCATTTTTGCATAATCAATTTCAAATACATGTAAAATCAATTTTGTATACTTTTTTTACTTAAAAAAAAATATGCAACTTAATTGACTTAATACTTTTTTTTTAAAAAAAAATATGCAACTTTCTTACTCATGCAAGGGAGGTGAGAGTTACGGAAGAATCGAGAGCATCGTGGAGCACGAAATTGAACCAATTTTATATATTTTATAATAGAACCAATTTGTATAGTTTTAGAAGAATTAGTAAATGGGGAAGCCTATTTTGTGTTGGGTTGGGTTAGATTGATACTTACTTGGTATTTATAAGTTCCAAAGAATTTACCTTTTTATCAATCAAATTAAGTTCCAAGTTAAGTAACATACTCCTTCAAATTAAATTAATCACTATATATTAATTTAATTTCTCTTATGCAGACTCCATCATGTGTTCAATCATTTGAGAGTTCATTGAACGATGTCTAAATGTATAAGGATATAAGATTGATGCTTGTTTTGTAATTTGGTCTTTTGTTTACTAGGATCAATTTTTTGTATCCTTTAAAAAAATTTGAGAGCATGTTTTATGTACCTGATGAAACAAATAAATTTGAAATAGGTTTTCCAAAGTCTCTTTCCCAAGTGTAAATATAATTGTTTTAGCTTTTGTAATAGCCTACCTCAACTAATGATGGGAAGCTCCTTCTTGCGGCAAAAATGTGTAGATGCCCAATCTGCACATAATACATCGTCTCTTTGAACCCCGAGACACAAGGCGCCTAAGTGGCACGAACAACTCCAATGCTGGAGAGAGGAGTGTGAAAAGATACCAAAAATAAATGGTATTTTCGTAAGTTAAACTCCAGAGAATAAAAAGCAAATGATGTCATCTTCACATTTATTATTGTTTGTCTCTCATTGAAAAGTTTAAAAAAATATTGTTTCAATATAAAATTAAGTATTAAAAGTATACCCTATGTGTAATCGGTTGTCTTTCATTTAAAATTTGAAAGTAGTTCGACATAACCTTATATTATTCCTGTTATACCCTAACAAAATGAAAATCTCGATTAAAAAAAAATGGTTTCACGCGTGAAACCCTTCTGTCTTCTACTTCTACCTATCTCTCTTCTCTCTATCCCTCTCTCCCTTCAATCCCTCTCTTCTCCGCTCCCTCCCTCTCCATCTAAGCTTTTTGTGTGAGCAGCAGTGCATATATTAGTATATTAAGATTAAGAATAGTATTTGGCTAAACAAGGAAAGATCACCTCATTATTATCAGATTTCTTGTCAGCTTCGATGAGAACAAAACCCTTGATGTGCTCAACAGCAAACGCAGAAACAATCTGTAGTTTGGCACCTAGTGATTGGAAGTCAACAAACATTTGCATCATACAGAAGGCTGAATGCCTCTCGCGTCCAACCAACTGCCCAAAACATTTGACGCGTAGGGGAAGAAGATGGAAGGGGAAGGGAGAGAGAGAGGGGATGGAAGGGAGAGAAATGGGTAGAGAGAGGGGAGTGAGATGATTTGTTTGAGTGTAACAAGAATAATATTAAAGTTATTGATTAATCGACCGTCAAATTAATTTAAGAGTTTAAATAAAAGAGAACCTCATAAGCCCTCAAAATGAGAACCTAAGATGAGCTTTGCTCGATTTGAATTTAGCGGGAATTTGAATAATAACTAAAAAAACTGTTTTTGTCCACTATTAAAGCAAGAATAATGGTGAGTGTGTAACTTTTCGTTCCCATTTGGGCACTAAGTTTTCTTTCCTCTTCAAATTTTCGATTTTGATTTCCGTTTTCTCCCTCCCTCTCTTTTTTTTTTTTTTTTTTCTTTTCTTGAATGTTGGATTGGATTTGCTTTCCACGTTGGTGTTTGCCTCACTCATATGCAGGCAGCAGATTTCTATTTTCGAGTTTGAATATAACATTATTTTATGGCCCAATTGGATTATTAATCCCATGAGGACATGATAGTTGGAAGATAGTACATGTGGTAAAAAATTAGGATTTTTGCCCATGTGGTGAAGTCTATTAGGATTTAAGCCCGTGTGAGCCTTATGTGCTAATAATTAACGGAGAGTTAATAAAATTTTCAATTTTAGATAAAAATTCTAACAGACTTCACCACAGGGCTTAAATCCTAATTTTTTTACTTCATGGGCTATTTTTCAACTACTCTATCACCACCGGACTATTAATCTAATTAAACCTGATTTTATTTGTTTATCACAAATTGGTGATTCCGATGACTTTTTGTAATTCATTCCTTACTAATTTAGTCACCATCACTTACCACTTGACAATCCATCACCCAGGGTCCAGACAAAGACTAGAAAATAAATGAAAGCGTTGAGCCAAGTTTGGAGTAGAGTTTGTGGCCGATGCTAAGTGCCTGCTTTGTTAAAACAGTGGGCCAATAATAATATGACCTTTTTTTTTGTTTTATTTGTTGAGGATAATAGTGCATAGCAACACATCATACATTTAAATCCTTGCAATAAAAAATATGTAGTGGGAAGCTTCAGCAACAAGGCACAGTAAATACTTGGCTGCTACTTGTTGGCCGATTCACAGAAAATTTGGTCTATGATTGAAACCGTTATAACTATAAACACAATGTTTAATGAATCAATTAGAAAGAGTTTTTGAGGAAAACTTTCATTGAGTTGCCAAGTATTATTCTAAAGTCATCGACTCATTGTATGGTAACCCTGCCTACTTATATGGACCAACTTTTTATGAAAATCACAACTTGTGTGGAGCAAAAGATGGCTTCAGAGATCAAGGTTGAAGTGATCCACAAGGAAACAATTAAACCATTCTCTCCAACTCCTGACCACCTAAGAAGCTTGAGCCTCTCTGTTTTTTATCAGTATCAACCCGAAGTTTATATCCCACTACTTCTCTTCTATCCCAACAACAATAACAGCGACAGCAGCCAGGTCAAAAACAGTGATCATCGTTCATTGTTTGCCGAAAGGTCCATCCTTCTAAAGAAATCACTGTCTGAAGCCCTCACCCGATTCTACCCCTTCGCCGGAGAATTCAAATACAATGTTTCAATCAATTGCAATGACCATGGGGCTGCATTTCTTGAAGCCCAAGTCAACTGTCCTGTATCGAAGATTTTGAAAAACCCCGATTTTGAGATCCTAAAACAGTTGCTTCCAACTGATTGTATGTCCACACAAGCAGAGACAGGATATCTTGTGCTAGTCCAGGAACTTATTTGAATGTGGAGGATTGGCAATCGGGATCAGCATTTACCATAAAGCCGCCGATGCTTTTACAACCACCACATTCATCAAATGTTGGGCTGCACTTGCTTTTGGCTCGGCCAGTAGTACTACTGATATCCACGTATTGCTTCCCGAGGAATTCGGTGTTGCAGCTTCTCTTGCACCATCCCTTGATTCCTTCGACTCACCAGGAGCTCCTGTGACATTTTCTACGGAGAAACTCACAACGAGGAGGTTTGTGTTTGATGCTTCGAAAATTTCTGCTCTCAAGTTTAAGGCTGCTAGCGCCACGGTGCCAAACCCAACGCGTGATGAAGTAGTATCGGCAGTCATTTGGAAAAGCCTAATACAAGCATCAAGATCGAAGTTTGGTTTTATGAAGCCATCCACGTGGTGTTCAATGTTGAACTTGCGCAAACGATCGGGGCAGGCCGTGACAGAAAACATACCGGGGAATTTCGTGTGGTTCGCTGCAGCATTGACGACGGAAGAGCAGAGCGAAGTAGAGCTCGAGAGCTTAGTTGGTAAACTCAGGAAAGGGATTGCGGAATATAAGGAAAAGCATCCAAATGGAGTCGGTGGTGAGGAAGTATTTCAAACCATCAAAGCGTTTGCGAGCCTTTTCTTGAGAGGAGACTTAGAAATCTATACTTGCAGCAGATGGTGCAGGTTTCCGTTGTATGAAACCAATTTCGGATGGGGAAAGCCGACATGGGTGACTTCTCAACCATTCAATGATTTATTTTTTTTTGACGGATACGAGAGATGGTGATGGCATAGAATTGTCCTTGTCACTGAAAGAAGACGTCATGACCATATTCGAAAGCAGCGAGGACCTGCTCACGTATGCTTCTCTGAATCCGACTGTCATTTGATTGTTATCATCATCGATCATTCACCATCATCATTAATTCGTTTTGATACTTGTACCTTTTGTGTGCGTGTGTTTTTTTTACCACCTGTTGTTGTGTTGTTGATGTAGGACAAAAATTAGACTATTTCACATGCAATAAAATTAAAAGAAGGCATTGATGTAGGACACAAATTAGATAATTTCACACACAATAAAATTAAAAGAAAAAGGTCGATCAATCGAGAAAAGTGGTTGAAGAATTGGTAAATCACGTGTCAATAGATTATTTGTTGGAGCCATAACCCGGAAGTGTATGTTTTGGATTTTTTATATTGTCCGAATTGATGCAACTTTGATTTGACATATCTGTTTTAGTTTGACATGTCAAGTTTAAGGCAAAAATGATGTATTCAACTTCCAAAACAGCATTTTAATGTTTGTAATTAAAATTAGACTTCTGGTTTTCCTCCCGATTAATGTAATTTGTTTTCGTTTTAATTACCTAAGCCTTTTGAGATGCCCAAGGGTTGTAATATGTTTATTTAAACCATTTGACTTCTCATTTGTAACAATCTTTCTTCAATTATCATTTAATAAAAAACAACCTTTGGATTTCCAACCAAAAACTGGTGGATTCTAGATTACCGGTTCTTCAAGGATTTACACTTGTAACCCTTCTACGCTTGTACCGCCGCAGTTGTTTTTGAACAAAACTGTTGGTATACTTTCAAAAGAAACAAGCAAATGTAACAAGTCGCAGGCAACCAGACTTATCAAGCCACTTCGAACTTTGACAGAACAACTTCCTCCCTTCCGACAAACTAATCCAAGCCCAAGGATGCACGACATCCTCTTGATGCAGTCTCCTCAAAGAAAGTATTTCGCCTTGAGACCCGTAGCCCGAATCCTCCAGATTATTCCATAAGCTGGATCATTGCCCCGATAGTTGTGCATCGTTAAACTCCTCCAAATCCCAGAAGCCCATAGTGGCTTAGGATCACCGAACGTTAAGAGGTCACGAAGAGCAGCCAACAAACTAATTTACATCTGCCTCATTCATCGTGTAATAACTGAGAATCCGTTTGATAACTCTTCAAATTTCTCGTAGTCTGTAATGTTAAGTGCCCAAGCACCTTGTGGTTAAGTGCGTGAGCAATAAATCATCATGGTTACGGGTTCGAGTGCTGGTATTTGATGAGAAAGATGATGATGGCCTAACCCGAAACAATTTGAACATAGCCCCCCCCCCCCCCCCCCTCACACGTTAAATTTGCATGGCCAAATTTGATTTTGTCACAAAGTAGAGCTCATGGGATGAAAGAATGAAATGATAACTCTCAAAAAATGTGTGCGGAAAACAAAATATTAGAAAAATATATATTTATATAAAAATTAAAATAATTAAACCCAAAAGTGGAGCAACAAAAAAAATATATTTATATAAAAATTAAAGGATTATAAAGACCAAATAAACCAAATTTACAAATCAAATAATATATCTCCAATAAGAAATAAGCATATTAATTAATATTTGATAATTCAATTATCAACAATCATATCACTTAGTTTACAAAATTAAGTTAAAAAATTTAATCTCTCGACATTACTGAAAATTAAAATAATTAAACTCAAAAGTGGAGCAGTTGCTCCACGTTGCTGAAACTGCAAAATAAACCGCAGTGGTGGCTTCGTGCCTCTCCACCCACGTCCCTTTCATCCAAAAGTGCTTTTTGAAGTCTATAAAAGCACCCGTTGGGAAATTTTTCTGTCCGTCCGTAATACAAGTGATATTACGTATTATTGAATAAATTGTGAGAAATTTTACCTTTTGTTTTAATTTTTTCTCTCAACACATGATGTATCATTTCTTGTGGACACATTGAAAAATCTCTTTCACCATTGTAAGCAGCAAAGGGAGTTGACACCAAAGCACAGCAGGAGACAAAACAAAAAGAACACGGCAAGGAGGAAGGCGAGAGGTCACGGCAATAAAAAGGAGAAGGAGAAAACCAGAAAAACAGCAGCAGGGAGATACACGGCAAAGAATGAATCATAGAAGAAGAAACTTCAAAGACTCTTTGGGTATAATTTCATTGTTTTAACTCCTCCTTGGTTATTATTTTTTGTTGCTTCTCTTCACATTGCAGGAAAGAAAAAGAAGAAGCAAAGAAACACTTAAGCTTCTTCAATCTTCCTCTTTCCCCATGCAAGAAAAACGGAGGGACCGATGCGATGCCCCATGTCAGCCATTAGCAAAGGAGAAAATAGGAAGAGGAAAAAATCTCTCTTCCTTCCTCCTCAATCTTGCCGACAACGGGTAAAGCAACCCACCACTCTGATAGGGGGCGTTGCTTTGAAAACCCAGCCACCATCGAAAGATGCTCTGCTATCTCCCTCCTCCTTGCTCGGAGCCTCAACCCAGGACTCCTGCAGTCTGCGGCTGTTGGATGCTAAACACTTCCCTGTTGACTGAGAAGGAATGCAGCAGAAACATAAAGAAGCTAACGGCTAGTTTGATTTTTAAATTGTAACGGCTAGTTAGCCTTTAGTGATAGTTTTTGACAAGTGTAAGGCTTAGATTAAAAGCTCCAATGAAGGGCTAAGATTAGCCTTGTACTATCAGGTTGTTATGCATTTGTCAGCTAGCTCCAATGGAGATAAGGGCTGTCTGTGCACACCTAAAAACCCTACTGACATCATATATAAATGAATGCTATGAACTGCTGCAATAGCAGAGCAATATAGCCGACATTCCCTTCTCATATTTTGTGCAATCATCATCATTCTCTGAATACAACATCCTATCAAAACAATCATACAAAACATCAACTTTATAAAACACTATCAGCGGCACCACCCCTTTCTTCCACCGACAATACCAAAACGGGGTGGTCATCAATGGAGCTCTCTGTATCGAATCCCAAAAATCCCATCATCCTTTCCAAAAAGGGGATCTCTGCAAATCCCAAAAAGATGACGCTGACTCCCGACTCACCGTCTTCCTCCAGTCCGTACCCATGGCAAAACAAATGGGCATTTCGCCAGCGATGAAGAATCGGATACTCAAGTTCTCAGGTTTTGTTTGCTCTACAAAGAGCAAAGCTTAGATATTAAATCCCACAACGGCAAAACTCAGGTCATTAACCTCCATGAACGTTTCGTAAGTGTTAAATCCCGCAAAGTATTTGGGTACAAAACTCATGCAGTTCTTGGATGCCAAATTCGTCTCAAACTCAGTTTCGTCTCTTCTCACAGCTACTGATCACAGTAAACAATCCAACGAAAACATGAGAGATCCCCGTCGTGATTTGCAAGTCCGCAAAATGAAGGAAGGACGTGAAAAATAGCAATGGTGCTCTAGCACCTGGTAAAGTCGGCGAGCTATTAAGTGACTTTGCATGCATTGCTCACTAGTTTGTGCCAAAGGAAAGCAGAGTAGATGTAGGAAAGTATGGACAAAAAGTAAGTTACAAGTGGGAAACACACCCCATGTCATTCACTCGGGTCATTCACTCATTGAAAATCTAGAACTACGCCGGTTTGATTCCGTCAATAATACGTAGACAATCTAGTTTCACATTCTAGATGCAACTGCAAAATCAAAATACTAAATTGAATCCCTGGTTCATTCAACCAAGTTCACCACAAAACTGAAATCGAATCCCTAGTTCATTCAACCAAATTCACCCCAAATCCAAAGTCGAATCCTTGGTTCATTCAACCAAATTCACCACAAATCCAAAACCGAATCCCTGATTAACCCCAAATCCAAAACTGAATCCTTGGTTCATTCAACCAAATTCACTACAAATCCAAAATCGATTCCCTAGTTTATTCAACCAAGTTCACCACAAAACTAAAATCGAATCCCTAGTTCATTCAACCAAATTCACCCCAAATCCAAAACCGAATCCCTGGTTCATTCAACCAAATTCACCACAAATCCAAATTAAAATCTTTGTTCATTCAACCAAATTCACCCAAATAAACCAAACACAAAATCCTTTTTAGTAGGTCATTCACTCACTAAAAATCCTCAAACCAAATCAAAGGAACTACGAGTAACTTGACCTAGGTTCAGTCACAAATTCAAATAAGCACACCAATCCCCAAAATTCATATTTTTTCAAGTTAGAATCAAAGGGTATTCCTTTCCAAAAGAAAGGTTGTAATTAATAGATGTCTAGTCTAGAATGGAATAAAATTCTTTTCGGAAAAATGGATGAGGATAAAATTGTATCAAGTGAATTATTTGTTCTCGTAACAACTTTTGGTCAACAAACTCATTCAAAATACATCTTCATAAAATTTGGGCAGCGAGGTTTATGATTTCCACGTTTAGTCCAGTGTCGTGGATTAGTCTGCGTAAAACAGATTGGACATGAATTCTTTCATCCGGCTGACTCCAAAGGGCTTGAAGGACTTCCAGAGGAAAAACAGGTGCAGGCTGCGCAATCAACCGGTGGTCTCGAATCTCATTCTATTCAAACTAGAAACAAAGGACAGACAGACTAAATCTGATACATTTAAAAGTATTTCTTCAAGGAGTTCATAAATAGCAGAATATTGTATCATCAGATAAAATGTGCAGCTTTACTCTTAAATTTTCCAAATTTCTTTACTGTTTCGTTGAAGTCTTAATTGTTCTTATGCTACTCAATGGACTCATTACTTAATTTAATGTAAGCAATCTCTATTTGCATCAGGAAGAAGATTGTTCATCTGATAGAATTTTAAGAAAACGGAGCTTTTGGAGAGAGGATTTAAGTTTGGAGTTGATTTCATGTTGGAAAGCTTTTGAATTTCTGCAAATTTTAAACTTCGTTCTTTGTTGTAATGTAGGTCTGAGATTAGAACCAGCTCATAGGCTAGATGTTTGACAACTGTCATAGCAGATGGCTGTTTTACATATATATGGATAGGGTAATGCTAGGGAGACTAAATTTGGAGATTAAATTTATAAACTAAATAATTTGTCACCAATAAGAATAAGTACGTTTATCAACGTATAAGTAATAAATCAATCATCAACTTCTATGTCCTTTAATTTTCAAAATTTTATCTATAAATTTATTCTCTCTAGCATTACGCATTACGAATAATAGTGAGCGTGTGAATTTTCGTTCTCATACGGGCATTAAGTTTTCTCTGTTTCCTCTTCAGACTTACGATTTTGTTTTCTGGTTTCTCCCTTCCTCCCTCCATCTCTCTTCCTTTTTCTAGGGGTCACTTTTATTTTAAATTTGCTATTTTTGTGTACGGCTATTATGATCGTTTTAATGAATATCATACTTTTTATAAATAAAAAAAATGATATATGCATATAATTACTAACATGGCCTATCAAATTTAATAATGTATGATTATTGACAACTCGTTTTTTCATATAGTAAATATTTATATTTTTTGGGTTAAATTTTGTTTACTACTCTCATGTTTCGTGGTTTTCAACATTTAGTACATCAAATTTTTTTTGTCTCAGAGTCATACCTAAAGTGTTAATTTTGGGACAGTCTCATACATCCATTAGTCAAACTGTTAATTATCCCGTTAAGTGATGACGTGACGCCCATGTGGACAATGACTGGGCACCATGTGTCATTAAAATATTAAAATAATTAATTAAATAAAAGTTAAAAAAAAATCCATCCCTTCTCCCCCCGCCCCCAACCCAGAAGAAGAAGAATAAGGAAAAAAAGAATCTGCAACCCAGAAGAAGAAGAAGAAGAAGGAAGAAGAAGAAGAAGAAAAAAAAATAGAAAAATCGAATTTGCAACCCAGAAGAAGAAGAAGATGAAAGAAAAGAAAAAAATAGCATCCCAAACCCAGTTCATCCCCCACCCCCCCGGGACCCACCTTCCTCCCCCCGCGACCCCATCTTCCCATTCCCTGATACCCACCCGCCACCATTGAAGCAGCCCTTTTCGAACCCTAATTTTCCACCTAAAATATTCCCATCAAATTCTTCCCATGTTCCAATTCGAATCCAATTAACCATCATGAAGCGACAGAGCTGGGCAACATCCACCCCGTCAATTCCTCCTTCTTTCTTTGCAAAATTAAAAATCAAAATCTCTCCCCCACACAACAACACACTTGCAGGTCTACTTTAACCCGATTGCTTCAATTGTGCAGCCTTCATGGCTGAGTTTAGAAGCTTGTGGGTCCCACTAAAGGAGTGGCTGAAATTAGGCATATGGAACAGACTGTTGTTGTGCTTGAATCTAATACACGACTTATCGTCCTCATCCTCGTCGAGGAAGTTACGACTGTTATTCCGTCTGTGATAGTAGAGGAAGAATGTGTCGATGACCACCATGAGACGGCGGAGAGCACAACGATGATAACGAGGTCTAGAAGCTTGTGGGAGTTGGAGTTTTTGTTGGGCTGGGGGACGACAAGGGAGGAATTGAAAAATGGGTAGTTTGAGGGAGTTGGGTTCGGATGAGGGAAGAGGGATGGAGATAGTGGTTGAGTTGTCGACGTCGAAGAAGATTCTGTGGCAGAAATGGCTGATCTGGGCGAAGAAGAAGATGACGACATGGGTTGATCTGAATTAGGAAATTGGGTTTTGATCTGAAATGTAGAAAATAGGGTGAAATGGGTTTGGAATGAGAGTCTTCGAGAGGTTATTTATTTATTTCGTCCCAGTCGAGGGTTTGTCTTCTACATCCCCCGTCCGTCCGTCCCTTGCTCCCTTCCTTCTTCTCCCTCCCTTTTCTCTTCTGCACGAACCCACCAAACCCATCCCTTCTTCTTCTTCTTCTTCTGGGTTGCAGATTCGGTTCTTCTTCTTCTTATTCTTCTTCTTCTTCTGGGTTGCAAATTCGGTTTTTCTATTTTTTTTTTCTTCTTCCTTCTTCTTCTTCTGGGTTGTAGATTCTTTTTTTTTCTTCTTCTTCCTTCTTCTTTTTCTTCTGGGTTGCAGATTCTTTTTTTTTTCCTTCTTCTTCTTCTTCTTCTTCTTCTTCTTCTTCTTCGTCATTGTCCACATGGGCACCACGTCATCACTTAACGGGGGAATTAACAATTTGACTAACGGATGTATGAGACCGTCCCAAAATTAACACTTTAGGTATGACTCTGGGACGAAAAAAACATGAGAGTAGTAAATAGAGTTTAATCCACATTTTTTTTACTGAAAATATGACTTTAACCCTTCAAATTCAAATTTTTCAATATAAAACCCGGCATAATTTTTTTACTCAAAAAAAACCCAGTGACTAGGATCCACCTAAGTGAATTCATTAATTTCATATTACTTTACACATTTTACATTTTTTAGATGCCCAAAATACCTCTATTGCGTATTTGATGTGCACAATTAATTCTATGCAGATTGTAAGGAGAGAGTTAATGATTTTGCAAAAAGAAAAATAAGACATTAATGTTAAAAAAATCATTGCATATTAATATCAAATATGAGAATTGTTGGCTTACCTCTATGTATATGGCATTATGAGTTCATATATATACTTTTACCAAAAAAAAAAAAAACCTAATATATGTATTAATACATAAAAAAAAAAAGTAATTTACCTACCATGTACAAAAATGTTATTTAATTCAAAATGTGTGTGTGTATATATATGTGTGTGTGTGTGTGTGTTTATATAATTAGACCATATTAATTTACCTACCTACTATTTGAAATGTTCATTTCCAATTATGCAAAATATTGTATACCAACAACAAAATATTGCATAAACTTAGGAATTGGATCATGCTTTTGATTTTATCTTTTACCTACAAACAATCATATACATATTACTTTATATATTTTTACCAAAAAATGTCCCTAATAGGCTAATATATGTAATAATACATGAAAAATAATTTACCTACCATGTATACAAAAGTGTTATTTGACAAAATATATAATGTAGGTTTTCTCAAAAAATAAATAAATTAATTAAAAAATATATATATATATATATATAATCTAGGTGTAGTATATATATTTTTATATAATTGAAACAAATTAATTTACCTACCTTCAAATTAATTTCCAATAATTTACCTACAAAAATTATACCCCATGTGTAATATAATATCTTTTTTTTCACTAATACATGGAGAATAATTTACCCATAACAAGAAAAATATATACTTTGATCTATTATATTGAAAAATATTATGTCATACCTATATTTATACAACAATAAAATGTGCCTAATATATGTAACAATACATGAAAAATAATTTACCTACAAGTTAGAGAAGCGTTATTTGATTCAAAATATATAATACGGATTTAGTATAATTTTTTTTTAATAATTGGAACAAATTAATTTATTTCCCAATTAATGCAATATATATATATATATCACAAAAAAGGTAAATTTTTGGTATGATATGGATACAATTAATGCAATACAACAATTTATATATTTTATTTCACTTTTTATACAACTTTTAATTTGGAATAAATTTAGGGATTTGGGAAAGTGGCATGGGTGTAAATAAATTATATTAGTAGGTCAATAGTGTTCCGATGTGGTTGCAGATTTTAAATTTTGGCTTTTATTGGACGTTTATATGTAGATGGGTTTTTATCTAAGAATCATGAATTGTAAGGGCCAAAATCTAAAACACCCTTTTTTTATTAAAAATGAAAACGGTTCGATTTTTGTAGATCG
Source organism: Malus fusca (assembly GCA_035220775.1). NCBI lineage: Eukaryota > Viridiplantae > Streptophyta > Magnoliopsida > Rosales > Rosaceae > Malus > Malus fusca. The sequence continues at coordinate 9,175,146 of CM069069.1, forward strand.
GAGCAAATACTACAATAACCATAACCAAACCCAAAACCAAAAAATTTATCTGACGATTATTCATAACCGTAAAATATCAAAAAATTAATTTCCGAGACCGAACCGTTCGGATCGGTTCCATCACCCCAAACAAAGACTAGAAAAGAAAAGCATTGAGCCAAAGTTGGCAGTAGAGTTGGTGGCCGATGTTAAGTGCTGCTTTGTTAACACGGTGGGCCAATAATAATATAAGACTTATTTGTTTTATTGGTTTAGGATATTAAATAATAGTGCATAGGAACTTAGCATGCAACGCCCAGATTCAGATTATGCAATTTGGTTTAAAAGAACATATCACTCATCATACTCATCCCACTTCATATTATATAAAATACGTATACGTTTTGGGATGGCAAGATTCCAGGTTTTCTGTGGAGGTTGATATGTGGAATTGAAGTTTGAGTTGAGACTGATAGTGATTTATCAAATTGAATTTTAACTGGTGTTGACGCTATTTGATTTGGCGTTTGATAAATAAAATTGGGCAACCTGAGCTAACCCGAGTCAACTTGAAAACAATTGAAACACGAGCGCAAATGAATCTGCAGGAACCCGAATGTGAGTCCGATTATAGGTTGAGTTAGGGACCTAGGATTAGTTGCCCTTCCAATCCGTCCCCGAATTGCCTAGAATGGGATATAAGGTCATGAACAATACTTGGCTGCTACTCTTGGCCAATTTAAAAAACTTCTTGTTTATGGTCGAAACCGTTGTAAACATAAGCACGATTTTTTGTAAACAAGAATTATTGACCCATTGTGTGGTAACCCTGCCTACTTATATGTATTAGAAAAATATTTCTCATTAATTCAATGCATAACTTTACACTTTGAGTATTTATACAAGGCTATCACAACCATCACAGTTGTCATCACAACTAACAAAAGAAATAACAAAAACTTACTAACTAAACATTCCTTAGCCTCTAAGTATTATCCCTTGAAGGTGTAATTACATTTTTATCCTTAATATCCCCCCGCAAAGGAGACTGTGGTATTCGCAGTTGTAGTTTGTCACGAAGAAGGATGAACCGAGGCTGAGACAGAGATTTGGTGCAAATATCTGCTACCTGATCCTGTGTACATATAAACTGCACAGAAACTTGATTGGCTAGAACCTTTTCACGAATATAATGGTAATCAATCTCGACATGCTTTGTTCTAGCATGAAAAATGGGATTTTTTCCTAAGGAAATGGCAGAGAGATTGTCACACCAGATCTTGGGAGAATGAGGCAGAGAATAAGAAATGTCAGCAAGCAGTTTACATATCCATGTGATTTCTGCAGCTATATTGGCAAGAGATCGATATTCAGCTTCAGTTGAGGAACGAGCAACATTAGGTTGCTTCTTGGCACTCCAACTAATGAGAGAGTTGCCAAAATATACACAGTATCCTCATGTGGATCTTGTGTCCAAAGAACACCCTGCCCAATCGGCATCGGAAAAAGCCTGAATAAATGGAGCCTGAGAGGACTTGGAGAACCATAATCCAAGATCAAGAGAACCCTTAAGATATCTGAGAATACGTTTTACTGCTTGCAGATGGGAAAGTCTTGGACTATGCATAAACTGACATACCAAATTAACAGCAAAACTGAGATCAGGCCGAGTCCAGGTTAAGTACTGAAGAGCTCCAACTAGAGATCGATATTCAGAAGCATTTTCAAGTAGGGGAGATGAGTGATCCAGCTTGGTGGTACTGAGAGGGGTGTTGCAGGGCTTGGCACCTTCCATTTTTGCTTTTGCCAATAGATCCAAAATATACTTGGTTTGAGAGATTAAAAGACCAGAAGATGATCGTTTAACTTCAATACCAAGGAAGTAGTGAAGGGCACCAAGATCCTTGATGGGAAAAAGAGCACTGAGTTGAGTGATGACCTGTTGACAAGCTACAGATGAGGGTCCGGTGACTAAGATGTCATCTACATAGACTAGGATGAATACTGGAGTAGAAGAACTCTTGATAAACAGAGAATGATCACTTTGAGAGCCTTGAAACCCAAGAGAATGCAGAGCATTATGAAGCTTGTCATACCAAGCTCGATGAGCCTGTTTCAAACCATAAAGGGATTTGTGAAGATGACAAACATGATGTGGTTTTGTTGGATCTTCAAAGCCAGGTGGCTGTTGCATAAACACTGATTCAGTAAGTGTGCCAAGGAGAAAGGCATTACTGACATCTAATTGGTTGATGAACCAATCAAATTGAGCAGCAAGAGTGAGAATGAGACGAATAGTCACGGGTTTGGCCACTGGACTAAAGGTTTCAGTGTAGTCAAGACCCTCTTGTTGGTGAAACCCTTTAGCAACCAAGCGGGCTTTGTACCTGTCAATAGAGCCATCAGGTTTCCTTTTGATCCGAAACACCCACTTACATCCCACAAGATTATGAGAAGAAGAAGGTGGTACAAGGGACCATGTACCAGTTGTTACAAGAGCATTGAACTCCTCTTGCATTGTTATGCGCCAATGAGAGTGTTTAGAAGCTTGTAGGTAGGTTGTAGGAATATAGTCAACTACAAGATGAGAGGGAATAGGGTGCTTGGTTGCAGCTAATGCTTTGGGTTTGAATATTCCAGATTTGGACCTGGTTTGCATTTGGTGGTTATTAATAGGTAAAATAGGCTGGGAGGAGTGGGGATTTGCGGAAGCTACAGAGGTTTGGATCGGGTGTGGAGAAGCGGCAAAGGTTGTATTTTGGGAGGTTGTATTTGGTGTAGATGGAGGATGAGGAAGATAAGAGGTAAATGTGAGTGATGAGGGAATAAATTATTGGTAGAAGGGAGATGATGAGACAGGTTGTGATGTAGAAGGTTGAAATGTATGAAATGGAAAAGTTGACTCATCAAATAGGACATGCCTTGAAATATATAACTTGTGAGTAGATGGATGTAAACACGGGTAGCCCTTGTGATTTAAGCTATATCCCAAGAAGACACAGGGCTTGCTTTTAGGATCGAGTTTTGAGGAGGTGTATGGTTTCAACCAAGGGAAGCAACTACAACAAAAAACCTTGAGAGATTTATAGTCAGGTGCTTTCTGAAAAAAGAGACTGCTAAGGAGATGATCTGGATATAGTAGGTAACCGGTTGATGAGATAGACAGAGGTAGCAAAAGCCTCAACCCAATAAGCATGAGGCACTTTAGATGCTGCCAAGAGAGTTCGAGAAGTCTCTACAATATGCCGATGCTTACGTTCTGCACACCTATTTTGCTCGGGGGTGTGAGGACAATTGAGCTGATGATGAATGCCATGGCTAGCTAAGAACTGAGAGAATGCAGTGCTAACAAATTCACCACCAGAATCTGATCGTACTGTAATAACTTTTGTACACAGAGAATTTTCAACAAGTAATTTCCATTGCATAAAAGTGGAGAGAACATCAGATTTACACTTTAAAGGATAGAACCAACAGTATCTGGTATAGTCATCTATGAAAATGACATAATATCGAAAACCATGATGAGACATTATGGGTGAGGGTCCCCAAACATCCGTATGGATAAGTTCTAAAGGCTTGCGGGTTGTACAAGTAGTACTAGAAAAAAGAAGTTTAGAACATTTCCCTAGTGCACAATCTGAGCAAAAGGTTTTATTTGAAGCATCAAGAACAGAAATACATGATTGAGAGGCCAACTTATTCAAGATCTTTACAGAAGGATGGCCCAATCTTTGATGCCAAAGATGCTTTGGAGCTTTGACAGAGACAGCTAAAGCTTGATGAGAAGTAGCAGGAGAGAATGATGAGTGAAAATGATAGAATCCATGTTGAACTGGTCCTTTAAAAAGCATTCTCCCCGAAGAAAGATCCTTCACAGTGAAGTGAAAAGGATAAAGATGCATAGAACAAGAATTGTCAAGTAGAAATTGATTAGCAGAGAGAAGATTGTGCTTCAAATCAGGAACATGTAAGACATGCTTTAATGCAAAAGATTCAGTAGAAGTATGTAAAGAGGATGAGCCAGAATGGAGAATAGGCAAACCTTTGCCATCTCCAATATACACTTGCTCAGGACCAGTGTATGCTTCTGGATTCTGAAGATTGGCATACGAGTTTGTCATATGGGAATTAGCACCAGAGTCAACAATCTAGGTAGAAGTAGAAGTGGAGGTACCAACAACCATCGCAGAATGAGAAGATTTTCCATTGTAGGTTTGATCCATACGATGAGGACAATCACAAGCCTCATGGTCTGGTTGTCGACAAATCTGACATAAAAGCTTGCGATGGGAAGAGTAGTTATTGTGAGCTCCACGATTGAATCTTTGATTGTTACGAGAGTAGTTATTTATGCCATTGGTGAATCTGGAATTTCCACGATTCTGAAAATTGCCCCGATTTGTGCCAGTATAATTGCGATCCACAATGCGACCTTGATTGGAGAAATGAGGAAGATGATGTGCAGCAAATGCTTGAGGGGTAGAGTTAGCAGGCAAGGGAAAAATACCAGCAAAGGAATTATATGCCTGAAATGGTGCTGCTGAGACAGATTTCTTCTGATTGTTGAGTTGAATCTCCTTACTGAGAAGTAAGTCGTGCAATTCATCAATAGTCGTGGAACCAAGATGAAATCGAATAACATCCACAAAAGAGTCAAATTCGGGAGGCAAGCCATGAAGTGTGATTGAGATGAGGTCTGAATCTTCAACAAGAGCACCAGCACTTGCGAGTGCATCTGCAATTTCTTCAATTTGCTGGAGATATTGAGCAGCAGTCAATTCACCTTTAACAAGACTGCGAAGACGAGATCGAAGCTCATGAATGTGAGACTGAGATGCAGTGGCGAGACGCGATTCCAATTTCGCCCAAAGTTCTCGAGCAGAAGTTACGCCGACTGTGTAAGGAATCAAAGATTCAGACAAAGTGGAATTGATCCAGATAAGAATGTTTTGATCATTCTCAAACCAAGTAACATAAGCAAGATTGAGAGTTGCAGTGCGATTGCCAGAAGAATCAAGGAGATATTGAGGCGGCGCAGCCGTGGTTCCATCAATAAGACCGGTAAGATTGTAGTGACGAAAAATTGGAGCAAATAAGGCACTCCAGGTCAGGTAATTTATGGTTGTAAGCTTGATCGGAACCAGAGATCCAATATTTTGGATTGTAATTGAGGAAGAAATCGCAGAATTAGGGTTAGAGTTTAGATATGTGGACTCCAAGGAAGAAGAAGTAGCAGTCACCATAGCTGGATTGAGAGAGAAATCACGATCGAGAATAACAAATCACGATCAAGAACAACAAGTCACGATCAAGATCAAGAACGCGATCAATTGATCGGAGAAGATGAAGCGGTGCAGAGAGAAGCAGGAAAAGAGGATCGAAAAATAGACGTCGTGAGACTGAGGGCGAGTGATACCATATTAGAAAAATATTTCTCATTAATTCAATGCATAACTTTACACTTTGAGTATTTATACAAGGCTATCACAACCATCACAGTTGTCATCACAACTAACAAAAGAAATAACAAAAACTTACTAACTAAACATTCCTTAGCCTCTAAGGGTGCGTTTGTTGCACCGGACTATCTCGGACTGGACTAGCTTCAGGGACTAAGCTGGACTGGCTTAGACTAGACTAAGCTGGATTAACTTAGTAAAGCGTTTGGTGCAGTATCGGACTAAGTCACATACTATAAGTTTTTGGCCATTTTTAATTCACTTGAAAATTAAACAAAAATTAATAATAAAAGGGGTGAAGTCTGGAGATGAATGGAACCAAGAACATTTTCTTTCCCTTCCTTCCTATATCCTTCATCGTTTATCTCTTCCCCATCATTTTCTCTCTGTTAAATCCTACATCAATCTCTTAATTTTCTTCATCGATTAAGAGAATTTGTATTGGGGTATTGGAATCCAAATTACCTCGCTGTCAAAATGCAGAGCCTTTATACAATCAAGATATGGTTTGCATACTAGAAGCTTTTCACAATCCACATCCAAATCTTCCATCCCTCTCCTTTGCACTTGAAATTCGTGAGCATATCTGGAAGATGGGGTGAGTTTGTGGTTTGGAGGTCTTAGCCCTTCGATTTTCAAAATCCCCAAATCAAATAAAAAAAATCTCAGCCCTCTTAATTCCAAAGACCCAACCCTCCCGAGAACTCCTCCAATTTTCAAAAAGCCAACTTTCGGATTCCAAGCACCACCGACGGCCTGGCCATGATGACAGCGATGCAGAAAAAGAAGCGAAGCCCGTGAACTGGAACTGGATGTTCGCCTCGTTTCCGTAGTCCTGCTTAATACCAAGCGAAAGCAAGGGACTAGCTAATGAGGTTTAGCGAAGAGCGGAGTGCCTCGTAGTCGAGACGAGTCCCACTTATTCTAGTCCAGAGCCTTACCAAACATAGGATTATAGTCTTATTTAAGCTAGTCCAAGCCAGTCTCTCCTAAGGAGGTGTAACAAACACCCCCTAAGTATTATCCCTTGAAGGTGTAATTACATTTTTATCCTTAATAATATGGACCAGCTCTTTATGAAAATCCCAACTTGTGTGGAGCAAAAGATGGCTTCGGAGATCAAGATTGAAGTGATCCACAAGGAAACAATTAAACCACTCTCTCCAACTCCTGACCACCTTAAAAGCTTGAGCCTCTCTGTTTTTTATCAGTATCAACCTGAAATTTATATCCCACTACTTTTGTTCTATCCCAACAACAATAAAAGCGACAACGGCCAGGTCAAAAATATCGATCATCCTTCTTTGTTTGCCGAAAGATCCAACCTACTAAAGAAATCACTGTCTGAAGCCATCACTCGATTCTACCCCTTCGTCGGAGAATTCAAATATAATGTTTCAATCAGCTGCAGTGACCGTGGGGCTGCATTTCTTGAAGCCCAAGTGAACTGTCCCGTATCGAGGATTTTGGAAAACCCCGATTTTGAGATCCTAAAACGGTTGCTTCCAACTGATTGTATGTCCACACAAGCTGAGACAGGATATCTTGTGCTAGTCCAGGCCAACTTATTTGAATGTGGCGGATTGGCAATCGGGGTCAGCATTCACCATAAAGTCGCCGATGCTTTTACAGCCGCCACATTCATCAAATGTTGGGCTGCACTTGCTCATGGCTCGGCCAGTAGTACTACTCACCACGTACTGCTTCCCGAGGAATTCGGTGTTGCAGCTTCTCTTGCCCCATCCCTTGATTCCTTCGACTCACTAGGAGCTCCTGTGACATTTTCTACGGAGAGACACGCGACGAGGAGTTTTGTGTTTGTTGCTTCGAAAATTTCTGCTCTCAAGTCTAAGGCTGCTAGCGCCACGGTGCCAAACCCAACACGTGTTGAAGTAGCATCGGCAGTCATCTGGAAAAGCCTAAAACAAGCATCAAGATCGAGGTTTGGTCTTATGAAGCCATCCATGTGGTGTGCAACCTTGAACATGCGCAAAAGATGGGGGCAGGCTGTGACAGAAAACGTACGGGGGAATTTCGTGTGGTACGCTGCAGCATTGATCACAGCAGAGAGCGAAGTAGAACTCGAGAGCTTGGTTGGCAAACTCAGGAAGGGGATTGACGAATATAAGGAAAAGCATCCAAATGGAGTCAGTGGTGAGGAAGTATGTCAAACCGTGAAAAGGTCTGCAGGTCTTTTGTTCAGCGGAGATATAGAAATGTATACTTGCAGCAGCTGGTGCAGGTTTCCGTTGTATGAAACCAATTTCGGATGGGGAAAGCCATCATGGGCAACGTCTCAACCATCCAATGGTTTAATTTGTTTGAGTGACACGAGAGATGGTGATGGCATAGAAGCGTCCTTGTCATTGAAAGAAGACGTCATGGCCATAATCGAAAGCAGCGACGACCTGCTCTCGTATGCTTCTATGAATCCGACCGTCATTTGATTAGTATCATCATCATCTTTAATTCGTTTTGATGCTTGTATACCTTGTGTGTGTGTGTGTCTTTATATTTTTCTCCCACCTTCTTGTTGTGTTGTTTTTGAACAAAAGTGTTGGCATATTTTCCAAAGAACAAGCAAATGTAACAAGTCGCAGGCAACCAGATTTGTCAAGCCACTTCGAACCTTGACTCGACAACTTCCTCCCAACAAACTAAACAAGCCCAAGGATGGACGGTATCCTCCGGACGCGGTCAACTTCCTCCCAACAAACTAAACAAGCCCAAGTCTCCTCGACGAAAGAAAGTATTTCGCCTGGAGAACCCTAGCCCGAAAATCCTCCGGGTTATTCCATAACCAGGCACATCGCTCCGATGGTAGTGCTTCATTGAACTCCTCCAAATCCCAGAATCCCATAACGTAGCTTAGGATCACTGGAGGTCACACAAAGCTGCCAACAGACCAATTACATCTCCTTCACTCATTGCGTGATAACTAAGAGACCGTTTGATAATCATTTCAATTTCTAGTTTCAGAAAAATATAAAAACTAAGAACCAAAATCAAGTTGAATTTTAAAAACTCAAAATATTAAAAACTGAAAACAAAATGATCATCAAACGGCTCTAAATATCTCTAGCCAAACAAACAAACTTATATGAACTTTCTGTTTGTCTTAGAATTACTTGACTCCGTAATCAGTCATAAGAAAAATAATCCAAAGATTGTCTCTTTAACTTTTCATTGAAGGCCACACTAAACAATTCAGTATATAAAGGGAAATAATTTCCGCTTTTTTTTTGTTTCTATAAATTCCTGTTTATTTTCGCTTTTAATTCTCCTTTGATCTTTTTTTTTTGGAAAAAATAATTCGCCGTTAATTTTATTCAATTCGAAGACCAAAAAGAAACAGGGGGTGCGCCGGTGATAAAAGCGTGCAAAACTCACTAACCTATAAAGCACCAAGGAGATGCTCAAAACTTCGAACAATGCTTCAAACAATGGTTGAAATTTAACACAACACTTTTGTCCATACAAGCACTTTGATAGCAAAAATTTCAACCAATCAGTTGACCCATATAAAAATCAAACTATTGTTAAGTAACAAATTTTACCTCCAATGCTTAAACCTTGCAGCCCAGCGTCAAAGCAGCAGCTACTTCAGACAACAGTTATCGTTCGAGCAGTCACATAAATTGGTAGAAAAACAGAAGGGTAAGAAGCTGATTAGCTGAACACTGCAATAAGGTGTATAAGACAATTGCTTACAATTGCTAAATTGAAGGAACATTGATTGATACGAGAAACTGATTTACGTTCTAATGAATGAAATCCATCAACCGAAACTTTACATTCTAAAATTTTAAGACTGTCAATGCTGTGGTAACACCGGTCTCTTCTCCAACAACTCGTAATGCACAATAAAATTATCCTGCGCATAAAATATAGGTTCAACTCAGGGGACTACTATTTGTCAAGTTAGGATAAAATGCACGAAATATAATTCAATCAGTTTACCTTTCGGATAGTTTCAAAGGTATTGGGATCAAAGCAGTGATAAGATCCTCTCTCACACGTGTTGGTCTTCACAAGTGGTTCCATGTTGGGTACTCTTATGAACCATAGGCGGTGTTCCTTGTGATAAAACCAGCCTCTATTATTTCTGCCAACAACAAATGTCATACAACATTTTAGTACACACCAATCAAGGCTTGTTTATATATATATTGCTGAACATTAAACACTCTTAAGTCGTAAAAAGAAGGGCACATAGGATTTAAAACATGATCTCAAAGAAACTGTTAAGAGGTCAAAAGTATTCCATCACTACAAGCTCTTAAGTGGACAAACGTACGCATAATACAAATTTATAAACAAATGAACACTTACAGTTCATTGGCAGCATATAATTGGGCCTCGTCTTTGGGCATGCTGCAAACAAAAGAGAATGACTCTGTGAGTTCAATACCTTGAAAATTGAAAATAACTTGAGAGGTCCAACAAGAAGCACCTGTAAAAGATATAGAACAACGTTTCCACGGAAAACTTTGAAAAATACCCTTGCTGCAGCCACCAATTTGAGTTTAGAGCACAGAGGCACAATATACATGAAGAAGATTGAATTTGCAAAAAGATTTTTAATAAAAAGAACAGCTCACATGTAGTGCAGGCGGTTGTTTAGCATAGTAACATTGTGGAACACTAAACTCTGGATCACCCTTAGCTGGCTCGTCAGACCATGGGGAACCAAAAGTCTTGTGAAGGTTTTCTGTTGAATTCAAGTTTAATCCAAGCGTTGTCAAATCAATTCCAAGTGCAAGAGATGTAAGATCAGGATCACTCATCCTTATGACACTTAACAATCCAAGCAAACCAAATAGGTCTGGAGCAGATTGCGCTGACTGCATCGATTTCGTTCCCTGATCCCTAAATGATTGATTGCCAGCTGACATCTGGTGCAGGCGAAACTGGGATTGATTTTGTTGTTGATACTGCTGAATAAGCTGGTCATATGAACCCATACCAGAAACTGAATTGGCAGAATTCAGAGGTCTTAATCCAATGCCAGGAGGTCCTCCACTAGTCTGAATCAAAAGTTTTAGATGTTAGATCCCACAATTACTAAAGAATTTAAATAAATGCTTATAACTCAAGCTTTTCCCGATCTGAGGATAAAAAACCATTCAACTTTCCTGATGTACTAGAATCGACTTATTTGGACCAACAAATCATTTTGAATCAAATCATCAGATATAATACCTACAATCATAAGAATATGTTTTCCAATCCACGTTGAATGACACCATAAGAATAAAATCACCATACAATCTATTCCCACAGTGAAACCCCATTATAACAAAAAGAATAATTTGTGAAACCAAACTACCACACCTGTGAATGATATGTTGAATGTGATGATGGGAATATGTCTGAACCATGCACATGGAGAAGATCCTGATTGTTTACTTGTGAAAACGAGACACCACTACTGCTGACTGATGGAGCATGTTGTTGCTGTTGTGGCCTATGAGAAGAATAAGTTCCCCCCAAGTTAAATCCTGAGGACCGTCCCATCTGCAAAACAATATACATAGATATAAGGGCTTAGAGAAATTTGCAGCAAGTAATAATCCAAGGGCAAGGGGGGAAAAGGATTCTTCTTTGATTTAGAGCTTAGAACCCACTGGGAAGTGCTGAGATTGCATCATCGACACAGCATTGTCATGGAGTTGTTCTTTCTGGTGCATATTGATCCCATATTCAGCATCACCACCTGCTGAAGATCTAATAATAAGGTCAAAAATGCAAGTAGGCAAGCAGCCTCCCCTACAGGAATGTTCTTCATCTATTCAAGCAGTATGTAAATGTGGTGAAACGACATAATGCTAAGTCCTTGGGGTTATCCTAAGTAGTGAGGGAGGAGGAAATGGTTTAGGAGTATGATAGGTCAAGGGTTACATGATTACATCCCTTCAGTTGCAACAAAAAAAAATGGTAGATGAAAGATATATTGGCACCCATGGTTATCAAACACTGCCTTAGTTCCTCAGCTCAAAGGGTGCCCTTCTATCCATCCTTCCACAATTCTCCCTCCACTCAACCACACCAACCCACCAAAGAGAAAAAGGAATAAAAGCCCCAAACCCAATCCATTATCACAAGTCTACCTCTGTCGCCGACAATTGTAATGTACTTTCCTCATACACAACTAAAGAACACAACAGGGGATGGTAGGAGAAATTAGGTAGAAATTAAAGGATGAACATAGCAAGTATATATGGAGGCTACATTATTTTGTGTAGAGGTCAGCATACTAACAAAATGGCAAGTCATTTAGGAATTCTGTCCACTATTTTCATAGATTAGTAACTAATTTAATTTTTGAAACACAAGAGAAGGATGTCTTTCAAGATAATCTGGTGGAGGTAGGAGCAATTGACTAGAAGAGCAAAACTCCTTTCCGATTCTTCTATTTCATATAGTTTTGGGAGCATGTTAATCATATTTGGGGATATATATGTTTGCGAGAGCGAGAGAGAGTGTGTGTGTGTGTGTGAGAGAGAGAGAGAGAGAGCGTGTGCATGTAGTGTGTGTGAGAGAGAGAAAGAGAGAGAGGTGAAGTTGAATGAAAATTCAGAATACCCTCAATATTCTAAAACTTGGAAATAAAAATGTAAAATCACCAAAAAAATGACATGTCAAAGAATACTAACATCTGAAAATCACCTTCCGAAGAAACATTTCTCAAAATATTACATTTCAAACTCTAAAATATATCTAAGTCTTGGTTAACTTAACATTTAAATTATGCAACTGCAAAAACGAATATTCTAATCAACTTATAAATGAATATATCGCGCACCTTTAAATCCCGGTAAAGCTGGAAAGTCCTCATTTTGGATGCTGAACTCTTGGTTCTGTTGAACAATAGGACTAACACCAAGGCCTTGTTTTCGTAGTGAACCTAAAAACAATTCTGTATATTATATTCCAATTACTGTATAGGATACAACCAAAACTGCATCATATTTCTTTACTAACCCAACTGCCCCTGAGGCCCTCCCGCAGAACTGGGACGACTTGTTAATGAAGGGAAATCATTGATGTCAAAAGGAGAACTGTCATTAGAATTCACATCATTCATTATTCCCATCGAGCTCAAATTATTCACTTGGACATGGCTTTGAGAAAGTGGACCACCAGCATTAGGGTAGGAGTTTGCTAGCATCGAAATTACTTGCGGAGACCCTGAAACCAGAAAATTATGTACAGGAAGATTCCGTAAGTAAAATTTGATAAAATGATAAAACAATTTCATTTCAGCACCAGACATCCATATGCAATAACAACCAATACAGCTGAGCCTGCTAATTCTTGGACTGCTATTCAAACCTAAAAACTAAGGAACTACACCAAACTGTGTTACAACAATTCAACAGAATCAACCAAGGTATTAAAAAAAATTATAGTATTTGCATTAATTACCAAATTAATAAGCAAACGAAATCTTATAACAAATCGTGAACCAAAGCCCAAATTCATTTCAAACATCAAATCTTACTAGAACGTAAGTCATCAGTCTCGTAGATAAGGCCTTCCACAGTAGGCTGGGAAATTGAGTTTGTTTCCAATTTTGTAGGAATCAAATTCATACAATAGTCCAAAAAATTTGAGTTCTATGAGCGTAATCCAACTCTGAGTTCAATTTATTGAACTCATGAGTTTGATTCCTATACAATAAATGACAAACCTTTTAAAAGAAAATGGAATAACCAATATGAGAATAAAAATTGGACGGATCCCGCAACTAATAGATATAACTCACCTCTTCTCAAAAAAAAATAGATATAACTCACCTCTCTCAAACTCATACCATTGTAGTAATTGCGTTATAGGAATCAAACTCACCTTAACCACTGCAGAAGGCCTAACTATAGTTATAAAGCACGAAAAGAACTAATTCCATAAGGAAGGCAATATACCTTGTGGTAGCACACCACTCATCAAGCGATTTTGCCCTTGTACAGTTAAACTTCCAGATCCACCATTTCCGCTTAAATTCAGACGAGAAGCAAGACCAGGCACCGACAAGCCTCCACCAGTGCTAATACTCCTCCCAATGTTTCCCCCACCAACCATGTTTCCCATGGAACTTGTAATCCGAGGACCTGCATTTCCCAAAATTGGGGACACACCCAATCCTGAAACAGCACTCCGGTTACCAATTGCAGCAGATGTAGGGAGAATCCCAGGAATAGAACCGCCAATTCCATTTGTGCTACTACTAAATCCAGGGTTTCCTACTACACTTATACCTCCTCTATTAGTGACTCCTGAATGTGCATGGGAGCTTCCATGAGATAACTGCAAAAACAGTTTTTTTTTTTAAGGAAAATATGGGAGAAGAGTAAAATGCAAGACAAAGAAAGACAGAGAGAAGCAGAGAGAGAGAGGTTCATTGATTATGTCACTACTCTCAAAACTACAATTAGCATATGAAATACATACCCCATGTACCTGAGACAAAGCAACAGGAAGGTTATTTGATGTGAATCGTCCGCCAGAGAGGCTTCCAGCTGGTTGTTGGACTCCACCAGAAGGAACATTATTTATTGTTGAGTTTCTTGATGTTAATGTACCCGGCATGTTGGGAACATTGAAGCTCCCATGAATATTATGCAATCCCTGCATACTTCCTGCAGAAAGAAACTTGAAATTTCACTAACATTGACACTAACACAAGAAACTCAAGCAATAGTAACCCACCTGAGTGATGAAAAACGGGAGAAGCTGCACCAGATTGACCAGAGAAAGATGATGCAAATCGCCCACTACTGTCTGGGAGATTTGATGCTGATCCGTTTAGAGAAGACTGCAACCAAAAGCAAATTAGGTTTCCTGTGATAAATGAACAAATTATGCAACACATATGAAACACAAAACACATATCAACACTAGAGACTTTAAATTCCTCTTAATCCTAAAAACCACAACTGCAACAATAACTGTAAGGAATACAATATTTGGCACCGTTTTGTCTACATAAAATTAGAAAAACTATTCAATATTGTAACATTTCTCATATACTGCAAAAATAATTATAGTTCATCATGCAAAACATAACACTAATAAACAATAGACATGCATGAAATCACCAAAAATTTAGAAACAAAAGCATACAGCATCATGGTCTGACCATAAACTATTTGCAAATAAAGTGCAAATCCTAACGAGCATCTCACGACAATGTTAAAATTGAAGGGGGAAAAAGCCGTGTATAAGTGCAAGTGCTTGGAAAGATGCATGAACAGACAAATGACACATTTCTTTCAAAAACAAATCCAGAGTTCAATCATTAAACAATCCAAAACCTTACATGATTAGACAGACTTGTTGGGAAAAAGATAACATTTTGAGTCAAGAAGACAATCTTAATATCTTATACACAAAATTTACTGTAGAGAAGTGATATGGACAAAAGACTGTACATTAAGTAAACCCGACATTGCATGAGCATCAAAAGGTCATGCAATAACGCATTCCTTGCTTCCTTGCCGAGAAATAACCCTTCCTTGTACGAACAACTTGATATATCTTCTCTGTTAACAAATAACCTATAGCCTGAAAAGGACAACTTGATAAATCTTCTTTGTTGACAAATAGCCTACAGATGCATCCATAATAATTCAATAACTTGGCATCAACTTTAGTACAAAATAATTCCGCACAGATACACAACCAACACACGCAAACACACATATGAGAGATTATGGTACAGTACAAGTATTTATTTCATTTCTTTTATAACCCAGGACTCAACATGTCAACCTTGCTGACACAGCTTCTAAACTGGATCCACTGCCTACCCCTACAATCTTTGGGGGAATGAAACAATAGCCATTGCAAGGTAGGTACCTTGGGGTTTCTAACCTGAGACCACAAGGTACAAGCCGTAGTTCTTAAGTCCCAAACTGGGTTTTCTTAGGCAAGGAATTGACACACTATAATCAGCTTTACAGAAACCCAAAATCTTCTACATAATAATTTTGCAATGACTAACTAAATTACTAATGCAATGTATCTCCTGCAGCATAAGGTGTCCAGAATTTTTAGGAACTCTCAACTTCCCAAACGCAAATGAAACTATCAATTACTATAACAACATAAAAAATCAGATTCCCACAGATGGTATTTTCAATTACCATATCAAGTTCCATAAAACGAAAAGGTAAACTATACAATATCTTAAAGGTGAGCAATCCCAAGAAGAAAATTACAGAGTTCTCCAGTAACTTTCTCAGATTCCCACAGACTTAACCATCTGCTTCCCAATTTCAAATGCACTTTAACTCGCTGAAAAGATTTTCAAAAACATCTAACACCATTTCAAAATCAAAACACGCCACCGGAACGTTGTATTATGCTTCACCAAAGATTAACTCATAATTCGAGACGTTCCACAAACTACCCCATTTTCAATCTTTAAAATATTCACAAGCTTCTAAAACGAAAAAAAAAAAAAAAAAAAAAGGAAAAGATCTCAAGCCATAAATTCTAACGAATACAAAAACTAACACTTAAATCATAAACTCCACCACTTTCTGGTTTCTTCATTAATCCAAATTTTCTCGACAGCCAAACAAAATGCAACGCAACGGACACTAGCCTCAGTCATTTCGATGTTAAAATCCTAAAATCAAAAACCTCTCTCAAAAACCCTAGGAGAGAGAGCGATGTTGCTAGGGCACCAAAACCAAAATCTCCTCAACAGTAACAGGCGCGAGGATCCACAAAAGAGGAACGAACTCGGAGCGATTGGAGATCGAACTCGGACCGAGTCGGGATCGAGTCCGACTCGGGGAGAGAGGAGAGAGTGAGTACCTGAGGGAGCAGATCAGCGAGAGCGAGGGTTTGGGGGTCTGAGTCAAACAGCGAGTTAGATTGCCCTAAAGAGAGAAGAGGAGAACGTCAGAGAAGGAAGAAAATGTCGAGATTTTTCAATGATAAAGTTCGGTGTAGGGAGAAGAGAAAAGATCGTATGCGGCGGCGAGTACGTGTGGTGGAGTGGGCCGCACTCTGTGGCTATTGGGTGACTGTTGGATCTGATAATTTAGGTGGGCCTGGGTGCAGGGTAATAAAGGAAAATTGTAATTTAGTGAAGAAAATCTCGACTGCCAATTGTCGATTGTGGTTGTTTCTATTGCCCAAAAGCAAAGCTGTAATTTTTTACTTTTATAACGAAATGAAAATACAATTTTGCTTATAAACATTTTTTTATTTATTTTTTTAACAGACGATGTAATGTACATTATGAAGTACGGGATTAGGTAAAGTCTCACAATAGAGTAGCACTAATGTAGTTCAAATTCGTCTTTGATGATAATTGAACCTAAAACCTCTAACTTACAAAAGAAAAAAAATATTACTAGACCGTAGTACTAACTGACAAAAACATTTTTTGTTAGAAAAAACATTTTTTGTTAGATAAAACATCATAATATAAAAATCGGGAATAAAAGCATAATTTCTTTTGTGAAAAAAATCTTCAATTCTTATATATTAAGGTGGTATACTTGATTTTGACTAGTTGTAATTTAGAAGTTTTGTCTAAAACAGTTTTTCTCGAGAAGATTTTTTTTTTAAGAAAAAAAAAAGTCAGAAATACAGCTATATAAGTGTCATATTATAATTGGTTAGAATTTTTTTTCAAATTTTCAACCAATTATACTATAATAATTGATGCACTAACCTGTATTTTCAGCGCACTTAACTGTGTAAGGATCCAAGGATCATCTGCACAAATAATTTTTGAACAAGGCATATTCATGTTTTCCATACAATATCTCAAGAGTGTTGCCATATACACACATTTTTTACCTTCTACACATTTCATGTAAATTTATGTCATTCGACCCTCTTCAGCTCATTCGACCGACAACTGAAAATTAACAGAATCTTTGCTACTATCCCAGTGGGCTTTTTAGCAGGTGATCTGCTATCGAAGTGAAGAGTGCTGCCCCTTTTCGGCTAGGCCCATAAAGGCCACTGTTGCAGCATAAGCACCTTCTTTACCATCTCACTCATGTCAAAACGAGAAGAGATCCTCCACCAAGATCACCAGATCAAATTATCCGGGCTTTTAAAATTTCATCTAACGACCAAAAATTATTATAGTTTTTAAAGGGTCAAAACAGGTGAGCCTTTAGATGAAATTTCAATGGCCCGGATCACTTGATCCGGTGACCTTGGTGGAAGAGATCCGGAAAGAATCTCTTCTCGTTTAAACACACTTCACCTCTTTCTCCAACTCCCCAATCCCTTTTTTTAATTGAAGGTAACGAACTCGGAACTACCCAATCCCTTAACTTGCATAAATTGTGCCGAAGAATGCACTGGATGAGCAAATCATCATCTGTAATGGTTTGTTATGGGTGTTTTAACAGTTAGATTTAATTTCTACAACAATTAGATATTATATTTTCAATCGGTGTTGCATACTACTGAAGAAAAATTAGAGAATGTAACTTTTTTGTATGCTTTTTCATTTGCGAATATTATTGACACTCTAAACAATCACCGTGTGATAATCAGATTAATATAAGTCATTTAGAAAGTAGAATTGAGTGTAGAGCTTAAATTATGTTTGAACTTTGTGGCACGTTCAGAAATTCCAGCATCTAGCTAGCTTGTGAAACTGCAATTTATTCGACACTTCTTATTGATGGAGGGAAACAAATAAAATTAAAAATTAAAAAACACAACTATGTATGAATACAATTTTGATTCACACATGACACAACTATAAACAAAAGATGACCGGCCGGCGACGGCGAGCCACTTAATAGAGTGGCCTTTCTTCGTTCTGTTGAGGTGTTAGATCTGGTGTTGTTGGGGCACTTTGCCCTTGAATATTCACCTCAAACTGATTCATCGCTACTTCTGCATATTTCACCACCATCTGGGGATCTATTGGCCCTCCTTGTGATGGCTGGGCGTTAGGCATGTTGCCACCACCGTTTTGCCCTATAAAATGCATAAAAATAGGAGTCACAATAGTTCATAATTTCAAGCATATAGACTAGTTACTAAAATATTGAGTAAATCCACATAGCTTGTCGTTGTGTATCATGACATGAGAGAATCTGGAATCATCAGGTCGTTGAATTAAATGATTATTTGGACCATTTAATATTTTGTAAGTATATATATCGACACGTTATTGACTACTGACATGTCAGTCATACTATTGATACTGTGAATACATGTTTGTCGATATGCTTGTCGGTAGAAATCTAGGTGAAAAGTAAATGCTAATGTGAGGACATCTTATTAAGGTGGCTAGATAAGACACACGGTCAAACTCTTCGACCCAAGATTTCCCCACTAACAAAATTGAGACATACATACAATACGCCACTAAGGTGGTATTACAAACTAATCATACGTTATTAGTTTAGAATATCATCAACGTAGGTGAAAAGTTGTTTGTCACGTGATAAGTCGTACTACTTTTAATTGGACAGATAGGTCGTTACCTAGGTTTACTACCTGTTTTAACGATGATGTATTACACAATATGATACTCAGAGATTAGGTTGTATGCTTAATTACCTGCATAGTGTGCTGCAATTGCTGCTCTTCTCCTGTTACCACTGCTTATAACACAAACTATGATTACCACAATGACCACAAAAACAACGATAGCTGGAACTGTAACTCCAATAATTAATGGTAGCTTGCTGCTTTTCTTCTTGCTGCTGCCACCACCAGTAGAAGAGCCATTATCACTATCAGCTGGAATTATTGTCTTACAGGTCGCGCCGGCGGCACAAAGATCAGGATTTCCCGACGACCTTCATCCCCAGAAAATAGAAGTTCAAACTGTCAACACAAAAGCAAAGAAAAAAGAGAAATATATATACAAAAACAGAACCGGTTCTATATAAACTTTTTTTTTTTTTATTAATAAAAAATAGAACTTGAGGAACGCTAACCCGAGAATAATATGACACTAAATCGTAGCTCATATGATATGATCTAGTTTCTGTATTTTTTTAAAACCTTATCAATTTTATTTGTCCATATTACATCAAGGGAGAAAAAGGAATAAGTATACTTACACTAATTTCAGCTTGCTATTCGTTGAAATTGTGGTGGGAATGGGTCCACTGAGTTTATTGTCTGCTAAATTCCTAATACAGGAGAAAAATTATGGTTAATTATACAGAAATTAGCAAGAATATAATATGCTAGGAGACATTTTCTGGGAAAATATTACAATTGGGTTAGTTTAGGTAAGGTGCCAAGAAAATCAGGAATGGCTCCACCCAAGCTGTTGTTGTGCATGTCTCTGCAATTCAAAAAATAATTTGCAAGTGCATTGGTTAGAATCTAAAAAACTATTTAAACAGGTTCCTTTTTTTATTTAATTATATTTTCAGTTTATATTATTTTCTTTTCACCAACTAACTAGCTGCGTTCAGTGATAGCTTACATTGTCTGAAGAGCATCAAGGGAGCTGAAGTCTGGAAGTTGGCCAGAGAGACCATAGCCACTCAGGTACCTGAAATCTCAAGTGCGTTGCAAATTAATGAATATATAATATAATTGAAAATTTAACATAAAAATAAAAAGGTTTAAACTTGGGAAAAAATTTAAGTAATTACAGTGCTGTTACGCGGGGTGTAATATCAGAACTGCAATTGACCCAGTCCCAGGTAAATGGAGAAGGGAGGCATGGGTCACCAGTCCATTCCTGTAATATACTGAACTTGTCTTGCAATATACCTAACCCTGTCACTGATATGTAGCAAAAGAAAAGCCACAAAAAAGGAAAAAAAATCGTCAATTTTCGGAATGTAATAACTAGAAAATGCACACACAAAATAATGAGCTCATTGATGGTCATATAATGATATTAGATGTAAATCATGCTATGTTATTAGGCCCTTAATATGATCAACGCTATTGTGCGCCTTTTTTTTTTTTTTTTTTTTTTTTTTTTTTTTTTTTTTTTTGCGCCTTGTTTCAACGATAAGATGGGAGTATGGATTCACGTGAGCAGTAGTACTATATCCCGGAGATCCTCAAACCGTATTCCTTTATCAAACATCGTACGACCAGTTTTCGTTAGATACTGTTCATGTTTAATTTTAAATAAAAATATTTAGAATGATTTCTAACCGATTAACGGACACAGTTTGAGGATCCCCAAGATCCAGGATCCAGAGAGGATCCTCGTTCGTACATGAATTATCATAGTATGATAAGATTAAGGACTCGAATACCAACCGTCATTGCTATCCGTTCCACCCGTTAACGGACCACTGACATAATAAACTTCCATGGCATTAATCAACGGAGGAAGTGTCGAATCGGCAGTAGCTACCAGAGAAATCTTTGTGCTGGAAGAAGCAGTAATGTTGGTAATAGACATCTCCGTGACAGTTCCATACACAGGAACAATGGGGTCCGACTCCGACTTGCCGTCGATGTAAATCTCGAAGGATCTGATATCGGACGCGGCCAGTTGGCTCATTTCGGTGAAGTACATGATGATGTAGATGGGAACTTTATCGGTCGGAAGATCAGTGGCCAGACTAATTGATACGGAGGGTTTTGAGGTGGTTATTGCATACTGGAAAGCAGCTGCTGGAGGCTGATCTGGCACTGAGGTATCAATGGTTGGTATATCGTTTGTGAGTTTTAGTAGTCCATCTCCACCCTCCACTGGATCCCAAATCCGATCATAATCATCACTTGGGTACCTGGAAAACCAACACACATATAAATACATTAATATCGCATGGAATTTAATTGTCTCTTGAAATAGATAAATTGAAGTCAACTTTAATAGGGTTAGTATATACTATAGACTTTTGATAAACTATGGACTATATATGGATCCTACATCCATCCATTGTCAGGCTTTGGGTTAAGTTGACTTAAAATTTGACCAAGTTAACTGAGTATGTGGATATATATTAGAAGTTTTAACGAAAAGCTCGCGGTATTGTTCACTTTAACGAAAAATCACATTTTTACACTAAAAAGTCAAACCTGGTACTATTCATTTTATCCTTTATTTTGTCCTTATCGTTAAAACTCAAAGTTTTCAAGCTCTTTTAATTAGTTTTCCTTATATTATATAGTACTACTGCTCACGTTCACATGAGCGATTGTTTTTAGCTTTAATTTCTTTAATCTCTAACAAATTTATTATCGGTCTTGCGTGATTATTGCTAAACGTAAATTTAAGTGAGCTCACATGCAGTGGAGCTTACAAGTATATACGGCCGCCAAAATTGTTTATATGACACAAGTGACTTACTAATAAGGGTAATGTTAGGGAGACTAAAATCGCAAACAAATTTTGTAAACTAAATGACATGGAAGTTGATGATTGAGTTATTACTTAAGCATTGATAAATGTGCTCATTTCTATTGATGACAAATCATTTAGTTTGCAAATTTTGTCTACAAATTTAATCTCCCTAGTATTACCCAACTAATAAAGTCATCATCAAATTTGTTTACTAAATAATGTGCTTATAGAGGTGTAAAGTATAGAAAGATAAAAGAAAGGCTTCAAAATGCTTGAATTATAAGCAACCTTTTATATACCTTATCTGATCAGTTGCACCATAAGCAACCCTTCTTGTATGAACCATAGCATATTCAGCGTCGACATGGCTGTACATATCCGTGCCCAAGCCCCGGATCTCGATCGCCGATATAAATGGAAGCTGGTTAGGCTTCGTTTGAGCAAGACAAATCTCTATAAAATCACCTTTGGCGGCATAAACTACTTCTTTATACACAAGATCAGTGGCTGAAGTTATGACGTCGGCCCAATAGTTCCCGTCCAGAAGAAGAGCAAATTCAGGAGGAGATGCTTTCTTGTCATAGTTTCCATAAAAGAAAGTTGCTCGCACAAGAAACTGCCCCTTTACTTCTTTGATGGAGTAACAGTTTCTTTTCCTGGTTGAAAACACTCTCAAGGTGCTCAACACACGAGGCGCTCCGTTTGTAGTTTGAACCGCTTGGGATTTTCCACTTGAAACAAATTCGTCGTCTCCAATCCAGTTGATCGAGTTTCCGTCGGTGAACGAATCCGACGATCCGCAATCGATGCTAACAACTGTAGATTAATCATGTAAGTAACAAAAAGAAGTTAGTTTGATACAAAACAGACAAGGATGGTATACTATGACTATCCAACATGATGATGCTACTCATCCAAGTGCAAAATCTGCATATCACGTTTCAAAATGCCAAAACCAACTCTTTTGGAGAAAAGAAAATGAAAGCTGAGTACCAAAAAGTACAAGAATAATCTTATTGTATCAAATTTACTAACTAATCGCATTTTACTAAAGTATATATTTACTTATGAGATATAATATAAAACTTAAATAGATAAATAAGGAAATATAGTACAAATAGTTGCGTTACTCACGATTAGCAGATATCGATAACAGAGCCAGAGCAACGAGGAGTAACACTAACAACATTACTATGGAGCTAGCCATGGTGAGGTAAGCACTGAGGACAAATATAAGAGGAGGCACATATAATTAGTAGCAAGCCCCTCCCATATATAGTGATAGTGGGTTGGTCTTGACCCTTACATTAAGGCCATTGACTTGTCGAATGTGGAGTGTTTATTGCCAATAATACTAGTTGCATGTTGGTAGTATGAAGGAATTGTGTCCAGTGGGAATTTCCTCTATATTTTAGTGGTGATGACATGAGCTCAGGCTCATATGAGACCGAATAGATATAGAGACTTGAACCAATAGAATTGCATGGTGCTTTTTTTTCGTAGGGCATGTGATTTCCTGTAAGAATTTTCTCTTCGTGCAAATCTTGTTTATTCGAATTTTAAAACTGAATAAATCAAAAGAAAATTAATAAATAAAAATGAATAATACTTGTATTTCCTCGTAAAGGAGGAATGCATATATCATACTCTTTGAGAATAATTTTTTAATCTTTATTTAAAGATTATCTTTACAAAAAAACAATCATTTGAATTAGTAATTATTTATGCATTCTTATATAAAAAGATGCAAGTATTATTTAACAAAGATAAACAAGAATACACAGAAGGAGAAAAGAACGTGCAAGAATCATTTTTCTTTGCTTAAATGACTGGTCTAGACGCGGATCGCCAATTTGATTTGAAAGTATAGGTGAAGCTCCTGGACCTGAACCCACTAGATTATATCTGTTGACTTTGACGTTAACCTACAGCTCTCATTCGTTTGATTCATCTTTATGGATTAAGAAGTAGTCAAAATCAACGGTTGGTGGTGAACTTCTGGGTAAGGAAGAGAGTGGACTTTATGGGTTAGAACAAGTTAAAGAGTAGACCCAATCGCAGACGACGACATTTTTATGGAGATTAACGGCGTTGATATTCTTATAATCATTGCTTATCATAAACAAGTTGACAGTAGAAAAAATGTTGATGTAACGTGCATGAACGTGAAATCAAACTTTATGAATGCATTCACATGAAGATAATGGGAAGAAATTTTGAAGAAATAATCTTCATTAAGCAAGCAAGTCCACAATCAAAGGTTACTAAACACTTTGCTAGTTTGTTAGAGGTTGGGTTAGTCAAGGGACCTCTTGAATTACATTTGATCAACAAGCTCGTAATTTAACAACATTAGAAGATATTTCAGCTTCGAATTTCATTCATCTTTTGTTAAAATACAATAAAAGGCAAAACGTTTTATTTTGTTTGACTTCAAACTAAAACTAGTTAGTTTAGAAATGCTTGAAGCACTTCTGCTTAAAGCACTTTTATTGTAAGTGCTTCTATTAGAAGCACGTTAAATTTTTATTAAAACTTCAATTGCTTATTGAAAAAGCACTTTGGTGCTTTTTGAAAGCAGTATTTGAAGTGTTTTATGAAAAAAAGTAAACAGGAGATAAGCTTTTGCAAATTTGTAAACAGGAGATAACAAAAAAAAAGTGTTATTAGGGAACTTCTTTTTCTTACATTTAGGTCCTGATGTTATTAGGGAACTTCTTTTTTTTCAAACATCGTAAAAAGTGTTATCTAATAGTATTGTAGCTAGGTAACACTTATAAATAAGCTCTTAATCACATTTAGGTCCTGATGTTATTAGGGGCATCTCGAAAACGTCCAGGTCGAAATATGGTTTTCAAATTAAGTTCTGAATTAGTGGATGCTGCCAACGGGAGTGGCGATGCCATATGCAAAAAGGAAGATACTAATAGAATGACAGAGGCAAATAGAGCAACATTAGATGTGGAACCCCATTTGCCTATAATGTTGAAAGTAGGCAACATTGCTTACTTTGTGGGTGTAAGCAAACTTTGCCTACTCAATTGCCTACACCAAGCATGTTTTTGTTGACGTGGCTCATCAAAATAGATTTGCTTACCCATTTGCCTACTCCATTAGAGATGCTCTAAATCACCTTATATCGCGGTTGATGTGGCACGCAGTCATTTAAAGCAATCCAAGTGTACTTTAAAACATTCAATCTCCTGATGAAAAATAATCACCCATATTAGCAATTATTTTTAAGAAAGCTTATATTCAATTTGATAAAAGAAAAATATTTATATACAAATTTTAATAGTGGAAAAACAGAGAATTAGGATATTTTAATATACAGAGTCATTGAATAGGGAAGACCCAGAAAACAATGCAAGCTGGATTATTCTAAATGTAATTAAAAGATCCACTAGTTAATAATGAAAGCTGGATTATAATTTTCTTACAACTTGCATTATCTCGAGAGATACATGTTAATCCTTGACAAAAAAGACGAGATGCATGTTAATCGATCTGATCATATCAGTCCAGATGTATTCACCTACAACATCGTAGTTGACAGACATCGTAAGGAGGGGATCGTTGTAGACAGAGCCGGCTCTGAGGATGTGCAACAGGTGCCACCGCACAGGGCCTCCGATTCAGAATGGCCTCTAAATTTTCATTACATGTATATAGATGCATATAAAATAATTAGATGCAAAAGACAATTTTATTTGTGGTTCTAGCGCAAGCGGTTTAGCTCTTCTATTTTATAGCCCATGTGCTGGGTTCGAATCCCAGTGATATTGTTTTGTTATATTTTAAGCTTTTGCAAATTTGTAAATAGGAGATAACAAAAAGTAAGAAAAAACATCACACTGATCAAACAACTTATTTTTGTTGCAGCAACTTGTAATATTTTAGTTTTTTAGATGAAAAAATTAAAATAAATAAATAAAGAAATATAACATTAAAAAAAATGAAGGGCCTCTATCTAAGTTTTGCACATGGCTCCTCAATACTTCGGGCCGAACCTGGTTGTAGAAGCAAAAGAGTGGTTGAAATGATGAATCATAGAGACATTGCACCTGATACGTTTACTTACAATTCGCTTATGGGTTGTTACTGCTTGCGAGGGGAAATGGGTGATGCGAAAAAGATTTTTGACATAATGCTTAGCAAGGGCTCCATGATTACTGCTTACAGTTATAACATACTGATAAATGGATATTGTAATTAAGCATAGAAGGATAAATGAGGCACTGATGCTTTTTAAGGAAATGTCTCGTAGGATAGTGGTTCCGGATGTCGTTACTTATAGCACTCTTGGGGAAGGATTTTGCAAGCTAGGCAAAATACATGATGCACAAAAGCTGTTTTCCAAAATGCAAGCTTGTGGGCAATTTCCAGATGTTCAAACTTATCCTATTTTACTTGATGGCCTGTATAAAAGCCAACAACTTTCCAAGGCAATGAAACTGTTAAGAGAGATGGTAGGTAAAAAGTTGGATCCAAATGTTGTGTGTTACACTACTCTCATTGATAGAGATGGATGAGAGAGGTTGTCCTCCAGAAAATTGCACCTATAACACGATTATCCGAGGGCTTGTCAATAACAATGCGACATCAAGGGCAATGAAACTTAATTGGAAAATGGTGGAGAGAGGGTTCTCTGCAGATGCATCAACTGAGGAATTGATAGTTGATCAAAAGAGGATTATGAAGTCCATTGACACATTCGAAAGTTGAAACAGATCCTTCTTACGTTCACAAATTAACTTTGAAACTGTTGTACCTTTGACAATCTTGGATGTATGAGATATGAATTTAATCTATCTGTTCAACTCTCTCTCTCTCTCTCTCTCTCTCTCTCTCTCTCTATTATCTTTGCAGTGGAATGGATCTCAAATGATTTAGAAAGACATTGATTGAATTAGACTCTTTGGAATAAGCAACTGTTTTGCAGGCGATGAATTTCAGCATACAATGTCGTCGAAGATGATGCCTGGTCTAGGAATCTTATATGAAAGTACATGTTTTTCTCTTTGACTGCTTCCTAGGAAAAGGAGTTTCCCTATTTCTTTCTAGTATTACATATGACAGCCTCCTGAACATTTCGTGGGGGTAGCCATATGATGCGTGTTGTGGTTGTGTGCGCGTTGAATGATTTGTTAACAAACGGTGCCATTCCTTTCCACGAACTATACCACGAGTAGCTTTGGGCACGGGAGACACCTAACTTGTGTACCTTGAGAAAGATGAGGTTCCTCCATAAAATCAATTGATAATAAGGGGAGTAGTCAAATCTCTTATAAGTCATTGCATGGCTATTCCTTTCACCAATGTGGGACTCTTTTATCTTCACATTCTCACACGCCCCTTCATGTGTGACGAATTTTCAAGCCAAACACGTGGACAACACGAATTGGGTGACGTGGAGCTTGATAGGTTGACAAATATGCTTAGTGTGTAAGTTAGAATGGTTGGATATGTCACATGTGTCATATTGTAATTGGTTGATGTATAGAGTTAGTTAGAATTATTGGTACTGGTATAAGCTATAAATACCACATTAGAGTGTAATTATTAGGCCTCGTTTGGTACTGAGGTGATTCTGAAAAAAGTTGGTATAAAAAAAAGCTAGGAGCTGTTTTTGTGTTTGGTAAACATTCAGCTTCAGTTTTTTTTCACAGTTTTGGGTGAAAAAAAGCCAAAAACAAGAAGCTGCAAAACCCAGCTTTGAAAAACCAGTTTTTTTTCACATCTGTTTTACATAAAAGTTTACCAAACACTATAATACTGTTTTTTTTTTCAAAAGCACTTTTACAAAAAAGTTTACCAAACACTCTGGTGCTTTATTTCACAGCTGCTTATTCTCACAGCACAGCAGAAGCAGCTTTTTTTCAAAGCACAACAATACCAAACCAGTCCTTACATTGATTTGGAAAAGATAATCAAATAGAAAATTCAGCCCTTTCTCTCTCTTGTTCAACACTTTCTCTCTCTACATTTACTTTTTGCAATCATTCATTGTTGACATGGTATCATCGCCGCTATGGCTACCGCCATCGATTGACGACCTGGTTGCTTCCGCTCATCTTCTTGCTTGTTTTCTGTTGCCGTCATTGTTTTGCTTTGTCGATCGGTGTTGTTTTTTTTCGATCAAAATCGGTGCTCAAACCCTAAGATTTGGGGGATTCTAGTGCACAGTTGCGCGATTGCTTGTGAGTTCGTCGTTGTCGATTGCAAGGTGTATCTTCTTCTATTTTTCATCTATTAACTGTGATATTCTATTATATGATTCGATTATGTAATTGTGCTTCATTGATTTAGGAATCTGTCGTTCAAAGATTTCTTGTGCTGCTCTTGTGTTCTTGTTCAAGATTCACTGTTATTTTGTGATTCTTGTATCTGTGTATTGAAGTATTGGCTCTTGGTGTTGTTTGTTTGCTTCAATTATGAGATTTCTTAATGGTGAAGTAACTTCATTGTGCACAATGGTAAACCCTAATCAGTTGGCTTTTACTCAATCTCCAATTTCTTTATTGATTATGAGTGTGAGTAACACTGTGACAGTGAAATTAGATGACTCTAACTATGTTACCAGGAATTTTCAAATGGACCTTCTTTTAGAGGGAAATGGTATTATTAGCTTTATTGATTGATCCATTCCCTGTCTTAAGAAAATTGAGGAAAATAAATATGTGGAAGGTACTGTTGACATTACTGAAGTCATTTCTGATGCGTACAATATATGGAAGATCCATGATAAGGCTCTAATGACTCTTATTGCTGCCACTTTATCTACTTCTGCATTGTCTTGCATTATTGGCTGTCAAAGTTCTAAGGAAATGTGGGATAATCTTCGTGAAAGGTTTGCTAGTGTCACTCGCACTAGTGTGCAAATGAAAATAGACTTGCAGAATATTAAAAAGGGGCTTGAGTCAATTGACAAATACCTTCAGTGGATTAAGGATTCTCGAGACCAATTAGCTGCTATTGGGATCACTATTTCTGATGAGGACATTGCTATTGTTGCTTTTGGTGTCCTTGAAAGAACTCAGATCTCAATTAAAGGCTGAAGAATCTACACTTGATGAAGTTCACATGCAAATTCCTTTAATGTTTGCTATGTATGCTCAGGGTGCTCAAGCTAACTATGATCAAGGATAATCTTCTAGTCATGCTGGGATGCAAGAGGGGTCTTCTTTGGGTTATTTATAGATCCTTATGCTTGGTTTTTCACCTTTGTCAATACCTGGATATCAAAATCAAATGCCTGTTCAGATGCATATGCCTAGATACCCACCTTTTGCATTTCCTTTTCAAGTCCAAAGGAAAGGGTAAAAAAATTTACACAGGCTCTCAGTCTTCACAGCAATCTCAGTATGGAGTAAACAACTCTAAGAATTTCTCACCTACTCAATCACACCCTGGTTCATCTTATAATCCTTCATAAATTTGTCAAATTTGTGACAAGAAAGGTCACTCTGCCCTTAACTACTTCCAGAATGGGTGTCAAATTTGTCACAGGAAATGACACACTGCAACTACATGTTTTGACAGAAATGCTACATGTGGCTACACACTGCAGCTACAACTCGGGTGACGTGAAGTACGTGTGGATGTTGGGCTTCATACGTGGAATAACCTGCTCTGATACCATGAAGAAATTGGACTTCACAAGTGGGATAACCTACTCTAAACACACGTGCTCCACGTTGGTTTTATGGTAGAACATCAATTTTCTTCATGGTATCAAAGCAGGTTGGCCCATGTGTGATGCTCAACAGCCACACGTGCTTCACGTCACCCGAATTGTGTTGTCCACGTGTTAGACTTGAAAATTAGTCACACATGATGAGGCGTGTTAAAGAGTGAATCCCACATTAATGAGAGAATGGACCTTACATATGCTTATAAGTAGTTGGACTACTCCTCATATTATCAATTGATTTTATAGTAGAACCTTAACTTTCTTCGTATCCTTCATGTCAGTATGGGTGCAATCCCCTAACCTTGCCATGGAGAGTGAAAATATCTGATCAGCAAAAAAGGCGAAAACCAACAGCTTCATCCACTACGGCTAAAGGGGTTGGTTGTGAATGAAGGGAACATCGTGTGATGCTCGTTATAACGGGTTGCTGCTGCACTTGAAACTGTGTTATAGGCCCAATCATCTGCCATCTGAAGAACGGCCTCTATCTTCCACTATAAATCGATCATATATGTAACAAGAAAAATGAAATGAAAGTAGAGATTAAAGACATAGAGTGCCAATTACAAATATTTTGTTATCGGCGTAATCAGCAATGAAATAACATTTGTCATAAGCGAATGGAAAATCAAACTCACGATTATCAGCAAATGAAGATGGCCAAGTAATAGCTAGAAGGAGCAAGATATGTATGGTGCATGCATTCGATTGAGAAGAATTTGTGGAGAAGTCATTGAATTGATAGCAGTTCAACTGAATCTAATTATACTGAAGAAGAAAAAAAATGTAAAGAAGCAAGGACAAACGGTAAAGTCTTACTTGTGGAGGTAAATTTCTTTCAGACTATTGTTACGGCTTTCAAAATGGTTCATAAAGTTAAATTTTCTCACATTGCCTTCTGATATTTTCAAATCATATTAATTTATGCCTTCTTGCTGTTTGACCTTATGACCCTTACTAAATTGATGATGTGCCAACCATGGGACTGTAACTAGGTTGACGCGGAAACAACAATCGGACCACCTGACAAGAACTATCGTCTTGGAGCGTC
This sequence comes from Malus fusca, assembly GCA_035220775.1. Lineage (NCBI taxonomy): Eukaryota > Viridiplantae > Streptophyta > Magnoliopsida > Rosales > Rosaceae > Malus > Malus fusca. Next base: position 9,205,598 of record CM069069.1, read on the forward strand.
GGCTTCTCCTCAATGGATTCCTTGTATCCCAAATTAACAATTAGTCACCAATTTGTTCGCAATGGTGCAAATGTTACATCTACAGATCCAATAAAATGTCTTGTATCTGTCACACTATCAATTTAATGGACCATCATACAATCAAACAAATATCCCCCAATGATTTATTTTTAACATAGTCTGAATACTACAGTTGCAGACTTATTCCGGCAAAATAACCGAAACTTGCAAACACTATAAATTCACTAAATCTTACTGCTTTACCAAACTGTTTAGTGTTTAGGTCATGTCCTCCATTCAACAAGGGGGAACTGATGGATATTTTTCTTCCTGGGTAATCTTAATGCTTTCAAGCATGATATGGTCAAATGCAAACTGATGAATGCAAAACTATTTGCTAAAAATTTGAGGGCCAACAAAAATCCGACATTGTGATGGAGTTCCAAAGTGCATTGGGACAGTCAGAATGATCATTTTCAAAAGTCCAATATCCAAATGATGTTCATAATTATTAACATCTTATCAATTTCAATAAAGCAGGATCTACATCATCTTTAGACCACAAATTAACTACCAGTTTTTGTAGTAGACGCATCTGCAACGAAGCCTCTCTACACCATTTCATGGATAAGTCTCATCGTCCTTGATGTCTCGTTTTTATTTACAAAACCCCGGATGATTGTGTTAAGATAAAGTTAAGTTTTAAATGGTTGTTTTGTATTCTTCTCTCAAGGAGGAAATATATATACATTTTGTATTCTTCTCTCAAGGAGGAAATATATATACATTTTGTATTCTTCTCTCAAGGAGGAAATATATATACAAGTATAATGATGTCCGAAAAATAAACATGCGAAGGTCTTCTAAGGATCCTCCGAATGTTTGGTACGGGGTCCTTTTTGTGCATACTAAATGTTTGATGTAATGAATATTAGGCATATCTCAAAATGTTGTGTCGAACTCGACAAATTTTCTCTATATCACTTATCAGATTCCTTCGGCATATGCCACTATTTGTTGACATGTGTGCAACATGATTTAGTATTTAGTTGACAACAACAATCCCACCAAGCGTTCGACGAAATGCTTTTTTTTTTGCGTGCTTCATGCTCTGTAGTAAGTGGCACCATTATAAGATAACAAATGAGAAATACCTTTTTTTTTTGTAAAACGATAATTTTATTAGATTAGATGTTAGATTAGGGAGCCAGAGGAAGACCTTTAACCACACTGGATATCATAGCTTATGATTAGGCCGTGATAATAGGTATAGTAATCCAATAACTAATCTTTTCCTCACTGAGTAATGCTAGGTATAATAAATTTGCAAACTAAATGACGTGTCACCAATAAAAAATAAGCACGTTAATTAATACTTAAGTAATAATTCAATTATCAACTTATATGTCATTTAGTTTACAAAATTTAGTGTATTCATTTAGTCTCTCTAGCATTACCCTTTCATCATTGAAAGCATTTTGTCTCACCACCATAAACTATGATATTTGCTCACCATACACCTAATCATTTGTTATTTGTCCTTTCGCCTAACTCTGGTTAACTTTCATATTAAATGGTCATTTTTCAATTTTGAAAAAAAATAACCAAGGTTAAGTGAAAGTACAAGTGTTAGATGATTAGGTGTATTAGTGCGTATACACTATAGTTTATAGTGGTGAGCAAAAATGCTCCCTTCCTCACTTCGCGAGTGTAATGGAGGGCATTTTTGCTTGTCTACCCTCTCTTTGTCTACATGTTTAATCGTCCTTTTGGTTACCACAAATACAATTTCATCATTTCCATTATTTTGGAATACTCCTTAGTATTTAATATAGTACTATTGCTTTTGTTTAACAAAATTGGAGAGACAAGTTTTTTCAAATACAAATTGGTCGTAAAATATTGCCAAAAATACAAGTTCCGGGAAAGAAACGTTGAACTCATATGAAATGCCGGCAATTGGCACATATATAGATATATATCGTCCTATGGAGTATTGCCGCGTCCCTTGGACCTTGAATAATCGCGATGATAGTTTTGTTCTATGTGTGTATCTCGTCGTACCGTACACGGTTTTGATTAGCAGGTAGGGTTTCCGTTTGCCAACCAAAAGAAGCACCTTCACTGCTGGAGCTAGCTGGCCATAGCTTGGCGTCCATCAGGCCACTCTCGACCTAAGATAAACAAATATTAACGAATATTAACGAACATAAGATGGGTGAAACGCTTATTTTAAAGAGTTAACCGTTGTTTGATCTCATAAACTATTACCGTAGTTGAAGTTGAGCTTCTAAACTATTTTTTTAGTACATGAACCCCTTGAAGTATTTGAAATTAGTCAACTGACCCCTCACCATCAGATTCGACGAAATTTCATCCACTTTGCCATCAAATACTGGCACGTGACCAGCATGGCCGTCTCTGAGATTTCGGGGGTCCTGTGCAAAATTTATAAAAGGGCCCCTTTGTAAGATAGTTTTTATTTTTAAAAAGTAGGACAATATTTTGGTATTAGAAAATAATAACATAAATCAAAATAACCTTTAGGACTCACTATAAGTTTACAAATGTCATTAAATAAGTAAAAAGAGTTACAAATATAATATTCACTAAATAATAAAAAAACAGTTCAATCTTAAGCAACCAAATAAAGAAAAAAAAAGCTTAAAAAACTCTAACTTTAAAGTTTCACTTGAATATGTAGCATTATTATACAATAAAATTGAAAAGAAAATCGTTAAGGTATTGTTATTGGCTCTCCTATTATCTCATTGTGCACTCCAAATTTTTTTATTTAGAAAGAAAAAAAAATTACACTTATAAAAAGTACACTATAAGATTTTAAAGTGCTAATAAATTTTTTTTTAATATATAACATTATTACATATAAATATAAGATACCAAAAAAATTTGGGGGCCCTTTAAATTTGGGGGCTCTGTGCGATTGCACATTTCGCTCCCCCTCAACGCTGCCTCTGGTGACCAGCACGTGATTTACTCTTGACGGTAAAATCGTGACAATATTTGATGGCAAAATAGATGAAATCTCATAGACTATAACGGTGAAGGGTTAATTGCCTAATTTCAAATAGTTCAAGAGGTTCATGTACCAAAAAAATGGTTCAAGAATTAATTTCAATTAAGATAATAGTTCAAGGAGTTAAACGGAAGTTTACCCTAATTTAAATAATATATGTAGTTTACTATCGAGTGTATAAAAGAGTGACTATCTTGAACCTTGATATTAGTTCCAGTCAATAGAAGGTCGAAACTAAAACAAAAAGGTAATACAATCTTCATGTTAATTTGCAAAAAAATTCCACTGGACTCTGGTTTTCAATACACTAGATTTTATACTATGGATTTTGGTTATTAAATCTTTCACCAAAAATCTAACGGCTAAATTTCTATCGATTTTGAGCTTGTTCCTTGAATTTTAGTCGCCATCAATCAAGGATTGAAGGATGCTACGTATAACATTCGCCATCAATCAAGGATTGAAGGATGCTACGTATAACATCAATCTCAAAAAACAAAAAATAAATATCAACTGCCATGACTTTTTTATTTGAAAATTAACCAGATGAAAGCAATATATATCTTTCAAAAAATCTCTGCAGCTAATGCAATGATGTAGCCAATTGGTACTACGATCTAGTAATATTTTTCTTCACTTATAAGTGTGAGATCTTAGTTTTGATTCTCGTCAAAGGTAAATTTGAACTACATTAATACTAACTCATTGTGGGGCTTAACTCACACGCTCACTCCCCTAATGTAAATAATATCATTTGTTAAAAAAAAAACATAAAGTGATGTAATTAATCTCAAATTAATAAAAACAAAAGAAAAGCACGTTACTTTAAAGTTTAAACTCAAGTCAAATGTTAGGATGACAGCAAAGTAGACTGCTGATGTTAAGGAGGTCTACACGTTATATGATTATATATTTTTCCATGTGGATACACGTTATTGGATGTTTTTCCTAATTTGTTTATGAGATTAATAATTTAAAAAAACAGACTTTGGATTATTGTATAATTTCTGTTGTTTTAGATAAAATAAGAGCCCATCGAGGGTTGATTTAGTTGATAAGGTCTCTATTTTGTGTGTCGTCTTATTAAGGTTCGAGTTTTGCTATCATCAGTTTTTATTGGTGTGTCATCTATAAATTTATACGCAAATCTATATCGGTGTAAATTTATACGTAAATTTATATCAATGGAACAATTAGGTGATATTCATAAATCCTTCAACCTCAAAGTTGTGAATATATCTTGACATTGATGATGAGAGTAATCAATCTTCTTCTAAACTTTTCTAACTCGACCTACATAAAATAACAGTAAGTGAATGATGTGAGGTCTGCGAGTAATGTAAAAATATAAGAAGTCAAAATTTATACAATTTACAACATTTTGACATCATGCAAAATGGCAAGTGCCATTGAGGCCATCTTCATAAGGTGACCATATTTTGTATTTATTATTCAAAAGAGGTGACGTTGATTTCCATTTTCTCTACCTTGATGGTATGATTATTTTAAAGGGAACTTTAACGAAAAGCTCCCGGTACGGTTCATTTTAACGAAAAACCACATTTTTACATTAAAAAGTCAATCTTGGTACTATTCACTTTACCCTTTATTTTGTCATTATCATTAAAACTCAAAGTTTTCAAGCCATTTTCATTAGTTTTCCTTATTTTAAAAAGGTTGAGCACTCGTACACCAAATTTGGTGATCCATAATTTATATGCGTGCTTACACGTAGCTTCTCTACAACTTTGTTTTTTGGTCGGAGCTTTCCTAATCCTCCACTCAAGTTGAGTTTTTTAGTGTGCCAAAAAAATGATATAGTATACCGCGTGTTAAGTGTCATAATACAATTAGTTAATTTTTTTTTATTAAAATTTTCAACAAATTGTATTCTTACACTAGTATATCAAAATGTGTTTCCAGTACAGAGAAAAATCTCTCTAATTTTAAGAGCATTTTCAATCATCCTCCTTTTTTGAGAATTTTTTTTTTTAAATTTTTATTTAAAGGTTATACTTAGAAAAGATCATTCGAAGGTTGTACTTATAAGAGATCACTCGAAACGAATCAAATATATAAATGGTGTAAGTATAAAGTAACATATTAATCATGTCGTGTCCATTTATCGGATTCTGCACTTGCATTATAGTTGATTTTACATGCAAAAGTGGATAATCACCTTCTGGAAAGTTTCGCACTGAAGTCGTGTCCTTATGCATCAAAACTGGTCTTGTGAAATTTGTCATATTTATCTTGAAAAAAAATTTGTTGCTGATGATTTGGCTGGTTTGAGTTTATCATACAGTTGGAGTCCAATCTTTTTTGAGCAAATTCCTCATTCTTGTCATCAGTTGTTAATTGAAGATATAATTAAGATCTCGTGATCTCGTAATGTTCTTATGTAATACTTCATTTCCTTTCGGGCTTATGCCCCGTTTTCAACAAAAATAAATAGTGTGCCAAATGACTTCTCATTTTTCTGTCGAGTTACATCGGCGACTAACCTTTCTGTTTGTAATTTACCTTCTCTCCAAGATAGATTTTCGTCAGTCTAGTTTCTACCTATTACAAGGTCAGCACTTCTGAAACATTGGCCGGTTTTTCAATTAATTAATTATTCTAACTTTTCACTCACTTCTTTACACATTTGATTTGACTCCGTTACACATTTTGTTTGGTAGTTTTCGTGGATAGTTTAATGTCTAAAAGAATCTTTGGACCTGTCAGTATCCAACTAAGGTTGTCATCTGCATCAAAACAGCTTGTGTTTTGCCAGATTTGTAAACAATCTTAACTGTTCTTCCTATTATTTGAAATTTTCCATAATTTTAGAGAGAGAAAAAGAGAGAGAGAGAGAGAAAAAAAAAACTGCTGTTGAACTCTCAAGAGTGTATCAGATTTGTTTTGGAGCTCATTTGATCTCAAAGGTGACATCTTTTCACTTCTCCAATCAATTCTGTTTCTGGGTTTCCATTAAGCTTCTGTTTCTGATCAATTAGTTGAATTCCTGTGTGAAAACCCTGATCTTTTTGGTCCCAATTGAGCTCAAGAAATCCTAATTTCTTGGGTTCCTCATTAAATTTCCCAACTTTATGATGATGGTTTGTTTTAAATTTGATCTGTTGATCTGGGTTTTTTCCGTATTGTGTTTGGGATTGCTGTGTAGTGGATTTGTTCCTGCTGACAATTACCTTATAGACTGTGGATCACTTGCCAATACTACAGTGGGTAACCGTGTTTTTCTAGCTGATAACTTGGCTTCTAAATATCTTTCATCCCCAAAAGATGTTGTTGCCAATGTTTCTTTGAAATCAATCACTTCCTTTGATGATTCGCCGCTGTATCAGACAGCGCGAATCTTCCCAGAATCCTCCAAGTACACCTTTTCCATAAGCCAAAGCGGTAGGCATTGGATCCGCCTTTACTTCTATCCGTTTACATTTGGTAGTTATGATTTGAGCAAGGCCAATTTCTCTGTTTCCGCCCAAAACTTTGCGCTGCTTACCAATTTCAGTGTTCAAAACACTTCTCTCAAGGAATTTTCGGTGAATGTGACTTCAGATAGCCTTGTTGTCACCTTCACCCCTTCCAGCAATTCGTTCGCATTCCTAAATGCAATAGAAGTTGTTTCAGCACCCGACCAACTCATAACTGATGATGCCAGCACCGTGTCTGAGAAATTCCAGGGTTTGACGAATCAGGCTCTGGAGACAGCTTGGAGGGTCAATATGGGTGGACCAACAGTGTCTTTCGAGAATGATACCCTGTGGCGAACTTGGGTTCCTGACCAAAGTTTTCTAGTAAATGAGAACCTTGCCAAAGATTTCTCGAACATTGCAGCTGTTACGTATGATGCAGGTTTGGCAACTGCAGACATTGCTCCACAAACCGTCTATGGAACCCTCACTGAGATGAACTCAGCAAATAATCCCAACAGCAATTTCAATGTAACCTGGGAGTTCACGGTGGATCCAGGATTCCAATACCTTGTTCGATTTCACTTTTGCGATGTAGTGAGTAAAGCTCTCAATCAGCTGTACTTCAATGTTTACGTTGACTCTTCCAATGTTGCTCCAGATCTCGATCTGAGTTCTTCAGCAATTAATAAGTTGGCTGTGCCATATTATCTGGACATTGTTACAGCGTCCGCTGTCAGAAATAAGCTGCGTATTAGTATTGGCCCCTCTGCTGTAAACAATGCTTATCCCAATGCCATTCTAAATGGGCTCGAGATTATGAAAATGAACAATTCAGCAGGCAGCCTCAGTGGAGCCAACTCAGTTTCTTCTTTGAATCCAGGTTCGAAAAGTAATGTTGGAGTAATTGTGGGTGCCAGCGTTGGGTCATTTATTGCAGTGGCATTGGCTGGGGTTCTCTTTGTTCTGTGCAGAAGAAGGAAGAGACTGGCAGACCAAGGCCATTCTAAGACTTGGATTCCCTTTTCCATGAACGGAACCAATTCTCATACCATGGGAAGTAAATACTCATATGGAACAACTGCTAGTGCTGCTTCTAACTACAGCTATCGTTTTCCTTTTGGGGTAGTACAGGAGGCTACGAGTAACTTTGATGAGAGCTGGGTTATTGGAATCGGTGGTTTTGGGAAGGTATACAAAGGAACCTTGAACGATGGAACCAAAGTGGCTGTCAAGAGGGGAAATCCACGGTCTCAACAGGGACTTGCAGAGTTCAGGACTGAAATTGAGATGCTATCTCAATTCCGTCACCGCCACCTTGTCTCATTGATTGGGTATTGTGATGACAAGAATGAGATGATTCTGATATATGAATATATGGAGAACGGAACCCTGAAGGGTCATCTCTATGGCTCAGGTAACCCCAGCTTAAGTTGGAAACAAAGGCTTGAAGTATGCATTGGATCAGCTAGAGGACTTCACTACCTTCACACTGGTTATGCAAAAGCAGTTATTCATCGTGATGTGAAATCCGCAAACATCTTGCTTGATGAGAACCTCATGGCCAAGGTTGCTGATTTTGGGCTTTCTAAGACGGGGCCTGAAATTGATCAAACCCATGTCAGTACGGCGGTGAAAGGGAGTTTTGGATACCTTGATCCTGAATATTTTAGAAGGCAACAACTGACTGAGAAATCAGATGTGTATTCATTTGGGGTGGTTTTGTTTGAGGTTCTTTGTGCAAGACCTGTTATAGACCCGTCTCTTCCGAGGGAAATGGTGAACTTGGCTGAATGGGCAATGAAATGGCAGAAGAAGGGGCAGTTGGAGCAAATCATAGACTCAACTCTTGCAGGCAAAATCAGACCAGATTCTCTGAGGAAATTTGGAGAAACCGCCGAGAAATGCTTGGCCGACTATGGTGTTGACAGGCCCTCCATGGGAGATGTGTTGTGGAACCTAGAGTATGCCCTTCAACTTCAAGAGGCAGAGATTCCAGGCGACGCGGAAGAAAATAGTACCAATATGATTGGCGAGCTATCCCCACAAGTCAACAACTTCAATAACGTTGATACAAATGACTCTGCTGCACAATTTGAAGTCTCAAGCGTGGATGATCTTTCAGGTGTTTCTATGAGTAAAGTGTTCTCGCAGCTGGTGAAGTCCGAGGGTAGGTAACTGTTCCAAGATAGTATATGCTACGAGTTTGGCATCTCCTTCGATAAACACTTCTTTTGTGGTAGTTTGCTGATTGAACTTGATGAAGCATTCTGAGTTCTCCTTTTGTACAGAAGGGGGTGGCGGTTTGAGTGTGTTTTAGATTCATAAGGATCTTGTGTAACTTGTTATTTCTTATTCATGTTCCATTCCACACTGTATGAGGCAAAGGTTCAGGCAGGGGATGGCTCCGTAGACCCTCCTTGTCCCAGCTATCCGTCACGTGCGGTTCACATGATCGGTGACTGAGAGGAAGGGCGTATGCGTATCCCACTTCAGACTTTCACCATATGAAAGGCGGTAAAGGTTTCATTTTCGTACTCTTCCTTCTACGGATTTTAGTTTATTTTGAGTGATATTTTGCGTGATGTTTTGTTTGTCGTCGTTTGGTTCTTAAATAGAAAATAGAACAAGAGAAAACAGTTTCAGGTGGTTCTCTCAAACTCCCTAGTAAATGGATGTGTTTTATACAGAGAATGTAGAAACAAAAATGATCAAAACTATAATTTCTTCCCCTTTAGTTTCTTACATTTTCTGTATATCCAAACATTAAGAAATAATAGACTTTCCTATTCTTTTTCCTTTTTCTAGTGAACCTATAGTTGCACTCCTGCACGTTCATTTTATTATATATCTTTGTCATTGACTTGCACTCGAGTTCTAATTAGTAGTTTAGAATATAGCATCGTTCGACAAAAATAACAAAGGAGATGATTTTTACACCTACAAAAAGGGTGAGCGTTTATCGTTTCTCTTGTTAATAAAGCAAAGTCTTGTAGCTTAAATGATTATTAAGAGCGTTTACTTCTACACTCGAGTCTCTCCTTAGCGGTTCATGATAAATCTTTCAATTTTCTATTGAGATGCATACCACTAAGTCAATATATACGCTCGATATGCAGTCAATATAAAGTCCACAAAGGATCAATAATTTCTGGCACAGAATTCAGATTTGGAGCGGTTTGTGTACACCATGTTGTAAACTGTGCACTGGATTTCGAAATCATCAAGAAAAAAGAAAAACAGAACCGAAACAACATCCCACGGTTGAAAATTTTCATCTAAATAAACATCATTCGGATGAAATCCAGCAGCATTTGCAGGACGACAAGGCGCTTCTTCATGTGCCTGTTCCATAAATTCTTGATCTCGTTGTCAGTTCTTCCCATCAACAGAGACGATGTAGCATCGCACCCGAAATTTAGTTTTTGATACAAGAAAGTTACAAGCAAAGGGAGTAACTATTACAAAACCTTCCTCTAGGCAAAGCCTGTGTAGCTGCAAGTTACGAACGCCCTGCTTCCCAACCGGATTTGACAATACGTTGGAAAGGCCTTTTATCAATATGTTGTAACTACGAGCATTAACCGTGGAGCCCTTGCTAAGCGTTAGATCAAAGACTTCTTTTGCCTCTTTCATTTCTCCTCGCAAGCAGTAACCATCTATAAGCGAATTGTACGTACCTGTGTTAGGTTCAATATCTCTTTGGATCATCATTTCAACCACAATTTTTGCTTCCCCAACGAGCCCCTCCTTACAAAGTGTATCTACCAACACGTTGAAGGTGTGCAAATTTGGAAAGATATTTTTGCTCACCATTTCATTCAACAATCTAGTAGCTTCTTTCCACTCCCCTAATTTGCAAACTCCATGAATCAAAGAGTTCTAGGTAACGACGTCGGGGGCAATTCCCTTACCTATCATTTGGGAGAAAAGATTCATCGCATCAACAACCATAGTATCTTTACAAAGACTGTCGATGGTCGTGTTATAGGAAACAATGTTAGGCTTACAAGCTCCTTCCTCCATCTTCCTAAGCAACTGAATAGATGCCCGGTTGTTACCTTTCATGCAAAATCCCTTATTAGTGTGTTGAACGCATTGTTCCAAAAATCGGCCTAAGCGGCTGCCTAGGCGTTGGGCGGTTGAGCCCCGCCCCGATTTTGGGCAAGGTATTTGGAAAAATCAGCTGGAAGCTAGGCAGGCTAGGCGGGCTAGGCGGAGAGCTAGGCGGCACCTAGACGGTTTTTTTATATATTTTTTTTTATTAATTGTGTGCTTTTTTCTTTTTTGGTTTCATGGTGGTATACTTATGGAAATTGTGTACCTAATTTGCAAATTATGGATTTACTACAAGTTCATCCAATAGTGAAATGAATTGGAGCACTTTTGAGGGGATACATACAAAGAAAAGAAATAAACTAGATACAACAAGGTTAAATAATTTAGTTTATGTCTAATCTAATACAAAGATCATGATTCATGAACAAGAAGAATTTAGTCTATCATCCAAATCATCCTCATTATGATTATATGCTTACTGTTTTTTAAATATTGAACTTTTTGGATGTATATAATTTGTGTATTCTTCTACTTCTATTTTTGCATTTTATCATTATTTTATTATCTATACAAGTATATTTTTTTAGGTATAAATTGGCACTTATTTACAAGATATATAATAAATTTACATAAATCCGCCTAGCCGCCTAGGCACTAGGCCCCTGCCCGCCGCCAGACTAGCGCCTAGCAATTTTTAGAACATTGGTTGAACGTGATCACATTGGGCTTACAGTTATCACTCTCCATCATTTTATTGAAGGAAGTTTTAATGAAACACTTTCGGTACTGTTCATTTTTAACGAAAAACCATTTTTTTTCATTTTCCTAATACTATTCACTAATCTTTATTTGTTCTTTTTTATTAAAACTAATTTTTTTTAGAACTTATCGTTAGTTTTCATTTTATTAGAAAGTCCACTCTTTATTTTGAAGAAGAAAGCCGTGGGTCAGGGTGTTGAAGGTGGGCCACATCCGGTCCAAAACCAAGTTTGAAGAAGTTTCCCAAGACAGACAAACCAAAGTTCAAATGGCAAAAGCAATTAATTGTAATCGTTAGAGCATAAACATTAGGAGTCTAGGACGAATCTCCAACGGCCCCATTTGGTTATACAACGAGATGACTTCCGAGTAATGTTGCAACTTGGCAACTTGGCAACTTGGCAACTTGGCAACTTGGCAACTTGACAAATGACTTGATTGAAACGGACAACTGAAGGCAGAGTACGCCTTTGAAGCATTTCGTCGAACACAGTGAGGGCCTCCTCAAGATTAGTGACTTTCACGAGCTGATGCAGTCGGGTATTTGTAAATTTGGTTGGATGAAAAGCTCGAGAGCGAAGGATAGCTAAGGAATCGTTGAGGAAAACAAAAGCAGTAGAGTTACAAAGACAAGGTACACGCGGTATTATACCTCTGAGTCTGCTACCGCCATAACCAACCTTCAAAGAAGAAGGAAAGCGCCCACGTTACCTTATCCCATCTCCAAGCCATGGCATAAAGCTTAAAATATAAGTTTTAAAACCCCCAAACCATCTCGAACCATTGAACTAAAATAAATCCGGAGGAGAAAAGATATCTCTGGCTAGATTTTCCCAGAATTTAAGTCTAACTTAAATTATTCTGGACCCACTAAACTGTTATATTTCAAACTTATTTTTGTTTTTTTACTTATAATTTAAGAAAAACTAACGAAAAACCCAAAAAAAAACTTTAGTTTTAATGAAAAGTGACGGCTATGATCAAATGAGATTAAATGTAATGGTAAAAAAAAGATTTGACGGTCCAAAATTAAATCTAATATCTAAAATGATTTAAAAAACTTAGTAAAATCAAATTTAACTTAAAACTTTATAAATACCTATGTATTTGTATGATTTTTAATTACTTATCGAAATTTAATTATTTTTAGATTAAAATGTTCATAAAAATATATTAAGATAACCTACATAAATTTTATTTTCAAAAATGTTACCCAAAAAAAAAATAGGTAAACATTATTTTTTTTTGCTTTTTACTTATAATCTAACGGTTGTGATCTAATGAGATCAAATCTAATAGTAAAATAATTTATGAAAATTATGCAAATCAAATTTTACTTTAAACTTTATAAATACCTATGTGTTTGTATGATTTTTAATTACTTATCAGAAATTAAATATTTTTAGATGAAAATGTTCATAAAAATAAATTATAATAATCAACATAAATTTTAAAGTTACCGAAAAAATTAGGTTAAAATTATTATTTAATAATTTTGAACTAACATTTTAAGCTATAAGTATTGGAGGAGAAAATAAATTTATGAATTATAGTTTAATTTTTTTTGGTTTAAATTTTTTAATTTTATCTCTAAGAGTTAAAGGTGGTTTTAGCATTTTAGTTTAATGAGTAAGAAGCCGATCAATTGCTTGGCGTTTACGGTACGAGATAGAAACTTTTTTCAGTGGGATCCACCTACATACTTTTAAAAAAAAATTATTGATAGTTGCATCACCTCTTCAGCATGCCGTCAAATTGTGGGCTTCAAAAAATGGAAATGCCCATGTGTCCGAGATTGACATTTTTTGGCCATTCTAGAAGCTGAATTGAGCCTTACGCATCCTCGTCAGATCCTATTTGTGAAGATTTTAGAAATTTTTCAATTAAATTCGCTCATTGTACATTGTGTGGTCAATTTTCATCAGATACTGTTTATATTTAATTTTAAATAAAAAAAATTACAATGATTTCTGACCACACGATGTACAATGAGCGGATGTGATTTGAGGATCCCTAGTTCAACATCAGAATTGCTTTAAGGGGATTTCTTCTATGAACTTTAATTTCACTCATGTTGTTCTTGATATTTATATATTTTGTAATCATGTTGTGTAATTAAGTTCATAGCTGGGGAATTCGATGTAGCCTTGCAAACTTACTCTATGTTATTAAGTTAAAGTATTCAAATTACCAATATGTGTTCTTGTTTCATTCACTGATTTTATAGTATAAGTTGTTTGTTAATCTTAATGTTTGATCACCATTAGGGCTGCTTATGAATTATTTGATCAATGTTATAGTGCACATCATGCTTAACTTGGTGGACATGTGAATGATTGAAGAAACTGGTATGCATACATCATGCCATGTGATTTATTTGGTTCTTTGAAGTTTTCTTGTTCTTAATGGATTTTTGCTTGCTAATCTAAGTTGAACATGAGGATCCGGCAAGAAACCTCATTTGCAAATGCCCTTTGGTTGGAGACCTTTTTGTTCAATTTTGGGGCAAATATTTAAAAGTTTTTTAGTTAAAATGGTCCATGAGATTAGCAAAACTATTCATTTTGGTTTTTGAAATTTGAAATCAATAGAAGTGGTTCATGAGTTTGTCCATCATTAATCATTTTGATTCTTCCGTGAAAAATTTCCATTAAATATATATAAAATGGTAAAAATACCCTCAATTTTTGTCATATCATTTTGGCTCATGTTCATTAAATTGAGAACATTTTTGTCATTTTGGTCCTTATTTAACAAAATGCTCACAGAAGGACCAAAATGATTGATGATGGACAAACTCAATGACTACTTTTATTGATTTCAAATCTTAGTGACCAAAATGAGGAGTTATGCAAATTTTGGAGACAATTTTGACTAAAATGCCTTGCTAAAATGCCCTTGGTTGAAGATGACTTTATATGAAAATGTGCACTTTTGCTGACCACTTACAATATATTTCCATATGCATTTACTGCCGTTAATGAGTGTGATTCAATCTATCTACTACATAAATTTTAGCATATGCAAATCTATTTTTTTTTTCTTTAACTTCTTTGTAAATCAAAACTCCCTCACGTTTGAAACATAACACTAATACCCCTTGAGGTTTTAGTCCACTTTCACATAACCCCTTTCAGACAAAGTCGCCCTCATTATTAATTAATTTTTTTAAAATGAAAAATCATTTGAATAAGTAGAATAAAAATCCAAATTAATCTTACATTAAACAATAAAAACAAATTAAAGAAATATCATAATCTTTCTTCCTCTACCATGAACTCGGATCTTCTCCGAAATTCGGCATTAAAAAGTTCAAGGTTTCCAATGGCAACTTGCATTTCGTGAGGAAGGTTCTTGGGAATTTGGCGGTTTTCATATTTTTTATGGCGGTAAGTGAGGCCAAACTTGTGGAGAGGCTGATTGATCGAAAAATTGAGATAAATGAGTAGCTTCTTGTGAGGACGGCGAGGGAGGAGGTGAAGCATGTTAAGAATTTCCATTATGTCGTGGTGAATGCAGAGGGGAGGCCTAAACCCTATATTGATTTTTTTAAAAGGTTTTTTATTTTATTTTTTAAAGTAAGTAAAAATGAGGGAAAATTTGTCTTTAAGAAAATATTTCAAGGTGATGTCAGCCTTAAAGGGGTTATGTGAAAGTAAATTAGAACCTCAAGATGTGTTAGTATTATGTTTCAAACATGAGAGGATTTTTGAAAACATGATAACTTGAGGGGATGAATATAAATTATCCATCTTCGTAAAAAAATGTTATTTTTTACATCTTTTAGTGATGTATCCCGTTTGTAAGATCCCACATCGCCCAGGGATGAGGATTTTGTAAGCCTTATATGTATATTCTCATCTCTACCTAGCACGAGGCCTTTTGGGAGCTCACTGGCTTTGGGTTTCATCGGAACTCCGAAGTTAAGCGAGTTCGCGTGAGAGCAATCCCATGATGGGTGACCCACTGTGAAGTTCTCGTGTGACTTCCCAGAAACAAAACCGTGAGGCCGTGGTCGGGGCCCAAAGCGGACAATATCGTGCTACAGTGGAGTGTGAAGTTCTCGTGTGACTTCCCAGAAACAAAACCGTGAGGCCGTGGTCGGGGTCCAAAGCGGACAATATCGTGCTACAGTGGAGTCGAGCTCGGGATGTGGTGGTGGCCCCCGCCGGGATGTGATACCTCTAGTCAAAGAATTTTTTTTAATAATATCTTTAATTTACATCTCTCCTAATTAGAGGAAAAAATTTCACTTACATATTTTAAAAATGTAAAATCAAATATATATCCAAAACGTTATTCTTATTATCTATTTGTCTTATCATTTATACCATTTTTCTAATAGAGATAGCTTCACATGTATTGGTTGGTCCTGCCTTTATTACAAAGATGATACAAATTACGGTACAAATAAATGATATGTGTAATATTACTTAATTTGTATATGATTTTTGCAGCTCAAATTTGGAGATGACTTAAAAATCATGGGAATGTTGTATATAATTCGGAACGAAAACCAAAAAGAGAGCAACATTTCACTTCCTTCTGATTAGAGTGGATTCCATCATTCCAAGGTACGAAGTTAGAAACTTTTTTAGTGGGATCAACCTTCATACTTTAAGAAAAAAAAAAATTATTGATAGTTGCATCACCTTTTCAGCATGCCGTCAAATTGTACTCCAAAAAATGGAAATGCCCATGTGTCTGAGATTGACACTTTTTGGCCATCCTAGATGCTGAATTGAGCCCCAAAATACGGCCGGATCCTTTTCCTGGGATATGTGGGATTTCGTGATCGTGTCCTTTTATCGTACATCGTATGATCAATTTTCGTTAGATACTATTTATATTTAATTTTTAATTTTAATTTTAAAATTTAAATGATTTCTGATCGTACGATGTACAATGAACAGACACGATTACTGGATCTCCCAGATCCCTAAAAAAAGAATCCAGCTAGGATCCTTTTCCCCAAAATACGCCATTTGCAAATGCCCTTTGGTTGGAGACCTTTTTGTTCAATTTTGGGGCAAATATTTAAAGGTTTTTTTTAGCTAAAATGGTCCATAAGATTAGCATAACTCTTTATTTGGTTTTTGAGATTTGAAATCGATAGAAGTGGTCATTGAGTTTGTCCATCATTAATCATTTTGATTCTTCTGTACAAAATTTCCAATAAATAAATATAAAATAACAAAAATACTCTCAATTTTTATCATATCATTTTGACCCATTGTTCATTAAATTGAGACACATTTTTGTCATTTTTGTCCTTATTTAACAGAATGCTCATAGAAGGACCAAAATGATTGATGATTGAGAAACTCAATGACTACTTTTATTGATTTCAAATCTCAGTGACCAAAGTGAAGAGTTATGCAAATCTTGGGGTCCATTTTACTAAAAAGCCTTGCTAAAATGCTCTTGGTTGAAGATGACTTTATATGAAAATGTGCACTTTTCCTGACCACTTACAATATATTTCCATCTACATTTACTGTCGTTAATGAGTGTGGTTCAATCTATCTACTACATAAATTTTAGCATATTTAAATCTATATTTTTTTCTTTAACTTCTTTGTAAATCAAAACTCCCTCACGTTTTAAATATGGACAATGATTGTCTGCCCTCCACTTCCGGTGTCCTCCCCGTGCCCTCCTGTTTTGTGTGGTTACGGTTAAGTCACGTCAATATTTTATATTATTTTTTTTATAAATATAATAAGACAAAAATGAATAGTAATATAAAATGTTGACGTGATTTAACCATGACCACACAAACAAGAGGGCACGAGGAGGGCACCGAACGTGGAGGGCAGACAATCCTTGTCCTTTAAATATAACACTAATACCCCTTGAGGTTTTAGTCCACCTTCACATAACCCCTTTAGGACAAAGTTGCCCTCATTATTAATTATATATATATATATATATATATTTTTTTTTTTTTTTTAAATGAAAAATCATTTGAATAGTAGTAGAATAAATATCCAAATTAATCTTACATTAAACAATAAAAAAAATTTAAGAAATATCATAATCTTTCTTCCTCTACCATGAACTCGGATCTTCTCTGGAATTCGGCATAAAAAAGTTCAAGGTTTCCAACGACAACTTGCATTTCGTGAGGAAGATTCTTGGGAATTTGGCGGTTTTCATATTTTTTATGACGGTAAGTGAGGCCAAACTTGTTGGAGTAGCTTCTTGTGAGGACGGCGAGGGAGGAGGTGAAGCATGTTAAGAATTTCCATTATGTTGTGGTGAATGCGGAGGGGAGGCCTAAACCCTATATTGATTTTTAAAAAGGTTATTTTATTTTATTTTTTAAAGTAATTAAAAATGAGGGAAAATTTGTCTTTAAGAAAATATTTCAAGGTGATGTCAGCCCTAAATGGGTTATATGAAAGTAAATTAGAATCTCAAGGTGTGTTAGTATTATGTTTCAAACATGAGAGGATATTGTGAAAACACGATAACTTGAGGGGACAAATATAAATTATCCATCTTCGTGAAAAAATGTTCTTTTTTACATCTTTTAGTGATGTATCCCGCTAGTCAAAGATTTTTTAAAAAAAAATAATATCTTTAATTTACATCTCTCCTAATTAGAGTAAAATTTTCACTTACATATTTTAAAAATGTAAAATCAAATATATATCAAAAACGCTATTTTTACTATCTATTTGTCTCGTCATTTCTACCATCTTTCTAATAGAGATAGCCTGACATGTATTAGTTGGCCCTACTTGTATTAGAGAAATGATACAAATTATGATACGAATAAATGATATGCGTAGTATTACTTAATCTGTGTATGATTTTTGCAGCTCAAATTTGGAGATGACTTAAAAACTCATGGGAATGTTATATATAATTCGGAAGGAAAACAAAAAAGAGAGCAACATTTAACTTCCTTCTGATTATAGTGGACCCCATCATTCCAATGACGTGGAGCGACCTCGTCCGCTGTAGAGGAGGAATCTCTCCGCTCCCGCCAACACTGAAACTGAATTTCAGTTCTCACCTCTCTCAAGAGAAGCTCCGCTTGAATCGCTCTTGAGATTCCCGATCGTGTGACACAAACAAACGCATGAGACAAGAGAGAAAAATAATCAAATTTGCTGTTAGAAAAGTCCAAATTTCCAAATTTCAGTTGGTCACACTCACCGACGGAACCTCCACTTTTTCTTACTCTGTTTTTCTTTTCTCTCCAAATTTTCTCAGCTCCCAAACAGAAAGAAGGCTACAGTTTTCCAGGCGATGAAGCGTGATCACATTGCCAGAAGGAAAAAGAAACTCGATCCCATGGGGAAAGGAGGGCAGAACTACGGGAAGGGAGAGAGTCCGAATCCTATTCCGATTCCGAAAGCCGATCACGCTTTCCCGGCGTGGTCAAGAGACGCCAAGGAATGCGAGGACGCGTTCCGAGTGAGTCGCGGCTCGGGCTTGTCCTCCGAGGAAGTCGACAACCGGCGGAAGGTGTACGGATGGAACGAGCTGGAGAAGCACGAGGACCAGTCGATGTGGAAGCTGTTGCTGGACCAGCTGAGCGACACGCTGGTGCGGATTCTACTGGCGGCGGCGATCATCTCGTTTGCCCTGGCCTGGTTCGACGGCGAGGAGGAGAAGGAGATCACGGCGTTTGTGGAGCCGCTGGTGATTTTCCTGATCCTGATCGTTAATGCAATCGTCGGGATTTGGCAGGAGAGCAACGCGGAGAAGGCGCTGGAGGCGTTGAAGGAGATTCAGTCAGAGCAGGCGGCGGTAATTAGGGATGGAAGGAAGGTGTCGAATCTGGCGGCGAAGGAGCTGGTTCCGGGGGATATTGTGGAGCTGAGAGTTGGGGATAAGGTGCCGGCGGATATGAGGGTTTTGAACTTGGTGAGCTCGACGTTTAGGGTTGAGCAGGGGTCTTTGACAGGAGAGAGTGAGGCAGTGAGCAAGAGCGTGAAGGCGGTTTCGGAGAATTCGGATATTCAAGGGAAGAAATGTATGGTTTTTGCAGGGACGACTGTGGTGAATGGGCATTGTGTTTGTTTGGTGACGCAGATTGGGATGAGGACTGAGATTGGGCAAGTGCATTCTCAGATCCAAGAAGCTTCGCAAAGCGAGAACGATACCCCGCTGAAGAAGAAGCTGAATGAGTTTGGGGAGATTTTGACTATGATCATTGGTGTTATTTGTGCAATTGTTTGGCTCATAAATGTCAAGTACTTTCTCAGTTGGGAGATTGTTGATGGTTTGCCAACCAATTTTCAATTCTCGTTCGAGAAGTGTACTTATTACTTCAAGATTGCTGTGGCATTGGCTGTGGCAGCCATTCCTGAAGGCTTGCCTGCCGTGATCACGACTTGTTTGGCGCTTGGAACACGAAAGATGGCTCAGAAGAATGCACTTGTTAGGAAGTTGCCGAGTGTTGAGACTCTCGGGTGCACTACTGTGATTTGTTCTGATAAAACTGGTACTCTGACTACCAATCAGATGGCTGTGGCAAAGCTTGTGGCTATTGGTTCGAGGCCTGGTACTCTTCGAGCCTTCGATGTGGAAGGAACCACCTACAACCCTTTTGATGGGAAAATACAGGACTGGCCGCCAGCTGGTGATATGGATACCAATGTTCAAACGATAGCCAAAATTGCTGCTGTGTGTAATGATGCTGGTGTTGAGTTATCTGGGAGTCATTATGTTGCCAACGGGATGCCCACCGAAGCAGCTTTGAAGGTGAATTTACAATTTAAGTATATATATATCTGCTCTTTATTTGTCTGAAATTTGAATTGTTGTAGTTTGCATAGATTACATGAAATCGCGGAAATACCACAACATTTAATATAAAACTGTGTGGTTGTTTTGTGTTCCTTATATGAAATTTTCGAGAGTATCTTAAACATGTGTTGGGAGGTTTCTAATAAAGATCGATGTGTTCATTTTGTTGTTGGTCATGAACTTTGTGGTTTGTTTCAGGTTCTGGTTGAGAAGATGGGAGTTCCTGAAGTATTAAATACTTGTTTCTCCTCAGTTGGAGATCTACTACGTATGTAACTGATTGTTAAGTCATTTGGTATTTCATGATTTTTTCTTGGGCATAAAGTTTCATGTTCTTTTCCCCTAATCACATTGAAGGTTGTTCTCAACTATGGAATGACATTGACCGGCGAATTGCAACACTTGAGTTTGACCGTGATCGCAAATCCATGAGTGTTATTGTGAATTCTGGCTCGGGAAAAAACTTACTTTTTGTTAAGGTACATTGCCTGATATATCTGATTTGGTAAGTTTTTGGTATTTTTCCTAATACTCTCTATGTCGCTTACTCAGAGCTATACTTGATCCGGTAACTACTTCTGCTCTTATCCCATTGCATACACAGCAGAATAGAATTGATTTTGTTGCTGGTATCAAATTATTAACTCGCACATAGAGTAGAAAGCTGAATGAAATCACCTTTTTTTTTTGCCTCAACGGGCTTACACATATATTACACCTGATGTGAGTTTCTGAAGTTTTCTGGTTACACTGCTACATCCTGTTTGCATGCGTGAAGCTAAATCTTTGGTTTCGACAGTTCTTGGTATATATTTTGTTCTGTTCCTTTCCTCAAAATGTTCATCTTCCTAATTGTCTCACATGAGAAGGTAATATTTCTCCATGTAAACGATCAAATTTCACATCCAAGAATCAAGAGTTGGTTTGCTTGTCAATGATATTGAGTATGCCAGCCCATTCTCCTTGTTTATAATGGAAAACTTTACGAATTGATTTCTGATTGACTTAAAACCTGTGTAGGGTGCAGTTGAAAATGTATTGGAACGGAGCTCGTCCATTCAGTTGGTTGACGGCTCCATTGTAGAATTGGACCAAAAAATAAGGGATCTTATCTTGGGCACCCTTAATGAAATGTCAAGTAGTGCATTACGTTGTTTGGGGTTCGCATACAAGGACGACCTCCCAGAGTTTGCAACGTACAATGGTGATGAAGATCATCCAGCTCATCAGCTTTTACTCAATCCTTCCAATTATTCTTCAATTGAGAATAAACTTGTTTTTGTTGGCATGGTCGGGCTAAGGGTGAGTGTTCCTCTTTATTTTTTTTCTTGCAAATCTGCTAAACTCTGCTGTCCCCTTTTCATTTGCTGATAGAAATTTGAAAGTTCTGACAAACTTTCTTCACGTAATTGTAAAATGTTGAAGGATCCTCCGCGAAAAGAGGTCCGTCAAGCCATTGAGGACTGCAAAGCTGCCGGAATCCGTGTTATGGTTATTACAGGAGACAACAAGAATACTGCTGAAGCTATTTGCCGTGAAATAGGTGTATTTAAACCTTCAGAAGATATTGGTTTGAAAAGCTTAACAGGAAAAGAATTCATTGATCACCATGACCAGAAAAGTTATTTAAGACAAAGTGGAGGCCTGTTGTTCTCTAGGGCTGAGCCAAGGCATAAACAAGAGATAGTGAGGCTGCTCAAGGAAGACGGTGAAGTGGTTGCAATGACTGGTGATGGAGTGAATGATGCACCTGCCTTGAAGTTGGCTGATATTGGGATTGCAATGGGCATCGCTGGGACAGAGGTATAGTAATGACGATTCCTCTATGTTTACTTATTTTTGTTTAATCCAGTATGCCGAATCTTTCTGTGGTCATGACAGAGACCACGTAGTTTGTCTGCACACGCATTGCATAATGCTCATCGTGAATCCATGACTATCGAGCAAGACTTATCGAATAGCGTTTTCATCAGTTAATTTACTTGTTGCTAATGTTGCTAATGCTCATCAGGAATCCATGTTTATTTTATATATTCATCACCCTTAGTCCACTTGTTCCAGGTTGCCAAGGAAGCCTCTGATATGGTATTAGCAGATGACAATTTTAGCACTATAGTTGCTGCTGTCGGAGAAGGCAGGTCTATTTACAACAACATGAAGGCTTTTATCAGGTTTGATTCTTCTCCATCGAAGCGTGTCAAGCTATGTTCATCTATTAATGGAAGGCCTTAGTTTCTGTGTTAATGCACATCCTGCTGTCGAATCTCATTTTTAACTTTGCATATGATCAGCTGTTGTTCCCTGTTTCTTTGCAGGTACATGATCTCCTCGAACATTGGCGAAGTTGCGTCCATTTTTCTGACAGCCGCCTTGGGTATTCCAGAAGGGATGATCCCAGTTCAGCTTCTCTGGGTCAATCTGGTCACTGATGGACCCCCAGCAACAGCTTTGGGATTCAATCCACCAGACAAAGACATAATGGAGAAGCCCCCTAGAAGAAGCAACGAGTCGTTGATCACTCCTTGGATCTTATTCCGTTATCTGGTACGACAACTACATAAGCATTTGGTCATCAAAGAACCAGATTTCAGACAATTTAGTAATATTTGTGCTAACATCGAATTCATTGTGTAACCTACTCAATAATCTGACAAAATCCGAAATCCTTTTGACCTGTTGCAGGTAATTGGGCTCTACGTCGGGACAGCAACAGTTGGGGTGTTCATTATTTGGTACACTCATTCCTCATTTTTGGGCATCGACCTTAGCCAAGACGGCCATAGTCTAGTGACCTACTCTCAACTTGCAAACTGGGGCAAGTGCCCTTCCTGGGAAGGATTCTCACCATCTAACTTCACAGCCGGATCCCAGGTGTTCACTTTCGACACCAATCCATGCGAATATTTCCACTCTGGAAAAATCAAAGCCTCAACTCTCTCCCTCTCCGTCTTGGTTGCCATCGAGATGTTCAACTCCCTCAATGCACTATCCGAGGACGGAAGCCTCTTGACAATGCCTCCCTGGGTCAATCCGTGGCTCCTTCTAGCCATGTCCGTGTCATTCGGCTTGCACTTTCTGATCCTCTACATCCCGTTCCTTGCGAATGTGTTCAGCATTGTCCCTCTCAGCCTGAACGAATGGCTCTTGGTGCTGGCTGCCGCGCTTCCGGTGATCTTGATCGATGAGATTCTCAAGTTTGTGGGAAGATGTACGAGTAAGTTGCCGGATTCTCCTACTATCGACAGATCTAAGCAAAAAGCAGAGTGAGCGCCAAGAAGCCTCGGATTTATTAGTTAGAATTGTAGTGGACTTTATAAAAACAACTTTGCTAATACAAATTTGGATTGCATGATTTTTCGGACATTCTGCGTTATTTCAGTATTGTCAGATTTTTTATAATTTAATTAAATAAATTTCAGAAATAAAACAAAATAAATGAGGTAAAAATTAAAATAAAGGTGAATAAGCAAAAACTTCTTGCATTTGCTTTACAAAAACAATATAATACAAGCAAATATATTGTTGCCTACCGTCAGTTTTGCATTTTTTTTACTCTTTAATGGCCCAAAATTGAGCTATTTGTAAACAATTAAAAGGATTAAATTGTAGTGATGGTCTTTCAACCTTAATCAAATTGGAGCAATAGTCCTTCAACTACAATTCCATCACCAGTGGTCCTTTAACTCATCAAAACATGTAGTTTGCTTACGTGAAGCTCATGGTTTCTCTTCTGTTTTTTGCGTTGGTCCCGAATTAAGTTTGATAGATTGTTTTTAATTCACCATAGATTGTTTTTATATATCGTATTTAGATATTTTGCAGAAGTTTTAATTTACAAGATCAATAGTACTTTTAGTATATAACACTACTAAAATTTAGCAAAGCTACATGAAATTCAAAATAATATTTGACTGATGTCCAAAATCAAGCAAAAAATTGTAAATTGCGTGAAGCACGCGTGATTTGATAAAAAAAAAAAAAAAAAAAGCAATGCAAGACACCTATCTCTAGAGGGGCGTAGCTCCGTGCAAGAGTGATAAATTCCAACAATCAACATGGATAAATACATTTAAGTCGCGTGTAGTGTGCCCCTTCACACGGGCTAAAGTACGTGTAGAAATACTAGTTTGTTTCTATTCAAACTTTGATTAAGATGCTTTGACTAAAAGTCACGCCAACACTTTTGAAATTTTTAGTTTTACATGTCATTATTGTGTTTTTTTATATTGAATGTCATATCGTTGATTACAGCCTACATACTGAATTTGTCATTTTAGTTGTTAAAGGTTTTTCTTTCTAATTACGTGGAAAATGTGGGGTGTAAGGATAATATAGAAAAACATGTGGGGGTGTATTATGATAAATATTAATTGAAAAAGTAATTGTAAGGTGTATTCAATAATATGTGGGGTGTATTTAGTTGTTAGAGGTTTTTCTTTCTAATTACGTGGAAAATCAGTTATTAATTATTGATGATTGATTTAATCACTTATCTCATTTTAATAATCTTTCTCGATCAAAATAATTTCTTTGTTTCTCCAAAAATTAAATATGTGTTGTAGGCCTATTTGACTGAATTGTATAAATGACAGAGAGGGAGAGGGGCCGGCGGCAACAAAGAGAGAAGAGAGAGATTTAATTCTGAGATGTGTGTTGTATGACCCTCTTATGCCTTTATTTATAGTAATAGGATAGGTAGAATCTTTAGCCTAATAGGATTACATCTCTAATAGGAATTAAACTACTAAATGAAATATACAAGATACTCCTAGATACACTAGGATTTACACATTTACATTCGTAATCTGATAGGACTGCAACACTCCCCCTTGAGTGTGTAAATACTCAAACAAAACGTCGCATCAGATGAGGTAGAACAGTTGATGAAGTCGTCGGCACAACGAGTGAACACGAGTCTCAAATATAAGAAAGTGAGTATGCATTGATAGTAAAACTCACAAAACCTCGTTATGGTAAAGCCCAAGGCATGAGGAAAACCCATAGACTAAGGAGAAAAGTGAGAAGTATGCATAATGTCTAAAACAAACGTCAAACGGGACGAAAGTAGTGAACTCAACGGAGTATGATCATCCCAGGATGAGTGCCTCATTAAAACCTTGTTAGGTAGCAAAAATCTAATGGAAAAAATGCTCCTAATCGTAGGAAAAAAAGTACATTGAGATTAAGTGAGTATGCTTCAGAATACTCCCCCTAAGTTAGACATAACTTACAAATAAGAGAACTACAAGCGATTCAACTCAGATAATTTACGCATACCGATTCCTTGGACAAGCTTCTGAAAAGTAGACTTGGGCAATGACTTTGTGAAGAGATCAACCAGGTTGTCCTGGGAATGGATTTGCTTAACTTCAATGTTTTGATGCTGTTGTTACTGGTGAGAATAAAAGAACTTCGGCGCTATGTGCTTGGTGTTGTTTCCCTTGATGTATTACTTCTTTAACTGCTCGATACATGCTGCATTGTCTTTAAAGATCGTCGTAGGAAAGTCAACGGTGGAAGAAAGACCACTAGTGCTTCAAATATGTTCCATAACTGCTCTCAACCAAAAGCACTCTTGCGAGGCTTCATGCAGGGCGAGAATCTCAGCATGGTTCGAAGAAGTCGCAACTAGCGTTTGCTTGGTAGACATCCAAGATATAGTGGTGTCTCCAACTGTAAAGACATAACCCGTTTGAGAACGTGCCCTATGTGGGTCATACAGATAACTAGCATTTGCGTAACCAATGAGGCGAGAATCAACCCGAGGACTAAGGGGGCGGCGGCTTATCTCGAGGATTCATGGCTGTAGAATAAGCCCAAATCTGTCATACCCTTAAGGTAGTGAAAAATGTCTTGAACACCATTCCAGTGTTTGTGTGTAGGCGCATTGCTGTATATAGCTAAAAGATTAACAGTGAAGGAGATGTCGGGTCTAGTGCATTGAGCCAAGTACAATAAAGCATCAATTGTTAGGTATGGAACTTTAGGCTCCAAAATCTCTTCCTCATCCTCATTCGGATGGAATATATCTCGTTTAGCATCTAGAGTCCGAACGACCATAGGAGTACTCAAAGGCTTCATTTTATCCTCATTAAAATGTCGAAACACATTCTGGGTGTAGTTCAATTGATGTACTAGGATTCCATCCGAATAATGCTCAATATTTAGGCCGAGACAATATTAAGTTTTCCCAAGATCTTTCATCTCAAATTCTGATTTCAAGTGTGCTGTAATTTCCTCAAGTTCTGCGGGAGTTCCAATGAGGTTCATGTCATCGACATAAACTGCAACGATCGCAAATCCGAAATGTGACTTTTTAATGAACACACACGTACATAGTTTGTTGTTCATATAACCCTGACTTGTCAAACATTCACTCAGACGGTTATAACACATCTGCCTGAATTATTTCAATATGTAGAGTGATCTCCTCAATCTACTTAAGATAGTGTTTCGTGGTCTAAAACTATTTGAACCAGTCAATGGAAGTCTTTCTGGAACTTTCATATACATTTTCGTATCTAGATCCCCATAGACATACGCGGTTACCACGTCCATAAGCTGCATATTCAGTTTTTCAGAAACTACCAAAATGATAAGGTAACGGAACATTATGACGTCCATTACGAGGGAATACGTCTACTCATAATCAATCCCGGGGCGTTGAGAGAAACCTTGCGCTACGAGGCGTGCTTTGTATTGCACTATTTCATTCTTCTCATTACGTTTCCTCACGAAAACCCACTTGTAGCCCACGGGCTTCACATGTGGTGGAGTAGGAGCTACAGGCCAAAACACATTTCGTTTCGCAAGTGAATCAAGTTCGACCTGGATTGCTTGTTTCCAGTTTGACCAATATGTTCTACGTCGACATTCATCAACAGAGTGTGGTTCAATGTCATCACTAAGCATGATGTCGGAAGCAACGGTATATGCGAATCGAATAAGTATTCTCCAGGAGATCTTGTTCGGTTAAGTCCTCGTTACAAAACTTAAGTAGTGATCGGATTCTACAAACTTCAAAGTTGTATTCATTCACAGACTTGAAGTCTTGGAAGTGTAGATGCTGCTAGTCATGTCTTGCGTCAGGCAAGAAGATGTCTTTCTGGTGATCGAAGTGATCTGCTAGGGTGAGCTAGAGGGTACGTGGATCCTCTTCTGTGAGGTACTCAGTCTGTAGTGCATCATGGACGTGTCTTCGGATAAAGATCATAGCAGTAGTTTTCTGAGCTTTGTCGACGGGTGCATCGTCGTTTGGTTCCTCGATGGTAGCTCTAAGACTCTTTGCAATAAGGTGGAGCTTCATGTCTTGAACCCACTTCAGGTAGTTTCTTTTGGAGACTTCCAGAGCGGTGAAATCGAGCTTGTTCAAGTTCGACATGTCCCTACAACAAAACATGGTTAGTCATATGGAAATCCATAGACATACATCGTAGAACATTCAGGTTCTATAGACATGTATTTGTTTAATTTATGCATGAAAGCTACAGGTTTCATGTGGTAAGTTTTGAATGAAAACTTCGGGTTTCAAAGACACTAAATTCGAAACTACAGGATCGATTTAGTTATGAACGTTTAGTTCATATATATGGGCACCTGCAAGAACACAGAATACAATATACAATAAAGTGTAGTGGATTTGTGGATTGCTTCAGGAACCCAAGTGTGAGTGTTTCGGGACTACGAGAGATAGTCAACAGTTCAAAGAGATGAAATTATTTATTGAATCGTTAATGCCAAAAAGTGAGCTTCAGGCCAATAATTTTGGATTAATTGTCAGATTAGTGGATTACTGGTCACTTTAATTTATTCAACATATCGAGACCATTCGAGGTTGATCGTAGAAGCAAAAATAATTATAACATGCGAGTTAAAATTATTTAAAATGCCAAAAATAGCATTGGATTCGAAAAACCATAGCCTAAACAAGGGGGCATGGGTGCTGTGAGTAGGGCAAAACCCTATAAGGTTTATTGGGCTCAGGTGGCTGCAGAAAGTAGCCCAATGCGTGGCTTCAGGCCACCGGTCGAGTGATAGGGTGCGAGGAAACCCCAGCCGGAGCTGGGTTTCGATTATTGGGCCTAAGGGACAAGCCCAACCATCTAGGCTGGCTTATGGTATCGCGGGAAGTGGCAAATACAAACCCAGCAAGCCAAGGAGGCTGCTGCAGATGGGCCGGGAATTCAGGCCCGTGTCAGGAACAAGCTCAACATGCTTCTGGCATGCGGGTGTGAGTCGGGTTTAGACTGGGGCTGCAGGCCCATGTAGCAGACAACCCAAGCTGAAGCCTGGTTGGGTCTAAGAGATGCAGCAAGCGCAGAGGGCTGCGCGTAAGGTCCAGGGCATCGGAGCGACGCCGTCCCAAGGTGGTCCACGTAGCTGGGCTTCAGGCCAGCGCGGTGGTCCTGATGGTGGTGTTGCGGCGGTGTTGCAAAAATCCTAGATTTTTTTGTTTTTTTTTCGAATTCTAGGGTTAAAACCCTAATTGCTTCTAAATTAATTTCAATTCTTTAACTCACAATTCCACGTAGCATAAATGCGCAATGCATGAACAATTATATATATTGACAAAATATATGAACATATATAAGATATATATAATTGGAAGGAAAATATAAATATAGGGGGTTCATGCATCATGAGGAATGTTTTCATGCTTCAAGGTTTTTTCAAATATCTTAATTTATTTTAGAAGAACTTGATTGGCAGAAAACAATTGAAAACCTTTGAATTTGTAGAAAAGAGCCTTCTCCTACGATCCTTCAGTTTCTTAGCTTCTGGCAAGAGCGTGCTGATAACGTGTTGTAGGCCTATTTGACCGAAATGTATAAATGACAGAGATGGAGAGGGGTCAACGGCAACAGAGAGATAAGAGAGAGATTTAATTCTGAGTTGTGTGTTGTATCACCCCCTTATGCCTTTCTTTATAGTAGTAGGATAGGTAGAATCCTTACCCTAATAGGATTACATCTTTAATAGGAATTAAACTACTAAAGGGAATATACAAGATACTCCTAGATACACTAGGATTTACACGATCACATTCATAATCCAATAGGACTGCAACAATATGATGTATATTTTTTTTTCCTTCCAAAACAAGTCTTTAGAATGCTGTTCATTTTTTTGGTCAATTTGGGTACATCTAGCTTTTGACACAACACTATTAGTTTATAGTGCATTTGGGTTGTAAACATACCACAAAGTTGGTACAGCTATGGAACATTTGAGTTTTTAATGTAACTTTTTTTTGTAATAGTTTCAAACTCTCTCACTCCCCTTATTAATAGTAAAAAATTAAATAAAAAAGAGAGTTTTAAACGTACCAAGAAGTTGATTCATTTATTTTGATTTGGGACTTCAAAAAAAAAGTGGGCCATCGCTACAACAATTTATCCTTCCGAGGCCGAAGACCCGCAACAGTATTTCAACCTCCTCCTCCAAAAAATAAAAAAATAAAAAAAAAGCAAAAAGCATGCCTGTGTAATACGAACTTGAAATTAATCCTCAACCACTAAATCACTCCATGATAGTTTAATTTATGACATTTCTAATATTGTAACTATGTAAAACAAGATTAATTTTTCAAATCCAACAAAAAAAAAATGTTTTTCATTCCTTTATTATATTTTCTCCATTAGAAATAAGTGTTTTGAAGAATACATTAAGAATGATGTTACACACGTGCGTCCATCTCTATTATAGAAGTAGTATAAATATGATATAAAATAGGGTTGTTTTATTAACACCCCACATCTTTATGAATACATCCCACATCTAAAATGTGCCTCTAAAATTCCAGCTTTGTCCTCCATTTTTCTAAAGCCACCCCATCCCCATAAACAAATGACGGAAAAAAAGCTAGCTCGACGACCACGGGCCACCCATATAAGAGCTATCCGTCATCGATATCAGCACAATAAAAAACCCCCCACATCGCAGAAGTTGACAGCCAAGACCGAATCTCTAACATATCGAGAATTGCCCAACACTCTTGATTCACACACCCCATCTCCCAATTCCCTATTACCTACCAGCGAGTGGCTGGTGATTGGATACACACACACACATACATATATATATATATATATATATAGAGAAAGAGAGAGAGAGCATGACGAGTGGCTAGGATTTTTTGCCCAGACACTGTGGTGGTTGGCAGCCAGCATAAGGGGATGGATGGGGTTTATTTTGGACTTCAGAACTTAATTCATCAGGGTAAAAACGGAAATTTAACTGAAAAAAAAAATTATGGAGTGTATTCATAAGATTGTGGGGTGTTAATAGAATTACCCTATAAAATATATAATGAGAATAACATTTTTAATACATTAAAGAATTTTTCAATTTCATGTAATCATCAATCTTCCCATATTCTAGGCAATTAGTTAGCTGGATAGATATAGGTGCAATATTTCGACCAAAAAAAAAATATATAGGTGCAATAATTTTTTTAAAAATTAATAGTAATCAATGAAATTTCATATCATAAAAAGGGTTTAGTAGTATCTTACATGACACCACTTTTATTCAAAACCTAGACGTTAAAAATACCCGATACCAACCCCCAGTCCCTTTGACAGCAAGTTTCCCCACCAAAACTCTTAACCCCCGAACCCGTACAGAGTCCTGCCCTGCCTCTTGAGCGCATAGACAACGTCCATGGCCGTCACCGTCTTCCTCCTTGCATGCTCCGTGTAGGTAACGGCATCACGAATCACGTTCTCGAGAAAGATCTTGAGGACGCCTCGAGTCTCCTCGTATATCAGGCCGCTGATTCGCTTCACGCCACCTCTACGGGCCAGGCGACGAATTGCTGGCTTGGTGATGCCCTGGATGTTGTCACGGAGGATCTTCCGGTGACGTTTTGCTCCTCCCTTGCCGAACACCTTGCCTCCCTTTCCGCGTCCAGACATTGTTGCCAGCCAAAATTCTCAAAAACCTGAACACAAAACTAAAACAGAACATCAGAAGTCAGAGAGAGAAATTTGAAACCATAATCTACGTGAAACTGCAGAAATTTGAGAAGGGGAGAGAGAGAGAACCTGAAAATTGCAGAGAAAGTGAGAGAGAACTCGTTTGCTTTTGGGGAATGCATGGAGTGTTTGGATTTTGTGGGTATTTATAGGGCGATGCGGGATCCTGAGGTGAGGGTCGATCCGCGTGGTAGATGGAAGGAAGGTTTTGGGCAGTCGATGGATTAGTGTTGGCGGTGGAGATGGAGGTGAAGGGTGAGTGAGGATCGATGACGTGGGTGTTTGCGAGTTTTCAGCGCTTTGTTTTGTGTTTCTTTTGGTTTGATTGTTCGTCGTAGGATAAAACGTTTCTTTTGGTTTGATTGTTCGTCGTAGGATAAAACTGAGCGGGGGCGGTTGGCGCCCGTTTTGGGAATGGGCTCTGTGAGGCCCAGGTTTTTTATGCGTGATACACCCATCAAACTGGTCGGTACACCCCATCTTTTTTAAACCATTGTAATATTATTGTTAGGTGAGTTTAAATGTCAAGTAGTACACAAATGTAGGGTTGGTTTGGTATTGATGTGCTTTGAAAAAAAAACTGCTGTGAAATAACACAACAGAATGTTTGGTAAACTTTTTTGTAAATGTACTTTTGAAAAAAAAAAAAGCAGTATTATAATGTTTGGTAAACTTTTATGTAAAACAGTTGTGACTGTGTGAAATGACCAAAAGGTTATAATACTAGATGTGCCATTAATTTAATTTTCTTAACAAATAAAGTTGAATTACTCAATATACTTTATTTTTAAAAGAAAAATATTTATAAACTTTATCTTAAACATATAATCTAACGTTTAACAAGAAATTATAATCCAATGTTTAACAAGAAATCATAATCCAACATTTATGCTGCTTCACGTTTTCAGTTTTTTTTTCACCAAAAACTGTGAAAATAAGTTGTTTTTAAGTGTTTACCAAACACCTTTTTGAGCTCAACTTTTTTTTGATACCCACGTTTTATAAAAGCACATCAGTACCAAACCAGTACGTAGTACTACGTGTTGGGAAGTTGGACCATAATCCAACAGTTAATAGGTCTACACAGTTAATTTAAGGAATGCTTGGAATATAAATAAGATTAGGACTTAGTTAATAGTTATAGCTTGTACCCCAAGTAAAGTTAATATATTCCGGATTTCCTTGGGGAATAAGGGCTCCTAATTTTCTATCCTATTTGGAATGAGATTTGGTGTATCAATTATCCTTGGACTGCAAGGAATCCTAATGACATTATTATGGAAGATTAATTAGGGTTAAATCCATATAAATACAAGGCTAAGGTCCCTGCTCACAACACACAGAAAACTCATATGAACGCCCCATTAGTTCGAGTATAAATGAGTGTTGAGTGTGCAGAAGATTTTGGTCAACTAACACATTATTCCGCAGGATTCCAATACGATTTCCACAGAAGGAGAAGTCCATGGTTGAGCCTATTCCGCACAGTTCTATCAAAGATGGTTCATCTTTCTACATGCCATGTTGACTTCGAGTACTTTATCAAATGAGCATAATTTATGGATTCTTTCAGGTTAGTGTTTTTAGTTGTTTATGAAATATATAAAGTCTAACAGTTGGTATCAGAGCAGGTCATAATACAACTAAAGACCTACTCGGTAAACCCTAAAACTTGATGTCTTGAATCCATGACTTGTTTTAAATTTTGCTCAATTTCCATATTCATGTTTCATGGCAAAAGAAATTGGTTTTCAATATGAATTGCGTTTTAACCTAAATTTCATATTGAAATTTGAGATAGCTATATATTAAAACTTGTCCTTTTGACTTGAAGGAATATTGTAGACTATTAATTGATATTGCATCCTATTTCGATTTCATTATCCCATTGGGTTTATACATGTTTATTAGCTTTATCACAACTACCTTAATTGAGTCTCCTATGTGGTTGTGGACATATAATTTGGGATGTTAAAATTAAAAAGTTATGAAAAAGGCATTAAGTATATTCGTCATGATCTGGAAGTTTTTGGAGTTGGCATATGTATGTATTCAATGCCATGATGACAAACTTTTTTTTACATATTTCGGCAAGAGAATTGTTATTAGTACTCCAAAAATCTCATTCTACACTCCAAACTTTCTATATTAGGAAAGAAACATACACTCGTGAGGAGTTTAGAATGAGATTTTTGGATGTTAATAAGCATTAAGAATATGTGGCAACCCACAATTTGCTTTAACATATGGTTTTGACTTGGATTCTTTGTTCAAGTTTTTGATAAATTACTTTCTGGAGATTCTGGGTGCTACTAATGTAAATTGTGTTGCAGGTTCTTGGTTAGTTCACATACATTGTTAAGTCTTGATATGTATATAAATATACGAAAAATCTGATAGCATGAAAGTGGTAACTTAAAGTGATTTTGATTACCTTTTATTCATTAAGTTTCTGTTATATGCTATCAGTGGTACTTGTAGCCTTGCAATTCATATGCACATATGTAAATCTCATGTTTGTCTTCAGTGATATACATTATTTTTTAGGCATGATAAGTCCGGAATGCATTCGGTGAGGTATGCATATGTTTAATCCATGTCTATTTCAATGGATTTTAATTTAAAGGTCGTAGCCATGTATGACTTAGTTTTCAGCTTTAACTAATGATACTTCATATGTATATTGCTTATGTTATAGCCCATGCTTTGGTATTATGAGATTAATTAACTGTTGAGATAATAGTATGCAGACTATATTGTTGAATGAATACCATATATATGTATTGCTGCTGAAATTGGCTAAAGAGGGAACAACCTTGTTAAGAATATTAGAGGACACCCTTGATCATGAAGCCTACAAGATTGTGTATATCACATATGTGATGGTCTTGAAGTAGTCTATGAGACAACTATTGTCGCAAAGCATGTGAATTCATAAGTTTAAATATAAGTACATCCTTACAATGTGTCTAAATCACATTTGTTTCATGAATATATATTATTGTTGTATTAGCATGCTAGTTGAAACATATGACTAAATGCATGTTAAAAAGGGTACCTTACAAAATCAAGGAATATATCGTATTCAATTCATGAGTTCTATTTGAAACAAGACATATATCAGGATTTAATTTTTTCTTCAAGCTCACTGCTACATAGATTTTGTTTGCAATTTTCTTTTATAAAACTAGTATATTTTCTTACTATGTTAATATGATACTGCATGCTCAATCTCTATTCGGACTAGTTAACGTTTTCAAATTAATATATATGATCAAACCGCAAATAATTGATATGATTAACTAAAACTGGAAAAACTATTCTTAAATATCAATATTTTTGTTGCCTAATATTTTGCATAAATCATGCTAGAATTGCTTTCAATTTTTCAATTCTATAGCAACTATTTTTCTTTTCGTGCATATATGGAACTAATGCACGGTTAAGATCCTAGAGAAAATTAGCTTCACATGTTTTAAAATATTAGGTCTAATTAAAACCGGAAAATTGTATGTTTTCTCTAACTTTGCTAAATAAGCATGCTCTTCGATTGAAATTTTTATTATTAAGACATGCTAAAAGTTATCATAAGATCAATGTTTTTTAGATGTTCTTGGGTGAATGGGACACAACAAATCCGTTCCATTGATTCAAGGGCTGCTAAAAATTCAAAGTTTAGTTGATCAAATTGCATTAGTAGTCATAACAATATGACTATATCCCCAAACAAAGGTGTGACTAGTCTTATTGGTTCGATTACTAGTAGCTTAGTGTAAAGTATGGATTATGTGAAGCCTGTGATAATTGATTGCCAAACAAAGGTGGATAGTTTTCATGTCTATATTTTGCTCACATGATTTATATTTTAACACTAAAAACTGATTAAGCTTCAACCAAACAAAGGTGCGAGTTGTTTCAGTTGTAAAGTCTATGGGGTGTTTGTTCATTTGTGAATATAAAGTCATAATAGTTCTATGTTTAAAGTTTTGAATGCTTTTCATATGAGCCCCCTTAAATCCCATATTGGGATCGATAAAGTATACCATAGAATTTATTTGGTCTTAAGGCTTCTTGACCAAATGTAACCTTCATTGGTTTAAATTAATTTTGGATTGAGAAGTTATTTTTTGGCTGAGTGATCTTGTCGCGACAAAACATTTTGTCGGCTGAGTAATCTTGTCGCGACAAAAAGTTTTTCGGCTACGTAGTCCTATGCCAACAAATTGGTTTGTCGGCTCAAATTACTTGTGTAGACAAAATAATTAGTTGGTTGAATCTTTTGTGAACAAAAACATTTGTCGGCTAATTATTTTTGTGCCGACAAAACATGTCAAGTCCAATATTTTCTAATTTTTATTCGCATTTGTTTTTAATAATATTTTTAACCATCACAAACAAGCAAGCTTAAGAGATCGAGAAGGGGCGTGAATGAAGAATTAATGTAGGAACAACACAAAACTCATGTAATATAAACTAATGTAAGGTTCACAATTCGGTTTAATTACAAAATACAAAAATATCTATGTTTTCATTTCGACATTACTATAATATAGATAAAATATCCTTAAGTATCACCATTCTCACTATAGTCCTCATCACGTTGATATGCAGCATCATGAAATCGGGAAACGATGAGGATCATCATGAAACATTCCAGTATCAAACAACTGTAGAAGAAAAACAAATTAAAAAACTAGATTAGCAAACGTTAATGGTGCTAAATATCATTGACATTAAGGAACGCAAGGCCACACTAGAGTGGTATTTCTAAACAAATAACTTATGAAACCATAAATGTGTAAACAATAAGATAAAGATATCTACTAATCAAGTTAACTTACCAACGCCATGCAACATCACAACCTAGCAAAATTACATGTTTAATAGATACCAGGTAATAATCAAGTTAGCATCAACTACTTATATGTCATTCATCACTATAAACAACAAGATAAACATTATAAACAGCAAGGCAACATGATTCTCATACTCTGTAAACAAGGCAGCATGATAAATAAATGATATAAATCCTTGAAATGTCTATAATTTATATAAACATAACAATACCAATCACCTAGCTAAGTAGGTTATAACTCTAGAACATAAGCATATGCACCTGGAAACATAAATAAACTTTACTAAAGCATCCTAATTCATCAATGTTTATAATCTTTATCAGTGTAAACAAGAAGATATAGACATCTACTAATCAAGTTAATCCTCAAATATCAAAATTACCTGGCGTGAATGATCCTCACACTGGTCTCCATGCAGTGTTGATACCAGTTGTAAGCTATCTAGCCCAGAATTCCACTTAGCCATAGACAACCTGCAAGTGTTATAGAAAGGAAAAACAAATATGTCAAACCTAAACCACAATATCAAAAAATTACATTGGAAATCTGGTATTAAAGTCAAAGGACATTGTTTTCACCAATATTATACAAATGGATGCCCAAATCAACAAAAAATTGGAAACCTAGATCATAAAACTCGAATCCAAATGAAATAGTTCAATTAAGAACATGTTTTTCATCCATATATGCGATTCAATCAAAAGGAATACAATTATTTCATTTTCCAATAAAAACATGGAAAATGAATACAAAAACAAACAAACAAGTTAGCAAATTAATGTGGTAAAGAAAATGCATATACAAACTGACGAAATTATTTAAACAAAAACACAATGAGCAAACTAAATACTGACTTACTAATAACCCAGATCACTATCGTCATCAGTAGTACTGCTTGAACTATCATCACCATGAGTCCATGTAGTATAATTGAATGACATTCCATATCTACCCAAATCTTGCTGAATTTCTCTCAATGACTTCAATCTACAGTTGTTACAATTCTGGCATGGGCACTTAGTATAACCCTCAGCGTTGACATGTTTGCTTGCAGTTTTCAAAAATTCTGAAATCCCATTTAAATATTCCCTACTCACTTGATTCGGATTTCGTATCCATTCCCTGTCCATGGCATATAAAGTATCTACTCCCTGTTTACATGTTTACAAATTTAATTTTACATGCAACATTCATTAGGACCAGCAATCAAACAATGAATAAGATAGGCTGAGGGTGACGGTGTAACAACATACCTTACCAAAGAAAGCAGCTAGCCTAGAATATAATCAGATTCTTCAGTATATAAGCCCAGCCTTGTAACCGCCCTCTGTATAGGAAAATTGAACAAATTTAGAGAGAGATATATATATATATATATATATATATATTCCAGTAAAAAAATTGAATGAAATTGAACTCAGATTCCACAAATCCATATATAGTACCCGGCCACATCCCCCACCCCGCAGAAGGTAAAACAATTGCAGATGAGAATTAGAAGGGGAAGAACCCACAATATACTCGCAAAAGAATCGAAAAAGAAAAATGAAAACCCTAAGAGAATTACATAGAAAACTGATGGGTTTATCCATCAGAAACGTAAATTGAAGATGACAATTAGGAGGGAAAAACCTTTTTTAGGCTTTGACTTTGACGATGGTTTCGATTTCCACCGGAAGGAGGCTGTCGGTCTGTCTAATTGCAGCGACGGAGATGGAGGTGGAGATGGAGAGGGATAAGGAGAATGAGTGGGACAGAGAGAGATGACCGCTTCGTGCGCCTAATTCTTAATTTTTTTTTCTAACTCCCCGCGTCTATGTTGATACCGCTCTTTTATCCCGCGCGCGCCTCATTTTAATTTGTTAAATAGTGTTTTCTTAAGTTTAGAATTGTGAGTGACATGCATGGTACATTCAAATAGCACTGGCTAGCAATTCGTGCATTTAAATTTTGTGGTATCCATTAGTGTAAATATTTTAAATTAAAGATTGAATTCATTCATTGTATTCATATAGGGTCAAGGAGTGTAGCTGTAAAAAATCATCAGAATTGAAGTTAAAATAATCGTTAAATCGTGATTTTTCGTTGATAACCGTCGAAAAGTTTTGTCCCGTTACTTGATCTCTGAACGTTTGTTTTTTGCAATTTTTGGCGTATGCGATCTTGAAGTATATACAAATATGTTTGACGGTTGGATCATTGAAACTAGTTTCGTAGAATGCGTATCGCATCAAAACAATGGATTCATTAACACTTAAGAGTTTATTCATACTTTCATTAAGTATAACATAAGATTTTGTGGTATCCACTAGTGTAAATATTTTAAATTGAAGATCGAGTTCATTCATTGTATTCATATAAGGTCAATGAGTGTAGCTGTAAGAAATCATCAAAATCGGAGTTAAAATAACCGTTAAATCGTGATTTTTCGTTGATAACCGTCGAAAAGTTTTGTCCCGTTACTTGATCTCTGAATGTTTGTTTTTTGCAATTTTTGGCGTATGCGATCTTGAAGCATATATAAACAAGTTCGATGGTTGGATAGCTGAAATTAGTTTCGTAGAATGCATATCACATCAAAATGATAGATTGATTAACACTTAGTTTATTTATACTTTCATTAAGTATAACATAAGATTTTATGGTATCCACTAGTGTAAATATTTTAAATTGAAGATCGAATTCATTCATTGTATTCATATAGAGTCAAGGAGTGTAGCTGTAAAAAATCATCAAAATCGAAGTTAAAATAACCGTTAAATCGTGATTTTTCGTTGATAACCGTCGAAACGTTTTGTCCTGTTACTTGATCTATGAATGTTTGTTTTTTGCAATTTTTGGTGTATGCGATCTCGAAGCATATACAAACATGTTTGACGGTTGGATCGTTGAAACTAGTTTCGTAGCGTATCCCATCAAAACAATAGATTCACTAACACTTAAGAGTTTATTCATCATTTCACTAAGTATAACACAAGATTTTGTGGTATCCACTAGTGTAAATATTTTAAATTAGAGATCGAGTTCATTCATTGTATTCATATAGGGTCAAGGAGTGTAGCTGTAAAAAATCATCAAAATCAGAGTTAAAACAACCGTTAAATCGTGATTTTTTGTTGATAACCGTCGAAAAGTTTTGTCTCATTACTTGATCTCTGAATATTTGTTTTTTGCGATTTTTAGTGTATACGATCTCGAAGCATATACAAACAAGTTTGACGGTTTGATCATTGAAGTTAGCTTCGTAGAATGTGTATCCCATCAAAACGATATATTCATTAACACTTAAGAGTTTATTCATACTTTCATTAAGAATAACATAAGATTTTGTGGTATCCACTAGTGTAAATATTTTGTGGTATCCACTAGTGTAAACACTTAAGAGTTTATTCATACTTTCATTAAGTATGTTAGGCACACGAATTTCATAATCTAAACCGTTCAAATCCATGAACATCATCTAAAGATCATACATACGATAAATCATTTGAATCGAATATTGTTTAGTCATCCAAATGTATGAAACAAAGGGACGGTGTTGGTACCAAGTAACAGATTCATGATAAACTGTTCATTTATTTGATTCATATACATTATCTATGAGCGGGAAGATCCCCGCCAAAATATAACAGGATATTTTTAAGGATTTTTCGTTAGTTTTCCTTTTTTTTATTAAAGTGTAACAAGGTATATTTATATCTTTCGCCGAAAAATTAACCAAAATTTCATGTTTACATCTTCTGCGATAATATTTCTAGTCTTTTTAAATTTCAAACATAAGAGCAACCTTATTAAGTAATAAAATAAGCCACCACGTGAGCCATTCGGATACAAAATTATGGAGACAATCGTGAGAGTGAGAAAAGGGAGAGAGATGATAGAGGCAGAGACGTGGATTAAAATAAGTTAAGAGTGCAAGAACCCTAATAAATAAACCTAGGGATAGAAATCGTCAAAATTGTTTTTGAGCGGGAAAGACCCCGCCAAATTGTTACAAGATAAATAAGAATTCTTATCAAACTGAAATCGGATGGCGCGAGCGAAGAATATGGGAGGGAAGTCATGAGCAATTGGGATTAGCATGCAATTGGGAGGGAGATCATGCAATTGGGGGATGTGAACCGACAATTGAGGGATGTGAACCGACAATTGGAATAATAGAAATATTATGGGAGGGAGATCATGAGGCGGCAAAATAGGATTAGGCAGAATATGGGAGGGAGATCATGCAATTGGGGGATGTGAACCGACAAAATAGATTTGGATTGCCTTGGGAAATTTATAAGTTTGTTCTTATAATTATATGTTATGTTTTTAGAAAACTTGGCATGCTTGTCGAATTAGAATGGATGATTACGTACAACCGTATTCAAATTTACAATTGTAATTGACTAATTGACTAATAATTGATCATAACCTAAACCAAGTTATCTGTTGCTAGAAAGTAGTTTGGATTAGAATTGATAGGAAGAACTTTTTCAAACACTCACATATTATGAAATCAAATTGTCAATATAGATTATTGATGGCATAAAACTACAATCCATAAATATGAAATGCTAGATATCTCTTTATCTATGCTCCCGTTCGTATAGAGAAACAAGAAAAAGAGAATGAGAGCATAAATAGTCACCAAAAGCTTTGATTGCGTTCCCCGGAAAAAAATGGAAAGGTGCATTGGTGAAAACCTCTCACGTAGAGTTATTATTACCTTGCCGATGACATACTTTATTGCCTCTCTAATCAATTTGCTTGCCAATGACATACTTTATTGCCTCTCTAATCAATTTGCCGATGAAATACTTTGTTGCCTCACATCATCGGCTAATATTTCAATACAACGGGAAAAGTTCCCGCCAAAGTTTCCCCGTCAAAACAAAATTTGTCAGGGCATCGAATTTACGCCTACAAATTGATCGTCGGCTAACGTTCCAATTTTCTCGGCTAAGATTGGCATTGTAAATTGGTTCTAGCATGAGTATTCAGTCGACAAATTAAAATTTTCGTCGAGAAAGGACTCTTGTGCCGACAAAATTTTGCTTTGTCAGCTTATAATTTGTCGGCAAAATTGTAATTTCTAGTAGTGTTCATATATATGTCTATTTTTAGACTGCAAAATTTCGTGATTTTGGGTTGTGTATTTTATTTATAGGGATTTTATTAGTAACCCATGCTCAGTTGAAAGTCTAGTCTGGCAGTTTTCATCTTTTCAATTAAGTTTAACAAATAAATGATTGAATGACCTCATAATGACTTGAAATTTGGATATGTTGTTCATATATATTGTCTACTTATAGACTGGAAAATTTCGTGCTTATTGATGGTGTTTTCTATTTATGGTGATTTTATTAGTAACATGTGCTCAGTTGAAAGTCCAGACTGAAGTTTTCATTG
Source organism: Malus fusca (assembly GCA_035220775.1). Taxonomy (NCBI): domain Eukaryota; kingdom Viridiplantae; phylum Streptophyta; class Magnoliopsida; order Rosales; family Rosaceae; genus Malus; species Malus fusca. Next base: position 9,246,861 of record CM069069.1, read on the forward strand.
TTTTCTTATATGTCGAAAAATTTGAGCTATCTTTTAGCTCTAGAACAATTTCATATTCTATTTTATAAAGTTTAATGTCTCTTGTGGTTTTGGGACAAATCAATTATACGTCATTATGTAATTCCTCAAGTTAGAATCTTGGTTTTTGGTATAGTATACTACTTTACTAATATATTTTGGGAAATTCTATACTAGTACAAATAAATACCTATGTACTTTTTAGAGTAACAAATGGAATGAGTGTTTGCCCAAGTGGGAGAATTGATATATTAACAAATAATTGGGCTTCACACTCATTGACTTATCTGTAAATCTAAGTCACACATGCTAAGCTCTAAAGATCCGTGGGAGTTGTTCTTATGCTAATATACGTTTGTAAAAGTTTTGAGTATGAAACTTATTTTTGCATATTTCTCCCTAGAATTTTAAAGTCGAGTTTGTGGACAAAAAGATGCATGCTATAATTGAAATTTTCTAGATTTTATTAGGATTGTCCGGTTTTCAATCCTATAATTGTTCCACTGTTGTTTTCGAATTTGTATGCATGTATGATAGTATTCTCATGTTTTAACACTCGTACCATACATGATTAACTACTATTTGGTTAAGTTCTTGTAAAGACAGTTGCATTTTAAGTTGTTTGGTACATACTATTTGGAAGTAATGACTGAAAGAATTGACATGAAATTATACTTGCTAAACCAATTTTGGCTTAACATATTCATTGTTGTATAATATGATTCAGTGTAAGGTACAATAACATGTTTTTGATGAATATATGCATCTGGTTATGGTATTTTGTTTCTCGAATTCAATATAAGATATAATTGATTAGTGGGAGGAACAATTTAAATTTGTAGCTTATGTCATAAGGGAAGTTTAGCTAATCATGTTGATATGTGCCTCACTTGTTTGATTTATGAATGTGGGTTTAAATTTCAGTTCTTATACATATATAGTTGAAATTGTGGCCGGTTATGACTAGTCGAATGAGGATCCAAGTTGGCATTACACATTCATATAAGGTTGTCATGATTTACTAAGTTGTGATGGTTTTATTCGGCTGTTAGTTAGTTTAGTTTGTGATTCATGACAACTTGATAAAGTTATTAGACTGAGTTATTAACCACCAAATAACTTGAAATTTGAATATGTTCTTCAAATATATGTCTATTATTAGACTGATAAATTTTGTGATTTTTGGTTGTGTATTTTATTTATGAGGGTTTTATTAATAAGCCGTGCTCAGTTGAAAGTCTAGTCTGGCAGTTTTCATTGTTTCAATTGAGTTTAACAAACGAATGATTGAATGACCTCAGAATGACTTGAAATTTGGATATGTTGTTCATATATATGTCTACTTACAGACTGGAAAAATTCGTGCTTATTGGTGGTGTACTCTATTTATGGTGATTTTATTAGTAACCTGTGCACAGTTGAAAGTCCAAACTGGAGTTTTCATTGTTTTCTTATATGTCGAAAAATTTGAGCTATCTTTTAGCTCTAGAACAATTTCATATTCTATTTAATGTCTCTCGTATAGTCTATGTGGTTTTGGGACAAATCAATTATACGTCAATTATGTAATTCCTCAAACTGGAATCTTGGTTTTTTTTTTGGTATAGTATACTACTTTACAAATATATTTTGGGAAATACTATACTAGTACAAATAAATACGTATATGCTTTTCAGAGTAACAAATGCAATGAGTGTTTGCCCAAGTGGGAGAATTGACAAACAAATAATTGGGCTTCACACTCATTGAATCCAAGTCACACATGCTAAGTTCTAAAGATCCGTGGGAGTTGTTATTATGCTAATATACGTTTGTAAAGTTTGGAGTATGAAACTTAGTTTTATATTTGCATGTTTCTCCCTAGAATTTTAAAGTTGAGTTTGTGGAAAAAAGATGCATGCTATAATAGAAATTTTCTAGATTTTATTAGGATTGTCCAATTTTCAATCCTATAATTTTTCCACTATTTGTTTTTTAATTTGTATGCATGTATGACAGTATTCTCCTGTTTTAACACTTGTACCATACATGATTAATACTATTGGGTTAAGTTATTGTAAAGACAATTGCATTTTAAGTTGTTTGGTACATATTATTTGGAACTAATGACTGAAAGAATTGACATGAAGTTATAATTGCTAAACGAATTTGGCTTAACATATTCATTGTTGTATAATATGATTAAGTGTAAGGTGCAATAACATGTTTTTGCTGATTATATACATCTGGTTATGGTATTTGTTTCTCGCATTCAATATAAGATATAATTGATTAGTGGGAGGAACAATTTAAATGTGTGGCCTATGTCATAAGGGATGTTTAGCTAATTATGTTGATATGTGCCTCACTTGTTTGATTTATGAATGTGGGTTTAAATTTCAGTTCTTATATATATAGTTGAAATTGTGGCCGGTTATGACTAGTCGAATGAGGATCCAAGTTGGCATTACACATTCATATAAGGTTGTTGTAATTTACTAAGTTGTGAAGGTTTTATGCAACTATTAGTTAGTTTAGTTTGTGATTCATGACAATAAGGAAGCAACAAAATTTACAAGCTGCATTAAGGTATGGATTTAATCTTTAGTTTATGTTGTGAATTCCATAAAGTAGCGAAGGTGTATTTTTTAGTTGCCTTCTAAGTACTAGGAGGATTGAGTTTTGTACTTAGGTTTTGTAATTCAGAACACATAAAATAGCAGCGAACGTCTTAAATTGCAAAAGAGTTGTGTCATCAATTTTGTTAGACACAAAAGTAAGCTGGTTCTGTAGTTTATGAGCTTCATAGGAAGCATAAGGCAATCTTATAAAGATTGATAAGGAGGACCAATAAGTGAATGAATTGATGCTTTCAATTCAGGTTTTGATTCACTTAACTACCAAATCTGTGACGTATATTTCATGTGAATGAAGAGCTTATTTAAGTGATTATAAGAGCTCATGGATACTATGTCACGCCCCGATCCCGACCTACGCCCAGGATCGCCACATGACGTCACTAAAGACTCGAACATCCAATATACCCCGCCTCCAAGACATGAAATAAGACCACTCAAGGTCCAAATTTCATAATAATTTATCGTAAGCTTTATGGCTGCATCTAACCTTCTCGTTAGACTGCCTACGTACCCTCATTTGAGATCAAGCCATTCGTAGTTTGTCACTCACAAAATCAAACATGTATCACACTGAGTTCAAGCTGAAAATCATAGCATTCCTTAATCATTTATTAGAACCTGACCAACATAAAATTTCTGGACTCAGAGCTACATAGTAAACCCCCATGAAGAATCACGATTTCTCTTCCATACAACAAATAAAGCATTATGTCTCAACATGATATCGCAATTCACAACATATATCATATTAAAGAACTGACGAAGCACAAACCGTTCTCTAGGCACATTAATTAACTAATTTGATCAAAATACTAACAATCATTTCCATATCTTCTAAATTCATACTTTATTAAATCATAATCGAATTGTAGAAAATCCTGAATGAGTCACCCAGACGTCCAACATCTTTTCTAACTCAATTCACAAGATTCTCGAAACCATTGACACAAATATATATATAAAACTAAGGCTAGAGTGACACAGTTAGGCCAAGCCTACTTCTCCAAATAATGGGATTTCAGACCACCCTACGAAATGCAACAACCTCGGGTTCCAGACCACTCAACGGAACCAAGCTAAATATGATCGCCTATCAAATGTACCAAGTACAACTAATCATCATCACCTCTAGAATGCGTATGGTCCCCCATCGCGGATATACCAAGCAGAACCATTGGCATAATCTCATTGTGCAGACAGTGATCACCTATTGCGGATATACCAAGCATGATCACCTCTAACAGTCCCTCATCGCGGATATACCAAGCATGATTGCATCATATAACTCTAGGTAGTGATCACCCATTGCAGATATACCAAGCATGATCACTCCTAGCATACGTATACACGCTATCGATTCCACATATCAACCAACATCTAGTCATATGGAGCACAACACAAGGAATTCCCTTAATTACTATTTCTACTAAAAATCTAATAAAGTATCTAACTCATCTCCTGAATTTCATCTCCATCTCATGCTAGGTAGTAATGCCAAGTTCAAATAGGTATTCAGTTGGCAATCATATCCAAATAATTATCAAACAATATTTAGATCCCATAATTGTCATAACAGTCATCATAATTATCAATCACATTATTAAAGAGATAATTAAACACATATATATCACAAACATCATCAGTACACAAGCCAAATCCTATTTAATAAGCATAGGTCTATGGTTAAATATATAAAATCACATTTCAATAGAATCATATTGATAAGACCAATTCATATTCACAAATGATACTAATATAAGAAATTAAGATAATAATCATATATCATATATTCAAGTCACTATCTAACCAATATAGGCCCACTAGACTTCAATTAGTCCCGTAGTACTAATTTTATTATTTAGAATGTTTTGAGACATGTTGACCACAAGTCAACTCTCGATAAACGATAGGGTCCACAACTCTACGTAATTCGATCATGAAGATCCGCACATCGGATTTCTGATCCATAACTTCCCAAAGTCCACATTATGCTTCTAGAATAACATACTAAATTTTCATTATGATCCAACGGTCGGATTGTCGTCAATCACACAAACAAGTGGCGGTCCAATTTGATCACCACACCAAACAATTGAATTTCAGGAAACCGAGCTAGACATAGGTTCATAGGGTCACTATAAGGTATTAGGTACTTAGACAACACTCGTGGACGGTCCCACGCACCGCCACACGCGGTGGTAGCCAAGGTGGAGGGTTTTGAAAACTCGAATTTTCAACATTAACTAAATGAGCTCAAATTTACGTGGTAGCTAGAGCTCAACAAGGGAAACACTTTTCACAACTAGGCCGACTATAAATTCTAACCGGAAACCGTCCAAATTCACCGGAGAAAACTGGATTTCTAGGGTTCTAAACACCCAACACTAAAATGAATACAAAAACACGAACCAAGCATACCAACTTGAAGATTATGAAGAGTAGATGAAGTTTCATACCCCACTCAAAGGAAATGGTTGCCGGAATCACCGGAAAAGTGATAAACCGCCGGAAAAGTCGTGGGTTGTGAGGCTTCGAACTGCAAATATGGAAAATAAAATGGGAAATCTAACACTATAGAGTTGTAGGGTTCGTCAAGAGCTTTCCATGGACACTAAGATCGCCCAAAACAGAGCTCGAACGGAGGAGATACAAGCAGGTCAAGTTGGTGGGTTAACGGGTCCAATCCCTCCCAAAACGGGTTAGATCAGACCCCTCCCTCTTATTATTATTTTTTTTTCCTCCTGATTCCTTCTTTCCCCCTCCCCTTTTATTTCAATTATAATGGTCCACTTAACCCCATATCGATCTGGGCCTCTTACCCACAAAGTGGGAGATAATTAATTCCTAAAATCTATAGTATCACAACTTCAAACGTCCGTAACTATACCGTTACAATCCGGACTCGCAAACGGCTTTTGCCTATGTGTTCGTGGTTTTGAGATCTATAAGAAAATGTTACTTGTGACCTCGAAAGGTCAACGAGTAAATAATAATTTTCCAAACTTCACTCTTCGTAACTAGTTTATTTGAAATCTAAATTCAAATAAATTAATATAAATTCTCGAAAATAATATAAAATCTCAATAATATAAATACGTAGATTATAACAGTGAAATCCAGGAACGAGATTTCACATAGTACAAGTTCATAGTCTTCGATAGTTCTAGATAAGTAAACTTCATTTGACATAGCATGTAGGAAGCTTATTAGCTGACTAAATTCATTGGCCAATAAAGTAATCTTGCTTATAAATTCATTAAAGATCTTTTCCGAATTAACTGTTTGACCTAGTGGGAGAAGGTTGGAAGTTGGACCATAATTCAACGGTTAATAAGTCTACACAGTTAATTTAAGGAATGCTTGGAATATAAATAATATTAGGATTTAGTTAATAGCTATAGCTTGTACCCCAAGTAAAGTTAATATATTCCGGATTTCCTTGGGGAATAAGGGCTCCTAATTCTATCCTATTTGGAATGAGATTTGGTGTATCAATTATCCTTGGACTGCAAGGAATCCTAATGACATTATTATGGGAAGATTCATTAGGGTTAAGTTCATATAAATACAAGGCTAAGGTCCCTACTTACAGCACACAAAAAACTTATATGAACGCCCCATTAGTTCGAGTATAAATGAGTGTTGAGTGTGTAGAAGATTTTGGTCAATTAACACATTATTCCGCAGGATTCCAATACGATTTCCACCGAAGGAGAAGTCCATGGTTGAGCCTATTCCGCACGGTTCTATCAAAGATGGTTCATCTTTCCTACATGCCATGTTGACTTCGAGTACTTTATCAAATGAGCATAATTTATGGATTCATTCAAGTTAGTGTTTTTAGTTGTTTATGAAATATATAAAGTCTAATACTACGGTCTAATGGTATTCCTCTTCACTTGTAAGTGAGAGGTCTTATATTTGATTTTTGCCAAAGGCGAATTGAACCACATTATTCATAGTCAATTATGAAGTTTAGCTCACTCATTTGTTCATAAAAAATGTCAAGTAGTATAACACGTAAATTATATTCACTTATTTAACATCAATTTGTGTGGTAAGCAAAAACACTTTCTAAATTTTATTTTCTCTTAAGCTGAGTCGATTTTATAAAAAGAGATGATTTTTACATGATAAAAAAATAAAGAGGAAGAGATAATATAGTTGAGACAACACAAATTTGGTGTATGTAGCACTACCCTTCTTAAAATAGTCTTATGAAACAAACACTAAGCCTCGTTTGGAAGTGCATTTAAAATGACTAAAAACACTTTTAGTGAAAATGTTTTATTACCAATCCAAGGCAAAAAAATCCAACTGAATCTTGAAAAAAGTATTTGAAATGTTTATTGCAAGAAGTACCAGTTCAAGTGCTTTTAAAACTCAAAAATATTTTATCAAAAAATACTTTAAACAATTCCGAATGTGTCATAAATTACCTCGTTAGTTAATAGGTTTTTAGCGAGTTCATTTATTTCATATTGTATAAACAAGTTGTATAAAATATATAAGAAAATATGGAAGAGGATCCTCTCCGAATTTCACCACAGATCGAAGGGCAACGCTTCCACCAACCTATGTTCATTGCCTTCTCTCTTCTCCTTTCACTGCTTCTCTTTCTCCTGTTCACAGATCGAACGAATTCACGACAGAGGCATGTCGCCGACTCTTCTTAAACTCGATTGGCACAGAGAAGCGACAAAGAGAGGTTACGATCCCACTTTCGTGGGTGGCGTTGCGCTTTGGTGCACGATGCGCGTGCATATCAAGGGCGGCGTTTGGTTGGGTAGAATTGTACGGAGGAGGAAGGTGGTGGATGATAATAAAGGGATCGTCGTACTTTTGGGTTTTTGAGTTTTTTTGTTTATGGATTAGTTGCTACAATTGAATTTAGATAATTATATTAGTTAGACTTTTGAGTTTGTGGATTTAGACAATTTAATTTATTGAGTCATGATTACGTTGGCTTATCATCAATTGAAAAATTGCAGCAACTTCTTTTTTTCTTTTCTGATTTGTTGTTTATGGGTCGGTTCATGGTCTTGAGCTGTTGCTTTTGTAACTTATTTGCAAACCATCTGTTGTGCCATTCACCAATCGAACCAGCCAATAATTTCAGCAAAACCGATTTTTGGTAACCGCAAAAAGACGGTTGGCTAACAGTAAATGATTTTCTGTAATTATGAATATGTGGCAGGTGGCATAAGGAATTTGACACGGTTTACCAATCGAACCCAAGCCTAATTAATCCTTTTTATTTTTGCAAGCCTCCTCCACCGTAAAAAAGTGGGGCATAAAAAATTCCCAACGCCTCCGAATTCAACCCTTTCCTTAAACCCTAAACCACCGATAAACGACCTTCAACTGCCGCACATCTTTCACTCCACCGTCGCTTCTCCTCTCCACTCATGGCCTTCTTCGACCTCAGCATACCCTATACGGACCCATCCCCACCGGATCGATCATCAGCAACACGTGCCAAGCTGGTGACCAAGGCCCTGGAGCTGGGCTACTCCGGAATCGCTTACAACCGCACGATCAAGGGCGTCATGTCCGATCACGACCGTTGCTCCATCCCGCTCCTCAAACTTCCTTCCCTCCTCAAGCACTCCTCTCTCCTCCACTCCTCCGTCAACTTCCACCGCGACCTCCTCGGTGTCCCCCGCTCCTCCCCTTTCCGCCAGTACACCCGCCTCACCGTCTGCGCCGAGACCCCTGCCCAGTCCCAGGCCCTTAATTCCGGTAACCCGGTTCTGAAGACTTACGATTTGGTCGCCGTCAAGCCCTTGAATCAGTCCGCTTTCGACCTCGCCTGTGAGAAATTGGAGGTTCGTGCTTTTGAATTTCTGAAATTTAATTGTGTTTGGTTGCTTGGAAAGTTGAGGAAGAAAGTTATGATTTGTGTGTATTCTGGTTTCTCATAGGTAGATATAATTGCGATTGATTTCTCGGAGAAGTTGCCGTTTCGATTGAAGATGCCCATGGTTAAAGCTGCAATGGAGGTTTGATCTCAGAATTTGCTTGCTTCATTTTTTGTTCACTTTATATTTGATGGAATTGTTGAATTAGGTGATAAAGAATTTATATTTATCGGTTATGCAGCGCGGAGTGTATTTTGAGATCACATATGCGAATCTCATTGCCGATGTTCAAGCCAGAAAGCAAATAATAACCAATGCTAAGGTGAGGATTTGTAAAGGGAAATTACTACATGGATATTTCATATCCAAATCAATAGGCAGCAATGATTTGTATTTTCTTTCCCAAAATTAAATCTCACAAGAACGTTGTGACATGGTAAATTTTACTTTCCACGAGACAATGTTGAAGGGTCATATTCTGCATGACATTACACAACTGACTACTGGACTTGTATTAGTATTATGCAAACGGTCAACTAAAACTACAATTCCGTATGAAGTCTGTTAGTGTCATTTTGATCAATTAAAACCTTTTTCGGAAGTGTACAGGTTTTTTCCCAAAGCATATGACTTTCTGGGTGCAGATGATCTACTAGTGAAATATACTTACCCTCGATCAGAGTTATGTATGGAGATGCTATAATGGCAGATTGTGGTGTCATTTAATGGGAAGAGTACAATTTGACCTTAAAATGCTTGCATTGCGTGCACATCAGTCTTTGAAAGCATTCTTTGCTCAAGCTATGTGACAGTGTTCTAGTTTTTCCAAACTTTAAAATGATCTTCGGAATGAAGTTTTATAGTTTTTTCATCAGTGATATAGAATTCATGGATAGTTTCCGTGTTTATTAGTTTCCGAAATGTCTTCTCTTGGAAATGAATGTGGATTGAGTATACTTTGATTCTAAGATATTTAACATGGTTCTAATGTATCTGTAATGCGCATGCACACTTCAGCCAGGAAAAACTATTCACTGTAACATGATTATTGTGTAATTGTTTGGATATTGTTCGTTTCTTATGGATGCAACTACTCATCATTTTTGTATTGTTCTTCAGTTACTGGTAGATTGGACTCGAGGAAGGAATCTAATAATTTGCAGTGCTGCCCCAACTGCAAATGAATTTAGGGGGCCATATGATGTTGCAAACTTAATGTCATTACTGGGGCTCTCTATGGAGCGAGCTAAAGCGTCTATATCAAGAAATTGTAGGTATGATAGCTTTTCATAAATCCCAGTCTTGAAGATTTGATGTTTAACACATCCAAACTCTTACAGTTAATGTCTTGCAGGACTCTAGTAGCTAATGCTGTGAGAAAAAAACACTTTTTCAAGGAAACCATAAGAGTTGAAGTTCTGTCATCAGATCAAGAAACTGACAAGAACAAACCTTGGTCTGGTGACTCGTTTCAATGGGATCCCATCTCTAGTGGTGAAGGTGATTTGGTATTAGCTGATTTGGAAAAGTCTTTCAGTACCTCTAATAACAAAGTATCCAAAACTGCCAAAGCCATTGATTTTGCTTCAGTCATTGACAGCATGCCGTCACTTGGGTTTCAAGTCAAGGATCTGATATGTGGCAATGATGTGGTTGTATCTCAATCAATGGCTACTTGTAAAAGCACCGTTTCTGCTTCTGAGGCAGTTGAGCAACCAGCTGTGACTGCTGGAGTGCCGAAACAACCTGATAGGGCTTCTTTTCCTCAATCAGGTCAATCTTCTTTGTGTGATAGTCTTGTGGACCAACAAATGTTTGACTCTGAAAATCCTCAGAAATTATCTTCCTCTTGTGATACCGCGAATGCTTGTATTGGTGCTGTGGAAATTAAATCTCCTACATTAACTTCTGAACCAAAACCTAACAATGCAGATGGTACAGATGGGAATATTGATTTGATTTTGAACGAAAATCATGATTTGCAATCACAGAAGTGCGTGACTAATCGTGAATTGGATGTTGTGCCGCCTAATGATAATTTAACATTTCAAGCATTAGACGTTGGGTTAAATGCTGCTTGTACTGCTAATTCTGAAGTTGAAGTTTCCACAAATTACCAGGTTTCAGATATTCCTGCTCCTCACAGTGAAGAGGCTTTGTGTGTGAATGGTTCTGATACACAAATTGATGTGATGGATGAAATTTTTAAAATGCTACCTGTGAAGAGTAAAGAAGAAAAATCTCTGTATTTGAATTCATCATCATTGCATATTTCAGAAAAGGATCAATTCAGGGAATCTGGAGATGATACAGTTGTACTTGCAAATCAGGTTCCTGTTCTGGAGTCCAATGATGATATGGCGGCGCCTGCAATGGATGATTATTTAGTTGCAAGGCATGGGTCAATGGAAGTGACTATGGAAGAGAACGAAAATGGGAAAGCTGATACTGAAATTAACTATCCAGACTCGGTTCAATCTATATCAGGTACAATTTAATTTTCTTCAGTATGCATGTCCTCTGGTCAATGCCTTTTCTTTTCATTTGATTATGTGGCAGTTAAGTGTTCTGGTCTGCTTGGATATGGGTGCTTTTTGTTCTTAAGATGGGCTTGTTACAGTTAGTAATCCGTTTGGGTTGGCTGGCCTGATGGACTTCCGATTACGTTTTTAACTGTCCATTGTGCCATTATGTTGCCATTTCATAGAGAACGACTTACCAGCTAAAATCATGAATTTTACATACAAGTTCATTCTTCTGCATGAATTTAGCTGCAAAGGGTTGACTGTTAGAAGTTTCGTTGCTCAATGAATCATTCATCTGAAAGATTTTGTCTCTTTAGCTATCTATCGAATTCCAATGTTTGTTTTTGGAAAGTTAATTCTTAGTAAATTTACATCAGTTTCACCTTCTATGTTGTCCGCCCGATTTCATCTGCATCTTTGTAGTAATGCTTAATTGTTTCTTATACATCTATGCAGGGAAATCCAGACCAAAAAGGAAGACTCCTCATCAAGTGAAGTTTCTTCCTCTTAAGCGATTGTTGCATACTGTACCTTTCAAGAAGGTGCGGAAAAATAAGAAGAAAAATTAAGATGGCATGACTGCGATGATTTTTCTATGTTATCGATCGACATAGTGAGTTATCAAAAATTAGTTTCGGCATATGTGAACAAGGTGAGTGAAGCTTGTTGCCTATTTAGCTTTCTTTATTTTCGTTTTCCCAATTTTGATCTTGGTATCAGTTTTGTCCCTGTTTGTATGGAATCTTATATGGAGAGAATTCTCTTTGTCAGTCGTAATATATGAAAGGTATAAGATCTATATCCTGTGTCTGTTGTAACGCGAGACTCAATTATATGGGACTATGTAGTTCTCGTGTTTTTTAAAGTGGCTCGTTAAGTCATCATGTGTAGCGAAGCGTGCAAGGACTTTGCGAAGCAAGGACCTTGTAAGACCGAGCAGGTGAGTCCGGCTCCTTCATCCTCTCTGCACATCGACCTCCTACTCTCATCTCCCACAGCCGATCTTCGTTTGAGCAGGATCTGTAACCGCACCTCGACCTCACACCCTGCAACTCCCGACCAACATGACCTGCCCACTTTCCCTTCCAGTACACGAAAGTCCACCGTGCCAAACAATGCCTTTCTGAACCATCTCTTTCTTTCTTTTTTGTATGAGTTTTGAAAGAGGGAACTATTGTGACTGGAATGGGCAAGGTTTCTCTTGATCTGCAAGTTTGGCTCCCTTTCACCGTCGTTGAGACGAAGATGGGCTTGAGTTTAGCTTTTTGCGAACTAGTTCTCCACCAATTATGTGGCGGAGGAGGCAGCGGGTGAGTCTCCCTTTAGGGTTTTTAGGTACTTCTGTATGGTCATTTTTGGGCATTTTGTGTGGGTCTTAACTTTTGGGCTGAGACACATTCTATGCAATTTTTGTTTGAGTATAGATAGGAACATTTACTCATGCATTGAATGCATAAGTGGCTTCCTGTTTATACTTGCCCCGTATATGGGACGGTTAGAAAATAATTCTAACCTACGTCTACAGAGTCTTTATACCATGTCCTTTTGGACTTTGTTATAAAAAAATTCATTTACAAAAAAAAAAAAGGATTTTAAAATAACACCTTGAAAGGTAACATATGAAAAATCTTTAGAATGTAGAATTTTCTTTTAGTGCATTCCTAGCTAATTTAGCCTAAATTACATGGAACTTCAAGTCCCTCATTTAAATGGACACAAGTATCGGATCCTTTTCCTGGAGATCTGGGGGATCCCGTGATCGTGTCCGTTTATCGTATATTGTACGGTCAGTTTTTGTTAGGTACTATTTATATTTAATTTTAAATTTTAAATTTTAAATAAAAATTGAGCGTACCATGTACGATGTACGATGAACGGACACGATCAAGGAATACCTGAAATTCCTAGAAAAAGGATCCGGCGAGGAACCTTTTCCACCAGTAAAATACTCCCGGTGACTTTTCAATCGAAAAAGGGCACCAAAGGAATTTCGCAATAATCACATAGAACGGCGGCTAGCAAAAGTATTGTAGTTCAGAAGTTGGGACCTCTAGCCCCTATTTGAGACACATTTTGTAGGAATCCATTCGAATTTTATTTCAATAATTCGTATCATTTATTTTTCAGGTTTTTATTTATAGATCATCTTTATAAAAAAATTAAAGAAATAAAATCACAGAAGACATTATTTACAACCATTTAATTGATTCGTTAAATGGTTTTGTGTTGAAATCTCTTTGAGCTTAATCAGAAAAATCTGTGTAGGAATAGGGTGGTGTGAAGAGAATGATCTCTCTCTAGCATTTGGATATCTTGAAGCTAATGCAAAAGCCATGATAAAGATTCAGAATCGTAGACCTTGTGTGTCTACAAAATTTTGTGAGAATTGTTAAGGAGACTCTCTCAAAGTCGATTTTTTATGAATTTTCTGTCACCTCATATTTTTTGTACAATATTTTGTAATGTTTGAGACAAAATATCTGTGAAGAGTCTTACTTAAAAAGATTCTTCTTAATTTTTCTCAAATTTTGTTACTGCTCTTCATGTGCCGTTGCACTTCTTTCTGGTATCTTGATTTGATAATAGTTGCCTTACTTTATCAAAAGTAATGGTATCACAGTGGTGACAAGACTCTTATTGTCTTCCTTCTGAATCATCCCACCATGATCGCCATCATTTAAGCTTTGCCTTTTCCCTTTTCCCTTTTCCCAACCAACCAATTCAAATACCATTGTTTTTTAATTACCTAGCAAAATCAATTTTAACTAAATGAATTTCGTCGAGCGTATTTTATATGATTATGTTTTTATAAATTTACTGTCAGACTATAATCTCACAAGAATCAACCTGATCAATATTGTTATCAATTATTGGTTTGAACCATATATTATATGTCTGACTATTGAATTAGATCCAATCATTTCAGTGACTAAAGACTGTGTGATCAAATGAAACGATCAAACAAGTGTCGACTCTCTACCATAGTGGTCAAGAGAGGTATTGCTTTTGCACTACAGCGTGTGTTCAAATCTCGTCGATCATTAATCTAACAAATCTAGTATTTGATAAAAATAAAATTAAAAAGTGTTAGGCACTAATGTTTATAGGAAAATTACAAAGTAGAGGAAATTTCAAAAATTACAAATTTAATAGAGGAAATTTCAATTTTCAAATATTTGCCCAAAATATATAGTGTTGAGTGAACTTTTCGGGCTACAACCTACAAGATCGAATCTTCTGAATTCAAAATGGGTATGACTTCTTTGTGACATCAATCATTGATTGATACTTGTTTATAAATTTAATTTTTCTTAATTTTATTGTTATAAACTTAACATGTGTCAATCAATAAATAGAGCCATAAAGAGGCTACACCGAAGCAGAAGATTTGATCTCACAGCCTACAAGTGTACTTGCCAATAGAAATGATTAGCAAGTGGCAACTCCTGTATTGGAGCTAAAGTCTAAGAGCATCTCCAAAGGAGATGCCAAAATGTACACATTAGCTATAACAGTAAAAAAAAAACCACATTAATATTCTCCAGCCGAAGTGCCAAATCCTATGTGGCGATGACATGGATTGGAAGCAAATGAGGTTGTTGTCAAATTTGACAGCAACCTCAAATGTTTTTTTATTAATTATTAAATGTAGTTTATTAATTTTTAATTAGTTTAATCATTTATTATAATTAATGTTGAGTTGACCGATGCAATTATCATACTTTTTTTTTCTTTTTAATCAAGGAATGTGAACAGATTACTGATTAAACTTTAAATGTCCTTTATTAAATTTTAATTAGTTTAATAATTTATTTTATAAAATAATAAAATAATAATTGAATTTGACATATCGGTTGGAGAACAAAACTTTAAAAATGTCAAAGTGTGACATAAGCTGTTAAAATTTAAATTTTACTTTGAAAGTTTGATATCTCCTTTGGAGATGGTCTAATGAGATATTATTTTAAATCAATGTGTGTTTTTCCTCGTTTGACATAATGGTTTAACCACGAGCGGCCGACAAAAAATGAAGAGCGCCGTCCTAGAGTTTGCCTCAAGAACCATATATAGCCTTTGGTTAAAAGAAAAGGTGGGATAATTGAGATCCTAATCATTCTAAATTATGTTTAAACATACTAATTAAGTAAGTACCTTGCATCATTCAGTAACATGAACGACCAAATGATTAGCATAAAGATTAGTTATAAAATTTGGCCTTAATTGTAAACAAATTAATGAAGTGGTGTATGACTTGTAAAGATGATGCAAGTGGATTATGGAGCTACTTGAGCCTTGACCATGCTCTAGCTTTTAGTATTATTGGGTCGGTGTCTTAAAGCTTAGCTCATAATTAAGGACTTGTTTTATAAGCGTATAATGAAAAGCCTAATTTTAAAATATAGCCAAGACTTCTTTTCGAATTGCTTGTGTAACAAGCGCTTTTTGATCATAAGAAATATTTCAGAAAGCACTTTTATATTAATGACATGTTAAAATTTAGTGAAAATTCATGTACTTTTTCTGACTACTAAATTTTTTTGTCAAGCAACTTCAGAAACGTTTTTGACTGTCTAAAAACACTTTAATTGACTCGTATGTATAGACTTGAAAGAGTCTTTTTTCCTAGTTAGATGCGTAGGTTTTGTTTATGGACTTCACTCGCATGTTGACGAATGTGTACACTACTAATTGGCAGGTTGAATAGATTAAACTTCTCTTTGCTTTTCGAAAATATGAGGTTGATTGAGATGACAACGATAAGTACTTATGATGCCCATTTTCCTTCTTTGTCGATGATGACTCTCGTGTGTATTGAGACATACTGTACACCTGGTCATGTAACTGATGATCACGTTCCAATTACCAACTAGGAAACTTGCATGTGATGAAGTAACTGATTCATTCCTCGCCTCAAATAACATAGAAGATAATATATGAGATATGACCGAATGATTTGCTAGGCATATTGGTTGGGCTTGTGCCTATCTAAATCTTCAAGTAATTTCATTCCTCGCCTAAAAAAAGCATAAAGTTGAGAGTTTTGTGGTCCTAGAGATTGATTAAGTTTCACCGAATAAGAAAATAAAGTAGAAATCGTGTGCTACTTTGAGCTTATATACACTGCATGTAACTCGATGGTGACTGTCACATATTCGCAGTCAATAAGATGGTGGCTGTCACCATTCCTACTTAATCGCTCCTTTTTCTGTTCTTTCTCAATGAAAATTGTTATAAATAGGCAAAATTTAGAGAGATAACCTTTACTCGGAATAAGAATGAAGTAGTTGCAGAGTATTATACCAACACAAAACTGTTGCAGAGGAAGTAATGTATATTATTACTATTAGATATTTTTCTCCTCTCTCTCTCTCTTTCTCTCTCTTCTCTCTTCCGTCCGTGAACCTCTCCACTTCATCTCATCTTCTTCCTTTATATAAACAAATGAAAGCACTATTCACTTTACAAATTTTCCACAAATGAATAGTGAAAATACTGTGCATAAATAGTAACAAACTATTCATGTGGGCCATCCACAAATTATTCACAATATACTATACAACACTCCCCCTTGGATGCCCACATATCAACATCAGTTGCCTCATTAAAACCTTGCTTGGAAAAACCCTGTGGGAAAAAACCATAGCGAAGGAAAAAGAGTACAACTTTACCCGGATGGTGTTGAGCATGCTTATGTTGCCTCGTTAAAACCTTGATAGGAAAAACCCAGTGGGAAAAATCCTAAGCGAAGGAAAAAGAGTACAACATACATGTATCATGGATGCTCCCCCTGAATTGTATCTCCCCCTGATTCCGTATTCTTCAAATTTGTAAGCCGACGTAATCCGATCCCCTGCACCAACTTCTGAAATGTGCACTTTGGCAGAGACTTGGTGAACAAGTCTGCTAAATTTTCATTGGAACGGATTTGTCTGACTTCAATAACTTTAGCCTTCTGAAGCTCATGCGCGCTGAAAAATCTTGGAGATATGTGTTTAGTCTTGTCACCTTTGATAAATCCTTCCTTCATCTGAGTGACACAGGCTGCATTATCTTCATGGATGACAGTTGGAGTGTCTGTCTTTGAAGGTAGACCACATGAATTCCGGATGTGATGGATCATTGATCTTAACCAAGAACATTCACGGCTTGCTTCATGTAAAGCAATTATTTCTGAGTGATTGGAAGATGTAGCAACAAGTGTTTGCTTCGTTGATCGCCATGAAATTGCAGTATCTCCATTAGTGAACACATATCCATTTTGTGAGCGGGCTTTATGCGGATCGGAGAGAAAACCAGCATCTGCGTATCCAACAAGGATATGTTCATTTGTGGGCTTGTCTGAGTAGAAGAGACCCATATCTGTTGTCCCACGAAGGTATCGTAGAACATCTTTGACTCCCTTCCAATGACGAATTGTTGGAGCAGAGCTGTACCTGGCTAACAAGTTAACTGAAAAGGCTATATCTGGTCTAGTACATTGTGCTAAATACAATAAAGCACCTATTGCGCTCAAATATGGTATTTCTGGACCAAGGACCAATTCATCATCTTCTTTTGGACGGAATGGATCTTTCTTAATGTCCAAAGAACGAACGACCATTGGGGTGCTAAGTGGATAAGCCTTGTCCATGCCAAATCGCTCCAGTAATTTTTCAATGTAAGCTGATTGATGGACCAAAATTCCATTAACACAATGCTCGATCTGCAAGCCGAGACAATATTTGGTTTTCCCAAGGTCTTTCATTTCAAATTCGCTTTTCAGATATTCAGCAGTTTTGTTGAGCTCTTCAGGGGTTCCAACTAGGTTCATATCATCGACATATACTGCCACTATAGCAAATCCAGTATTTGATTTCTTAATGAACACACAAGGGCAGATGACATTGTTGGCATATCCTTCTTTAATCAAATACTCGCTAAGACGATTATACCACATTCGCCCAGATTGTTTCAGCCCATATAGTGATCGTCTTAATTTGATTGAGAACATACCCCGTGGTTTGTTATTTGCTTCGGGCAACTTAAGTCCTTCTGGGACTTTCATATATATGTCAGTATCTAATTCTCCATATAGATACGCGGTGATGACATCCATAAGACGCATGTCAAGTTTTTCTGAAATCACCAAACTTATTAAGTAACGAAACGTAATTGCGTCCATTACAGGAGAGTATGTCTCTTCATAATCAACTCCAGGTCTTTGTGAAAAACCTTGTGCAACGAGTCGTGCTTTATATCTTGCAATCTCGTTTTTCTCGTTGCGTTTCCTTGTGAATACCCATTTATAACCTACGGGGTTCACACCAGGCGGGGTTTGGACTACTGGTCCAAAAACACTTCGTTTTTCCAAGGAATTTAATTCTGCCTGGATTGCATCTTTCCACTTAGGCCAATCTTGTCTCTGTCTGCATTCATCAACAGAGCGGGGCTCAATATCATTACTTAATATAATTTCAGTGGCTATTGCAAATGCAAACATGTCATCGATGATTATTTCATTTCGATCCCACAATTCATTAGTACATGCATAATTTATGGATATTTCTTTGCTTTCATGTACTTCTGTCTCTTCAGGGACATGTGTCTCATCAAGGACATTTTCTTTTTCTGGAAGTACAGAATCAAGAATTGTGGATTTATCATTCAATTCCTTTTCTTGAATGATATCATTTGGGTTCAACTGTGCCCTCATCTTTCTCTTTCGAGGAGCTGAATCTTTTGAACCTGGGGGTCTACCACGCTTCAGGCGTGCATTGGATGAATCATTCGCTGCCACTTTATTTTGTCCAACAGGGACATCAATTCTTGCAGGTGCGTTTGCAGCTGGTATATATGACCGTGTCACTTTCGAAGCATCATTAAATGCATCTGGCATTTGATTAGCAATACCTTGAAGATGAACGATCCTTTTCACTTCATTTTCACATTGAGTGCTTCGTGGATCAAAATGAGATAAGGTGGGAACAACCCATGTTAGCTCTTGCCGTTCTTCTGGAACGGTCTTTTCTCCCCCTAACGACGGGAAAACTGTCTCATCAAAATGACAATCACCAAAACGAGCTGTAAACATATCACCGGTCAAAGGTTCCAAATATCTAAGGATAGATGGTGAATCAAAACCCACATAAATTCCTAGTCTGCGCTGAGGTCCCATTTTAGTTCGTTGTGGTGGTACAATAGGCACATAAACAGCACAACCAAAAACTCGTAAATGTGAAATATTTGGCTGATGTCCAAACACGAGTTGTATTGATGAGTATTGGTGGTTGGCTATGGGTCTCAGTCGAACCAATGATGCTGCATGTAAGATGGCATGTCCCCATATAGAGACTGGCAATTTCGTTTTCATGAGCAGAGTGCGGGCTATTAATTGAAGCCGCTTGATAAATGCCTCTGCTAAACCATTTTGGGTATGGACATGAGGAACAGGATGTTCAACATTAATGCCCAGTGCCATGCAGTAATCATCAAAGGTTTGAGACGTAAATTCACCAGCGTTATCAAGTCGAATGGACTTAATGGGATGATCTGGAAACTGTGCTCGCAACTTAATTATCTGAGCAAGAAGTCTCGCAAAAGCTACATTTCGAGTAGACAATAAGCAAACATGTGACCATCGGGTAGATGCATCAACCAAAACCATAAAATATCGAAATGGTCCACTAGGTGGTTGAATAGGTCCACAAATATCCCCTTGAATTCTTTGCAAAAATGATGGGGATTCCTCATCAACCTTTAGATGTGATGGTCTAATTACCAACTTCCCTTGGGAACAAGCCTTGCAAGGGTTATCATTTGAGACATCAATGTGTTTGCTCAATAATGGATGTCCATTAGAGTTGGTAATGATTCTTCGCATCATGGTAGATCCTGGATGACCTAGACGGTCATGCCAAAGCATGTAAACCTTTGAATCAATGAACTTCTGGTTCATGACAGTATATGCCTCAACTGTCTTTATGTATGTATAATACAATCCACTCGATAAACCATGCAACTTCTCCAATATACGCTTCTGGGTATCATTGGAGGTAATGCATAAATATTCCACATTTTCTACACTTTTCGTTTCAATGTGGTATCCATTTAGACGTATGTCTTTAAAACTCAACAAATTTCGACTGGATCGAGTACCATACAATGCATTCTTTATAGACAATATTGTTCCATTTGGTAACATAATTTGGGCTTTTCCTGAGCCTTCAATTACATCTGATGGTCCTGATATTGTTGTTACCTTTACTTTTGCAAGTACCAAATTCGAGAAATACTTTCGATCGCAAAGTATTGAATGCGTGGTTGCGCTGTCTGCAAGACAAAAGTCTCCGCCATTGCTCTTGTTTTGATAATAACCATAATTTTTATCCATGATCTCTGAGTAAAGAAAAAGCAGTTTATTCATACTGGAATACTACTTTTATTGAATTAAAAATGCGAGCATTAAACCACAAGTACAAATAACAGGAGTACATTAAACATAGATAATTCAATCAGACCCATAAACTTCATTCCCTCTCTCATTAACAAAGTCTGTAACATCCAGGTGGGTTGTGTTTAACTGTCCCGATAAATTTGTCACCGGATCAGATGTTTCCATTGGTTGAGCCTTGTCAAGGAAATTGATCTCGACACCCTTCTCCTTGAATGAGGCTTGATATAGATCCACCAGATGCTTTGGGGTGCGACAAGTACGCGCCCAGTGTCCATTGCCACCACATCTATGACAACCTCCTTCAGGATTTCTAGGAGGGTTCGTATGAGCTTTTCCTTTCTGGCGATTTGCATTTTTAAAGCTCGGGCCTGGATTATACCTTGGAACCTGGTTGTGAAACTGGACACCATGGTTCTTGCCTTTCCCGTTCCACCTACCTCGCTTGTGGCCACGCCCTCGTTTGTAATTATTGCCACGAGAGGATATGGAATTCCTTTCAAGGGAAGCAGCATTCACTTCTGGGAATGGTGCTGATCCAGTAGGTCGGGAATTATGGTTTTTCATCAGGAGCTCATTATTCTGTTCAGCTACCAGGAGTATAGATATCAGCTGGTTGTATTCAGTGAATCCTCGCGCTCTATACTGCTGCTGCAGTACCATGTTAGATGCGTGGAATGTGCTGAAAGTCTTTTCCAATAACATCTCCTCAGTGATAGTATCCCCACAGAGCTTCATCTGAGAGGTAATTCTGAACAACGCCGAATTGTACTCAGCCACTGACTTGAAATCCTGGATCCTTAGGTGAGTCCAGTCATAGCGAGCTCTTGGAAGAATCACCGTTGTTTGGTGATTGTATCTGCTTCTCAAGGCATTCCAGAGGGCTAACGGATCTTCAACCGTTAAGTACTCGCTCTTTAGTGCCTCATCAAGATGGCGACGAATAAAAATCATGGCCTTCGCCCGATCTTGAGAGGATGAGTTGCTCTCATCCCTGATGGTATCACCAAGATTTGCTGCTTCCAGATGGATCTTGGCATCTAGTACCCATGTAAGGTAATTCTTTCCAGTAATGTCCAAGGCAGCAAAATCAAGCTTTGCCAAATTTGCCATTTTCTTTTCTGAAAGAAAAATGAGGTGTGTAAGAACTTGCAATAATATGTGTTCTGGAGGAGTATATTGTTAGAACTTCTGGTTCTTACAAATTATTGATCTTCAGGCCAAAATGATAAGTACTCGAAACTTCAGGCTCGAGATTTACATGATTAATGAGAAGGGCGATTGTACCGCACCATTTAAAATTGCGATAAAATTAAATATGCAGAGCAGAGTGGGTGATTATTCCACACCACCTAAAATTGCGATAAAATTAAATATGCAGAGCAGAATGGGTGATTATTCCACACCACCTAAAATTGCGATAAAATTAAATATGCAGAGCAGAATGGGTGATTATTCCACACCACCTAAAATTGCGATAAAATTAAATATGCAGAGCAGAATGGGTGATTATTCCACACCACCTAAAATTGCGATAAAATTAAATATGCAGAATAGGGTGGGCGAGTATACCGCTCCACTTAAATTTGCAGCAAAATTAGATATGTAGTCCAAGATAGGCGATGATACCGCACCATCTTGGATTGCATAAATAAACACTAAGTTAGTAGTCAAGATTTACACCAAACAAAAAATCAAAGATATAAGTAACTGTTAGTTGGAGAACTAGAAGTAAACATGGTGCAAACAGTTCTTCATGAGGGTATCTCCAGTAATTGAGGCAGAGGAAGAAGAAGAACAGTAAAAATCTTAGAGGAAACATTTTTTTTTTTTTCTTTCGGTGAAGGGAAATGAGGAAAAATGATTAGAGAATCGTGCTGATAACGTGTTATAAATAGGCAAAATTTAGAGAGATAACCTTTACTCGGAATAAGAATGAAGTAGTTGCAGAGTATTATACCAACACAAAACTGTTGCAGAGGAAGTAATGTATATTATTACTATTAGATATTTTTCTCCTCTCTCTCTCTCTTTCTCTCTCTTCTCTCTTCCGTCCGTGAACCTCTCCACTTCATCTCATCTTCTTCCTTTATATAAACAAATGAAAGCACTATTCACTTTACAAATTTTCCACAAATGAATAGTGAAAATACTGTGCATAAATAGTAACAAACTATTCATGTGGGCCATCCACAAATTATTCACAATATACTATACAACAAAAATGACTTTGTTTTCATCTTTTCCAATCAGTTGTCACTGTGTTATCCTGGAAACACTAAAGTGAAGCTTGAGCACGACCTTAATTAATTATGTAGAAGCTAAAACTTCACCCTTGATTTATTAAACTCTTAAACATTGTCATCAAGTTTAACAATACAATCACCTATATTTACATGAACTAGTACTTCAAGCTAAATAGCGCTTAATTAAAGTACTGCATTCTGCACAATAATAATAATAATTAAAGTTCAAATCAAGCAGCCCCAAATTTGCCTAGCTACTTGCTAAACATCAGGCATGGGACATAGAGGTGGTCCTATGTTGCTAGCTAGATTATGGAATTAGATTCGATTGAAGAAAATGCATCAAGAAGGTTGATCCAACTATCGTCCTCCTCCTCATCTTCTTCCCCACTCATGTTGCTCCATTGAACATTTGAATTCTTCTCAATTTCGTCGTTCCTAGCAAACCGGCCTCTGATGCGCGGCCGGCTGTCCGCCAATGTCTTCCTACAAGCATACTGAACACAGAAATAATGCTAAGTTTTAGTGCTTCTTTATTAAGGGAAAGAAAGGGGAAATAAGGAAATTAAACGTTTAAGGTTCAAATGTAGTGATATATAAAAGAGTAACAAGGTGCCCTTACTTCTGTAAGTTTAATTATTTGACATAAGGAAAAGTGGTACCCTTTTCTTAAGATATAAAGGACTCATCCAGCAGAAGTGGTTAATTAATTCAGACACGTTTTGTTGCTACCTAGTCACTTTGTTCAATCAAATGGGGTTCATGCTTTTGCATTTAGGGCATGTGTAACATTAATTTCCAGGTAAAAGTACTTGATGATCTAAGTGTAAAAAAAACCAATACCACTCTATCTTGGGAAAGTTTACAAGTTCAAACAGACGTCCAAGCGTAAGACAGTGTTGAACGTCTGTTAATAGGACCTGCAAAGACATAAAAATGGACGAAAGCTGATCTGCAATAATTTATATCATTGAATAAAAAATTGGTTAGCAGAAAGATAAAGAGTTTTGGAAGAGAATGATTGAGTGCAGATTATCAGTTGTATAAAGAATAAATTATAAACCTACTCCATTACACGAGATGACACCTCATATATCTCTTGTTATTTTATTCATACACAGAAATAAACTCAAATGATACATACATGATGAACGGAATTGGATCCTCTCCTGAGCCCAAGGAGAGGATCCTCCTGACCAAGAAATGTGGGCCGTTGGATTTTTATCCAATGGCTACAACAAATAAGGGTTCCTTTAAAGTTATAATAATTATAACCATTGAATGAAAATCTAACGGTCCACATTCCTTGATCAGGAGGATCCTCTCCTTGGGCTTAGGAGAGGATCCAATTCCATGATGAATTACGTAAATAATTCATTACGGTAGACACTCATTTAACTACTTGCACGTAGAAATGATTGCTTTATAATTTATGCGCACTCAAATGTTTAAGTACATGGCGTGCCACTTAACTCTTGCTTATGGAGTAAAGACAGTAGAATATAGGTTTAATCTTTTCCATGCACAAGTCATTCTACTAGTGTACAGTTTAGTTGTCATTTCATTCATTTTCAAACAACCACTCAATTAGTCCATTATAGAGCTAGGCTAAGCTAGCTCCCAAAAAACTCAAGTGTCAAACATGCACTACCATATCCTTTCCACTATTTGAGATGAAATTGAAAAAATGTAGGATGTGACAGACGCAGAGCATGGAATCATACATATATAGTAGGCACAAGGAGTAAAAGTAGCCTAAATTTACATGAGTAATACAATCAATGTGTGAAAAATCGTGTGCCAAAAAGCAACAAGAACTAGGCTACCATATATATAAAATCTTAAAGTGGAACTAGTGGGTCAATTGGATCAACCAGCAACTAGAAGTCTAGGAGAAAGATATATATAATATTTGGCTTGTTATATTTATGGTCTTTTCCTTTTTAAGACAAATACAGTTTGACGTGAGTATAAAAAACTTCTTTTTGTAGGGTCTTGTCAATATATATATTAGTAATTTGTAGTTAAGGAGAAGTGATTGGTTGTTGAATACTATGGGGTACAAGCAATTTGCAAATCAAAGGAAATAATTAAATAGTGAATTAACTGAAGTAGAGTGGTATGACCTTAATGGTCTTGTTGAAGTTTCTTTGGTTGCGCTTGCTTCTGTACCTCTCAATTCTCTCTTTCTTCTCCTCGGGACTGTACGGGCAAGCTTTGCTCATCCCTTCTATTATCATACTGCTCTCGCTCGACAGCGGACTACTTTCTGATGATCTGTTATAACCACCATATTGCAAGTGCTGTACCACTTGCACCCCGTTACTGTGCATGCTATTGATCATCTGCATGCATCCACAATGTTTTGACGCAAAAACACACAATTATATTAATTCCAGTAAAACCCTACAACCCCACAGGTAACACATGGGAAGCAATTACGGAAAATATTCTCTTAGTCCTAAGCTTTAAAAGTAGGGGGCAAGCCTAAGCCCCACTTCTAACAGGCAGATATATATATAGAAGTAGGAGTAATGCTAGGGAGACTATATTTTTAAATTAAATTTTGTAAACCAAATTATGTAGATGTTGATGATTGAATTATTACTTAAGTATTGATTAATATGCTTATTTTCTATTTGTGACACATCATTTAGTTAACAAATTTGATTTCCCTAACATTATCCATAAAAGTATATTCGAACAATTAATCAATGATCATGTAAATTTTTGGTATTGAATAGAGGAAATTTTGTCTTATAATATAACCTGCTAGGAATGTAAAAATCACTCATGCACAAAGCACACTAACATAAACGTGGCTCTCTTAATTTTGGTGTAGTATGAAACTACGAACTTAATTTGCATGGAGATTAGTATTTGTGAATGTAACGATGCAAAATGGCGGATAAGAAATAAACGTGGGCATTTAGTCATTTTAATGAAGCAACTAAGTAACAAACTAAAGAACTCTCGATGTACTCGAACCTGCAAATCCAAATCCCCAGTGCTATACACCCGGCGGACCGGGACGGTCTCTGACTCCAGCAAGTCGGAGACCAGCTTGTGGGTCCCGCGAGTCTTCTGCAGTGAATGGCTGCTGACGCTGCGCTGAATCAGGTTTGGGGCCGGGTTTCCGTAGCACTCGTGAGCCCTGTTGCTGATCGGCGAGGCTCCGTGGCTGCTGCAGCCGCTGCTACAGCTGCTGCTGAACTCGGCGGAGACAAGGTGGTCGTGATGGTACTGCAGTGGAAGAGCCTCATGCGAGCCCTGATGATATTGAAAATCGGGGGCGCATGGGAATGCGGTGCTGTTGTGACCGTACATTGGGAGTTTAGGAAGGTTTTGGGAGTTTATATTCTAATGAGTGCGGTAAATATTGGAGACGTTGGAGAGATGGATAGATTTACGAAACTGGATGGAAGGCCGGGAGTGGATGGAAGGCTGGGACATTGTGGGGGTACTTAAAGGGAAGAAGAGTAAGGGGTGTGGGCCCCATTGAGAGCAGAGGAGATGGGACACGAGAGACTGCAAGGTGACGTGGATGCTGATGTCATGCTTTCAGGTAAAGCGTTGACATGTGTTTTAACTTCCGCTTCTGCTAGGGTTTGGGGTCGCTGGCTGTGTGTCTAAAGATTGACTAATGCTGGGGAGATAACTAATGAAATACCAAGGGTTTTATCCATAATAAATTTTTCATCATTTTTCATAGCTAGATGAATTGATTCAATAATAAAAAATTTCCCTTTTTAATAAATTCATGTGCCACCAAATAATGTGTTACTGATAGAAAATTAGTATGTTAATTAATGTTTAAATAATAATCAAATAATTAATAATCACATCATTTGGTTTGTAAATTTGATTTAAAAAATTTAGTCTCCCTAGTATTACCCCTAGAAATTTGTATAGTGCCTATTTTAACATAATCTATGGGTGGGAGGATTGGATTTTTGGTTTTTGGGTTGCCAATTTTTTTATATTTGTTTTTGTTATCAATAAAAGAAAGGTAATTACACTTTAAAATTTTAATATTTATTTTATTAAGAAAGAGTGTAAAATGTCTTTTTAAAGTTAAAAAAACAATTCTCAATAAATATGTGATAAAGCATCCACAAGTCATATTATTGCATGATCACATAACTTTTTCCCATTTAAAAAAAATGACATTTCTTTGATCACTATGATATCACTTTGTGGTTATTGTATATTCTCATATTCCGAGAATCCACTCGACCTCTCTCTTTCTCACTTTCCACGTAAAGAGAGATGTTTTCTCGATGTATACAAGCTTTCCACCACTTTGCAAGAGATATTTTAGTGTGCTACACGATACTGGTATACCAAATGTCATAAGACAAGTGGATACATTAGGGGTGCAAGTTGGAATGGTATTTCTGATTTAGACAGTAAAATTCGAATATGAACCCGTACCATGATCAAAGAGATATAGCATTTCCATTTCCTTCCGAATCCAAATATTTTCTAGAATTGAACTAATTTTGATAATTTCGAATTTCTGATCCGAATTTTTCCAAAATATTCTGAACTTACTCTGAACAAAAATTTCTGAAAACTTCCACTTTTTTTATAATTAAATACTCAAAGCATATATTTTGCAATCAATTTTTGTATTTTAATAATGGTAATTTTGGATGCATTTTTTTCATGGTTATTATAGTAAACATACACGTGTGTGTGTGTATATATATATATATATATATATTAAAAAAGATAAGTGTGGGAGAAAATTTCTATCGTTGATTGAATTGATGAAAATCTATGCACACAAAGAAAAGAGGCAAATAGAGTTAGACTAACATAAATATGGTTCTAGCCAAGGGGCTTTCGATGCCTAAGTAAAAAAGATTGCTGGAAGTAATAAGAATGTGTTGAGAATGCTTGATTACCATAATAAAGTGGCTGACCTTGGTTCTTAAGGTTCTAAAAGACGTTAGGTGCTAGTCGAGCGACGGGCTGGGGCTTAGCGCCTAGGAGGACTAGACGGATTTAAGTAAATCTATTGTATTTCGTGTAAATAAGTGTATGTTTATACTTAAAATATATATAATTTCATCTAAAACTAGAAAATAAAATGACATATATATTATGAAGTATTGGAACATAATGAAAACATGAGGAGCAAACATATAATGTGTGTTTATTTAAGTGTTCGATAAGTATCTTACAATTTATTGGAAACAATAAAATGCAAAAGGAAAGTTATCTATTTTCTATCTAAGTGAGTTGCAACCTAGGCAGGTGCCTAGGCGGGTCTGGGCGGGCTAGGCAGGTGCCTAGGCGATCTAGGCGGGCGCCTTAGCAGGTCTAGGCGCCATTTCTTAATTTTCAAACGCCTAGGCATTCATCGGGGCGGTGGCCAGCCGCCTAACGCCTAGACGGGGATTTTTAGAACAATGCTCTTTAAAGAGAATTGAGGAGTTAACTCTAGCGTCCAGGTTCGTTGAACCTGTTAGCAGAGTGTTACCTAGTCTTACAATAATGGAGAAATATTCCTTTAAGATTCATGGAATATGCTTGGCTAAGTCTTGCCTTTTTAAGAGACTGATAGGCAAGCTACATATCATGTAATCTGCATAGGTCGTGTAGCGATCGACTTGGACCGTTGACGATGAATTAGACCTGGAGACCTGTTAATTGTGAGTTGTTGGACCTTTGTAGAGAATGTGGCCTGATAACCTGTTAGAGTTTGACTAATTGTCTGAATATTCCGTCAAGGAAGAAGTAGTCATATTTGATAAGTTATACACGTGACGTGTTCCCCTTGGCCTGGATATTTTTATGTTCTCACAACTACCCCTTAACTTTTGGGTTGGACGTAGTAAACTCCAATGTAGCTGCCAAAATAATATTGGTCTTCAAAATCGAATAGGAAACTGATCTCCAAGGTGCAATAGGAAAGCAACTTCAATAGTACTTAAGGTGGCAATCGGTTATGTCAAACTTGGCGCGCTTGATCCTCATGTCTGGTCAAGTCACTGAGACTAAAGGCGGTCAATCGTCTCGAGACTTGCACTTGCATGATTGGTCAATTAGTGAGTGTTTGGTGGTCTGCCGGGACAAGTGAAGTTTAGCCTGCGTTCACTAGTGTTCCGTCATGGACTAGGCCTTGAACTTGTGGGCTAGAAATCCCTAAGGTTTCGTGTTGCGAAACTCTAGCTGTACTTAAAGCGAGGTACGATGCCGCATCTGGGTGAACACGGAACGCAAGGCGCCGTTGACCCCGCGCCGGGGGGGGGGGGTAGGGTTAGGAACCGCTAGGTTCACGGTGGCGTTGGGTTGTGCTGCTGCAGAGGTGGTAGCTTGGACCGCTCTTTCCTCGCAGTGGTGACGACTCGGAAGTCGCCATTCATCGCGGTGTGGCATGGGGCCGCTGGTGGTTGCTTGTCGAGACCCATGGGTTGGGCCACACGGTGTGGTTCCAACCTGCCAATGTATGGTGATGAATTATGTGGTGGTGCCCCCGCTTTGGTTTTCCTACTGACGATCTTCCTATTTAACCATTCTTGAATTGAAGAATAAATTGGGAAGAAAATTTTGTGTTTAAGGTTTTGCTTTGCCCAATTGGATAAACAATCGTGAGTACTTTTCAAGATTCTCAACGAAAGCATCAATTTGTGGATGAAAATTTCCGCCACGTATTGAACGGAGGAAACCTACACATAACAAAGAAATTATACAAACAGAGTTAGACTAACACCGATGTGGTGTTAGCAAAGGGTCTCTGATACCTAAGTCAGAAAGATTGTTAGAAGTAATAAGACTGTGATGATAGTTCCTAATTACAAGAATAAAGTGGTTAATCTTGGACATTTATAGAGGATTGAGGAGTTAACCTTAGCGTCCAGGTTCGTTAAACATGTTAGAATAGTGTTACCTAGTTTGCACACCGATAGAGTCTAAGATTCTTGGAATATCCTTAGGCAAGTCCATTACATATTTTCAAGGTAATCTGCATAGGTCACGTGGCGATCGACTTGGACCGTTGACGATGAATTAGGGGCTTGTTGATTGTGGGGTTCTAGGACCTTCGTAAAGAATGTGGCTTGTTAGCTCGTTAGAGTTTGACTAATAGTCGGCATATAATGTCCATGGCAAAATATAAGTTGTAACGAGGCGTGTTCCGGAATATTTTGTTTTCACAATAAGCATACTAGTATACCACAAAATTAATTGAATTTATACATAAGCATATGCCAAATATTAAGAATGAACAATAAATTGAATGTATGAAAAAGTTAGAGAATACTCGAAACTTATAAAATATATGAATTTCCGAATTATATTCTGCAACTTCTTAGATTACTCTAATTCCAAACATTTAGTATTTGAAAATTGTGATTCGATTCCAATAGTTTGGAACCAAAATTGGAAAAGTTCTTCCTGATCCGATTTTTCTGAAAACACCCCTAGGATAGACACTTAACTCCACTTATATTATGACACACTTGATGTATCGGGCCATATTTCCGGTGTATATACTAATTAAAATCTTTTCTACTTTGTGGGTTTAAACCAAACTCAAAGTTTCTAATTAAGTAATCAGCCATTGATGGTTGGCTAAATAATATGATAAGGTTACCTCTAGCTGCACTAAGTTATGGCTATTGATGAAACAATATTGTTGTATGGTAACTGTGTGAAATATGGAATCTTGTGGAGGCAAAAGTGCAGAAACTCAAAGCCTAGTACAAAAGATTAATATAAACAACTAGAGAGAAAGTCAGAAATACTAACAAACTTAGAGATTGAGGCTTGTGTAAATGCAATGTCCTAAAGACAGAATTTCGCCCCTACTATTGTGCTTGTAGTTCGGTAGGCGGATAGTCTCTCAGGATTCAACAATTTATAATCCGAAATCAAAGCATTTCAATCTTCGAACTTTGGCAAACTTTATATATTCCATACTCTTAAGACATGACATGGAAGACAAACGAAGAATGAGAGAAATAGAATGGGAAAACCCTATTTCTCAAGAGTAATTAATTCTATTATTTTCTACTTTTCTCATGGCTTAGTGTTACTGGGTTTATATAGAACCCAAGTGCCTTTTTCTAAACAGCATGACTAACTCTATACAGATGCTTTGCGGTTGGCACCACTTCTATAACCATGACAGCCAATTAGCTATGACATAACCTTAAGTAAATTAGGGAAAGGTTACAACTATTATGTTTTGAATACTACACGGCAAGTGTTGCATTCTCTGCATGGAACACTTCACAAACTAATTTTTTCATTCAAACTAATATTAAATATTATAATATTAAATATCCAACAATAGACAGTAATGTACCAATGCCATTATGCCTGTATACGACATCGTCCAAACACATAATTCACTAATTCAGTACCGACGTACGTCCCTACACAAAAAGAAACTGTACCAATTTATTAATATTAATGATCTACTTTCTATCCATGGGTTGATGCAAGACGAGCTAAGAGTCTCGACGAGACGGGGGTAGATAATCTGAGAATCAATCAATCAAGGACAATAGAGTTTGTTCGACATTACTAGTCGTGGATTCGCTTGACGCGATTAAGTCAAACACTTGTTTTTGGAGGAGAAAAGGCTCACTTCTTAAATTAATTTTTAAAATTCACTGAATGACTTTATCTTTAGAGGTGCATATAGAGCCATTTAACTAGGAAGATTATGAAGCATCAGTAGAATAAATAGTTAAGACTAGGGTAGTTACTGGGCAACTCAATTAAAAGAGAAGAAAAAACAATGCATATTTGACGTACACTACTACAACATTTATTCCAATTTATGACGAGCAAAGTGATCATTACAAGTATATGATATGCAGCTTGGGGTCAATTGTTTTCCAGATTGGGATCTACCCCAATCGTGGTTGAATACCATAGTGACTTTGGTTCTATGAGTTCATGGATTGAACAGTGTTGTGGGCAACTTTATAAAGACGGAAAATCTGTCCTTTTTTTTTGGACGAAGAGGTAAAATCTGTCCTTGACATCCATTATGTTTGGGAAACATTCTGTTTTTGCGACATTAAAAGAAAATAATTGGAGCAAAGAACTTTCTCTCATATGATTGCAAATACTATCTCTACTCTTTTTAAAGTAATCAATACCAAGAAGTGATTTGGAAGCTTTATGTGCATTATCCGAAGGTGATTAGTGTTAGCAAGAAAGGATTAATGCGTGCATGTTATATGAGAATGTTAAAATTATTTGGAGTTTTGCTTCTTGAAACTTTTCAAGGGCCTTGAATTTACTGGTGTTAAATTGGATGCAGTGGAAAAACCTGATTTGGCTTCCCAAATATCTAGGAAAAAGAAATTCAATTTAAACTCGAAGAAGAGTTTCTTCAGAGAAGAGGAGATGCTGAAAAGATCCCATTAAAGGAGAGTCATAGGAATTTGAGTTTGAATGTTGTCATAGTTATTCTAGGAGTTGTAAGGGTGTTATAGAAACTTGAGGTCTATTAACTTGTAAACCGTTATAAATATTGTACTAGAAAGCCTTGAATGACAGACTCGATTGAATGAAAATACATTTGCTTTCCGCAATTGAAGGGAGTGAATGTTTCTTCCTTAAATCAAGCGTTTGGCTTAATCGTGTGATCATGTGAATTTACGATTAGCGACGTCAAACTACCTTCGTTGCCCTTGATTGAGTGATTTTCATATTAACTATCCCTGTATCCTCAAGACCTTTCGATTCTTTTTTGCTTCAAGGGTTTATTACCATCTAACTATTAATAGAGGATCCGTGCATGACGTCTTAATTACTCAATTGTGCATATACTATGGCCTAGTATTGCCTAAACCATGATACTTGTCAAGACTTCTAAAAATAATAATTAAAATGACAAGCACCATTTAGCAAGCAATTAACTTAATTAGATTTTAACTAACTTTTTTACTTGCTTATCTCTCCATATAGCTACATGGTCTGCCAATTTTAGTTGGAGAATAGTATCTCATTATATGATAAAATAATATACAATTAATATATGGGAGTTTCGTCTCTAATATCACCGAGACTTTTTGTGTTAAAATCCAACACCAATAAATAGGTGGTTAACTAATTGGACAATACTAGTGTTGTTCATGGTGGATCATGTTGGGTGTAAAAGGTTTATCATGGTATTAGAGCATACTATTCTTTTGACACTTCATGGCCCTGATTTATTGGGTTCAAATTTACCTCCTTAAGTTGGATCTTCGAAAAGTTGAGCTAGCTCCAGCTTAAGGGTATTGACTGCATAACTGGGCCTTTGTAAAGTTGTGTTGGCTCTAGTGAATGATGATGACCATGCTCTTGAAAAGTTGTTTAGCTTCAGTATAATGGATTGACTAGTTCCCGATGTGGGAATTGGTTTACCGTGTGAGACCACTCGTGAATGACTGTGTTGGAGTATAGGATCCCACATTGGGCGTATGACTAAATAGTATATTACTAATATTGGGAGTTTTTCACTCCTACTATCACCGAGGTCTGTTGTGATAAAACCTGACACTTAGCAATAGCTAGTTAAATTAGAACAATATGATGATGTTGGTGGTGGATTATGTTGAGCCTAAAAAACAGGGATGGAGGTAGCTAACTAGACCTGGCATTCATGTCGTGTTTTTCGTGTTCGTGTCGTTTTCGTGACATGTCCGATATCTTAACGGATCGTGTTGTGTAACACCCGTTAAAGTAAACGGGTAATATGACCCGACCCGAAATCGACCTGTTGCGTTTCAAAATTGAGGAACCTTGCACGTTTTTTTACAATAAAACCCTTCAATTTTCATCAATCACCAAGGGAAATGGTATTGGAATTTTGGCTTGATATATTGTCTTCAAAAGTTATATTGACAATGTTTTCATTAGGCGTTAATGTGTTTTATAATTTTTTTAATCTCACTCTTTGCCTATATACTATAAAAATAAACAAATAAGTAAAACTTAATTTTTTTATATAAAATAATAATACAATAATACATATTTAATATACAATAGATACACACACACACTCTATGACTATTGTACTTTATAGTAAGTTTTTTTAGTATAAAAAATTAAAATCAAAATAACTTTTTTCTTAACATGTCTAAACGGGTTACCGGCGTGTCACCTTTGTGTAAATCTGTTAAGGACCCATTATTTAAGGGTTCTTATCGTGTGATCCGTTAACGACCCAATTAATTATCGTGTTGAGCCGAAATTCATTATTTTCGTATCGTTTACATGTTGTGTAAGAAATTGTCAGGTCTACAACTAAGGCCTACCGGAGGCACATGCCCCCACTCAATCTTTGTGACGAGGGAAAATGGGGATAGTGGATGGGGAAGCTCCACTCTCCCAAACATTCGGTCAAACGATGAAGCAGAAGCAAGTAGCGAGAGTTGGGCAGAACTTTTTCAAAGTTGTCCTAAATATATATATGAATGTAACCTGTATATCTCCCTCCCAGTTTATTCCAGTGAGAAATGTAGAAAATCTTTGCCCAACTTGCATTTGACAACAAATAAAATAAAGGAGAAATTAGGTTTTTATTTTTCTTTTTGCTACTTCATTGGTTAAAATCCTACTAATTTTTAATTTTTGATCAAGGTCCTTGGGTGTTAATAACATCATTAATTATTTCAATAATAAAATATTTTTTATTTCTAAATATATTCATTTAATGTTAAAAATGTTACAATTAGTATATTTATATTTATGACTAAATTTTTTTTTATCATATATGTTTAGTTTTAGTTTGTACCCATTTTTAATTTGCAACCTTTTTTTAATTTGTACCAATTTTCTTTTCAGTTTTAATTTGTACCCATATATTATTTTTTTTTGTGCCCATATTTTTTAAAGTTTTATTTGTATTTGTACCCATATTTTTTTTTAAATTTATTTGTACTCATTTTTTATTTTTCCAAATGTACCCATGCTAATTATATGTACCCATTCATGTAATTTTTTCAAAAATTTAATCTTAAAATGTACTCATTCTTAAATATACCAATTTGTTATATGTAAAATGTACCATTTTTTTTATATAAAATCTATTCAATTTTTTTTTTCTAATCTATTTTTAAACTATATGGGTACATTCTTTTTTCTTTGATTTTAAAATGCATCCATGTCAAGTTTAATCGAAGAAATTTACTAATGTTATTAAGCCTAATATCTTCTTCTTCTTCTTCTTTTTTTTTTTTTGTGATTTTGAAGAATGTACCCATGTTTTGATACAATAATTTTTTGGTTAATTTTGATGAATATACCCATGTTTACACACACACACACACACAATAGTATATTTATATTTTAATATTTTTAATCCCACAAATTATGGTTTTTTATTTAAAATCTCATTTATATAAACAACTAAAAATTTTAATTTTTAATTTAAAAAATATAGTAACGTACATAGAAATAAATTATCACATTAATTTTAGGGACTTTGATCAAAAATTGAAAACCAACAAGGTTTCAATCAAAGAATATTCATAGTTAGAGACCGCATCCAAAGTCTCCCATAAAATGACCCCACCACTAAGATCCACATGAGAGCAATAGAGTAAGAGAGTTATTTAACACGTCTAGCTCCATGTGAGGAGAATAAAGTACTCTCGATCATATGAATATTGAACTACATTGGAAACTTTGGAAACAAAACAATATATTAGGATTTTATGACAGGAAACTGCTATAATCCATAGCTAGTCATATTCTAAAGACATCAGTACCAACCCTTTTGTTAGCTACGGAGGATATTATATGTATATATATATATAGTTATAGTTATAGTTATGATCCTCTTAATGATGATCACCAAGTTAAGTGGCATTGTCTTCCTTCTAATAATCATTACTGGAATAACATATATATTACAATTAAGCTTGAATTTTTTTTTTTCACCTGGATCCCTCATGCCTGCCACTTAAAGTAGTAATTTATTTCAATGTTCTTCACTGAACCCATTTCTCTACTCCTATCGGATGTGCTTTTGTAAATACTTCTGAAGTTTGAGAATTACGTGACTGTCAAATCAACATAATTAAGCTGTGCAGAAGATTCACAAGCATTTTTAAGAGAGTTCAGTATTATTTGAAGTTTGAATTAAAAAATATTGAATATTAGGCCTTAAAATTAAAATGTACTTTAGGACACGCATAACGTTAACCCCAACATTTAACATCAGAGAATATATCAGATTGCACTTTACTTTGAAATAGATAATACCTGCGTTCCCCGTGGAATATGCACATATTTCACTTCTTTTAAATAACAGATACGCATTGCATAACGAACAGAACCATTTAACTTCTTAATCTTCATTTGAAGATCATTCATACAAAAAATTATTCAAATCGGAAATCGTTTAGTCTTCCAAATTTATGGCACAAATCGATGATATGAGTACCAAATAAAATACTCATGATGAACTGTCAATTTATTTATTACATTTGAATAACTAAACGATCTATTCGAATAAATTTTTGTACGGATGATCTTTAAATGAAGATTAAGTATTATGTGCATATATTCCTCCATAAGGAGAACACAAGTATTACTCGTTCAATTAAGGTGCAGTTTGATTTTGAAACAAACGAGAATATTTCAAATTGCTGATGGAACCTAATTAAGTGCTTAAAAGATGTCTAACCACACCTCACCCACTACCAATTGTTTATACTTTTTAGTAGAATTCTCACATTATAACAAATTGAACTCCTTCAAACGTTCTTTGGAGTTCTTCTTGGTCTACATTTATTCGCAAAAAGAAAAAGACATTCTCTGAATAGATTTTTCGTGAAACTTAATACCAACTTAGTATTATCGACCTAGACCACCAACCATATTCTTTCATAATTAATCAGTAATTACAAATAATCACCATAAAGCTAATAGAGATATTGCAAGCTTGACTTAAATCTCTTACGATGATGCAAACTTTGAAAACTTTCGCAACATAATCGATTAAGATGTACATTGACCATGCGAAAGAGAGGGGACCTCTGTAGCATCTTATAAATAATGAACCGTGGGTCCATGAGAATCATCTATATCACTTCGGAAAGTGAGTATTTCTGTTGTTCAGAAAACTCAGCCACACCAAATCCATTACCTCCGAGACCCTTTTCTTTATACACAGCAGGCAAAGTAACTAACTGGGCAGGGCTTATACAACAAAACGTTTCGTTTTCGGTTGGTCAATAACTAGGCTGAAGCCCTTCCCAGCCAATTGGATCGAACTAATAAATTTGTCTACTCTTAATATTGCTTGCAGCACTAGTTGTTCTGCACTGACAATTATGCCACTACGTAACGTAAACAACGTAATGTTACAGTGCTGTTCTACCAACTTGCATGATGTACCTTGACCCCATATGTCGCTGCTTTATTTTCCCTTTGCCATTATTACTTGCATATATGCACAATATGGTACGTGCAATACGCAAGAGGTAGTGCTATTTCACAATCTCTTTTTTTCCTCTCACACACTCTTATTAATTTTTGTTCATTAATCTTTTTAAATTCATTTGATCCAACTACCGGAACTTAAGAGGAGTGTGTGGGATCTGCATGGGGGATCTGCATGCATGGCCACATGTTTTTTTTATTTATACTAAAACATTTGATGTTTTTATTTTTTTTATAATGAATGGCGTACGTTTGCAGGTATTAATTGCATGATCTGCATATACTAATTGAGAGGGATCTTGATGTTTTTCTTCGAGTACTCTTGCGGGGCTTTGATACCAATCGGGTGAGACTCATCATACAACAATGCATCATCTCACATTTTCTTTTATTAAAGCGGCATGCAGACTCAGATATAAGATGCTGAAATTACAAGAACATGTATCAATAAAAACCTAATCTTGAAACAAACACGAAAGCAATCTTAAACTCTTGCGGCAAACATGAAAGCAATCATAATCTTTATTCAACTAGAAAACCAAAAGTAACTAACATAATAGTAAACCCTAATACAAAAAATACCACAATCTATACTCTAACATAGTATAATAAACCGAAATTGTTAATTGACTTGCTAACTTTTCCAATATTTTCTTAAGTCTTCTAATTTTTTTTTTACCTTTTATTTCAAATATAATTGCAAAGAAAGAAAAGAAAAGCATCTTCAGTATCCAAGTTATGCTAGGCTATTCGAAATAATGCATGCCTATAACCTAGTAGGCAATTGTGCTCTTATTCCTGTGGTGGACCTCTGGAAAATGCAGGTGGGGTTTCTTTCTAGATAACGAAATAATGGGGTAGCTTGTTGTGGGTTTGTGATCAAATGGGGTCAACAAGAAATTAGAACAGTTTCCTCCACTAGCATGAGTGGTTCTGAGACCATGTGACAACAAGCTGGTTTTAATGACGTTATTTGTCAAATAAATATTTATTATGTGTTTAAAAAGCAAATCATTTGTTTAATACACATTCTTGATGAATTAGTGACAAAAGGGTATTGTTCTATAAATGGTAACTGGTATGAGTAGAGATCTAATGGTTGTAATATCTGCCAAGTGTCATTAGATTAGACATTTTATTATAGAAGTTGTTATAGTTGTAGTAAGGATTACTTAGCTTCTAAGTATTCGTATATATTAGGAGTGGGCACGGTTTGGTTCGGTGCGGTTTTGAGTGAAACCAAAACCAAAACCGATTTTTTTTACGGTTTGGTTCGGTGCGGTTTTGAAGCCAAAACCGAAATGAAACCAAACCGTTTGGTTCGGTTCGGTGCGGTTTCAAACGGTTTTGGTTTGGTTTTTAAGAAAAAATATACAATTTGCAATTTAAGATATTAATAAGCATTTCCCAGTAGCAATAAGAAAAAAACATTTGTTATGTAAACAATTAGCATGTTGCATGCAGTACATGTATGTGTGTGTGTGTATGATGATATAAAATAACAAAGGTCCTTCAAGTTAATGAACGAAAAAAAGTGATGAATGATGATATTCTAGTGTGGTTGAGTCCATACTAAGTGTATAGATTCTAACAAGCAACCAATTAAAACATGAAATCTAATATGGACATTTAATTAAATGTTTATTAATATTTACGGTGCGGTTTTCAAAAGCCAAAACAGAAACCAAACCATTTTCTATGTTGCGGTTCAGTTTCAAAACCAAAACCGTTTCAAAACCGCAAAACCAAACCTTTTGGTGCAGTTTGATTTGGTTCGTGTTTCGGTTTCGATTTTCGGTTCTAAGTGACTACCCCTAGTATATATCTTTTTGTAACAGAACATTGTATATCAAGAATCATTAATCAAGAACTCAGTTTCTTCTTCCTTTCTAGAATTCTCTCGATTCCTCTCTATTCTTCTTTTCCTTCTCTCTACTTGCTCTGTTATGGTTAACATGCTATCTTCGCTGGAATCAGCTGGAAGCTTGACGGTTCTCTCCGATCTTGGATCTTTTGTTTCCGCTTCATTTCTTCTCTCTCTGAAATTTCTTTGATCCCAATTCCGATCTTAGGGTTACTTCCCAATTCTGTGATTTCTTCTCGTGTATATTCACGCACACTAAGGGTTTAATATATTTCTTCAGTTTTGATCTCTGATTGCAGCAATAGTGACGGCTGCTCAGTTACAAATCTTGTAATCTCCTATTACTTCTGATCTTGTCCAGCCACTATCACATGCATAATTTGAGCCTATTCCTGCATCTGTTGCTATGTCACCTACCGTATCTAGTCTTGCATCTGAACCTCAATCCACTGCTGACACTGCAACTTAGTCATTCTCCTCTGCTATCCCTATGGTACCTGAATTTCAACCTGAGGACTTACAAGTTGTTCTTTCTATTCCTCCACTTAATTTGCATCCTATGCAAAAAGGTCTAAGAGTGAAATTTTGGAGAAACTTGCGTTACTATCTGCAATTCATGAAAAGGGAGGTTGGTGTAACCAAAGTTGAACATCACACTTATAAGTCAGCCTTGGTATATCCAGTATGTACTGTTGCAATAAAAGAAGAACTCTCAGCTTTAGACTCCCAAGGCACACGGTCCTTAGTTCATCTTCCTCCAAAAACGAGCTTAGGGAGTTGTAAATAAGTCTTTAAGATTAAAAAGAAAGCAGATGGTACAATTGGGAGATATAAGGCTCATTTAGTAGCTAAAGACTTTAACCAAGCAAAGAGAATTGATTATGGTGAGACATTTAGTCCAGTAGTTAAGCCAACTATTGTGAGATTAGTTCTTGTTTTGGCTGCTCATTATGGTTGGCTATTAAGACAATTATATGCGAAGAATGCTTTTCTTCACGACATTTTATAAGAAGTATACATGGCTCAACACTCAGGATTTTTAGATACTCAATATACTGACGATGTTTGTAAACTCCATAATTTTGGTATGGTTTAAAACAATCCCCAATGGTATGGAATGATAGATTCACAAACTTTTTAACTTAATTGGGTTTTCATACAACTTATGTTGATTCCTCTCTGTTTGTTAAACAAGTTGGTATTTTCACTGTGATTTTGATATTGTATGTTGATGATATAATTGTCACAGGCAGTGCAACTGATGATATATATGATATCATTATGCTTTAACTACGGAGTTTGACACAAAAGATTTGGTACCATTACATTATTTTTCAAGTATTCAGGTTGTTAAGAAACAAGTGGTTTATTTCTATCACATGACAAGTATGTAACTGACTTACTCACTAAATCTGAAATGCTATTGTCAAAACCTTGTGCCACTCATTGTTTACTTTACAACAGGTTGTTAAAGGATGATGGTAAACTTTTTAACAACCCATAATTGTATAGAAGCCCAATGGGAGCCCTTCAATATCTTACTTTCACAAAACCTGACATTTGTTTTACAGTTCTTCAGGTATGTCAGTTTATGCATTGTCCAATGGAGTCACATTTCATAGCAGTAAAAAAAATTCTTGGATATTTGAAGCCAGTAAAAGGCTGTGGTATTCACTATGTTAAAGGAAAATTAGATTTGAGAGCATTTAGTGATGCAAATTGGGCAGGTAACTTGAATGATAGAAGGTCTACTACTGGCATGGTTTTATTTCTGAGTTCAAATCCTATTTCATGGTCCTCCAAGAAGTAGAAGATTGTCTTCATGTCATCCGCTGAAGCAGAAGACTTTCTTCAGGTCAGCCGCTGAAGCAGAATATACGGCTCTCTCTATAGTTGCAGCTGAAATTGATAGGAACAAATAGTTGCTAGCTTTTCTTTAGGTTCCAGTTTCTGCCAAACCAACTATTTTATGTGACAATTTATCACCAATAACACTTACTTGCAATCCAGTTATGCACCAGAGAACTAAACATATTGAAATTGATATCTAGTTTGTGAGAGAAATGGTTGACAAACAATTACTGCAAATTCAGTTTATTTCATCTAATGGACAATTTGTTGACATTTTAACAAAAGGTCTCTTTGCTCCTTTGTTCCAGACTCATTATGCTAATCTCAATTTCTTTGCTTCTGAGTTTGAGGGGGAATGTTATGAACGCCGAACATACACACCCCAACTCTAACAATTTATTGATTATAATAAAAAAAGAAATTGTTATAAAAAATGGTCTTCTGGAATTGTGTTTCAAAGGAAATGCAACCCCCCTCCCTTTTCGAAAAAAGACTCTTTGTGAAGCCTATTATGTATTTTTAACGATGATCCGAATCTACTTTTAAGTCTTTGTTATAGATTGTTCTTGCAAAATATCAATTCATTCCAAAATCATTTACCTATTTGATTTTTATCTTTGGTATTAATCAAACTAAAAATGTTTGAGACATCTAACTGTGAAAAAAAGAATTGACAAAAAGTGGAGACTCTTTGGGAGGCCCGGTCCGCTTGAATTCGTTTACAACCATCTAAAGTGCATACATTTTAAGCCTCCATTCATAAATGATCTTTTCAACAATAAAAAAAAAAAAAATCAATTCATTCCAAAATCATTTACCAATTTGATTCTTATCAAGAAATTTCGATGTTTCTTATAATTCTGTTTGTCAATTTCTTTGCTTACACTTAGATATCACAAAGATTTGTGATTTGACTAATACTTTGTAAGATTGATCTATATGAACTGAAACTTGAAAAATACACAATATGTATTACGAGGGTCTGCAGCCATGTGACCCCGCTTCTTGCAATAATGGCAATCTTGGACATGTCTTGTTGGCCTGATGCACCAGCAGAGCTTCCAAATTGAAGATTCCGACCATAAGGTAGATGTTCAAGCATGTTCAGCCGCAAGAACTTGTTAAACTTCTGTGTGAGGTGTGCCCCACACCTTGTCCGCATTTCTTTTTTGTAAGGATCCTATCATTAAGCAATGTATTTAATAAGTGTGTGTGTAAAAACTTCTTTATCCCATTTTACCATAGCAAAAACTGGAGGGAGGACCATTATATAGGTCCTCTTATTCACTATTTTTCTCAGAAAGACGAGGGTCATACGTATACAATAAGTACACGGTT
The DNA here is from genome assembly GCA_035220775.1 of Malus fusca. Taxonomy (NCBI): domain Eukaryota; kingdom Viridiplantae; phylum Streptophyta; class Magnoliopsida; order Rosales; family Rosaceae; genus Malus; species Malus fusca. The sequence continues at coordinate 9,289,015 of CM069069.1, forward strand.
CATACAAGGTTCTATTGTCCCATTTTCGTAATAGTGGTTTATGTTAATAATCCCAAACTGTCTATTTTTTAATTAGGTGCTCCTTTAAGGATGTTGCACATAAAAAACATAGACAAACAATCAGAAATATCAACGTTGGATGAAATGGAAATACACCCAGATATTTGCAATTATTGTTTATATATGTATTCATTTTAATTAGGTACTCCTTTAAGAACTATCTGAAAACACATTTTTACTTCAAATAATGACGATTTTGACTTGAAATGGATGGAGACTATGTAGAAAGTTCTTTAAACCCTAGACTTGCCATTTGGGAAACGAACACTGAGACTGAGAGATTGATAGTTGACCTAGTTGGCAAAAATCAAGAAATGCACTTTGAACTGCTTATACCGCGTCGAGTTTCCACATCAATGTCATTTATAATTTTGTTAACACTCATTGCACTCTAGTGGCGGAGCCAGTATGGGGTCATTGGTTGTCATTGACCCCAATAACTTTAAAAACTCTATGTATATTTACTTGTATATTGTATTTGACCCCTACAAATAGTTAAAGCAAACTAAATTACGATCTCCTCGACCTACTTCTTCTATTTTCTTCTATCATATTTGTCTTCATTTTCTCTCTTCTTGTGTGAAATGTTTTAGTTGAAAAGCCTTGAAAGTCTTCAACATTACTCCATAATATCCTGCATCCACCCTCAACAAGCCTGGACAAGTAATAGTAGTCGTCGACATATGTTGACATAAAATTTAGGCATGTGTTGGCAGGAACTAACAAGTGCCTACTAAATGCTCGACGAAATAACCCAATGAAGCTTTTTGGTTGATATTATGACCCCATTATTTGAAAATTCTGGCTACGCCACTGCTGCACTCCAAAGTCTTCGAAGGATTGGTGGCAAAGTTGACCATTGTGATCGATAAGAGAAAGGGTGTGTTAAGATAAGGAATGCACGGTAAGTAATAATCAGCAACGTTGGATTGGTGTTGAGGACTTTCTTATAGTTGGCTAGGTCTTTAATTCATGGGGTGCCATCAATGAGGAATATTCATTAATCCACCGTCCAAAAAGAACCTAGCACTTTGGAAAGACTAGTTGAGTTCTTTTTCCCATCAAATCAATAATAATAGAATCGCAACTCCTTTGAATTGACGGAATAGGTTTGATTTCACAAACCAAACTACTTCAAATCACACAAAGGGGCTTTGATTTGGTTCACAAATTTTAAAAATTCGGTCGTTCCCTATAAACTCTGTGTGGCTTGTTAAATTGTGATTGAATATGTTTGTATCTCTCTAGTGATATTTCTTTGAGAAGTCTCAAGTTGGAGTGCTAGGTTTGACTAGTTGGTTTCATCACAACATACAGTATGTTGGTAAATGACAGAATGCATCGAGTACTGCTAAACATGGAGGCATGAAAACTTGAAGATTACCGAGTACTGAACCCAAGTTAGGGCTCTACCATACAAAATTTAGGTCAATTAAATTTGTATTGTAGGGTCTTAGACCAATGAAATGTATTTTGCACAACTTCGTACGTCTTGGACAAAAGAAAATACAGTTAAAAAGTTTATATAACATATTTAATAATCGACAGATTTCCAAAGCAATGCTGCTAGCTGTTGCTTTCGATCGGGTCGGTATCACGGGAATTGAAAAGCTGCATTAGAGCTTAATTTCCATGTTCGCTAGACAGTCTAGACTTATAGTATTAGGGAATTAACTACATTGAGAAAAACCAAATAACGATGAAAATTTGAGAAAGATGAAGAACATAGAAAAATAAAGAAGAAAGAACGTGCTTTTCTGTATTGATTGAATGATTCTTGGTTGCAACAGATAGCTCATAAGCTATTTATACAAACCAAACTACTAACAGACTAGTTTACGACTTCTAACTAACAACCTAATGCGCCAAATAATGTCACATGTCACTAAATCAAACACTGAAGAAGTTGAGGTTCCACCATAAAACCAATTGGCAATATAGGGAGTAACCCAACCTCTTATAAGTCTTTGCAAGGTTTCTCCTCCATCGATGTGGGATTCATTCTCAACACACCCCCTCATGTGTGGCGAATATTTAAGCCTAACACGTGGACAATACAACAGGATGACGTGGAGCGTGGGTAGCCGTTTGACTTCACATGTGTGACAACTTGCCCTGATACCATGAAGAAGTTGAGGTTCCACCATAAAACCAATTGGCAATATGAGGAGTAGCCCAACCTCTTTTAAAGCTTTTGCAAGATTTCTCCTCCCATCAATATGGGTTTCATTCTCAACACGATCACATAGTGATATCACTTTATAATAGCTTCTGTACAAACAATATCTCTCATCTTTGGTGACACATATCCTTTTATCTCCATTTATGTGTTGGCAATCTCAAGACAGCCAAGTATAACTATTAGTTTCGCTTGCTAATATTCGTTTCACAAGATAAAATGACGAACAATGATAAATATCATTTAGTTTAATGACATTTAGGTTTTACTGAATCTCATGCATGATAATTGTTGAATAAAATAAAAAATGTACGTTGTATTACGGGATTCAAACCCCATATTTGATGTGAGGGTAGATCATCAATGGTGAAAGTTGAATTATGCAATGGCAACGATAGAGTACCTAGCTAGCGTGTAAAACAAGAAAACCATATGTTGAAAATAAGAAAATTTTAATAAAAAGTAGCACTCTTACACAATCATACAAGACAATCTGAAATATGTAAAAACTCTAGCACACATGAAAGTACAGTATAATACCCTGGAATCCAATTCCAGAGCCTACTTCTTAATCACACCCGTATACAAGGCAATGCATAAGATCATAATATATAGTACTAATTATTGGCCAAGAGAGATTCCGATTGCTTTTCGTAGCGGAAACCAAGTTTCTTGGAATCATCAGCTGACCAAACAAAGATTCCACCGAGTTTTCCCTCACTCCTGAGCCTCTGGCAGGCTTTAAAAAACCCGTTCTCCGGCGACAATCCGCCACTCCCATCACTGATAAAGCTTGCCAAGACCTGTCCGCCATTGTAATTGGAGCTCTGAGTGTTGAAATAGTTGATGAACTGAGACACCGTGGTGCTCTGATCGTAGGCATAAAATTGGAAATTGACATAGTCAATCAAATGGCCATAGCTCTTCCACAAGGCCAAGTAGTGGCTCTGAACTTCATCGTCGTCAAATGGAGCAATAGAAGCAAATGAGATCACTCCATTGTTCTTTAGGGTTGTTATAAGCCTTCCGATGCACTCGGAAAATGTATCGGGGTCTGCTTGAAAGTGCTCGTAATCAATGTCGATTCCGTCCAAGTTGTACTGCTGGATGATGCTTGTGAGTGAAGAAACAGCATTCGAAACCCACGAATCAATCGAGGAAGGGTTGAAGTAGGCAGAGCCACTATTGACACTATCTCCTCCTAAGCTCAAGGCAACTTTGACATTAGAATGTTGGTTTTTGATGGAGGAAACTTGGGAAGGGCTGAGGTTGTCAGAGTCCCAAAAGACATTGAATTTTCCGTTGGTGGGAGAGGAGCCTGAGGGGTCGTAGTCTATGGCAAAGGAGAGAATGAAGTGGAATTCTACATTAGGGTTTATGGGGACATCCGAAAACTTGACGTTGTTGAATTCGGCTCCTATGTATTCGCGAAAGAGATCGGAGTTTCCCGGGCCGGCTTGGATATGGGATGTGAGGAGGGCTTGAAGAAAGAAAAGGGTGATAACAAGCTTAAGCTTTGGAACTGCCATTGCTAATATTCAAGAGTAGTGCTAGAATATGTTTTTGTGTGTGGCTATGAGTCACGTTACGTGCCAGTTTTATAGTGCATTAGTTACGCAATGTGAATATGTTTTTGTGCATGCAGTGCCGTTGCAGTAGTGTGTTTTTTGTGTGGAGCTTTGTCTCGGCCGAATTGAACAAGACAAAATTGTGGCAATCATCTGGATTGTGTCTAATATCAAAATTTTATAATATTTCTGGCCCGGATAGTCCACTAATAAGGCCCAAATTTGTTTGTTGAAATCCCAAAATATACAAAGTAAGCTGTAACAAGGCCCAAAATTGTTAAATAAATGCCTAAATTTTACCTCATAGCTAGGTATATGTACTTTCAAAATAGTTTACAAATACTGTAACTCAATTGCTTAAAGTCGTTCACTCTTGCACCTGATATTAAGAGTTCGATTTCTACCTCCTTTAATATCACTCGTAAAAAAATGGATTAATAAATGGTCAGATGCATTAGAAGTTCGCATGGTCAATGACAACGAGCTATATATCCTACATTAGGAATGGTTTGAAAACATCGACTAGGATCTCGCTTTGTAAATTTTAAGTTGTCTTAAAGTCTTTTGAATTATTAATCTCACATTCAAACCTACTATTCATAGTTAAGTAACTTAAGTTCATCAAAACAGATTCAGTAGTCAGGAAAGTATAACTAATCATACTATCCCATATCTGTAAGTAAAGCTTGGTGTACTGGCATGTGGAGAAGAGAATAAAGGGATGCATGGCAGAAAGTGCACATGCATTGGCAGCCTTGCATATTTTTCATGCCTAAGCGCTTTACTTATATGTATACTAAGAGCATCTCTAGCCGTCACCCAATTGCAAGAGCAACTGGGTGGAACTGCCCTTGGCCCAAAAATATTTCCTCCAGCGGGAGAAAAAATTGGAGGCAATTAGAGCAACTCCACCCTTGAGCCCTCTTCCCAGGCAATCCACTATTTAATCCACCATGTGAACAGTAACTGCCATAATGAACAGTAACTGTCTTTTGCATCTCCACCTTGCACTTGAATAGCCCTGGCAATAAGCAATAAAATATTTATTAATTTTTTTTTTTACAAAATAATACTAAATAAATTTATTTGTAATTTCGGATAAGATATTTTAAATTGTTCTCGTTGAGCCACGTGTCATTTACCCAAAATGACTATTATTGGTCATAGATTTCGATAAGATTTTTATCCAATGTCATCGTGTCACGTATCGTTATCTTTTCAGAATCTTTGAGGATAGATTTCGATCAGATTTTAAATCGGATTTTTTACAATTTTTAAATTTTTTTATTCAAATAATTAATCTCTGCCGTTGGATATTAAAAAATTTGAAATCCAACACTCCAGATTGTGTCACGTGTCACAACGGTAACTTTTCTTAATTTTAAAACTATTTTTTTTAAAATTTATAAAGCAGATTAACATCAACCGTTGATCTCAGATCGAACGGTTGATATTAAATCAGTTTTTTTTATTACCGTTGGAAATCGGACGGCTCGTATTAAAGAGCCGTTGGGATCGAACGGACCGTGGGAAGCCACGTGGCTTCCCAATGGTTATGTGCATTTCCTGGCGCGCGGGCCCTGTGCCCTGTAAACTTGTCGGTTGACGCGCCCCCACTCGCAAGTGAAGGGCACGCGCCTGACACAAAAAAATTAAAAAATCATACACAACTCGGGCTACAGGCCTATCAACTCTCCACGGGCCTGGCCTTCGGGCCCTTTCCCTTCGCATGTCCCCCGAGCAACCACCAAGGGTGGAGTTGCTCTTACAAGGAAGGTAGGAACCCTTATGGTTGTCTTGCCTCTTGAAGCCAAGGCTTACGCTCGTGTGAAGCCCAGCAGATAAGGGGGGCCCACATGAAGCCCGGCAGAGTCAAACGACTCAAATTTGGTCATGTTACATCTGTTGATCATGACCGTTTTGATTTTCAACGGTTAAAAAATAAATAAAGTTTTGCAGCGCTACCACGTGGCACTTTGTGGAGCCTTTGATTTAAAAAATTTATAAATTCAACGGCCAGGACTAATCCAACTCTAAGAAATCTATAAAAAATCATAAAAATTATTAAAAATTTTCAAAAAACTTACGAAGTTCACACTTAAAAAATCTTACAATTTCAAAACACTTGTAAATTAAACAAAAATCTACGGCGATAATATATGTGGGGATAAGATGAAGAAAACATTAAAAAAATAAAAAATATATTTGTGAATGGTAATCGCCATCCCCTTTGCCTTTCCTCCTTCCAAACGAGTGGACTTGCATAAAAAATAATTACTGGTTAGAGTGAATAGTAAGGGCAATTTCATTGCCCTTTCCCTCCACTAATGGGTGGAGATGCTCTAAGGTGAGGTCACATATCCTATGTATGCGGGGTAGTGAGTGAAGAATATGAGTAACTGGAGAAAAAAAGTAGGATGTAAGAAAGAGGAAGTGGATAAATTAAATTTATCATTGAACTCTATTATAGTTAGAATTATAGCAACTGTGTGATTGTGTAAATCTTAGTATGTTGTATTTAGGATTCCTATGTGATCTAGAAAATCTTAGGCTTTCTTGTTACTTGTAAGGCAAGTAAGCCCATTAAGTTTACTACAAATCACTGTTCTAAAAATCCCCGCCTAGCCCCGCCTAGGCCCCGCCTAGGCGCTAGGCGGCTGGTCACCGCCCCGATTAATGCCTAGGCGTTTGAAAATTAATAAAGGGCGCCTAGACCAGTTGAGGCGCCCGCCTAGACCGCCTAGCCCGCCCAGACCCGCCTAGGCACCTGCCGATGTTGCGACTCACTTTGATAGAAAATAGATAACTTTCAATTTGCATTTAATTTTTTTCAATAAATTGTAAGAGACTTGTTGAATACTTAAATGGGCACACACTATATGCTTGTTCCCCATGTTTTCATTATATTCCAATATTTTATAATACATATGTCATTCTATTTTGTAGTTTATGATGAAATTATATATATTTTAAGTATAAACAGACATTTAGTTACACGAAATATAATGGATTTACTTAAATCCGCCTAGTCCGCTTAGGCGCCCGCCTAGACCCCGCCTAGCCGCCTAGGCGCTAGGCCCTAACCCGCCGCCCGACTAGCGCCTAGCGTCTTTTAGAACCTTGCTACAAATATATGTACAAGATAAGGGGAAAAGAGTCACACAAAATTCCACATGCCTCTTTTTTCTTTCTTTGCTGCACTAAGGATATGAAGGATATCCTGTACAAACCCATTCACCAAATCCATCACACAATCTAGGTTACCTTTAAAACACGGTTTCAATTTCGATATTTTTTCAACGCATGAAACATTAACCATGAAGCATGAGCCTAATTTAATGCTTTTCGAATTATAGATTATGTTTAATTATTGTTCACAATTATACTATTATTATTGTTATAATAGTGGTGAATTGGATATGTGTGAATAAGAGAAGAAAAATAAAGGATTTTTCCAACCCTAATGTGTGCGAGCCGCAGCCTAAAGCTGTCGCGCTACGCCGCGCCGCGTGAGCCACTAGAAGAGCTTGAGAAAATGTCTTGTACATGAAATCAGAAATTTGAAATGAATGATCTTGGAAAAACACGATATTAACTCGGCTTGGAACTCGAGCATTGTTTTGACAATATTTTGGTAAACCAGTCGAACTACACTCAAAAGGTGTTGCATCGCTTTAATGATGGTAGAGAGAAGCATTCAAATACTCATATGGTTGTCCAAACGCTAGATGCAAAACGAGACCCTTTCCTTCCTAAAGATGATGATGAAGAGGTTTTGGAGCCTTGAGTTACATATCTAAGTGCAATCGATGCTTTACTGTACTTATCTCAGTGCACTAGCTTGGACATCTCCTTTGATGTTAATCTTTTGACAAGATATATTAACGCGCCGACACTAGAATGGTGTTAAAGTTTAACATTCTTTGTTACCTCAAAGGTACTACGGGTTTGGGCTTACTCTATCCTTATACATCTCAGAATAAATCATACCCCCTTGGTCTTCCGAATGCTTGTCTTGTTGGTTATGCTGACTCATGTTATTTATTTGACCCGCCAAGGTACGTTCTCAAACGGGTTATACCTTTACCGTTGGAGACACCACAATATCTTGGAGATCAACTAAACATACCTTAGTTGCAACTTCTTTGAACCATGCTAAAATTCTTGCTCTTCACGAGGCTACAAGTGAGTGTTTCTGGCTGAGAGCTGTTGTTGAGCATCTTTGAAGCACCTGCAGACTTTCTCTTGTCGTTAATGTCCCGACAACGATTTATGAAGACAACGCTGCTTGTGTCAACCAGATAAAAATATGATACATCAAAGGAGACAAAACCAAGCATATTTCACCGAAGTTCTTTTTCTCACACTAGCAGCAAGAGTATTAGAAGATTGAAGTCAAACAATTCTGATCTAAAGACAACCTTGTCTACCTATTCACGAAGTCAATATCGAAATTAACCTTCTAGAAGCTTTTTCAAGGAAGGTATATATACGTAAATTGTCTGATTAGCAATGCTTGTAGTTCTATCTTGAAGTATACTCATTTGACCTTAATGTGCCTTTTCCGCTACGATCAAGATAATTTTGTCTCATTCAATTTTTGTTGCCTAACGAGGTTTTGATGAGTTACCTACTCTAAGTCGGTTATACCTTTGTGTGTGTTTTACATACTTCCTGAAGATGATAAGTTTTGACTTGTGGCATGTACTCACTTTCTCCTTAGATTATGGGTTTTGTCCCACTTGGGTTTTACAATGTCAAGTGTTGTGAAGTTTATCTTATATGCATTTTCCTATTTGAGACTCGCATTCACTACTTGTGTTGACTAGACTAGACGACTTCATTAATTGCTTTGTCATCTTCCACGAAGATCTTATGCGATTTTTCCTTTAGTATTTATACACTCAAGCGAGAGTGTTGTAATTAGAATTATAGCACGTGTGATTGTGTAAATTTTAGTATATTGTATTTAGTATCCCTATGTGATCTAAAAGATCTTAAACTTTTTTATTATTTGTAAGGTAAGTAAGCACGTTATTATATTTTCTATAAATAAAGATACAAGATGAGAAAAAAAAAGACACGCAGAACTTCCCACACCTTTGTTTTCTCACTCTTTGCCGCTGCACCTCTCTCTCTCTCCTTCAATTAAAGTTAGGCCAACAACAACACATTTTTAATATTTAGTATAGATATAGATACACATAGGTGGGGATTAAATACCAATCTATCTTTCAACAAATTAGTTTTAATTGAGAGATTTTACAAATAAGCTTATATGAGATATTATTCTAGGACTTCCTCCGCATTGTATTTCAATGATTTGAATTGTCTACTTTATACGTTATAAGTTTTTTTTTCTTAAAGATCAATCATTATTGCCAAAAAAATAAAAAATAAAAAAACTATGCGAAACCATTTAACACCTCAATTAAATTATAATTATTTTTGAGTTTCATGCCGTGTTCGTTGATTTTTTTTCTGTAGCAACTAGATCTTAAGCGTTAGCGGGTGATGAGTAGATTTTATATTATATATTTTACCCTAATCTTAGTATATTTTGGTTAATATATTGGAAGAATGTTGATACTTTGAATTGTATTTTCAATATAGGACTTTCGACTTCCTCTGGAGCAAAACAGGACCAAATGGACGAATTTTGGAGTAATTCCAGTTGGAGGACGTTCGTGAGTCACTTAGCTTGATCGTATCAAAATTTGGGATTTTTCCACCAAGCGGTTATTTTCTGGCGATGAAATAAAGAAGCAGTGCGCAGTGCTGGAAAATGACGTTTTTGGGCTTAAATTGCGTTTTTGGAGCCCAAGATGACCTCGGATGGGTTCGTGGCCTTCTGGAGAAGTGTTTAGAATATTCCAAACATTAAATCCAGCTATATTGGGCCAGTTTTAGAGCAGCTTATGGGCCAAAACGTGGCTGTTCAGATTTTAGACGAATTTTATCATTTAATTTAGGGTTTTGTTTCCTAGGGTTTGTGGTGGTGGCTTGGCAAATATATTGCTTAGCCATCTACAGGTTTTAAGAACGCTTTATTTTATGCAACTTTGGAGACAGAGAGGATTGCTAGGGTTTTGGAGATTTTCTACTCTAAGGTGTTTTCAATCATTTTCTTTTTAATATTTGCTATGATTTCAATTATGAGTATGCGTAACTAATTTCTTTTGCTATGGCGAAGCCTTGAGCCTTAGCATGAATATGTAGTCTTTATTCAATTGCTTATGAATTTTGTGCATGTTTACTTTGAATTATTAATCACTGTGCTTGAACTATCTCTATATCTTAATGCTTAGCTACCATTAGGATGTTTAGATAAGTAATCGGATGCAATTCTGTCGGAATATCACCGGAGGATTGAGTATTGCTTCTTGTGGTTAATAATTGTAATTTCACCTAAGGCGAATATCACGCTCTTAGGGGTTGCATGGTTTTTCAAAAGGTTTTCATAAAACATAACGAGTCTTGCATGTTCATATTTGATCTGAATATCACAGACGGATTGCATGTTAGATATACGTTCTTGCTTGAATATCACGAGGAGAATATGCATAAGGAAAACCTAACATTCAAAGTTGCATGTGTAATTCATAAGTAATTGGTAAAACTACATAGGATTGCTAGGTGATGGTGGAACCCTAGTGCTTTCTTAATTTGATTCTCCCAAAACTGTTTTCTTCTCTTTAGCTCTAATATTGCAGATTGTTTATTTTAATTCATTAATTTCGTTTTTATTTTAATTAGGTTATAAAAATCAATCACCTCAATTTCTACTTTACAATAACTAAATGAAATCTGGTTTGTTTCGAATTATTTAATAATCCCTGTGGAGAATGACCTTGCGAGATCCGTTTATACTACAACAACCTTGTGATTCTTGCAAGTAAAATAGGAGGTTTTTATCGCATTCACATGAATAGTAAAATCCCTATCAGCGGGTTTAGTTTGTCTAATTAATTAAAGTTTTGCTAATGTCTCATGAGAGAGAAGAACTAATTTATCTTCATCATACTAATGAATCAAAATGTCACGTGAAAGTGTGACATTGAATTTATTTAATTTTATGCAAATTGTTCTCCAGGTCGGTGAATACTTAATTTCTACTTTTAGCTCACCATAAAGTTAAAGCCATCTATATACATATAGGCTTCTATATGTTTCCCTCTTTAGTAATAATTAAATTAAATTTCTGGGTCTTGTTTTTGTGAAGGAGACTGTATGATGGGGTAACATACTAACATGGATGGTTACAACTTACAATGATGATATGTTGTGCTGTAAAAAAAAAAGCTTAGGCTCAGAATAATCATGAATGCTTTCTTTATTAAATCATGGGACCTCAACTCTTTCAATTCTTCTTCGTTTTGTGGCTGTAATTTTGATCATCATCACTAGCGTTCTGCGTTCAGGTATAAACACGTGGTTGGACAAATACAGTAACTTGGCAGAGTAAATAGCATTGATCATATTTATGTGCAATGTTTTGCCTCAACAGGCATCCTTGGCTTGGCATCATCAATTTTCGAAAGACCTTAGACCTGGTAAAACTTAAGAATAATATCCGACGTTGAGGAAGACAAGTCACGCAAAGTGAAATGATTTTCACAAAACTATTTTTTGCAATGTCACGGATCCGTCCTCTATAACTATATATATATATATATTATGCCCTAACTGATCTGTTATGTGCGTTTAATATCAATCACAAACTAATTAATTTAGTTAACTACTTGTATCCACTCCATGAGTACATATCATCGCATTTGAGTGTTATGAATATCTGCAACCCTCGCAAGTCAATGTAAGACTTTCCAAACACTTACTGAAGAAGGAACTATATATTTAGGGTTTGGACTGTAAAAGTGTGAGAGGCGTGCATGGTTTCAAGGCGGAGAGTGGAAAGAATCGAAACCTCTTCCAAAGGAAAAATGTGTCAGAGACTCAGTCACTCACTCACTCACTCACTTGTAGAGAGGGATATGGGAAAAAGAACGTGAAGTAAGGCCCACGCAGAGCGCAGAGAATATGGAATTGGAGTGACTCACAAGCAAACAGTTCGATTGATCCACTTCACTCACTGAATGCAGTGCAATAGAGGAAATCAAATTGAGAGAGAATCAGTTATACGTGTGCAGTGCACCCGAAACAAAATGTGGTACACCACGTGTTAAAATATAAGTAGACGACATGATTGGTGATCTCACTTTAAGGTATATTTTTTTAAATATCTCCCTACTTATATTATATAGATTTGTGTTCCAGCCAAGGAAGAAAATATCGGTAATATCGAAAATATCGGTAGTCCGAAAACACGGAAATATCGAATGAAATATCGGGATATTATCGATATCAATAAAAATTACATGGAAACCACGGAAATTGTAAGAAAAACTTGGAAATTTTTATTGAAACTTTGCATGATGTTTATTTAGTCAATTATCTATTAGTTTATCACAAAAAATTGGAAGGAAATGCATTGCATGATGGATTTAACATTATCAAGTTGATTATATAGCGAGCTGACAAACATTGTGAGTGTAGAAAATATGTAGTAATTAATGAAAGAAGTGTAAACACACCATAATCATTTATATATAATGAATTAGTACAATATTTTACACTTTATACATTGCATGGTAAGATACATGAGTGACTTATTACCCTTTATTTTTTTTTATTTAAGAATTATATGTTTGTGGGGGTTTTATTTAAAATTTATATTGAAGATGCTCTTAAATTATGTAAAATTGTGATTGAAAACAATATTTTATTTTATTTTATTTTCAAAATGCAAAATGGGCATTAAGAAAATTGCAAAGAAAGAGTCCCACTTAATTCCCAAAAATGCAAAAAATCCCAACCCATCATCTTTCTTCATAACCTATCAAAATCCCTATTGCCCTCAGACTCTTTCCCTTTTTATTCCCATTTTGCCTTTTAGTCGCCTCTCTCTCTCTCTCTCCATCCATATTCTCTCAAATTCCTCACTCTCCGCCTATCTGACCCCCTCCGCCCTCCTCCGTTATCCCTCCCTTCCGCTAGATCTCGGCACCCCCACCTGAGAAACCACCCCCACCCACCCACCCAACTGATCATCATCTATGACGCTGGGCTCAGGAGGATCGAGTGCTCACTCTCCGCCTGTCCGACCCCCTCTGCCCTCCTCCGTTATCTCTCCCTTCCCCTAGATCTCGGCACCCCCACCTGAGAAACCACCCCCACCCACCCACCCAACTGATCATCATCTATGACGCTGGGCTCAGGAGGATCGAGTGTAGTGGGCGAGTCTATCAAAACCCATGTCGTTGTTCCTCCTCCCTTTCTCACCTCCCGGCGACCACCATCAGGCAAGGGGATCCATCAAACGTTTGATTCAAACCCGAGCGGGTTTTGGGATCCGGAGAAAATGGATTTTTCATTTCTGACGACGGAGGCGCAGATCTTGGGTCTGAGCCTGGATTGCAGAGAGAGATCTGGGCAGCTGCGACAACGCAGCCTCGGCTGCCTTTCCGACGACGGAGCCACGACGATTGTTTCGATAATATCGAATATATCGCGATATTTTGACGATAATTAGGGGATACTTGGGAAAATATCGGTCTCTCTGAAAAACGATAATATCGGCGATATTTCGCCGATATTATCGATATTTTAATCCTTGGTTCCAGCTAACTTTCGAGAAAGAAGATGGTGGTGATCTAATTGGCTTAAACCCACATGGACTAGCGTGCAGGTCCAAGAATTTGGGATTTTCCAGTGTCTAATAATACAATGAATATATAAAGGCCTTGTTTTTGCTTTCTTTATGTTTTAGTCTAAGATTGATGAGAGATATTTCCATTCATTAGGTGTACAACTTGCCAGTATAGATTTGCAGTAAGCACATGTTTGGGTATAATCAGTTGGCTTAAGAGAATGTTAAACTACTGCATTTAGATCGGATTACAGTAGACTACGAATTGTTCAGACGTCCCTGTGTGCGTGCGAATTGTTGACCGTGAATACATATGAGATCACTTGTTAGGAGATTCATATATACAAACAACATATAATCGCTTATATATGTGTGGACAATTTTTCGTAATGCTCACCTGAAAAAAATTACATAATGTATCTCTTCCATAGAAGTCATCATATGAAATTTACAAATGTTTAGCCCTTCCCCCCCCCCCCCCCCCCCCACATCTTCTTTAATTAAGACTTTCTAATATAAGAGGTATTTTAAGGGATACTGTAAAACAATCAACACTCTATTTTAAAGACCATGTTAAAAAAATCCACCTTCAAGAGATGTTGTAAAAGAGTTTTTATTATAGCCAAATGTACAAGCACTCTTTAAATTTAGAGTGCAACTATTCACTTGCTAAATATTAAAAAAAAATAATAGAGAGAGTTGTTGGAGATGAAAAGTTAAATTGAGTAACTAAAATAGTTTTTAACACTGTTCATTGCTAATTTAACACAAATTTAGAGTTTCTGCTTAAATCTTGATTTAACTAAATCTTCATATAGTTAGTGACATCAATTGATAAAATTTGAAGTAACAAATGTTGAGAGCGTAGGCCCTTGAGCAAGGAGAAAAAGAACATAAAGGTTGTTTTAGAAAATGAGTGTTGGGTTTGAATTGTTAATAATAAAACATTTAAAATTTGTTAAAATAGATTGTTATTGGAGATGAAAAGTTAAACCGAGCAGTTAAAATAGTGTGTTGACACTATTCACTTGCTAATTAAACATAATTTTAGAGTTTCTCTTGGAAATGCTTAAATCTTCATATGGTTAGTGACATCATTTGACCAAATTTGAAGTAACAAATGTTGAAAGCAAATAGTTCCAAGGCGGAATTCTGCAAGTAAATTCAAAAATCAATAACCACTATTGCACCAACCAATTCTATAAAAACCCACAAAATGTAGGTCACCTCTTTGGGTCACAAACCCAATTATCCCTACAAACAATGACAAATATTCTACACACAACAACTTCTAATTGGGAACTTTAAAGAGGGATGATCAAGTTGGGGAAAATGGGAGCAACTAGAATAAATTTTAGGGTTATATGCCAATATACTTCTCCTTTGTGAATTATAGTTTGACACATGTACAAACATATCTTGTTAAAAAATTACAAAATATTTTAACAATGTGTTAAAAAAATTAATTGATCAGTAAAGAAGAAAAAATTAATTAATCAGTAAAGAAGAATGACAATAGGCCGAAAAAAGTGAGTGTGATACCAACATATTGAATTCATATAGGAATTAAACACTTACAATGGGTTGAAAAATTTGAGTGTGATACAAATACATTGAACTCGTGTAATACCAGTATATTAAACTCATATAGGAATTATACTCTTACAATGAGCAGGAAAATTTGAGTGTGTCATGAGTTCAATTTATTAAACTCATGATGTGATATATGAAAATGATGACTATGATATCAATATATTGAACTCATACTAGTGTTGCAGTAGTGTTATATGTATCAAACTCATGTTGCCTTGTTCCTATATATAAGGCCATCTCCAACCAAAAAGGTTAAACATAGCCCGTCCAAAATTATAGTCCTGCAAAAAATTATTTTTAAATGAACAATATCAGGCCATACTCATATATCATCTTCAACCGAAGGGGCTAAACTTAGCCCCCTCAACAATTTGTTAGTTTTAAGTTTATACTTTAAATTTATTAGTTAATTTAATCAAATTACTGTTGAATATTTTCAAATCTAGCCATTAAATTTGAATAAATTATTATAAATGAGGAGATGGGCTCCAAAAAAATGGCTGAGAGGAGGCTACCTTTGACCAACATGATGCCTCCTTGGCCAAATAATGGCATGGTAGACTCTATAAAATTATAGCCTAGTCATGGGTTAGAGATGAATTTTTGAGTAAATCAAGCCATTTTTTAGCTTTTAAACCTTACTTTAGTATCAAATTTACTACTGTGGAATGCCTAAAAAAAAAAAAAAAAAAGGAGCGTTTTGCATATTTTTCGACTTTTTATTTGTTTTACAAGGAATGTATTAGGCACCAACACCATGTGCCTCCTCACATCACTCCTTTTCACGTGGGGCAACTTTGCCACCACACACATACCCACTTTGTCCACCTTTTCATCATCTTCCAAATTTTGTTTTTCCCTTCCTGTCCCAATTCTCTTCACAGTTTTACAACTAAATATTCCGCTTCACTAATCACTGTGCTAATGACTCGTTGTACTTCCCTACTTAGGTGAACAACTCCATCAAAATCATAAATTACCAAATCAACTGGTTGGTAAAAATTGACAAAACTAGGACTTTGTTTGACACTTTTGTCAAACATCACATTAATTTGGTTTCTTCCTTTCTCACATATCTTAATATTCAAGTTTGCGAATGTACCTCATTGAATTAGCCTAGTTATACGACATGTTTTTGACTTGTCATCAGATTATTTCTTATTTTCATATCCTCTAATTATCATGCTAAGATAATAAATATAAGAGTAAACTCTAAATTATCTGGATGAATTCGTACCCTCTCCTTTTCTTGATGATGTTTTTTTGTTTTTTTTTTTCGTACTCTCTCATTTACACGATGATGCTTTTTTTTTTGTTCAACGTATAAACTTTTCAATAGCCGCAAATAGTTTGAAGTTTTAGGTTTATCTCCCTCCCTTTTATCACTTGCCATGTTTCAAGGCTATAACCATGTTTCTAAGAAATTTGACTTAGGTCAATAAATTGATTGAAATTTCGTTTTCTAACATAGGTTGTTAAAAGAATCACTTAGTATTACAGTCTAATGATATTTTTCTTTACTAGTATATGAGATATCTTAGGTTTGAATTTTGTAGGTGGTGAGTTTGATACTAATTTATCCTCCCACCCTTTAATGTAGATATATCGTTGGATATAGAAAAACAAAATATTTCTAAGGTTAGTACACCCTATTAAAAAATTTCTTCATTGACCTCTACTTAAAAACAAAAAATATATCTTATACATTCATGTTTAACAAAAATTCACTATGTTTACAAATGGGTCTACTACACCATAAACTTAACTGGATAATACTTAGATACTCACTCTCTGATTTAGCCCAATCAAAAATTGTCACTTGTTTCTTGTTTTTTAAAGCCAAAAAAAAGGACCCAAGTATTATCCAGTGACAAATACTTGAGTGGGCCCATCAGATTTAATTGAGTGGAGCATAGCTTTGGTCATTAACGAGAAATTTTTCAGTATGTCAGAAACAAAATTTGATATATCAAGTGTTATAATACAATTAGTTGAATTTTTTTTTTAAGTTTTTAATCAATTGTATTATAACACGTAGTCTACTATGTATCCGGTTACAAAATCTCTTGTCATTAACAAGAAAACCCACTCTTAGTTTAAATGCGCACACACTAATTAAACCCTAATTTCCAAAACCGACACTAACTAAAGCGGTTAGTAAAAAACAAGGAAGGGCCTATCAGTAATATCTAGTAACGATAGGGGCAATAGTTCAAACCTGGTTTCCGTTTCGAAAATTTTGAAATGATCAGTGAGGTGAGGTGAGGTGAGCCCTCTTTGTCGTTTCATAACGGTCGGGAAATTACCATCTCACAAACGATTTTATTTTAGTTGACGGCGTTAAGGGGGCGCGTCATTGCCGTCCTCAAATATTCCAAACGCCGCCGCAACGTCTCTTGAAAATTAGTCTAATTTAAAATTTTAATTAAGATATTATTATTTTATTTTATTTTTGAGCTCTCAAAACACAGTCCCTACTCTCTCTCTCGCTTGTTTCTCACACCTCTCTCTCTCTCTCTCTCTCTCTCTCTCTCTCCATAAATTACAATTCACAAAGAGATACAGATTCACTCTCTCTCTCTCTCTCTCTCTCTAAATTCTACGACTACGACTTTCTCTCTCTAGAGACCGCCATCGCCATTGGTATAAGGATCTCCCTGTGCTTGCAGGCCGGCCGGCAGTTCGTTTTCACTGTAAGTTTCTTCCTCTTCTTCATTAATTCTGCTTTTTTGGTTGTGCTTTTTGATTTCTTCGCTTTGAATCGCGCACATTTCGATTTCGATCGTTCGTTTTCGATCCTTTTCCAATTCAAATCTGCGTATCTGGATGAATTCGGAATTGCATTGCTTGAATTTGTTTGTGCGACCGATCGTTGACTCAAAGATTGGAAATTCAAATTATGCACTAATCTTGAATGATTGTATGTGTGTGTGTACACCGGTACTGATGAGTGAAGGTTCTTCAGATTAAGAGAGCAACAAAGCTATGGATTCCTCGCAGTCCCAACAGAGAAGAGGAGGATTGGTATCACTATCACCGTCACAGACGCCAAGGTCGAGCGACAAGTCGGTGCGAGATCTGCGATCCGGGGATTCGAATTCGACAAACAGGCATGAGAAGGAAAAGGGTGTCAATGTGCAGGTCCTTGTGCGTTGCAGGTGAGTCGGATTCTGAGTAGAGTTCAGTGAGATGTTGTCTGAGTGAGTTACTTACTCGATTGATTTGGTTTGCAGGCCATTGAGTGAAGACGAAGAGAGGGTGCATACGCCCGTCGTGATTTCTTGCAATGAGGGTAGAAGGGAAGTTGCTGCAATTCAGAATATAGCTAACAAGCAGATTGATAGAACCTTTGCGTTTGACAAGGTTCGTGGCTTGGAATATTGGAACTTAAATTCTTGTGTTTCATCTTGTTCTACTTTAAAAGTTGCACTAGGGTCTTATAAGATGAACGGAATTAGTGGGGTTTGATCAATTTTTGTTCACAAAGTTTTGAAATTAAATAAAGATTTATACTGCATTTTAGTGAAGTGTAGTTGAAATAAGTTCCTTGATGTTATGCTACTTGTAATATTCTTTCTTTGTACTGGGAAGTGATCAGAAAGTTGGATAATGTTGTTTAGGTCTTTGGTCCAGCATCCCAACAGAAGGAACTGTATGACCAGGCTGTCTCTCCTATCGTAAATGAAGTGCTTGAGGGATATAACTGCACTATCTTTGCCTATGGTCAGACAGGGACGGGGAAAACATACACAATGGAGGGAGGAGCAAGAAAGAAGGTTTGTTTGTGACTTTAGAATAGACGGCACTCTGTATGTTACGTTATAATATGCTGTTTCCTAAATAGATTTCTGACTGAATTTTGTGATTTTGTAGAATGGGGAATTTCCTAGTGATGCGGGTGTTATCCCAAGAGCCGTTAAACAAATTTTTGACATATTAGAAGCTCAGGTTGCTGAGTATAGCATGAAAGTCACATTTTTAGAGCTGTACAATGAGGAGATAAGTGATCTTTTGGCTCCTGATGAGAACACGAAATTTGTAGATGACAAATCAAAGAAACCCATAGCTCTCATGGAAGATGGAAAAGGTGGTGTTTTTGTAAGAGGCTTAGAAGAAGAGATAGTGTGCACAGCAAATGAAATTTACAAAATCTTGGAGAAGGGATCTGCAAAAAGGCGAACAGCTGAGACTCTTCTCAACAAGCAAAGCAGCCGTTCACACTCAATATTTTCCATCACAATCCATATTAAGGAATGCACTCCAGAGGGTGAAGAAATGATTAAATGTGGGAAGCTGAATCTTGTCGACCTTGCTGGTTCTGAGAACATTTCGCGCTCTGGTGCAAGAGAGGTAAGGCACAGATTTAATTGTCTAGTCAATATAATGATGTATAGCACATGCATATGGTGGCTTATTTGGAATGTTATTTTACTAACAAGATCTTATTTCCATATATATTCATGGAAGTTTGTGTTTTGAGCTTTTGTAATCCTTACAGTGCATTAAGAGTCCATATCAACAACAAAAAAAAAAAAAGAGTAAATCTTTAATGCATTATAGTAGGAACTTTCACCATGTGTATCTGATTGAAAAGAAACTTTCACTTGCAGGGAAGAGCAAGAGAAGCTGGGGAGATAAATAAGAGCTTGCTTACTCTTGGTCGTGTCATTAATGCTCTAGTTGAGCACTCTGGTCATGTTCCATATAGGTATTACTACTTAACGTCCCGTACTGTTCTTGACTATATTTGCAAACCCTAGAAAGTAAATTGAATTACAATTGAATTGTTTGGAATTATCAGGGATAGTAAACTAACAAGATTGCTGAGAGACTCCTTAGGAGGGAAAACAAAGACATGCATAATTGCTACCGTATCACCCTCCATCCATTGTTTGGAAGAAACACTCAACACCTTAGACTATGCACACCGTGCCAAAAATATAAAGAACAAACCAGAGGTCAGAAGTTTGCTCCATCCCTGTTCTCACAAATTATATAGTTGAATTGTCTTCATTCTGACCCTTGTTATGCTTTGTTGTTGCTTATTGTTTCAGGTCAATCAAAAAATGATGAAGTCTGCTTTGATTAAGGATTTGTATTCTGAGATTGATCGGCTCAAGCAAGGTTGTTAACCGATTCCTGCGTTTATGTGCTCTCTATATCTCTCTCCAGAGATTTTTTTTGTTTGACAGGTTATTTAATGATTCTTTATAGTTACTTTGCTGCAAGCTAAATTGTATGACATGTTTCTTATGTTCATTCAGAGGTATATGCTGCCAGAGAGAAGAATGGAATCTATATACCACGTGATCGTTATCTTAGTGAAGAAGCAGAGAAGAAGGTCTTATTCTTGTCATTTAACTGAATTATGGACTGCTTTTCCTACGTTCACAGTTGACTGGTTACTAACTTCATTAACTCTTTATTTACTGTAGGCAATGGCTGAAAAGATAGAGCGGATGGAACTTGATTCTGATTCCAAAGACAAGGTATCTCCATCAAGATTTCATTCCTTTCTTTTTGAATAATGTGACTACAGGGTGGGAACTAATATAAACGTTACGTTGGCCTAAGAGCAGCAATTGCAGGAGCTTCAGGAACTTTACAGTTCTCAGCAACTTTTGGCTGTAGAATTGAGTGATAAACTTGAAAAAACTGAGGTAATACATTTGTAATATCAACTTACAGAGTCTCCTTTTGTTCTTTCTGCTCTCGTTCTGAGATAATCAAACACTTTATACTTCAGAAAAAGCTTGAGGAAACTGGACATGCGCTGTATGATCTTGAGGACAAGCATCGACAAGCAAATGCGACCATCAAAGAGAAGGAATTTCTGATAGTGAATCTCCTCAAATCGGGTGAGCAAAGTTGTCTGCTAAAACAAATTGTCGTGTCACCATCCGCATTTTCAGACCATAGATTATCTCCATTTCATCTTACTTTAAAGTTATACAGTCGACATTCGGGATTATTCTACACTAGTTCATGTTAAATTTTATGCATCTATTAAATTTCATTCTGGAAGGTTCTTTTAAATGCATTTTTTCTTACTATTATTCAATTGTTAACTTTCAGAGAAATCACTCGTCGGGCGTGCATTTGAGCTAAGAGCAGAGCTAGAGAATGCTGCATCAGATGTGTCCAGTTTATTTGCCAAAATTGGTTTGTATTATTATTTTGTATT
Organism: Malus fusca; assembly: GCA_035220775.1. NCBI lineage: Eukaryota > Viridiplantae > Streptophyta > Magnoliopsida > Rosales > Rosaceae > Malus > Malus fusca. Next base: position 9,310,305 of record CM069069.1, read on the forward strand.
TTCTTCTTTGATCTCCCTCAAAACTTCGGGTTATTTATTTTCTGACCATGGATGATTTTGTAGAGCGCAAGGACAAAATTGAAGATGGAAACCGGATACTAGTCCAGAAATTTCAGTCCCAATTAACTCAGCAGCTTGAAGTCTTGCATAAGATTGTGGCAGTTGCAGTGACACAACAGGAGCAGCAATTAAAAGATATGGAAGAGGACATGCAGTCCTTTGTATCAACGAAGGCGGAGGTAAGGTCTAGACAAGAAGATGATTGTCTTTGCATGCATTCCTGAGATTGAATTGTCAGTCTATTAGAACTTCATTATTTGGCTTTATTTTGAAGGCTACTGAAGAACTACGAGGGAGATTAGGAAAGCTTAAAAACATGTATGGTTCTGGTATTAAAGCTCTAGATGGTATAGCTGGGGATCTTGAAGGAAATTCGCAATCAACGTTTTCTCATCTAAACTCTGAAGTTTCTACCCATTCTTCTGCTCTGGAAGATGTAAGCATTAGTTCACTATATATTTTTTCTTCAGATTTCTTTTTTTTTCTGTATTTGACTTTCTCCAAATGATTCAGCTCTTCAAAGGAATTGCTTCAGAAGCTGATGCATTACTCAATGATCTTCAAGGTAATCTTCACAACCAAGAGGAAAAGCTAAATGCATTTGCACAACAACAGCGTGAGGTACGTAAGATATTGTTGGTTTCATGGATGCTTTATTTCCTTTACAGTAAAATTCAATCATCATTTTGGCTTAAAAATTCTGTGATTTGTACAGGCTCATGCCAGAGCTGTCGAAACTGCACGTTCAGTTTCTAAAGTAACTGTGGACTTTTTCAAAACTCTAGACTTGCATGCATCCAATCTGACCCAAATTGTGGAAGAAGCACAAACTGTCAACGACAAGAAATTGTCTGAACTTGAAGAGAAGTTTGAGGTGGTTGCAGTGCACTTATTAAACTGAATGAGCCGTAGAACAACCTCATTCGTCTAATTAAACGCTTGTTTTTTTTTTTTTAATCTCTATGTAGGAGTGTGCTGCTAATGAAGAAAGGCAGTTACTAAAGAAAGTGGCAGAGCTGCTGGCAAGTTCAAATGCCAGGAAGAAAAAACTGGTATGATTTGTTCATAGGCTGCTACCATTTCCTTATGCCTTGTTCTTGAGGTTTTATGTTAGAATTCAGCAACGACTTTTTATTTAGGTTTTTTTTAATAACAATCTTTATGTATTTTTAGGTACAAACTGCTGTAAATGATCTTCGAGAGAGTGCAACAAGCAGAACCAACAAAATACAGCAAGAAATGTCAACCATGCAAGATTCAACTTCGTCTATCAAAACCAAATGGACACTTCACATGGAAAAAACAGAATCCCATTACCTTGAAGACACAACGGCTGTGGAATGTGGAAAGACAGACATGGAGGAGGTTCTACAGAATTGGTACATATATTCTGGGGTCTCTGGATATAGGAATTTATACCGATTTTGGCATGATTCTGCTACTTGAATTTTTCTAGCCCATTACTTACACCGAACAAAAATGTGCAGTTTGAAGCAGGCATCAGTGGGTGCAGAACAGTGGAAGAAAGCTCAGGAGTCCTTGCTCAATCTAGAAAAGAGAAATGTTGCTTCTGTGGACTCTATTGTTAGGTATGCTTTTAATACTTAAAGCGCATTCCTTATATAAGAGAAATACTGTGGTTCTCAATTGAAAGTTTATTCATTTATTTTCTCTTCAACTAGGAGGGGAACGGAAGTGAATCAAACCTTACGTGATAGGTTCTCCTCGTCTGTGTCAGCTGCACTAGAAGATGTAGACATCGCAGACAAGAATCTCCTTTCCTCCATAGATCGTCAGTATCCAATTTCACTTTTTGAGTTGACATTTGTCTTTGTAGTTATATGTTGGACTACAGTTACTGAAACAAATATTTGCAGATTCATTACAACTTGACCACGAGGCGTGTGGAAATCTAAATTCAATGATTGTTCCATGTTGCGGGGATCTGAGGGAACTAAAGGGAGGTCACTACCACAATATTGTTGAAATCACCGAAAATGCAGGAAAATTTCTTCTGGATGAATACGTGGTAAGATTGTTAAGAGTGCAATAATTGTTCTGAAAATCTCTTCTGGATGAATACGTGCAATAACTGTTTTGCTCAATGAAATTTTCTGAAAAACTAATTCTAAGTAGAGTTACGTTTTTAATAATACTGTGTTTAACGATATTTTCAACCTCTGCAACAAGCAGGTGGACGAACCATCTTGTTCCACGCCAAGAAAGAGGTCATTCAATCTTCCAAGCGTTGCATCAATTGAAGAACTCAGGACTCCAGCTTTTGAGGAGTTGTTGAGGCTATTCTGGGATGAAAGATCGGCGAAACAGCAAGCCAATGGAGACCTAAAACACATCGCAGGGGCGTACGAGGCTGCTCAATCCATTAGAGACTCCAGAGTTCCTCTCACTGCTATTAACTAAAGAGAGGGGGACGCGAACATTTAGTGGTCAGAAAAACACGTGTGTACATAACGTATATGGCATATATATGTACTATTTAGTCACTGTGCTATGCAACTCTTATTCGTTGATTGTTTCTTGTGGATGAAGAATTCGATCTAGTACGTAGGGTTCTTGGGGAACTTCAAAATTCGAGTTCGTTGAATTTCCCGCTTCTGTAACAAACTGCCATTGGATTTTTGATGAGGAGTTGATTGTTTTTTGAGTGTTAGGAAGCTGCTTCTTTGCAAACCATAATTCATGTCAAACATAAATAGATATTAACGGAGGAGTATTGAGGATTCTATTGGCTTCCAAAACGACCGTCGGTAAGTTATCCACCGCATTGTGTTCGTCCCTTCGTCCTATTGAGAGAGATGTTTTTGTTTAACCCTAGGACCGCATGAGGTAAGAATTTTGAATCCGTTATAGTTGACTTAGCTTTCCGTTTAGTTGTATTAGATAGTAGGGTAAATTACAAAAAACTATCTCAACTATTGGTGTATGATTTAGCTTTCCGTTTAGTTGTATTAGATAGTAGGGTAAATTACAAAAAACTACCTCAACTATTGGTGTAACGACACTTTCATACCTCATCTTTTAAAATTGACAATGTCATACCTCTTGTGCCAATGTTATACCTTCCGTTAGTTTGACGTGAATTTCTTAGTTAAATGCTGACGTGATTTGATCCGGTGCCCATTTTCTATTAAAAAAATTATTAAAAACTAAAAAAAAATAATTTAATATTTTTTAAATATTAAAATAATAAAGAAAATTTAAAATAAAAAAATAAACCAACACTCAGTTCATCTCCTTCCCCCTTCTCTCTCTTCTCCCCATCTTCATCTTCTTCCCCCCTTCCTGCAACTGCAACCCAGAAAAAAGAAGAGAGAAAAAAAACCAATTTGTCTTCCCCGCTCCCACCCACCCCCCCCCCCCCCCCCCGCACCCCTTCTTCTCCCCGCACCCAACCTCCCCACCTTCACACCCACCCTCTGCACCCAACCTCGCAACCACTACCTGCAACCCAAAAAAAAAAAAAAACCAGAAAAAACCCAGATCCCGTTGAGGTGGAATTGGGAAACCTTCACCAGGCCGATTCTGAAGGTTGAGAACCTGGGCGCGGAGAAAATGGGGGTAATGTGTGTGGAGGGAAGAGGGTGGGTGCCAGGGGGGACTGACGAACTGGGTTTCCTTTTTGTTTTCTTCCTTATCTATCTTCTTTTTCTTCTGCAAGTTGGGTGAGGGGGGGGGGGGACGGACAAATTGGGTTTCCTTTTTTTTTTTCTTCCTTATCTATCTTTTTTTTCTTCTGCAAGTTGGGTGAGGGGGGGGGGACGGACAAATTGGGTTTCCTTTTTTTTTTCTTCCTTATCTATCTTCTTTTTCTTCTGCAAGTTGGGTGAGGGGGGGGGGGACGGACAAATTGGGTTTCCTTTTTTTTTCTTCTTTTTCTTCTGTTTTCTTCCTCCTTCTTTCTGGGTTTATTGGGGTGGGGGGTGAACTGGCAAGCATTTCATGAGTCAATGCCATAAATAACTTGGTGTTTGCTGTGGCGGTGCAATAAGGGCTTCTGTAACAGATTTTGTCCAAGTCTCCCTGCCAGATTCTGGGAATGAAGAACTGAGAATCACAGAGGTGAAATAGGGTTTAAAACCCTTGAATTTACCCTTGAATTTCCAATCAAATTCGACATGCAAGGAATAAGAATTATACCTGGGGTTTAATGGAAGTCAATTCGAGTCCACAGAACTTCGAATTCGTCGAGCTTAAACTTGATTTTCGCCGAAGCCTCTCGTTGGGAAACTGGTAAAGGAAGAACATGGAATTACTTGGGTTTGTGGTGGGGGGATGGGGGCGAACTGGGTTGGGTTGGGGTTTTTTTTATTTTTTTCTTCCTCTTCTTCCTCTTCTTCTTCCTCCTTCTTTTTGGGTTTGTTGGGGGGGGGGGGAACTGGGTTGGGTTGGGTTTTTTTCTTCTTCTTCTTCCTTCTTTCTGGGTTGCAGGAAGATGGGGAGGGACGAACTGACCTGAGGTTTTTTTTTTGTTTTTTTATTTACTTTTCTTTATTATTTGAATATTTAAAAAATATTATGTAATTTTTTTTTAGTTTTTAATAATATTTTAATAGAAAGTGGGCTCCGAATCAAGCCACGTCAGCATTTAACTGAAAAATTCATGGCCAAGTAACAGGTATAACATTGGCATAAATTCGTAAGATGAGGTATGACATTGTCAATTTTAAAAGATGAGGTATGAAAGTGTCGTGACACCAATAGTTGAGGTAGTTTTTTTTGTCATTTACCCTAGATAGTATTACAACACAATTAATAAATCAAAGAGAATAAATTATCTCTACATTTGCATTACCTTAATTTAAGGGTGGTCTTATGCACACCCGTTTTTATTTCTCACACACTTCTCTCAATTTTCGGTCGTCCTATTTGATGAATTAAAGAAGATCAATGACAAAAAATTAACAAAGGTGTGTAGGAGTTAAAGAAGGGTGTGTGAATCAAGAAACCGACCAAACCAGACTAACACTGAACCTATCAAATCAAATTTTCAGTAATTTCATAAAACCGACAATCAAACCATTGAACTGTTTGCTATTTGAAGTAAGAAACAACAATTCAACCGAACCAAATATGAAAATTATTTTGGTGATGTTATGTGTTGGAAAATATTAGTATTTAGGTTTATTTTAGTATTTGAGTTTTGCTTGTTAGTTTAGGATTTGGGCCTAGCCCATTCGAGTTAGGGTTTCTTAGGTTTAGTTCTCTATAAATATTGCTTGTAATTTAATTTGAGAATAAGTCATTCACAATGTAGTCTCTTAGGGTTTTGTAGCCGTTTCGGCATTCTAGTTAGTTTAATAATATTTCTATTATTCTTGTTAGTTTTGTTTGTTGCGCACTCTGATATTCAATAAGCATTTCCCAGTAGCAATAGGAAAAAGACATTTGTTATGTAAACAATTAGCATGTTGAATGCAGTTGTGATGTTAAAACATGTTTGTGCAACAAAAGGGTATCCCATACAAGGTATAACATAAAACAAGTTGAATAACTTTGAATTCATTTAATGTGAGTGAAACTTTCATACTAGAATATGTGATATCATGCTTCAAATGAGTGGACTTCATTAGATCATTGTTTGACTCTTGATAACAAGATTAGTCCACCCTTGTACATATATGTGTGTGTGTGATGGTATAAAATAACAGAGGTTCTTCAAGTTAATGAACGAAAAAAGGTGATGAATGATGATATTCTTGTGTGGTTGAGTCCGTACTAAGTGTATGGATTCTAACAAACAACAATTAAAACATGAAATCTAATATGAACATTTAATTAAATGTTTATTAATATTTGTGGTGCGGTTTTCAAAAGCCAAAACCGAAACCAAACCGTTTTCTATGTTGCGGTTCGGTTTCAAAACCGCAAAACCAAATTGTTCGGTGCGGTTCGATTTGGTTCGTATTTCGGTTCTAAGTGCCCACCCCTAATCGGAAGTTAGCATAACAAAGCTTGCATCCACATCTACTTTGGCAAACTCATGTCGTGTACCGCCATGAGTTTGACGGGGGGGGGGGGGGTGTTGGAAAATATTAGTATTTAGGTTTATTTTAGTATTGGGTTTTTGCTTGTTAGTTTAGGATTTGTATCTAACCCATTCGAGTTAGGATTTCTTAGGTTTAGTTCTCTATAAATATTGCTTGTAATTTAGTTTGAGAATAAGTCATTCACAATGTAGTCTCTTAGGGTTTTGTAGCCGTTTCGACATTTTAGTTAGTTTAATAATATTTCTATTATTCTTGTTAGTCTTGTTCGTTGCGCACTCTGATATTCAACTTTATGTTTTTGGGAGATCGATCGGGTTGCTGAACTGATCCCACCCATATCCAACTTGTAAACGGATTGTATCAACCTAAGTCCGTATCCAAATTCATTTATAATCAGATCATTGGATACAAATGATATTTGACTTCCATATTCAATAATTTTTATTGGTCAATACGCAATGAACAAAAATCTATATTTTTTTATATAAACAATATATTTATACACTAGGAGTAAGGAAATAAATTGATATCGAATTCATTATTCCTGATATTTCAACTAAGACCTCTCAGTTAGAAAACGAAATATCACCAGATCATAGTATTAAGCGGTGAAGAAAAATCAATTTTGATTAAAAGAGGTTTTAGGAAGGTTATTGTTGCATTTGGCAAAATTGATTAAAAACCGTGACTAACAATTTCTTGTAAAAAATGAGATTGTTACGTGCTCTCACTCAACAAATATTTTAGTAATGTTTTACTTATGATGTAACATTACAGAGACAAATGCCGAAAACCTATATAGATCTCAGAGACTATGACCACATTCCATTTAGTCATTTCTCGAATGTTATGTTATCAAATAAATCAGAACTAAACCATCTTAAATATTGTTTTTCGTGGTATAAATGTTTCTTTTCTTTTTGTCAAAGAAAACAACTCATCAAGATCCTTGCAATTAACTCTAAACCAGAGGTATAAAAAACCAAACATGGAATTGGCCATTTTTGCTCACTTAATGTACACCGCTATCAACTATCAACTACATTTTTTTGCTTCTTCTTCAAGATCTAAATATATAAAGACAAAAATTTTATTTATGGAAAGGCAGAATTATATCGATATATATATATATATCCACCCCACCCGTACCAACTCATGAGCCTCGAACAAGACTAAATTTCTAACCTACATTTTCCTGATAGAATCAATACTATATGCAAAAATACTGCACCTTCAATCTCCTTGACCGGGAACAACACTGCGATCTGATGGGAAGGTGGATGGAGTGCTATGCCTGCAAAACATATCAATGTTCTTCGTCAGAAACCCACATGATGGATGGGAAAGTAGTTGATTAAACGTAACAAGTTACTTCTCCTTGTCACAACTATACTATATCTGACATTTCTTCGTGTAAACGGATACATAACGTTGGTTCTATCAACTACAGCTTTCATGAATCATATTAATAGCATGAATAAAATTTCGATTCAAAAGAGTAACTTGCCAACTAACACAAAGAAGACAATATCATTTGGGATAATGCAAAATGCCACTGAAAACTACCTGAATTTAACCTCACAATAAGCTTGCACTCAAGAGCCCAACTGTCCTTTCTCTCCCAAACGTTTCATCATCAAAATCTTCATTTGTGGAATTTTCCTGACACAGCAATTTGTTTTCGCACATTGGATTTAAGCCATGACCCTCCCAAAGCATTGGATTGCCTTGGCGCATTTCATCTTGTTCAGACCCGTTATTGGTATCAGTATTATCCTCCACATCTTGTTGCATATCATCCAAACATGATGGCTCGACATTGAGATCGGAGCACATATCATATCCGGTTTGTTCCTCAGTCCCATGATAAGCCACAGTCACTGCTCCTTGGTCAGGTAGATCACCAGCATCCTTTTTCTGCCTCTTCCATTTCTTTGTAGATGAAGTACCGTCATCCTCAAAATCTTCTTCTTCTCTTTCTCTATGTAAATAGACCCATAATTTCCTTTCCCCATCAAATTGCACACATGGATCACGCTCATAATGCAACCGATCCAGGGCACCACTAACAACTTGATTAACTTGTGCATCAGACACATCTTCAACAATGTACTGAGAATCTCTTATTAAAGTGCAAACATCTGCTCTGGTGCCAATACTTCCAGGCAACCTTGCAGCTGCATCTCTCACAAGACAAAGAATTGTAACATGCGGTGGTCGATCACGTTTCAGCATAAAGTGATCTCGGGCTTTTGATGTTGGCTTACCACCGCACCTTCTCAATGGGGCAACAATGGATTTTTTACCATCAGCTGCTGTGTAAGAAAAGGCCCTGTCTGGAATTGAATACCTGAGAACCTCCTCCTTACGGAAATAAGCCCTCACTACTTCGGAACTTGGGCTAATGGTGTTAAGACTCTTTTGAGCTCTTAAATCCCTGAACCTTTCTTTCTCATCCAGGTTGAGCTGCATCAACTCCAAGGGCGGTGCCGGAAGAATTCCAATTTGTTGAATGGTATCTTGCCCACATTTGAGCCAATTTGCAAACGAATCCACCAGCTTGACAAGCATTTTGTGCGGAAGACCCCATGCTTCAGGAAATATCACCTCCTCATTGGCGTCGTGATCTGATGAACTCTGAGAAACTGGACCAGTCCATGACCAGCTTTTTGTAGCTTTTTCAAAGGCAACCAGTGTCTTCCAACCTTTTGCTCCTAAAGGTGCTGTTTTTGATGAAAAGATCCTTAGAACTCCTCTCACAAGATCCTGAAGTGGCTCTTGCGTCTCAAGAATACAAGGATCTCCTGGATTCAAGCTAACACGGTTCACAATCTCCTGAACCGTTAGAGAAGGCATATTCATTTCTCCAGCAAGCTCTGAGTTATTGACATCCGGCTTTTCACAAGAAAGAACCCCATTGACAGCACCCTCGTGAGTTTTGTTTGGCTCATTGACAGATTCTCCAACAGTACCTTCTGGGACTGCAGTGATCATTGCCAAGCGAACAGCTGAAAGAAGATGTATAATCGAGAATGAGAAACCAGTATGAACTGTAGGTGTAATTGGAGTAAATGGCTTTTTCTGGGGCCTGGTTTCCGGCTCCATATCCATTGCTCCCATTTCTGTAATTGGTTGCTCAGAAATTTCTACATCTGAACTAACAGTCTCATTCTCTAGCTTCCTCTTTGCCTTTTTTTTAAAGGAACTGGAATCAACAATGAGCTGTTTATGGTTAGACTGGAGGTCGCCACCTTCATCTCCTCTACCAGTATCCGACACATCCTCCTTCCCTTGCCGCTTCTTTGCCATCATGTTGCACCCCAATAATGGGACCTCAATTCTTTCATGGCGATCACTCACATATTCTTCAATGTTCTGATCTTTCTTCCTGATATTACCCCGTCCACCACCATTCCCTAGGAACCGCATTCCAAGTGAATCATCCTCCTCGTCAACAAAATAGCGAGACTCTGGCACAGAATGATCATGGCCAACTTCTCTTTTCTGCTTTCCAGTGTAGACCTTCCATGAGGGTGTGTGCAAACTTTCACCAGCTTCCCCTTGAAATTGGGCATTCTTGCCCAATTTGTAGATTTGTTTCTGTTCATCATAATCATCACCTTCATCATTAAATTTACTCAAGCCCGGGATATAACGCTCTTTGAAAGCTCTAGTCGAAGAGTTATGTAACGGACTATTGTCTCGCATCTTACCCTTTTGTTTTGCCTTGGAAGAATAGTTCTCTCGATTACGCATATGTCCATGTTCAGCAAAACCACCCATCTTACTGGAGTAATTGATCCCATCAAGAGCCTGGAAACTCTCCTTCACCTCTTTCTTCGCATATTTGGTCCTTTTTGCTTCTAGAGTGGGATTCAACAAAGATGGAGAAGTTTCCATAGCACCACTGGGATAAGCCAGCTTCCTCCTCAACAAAGGGTTACTATCCTCATCGTCGTCAAATTGCTCCGATGAGTCTGATTCTGTATCTTCATTTTTTACAAACATTCTATTACCTTTCAATGCTGCCATTTCTGATCCTCCATTTTGCATTCTCTTATCTCTCATCTTCTCTTGCAATGGTTTTGCTCTAAATTCAGAAGATATAAACCTAGCATTCATCTGTGGTGGGGAAGCTCTATATGATTTGTGATTTAGATCAGGAGGCTCCCTCCCTAACTTCCCTTTCTTGCTCCTAGCATTCCAATCATCCGCTCTTAAGGGAGAATCCATAGAAAAAGTATCCCCTTCTGTCCTTTTATGCCAGAATGGTTCTGTACGTTCTGATAAGTCAGCTTGATCTCCTCTAAGCGGTGGCTGTGGAAGTCTGGCTTTCAAGGACTTCATCTGATCCCCAGCTGTGAATTGATGAATATTTTCTGGATACTTGGCCTTTTTACCAAATTCATAGGGAGCTCTCAAGTTAGGAGGCTTTGCTGTTAAAACATTTGCCTCTGACAAAAGGTTTCCACTGCGGTTCCTACCATAGGCATAAACGTCAGCCTTTGAGGAGAGAGGCAGACCCATCAAACTGTCAGTGTTTAATTCATCGCCTCTTAAAAGGTCATGATTCTTTCCCACTTTGAAAACACCAGACCTATCCATACTGCTACCACGAGACACATTTCTATCTCGCTGAATGTCAAATCCATATGTTGCGTCTTCAACATCATCACCACTTATAAATTGATCCCTTATTCTGAGTGCTGCCCCAGCATCATCCCCTACTGCTTTATGCTGCCGAGGAAGAGCGACGGCTGAACTGTATGGTCCTGAATGGTTTGCTAGCTCTTTTGCTGAAGGAGTCTTGGACCCAGCCAACTTCAGTATACCTTTCGGATTCTGCTTCCCATATTTTGCCAATTCCATAGCTGATGACCGCCCTTTTGATGCAAGTTCCACACTTGTATCCACCCCGTATGGAGAATAACGAGCCATTTTCTGTGCAGTTTTCCTGTCCTTGATTTTGTCGCTCCGTAAACCTTCACCCGACTCTCTTTCTGATGAGTCAGCCTCCATATCTTCCATCTTCTCACCCATCAAACTCTTCTGGATTCTCATAATATTCAGCACCCGGAGCCTCTCCTCAATACTATATCCCTTGCAATTAAGCCAAGCATCCCTTATTTGACAGAGATTACTAACCATACTGTTCTGATGCTTCCTCAAAAGATTGTAGTGCTGCCGCTTCTGAAAAAAATTCAAACCCTCCCGGTAAAGAGCAACTCTTGGTTCGCACAAACCTCCCTTCAACATATGGAACAACTGCTTAACAGGGCTCCCAAAATGAAAGTTGCAACCCGTAAAAAGCTCTTTCACGGTAATCATAAAGGTCTCCTGGTCCAAATCAGGCAGATACTTAGTGAGGCCAAACAGCTCCTCCTCACTCAAGCACTCATTCCATACATCCACTGACAATATATCTTCAAGGCTTGGAAGATCATACAGCTCGAAAGGAATGCTACAAGTCTGGTTCCCAACTTGGCAAAACTCCACACCAGTTTCCCCCAATTCCAACAAATCAAAGTCATCAGATCCCGCTCCCGAGTCCGCATCATCAAATTCATCATCGTCATCCGATTCCGCAGCAGAGCTACGCTGTTGTAGCTCATCCTCATCACTAGACATACTCTTCCTACTACTGGGAGAAAACTCCGAATCAAGCCTCGAAACCTTGAAGTTGTTCTTCTCAATTGCCATGAATCCCAGCACAACCCAAACCCAACCCGCCAAAATCAAACAGACTCCACAAATTTCACACCAAGCCACCTCCAAGTCCCCAAATTTCAAACCATCACAGAATCAAAACCCTAATTTAAAACAAAAAAACAAAAAAATCCTCAACATTAGCAACTACCAAACAAACAAAAAATGCACAAATCAAAGCAAGATTCATAACCGACACCAAATTTTACCCTAAATAAAAAAAAAATTAAAAATTAAAGAGACTGAGAATCGAACGAAAGAATACCTGCGGCGAGCTTCAATGGCGAAATTGACCAGCAGAGCACGGAGGTGCGAGAACTCGACGGTTCGTAGAGAGAGAAAGCGAGGAGAGAGAGAGAGAAGAGAGAGATTGCGTTTGGGTGAAAGATGAGAAACCCTAAAAGGCTAATGAGAGAGAGCTAAAAGACGAAGCGGTTAATAATAATTTCGATGGTATTTTGCATGAAAATTATAATCTAGATGTGTGCGTAGGAGAGGTCGCCGTGGGGACGAAGAAGACGATGGTGACGTGGAGAGAGGCGCGCCGTCTGATTTCGCGAGGAGGAAGATGGGAGGGGGCGAAATGACGAAAAGGGGCACCGAAGCGGGAAAGAGGAAAAAGAGGGCGTATGCGTGTGGCAGCGCCGAGGTAGAGAAGAAAGCAACAGCACAGAACAGTCGAACACAGAGAGACAAGGCCGAGTTGACTCGGCGAGTTCCGAGTCATGATCTTCTTCTTTTTTTTATCCTGCCTATTGCTTTTTTGGGGGCTGGCCCAACATTTGCAGATATCCTACGGCCGGGCCGGTTTTTATTATATGTGGCCCGCTTCGATCTTACGACGTCGTATGGTTTATTGGTTTTGTTTCTTTCATTTTGGTTTGCGGGTGGATACTTGTCACTCAATTTTTCCTTCATTAAAATTCAGAACTTTAATGAAATGCTCTTAAGATTAAAAAAAAGAGTGAAGCTTTAATTAAAAGTCCTCAAAATTACAAAAATTAATCGAAACACTTAAATAGAAATTTAATAATACAAAACAAAACAAAAAAGAGCGGTTATATTTTTGTAAATGAGTTGAAGTTTAGTGGGAATATCGTAAATAAATTGAAGTTAAAAAACAAAGAGTCAGTTTATGCTCCAAAAAAAATAAAGTCGGTTGCAGTTTCGTAATCGTGTATAAACAATCGGTGCCATCAAAGTTCAGCTTATTTACGAAAATGTCACCGCCTCTTTTTTTTAATTTTCGTTTTTTTTTTGTCTTTATTATTAATAAAAGTTCATTAAGTGGTTTGGATACCCAAAAAAAAAAGTTTGAGGTTTATTCATTAGTTTTCCCGAAATTTTAATCTGAATTTGAAAAATATTACGAATTAGAATATTTTCAAAGAGATTAGATGAAAATTGGAGATTCCAAAAATTCCAAAATTTTTATTTGAATTTATCTTAAATGCAATCTTATTATGATGAATACTTTAGAAATATTCTAATTTTTTTATAATTATTTATACTAAAATGATGTAAATTTATTACTCAATTATCGCAAGTCTGCTAGCAATATCCCAACTTCTAAGTTTCCTCTGTGAAAGAAAGACTGTTGGTGATTTCGATCCTTCTAGTTTGGGTTGTGGGCGTGCCAACTCGCAGCCCAAGACCAAGCGGGTAAAAGAAAAGTTGGTGATTGAGAAAAAATGTATTTGGCCAGAATGATTCTTTCATTGATAGAATACTGAATATACACAATAGCTTTCCTTGTACAATAAGAAGACCTACAACTAGGAATACATCAATGGAAAGTATCAAATACAAATCAATCATATAATTCATTCCTATCTAATTACATTGACTTTCAAACACTCCCTCTCAAGTTGGAGAGTGAATGTCAAGAACTCCCAACTTGCATAACATGGATGAGAAATTTTCCTTGCCTAAGGCCTTTGTAAATATGTCCGCCAGTTGTTGAGAAGAATTGACATATCGAGTAGCTATAGAACCATCTAAAATCTTGTCCCGAATGAAATGACAATCCATCTCTATATGACGTGTTCTCTCATGAAAGACATGATTGGCAGCAATGTGCAATGCTGCTTGGTTATCGCAAAACATAATGGCAGGCCCTGAAATGGGTACATGCAAATCTGTTAACAAACACCGCAACCAAATGAGCTCGCAACATGTCCCAGCCATGACACTATATTCAGCTTCAGTACTAGAGAGCGAAATCGTTTTCTACCTCTTAGTCCTCCAAGAAATCAACGAATTCCCCAAGAATATACAATACCCAGTTGTAGAGCGACGAGTTATCGGACAACCGGCCCAATCCGAATCACAAAAAGCTCTCAAAGTTAACTTATATATCTGACTGAAAATATAAGCCCTGACCTGGTGCGGACTTCAAATATTGCACAATTCGAAGTGCTGCATCCATATGTGGTTGACGCGGTTGATGCATAAAACGGCTGAGCACATGCACGAAGTATGTGATGCCTGGTTTAGTAACGGTAAGATAGATCAAGCGTCCAACCAATCTTCGATACAGAGATGGGTCTTTGAGTAGTTCGCCTTTATCCGAAAGTTTGTTGTCCTCCATTGGAAATCCCACGGGTTTGGCACCCAAAAACCACAATCCTTGATTATTTCAAAGGCATACTTTCTTTGTGAAATATACAGTCCTTTTTTTTTTTTGAACGAGAAACTTCAATACCCAAAAAATATTTCAAATTGCCAAGGTCCTTAATACGAAAGTGGGTATGAAGAAACCTTTTAAGGGCATTAATGGCCTCCAAATTGTTGCTTGTATCATCAACATAAATCAACAAAGCTGTGAAAGATGTATCGTTCTTTTGGGTGAAGAGTGAATAATCTGCTTTGGATTGAGTAAAGCCAGCGGCAAGTATAGCTTCTGTGAAATTTGCAAACCATTGTCGAGAAGCTTGCTTGAGGCCATATAAGGACTTGTTGAGGCGACATACAAGGTTCTCCCCCTGTCGTCGAAGATTAGGAGGATGAGACATGTAAATTTCTTCCTGAAGATCACCATGAAGAAATGCATTATAACATCGAATTGTTAGAGGGACCACCATTGGCCAACGACAAGGGCAAGGAGGCAGCATATAATGATCATTTTGGCAGTGGGAGAGAAAATGTCATGATAATCAATCCCCTCAGCTTGGGTGAATCATTTGGCTACTAAACGAGCTTTGTAACGCTCGATAGAACCGTCAACATTATGCTTGATTTTGTAGACCCATTTACAATCAATTGGACGTTTGCCGGGAGGAAGCGGAGTAAGAGTCCAGGTATTGTTCGAAGAAAGTTCGTCAAGTTCGGAATCCATGGCTTGGCGCCAATTAGGGTCTTGAAGAGCCTCTGCAAAAGATGAAGGTTCTACACTTCGACCAATGTGAGCAACAAAAGAAAGTTGTAATGGTGAATATCTATGATAGGAAATAGAATTACAAATGGGATAATGAGTACCTCTGGTGGAACCGGATGACGAAGGCGACAAAGATTTGAGTGTGGGCAGCATCACCTGCTAGCAAACGTAGTCCCGGAGACGGACATTAGGCTCCTTGTGGTGTGTGGAAAAAACGGGTTGGTTGAGCAGCGAGTAAATGTGCATGTATGGGTTCCGTGAGGGGGTCAGATGGTGAAGGTTGTGGGGATGGGTCGGTAGGTGTTGAAAGAGATGTGGAAGGTGATGTAGTATGAGAAAGAGGGGTGGGATGGGATGAAGTGGGGGGTACATGATCTGGTAGTAAGGTGAAAGAAGATGGTGGGATATCAGGGGTAGTGGTGAAAAATGGAAGGGGTAAAGGTGTTAAGTGAGTCAAATTGGGTAAGTTGGGAGAGGTTGCAGCGGTGGTGGATGGATCAAAAGGAAAAGTGTCTTCAAGGAAAATGACATCCCTATTGGTGAAAATCTTGTGTCTCAAGATCATAGAGTTTATAAGCTTTTTTATCACGAGGATAACCAAGAAAAACGCATCGATAAGCCCAGGGAGAGAACTTAGAGGGAGGGTGGACTGAGGTGGCATAGGCAAAACAACCGAATACACGCATATGGGAATAAGAGGGTGGCTTGTTGTACAATATCTCAAATGGTGATTTTTTTTTTAAAGTAATGGTGTAGGGAGACGGTTGATAAGATATGCAGCGGTGAGAACTCACTCCCCCCAAAACTTAGTCGGTAAATGAGACTGAAAACACAAAGCTCGGGCAGTTTCTAGTAGATGGCGATGCTTTCGTTCTACAACACCATTTTGTTATGGTGTGTAAACACAAGAGTGTTGATAAATGATCCCATATTCAGAGAAGAAATCCCACATGGAATAAAATTCACCCCCATTATCTACTCTAATTTGTTGAATTTGGGTGTGAAATTGAGTTTCAACATAAGCAAAGAAGGTTTTAAGGGCAGTTTGTGTTTCGTGTTTATGTCGCATTAAGAAAACCCATGTAAAATGAGAAAAATCATCAACGATAGTTAAGAAATAATGAGCACCACTAAGGGAGGTAGTCTTATGAGGACCCCAAATGTCACAATGCAAAAGTTCAAAAGACATAGAAGTTGAAATGGAGCTACGACTAAAAGGTTGACGAGTTTGTTTCGCCAACGGACAAACATGGCAACTATGACTTGAATCAAAAGGGAAATTTAAGGTTTTATTTGCTAAATATTGCAAACGCCCAAGAGAATGGTGCCCTAGATGGCGACGCCAAAGATCAACGGAAACAGTGATGTGGTGGCATGAGGGTTGGCTTTGCAGAGAGGAAGTGGAAGCCAACACCACAAGGTAATATAGATTGCCCCGTCGCTTATCAAGACCAATCGTCACCTTCGAAATCAGGTCCTGTAAAATGCACCAAGAGGGAAAAAAAGTCACTGAACAATGTAACCCATCTGTAACTTTTCCAACAGATAACAAATCAACTTGGAAAGAAGGCACGCATAGAACATTTTTCAATTGTAGTAAATCACTTAATTGAATGTTGCCAATCGAAGTAATAGAAGCCTTCTCTCTGCTAGGCAGTGAGACAGGCGGCAAAGAAATATTTTTAATGGAGTTTGTCAATAAACTAGGTGAGCGAGTGATGTTATCCATTGCTCCGCTGTCGATTATCCATTGACCGGGAACAAGCAGTGACAAACCTGATGGTTGAGAGGTGAAAGCGGCAGCATGGGCTTGTGGTCCATCATTCTTAGCTGGTGGGCCATCATTCTTGGAATTCAATACAGAAAAGATGTCTTCATATTGTTTTTCGGACAAGTTGGGCACATCAGCTTGAAGATCCTTGATGGTGGGCATATAAGTAACGTGGTTAGCAGAAGGACCTCCATGAGAAAAGCTGCTACCACCACCACCACTTTGTTTGGAGTTGCGTGTCTTGTTAGGATTGTGACGAGGATGATCCGGTGGGTAACCATTTTTTTGCCAGCAAGTCTCGACCGTGTGATACTTAGCATCGCAATAAGAGCAGTGAAGAGGAGGTCGACTGTTGCTGCTGCTCTACGATGACTGTTGTTGTTGCCTGTTGCTATTGCGATGGCGAACCGACATAGCTGCTGGTTCAGTCAGGTTGCGGGTAGTGCCCAACTCCCGCTGTTTTTCTTCTTGAATGATTGAGGAATACGCTTGTCGGACAGAAGGGAGTGGATTAATCAACAAGATTTGTCCACGAATAGCATTGTAAGACTCATTAAATCCCATGAGGAATTGCATAAGTTTGTTGACTTCGTTTTGTGCTCCACAAGTGCAGGTTATTGAAGAACTATAGGATGCCAACTCATCCCAAAGCCCTTTTAATTTGGTGTAATAAGTAGCCACATATTGTTGTCCTTGGTTGAGAGAGGCAATCTCTCTTTGAAGCTGAAAAATTCGTGGGGCATTGCTATGAGAAAATCGTTCTTGAAGATCTTCCCAAACTTCATACGCTGTCTTCAAGTAAAGAATCGAGTCCAAAATGTCAGATTCAATGGAGTTGATGATCCAAGCAAGAAGCATGTTATTGCATCTCTGCCATGCAGCGTGTTCAACAGGTTTCTTTGTTCAGACGACATTTTCACTTTGCCGTTAATAAAACCAATTTTGTTCTTGGCACTCAAGGAGATTTCCATAGCCCGACACCAAGTGTTGTAGTTGTCCCCATTCAATTTTTTTGAGACTAGAATCAAACCAGGATGGTCTGAAGGATGAAGAAAATAAGGGTCATCAAAATTCTCGCCATCGCCCTTCTTGATAATGATGTTGTCGTTGTCACCCATGGAGAAGGAAGACAACGAAAAAGATGAAGTCTGATGCTTCTGGTTACATCAGAGAGAGCAAGGGTTTGAAACCTGCTCTGATACAACAACCAACAACAACAACAACAAAGTCTTTTCCCACTAAGTGGGGGATTCATTTTCATAAGGATTCGATGTAACCTAGGAGTGCCGGCTGTCGACTACCTGACGCCCTCCCCCTCTTCCTTTATCCGGGCTTGGGACTAGCAATGTAAGATAAACTTACACATGCGGAGTTGAAACCTGCTCTGATACCATGAGAAAAAAATGTATTTGGCCAGAATGATTCTTTCATTGATAGAATACTGAATATATACAATAGCTTTCCTTGTACAATAAGAAGGCCTACAATCTAGGAATACATCAATAGAAAGTATCAAAGACAAATCAATCATATAATTCCTTCCTATCTAATTACATTGACTTTCTAACAGTGATTTTGGTTGCGCTTGATTTGACTTTTTCAATGCGATTGAGATGACTGAGGAATGAACACGTCTCGGTTGAGGGTTCTTCGTATCTTGGGTCAAGGACTTTGATATTTGTGAAAGTGAAGTGGTATGGATTTAGTGATTGACGTGGTGAGATGAGATGTATGGGAAGGTGAATCGCATCAACCTATACGAATCGGTTGAATTGATCAAATTGATAAGTAATTAAATTACAATACTTTTATTGCAAGAAAATAAATTGCAAGAAAGTAAATTGCAAAAAAATAAATTGTGATAAAATAAAAATTACTCTGTGCGTGAAAATACTTTCCTCTATACATTGGAGAAAAACGAGTTACACACAAATTGAGAGTGACTACATATAGAACGAGAAAATAAAGGTAAAAGCACGCAGGGTGTAGAGAAAATAATAATGTATACTGGTTGAGAGCATTGATTCTAAAAGTTTCCCCCTTGATTTCTTTTCAGTGATTATAAATTTCAAAATGTATCCTCTCGATGACAATAATAATGTATGTCTTCAATATGAAAATCCTTAATCAATTTCTTCCTTAGATATCATGGTTGACTTAGGAGATTATGACTCAATTCAAGATGATCATGTCGTGTTGAAAGTGACAAATATGAGTCCAAATAGAGACCAAAAGTGCTGATAACAAAAAATAGAGACCGAACGAAGCTTCTTATTAGATGTTGGAGCCCTTTGTTGTAAACATTCCTAGTTTAAGTATGATTGTGTAAATCCTAGATAAGATTTGATTCTAGTTATCCTTTCCTATTACAACTTGTATTACTTGGAGGAGAAGAAATATCTTCTCTACCTTTACTACTATAAATAAAGGCACAATGTAGGAGGGATAACAACACACATATTCCCCTACAATTCTACAAACACACATCTCTCTTCTTTCTTTCTCTGCCGCCGGCCCTAGTCTCTCTGTCAGATAAAATAGACCACAACACGTTATCAGCACGCTCCTACCGCTGCGCTTAGGAATCTGACGTTGGAGATTTTTTTTTCTGCATCAAACCAGTTCATCCATATCATCACGCAATCAGGTTCTTTCCAAACAACGGCTTTTAACTCGATATTTTGCAAGCCCTGATAGCATGAACATTCACCATGATGCATGACCCAACTTTACGTTTTACGTATTTTAGATTCTACATAAATTGTGTATGCTTCATAATCAAAATTGCTACAATTATGTGAATTTGATATTTACCATGAATTGAATCTTACATATGTACATGCATTGAAACTATTATTTGCATATGCATCAACGTAAATATGTGATTCATTAGAATTATACATGCATATAATATAATTGAATTGAATTTTTTTTTTTTTTTGCGATTGAGGAATTAGGGTTCTAGTCGAACCCGTGCCTTTGCACCATGCAAGGCCGCAAGCCACCAGGCCAGCAGCCTGCGATGGCCCAACCCAAACCGAGAACCCACACCCGCAAGCATGGAACCACACGGTGCGTTTGAAGCACCTTGTCCCGACCTACGGCCTGAAGCCCAGGTCCTTGCCGTCGACTCTTCCGACGCAACACGACCGGCAGTCATGCAAATTGGACACAACCCATCGTTTTCAATAACGATTCCGTGAAATTCCAGAAGAATTCCATGGGTTTTTCATTTGAATTCAGTTGAATTTTTTTTGTTCTCTTTGCCCCGACGTCGAGATTTCATCTCCGTCGATGAGTACTTGGTTCTCCGACGACACATGGTTTGCACAGACCATGGACTGTCGCCTGCACTGGCGCCGTCAATCAAAGACCGGCCTTCTTCCCCGATGGACACACCCAGCTACGGCTGGGATGTTTTGGTCCTGCAACCCGAGCCCTAGTGGGCTCCAGCCTCTCGGCCCGTGTAACACAAGAAAAAAAAAACAATTTTTTTTGCTGGGCTCGCTTGCAGCGGCCCAGCCCGCAAAGAAAACAAACTTTTTTGTTTATTTCCTGGGCTCGCCTGCAGCGGCCCAGACCGGAAAAAAAGAATTTTTTTTGTTTCTTTGGGCCAACCTGAAGTGGCCCGCCCGCGAAAAAAAAAAAAGAAATTTTTTTCTTTTGTTTTTGTTTCATGGGCTTGCCTAAAGCAGCCTTGTTGGAATTTTTTGGGACTGCACACAGCAGCTCATTCCCTTCTCACAGCGTGGGCCTGCAGCCTACACCCGAGGGTTCTCGCCCTATATTTTTAGGCCCCGAGATTTTATTATTTAATATTTTTTTAAATAATATGGTTTTTATATTTTCACCCACACTTGAATTTGGCCCCGAAGACCAAAAATAAATTAATTCAATTATCATTATACAATATTTTTGCATATATTCTTTGCATATTTGTTTGCATATATATTTGTGTTTGCCTGCAGGAATATATGAACCTGAAGTTCATAATTACTTTGAAACCCGAATAAATGAAATTATTTTGAATTGATACTTGTTTTTATAAACTTTTATGCATGTGACCGATTCAAATTAATTTTTCATTCTAGGTATGACTAGTGGGAAAGTTAGTTGTCTGGCAGATAGTGCAACCACGCATACTGTTTTGCGTGAACGCATCTATTTCACTAACTTCGTACCTAAGAATGCACCTCTGACAACCATCTCAGGCCCATCCAACCTGATCGAATGATACGGTAAGACACGTATCATGTTGTCCAATGGTACAATCTTGACCATTGCTGAGGCACTCTATTCTCCACGTTCCGGAAGAACGTTACTAAGTTTCAAGGACATTAGAGATAACAATTACCACGCTGAAACCCACGTAGAAAACGGAGTTGAATTTCTGTGCGTAACTTCCTACGAATATGGCCAGAAGCGTATTCTAGAGAAGATGGAGCGTAACCCGAGTGGTCTGTATACTACGACCATACACCCCATAGAATGCCACTATGTGGCCGGCCCTACCACAGGGACCGCGCACGAAATTACACTTTGGCATGATCGTTTGGGACATCCTGGACGAATAGCGATGCGCCGTATCCTCAAAACTTCACACGGGCATCCACTAACCCGAAGCTTAGGTTCGATCCATGAAATCGCATGTCAAACATGTTCTATGGGAAAGCTTATTACTAAGCCTTCTTATGACAAGATTCGTTCGAATCCTCCCATTTTTCTACAACGGATTCAGGGGGACATTTGTGGACCGATTCAACCTCCTTGCGGACCATTTAGATATTTTATGGTTTTGGTTGACGCTTCTACACGTTGGTCACACGTGTGCTTGTTGTCCACAAGGAACGCTGCATTCTCCAAAATGTTGGCTCAGGTTATCAAGCTCAGGGCTCACCACCCTGATTATCCGATCAAATCTATTCGATTGGATAATGCTGGAGAATTCACATCTAAAACTTTTGATGACTATTGCATGTCGGTTGGGGTTGAAGTTGAACATCATGTACCCCATGTTCACACCCAGAACGGCCTGGCAGAGGCTTTCATTAAGCGTTTACGAATGATTGCTCGATCGTTGGTCATACGTACCAAGTTCCCGATCGCTGCTTGGGGCCATGCAATATTGCACGCAGCAAAGTTGGTCCGCCTGAGGCCTGTTGCGACACAACCATTTAGTGCCCTTCAGTTGGTCACCGGATGCGAACCCGACATATCGCATCTGCTTGTTTTTGGTTGTGCGGTCTATGTGCCGATCTCGCCGCCCTTACGTACAAAAATAGGGCCTCAGCGAAGGATGGGAATCTATGTCGGATATGATTCTCCTTCGATTATTCGTTACTTAGAACCTTTGACAGGCGATCTGTTTACCGCTCGTTTCGTGGATTGTCACTTCTATGAGACAGTCTTCCCGTCGTTAGGGGGAGATAAGAACGTCAACGTTCCTAATGAACGACGCGAATTATCGTGGACGACTCCCACTTTGTCTCATTTAGATCCCCGCACCGCTCAGTCTAAAGCTGAAGTGCAACGCATATTAGATCTCCAGAGCATAGCTCAGAGCATGCCAGATGCTTTCACCGATCTAGCGCGCGTGACACGATCACATATTCCAGCTGCGAATACGCCTGCAAAGATGGATGTACCAAATGTACGACGGACTACCCTCCTGGAAGCCCGGGACGCCAATTCTGGTGATCCACGTACATTAGCGGCTAGCCAATCATCTGCCCCTACAAAAAAGCGTGGCAGACCTCTTGGTTCAAAGGATTCACACCCCCGGAAGAGGAAAACCACGGCACAAGGTCCTGAAGAGCCTACCGTGAATCCGACTATCGCTTACTCATTTTACCCAACTCATGAGGAAATTCTAGATTATGGAAGCGTCCTTGAAGAGACGAATCCTCCTCCCGAGAATCGTGAGATTTCGGTCTATTATGCTAGCTTAGATGATGTGTGGTGTAGAAATGAGATGATTGTCGACGATGCATTAGCATTTGCAGTAGCTACTGAGATCATGTTGAGCGATGACATTGAACCGCGTTCCGTTGATGAATGTCGACGTAGAGCTGATTGGTCAAACTGGAAACAAGCAATCCAAGTCGAACTTGATTCACTTGCGAAACGTAAGGTGTTTGGACCTGTAGTCCCTACTCCTCCACATGTGAAGCCTGTTGGCTACAAGTGGGTTTTCGTTCGGAAGCGTAATGAGAAGAACGAAATTGTGCGTTACAAAGCTCGTCTTGTAGCACAAGGTTTCTCACAACGCCCTGGGATTGACTATGACGAAACTTACTCACCCGTTATGGATGTGATTACTTTTCGATACCTTATCAGTTTGGTAGTTTCTGAAAAACTGGATATGCAGCTGATGGACGTAGTAACCGCGTATCTCTATGGGGATCTTGATACGGAAATTTATATGAAAGTTCCCGAAGGACTTACATTGACTGGTTCAAATATTTCCAAACCCCGGAACACGCTCTCAATTCGGCTGAGGCGTTCACTATACGGTTTGAAACAATCCGGAAGAATGTGGTATAACCGTCTGAGTGAGTATTTGACTAGTCTGGGATATGTGAACAACGAACTATGCCCTTGTGTGTTCATTAAGAAGTCACATTCCGGATTTGCGATTGTTGCAGTATATGTCGATGACATGAATCTCATCGGAACTCCTGAAGAGATCGCGAGAACTGCTTCGCACCTGAAGTCGGAATTTGAGATGAAAGATCTAGGTAAGACTCGATACTGTCTCGGTCTCGAGATAGAGCATTGTTCGGATGGAATCTTAGTACATCAATCGAACTACACCCAGAAGGTGTTGCGTCGTTTTAATGAGGATAAAGCGAAGTCTTCGAGTACTCCTATGGTCGTTCGTACGCTAGATGCAAAACAAGATCCCTTCCGTCCGAAGGAGGATGATGAAGAGATTTTGGAGCCTGAAGTTCCTTATCTAAGTGCGATAGGCGCTTTATTGTACTTAGCTCAATGCACTAGACCCGACATCTCCTTCGCTGTTAATCTTTTGGCAAGATACAGCAATGCACCAACACGCAGACATTGGACTGGCGTGAAAGACATCTTCCGTTACCTTAAGGGTACTACGGATTTGGGCTTATTCTATCCCTACGAATCCTCGAGTGATACCACACCCTATGCTCATCGGGTTGATTCTCGCCTTGTTGGTTATGCCGACGCTGGATACTTATCTGATCCGCACAAGGCGCGTTCTCAAACGGGTTATGTCTTTACCGTTGGAGGCACCGCAATATCTTGGAAGTCAACTAAACAGACCTTAGTTGCCACTTCGTCTAACCATGCTGAAATTCTCGCCTTACATGAAGCAACTCGGGAATGCTTTTGGTTGAGAGCAGTAATGGGCCATATTCGAAGCTCCTGTGATCTTCATCCCGCCGTTAATGCCCCGACGACGATTTTTGAAGACAACGCAGCTTGCATCGAACAGCTCAAGAAGGGTTACATCAAAGGAGACAACACCAAGCATATTGCGCCGAAGTTCTTCTTTACACATCAACAACAAGAGCATCAGAAGATTGAAGTCACGCAAATCCGATCACAAGACAATCTGGCCGACCTCTTCACCAAATCACTACCGAAGGCGACGTTTCAGAAGCTTGTTCATGGAATTGGTATGCGTAAACTTTCTGAGTTGTAACTTTGCTATTTCTCTTTGGAATTATGTCAAACTCAGGGAGAGTATCTTCTGGATACTTGTTTGATCTTAATGTACTCGTTTTCCCTACGATTAGGAGCATTTTTTCCCACTGGGTTTTTGCTACCTAACTAGGTTTTAACGAGGCACCCACCTTGGGCTGATCATATCCTTGATGACGTCCTGTAGACGTTTCTTTTGACTTTGCATTTCTCACGCATTTTTCCTTAGACTATGGATTTTGTCCCTACTCGGGTTTTTGCCATAGCCTTAGGGTTTTTTAGTGAGACTTACTACTTATGCAAGTTCCTACCTTATTGAGAATAAGCGTTGTTCCTTGGAATCAATGCCAACGAGTCGACTTCCTCAACTTCTGCATGATGCTGAATTTACCTTGAGTATTTACACACTCAAGGGGGAGTGTTGTAAACATTCCTAGTTTAAGTATGATTGTGTAAATCCTAGATAAGATTTGATTCTAGTTATCCTTTCCTATTACAACTTGTATTACTTGGAGGAGAAGAAATATCTTCTCTACCTTTACTACTATAAATAAAGGCACAATGTAGGAGGGATAACAACACACATATTCCCCTACAATTCTACAAACACACATCTCTCTTCTTTCTTTCTCTGCCGCCGGCCCTAGTCTCTCTGTCAGATAAAATAGACCACAACACCCTTAATCATTTTTTATTATTATTAGTAGGTTTTTTAGTCAAAATGATCTCTGAGATTTGCATAACTTCTCTTAGTTTCTGAAATTTGAAATCAATAGAAGTGATCCTTAAGATTGTCCATCATCAATCATTTTGATCCTTGAGTAAAAAATTATGTTACATAAGGATCAAAATAATAAAATTACCCTCAATTTGATAAACAATAGGCCAAAATGACTTGACCAAAATGATGGTATTTTTGTCATTTTATTCTTATTTTATAGAGATTTTTTTTTTCACGGAATGATCAAAATAATTAATTGTGGACAAACTCAGGGACCAATTCTATCTATTTCAAATCTCAGAGACCAAAGTGAGTAGTTATGCAAATCTCAGGAACTATTTTGGCTAAAAAACCTTATTAGTAAGATAGGTTGTTTTGCTTTTGTAACATAGATCATTTCACACATGGATTTTCATGAATATTGAACTCATCCACTAAATTTAGTAGTTCTCAACAAAGTTTGACGCAAGATGACACCTGATTAGCTTTTTTGTAATCAACTTTTGTAATTTATTGTTAGTTTCAGACACATTTTAATTTTATTCATAATTTTATAAACTGTTCTTGACATAACAAAATGTCTTTATGCACAAGAGAGAAGTTTCACAAGAAGTGTGCATTGATGATTTCGTGCTTCTTAGTACTATAAGAAAGAAATTTCTCAAGTTCGTTTTTGAAAAGCATAATATTTTTCTGGGGGTGGAAGACAATGTTCTTTGAAATTGCCCTGTACTTGTATATTTATGGTGAACTTTTTATGTATAAATAAAAATTTGTTCTTTATCTTAACAAAGGTATCTTTATAATGCACAATAATGTATAAGGTTAGAGTTTTCAAACTCCGTCATTGCCAACAAAACTGCCTTAAATGCATAACACGTATAAGGTTATGTTTTGGATTGCATACGTTAAATGCGTAACACGTACAGCCCATCCCATTGAAAGTTTTTGGCTTGGCTTTTGTAAGTGAACAAAAATATTATCATTAAAACCGTAATATCAGTGGCAACATTATCATTATATATACTGAACATTAACAAGAATGCTTTGTTTGTAAGTGGTGGATTACCCTGTAAATAAGGCTTTCTTCTTCAACCTATGGTATCCCGAGCTCAAACCCTTCTCTCTCCATACTTGTAGGTTAAATGAATTTAGTGTAAAAAAAAAAAGAGAAAAAAATAATTGTTAAAAAACAGCTTAATATCTAAAATACCAAAACAAATAACTATACATAGCTAAAAACAAAAATAATGAAATACAAGCAGCTAGTGACATTGTTCTCTTATTATTAGACAAAGAACCACCAAACTAACTGAGCCTTCCATTGCTCTTCCCTCCTTTCCACACACATTTGACCCTTTCAGCTTTGTCTTCTCTCCACAACCCTAACTCCGCCCTTCTTTCTCTATTTTCCACATCTATCTTTCCCTTCACCATGACATGTAAATTTCAGAGGTAAAAAAATTTCATGGTGGCAATGAACATGTCAAAGGATGATGACCCGAACGATCCCAACAAATGGAAGCTTGAAACAATTGATATTGACCCCATGGTGGATATTCCCTTAAGTAACAATGACACAGAAGGAAATGTGACCAAGAGTTCCAACGACACGACGTTGAAGCGGAACAACAGCAGTGTAAGGAAGAGAAATGGGGTTCAGGGAAACAATCATGGCAGCGTGGGATGTAGGGCGGAACCAGGAGGGAAAGAAGGGATTAAGAGCTTGCGTTTTCTGGATAGGACAGCCACAGGAAAAGAAGTGGATGCATGGAAGCAGGTTGAGAAGCGGTTTAATCAATACGCGGTCGCTGATAGGCTCTCCAGGGACAAATTTGGAGCCTGCATTGGTAAGTACTCGTTTGCTTTATTACCCTTTTGTAAGTTGTTGTATGCATGTTGAAATGGAACGTGGAACACAATGTATGTGAGATTTTAGAAGCTTTCGTTTCATAGGGATGGGAGGAGAATCGAAGGAATTTGCAGGCGAATTGTTTGATGCATTGGCTAGGAGAAGGATAATATGCGAGAAAGGTGGGATCACTCTTGAAGAATTAAGGTTGTTTTGGGAAGACATAACTAATGAAGACATGGAAGCAAGACTTCAGATATTCTTCGACATGTAAGGAAAAACTCTCTATGTTTAATTTAACATTATTAAACACAAACTAGATAAATGAATTTGATGATTTGTTAGATGTGACAAGAATGGTGATGGGAAGCTCTCCGAGGATGAGGTAGAAGAGGTGAGGATGGAGACCAAATTTACATGTTCGTTCTCCCATTTTTTTTCCATATGTTAGTGAATCGGATTTCTAAAATTTCTTATGGAAAAGGTTATAGTTTTGAGCGCCTCCGCAAACAAGCTGGCAAATCTTAAAATGCAAGCAAAATCATACGCAGCTTTGATCATGGAAGAGATTGACCCGGACCACCTTGGATATATAGAGGTGAAGATATATGTAGATTCTTGATAGCATTAATTAGAATTAATTTCTCACTTTCAGCGACTTCTTACATTCTAGTTTTAATACAGATGTGGCAGTTGGAAACCCTACTGAGGGGAATGGCAGTGTCCGAAGATAACCAAAAACTCGGAAAAAGAACCCAATCTCTCACGAAATCCATGATTCCCAGAAGTTACAGAACTCCCATTAGCAAATTCCTATCTACAACTGCAGAACTTGTGCAAGAAAACTGGAAGAAAATATGGATTGTGATATTGTGGTTAGCTATCAACATAGGCCTCTTCACTTGGAAATACCGCCAATACCAGAAGCATGGATTATTCAAACTCATGGGTACATGCCTCTGCATTGCAAAGGGCTCTGCTGAGACTCTCAAGTTCAATATGGCTCTCATTCTCATTCCAGTTTGTAGGGGAACTCTTACCGCAATTCGATCATCATTTCTCAGCAACCTAATCCCTTTTGATGACAACATCAAATTCCATAAGTTGATTGCACTGGGAATTGTAATTTCGACTTCTCTACATGCAGGTTTACACATAACTTGTGATTTCCCAAGATTGATAACATCCCCGGAAGATGAGTTCATGGATGTTGCCGGGACATATTTCAATTATAAGCAGCCAACTTACATGGACTTGGTTAATAGTATTCCAGGAA
The DNA here is from genome assembly GCA_035220775.1 of Malus fusca. NCBI lineage: Eukaryota > Viridiplantae > Streptophyta > Magnoliopsida > Rosales > Rosaceae > Malus > Malus fusca. Next base: position 9,338,752 of record CM069069.1, read on the forward strand.
TAACCGGGATTCTGATGACGGTTCTGATGATGTTTTCGTTCACCCTGGCATTAAATGTAATGAGAAAAAATGTCAACTTACCGTGGCCACTCAACATATTGTCAGGGTTCAATTCTTTCTGGTATGCACATCATTTGCTTGTGTTGGTGTATATGCTCTTTGTCATGCATGGTTACTTCCTAATTTTCACGAGCGACTGGCACAAGAAGACGGTACGTATGCTACTTAAAGAGTTTCATATTCTCTAAATCGCTATTGTCACTAAACTACTGGATTGCACATGGACAACAAGTTCGCAAAGTTTTATTGCGAATCCAAGATTCAAATTCATCCTGCTGAAACAATTTGCATCGTTCGTTTCTTGCAGACATGGATGTATATCCTTGTTCCAGTAATGTTGTATGCAATTGAGCGTTCTATTATAATCATAAAAGAAATTAATCTCCCTGTCCATGTCATTAAGGTCAGTGCTCGAAACTTTTACCATTCACTGACATATCTCGGAAACTTGATTTGATTCATCACGCTTGTTGGATATTTCAGGCGGTAATATATACGGGAAATGTTCTGGCTCTGTACATGAGCAAACCTCATGGATTCAAGTATAAAAGTGGAATGTACCTCTTTCTTAAGTGCCCTGATATATCAGGTTTTGAATGGTAACAAAAATTATATAGTTGCTATCATGATCCGAAACCATAATATCTCTACACAAATTAAACACTTCGTTCACTACAGGCATCCCTTCACCATCACTTCTGCCCCAGGAGATGACTACTTGAGCGTCCACATACGAAGCTTGGGAGACTGGACTACCGAGCTTAGAGAAAGATTCGAAAAGGTAATCTACTTGTATTAGTATTAATGAGCCTAAATCTTAATACTTGTGTTATAATCTATATATCAACATCCTACTCTCTAACAGTTCTAGACCTGAGGCTACTCATTAATTTTTTGCATAGGCTACTTAATCAATCACAAAGAAATTTGGAAAACTGACCATTTCTTTTAAACAAGTCTTGAATTCTTTAATCTCTGCTGCATACTTCTTCAAATATATGCAGGCGTGCAGCCAGCTTCAAAGTACACAAACTAGAAAGGGAAATCTCGTTAGAATAGAAACGAAAGCGCATTCAAACTATGGTCATGAAATAGAAGGGTGAGCAGAATCTTAGCATGAACAAAATGTTGCTCGTTATGAGTCAAACTGAAAGCGAAAATCAGTAACTGCTATTCGTTTTTTATTTTTATGGCAGATATCCGAAGATCGTCATAAAGGGACCATATGGTGCACCGGCTCAAAATTACATAAAGTTTGATATCTTATTGCTCATAGGTCTGGGAATTGGAGCAACTCCCTTCGTCAGCATCATAAAAGATATCATAAACCAAATAAACCTCAACTTGGCTTATAATCCTGTGAGTCCAAGTAGAAAAAAATAGACAAGTTTTATCGGGAATCTTATGTGAACGATAACTAACAATTCAAATTAGTTACCTTATGCAGGATTCGATAACTGAGCATCAAGAAACATCCGCGGAAACCAAATCAAACAACATGCAAAGGGAGGCATATAAAAGGGGTCCAGAAAGAGCATACTTTTATTGGATAACAAGGGAGCAAGCTTCCTTTGAATGGTTTAAAGGTGTCATGGACGACATTGCAGAATGTGATCACCATGTGAGTTCATTCAAATTAAAAGTCAGATAAAACCAACCCTAGCTGCATCACTTTTTTTCATTGTTTTCTTTAACATGAACCAAATGTTGCAGCATATGATAGAAATGCACAACTACTTGACCAGCGTGTACGAAGAAGGAGATGCGAGGTCTGCTCTTATTGCCATGGTGCAGAAACTGCAACATGCTAAGAATGGAGTTGATGTCGTCTCAGAAAGCCGGGTATTAAACTTCGAAAAATTGTCACACACAAAGCATTGTTAGCGGAGTTTTAGTACTAATTGTATAACGTAATTGTGACAGATAAGAACTCATTTTGCAAGGCCTAATTGGAGAAAGGTGTTTTCCGACTTGGCTGCCGCACATGAATCCTCCCGAATAGGTGAGCCTAATTCTGATGAAGCTCTCCTATGTTTTTATCCATAACAGTTATGAAGTCTTCAAGCTACTACAAAGTTTTGAACATTCTAAGCATAAGACTTACGGTTTCGGGTCTCTTGTTTGTTGCAGGTGTCTTCTATTGTGGAAGTCCAACACTTACCAAAACACTCAGGGAGCTATGCCTAGAATTTAGTCTAAACTCAGCAACTCGGTTCGTCTTCCACAAGGAGAACTTCTAGAAGAGCTTTCCACATTGCAGATGCAGTCCTTTCTGTACAAATACTTCTCTTTTTCTTTTTCTTTCATTTACATACTCCTCTTCTTCTCATCAACCATTGTACATTCAGAAGGAAAGGCAAATATGTGCTCACATATATACAAAAGTGGACAAAAATTTCGTTTTGGTCCTCGCTTTGAACACCTTAGAATTTTTGTTTCAATTTTCAGTCCTCTGTAATCATATTCATTGGGGAGTTATCTCCCAAATCTTAGTTTGCTCAACTAATGTTAGCTATTTTTTTTGACAGCTTATAAATGGGTTTGGAGCAACCCATGCCCATCAATAAAGGATGAATATCCATTACCCATATAATTAATTTACTGTTATAAACATTGGTGGATTAATGAATGCCCACATAGTAATGTGGACTTCGGAAAAGAATGATGATTGTATTTGTGTGATACTTCCAAAAAGTGTGTGCTGTGCTTTTCAAGATGTAATTATTATGTTCGTTTGGGGTTCCTCTATAAATAGAACGCTCCGTGTGCTATCAAAATACACTATGAAAAGGAAAAGATCAATAACATCAATATCTCTCTCTCCCTCTTTTATCTGTCATCCTCTTGTGTTATAGTTACAGTGTGATATTTTACACATGCTTTGCTCCTGTCACTAGCAAAGATTATCTTTCTAACTTTTGCCTATTTATAACACGTTATCAGCGCGACTCTCTAATCAGTTCTAATCTCCTTTCATTGAAAAATGCTTCCTCCAAGGATTTTACTGTTCTTCTTCCTCCTCTGCCTCATCTTCCTGATATATCCTCATGAAGATCTGTTAGCACCATGCCTGCTTCTAGTTCTCAATAAAACGATTACATATATCTTTGATTTCTTGTTTGGTGTAGTTCCTTATTACTAATCCAGTGTTTATTTTACTGCAATCAAAGATGGTGCGGTACAATCGCCCATCTTGAACTGCAAATTTAATCTTACTGCAATCCAAGATGGTGCGGTATCATCGCCTATCTTGAGCTGCAGATTTAATTTTATTGCAATTTTAGGTGGTGCGGTGTAATCGCCCACTCTGCTCTGGATATTTAAATTTTCCTGCTACTTGAGTGGTGCGAAATAATCGCCAATCCTATGCTATATTTTGTTTTCAATGAGAATGGTGCGGTACAATCGCCCTCCTCATTAATCATGTAAATCTCGAGCCTGAAGTTTTGAGTGCTTATCATTTTGGCCTGAAGATCAAAATGAAAAAAAAATTGTAAGAACCAAAAGTTCTAACACTACATCCCTCAAAAATACATATTATTGCAAGTTCTTACACATCTCATCTTTCTTTTAGAAAAAAAAAATGACGAACTTGGCAAAGCTTGATTTTGTTGCCCTGGACATTACTGGGAAGAACTACCTTATCTGGGTAGTTGATGCCAAGATCCATCTGGAGGCAGGGAATCTTAGAGAAACAATCAAGGAGGAGAACAATGCATCTTCTCAAGGAAAATGCCATGATCTTTATCCATCGCCACCTTGATAAAGGACTAAAGAGCGAATACTGATGGTTGAAGATCCATTAACACAATTTTGCGATGTTCAGAATTAGCTCTCAGATGAAACTCTGTGGGGAAAACATCACTAAGGAAGATATGCTAGAAAAGACTTTCATCACCTTTCATGCCTCCAACGTGCTACTACAACAGTAGTATAGAGAGCGAGGCTTCACTGAATACAATCAGCTGATATATGTGCTCCTGGTAGTTGAACAAAATAACGAGCTTCTGATGAAGAATCATCGGTCCCGGCCTACTGGATCTGCACCATTCCCAGAAGTGAATGCTGCTTCCCTCGATATGAACACCACATCCTCTTATGGCAATAATTACAAACGAGGACGTGGCAACAGGCGAGGTCGGTGGAACGGGAAAAGAAAGAATCATGGTGTTCAGTTTCACAACCAGATTCCAAGGCATAATTCAGGCCCGAGCTTCAAGAATGCAAATCGCCACAAAGGCAAAGCTCATATGAATAACACTCTTAGAAATCCTGAAGGAGTTTTCCATAGGTGTGGTGGCAATAGGCACTGGGCGTGTACCTGTCGTACCCCAAAATATCTGGTGGATCTGTATCAAGCCTCCCTCAAATAGAAGGGTGTCAAGACCAATTTCCTCGACCATGCTAGACTAATGGAGATTCCTGATCCAGTGTGCGACTTATCAGGACAGTTGAACACAACCCACCTAGATGTCTCAGACTTCATTGTGGAAATAGGGAATGAAGTGTATCGGTCCGATTGAATCATTTCTGTTTAATGTACTCTTATTATTCTGAACTTGTAATCTAAATGCTTGCATTTCAAAATCAATAAAAGTGGCATGTCAATTTCCTTTTATTATAAATAAATTAATTGTGATTTCCTTACTCAGAGAGCATGGATAAAAACTATGGTCATTCTCAAAACAAGAGCAATGGCGGAGATATTTGTCATGCAGACAGTGCAACCACGCATACAATACTTCGAGATCGAAGGTATTTCTCAAGCTTGATGCTTACAAAAATAAAGGTAACAACAATATCAGGCCAATCAGATGTAATTGAAGGCTCAAGAAAAACCCAGATCACGTTACCAAATGGAACAATATTGTCCATACAGAATGCGTTGTACGCTACTCGATTTACTCAAAATTTGTTGAGTTTTAAAGACATATGTTTAAATGGATACCACATTGAAACGAAAAGTGCAAAATGTGGAGTATCTATGCATTACCTCCAATGATACCCATAAGCGTATATTGGAGAAGTTGCGTGGTTTGTTGAGTGGATTGTATTATACATACATAAAGACAATTGAATCACATATTGTCATGAACCAGAAGTTCATTGATTAAAAATTTTACATGCTTTGGCATGACCGTCTGGGTCATCCAAGATCCACCATGATGCGTAGGATCATTACCAACTCTAATGGACATCCATTATTGAGCAGACACATGGATATCTCAAATAATAACCCTTGCAAGGCTTGTTCTTAAGGGAAGTTGGTAATTAGACCATCACAACGAAAGGTTGATGTTGAAACCCCATCATTTATGCAAAGAATTCAAGGGGATATTTGTGGACCTATTCAACCATTTTGTGGACCATTTCGATATTTTATGGTTTTCGTTGATGCATTTACCCGATGGTCACATGTTTGTCTCCTGTCTACTCGAAATGTAGCTTTTGCGATACTTCTTGCTTAGATAATTAAGTTGTGAGCACAGTTCCCAGATTACCCTATTAAGTCAATCCGACTTGATAATGATGGTGAATTTACTTCTCAAACCTTTGATGATTACTGCATGACATTGGGCATTGATGTTGAACACCCTGTTCCTCATGTCCATACTCAAAATGGTCTAGCAGAAGCATTTATCAAGCAGCTTCAATTAATAGCTCGCACTCTGCTTATGAAAACAAAAATGCCAGTTTCTGCATGAGGACTTGCCATCTTACATGTTGCATCATTGGTTCGATTGAGACCTATAGCCAACCACCAATACTTATCAATACAATTCGTGTTTGGGCATCAACCAAACATTTCACATTTACGAGTTTTTGGTTGTGCTGTTTATGTGCCTATTGCACCGACGCAATGCACTAAAATGGGACCTCAACGCAAGCTGGGAATTTTGTGGACTTTGATTCACCATCTATCATTAGATATTTGGAACCCTTGACAGGTGATATGTTTACAGCTTGTTTTGCTGATCGTCACTTTGATGAGACAGTCTTCCCATTATTAGGGGGAGAAAAGACCATTCCAGAATAACGGCATGAGCTAACATGGGTTGTACCCACCTTGCCTCATGTTGATCCATATAGCACGCAATGTGAAAATGAAGTGAAAAGGATCGTTTATCTTTAAAGTACTGCTAATCAAATGTCAGATACATTTAATGATGCTATGAAAGTGACAAAATCACAAATACCAGCTGCAAATGCACCTGCAAGAATTGATGTCTATGTTGGACAAAATAAAGTGGCAGCGAATGATTCATCTGGTGCACGCCTGAAGCGTGGTAGACCCCCAGGTTCAAAAGATTCAGCCCCTCGAAAGATAAAGATGAGGGCACAACTGAATCTGAATGAAATCATTCAGGAAAAGAAAATGAATGACAAATCCACAATTCATGATTCTGTACTTCCAGAAAAAGAAAATGTTCTTGATGAGACATATGTCCCTGAAGAGACAGAGGTACATGAAAGCAAAGAAATCTCCATAACTTATGCATGTACTAATGAATTGTGGAATTGGAATGAAATAATCATCGATGACATGTTCGTATTCGCAGTAGCCACTGAAATCATATTAAGCGATGACATTGAGCCCCGCTTTGTTGATGAATGCAAACAAAGACAAGATTGGCCTAAGTGGAAAGATGCAATCTAGGCAGAATTAAATTCCTTGGAAAGGCGAAATGTTTTTGGATTAGTAGTCCAAACCCCGCATGGTGTAAACCCCGTGGGTTACAAATGGGTATTCACAAGAAAGCGCAATGAGAAAAAACTAGATTACGAGATATAAAGCACGACTCGTTGCACAAGGCTTTTCACAAAGACCTGGAATTGATTATAAGGAGACATACTCTCCTGTAATGGACGCAATTACGTTCCGTTACTTAATAAGTTTAGTGGTTTCAGAAAAACTTGACATGCGACTTATGAATGTCATCACTGCGTATCTATATGACGAATTACATACTGACATATACAGGAAGGTCCCAGAAGGACTTAAGTTGCCTGAAACAACTAACAAACCACGAGGTATACTCTCAATCAAATTAAGGCGATCGTTATATGGGTTGAAACAATCTGGACGAATGTGGTATAATCGTCTCAGTGAGTATTTAATCAAAGAAGGATATACCAACAATGTCATTTGCCCTTGTGTGTTCATTAAGAAATCCAATTCTGGATTTGCTATAGTGGCAGTATATGTCGATGACATGAACCTAGTTGGAATCCCTGAAGAGCTTAATAAAACTGCTGAATATCTGAAAAGCGAATTTGAAATGAAAGACCTTGGAAAAACAAAATATTGTCTTGGCCTGTAGATCGAGCATTATGCTAGTGGAATTTTGGTCCACCAATCAGCTTACATTGAAAAAATCCTGAAACGATTTGGCATGGACAAGGCTTATCCACTCAGCACGCCAATGGTTGTTCGTTCTTTGGACATTAAGAAAGATCAATTCCATCCAAAAGAAGATGATGAAATGGTCCTTGGTCCAGAAGTACCATATATGAGTGTTACAGATGCTTTATTGTATTTAGCACAGTGTACTATACCAGATATAGCTTTTTCAGTCAACTTCTTAGCAAGGTATAGCTTTGCTCCAACAATTCGTCATTGGAAAAGAGTCAAAGATGTATTGTGATACCTTCGTGTGATAACAGACATGTGTTTCTTCTACTCAGAGAAATCCACAAATGACCATATCCTTGTTGGATATGCAGATGCTGGTTTTCTCTCTGATCCGTATAAAGCCCGCTCACAAACTAGATATGTGTACATTAATGGAAATACAGCAATCTCATGACGCTCAACAAAGAAAACATTAGTTGCTACATCTTCAAATCACTCAGAAATAATTGCTTTACATGAAGCAAGTCATGAATGTTCTTGGTTAAGATCAATGATCCATCATATCCGGAATTCATGTGGTCTACCTTCAAAGACAAACACTCCAATTGTCATCCATGAAGATAATGCAGTCTGTGTTGCCCAAATGAAGGAAGGATTAATCAAGGGCGATAAGACTAAACACATATCTCCAAAGTTTTTCAGTGCACATGAGCTTCAGAAGGCTAAAGTTGTTGAAGTAAGACAAATCTGTTCCAATGAAAATCTGGCAGACCTATTCACCAAATCTCTACCAAAGTGCACGTTTCAGAAGTTAGTGTAGAGTATCGAATTACGTCGACTTACCAATCAGCTAAATTTGAAGAATGCGAAATCAGGGGGAGCATCCATGATACATACATGTTGTACTTTTTTCCTTCAATTAGGATTTTTCCCACTGGGTTTTTCCTATCAAGGTTTTAACGAGGCAACATAAGCATACATAACACTATATCAACAATCCAGGTAAAGTTGTACTCTTTTTCCTTCGCTATGGTTTTTTTCCACTAGGTTTTTCCAAGCAAGGTTTTAACGAGGCAATTGATGTTCATATGTGGGCATCCAAGGGGAAGTGTTGTAAACATTGGTGGATTAATGAATGCCCACACAGTAATGTGGACTTGGGAAAAGAATGATGATTGTATTTGTGTGATACTTTCAAAAAGTGCGTGTTGTGCTTTTCAAGATGTAATTATTATGTTCGTTTGGGGTTGCTCTATAAATAGAGCGCTCCGTATGCTATCAAAATACATTGTGAAAAGGAAAAGATCAATAACATTAGTATCTCTCCCTCCCTCTTTTATCTGTCATCCTCTTGTTTTATAGTTACAATGTGATATTTTACACCTGCTTCGCTCATATCGCTAGTAAATGTTATCTCTTTAACTTTTGCCTATTTATAACATTTACATGTTTAATGGGCACACTCAAGGCATAGGCAAGGTCAGGGCTTGTGTGTGTCAAGTACATTAAACGACCTACTAATATGTGGCATCCCCCTTTGTCAATTGGTACTTGATTAGGATCAACAATAAACTTCAATTCTTCCTCTAGTGGTGTAGTTACTGGCAGACAAGTTGACATGCCAGTTTTATGCAAAAAAATCAATAATATACTTCCTATGAGACGAGAAAATTCTAGAACCGCTTCTCGATACCTCGATACCTCAATCCCTAGAAAATATTACAAGGGTCCAAGGTCTTCCATCTCAAATTCGGTAGATAGGTATCTTTGCAAGGCTATACATTCTTGCAGATCATTTTCTTTTATCACCATATTATCTACATACACAATAAGTGCAGTAAGCTTCACAATAGGGTCAAATGTAAAAAATAAAAAATATTAGGGGCGGTCGGTTCCCTTACTACTTAATGAAATTTACAGCTAGAAATTGTTTTCATATTGAATGGCTGATTAATAGAATTAATAGGGTCAAACAATATTTCCGCATGTAAAAGTTTTCTTTTTCTTCACTTAATTAGCCGTACCCAACAAGTTGCCTTTGGTACAAGTCCTCGCAAGGAGGGTTAGGGTTTCCTGAGAGAAAGGTTAACGGCGGCGTTGTGCTTGCTAGGGTTTAGGTCGTGTTTGGTGTGGGAATTAGTGCTTTCTGCATAGTTTTCTACACTAGGTAGGGTGAGGGGAGTATTTTCGTGGTTCTCATAAGGAGATTGCGGGAGTTGTATTTGGGGGGTACTGTTTGGAGGATATTGCAGGATAGGCTGAACAATTGTTACGCTGGTATGGAGAGATGAGTGCGTCAGAATATGGAGTCTTTGGCACAAAAATTTGGTTCCAGTCTATCTTTGACAAAGAAGGAGAAGTGTGAACTGAAAATTAAGAAGAAAGATGCAGATGGTGCTCTTTTGGGATTCCATCATAACCTTGTGGCGGAAGTATTCTCGAATAAGGTGGTGAATGAGAATGGGTTTATTGATCAATTCACTAGTTTGTGGAGAGGGAATGAGGGAGTTTCGATTAGGGCTTTAGGTGGCAATCGTTTTATGGCTCGTTTTGTCGGGCGTCGGGATATGAGTAGGGTTCTTGAGGTTGATAAATCGTGGCTGTTTAGAGAAGATTTAGTGCTAGTTGTTGATGGGTAAATATGACGGAAGCAGTAGCTTTGGCAATCGGAGGATTGATTGGACGAGTGATCAAGGTGGATAAAGATAATGGAACATATTGTATTGGTCGTTTTCTACGTGTGAAGATTTCTGTTGATGCCCGGGAGCCGCTTATGCGATGAGCAAATGTGGGGTTTCCAGATGATGGGTAAATATGGATTGACTTTCGCTATGAAGGGCTGCCCAATTATTGTTTCATATGTGGAAAGTTAGGGCATGTTACTAGGACATGTTACTAGGTGGTGTAAGGAACAGCTGCTTGGGGAGATGGCTACGAGGGAGGAGACGGAGACTATGTACGCTTTCAAGGGTTTGGATGTAGATTATGATTTGAGAGGGAATTGGCTTAGGGGAAGAGGTCAGCAAGTGAGATCGGGGTCGGGAGACATGCATATGGGTTCGAAAGGATATAGTGGGTCGACCTCACCATCAACTTGGAGATGACTGCCTGGTGCTATTGCTGTTAATCAACATGAACGTCGAGCTAGGGTAGCGGAGGAGGAGGAAAAACAGAGATCAGAGGTAAAGAAAGCTTTTGAAGCTGGTCTTATTGGTCCAGGAAGTGTGGTTGCTCCAGAGGCGGGACCAATTGTATTGATGAATCACCCTGAGGATGGAGGGGCCGTGAGGGAGAGTGATGAGAGTGTGCAGGTCAGTCATGCATTTGATCTTAACGTTCTCATTGTGGTGGAGCAGGAAGGGAACTTAGATACTTTGCCAGAGATGGGAGGGGTGGGTGCAAGTGTGGGTGAGGGTTTCTTGTCCCAAGACTCTGATCATTTTAATTTGTTACCTATTATTGAAACAGTTATGAAAGGACGAACAAAGCGCAGCCGTGAAGAGGAATATGAAAGTGTGGACTCTTATGAGGAAGGTTTACGTCGTGTGGAGAAGAACCCAAGGTCTGGAATGGACCAAGCGGAGGCTACATGTGAGGGGTCTCCGCGATTGCAATGAATATCTTGTGCTTGAACTATCAGGGTATCGGGGGAGACCTGACGGTTGACAATCCATTGGAGCAAACTAGGCTCCATTCCCCCGAAGTAGTGGCTTTAATAGAAACTAAAAATCACAGTAGACGTTATCGATATCTCAAACGAAGGCTTGGAATGGCGTGTATGCATGCTATTGAGCCTAGGGGTATTGCAGGAGGTATGTGTTTGTTTTGGAAAGATGCAAAAGATGTTGTGTTGGTTAAATATGAAGAGTTTTTTATTGAAGTTTTGATTGATGATTGATTTGACTCACCACTGTAAATGGCGACATGTGGTTATTCATGCGAGTACTAATGATCACAAGAGGGCACAACAGTTGGGTGTCTTATTCGAACGTATTTTTAATTATTCGGAACCATGTGTTTTGATGGGTCACTTTAATGATTTATTATGGGATTCGGAAAAAATGGTGGGAATAGGCGGACGACTGCTAGTATGAGCACTTTTCGGAATTTTGTTACAACCACGTGCTTATTGGATTTGGGTTTTGAGGGATATCTCTTCACATGATGGAATAGACGTGATGAAGGTTTCATCCAGAAGCGTATTGATAGGGCTATAGCTACAAATGAATGGGTGAGATGTTATCCAAATGCAGTGGTTAGACATGTGGTACTAGAGGGTTCTGATCATGCAATGTTATTGCTTTCTATGGTGGTGGCACAGCCTCGATGGAAGAAGCAGTTTATGTATGATCCATAGTGGAATCAAGATGACCAATGTGCTGAGGTGGTGCGGCATGGGTGGGCCATAGATCATGGTGGGTCTCTGGGCCATAACTTGGTGAGTAAGTTGAAAAAGGTAAAATATGCCTTGATAGGGTGGCAGAAATGAACTGGGAGAAATGAGCAGATATAGATCACTCGTTTAAAAGAGACTTTAAGACATGCGTACCAGCAACCAGTGTTTGATGGATCACAAATTAGGGACATGGAGGAAGAACTTAAACGGGGCAATTAAGAATGAAGAAATATATTGGCGAACGAAGTCTTGAGTGCAGTGGTTGCAAGAAGGTGACAAGAATACTAGATTTTTTTCATGCTGAGACTATGTAAAGGAGAAGGAGGAATGCAATCCGTGGGATAGAAGAGGATGATGGAACGTGGACCACTGATAGGCAACATATACAGTAGGTTTCTGTGCAATATTTTCACTCATTTTTTTCTACGGTTAGACCCACAAGCTTCCAAGAAATTATTTCTTGTGTACCGAGTAGGGTTGGAAGGTTGGATAATGATATTTTGATTACTCCGGTGACTTATGCGAAAATTAAGAATGCAATCTTCCATATGTATCCAACTAAATCACCAGGTCCGGATGGGTTTAATGCGGGTTTTGTACCAACATCATTGGGAGACGGTGGGCAGTGTGGTTTTGGGTATGGTTAAATTTTTCTTTCAGACTAGACGAATGATACGGGAGTTAAACCATACTAATATTGTGCTTATTCCAAAAGTGGACAATCCAAGGAAAATTAATCAATTTTGGCCGATATCTTTATGTAATGCGGTGTATAAGATTATTTCAAAAGTTTTGAAGAACCGGCTAAAGAAAGTTGTTCCTAACGTTATTAGTCAGAACCAATCGGCGTTTGTAGCGGGGCGGCAGATTTCAGATAACATTTTGGTGGTCCATGAATTGTTACATTCTATGAAACAAGGGAATGATTAAGGTATTAATTTTATAGTGCTAAAATTAGGCATGGCTAAGTCTTATGACCGTGTTGAATGACCTTTTTTGAATGCTATGATTCATAAATTGGGGTTTGATGATATTTTCTGTCAATGGGTAATAGAGTATGTGCAGACCGTTTCATACAGTGTGCTTATTAATGGGGAGGCCACGGGTCACATTGAACCTTTTCTGGGACTTCGGCAAGGAGACCCCTTATCACCGTTTCTATTTCTATTTTGTGCTGAAGGGTTATCTGCCTTAATACAAAATGAGGAGAGGATTGGGAGGATCCAGGGGATGACTGTTTCCTTAAGTGCCGAGCCATTCTCTCATGTGTTTTTTGTCGATGACTCAGTTCTCTTTTGTCAAGCTACGGAAACGGAGGCCTTACATGTTACTGGTTTACTTCAAAAGTATGCTGAGGGTTCTGGGAAATGGGTTAATTTGGAGAAGAGATTGGCATTTTTTAGCTCAAGATGGCCGCAACTTATGAGGGTTCGGTTATCGGCGATGATGAGTATTAACTATTAAGAAACCCTTGGGAAATACTTGGGTATTCAAGCAGATTTTGGGGGTTCGAAGAAGAAAGTGTTCGAAGACATACATAATAAGTTGGAGGAAAGAATTAATGGGTGGGCGGAACAGTTCTTATCGGTGGCTGGGAAAGAGGTTCTACTTAAAAGTGTAGCTACGACTTTGCCTAACTACACAATGTCTTGCTTCCAACTTCCCATTCAATTGGCTAAGGAGATTGAGCAAGTGATTGCTAGGTTTTGGTGGAGGGATCGGAAACGCAGAAGGGGGTTCATTGGTTGGCTTGGCATAAAGTGCCAAAAGGAAAGGGTTTTGGTGGTTTTGGGTTTAAGGAAATTATTTCATTTAATTTAGCTATGTTAGCAAAGGTTGGATGGGGGATTATTTGTAATCCGGATTCTCTTCTGGCTAAAATTCTTGGAGCGAAATATTTTCCTAATTCGTCTTTCTTGGAGGCTCCAATGGGCATGGGCACTTCGTGGGGGTGGAAAGGTATTTTGCAGGGAAGGAAAATTTTGAAAGGGGGACTCCAATGGAGAGTTGGGGATGGACGGAGTATTTGCATTATGAAGGATCCATGGTTACTGACACCGCACACTTTCCTTCCCTTATCACGGTCTGGAGACATGTCGTTGGTGGTGGGGGACTTGGTGGGTTGTGGAACAGGAACATGGTTGAACGATGTTTCAATGAAAAGGATGCGCGTATTATTTTGAGTATGCCAATTAGCAAGTTTGGATGTCTCGATCGGATTATTTAGCATTATACACGGAATGAGATGTATTCCGTTAAATCTGGATATAAGGTTGCTCAAGACATGAATAGAAATGGAGAGCTTGGAAGGAAGGGTGTGGGACAGTCAAGTGGGGATCATGTTAAAGATCCGATATGGGGGGCTATATGGCAGCTGAAGATTCCTCCTAAGCTTAGTCATTTTATTTGGAAGGGCTGTAAAAATATACTTGCTGTAAGATCTAATTTACAATGACGGGGTATCCGGTTGGAGATCGTTTGCCCACATTGTGGGGATGATATGGAGACATAGGTACATTTATTTTTTAAATGTCCGTTTGCTCGTGTGTTTTGGTTTGGATCTCCTTTGCAACTGGATGTGGTATCAGTGGAGAGGGAAGATTTTTTGGCATGTTGGAATTGACTGTTGAAAAAATATGGTGTTGCGGAGGAGGGGGATAGGCTTATGAGGTGGGTAGTTTGCGATTTATGGAGGATTTGGAAATTCCGGAATAGTATGGTCTTTGAGCAGACCTTGGTCGAGCCAAATGTGGCTTTGGAATTATTGCAGAAACATTGGGGGGAGAGTGCACGGTGTGAACAGTCTCAGGTGCGGCCTGCACGAAGTAGCCGACTAGGGGAATGAGAGGAAGTTCTTGTGAGGTGGGTAAAGCCTCATTTTAGAACAATTAAACTCAATTGCGATGGAGCTTGGCAAAAGGAGACGCGAAGGGGTGGATTTGGCTGGGTGGCTCGAGATTTTGTGGGGATCTTTAAGGGAGCAGGAGGAATGGGGAATGTTTGCTGTGACTTGAGTCTGATGGCGGAAGCGGAGGCGGTGCGAGCAGCTTTGGTGGTATGTGTGGAGAGGGGCCTTGGGTGTGTTCAAATTGAAACCGATTCTAAGGTCTTGGTGGACATGCTCACATGTGTTATTCAATCGGAGGCTGCTATGGAAGGTGTTTTATGGGATATTTCCCATCTCAAGCAACAATTAAAGTTAGTTGAGTTTCTTTTCACCCCTCGCTCATGTAATGGTGCTGCACACTTGGTGGCAACTCATGTTACACGTTTGGGGATGTCATATGTGAGATTTTTTTGAACCGGAGTGGTTATTTATTACTCTGGCAAATGATGTAAACATTTCAATTCGTATCTAATAAAATTCTACTCTTTGGAAGAAAAAAACAGCTTTTTTTTTTAATTCTTTATTGTTATTAAAGATAGAGGAAGAGTTCGAAAATATTACAATAATTTATGAGAGATGGAGTTCGAGACCCCGCATGCATAGATAGAAATCCAACATCCTATCCACTAAGATATTTGACCCCAAACATTTAATAGTTTATTAATAGGGACGAATCCTTCCATTTGCCTCTAGTTGAGCGGACCTAATAGTCACTTCTTCTATAGTGACAGTTTGGAGCCATTCCATGCATCGCATAAATCATAAATGTCTTTTTGCACCGTCTATTTTGTCGTTCAGGGCATTAGACAAGTCAATTTTGTAGAGGTGTTTGGTCCATTCCAGCAAAGGCGCCTTTGTTTGAACTGCATTATAGTATGTTGTTTTCTTGTCTGAAACACCAATATTGGAACTAACTTCCAACGATTGGTGTGGGATTCACATTACTCCGGTGACAATACTTTTCATGTGACATCGAATATATATTTATCTAAGATCACTTACCATCATTAGAATTTTTATTTTACGATGGAGCTAATCCAACGCTTGACCTATCTTATGATTGGAAAAAAAAAAAATTCATTGATTCAACTACATACATCTATATATACGTACACACACTACGGTGAGCACTATGTTGAAAATTTTAAGATTTTCATATCAGAAAATTGACAAAATTAAATATGATTTATTGAGTGAATTTACTGTCGTTTTGTGTAAATATTTGTATGATTAGTAGTGGGTTAAGAGCGCATTTGAAATCTTGACACTACAACTAAATAAACGGTACATATTCAAGAGAAATGTGTGTGTGACAAATACCAAATATATATACTACATATTCGGTGTAAATAATTTTAATTTTGTGGTTATCCACAAAAAATATTACTTAATTTGAAAGCCAATATGTGCTTTTATTAATTGAGTTCATTTCCTATATGAATGATATGAAGCCAATATGTAACATGTCTATAACAGGTAGCCCAAGATATGATCATATAGTAGCAAGTAGCAGAAGTCTTTTTGAGAATGCTTCTAAAAAAGAGCTATAATGTTTTCGGCCAATTAAAAGCGTATCTAACAACGTTTGACTGAAAACTTTAAAAGCTTCTAAACGTATTGGAGTAGCACCAACTGGATGTAAAGCAGTGTCGGTTGCTTTTCTGGAAGGCACTTGGTTTTTTATTTAAAATGTACAACCTTTTTCTATTGGCATCTAAGAAAAACACTTATGAGGAAGTCCCAACCAAACTCTAAGTTTCCCATGATTTTCCTATATTTGAAATTCTCCAAATAACAAATGTTGGGATTATA
The DNA here is from genome assembly GCA_035220775.1 of Malus fusca. Lineage (NCBI taxonomy): Eukaryota > Viridiplantae > Streptophyta > Magnoliopsida > Rosales > Rosaceae > Malus > Malus fusca. Next base: position 9,355,261 of record CM069069.1, read on the forward strand.
CGACAAGAAGGATGCGGCAGAGAGCTGAAGAAAAAAAGCCTCTGTTTGCACTCAAAATATACTCATTTGGGCAATTTGGGTAAAATATGGCATTTGGAGGATTAATATGCAAGAAAGCTAACTTGGAAAGATATTTAGATGCAAGTGGAGGGTTTGGACACTATAATATTGTTCTTCCAATTTGTTTTGGTGGTGGAGATTTGTCAAGCTTTGTTTAATCAAGATACATGCATCCTTGCAAATGGGTTGGAAGGCAACATACGGGTGTGGATGCAAAGAACATGTGAAAGAAGCCAACTTGCTTCTTTTAAATGTTAGTTTAATACAAGTGGGGAGACATGTGATGAAAACATGTGGTGGAGATGCAACTTCCCCTTTTAATATTGTTTCTACATGCAAGTTGGCAAAAGCAATGCAAGCTACCCAAGTAAGGAAATGCAAGCTGCCCAAGCTTCTTTCGGGCAAGTACAAAACCTCAGCAGGAGGGTTTCCTCCAGACCTCTATAAAAAGGAGCAGATGCACAAGGATTATAGACACTCAAATAAACAAACAAATACACAAACTCTGCTCAAAAACCAGATTTGCCAAAAGCCCTATTTTATCTAGTTTATTAGCTCTGCTGCTCACTTGCGGTATCGATCTCATTTGTAGCTTTTATGTACTCATTTCCAGTCATATAAATTACAAGCAATCTACAATATTAGTCACTTTCCCCTATCATTTACATATTGTTCAATCTTTCTATATAAGTAAAGTCCTTATTTTCAAGGCAAACAAAGAACCTTAATTTGAGCTATTCCCACTCAATGGCACAATCTTTTGGTTTGAAGTCAAAAGGCGCAACCTCAATCATTCAAATCCCGTCTACTAGCGGCATCTAGTAGTGGCACGCCTGCACCCACCAATCTCGTATGTGAAGTAAATCCCCGTGTTGCCCGCAAGGCGCCATGGCTGATTTAGGGAGCGAACAGCCTCTGTATTTCTCTCTGTGAGCTTCAAAACCCAGATCCAGAATAAACCGAACCCTAGTTTCAAAGTTTCTACCGCCGCCCTTTGCTCTTGCTCAAGATAGGCGATAACCCGCTACTCCCTCATTTATCTCCTCTTTCCTTCCCTTCTCCTTTGCCGTTCCCTCTTTTCCTCCCCTCTCATCTCCTCTGCCCCTTCCCCCTCACAGCATCCCACCTCATCTTCCTTCCCCCTTTCCAGTTTTCTTCCTTCCTTTTCTATTTCGGTCCTCCCTTAAGATATCTCATTTTTCTTTGAGTTTGGTCTCAATTATCCCCTGAGCTTGTCTCAGATTTGGACTTCATGCCTCTTATGTAGTGTTTTTTTTTACTACGTTTACTGTTTTCTGCCATTTACTTTTCCTTCCTCCCTCTTCCTTAGCCGTGATATTTCATCCCCACCTCATCACGTGCTCCAATCGGCAGGCTCAGATCAAAAATTGGATATTAGATCCACTTCCCTACCTCACTTCCCTTCCCCAACCGGTATGTCGGATCCTCATCGAAGCCAAAGTGTTTTGTGGCCTCCACCATAGTAAGGGTATTTTACGTACCCCCTTAGTCTCATTTTTTACTATTAGATATTTTCTTTGTATATATTTGTAGGGGTTCGTGATAGGACTTAGATTTGGTGTCTACTTTCTCGGTTCAGAGTTTGGCTTCCTCCAAAGACGTGACGGCGGCATTAGTCTGGTTTAATTATGCTATTTGAGATTAGAGTTTTTTGTTGTCTGTTGTTGTTTACATGACTATTTTTTGGCCTTTTACTTTATCTGTTGTTGTTTACCTAACTCTTTTTGGACCTTGTACTAGTTTTTAATGGAAGTAATCTTGTTTGACAAAAAAAAAAATCAAATGTTGAGTTTGAGTTAGAGAAGAAAGTGTGAAAAATTGTTTGACTTACGAGTTATGACACATTATAATTTGATGGGATCATTACAAGGGACATAGGAGAACTTAGCCTTTTTTTTTTTTAACAAATGATATTATTCACACTAAAGGAGAGGGGGAATGGGCTAAGCCGCTAAGCTTCATAATGGGCTAGCAATAATATGGTTCAAATTCACCTTTAGCGAGAATTGAATCTAAGACCTCTCACTTATAAGTGAAGGGAAATATCACTAGACCGTAGTATTAATTGGCAACTTAACCACTTTTTTAGCTGATTCAATTTTTTACCATTTTCTTTTTAAAATTTAAAAATATAGTCACTCGCGACTCCCTTGAATAGTGGTAAAATACCTTTAGAATATGTTTGAATCCCCTCGAATGGTTAAAAATTCCCTTTTAAAAAATATTATTATTAGGGTTCAAAACCAGTACAATAATTGAGGAGAGGAAGGAGTTTCACCCGGGATGCACTCGTAGAAATCTAACACCCTATCCACTAGGATATTGGACCATGTATTATCAAACCGTTAAAATTCCTTTTAAGTAAAAAAAATTGGCTAAAAGCCTTCAGCTAATCCGTAGTTTGGTTTAATTAACCAAAGAAATATTATTTCCTCGTGTACAATTTGCCTCTCCCCAAATTAGAAACAAGAAAAAAAAAAGTTAGAAAATGAAAAAAATCCTTGCGAAATTCAAGCATATAACAGACAGAATGTGTTGCATTGACTTGTTCGAAAGGTCCAAGACCAAGTAACACTGATAAAAAGCTGACTTCTACATGACTAGATATACAACATGTAGTAATCAGTACAAGTACTCGGTGTGCAATATGTCAGCTTTAAGCTACACACAACAGACAAGCTGAGACTTGAAAACAAAGAAATACAACGCTGCATGCAATATTGTACTGTTGTGCAAATAAATAGTAGTAGGTTGTTTGAGTTGAGAGGTTAAGATACTATAGGACCCAGAACCCGATTACTACTCATTGGACAATTGAGATCTTTCACATCACAGAAGAAAAACACAGAAAACACATAGCAGAAACCAAGACACCCAACAAGAGAGAGAGAGAGAGAGAGATGCAGTAGTAGGAGATAGTAGTAGTAGGGTTTTTAGTAATTTTCTGTGAGGGTAGAGGAAGAGGGAGCATTGTAGGAGGGCGTGGATTCTTCTTTGAGATTAGCGGCAGTGGTAGGGAAGAGTTGAAGGGTCTTGAGGGGTGGTCTAGAAGTAGTAGCAGTACTTCTTGAACTAGTGCAACATGGGGATGGTGGGCCTACATTCATCATCCAATCACGGCCGTGCATACTCATCACGGACTTCTCCATCTCCACCTTCTCTGGGATCGTCATCTTCCAGGTGTAGTTTATCAAGGCATCTTCAACTCCCACCTATGCCGAAACAAAAACATAGTTCAATTATCCAAAAAAAAAAAAATAGCATTCAAACAGAAGAGGAAAATCAGTAGCAAAATGACAGAAATTAAGGACAATAATAAGGATAATACTTGCATCCTCTATGTGAGAATGCACATATCCTCCTACTTGCGAATCGAAACTATTTAATTTTAATTGAAGATCACTCCTACAAAAAATCATTCGAATTGGAGATCATTTAATCATCCAAATGCATCAAATAAATGGACGGTTCATCATGAATATGTTACCTACTAGCTACAAGGTTGATTTGTTCTATACATATGAATGACTAAATGATCTATGATTAAAATGATTTTTGTAGGAATGATATTCAAATGAAGATTAAGAAACTAACCAGTTCTCGAGTATGAAATTTGTACGGTCAAAATACATTATGCGCAAGAGAGAATGCAAGTATTATTGCAAGAATAATTATGTCTTCTGATGTTTTTAGTTAATAAAAAGCTTGACGTATGATATATACTCTTTTTCATTCGACCCAAGTTGAAAGTTCCGGCAACAAGGTTCTAATGACATCACCTTTTGTACACCATAAATATCCTTGTGTATCCGAATTTGTTTCGCTCTTTAGTGAATATTGTATGGATAATATATACTTGCATTCTCTCTTTGGGGAGATGAGCTCATTCCTCACTTGCGATTAAAGTATCTTGATCGTACAAATTTCACAATCGGAAGCGTTCAATTTCTTAATCTTTATTTGAAGATCACCCGTATCATAAATCACTTCAATCGAAGATCATTTAGTCATCCAAATGTATAGAACAAATCGACGGTGTAAGAGTATCAAGTAAAATATTCATGACCCAACCGTCAATTTATTTGATTCGTTTGGATGAATAAATGATCTCCAATTCGAATGGTTTTTTGTAGGGGTGATTTTCAAAAAAGACATAAATTGAATGGTTCCAATTATTGATTTTGTTCGATCAAGATACGTTATTTGCAAATGAGATAATATGTGCATCTCCACATGGGGGAATGTAAGTATTGTGCATTTCTGTATAACCTTGATACTTGATAATTATTCCTTGTAGTTAGTTAATAAATGCAATTACCATAAACACTAAATTAACAAACAGAACATTGTACATATATAAATTTTAGAAGACCTAAAAAACAACTACAAGTTGATTTAGAAAAACAACACTTTTCCCTTTTCCAGTAATTCTCCTTCATGTTTTTGTATTATATGTTGAGTATACCGGGCTTAAGGGATTTTTTTTTATTAGGGGGGTTTGTCCCTTAATTCGAGTTTGGTTAATGTCATAAATTTTGATGCATAACATACCCTAGAATTTTCGAAATTTAAATTAACAAAAATATTATTCTTATTAGTTATTTGTATCATCTCTTTAATATAAATGAGATCTACATGTATTGGTGAGTCTTACCTTTATTAAAGAGATAATATAAATAAATGATAAATGTAGCATTACTCATAAATTAATAAATTTAAAAGGGTGATGAGTTGTAGACTTAGTTCTAACTTTAAACAGTAATTAAGCTAAAACAATACTCAACCTATGCAATATGCATGCATAAAGTAATAATTTTAAACAAGAAAAAAGAAAAAAATAAAGAGAGAATGTTCTGTCTTTCCGCTACTAGTATCTCATCATTGTGCCTAAAGGGAAAAAGGAAATTATATAATCGATCAAGTGAGAAATTAATATAGTTATAACCTGAGGAGGAAGAAACCCAGTTGATGAGTAGTTATCGTGATGATGACAAGTAGAAAGTTGCGGATGATGAAGAGCAGAAGATGCAGGAGGAGGGGACTCAAGGTAGCCAAGAAAGCTCTGCTGATTCAGCTGCTGATGATAGTGGTAGTTAGGGTAATTGTGGTTATTATGATGGTGATAGAGTAGTTGCTGCTGCTGCAGTTGCTTACAAAGCTTTCTCCTAAGTTTCTGTCTGTCCCTTGCCTTGTGGTTTTGGAACCAGTAAAATACATTTTTGCCCTCAATCTTGCCATAGAAAGAGAGCTGGGCAGTGATGTGTTGGATTTGAGAGGCATTTGGGGTTCTAATTCCAGCTCTGTACATCTCTTCAAGGAGCATCAGTTGCTCTGGGGTAGGGCACCATCTCGATGATGATGAGTTAGCTGCAGGGGACATGATTGGTTTTTCTTAAATTGTGGACTTGGTTTGTGGTGGGTGTAAATAGAGAAACTAAAGTAGGGTTTTTAATTAGTGTGTTGTGGAGAATGAAGGGTTGAAAGGAGGAGGAGGTATAAATAGATAGACAGAAGAGAAAGAAACAGTGGGTAGAGGGAGGAGAAGGAGGAGGAGGAAGAGGGACAAAAAGATGGAAGAGAGAGAGAGAGAGGTGTGAGGTTAAAAGAGGAGGAGGGACAAAAAGATGGAAGAGAGAGAGAGAGAGGTGTGAGGTTAAAAGAGAATAGTGTGACGTAACAGTAATGCAGGTTGTCATGCTGATGCTTCCCCGAGAGGGGCATTCAAGTGTAAGTTTCAGTCCTTCCGAAAACACACACACACAAAAACTTGAGAGAGAGAGAGAGAGAGAGAGAGAGAGAGAGAGAGAGAGAGAGAGAGAGAGGGGTACATGAAAGATTATGTCATCATCACAGTATAATATTTATACAGAATGAATAAGATGCACCATGTATAATATTTACTCTCTGTACAGAATGAATAAGATGCACCATGTAAGTTGAATTCTTGAAGCAGAGAAGCTTGCACGGACTAATTCGATCAGCCAACTTGCAACGGTGCCCGTGATGGACACATTAATTATTCAAATTGCTATAAAGTAGAGACAAAAATTAGTGTTGATTGGGAGCATAAAACACTCCGGATTAATTTGATGATATATACAAAAAAAAATTCCAACTTATAGATAAGTACTATGAATCTCTTTACACCTAAGGCCAAACTTCCACAAAATTAAATCATGAGTGATACGCTAAGTACTAGCTGTACTTAACTCAAAATTTTGGGTCATTTTCAAGAGGTGTATAGGTTACTAGTAACTTTACATATATCATATTACTGTGTTTTATTTACTATTACATCATCTCGGTGGGGTCAATTGACCCCATAAACTATGTTTTCCAAAATTTGGTTGTTTGTCTCTAGTATTCTTTGATAAAATGCAAGTGGCGATTCTAACTAAGAGGAATGTGCATGTACATCCAACTAAGAAATTTAAGTTAATCACTATTAAAAATATGTTAGCTGTATAAGGTTATACAATTAAAACACAAACGAATGAGTGACTGACCTGATTCCAACGGCGGCCATGGAAGTCGAACACAAAAGTAGCAGAGCACGGCAACACCAGGATCTTCTATAAACTCCTAGTCGAATACAACTACTCTATGCGAAGCATTATGTTGTGTTCTAGTGCTTATAGGGACCGGTGTTTTATATAGGCTAAAAGCTATGGTTTCCATCCATAAAGGAAACCTAAACTTACTTTCTTAGCCTCCAAGTTAAGTATCATAATCATATTCAATAAGGATTCCATTAATCCTATGTCCAATATAAGACACCTTATATAGGATTGATATCTTTAAGAGATTCAATATTACATTCCTATTACATGTAGTAGACCACTTAAAGGTTGATTTATATTGGATAAATCGAACATTCTCCCACTTGGTCTACAAAATGTAATATTCATGTGTATACCTGAGATTGGAGATTAATGTCACTTTAGTGGCCATGTAACAGTGATTACATCTCATCCTTAATGCAGTTTCTGTCAAATGTATTTCTTAACATGGAACTAACAAGGTTGTAGGATTGACACAACCTAGAACCTTCATAATTACACATGCTAAGATCCTCATTCACATGAAACACAAATTATGATCAAGAGATGGAACTTTAAATTAACCAAAATGTCTTACTTTATATCATCTCAGGTCCACCTTATTGTAACTCACAAGTTACACCTTATGCCTCTTCGAAGCCTTAAATCTGCCAATGCAGATATCCTTCATCTAATGAAACCACTATAACCTGTATGTGTGAATACATCTCCAAAACAGTCATGCATCACTTTCATTAGATTAGTAACAATACAAACAATGATTGTAGCCAACGGACATAACTGAAAATACCAAATAGGCACATGTCCAAGTAAAATATCCAAAAACTTCATAAAACAAATTAATTCAACACTTATGAGCAAGATGAATTAATATGTTTTTGACACTGATCTATGCACCATACCAGTTACTTTCATAGTGATTTCCAACACCTGCGGGAAGATGGAAATCCTCACAACTGAGGCAGTGCACAAACCAGGCCATGCCATTTAATATGCAATTTGATAACAACTTGATATCCGATATATATTTCATCAGATAATTGACTAGCACACGAAAAATGTGACTTTATGAATCCAACTGGAGATTAAATTCAATACATGGATTCTATACATACCTTATAGGTCATCTGCAAATGTAAGGCATTACTAACACAAAACTCAAACTCCCACTTATCTGCAACATCATTACTTAATTTGCAAATCAATACTTAAATCATATTTTTGAAAATATGCCTTTGGGAATAGCTTTACTTGGTCAATGAATGCATATTACCTCAATGAAAGGTACAACTAAGCATGAAAGCATTCACCGCTGTTACACAAAACATGCATCCAACAACCATCTTATATGTATTAATAAGTCCACATTTATTCTAAGTCCTTATGAGCCCCAAAACAAATGATCAACCGAGAAATCCAAATGATTGCAAGTAACATAAAAATGTACGCATATACCAAGTATCCAGTCGTGCAACTTAAACATATTATAGACATTCGAGTAACACAAATTCATGGGAGATAGAATAACGCTTTAATAGATTCATGCAAGTCCACTTAATGCTCAAAATTTTATAACAACTCCCACTAAGTTTGCAGAGTTTATACTTGCAAATAAGTTAATAAGTGTGAATCCCAATTTTTGTTCACTAATTCTCCCACTTGGGCAGACACTCTTTCAAAGATATACCTAAATAAAATTGCTTTATATTTTAGACATAATAAAATAGACATTACAATCAACATAAAGTTGTCAAACAGAATTTTCAGCAACTAGTTACACTTACTTTAGAATTAATCATAATTAATTTATAAGCTTGATTGCTACCAAATTTATCTAACCAAAATAGACATACTAATCTTCATAAAATAAAAATATAGAGCCGTTTTGGGTCAAAATAGTAGTCTAAAGTCACGTCTCAAAAAGACCAACACAATCTGCCAGTAAAACTGCCTATACGAGCATGGGTTACTAGTAAATTCACCAAAATTAAAATACATGGCACAAAATTACGAAATTTTCAGACACATAGTAGACATCTATATGTTGAACATATAAAAAATTCAGGTCATTTGGTGACCATTAAACGTGCCATTCATCTTATTTAAATCAAGACACACAATCTGCTAGAAACAATTATGTGCATCTATCATGAATTTATGCATCCATAACAAATTCAATTTCATATCATTTCAATTTCGATGTCCAAATGAAATTCTAGTAGTCAAATTTCATCCTCTAAAACGACATCATAATTCAAGTTGAAAAGATTTACAAGCATAAGACTTAAACAATGCGTACCTTAGCAATCCTTAATTAACCTTCATGGGTCCAATACTTTGCATCAACAAGTCTCATGAAGAGAAACAAAATACGTCATGATGCAACCAATTTCCATGCCTTAAAACCACAACCTATTATGGGCTCATAGTGGAAATATTTTATCTAATGGCATGGAACTTTATCCCCAATAGACTTCATGAAACTAAATTAATTTACAACTGTAGGCAAGAAAATTAACTAGTTTCTAGTACTAGATTTTATGTCACAAAAGTACCTTCATAAAAAACTTCAACACCTGTAGGCAAGATGAAGATTTTCACAACTTTTGTGAAATAAAACCCATAATATGCCATCTTAATTAAACTAAAAGAAGTAATCCACACCTGGAGGCAAGAAGATTATCCCTTTTATTCTAATTAAGATGCAAAGTTGACCGAAGTAACTCAAAAACACAGTCCCATCATCAACTAAGCCGTTACGGCTTGCTTTAGTTGAAAAGACATTTATCAACTCCGCCCTGAAACAATACAAAAGTCATATGGATTAATTAACTGTAAGTGACAAAATTATGATAACCTGATTTGAGCTTCAAGTCTTGCCAACAAATGGCATTAATTCCTTCATAACTCCCTTTGACATTAAATTAATCTCAAGAAACCTGACAACATACTTGAAAGAGATTACATACAGAACAAGTTTTATTCCACCACAAGAATGTCAATACTTATCATTATGGAGTCAATTACTTAATAGAAATACTTTATGTAATGGGAAAGAACAATACATTCCTTTAATTTAAAAGCTTAATCGCTCAAATATATATCAAATGGGTTCCTTTCCTTTTATATTTATTTCCGTAGTACAAAACTACTAAACATAGCATTAAAATCATGCATTAGCTTTGTAAATACCAAATTAAATAACAGGAACAACCAAAATTATTTTCTTCCATAGAAAACATGTCCAATATATGCCCTACATTAGCCTTGAAAAGTTTTCTTTCTTGTCTCCTTATGGCACATAAAAATTTACTAATCAAAGCACTTGTTTAAATTCTTTAGGCATAGGAAAAAAAAAACCATAAACAATAATATAAGTTTGAAAACTTATGCTTATCAATTTAGTCACATGCTTTGAATGGATTACATACCTCATGCCTTCATATGTTCACTACTTCTTTATAAACATATATAATCACATGACCACCATAATTCTCATATAAGAATAAATAGAATACAAATGAGAAGTGTCACATAATTACTGCAAACCTCATTCATTTGTATAATGTACTTGTTCTAGCCACCAGATGCTTTCTGTCACTCTAGTCAATCCACAAGCTATGCATCAATTTTATAGTTAACAAGTCATGTATGCATCAATTTTATAGTTAACAAGTCATGTACAATTAAATGACTATACTAAGATAGGAAAGCAAAATTGTAGACAAACCTGATTGATTAGTCAGGCATATTTCTTGTGCTATTAACGGCATAAAAGTTCATTCACATCTCGTGAAAATTAGTGGAAACAAAACTACAATCCACTATAGTCCAAAACCCACGGCAATATTAAAAATATGTCATCTCATGCTTTAGCCATACAAGTAACACTATACACGCCATTTGCTTAACAAATGTTGCCAAATATGTTTGACTTACTTTCATGTATAGGAATGTTATCAAAAATTCATTAACAGACAGGTATATAGTTGACATGCATAAAACTTGACATACATAAAACTTGACATATGCTTCCCTGCAACATAACTGTAATATATGTTACCACAATCATAGACATAGGCACACCTCATATACCAATAATAGTATTGAGACAATCTAAAAGTGAACAATTTCGTCACCTACATTCAGAAAGATGTCAAGCAATATTTGAACTGTTACACTTCTTTCTTAATTCTAAGAATGGTTATGCTAGTACGAAAACTCTTCGATGCCACCAAAACAAGGAACCAAAAACATATTATTCCAAATAATGAGATGCCACGGCATAGGTAGTTATGCAGGAACCAAATACTCACCTTTTAAATCCACCACAAAATCTTGTCAGCAATTAAGACCAAAGGAAAAGATTACATTGAAAACCCAAAATCCGAATTGAGTCGATGAAACACAATGCTCTGCTTTGGCAGAGGTCGGCTTGCTAAATGGAGAGGCCGCATCACTTTTCCAGTGTAAATGTATACTTACATATGCTTACAAAATTGACAAAGACATCCGTAGTACGTGGTTAACCTTTCCAACCAAAAACATCAGCTTGAAAAATGAAATAGAAAATCTGAAATATGCCATAGTTTCCAGTCCTAGTTAATCCAATGAACTAACTAATCAATATTCTGTAACATCCCCTTATCAGAACTATTGGTGGTAATCAAATTTGACTAATCAAATTGGCTAAAAATAAAAATTACATGTGCTAGCTTGATCAAAATACTAGCAATCTCCAGACTTTGGTGGTTCGACCAAAACATATTTTATGCAATAAAGATGCCTGATCAAAAGGCTATCAACTAAACCATATTATCTATAATTATAATAGGTATAATCTGGAAAACTGTTAGGAATTCGAAGCAATCATCACCATTATTTAAATTTCATGCTTCAATTCTATAAGAATATTATATATAAATTATATGCTTCAACTCCATAATTTAATTCATGCTTGATCAAAAGGGCCTCTAAGCGTAGTTCAATTTCCAATTGGCAAGCAAAAGCTATGTAATACACTGCATACAATATTGTGGATTCGTGCTATAATCAGGCAACTTGTCTTGCCGTAATAATTAGGGTATCAATTAGCATAGTTCTTAATAAATTTCCCTTGACTGCAACCATAACATTAGTGAAAAATATTCTTGATTAAAACTGAATAATTATACAACCTGATCATAATCAACAATTGAACTGATTCAAACAGCATGGTGATGTTGCCGAGTATATGCAATGATAATTTGGATTAAACACGCAGTTCAAGAGAATATTATATAATCCAACATTAAACCTAATAGGTTTTAATTATATAACCAGTGGCTCTAAACAACTGTTAGCTGTATAAGGTTATACAATTAAAACACAAACGAATGAGTGACTGACCTGATTCCAACGGTGGCCATGGAAGTCGAACACAAAAGTAGCAGGGCACGGCAACACCAGGATCTTCTATAAACTCCTAGCCGAATACAACTACTCTATGGGAAGCATTATGTTGTGTTCTAGTGTTTATAGGGACTGGTGTTTTATATAGGCTAAAAGCTATGGTTTCCATCCACAAAGGAAACCTAAACTTACTTTCTTAGCCTCCAAATCAAGTATCGTAATCATATTCAATAAGGATTCCATCAATCTTATTTCCAATATAAGACACCTTATATAGGATTGATATCTTTAAGAGATCAAATCACAATTAACATTATTCTCCAATATTACATTCCTATTACATGTAGTAGACCACTTAAAGGTTGATTTATATTGGATAAATCCAACAAAATCTTCTTTCATAACACCCTCAAAGAGACAGATATATTGATCCACCTTTGATTATGATCCACCTTTTATAGAAATGAAACTCATTTATAATAAGTTCTACATTAAATGTATATATGTGTTTGAAGACCTTTGATGCCTAAGTCAAAGAGTATTTGAGAGAATCTGAAAAGTTTGAAGAGAAGTTTGACTATAATTTGCGATTACTAGTTTCCTTTTGTGACTTGGCTAGGGGAAGAAGTTTTGCCAGTAGGGCAAGGCGGTGTCGAAATGTGAAGCAGTCTCCCTATCGAGTAATATGCCTTTGGGAGATGCCGGACAAAAGGCATCTAAAGGTCGTCGACTTGGTACTGGACTCGAGCATACATGAGCTAATCTTGATAAACATGGAGTTAGGCCAGAAAGTACTCTACCATATTTAGGGCTCAATAAAGCCTCTCCTCTTACATCCTCGTGTGCCTTTCAGGCCGAGCTGCAAGGGGTCAATAACTATCTCTCTCGAAGTGGGACATAATGCCCACGACATGCTCTGATTAGACGTGGTTATATATTTTATATCTCCACAATATACACACAGAATAGCTAGATATGTGCAGAAGTAGTTTTAGTGGGGTTAATACTCCAACTTCAGAATCTAACATTTTGCAAAAAAAGAACTTCGCCAAAGCATGCACGTATTAGCCATGCATCTTTTCGTAAAGAGCATGCATGCGGCTGGAAGAATATTCCTATCTTCTAATTTTGAAACGAATCAAATCAGTTTGCAAATAGACTCAAATAAGCAGATACTTTCTGTTGGGGGTTCCCAATTAGGAAAATCCAATTCCAATCCCAAATTCTCTTGAGCTGATTGCAATATGAATAATGTCCAACTTTCCTTTCGGCTCCCAAGACTGATTGGGGGGCCATCATCAACCGACAATCTAAAGGACCTGTGGAAAACGTAAGATTTGCATGCCACAACCAGACATATACGAAATAGACAACTAAAAGAAATGGCAGACATACAAAATTCATAAATGCATACATGCAAATCCAAATGCCATGTGGTTTTCTTTGACTTTGTTTGGCCGATTTCCCATTCTGACAACATTCCCTTATAATGCCAATACATACAAATTTATTCAACAGTGAGTTGTTTTATTGCGATGATAAAGTTTAATAGTGAATCACATGCCAAATAGGAAGTTTAATAGTGAATCACTTACCAATAGGAATTTTAATAGTGAATCATAGCTTTATCTATCTTCTTTTTATTAATATAAAGAAAAAGCAAAAAAAAAAAAAAATCATCATTCCCTTCTCTAGAATTTTTATTTCACATAATTTTTTGCGATGATATTTTTAATCACTTGAACCATAAGCCTCTCTTCGACAAAAAAAAAAAAAAAGAACAAAAGAACTATAAGCGTCTTAAAATTATCTTAATTAACACATGACACTTGGTTAAAAAAAATATACCAATTTTCAGTGTACCCAGAACGATTTAACTCTAATTATAATAAATGAATTTATTTTTTTATTTAATAATTACCTTAAAAGTAAAACATGTCAACACTATTGTTTATTATTATTATAACATGTAAAATGATACTCCAGATAGCTTGTATTTTCTCTAAGCATAAAAGTTTCTCTTCTTTTTCTTCTGATCTCATTTTCCCCATGTATCTAGTGTTCCTCTGTCGTTCCTTTTCACAAAGGGAACTTACTACTTTGTTGTCAAGGTTTTTTTTTAATGTAAAAAGGTGAATAATTCTTTGGCATCACAAAATTAATTATGCGATCCTAGAGCCTGATTCCATTTCATTGTTCAACGTTTACAACTTGAGTCTAACTTAAAATCATTGCACAACAATAATATTGCGATTTTTTACATATGAAAAACTCAAAGGAAGTGTTCATATATAACATTATATGTGTGTGTGTGTGTGTACATGAGTATTTCATAGCATTCTCTTCCTTGGTGTATTTAATTATTAACTGTCACGAATATAAATATATAAACCATTTGACATTGATCAAATTCTATTTAGAAGATGGGTTTTTTTTTTTTTTTCTGTTGAAAATTAAGATGTAAAATTTAAACAACGGTTAAATGTTCATATGTAAGTTTTCAACTAGTTAGGGCGTTGTGCCACCCTTTTGCATTCAAGTTTAAATCTTTCTTCTTGCAAATTAAAATAATTTAAAATATCGTCTGGTAAACAAACAATGACCAAATGTATTTTATGGCATTTTCATTTTTGGATGCAATGAAAAATAATGAACATGCATGCAACAACCTGAAAAAGGTTTCTTGATCACTTTAAGGTACAATAGGCAAAATGAATGAGTTAGATAATTAGTTGGATAGTTTTACGAACACCAATATGCAGGGTCACAATAATTTCTGAAATACATATTTAAGGAGGTGCAGAAAAGAAGAGAAAAGGACAATTCACGTGCCCTCAAGCACAGTAGTTATTTTTGCCATCTGAGAGCTTTGTACATTACAAAAAAATTTACTATACAAAATACGTTATCTTTTTATAACCATATTAGAGCAGCATTTTTAATGGAAATATACAAATTTGAGATGTAAGAGTCATATTTACATTGCAGAAGATGTAAATGAAATACATATAGTTTCAGAATTCCATTTGTTTTTCTCTAATAGTTTAGTGGGAACCACCTACAAAAAATGTAATTCCATCCTCATATTCAAGAGCTTTTTGGCTAACTGAAAATTTAAAATAACTATTCTAAAGTTTTTTATATATCTCATTGGAGACGCTTGACAGATTCACATTATTTTTTATTATAAAATAAATTTTTAATATGTCGGAAGTTATGGTTCAAAAAGTTATATGTCGGCATGCTAGTACTACTGGTGCAGGTATGGATAAAATTATTTGGAGATGTGTTTCTAATGGTGTTTTCACTGTTAAGTCAGCTTATAATCTTTTATTTGATGGAGAGGATTTGCCTGATTCTTGCTAGTATTTTATTTGGAAAATTAGTATTGTTCCACCTAAACTAAAAGTTTTTCTTTGGTTGATAAGTAAAGAGAGATTGCTTTATAATGAGCAACGAGTTAGAAGCAAATAACTTCTAGTTCTTCTTGTATGACTTGTTGTGGACCAATTGAATCCATTGCTCATATTTTAAAAGATTGTCCCAGGCCAGGGTGTGTGTATTTGGGAAAGTATGGGAGTTCCAAGGCAACTGAGGAATGCCCAGAATCGAGTTTAAGGCTTGGTTGCTAGCAAATCTGAAAGTAAGTTAAGGGGGACCAATGAGGGTGCTTGATGTACTATTTTCCTTTTTATTTGCTAGTATATTTGGAAATGGAGAAACAAGCAGATTTTTTATGTCAATTTTGTCATGCCTATGGATCCAAAAGCGATCATTGTGAGAGATGTGGCTGAATGGTTGAAGGATTGTGTGAAGTCTTCCGTTAAACCTATCAAGAGGCAAATTTCACTCTTTTGGGATCATCCTGATGTAGGTTGGTGTAAGCTAAACGTGGATGGATCTAGAAGGACAAATTCTAGTCGAATTGGGTCTGGTAGTGTACTAAGAGATCATAATGGCAACTGGTTAGGAGGCTTTGCTGTGAATTTGGGACAAGGGCAAGTTTGTGATGCTGAATTATGGAGTTTATACTTTGGTTTACAGCTTGCTATTGATAAGGGTGCTATTGATCTTCATATTGAGATGGATTCCAAGGCTATTGTTATGTTGTTGAAGCAAATCCAAGTTGATAATTTTCATCCTTCGGAGACAATTATGCATAGCTACAAAATAATGATGAAACAATCGAGGACGTGAGAATTGAATCGCATTTACATAGAGAAGAATATTTTGGCGGATCAGTTAGCTAACAGGAGTTATAATATGGATATTGGTGTTCTTGTATTTGATGAGTCTCCTGTTTGGATTAGATCAGCTCTCATTGATGATGCTACTAGAGTCTCTCGGACTCATTTTGCTGTTGTTTTGTAATTCTCTTTGGGTTGTCATCACCGTTCTTCACCCAAAAAAATAAAAAAAATCAGCATCTGGAATACATTATTATATGATAAAAACAATATCATTCTAGTAATTTCAATTGTATAATACTGTTGGGGGATGGGATGGGCATCGAGGAAAACAAATAAATGTGGTGTAAGGCTACCATCGTGCACGTCCTCTTGGAGTAGTGAAAGGTCTACGTACATGTGCAGGTTATGCCTCACAACATTAATTAAGAAGAAATGCTAAGGAGAGTTTTTCAACAATGGAACTCTTTTTTTAACATTATAAAACATTATGTCAAAAAAATTAAGTAGCAGAGAGTCCATGAAGAGTTCAACTTTTTAGAGTTTCCTTACCATTTCTCTAAATTAAGTGCAGAGTGCCATTTTTTCTAGTAGTTGCCCTAGGATGTAGCTTATCGTGCGTGCGTTGCTATATGATAGTGAACTTCAAAAATATATGAGTATTATGTTACAAAGAGGAGCCTTTGTCACACTCAACTTCTAACATATCAAAAATAAATAGCTTGAATAGGCAAGGACGTCTAGCTTAATATTTTTTTTGACTTTTTAATATTGAGGATAAACTCACAGATTACTTTTACTGTCAAGAAACTTCAGAGTTGATGTTCACTGGAGCGGAAAGACAAGCCTCATACACACGAGAAATTTATAGGTAACACAAATTGACACCACAACTAATTAACGTGGTCTGGGTTTAGGGTAGATTATTCCCTTTTCTTGTTTGGTGCGTTAGTGCAGGGGACTTATAAGTAGACTTTTTTTTTCGTTGGCTTAGATTCTGGATCCACTCATTTTAAAACAGATGAAATCTTACCAACATCAGATTTTTTTTTTTTTTTCGTGCCATATAACATTACATCCAAGACGTCTAGTAGAACTAACAAGGAATGGATTAGATGATGTATGATTTTAGGCTCATTCCACAATCTATTAGTAAGAAGTGTCAAGATTTCAGAGTCCTCATACTAGCAGTCCACAATTAATCACATTAATATCTTCTTAACCATCTATAACCTGGAATGCATAAAATTTTATCACAAAGTTCTTGATACAATTAAAAATGGAACATTCAATATATAAGTTGTAATATGATATGTAAAGTTTCCTATGAAGGACTATTCTCCAACAAGAAAGACATTTGTGCTTCTTCATATTAGATCGAAGAAGAGTTTCATGATTGATGGGAATTGGCAGCAAGAAGGAAAGAGAGAGAGGAACGGAGATGGAGGGATAGCTTAACTATACTGTCTAGTCAATCATCATCGTCATCTTCAGTAGCACTTGCTAACATATAAAGGAGTAAATTAATCTCGTCAAATAGAATCAGACTCAGACAAGCTTGTCTGATGAATCAAAGTTGATGGCCTTTTAGATTTGCTTATTTATAGTAATTATAAAGATCAAGTCATGCACGGATCACATTGATGAATAGTGACTTTCAGACACCTCCTTCTCCTTGTGTCGTTTGCAGCAATTAGTCATGTCATGTCTCCTCATCCCTCATCATTTCGACCAAAAAAAAACAAAATTAAATATATAAAAATCAAATCAATGGATAAAAATCAAATCGATGGAATTTTAGGCTAGCTATTGAATGATAGGGGTATAATTTGGTTTTCACAAAATGCAGGAGGCATGGAAGACAAGAAGAGCACAGTACATGTAATCCGACAAGGGTACCCTTTTTTATTCCGAGCTAGAAAAAAGAAAGAAAATACAGACCCCCGCATTAGTTGATCTCAGTTTTTAGGTGAAGTGGTCCAATTGCCTAGCAACTGGGAACTGGCATTATAGCCCTGATGCGCGTATTCATCGAAATGAACATGTTTCTGCAAAATACGTTATTTAACAAATACATATTACACAAAGTTTCCAAAAAAAAAAAAAATCTAAAATAGCTTGTAATCAATTTTGACTAATAAATCGGAAGGAGCTATATTCAGAGAGAGAGAGAGAGAGAGAGAGAGTATATGTAATGTATTGTAATAGTGGTGGCCATGCGTGACTTGAAAGTCTAGCTATTTACCCAAATCTGAATAAACTGCCATTGAGTGAGGCAGTGAACAAAGCATCGTACGTCATTTCTGGGAGAAGACAAGACACCGCAGGGTCTATTTGGTCAACACATCATCCACCAGGGTCCACAGGCCAGGGCAAAATGTGATGTTGGAGACTTGGAGTGGGTTAACAGAGCGCTCCTTAATTATGGGTGATGTTATTTATACCTCAGTCTCTTATCTTTCTACCTATTTTTTTAATGAAATTTTTTAATTATAAATTTGTACATTTGTAAATTAACTGATAAGGACATTTCTTACCTTTTTTTGCGTTTTTTTAAAAGAAAAGATTGGGCGTGATAGCTCTCACGCTCTGTTTAGAGACAATTTGTCTACCTTAAATCTTAACTCATCTTTTCATCTCCTTTTATTTAGAGAAAGTGAAAAAAAAAAAAAAACAAACAATGGATTTAGAAGATGACTTGTTTATTGAAGATGTAGAAAATGACGTTTCTTTGGTAAAGATAGAAGATTATATTTCCATTGAAAATGTAGAAGAATAATTTTGTGTGTGGGTCATATGAATTTGCTGCATGCGTACATTTGAAGTTTTCGTTGTCGAACTTTTTCATTTGAATTTGCATAGCTCGGTGGTTTTTCACTTCAACTTGTATACCTGTGTGGCTTTGAATTTATATTTAATTTTGCCTACTATTTATGATTAGTATTAGCACTGATCTTTGCCATCAAACTTTTTCAGTTGAATTTGCATACGTCTGTGGTTCTTATTCGCACAGATTTATTCCTTTGCAGTAGACAATTTTATAATTTTACACACATATATATATAATAATCAAAGGTTATTTTTGGAATAATAATGGGTGGGGAAATAACATTTCAATTTTTTAATTTTTTAAGGTGTGTGAGATTATAATGTGGGAAAAAAAAGAAGACAATGAGGTGAGTCTAGCAACTCTCTTAATTATTTGGCTTTTTACACAATGAATTGATAGCGCGTGTTATATATACTATTATTAAGAGAACCCTTATTGTCAACTTTTTGCCACTTTTTTTCCTATTTTGCCCTCATTTTTTATACACAATACTTACATAAGGAGGGCAAAATAGTAATTTTGTATCTTTTGCCCCTTTTTTCCTATTTTGCTCTCTTTTGATACACAATACTTACATAAGGAGGACAAAACTGTATTTTTGTATCTTTTGAAAAAATGACAATTACATCCCTATTTTTCCTATTTTACCCTCACTTTTGATACACAATATTTACATAAGGAGGATAAAACAGTAATTATGTAATATTAAAAAAAATATGTACTTATTAAGAAAAATTATTCACACACACAAGTAGTATATATAAAGTTATCCATTTTTGTTGATGGTTATTATGTGACTAAAATATGCAATATTTATCGTGATTTGGGAATACTTGACTCTTTTCCTTGACGCATGAAGTCGGTTTTACAAAAAATAGGCTCGAAAATATGCAATTTGTAGAGCAATGTACAAAAAATATTTGATAAGCAGTCCACGTAATTTGTTTGGGTTACTAAGCCCATCATCTTTTGAAAAAATGGAAAATTAATAAAAATCGAATAATACTTAGATACTCACTAGTGATTATTTAGGTACTCATTTTTTGATTTGGCCGAATAAAAAAAAAAGTTGTGGATGCAAATTTCTGCCGTCTTCAGTCTTGACGAAAATGCACCTGCAAAACAATTAACACCTTTGATCATATACCTAAGCCTCACGTGCCCACGAGGTGGGGGGGTTAAGTCAACGGATCTCCGATGCCTAAGTTAGTTTCTCTGAGAGAGTAAAGTATTTTGAGGCTTTTTAGGGTTGTCAAAGCTCTAAAAAATTGGTAGAATATGGGGTATTTATAGGGTTAGGGCCGGTCATATAGGGTTTAATGGAGAAATATTCTCTAAATATTCCCAAGATATTTAATAGGAGATAATATCTTGAGATAATAGGGTAATAATCCTTAATTGATTTAAATTAGGATTACTTACTTGATTGGAGTCAATCTTCAATCAGGAATGTATTAAAGATAGCATTTGGGTAATTAATCCTTATCTTTAATTCCTTGCCATGGGCAGATGAGTTGGGGGCAGTTGTGTTCAGCTGCTGAGTCCTTCAGGGATGTGAGCTACGCGTGGGAGAATCTGAGAAGCATGCCCATTTATTGAAGGCAATCTTGTCCTTCTTGAATAAAAGTCCACATGTCGCCTCTAGAATTTTTGGGATTATTTTTGGCTCCATAAATGCCCACACACCCACTGTGCTGCTCGCATGGAAAAGGCAGTAGGTGTAGTAATCCCAAGCTGCTTGGGTTTGTAGAGTTGTTACCCAATTTGAACTTGATCTTCTTCCTTGATTTGGAGATAAACTTCTTCTAGGAAAAGGAAAATAATTATTTCCAATACCTATTTAACTCTGCCTTAAGCAGGGGATTAAATAAATTTGGAGAACAATCCTTATTCCAACAAGAAAGAGAAACCAGAAGAAATTTGTATTCCCCCTCCCCTAGCGTTCTTCTTTTCTTGCCCTTGCAAAGAGTCGTTTCTCGTTGTTCTTCTTCTCCGTGCCGCACCAAGGTAAGAAAAAAATTGAATTTTCTTCTTCTTGAATTTTTTGGGGAGTCTTGGGACTTAAAAAATTGGCTTGGCTAGGGTCGTGGGTGTGGGTAACACACGACATGGGAGCCTTGGGGCTGCTTAGTGGAGCGGCACGGGTCTGCTGGCGTGGGCCAGGTAGACAGCTCGGCTCGGGCCAAAGGGATCAGTGCGCTGGGGCGCGGGGAGACCAGCTTGGGTCGGGTCTTCAAGGTTGCTGGGCATGGGCCCTTGTAGACGAGAAGAAAGGGAGAGAGACAGGCGTGGACTGGCTTTCTTACGTGCGCGACTTGGGCCGAGAGGCCTAGACCTGTTTTGGGGCGCGCTGGGCCCAGAAGAAAGAGGGGAATGAGGCGCGGACCTCCCCCCATGCCGCATCTTTTTCAGGAGGTGATCTGCTCCATGAAATGTGCGTCTGGTCAGTGTTCCCCAAATGCAATTCGTGCGATGGTAGGGTTCTCGAACTTGAGCAGGTTCTTTGATCTTGGCTTGACGATAAATGAGTTCAGGTACTTCTTTGAGATCGGCCACAAGAAATGTGTGGGGCAGCTGAGGTCTCGTCATAGGCTGTTTGATGCTTCTAGCAAAGGCGACCATGGCTGGGCGAGAGACACATTGGAGGTGAGCGAATAGTGAGAGTATGACTCTTTTCCTAAGCTGCGTGTCCCGACTACCTTTATCAATGGTAAGTGAACTGCTTCATTCTTGTCCTGCTTGAATTTTTGTTGAGCTGCTCCATGACTTCAATTTATTGATCGTCTTTCTTACTTTGCATAGATTCGGAGTTTGGCTCAACTCCAAGGACTTCGAAAGATATGAAGAAAGTGTACGTCGCCTTGGGCATTCCTGCTGAGTACCGTGAGTGGCGCTGGCTGCTCAACCCTCTTTGTCGGGAAAAATGGTGGCCTGCCCTAGAGGGAAGAGATAAAACGAATAAAGGATGAGGCGTTGGCTTGCCCGATCGCTGCTGTAAAACCTGCTGCCAATGGTGGTGGAAAAAGAGGTCTTTCTCACCTGCTTGCTAGCTTTCGGTTGAGAAGAAGCCAAAGACTTCTTCTGCTTCTCGTGGGAACTCGTATGCTGCCGAAAAGCTTGTCATTGATCTAACTTCCCCCAAGGGGGCGAAGATGACTGTTGAGCCTGAGCCTGTGAAACCTGCTACTCCGAATGTGACCGCATCCATTGCTGAGAGACTTGCCTAGCAGAAGAGTTCGGTGGTGCCTCCGATGTTTGTGTTCGTATCGAAGCGTTCGTTAGGAGCTAAGTCTGGATCGGCTTCTGAGAGGCTCACTGCTATGAAGAGTAGGAAGGTAGATCCTACTACTAAAGTGGCGCCTGGGCCTGCTCCTCATTCTGCCGTGACTGACTCATTTGCTGAGAAGGGGAAATCTGCTCGCACATGCAGTTGTGAGAGATCCACCAAGTCTGAGGCTGGAGAATTTCCTAAGGTTTGTACGTTGCTGAAGGCTAACCTGCTTGAGGACATTAATGTATACGCCAAGTTTGTTAACAGTTTTGGGAAAGTTGTCATCCGCTCAGACTCATTTGAGAAGCATCCTACCTACTCGAAGAGGTTCTCCCTGATTGCTACAATACATAAGACTTTGATCTGGCTGCTAAGTCTATGCGCATTGATCAGGATGCTGTCAAGTTTGCTAAGAAGGCCGAAGTGGCGCTGGTGGCTCAGCTTCGCTCGGCTGTTGAAAGATCGAAAAGCTCGAATCTGAACTCGCCATTCTGAAGGGGTTGGGGTCTAATGTCTCTGCCCCCACTTCTTTACAGTTGGAGATCGCTCGTGATGAAGCCGTCCATTTAAATGCTAGGCTTAGTATGACCCAGGCGATGTTAGAAGCTGCAGAGAAGGAAATCAGTCGTGTTTCTCCAGTGGTCGAGGACCTTGAGCGTGTCAATTCGGAGCTATGATCTACTTGTTTTTCCAAGGACGAGGAGCTTATCTTCATGCATGTTGAAGTGTCTCGTCTCAAGAAGATTGCCAGTAAGCTTGAGTTCAAGGAAATGGATCTGCAAGATGCACTGTCTGCTAGTGAGAACCAGAAAAATGAACTAGATGAGCTGCAGGGTGCTCACACTGGTCTTGTTGAGGAGAATGTGCAGCTGAAGAATGAGAAAGCTGGTCACGAAGTGACGCTTGCTTCTTGCCAGGCCGATTTTTACAAGCTTAGCTATGTAGACCATCTTCAGGGTAGGCCGTCATATTATGAGTTTTCCGAGAAGGACTTCGAGACTTTTTCCATTTCTCTAGTTAATCTGCTTGATTTCTCATTTGAGGCTACCTTTGGTGGAACAACTGAAGGTCAGGCAATCCAGGTAGGGGCGGCTGAGGATGAGCTGATGGAATCTTTAGCTGCTGGGAATGGCACAGCTGTTGAAGGTGTGGTAGTCGAGGAACCAGTGGTTGCTCAAGCTGTTAAGGAGTAGTTTTTTTGCTTAGACGTAGGAATTTTTCTTCTTTTCCTTTTTGTTCTACTTTGCTTGAACTTTGTTGGCCTTCGAGCCTGTTTATCAATTTGCTAGAAATTTAATAAACAGCTTTCCTTGTTTTTGCTTCATCCTTCTATTTTTCCATGTCTTTTTGTGAAACTTTTACCGTATAACAGATGGCTGGGTAAGCTGCTTCAACGAAGCAATTGGTCCCACATCGTCACTTAGGTTTTAGTTTCAGCTTCGGGGCTTCGGGAGCCTTGCCTGCTTGAGGCGTCTTGCAAAACTTTGTCGTAGGATGGGCAGTTGAGTTGGCTGCTTCGATAGAGCAGTTAACTCACGCGGTCACTTTAGGCTTCAGTTTTGGCTTTGTGGCTTCTAAAGCTTTACCTGCAAGAGGAAAAATGCGAGATTTTTAACTTATAGAGCTGTTAGCCGAGCTCATGCTTCTCGTAGGAAGCATAGGAGGTTGGCGTAGTTGCTATAGTCGTGACACTCGACTTTAGTGGCTTCCTGAGCCTTGGCCCTCCCGAGGCACATTGCGAGATTTTTTACTTATAGAGTCGTCAACCGGACTCGTGCTTCTCTTAAGAAGTAGAGGAGGTCCGTGTAGCTGCTGTAGTCGTGACTCTCGACTTTTGGTGGCTTCTTGAGCCTTCGCCCTCTCGGGGCACATTGCTAGATTTTTTACTTATAGAGCCGTCAGCCGGACTCGTGCTTCTGGTAGGAAGCAAATGAGGTCCTCGTAACTGTTATAGTTATGACACTCGACTTTGTCCCAGCAAAACTTAAACCATAGACCGTCGGCTGGAAGTGCTACTTGTAAGTAGGCAGGAAAGTTCGCGTAGTCATAGCAGGTGTAAGTCTCGGCTTATGGGCTACCTTGGGCTTGTAGCCGTAGGGTCGTCGGCTGGGCGTCTTACTTACATAAGCAAACGACCCGTTCAGACGTTATCCCTAGCTCTCGGAGGCATTCTTTGGCGTAAGGTGTAAGTGAAGTTGCTCATCAGAGACCATATCATTCCGAGTCGCAGCTTTGATCCTGCAGGTTGCTTAACTAGTATTGCAACACTTTGAAATCAAGCCACTAATGAAGATTTGCACGTCGAGGACGGACCATCTTGTCACGTGAGGCAAGGGTCCTATACTTAACGTCTCTTCCGGTTAGAGACCCAGGATCCCGCGGAATTGAATCCTTCAGTTGGTTAAGTCTATTATGGTGGAATGACTATCGTGGCCAATTCTGGGAGTCGTCTGGCACAGGTTGTCGATGCATTGAGGGGGACCTAAGCAATCGTACAACCCATCCACGTCTGGATATTCCAGAGTGGCTTACCCTATCGTGCTGGAAAGCTTACCCTGAAGGGTGTCGGGAAATTAGTTTACCCTCTCGCGTTAGAGAGCTTACCTTTATGGGTGTCGGGGAATTAATTTACCCTCTCGCGCTGGAGAGCTTACCTAGATGGGTGTCGGGGAATTAGTTTACCCTCTCGCGTTGAAGAGCTAACTCTGATGGGTGTCGGGGAATTAGTTTACCCTCTCGCGTTGGAGAGCTAACCCTGATAGGTGTCGGGGAATTAGTTTATCCTCTCGCGCTGGAAAGCTTATGCCGTGTCTGTTGGGCAGTGGGCATCTTCTGCTTGTCACAAGGTTGGTCAGTTTGTTCATGCATTTAGCCCAGGCTTGTGAATAAATCCTTCAATCTTCATTGAAAATAAAGGCTTTTATTAACTTTACTCATAGGAAGTAATGGCATAACAACTGACAATTCTTGCATGCGAGGTCTTGTTCGTCGAACTGCTTGAGACTTCAAACTTATGGGGATGAATCTAAATAGAGTTAGGAGGTGATGGACCAAGAATGCTCTGACCTGGCAAAAATGCCATTAATTCACGTCGTCTTCGATGGGGGTTCAATGTCAACTTATGCTGCTTGCATAGGCCGTGCAGCTGACTTGTTGAGGTATTCGTCGCACCGACCTTCCTTCGTCAGCTCCTCGAGGTACTGTTTCCATTTCAGGCAACCGTTGGCAGTGTGACTCGGCCCTTGGTAGAATGCGCAATACTTTGTCTGATCTAGTTTGGTAAGATCACCCTCAAGGTCTAAAATATCAATGATATCGAAAATATCGGTAGTCCAAAAACATGGAAATTTCGATGGAAATATCGAGATATTATCGATATAGATAAAAATTGAATAAAAACCACGGAAATTGTAAGAAAAACTTGGAAATTTTTATTGAAACTTTGCAGGATGTTTATTTAGTCAATTATCTATTAGTTTATCACAAAAAATTGGAAGGAAATGCATTGCATGATGGATTTAAGTTGATTATATAGCGAGCTGGCAAACATTGTGAGTGTAGAAAATATGTAGTAATTAATGAAAGAAGTTTAAACACACCATAATCATTTATATATAATGAATTAGTACAATATTTTACACTTTATACATTGCATGGTAAGATACATGAGTGACTTAGTACCACATAGAGTTCCTATCAAGGTCTAAAATATCGATGATATCGATAGTCCAAAAACACGAAAATTTCGATGGAAATATCGGGATATTATCGATATTTTAGACCTTGATCACCCTTCATGGGTGGCGGTAGTTTGAACCATGGTTCATTCTTGAGCTAACGGAGAATCTGACCAATCGGAACTATGAACTTGGTGAATGCCTTAGGCGCTGAGTCATCTCCGTTTGGAGATGCTTATTTTTTTTCTCATTCTCGCAGGACTGCTTGGCCTCATCCCACAGTGCGTGCTTCTCTGCCAAAGCGTAAGAGTTTGCCAGGGTCTGGTTCTCGTCCATGATCAACTTTATGAAAAATGGGTGATCTGCTGGGAGCCATTTTCGGAATGCTGAGCATGCGATGCTGTCATCGCATCCGACAATCTTCGCCTTCTCCTTCTTGAATCTTTTGACGTATGTGTGGAGTGACTCATTCAGTCCTTCTTCATGTTGAATAGGTGGTCAGACTTCTTTATGATCGAGCGGTAAGACGAATATTCCTTAGTGAAAACCATGGAAAGTTTGTTGAAATTCCGGATTGAATATGGTGGCAGGGTGTGGAACCCGTCTTGCCCCTCGCCTTGGAGTGTCGCAGCAAAGATTTTGCACATGAACGCATCGTTGTTGGCGTAAAAGGTCATGGCGCTTTGGTAGTGCATCAAGTGCATGTCCGGATCTTTATCTCCTTTGAATAAAGTGAAGTATGGCGAGTTAAACTTCCGTGGTGGCTCCGTCTGCTTGATCTCGTCTGTAAATGGTGACCTACTCAGGTTGGCCACGTTTCTACGGAGGGCATCGTCAGTAGTGCCAATGCGCTGGAATCCGCGCAGCTGCTCTGTTATGAGCCTTTGTACTTCCTCCTGGATTTACACCTGATGGGTAGTGGAGCCTCCACCTGCCCCCGGTGTTGACCTGTGGCCCATGTTGCTCTTCGGCGTGTCTTGCTCGTCTGTGCCACAGTTGCGGTGCACGTGGTTCGCCTTGTGCTGCTTGCCGTCATTTTAGGCAAGGGCTACCAATGGAACTTGAGCTAGACTGCTCACATGCTCTTTTCTGGGCGTCATGCAGCTACATACTCCGTTGCCTCGTAGGAGGATCTCCTTGCGGGCCTAGCCTCATGTGGACACTTCTCCTAGAATGTCTTGAGTGTTCATCGAAGTGCGGACCCAACCTCAAATGCACACTGACTCGTGAGCCGATTCGGGAATGAACGCTTATGTGCGCATCTAGGCGGGAGAAGACGTTTCCCCGAGGGCCCAAACGAGAATGTACACTGCCTGAACGCTCAGTTCGTGGCGGGCTGAGTGGCTCTTTGCTGAGGCGTCGCTGGAATGAGTCACTTTCTTCCGCCATTGTCCTGCTTCGGGACACCTCATCTAGGGCGTGCTGCATCTCGATGTGCTCAAGAAGTTGGTTCACCAATGTGGTCTGCTGCACGAGGGCGTTCATCAAATTGGCGACCTGCTGGGGCAGGGGTGCTCGCCATTTAGATTGGATGATGGGTGTCTCCATGTGTGGTAGAAGTATAGTGAACTGCAGGTACAAAGCGGGCAGTCCTGTAGAAAAAGGGGGTGCAAGTGACCTTGAATCGATCGATAGACCTGTGGTTGGAATCTGGATCACTGAAGGTGGCATCGGAATAGATTTGGTGACGGGTCGGGTCGTCGGAGCAGGTCACGGAGCGCGTTGGACTGTCGTCTACTCGCCTTGGATCTGCATCGACGTGGGCCCTTCTGGCCGTTGGGCTGCCACATTTTGGCCTGCTAGCTGAGCGGCTTGAGCTTGGGCTCGTTGAGCTGCCTGGCTGGCAACAGCTGCCGAATTCTGGGCTCGGGTTCAAGCTTGTTGTGTAACAAGGCTTGCTGCTGCATTAGGCTGGGCCTCCTGCCTAGGTCTTGCTGTGGCAGCTGCCAAGTTCTGGGCCTCCTGCACATGGGCTTGGAAGTAGACTTGGGCCTACTGCCTAGGGTTTGGTGGGAGTGGTGTCATGGCCTGGTAGCCTTGCCGTGGCTGCTGGGTCACGGCGGTGATGATGGTGGCATGGCTCCGTGATGGTGGGGCTCTTCCTGCCGTTGCGTTGAGCCTTGAGGATCTCCGTCGTGGGGTTACGTCCTCGTCTCCACTCTCCGGTCCAAATCTTTCCACATATGGGGTTCCGTCCGTCGTAGTTTCTGAATTTCCTACCATTGTATCCTTTCTTCAGGGATTGATCAAGAAACTTTTCTAGGAAAAATTAATTGATATAACGTGTGAGAAATTCAACATAACAGAAAATTCAAGAAACTAATGCGAGAAGCTTCTTCGAGTATTTTGAATCAGCTCTCAATGAAAGCACCAATTTGTGGATGCAAATTTCCGCCGTCTTCAGTCTCGATGAAAATGCACCTGCAAAACAATTAACACCCTTGATCATAGACCTAAGCCTCACGCGCCCACGAGGTTGGGGGGAGGGGTTAGGTCAACGGATCTCCGATGCCTAAGTTAGTTTCTTTGAGAGAGTAAATTATTTTGAGGCTTTTTAGGGTTGTCAAAGCTCTAAAAAATTGGTAGAATATGGGGTATTTATAGGGCTAGGGTCGGCCATATAGGGTTTAATGGAGAAAATATTCTCTAAATATTCCCCAAGATATTTAATATGAGATAATAGGGTAATAATCCTTAATTGATTTAAATTAGGATTACTTACTTGATTTGAGTCAATCTTCAATTAGGAATGTATTAAAGATAGGATTTGGGTAATTAATCCTTATCTTTAATTCCTAGCCATGGGCGGATGAGCTGTGGGCAGTTGTGTTCAGCTGTTGAGTCCTTCAGGGATGTGAGCTGTGCGTGGGAGAATCTGAGGAGCCTGCCCATTTATTGAGGGCAATCTTGTCCTTGAATAAAAATCCACGTGTCGCCTCTAGAATTTTTGGGATTATTTTTGGCTCCATAAATGTTACGTGTTCTTTATTTTTTAAACTCAAGAAAAATTAATGACATGTCCATTATTTTTTAAAACAATACATGTGTTAATTTATCATTGGACAAAATCAAAAGGTGAGTACTCACTAGTGATTATCCAAGTATTATCCATAAAAATGATACGAGTGACTTACATTACTAATTATCATGAGCAATTGTTAACCGTTTGGTATATAAAATATTATAATGCATATTATTGACTAATCAGTCTAAACTTTATACTTTTTTTTTTACAAACGATATCGTTAGTGGTGGGGTCAAATTTTTAATTGTGAGGGATGAGGGATTGGTGGGGATTGAGCCCGCAAATCACCACCACTCTCCCTCTCCTCACCTCGAGTCCAAGACCCCCAAAAAAGTACCCAAACTCGAACTCAACCCGAGAAACAAGAAGCTTGGTTTTGAATCTGAAAACTACGGCGAGATTCTCGTTGTACCCGACCGAGGTAAGGCTCGATATCACCCTCAACCTTCATGAAATGTTGTTATGAGTTTGATTTAGACCTTGCATGTATATTTGGATTCACATATGTAAAGTTCAAACGAAACCACTAACAACTTCGTTTTTAGGCGAAGTTGGAGGTTTTCCCCACGTGTTTTATGACCAAACCTTGTTGAGGTGTACGAGTTTGACACTACCAAACGATTCACCATGCTTGAATCTACCACTGCATGTTTCAACAAATTCAATTTTGGCCAAGACTTCAAGGCCAAATTCCGACCACCTCCAACCAGTTTATTGACTTATTGACTTCTTTATCTTTAATGAATGTTGTATTTTCTAAATAGGAATCCTTCTGTAGTGCAGCAGATTCTACGTTTACCTATGCCTTTAAATGTAAAGGATGACAAATTGATCTAGGAGCCTACATCTACTGGGAAATTTTCCTTTTCTTTTGGCTATCTTCTTATTCGACAAAAACATAGTGATTGTGCTTGGGTTAAGGTTATTTGGCGATATTTTATCCCACCTCGACTTTCTATTTTGGCTTGGCGACTTTTTCATGACAAACTGCTTACTGAAGGTGCACTTCAGTGACGAGGTATTTCTTAGGCGTCCATTTGTTGTTTATGTCATAATTCTGAGGAATCTACTGTTCACATTTTCTTCGGTTGTCGGATATCTAGGCAGCTTTGGAGGTGGCTAGCATGTCAATTTGCTACCTCTTTGTCTTTTTCAGATTCTTTAGTTGCTTTTTGGGATGCCTACGTACGTAAGCCTTTTTCCCAACAGTTAATCTATGGATATTTGAGGGTCCTTCTACTATTTCGGCTATTTGGAAAGCTCGAAATAAGTTTATTTTTTAGGGTTGCCCAATCTATTTCCGTCGTCTTTGCATGCCTATCAATTCTTGGATCATTCATGGTGGGAAGTTTATTCCTGGTTATTACCAAGGTTTTGACACTCGTATCATTTCTTCTTTGGGGATCCAGCCTATCCCCTCCACAAGGCACCAACTATTCTTCCTCTGCTTTGGTCTTCTCCTTGGTTTCCTTGGATTAAACTTAATACAAATGGTTTGTCCAAAGGAAATCCCGGTCATATAGCTTGGGGAGGAGTTTTCAAGGATTGTCATGGTCAATTTCTTGGTGGCTTCTGCCAAGGGATTGGTCATCGCAACTCTTTCTTTGCAGAATTATTAGCAATTATTATTAGTGTAGAGTTTGCATATCAGCAGGGTTAGCATTGCCTTTGGTTGAAAAGTGACTCTTCTAGTGTTCTTTTTGTACTCCAATTGACTTATTTTGATTCTCCTTGGCCTCTTCGTACGCAATGGTCTATTTGTTTGGATTGCATTCGGAAGAGGACTTTCTACGCCTCTCACATATATTGTGAAGGAAATGTTGTTGTGGACAATTTTGCTAACATGGGCTTGTCTTCTCCAACTTTAGTATGGCATGATTCCCTTCCATTGGCGGCTCGTGCTGCTTTGTTTTCAAACTATGTTGGCTTTCCTGACTACCGCTTCTCAAATTAATCTACATATCGGCATACATGTTTAACTCACTTTTTTTTCTTCTTAACCTTGTGATGTTGCTTAATCTCTTTTGCAGGTTTAGACTTTTACGTTTGGTTTTAGAGGGGTTAGGTTTCATGTCCCCCCTTCTTTTCCTTGTATCTTTATTTTTTACGTTTCTAGAAGGGTAAGGTTTACATCCCCCCTTATTTTTCATGTACTTTTTATCCATTTTTTTCTTGTATTATGAGGGGTTAGGGGGGTTAGGTTTATGTCCTCCTTGACTAGGTGTAACTTCATTTTCGTTATCAATAAAATTCCCCTCGTACCATCGAGGTTTCATAAAAAAAAATTTAAAAAATTCTAAATAGGAATTTGAGCGCCAAGTATTTTACTTTTTGCGTTTTTTTTGTACTCAATGACAATTATAACTATGTGAAGACGTGTTTCCTTAAGATGGGGCCAAGAAAAATTCTAACTTATTACAATATGAAGTTTTTTCCAATACATAATTGTTCCCAAGTTGAGACCGAAACTTTTATGACTTGAAGGGGGTTATTTCATTATTTATAATAATGTGTTACTTTAAAAGAGGTTTTCCTGTATTCCTATACCACCAAAGAAGAATTTAATGAGATACATAAGAATTGATCCATCCTTTTTACCTTTTAGTACATAGACAAAATAAGTATGTTGTATTGGTATTCAAGATCACTGTATCGCTTCTTTGTCTTGATCAAAAGTTGCACACAGCTCTGGACTTTCTGAGTTCTGATATAAATTGCAAGTCTGAGTAGTTCTATTCATTTCTACTTTGTGGCTTTCAAAAAAAGAAACTAAAAGCAAAAGTAATTCGATTCACTTGCACGTGGTGTACTGGGATTAAACTCATGAACTTTATGGGACTTAAACAGAATTTTCTAGTACATATATGAATATGATTCACACGTACTCTGGGATTTTTCACAGCTTGATCGGGCAAAAAGAAGTCCCATGAGTACTTTTATCTTGATTAGCATGCATGCGTGTAAATCTTGGTCCAGCATTGATTATCGAGGACTAAATGTTAGATATGCTTCAAAATAAATCACAGCATATACTACTTGACTTAGAACTAGTTGCTAAAACTTAAAAGCCAAATAATGTGTGAATGTTACTTTTGTTCTACTTTTATAAAATTGAAAGGGAATTTCTAGTATATTCCAGGATATTCTATATTTTAAAATTTTTAACTTTTAAAATTTTGATGAAAAAATATAGACCAATATTTAACGGTTAAAAACTTCATAATATAGGATGCTTTGAAGCATCATTTTTAATTTTTCCAATAACATTTGTACTTTTAAAAAATAAAATAAAATCCAGAGCTTATTACATTTTCCAGCCATGTGGTTTGAGATCAGTAATAGTTCTGTTTCTATCTTTTAAAACTACTAAAACAATTCTTAGTCTGTTTAATTAACTATCAAGTTAATCATTATTTTTTTATGTGACCATGAATGGGGCTTCTTTTACTTACATGAATGTTAGCCTTGGTTTGGTACTAAGGTGATTTTAAAAAAAGTGGGTATCAAAAAAAGTTGGGAGAGTTTTTGGTGTTTGGTAAACACCCCAAACCAGCTTTATTTCAAAGTTTATGATGAAAAAAAGCCAAAAACCTGAAGCTGCAAAAAGAAGCTTAAAAAAAACCAGCTTATTTGAAAAACACGGGTGAACAGTAAATTCATTAATGAATTTTTCAATTTGCCAACATTGCACTCATTTCTCCTGCCTTCCTCGCACTTCCACTCTCGCAAGTCCCTCCACTCCAGGCAATCTCATGGGTTCTCATCTACCACACCAACTCCTACAAGTCCCTCCGCTCTTCCATCGACAAAGCCGCCAAGAAGCTCGAGACAATGAAGACCGACTCCTCCTCCGCCGCCAAAATTACCAAAAAGTCCAAGACCAAGAAGATCGACCACGTCAAGAGCAACCTCAAGGAATCCAACTGTGATTTGTCGCTCTTCAAGTTCAAGTCCAGCACCGTCGTCGCCCTCGTCGTCTTCGGACTGCTCAACTCGCTATTGGAGGGGAAGACGGTGGCGAAATTACCCTTCAAGCCCTTTGGGTTGGTGATGAAGATGAGCCACAGAGGGCTGCAAGGGGAGGATGTGACAGTGTTCACTGGTGTTTTTGTACTTTCTGTGCTCGATCAGTATTTGGACCAATTTGCAGAAGTTATTGGGATTTTCACCGCCGAGAGGCACCAGTTCCGGGTTGTTCCCCATACCGGACCCGAAAACCAATTGATGGGTTCACTACTCAGGACTCCACTCACTACCTACTGGGTTTGTTCTAAATTTTAGTTTTTTTTTTTTTTTAAATTATTGTTAGGCTGTGATTTGTTATTGTTGTTCTTTAATTAGTGTTCTAATTCTCTAATGACAATTAAGATTTGCTTTTGTAATCATCATTGGGTCTCCAAAAGGGGACGAATTTTACTCTTTGTTATCAATTTTAATGTATTATTTACCAAAATAATCAAAAATTTTGTTAAGTAATTCAGTTATGAACAATTGTATGCACTCGAAGATGCTTAAAATGCCACAACATTGAATTGAATTTTTTTTTCTGAATTATGTGGCAATGGTTATCCCCACTTAGTGGGAAAATGCTTTGTTGTTGTTGTTGTTTGTATGTGGCAATTGTTATGAGTAATCAAACTAAGTAATGTCAATGGTTTGATCATGCCGAAGTTGCGGTAATGCAATTTAATTAAGTCTTCGTTTGTTTCTTTTTGCTATTAGTTTTCTCTTAAGTTCAGCTTTTGCGAGTTCTGTTCTAGTCTGGAATTGGATCATTTCTCTTGAGAGCTGCATTTGTCGTCGTCGTCATTCTAGTACTGCCTTGTATGCTAAATAAGTTGTTTTGTTGAACTTTTATCAACAATTCATTTCATATATACTGACATCAAAACGTCTACAGCATTGTAACCAATGACCATTAAAGTAGTTTTATTTTTCTGACCATAGTAGTGTTTTCCTACTTCGGGTCGTTTCACTTTTTGAATTGATTTTCGAATAACCAAGTTATTCAAAGAGATACAAAGACACACACAAACACACATATGCATGTCTTTGTAAATTGTATGTGTTTGTGTACCATAGTGCATAAAGTGTGGGTTGTTGGTTAAGGTCAGTTCTATTTTCACCCAGTCTCGATATTTATGAAAGCGGAACGTTGATGTGAGTTTGAATCTATGTAGTGTCATATATGCTCTTTTGTTTTACTTTGCATAAAACTATGTATATGTTACGAAAAGCTGCGTTTGTCTTTAGAAGTAAACTAATCAAACCTTGTTATCGAGTTAAAAGACTATTCTATTCCTTATAAACATAAGTGATTTATCACAGTTTCATTGTTGATAAGAGTTTCACGGCAGGATAATTGCTTTTCTTTTTCTTTTTCCGATTAATATTGTGGTGTTGTTGGGATATTAGCCTTGTTATCGAGTTAAAGGACCATATAAAGGTGAAAGATATCATCTCACGGATTTTCGTAGGGGTGCCGAAACAACGGGTCATAAAGAGGTATTCAAACACATGCATTCTTCTCTTAGGAGCATCATTGAACGAACTTTTGGGGTATGGAAGAAAAGATGGGCGGTTTTAAGGGATATGCCTAATTACCCGTTCAATAAGCAAGTGAAGATTGTCATTGCTACAATGGTTCTTCATAACTACATACGGAGGTATTCTTCGTCATTTTGATGACCCCAGGGACTTTTGTGAAGAGAGCAATAGTAGTGATGATGATGATGACGAATACCAAAATTATCAAGTTTAATGATCACATGAAATAGAAGTATTTAGAAATAGAATAGCGGCAAGTTTGATGAATGCATCTAATTAGACTACATTCAAGTACATTAACAATATTGTACTAATGAATCCTAGCTATTAAGTCTAAAATATTTCAATTGAAGTATAACTACAAAACGCAGTGTCATTAGCGAGGGTCAAATGTCGTCAAAAAAGGCATTTTGTCGTCGCAAATACTTATTTCCAACGGGAAAAAGCCCTCGTTGGGCGTCGGAAATTGTCCCATCGTTTTCGACGCACAGGACTTGTCGTTAGTAGTTAGTTTTTTATCGGAAATGAATTTTCAAAATGACAAACTTATTTTATTTTCAACATGGAAATGTGGTCGTAATTAATTATAGAGTTGTCAAAATTACTTTTCAAGCGACAACAAATATTTTTTACGATGACTTTTTTTTCCGACCAAAAAATTGTGTCAGAAAATCTTTTTCCAACAAAATAATCTTTATTTACGAGAGTGCACAATCATCGCAATTACAATTACCGACCATACGAGGTTGTCAAAAATACGTAACGGCTTGACAGAAATAGGCACAAAAACATATTTGTGATGATCAAGTGTCGTCGAAAATATGTACTTCCAATGGTGAAGCTTTGTCGGTAATACATATTTGCAATGGTAAGCTTCGTTGGGAATATATATATTTCCGACAAAGAAGCCTCGTCGAATATATATATTTGCAATGGTGAAGTTTCGTCAGTAATATATATTTCTAACGGTGAAGCTTCGTTAGAAATATATATTATTGACCATATTTAGTCGTTGCAAATATTAACCAATATTTGGTTGAAAATGGGTATTTCCTATAAGAACATTTTTTTTCGTAACCATATTTAGTCGTCTCAAATTTTTCCATTCAGGCTTCTCCCATTTTTCAACCATTTTACACCAAACATCTTTAGATACATTTGATGGGCAGTTAATGTATCTCTCCCCAATGAAAAACCGAATTCCTCAATGTTCTCATCCAATCGGCATATCTTGTTTTAATATGTAGTTCAAAAGCAGCCCTCATCTCTTCTTCAGAACACGTGTATGTGTATCCAGTTCCCTTAAAATGACCATACAATTCATCCATTTGCTCTTTTGGATAACTTGATTAAAGAGCACCCCAATAGTTCTCGTAGCATTTGTAGTTACAATCTTATAAAATTAAAATTAGATTAAAACAATCACATATCTAAATAATTAACTATTTGGCAATCATGCTTTCAGTGACTTGTGCTCATTACCTACTATCATGTATTACAATCGGAGTGTCATTCCCATGTTTACCCTTAGCCTTCCCTCTACCTTTCTTTTTGGTAGGACCTAATCAATAAAAATAATAATGTGCTTGTATGTTTAATAAATAACCAATTACAAAAATGCACATTTTGAAACCGATATAAATACGGTACCTTCCATACTTGAAGGTTGATTCTCAATAGATGTTTGTCGTGTCTCATGTATTTCGCTATCATGTGATGGTTGGGTAACATCAAGTTGGTCTGAAGAGGTTGTAGGTGAATGAGTAGTAGTGTGCGGTGCTCTATTTTGACTCATTCCTCTTGTTGATGTGGCTACAATTTTACAAAGAAAACACAAAGCCAAATAAGACATAATTATTAGAGAACTAGTTTCCTTTAACACATGACAAAGTTCATAAAACAACCAACAAAGACAGGAAAATTAGATGCCTAGTATCGAAAGATAGAAAAATGAAAAAATCCACATATAAAATTACCTTGTATATTTGCATGTTGGGTCTCTTGCATTTCATTGGTGGTATCATGTTGGTTTAAAGAGAGTCTAGATGACAGAGGACGTGTGCTTGCTGAATTTTTTTTGCTCCTTCCCTTTTTGCCATATCTATCAATCATACAAAGACAAGAAAATTAGATGCCTAGTACCGAAAGATAGAAAAATGAAAAAACAAAACCATGAAAGCTAAAATAAAATCGACTAGAATTGGTGTTTCAATGGCAGAAGGCAAAATATATACGTAAACCCTAATTGTTAGGAAATCCCAGCAGCCATGAAAAATGAATAAAATTGCAATTTAATATTTACATAAACCCTAAACTTAAAATTGGCACAAGGAGAACTATTGGTATTTCAATGGCAGAAGGCAAAATATATACATTAAAAAATAAAGAA
Source organism: Malus fusca (assembly GCA_035220775.1). Classification (NCBI taxonomy): domain Eukaryota; kingdom Viridiplantae; phylum Streptophyta; class Magnoliopsida; order Rosales; family Rosaceae; genus Malus; species Malus fusca. The sequence goes on from CM069069.1 coordinate 9,392,219, forward strand.
ACTAGAATCTTTGCTTTGAAAAATCAAAACCAAATCTAGACGGATTTGATTTGAAGTTTGAACAAGAGAACAACATTTTTGGGTTCGAGTTTGACAACTCCAATTCTAAAAAGGAAACCGAACTAGGTCGGTAATATATACATAAACCTTAATTGTTAGGCTAGTAATCCAATTCTTACCAACTCAAATAGTGAAGAGGCACAATGTTGTCAGTATTGCACTGGTTCACAATCATGCACTGGGTTTGAAACACGGTAAACAACGTTGAGGAATTGATGTAGCCCTAATCTAATCAAGGTTAGAGGTGTTAATATAGAGAACGGCATAGATGTAGCCCTAATCTAATCAAGAGTATGATATCCTTTTTAGTTTCCCTCCCCTTTTTTTTGGTTGTGGGCGGAACAAATTCTACAAAACATTTTTGGAAATTGTGGGAGAAAAGGGAGGGACACGCCAAAACCCTAATTAATTTGGAGAAAAAGCCAACCCGCTTAAATTAAAAACAAGAGTTTGGGAATTGTGGGAAAAAGAGGAGGGAAGCCAAACCCTTATTTATTTGGGGGAAACGGCCAAACACTAAATTCTACAAACATTTTCTTTTAAATAAAAAATAATATTGTTTCATTTGAGGAAAAGAGCCAAAACCCCAAACATTATCAAAAATTAATATTTACAGTCTGGAAAATTAATTTGAATGATCCGACAATCAAATTTGTTTTTATATGACTCGAGATCGCATGTGCCAAAAATCGCAAAAAACTGACATTCAGATATTAGGTAATGGGACGAAACCTTTCAACGGTTATAAACGAAAACTCACGATTTAACGGTTATTTTAACTTCGATTTTGCTAATTTTTTACAACTACACTCCTCAACCTTATAAGAGTACGATGAACAAATTCGATCTTCAATTTAAAATATTTGCACTAGTGGATACCACAAAATATTATGTTCTACTTAATAGAAGTATAAAATAAACTCCAAGTGTTTGGTGAATCTATCGTTTTCAAGGAATACACATTCTACAAAACTAGTTTCAACAATCTAACCAACAAACTTGTTTGTATATGCTCCAAGATCGCATAAGTAAAAAATCGCAAAAACATGACATTCAGATATGAGGTAACGAGACGAAACCTTTCGACGGTTATAAACGAAAACTCACGATTTAACGGTTATTTTAACTCCAATTTTGCTGATTTTTTACAGCTACACTCCTTAACCCTATAAGAGTACGATGAACAAATTCGATCTTCAATTTAAAATATTTGCACTAGTGGATACCACAAAATATTATGTTCTACTTAATGGAAGTATAAAGTAAACTCCATGTGTTTGGTGAATCTATCATTTTGACGGAATACACATTCTACAAAACTAGTTTCAACGATCCAACCGTCAAACTTGTTTGTATATGCTCCAAGATCGCATACATAAAAAATCGCAAAAAACAGACATTCAGATATTAGGTAACGGGACAAAACCTTTCGACGGTTATAAACGAAAACTCACGATTTAAAGGTTATTTTAACTCCGATTTTGCTGATTTTTTTACAGCTACACTCCTCAACCCTATAAGAGTACGATGAACAAATTCGATCTTCAATTTAAAATATTTTCACTAGTGGATACCACAAAATATTGTCTTCTACTTAATGGAAGTATAAAATAAACTTCATGTGTTTGGTGAATCTATCATTTTGAAGGAATACACATTCTACCAAACTGGTTTCAATGATTCAATCATCAAACTTGCTTGTAAATGCTCCAAGATCGCATACGTAAACAATCACAAAAATAGTGACATTCAGATATTAGGTAACATGACAAAACCTTTCGACGGTTATAAACGAAAACTCACGATTAAAAGGTTATTTTAACTCCGATTTTGCTAATTTTTTACAGCTACACTCCTCAACCCTATAAGAGTACGATGAACAAATTCGATCTTCAATTTAAAATATTTGCAATAGTGGATACCACAAAATATTATGTTCTACTTAATGGAAGTGATGTGGTTATACTTTGTTCAATGTCCATGACTAATGTTATGAGTTAACAAGGGCATGCAAATTATTTCTTTATGATAGAATACTATATTAAGTTATACACCTTTTTGCTCAATGGTTTATGTTTAATTTTAAGGTCCAATCTTCTCCATATGTATTCTAAGTTATATGATCTATTTATTGTAGAATTTAAATTAAGCATCAAACTTATTTCAAGAATATTCCCCGTAAATAATTGATTCCAACAAAACCACATGCCTTAAAAACTTATTCTGACAAAGAAAAAATTTTGTCGGAAAAAATATGATTACTTCCGACAACAACTAATCACCCTCGAAAATATAAAAGTATTACCGAGAGGACTTTTTCCCCTAAAAAATATAAAAATATTACCGAGAAGACTTTTTTTCCCTCGAAAATACTGAATAAATTTCGTCAACATGAGTAAACTTCGGAAATAACAATTCTATTTCCGATAAGAACTTTACTCATCATTAATACAACTGGCGCCAATTCTTCCCGCCAAACAAAAGTACATTTCAGACAAAACTTGAGACTTTTTCAGAGGACATTATGTGCGTTGGTAATTAAAACTTGTTTCATGCCACGTTACCGAATACCCATATTTTATGGTCGCAAAATGTGCTTTTTACGACTGTTTTTTGGGGCACTTGGAAAATCTTCGTCGGTAATGACTATTTTTTTGTAATGGTAGTTTGTCATACTAATTAATATTTAAGATAAAGTTTATAAATATTTTTCTTTTAAAAATAAAGTATATTTAGTATTTCACCTTTATTTGTTAAGAAAATTAAATTAATGGCACATCTAGTATTATACCTTTTTTTGTCATTTCACACAGTCACAACTGTTTTACATAAAAGTTTACCAAACACTATAATACTGTTTTTTTTTTTCCAAAAACACTTTTACAAAAAAAGTTTATCAAACACCATGTTACTTTATTTCACAGCTGTTTATTCTCAGAGCACAGCAGAAACTTTTTTTTTTCAAAGCACAGTAATACCAAACCAGCCCTTATATTAGTGTCATGTAAGCCATTTAGTTACTATTTAAAATCAGTATAACACTATTTTATCCTTATTTTGAAAACTATGGTTTATGATAAGGGGATAACAAAGTAAAAGCAAAGACATGATTGGTATTTTCAGAGAGAGATTAGCAAGCTATCTTGTCACATCCCGGCCCGGGCCCCCACCACATCCCGGGCTCGACTCCACCGTAGCACGATATTGTCCGTTTTGGGCCCCGACCACGCCTTCACGGTTTTGTTTATAGGAACTCACACGAGAACTTCCTAGTGGGTCACCCATCCTGGGATTGCTCTAGTGCGAATTCGCTTAACTTCGGAGTTCCTACGGAACCCGAAGTCAGTGAGCTCCCAAAATGCCTCGTGCTAGGTAGAGATGGGAATATACATATAAGGCTTACAATATCAACTCTCATGGGCGATGTGGGATGTTACAATCCACCCCGCTTAGGGGCCCGACGTCCTCGTCGTCACACTTTAGGCCAGGGATTGACTCTGATACCAAATTGTCACATCCCGGCCCGGGCCCCCACCACATCCTGGGCTCGATCCGCCATAGCACGATATTGTCCTCTTTGGGCCCCGGCCACGCCCTCACGGTTTTGTTTCTGGGAACTCACACGAGAACTTCCTAGTGGGTCACCCATCCTGGGATTGCTCTCGCGCGAACTCACTTAACTTCGGAGTTCCTACGAAACCCGAAGCCAATGAGCTCCCAAAAGGCCTCGTGCTAGGTAGAGATGAGAATATACATATAAGGCTTACAAGATCCACTCCCCTGAGCGATGTGAGATGTTACATATCTACCCTTAATAATATTGTTAATCGTTATCTAATTACCTATACTCTAATGCAATGAAGTAGTTAACTATGCTTTAAAATTTGGTCGTCGGTTGAAACTGTGTTCCTGGTTAGGGCCGACCCATGCCTAAGACGAGCAAGGCCTGGTAATTGAGCTACGCTCTATTAAAAGGCCTCATGTTCTAATATTACAAATGTTGGTAACCAATGACTAGTTCTATCATTGTATAACATTCTAAAATAATTTGCAATATATGTTTGATACTAAGTTAAATGGTGAAGATTTTTTTGGTTTCATTAAACAAAACGAAAAAAAAAAACCGATTTCAAATTGGGTTAAGTTTGCTTCCTGCGAGGAAATATAGAGGGTATAGCGAGGAACATTTTCTCGTTGAAACTCATCTTTTGCAGGGAATTACACTTTCTTCATCAAATTGTTAAGATTTTTAGGTTTTTTTGTTATATCCTACAATGAAGAATCAACTTTTGGCGAGAAAATGGTGAACTTTAAGCGAGGAAATATTTGACGCAAAAAGTTTCCACCAACGAGGAAGTTATTTCTCGCTTTAGACTTTTCCTAAAATTATGTAATTTCTCAGTAAAATTATGTAAAATATTTAACGGGCTTACTACTAGGACCTGACGAGAAAAATTATGTATTTCTCAGTAAAATTGTTTAGGGACGAAATGGGGAGCGAGGAATTTTTTTCTTGTTGCCCAGCTATTTTGTTGTCGTTGCAAATAAAATTATTTAAATTAGTGGCAATTGACCCTAATGTCAATGCTATATATTATACCCAACTTCTTTTATCTCACAAATATGGGTTAATTCTTCAACTTTGTTCATCTAGTATAAGAACAAAAAAGTTGGGAGAAAAAGTTTGATATACAAATAACTAATGATTAATTATATCATGGCATTCGTCCCAATTTTTTCATCAATGGCTTTTTTGCAGACACTTTCCTCTTGTGCTCGATCCCAAATGGAGTGACCTCTTTATCATCACACACGTCCAAACCATGCCAAACATGGCGTGGCAAGTACCTGCGGAAGTAGAAGTAATTCGAGCTGAGATGGGAGTGAGACCGCTCCAAAACATGGATTTGTGCAAAACCAGGTCTCCAATCATTAGTTCCGGACAGTTTTAGATAGAGGTAGCAGACGGGCGAATTGACGCATTGGAACTCATCAACACGCAGGCTTGAAATGGTTTTCTGGGGACATCGTCAAGGAGGTCAGGCTCTATTGGATCCACCCTTCTTATGTGCTTGGGGTTTAGGTGGTGAACCACAATGCGTTAGAGTTTGTGTCACCAAATCTCAGGCTTATGTGGTTTGAGGTTCCGGCACCTTTTATGCATGTTGTTTCAATAGTAATTATAACTGCGTACGTACAGTTTTCCTATATAATGTCAAAAGTGAGATATTTATTTCATCTAGCTAGGTGTTATCAATTAAATGTGGTACAAATATTTTTGAGAAATTGGCTAAAATGATAATCACGAATCAAATAAATTATTAAACTGATCAAAATTAAATATCAACGACGCAACAATTAAATATTGAAGACGTGCCAAAAAAATTGATCATATCAGCAATTAAGAATCGAACATGGATCATTTTCCCAATTTCTGATGTTCTTTATAGTATGCAAAATAGTAATTAGAATGCTAACTGATTAACTAGCAAGTTTTCAATGTTAATGTACTAGAAAAACAATTGCATCTGATGGGTTAAGAAATAGCCTATGTCCAACAAGTGCAAAACAATAATTAGAATACAATGCCAATCACAAAAAATAATAACAAACCAATTTTACATTAATTTTCAATTCTCAGCTAGTGCGTGTGTGTGTATATATGCATGCATGCTGCATCTTCATCACCTTGTTTATTCTTGGCGCGACACTTTCACCTCCGGCCAATAAAGCAATCAGAAGCACACAGCATATTAAGAACGATGGTCTGCAATTCTTTGTTGCCTTATGTTGTCTTTCTAGTATGCTAAAACAAATTAAATCATTGGCTAGTAAACGTATTAATATCAGCTCTCTCAATGTATATATGTATGCAATTTATAGAGACCACTCCAACGCTTCGTATTATTTGATTGGCAAGCTAAGAAAGGCATATTCTTAAGCCGTATGTGTGATCCACTATACCATATTTCATGTTTATGTGTACATTTAGACGTATGAATCAGGTTTCCTTGACTTCTACTTATACCATTTGCTTTTTTATCGAGGTTGATTACCTGGGTATTAGAGCAAAGCATCTTCTATTAGTGCTAATCTCCTTTATGTATAGGATTTTTTGGACAGACATTGTTAGGGCCCACTCCATAATGTATATACAAATTACAATTCAACTTCAACGTTTATTTTTTAGGTATTTTCTCAAAGATCATCTCTATAAAAAATAACTCAAATCCAAAATTACATGATTGTTAGATTAAATGGTACTCATTTTAGTTTTGTTTTTTTTGTACAACCGTATTCATCTATTTTATTTACTACAAATGAATGTTGTAGTAGTTTTGGATTTGTTTAACTTTTTGTAGAAAAAATCTATGAATGATGAATTGAAATATAGATGTTCGGATTTTCGAAAAGAGTCACAAAATGAGAACCACAAGAAAGCGTGTCAAAAAATGTGTATCCCCCATCCTAATTACACTCGATTCCATACTTGATTAACCTAGGATGCCCTTTTTTTTTTTGTACTTCCTCGATTGCTTTCTTTAATGCATGTAATGGACCCTTTATTTATAAACTCAACTTCTATTCACAACCAACTTAATTTTATCTCCTCACTTAACAAAATTGAAGAATTTTAACCAAGAGCAGAGTCACCCTTGGGTTAGGTGGGCTTCATCGCTAAGTGAAAATTATCCCACCCCACCGAACTAAAAGTTGTCTTCTCTACCTTTGCAACTCCTTACCCTACAAGAAAAGTGAGCAACAATTAGCCTAATTAGTAACTATTTTCGTATCTATTATTGGGATGCCAATGGAAAAAGTTGACAAAAAGCCAAAAAGTAGGTAAGAGCTATACAACAATGATGACTAATGTATTACCATATATATTTAATTTTTGTTACTATTTTTTCATTGGCAACATTATTGTTACCTGAGTAACAGCTACTAAAATAGTTACTTATTAAGATAGTTGTTGCTCACTTTTCTTGTAGTTAGATGAAGCAAGTCTCTATAGTTGAAAAAGAGAAAAATGTTAGCCCACCCTTGTGAAAATTCATGGCTTTGCCATTAATTGTATTTACTCTTCTCACCAAGTCATGTTTTCAAAATTACCCCTTATATAATAAGCTCAACTTTAACCTTCTATTATCCTTCATCTCACAATAAATTCGAATTCAAACTTAGCATCCATCACCCAACAATGACGAAACCCTTCAACAATCATCACCATGCATCTAAGCACATCAAGAATTAACTTATTATTTAAATCCATACTCTTAGGTTTTGAGATTGGATTATGTTGTGCCTAAAATTAAATATCTGAATGGTTATATAACATTTGGGGTTGAAATATTGAAATTTTCTAGTTTCGAATTAGAAACCCATGACTGGTTGCGCAAAATCTTCAGCCCATGTCTGTCGAACGTTCTTCTTGATCTTTCTTAGCGTCTTTAGGGAGCAATGTCTTCCAAAAACAAATTCAAAATATATGTTCGGTAATTTATATGAAACCTTCCTATATGTGCTCGTGGGCTGGTTTGCCAACAAAACACCAACCCATAAATTTTTAGAAGTGCAAAAGAACATATAATACTTGGAATTTTTTTGGTATACCACCTTTGGAGCTCCCCAAACGACGTCTTAGTTATTCATTCTTTGGACGTTTTCATTCATGCATAAAGTGTGCAAGGTGGTAGAGGAAGCTGTGTTTAAGGATTTGAAGAGAAGTCTTCTCTCAAAATTTCTCTCCCTCTGGTGAGAGTTCTTCTCTCAGACTGAGAGTGTTTCCCATTCTTGTGTGAGTGACCGGATCCTTCTTCTCCGTTCAGCCGTCGGCCCTAGCAGGGCCTGGGTCGATGGTAGTCCTCCCTTTTTCTTCCTTTTTTTCTCTTCTTTTTCTTCCTTTTTCTGTGTTGCCGTCTGTTTCCGGCCTTTCTTTCTTCCTTCTCTTGCCTTGGATCTAACGAAACCTTGGCCTTCGTCGGAAATTTCTTAATCCCGACCACCTTCTTTCTCTTCTCCTGCAATTTTCTAACATCCATGTCACCTTTCAACCGTTTATCTACCTACCCCCAATGGTTTTGGCCCCTCCTGATCCCATTACTTCTCAGATTTGCAACTGGTTCCTCTAACTGCGCTTCGCGGCTATCCTGGAAGGTGTGTAGAGCTCTTGCTCAGGTGGTCACACCACCACCTTCCATCTGTGTGCCTTCGTTGGCACGATTACTTGTGGGAGGTTCTTCCCAAGAGTTTCATTATCTTGATGGTTGCGGATTTGAGTCTTGTGGCATGGTGGATGTGAGTGGAACCTTCTTGATTTCCGATTTGGAGGCTTCATTTGGGTGGATTCTTGTGCTTGCAAGAGGCGGTGGTTCGGGCCGGCGGTGGTGTTGACGACGGCTGTGTACTTAGGGTTTTTTGTTGTTGTTTTGTTTGTTCTGGCTCATTCTTTTGATTGGGCCAGTTGTGTGATTCATATCTTAGTTTTTGGGCTTTACTTGTAATTGGATCCCAGTTTGTAAATGTTTTTTTTGGTTGGTGATGAAACTTTACCTTTGGACCAAAAAAAAAAGGATTTGAAGAGATGGAGACTAGTCCTTTACACGCAAGGGTATTATTGGAAGAAAAAAAATTGCATTAATTTGCTAGTTGTGGAGAGAGATTATTTGAGTGTAAACAGAGGCTCTATCTTAATTTCATATTGTGTTCATCACAACTTAATTAGCCACACTTTCAATTAGGGCCGGGTAATTTAGTTGCCATATATATATATTTTCTCTAACAAACGATATTATCTACACTGAGGGAGAGTGTTGGGCTTAGCCTCACAATGAGCTAGCAATAATGTGAATCAAATTCGCCTTTGGAGAAAATCGAACCTAAGACTTCTTACTTATCAGTGAAGAGGAATACCACTAGACCGCAGTACTAAGTGACAATTGCCATATTTTAATAGTTGGTTAATTGTAGTGATCATGAGATCAAGAAACTAATTAGTTAAGAACAAAAGCCCCTATGTAATGGTATGATGTTTACCTTCTGTGTCTTGACAGTGTTAGGTCTGACTCGTAAGAAATAAGCCTTGTGAGCTTATCTTTCCTATTAGTTAGGTGTGGGTCTTCCGTAATTGAGGAATCTTACCTCTGAAAAGTTTATTTTGTGTTGTGTCGTCTTTTTGTTTTGTTTTGTTGTGGTACGTTGTTTATTCACCTGGCAAAGGATTATGAGGACATCTTCATGATGTCTCATAGCAGAGCTTCTTTGCCGAAGGAGCATTAGAAAGTGATGCAAGGTTTTGTCCGTGTGAGCATTACCTTTCCGTTTGGTTAAATGTGGTTATGTGAGGTAGATTTTGTATTGTTTTTCTGTTGCGTTTATAATCATAAAATTGTATTCTAAATAGATGATGTTTTTAATTTTATATGATTAATAAAATACTTATTACCTTGAAATTAAGAACAAATTAAATATCTAGATAGGTAAACCTAAAACCTGTAGTAGGTGCAACAGCAGGCGGTTAGCTCTAGTCACGACGATATGTATGTGTATATCAACAGGAGCAGTATATACAATGAAATCTTACCATCCACATTCGAATTCGATCACGACATGCAGTGCATGCGTAGATAGCTTTGCTTAAGACAAAATCACGTCAAATGAGGTTTCCGTATTGATACAATTCACCCACGAGATAATGATTTAAAGAACGAATATTAACAACGACAGCTTCATATAGCAATGTTTTAATCTGCTTAATTTGTCATTACGATTACACAGTGTAAGTGAGAAAGTTGCATTGCATGTGGAATGCATGAGGTCCAATTGAATAAATTAACCTATAGAATATTGTCCACGATATAACGCCGGGGGGGGGGGGGGGGAGTGAAGAAGGGGTGGTGGTTGGGTTGGATTTTTTTTTTCATTCTACTCTCTCTCTACTCTTCTGTGTTTCTCACTGGTTTATTTTTTGTCAAGTTCCTTGGAACTCAACTTCGGTATATTAGGGTTTATGTGCGAATTTAGTTAAAAAACCCTCCTTATTTAGAAAACATAATTTTTCGAACAATATATTCATACATAATTCAACAATCAATATTTAAATTTAATTGAAATCAGCATCTCACTCTTACTAATTGAATCCAGTTGCCATGATTTAGGGTCCATCCATGAAAAAAAAAAGAGCATAACTGAAAGAGAGATACAAAAATACGCTTGTGTTTGTGGAAAAAGTAATACACAAATTAGGTTTTTTTTTCTAGAGAAAAGTGGAAGAAAGTAATATACAAGTTCTTGTTGCTAGAGAAAAGTGGAAAATTAATATATTAAGTATAGACTCCACTTAACCAGTTGTAATATCAATAAAAATTATGATGATAATTTTTCTTTTTAGTCAAAAAGTTTTTTTTATTAGAAAATTTACACATATGTAATATATAGAAGGATAAAAAATTTTGGGGGCCCTCAGAAACTCGGGTCCCTGTGCCACATTACCTTTTGCACACCCCCAACGCCGCATTTTGACTTCAATCCCACTTTATCTCTTGAAACTAAATTTTTACCAATTTGCCCCATAAAAATCAATATTTGCTTCACTTTGGTAGGATTTTGTCTATTCCGTTAAGTATCTTTTAGGTTTGCTTAGGTGGTTTCGACACTGCTTATGGGCATTGTACATCTTTTCTTTGCTAGAAAATTCTCCTATGGTGTAATGTTATCCATCGAAAATGTAAATAAAAACGTACATTTTCTTTTTTGCTACGTCTTTTGGTGATGGATCCCAGTAACCAAAAAGAAAAAAATTAAGTAGGATCCCAAATTTACATCCCTCCCTAGAGAAGAACTTTCATTTACATTTGTCGTAAATGTAAAATGAGATGTAAATATGGTTTTGCATCTCAAATTTGCCTTTCCCTATTGAAGATGCTAAATATATATAATACAAATGAATTTACATAATGTGTGAACTCATAATACAGTAGCTCACAATCGTTATATGAATACGTGTCATTCAAGCTCACGTAAACTTAAGAAAACTCGATGAAAAATTAGGAGAACCCGTATTTGAAATTGGAAATATCTACTTTTTTGTTTTCTCCTAGGACAGTTCACTATTTAGCCAGACTTGCAAATTAAGTAAACTGATTTCTGTATGGCTTATTGCATCTGCAAGTACAGATGCCATCTGCTAATTAATAGATTCATCAATCACCAAAATAATAATATAGTTGTTGCTAAGCTTAATAATATTTTAGTAGGTCAAAATCACGTCCATTTTTTTGTTCATCAGAAGATGGAGAGACGTGGAATACTTAGGAAAGGATCGACTTAAAAGGGAAGGAGGTCAACAGAAATTGATTGTCTTTGACACCACTCTATATATAAAGTTGTTCTAGCAATTGCATCCTACAAATATTAAAATATATACCAAAACTCATGAAGCTCTTCACCTCTCTATTTATAAACAGCCCTAAACCTTCATTCAACACACACTCCATTGCAGCAGCTTCAGTTTCATCCAAACCCTACTTATCTCTCACTTTCTTCCGCCCAAAAAAGGAGAGACAGCAAAATGGGTGTTTCTCTTTTGTCATCACCAGCATTTCTTAGACTCTTTCTCTTATCTCTCATTACATTGTGTCTCATTCCTCAGCATGTTTTTGCAAGCATAACGAGGCACTACAAGTTTGATGTATGTCTATACGTACACAAGATATTCTTTTGTCAAACAATTTGACAATTATAGGTTCTTGTTTGAATGTGTTTACACACACACCCCTCGGGATTCTTATTTTCTGTCTTTTGTATGATTTTATAGATCAAACAGCAGAATGTGACAAGACTCTGCCACACAAAGAGCATTGTAACGGTAAACGGGCAGTTTCCGGGGCCTCAAATTGTTGCTCGGGAGGGTGATCGCGTCCTTATTAAAGTGGTTAATCATGTTCAGAACAACATCTCTATCCACTGGTAATTAATAGTACGGTTATAATTAACTTATAACAAGTTCGGAAAGAAAGTATATGTGCTAGCTTAAATTTGATGCCATGCATTTTGAATCTTGATAAAAATGGAGGTTACTTAACCATTTAAACCACCAGGCACGGCATTCGACAACTTCGATCGGGGTGGGCTGATGGGCCTGCATATGTGACCCAATGTCCCATACAATCAGGCAACAGTTATGTCTACAACTTCACCATTACAGGGCAAAGAGGCACTCTTTTCTGGCATGCTCATATTTCATGGCTTAGATCAACTGTTTATGGTCCCTTGATCATACTTCCCAAGCGCGGTGTACCTTACCCATTCGCCAAGCCCTACAAGGAGGTTCCAATCATCTTCGGTAATGCTTCATATCTGCATAAGACTACTCACCAAATGTAACGTACTAATAAGCATATATAAAAATTTATGTCTTATCAATTATATGCTAACAAAAGCTATTTAATGTGAATACAGGAGAGTGGTGGAATGCAGACCCTGAGGCAATTATTAGCCAGGCCTTGCAAACAGGTGGAGGACCAAATGTCTCCGATGCTTATACTTTCAATGGACTCCCAGGGCCCTTGTACAACTGTTCTGCCAAAGGTTATTAAGGAAAAATGAAATTATATGATAATTTCGTGATTTATAACTTGCATGAGTAACTTTGTATATATATGGCGGTCTTTATACAGATGCATTCAAGCTAAAGGTTCGGTCTGGGAAGACCTACCTTCTCCGCCTAATCAATGCAGCACTTAATGACGAGCTCTTCTTCAGCATAGCAAACCACACCCTCAAAGTGGTAGAAGCCGACGCCATTTATGTCAAGCCCTTTGACACTGATACAGTTCTGATTGCCCCAGGGCAGACTACAAATGTTCTGCTCAAGACCAAACCCCATTTCCCCAGTGCCACATTTTTTATGACTGCCAGGCCGTACGTGACTGGACTAGGAACCTTTGACAACTCTACTGTTGCTGGTATTTTAGAGTATGAATCAACCTCTAAAGCCCTCCACACTACACTCCCAATGAAGAAGCTTCCGCTCTTCAAACCAATTCTTCCTGCTCTAAACGACACATCGTTTGCAACAAAGTTCAGCAACAAACTCCGTAGCTTAGCCAACGCACAATTCCCTGCTAATGTCCCCCAAAAGGTTGACAGACACTTTTTCTTCACAATAGGCCTTGGAACCAACCCCTGCAGCAGCAATAACCAAACCTGCCAGGGACCTAATGGAACAATGTTTGCAGCTTCAGTTAATAACGTTTCTTTTGCAATGCCAACCACTGCTCTACTTCAAGCCCACTTCTCCGGGCAATCAAATGGGGTTTACAGCCCTGACTTCCCAAGCAGTCCTATAATCCCATTTAACTATACAGGCACCCCACCTAATGATACTATGGTGGGCAATGGTACAAAGCTAATGGTACTTCCATATAACACTAGTGTGGAGCTGGTCATGCAGGACACAAGCATTCTGGGCGCCGAAAGCCACCCTCTTCATCTGCATGGATTTAATTTCTTTGTTGTTGGCCAAGGGTTCGGGAACTTTGACCAGAATAAAGACCCTGCAAACTTCAATTTGGTTGACCCTGTTGAAAGAAATACCGTGGGTGTGCCCTCTGGTGGATGGGTTGCCATACGATTCGTAGCAGATAACCCCGGTGAGTAAATTAATAAAGTCCAGTAGTATAATATAGTGTTGCAAATCTGACTATAAGATGTAACATATAGAATTTAATCTAAGCTATTTCGCCTAATGTACTTACGTGATAAATAATGTATTTGCAGGTGTATGGTTCATGCATTGCCATTTGGAGATCCACACTAGTTGGGGCTTGAAGATGGCTTGGCTGGTCCTAGATGGAAAGCTTCCCAACCAGAGGTTGCTTCCTCCCCCGGCGGATCTTCCCACATGTTAATGTTTGACTCATTCCAAGCTACATTTTTTGGACTAGAAACTGCTGTCATTATTTTGTAACCCTTCTTTTCTTACTGACAACTTTAATTTTTTCATGTATTATCTGATTAATTATGTTTCAATAATTCTTGTACTGATTCCTATGGAGTTGAAGGGAGAAAAAGGTTGAGGGGACACACTGTAAAAGTATCAAATATTCTAATGTGAGAGGCTGAATATGAAAGTATTGATTCTGTATGATTTTTCTCCATGGCGTCTTAGATAGCTAATTGTGTTTAATTTTTCCGTCTTTATATTTCAACCAAGTAGACAACCACTTAAACTAAGGGTTGAAGTTTCATCCGACAAACTCTGCAACAAAGGGTTTATATTTTCGTAATAACAACGCCGAATTTATAGAAAACAAAATTAACTCATTTTCGTGCTGTATCTCTTGCATGCACTACAATGTAGGTGTCTAACCAAAGAAAGAAAAGAAGAAATGGAGCATCAATCCACCAGAAACAATGGCGCTACCAAACTAAATCGTTCCTAATATATTTAAAGTAAACGCATTTACATTGAATTCAATTTGTTGGCAGAAGAAAAATATATTTATAGACCAATTAAATTAATGTATAGATAGTGCACAAGATTACAAAAACAAAACCATTGAGAATTCTTGTAAACGAAGAAATCGGTCAAGCATACCTAGGCATCAAGTGTTGAGATTATGAACCCCACATCGGAAAATAGAGACTTTGCATGTGTTTATAATTAATTAGACTATTTCTCATATTGCCAATTGGTTTTATGGTACAACCTCAACTTTCTTCATGGTATCAGAGCATGTCGTCACATGTGTGAAGTCCAACGGCCACACGTGCTCCATGTCACCTAATTTGTGTTGTTCACGTGTTAGGCTTGAAATTTCATCATACGTGAGGGGACGGATTGAGATTATGAATCCCACCTAGGGGAAAGAAGGGATATTGCATGTACTTATAAGTAAATAGGCTAATCTCCATTTTCCAAATACTAAAGATGCATTACAAAGACACTAAATAAATTAAGAACTTTCAAAATGACACCTTGAAAATTCTCAATCCAATGTATTGTATCTAGTTATTTTCAAGTCTATCTAATTTTTATAGTGAATTCCTAAAAAAAATTAGCCTAAATTCCATGAAATTCAGAAGCCCCTCATCTAAAACAATGGTTAAAGTCATTTTATGAATAATATAAAGGTTATTAAGAGTTAATGACATTTAGTTTACACTTTACAGACAAAGAAAGATGGCCAAATAAGGATGGATAACCGGTGCAACAGAAGTAAGCTCAATCTTTAATTGCATCCTTACGATATGAAACACTCAAAAAGTGTAATCACAGTTACTAGCACTACAGTTTAGTTATATATTTTTGGGTAAATTACATAAAACTACCTCAACTATTGGGTCAGTCACAATTTCATACCCCATCTTTAAAAAAATTCAATGTCATACCTCATCTACGAATTTTTTACAATTTCATACCTTCCGTCAGTTTTCTATCAATTTTTCCGTTAAAATAGTGACGTGGCTTAAAAAATAAATTAAATATTAAAAAACTAAAAAAAAATCATTTTTAATTTTTTTTTGCACGGGGACCCACCCCGTACCCTTTCTTCCCCCTCCCTTTCCTCCCCCACTTCTCTCTCTCGCCGTGCCCAAAACCCCTTTTCTTCCCCCTCTTTCTTCCCCCACCCTTCTTCCCCAAACTCAAAATCAACCAGATACCATCCCAAACCCAGATCCCACTTCCCGCTGCCATTCTTCGGCACATCCCTCATCGCACCCACTCCTCCCTCACCTCCTTCAACGCCCTCTTCTGCAGCCACTTTCTGCCACATCCAGCAAATATGCCAAAACTCTTACCCCGGAAACCCTCTGAAACTCTTCCTTGCTTTCGTCGTACCCGACCACCTATGTAATCACCATCATGGTGTCCTCCGCGTCGTACTGGAGCAGAGAGATTTAAGGGTTTGGAAGGGCAGGGGAAGAGGACAGAAATGGTACTAGAGCAGAGAGAGGGCCGGTTGACCCGATTTGGTGAAGGCGGAGTCAGAATCAAAGAGGGAGTCGGTCGATGGCGGTGTGGACGGAGGGAAGGCGGGAGGGAGTCAAGCGATGGCGTGGCGCGTGTGAGGTGGGTGATCAGCACGAGGGGGAGGGAGGGAGGTAGTGATTGGTACAGAGGATACGAGATGGTGGGATCTGGTGAGGGAGGGTGCAGACGGGGTCGACGAGGTTGGGTTAAGGGGTGAAGGTGATGAGATGGTGAAGGGATCCAAGATCAAGGTCGAGGCCGATGAGGCTACTGTTGCAGCGTGAAAGGAAGGAAGGAGAAAGAATATAGGAGGAAAGGGGATGGCAGATGAAAAAACCTAGGTGGGTTAAGGGGTTCTTGGCACGGCGAGAGAGAGAAGTGGGGGAGGAAAGGGTACGGGGGTGGGTCCCCATGCAAAAATAAAAATAAAAAATGATTTTATTTTTTAAGTTTTTAAATATTTATTTAATTTTTTAATTTTTTAATTTTTTTTAAGCGACGTCACTATTTTAACGGAAAAATTGACAAAAAACTGACGGAATGTATGAAATTGTAAAAAATTCGTAGATGAGGTATGACATTGAAATTTTTTAAAGATGTGATATGAAATTGTGACTGACCCAATAGTTGATATAATTTTATGTAATTTACCGTATATTTTTCTTTTACTTTTAAGTAGAATGTCTTTAGTTTTCGCTTACTTATCCGGATGATTCACGCGATCACTTTGTTTATCAACCCTATACCCTTCTTATTATACTAAGAAGCCCCGACACAAACTGCTGATACTTAAAGCGACATGCAAGGTGCCAATAAATTTCACATTACATATATTCATCATTAGTTCCCTTACGACTTGTGTATACATGCATGCAAAGAAGAGTTGTTTATGAGTGTTCCCTTTCGTGACAGACTCGTAGTTGTTGCTAAGCCTGGAAAGTAATATTAAGTAGGTCAAAATCACGTCCATTTATATGCAGAGGGACGTGGAAATACTTAGGAAAGGTTGGACTTGAAAGGAAAGGAGAGAGGTCAACAGAAATATTTGATTGTCTTTGACACCACTCTAAAGTTGTTCTAACAACCGTATATGCATATCCCTGTAATATAATAGCTAATTCATCAAGCTCTTCTGCTACAATCTCCTGTATCCTCCAGAAAAGTAATAGACTATATTTCTAATTTCTATGACCATGCACCTACTCCACCAAACACTACTCTTCCCTCTCCTCTATATATACACACCCAATATCTTTCCTTGAACACGCACTCGATTGTAGCAGCTTCTCACTTTCTTGCAGAAAAAAGGAGAGAGAGATCTAGAGAGAGAGAGAGAGAGAGAGAGAGAGAGAGTGTGTAAAATGGGTGTTCACCTTCTTTCACCACCACCATTTCTTAGGCTCTTTCTCTTTTCCTTCATAACGTTGTGTCTTATTCCTCAACATGCTCTTGCTGGCATAACCAGACACTACAAGTTTGAAGTATGTGCAAATGCATATATATGTCACAACATATATACTAGCTAGTTGTACATATATATGTAAACACACGCACCCACAAGGGAATATAATCTTGTCAAACATTATGTTAAGATTGTCACATACATGAAGTTTGAGTCCTTGCATGCATGCATGCAACCATTTCTTCCTTTCCTTTTCTGTTCTTATGTCTATATCCTTTTAAATGATTTTACAGATCAAACTGCAAAACGTGACAAGATTGTGTCACACAAAGAGCATAATAACAGTGAACGGGCAGTTTCCTGGCCCTAGAATCATTGCTAGAGAGGGTGATCAACTACTAATTAAAGTGGTTAACCACGTCCAAAACAACATCTCTATCCACTGGTAATCATCAACTACAACTTCATAAGCAATATAGAAACTAATCATTTTTTGTTTAAACTTTAGTGTATACACACCATCACCATGCATAATTAATCTAAATTAAGTACTGATTAATAATGTTAATTAATTTCTTTAAATTGCCAGGCATGGGATTCGACAACTTCGATCGGGGTGGGCCGATGGCCCTGCATATGTGACCCAATGTCCCATACAAACAGGCAACAGTTATGTCTACAACTTCACCATTACAGGGCAAAGAGGCACTCTTTTCTGGCATGCTCACATTTCATGGCTCAGATCAACCATTTATGGTCCCTTAATCATACTTCCCAAGCGCGGTGTGCCTTACCCTTTCACTAAACCCTACAAGGAGGTTCCAATTATTTTTGGTAATTAACATTTAACTATATATATGTATATATATTTATTTATTTAACAGAAGTCCACCAGTTGGTACTAATTCTAATTTCAAATATATTTTCTGCCTATAATATTGCACATAATTGCCAAGAAAAGCTATATAATTTATACTTGAAATACAGGTGAGTGGTGGAATGCAGACCCTGAAGTCATAATTAGCCAGGCTTTGCAAACAGGTGGAGGTCCAAATGTCTCTGATGCTTATACCATCAATGGACTCCCAGGACCGCTATACAATTGTTCTACCAAAGGTATCAAAATATGGAACGGAAGTCGTATGAATTGTTTATTGTAGTTGATAATGTGTCAATATCATTGTAACCAACAAAAAGTATCAACATGCTATCAATATAGTATCAAAACTATCCATGGTGCTTCCATTCAATATTATAGAACATGTCATGCACGGAAAATTTATGTTACTTTCATCTCAATTGTTTTGTACGTGTGGCTCTTTTCTGCAGATGCATTCAAGCTAAAGGTTCGACCCGGCAAGACCTACCTTCTCCGGCTAATCAACGCAGCACTCAACGACGAGCTTTTCTTCAGTATTGCAAATCACACCCTCAAAGTAGTAGAAGCCGACGCTGTTTATGTCAAACCCTTCGAGACTCGCACAATTCTCATTGCCCCGGGCCAAACCACAAATGTTCTTCTCAAGACCAAACCCAACTTCCCAAACGCCACATTTTTCATGACTGCTAGGCCATATGTGACTGGCCAAGGCACATTTGACAACTCCACAGTTGCTGGCATTCTAGAGTACGAATCGCCCTCCAAAACCAAAACCCTAACAACGAAGAGACTTCCGCTCTTCAAACCAAACCTCCCCGCACTAAACGACACATCATTCGCAACCAAATTCGCCAACAAACTCCGCAGCTTGAACACCCAACAATTCCCAGCTAATGTCCCCCAAAAAGTTGATAAGCACTTTTTCTTCACCATAGGCCTTGGAACCAACCCTTGTAGCCAAAACAACCAAACATGCCAAGGACCCAATGGGACAATGTTTGCAGCCTCAATTAACAACATTTCTTTTGCAATGCCAAACACTGCCTTACTCCAATCCCACTTTTCTGGCCAATCAAGTGGGGTCTACAGTCCTGACTTCCCAGCCAATCCCATAGTCCCATTTAACTATACAGGGACCCCACCAAATGATACTATGGTGAGCAATGGGACAAAGCTGGTAGTGCTGCCATTTAATTCTAGGGTGGAGCTGGTGATGCAGGACACTAGCATTCTTGGTGCTGAGAGCCATCCTCTGCACCTTCATGGGTTCAATTTCTTTGTTGTGGGTCAAGGGTTTGGGAACTTTGACCGGAATAAGGACCCTAAAATGTTCAACCTGGTTGACCCTGTTGAGAGGAACACTGTGGGTGTGCCCTCTGGTGGGTGGGTTGCTATCCGTTTTCTTGCCGATAACCCAGGTAACTCATTGAATTGACCTAAAAAGTAATTATTAAAATCAATAACTATACTATCACACTAATGATCACATCTCTCTTATAAGACAACTTCCTGTGTCCAACACTCTGGACTACAAGGCAGTCCTATCAACTAAGCTCTATGATTTTACACCGTTCACTTTGGTGCCCTAATCGGGCATCTAGGAACAAGAATTTTCTCATGGTCATAGAAGTAAGACTTACGTAAAGGCAAAGATACAGTACTAATGTGATTAGCAACGGTGAATGTGTCAATAACAACTCG
Organism: Malus fusca; assembly: GCA_035220775.1. NCBI lineage: Eukaryota > Viridiplantae > Streptophyta > Magnoliopsida > Rosales > Rosaceae > Malus > Malus fusca. The sequence goes on from CM069069.1 coordinate 9,412,238, forward strand.
CAAAGATAAATCATATTTTCCTATTGTTGATTATGATTGTTAATGTATCGTGTGTCAATTACACAGGTGTGTGGTTTATGCATTGCCACCTGGAGATCCACACAAGCTGGGGCTTGAAGATGGGCTGGGTAGTCTTGGATGGCAAGCTTCCCAATCAAAAACTGCTCCCTCCCCCTGCAGATCTCCCCAAATGCTGAATATTTTCAACCCATTCTTCTTCTGACCGTAACTTGCCTAAATAATTTTGTGACCCATTAATATTTGTTTATTCTTTGGTACCTTTTTGCATTTTAATTACTTTCCCAAATTAAATTGTTTGAGTGTGATTGCATTTTTCTTAAGAATAGCCGAAGGGAGCAAAAGAGTGAGACAATTACTTAAACACTCTAATTATATTATTAATGTACAATGCCTCTCAATATTCAATAATATTTACCAGCAGATTCTTGCTGTTCTTTTTCATTTCTTGGAATATAAGAAACAAACACAGAAAAGGACTGGCCTGCATTATTTTAAATCCACACTTTTGGTAACAAACAAGAAGTGTTATTGAATTGTTCGGCTAAGGCGTGTCGTCGCACAAAGTTCAGATTTCCTAGTATACAGAAGAAACCAACCAAACCCAGATAAAGCATACCTGTGCACGCAGCCGCAGGGAAAAAGACACCCGAAGGTTACATAGCCGCCCAAGAAGACGGGATCCTATCTTTAGCTTGAGCGTCTGGAAGTTACTCCACTCTAATGAAAACAAGAACAGCATGGTTTTCTTCTAGGTGTGCAGTAGCATGTCACGATAGAAGACTGATCGCTGATTGAATGGATGGCATGTTACGTCTGCATATTCAAATTCCAGCACCTAATCAACAGCTGTATTCACAATTTGACATCATAACACCTACGATTAATGAGAAAAAAACTAATTTTGTCAAGTTAATGGAGCCCTGCAAATGAAGTAGAACTTATTGTTTCACATAATTGATTCATAAGGGTTTCCACTTTCCAGTTAATGGAGCCCTGCAAATGATTGATCAGAAGTAGACAAGCAATTGTGTCGAAATAGCTTTCATAAGGGTTTCATGTTAATGGAGCCTTACAATTAACTAATCGATCGGTAGTATACATGCATTCACGTCAAATAGATGATAGCTCTATGCAATAAGCAGTCTCACTATATTCCTTACCAAATATATACCTAAGAATCCAAAGACTAGGATACGTTTGTAATACGACATTCTGCATAGGTTCTTAATTACTTAATTAATCAATTCAACGCTTTGTATCCAAATGATACAAGTTGAATTCTTAATAAACAAAAAATGATATCTATTATGTATCTGTTGGTTCGTGACATCCGCCAAGAAATCATATATTCTTGTCAACATACTTGATGGGGAATCAAATGAATTTGCGAAGCAGTAACATTATCCTTCAAGAGAATGAGACACCAGCACCAAAACAAAAATATTGTAAACAAAAGTAATTCCATCTGAGGCTCACCTGTATAAGTACCTCCAAACGAGGTCGCACAATTGGCCCCAGAAGTAGGAAACTTTCACAGTTCCACTTGTAGCCATGACTTCATTTAAGCTCCTACCGTTCCTTTTTCTTCAGATGTTTTTCACAGCAGTGTCAATGATCAAAGCAGCCCCAGCAAACCCAAAGCTCTTTAGAGAATACATAGGAGCTGAGAACAATGGTGTCACTTTCACAGAAGTACCCGTTGATTCCAAAGTTGAGTTTCACTTCATCCTCTCCTTTGCTATTGATTATACAACACAATCTCATAATCCTTCTCCCACCAACGGAGACTTTAATGTCTTCTGGGACACAGAGAACCTCACCCCTGCCAATGTTTCCGCCATTAAGGCCCGTCATCCAAATGCTAAAGTAGCTCTGAGTCTTGGAGGTGATACTGTTGGCAACAAAAATGTGTCCTTCAATCCTAAATCAATCAATTCTTGGGTTAGAAATGCTGTCTACTCACTAACTCAGATAATCAGAAAATATCATTTGGATGGAATTGATATTGACTACGAACACTTCCAGACAGATCCCAATACATTTGCCGAATGCATTGGGCGACTGTTGTTCTCCCTTAAACAAAACAATATTGTGTCCTTCACATCAATAGCACCATATGATGATGACTCGGTGCAGCCAAATTACTTGGCATTGTGGAGGAAGTACGGGCATCTCATTGACTACGTTAACTTTCAGTTCTATGCCTACGACAAGGGCACGACTACAACTCAGTTTTTGAAATATTTTGAGATGCAGAGCTCAAATTACGAAGGTGGCAAGATTCTAGTGAGCTTTGGAACAGATAACAGCGGGGGTTTGTCTCCTGAACACGGGTTCTTTGCGGCTTGTACTAGGCTTAAACGCCAGGGCAAACTTCATGGCATTTTCATTTGGTCTGCAGATGACTCCAGGAAGGATCATTTTCGTTACGAGAAGCAATCACAAGCCTTTCTATCTAGTGTAATTTGATCTTTATTTTTTTTCTTTCCCTTGTTGTATTTGTTGTTATTTTATTCCTAATTGGAAAGAAGAAAATAAAGAGTCCCTCTTTATTATGGTTGTTGCCCAGTTAATCCCTCTCTATGCTATGAATGTTTCCTCCTACCAAAGTTTTTCTTTCCCTTAATCCCTCTTTATTAAGGGGAGATGAAGTGAGAATTTGGGAAGATAGATGGCTCCCAATTCCCTCTCGGTCCCATATATTTTCCCCGAAACCGCCCCACTGTGACTTAGTTCTTGTAGAAGACCTTGTTGATGAGTTCAAGAATCGGAACATTCCTCTCCTGAGCCATCTCTTCTCGGATGTGGAGGTTCAAAGCATTATGTCCCTTTCCCTGAGCTTCCGCTTGCCGAATGACAAACTCATATGGCATTATGACAGGAAAGGTATCTTCTCAGTCAAGAGTGTGTATCATGTCGCTCGTGACTGGATTCAATCTCGACGGGAGGCTGCTTCATCCTCCTCTGCTAATTCTTCCGGCGAGGCTTGGAAGAAACTATGGGCTGCTAGGATGCCTCCTAAGGTCAAGATTGGGGTTTGGAGGATTGGATTGGATATCATCCCGACATGTATCAATCTCCATAGAAAGAGGATTCAAAACGGATATGGTATATGTTCTCTGTGGAGCGTATGACGAATACACGAACCATCTAATGTGGGACGGCACTTTCAAAATGTATGATATCCCCCACGTACTTCGCGATCTTCCTCTGTTTTAGATTGCTCAGCTCTCAGGGCTGTCGAACTTAATCAATCAAATTTTGAGATTTGTTTGATGGTCATGTGGGCTATTTGGAATGCAAGGAACGACCGTCTCTGGAACGATGTAGTGACTCCACCTGATCTTTTCACTACCCGATGTCTTTGTTGGTGGCAGGAATTTAACAGTGTGGCTTTTACCCCCACCCAAAGAACCAGGACTCATACACAGTTGCATTTTCGCTGGTCTCGTCCTTCTACTTCCTTCTTCAAGGTTAATGTTAATGGTGCATGGAATGAACAACTCAAACAGGGGGGAGTTGGGAGTATTATCAGGGATATCAGGGCTCTTTTGTGGCAGCGGCTGCGAAAAAGCTTGAACATGTGTATTCTCCGCTTCAGGCTGAGGCATTGGCTGCCAGAGATGGCCTCTTGCTGGCGACACAACGGGGTCTTCAAAATTTTATTTTAGGATCTAATTTGCTCCAGATTGTTGCGGAGCTTAGAAACCCTTCCGCTGATCAGACCTATTATTGAGGATTTGAAGGCGCTTATTGCTTCAGTCACTGGAGCTTCCTCTTTCCCATGTTCGTCATCAAGCAAACGGCATTGCCCATTGTCTGGCTCGCACTGGTCATCTTTCAGGAACCAACTGTAATTGGGAGAGGGTCCCTCTGGATCTTATCTCTGATTTATTATTTGAAGAAGCAGTGTTGTAATGGATTTTGCAACCCTGTTGATACTATCTTAATGAAGCTATTGTTCTTTTATCAAGAAAAAAAAAATCAGAAACAGAGGGAATTCAAATATACATGGTATACGAAAAATACATATACATCGAAAGAATCATTACAGAGGAGTAAAGATTCTATAATTTCTGCAGTATTTAGTGTTGAACTGGTACTGTGTACCCTTCTTTTTTGTTTTCAATTACATGAATAAACATGGATATATTAAGGCAAATAGGAAGAACAATTGACAAAGGAGAAAGCAAGATGGTGGAGACAATATTGTTAAATAAGAGGAAACACTAACACGGAAGAGTTGATGCAGAGATATCATACCTGGTAGTGCTCTTATATAACTGGTTACCACGGTATCTGATAGGTTTATGCGTTATTCTGTTCAAACTTCAAAAAGGTATAAGCCTTGAGGAAACAAGTTGGCAGACTATTGTAAATGAACTGATCCAAGAAGAACAAAAAGATGCCCAAAATTAGAATATGCTGGTGGAGAACCTTATGCATATACAGGGCATTGGATCATTATATACAAGAGCAAAGGAAATACCAAATACCCATCAAAGAAAAAAAAAACAGGGATAAAAAAACGTAAACGGAAAACGTGTATTTATGCAAAGAATGTAATATATGGAATCCCCAACAAGTGAAAGAAGCATCCTTAATTTGTTGGAAATATGAGTAACCACAGTTTTCTCAATTGATTAAAACATCATCCACCGGCGCTTTCTAGGCCTTTTTTTTTTTTTTCCTTTCGTAGGCCAGTATTTCATTAGCCATCTACAAAATTGCAAGTGATAGAATCAATGTTCTTTGAAATAATCATAACACTTGACATACAAAACCGAATGCAGAAAACACAAACTGAAATAACACTCGTACTAAGAATCAAAATCGATATGGCATTATCATCATTGCAATCAATAATATCACCTGGCATTGGTAATTAGCATTACATAGAAAACAGTATCCCCACAAAATTACCCTGAACGTGCAGAGCAGCAGACCCTCATGGAATTGAAATCTCCACCGAATCCCAGAAAACTAAAAACCGACAGCAATGAACAATTGTGTCATTGTCTTCTCAACTTTTCCTCCTCTTCTTTTTCTTATCCCCTTGTTCTTCCGAAGCATCAGAACCTCCATCTTCTAATACCCCACTCTTCCTCTTCTTACTATCTTCCTTCTTAATTTGACCCATAATTTCACCGGAATTGCTAACATTGTCCCTCTTTTTCTTCTTCTTATTTTGTGTATCAACTGAATCAGCCGGCTCTCTCCTTTCAACGCCCCCATTTGCCCTCTCTGCAATTTTAACCCCACCATATCCCTTGTCAATTCGCCCCCCATTTTCATTAGAATTACCATCATTGTCCCTCTTCTTTTTCTTCTTCCTAGGCACCTCTACTGAATCAGATGCCTCTTTCTTTACACCACCGTCCCCTCCCCTCTCTGCAATTCCACCTCCATCTTCCCCAAAATTAGGAACTTCACCCTTCTTCCCCTCGGCATCCACTACCTGTCTCTGCGATTTCGGCTTGAACTGTAGCCCATGACTCACTTCACTCACACCGGCACTCTGCGCTGGATTCTCTCCGACGGTCTCTGCGTCGTCGTTTTCGGCCTCCGACCTGTGCCGCCGCGATCGCTTCCGTTCCGACCTCGGCGATTTGAGCTCCTTGTGCAGCTGCTTCAGCTCCTTGAACGATGTCAAGGTGCGTCGGAGGTAGACGCTGAACTCTTGCGACGCGCCGGTGTCGCTGGTGATGAAGGAGGACAGAGTGGAGGTCGCTTTGGAGAGAGAGATTGGCTTCGACGAGACGACGATCCCTGAGACCGTTTTCATGGTTAGGATTTCTAGGGTTTTAGGGAGAAAAGGGGGCGAGGTTTTATCTAGGGTTTTCAATTTAGGGACGCATGGTTTAAATAAAACACGTTTACTCATTGATTTGCCGTGAAAATTTTGAAATGCTTATATTAATCACTACAAGTTAGCAAGTGGCCCTTGCCACAGTGTGGAAAGGTATTGTGCGTATCGTTTGGTTTGCAGACGGGACAGGACGGGAAGGAACGGATAGGAAGTAAAGATGCCCTCGGATGGAAACAAGGAGGAAAAAGGAGACGGAGAGATTATAATTTTGTGTTCCACGGATGTGGAACGAATCGTTCCAGGGGGTGAGGCAGAATGAAAATTCACCCAAAACTCGTCTCGTGGAACAACACATTCCACCCGTTTTAGGCGCACCAAACGTGGGATGGAACGCATCGTCCCACTCTGTTCCGTCTTGTCCCACGTACCAAACGGTACCTTACATGACGAGAGAATTTTCAGTGTGACCGTCACACGAGATGATACACCACATGTCCCTATATAAATGGTGGGTTATGTGTGTTAAAAGGTTAATAACTTAAAAATTAAAATTTTCCACCACTTGCATAAAAACACGTGGTGTACCCTCTATGTTCCCGTCATAACTAAAAATTTCTCTTACATGACAGCGTGGGTTCGAATCTCGTCGGTGATTAATCTAACATTTAACTTGCTAAAGCTATCATTTCACTATCAAAAAATCACTTCAAGTTTTTTACAAGAATTCCGCATACTATTTTTGCTTTTACTGTTATATCGGGAGTTACTCCACGTATTACTTGACATAAAATAGATAGGGAGCTTTATATAAAGAGATAAAAAAAAATTACTATATTCAAGGAACTCCACTAATCTTTAAACATTTCAATAAGAGTTTAAAACATAAAAACAACTAAAATCCAGCCCAAAAACATGGAAACAATGTTTTAAAATACTAGCAATAGCAATACCCCTAAGGCTTTAGGGTTATTAATATAACTCAGTCCTCACAACTCCTACAAAATTAATATGTGTCATAAACTCAACTCATCTTCGACTATTTCTGCAAAATCGGTTCAACCCGTCCTTAACTATTTTGCAAAATCAGTTCAATCAGTTCTCGATCATTTTTTCAGAATCAATTTAACTCGTCCTTGACTATTTCTGCAGAATCAACTCAACCCGTCCATAACTACTTTGCAGAATCAGTTCAATCAATTCTCGGCCATTTTTGTAGAATCAGTTCAACTCGTCTTTAACTATTTTTGCATAATCAGTTCAATCAGTCCTCGATCATTTTTGTAGCTCAGTTCAACCCGTCTTCGACCATTTTTGCAGAATCAGTTTAACCCGTCTTCGACTATTTTTGCAAAATCAATTCAATTAGTCTTCTAAAATGTTTGCAATATCAGTTCAATTTGTCCTCGACTATTTTTGCATAATCAGTTCAGCCCGTCTTCGACAATTTTTGCAAAATTAGTTCAATCGGTCATCGACCATATTTGCAGAATATGTTCAATTAGTCCTTCATCATTTTTGTAGAATCAGTTCAACTCGTCGTCAACCATTTTTGCAAAATCAGTTCAACCTGTCGTCGACCTTTTTTGAAGAATTAGTTCAACCCGTCCTTGACCATTTTTGTAAAATCAGTTCAACACATCCTCAACTTTTTTTTTTTTTTGTAGAATTAGTTCAACCTGTCTTTGACCATTATTTTTCTAGATTTTCCTAGCCTTAGTCGGTGGACTTGGCTTTTCCATTATTATTTTTTTAAGATTTTCCTATCTAAGGGAAGAACAATTCTTCACGAATTGTGACACACCCCGACCAAGGTCAAGGCATGCTGGCCGTCACGTGAGAGTGACGTAGCCATGTGCACAATGTGGAAGCGATAAATATAGCAAACATACGAATAATTAAAAACCATATTACTAGCATACACTTTGAAACAGAAAGTGGTAGGAGTTAAGTACAACAGTAATACTCCTAGTCAGAGCGTAAAGTCTAGGTGCAGTCCAGTAGGACAAGTACTAATTATACAGTACCAGGAATGTCCTACTATTATATGGATAAGTCAGGACTGTCGACGTCCTCTAGCCACCAACAACAATCTTATTTAAAACCTGGAGGGGCGCAAAACAGAAAACGTGAGTGGGCAAAAACAATTGTTTTACAAAATCATTTCATTTATCAATGTACTAACCCCTCGCTGTAAAACATATATTAATTTCCCATAATCAAGATGTAAGCATATACATATATATATCTGAAATCATGTTAAATCAGTTCATGCTTCACGTAATCATATTCATATGTATGCCATGCCAAAGTATAACAAAGTAAGTTATCCATGTAAGTTTAATTTCATAGAAATATGATATGTTAGCCGGAACTCCTGTGGTAGTCTGTATGACTGAATTCATAGCTCAACTCAATTTAGCCGGAGTCACTACTATGACCTATACGGCAATATACTGCACATAAGTCGGAACCCCTGGAAAGGGTATGTACGACAAGGTTGGGTGTAATATAATTATACTCAATTTACTCTCTCAATGCTAGCTGTGCGATAATACGGTAGTCACCTACGAGTCGGAACCACCTATAGTGATCTGTATGACAAGATTGTGCACCTAAATTGGATCTGATGTAAGCATATGGTGCGGGAGGTGACATAATATACAGGCCTGTGTCAACTCTCTCTGGCTAAATCGCAATCACCCTAGGTGCAGGTTTATGAGCTCATCGTTTCTCAGTCACATCTCATATATCCAACCAAACATGTTCATCACGCTACTCAATTCTTCAAATAAACTTATATCTCAATTATTTCATGTCATATATTGTATAGTTGCATCTAACATTTCGTTAGGCTGCAAATTATTTTTCTGGGCTAAAATTATTTTTGGGTTAATATCTAAATTTTCTGGGCTAAAAATTTTAGGTTTTACTCCAAAGGTTGGAGATAGTCTAAAAGTACTCTTAAACAAAACTAACAAAATTTATGTCAACGTGAATGTGAATAAGGTGAAATAGCTCAATTATGTAAATTTCAAAAAGTAGATTGAGACAATTTCAGTTTCATAGAATAAAGTGAGATTAAATGAGTTAAATCAATAAATAAGCTTAAATAAAATAAATAAACAAAAGAATGTTTATACACCAAACAAAAACCGGGCGTATGAGTTTTGGTTCAACAGTTTTTAACATTTCAGCCGGTTTGAGCGGTTCGAAACGGTCGCAGAAGCATGTGCTGCCATTTATACAGCCTAAAACCGAACTAAAAACCTTTCTGAGCGCGCGCTCTCACTCTAACTGCAGATGCTTCTGCGCCACCTCCGATGAAGGCTCCACCGTCGGCACCGCCACCACCTTTCTGAGCGCGCGCTCTCACTCTAACTGAATGTATTTTTCCATGAGCAGTGTTTCTTTCTTCAGATATGGGACTACCACGTGCAGATGTGCAACTCGATTATGGGCCACAACCGATTCTGACGTGATTTGAAGAAAAATGGTTTGTAAAGCATCACATTTCCCCCGAACTGTGTCACGCAGCCTCGATGCTTCTATCATTTTGGTGGCGCTACCGTCATTTCCTGATGGCTCCCGTCTTTCACCTCAGTTACTTGAGAATTGACTGGAAATCGTTTTAACTGGGAAGCTTGTATACAGTGCAACATGTAGCAGCCGGATCTCGAGTCATTTGTGTAAACTCGTCTGATTCATTTCCGGCTTGAACTTTGCCTACGAGAGATGGGTACCGGTATAAATTCTAGCTGTAAATTCTAGCTGCTCAGAGAAAGAATGTTCAGAAACCGTAAAAAAATGTTTCCATTTCAGACATTTGTAGGTCACAGTGCCTTAGAGTTGTGTAGTTTTCGCTCGTGAGCGCCAACAAAAACTATGCGATAAAAACTGGTACGGAATACAAAAGTATTGCTTTTATGTACGTGTACATTGTATGTAGATTTTATTCAGCTTGGATAGTCACAAACAGTTATTTGCAGCTGAGTATTTTCCTGCTCCGATACGTGTCTGATAAAAGCTCTTCTCCACCAAACCTCGAATGCCTTCTGAATGTTGGGGCAGTCGTCTCCCTTGTTTAGAAACCGATCGAACCAATTAAGCAAAATTGTCTGCTGCTGCTGCAATGGCAGTGTGAGAATTGTCTGGCTTATTCCCTCTTCAACCAGTTTCTTATCAATAGATCTTGAAGAAGCCCTCCTCATCCATCCAAAATCTTCATACAGAGCTTCCAGCCATGTCGATAGCAACAAGAATCTTGTTTCTTTTGGCACAAGCAAATTCCTGCTCCCAATTGCAACGCATAGCTGAGCAGTGATCCTGCTGATTTCGTGCCTGTACATGGTTGGAATCTTCGAATGCAGGTCCACAAGCTCCTTCTGATCCGCCCATAACTTGACAAACTCCTCGCCCATTTTCTTGTCCACCAGAATACCAACAATCCACTGCATGTTATCAGCCTCTCTCGCTATCTCTGCCATCAAAACCCCGCGGTCCCGCCTGCCGTCATCTGCAGATGTAGCTTCAGATAAGCACAGGACAAGAGAACTCAGACATCTGTGGCAAAGATGGTAAAGGGTTTCTTTAGAGACATCAATCCTATTGCTGTCACTGCCTGCATCCTCTCTGAGCAACCGAGAAATGAGAGCCTTCATTTCCCTCCGAGCTCTATCATCTTTCGCTTGAAGAACGCCGGTCAGCAGTCTCATGAAAATGCCATCAGCTCTTGCAGAAGTGGACAATTCAGACGAAACTCTGAGCAGAACTTCACTGGCTAAGTCTTCGTGAAGCTGGAGCTCACCGAGTTGCGAAACGACTTTCTCCTCTTCTTCCTCGGACCACGGAACAGCTTCCAAATACTCCAAGCATGAGGCAATCCCCTCATCATACATTATAGCAGCAGATACCTGCAACAAAACAAAAATTTCACAAATATTCATCGTCACAAACTCGATAAACAAATACAGAGACCGTGACTCCTAGATACCGAATATTCGATTCTTTTTTTCAATTTTTCATATAGATTTAAGAAAATACAGATTCGGGCCGTTGATTTTAAAAGATAAACAACTAGGAAAACAAAAATGCAAATGTAAAATGTAAAATGGGATTTCTGAAATTAAAAATAAATAAAATTAACGATACATCAAAGACGTGTACAATACAAAAATTATGATTCCTAATTTCGATAAGTTTTTATTTGGGCCTATTTTAGTAACTTTAACAGTACATCAACAACGTATATTGACCATCCCAAAAGTGCACAGATTTCCAAAACTCGTATGTCCTAATCCAAAATTTTCTCACCATCCAAACAGAGCATAAGACAGAGAGAAACAAAACAGAGAAAATGCTAAAAGCAAAAGCCAAAAGCACATACCTTTAGCAAACCCAAAACCCTAGAGACCTCCTCACCCATCAACCTCCCCTTCAGATCATCAGAGTACATGAGCACCACAGCCTCCACATACACCTCCACGTCATCGCAGTCCGAAATCTCCACGCAGTGCGAAACCCCCCGTTCTTTTCGGAGCTTTTCGGCAAAGAACCGGCTTTTCGCCGCCAGCACGCTCTTGTGCACGTCCATCGAGACCCTGAACCCGTCCTTGGCCACCACCGTCAGCCTGACGTCGCCGGACACCAGCCCTCCCCAATTGGGGTTCCGAAACGGCGCGTCTTGGAGAAGCCTGTGGACTTTCTCATGGATTTTCCGGTCCGGGAGGAGCTTGGAGTCCCGGTTCTGGTCGTCGGACATCATCTCGTAGAGGGTTTGGGACGGGGTCGGTCGAGTCAGAGACTGATTTGACCCGGCGAGTTGCGGCGGCGGCGGCGGCGGTTGGGGAGAAGGAGGGGAGGAGAGGGGCTTGGAGGGCGAGGAGGTGGGGGAATAGAGCTTGGAGAGGGATCTTGACGGCGAGAAGGAGAGGGTTTGATCGGAGATGAAGCCCTGTTTGATCATGGCGGAGACCTCCCTCGATTTCAGCGCGTTCTCGGCCGCCATTGGAGCTCTGAGAGCTCGGTGGGGGAATTAAGTGAATGGGAAAGAAAACCCAGAAGTGGGATTTTCGTGGGGATGCAAGGATTGAAAGAAAGATGGGTTCTTGGAGGATTGGAGTGAGAGAAAATGAGTAATCAATCAATCAAAGAAAGAAGTGAACTTTTCTAGGAAAGTAGAGAGAGCGAGGGGGAAAGTAATAAAGAATGTTTTCTCGGGAAGTAGGCAGTAAAATATTTTCCGGGAAAATGAAGAAAGTAGGAATCCAAGAAATAGAGAGAGAGAGAGAGAGAGAGAGAGAGAGACGGGTAATGGTGTGAATGATTATAACGAACCTGAGTAAAAGGGTTTGTTTACGGAAGGAAGAAGGTAATATTTATATGAACAGCTGAGCTGCCCACCCACTCTCACTCACTCACTCCAGGTCGTACAAATTTGTTTGGTTTGCTGTAAAATTATGCTTTATAGGTATGGAGGAAAGGAGTTCATGTGGACCCATCCGTGTATCATTATGTATAAATTATAATATTAATCAGCTTTTAAATTAGTTTATCAAATGGATCTAACTTTTGTTTAATTAGTTTAATATTTTGGATGTTTGGATGATAATGGTTGGAGATTCTTCCTGTTTGCTGCAGAGTGCAGAGAACCCCTAATCCAGATTTTATAATCTAATCATAATTAGTAAAATAGAATAGTGTTTTTTCTTTCTTTCTATTTTTGATACAAAGAAAGTGTTTTTAGTTGCATAGGATAGGAGGACCCAGAAGTGGGATCTGAACTCTGCATTCTGTGCAGTAGCGACACTGTCGTATGTAGTGGTTGAGCAATGGGGCATAGCATGTCTCCAACTTCAACTTCATCTTAGGTAATGATTCTCCCTTTCTCATCAACCAAATAACTTTCATGCGACGGGTGAATCAAATCACGTGAGAAGCAAGATAGTCGGATAAGTAGCGTGTTTCACCCGCAACACTGAAATGGGTATTCTTGAGGGCGTTCGAGATGAGAAACTGGTATTTGGGTACAATGCCATCAACTTTTCTCAAGTTTGCTTTTGTTGTTGCGCAAAATGATTTATGAGATTACGTTACGGTCTGTTGTTCAAACGCGAGGGTGAGTGATTATTCTTGAGACAGTGCGGTTGAGTGGATGTTTATACAAGGATAAAGATAATTCATAACAGAATCAACTCAAGCGCCACATGGGTGGACCAAATGATATTTAAGACTATCATCATCGTTTAGTGTTATGTATGCTCACTACCTTATTTATCACCGTTACATAAGTTTAAATATCGAGATTCGTGTTGTGGATAAACACAAATCTCAAAATTCAAACTCATCTAACGATGATAAATAGAATGATGAGTGTACGTAAGAATTGATTCAGAGGATCGAATCAAAATTTTTAAATTATTATTTGATGCAATTCGAAGTAATATTTGTGCAAAGTCAATAATAGAGTGACTGGGAGCCTGAAATTATCGGCCCAATAAATGCGTGAAAAATGGGTTGACATGTAACATACGAAAATTCTAGCATGATTCGATATATGAATGTAATGCTAAGGAAATTAAATTTAAAGATAAAAATTACAAATTAAATAATGTGTCACTAATAGATATGAGTATGTTTATCAACGCTTAAGTAATAAATCAATCATCAACTTCCATGTCATTTAGTTTCTAAAATTTTGTTTACAAATTTAGTCTCCCTAGTATTACCAATAAGAAAATCTTGGTTTAATAAGATAATACTTGTGTTTCATCACGTGGGAATGTACATATCTCACTTCTTTCGAATAATGTATATTTATCTTATGAATTTCATAATCGTAGCAGTTCAATTTATAATCTTCATTGGAAGATGATCCCTACAAAAAAAAAATTATTCGAATGGAGTTTGTTTAGTCATCAAAATGTATGAAACAAATCGACGGTGTGAATACCAAGTAATATGTTCATAATGAACCGTCTATTTATTTGATACATTTTGTTGACTAAAAGATTTCTAAATCAAATAATTTTTCCGTATGATGATCTTCAAATGAGATTAAAAAAACTGAACGATATTGACTATAGAGTTTATATGATGAAAATACACTTATCGCAAAACGTAGAATATGTGCATTCCCCCAGTGAAAAAATGCAAGTATTATTCAGTTAGGTAAAACACAAGTATTATACCATAGGAATAAACTTCAGATGAGATTAAAAAACTAAACGATTCTGATTATAGAAAGAAAAAAAAAGTTCGTATGGAGTTTTTTTAATAATTTGTTATGGCTTTCTTGTTTTTAACACTCACGGTGGTTTCAGTTTGGTTAAAAAAAAAAGGGTGTGATATACACACATCATTTTTTACTTCTCACACAGCCTTCTAATTTTCGGTCATCGGATCGAATAAATTGAAGAAGATCAACGGACATAAATTAACAAATAGTGTGTAATAAGTAAAAATAGGTGTGTGAATATCACATCCCTAAAAAAATTAGGGCTTGGCATCAAGTATGCAAAGCCATTCTGTTGTCATTTCGAGTGAATTGGTCAAATAGTATGCTTAAATTTTGAGTTTTAAACAAACCATGTGCGTTTAAATTTTGCGGAGGATGAGTTGTCACTTCCACAAGCGAATGCCGGCAGGGCTGTACACTCTCACATCACAACTTGGCATTTTGTAATATTCTTGACACTCATGATCCATTCGAAGAATCGTAGAAATTATGTACGCCCCCAATAATTTTGTGGACTCACCACATGACAAAAGACTTGCCAAAGTGAAAGGACAAGGACATGATGTGATATTTCAGCTAAAACTTGACTTGAAAATTGCTGAATCAACCGGCTCATAACATTAATCGACATACATGGTCTAGTAATTAAGGATGTAACGGTTGTGGATCTCTATTCATGTTTTGAGCCGGTCTATACTAGACAAATTCAGCTTGATTCTTACATTTTTCATGAGTCATGTTTGAGTTTGTAAGTGATCGGCATGATTAGTCAGTTTAATATACGTTATTCTCTTATTCTCTAACATCTTATAAGTTAATTAGGTTCTCATCTTTTTCCTATGTGGTACTATTAGAGCTCGATTTGCAAGATGTGTAGGTTTACCCAGGATAATACTTGCGTTTTTTTATGGGAGAATGAATATATTCACTTCCTTCGAATAATGTATATGTGCATCATATGAATTTTATAACCAAAACCGTTCAGTTTTTTTATCTTCTTTAGAAGATCACCCTTAAAAAAATCATTCAAGCCGAAGAGCATTTAGACCATCTCCAATGAAGAAGGCTAAAAGGCAATGGAGTAATAAAGACAGACAGAAAAACAGGTTAAATTAATTAATTAAATTTCAAATTTTTGGAGTACAAACCAACATAGATTACAGAAACATCACACTTTGCAGACATCGGACGAACAATTATTAAAAACCTTAAAGTTCTATCAACTACACCGGAATGTTTGAACGAAACGATGAGCTTTTCTTCGCAATTTCCCGAATGAGATACAGTTCAAGTACTCAAAACGTGCACCAGAAAATTCCTGACCAAGAAAGCAAAGTGTTAATCTACTAATAATGCTAGCAACATTCAGAATTCTTCGAAACCGGGTGGAGAAGATATATTATATATACCTCTTAGAATATGTTTGTTTGTAAATCTTGCATCTCAGGATCTACAGCATCTGCTCCCCTTTCGGCTTCAGTTTTTGCAAAGAGGGGAGCATCGAGTTGAGGAGGGTTCTGCAAATTTAAAAACTTTTCAGTATGAACTCCTTGAACTTTCTAAATTTTAATGCTTCAGGCATTGCAATTTGTAAGCCCTTTGGTGTTACCATGCAGCGAACAAGAGCCCAGTTGATTCCCTTGAAGAACGGATGGCGCTTAATTTCATCTGCTCCTTCCTGTGAGCCCAATCTGTTTTTGGGATCACGGTGCAACAACCGATACATTAACTGCTTTGCTTGGAGACTTGCCTGCATCAGGACACAACTCCATTAGCATCCAAACCAGAGAGGAACCTTTTCACTTTGTAATTTCTAACTTCATGCATATTATACTTGTAACTCAGAGTTGCAGTTTGTTAATGAAGAAAAATGTCTATGTTCGTCTGCATAATGCTCTCACTACAGATCCTAATGTCTCCGCCAAAGCACATCAAACAAGCGATCATAAACGCATTGTGAGACGCATGTGAACCTACAGAATTATAGGTGCAAGAATACACACATTTCATATAGGTATGCGTATCTATACACGCAAACAGTAAATCTTACCGATATACTTCCTGGAAATTTAAGATCCTTGTGAAGAATATTGGCGAATGTCCTTTGCCTTGTTTTCCCCCTGAATGGTGTATATCCATAGAGCATTTCATACAGAAGAATACCTGAAAAAAAGATGCATTTGATCAGTAGAGGTGGCAGATGGTAGATGAATGATTTAATTTCAGTCATGCATATGTTTGTGCTAAAGTAAATGCTACTGCATCACTTGAAGAGGTAAGACACTCCCATCATGAGGCGATGAAGATAGTTTCTTATCATTCTCATGCAGAGAGACATACTAAAAGCCGGAAAAGTAATTGAAATACGAAATTGAATAAATTACATACCAAGAGCCCACCAGTCCACTGCACTGGTATGACCTGCTCCAGTTATGATTTCCTGCAAAGGTAGTGGGAACACAAAGCAGTAAATATGAATAGTCCTGAAGGTTGACATATCTTGGAAGAAAAGAATACAAAGGAGCGTGTTCTAAGTGTCACACCGGAGCTATGTACTCTTCAGTTCCAACGAAGGAATTTGATGCTCTCATTGGTTCAGCCATGAAGATCATATTCTGTTGAGATTTGCGTTGTTTTTTCTTTTCGTTGATGCTTGGAAGTAGAAGCTGAAAGGAAACATAAATATTACTTCAGAACGAAAAGGACTTTTTATTTTAGTTCCAAAGTAAGATATGGTTTGTAAGATGTGGTTGGATACCTGTGGTTTGCAAGATGTTAAACACGATAGATCAAAATCTGTCAGGGACACATGCCCATTGCTCTGAAGTAAAACATTTTCTGGCTTCAAATCCCTGTATATTATCCCTGTGAAAACAACAGAAGGCTCAATACAATAACTTGAAGATGCTGGGAAGGACAAACATCATTGCAACACAGAGAAAGACATGTGAATGATGCACACAACTTACCCTGACAGTGAAGATACTCCAGTGCAACAACTACCTCTGCAACGTAAAATCTACAGTTGTCCACACAAAACAGCATTCAGTCGTTTGTTTACAATTCGGTAAAACCTTTGATAGCAATCAAAATTTGAATATTATTTGACTAGAAATACTGAAATATTCAACTGCAATTGTCTGTGACCTATTGCATCATTATCATTTCTCGTGATTTACCTCGCAGAATCCTCCTTAAGAACCTTCGTCGGTTGTCTGTCCAAAAGCACGAAGAGTTCTCCACCCGGGTAGTAATCAGTAATGAGGCAAACATGTGTTTTGGTCTGCAAAATTTATAGATGTTGAAGTTTGAAAAGAAATCCATATGTAAGTAAGCAACGTCTAACATATATAAATGATAGTTTTAATCTTAAGTCAGGTGTTGCCTTGTGGCAAAATGAATGAGGCAAAAGCAAGAGTGTGAAAGAAACAAAAAGCTGAGTTCTGCAGAGAGAAATCATCCATTCTTGCTAACCTGAAATGAAGCATACAATGCAGGAAGAAAAGGGTGATCCAATATGTCGAGGATCTCTCTCTCTGCGCAAGCTCTGTGCACCTGCAAGAAAGGAACGACAGGAGTCCTGTAAAGAGATATGGAAGTGGCGGTACCATAACGTTCCTAAAAATTTGACCCCAAATAAATCGTAAAGCAAGGTAATCAAGACACATAAAATCATGGATTTCAGTACCTTGTTGCGATTGAGCATGACACCCTTATCCATAGCCTTCATGGCGAAGTAGTGGCCAGTTCCACTCAGTTCAACCAAATGCACACTGACATAAGAACATATAATGTTGAATGATTCGTATGAGTTTGCAACTAAAAGACTTCTCCTAAATATCGACAAGTAAAACAAATGTATACTAAAGATCTATAGTTTTATTCAATGGATTTCGATCAGAGCCACGAAGTAATTAACATTCCTCAAGTTCATTTTATTAATAGTGAAAACCGGAGGTAAAAATGCGAAGATAGAAAATACTAACTTGCCAGTATCACCAGATCCCAAGGGTTTTATAGGCCTAAAATGTTTCAATCCGATCGGCTCTCCACTGTCTAGAATCTGCAGAATCAAGGGTTCCTTCAGCAATCTACCGTAATATAAAGGGTGAAGATATTCAAGAAAATCAATAGAAGAAGGCCCTAACACTTAATAGACCAAATATATCTTTATGTATGAGATAAATCTGCATTATTAATCAAAACTTCCATGCATAGTGCATACATAAATCCACAAAATGTAAGAGATTTTCTATACCACAAAAATGAATGCTAACCCGAAAAACAAAAAAGAAATTGCCTAAGTTAGAGCTTCTACTCTAAATTTTAGTGGATAATAAAAGGGCTAAAGTACATTCACATAAACCACGTCTCTGAGAAGAAGCATTACTTTTCTCAATTTTAGTTGCTTGCAACTCAAGGTTCTTAAAATAAATCCTGAATTCTGAAAATCGAGAGAGGTTTTCTTTTCCCACTACACGAAATCCATAAACCATGCGTAACTGAATGATGATCAGTACCTTTTGGATAGCTACCCAAGAGGGGGTATATTTTCTATGAGGCTTTGGGTGAACAACCTTCGAATGGTTCATCCATAGATCTTCTGGTTTCTGCAGTAGAAAAGGATGCTGTCAAATTCGTAAACATATAAAAAAAATTTAAGATGACGAGGATTTAAATCAAGACATTACCAAATTGGCATCAGGAAGTTCTCTCGCTGCCTCATCGACATTTTCTGCAGTTTCTCTGATCTAAAAGTAGAAATCGTATACTGTATAAATAAGCTTAATTCTGAACAGAAATTCAAGAGCAGAATACAGGAATAGAAAATAAAAAAAAGAAAAGTGTGAAGAAAGTTGAGACCAGTTTTTCGCTCTCTTTTACGGTATCTTCAGGAATAGCGTTCTTAAGAGGCTCAATATGCTCACTGCCATCTAGTTGTACCCCAATAAAATACTGCACCACCCCCTGTTTACCGAAACAAGTAAAATATCATATGTCATTCAGTTCCGGAGTCTTTTCTATTGCAGGTAACTGTAGTTGCATTGTTTTCGTTCAATATCTGTGTAGATCATACCTTTTGATCACGCATAGGCTGCAGATGAAATACATTCCAGAACTTTTTACCTGGATCGAGTGCAAACGGATTTTAGTTAATTATGGTGTTAGAATTCCTCTATCCCACATCGGCCAGAAGGCTTGAGAACAAGCCTTTTAAATAGAATTACCACACTCTAACTAACACCGAGGTCTTTTGCAATATAACCCCACACCTGACGGATTGAGCAGGTGACCAAGTGGGGACAGTATCGGTGTTGTTAGAGTGGGAATTTGAATTGGAGCTCAAGTATAAACTTATTTTCCTTATTATTTGTTAATTGTACTTAATTGATGTGCCTTGCTTAAAATGGAAAAAGGAAACATACCGCTTTTCGAATAATTGATGAGCTGCACGGTAACTTCAGTCTGGTTGTTGATTGCATCTCTTATTTTCTTCACGGTTTCCGGATCAGTTTCAGGTCCTTGCAGGAACCTAAAGACATCCAAACAACAAAACAAATTAGAACCCTCTTCTAAGTTCCGAACATTTTGGGATGATCAGATCCCGAATGAGGATCATTGAGCTTCTTAAAGCAACTCGCCAGACAACAAAATCAGTTTATTTATATTGAAGTACACCTGCAATTTCTTCCCAATATTTCTTCGCGGCTGTACTCTGTAAGCTCTAAGAAACTGTCGGACGCAAATATCTGAAATGCAAACGCTCATAAATATCACATGCTTAAATCTTGCGTTATTTAAACCTCGATTGTGAAAATTTAATGATAAAGTTTGAGTGAAACTTACAATGGGATTATCAGGCAGCCTTGGGTCAGTAATGACAAAGTTTTTCTCAATACGTTCGAGTGTTGTAGCAAGATCAATACCCTTCCTCATTTCCTTCTGTCTTACTTTGTCGTCAAGACTGTCCGGTCTCTCCTCGTCACTCTCATAGCTATCCTCAGGGACTCCGGTGTCAAAGCTTTCCTCAATAGTTTGGCTTTTCCTAATCCTCCTAAAGTTGTGAAGTAAAATCGTAGAGGAAAGTATTAAGTCTATGCATGCCTTAACATTTTTCAGTAGTTATATTCATATGAATAGATGAAATTATACCCCATGAAAGAAAGCCGGCTAGTTTTTTTTGGTTTCTTTTCAGGCAACTCGTTGATACGCTGCATTGAGATTTTAGGATGATCCCCGCGTGAGTTTCGCCTAGGTACACCAACACTCTCAGAGTTTCTCCTCCCTGGAGGTTGATCTGTTCTCTCCTCTGCCCTGCCACCTTCTGACTTTCTAAAGAAGGGACGATTTGCTGATTCGCTAAGTGATCTTGGTCTTTTCACTGCCTGTACCAGTTCAGATACTGAGTTTGAAGCCATCTCTTTCTGACGAGCTGCAACAAATCCAATTATCAGTTAGCTCAAAACCTAAGACAATGTGGCAATCATTTGCATGTTTCAGTTTTAGTCTTCGAGTCGCTATCTCAAAAACGCCGGTAGTACTTCATACTCGGAAAAAAAAGCTAGAGTTTGATGACAGTTTAGTACAAATTTGACAGGTTGCATAACAATACTAGCAAACTATTGGTTTTAGAGAAAGCATATAAATTTTAGATATGTCACTGAGTGTTCATCTCCATAAGAACTCGAAAACAATGACAGATGCTTTTCATATGCAGATTTCGCAATCTATCTCTAGCTAGCTATTACTACATTTTAATTGGAAAGAAAAGGTATTTTCTAAGTAGTATCAGTGATTTCAAAACTCTGGGAAGCAACTTTTCTGTATCACTCTCACTATGTCGATTTTTCGTTAGTCTTCAAATTGCTTATGTCAAAACAAACACCTTCGATTTTCGTTTTGGTTTATTGAGCAAATTCTTTTTACTCGAACTTATGATTTTTTGTTAGTCACTTGTTGAGCTATGAAATCGTTGTAGTTCATGGCTGGTACTCGTTCAATCATGTCACCAAACAAAAAATCTGGAAAAAAAACAATTGAATTAGAGAAATAATTAGAATATATACCATCATATCGAATCAAGGATTCGGGCAATCCATTAGGACGCAGCATCTTATCCTTGGACCCCTCTGTATGCTTGCTCACTTCCACTTGCATTCTGCCACGTCACGAAAGTAGTAAACAAAAGCATGCATGGATAATTAGCATCGCATGCATTCCCATGTCATGCATATGTATAGTTGCTAAAATGTCCATATCCCCAACATTCTTGTCTCTCTAGGCCATGTCCATCCATCTCCCTCCCCACCCATCAAGTATCCGATCGATTTCGGCAAGTGCATGCATGCATGCATGGGAAATAGCTTACTAGTTACTGTACCCTGTATTGTGTCTGTTTTTTTCTCACGTGACGTGTAACATGAAGAGAGAGACAGACACGAGAGCCTCGCAATTGAATACAATACACGGTGCACATGTGGTCTATGACAGGAAGGTCCACACACACACGACACTCCATCACAATCAAGTCCTATATAGGCTAATTGAATCTAGTAAGATTATAGAGACTAGAGAGGAGCAAGGTAGCCCCAGTTGGAGAAAAAGTAGAACAATTATTGGACCTTTACATGTGTGTCTATACCCACGTTGCTAGACAGTCCATGATGTGCTCGAGCATATTTGTACTACCCGAGAGATTTTTCATTATGCCTAGAACATCGGATGATGCATCTTATATCATTATCCAAAGAAAAGGTTTTTTTTTTTTTTCAAGTATCCCTTCACTTGTATAGTAACATATATCGTATGTACCCATGTTTCAGACACATTGAAAAATCTTCAACACCCGACACATACATATAATTACATACAAGAAATTTGTCACATCAAACAATCTAAAATGTTATATTATTCATGGCATCAGGCGACATGATATGTTATGTCGTTATTCTATGAAATCTAAATTCTACTTCTTATAGATTATTAATTTAATGTAATATAAACACTCTGCGTCGGTGAATCTGACCCATAAATATTATGAGACTGATAGTATGACAACTCACACTTTCAATACGAAAAAGTATTCAACATGAAGAAAGAAATAAAGAAAGAAAAATACCCAATGAATTTGAGAACCTTCCCACTCTCGTCCTTGATGGGAGCAATAGTGAGTAAATTCCAAAAAGGGGTCCCATCTTTCTTATAATTCAACAACCTCCCACAGTAACTCTTGTTCCCTTGCAAAGCCTCCCTTATCTGTGCAACATCTTGCGGGTCCGTACCCGCTCCCTGCAAAAACCGGCTGCAAAAAAAACAGGAAACCCCAACAAAACCCCGAAATTGTCAAAACCACCCTCATCACACTTCATACCGTTATTACCGTTATCATATATATAGCAAAAAGTTGAAAATAAAATTAAGGATATCACCCTTCAACTCTTTCTCCAAATGTATAATTAGGACCATTCATTTTCTATATCATTATCTAAATGTTATCTATAGAAAAATTTATTCAATTTATAGACCATTTAGTTATACTAGATGAAGTCCACACACTATGTATGTGTAAATATAAAAGATTTAAAAAAATATATATATATATATATGGAAAAGAGGGAAGTTGGAGAGAAATGAGAGAGAGAGAGGAGAAACTTTTCAGTGTTGCAGGAACACGGTCCAATACACCAAGTGTCTTAATACAAGTTGTTGGATATTTCAAAAAAATAACTTCTAACCACTTGTACTAAGACACTTGGTGTACCGGACCGTATTCTCAGCACACTGGAAAAAATTTCAAGAGAAAGGGGAAGAGAGAACTTGGGATTTAAGGTTTTTATTTTTATTTTTTATTTTTTTAAATTAGAGATATGCTTTGATAATATGTGGGTGATAGAATAAAAAATATAGCATAATTTGTTTTGTGTGAAAATGCTTTAATGCGCATGAATTTTTTTTATTTTTAGTTGACAAAAAGTGTTCTATTAATAAGTAGTATTCAATTATGAGTTTAATAGTATTTTTCTTAATTTTTAGTTAACAAAGAGTGTTCTATTAAAATTGGTATAGATATAAAATTGTCGGTTTCTTATGAGAATGCTACTTATTATCATAACGGTCTACTTATTTGATGCATGCAATATAATTATATAATTGACTTAATGGTCACTAAATTGACTGAATTCTAAAAATTGATCTTTAAAGGCAATGCAAAATAAAATGAGTTGTTTCAATTACAACGATTATATGGTGAAATGATGAGAGGGGTAACTGAATGAGGGGTATGTTAATAAAATTAATAAAACGGTAAAGAGTAAAAAGGTTAAATAATTACCAGTTCCTGCCGATGACCTCCTTGGAGGTGTACCCGGTCATTTTAAAGAACCCGGCGCTGGCGTAAAGAATCGGGTAATCGGGTTTGGTGGCGTCCGAAACGACGAAGGTCTGCTGAAACGTCGACAGCGCGTCTTTCAAGTCGTTCGAAACTCTTGGAATCCCTCTCTCTTTCCCTCCGCCGAACACGTCGTCCGACGACAACTCGCCGGAGCTCCGAGTCGAGTTGTTCGAGTTCCTTCTCGAGGCCTCAGTTCCTCCGCCAAGACTCGGTTTGGAAGTCGAGTCTTCGGGTCCGCCCGAGGTCCGGACGCCGACTCCCTGCGGCTTCCCGGTCTCCTCGTCCGTCTTCAGCACCAGACCCCACTCGGCAGCCCTCTGCGCGGCGTCGTCGGACGGCTTGTCGTTTGCGTCGACAGAGGAGGAAGAGATTGTCTGCTGAATATTGGACAGCGGAGATGGGGTTGGGGAGTGGTGGGCGACGTCCTTGAGGGCCATCCATGAGGTTGTGATGTCGGCGGCGCGGGTGGACTTGGAGGCGAGGTTGGGTAATGGGTCGGGTTCCGGGGTGGTGGCAAGTGGGTCCCAGCTCTGCCACGTCTGCTGGGAGCGGAAGGCTGGTGAACCGGTTGTAGTTTTTGTTGGTTTGGCGGCGGTGGAGAAGGTGGAGGGGTTGAAGACTTCGAGAGAGCCGCGGGAGTCTCTTGGGAATGGCGGGATGAGGGAGGCGGGTGCCGTTGTGTCTGAGAACTGTTCGTCTTCCATCTCTGCATGGATATTTTGTGACCAGATAATTAAAAATTAAAATATGAAGCCTTATTATATTATACAATCTAAAAAATAAAAATAAAAAAATCATGCGTCACCGTGAAAATGTTCTCGTTGATATTTGCAGAAGAATATAACAAAATTGAGGACCACTTTTCGCTGCAACAATACGTGGTTTCATAATTTAACCTTCTATTTGTTAACTATTACATATTATTTTGAGAAATATTTTATGTAAAAAATGTTGGAGAACTCAAAAATTGTGTAGCAATTTTGTTAGAATCATGCTAATTTCAACGTCCACTGGAAGCACTATGTGTGTATGTATGACTCACTCCGCATTAGACTTTTATTATCCGAATCGTCTATTTTTTAATTTGCACTTTATAGATCATCCTTGCAAAATATTAGCAAAAAATCGGAAATGTTTGAGGCATCTAATTGAGTTCATATAATTGAAGAACATTATTTTCTAAGAAACATTCAAATTTTATCATGAAAATCAACGAGTAAAATGATTTCAGATTAAATTGATTTTTTGCAAAAATTATCTATGAATGAAGACTCAAAAAATAAACGGTTGAAATCGTTGAGGTTCGATGTATAAATGGGCCCCACAACTAGTCCCTATTTAAAAAATATATATATCCTTTAGATAAAGGCTCTTTTTGAAAAGGTCATTAATCATATACTTGCTAAGGATAAATTTTGACTTTATTTAGTTTGTTTTATTATGCCTGATTCGTGATAATTATTTATAGTGCTGCTCCCCTTTATTCCAGAACTGCCTTCTAAATTTGAACAGGTAAATTTTTTTAATAAAGTGAAAATTGATTGTCGTTAGACTAAATTAATAGACATAGAATACTACAGCAAAAGTAATGCATAAAACGGGAAGAAGAAAAAGATAAATGGTTCGAAACAAGGACACCACATTGCAAGCTGGACTTAGTTCACAACACTTTGGAAGATATTATTGAAGATATTACAAAAATAGGAGTGAAAGAGAATGAGCCATGTCGCGACATAAGTGATAGGAATAAGATGTGGACTAATGCAATGTTAAGCATGTTGTTTTCCTTGCACCCAATGCCTACACTGACCATAGCTCTTGTGGGGCTGTGAGAGTTGGGGTTTGGCCAAATTTCAGACTGGAGGGACATGGACGGTGATGTGTAAACTTTTGGATTGATGTGAACTCATGACACAAATTTTGAAAGTAAATAAAAAGGATTGTCTTAGGTTTCATGCGCAAGCAGTTAAATTCAGACAATCTCGATCGAATTAATAAAAAGCCACTAATTCAGCTGATAAATCTTGACATAATCATGCATATATCCAACTAAACATATGTGTTAGGTATAGGGTTTTAGTCCTCATTGAAACTTTGAAAAGCTCCTGAGGACTGATGAAGTGATGAGCACCTTATGTTTCAACTGCAATTCTTTGTGCTGTACCGACTTATTAGTACTTTGAACAAGAGGTCAGGGTGGGAACTAGGTGGGTGTGCTATTTAACTAAAAGGACACTACAGCAACATCCTTGCTCCCATTTCTTTCTCATGATCGATTGTGATATATATAATTCACAGTAGAAATGCATGGTCACATTACAATAATTAATCAATTTATGTAAGGTCATTAGTTGAAAAATATGCAACATTAATGATATAGAAAGCAATAACTTAGGCAACAAATTGACCAAAAGCATAGTTGGAGAGGAGAGTCATACATATGGTTGTTATAACCTAAGGTGAATGAATTGATGAAGTGGGAATTATTAGAGTTCAAATAAACATGTCGTGAGAGCGGATTAAATTTGATTCGTGGATAGCCAGCTAGTTTCTTGGAGAAGTGCCTTTGAGTTCATTGACTGAAAATGACTTAATTAAAAGTGAGTTTAACTAGTTTGTTGGAGATGTTCTAACTCTAAGTTTGGCATATCATTTGGCTTCTACATAAACTCAAAAGACAAAAATATCATTCAAAATCTTGCAATTAGAGTAATATTTAAGGATCACATAGAAGTAGGAAGCGATCAACTGATCATGCATATTGAACTCAAATTTACCAAGCTGGATGTATAGTTGAATTTGAACTTTCAGAACTGCAAGAATCAGTGGACCCAAAAAGTTTGTTTAAGTAGTTCAATTTTCTGTCATCATGCATCTTCCTAAAAACCCATTAACCAATAGAGTGTTGTAGAAAAAAATTATTCAGCCACACAAAACTGGTAGCTCAGTAGCTGAAATGGTTGGCTATATTAAGAGGAGAGAGAGAGAGAGAACATTCAAAGATTTTGCATATACAGAAGAAGTACCTGATCAGGTGAACTTGTGTACTGCTAAACAAGGCAATTGGGAAATAAATGAGTTTCAATTCTTAGCAAATTGAAGAAGCTCATTTTTATGGCTTTTGTTTCAAGAAGATAATTGGTGAGAGAGAGAAGAGACGATAGCACAATATGGGTGAGGGAGCAGTTTTTAGTGGGCAAATTAAAAGATTGAGAGAGAAAAACAAGAAAGATAACATGATTGTGAGAAAACAAAAGGTTTGGCCTCCCATCCCTCCATACCAAATATTCACATGCCCTCTTCCACATCTTGTTGTACCAATCCCACACTTTCTTAAAGACACTATAGAGAGCGCAACGGAGGATTAGGCAAGAAAAACTACACATGCTCCATGATATGATTAAGATCAAAATTATAAACAATATTAATTTATTTTGTGCTTCCATTATTAATATCTTTCTTACCTTGCCCCCAATATATGATTGAGCTTCTGGTATCTTTCTTTACAGACTGGAAATTGGTTGGCAGCAGCTAAAACAACGAAGGCAGGCACAGGCACAGAAGCAGTAGTAGATCTAGGAGCCCTTCATCCGACCCGTATAGCTCGATCAGCAATGCTTCTTGTGTTTTTCTGTCGGACTAGATAGAAAGTAAGATTTCTATAATTTTGCACTGGAAAAGAGAGAAATGATGAAGACCATATATCTATATATGTATATAGACATATATATATATATATATATATATATATATATATATATGTGTGTGTGTGTGTGTGTGTGTACACAAACAACTCGTGGCGGTGAAACTTTCTTGAATGTTATGATTAGGTTTGTGAATTTGTCAGCATTATTTTTTTCTTTTAATTAGGGCAAAGATTTATCCTTTTTGGGGGTATCAAACTACTTGTGGCTTTAAAAGTTCACCTGGGTTTTGGGATAAACTTTCCGAAATTAGTAAGATAAACTATAGAAGCATAATATTTTGTCCTGAGGTGGAGTGGTCATGGCAATGTTGGGAACTCTGATGTAAGAGGAGTGCACATGCACATGGCAATGTTGGCAGGGTTAAAAAGCGTTTACCTAGGTTTGTCGAAGTTACCAAATTTGCTCATGCTCATGGAACAATGGAACATGGAAGAGTTTGTTCAAAGGAGCATGATTCTCTTCTCTTTTTTTTTCTTTCCTCATTTCCTTCCTCAATTGGCGGAGAGAGAACCCTACTTGATCAAATTAGTTCCTCAAGTACGCGTTACTATATATTGGATGGGTTGAAAAAAAAAATGACAGTGAAATTCTTAAGGAAAAAAATCAGTGAAAGTGCTGTGGTCATACCAAAGCATAAGGAACTTGAAGGAAACTATACAAGTCTTACCCTATCCTACAGGGTATTGTGTGCCTTGGTTTTTAACACAATCGATATTAGCGGAGGGAGATGAATGCTAACATTTAGGTTACAATTTGTGATATAATTCGATGCTATGGAGTACAAGGTATTGAGTTTTGCATCAATACACGAGTTGATCATCGCTAGGGTTTTCTTATCGATACTGGTGGCAGGTTTTCACGAGGGCGACTGAAAAATATTGCCCTCACTACTCACCGTTTTTACTAACCTTGGAGTTTCCAAAAACTGCAGTTGGGTATAGTTGTCATGAGGCAAGGCATCAACAGTATGTGTGTAGACTTGGCTAATTATAAATTAGAAACTAGAATTTGTGGTAAATGTTAAATATAGAACTTGATTGTTTTTGGTTTGAAATCCATTGCCAAATCGTGAGTTACAAACCTTGGCAGATACGAACAAGGAGTGGCTAGCTGCATATATTTCTCTTCAAAAAGCACAAACTTTTAAGTTATCAATTTTTGGCTTATTTTTAGTTACACTCTTGTAACTCTATTTTGATTCAACTGTGCCCCTTATAATTAAAAAGTTATCACTTTACTCCCTGAAACCTAAAATTCGTACTACTTTGATATGTGGACTCTCTTTTCTCCTGAAAACTTATAAGTAACCTCCTAAAACATAAGTGGGACCTAACACCCAATAAGACTATGCCACAGTTCAACAATCAGAGAATGTTAAGTTTAAAAGAAATTGAAGAGATGAAAAATAAATAAATTGATTAGCATGATGTACTCAAATCAAACCCACATAAAAAATTAATAGATCTAAGGCAATGTGAAGCGAATTTTGAGTTTTATAGAGACGATTTTCAAGTTTTAGAGAGCAAAATTGAATCAAAATTGAATCCCAAAAGACAAAAGAATAAAATGAAATGAATTTTGAATTTCAATAAGTAAAATAGTGATCTTTGGATTACAGAAAGTAAAATAAAATTAAAATCGAATTCTAATAAGCGAAGCTAAAAATAAGCCTAAGTTTTTGTTAACTTAATATCAAATTTAAGTTGGGGTGAGATTTCTGCTTTTTCCAGTGACATATATGATACTCACCTTTAATTATGTGGTACTCACACATGTGGTAGGTCCTAGAACCACGTGAACAAACTTTTCACACAGAGACATCTTATCCGTTCACGGCCTGATGGGGTCACATCCGACGACACAACCTCCCCTCATGCTCAAGTGCAGCCCCTTTCCTTGGTAGGCCCCAACCCCTAGTCTCTCTGGCAGATAGAACCACCCCTAGAAAATGGTCCCCCCCCGGAAGAGGATTCTCTCTTGAGCTCATGATAGGGATCTTCCTGACCAACTTATCTGAACCATTTAAATTTAATCAAACGACTTCAAACAGTAAATCTTTTAAAAATTATAATAATTACAACCGTTGGATTAAATTTGAACGGTCCAGATGGACTAGTCAGGAGGATCTTATCCTGAGCTCAGGAGAGGATCCTCTTCCGGTCCCTCCCAACGATTGTGATTGCCTCAGAGAGAGAGAGAGAGAGAGCATGGGAGTCACACCACCATGTGTTGCTATAACGTTGTAAAGGGAAGTTACACAGCTACGAACTAACTTGGGTTGTCTGATGTCACACTGGGATTACAGCTTCAAAAAATTGTAGGTGCTATCTTGTATTTTATGTCTTTCACGGAACTTCCTTCTTAGGTGTTTTCTTGCAGCCTTATCACTTTTTGAATTCTTCTTCCTGATCACCTTTTGAAAAGCGGGAACGTAGGGGTCATGATAATCCAATGAGAGGGATCTTTTCTTTTCACAAAGCCAGAAAGAGTTTTGAATTTTTGAATAAAGATTTAACGGTTAAAACGTAAAAAAACACTAGATAGTGGATACACCAAAAAAAGTCTCAGCTATTTCTTTTATCGCTGTCACTTTCACGTCATTATATGGGATTGTTGGGTGATGGCCCAAACGAAAATAAAAAAATGGGCTTTTTTCAACATTTTGGCACAGTGATAGCTCAAGGACTTGAGGTGAGTTTGGGGGGGCTCCAGATTGCTTCATAACCAAAAGAACAAAGAGTCCAAAAGGCAAAGAAAAGAGATTTCTGAGTTCTTGTGGGCTCAAGGTGGACCATGATTTTCTATCAGTCACTTTACCTATACTAATAACACGAAAAATGGAACGTTCTCTAT
The DNA here is from genome assembly GCA_035220775.1 of Malus fusca. NCBI lineage: Eukaryota > Viridiplantae > Streptophyta > Magnoliopsida > Rosales > Rosaceae > Malus > Malus fusca. The sequence continues at coordinate 9,442,252 of CM069069.1, forward strand.
TTATATTGCCACAATATATGACCATAATGAATATGTTCAAACAAGATTCAACCGGATCAGTTGTTCAAAATCACAAGACGACAGTACAAACATTTTACATAAAGCAAAGTTGTGTGGTTGGTGGCTTCTGGGTTTTCTCTCTCTGGTATTGAGATTTGGGAGAGAAGACTCAGAAGAGGGGGAGAGATAGAGACAAGGAGGAAGAAATAGGAAGAGGGAGGAAAAGAAAGTCGAAGAAGAAGGGAAATAAATTAAATCAAAATCCGACTGCAAGATCTGAATCAAACGGCTAATATGACTTGGTCCTCAGTATCTGGAGGCACGGATTTGGAGAGGACCTGAATCCTACAATTCTATTGAAGAAGACTAGAATGGAGAATGCCATTTTCACCTAGCACACCAAGTGGTAGGTCCAATTCAGTTCACAAGTTACAAAATTTGAGTTATTAAAACACAAAATACTTATAACACATGACAACTTTTGTCACTCAACTTGCCATGCCCACCCAAATTTTGCTAATCATATGACCAATGTTTTTCTTTTCGGTTACAAATCATAAGACCAAAATCTTCATGAGAAAGAGGTTGGTGTGCAAAAATATTTCTCATAAAAACTGCCTGCTCTCCCACAAACCATACAATTTTTCCTTCTCCTAGCAATTTAGACATGATCAATATGTGTCATTTAGGCAGAAAGGTCAATAAACTTCCAACTTCCTCGCAGTCAACTTCGTTCATTCCATAACAAACTTTAGGACACAACACACATCCCCCTCCCTCTCCTCTCTCTCTCTCTCTCTCTCTCTCTCTCTCTCTCTCTCTCTCTCTCTCTCTCTCTGTGATCCGAACAATTTTGAAAGGAAACCATCTTTCTGCCACCTCCTTTCTTGAAACCAAACTCAACAGAAATGGGAGGTAGCAGCACCAACAGCAACCACAAACTCCAAGACTCCGAAAAGAAATCGTCACCTGCACTAGTGGCTCCTCCAATGATAGGCTTCAGAGCCACCCTCACTTGGGTTCTCCTCACCGTTTCTGTTCTCTATGTCCTCTACTACTCCAACCGCCTTCTCTACGACCGCCAAGATTGTCCAACCACCGCCGTAGATCCCTCCACCGAACGGCACCTGGAATCCATCTCCAATGCCACTACTTCGGCTGATCTAAAACTCGGGGAGGACCACAAAGAAGGCGACGAAGAATCCCCACAAGTGGCTGCACTTTATCAAAAGCCTCAGGGATACGACACGGAGCTTAAACACATTATGTTCGGGATAGCTGCTTCCTCAAATTTGTGGCAGAAGAGGAAGGAATACATCAAAGTTTGGTGGAGGCCTAACGAGACTAGAGGGGTAGTTTGGTTGGACAAAAGGGTAAGGGCTAGAAGAAGTGAGGGGCTACCCGAGATTCGGATTTCAGGAGACACAAGCGGATTTAAGTACACGAATCGTCAGGGGCGGCGATCTGCATTGAGGATTTCAAGGGTGGTTTCGGAGACATTGAGGCTTGGAGTGAAGGATGTGAGATGGTTTGTGATGGGGGATGATGACACGGTTTTCATCGTGGAAAATGTGGTGAGGATTCTCAAAAAGTATGACCACACGCAATTTTATTACGTGGGAAGCTCGTCGGAGAGTCATATTCAGAACATATTTTTCTCGTATTCTATGGCGTATGGTGGAGGAGGTTTTGCTATAAGTTACCCTTTGGCAGTGGAATTGGAAAAGATGCAGGACCGGTGCATTCAGCGCTATCCCGCATTATATGGCAGTGATGATCGAATGCAGGCTTGTATGGCTGAACTAGGCGTGCCACTGACCAAGGAAACTGGATTTCATCAGGTAAGAGGGAAACAAAACATGAAAAATGTTTGAAAATTGGCAACTGATCTGTGTTTTTTTCCTTTTTCTCTGAGTATTGCTTGAATCCGAAAACTTTGGATCCCGAATGATGAGGAAATGTTTCATTTGTTTATTTACGACTGTGTCATCTGCTACTTCATTTGGTGACCAGAATTTTGTGACTCTAGTACTAGTGTGTTACATTCTTATCAAGTATTTTGCATCAGCCATTTTCTGGCTTCATTTTTCGTGGATTTTTCATCAATGAAATTGAATGTGATGGAGTTTCAGATGTCATTTTACATTTCTTGGTATGCAAGAATTGTTGAAATAACTTGCAAATACAAACTATGAACTCTGTTTCTTGTGCTTGTGCAGTACGATGTGTATGGAGACCTACTAGGCCTTCTGAGTGCACATCCTGTGACTCCTATGGTGTCACTTCACCACCTTGATGTAGTTGAACCAGTTTTCCCGCACATGAGTCGAGGGAAAGCGCTTCATCATCTATTCCAATCCGTCAAGCTCGACTCGGCTAGTATAATGCAGCAATCAATCTGCTACGATAAAGATCGATACTGGTCCATCTCTGTTTCATGGGGCTATGTAGTTCAAATCATTAGGGGAATCATGTCTCCGAGAGAACTAGAGACGCCCTCAAGAACCTTTCTGAATTGGTATAGAAGAGCTGATTACACAGCATATGCATTCAACACTAGGCCTGTGCCCAAGCACCCATGTCAGAAACCCTTCATTTTTTACTTGAGCTCAACGCGGTCTGATCAAGGTGGAAAGAAAATTATTGGCTACTACACTCGTCACAAATCTCCCATTCCTCACTGCCGATGGAAAATGGCGTCACCAGAAGTAGTTGATTCCATCGTAGTCTTAAAAAGGCCGGATCCTCTTCGTTGGGAAAAGGTATGATTTTTCCAGCACATGAAATTTGACTCGTAACTCGAACGCATCGTTTCTTTTACAACACATAAAAGCATGTATCAATCAAAATTATGAATTAGAGTTACTGGTTTTACTGCATTCACATTGATCCTAATACTATCCTCATATATTTCGTTCATAATTCCGTTTCTAACTGAAAGAAACTTCCTTTTGCAGTCACCGAGGAGAGATTGTTGTAGAATTCTTCCATCGCAGAAGAACTCGACCATGTACTTATCGATCGACAACTGCAGAGTAGGTGAGGTTAGTGAGTTGTAGAGGCTTGTAGGAATAGGGAAACATCTCTCCTTGATCTATTTTTGTATCTGGTTCTGTTTCCCGCGGTCCGAGAGTTTAGAGGGTTATAGGAATAAAATCAAATGGCAAGTTTTGATGGGAATAGAATACGAAAAGGTCCCTTGTTAAATTTAGCTTCAATAGAAAGTTCATAAAATATCATCAATGGTGAAATCAGACAGCTACGAATTGGAAATTCATTGCTCTTATTTTTTATGTAAATTTGAACCGAGTACACTATTCACCGTTGTTATCTCTGTAAAGTCTAACTACGACAAGTTCCTTGCCGGTGCATTCAGCGTATCAAGCAGATACATCTATGAACGTCGTCTCCTAGCTTCGCATGAATCGCAGTTCTAAGTTGTTTACAAGATCGACAAAAATAGATTCGTAAAGCTGTTTTACTGTAGTGAAAGAAAATTGGTCATCTTTCAGTTTTGCTCACCACCTGGAACTTCAGTTGCATTGTTGACCGTTAGATTCTGAGGAACTGTGGCTACTGGTGACATGGCCACGGCTGCCAGGATTGCAATATCAATTCGAGTCTCCTTGAGAAGGAGCGGTATCTCAGTTTCGACTACAGATGTAATTCTTCCATCGATGTTCACCACTTTTACTGTTTTCGAACAAAGGCAACAGATGGTTGATCAGAAAAAATTAAATTCCTCTCACTTACACAAACAACCACATGATCATATTCAGAGGTATCATTTTCTTGAAGAATCAAAGAAATAACTCAATTTTCTTTCCCGATAAACCAGTTTAGAGCAAATGAACGATACCCCATTTCCCCAAATGGTAATTTATCTTCACAAACGTAATGAACAAGAAATCGAAACAAGCAAACCCATAGTCATATACAGAAGTAGCAAGAAAATACAAGCAAAACCAATTAAAACCAAGAGATTGAAACTTTGTCCAAATCTACAAGCAAAACCAATTTCTCAAGTTTTCCTCCCAAGAAACGAAGTTCGGAGCAAGAAAATACCCTTTTCCCCAAATGGTAAATTGTTTTCACAAACAGAATGAATTATGAAGTAGACATCAAATAAGCATTTATCAAGAAACAATAACATAAACCCATCAAAGAAATCAAGCAGAGAACCCGAAGAGATCGAAATTTTTGACCCCGTTACAGTACCTGATTCTGAACAGAAATCACATGTATAGCAAAAAACTCATAATTCATATACAGAAAGGACCAATTCCCCAAAGAATCAAGGCAATTAGCAATCACCCAATATTCTCCAACCAAGAAACAAATTTCAGATTAAACAGAAAGTTCCCATCTAACCAAACAGAACTACAGAAATTTATCTTCAGAAACAGAATTAATAAGGAACCCATCAAAGAAATCAAGCAGATAAAACCAAGAAACCCAAATTTCGTGTCGAAATTTGCAATACCTGAGACGGAGAACCACCAGAGCACGAAGAGGCAGAAGAACACGATCACCGGAATGGCATGGACCCACTTCTCCACCGACCTTGAAGAATCCTCTTTCTTTCCCGCGCCGGATCGCGGGTCGTAGACGGGGAGTTCATCCGCGCTGGCTCTTGGAGTGCTGTTGTGGTGGTGCTTCAGCTGTGGCTGCTGCGAAGCTGCGCCGCCGCCGACAGTCGCAAAAGCTTGATCTTCGGGTACCCGAGAGGAGTAAGGCGACCAAAATCTCTGCTGCATTTTGGGTTGTGAAAATTGTGACCGAGAATTTGTGGGACTCTGAATTTCTGATGGTCGCGACTTGGGTTTCTTGTGACTGAGGATTCTCAACGACTTTGGGCGGGAAGGAAGTCTTCATCACGTGCGTTGCACGTGAGTTGGATAGGTCGGCGACTTCTAGGAGTTTTATTTTCTTTGTTTTGGGGAAATTGGGCCAAAGGCCCAATATTAAATGAACACAGACACGCCCCACTTTCATTTCTAATTTTCTATGGACACCCAAATTATTTGCCCTTTCCCACTATTTCTTGTTCTGAGTCAAATGAACTTTAAAGTTTGTTAAAGAGTTGAACCTTATTGTGAGAACGGGTTAGTACTAACCTTATCTTATTTTATTAAGAAAACTAATGAAAAGGGCTTGAAAACTTTGAATTTTAATGATAAGGACAAAATAAAGGGTAAAGTAAATAGTACCAGGTTTGACTTTTTAGTGTAAAAATGTGGTTTTTCGTTAAAGTGAACAGTACCTTAATGGAGGGTAAGCATTACTCTCATGTTGCCCTCTCTCTTTGTTTTATTATTGCAAAATTTAGCGCAACTTCATCACTTATACTCAATTCTCTCATTTTATATAATTCGTTTTGCTTAGTTTCCTGATTTATTTTATCCCTTAATGGAGGGTTCAAGTCAGGCTCTAACCAAAGGTGGAATTACTCAATTGAAGAAGATGTTGGTCTATGTCATGCTTAAGATAAGAAATAATTGATCATGACATAATCTCATAATGGAGCCATTTTAGTTACGTTATTGTGAAGAAAAAAGTTTGGTGTCAGAATTTGAATTTTTGTTTGTCTAAATGTTCACAAAAAAAAATTTACGTAGTTTTTAATTAATTCGAAAAAGTTAACACTTACAAAAAATTGCACCTAAAAACGTAAAAACCTTAGATTTATGGTCTAAGGACTCTCACATTAGAGGCAATATTCTTTTAGGAATAGAAAGATTCCCTTTAAGTCCCTAATGAGTCTTCAAAGGTAGTGATGGGAGTTCTTATTTGATTGTGTTGAAGATGGCTAAGTTGGAAAATAGCGACTTAAGGCCATAAAGTGCTTTTAGAACACCGAAAGCGCTTATGACCATGTTTGCTATAAATCGCTTTTTAAATACTAAACGTAACTGGGCTACTATCCATATGGACAATTGTTACCTTCTTCGATAGATTCAAGAAAAAAAAAGTACTTGAAGTGCTTCAAATAAAAAAAGAATTTATTGTTTGCCTTTTTCTAGAATCACTGGTATTTTTATTAAAGTTTTTTATGTGCTCGTAATGGAAGCGCACAAGTGTTTTTTTGGGAAAAAAAAACAGAAAAGAAAAAAGAAGACATATTAAAATGGGTTGTATACTTTCATAAAAGCACTTCTAACAAAAATCCTTAGATGAGTTTCGTATAGACTATAGACACACTCCTAAACACGGAATCGTACCTTCCATGACTAGAACTTGTAACCAATTATAACTCGATTAGAAAAATGAACATTGTTGATAGATTTGATGACTTCCAAAAAGAATCACTCTTCTTCTCACACGGTTTTTCCTGTACCTTTCCTCCCTCTGTTTTCAGAAAAAACGAAACCCTTCTAGTCGCCGCTTCTTGCTCCGACTTGGGGTTGGCAGCAACCCAACTCACCTCTTTCTACCATCCTTCCTGACACACCCCGACCTAGACCTAGGCATGCTGGCCGTCACGTGAGGGTGACGTAGTCATGTGCACAGTGCGGAAGCAATAGAGATATAAGGAAATGTGAATGAATAAAAACCGTACTACTAAAAGTACTAGCTAAAATAAGGTGCTAGTGCGAGATTAAGTGTGAAATACACAATCAGAGCATAAATAGCTTAAGTGCAGTCCGACTGGACAAATACTAATTATACAACACCCAAATGTGATCCTACATTTGTAATGTTCTGTCATAACCACCGTCGAAATCCCCGTGAGCCACCAAAGCACTTCAACCTAAAACCTGGAGGGGTGCAAAACAGAAAGTGTGAGTGGGCAAAAACAAAGCTTTTCAAATTCATTTCATTTATCAAAAGCGCTAACCCCTCGCCGTAAAACTTGTATAATTTCCCAGAAAAATAATATATGCTATATCAGAAATCATGCTCAGGATGAAAATCCATAGAAATATACCATGCCAAAGTATCTCAATGAAATGCCATAAGTAATCCAGTTAAAATATATCAATGTCATATATCATATCAGCCGGATCCACCTAACGTGACCTGCACGGCTGAGTCTATAGCTCATAACCGATTTCAATCATATCAAATCCTACACACGAGTCGGAACCACCTAAAGTGGTCTGTACGACAAGACTAGGTGTAAAATAAACATGCTTTGGTGCTACGATCACGTGAAGACTGTACGAATGATCGCAGGTCACCTACGAGTTGGAACCACCTATAATGGTCTGTACGACAAACATGTGCACCTAACTTGGATTCAAGGTGAGCATATGGTGCGGGAGGTGAACATCACGTGAAGGACTGTGCCCTAACTTTGGGCGGGAGCACTAACACTGGGGTGCAGGTTTATGAGCTCTCAATGCATCACATCATATCTCGCATAACTAAAGCAATCTCATATCTTTAATTTATGAACTTACCTGGCACTTACATGTGCGTCCGCAGCACCAATCATAAATATATGCAACTACTAATGCATAAATAAAAATAGGCAGATACTTTGCATGGCATTTCAAAACGTATAATCATTCAAATTTATTTTCTGGGAAAAATCTCAAGTATATAGGTATATATGGAAAACCAAAAGCCCACTCACTGGTATGTCGAATGGTTGTAGCCCCCGAGCCTCGATTGATGGTGCTCGTCCTCTGGATAGGTCTCGCTTATATGAGAAATAACTAAATAAACGTTAATTAAAGCACACAACCAAAACTAGCTAATAACTTCTCATACAATGCTCAAATGGGGTGTTTGAATATACCAACGTGATCTACTCAACCTCATGAACATCCCCATATTTTTAAAATAATTTTTGGACCACCCACGCGCAGTCAAAGCCTAACTGAGCCTAACAGCCGTTAGGAATATTCCATTAAAACCTTAATAAAAGTTAACGACGTTACCTAACGCCGTTAGAATATTTCATCAGACTTGACGGAATATTCTCTTTCGTCTTCCTTGGTTTGCCAGAGACCGTCGTCGGCACCGCTGTGATTGTCGGTTTCTGGAAAATATTCAAACCTTCATTTCTCACTCATTTTTGCACCAAAATCCATGAAATTTGTCTCAAAATGAAAATTAGAGTAAGTAGAACACATTCTTACCACTTTCAAGCCTTGAAATCCACGGAATCTCGCTGGAGAAACCTCGAAAACTCTGGCAACCTCTGCAACTCGATGAACTCAAGCTTCTCGACGTCCAAAACACTTCAAAATTACTCCCCGAGCTTCGTGAAGACGACCTAAAGTTTCCTAGAACCTTAAAACTCACTGAAAATTCCATGATCACGATCACATGAACAGTGCTCAAAATCTGGGATTTATGGGTTCTCGGGTTTTCGAAGGATTCACGTTCTAAAAATGGTATGGAAGTGTTTCTGAGCTCACAAGGAACACGAAGATAGCTTCCAAAACCTCGATATGTGCTTAAATTGATTGGTTCACGAGTTGACTGTACAATTGTACGGATAATGGATGAAAACCGAGAGAGGGAGGAGAGAGAAAGGTCAACGGGTAAGGGTATGGGTGTGTGTGAGTGTGTGTGGTCCTAGTTGGCAACAAAACAACCAACCACAAACTAGGAAAAATTTAGTTCTAATTGGGTCCAAACAATTAGGACTTAACATGAATTGGACCACAACCAAAACATATCACCCACAACACCAACTAACGTCCAAGGGCAATTTAGTCATTTCACGCCATCGATAAAAATAATTCGGGACGGGTTGTGACACTTCCCTCTTTCTCTTCCTTCTCCACCCTATGCTTCTTCCTCTTTCCCAATATTTTCCCATCTTTCCACCATTTTTCCCACCTTTTTGTAGCCCTCCTTCCCTCTTTCCCATCCATTTCCACTATCTGCACCTTCCATTTCCCATTATTTCCTTCATCCTCCCCCCATCTTTCTACTTAATTAGTTTTTTATTTTCTAAAATTTTTCTCTTTTGGTTTTTATTTTGACTTCCATTATGCTTTGTTCGTTTGAACTTTGTCTCAATTCCCATGAGCTGGTCTCAGATCTGGACCTTCATGGCCATCTCCACTCCGATGCTACTTTATGTCACACGCCCTTTACCACCGGCCTCTGCCACTCGGCCTACCCCGAGTGCTAAGTACGACATTCAGTAAGAAGTAAGCCAAGTTTAGTGATCCTTGAGAATAAACTATTAAGCAGAGGAAAGAACTGATGACTCACATCCCACAACACAAGAAGGATGGAAAGTCGTGGAATTGATCAAAGTTAGCCAAGTTCTCTTAGCCGTTACGTTAGGGTGACTCGAGAAAGCTTGAAAGAATAAGATACATAGAGTGTGATCCAACTTTGGAACAAGGTATGATCTCTGTTGAGAGTTCTTCTATTCAAAATGGAACAAGTAGTAGTCTAGCCTCTTCTAATACTAGGGAGGCTGTGGTTACTGGATGTTAGGCTTTATCCCTTGGACTTGTACACTATTTCTAGCTTTTATGGACAAATTTCATTTGACCATGACTCTCGAGGTGCTTTTTCTTGGTAGCTGTTGTAGGGGTTTTTTCACTATTTGGTAGGATTATGGGACCGCTCACTGAGCGGGTGGATCGCTCACCCCCATTTTCCGTTGATCTAGTTGTTCTGTTGGTTCTTTCCCTTGGTCGTGGTGGTGGCCTTGCGATGGAGGCGTATCTGGTGGCTGCTGCTGGTTTCCTTTCCAGTTTTAGGGTTTTTTTGTTATTGTCCAGCTAGTCACTTTTAGGCCTATCTACTGTATTTTCTTTTTAGTTGTTGGGCTTGTATGTAGGCAGTGGGATCCCTTTTCCTTGTACTTGCCTTTTTTAATTAATGGAAGTTTTTTAGTTAATTTTGGTACCACTCTTCCATAAGAGAGTTTGCACGAATCTCTCTCTCTCTCTCTCTCAATAATGTAATAATAATGGATGGCCTTTTGGGATGATGAATGCCTTGGTTTTATTAGACAAAGCTTTGAATGTGGTATGCTTTCCCAATTCATTAACCCTTCGAACGATTCATGGTACTTGATCTTGTCACGTCTTGTCACCAAATAGAGCACCAAAGCAATGCAAACGTCCTCTAAAACCACTTTCCCTCACTACCCTATATATCTCAAGTGGATGACCTGACTTGTCCAAATTTTTTCTTTTGTTTTTAAATACTATGTAGCATTGACTGATACGGATTATGAGCACATGAGATTGAAAATAAAAATCTTAACCATTGAAAAAATCATATCTAACGGCTAAGGCACATGTAAAATTAAATGATACGTAACATTGATGTCATCTCCGTCCAAAAATGTAACTCTTATCCTCTTTTTACCAACAGAGTTAAAAGTTGACATCTTTTTACAAATTTGTTCAATGTTACTATGAAATGACACAATTCATAGTACATTTGACGGCTCTATCAGCACTTCTCGTGCAAGGATGCCAAAAATCTCAAAGCTCTTTTGGCAGCCTAAAAGATATTTACCCTCCTAAACCCTAAACCCTCAAAACTTACACACTCAACCCCCGTCACACAATAACAAATCATTCACCGGAACCTCCACCGTCCCTCTTTGAATTGGGTTAACCAGAAGAGAGGCATCTCAAGAGGAAGTAGATACGTCCACTTTGTTTTTACGACAAAGCTTGTGCACGAGAACATCCATTATTTTGCAGCTATATTGTGCTATAGAAAATGAAATGAAACAAAAGCGCAAGCATAGACCACAAAAATGGAACTTTTATAGAAATTAAGGGTAACTAATCCAATGGGAAAATGTTCCTACAACGAAGCATTTTACATACAAGAAATGCCATCTGTCATGTACACCGCAAAAAAAAAAAAAGGAAAAAAAAAACAGGAGAAGAAAAGGCAGAAATTCTCTGTGTATGAATATTGAGGATGGCAGTAGTACCTGTTATCTTCTATGATGCAAAAATTGATAACTAGGCACATCATCTACAAGACCACAAAAATGGTAACGGCGCTTTATTCTTTAACTTAATCCTCCGGCTCAGTCTCTCTCTAGCCTGTCACCTCCAATCTGCGTTATATCATCATCACTCTTCAATCTTGGAGAAGATGGACCCCTTTTCGAGGTTTGACCTGGATCGGTTCGGGGGTCATATTTCTGGGATGCAAGGTAATGCAGCGCTGTAACTATGTCGGTTATGACAGGCCGCATATTGGGCTGCTCTTGAACGCACATCGCAGCAATAGCAAGAGCTTGGTATAATCCCCTGACTGGATACTGACCTTGAAGCAACGGGTCCACCATTAATGAGAATTTCTTCCGGTCTCTGAACATGGGTCTTGCCTGAAAACAATATAACGGTTAAGGATACACAACCAGTTCTGAAACCAAACTACAGGTAATTATATACATGTAACTAATTTCTATTTACTCGACTGAAAATACAACTAACAGCCAATATTTCAAATCTACAAGGATTGCATCGGCTAGTTTCTATGCATGTGGTGGTAAGTCAGGTGGAAATACTCGACAATTCTACTTTGGATATCAAAATATAACTTTACAAGACAATAGGGACAAAAAATCAACCGCGAAATGAAAAGAAAATAGGTTTCAACAAAATGAGATTATAATACTTATATATATCCAGAACCATCAGCATTTCCGATATTATTGCATACCAACAATATTTCAAAGGACAGCAGCTACCATGAAATCAACATATTCAATTCCACGGAATAAAGTACAATAGTAGATATCGAAGAAGAGAGTGCAACTAGAGCTATCTTACCCATGCTACCAGGTTCTGCTCTCTGACGGGTTTTGTATTATCAATAGCTTTCCTTCCTGTGATAAGCTCCAAAAGAACAACCCCAAAGCTATAAACATCTGATTTGAAAGTCAGCTGACCTGTCATGGCATAGTCCGGTGCACAATACCCATACGTACCCATAACCCTAGTAGAAACATGAGTTTTATCTCCACTGGGACCTACTTTAGCCAAGCCAAAATCCGATAGCTTTGGATGATACCCCTCACCAAGCAAAATGTTTGAGCATTTCAGGTCACGGTATATAACAGGGGGCTGCATTTTCTCATGCAGATACTCTAAACCCCTCGCAGCACCAGCTGCTATCTTCATTCTTGTATTCCAGTCAAGCACATTCCTTCCGGGTGAAAGACCTGTAAAGCAAAACAAATGTGATACTTAATTCAAACACATTGCGATAATAAGGGGCAGATGTAAAACAAAGTGAAAGGGTAATCTCGATCATACAACAAGAGCAGGATTTTGGATCGTTTCAGCTGCATACCATGCAAATGGTTTTCCAAAGATCCTAATGGCATATATTCATAAACCAATAGCCTCTGCTCTCCCTCGGCGCAGAATCCAAGCAGTTTGACAAGATTAGGGTGGTCAGCCAAACTAAGCGTCAATACTTCGACAACAAATTCCCTAAGTCCTTGGCATCCATTACGATCAAGCTGTTTAATAGCAACAACCTAGAACCACAAAAAGAGCAAACTAAGGTCAGTCCTTGAGCTTATAAGTCATTTACTAAATGAAACTCAAGGAACAAAACACAGTTTTTGATACAATGGCATAAAAGGGTACGAGTAATGTCCCAGCAGAATTCAATTCCACGTACAAGTTCAAACAGTTGAAAACAATTGTACCAATTTGAGTTAAAAACGCTCAATTTAATGATAGAACTAACATTCACATAAACACTACAGACCTGATTAATTTTCTCCAAGTAACCCCTGTAAACTTTTCCAAATCCTCCTTCACCTACAAAGCAATCAGACCTGAAATTGCCAGTTGCTGCTGCAAGTTCAGCAAATGTAAATGTCTGTGCCCGCTTGCCAGTCGTTTTTCCATCGTTGGAACCCTCTATTATATTCAACTCCTTTACATCCAACGATAACTGGTCATCCTTCATCGCCTCCTCCTTTTTTACACCCAGTTCCTTTTCCACACCCAGTTCCTTTTTCACAGTCCCATTCGTATTCACTTCACGGATCAAAACGGGCAAATATACATCCACAAAGACAGGTAACTAAATGAGATTTGAGAATGCCAAGAAAAAAGACAAAATACAGCACATGGAAACTAAAATCCAAAAATTCGACATCGACTAATTCTATCAATTTATGGGGTGAAAAATCGGAGTCATGCAAATCTAAATGCAAACAAAGAATACAAACTGACAAAATTCGAAACTAAAAGGGGTGTGGAAATGTGGAATATAGATTGGACCTTCCTAGCCAAGCAAAGAAACAAACAAAATGAATGAGCAACAGTCTGTCTCAATGAACAGAATCAAATTAAATTTATTAATTCAGCACCAGATGAGAAAATTAACAATTTAACATAAACCCAGATGAACAAAAAGGATTCAAATTTCATAAATGTGATTAAATCCCATTTCACTAGACAAAAATTCAGCCATAATTCTTTCCTCATCCGCTGCAAAATTTCAAAAATTGACACTAATCTCATGGCAAAGTCAAAAGCACCGACCTTTTGAATCGATTTTTAGGTGGAAAGAATGACCATCCAAAACCAAATTCAAAAAATTCAACCCAAGAATTATGTAAAGTAAAAAAATGGAAGAAATTCAAGAACTCATACAATGGATGAAATTTAATGGCTTTTATTCACAGATTGAAAGACACACGTAAACCCAGGTAGGGTAAAGAGTACTACCCACAAAATTCAAACAGATTTAGAAAAAGGAAAGCAAATTATCAAATTATAGCATCCAAAAAATAAAACTCACAATGCCAAAAATAAAATAAAATCATCCAAAAAAATCAAATACGATCATATAAAACATGGGTTTTATCTCAATGACCCAGAATTAAATCAAATAATTTCGGAAAAGAATTCTCACCTTGATGATTGGGTTTGTTGGTGTTGATGTGGGTAATTTTCTTCTCTGATTCTTTGGTTGATTTCTTCGAGCAGCAGAAGCAGCTCATCGTCTTCCCCTTTTTCTTTTCTTCTTGTGCTCTCACTGCTTTTTACCTCAACTGGCGCACAAAAACAGAGCACCCAAAAAAAAGCATAGAAAACCAGCCAACCAAGAAAACAGAGCAGAATGAAAGAAGAAGAAAGAAAGGAGAAAGCGTTTGCAAAACTCAGACACAAAGTGACACTCTCTCTTTGTACTTTTTTTGTGACCCTTCTCTTTAATTTATATCGGGGAGGGGCTGGTTTGTGATGCAAATTAACCGCAGAATAAATTCCATTTTTTACCGATTAAAGATTGCCACGTCATCAATTTCATTTTCAACACTGTTTCTCACATGTTTACTTACCGCGTCTCTAATTGACGTGAATTCTACATTCGACGTTTATTGACAAGTAGATTACGTAGTATCGTACATGTGGCGTTGCTATGTTTAGAATTATGATTATAATTCAACTGATACGAGGTGTATCAGATAAGTATACAATGTGCCCGATTTGTATACGAGGTGTATCGTAATGGATTCCATTTCCTATTCTATGTTTTATGATAAGGATGATATTTATGTTCAACGTTTCTTGACAAGTAAATGCGCCATACATTACATGTAGCATTATTCAACTTTGAAATTATATTCATAGTCCGATTAATACAATGTGTATGTATACAGTATGGATATAATTTGTATTCGACGTGTATACAATGTGTATTTGATATAACACGTTTAACCTTTCCTTTTGTATTTAGGAAAGAAGCAAAAACAAAATCTCTTTAACCAAATAATTCAGTAAGGTTTACTGAAAATCTGATGCTTTTAACTGAATATCTCGTATACAAAAGTCCGACTAGGCATGCAATTTACATGTCTCGAGAATGCGTCTCTACGAATCAAAATTAATCTTAGGTATAACTTTTCGTACACTAAAATTAAAAGTACCCTACAAGTTTTAATAATTTTACAGGTGCACTAAGTACAACATGGAGTTTGAAAATAGTGCATTTTTGCTCACCACCATGTATGTAGTGTATGCTCAACATCTTATTTATCATGAATTTGAATTTTGAGATTTGTGTTTATCCACTATACGAATCTCAAAATTCAAATTCATATAACCGTGATAAATAGGATGGTAAGTAAAAATTCTCCCGTTTGAAAAATAATCACCAGTTTTACTTCTAGAAGTAGAACGACGGGGGCCGTAATCTGCTGCATGTGTCCGCACTTGCAACAACATCCGCGCCGAGGCCGTCGTTCCGGCGCACAGGTTTGTTTGGTCAACTCCCATTAAATGTATGGTATTTTTGTTTTGTCTTTTACGTGTTCCTATCACCTAAATGCTCTGCCGACGTGGCCGTTTCTCATTGGCCAGCGTGATTTTAGTTGCGAGCTGGTTCGCAACAAATCTTTGTCCTTTTCCTCCGGCGAGCAACCAAGTCTCTCTGCCTCCTCCGAATTCATCCTTGTTACCCGCAGGTGATGCTCATCCGTCACAGAACATCCCACAGCCGTCGGATCTGTAATAAAGAAACGTTGGTGTACGGGGAAGGTCCGACTGGATTGCATTAAAGGGGCCCTCTGACTGTACGCGGTTCCCCATGATATTGCTCTGCTGCGAAAGGGGAAGGTCCCAACGGTGATCGACGCGCTCGCCTGCCATAACTCGGCTGCGTATTTCCCAGGGGAAAAAGTTGGAAAAATAAGTGTTCAACAAAGTTAATTTGACATGTGGCGATCCCAGCTGGCACTCGGGTTTGACTGTCCGTGTGAATTTTGAACCGACAAGTTGTTTACGCGGGTTAATTATGAGAAATTCTTTAGTGTGCTGATACAAGTGGTTAGAAGGTATTTTCAAGTATCAAATTATTAGTATAATGATGCTTAGTATATCGGGCTGTATTTTCAACATGAAAAATGTTTTGTAAATTAGGAGATAATTTTCTGAGCAGAAGAATGTCAAACGTGAACGAAAACACTCATGTAATAGCGTTTTGTACTAATAAATAAAGATATATGTAAAGTTTTGTCCTGATATTATTAACTCACTAACAAAGAATATCAAGTGACGCTACACTCGTACCATATGAGTTGTTCTTTTTATGTAGATGAAAGAGTACATGCATTGAGAATCTTCAAAGATGAATTTGTCTCCCCATAGTTTCATTCATAATGCGGAACATTGTATGGTTAAATGCATCAACGTTATGTAGTTAAATTGTTGTGAAACACTACATGTTCGTTAGTTATGAGAGTTATTATTGACATTCTACAACATGTTTATCAAACACTTGCTTCTTTATGTATAACGTCCACCCGTTTGTTGATATAGTAGGGGAAGAGATGAAATTGATCCTAGGACCTATATAAGTAATAATCTTAATCGGTAGTTGAGTTACAAGTCCCTTACGCGAAAAATGTTAACTCTTAACATTTAGAAGATGTGATCGATTAATGTTAGTAAAAATAGTTTTATTACTTAATGACATTAATTCCCGTATCAGAAAAATATGATTAAATAGAAAAACTATAAAAATTTAACTTTTACGCGCCAGGAAATTATTTTGGATGTATAAAATAAGAGCTTATTGTTAAAAATAATAATAATAAATCCCCTACTAAAACAAGCAACATGTGCTACCATCCTTTCTTTTATTATTAATGTTTTTTCTTCGTAACTTCGAAAAAAACATTATTTATTTTATTGAATTTGGACCTTAAAGTGTCAAACCAAACGACCAATTTTTGTATGCTTTTGCAGCTGTGACTTATGTTGGCTGTCTTCACTGCAATATGAAGTTTCGACGAAATATGATTCAACACTTTATGCAGTGGGCACAAATATTTTAAAGTACAAAATGTGATTTTTCGTTAAAATAAAGGGTAAATTGAATAGTATCAATAACTCAAAGTTTTAACGAAAAGTCCGCGGTACTGTTCAATTTAACGAAAAACCACATTTTTACACTAAAAGTCAATCCTGGTAATATTCACTTTACCCTTTATGTTAAAACTCAAAGTTTTCAAGTCATTTTCATTAGTTTTCATTTGAAAATTAGGATCCCTTCTTGAACGTGTGAACCCTTTTTTCTTATGAAATTTTTCGACGAACCTGAAAATTTTGAAACAAGTCATTCTCCCTTTATCATACGCAAAAGGAAAAAACAAAAAAAACTCAGGAGGAGAGAATGAAAGTGAATGATTGAGAGAGAGAGAGAGATTGAGAGAAGAAGGCGATGCGAAGAGAGAGACGGTAAGGGAAGAAGACGAGAGATTTCACGCAAGAATCTTTTTTAAGTTACTTTGCACAATTATTGTGTTTTGGTGTAACATGAATTATTTAAGTTGATAACTCAATCTATCATTAAATTAATCTGATTAGTATATATAAAAGGGAACTTTAACGAAAAACTCCCGGTACTGTTCACTTTAACGAAAAACCATATTTTTACACTAAAAAGTCAATCCTGGTACGATTCACTTTACCATTTATTTTGTCTTTATCATTAAAACTCAAAGTTTTCAAGTCATTTTCATTAATTTTCCTTATATAAAAAGGACCTCACAAGTTCTCAAAATGAGGACCTTAGAAGAGCAGTTTTGCTACTTAATACATAGTTTTTGAGACGGGCTTCGAAAAGGACCGGCGGGAAAGATGCCTTTCGCATCAATACTCCTCCTGATGCCATTCAGCACTTTCTCAAGCACATTTTATTTAGGGTAAAAGACTGTTTACTATCCTAATGTTTCGTGGTTTTCAACATTTAGTACATCAAGTTTTTTTCGTCTCAGAGTCATACCTAAAGTGTAAATTTTGGGACAGTCTCATACATCCGTTAGTCAAATTGTTAAGTTTTTCGTTAACTGTGACGTGGCGCACTGACTGGGCGCCACGTGTCATCCACGTTTTTTTTTTTCTTCTTCTTCTTCTTCTTTCTTCTTCCTTCCTTTCCCTTTCTTCCCCTTCTTCCTTCTTCTTCCTTCTTCTTCCTCCAAAATCTGGGGAATGTTTTTTTTTTTTTTTTTTTTTTTCCTTTCTTCTTCTTCCTCCTTCTTCCTTCTCCTTCCTTCTCCTTCCTTCTCCTTCTTCTTCTTCTTCTTCCTCCTCCGAAATCTGGGGAAGTTTTTTTTTTTTCTTTCTTCTTCTTCCTCCTTCTTCTTCTTCCTCAAAAAAAAAAAAAACACTTTCATCTTCCCCCAAATTCGGAGGAAGAAGAAGAAGAACGAAGAAGGGGAAGGAAGAAGGAGAAGAAGGAGGAAGAAACAAAAAAAAAAAAAAAAAACTAAATCCGGGCAGATTCGGAGGAAGAAGAAGGAAGGAGGAAAGAGAAAGAAGAAGAAGAAGAGTAAGAAAAGATAAAAGTGTTTTTTTTTTTTTTTTTGAGGAAGAAGAAGAAGAAGAAGGAGGAAGAAGAAGAAAGAAAGAAAAAAAAAAACAAACTTCCCCAGATTTCGGAGGAGAAGGAAGAAGAAGGAAGAAGAGGAAGGAAGAAGGAGGAAGAAGAAGAAAGAAAAAAAAAAAAAAAAAACATTCCTCAGATTTCGGAGGAAGAAGAAGGAAGAAGAAGGAAGAAGGGGAAGAAAGGGAAAGGAAGGAGGAATGAAGGAAGAAGGAAAAAGAAAAAGCAAAAAAAAAAAAAAAAAAAAAAAAAATTGCTGTTGGAGGAAGAAGAAGAAAAGAAAAAAAAAAAAAAAAAAACGTGGATGACACGTGGCGCCCAGTCAGTGCGCCACGTCACAATTAACGAAAAACTTAACAGTTTGACTAACGGATGTATGAGACTGTCCCAAAATTTACACTTTAGGTATGACTCTGAGACGAAAAAAACATGATGTACTAAATGTTGAAAACCACGAAACATGAGGGTAGTAAACAGTCTTTTACCCTTTTATTTATGTTATTTGAGAATTTTCTCTTCCATTTACCATTACCTTACGCTTTATATTTAGAGATATTATATTCACATACCCCAATTTACTTCTTCCATATTTTTTTAATTTTTTAATATTTTCTACACACTACTAACACTTGATAAAAAAATATTAAAAAATTAAAAAAGTGTGAAAGAAGTAATTTGGGGTGTATGAATATAATCTCCCTATATTTATATGAACGCCCTAATTAAGTATATATATTACCCATCACCAAATAGTACACCAATCCAAACCAAATTAGGATAACTTTAGGAGCCCTTAATTCCTAAGGCAGCCAGGTATATGGTTTAACTGTTAATTGAATTCTAGTATTTACACTCTTAACAATCGTTTAATTAACTGTTATACCAATTAGGCATATTTGGCGTTGAATTATTACTTTCAAGGATAATACTTGCATCCTCCTATGTTGGAATGCATATATCCTCTATTTGCGAATATTATATCTTGACCGAATGAAATCAACGATCAAAGCAGTTCACTTTATTAACCTTCATTTGAAGATCGCTCTTACAAAAAATCATTCGAATTCAAGATAATTTAATCATCCAAACACATCAAATAAATGGATGGTTCATCATGAATATATTACTTAGTACTTACACTGTCAATTTGTTTTATCCACTTGGATGCCTTTTGTTTTTTCTAAGAAAAATTTATTATTATTAAGGGGAAATGTAAGAGTTCGAAACTATTACAATAATCTAACGAGGGGAGAGTTTCAAACTTGGGACGCATGGATGAAAACTCAACACCCTATCTATTAGGATATTGGACCACATGCATCCTACACTTGAATGACTAAATGATATCCGAGTGAAATAATTTTTTGTAAGGGTGATCTTCAAATAAAGATTAAGAATTGAATGGTTCCAACTATAAAATTTGTACAGTAAAGATACATTATTTGCAAAAGAAGAATAAACTCAAACCCCCAAAGGGGGAATTAAATTATTATCACTCACACCATTAAATAACTTCCGTTGTTTCAGTTTGATTATTTAATCCGACAACTCTAAAAACAGTGTGAAAAACTAAAAAAAACTGAGTATGAAAACCACCTCCTTCAAGTAAATAGTCTAAACAGTCAAATATTTACCACAACCGCATAGGACAAACAACAAGAGGAAATTATATCCATACATTAGAACAACTTGAAAACATATATGGCGACTAGGCAATTGCAATAGCATTAACAAGAAAATTGGCTTAAGAAAGTACATGCTTAACTTGAATGTGGTGGCCTCTACGTGACTTATGAGGAACGACAACGACTAGATTTTCGTATTTCATTCGCTCCCAATACATATATAACTTAAGAAAGTACATGCTTAACTTGAATGTGCTCCTTTCTTTTAGGTTAAAATAAAGGTTTAAATGTCAAAATAGTTTCTTTATTTTTAATTCGGTCAATTTTGATACCTGTGTTTAACTCAATTAGTCAATGTGCTCCTTTTCCATCCAATTACTGTTAAAATTTTAAGTTTAATTTAAAAAAAAAAAAAAAATTAAGAAAATAAAAAAACTATAAAAGAATTCAAAAATAAAGAAAATAATAATACCTTCAAAAACAACAAAATTGAAACCCTCCCACCTTCTACTTTTCCCCTAACTCCAGCCACCACCGTCATCGAATCCATCCAACACTCCAACCACCATGAATCGCCCCATAACCACTCATCCTAATTGCACTAAAGATGAAATCAGCAAATCCTTTGTCCAGTTGGTACGTGTTGGAGAGTTGCATGGTCGGTGCAAGAAAAAGGAAGAAACAGTATTATAATGATTTTATGATTGGTTTATATGGAAATTCAACTGTTCATGCACGAGGTAAATTTTAGGGGTGTGCTATCCACACACCCCAAATTACTTCTTCACACACCCTTATTAATTTATGTATGTTTATGTTGATCTTCTTCAATTCATCCGATCCGACGGCCGAAAATTAGAAGGGTGTGTGAGAAGTAAAATGGGGTGTGTGGATATCACACCCCAAATTTTAACACACGGAAGGCCAAGATCAACCACAATAATTAGGGTTAGTAACTAGTGGTTTAGGCCATCTCCAACCGATGGTTGGCCAGAGAGCTCGTTTTAGCCCTCTGGCCCTCCAAGATTATCCAAGATATTAATATTTTAATGAACAGTACATGGTCATATTTGCTTCCATCTCCAACCGAGAGCCAAAGAGCCAGAGTGCTCGTTTTAGCCCTGTTACAAAAAATCATCTCCAACCGAGGGTCATAGGGCCAAACATAATTTATTATTTAAATTTAAAAACAACAATAACTTAAATTTAAAAACAACAACTTAAATTTAAAAACTACAACTTATATTTAAAAACTACAATTACAATTTAAAAACGATGAATTAAATTTAAAAACTATAAATTAAATTTAAAAACTATAAATTAAATTTAAAAACTACAAATTAAATGTAAAGGAATGGTGAATGAATGGTTTAGGTATTTATAGGGAAAAAAATAGAATTTTTAAGATTTTTTTTAAAAAAAGGCCCAAAAAACCTTAAAAAAAAAAAAAAAAAGAATCCAACGGTAACTGGCGCCAGCTAGCCGTTGGATTCAAATTTTAGTTTAAGCATTCCTGTCGGTTATAACCGACAGGAAAGATGATTTTTCTGGCCAGCCTTCCAGCCCTCTAGCCCTCTCCAATTTCGTGGGGCCCTCTCAGATTCCACAGCTCTCTGGTCTAGCCCTCGGTTGGAGACGATTTTTTGGCTATTTTCGGCCCTTTGGCCCTCTGGACCATTCAGTTGGAAATGGCCTTACATTCTCAAATAGTACACTTAAGAATATAGAATAAAAAATGTTACACACATTTTTCATACAACATTTGTCTCACGTCTTTAATAAAAGTACAATCCACTTAAATTGGTGGGTCCTACCTCTATTAGAGATGTGATACAAATGTGATACTCTACAAAATATTGTAATTTGTCTAAATTAAGCAGGGTTTTCAAAGAAAAAAAACATGGTAATGTTCATATTAAATTATAAGTTGGATCCATGTGTTAACACGTGGATCCAATTTTAACTGTCGTTTCATTCCAACATATGGTCAAGTTATAAGTTATAACCAATCTTAATTAGGGAGATGTCCCAAAGTTTGATTCCAATATCTTGTTATAAAACAATATCGGAGTCCAAGATGATTGTGTCATATATTCTAAGACCACACGTGGCATCTTCTAAGCTTGTTACGAACAGTAATCATTTGGATTAGTTGTATAGAGAGTGAGTTATCTATACTATAGTAGTAGCACGTTAATGGGTAGTGATGATATCGTGCATGGATTTAGAAAAGCTCCGGCATCCACGTATATAGCTACAAAATAACTTTTTATTCTAACTAAACTGAAAACCAATTAAAAAAACTTTTATTTGGAGATTGCACTACCTACTCCCTATTTTCATTGGACACTAAGCACCAGGATCCTTGCCGGATCCATTCCTTAGGGATCCCGCAATCTCGTCCGTTCATCGTATATCGTGCGGTCTGTTTTCGTTAGGTACTATTTATATTTGAATTTTAAATTTTAAATTTTAAATAATTTCTAACCGCACGATATACGATGAACGGACATGATTGCGGGATCCCTAGGGAATGGATCCGGCGAGGATCCTGGTCCGGACACTAATTGAATTAGCAACTTCTACTTAATACTACGGTCTAGTGGTAAGGATATTATTCTTTACTTGTAAATGAGAGATCTTATGTTCGATTTTCGTCAAAGTCGAATTTGAACCACTTTATTATGGTTAACACAGTGTGAAGCTTAACCCCATTCCACACCCTGATCGTTTGTTAAAAAAAAAATTGAATCCCCCTGCTGACCATTTTAAAAATTATAATGATATGTTGTGATGTATCTAAGTAAGATATTATCCGAACTCAATGAAAATGCCAAAAGGAAGAGGTCACATTTCTAAAATGAGTAGCTTGGGAGGGACTCAGTATATAGGCCATCTATATGGGGATAGAAATTCTAGGGCAGTTTCACACTAGAAAGCACCTTCCCACGTTTTAATTTGCCAATTGTAAGAGCATATTCAACCGTCATTTAGTATTACAGTCTGGTGATATTCTTCTTCATTTATCAGTGAGATATCTTAAGTTTGATTTTCGCCAAATGCAAATTTGAACCACATTATGATAGCCTATTATGAGGCTTAGCCCACGTTTTCCATTTAGTGCAAATAATATCGTTTGTAATTAAAAAAAAAAAATCTCCCCTATGAAATGAGATCTTAGAGCAATTCCACCCCTAAAGATTTTGCGTCAGCACCCAGCGCATTTATCCACTCAAGTGAAGAGTAATAGACCCCTGTGAACAGTAATAGGCCAAAGCATCTCCACCCCTAAAAAAATGCGCTGGCACCCAGTCTAAAAATGCGCTGGCACAAACGATCTCCACCCCTACAAAATGCACTGGCACCCAGCCCATTTAAAATATTTTATATTTTTTTAAAAGAATAAATAAAAAAATAGTTTTATTTTCGGATAAGATTTTAACCAATTTCGGATAAAATTTCAAATAAACTTAAAAAAAAACACACTAAAATAAAATTACATACTCATCAAATAAACTTAAAATGATGAAGATGGATGTAGGGATGTATGGTTTATATGGACAAAAAAAATTAAGGATGAGCTTTTTGGTATTTTTTTTTCACACAAAAAGTATATGAAAGCTTTGGTAGAAAGTGTAGAAAATATTGAAATGTGGTGTAAGGTGGAAGATGAGGGTTAGGTATTTATAGAAAAAAAAAGTACTTTTTTTAAAAATTTTATGTATTTTTTAAAAATTTTAATATAATTAATTAATCTGGACCGTTGGATTTGAAAAATATTCAAATCCAAGAGCCAAGGTGCTGCCACGTGGCCAACGTTCATAATTCTGACCGTTGGGCCTTTTTTAATTATTTTTATTTTTATTTTTGGTGAAAAAAAACGTGGACCCTTGATCTGTGATTGGACAGCCCATTTTAAAAGTCAAATTAATTTTTTTTTTACCGTTGGAAATCCAACGGCATTGAGAGGGCCACATCGCCTCCTTCCGAGTGAAGCACAAGTGGGCTGATAGCGGGCCCCACCACCTTCACCCTTGTCCCTTACTCGCGCCCACTCGCGAGCGAGCTGCACGCGCCAGGCAAATAGCCCGGCTCCTTGGTCAGTCAATTTTGGGCTGGCCCAGAGACCAGCTTGGACTGGGTGCCAGGCAAGTTGCTGGGCTGGAGTGAATTGACAAGGTGCCAACTTGGTTTTTTGACTGGATGCTGGGCTATTCCACCTCCGGTGGAACTGCTCTTAGGGGAAAAAACAGTAACTTCTGAAGCATATATACACTTCGAACACTTAAAACAAATAATGTTTTAGATTAATTGTCGGCACAGTACTCCAAAAATAAGCAATAATTGGTGGCAATGATTTAATGTCAGTTTCGTGTATACCACTCGTTTTACATTCTAATTTCATTTTTGTGTCACCGCTCTGCTTTGCAGCCTGCAGTAGTACGTTCTTTTCTTTCTTGAATTATTGATCAAGTACAAACTTATGAAATCATGATAAAATCCAAAGGGAACAGAATATTTAGTACTAACCTGGTAGGTGGCTAATTGATGGGAAGTGAAACGTTTGAGTTAAATAACCATAGAAAGTTGCAACTGCGGTTTGTCAATAAATATAAAAATATAAGAGGTTTAATATTTCGAACAGGTGAGTCTGCTTAATTCTAATCAAGAGAAGAATGAAATTCTTTATAATTAACCTTAACTTGTCATCAGTTGTCTCATTTTTTTCTGAAAAAAACAATAAACGTTGGAGTTTATTGCAGATTGAATAAAGTGCAGTGGTTAAATTCGCAAAATTGAAATGTCAGTGACCAGATGTATTTTCCACCTAAACACAGTGAAAACAATGTTTTACTAAGAAAAAAAAAAGTTTAACTGCTCTAATTTTTTTGGTCGCAATTAACTGCTCTAAAGTTGAAATGTGTCATAAAGCTTGACTTTTGAGCTACAGTTGTTTTTCTTTAGGGAAAATAATTTCATTAGAAATAGTCAAAAAAGTACATACGACAAACATATTAAACGTGCATCTTAGAATAATTAAAGAGACTATACATTTCAAAAGAATATCATAACCATACAATTATAAACACATCAATTTACAATACCATTCTTCAATCACAGAAGACCCTTAATCCTAAACCCTAGTCACGAGGACTAAAACATTGCAAGCCCAAGAATTAACATAGAGGCTCCACAAGAAAAAGACCGCAATATTCTATGATAATTTTGCAATCGTTGGCAAATAAGCCCTGCTATGAGTTCCCCTCCAACAAACATTGAGTTTCCTTCCCATAGTCTTTTGCTAAGCGTACAAACCACAAACACCACCACCTTAGATCTAAACAACAAGCACTGCTCTAAAATTTGATATTGAACAAATCACGACCATGACCATAACTACAAAATCTCTCCTCCACAAAGAGAGAGAGTGACTAAAACACATACACAATAATAAACAACCCTTATGATATTAACCGAACGAAGGTTTTTTCTCTTTTATTTTATGGGTTCAGTCTCATTTTTTATTTATTATTTGATTGGTTGTTCAGAAAATGGAGTTAAATATATTAGTTTTAACATGTGCTCCGATTTGTTGCTTCATTTTTAAGAGCAATTTTTCGGTTTATCTAAAACACGGCCACGTGAAGTTAATATTCCACATATACGATAATTGAATTTGTTATTTATATATCTTATATGTGATACATATCAATCATGTCGTACTCTTACTATAACACATAAAATCCTTGACCATACGAATTTTGTCGGTACTCATAGCTTGTTTTAACAAATTCGAATTTAAAGTAACATGAGTAAACAAAGCTGCAAAAATTTTGTAAGGTCATATCTTGAGGGGGGTTTTGAGTTGAACCATGAAAAAAGGGTATAACCTGTGAGGCCACATGTTCTAGCAGCAGGGTCGGTCTAGAGATTTTTGAGGCCCGGAGCGACGTAAAAAAATATGCTCTCACTTTATATAAGAAAATTATTTGTTTTCACACGTAAGACATCGATAAAATTATACTTACAAAAACACTTCAAACTTAATAATTTAGAAACAAGGAAAAACTAATTTATTTTGTATCGTGAGAATGAAACAAAAAAACTCTGGGTTTACAAGTAGATAGATAGATATGGGTTTACAAGTTGCGGATTGCTTTGCTAACTATGATGTTGATATGGATGGGGTTCAGTGGTGAGATTCTTGATTTCCTTGTGCTACTTTGACGTATCACCATAAGTTGTCTTTTTTGCCTTGTTATAGTTTCGTGTGGGGTTTTTTTTTCTTCTTCTAATGTTGATTGGGTTCCTTTCTTCCAACTCCTGCCCACTCATTATTGTCTGAACCACACCTAGTATTATCCTCATATCCACTAAAACTTCAAGCTTTACCAATTTGTCACAAGCGAAGATGGTAGCTCCCAACACCAATGAGGTTCCAAACAGTTACGATCGAAAAAGTGAAGTGAAAGCTTTTGATGAGACAAGGGAAGGCGTTAAGGGTCTTGTTGATGCCGGGGTAGCCGAGGTTCCTAGAATTTTTCATCAACCACCACAATTGGACGATCAGTACTCCATCAACAATACAAGCACTGACTCAGAAGCCACCCAGTTTAGCATTCCGCTAATAGACCTTGAAGACCATGGTAATCCAACTAAGCGCAATGAGATTGTTGCAAAAGTTGGAGAGGCATCAGAGACTTGGGGCTTCTTTCAAATAGCGAATCATGGGATACCTGTAGGTGTTGTGGAGGGGATAAAGGATGGGGTACGTGGGTTTTATGAGCAGGACACTCGAGTCAAGAAAGAGTTTTACAATCGTGATCACTCTAAACCTTTGTTTTACAATAGCAACTTTGATCTTTATAGTTCACCGGCAACGAATTGGAGGGATACTTTTAAGTGTTACATGGCTCCAAATCCTCCTAAGCCAGAAGACTTTCCAGAAGTATGCAGGTATTTGACAACCCAATTCTCTGGTTTAATTGGTGACATTAACCTGGTGCAGATTCCTTCCTTGATGGATTAGATCATTAAACTCCATAGTTTTGACAAGTTTAATGTGCTTTCCTGGTTTTCAACTTGCAGAGACATACTGATCGAGTATTCAAAGCGAGTAATGGAGTTGGGGAAATTGTTGTTCGAGTTGTTGTCGGAGGCCCTTGGGCTAAAGCCAAGCCACTTGAATAACATAGATTGTAGTAAGGGGCTACAGGTTTTAGGCCATTACTATCCTGCTTGTCCACAGCCAGAGTTAACTTTGGGCACAAGCAAGCACGGTGATGATTCCTTCCTTACGGTCCTTGTGCAAGATCATATTGGTGGTCTGCAAGTTGTTGATCGTCAAAATAAGTGGATTGATGTACCCCCTGTGCCTGGGGCTTTAGTGGTGAACATTGGAGATCTTTTACACGTAAAAATTGAGAGATACAGAGAATAAGAAAAGAAGAAAATCGATGCAAATTTTAATATATATGTAGTAGATCCAGGTATCCAAAGGATTCGGGGCTAATGTACCTGCATTGATGAAAAAACAAAGATGAGATTTTTGGAAACGCATCACATAGTAGTTAAAACACCCGGCCGTAAATGAAGGGTTTGAGATACCGCCATAGTGGCATCCCTCAGGTGTGAGTTTCTCTCGTATCGGATCACTTATTGTAAGAATATCAGTAGTGAAAGTTAAATACCCATGTCGGGAAAGGAAGTCGATGATGACAACTGACAAGAGAGAAATTTGGCTTGAAAAATGTATGATGTTTGCAACATGCGTCACCGGAGTATGAACTTGAAGCTCTCCATCTCTCCGTCGTTAAATGTTTCGTAAGCAGCATTGTTAAAGTTCTCTATGTCAGGGGGGAAACTGAAGATGGTTTTGAATGAAGAAGAATGGAAAATATAATTTAGATAATGAGAAATATAAAAAGAGATTTACTATTTTCTAGGAGGTCCTGGAGTTGGCCGTGACTGTATGAGAGGATAAGCTCGGTTCCAATGGAAAGTGGAAATTTTCAGAGAGAGAGGGTAGCGGTTTTTTAGCTTGCTCTCTTGGACTTTGGGCTTTTGGATTGGATTGGGCCAATTACTTACTTAGGCCCCATCCCAACTTAGACCTTTTGTCGGTCTGTATTGACGAGAGTGAACATGCCAAACTAGAAATTTGAGGTCTTGAATTAGCGAATGAATGTTCAATAAGAGTGTCATGACTCATGAGTCAGACTTGTAAGGCTGCCTTTAATAAGTTGCCGCGTTTTGTCAAAACTGGTCCATTTAATTACAAAATTGTAACCATATTAGTTGAGTGCATATTCTAAATCACATTTAGTGAATATTCAGTACCGTGGTCAAACTTGTAAGGTTGTTCAATAAGAAGTTATCACGTCCTCAAGAGTGGAGCTAGAGGGGAGCACTTCCCTACCAAAGTGTTTTCCTTGTCCCCTTTACAAGGGATTTATGTCACCATTGGATAGGAGATTTGAACACAAGACCTTGAATTGAGAGGTAAACGCTATTACAAAGCTTCTACGAGCACCTTCTTGTTTACCAAACTTATTGAGACTAAAGGAGGCCTTAACGCTTCCAAAAAACAAAAAAAAAACAAAAAAAAGGAGGCCTTAATGCCATTTTGGCTAATACTATTATGTATATTTACGAATGGTTTTAAGTTTGGGTTTTAAAGGAAAACATACCGACTTCTAGTTCTGGCAATTCAATGGGCCATATATTTGAACCACAGTATGATGGATACCTACAATACAGATCACAAATAAAATCTGAGCAGACCCAAAGAATTATGTTCTGTTTACGCAAAATCTGTAAGTTCTCAAATAGGATAAATAAAGATAAACATATCCCGGCATAAAGACGATTTGTCCTGGCTAATTCTAAGAAAGCTTGTATTAAATGTATGATAGTTATTCATAACTAACACAAGCAACAGTTTGGCCAAACATTACTGGTCTGAGCCATATACTGTGTGACCTCAGACAAAACAGATCCCACATGTACTCAGATTATGATTGATGTCCCTATAGACTTTTACCTTTGAATTAGAGATTCATCTGTTGTAGAGCTATCCAATATTGGATTTGCATAAAATGAGCCTTTTAACGTATCTGCAAAACCTGAACACAAACGGAAAATGAATGATCCTAAGTTCTTAGAGTTTCCAAAGAAACAAAATTTAAAACAAAGAACATAAAGTGATACCAGGCTTTCCAGATTCCAGCTTCTCTTTTCCATGACTCCATCCAAAATTGTACGTAAACATGGATGGCAGGTAAAAAGAAGATAAGCAATAATACTACGTAAATATGCAAGCTACATGACGAAGAAAGTACCCCGACATTACATATGCAAGCTCATGGGAAGGTAACAACCATTTTGATTTCACATGTAAGCCTGTGGCCTATCTTTTTAACCGATTCGATAACAAATTCTTTCTGCACATATAGTTTCAAGCCGAAACCGAAAATTCCATTGTCAAACAAATATGCATAATACCAGAATTAAGAAAAAAACAACATATCACCATACTGATATTGATGTGAATCAGGATTAAGCATTTTAACTTACCAAAACTGGTAATCGGTAATCGCATAACGAAATCATACTTGAGTGATTGATAGGATTCCCAACCCATTTGGTCCAAATCCTTCTTCAATCTTCACTGACAAGTCTTTGTCCTTGTCCTGTATCAATCAAACCAAAATCAAAAAACGATAATTAGAAAAATCGAATTCTCGACATGATCGACTGAGTTAAAACATAGCAATTAAACAAAACTATGAATAAAACAATTAGATTCTGTTTGGTTGCTGAGAAAATGAAGAGAATAACAACCAAAAAGTCAACTGGCTCTAATTTCAACCAATTCTCTTGAGTTTCTGAGCACCCAAACAGAAAAAAAAATTAAAGCCAATCAAACCAAA
The DNA here is from genome assembly GCA_035220775.1 of Malus fusca. Lineage (NCBI taxonomy): Eukaryota > Viridiplantae > Streptophyta > Magnoliopsida > Rosales > Rosaceae > Malus > Malus fusca. Next base: position 9,472,115 of record CM069069.1, read on the forward strand.
CTCTCATGCTCAATTTTCTCGGCAACCACAATAAGAACTTAGAGGGGGGAGGGGGAGAGAGAGAGTTACTTGGAGCTCGGAGTAGGATATGGTGACTGGTGTGACGGTGGGGACGGTGGGGACGGCGGGGTCGGGGGACGGAGGCATAGTTCGACAAGAAATTTGGCGGGAAAGACGGCGGTTGGAGTGTGACGGTGGGGAAGAATCCGTGGGAACGAAGAGGAATTTTGGTGCGGAAGGAGGGTTTTTATATAGGAGGGATGGGGAGAGGTTGAGAGCGAAAGGAGTGATTGGCAACTTCAAATTTTTTTTTAAGGAAAAAAGAAAGAAGAGGGGTAGATCATCGATTCCCTTTCCCTCCAAACCAAAGAACATATTCACGATCACGATGTGCGGCAAAAATTGAAGGTGGGGACGAATATATTAAATACGTATAAGTATTAGTTCAATTTAAAATTAATTGTGTAATATTAAGAATTTGTTTGAAAGTGATTTTAAAATGACTGAAAGCGTTTTTTACTAAAATGTTTTTTAAATTAATCCTTAGTAAAACCAAGTGGATCCTAAAAAGACACTTGGGGTACTTTCTACAAAAAAAAAAAAAAACCACATATCTTGAGCACTTGAAGTGTTTTTGGAACCCAAAATCAATTTAACAAAAGTGTGTCTAGTCTCTTTTTATTTTTGAACAAACAATATGATCTACTTTAAGGGAGGGGATGGACTTAACCTCACAATGGACTAGCATATTAATAATGTGGTTCAAATACGTCTTTGGTGAGAATCGAATCTAAGACATCTCACTTACAAATGAAGAGAAATACCTTAAATCGTATTACTAAATAATGTGTTTAGTCATTTTTAAAAGACTTTAAAACGAGCCCTAATTTGTATCAAATTCTAAAAATTTGAATTGGCCGGATGTAATATGTATTGGGTCTTTCCTCATTCAATAATATTTACGTTGTTTTCGGCATAAAAGAAAGAATTCAATTCGAAAAAATAACAAAATGGGAAATAAGGATATTCTAATTAAGGTTTTTATTAATTATTTTAGGTGGATGGTTCATATGAAAGTTATGAAACGCTTTAATTCTCTAAAGTGAGATTCCGATCCAAAGTTAAACAATGAAAAATATAATTAAGGTTGTTATTAATTATCAATTCATGTATATTTCCGCATGTGTTACGTTACTAAGTTAGACAATAAAAATACATATAAGGCGTTATGAGAATATACATGGCTGTCAAGCCCGACACGTGAATAGCATGCTCAACTCTGTATTACTTGTGAGGATTTTTTATCTAAAATCGACGATGAGTGAATAAGTTGAAAGATTATGCACGACTTTAATTATGCAACGAGTGAAGAGGCAATTTTCGCCAACCCTGACACGAGAAGTTCCACTTTTTGTTCGTTTTCTTGATGAAACAATCACATTTACCCTTACGGCATGGCACGGTTCCGGGCATAGGGTTTCGTTACAGTTCCGACACTACTTAGCACTGTAGAGAAGGAAATAAAAAGACAACTTTGGATTTCTTACAACGTAGTGAGTGTCTCGACATGGCTCCTGCTGTTTTGTTCTATTTCACGTCCTGCTTCTCGAGCTTGGTGTTTCCGGTTTCAAATTTTGGTCGCCGGTATAGTGAACAGGGGAAGGGACTGTCTCACATTGTTCCAAGCAGACAGAGGCGGTTGACAACGGTTGCGATAATGTGTTTTTCTACTAAGAGAACATACAGCAGTCATCAGTTATCTTTTCACAACCATCTTCAGTATTTGGAGGCACCTCAAGATATTATCAAGGACAAACGGATGTAGAAAAGAAGAAATATCGAAGTTGGTTGACAAAAGGGGGCGAAAAATTGACAGATGCAGAGAAAAAGATAAGAAAAAACTCGATGCAAATTTTAAGCTAGATTAGTTATTTTTCATTAACGAGCGATACAGAGAAGAAGAAACAGCTGCATTCGGAGATAGCTGCTTTGGTTGCCTAGTTTGTAACATTAGCTTTCAGTAATTTCGGGGAAGAAACAGGAGTAAAAAAAAAACACAATTTGGCAGTAACAAAAAACAAAAATGTACAATCGCCACTTGTCAAACTTTGTAGTAGATCCAGGTATCCGAAGGACTCGGGGCTAATGTACCTGCATTAACAAAAAACAAAGATCAGATTTGTGGAAGGGAGTCGCATAGTAGTTAAAATACTCGGCCATGCATGAATGGTTTGAGATACCAGCATAGAGGCATCCTCCAAGTGTGAGTTTCTCTCGTATCGGATCACTTATTGTAAGAATATTAGTAGTGAAAGTGAAATCCCCGTGTCAGGAAAGGAAGTCAATGATGACAAAAGAGCAATTTGGCTTGAAACATTGTGTCCTCCGTATGATGCTTGCAACATGCATCACCGAATCAACTTGAAGCTCTCCACCTCTCCATCTGTTAAATGTTTCATAAGCAGCATCGTTAAAGTTGTCCTTATTTGGGGGGATATTGCAGATGGTTTTGAATGAAGAAAGGCAAAACTTCATGCTCAAGGCATAGTTTACAACTAGTATTTGTAAAAGCTAAAAGCTCCAAGGGTCTCACCTTGATTCTTTGGCACAAATAGCTAAGTTTTGAGATGGGACAAAATGGGTCCCAAGACCCACATACAGTGCATCCGATGGTGTTGAAATCCTTTTCCCAGTAAGTCAAAGATAAGCACCAAGAAAGACATGACAGTGTTAAAACAAATACAGAAGTCAGAACTAAGAATTGATGCATGAAGCAAACAGAGAAATGGTACATCCATTCTCTTTATATTCTTATAATCTAAACAGTTTCTCCTTATCAATGCTGGAAAAACATCATTAAGATTCTAATGCATGATTTTTTTTAAAAGGGGTTTGCTTGCTTGTATTAAGGCTTAATCATCAATGATTTTGCAAGGGTCAATCGTATTGCTAGTTGTAGATCTATTCACTATGAAAATTACCAAAATTACATCTTATATGGTAGTGAAGGAAGTCATCTTATATTATCTGGATTTTAGAAAACTGTGTAAGGTTATAAGTCTGTTATTACATATAGTTAAAAGGACATAATTAGACCTCAAATCATATTCGGTGGTTGGATTTTGGCCGTGATCTGCTTCACATCACCGCCTGCAGGTAAACTAAATCTGGGTTATTACTTATCAATGAATCAACGTGCCAAAACAAGAAGAAAGCGGAAGACGATTTGCTCAGAATTTGGGTCGCTCCTCCCAGTAAGCTTCCCATTGCTTCCGGTTGACAGTGGCCACGGAGGGAAAGTTGAAATTTGAAACAAGTATGAAATATGGACTTGCCTTCTTTTATTGAACTGAGAAATCGAAAACTGAAAGAGCCAGCAGTTGGAGGATATGAAGGCGTAGGAGAGGTACATTCAGTCGGGTTCGCCTTCTTTCTGTACATTCTTCATTTCAACATCACATTTCCTTACATTTACGGTGGAGAAAACAAAATATTTGCATGCCTTTTGTCCTTGGTTTTTTTTCTTTTTTTCTTACCAGGTTAACAAACAAACAAATAAAAAAAATGCAATTAAGCTCAAACAAAAACAAAACTTTGATTCGGGAACAACATACAACAATTAATAAGTACATCATGAATGCCATTTTTATTGCTCTTGTTGACCCTGAGAAAGAGATTCTTATTTTTGGGGGTTGAATTTTGCAGAGTCCAGATTCAGGTGAGAGAGAGAGAGAGTAGCAGAGAGGTTTTGATGGTGGATCGAAGACTGTAGGAAGTCCAGCTATGATTCGTTGAGGGCAAAGTCGCGCATGGAAGAAAAAAAGGATAAAAAGTAGGAAGAAGAAGAGAGGAGGAGGAGCATCCAAGTCGAGTATTCCTTGAACTGAGGGTGGATTGTTATTCTTCTGCACCTGCGCATCTCACATGTTCATCAATCACTGCAGTGGGATTTCGGCTGAGGGTTTTCTAGGACTATTGAAATTACGCAAAAGTCATCAATAATGGGTGTTAACGGGTTTCGCAGATTCAACCAAAATGACCCGTTATGTAACGGGTTGACCCGTTATGTAACGGGTTGACCCGTTATGTAACGGGTTGACCCGTTAACCACCCGACCTGATCCGTTGACTGCACTACGAATGCTAGAAGACTTCACAACTTTAAAGAAAGGTAGAGCAACATCTGTAATTCCGATTGTGTTTTCTTAACCTTCTTGTCACTGACTAATTTGTTTGAATATAGGAGATGCTATTGTTCAAAATGGATCTATTTGATATTATGATTCTCTACATAGACATAATTTAGAATTTTCTCGAGCCGTACGAGGAGAAAACTTCTTATAAGTTTCTAGGGGGGAATATTGTTCATCTATCCCAATAAGCCATTTAGATAAGTCGCCTTAAATGCCACTCTACAGAACCGTACATGAGATTTTTTCCTCGCACGGCTCCTCGTTCAACTCTTTTGAAGTCATTGGTCCTTGGTCTCGTTCGAGACTCCATTCCCTTCTTCCACTCCGCTTCGAAGAGTAACTAAGACCAATTCAGTCACGTTTTCATTCATTTGGATTGGACGAATTCTTTGCGGAAGAAGAACAGATTCTTTCTTTAATCTTCCCAAGAGTTTCTTATACTTTGGGGAAGAGGATCAAGTTGGCCCTTGCCAAGGACTGATGGTGATTTTTACCACTTGTAAAACAAAGGGTTAAACCATAGAAAATTCTTGCAAGAGAACAAGTGTTGTAGTATAGAATGGCTCAAGCAAGGTCGATCTCCTCAGGGACTGGTATAAACAATTTATGAGCTTTTGTGTATTTAACTTAGTTAACTCTAAGAACTACACTAATTCAACGAAACTGAATACTACTGTACGTGACTTAAACAAACATCTAAAAAGGGAAATGGCTTATAGAAATAATGATTCAACTAAACAAAACAAGTAAATGAGGAAATTCAAGATAAGATAAATGATTGAAGAAAAATAGATTGACAATATGCTAGAGTTCAACCTTTACCAACAACACTCCTACGAAGCTCTTCCAATTGCTTAAGTAATCGAAAACACATATGCTTTGAATGTTGGGTTTTCCTTGTGTAAGTTTTACTTGTGACATTCAAGTTAAAACGCATACCACTACATGCAATTTATCCATGACATTTGGATTAAATATAAACATGAATGATTCATTAATCTTGATGAAAATCCTTTTGTTAAACCATGTAATCCCTAAGAGTATGATATTTACCTTAGGAGAAATTACAATCCTCAATCACAAGAAGCATAACCAATTTTAACGTGACATTCGTTCAAAATTGCATCCAATGACTTTTCTAAGCATCTTAATGGTGATCAATCATCAAGACACATAGATAGTTTAATTTAGAGATTGAAAATATCAAAGCAAGCATGTAACAACACTTAAGCAATTGAAAGAGAAATCTACGTAATCATGTTGCGGCTCATGACCTCACTCTAGCAAAAGGAAATTAGTTACACATAATTATTTGAATACATAAGAAATTATCCATGAAGAATCAAAGAAAGAGACAACCCTTTTTTACAAGGAGGTTATCTCCTGATGCTCTCCGATCCTCCTTCCATGTGGAGCTGCGGCTCCCTTATTTTTCTGCTCCTGACTTCCTTCCTCTCTGATTCTCTGTCCGTTCCCCTTCTTCTCTTTGTCCAAGCCTTCATACCCATAGAATTCATTCTAATAGCTTAAGCTTATGGAAAAAGTAGGAGTGTAGCCATCTGCATTGAACCAAAATAGCTAGTGCACTTATGACTGATGCTTAAAATATATTCAATCTTTTCTGTAGGGTCTGCGACATCATTTGTTCTCATCACATGATCTCTTCAACTTTGAATTTTGGGTCAGTATTCTGTGAGAACCTTAGTGGGATTATGTTCATTTAATTATGGTAGACCAATGGCTACTAAAATGATGATTATTTATAGGTAACCGAATAATCCCCCTTCCTTTTCCTTTCTCTTTTTTTTTTCCACTTCCGTGTGTTCCCTCCTGCTTTTATTTTATTTTATTTTTTTTCTTCTCTTTCTTTCCCACTTCCGTGTGTGCTCCTGGCCACATATTCCCTTAGCAGTTCTTTGGCCTGAACCAGCTTGGAAAGCAGATTGTGGTACACACATGGTCCGAAATGCCGATAATATCGGCGAAATATCGCCGATATTATCGGTTTTGGGGGGTACCGATTTTTTTTTCTATATCCAATGGGTTTTCGGGATAATATCGCGATATTATCGAATTTATCGATAATATCGGTGGGTGACTGCTCGGAGAAGAACGCCGGAGCTGTAGAAGCTCCGGCCGACTGTAAAACAGGACCCTAGACTCCGATCTAGGTATGAAAATGAAAAACAAGAGGAGATGAACATTTGTATATATGAAATTTGCCGTGAAACCATCGGAGGTGTTCGGAAATTGAGTCGACACGCACGGCCTCGCCGGAGTTCGCCGAGTTGCAGAGATGAGAAGGAGAGGGAGAAAGACGATGCTGATGATGATGGGTGTGCATGTGTGTGTATGTGGGTCTTGGACCATCGGCGCAGAGAGAAAGGAGAGAGACGACGGCGGCGGCGACGAGGGAGAAGCAGATTCCGATCTGCCGATGTGGGTCTCTGTGCGTGTGTGTGGGAGTGGGAGAAAGACGATGGTGATGATGATGGGTGTGCATGTGTGTATGTGGGTCTTGGACCATCGGCGCAGAGAGCTAGAACGAAAGACGACGGCGGCGGCGACGATGTGGGTCTCTGTGCATGTGTGTGGGAGTGGGAGAAGGATCGAGAGACCTTGGGTCTCTGTGCGTGAGTGTGTGTGTGGGGGAGACGGATCGAGAGACGTACGTGGGTGGGATTGGGAGATCTGTGTTTGTTGTTGGTTGTGTGGCGGAGAACGGAGGAGGGGGAGAAGGGACTCAGAGAAGAGAAGGGAGAAGGTTCGAGAGAGTCTGAGAGAAGACCGTATGCGTGTGAGAGGTGAGTGTGCGTGGGTTGTGTGCGTGTGTGGTGTCATGTCGGTGTGTGTGTGTGGTGTCGTGTGGATGACTGTGGACCTGCTGAGAAAAAGACATATAAATATTATATAATGCATTCGTAACCTGTAAAGCGCCTGTAACAGCAATAATATTCTTACTTTTTGGTTTTAGATTCTAGCAATCCTTGCAAAAAATTTATGTGGCCCTTTGATGTGGTTGGGTCATCTCATCTGAGATGCCTGACTCATTTTACAATATGTCCATAACTTTTTGCAGTTTCAGACCATGTACATCAAATAATACTGCTTTTATAATGAAACCGTGACCGTGTGCGTGAGTCCGTGATATTCTTTCACATGCTGTACAGTGTGTCATTGTCTATTATATTGTTTAACGCGGCACGCCTTATCAGAGGTGGAGTGATAGTATCAGAGGCATTCAGCATTTTCATTTCTTCTTCTTCCCTTACCATTTTCAAAGCTATTCCAGATCCATTCCAAAGCTTGAAAACAAACGGTTCCATATTTAAGGTAAGTTTACAAACTTAAATTTATATTATTGTAATTTATACAACAACAAATAAATTTGTATGGACTCGTATGTTAATTTTTTTAAGTAATTAATACTTGCATGTTAATTTTTGTAAGTAATTAAGTAATGTTAACAATTACATGTTAATTTTTTTAAGTAATTAAGTAATGTTGTATAATTATTCCCTAGGATAATTTTAATATGTTTAATGTTATTTATTATTTTATTTCCCTTACCATTTTCAAAGCTATTCCAGATCCATTCCAAAGCTTGAACTTCAGACTCTGTTGGATTGGGAAGTAGTAACTATGGTTATACTCATAACCAACCATTTCCCTACCCTTCATATCCCATTCCTGTTGGGATGGAATCGAGCGACTCATGGAAACAATCCCAGACTCAATCTTCAAATGATTTTTCTTATGGACAACCTCAACCAATCTCGGATCCATATGGGTGGCATGTTAACAATTACATGCAAAACTATTTTGGGGATTTATCATTTGATAACTACTCTTCACAATACACTCATTCTACACATAGAGATGATGAAGATAGTGAAAAATTTGAACCTCATAGGAACTCTATGTGGTACTGAAGTGTAAAATATTGTACTAATTCATTATATATAAATGATTATGGTGTGTTTAGACTTCTTTCATTAATTACTACATATTTTCTACACTCACAATGTTTGTCAGATCGCTATATAATCAACTTGATAATGTTAAATCCATCATGCAATGCATTTCCTTCCAATTTTTTGTGATAAACTAATAGATAATTGACTAAATAAACATCATGCAAAGTTTCAATAAAAATTTCCAAGTTTTTCTTACAATTTCTGTGGTTTCCATGTAATTTTTATCGATATCGATATTTTACCGATATTTCCGTCGATATTTCCGTGTTTTCAGACTACCGATATTTTCGATATTACCGATATTTAATACCTTGGGTACACATCAAGGTCCCGGTCCACACTTCTTTTGTCAATGTTTAAGGCTCCACATAACTGTTGAACATAACCAAAGTGTAAATGCTCAAACATTGCTATCATCGTGCAAGGCCATTGAATAATTGAATCCAATTCTTTTGTTTGTTTTTATTATTTCCTTATCTCTTTTTTTTTTGCTTGAAATTGATCCTAAAACAAATTTAACTGCACACTAACACAAGGTAAGGTAAATGAAACCATTTTAACACAAAAACATCACAAAGACTTTAGAAATGGATGGTATAAATGCATGAAATATATGAGTGATCAGTCTCGTTCGAGACTCCCTTCCCTTCTTCCACTCCGCTTCGAAAAGTAACTAAGACCAATTCAGTCACGTTTTCATTCATTTGGATTGGACGAATTCTTTGCGGAAGAAGAACAGATTCTTTCTTTAATCTTCCCAAGAGTTTCTTATACTTTGGGGAAGAGGATCAAGTTGGCCCTTGCCAACAACTTGATGCACTATTTCCCCCATGATTAGGGATATTTGAGGGTCTATTTAGTATCATATTTGATTTTTTTTATTATTTCTCAAAACATTTCTTAAGAACATTTCTTGAAACAATTTTCTTTAAAACTCAAAAACCTGTTTGGTATGCGATTTAAAATTTTTAAATCTTACAACTTAAATTGGACAAAGAGATCTAAAAAGAGGGTGTCGTAGGAGAGAGAGAAAGAGAAGAGAGGAGGAAAGAAAATAAAAGATGATTGGAGGAAAGAGAAAGAAGAGAGAGGATCAAAGGAGATAGAGAGGAAGATGAGTGAAAGAAAGAACCGAAAGAATGAAAAGAGCGGATTGGAGGAGAGACGAAAAAGGTAAAAAAATAGAGGAGAGAGAAATAAGAAAAGAGAGATTTTGAGTGAGAGGGGAATAGGAAGAGAAAAGAAATGAGTGAGATTAAGTTTAAAAAAAACTCTAAAAACTCACTTTTTGTTTGTGTTAGGATATTTACAATGTTTTGTAAGTATTAGATTTTTTTTTGTTTCGTTTATGAATTCGTACAATCGACCCTGCTTAGTGAGATAAGGTTTTGTTGTTGTAGAATTATTTCTTTGAGTCCCTTGACCACAAAATGGCAATCGATGGACGAGAATCTTGATGTGCTTCATGTTCAACAGCAGCATGTTTACTTACGAAAAATGAATACACAAAGTGTTGAGTATCATTTCACGTATGGTGTATCCTGCATTAGACTTCAGAATACAAAGAACAACCATGTATCATTCTCATATCATTACCATTCACAATTACTCTCATTTCGTAAGGCATACACCACGAATTATCCGAAAATGAAAACCCGACTGCGGTTCATCTTTTATTCATTTAGATGTCACCTCAATTGTCTTCCCCCAAATTTTCTTTCTTATAAAATGTTGAAAAAATATATGTATATACTGATTAAGTAATCAGAAAATACTTGAACCTGAGAAGAGGAGGGGGAATGAAAAAATTGAGCGAGTGAACGAAATTCTAAGAGCGCTCCTTTCTCAAAATAAAGTCTACAGCTTCTTCCACCGTGTCAACAACCTGCAGAAGCATCATGACGTATCCGTTAACAAATTTGAATATGTATTATAGATCAAATAGGGAAGAACCATCAAGTAAAAGATGATGCTACATTTTCATAGTATTGCAGAAAATGTTATTAGGCACTACCAGATCCGCCGGAAACTCAGCATGATTTTCCTTTCCCTTGAAAACCCCTGTCCCTGTCAGAATAGAAAACCAGGGATGGCCAGCCTGAAGTGAAAAATATAATTAACCCTTGCAATATTGTTTGATTTTAACCCCGTATCACTAGTGTGAAAACTACGCAACCAAATTTCTGGCCCAAGAGAGGCAAACCTGCCGTGCGCCATTGATGTCAACTGCAGGATTATCTCCTATCATATACAGTGTTTTGAAATTATGGCTTCCAGCATTTGCTGGATTGAGAACTTGAACCTTGTCTTGAAGAGATAACACAAGTTGCTTAAGTACAAGTTCTGCATTCTTGAATACGAATGGATTTGGCTTCCCGAAAGTTGTATACTCCAGAGCATGAGGGTGGATTCTGCATATTTAATTTAACAAACAGGTTTAGCTTGAAGCACAAGTAATCACATCAAATCATTATCATCATCAGCATCCTTGCCTTTGTCCTAGTATTCACATTTGTATATTTCTAGGACAAGAACACGGTACGCTTTTTTTATATTTCTTGTCATACCTATTAAAGATGGATTCCAGTGCTATTCTGAAAGCTCCCATTCCAAAACGCTCAGAAGGAAAAGCAGCCTACCTTTAGGGGCACCTTATCAGTACATCATTTTTTTTTTTAATCACAAGTAGTTCCATAGAAACTCAATAAGGTATACTGGATTAACAGTACAATTAACTTACTACAAGGGGAGGGGGAACCAACCTGGTATGCAAGGTCATCATGCGCAAAATACAGCTGTGGTTGGTGTCCAATTCCCCGACCAGGAAGACCACCGGTTCTTAAAATGTCGCATAGAACCTGAAATCACCGTCGTTATTCATTAGACACTTGATACTTTAAAGCTTCTGAAATTACTAAAACAAGAAAGCGGGATAATAAGGATCAAATGACTGGAATCGTTTGAAAATATTTAAAGACCAGATTGATGACATTTTGAGTAATTCACGTCTAGCTAACCAACAATGATGCATTGTGAGTCACGCATCCTCTTAGTATAGCTGAATGTGCATACAAGAAGTCCCTATAATATTATGAACAAATAAACTTGTCCAAGATAACCTGAATGTCTCTGCTCCAATCAACAGAATCACTAACTACAAACGCCGCCTGAACTCTTTGTGAGAGAACAAGATCTTTGGCAGCAACCGCCTTAACTGTGCTATTCTGATCAGCAACTTGCTTAGTTATCCATTTTTTATATGGTGCTAGCGGGTCAATGTTTTCGAAGCAGGATGCATAGTCATCAATTGAAAGAACATTTCTGAAAGGAAAAAAAAAACCATTCAGGAGCAAAATCTCAGATCAAATTAGACATTTTGTTCAAGCTTGTGAAGAAACTCGACATGCCAAAATCAAATTTGGACAACCAGACCAGAAACTTACTTAAATCCATATTCAGCCATCACAGCAGCAGGTTCTCCTTTTCCCACAGCAACAATGAGTTCATTCTCAAATCTGTACAACACAAACCGAAAATCTTGAATAGAAGAATATAAAGAAATCTCTCTCTCAGACAAATTACGTAGTGAGTCTATTGACCATTTAGTTAGGTTGAAACGCATACGCTTAGATGCAGAATTCAAGTTGATTTGCACCATGTATAACTATTCATTCCCACATTTAGCCTAGAGGAATATACATGTAGCACAGAAAAATGAACTATGCCGGCACTGCAAATACTCGATCAAACGCAAAAGAAAACACTATAAACTTATACAGCAAGAATTTACTTTCTGACCCATAACTCAGCTTATATGCATCATATTACATACCTGTTTACTAACTGCTTAAAAGGTGTATGGCCCTGTAAAACCTGCATCCAACACCATGCAATCAACAAAAAGGTAAAAAGTACACAAATCTGGATAAAAGAGGTAAAATTATAAAAATTTATGAAAACCCTCAACAAAAATATACCTGTAAAGGCGAAATCTTCACTCCTAAAAGTGAACTTAACTCAAGGGCTCTTTTGGATTCACTAAACCCACCTCCTATCACAACCAAAAAACAAAAAAATTTAAAACAATTTATTTAAAAACAAAAACAAAAATTTAGATTATACCAGGTGGAAAAATTACAACTTAGAAAACTAACCATTTGTCAAGAACACGTATGGAATCCTGAGATTACCTGCCAAAAAAATTTAAAATTCCAGAAATTAATTCCCAGAAAGATAAAAAATTGGGGGAGGGAGATGGGTATAAGAAATGGGCGTACCAGAATCGTCGTACAATCTTCTGAAGGCCCGAGGAGAGCCTCCGATGGGAGCTTCGCTTCGTAAAACGACGCCGTCGATGTCGAACGCAATGCCGAAGGCATCCCTGATGAAATTAAAACTAATCAGGAGGATTAAACCCAATTGAATCTCGCCGTAGAACATCATCATTAAATTTATGAAAAATAAATAAATAAAAAGAGAGATTGATCGTACGGTGTGGACTGCGAGGAGAGTTGCGAGAATGAGCGTATGATGATTTGGGAGAAAGCGGATGACAGTTGGTCACCGTTTCGGCTCCGCCAAGCATTTCTCAGAATTCGGAGGCTCATTGGTGTTCTTTCTTACGAGTATTGAGTACTAGCATAGCCAACGAGAGGTCAATATCGGGCTGAAGGCTGACGGCCCATTTTAAAATTTGGGGTGGACTCCCTTTCAGTATAAAAATATCAATGTACTCAAAAAAAAATTTTGAGGGAAAAATATATTTATGTGTTAGATTTTCCTCAGGATTTAAAATATAAGTTTTAAAATTCTTGTGAGAAAAATATATCTTTGTGTTAGATTCTTTTTAGAATTTGACTTGTTGCGGTCCTATTGGATTAGAAATGTGCTTGTGTAAATCTTAGTATATCTAGGAGTATCTTGTATATTCCCTTTAGTAGTTGAATTCCTATTAGAGTTGTAATCCTAATAGAGTAAGGATTTAACCTTCTTGTTAGAGTTTTGAGACTCTTGTCCCACATTGGAGAAAACAAGATTCCCAATGACCTTTATATATGTTTTGTCCTCTACAATATTAGTTAGGTGTTGGACCATTTGGAATAGGAATCCAGTGCGGGTTGTAGAATTAGGTAGTTGAATCCTGGTCGAGCAGACGTTGAACCACAAGCACAAGAGTGGGACGAAAATACTGTTCGAAAGACATAGCTATTACGCTAGCCTCTACCTTCTGTAATCACGTTAGTACCATTGATATTCTTCTATTTATTTATGTATTTCATTCTCCATAGCAAGTATTTTGATTAATAAATATTCTACAATTTCGAGTTCTGTTATTTTTATTTATTTCTGAATTGTTCTCCAACAATCTTCGAACAGTATGGAACAATCAGGAACTAAACCTCATTCTGAGAAGCCTGAGAAATTTAAGGGCAGAGATTTCAAAAGATGGCAGCAAAAGATGCTGTTTTATTTGACAACACTGAACTTGGCTAATGTTCTGCACGAGACTGAGCCTACTGCAGATGGAGAAACTATTTTTTCTGCAGAAACTTTAACGGTCATTGATGCTTGGAAAGATAATGATTTCCTCTGCATAAACTATATTCTCAATGCATTAGATGATTCGTTGTATGATGTCTATGTGGTATTCAAAACAGCCAAGGAACTTTGGGAATCACTTGAGAAAAAAATATAAAATCAAGGATGCTGGTTCAAAGAAATTTGTCGTGGGCAAATTTTTGGACTACAAAATGGTGGATTCCAAGTCTGTTGTCTCTCAAACTGAAGATCTCCAGAAAATCATCCATGACATTCATGTTGAAGGGATGGTGATCAATGAGTCTTTCCAAGTCGAGTTCTGTTATTTTTATTTATTTCTTAATTCTTGGGAGAAAAATATATCTTTGTGTTAGATTCTTTTTAGGATTTAAGCCTGACTTGTTGCAGTCTTATTGGATTAGAAATGTGATTGTGTAAATCTTAGTAAATCTAGGAGTATCTTGTATATTCCCTTTAGTAGTTGAATTCCTATTAGAGTTGTAATCCTAATAGGGTAATGATTTAACCTTCCTTATTACTATAAATAAAGGCACAATGAGGTGATACAACACACACCTCAGAATTACATATTTTTCTTCTCTCTGTTGCCTCCAGCCCCTCTCCCTCTCTGCCCTAAATACAGTTCAGTCAAATAGGTCTACAACCAGGCTTGCTGCCCCTGCATAGACAACCAGGCTTCGGCCTGGGTTGAGTTTCCACGGGCCCGAAGCCTCAAGCCCACCAGCAAGCCTACAGCCTTGCTGGGCCTTCCCTTGCAGCTTGGCCCAACCTGCCAGCAAGCTTTTGTGCTTGTTGGGCTCGTCCCCTTGCCCTAGCCCTTCTGTAACGGCTTTCCTGGCTGCTGGGCTTGCACTTTCACGGCCTAACCACAAAGCCAGCTTCGGCTAGGCTTGCTAGTGCTTCTGCCCGAGACCCAATCAAGTTAGCCTTTGCGATTGTGTTTACCTAGAAACGGCCCGTGGCCCCCCTAAGCCCTTTTAGAGCCTTGCCTTGCTCATGGCACCCAAGCCCATTGTGATTGGGTTATGGTTTTTCGAATCCAATGCTATTTTTGGCATTATTTATAATTTTAACCCGAATGTTATAATTATTTTTTGCTTCTACAATCGACCCTGTATGGTCCGATTTATTGAATTAACTAAAGTGACCAACATCTGACAATTAATCTAAAATTATTGGCATGAAGCTCACTTTTTGGCAATTAACGATTCAACAAATTATTTCGTTTCTTTGAACCATTGACTATCTTTCGTAGTCCTGATGCACTCACACTTGGGTTTTGAAGAAAGAGAAAAAGGTAAAGAATGAAGAAAATCCAATCGAGTTGGATACAAATTTGACATTCACAAGGACACACTCTCTCTCCCCCCTTATATTTGGTTGTCTACAACTTTCTAATCTCCCGATGTAAACTAAAAATTAGTTCGGAGAAAGAGGAATCCGTACCAGTTTGAGATGATTCTGGACAACAGGAGCAATCTGACGGAAATTAGGAAGAAACTTCGAAAAAACACACGGATGAGATTGGTCAATGTAGGAGAAAAAAAGTGAATTCGTGTTCCTTTTTTGTATGCATTGCGGGAGTGGAGTGATCCGTTGCTCACTTTAAACATGCGGTAGGAATAAAACACATACATTAATAATTGAGAAATTAGAATTATGGAGGAGGAATAAAACTCAATTAAGCACAACATAAATTGAAATACCGACTTTGTCAAAGGACCAGTTCTTGTTGGTTTTTTGCCAATTTCATCTTTTCCTCGAGGCTCCAGCAAAACAATTTCAATTTGTTCTCTTCAGATTCTTTTATTTTGTGTTTTATTCACCACTCCTCCCGCAAAACTGCTTCATATCCCACATTTGCTTTTATTTTCAAGCACGTTTGCGTTCCACAAAACTGCTCCCATTACACGGTTCAAGCCTTGAACTGCAGAATAGCAGTTCTAACTGTAAACATATTAGGTTTATTTTTTATTTTTTACTCAATTACTTAAAGCAGTTTGAAAATTGCAGTATCTCCCACAGTCCCACGTTTCTTTCCAATTTTTTTCATTTTTTGGTTTTTTTGGATTGGTTTGTTTTAGTGCATCTCTTACCTTTTGTATTTATCTACTTTTTTTTTTTTTAAATGAAGATCAGTTACCAATCACTTACCCACTACGTGGACTCTTGACCAGTGTTGGTTTTTTAAATTCTGTTTTCTTTTTGTATTTATTTTGTTTTCCAATACAGTTTTTTTGTTGAGATATGGTTTTTTACCAGTTTATCCTTGTTTTATGATTTTTTTTGGGTTTTGATTGTGAAGGAAAGAACTGGCCATTTTTGGCATTTTGAAAAGCTTCACCAAACTGGGTCTCCCTTTATATATATAGATACTGGGCAAATTTTATTACATATACATATTCCAAATAATTTACCTATAATTTTTTGTAAATTATTTTATAGTCCCTTTCAGATTTTCATTTGGTAAGAAAATGACAAGATTAAATTAAAATTGTCTAATTTATGCAACTTTGAAAAACAATTACGAAATGTTAAGGAAAGTATAGCATTAATGCTTATTTATTTTATTTCTTATTTTTTTCGCCAAACTCATTAACCGCTTCAATTTGTTATAATATATTAGGCCAAATCGGATAAATGATCTTTGTGGTCATAAGGTATTCGGGAGATAGCCCATGTGCTAAAAAAACTCGGATTTAAACCCCTGTGGTGTACTCCGTTAGCAAATTTAGTCCAAAAGTGATTTTTCTACTAACTATTTGTTAATACATGGGTAAAATTGTACTTTGACATGTGCACTCTTAGTGGGAAAATTTAGTCCAATTACTGAAAACTGAAAACTGAAAACTGTTTGGTAACTCAAAGGAATGGCGTACCTAGTGGGAAAAGAAGATGGATCGTGTCAAAGCTGGCGGGTGGAATTGGGAGAGGAAGTGGAAGCCGTTCGATCTGAAACAACACCTTTCTCAGCCTCCTGTCCTTGAATGCAGAAGAAATGCGAGCTACCATCAGAGGCGCCGAAGTGGGTGCCAAAGATTGAAGAGTGTTGCTGCTGCTGCTGCCAAACGCAGGCGGAAACTGATGGCGTAAAACTGGACTGAAGGGTACCCCCATGGTGGTGAGGCTGAGGCTGAGCATACGAGTGTGAGTGTGAGTTGAATACAAAGCCACCATCAAGTCCTTTGTTTTCATTGCTCCATGCCACAATTCTCTGATAACTGGAGGAGTCAAGTCCAATTCCCATTGCCGCGAAAAGGGTTTGAGAGGACTGCTGGGTATGAGTGTGATTGTGATGAATATTTAGGCAAAGGTAATCAGACAACGAATCGAACTTCAACATTCCGCCATCTCTGGACTCAGACAACATAGCTGACACTATGAAATCCTTCTTCCCCACAAACACTAGTAGCAACGCCGTTGCTGCTTCCTCCGTTGTCGATTTCCAAAGCTATGCACCTGATCCCCATCTTATTTCAACAACCACCCAAGACGTTGGCCTCATTTTACTCATTTATTAACAGATAGTTAACGGAAAAATCACTTTTGGACTAAATTTACTAACGGAGTACATCATAGGGGTTTAAATCCGAGTTTTTTTAGCACATATGCTATCTTCCGAATACCTTATGACCACATGGATCATTTATCTGATTTGACCAATATATTAATATGCAATGAATTTAAACATTAATGAAGTTTCTTAGAATCATTAATCTCTCCATTCAAATTTGCATACAATTAATTAAGAAAAACTAATGAAAAATGCTTCAAATCTTTACATTTTAATAAAAAAATCATACACTAACTTTATTTAATGATAAGGACAAAAGAACAAAAAAAAAAAAAACCATAAAAAATCCAACTTGTGTTGGGCACGTCCCCCTAACCCCCCTCCACACTCCACTTTTATCTCCCATTGTCAGCTTAATAGATTTTTATTTATTTTATTTTTGCTTAGAATAAGAAAAAGACTTCAAATTGAATTACATTCCCCAGTTTTATTTTTGTGGTGTTGTTTCCCAATAGTAGTCAAGATGACGATGATTTTTCAATGTGCCCGAAACACAGGATGGTACACCACGTGTCTCTATACAAGTTGTGAGATTCTTGTCAAATTAATAACATAAAAAATAAAATTTCCCACTACTTGCATAATAACACGTGATGTACCACTTGTATTACGGGCACAAGGAAAAATTTCTCCAATATGACACCCAAGCTCAAGAAATTGGATGGAGAGCTACAATTATTATTGTAGGTATGTAAACAATGTGAGGCAATTTTAATTTGGTAATTGAAAATATCTTTTTAAATATAATTACTGAGAATATAATCTTCTCAAGGTTTTGATCTAAAGGATCACTTCTGGGTTCATCGTTTTCGGCTAAATGGGTGCTTTTAGATCATCTTCAACCCTTAGGTTAAAACCTAAAATTTTTGGCCCAGAAAATTTAGGTTTTAGCCAAGAAACAGTTTTTCTGCTCCAACCCTTCTGGCCTAAATAGTTTAGCCTGAGATTATTAAAGAATAAATTTAGGCTAATTTTTTCTTTTAAAGTAATTTAAAAAAAATTATGTACACTATCATAATTTAATTTTATGAACATTTTAACCTAAAAATATTTAAATTCCGATAAATATTGAAAAATCACTAAATTTGGGTGAATTTTGAGTTAAATAATTAATGAAAAAATTATGTCGGGTTTTATAAGGAAAAATTTGAATTTAAGGGGTTAAAGTCATATTTTTAGAAGAAAAAAAAGGAAGATCATCATCAAACCATGGAGCTGCAACCAAAGAATCACAATTGCTAAGTCACGTCGAGGCAGAGAGACTCAGAAGGGATAAGCTCAACCACCGTTTCTGTGTCCTCCGTTCAGTTGTTCCCAACGTGTCCAAAATGGATTGATCCTCATTGCTTGCTGATGCAGTGGCATACATCAACCAGCTCAAAGCAAAAGTTGAGGAGTTGGAGGTCAAAATCCAAGCACAATTACCACCACCCCAGAAATCCAAAGTGGATAATAATAATAACGTGATTAACATTATTAATCTTGATCAAAATTCAAGTGGTAATGGTAATATAGTGCAGATGTTGTGGAAGTGGATGTAAAGATTATAGGTTCATCGGAAGCCATGATTCGAGTTCAGTGTCCCGATCTAGACTACCCATATGCTAGACTGATGAATGCACTCAAATGGCTAAGGTTACAAGTTTCCCATGCAAGCATATCAAGTGTCAACGAGTTGATGATTCAAAATGTTGTGATAAGACTGCCTTACGGGTTCGCAAGTGGGAAGGCCTTGAGACTGGCTATTATACAAAGATGGCACACCTAAAGGAACGAACAAAGATTAAATTATCGTAATGCCAATTAAATAGTTTAAAGTATTTGTTATGTACTATATATGTATGAATCCAGCTGAAAATAAAATTTTGTTGTATATATTTTTTTTTTGAACAAAAATTTTGTTGTATATTAACAGTATGCAAATAACGCGAGGAAAAGTTTTCAGTAGGGATTTGGATCCTCTGCTCTTTTTCTCTACTAGGATCTGCTTGGCGCATGTCACTACATTTAATATACATTCAAATGCTATATAAATGATGACATATTAACTTAGGAAATTAAAGGAAAACCACTAAAACATCCGAATCATACTCTACTTCCTCACATTTCGTTTGCAGTCCAAGATCTATATATACACACACACACACACATATATATAAATATATATATACACATATATACACACACACACACATATATATATATACACACATACACACACACACACACACACACACATATATATATATCAAACCATAAATGGGGAAGAAGTGTGTGAGTCTTTAATACGATTTGAGAAAGCTTTTTTTTTTTTTTTTTTTTTAAGAAAACTAATGAAAAAGGTTTGAAAACTTTGAGTTTTAACGATAAGAACAAAATAAAGGGTAAAGTGAATAGTACCAAGATTGACCTTTTAGTGTAAAATATGATTTTTCGTTAAAGTGAACAGTACATGAAGTTTTTCGTTAAAGTTCCTTTTTTTTATAATTAATTTGACCATTATAAATCATGTAATATGTCACTAATAGAAAATAAGTACGTTAAACAACATTTAAGTAATAATACAATATCAATAACCATGTTATATGATTTACAAAATATAACTTAAATAAGGGTAAATCGCCAAAATGGTCATTGAGATTTGCATAACTCCTCACTTTGGTCCCTGAGATTCCAAATCGATAAAAGTGGTCCCTGAGATTGTCCATCATCCATCATTTTGGTCCTTCCGTTAAAAACTCCGTTAAGTGTCCCAGAGCTCTTGGCCGGAAGTTTGGGCAATTTTCAAAGCTTCGTAACTCAATCGTTTCTTAACCAAATTCGACCCATAATATATCAAAATGAAGATAGGAAAGTGTAGAATAAGATTATATCTATTTCGAAGCCCAATGGTTGCCAGAGATGGCCGGCAAATAGCCTCAAAGTTGACTGGTCCGAGTGAAAACTTGAAAACTCGCCGGAAACTGGGTAAACTTTAAACGTTCATAACTTCTTCAATACTCAACGAAATCAAGTGATTCAAAAACAAAAATCATATTTCTCGATGAGATGAAGAGAATGATACCTTTTTCGATGGCTAACTCACCGTGGTTTGGCCTGAAAACGGCTCGAAAGTGGCTAACTCGAGACCAAGACAGCAACTTTCGAGCCATTTTCAGTCAAACCACGGTGATTTAGCCATCGAAAAAGGTACCATTCTCTTCCTCTCGTCGAGAATTATGATTTTTGTTTTTGAATCATTTGATTTCGTTGAGTATTGAAGAAGTTATGAACGTTTAAATTTTTCCCAGTTTCCGGCGAGTTTTCAAGTTTTCACTCGGACCAGTCAACTTTTAGGCTATTTTCCGGAAATCTCCGGCAACCATTGGGCTTCGAAATGGGTATAATCTTATTCTACACTTTCCTATCTTCATTTTGATATAATATATATGGGTCGAATTTAGTTAAGAAACGATTGAGTTATGAAACTTTGAAAATTGCCTAAACTTCCGGCCAAGAGCTCCGGGACACTTAAGGGAGTTTTTAACGGAATGACCAAAATGATGGATGATGAACAATCTCAGAGACCACTTTTATCGATTTGGAATCTCAGGGACCAAAATGAGGAGTTATGTAAATCTCATAGACTATTTTGACGATTTACCCCTTAAATAAATATTCTCCCAAAGATTACCCCACATATAATAAAATAAAATGGATAATGGTCAATCTTTTATCGTTAGCACGTGCATGATAGACGAACTTGGCTAAACACAATACACCAAAATGGGCACAGTTATCGATTGACCATTATCTTGATTAATCAACCCAAATGGCTAATCATGAAGTCTTCAGTTGATCAGACAAGATACGATCAAACGGTCTGAAATTGATATGGGCCGACAGTGCAAAAGCCGAGTCCAAACAAAACTACAAGATTGTGAGGAGAAATATGGATCTCTTTCTTACATATTAACAATGTTTAGTGGTGCAACTGGTTGGTTGGGACATTTTCATGTTTAGTATAAGTTTGTCACTTGGTGCGCCTTTCTTCCTTTAAAAAATAGTATTAATTACCCACTAGATTTGAGCACATCTCCAGATTATAACATTTTTGTCATCTCATTTTTAGAATATATAACCTTTATGTGTCATTTCTTTCTTTTATGAAATTGAAAGCAATATAAAGTTTATCCTTGCTTTTGCATGGATGGTGAATTGTTAATGTCCAAGATTCCATGATAATATATAAAATACTGCATTATTATCTTTCACAGAGATCTTCTATTCGATTTTGGTGGGAGGTTGAGAGGTTGGGTTCTCGTAGAAAAGGGAGAAGAAGAAGACGGGAGATGCAAGAGAAAATGATGTTTTCAGTTTTTAAGTTCGCCAATGTCGGAATCTTACAACCATTGTGTTGGTGTTGAAGATTTCTCTGTGGAAGGATCCTCGGACCTCAACACAGCTCCTCAAGAGATTGACATTTTGGATGTGTAGTCGGGCTCTTGCTTGTTGATGTGCTACAAAAAGAGGACAAAGTTAGTTCTGAAAGGTGCTTTTGTGGGGCCTTAGGTGTAGGCCTTGAGGCTCGCAATCAAAACTAACTAAGTTCTAGGTGTGCCACTACTATCTCAGTATAGCAGATGTAGAATAAGAGTGTTTTTAGTCGATTACTTGCGCCCCAAGTTACTCGGACTTCTTGTTATCAAAGGATTGTCGTGGATGGGTTAAGTCCAAATTAAGTTCTTTTTCTTGCCTTGTAAACAAGGACTTTTAGTTTATTGTCTTGTATGTTTGAATGAAGGGAGTCCAGATCCCCTTAAGTCATTTATTTGGTCCTAGATTGCTTTTAATGATAACATATACATTAAACTAGCCAGATCTTAAAGTAGGAAAGCAGGTGGATATGACTTGATTACATATTGGAGAATACATTAAGTAATAGATCTATAAATTTAGAGAACAAACAAAGAGCGTCGGGCAAGATTTCACCTTATCTGTCAAGGTTGAACCTCTTGCAATCACTTCTCTTTGAATTAACAGGGGTTTATATGCTAAAAAGGGATGGATGGTAAATAAGTTTACACATGGGAATCGATACAACGCCACTAAGGGAGATAGTAGAGCTTTTAAACTAGAGAAAGATAGGCTTTCTAAGGAAATCTAGACAAGAGATAGCTTGTTGGTAAAAAGGACTGAATCTGGGTTGATTTCAGCTTTTGGATGCAAATCTGGCTTGAGAGCAGAGTTTGTATGTTTGTTTGTTTGATTGGTTGAGTGTCTTTGTCTTAGGGGCCTCTTCATCCTTTTATAGGCAAATTAGCCCGACTGTTGTAACTTTGTTCTTGCCCGAAAGCACTTGGAGGGCAGCGAGTCATCAACTTTTTACTTGTAATGCCACTAGAAAGTGTTCTTTGGCTGGTTGTAGGTTAGTCTTCATCACTTGTCACTTCAATGGTAATATGTGGCTTGCATCTGGCTGAGAAGGCTTCACTTTGCCTGTAGGCTTGGTGCTGGGTTTCAGGCAAGTCCCCTTTAATTTGGCATCCTTGGGCTTTCCTTCATTTAAGCCCAATGTTCAAATATTAACTCAAACACATTGGATAGGAAAAGGGGTGGGACTGAAGTTGTCGTGCACACAATACCTTTTTTTTTTAATTTATCGAAAAAAATGATTAGTCCCCGCAATCTTGACTTTTGTGTAATAAAATCCTGATATGGAATGAAAATAATTTCTATGTTAACATTAGTACCTAAAATTATAAGGAAAACTAATGAAATGACTTGAAAACTTAAAACGATAAGAACAAAATAAAGGCTAAAGTGAATAGTACCAAGTTTGACTTTTTAGTGTAAAAATATGGTTTTTTGTTAAAGTGAACAGTACCGCGAGTTTTTCGTTAAAACTCCCAAAATTATACTCAAAACAAGTGGACGATTTAAATGAGGCCAAAAACTGTTGTCCGTACTTTTTTTCCTTTAAGTAAGAAGTGTTATTTCTCGTAAACGATCAGATGTTCACAAAGATTATTTTATAAGGAAAACTAATGAAAAGGGCTTGAAAACTTTGAGTTTTAATGATAAGGACAAAATAAAGGGTAAAGTGAATAGTACCATGTTTGACTTTTTAGTGTAAAAATGTGGTTTTTCGTTAAAGTGAACAGTACCGGGTGCTTTTCGTTAAAGTTCCCTATTTTATAATGTACTACTAGTGGTTAGCTACTATACCTACAACAAAGTAACGCGCTCTAATCGGTTAGCTACAACTGAATTATATCTCATAATAATTATGTCTCATTATTTGTAGTAGTTAGAGTCAAACTTAAGACTTCATATAACCAATTGAAGAACTTTCACTCAAGTGACCCTTTACTACAGTGGTAGAAAGGTGTTGAGCCCTTACATGAAGGCGTGAGTTTGAACTTCGTTGGTGACTAATCTAACATCTAATTTAACAAAATATATCGGTTGACAAAAAACATTGGAGGGCTTTCACAAGACCAAGTACTAGTTAGTGTTAAATTTGTTGTTAGTCGTATCTTTTCTTGGTTGAGTCGAATATTTTTTATGTTAACCCAACACATTCCATTAGAGATCCTAAGTATATGCTTTGACATAACTTGTTAATTAGATGAATCAAACCGAGCTAAGATCCCTTCAATAAGAAAATGTTTTTCATAAAGGAAAAATAATCAAAAGGGCTTCAAAATTTTGAATTTTAACCAAAAACCATATACAAACTTTATTTAATGATAAGGATAAGAAATAAAAAAGAAAAAAAAATAAAAAACAATCCAACCCAACCGTGTGTAAGCACGTGCCAACCAATTCAATTATCAAATCAAGCCTCTGTTGTGACTGTGAGCAGATAGAACTGATAATGTGCAGTGCAAAATAAGTAGTGGGAGTAGTACAATGAATGATGAGATGTAATGGATGGATGAAATAAATTATTTTTAAAATGATGAGATGGAATGAATGGATGAAATAAATTATTTTTAAAACATTTCATTGGGAAGGAAAACGTGAGAGTGAAGCTTCAATGGCTTTTTTTCTTTTAGAGATGGAGAGAGAGAAATCTGTTTACGTACAGAAAGAAAGAAAAGAAAAGTAGTAATTTTCAACAGAAAATCAACAGTGCAAAAGCAGCACCCAAATTACTTTTTAAATATATCATCGGGAAGGAAAAGGTTCAGAGAGAGAGAGAGAGAGAGAGAGTGTGTGTGTGTGTGTGTGTGTAAGGAAGAGATTGTGAGGGTAGAGCCAACCAAATCCTTTCAAACTGACATCAACAAACTTCAAAAAAAATTTAAAAAGAGAAATTTGAGATAAAAAAAATATATTGCTGACATCAATACATGACAGTAATTTGTTAGAAAATAGTTTAAAAAATAATGATAGTGCTAGTGTTCGATTTTAAGAAATAGTCAGTGTTCAGTTTACAAAATAGTTAGTTTTTTGTTTAAGAAATAGTCAGTGTTTAGTTTACGAAATAGTGACAGTACTAGTTTATGAAACAGTGATAATACTAGTGTTTGGTTTGAAAAATAGTCAGTGCTTAGTTTACGAAATAGTGATAGTACTATTACTTTGTTTAATATATAGTCTATTGTGTTCGGTTTAAGAAATAATCAGTGTTTAGTTTACGAAATAGTAATAGTACTAGCGTTCAGTTTAAGAAATAGTCAATGTTCAGTTTACGAAATAGCCAGTGTTTAGTTCAAGAAGTAATGATAGTATTAGTGTTCCGTTTAAGATATAGTTAGTGTTTAGTTTAAGAAATACTGTTCAGTTTAAGAAGTAGTCAATGTTCAGTTTAAAAAATAGTGTTCGGTTTAAGAAGTAGTCAATGTTCAATTTAAGAAATAGTGTTCAGTTTAAGAAGTATTCAATGTTTTGTTTAAGAAATGGTCACAATATTAATGTTCATAAAACTGAATAGTGAAAATTTTCTTTATTTTTGATTTTGTAATATTATTACTTAGTTTGTTATAAAACAATTGAAAGAATAGTCAAATAAACAAATAATAAAATAAAAACAAAATGTTTATGGGGTGAGGTGAAAGGAGATAGAAGAGTGGGGAGAGGTGAAAAAAAAAAGTTGATGTGGATGGGTGAGGTGAAATGAGAGAAAAAAAAAGGATGGGAATATATGAAAGAGGAAGAGAGAGAAAGAGGTTGAACGGCTAAGTGAGGAAAAATGTGTGTGTGTGATGTGACGCGCGGGACCACACGTCAGTATATGTTTTTTTTTGTTTTTTTGTTATGTAAAACTTTTGTCATTTTAATTAAAATTTGAATCATTTTTATTAAAGTTTAAGCCATTTTTATTAAATAAAGTTAGTAGATGGTTTTTGGTTAATTAAAAGTTTTGAGAAACCCTTTTCATTAAAGTTCTCTTTTCATAATCCTACTATTTTCATAGCGCGATTTCGAATTATTGACAATAATAAAACAACAGAAATATGAACAAAAAAGAACGTGGTGATAAATCCACGTTCAGTCCCTTATCCTACATTGTAAGATTTTGTTATACTTTAAGGTTATAGGCGGTTATATTAAGTTGAACTAATCACACACGTTTTGTATGTGCTATGTATACTTATAATCTAATTGTTTAAATATAATAAATATAGAAAGGGAATATGTCCAAGGTTAACGAACAGATATTTATTTGTCCTAATACTAGAAATAGTTTAAAGTATTTGTTAAGTACTGTTTGGGCTCAAAATGATAGTTCTATCATGGGCCGTCCAGTCATCATGGGTCATTTAATCAGGGTCGGCCGAGTCCTACTGCGAGGAAGATTGGTGAGGTAGTCGAGACCTAGTGCAACAATGAGTCTTAAGGCTAAGGCTGAGGATGCTGAGAATTAGGGGATGAATCTGGTTTGCTAAAAGATTGTTGGTTCAAAGTCCTATTGGAGTTAGGATTGGCCAAGTCCTAATTAGATTAGGTTGAGGAGTTCTAATCCGAGTACGGTTCTAGCTCGGTCATGAGGGGTTTGCTACTATAAATAGAGAAGGGAATGCATCATTCAAAGCCCCTCCAATTTAACACACAAATTGCCCTGCGCAAAGCTTCTCAACAACCTTGAGATTTTATCCTTCTCCCTTTTCTTCAGCCAACACATTTTCAGTTTGGATAAACAGCACTGTGAAGGCAACCAGCGACATCTTCAGTTTGGATAAACAACACTGTAGTCGTAGAATCAGCCGACCGAGGAGCACATTCAGTTTGGATAAACAACATTACTTCGAGGCCGATTGGTTATTTATCCAAGTCTCGGTCGATAGGGGTTTTCGAGTCCTTGTTGGCAGAGGTCATCTGATTAGCCTTCTCAGCGAAGTGAGGTGTTACAGGTTACTAGGCTTGGCACATTGAACGCCAAGTTGTTTTATGATTGGATATTCACATGTATCTTTTAAAGTTCGGCATTCCGACTGCCGAACCACATTTACCATCAAGACATACATCTCTTTTGAGTATTTCTGTCCATATAGTCTGGTGCCAGTTCAGTGTGCTTATACTATCACGAATATAATCATTGTGACCGAACCCAGCGCCGACGATCCGTGAACTTCACAAGACTAGAAGCCTTGTCTTCATGCTTTAGAACCCCAAGGCCAAGATTTTTTCTCTCCTCGGCCACAGTCGCAAGATCAAAAAGTCAGCAGTGCGCTCAACGTAACATATTTTACTCCCCGGCTGAACTCGGCCTACGAGTTGGCACGCCCCGTACACAATCGAAAGACGTAGTTAGCTTATTAATTACTCGGCATACGCCCCGCACAGAAGCTCCTACAGCTTGATGAAGGTATCAGACTTACAAAGGGAATGAATGATTGGCCACCTGACATTTAATGTTTTTCTTGGATAAGACTTACAAAGGCCGAGGTAACCTCTTGAGGAGGGATGCTGAGATTTTGGTCTTAGGGATGAACCGACGTTTCCGCTGTCACTTCTAGCTCGACTGAGGGTGCCGCTTCATATCCCAGACCCACTTCGACCACATGAGGGTTGGCTTGGCCAGTCGCCTCAACCGCTGGCTGAGGATAGGTAGTTGGTAGTTCGACCGATCGGGGGTGCCTCATCAGCGAGGGTCATTCGCTATCATCCTCCTAGACATAAAGAATGATTGTTCATTAGTTGAGATCCGGTTAAGAGAAATAGGGAAAGTTGTCAACGGAAATGGTTATACCTATTTTTCTAGGACGATCACTGATTTTTTCTTTGGATTAAGGGGAGGGGTCCTCTCGACCGTGGTGGCTGCCTTCCTCAAGCAGCAGCTGCTAGGCCGGCCTCAGGAGCAACGACTGGCCCCTGAGTTCCAAGACCCTCGGCCAATGGAGCAACAATTGGTTCGACCACGGCTTGCGTGGTGGGATGAACTTTAGTCGTCTGATCCGTGGGAGGGTTTTGCGGCATTCCTGTCAAGGCCTAGACGAGAGGAGAATGGAGAGGGACATTAGGAGTGGTTGCTCCCGTGGTCTGACTTGGTATGACGTGAATTTCCCATTCTCTCTTCTTTGTCTTCTTCTTGATATGCTTTTGAGGCCGGGCAACGTTGCTTGTCGCCTCGACCTCTGGGTGAGGCCGTTTACTCGATGCAACCAGCGTAGCAGGGGTCGTCACTGGAGTTGGTTTGGCTGAATGAGGAGTGGTGGTCGCAGTCTTCTTGGAAGGAGAAGCGAGTTTCTGTTTTGCCGTGACCATCGCAACCATTTAGACCATTTTTATTGAACGACCGCCTGGAAAAACTGAGTTTGAGTTAGAACGAGGTTTAAATTAAGTAGATCAACGAGAGAAGAAAAAAGTATGGGGTGTGCTATCCACACACCTCTTTTTACTTCTCACACACCTCTTGTTAATTTCTGTTCATTGATCTTTTTCACTTCATCCGATCCGACGGCCGAAAACCAAAAAGGTGTGAGAGAAGTAAAAATGGGTGTATGGATATCACACCCCAAAAAGTATATACCTTGTGTCGTTTCTTGGATTTTGAAGTTAGGGTCTTCCTTGGTCGATCACCAAAAAGTTTCTTCGAAACTTCCTCGGCTGAGATTCTGAAGAAATCCTTGACGTAGGTATCCCATCAGTCGGCAAAGGTGCTAGTACTATCGGTTTCTGAGGTGTACGGCTGAATGCTGAATTTGGCGCACCGTTCTTGAAATTCTTTCTCGGCCACCTCGCATTCCCTCTCCTAGGAACCAGAGAGGCGTTCTCAGCTCAAGAGTAAGCGAGACGTTAGGAGTGGCAAATGATAACCCTGGAGGTAGCCTAGTTGACGGGCCATAAAGCGAGGATTGTATACCTCCCAGCTGGCCCGTCGAGCATCACAACCAAAGGGAATGTCTCAAGTCAGAATAAACGACCCCTATGATTGTCGAATGTCAGCCTCTTCTACTTCTCCCTATGTTGATGTAGGGAGTCTGATGGAATATGGGTATTTATGGCGGCGGCAGACTAAAAATTCTTCGTTAGATAAGTCTTCAAGGCCGAAGAAATATTTGAATATGTCTTCGGCCGAATGAGCAATAAAAGGGTGCGAGGCTAGTTGAAGACCCATCGCTTCAAAGGAGTTGAAGCTAGGGATCTCCTGCCTCAGTGTGCAGAAGTAGACTTGCAGCCGGAGTTGGAAAACCCATAATGGACCGTTCTGGTGTGGGTCGATCTTCCCAGAGGAGGCCTCGGCCAAGCACCGAGTGAGATTGGCGATGATGGTCGGGTTGAGGGCGAGGGTGTGACCGCTGGCCAGGGCTTCGACCACTGGCATGTTCTTAGCCAAGCATTTGTTTAATTTGGTACAAAAGATGAGCTTGTTATACCAATAGAACAAAAATGCTTCATGCTCTCCCTTCTTGAGGCCCTCACATTCCGAGATGGCGAAGTGGTTAATCAAGATGTTGTAATTGAAGAAGTTTTTGTGCAGTTTTTGCACTTCTTCTTTCAACGGCCCTTGATTTTTCTTCTTTAAAACTTCGATGGCATGATTGTCGAAGACTATCTTTAGGTTGAGGTCGAACTCGTGCTGTGAGAGAGCGGCGTCGATTAGGAGACCAGAGGGGAATGTGCCAAGAATGGCCGTGATATCTAGAACAGTTGGGCTGATGGGGCTAAGGGGAAGGACCATTGTATTGGTGGTCAAGCACCAGAAGCTCAAGGCAACCATCAGGAGCTCTCGATCTATGACAATTTCATGGGTCGAAAACTTAATGGCGTAAAAAATACCAAAGGTCTTCCATCCATCGTTGAAGTGTGGCTCCAAGTGGTTGACCCAGGCGACCCAGGTTGAGGTGGACGAAGGCCAAACTCCTTGGGGTTTGGCCGATTCCTATCTCAACCAATCGTACCCTTGGAATAGGGGTTTAAGGCAGTGGGCCTTCAACATATTGGTGAGAGATTATGGGACATCTTCTTTGAAGAGTGGTCCCAGAGTTTGGTGGGAGGCACTCGAATCACCCTCGTGACGAAGGAGTTTGATGGTGTTCCGATCGATAAAGTCTCGACACTTGTCACACTCCTCGGCGAACTTGGTAATGAAAGTGTTGGCAGCCATTGTTGAAGATTTGAAGGTTTTCTAGGTTAAGAGCAAATGAAAAGGGATTTTGGAAATGGTAAGAAGTTCTGAAGATTTGGAAGCGTAAAAAAACAAATGAAGATGGACTGAGTATTTATAGGGGTTTTTGGAGGAAGATCAACAGTTCGATTTTGAAAAAAATGAGGGGTAAATTCAACCGGAAAGTTTGTAATCATGGGGGATATTTAAAGAATCCAGGTGAAGAGGTCGGAAAGTTCGTGGATTGAAGATACGTGATTACGTGTGACGGCAGGTTTTATGGCGAATGGATATTTAAGTGTTCGCAAGCCTCAAAGAGGCTGAAAAGCTCGCGATTTGAGGTGGCACAATTGTGTGTGATGATGAGTTTAATGGCGAGAAGATGTTTCGATATCCGCACGCCTTAAATGTCATCATTGAAGGACAACGTACTAAAGAGATGCCACGTGGTAGGGAATCTGATAGGATTGAGATCATGCAATCATGCCTCATAAATGCGCCTGAGTGGTTGGGATATTCAAGGCTTTTCGGTGTCTTTCAAGGATATGCTAAGGGTTTATTTTCGCTTCTTCAAGGTCGATGCTCAATTGGGAATTGTAGGCCGAGGACCTCAGAAGCGAGGGGGCAATGTTTGGGCTCAAAATGATAGTTTGGGCCGAGTTTAGTGACTCTCGGCCCAATGACTACTTAGAGTTCTGTTATGGGCCGTCTAGTCATCATGGGTCATTTAATCAGGGTTGGCCGAGTCCTACTGCGAGGAAGATTGGTGAGGCAGTCGAGACCTAGTGCAACAAAGAGTCTTAATACTAAGGTTGAGGATGCTAAGAATTAGGGGATGTATCTGGTTCGTTAAAAAAGGTTGGTTCAAAGTCCTATTGGAGTTAAGATTGGCCAAGACTTAATCAGATTAGGTTGAGGAGTTCTAATCCGAGTACAGTTTTAGCTCGGCCGTGAGGGGGTTTGCTACTATAAATAGACAAGGGGGTGCATAATTCAAAGCCCCTCCAATTCAACACACAAATTGCCCTAGCGCAAAGCTTCTCAACAACCTTGAAATTTTATCCTTTTCCCATTTCTTCCTTCAACACATCTTCAGTTTGGATAAACAGCATTGTGAAGGCAACCGGCAACGTCTTCAATTTGGATAAACAACAATGTAGCCGTAAAATCAGCCAACCGATGAGCACCTTTAGTTTGGATAAACAGCATTGCTTCGAGGCCGATTGGTTATTTATCCAAGTCTTGGTTGACAGGGGTTTTCGAGTCTTTGTTGGCAAAGGTCATCTGATTAGCCTTTTCGGCGAAGTGAGATGTTATAGGTTACTAGACTCAGCACGTTGAATGCCAAGTTGTTTTATGATTAGATATTCACAAGTATCTTTTAGAGTTCAACATTCCGATGGCCGAACCACATTTACCATCAAGACATACATCTCTTTTGAGTGTGTCCATATAGTCTGGTGCCAGTTCGGCGTGCTTATACTCTCACAAATATAATCACTGTGACCGAGCTTATTAATTACTCGGCCTACGCACCATGTAGGCTTGGTAGTTTTTAGGGTCAACAAGTACCATGTATGAATCCAGCTGAAATCAATTGGAGGACAAATCAACTAATTTCACCAAACCACATACGTACTAGTTGGTGTTAAATGTGTTATTAGTCGTATTTTCTTTTCTTGGTTGAGACTAAGATATCTCAAATATTTTTATTCTAAAAATCTCCGCCTAGCACCGCCTAGGCGCTTGGTGGCTGTCCACCGCCCCAATTAATGCCTAGGCGTTTGAAAATTAAGAAATGGCGCCTAGACTTGCTGAGGCACCCACCTAGCCTAGACCACCTAGGCACCTGCCTAGCCCATCCAGACCCGCCTAGGTCGCAACTCACTTAGATAGAAAATAGATAACTTTCATTTTGCATTTTATATTTTTCAATAAATTGTAGAAGACTTGTTACATATTTAAATGAACACGCATTATATTTTTGTTCCTCATTTTTCATTATGTTTCAATACTTCATAATATGTATGTCATTATATTTTGTAGTTTATAATGAAAGTATATATATATATTAAGTCTAAGCATACACTTATTCACACGAAATATAATGGATTTACTTAAATCTATCTGTCAAACTAGGCGTCTGCCTAGGCCCCACCTAGCCGCTTAGGTTCTAGGCCCTAAGTCGCCGCCCGACTAGCGCTTAACGTTTTTTAGAACCTCACATTCCATTAGAGATTGTAGGCATATGCTTCGACATAACTTGTTAATTAGATGAATAAAAAGGAGAAAAGATCCCTTCAGTATTTAAATGTTTTTCATAATCCTACTATTTTTATAACACGTTTTCGAATGTTGACAGTAATCAAACAGCAGAAATAAGAACAGGAAAGAACTTTGTGAAAAATCTAGTTGTAATACCTAAAAAAATGCAAATGATTTCCCCTAATCTTCCTTATCCTACGTTTTATCACGTGGCTATAGTAGTCCTACGATTGCAACAACAATTCTAAACAAAACATGTAGGCCTAGATTTAAAAATAGATTTTTTATCATAAACGGTTCTTGAAATTGACCTATATTCTCACTTTGATTCTTCAATTTCAAAATCAATCAATGTCGTCCTTGAAATTGACTACCCCACATCAATTTGGTTCCTACCGTAACAATCGGTTAAATTTTCTGTTAATGTGCTGACGTGATCCCATTGCTCCAATAATGTATGATGACACATGAATTATACAGTACCATTTTTAAAAAGTTTCTTAAAATTTTAAAACCATTAAAAAAAAAGAGAAGAAGAGATATTGTCTCTGAGCAAGACTTGGAACTGGGTAAAACCACCGATAATCTCTTTTTGGTTTGGTTTAACTCTATTTTCTTGTTCGCCCACTCCCAGTAACCAAACGGAAAATCTGAATGCAGACCCTTATAATCATAACCAATTAATGGTCAATCTGATGAATATTACAAGTTTAAATTTAAAGCTTGTCTCCTGCATTGGAAATTGGCTCCAAAACCTTGTTTATTGAACAACAAATTTTGCCCCTCACCTGAACCTGAGGTTCTAATGGCTCCTCACTTGCAGCCAACACCGCACTTTGTCACCACCAGTTGAAGGCCTTCGTCCAATATAGCAGCGCCGACGCCTCTACAGCAAAGCCCTAAGTTACAACCGCTGTGAAATTTCCCCTTTTTATTTTATTTTTGTTTTCTTTTTTCCATTTCATTTTTAAAAAATAAATTTTAGAACTTAAACAATTTAAAAGAATTAATTATTTTTTATATAATCTACATGGCATCGTATTATTGGAGCAATGGGTCCCACTTATATGCCACGTCAATATATTAATAGAATATTTAACGGATTGTAAGGGTAGGGACCAAATTGATGTGTGATAGTCAATTTCAATGACGACATTGATTGATTTTGAAATGGAAGGACAAAAGTGAGGATATAGGTCAATTTCAGGAACCACTTGTGATAAAAACCCTTAAAATATATCATTGCAACAAGAGTCGTATGAATACTAAAAATATGATTAAGGTGTATTAAATAAAAATAAATTCAAATCATGTGAATTAAAAAAAAAGTTAAGTAGTCACGTTTCAAGTATACTAAAAAATTATTCCGTTGCAACAACAATTCAAATGAAAAAAAAAATTAAATAAACCGTCGCACCAAATCCACCTATTTTTGCCCAATACCCATCCCTATCCACCAAACAAATTAACAAAGCATGGTGATCCTTTTATAAATCCCCATAACCAATCACCTGTAGTTCACTCCTCACTCGCTCACTTGTTTGACTTTGTAGCAAAGAGCAAATAAGTAGCCATGGAAGCAATCTTATCCTCTTTTTCTTCACCCAATTTTCGAGACAATCCATCATCTTCCACATTCAAACAGCGCCTACAGTTCATAGTTGAGAACAATGCTGCTGAATGTTGGGTGTATGCTATTTTCTGGGAAGCCACCGGAGACAACAATTTGTCATGGGGCGGCGGCCATTACAAAAGCAGTAACATTAATAGTTACCAACCCAAATTAGGGTTCAGCGATGTGGATTTTGTGGGGAATAATGATGATGGAGATGTTACTGACTCTGAGTGGTTTTACTTTTACAGCGTTTCTTTAACCCAATCATTTACTGCAGATAATAACATTCTGGGACGAGCATTTTGTTCCGGAGGATTTGTTTGGCTTGCAGGGGATCATGAGTTTCAATTGTACGAGTGTGAGAGAGTGAAAGAAGCAAGAATGCATGGAATCCAAACTTTGGTTTGTATTGCAACTTTGAGTGGGGTGCTTGAACTGGCTTCTTTGGATGTGATCAAGCAAGATTGGGGTCTTGTGCACCTAACAAAGTCACTATTCCAATCTAACGACGACGACGATGACCACAACAGGCTCTCAAACCAGCAGGCCAGCCGTGAGGCCAGTGGACTGGTTCCTACCTTGAAAAATGGACGGTTTTTAGGAGCTCAAGAGGAGTTGACCACACAAGGTATCCAAAACGCCAATTTCTTTTTAATACAACAATATATTATTATAATAGCACTACAATTTAGTTTATTGGTGAGTAATACTAGAGACTAAATTTGTAAATAAAATTTTGTAAATTAAACGACATGGAAATTGATGATTGAATTATTACTTAAACATTGAAAAACGTGCTCATTTCCTATTGATAACACATCATTCGATATGCAAATTTTATCTACAAGTATAGTCTTCCTAGCATTACTTTTATTGGTATATGTCAAACTCTAAATCAATTTAAACATAACTTTAATTAATAATTAATTATGTATGATTTTATTTATACACTGGATCTCTCCACTCCTTAACTTTTCTCTTTTCATTTATCTCTATCGTGATATATCAACTAGCTCACATACATAATATGTGCGTTATACAATAAAAATTTACATGGAACAAGTAATCGTCGTCATAACATTTCGTGTTAATAATACAATGACACGTGTAATCAATCTCCACTACGTTACATAATAATCTACTTGTGCAATATAAGTTGCTATTACATTATATTCATGCAATTTTCATTATTGAAACTTGTAGTCTATTTGTGTGGACCCATGTGCGCATATAGATATATATATATATATATATATATATATATATATATATATATAATCATAATGCTGTTGTATACTTAACCCAAGTAAGAAAATCAAATTGCAGTATCTGACACTAATTTTTTATTTCGAAGAGGATTACCCCAAAATTTTGTATCAATTGAGTCATTGACTGATTAATTATTTTTACATTTTGACCAGAAAGTGGTGGAAACGAAGCTAAACCTATAAATATAGGTGGATCATCAATATCACCACCAGACTCACGTTCTAACTCTGTTGGAAATTTCACCTCTAAAAACATAGAGAACACTCAATCGAAAAAAAGAGGAAGACCATCATCAAACCATGGAGCTGCAACCAGAGAATCACAATTGCTTAGTCACGTCGAGGCAGAGAGATTGAGAAGGGTTAAGTTCAACCACCTATTCTGTGTCCTCCGTTCAGTTGTCCCCAACGTGTCTAAAATGGATAGATCCTCATTGCTTGCCGATGCAGTGGCATACATCAACCAGCTCAAAGCAAAAGTTGTGGAGTTGGAGGCCAAAATCCAAGCAC
Source organism: Malus fusca (assembly GCA_035220775.1). Lineage (NCBI taxonomy): Eukaryota > Viridiplantae > Streptophyta > Magnoliopsida > Rosales > Rosaceae > Malus > Malus fusca. The sequence goes on from CM069069.1 coordinate 9,507,613, forward strand.
AATTACCACCACCCCAGAAATCCAAAGTGGATCACAATAATAACGTAATTAACATTATTAATCTTGGAAAAAAATCAAGTTATGATAGTAATAGAGTAGGTGGTTGTGGTGTGGAAGTGGATGTTAAGATTATAGGTTCATCGGAAGCCATAATTCGAGTTCTGTGTCCCAATCAAGACTACCCGTATGCTAGACTGATGAATGTACTCAAGGGGCTAGGGTTACAAGTTTCCCATGCAAGCATATCAAGTGTCAACGAGTTGATGATTCAAAATGTTGTGACAAGACTGCCCTACGGGTTCACAAGTGGTAAAGCCTTGAGGCTAGGTATTATAAAAGGATGGTACATCTAAAAATTATTAAAATTCAAAACCTTGTCGGAAAAGTTCTATATAAATATAGGTTGTAGTTTAGTATGAGAATTAAGTTAGTCAAGATGTAATCCTCAGTTTGTAGCCGTTTCGGCAATCTTGTTTATATGTTTTCTGTTTAATAAAATAATGTTCATAGTTCATCTTTAGTTTGTTAGTAGTACTCTAATTTTCAACAATGCTACCTAATTGAGCTAGTAATTAAGGAAAATGATTTTCCATTTGAGTATTTCATTCTACTGCTTGAATAGTTGTTTTTTGATCTGATATGATCAAAATTTGTAGGTCAATAGTTATTGTAAGATTTTGTTATAATTTAAGGTTATAGGTGGTTATATTAAGTTGAACTAATCACATGCTTTTGTATGTGCTATGTATATTTATAATTTTAATTAATTGGTTAAATATAGTAAATAGAAAGGGAATTCAAGGTTAAGGAACAGAGATTTATTTGTCCTAATACTAATTAAAAGGTTTAAAGTATTTGTTAAGTAATATGTATGAATCCAGCTGAAAAGAAAATTTTGTTGTAAATTAACAGTATATGCAATAACTCGAGGGGAAGGGATTCTCGATCTCTGGATCCCTTCATCCTATCCACCAAATCAAGGAATCCATGCTATTGAAATTTGATTCAACAACTGAAGTTATTATAACTTTTAAAGTTGACCCCTGTTTGTAGCCGTTGGATCAAATTTAAATGATACGGATTCTCTGATTTGGTGGGTTAAGAGGAAGGGATCCGGAGAGGATCCCTTTCCTAACGCGAGGAAAAGTTTTCAGTAGGGATTTGGATCCTCTGCTCTTTTTCTCTGCTAGGATCTGCTTGGCGCATTTAAACATCCGCATCATACTCTTCTTCCTCACATTTCGTTTGCAGTCCAAGAACTCGAATAGCCATGATAACAAGATACACAGACACACACACACACAAACAATACCTAGCCATGCATGATAACACGATGTGAGAAAGCTTTAGTTATTTTATTAAGGAGAAATTAGGTCCGCATCCTTCTTTTTTCTACTCCATTGATTAAAGCCTTATTTCTTTTGAATTTTCAACCAAGGTCCTTAAGTTTTAATAAACCTCATAAATTATTACAATACTAAAATATTTACATGTCATAATAATTGAATTTTATTTCTTTTCAATTAAGTTGTATTTCTAAATATATTCATTTAGTGTTAGAAATGTTACATTTGGTATATTTATATTTATGGCTAAATATTGTATCATATATTTTTATTTTTAGTTCGTACCCATTTTTAATTTGCAACTGTTTTTTTTTTTAAATTGTACCCATTTTCGTTTCAGTTTTAATCTGTACCCATGTATTAATTTCTTTTTGTGCCCATATTTTTTAAACTTTTATTTGTACTCATAATTCTTTTAACCTTTTACTTGTATACGTAATTTGTTCATAATGTCACATACCGGCCCGGGCCCCCACCACATCCCGGGCTCGACTCCATCGTAGCATGATATTGTCCGTTTTGGGCCCCGACCACACCTTTACGGTTTTGTTTCTGGGAACTCACACGAGAACTTCTTAGTGGGTCACCCATCATAAGAATGCTCTCACCCGAACTCGCTTAACTTCGGAGTTCCGATGGAACCCGAAGTCAGTGAGCTCCCAAAAGGCCTCGTGCTAGGTAGAGATGAGAATATACATATAAGGCTTACAGGATCCTCACCCCTGGGCGATGTAGGATCTTACAATCCACCCCCCTTAAGGACCCGACGTCCTCGTCGGCAACTTCCGACCAAGGATTGACTTTGATACCAAATTGTCACATCCTGGCCCGGGCCCCCACCACATCCCGGGCTCGACTCCATCGTAGCACGATATTGTCCACTTTGGGCCCCAACCACGCCCTCACGGTTTTGTTTCTGGGAACTCACACGAGAACTTCCCAGTGGGTCACCCATCATAGGAATGCTCTCGCCCAAACTCGCTTAACTTCGGAGTTCCGATGGAACCCGAAGCCAATGAGCTCCCAAAAGGCCTCGGGCTAGGTAGAGATGGGAATATACATATAAGGCTTATAGGATCCTCACCCCTGGGCGATGTGAAATCTTACACATAATGTGCCCATATTTCTTTAGAAATGCACCACTTTGTTATATGCAAAATGTACCAGTTTTGTTTTGTTTTGTAAGTACCATTCTTTTTAAGGAAAACCAATGAAAAATGCTTGAAAACTTTGAGTTTTAATGATAAGGACAATATAAAGAGTAAAGTGAATAGTACCAGGTTTGACCTTTTAATGTAAAAATGTGGTTTTTCGTTAAAGTGAACAGTACCGCGAGATTTTCGTTAAAACTCCCTTCTTTTTATGTAAAACGTACCAATTTTTTAATGTAAAATCTATTTATTTTTTTAATGTAAAACCCATTGTTTTTTTTTATATAAAATGTACCCATTTAATTTATATAAAATGTGCCCATTTTTTTTTTTTTGTATAAAATGTACCAATTTTTTGTATGTGAAATGTACCCACATTTTTATATAAATGTACCAATTTTTTATATGTAAAATGTACCCTTATATAAATGTACTCATACTTTATAAAAATGAAAATAAATCTAGAACGCACCTAGAAGCAATTATTTTTTTTTTTTTTTTGGAAACCCATAAGCAAATTTCAATAATTAAATTGGTAGTGTAAATGAAAGCAAAATAACGGTTTGAGTCTTCATTGGTATTATTGCATCTTTTTTATAATTATGTTATTTATATGGTAAGAGAGGGACTTCAATTTAAAACCTAAAATGCATAAAGTTTGAGCTTATAATAGTTAGCCTAGGGACCGCAACTAAACTATCCCTTTTATTAATTTGACTGTAAAGCTCTTTATTAATAATGATCGGACTTAGCTAAAGAAGCACATCATTCCCAATCAACTCATCAGTGCCAATTAGGATCCAAGTCATCAGTACAGTCAGCAATTACTTAGTGTAGAAGTTTTGTTTTGTTTATTGTTTCGATTTCTGTGCTCTTTTCGATTTCTGTGCTCTCTTCGATTTCTACGATCTCTGATCTTCGATTTTTCTCATATCTTGATTGATCTTCGATTTCGCCTCTCTGTGATCTGCAGTAACGATGCCATCGTCGAGTTCATCTCCGGTGAATCCTGAAGTTCTTGCCCCAAATTCTGCTCCGATGAACCCTAATTTCTCATCGGTTCTTCTTTCTTCCCCAATTTCTTCAATTTCAATTCAGAATATTAGCTGTATGGTTCCTACGAAGCTCAAACGAGACAATTACCTCATTTGGAAGGCATTATTTGCTTCGATCTTTCGTCGCCATAAGCTTATAGGAATTGTTGATGGCTCTGAGGTTTGTCCCTGCCCATTTTTTCTTGATGAATCTGGCAAGAACACTGGAATTCCAAATCCGGATTTTGATTGTGGTATGAAAAGGATCAAAATATCCTTATTTGGCTGAATTCTACACTTTCGGAAGATCTTATTCCTTTCACAGTTGGTGTTCAATCATCTCGTGAACTTTGGCTCACACTTGAGCAAATTTTCAGAGGTGTCTCAACTGCTCACATCCATCAACTTCGATCTCAACTTTATTCTGTTCAAAAATGAGATCTTACAATTTCTGAGTACATTCAACTCATCAAGACCATTTATGATGCACTCATGACTGTATGAGCTCCAATTTCTGAAAGTGATCTGATTGCAATTACATTGCAAGGGCTCTCTGATGATTATGAGTCATTCATTGACTCGATTATGCTTTGCATCTCGTCCACCTCTTTGGACGAATTACATGGACTGTTAATCAACAAAGCGTTGTTTATGAATCGTAAAAAGAAGTCTATTGACTTTTCTGTCTCTGAACCTTTTCAGGCTTATGCAGCTCAATATTCTCAGCCTCAAGCCATTCTTCTTCCCACACCACAAGGTTATGTTGCACCAAATTCTTGTGGCACTAACTATCGTGGCAAAGGTCATTACAGGGGTAATAACTATCGTGGCAACAACTCTCATGGTGACTATCGGGGTAATTACATAAGCAATTCTAATAACTTCAATTGCAATTCTGGTGGCTACAATCGCAACTCTGGAGGCCACTCTTTTGGTAACAACTCTGGTAACAAATTTCCATGTCAAATCTACCATGCTTCAGATCATGAAGTTATTGATTGCTTCGAAATGATGAATCATGGCTTTGCTGGCAAAATACCTCCTGCAAAACTGGCAGCTATGTGTGCTCACACCAGCTACAAACCTTCTGCTCCTACTTGGCTCATGGACTCTAGAACCACATCCCATATTACCAATGATGTTTCTGCCATTCAATCTCCCGTGCCATATAATGGTCAAGACAAGGTCTATATAGGTGATGGTCAAGGTATGCCCATCCATCACATTGGTATTGCCACTCTTAGCACTCATATTGCTAATTTTCGTTTAAATAATGTTCTTCATGTTCTTGCAATGAAGCATAATCTTCTATGTGCTTATCAATTCCTAAGAGATAATCACTGCAAATTAACCTTTGATTCTAATGGATCTAAAATCAAGGATCGTATTTCGGGGATGATGCTTTTTTTTGGGCCAGTTAAACATGGCTTCTATCCATTTCAAGACACACCAACTGCATTCAACTCTCATTCGGCACTTATGAGTACTAAAACTTATTTGCAAGTTTGGCACAACAGACTTGGTCATCCATCATCTGCCATCTTCAGGAAAACTTTAAATAATAGTTCTATTGTCTATACTGGTAAAAAGTTCACTTCTTTCTTTTGTTCAGATTGTGCGATTGGCAAGAATCACAAACTGCCATTTACTACCAGTGTTGGTTCAGTGTCTGTTGTTTTAGAACTTGTGCATTGTGATGTCTGTGGACCTGCACCTACATCTTCTGTCAGTGGTTATAGATATTATGTTTTGTTTGTTGATGAGTTTACAAAGTATAGCTGGATCTTTCCATTAAAACTCAAATCTGAAGTGTATTCCATATTTGTTCATTTCAAGAGCTATGTGGAAAACTTGATTGGCAATAAAATCAAAGTTCTCTTAAACGGATTCAGGAGGTGAATTCACCATTTCTATTTTCAAATCGTTTCTACTACAACATGGTATTATGCATCAGCTTTCTTGTCCTCACACACCAGAAGAAAATGGTTGTGTCGAGAGGAAACATAGGCATCTCACAGAAACTACTCGGACTCTTCTCACTGCATCAAAGGTTCCAAACAAATTCTGGGTTGAGGCATTCTCTACTGCCTTGTATTTGATCAACCCGATTCCCATTTCTGGTCTTACAATCTTTCCATGGGAATTATTATTTCACCAGTCTCCAGATTACTCCAAGCTTAAAGTTTTTGGATGTAGCTGTTATTCGTGGCTTAAACCTTATACCACCTCCAAGTTAGATGGCAAGAGCATTCAGTGTGTTTTTCTGGGCTATAGCTTACAACACAAAGGCTATAGATGCCTTGATCATCTCACATCCAGAGTATACATCTCAAGACATGTCTTATTCAATGAAACACATTTTCCCTTTCATGATTTCAAACCTTCAACCGAATCATCTTCACAGCTACAAACCATTTTTCTCCCTACCTTCACACTTCCATTTTCAATACCCTGCAACCTACCACCTTTACTACCACAGTCAACTCCCTAAATTCTAGCCAATTCTCCATGGTTACCCAACTCATCCTATCCCTCATCAAATCCACCTATTTCTTCCAGCCTCAATTCTTCTTCATCAGTACCACATCCCATCATCCCCACAAACGCTCATTCCATGATCACCAGATCCAAAGTTGGGATTTTTAAACCAAAAGCCTTGGCAGCTACTAAACATCATCTTGATCCTTTAACCTTTGTTCCCACCACTTATCTTCAAGCCTCCAAACATGATCATTGGAAGAAAGCCATGGCTGAGGAGTTTCAAGCACTACAATCTACAAGAACTTGGTCACGTGTTCCTTCATCTCTACATCAAAATCTGGTGGGATGTAAATGGGTCTTCCAAATTAAAGGGAAACCCGATGGCATTGTGGACATGTACAAAGCCCGTTTAGTAGCAAAAGAGTTTCATCAACAAGAGGGCATTGATTTTCAAGAAACCTTTTGTCTAGTTGCTAAACCTGTTACTATCAGGATTCTTTTGACTTTGGCTGTGCAGTTTGATTGGTTTTTAAACCAATTGGATATTAGTAATGCATTTCTACATGGAACACTAAGGATGAGGTCTTTATGCAACAACCTCCGGGTTTTATTGATCCATCCAAAGCTTCTTATGTGTGCAAGCTCCATAAATCCCTAAATGGTCTCAAGCAAGCCCCCAGGGCATGGTATGACAAGTTATTTCAGACTCTTATCTCTCTTGGTTTTTCCAATTCTCAATCTGATTGTTCTCTGTTCGTTGCATATGAGTCTGCCCTTGTTATTGTCCTAGTATACGTTGATGATATACTAGTGACAGGGCCTAATGCATAAATTTGCAAAGATTTTATCCATAAGCTCAGTCAACTATTTCCAGTAAAAGACTTAGGCCCCTTACACTATTTCATGGGTTTGGAAGTCCACAGAAGCTCATAAGGAATTTTTCTCTCCCAACACAAATATGTCGTTGATCTTCTGCTCAAAACACACATGGATGGCAGTAAACCTTGTGCTACACCTCTTGGTAGTAAAAAATTGGATCATAGTGGTACACTTCTTTCTAATCCACATGAATACTGATCCATTGTTGGGGCATTGCAATATTTAACTTGGACTCGGCCTGATCTCTCTTTTGCTGTAAATCAACTATGTCAGTTCTTACACCGTCCAACAGAGACACATTTTCAGGCTGTTGATGAAGGACTTTGGTTCAAGAAAAGTTCATTGCATCTCACTGCCTTCTCGGATGCTGATTGGGCAGGATGTGTGTTTGACAGGTGCTCTACCAGTGGCTATTGTGTTTACATTGGTAGTAATCTAATTAGCTGGAGTGCAAAGAAGCAACACACTGTTGCTCGTTCCTCCACGGAAGCTGAATATCGATCTTTGGCTCACACTTCTGCAGAGGTTACTTGGATCTGCAAAATCTTCAAGGATATTGCCTTTCTTTTATCTAAAGTTCCAGTACTTTGGTGTGATAATGTGTCTGCCATCTCTCTAGCATCTAATCCGGTTTTCCATGCTCGAACCAAACACGTGGAAATAGACTATCATTATATTAGGGAACTAGTATTGGCTTCTCTTCTGTTAGTTCAATTGCCCAGTCACAATCAAATTGCAAATATTCATACTAAATCCTTGTCCAAAGCTCGCTTTCAGCTTTGGTTCCTTCTGGCTACTGTAGAATTTTAATCACAATTGTATAGTCTATAACTTTAAATTTTGGTATACATAGAGTTTATACTTGTAAGGTGATCTTAGGCCAAATTGGTGTTGCTAATATTTAGAAAGATATTTCTCATTGATTGAATTTGAGTTTTACATGGGGTATTTATACAAGTCAGCTAATAATGATTAGAAAACAGCTAATGTAACTGATTAACCTTAAGCTATGATTAGTTACAATTCAGTTACAACAACCAAAACTTCTACACTAAGTAATTGATGACTGTACTGATGACTTGGATCCTAATTGGCACTGATGAGTTGACTGGGAATGATGTGCTTCTTTACACCCCCTCAAGCTGAACGGAGGAGCGCCAAGTGAAAGCTTGGATCTTCTGGTTGAAAATATCGGAATTCAAGTGTTTGTATATAACACACGAGAATGACAAGCTTGTGAGAATCCAAATACGTTTTCCCCATTTATGGTTTGATGTTATCCGTATCTTGTAGCTATTGTTATTTGAGTTTTTTAACTGCAGACGAAATGTGAGGAAGAGTGTGCTTTAGGATCCTGTATATGTTTAAGGGTTTTATGCATTACGTAAATATGAGCCTGCAAATCTATGTATTAGGATTCACAAGCAATAATCCAAGAAAAATGAAATGTGGAGTAACGTTGACGGGACATTGACGATTCAAAATATGAACTTGAATTAGTAGTTTTAGAGGGGATAAAAGAGTTATATTTTGCTTTGACAAAAAAAGGGATAAAAGAGTTATATTTTGCTTTGACAAAAAAAAAAAAAAAGAGTTATATTTTGCTTTTTTTCTCCATGCTTGGAAAACGAAGTGAGACTTTTTTAGCCGTATGTATATATAAAATCATGGTGTCATACCCTTTATATATATATACTAGCCTTTCCGCACACGCTCGCGTGCATGCGAGATGCATTTTTGCATCACGGGCGCCACGAGCAAAGATGTATTGCTTTAGATATTCTTATATCCTAATCAGCATTAAAGAGCACATCTTTCAGTATACAACTACATTGACAGGTGTTACACATTTCTAAAGATCTTTTTATATTATGTCAAGCCCACATCTGCCATTTGGTATACGAAACTATTCAACATTATCAAAAAGTTTAAAATTCTATCACCCATTTACATAAAAATTAAAACTCTATAAAAGATGCTAATTACACCATCTGGAGTTGTAAGTTGACTACTCCCTTTGATGACATGCTTTAATGTGAACCAAGGTTCTAGGCAGTTGCATCTTTTATATGCATGCCTCTTTTTCTCCAAGGGTGAGTGAAGAAAAGCTTTCATCATCATATCTGTAATAGAAAAGAAACATGACATTCAAATGGTGTAGTAAAGGAATGCATACAATTAATACAAAATGTAGAAAAAAAATGTACCAAAATATAGTTTCATATAGCAAATGACGAATGTGGGCTCGATATAATATAAAAAGATCTTTAAAAATGTGTAATACTCGTAATAAGAGGCTAAAAAGCTACAACATGACATGCAGTTTTGGTATAAATTAAAAGATCGTTTGGGAAAAATACCAATTAACATAAATGAAGAAAGCTAGTGTATTTATCATTTATTCTTTATGTGTCCCTCTTCTCTCTCTCTCTTGCCTTTACGTTGGCTTCTTCAACCGCACACTAGTAGAAAAAACACTTTGCTCGACGTAGGTACCTTTGTCGCGCAAAACCCGTCGCGCCAAGTCGGTGACGCTAGAGTTTGCTCGACCAAGGTATAACCTGCGTCACGCAAGGAAACTTTGCACGACGTAGGTCCTGCGTCGCGCAAGGCCACTTTGCTCGACGTAGGTCCTGCGTCGCGCAAGGCAACTTTGCACGACGCAGGACCTATGTCGAGCAAAGTGGCCTTGCGCGACGCAGGGCCTATGTCGTGCAAAGTTGCCTTGCGTGACGCGACCTACGTCGCGCAAACCCTTTTTTTTTTTTAAATGTTTTGGTAAAAACTAATTTTTTTTTTAATTTTTGATAAATATTGTAAAGAATAATTAATTAACCAAGCAAAAGTATTTAATTATAAAATATATAAAAATGTATACATACAAGATGTCCAAACAAAAAAGAAAAAGTTACAAGTGAACTAGGTTTAAAACATCAAGCTACCAGGTCGAACGTAAACGTCCTTGAACATGTCGATCTCTGGGAACTTAGAACCCTCCTGAAGAAAAAAAACATTAAGAAAATACCATAAACCAACTGAAAAGTTGCAAAATACCATAAACCTCAACTATTTACACCTTGCCATATTTATTTTTTACATCCATCAATTCGACCAACACATGGGTTCATCCACCAACAACATAAAAAAAAATTTAAATCACAATTAAACTTAATACTTTATATTGAAATTTCCCTCTCAATGATAAAGAGAAATACTATTTCAACTAAACCTAATAGCAAACCAAAACATTGCATTGAAATCCTTTGACTCTATATTTCATCCCTATAAGCGTTCAAACGCTAACCAAATCACTGAGCCACTCTTTTCCTTTGAGTGCAAAACAAAGTAAAAAAAAGAAAAAACACCATTCAGTGCAAAGCTAATGAAAAAAAGAAAAAAACACAAAGACATTATCTTCTTACGTGTTTAAAAATGAGAAAAGAGGGCAAAACTCCTTCTACTAACGTACCTTATATTGTAAAAGCAATAGAGGGGTTGACATGGTTAAGTTTGATGAAGAATAATCAAAATAAGGTATTTTCAATCGTAACTTTATTATTTGAACCAATAAAAAGTGAAAGAGAAAAGAAAAAAGAAAAAAAAAGGCAAAGCAGATTGCCTTTTTTGTGCCTCAAAGAAAAACAAAAAAGAAACAAACTCTCTGTATTGAACACACACGATGCATACCCATGAATCCACTGCAATTATGTAAGATAATCAACATTTTTACTGCAAGTGTTCAGTTTATTGTAAAGCATAGAACTTATGGTGAACCAACATAATTGGCAGAATTTTAGTGTTATCTATTAAACACTATCAAAGCGGAATGAAACCCAACAACGAATACACAATACCAATAACAAAACGATGGCGTGTGAACACCATGTAATGTTATAGACAGTCACACTGAACAAATCACCACTTATAAGGCATACGTGAACATTAAGACAATAAACTAATTCGATCGTCAATTTAAAATATTGACACAAGTGGATACCACAATATCTTATGTTATACTTAATGACAATATAAATAAACTTCAAATGTTAGTGAATCTAATGTTTTGATGTGATACGCATTGTACGAAACTAGTTTCAACGATCCAACCGTCAAAGTTGTTTGTATATGCTTCGAGATCATATACGCCAAAAATCGCAAAAAAAAAACATATAGAGATCAAGTAACGGGACAAAAAATTTCGACGATTATAAACGAAAAAGCACGATTTAACGGTTAATTTAACTCTGATTTTGATGATTTTTTACAGCTACACTCCTTAATCCTATATGAATACAATAAACTAATTCGATCGTCAATTTAAAATATTGACACAAGTGGATACCACAATATCTTATGTTATACTTAATGACAATATAAATAAACTTCAAATTTAGTGAATCTAATGTTTTGATGTGATACGCATTGTACGAAACTAGTTTCAACGATCCAACCGTCAAAGTTGTTTGTATATGCTTCGAGATCATGTACGCCAAAAATCGCAAAAAAAAAACATATAGAGATCAAGTAACGGGACAAAACTTTTCGACGATTATAAACGAAAAAGCACGATTTAACGGTTAATTTAACTCCGATTTTGATGATTTTTTACAGCTACACTCCTTAATCCTATATGAATACAATAAACTAATTCGATCGTCAATTTAAAATATTGACACAAGTGGATACCACAATATCTTATGTTATACTTAATGACAATATAAATAAACTTCAAATTTAGTGAATCTAATGTTTTGATGTGATACGCATTGTACGAAACTAGTTTCAACGATCAAACCGTCAAAGTTGTTTGTATATGCTTCGAGATCATGTACGCCAAAAATCGCAAAAAACATTTCGATGCCGTGAAAAAGTTCCAATTGGTCATCTACAAGAGTCGAGCTTAACACATTTTATTTAAAACAAATATTTGCAAGTAGATTTCATATACCAGAATAAATTCAACATAAATTATATAACACAAAATCTTCAAAAACAAAATAAAGTATTTATTTTGTACTCATAAGCCAAAAAAAAAAAAAAAAAAAAAACAACTTGCGCGACGTAGGTACATGCGTCGCGCGAAGCTATTTTGCGCAACGCAGGTGCACCTACGTCGCGCAAAGTTTTTTTTTTTTTTTTTTTTTTTGGGCTTATGACTACAAAATACAAAATAATTACTTTATTTTGTTTTTGAAGATTTTGTGTTATATACTTTATGTTGAATATATTTTGTGTTTGAAAATATATAAATTTAGTTTGTTATTATTCCTTAAAAAATTATATTTTTTTGAGGCCTATGTAGCCCTCCATAGTTGGAGATTGCCTTAATTAGTAGTGTATCCGATTAAAGTTTTCGTTATTATAGTAATACTGTTTGGTGATTGGAGTGGAATGTCAGGAGGTTTGTGAAGGCCGGTCAAACAAGGTATGGAATAAGAACCTCTTCAGGGAGGAAATAGAGGAGCGGCTAAGATTTGAGATGACGCTACTTGAAAGAGTAACATTTCAATGACGTGAAAAAGTTCCAATTGATCATCTACAAGAGTCGAGCTTAACACATCTTACTTAAAACAAATATTTGCAAGTAGATTTCATATACCAGAATGCATTCAACATAAAGTATATAACACAAAATCTTCAAAAACAAAATAAAGTATTTATTTTGTAGTCATAAGCCCAAAAAAAAAAAAAAAAAAAAAAAAAAAAAAAACTTTGCGCGACGTAGGTACATGCGTCGCGCGAAGCTATTTTGCGCAACGCAGGTGAACCTACGTCGCGCAAAGTTGGGAAAAAGTGGTAAAATAAGCGTGTTTGGCGCCAAACTCTTGCGCGACGCACAAGACGTTGCGCAAGTAGTCTTTGCACGACGACACTTTGCGCGACGCAGGAATGCGTCGCGCAAAGCCGTTTTGCGCGACGAAGGTAGGACTACGTCGCGCAAAGTGCCGTCGTGCAAAGACTACTTGCGCAACGTCTTGTGCATCGCGTCGCGCAAACACAATTTGCGCGACGAAATTGTCTGCGTCGCGCAAACATGTTTTTGTACTAGTGGCATCATCCAATCTCAGTTCTCTGTTAACAAATTTTACTGGGGCATAATAGTTAGACAAATTAAACAATGATAAAAAAAAATCAGAAAACTGGAGGCAAAAGGATGAAACAAACTTACTCAGAAGAAATGAAAACTAATTTTCCTCTTCTTTCTCTCTTGTTTTGCATTCTGATAAGCAATAGCTGCAGCAGGACAAAATTAAACACAATAACGTTTACTGAGGCATAATATATCATTGCTAGAAAACGAACCATTCACTTTCAGGTTTACAGTTTCTCCATTAGTGTAACAGAAGCACTATCTTGGGAAGATCTAGAAATAAAAAGCAAACCTCAAATATTAAAATCCGGAAAGATGACCAAACAAAACCCTAAACTTTGAATTGCAATAGAACTTAAAATGACTTTGAATTGCAATAGAACTCCATTAAAGATTCAACTAATTATTTAGCTTCTTTAACTTTCTAAGTAATTGACTAAGCTCAAGTTGATGCAAAGATGAAAACATGTTGTAAATACACTCGCCCAAGATAATTAATTATAAATGACACTATCCTAAGTTCCAAATTTTATTCAAAATTTCGGTTGATTCAATGTACTTTGTTTGACATATAGGCACTCATACACCAAAGAATTAGGGTATGTTGTTTAAAATTTAGAAGATTGTTATTGACATATTGTGTGCTCTAACTATTGGTGTTGTACTTTTCGTGGTGGGAAACATGAATATTTTAGCTTGTGGTAAAATACAACATTACAAAAAGGCCAGAGGAGATATTCGAATTAAAAGTTTCTTAAAATCATCAAAGAAGAATAACACAAATGTTGAAATGAAAATAACTCTGTACATTGCAAGTAGGGCCCGTGATTACAACCAATTTACACAAATCTTACAAATTAATCATGCTTTAATTGAAAATTCTAAAGCTAATCTCACTGCATAAACGTAATTCAACTCTATGAACTCAAATCCAGAATGATGTGAACAGATTCTTGCTTTAATGTAGCAAGACCAAAGAACTACCATGATAGAGCTTCATACCAAATTCCAAGAGAATTCAGATTCATGATTAAATTAGATCTTCAAACACATAAATGAGTAATACTCACTCAAATTCAAAACATAACATTCAACTCGAAACCAATATCTTCCCCTCCTCTCTATCTTTCTAGCAATCGGAATGAATAAATTCCTACATAACGACTCCAACTATACTCATAAAAACAAAAACCTATTTGTACCGTATTAGCATATGTAGCTGAATCCTAAATAATTTTTTTCATAAAACTAGGTAATACACCAAATCCGCAGCAGTTGATGATCAACCAAACAGGGGAAAGCAAACAATCCATTACCAAATTTCCCAAATCCAAATTAAATAAATCATACAGTATATTGCTATACACTAACAAAAAGTTCCAGTCTTTAACTTTTAGCAAATTAATGCATAGCTAAAAGGTTAACAACAAATTCATAACATTGTTTCATACCTTATTGACATTGAGATCAGTAGGCCAGTAATGGAGGGACTTATAGAAGTAGTCGAACATTTCCAAAGATGACCCAAATGAAATAAGGCCCCCATTTGTGATTCTAAATTTCCTTCAACCACCAAAAAATTAATATAAGTAAAAAAACTTTGACCGAAATTGAACTCCGATATCAACTGGGATAACGTTGTAGTTAAACGAATGATGATTAAGTCAAACAACTTACTACCTTGGTAGGGTCGGTTGGCTAAGTACAAATTTGGTACTTCTTGTTGACCATTGGAAGTTATGAGAACTTTCTCGGTGTCTCAGTCGTCGTTTGTGCTTCCAAATTGCGACAATGGTGTACTGTCGCATGGCCAACGGCAGCACCGAGTAGCCCTCATAGTCTATGTGCTCTCTGGTCAAGTTCACTCTCTTTGAATCCACAGTCCGATCAAAAACTCAATCACATGCACAAAATCGAAAACTGAAAGAAAAAAAAAAAAAAAACCCAATGAGAGAGAGAGATAAAGAGGGACCCACCTGGAGAGCAAGCGAAGAGCTGGGCCTCCTCAAGTTGGGAGGAGTGATCGTAGACGGCGTTGACGGTGTCGTGAATTGGTTGGAATCAGGAGTTCTTCGTGTTTTGCCATTTGTGCCATCAACTTGATTAAACACAAACTGAAAGCTCCCCGTGACGGTGACGGTGACAGTGACGCAAGCAAACAAAAGCTTTAAATTATCTAATTAAACAATATTTAGGACACTGTTTGATGAAGAATATGATGATTGGATTATATAGGACACTGAACTGAATAAAATCTTGGGTAGATAAAACTAATTTTAGGGTTTCAATATATTTCTCTATTCTTCTCTCATAGGAAGCAACACATATATATACATACTCAATCCTTGTTCTACAAGGAATATTAAAGACATAAAATGAGAGTTATACCCAAACTAGGAAACACAATCACATTCTATTGTATTATTGTTGACTCGCTCCAATACTCCCCCTTAAGTTGGTGCATAGATATCATCTAGGCTCAACTTGTCAAGTGAGTCTTGAAACCTTCTTGCAGAAATTGCATAAGTTAGAATATCTGCCAACTGTTCTTTTATCTTCACGAACGCAATGTCAACCAACTTAACATCCAACTTTTCTTTGATAAAATGTCTATCCACCTCAACATGTTTGGTCCTATCATGCTGCACCGGATTGTTAGCTATCTCTCGTGCTGCGTGATTATCACATTACAACAACATAGAACCTTTTGGTTTAAACCCTATCTCAGTGAGTAGAATCCGAAGCCATAGAAGCTGACAAATACCATGTTTCATTCCTCTATACTCAGCCTCGGCCGAAGACCTTGCCACCACATTTTGCTTCTTACTTCTCCATGTCACAAGATTACCAGCTACAAATGTCAAGTATCCTGACGTAGACCGTCGATCAGTGATTACCAGCCCAATCTGCATTGGTATACCCTTTCACATCCATATGCCCATGCTTTCTATACATCAACCATTTTCCTGGAACTCCTTTTAAATAACTCAGAATCCTCATTACTGCTGCCATATGATCCTCACTAGGAGCTTGCATAAATTGACTATCCACACTTACTGTGTAAGCAATATATGGCATTGTAAACGACAAATAAATCAACCACCCTACCAATCTTTGATACATTTCCCTATTCACTAGGACTTGATCTTGATAAATTGCTAGATGATGATTCTGCACAATAGGTGTATCCATTGGTTTACACCCTAACATACCAGTTTCAGACAAAAGATCCAATACATACTTTCTCTAAGATAAGTATATTCCTTCTTGAGACCTAGCCACTTCAATTCCTAAGAAGTATTTAAGTCATTCAAGATCTTGCATCTCAAACTCAGAAGACAAATGCCCTTGCAGACGTTCGATTTCCATTGTATCATTACCTGTGACCATCATATCATCTACATATATGATAACCAGAGTTACCTTGCCATCCTTGCGTTTGATGAACAACGTATGGTCTGCGTTTCCCTGTCGATACCCATACTTCTTCATTGCTGGGTGAACCACCCAAACCACGCTTTGGGTGACTGTTTAAGGCCATACAGTGCCTTCCGAAGTCTACACATTTTCCCACTAGAGTTCGCAGCACCATAACTTGGTGGAATATCCATGTACACCTCTTCCTCTAAATCACCATGTAGAAAAGCATTTTTAACATCAAACTGTTTCATAGGCTAGTCATGGTTCGCAACAAGAGATAATAAAACTCTAATGGTATTCATCTTTGCAATAGGAGCAAAAGTCTCCTGATAATCAACCCCAAAGGTTTGGCTAAGACCTTTGGCCACTAGCCTCGCCTTGCATCTATCAATTGTTCCATCTGCCTTATGTTTAATAGTGAACACCCACTTGCACCCCACTGATTTCTTTCCTTTGGGAAATGGGACCACACTCCATGTATTATTCTTTTGTAGTGCTTCCATTTCAAATTGCATTGCTTCTGTCCATTTCGAATCTTTCAAAGCTTCCTTAACTCTGGTGGGTATTTTGATGGTTTCCATTTGCTGAACAAATGCATAGTATTTCTGTGAAAGTTAATGAGTATAGACATAGTTTGAAATGGAATACCGCACATTTCCTTCTGAAAAGTACCTGTCTGGTGGTTTTCCTCGATTTTGTCAAGGAGGCAACATATAAGATGGTTCAATAATTTTCGAGTGAGTACTTACCTCGGGGAATATCCATTGGAGTATGAAGGAGTTTGTTATTGTCTTCTAACTTACTAGAACTATTACTCGAATTTGGGGCAATTATCACCCTTAAAGGCTCACCCGGACCAACATTACAATTTCTATTTGGCCCGCTTAGGCTGGCAGCTGTAGATGGGCAGACATCAGCAGCAGCATGCGACCCATCATTATTCTCGCTGGGTACAATATACGGCCCGCTTGGGCAAACAACACACGGTCTTGGCGCATTCCCTTTACCATGGTCAGCACGCCCATCGGAGCAGTCATGGTTAGCTTTATCTAGGCCAGTTTGGTTAGTAACATCTGGACCGTTTTGGTCTAAAGGCCCGTTTGGGCTATTTACAGAAACAAAATGCATAATATCGAACCAGCCATAATCTTCACCTGAGGTTGTCTCCCCATGAAGAGTATGGTTGGAAGGAAAAAATAATTCGTCTTCAAATAAGGTAACATCCATGGTGACGTACGTATGTCTAGTGGATGGATGATAACATTTATAGCCTTTTTGTTGAGGATTAAAGCCAAGGACCACACACCGCATTGCACATGAATCAAGATTGCTTCTTTGATTTTTGTGAAGATGAACATATGCCACACAACCAAAAACCCGGGATTTAAGATGAATAGTGGAATGGAGCAAAACATGATCAGCAAGCACGGCTAAAGGGGTTCTAAAAGACAGAACACGCGATGGCATTCAATTCATGATATAAATAGCATAAGTAATTGCATCAGCCCAATATGTCTTGGGTGCACATCTACCAATAAGAAGGGCACGGGTAATCTCAAGGATGTGTCGATTTTTTCGTTCGGCAACTCCATTTTGTTGTGGGGTCTGAGGACACATAGTTTCATGAAGAATGCCCTTTTCCGTAAAAAATTGAGAAAGGTCCTGATTAAGATACTCACCACCGTTGTCTGATCGAAGCACTTTAACGGGAAGTGAATACTGAGTATAGACCATGTGATACAATGCTTTGAAGATGTCACTCACATCACTTTTAGTTTTCATGAGGTACAACCAAGTCATCCTAGTGCAATCATCAACAAATGTTACAAACCAACGCACACCATGCTGAGTAGTAACCGGAGATGACCCCCACACATCAGAATGCATTAACTTAAACGGAATTGTTCTTTTATGCAAACTCGAGGGATAAGAAGCTCGATGACTTTTGGCTAATGTGCAAACATTACACTTTAACGAAGAATCGGAAATATTACCAAATAATGACGGAAGTAATTTTTGCAAATAACCGAAGGAAGCATGACCAAGACAACGATGCCACAACTGAATAGTCTTCAACTTTCCACAATCACGACCTTGAACTTGATGAATACGGCCTTGTGTAACATCATCAACATAGTACAACCCCTCATCTTAGTACCACGCCCAATGATCGCATGAGTTCGGATGTCTTGAAGTAAATAGAAAGACAGAAACATTTGCATAACACAGTCTAATTGCTTGGTGACATGTCCCACCGATAACAAATCGCTAGAGCGTGTGGGAACAAGTAAGCAATTGTGTAAGGAAAGAGTAGGAGTGAGTGCAATCGAACCCACCCCTGTAACTGGGGCAACACCTCCATTGGCAGTGACAAAACTATCTCGGGGTGGTGGTGTTGTAGAGTTAAATAAAGTACGATCATAAGTCATATGATCATTGGCTCCGGAGTCAATAATCTAACATGTATCAAGATCAACAAATGCAATCAAAGTTGTACTAGAGTTACCTGGACCATTAGACTACTCTTAAGAATTAATTAAATTTACAAAGGACAGCTCCTTGCCTAAACCGTCTAGATTCGGATCACTTGCACTGCCCACATCATGATGGTTGTCTATTGATGGGCACAACATACCCATAATTCCTACACTGGTGTTCTTAAAGTCAGAAACTGGCCCCGCATGTGGATCAACGTATGGTCTAACGTGTGTGACAACATGCTCTGCCAATTGCCCGACTTGGGTTTGCGCTTGATAATCAGCCATGGAAGAGACTATTGGCACTTAGGCCTTGTTTGGCAGGTCGGACTGTACTGACTATTTCTGTCGGATAGGATAAATAGTCACCGGATAGTACTGACTAAATTAGTCGAACGTTTGGTACAGTATCGGACTATTAACCGTATTATTTATACTGTGTTTGGTATTATATCGGATATGAGAATCAAACTTAAAATAAAATTAAAAAAAAATAGAAATCATCTCTTTTCCCAAATCTCTTCGCCGCAACCCCCAAATCCCTCCCTCTCTCCAGTCTTCTTCTTCGTCTGCTCCGCCATTTTCAGCACCACCATCGACAGCTCCAGCTACAACTTCTCCAAATCCTCCACCTCCTCCTCCGTCGCCTCCCTCAAATCCTTTAAATCCTCCCTCCCTCAAAACCCCCAAATCTACGACCTCTCTGAGATCGCTCCGCGACCTCTAACTTCCTCCCCCACCACCGCCTATCCTCCTCCTTCTGGCGCTGCTCCACCCGAAGAACCCGAGCTACACCTTCCTGTCGTCGTGGCTCTCCCGGATGCAGATCGCTACCGACCTCGCCCACGGCCTCGATTACATCCACCACTGCTCCGGCCTCGACTCTACATTCGTCCACAACCACATCAAGAGCTCCAGCATCATCGTCTCCAAGTAGGACCACCTCATGCTCGGCGCCAAAATCTGCCGCTTCGGTACGGCAGAGTTGGTCGAGTTCGAGAAGGCGAGAGAGAGGGCGAGAGAAAGAGAGAGTCGAGTTCGAGAGGAGAGCGAGCGAAGAGGAAGGAGAGTGAGGCCGACTAAATTATACCGTGAATTTGGACGGTATAAGCAGTCGGGTAAGCGCCGGATAAAAAACGTGGGCCCAGATTATTTAATCTGGTGCCTATTTAATCCAAACGACACCAAACACCGTACACCGTATTATTAGTACTATCCGGTGTCCTATACGGTGTGCCAAACAGGGCCTTAGAGTCTAGGTTGGCAGCGTCTCTTGCTTCAAGACACTGGGCATTAGTTTTCCTAGGTTTTGTTGCTTAGTAAACCTTTCTTCTTTAAGTGGGATAAGCAACAATGTCTCTTGCTTCGAGACAATTGCTGGAAGAAAAAAAAATAATTCTTTTGGGTTTTAGAGACATGGCTGGAAAAATTGTTTCCTTTCGTTTTCAGATGCAGCGACGGTAAGGAGAAAGAGAGTCAAGATCGGAACCTGCTCTAATACCAAGATAAAACTAATTTAGGGTTTCAATATATTTTTCTATTCTTCTCTCATAGGAGGCAACATACACACACACACACACACACACACACACACACACATACTCAATTCTTGTTCTACAAGGAATATTAAAGACATAAAAGGATAGTTATACCAAAATTAGGAAACACAATTACATTCCTATTGTATTATTGTTGACCCACGCTAATAACCTAGAGGACATGGTAATGAAGGCAATGGCGGAGGCGGAGGTGAGAGAAGATTCAGAGGACTGAATGCTTAGAAGGCTGGAGACTACTGGCGGTGAGGGCAGCGGAGAAGGATGGGTTCTAGTACACTAAGCAACTGTCTGAATTTCTCACCGGTTTGCGGGGGTGGAGTGACCCGTTGCTTACTTTAAATGTGCAGTATATGGCAGTTCCATCTCTGCAGTTTGCAACCGCTGCAACTGCAGTTGACAGTTCGTGGCTTCGTGCCCATCTAGAGTTTTTTTTTTCTTTTCTTATTTATTTATTTATTTATTTACTTCTTGTTTTCTATATAGTGGAAAAATAGAATGTGATGAGGTAGTTTTAGGATGATTAATTTAAGGGATGACAATGAATTTAAAGTGTGTGTTTTCATCTAGTGGTTCATAATTGTCATTGTTGTGATGGGTGCATATATTGTTTGTAGTGGATAATTCTGTTTTTGGTACTTTGTTTTTCAACTTGTAAATGATTTATGAATTGTAACATATTTATGAATTTGACCTTATTTTTATGGGCAGTTATTCTTGTGCTTTATGTATGAAATGAGCGCATTCTTAGCATTTTTGAATGTTTCACAATTTTGGAGCTCCCACTTTATATATATATATAGCTAAAAGATATATGTTGGATATTCAGGTTTCAGTGTTTATTTTTTAATTGAAATTTAATTTATAACCAATTCTATTAGTGTAACTCTCTTTTTTTTTTTAGCTCCATATATTTAGTGGCTATATACATGCCAAAATAAAGAAAAGCATCTAATTAATGTCTGCTCTATGATAACTTTCCACAAATAATAAGAAAAAGAAAGAAAGAACCAGCAAAATATAGAAAAGATTCATCACGATTCAAGCATAGTTCAAAACCTTTATTAATTAACCTCATATGAAACATGACCAAGAACCTAATAATGATAATACAAAGGAGAATAGTGGACATCATCCATCTTCGAAGGCTTAGCACAAAAGAAAAATACAAGAATGAGCACACAAGTGGAAGCAGCCGCCAGACCTAGCACAAGAAACCAATCTCTGTTGCCTCCTTGAGCCAAGAAACTCCACGAGAACTAACATCATCTTTCGTAACCACGTCGTACTCTGGATACCTTAGGGTTTGAAAAGTCAGATCGAAGAAGTCCTCAACCTCGTGAACAATCAGCCGTCCATTATTATAGAGATCCCACTCAGAGACTTTGACTAGGTTAAGAGTATTAACCAAATAGATTTGGATTAGTTAAAACAGTTAGAGTTGGTTGTAAGGGTAAAATAGTAAATTTGTTCAACATAGTCTCTATATAAACATTGTTTTAGAGACTTAGATAATTATGATGTAATCATTCTTTTTACTCAATCAATATAATACAAAGTCTCTCTCTCTCTCCCTTCTCTCTCTTCGATTTCTTCAGTTTCTTCATCCCTAAGATTTTATTAATTTCATAATGTTAATATGGTATCATCGCCGGCAATGGCTCACTGCCGCTGTCAATCCTAGTTCTTCCGCTGCTACTATACACGATCGAAGACTCCGTAAGGGTTTCACTGAATCTGTTCAACTTTCTGGCGATTGCAGTTTCATTCTAGTGATTGCAGTTCCGTTCTGGCGATTTAGGGTTATCAATCAACGCTGCGATTCAGGTGATGTTGTACACTGTTGAGTAATTGGGTTTCAATCCTGATTAGAAGATCAAGATTTCAGAATTGGGTTTTATGTTGTTTGTTTGATTTCAACTTAATTGTAAGATTTATCAAGAAAGTTTCAGTCTTTCTTGATTATTCAGGGTTTTATTCTCTCTTCATTCATAAGAAAGTGTCAGTCTTTCTTTCAATTCATACTGTAGAAAAGTTGGGTGTTTGTTTGTTTCTTCAAAGTATGTGTATTGAATCAAGAAATCATGACTAATCCTACTGTTAAAGTTGAAAATATGTTGGGAATGCTTACTATAAAGTTGAAAGATGATAATTTTGTGAAATTGGCATTTCAATTTAAGTCTGTGTTGAAAGGTCATAAACTGTTTGGGCACTTTGATTGCACTACTATTTGCCCATCGAAATTTGTAATTCACACTGAGAGAGGAGTTACTTCAGAACTTACTGCTGCATACATTGACTGGGAATCCACAAATATGGCATTGTTAAGTCTTTTACTAGCTACTTTGTTTTATGAGGCTATTGAATATGTTCTTGGATGTGTGACTGCTTGTGAGGCTTGGTCAAATCTTGTGGATCGATTTGCTTTAGTGTCTAAATCTAGAGTAAATCACTTAAAGACTGAACTACATATAATTCAAAAGGGAGAGGAATAGATTGATAAATATCTGCTAAGATTGAAGAATATAAGGAACAGTTAACTGCTGCTAGAGAATTAATCTCTGATAATGATGTGATAATTGTTGGTTTAGCTGGTTTACCAAAAGAATATGCAATAATTTGAACAGTGATATTAGCCAGATAATAATCAATTTCTATGAAAGAATTTAGAGCTTTGTTGCTTGGGGCTGAAAAAGAAATTAAAGGTGAATCAAGTGTTGTGTCTTAGAATCTTTCTGCCTTATATGTTCAAGGTTCTCAATCAACTCAAGGAGCTTCATCTGCTTCAAGGTTAAATCCTGCAGGGCATAGTCATTTACCTACAACAATTGGGGGTGTACTAACTCCTATCCATCCTCTATTGAGCCTTATATGCAGCAATATCCACCATCATTTGTCATACCACAGCAATATCACAACCTCATATGCCTCAACAATTCCCTGGTTCAGTTTATCCTCCAGTTCCTTATGGTTTTGGGTATATGGGTAATACTTCAAACTCTGGTTCAAGACCTCCATTTATGCAGAAGCCAAACTATAAGGGGAATAACAGTTACACGTCAAATGCTGGCTTTAAAGGAAAGGGTTATAATCCAGGTACTTCTTCTGGTTTTTCATCTTGCAATACAAGGTAGTATAGTTCAAATGTGAGGAATGGGAACACAGACAACATATTTACAGTGTCAAATCTGCAACAAGAGAGGCCACACTGCTGTTAATTGTTTTCACAGATATGCTAATGCACCAAATAATGAATTTCAAATTGAGTGTCAGATTTGTGGGAAAAGAGGTCACTCAGCTCTTGAGTGTTACCACAGAGGGAATTATGTGTTCCAAGATCAACAACCACATGCAACCTTAACAGTTATGGAAGCACAACAAACAGAACAACATATTCCTCAGGATGCATGGATTATTGATACCGGTGCATCATATCACTACCGATGTCAACACATTGAGTCAAGTTACACCATTCCAAGGTTCTGATACAATTATAGTTGGCAATAGGACAATTTTATCTATTGAGAATACTGGTGCAACTGCTATTAAAACTAATTCTCATAACCTTGTTTTTAACAATGTTTTACATGTTCCCAAAATTGCTCAAAGTTTGCTATATGTACAACAATTATGTGCTGACAATCATAGTTGGTTTATTTGTGATGAGAATGAGTTTTTTTCTTTTTTTTGTGCAGGACAAGAAGACAAGGGACATATTGTACAGAGGAAAGAGTAGAGCATGACAGTTGTTTCAAATCCCTGTTATCAAGCAGTCAAGAGGAATTCAGTCTGTGATTCAGAAGCTTTCTGATTTTCTTAGACAATTGGTAAAGTCAACTATGTGGCATTAACGCTTTGGTCATCCTACTAATGAAATAATGTCTATCATGTTAAGACAATCAAACATACCACTAGAATTAGATGAGAGTCATAGTATGTGTACCCATTGTATTAAAGGAAAGATGTGTAGACTTCCTTTTTTCTACTAGCAGTGATAGGTGCTCTTCACCATTTGAAAATGTGCACTCAGATGTATGGGGCCCTTCTCCAGTCAAGACAATAGAGGGGTATAAATACTATGAAACTATTGTTGATCAATATACAAAGTATGTTTGGATTTTTCCAATGTATAACAAATCAGATGTGTATGCAATTTTTGTGAAATTCTATAATTTTGTTCATACATAGTTTGGTGTTACTATTAAATGTATACAATCTGATGGTAGGGGAGAGTACACAAGTCATTATTTTAAAGCTTTTCTTACTGCAAAAAGGTGTTGAACAAATGGTTTCTTATCCATACACTCCTCAATAAAATGGAGTGGTTGAAAGAAAACATAGGCATATAGTGGAAACTGTCATTACCCTTCTTACTCAAGCTGGACTACTAATTGACTTTTGGTATTATGCCTATGCACATGATGTGTTTTTAATTAATAGAATGCCTTGCAAAGTATTGTCCATGATTTCACCTTACAAGAAACTCTATGGTAAGGATCCTGAGTTGAAGAATTTGAGAGTATTTGGATAAGCAGTCTATCCTTGGTTAAGACCATACTCTGCACACAAATTGCAACTTAGGTCTGAACAATGTGTATTTTTGGGTTACTCCATTGGATACAAAGGTGTAATCTATTACAGTGTTAAGAATCAGAAATGTATTATCTTGAGACATGTTCTCTTTGATGAGAATGTGTTTCCTTATGCAGTGTTAAAGTCTAAAGTTCAAGGAAATAGAGTCATTCCAAGTCAATCTCAGTATAGAACTATAGTGGTACCTATTCTAGTGCAACACAGATATTTTGATCATGGAGATACAGTTCATCAAGAATGTATTGTGGTGTCACTTTTTGGTAATGGGATTATACATGGTTCATCATCTTCTGCAATTCACAATGATGCACATACACCAGTTTCTTCCCCAAACATGAGCAGTTCTTCATTACAATATGGCACTGGAACACATGGATTTGAAACTCAGGCATCCACATACATTCTTTCTTCATCTCAACATACAATTCCTTTGCTTCTTGTCCTTGATCCTTCCCAACTTCAGGTAATTCTTCCTCTGTCCTCACAACATGCACAAACTCAATCTCAGTCACAAAGTAACATTATTCAAACTAGAATTAAGATTGGTGATATTATGAGGAGAGATTACACATCATTTCTAGCTGCATTGACTGAATTATCATCACTTCAGCTTATAGATGGTGATACTGAGGATACCAATAGTCATATACCTTATGGTTTTTCATTTTTGGCTGACATACATGAGGCAGAATAACCAAAGAATTTCAGAGCTGCATCAACTATCACTCAATGGCAAAAAGCTATGCAGATGCTATAAAGTCACAAGGTACATAGAAACTTGTCCCTCCTCCAAGTGATAGAGCTGTTATAGGAAGTAAATAGGTTTATAAAGTGAAAATGAATCATGATGGGACACTGTCAAGGTACAAGGCTCGATTGGTGGCACAAGGTTTTAGTCAAGAGCAAGGGTTGGATTATTTAGAAACTTTTAGCCTTGTGGTTAGACATTCAATTGTGAGAATTATTCTAGCATTAGCAACACAATTTCACTGGACCTTAAGACAATTAGATATTAAAAATATTTTTTTGCATGGTGAGCTTGAAGAAGAAGTATATATGACACAACCCCAAGGATTTGTGGACCAAAAGTGTCCAAGTCATGTATACAGATTAGTAAAATCCCTATATGGATTGAATCAAGCTCCAAGAGCTTGGAACTCCAAATTTACAAGTTTTCTGCCTGCACTTGGGTTTAAAACTTCAACGTCTGATACAAGTTTGTTTGTGAAGGTGGATGACAGTGATGTTATTTTGCTCCTCTTATATGTTGATGACATCATTTTAACTGGATCTAATGCTAATAAGATTCAATCTGTTATTGATAATCTTGCAGATGTGTTTGGTTTAAAAGATATGGGAAAATTGACATATTTCTTGGGACTTCAGATTCAGTATAATGCATATGGGTCTTTATTTGTGAATTAGTCAACGTACACTAAGAAGTTGTTGAAAAATGCTGGTATGGAGCAATGTAAACCAACCTCAACTCCAAACCTCATTCACAGTTGCTTACAACTTAGGGAACACCACCGTTTGATCCTACACACTATAGGAGCTTGGTTGGGGCCTTACAATACCTCACATTTACCAAGTCGGATATTGCACACTCAGTCAATGTAGTGTGTCAATATATGACCAATCCTTCTGAGTCTCATATGCATTTGGTGGAAAGAATTATGAGGTATCTTCAGGGTACATTAAACTATGGTTTGAGATATACTCAATCTTCTAATTTTCAGATCAATGCCTATTCAAATTCTGATTGGGCAGCAGACATCAACACCAGGCAATCCATTACTGGTTATGTAGTTTACTTGGGATCAAATCTGATATCGTGGCAGTTAAAGAAATAGGCAACAGTATCTCGAAGTTCCACAGAAGCCGAGTACAAAGCCTTGGCACATTGTGCTGCATATGTATTTTGGATTAGATCTCTGCTTAAAGAATGTACATTAGGTTTTTACACAACCCCCTACCTTGCATTGTGATAATCTCTCATCTTTGGCATTGTGTCCTAATCCAATGTCCCACTCAAAGATTAAACATTTGGACACGGATTATCACTTTGTTAGGGAAAAAGTTCAAAATGGGGATCTTCTTGTTCAATACATATCAACAAATGAACAGGTAGCAGATGTATTCACTAAGGGTGCGTTTGTTGCGCCGGACTGTCTCGGACTGGACTAGCTGCCGGGACTAAGCTGGACTGGCTTAGACTGGACTAAGCTGGACTAACTTAGTGAAGCGTTTGGTGCAGTCTCGGACTAAGAAGCAGGATAAGAAAAACAGTACTGTTCACCAGATTTGTGTTTGCTTAGAATAGGACTACAAATTTTTGCCATTGTGTAATAGAGTAATGCTACAAATCTCATGATATGGGTTAATTGGAGCATATTTTTACCATGTATATTATGAATCTTAAAAAAAATTGACAATTGTTTTGTTTCTATTACCTGCTAATAGAATTGGGTTTAATTTGCAAATGTAGCTTGATTTAAACTCTATCACCCAACAGAAGAAAAATAATAGTGGCCAATACATGCAACTTCAACAAATACAAGTACATAAGATCTCCATAATTTAGAAAATCCTAGTTAACATTAGTTAACATTAGCCAAAATAGATCTCCATAATTTACAAAATGGCTAGTTAACAAAAGCCAAAATACTAGTGCAAAGCTAAGTTATAAGTCATAACATAAGATTGTATGATTAATAAAATACATCCATGTTAACGTTAATAAAATACATCCATGTTAACATTAGCCAAAATCCTCATCCGCTTGCGTTGTCGCTTAAAAGCCTTTGGACGAACACTTTCTTGAGTTCCGGTTTGATTGCCCTGAACACTCCCACATTTTTTGGTTTATCCAAAATAAGAGACAATGCATCAATTTGATCCATAGGAGAGAGACCCATTGCTTCAAGTTCATTAGCTATGTCAGTATGATCTGCAGTACCTTGAACTAAAGCTTCAGTTACCATTTGCATCCTCTTCCCACTTTCAACATAAAATTCTTTCAGTCCACTGATAATTGCCTCGGTTCCATCACTTGAACTTCCCACAGCTCTTTTCCTCTTTCTTTGGCTATTTTCAGATGGGGTGCTTTGTTGGCTTTGTTGGTTCATTGAAGAAACAAAATTATCACCTCCAATATCACTTTCACCAACATGATCATGACTTTGTTCCTCCACCATTTGAGCAGGGGTTTCGGCTACATTACCCGTAGCCCGATCTTTTCCAAATATATATGCAAATCTATCAAACAGTGGAAAAGGTTTGCTTCTCCATCCATCGGCTTCTTTATTTCTCTAAGATTATATGAACATAGCAAAACTAAAATTTAGCATGCGTAACAAATATAGCAGCAAGAATTTAACTAATGCATAAATAAAATAGGATATGAACCTGCACATAAGTTTGCCATGCGTCATCACTGTCAACTTCAACGCACTTTTTGACATCATTCCATGCAAATCCACTTGTGTTTATCATGTCAACGACCATACTATATGTTTTTTTCCATTTCTTCAACTTGGACTCAATATGTGGATTTGCCTTTATATTTGAATGAGGACATAAAACATTGACAGCTTTTGCTATTTCAACCAAAGTACCTTGTTTGAAAGCACCGGTGTCACACCGTTGCTTCCGAGCAACAAAATCCTCAAGAACTCCTAGTAATACTTCTTCCTCAAATGCTTCCCATTTACGCCTTCTTCCTTTTGGCTCTTGAGTAGCATTCAAAAAATTTTCGTTATCCATACCTAAACAAAAAATATTTTAATGAAGGAAAATACCATACAAATAATCAATTTGCATAATATCCAATCAACTTGCATAATATCCAATTAATTTGCATACCATCCAATCATTGTGCTAATATCTAACAAATGCATGATAAAAAGGAATACTAAAATAAAATGTTATCATTAACACATATAGCTAGTTCGGTTGCTGGTTCCTAATTGCTCTCCACTCATTATACATTTCCTGAGCCATATCATTCCTCTTTGCAGTCCACTGGTCCGATGTTTGAACACTACCAACATATTCACCTTCTTCTGTATTTTGTCCATCTTCTATTATTGGCAAATTCTCCATTGGATCTACAGACATCTCTTGCCTAATAAGATTGTGTAGTAGGCAACAAGCGGTAATTATTCGACCTTGTGTCCTTATCGGATAGAAAGATGGACTCCTTAGTATCGACCACCTTCCTTTTAGCAAGCCAAAACAGCGTTCAATTACATTCCTTGCCTTAGAATGCTTCATGTTAAAATATTCTTCCTTATTAGAAGGTGTTCGTCCCTCCCATTCAGATAAATGATAAGGTATTCCTCTAGAGGGTGCAAGGAATCCTTCACCATTTGTATAACCACCATCTACAAGGTAATAACAACCTAATGAAAAAAAAAAACAGACCTTATTAGTGTTTTGTAGTTGACAAACAGAACTAAACCTAACTTACAAAGTTGAGACTAAGTAATAGTCTTACCCGCTGGTACCTTAAAACCATTAGGCCTACTAATTGCATCATGTAGCACTCTAGAGTCTGATGCGGAACCCTCCCACCCCGGAAACACATATATGAACTGCATATCTCCTGAACACACACCTAACACATTAGTTGCGACTCGACCCTTTCTTGTTCGGTATCTTGGTTTGTCAATTTCAGGTACATGCACATCAATGTGTGTTCCATCCAATGCTCCCAAGCAATTCTTAAAAATAAAAAATAAAAAAGTTTTTGTTAATTTATACAAAGGGAATGAAGAGTTAAAGCTTAGGGAAAATGAAAAAAAATTCTCATCATACCTTAAAACATCGCCACCTAGGATCTGTAGAATCAATAGGCACAGGCTGGGGGACTTTTAGTAGGATACCTTGTAATCGCAAAATTCCTTGCAATACGCTATTGAAATACCTACTTATAGTCTCTCCCGACCTATAAAATCTACCGCCAACACTACGATTCTTAGTATGATGTGCTAATATTTGTAAAGTCATACACACCTGTTCCTCTACAGACACCAAACCATCAGTTTTTACCCTCCCATCTTGACGAAGTAAGTCGCATAATATGCCAAAAGTCCTTCTATCCATTCTCAATTCGTTGACACTACAGACACCAAACCATCAGTTTTTACCCTCCCATCTTGACGAAGTAAGTCGCATAATATGCCAAAAGTCCTTCTATCCATTCTCAATTCGTTGACACATTCAGTATCAGTATTCCCTATTATACCATTAAGATAACACAAACTAATCTTTCGTCTAATAAGTGAACGGTTAGTCAACGTGGGTCGTTCAACATGTCTCTGTTTGCCACGTAGCATCATCACCACAAGAATCGTACAAATACAAATTGTCTCCAAATAAGACATCTCTAACAATAAGATCAATAAAAGCTTCCTTCGATCCATATCTATCCAAACAAAAACAAAAAACAAAAAACAAATTAAGGACATTATATATGTAATATTTACTGTTATTAAGGGTGATGGAAATGAAGTGATTATGATACGAAATGAACTAGATCAAAGTAACTAGCGAAGTCACAATACGAGGCATCAAATATACGGGTGGTGTTGGAAAAAAAAAAAGTTATCATTAACCCGAGGCAACAAATATACAGGTGGCGTTGAAAAAAAAAAGTTATCATTAACCCGAGGCATCATATTCAAAATGTTCTACTCTTATACATCTATAAACATGTGTCTAAGAACACTAGTATGAGGATTGCTATCATTGCTAGGCATTGCATGTGAAGAGGGAAATTAAAGGACACCTGTAATGCAGTAGCCTTAGCCTTAGCCTTCCGTTTATGCTCTTCTTCTCTGCAACCAACAACCACAAAAAATTGCAATTCAGGATCAACCCCACACAATACAAAACATTCACATTGTAATATCATGGTTATAAACCAAGTACACACACACTCATGGCCAAATGTGCAAAATACACATACATACTCAAACTCACACTCACACTAACAAACACACACACGGACATACACACTCTCACACACTGACATAGACTCACACACACCCTGCATACATACATACACACACACACACACACACTGCACACACACTGCTTACATACTGCATACACTGCATACATTGCATACACTGCATACATACTGCATACATACTGCATACACACTGCACACACACACACTGCATACATACTGCATACATAATGCGCACACACACACTGCATACATACTGCATACATAATGTACACACACTGCACACAAACACTGCATACACTGCACACACACACTGCATACACTGCATACACACACTGCGTTTTTATACTCACACACACTCACACACAATGCACACACACTGCTTACATACTGCATACACTGCATACACTGCATACACTGCATACATACTGCATACATACTGCATACACACTGCACACACACACACTGCATACATACTGCATACATACTGCACACACACACACTGCATACACACTGCATACATACTGCATACATACTGCACACACACACTGCATACACACTGCATACATACTGCATACATACTGCACACACACACACTGCATACACACTGCATACATACTGCATACATACTGCATACACACTGCACACACACACACTGCATACATACTGCATACATACTGCACACACACACACTGCATACATACTGCATACATACTGCACACACACACACTGCATACACACTGCACACACACACACTGCATACATACTGCATACATACTGCATACACACTGCACACACACACACTGCATACATACTGCATACATACATACTGCATACATACTGCATACACACTGCACACACACACACTGCACACACACACTGCATACACTGCATACACACACTGCGTTTTTATACTCACACACACTCACACACACTGCACACACACTGCTTACATACTGCATACACTGCATACATACTGCATACATACTGCATACACACTGCACACACACACACTGCATACACACTGCATACATACTGCATACATACTGCACACACACACACACTGCATACACACTGCACACACACACACTGCATACATACTGCATACACACTGCACACACACACACTGCACACACACATTGCATACACTGCATACACTGCATACATACTGCATACATACTGCATACACACTGCACACACACACACTGCATACACACTGCATACATACTGCACACACACACTGCATACACACTGCACACACACACACTGCATACATACTGCATACACACTGCACACACACACACACTGCATACATACTGCATACATACTGCATACATACATACTGCATACATACTGCATACACACTGCACACACACACACTGCACACACACACTGCATACACTGCATACACACACTGCGTTTTTATACTCACACACACAAACACAGTCACACACACACACACGGGGACAGAGTGCAACACACTTTTACCCTCACACACACACTCCGTTTTTACACTCACACTCACACTCACACACTAACACAGCCACACACACACACACACGGGGACAGAGTGCAACACACTCTTACCCTCACACACACACTCCGTTTTTACACTCACACTCACACTCACACTCACACACTAACACAGTCACACACACACACACGGGGACAGAGTGCAACACACTATTACCCCCACACACACACTCCGTTTTTACACTCACACTCACACTCACACTCACACACTAACACAGTCACACACACACACACGGGGACAGAGTGCAACACACTCTTACCCTCACACACACACTCCGTTTTTACACTCACACTCACACTTACACTCACACTCACACACTAACACAGTCACACACACACACACGGGGACAGAGTGCAACACACTCTTACCCTCACACACACACTCCGTTTTTACACTCACACTCACACTCACACTTACATTCACACTCACACACAAACACAGTCACACACACACACACGGGGACAGAGTGCAACACACTCTTACCCTCACACACACACTCTGTTTTTATACTCACACACACACACACATACACACACACACAAACACAGTCACACACACACACACACACGGACAGAGTGCAACACACTCATACACTCAAACTCACACAGGTTACACACTCACACAGGTTACACACTCACACCCACACAGGTTACACACACACAAACACACTCACACACACACACACACTCACGTACACACACAAACACAGATTACACACATACACGGACAGATTACATACACACACTCACACACACATTTTACACACACAACTCACACACATATTTTACACACACAGGTTACACACATACACACATTTTACACACACACAAACACACAGACAAATTACACACAGTACACACAAACACACACACAGAGACCACACACCTGAGACTAATCTCAATTTCATCTTATGAAAACCCCAAATTCTAATCTCAATTTCACCTAAATATCAAAACCCTAATTTGTTCAATTGCAAATCCACTTGTATATTATGAATTTCTCAAACCCAAAACAACAAAATCAAATAAACCTCAGTTAATATCACAAACAAATCCACACAAATCGACGAAAAAATCGAAGATTCGAAGCTTACCAACTTGAGGCAGATGACAGCGACCAGATGCTGTAAGCACGACGATGAGCGTGAGGACGATGTGGGAGCACGGCGAGGACGACGACGAGGGCAGACGTAGAGATGAGGACGATGTGGGATGTGGGATGTGGGAAGACGCAGAAAATCGGTCGCTCGTTTCTCTGGCTTACGAGTCCGCCCGATTTTGGGATCCCTCGTGAAGAACGGCTAAGCCCCCCCTTAGTCCTAGCGAATCCCACCTAAGCTCATTAAAGCTAATCCCGGTGCCCACCAAACACCGGACTATAGTCTACTCCAGTCCTGTCCCAGCTAATCCTGTCAAACAAACGTGGCCTAAAGGTTTACATAGTCCAGTGTTCATTCATCATTGTAATAATCTTCATATTGGAG
Source organism: Malus fusca (assembly GCA_035220775.1). Taxonomy (NCBI): domain Eukaryota; kingdom Viridiplantae; phylum Streptophyta; class Magnoliopsida; order Rosales; family Rosaceae; genus Malus; species Malus fusca. The sequence goes on from CM069069.1 coordinate 9,541,632, forward strand.
TATTTGGTGTTGATCAACAAATTTCACAAAAGATAGCCAGCTCAAGTGCAGCAGTCACAAAACATAGCAGCTGCAACAACTCATCATTGCAGTAATAGCTCATTAGTCTACCAACTCAAACTGATACATCATTGCAAACACAACATAAGAGATCCCAGTTCTATTTGAGGGGGGAGTATTAACCAAATAGATTTGGATTAGTTAAAACAGTTAGAGTTAGTTGTAAGGGTAAAATAGTAAATATGTTCAACATAGTCTCTATATAAACATTGTTTTAGAGACTTAGAGAATTATGATGTAATCATTCTTTTTACTCAATCAATATAACAGAAAGTCTCTCTCTCTCTCTTCCTTCTCTCTCTTATATTTCTTCAGTTTCTTCATCCCTAAGATTCTATTGATTTCATAGTGTTAATAAAGAGAAGCATATCCATGTGTGTTGGCCGGTAGGTAAGTAACAACGAGAGGATGGCCGAGCAGGAGAGTGTCAACCATGGAACAGTGATGGAATGAGGCCTCCATCGAATCTTTCTCCACCTTGAATGGCACAACATGGTACTTAAGGAGTGTCAATGGGGGCGGCTGTGAGTACTTGGAGTTGAAGAAAGCTTTGTCTTGTGGGCAAAAGATGGTAAGAGTGGTGTTAGGGTTTATAGCCTCAATAAGGATGTCTTGGGTAAGTGACATGGTATGATACCCTTTGTCGGAGAGTACGGCTGATACCAAACCACCGTTGATTATATGGTTCGCGTTCGTTAGTTTCTTCGTAGGGTTGGACAGCCTCAGCTTCATGGTGTTGGTAATAAAGAGAGGTGAAGTGAGAAGAAGAACAGGAAGAATACGGAGTGCAATAAACTTGGGATCCATAGGACAAGAGAGAGCTATATAATTGCATACAACAGGAGATCAAGAGAGAGTTTGGTGAAACAAAACATGAGGTAGAAACACATTATAGTACGGAGCCAATTTCTTAATCCTACCTCAGTTCTAATTGATTTCCAAATCGTAAAGGGATTCCATTTTCTTGGGTTTTTTTTGGGCCAAAATAATTGTCCACTTGACTAAAACAACTTGAATAATTACTTGGAATTAGGCCTGACAATTCCTGACACGACCCGATAACCTGACACGAAATTAACAGGTGTTCGTGTCGACACGATAACGAAACAGGTCGTTATCGAGTAACCCGATAAGTACCTGTTAAGATAACGGGTTGGTTCGGGTATACACAGGTAACACGATACACGATAAGTAGAATATTAATTTTATAATTTTATAATCCTAAAAAAATACTATAATAATTATATATATTAATTTAACAATTTTATACCCCTAAAAACTATAATAATTATATATATATATATATATATTAAATTAACTATAATAATTATAATAATTATATATACTATAATAATTATACCCCCAAATTATTAACTATAATAGTTATATTTATATATATATATATATATTAAATTTTAAATTAAATTTTATACCCCTAAAAACTATAATAATTATACATACAAAATAAATAGATTTAAATCTACTTAATAAATAAATAAATAAATATATATATACACACACACACCATTAAACTTCATGGGATACGAATTATACGAAACTAATTTCAACGATCCAACCGTCAAACTTGTTTGTATATGCTTCGAGATCGCATCCGCAAAAAATTACAAAAAACAAACATTCACATATCAAGTAACGGAACAAAACTTTTCGATGGTTATAAACGAAAAATCACGATTTAACGATTATTTTAACTCCGATTTTGATAATTTTTTACAGCTACACTCCTTGACCCTATATGAATACAATGAATGAATTCGATCTTCAATTTAAAATATTTACACTAGTGGATACCACAAAATCTTATGTTATACTTAATGAAAATATTAATAAACTCTCAAGTGTTAGTGAATATATTGTTTTGATGAGATACGCATTTTGCGAAACTAGTTTCAACGATCCAACCGTCAAAATTGTTTGTATATGCTTCGAGATCGCATATGCCAAAAATTGAAAAAAACAAACATTCAGAGATCAAGTAACGGGACAAAACTTTTCGACGATTATAAACGAAAAATCACGATTTACCGGTTATTTTAACTCTGATTTTGATGATTTTTTACAGCTACACTCCTTGATCCTATATAAATACAATGAATGAATTCGATCTTCAATTTAAAATATTTACACTAGTGGATACCACAAAATCTTATGTTATACTTGATGAAAGTATGAATAAAATCTTTAAGTGTTAGTGAATCTATTGGTTTGATGGGATACGCATTCTACGAAACTAGTTTCAACGATCCAACCGTTAAACATGTTTGTATATACTTCGAGATTGCATATGCCAAAAATTGCAAAAAACAAACATTCAGAGATCAAGTAACGAGACGAAACTTTTCGACGGTTATAAACGAAAAATCACGATTTAACGGTTATTTTAACTCCGATTTTGATGATTTTTTACAGCTACACTCATTGACCCTATATGAATACAATGAATGAATTCGATCTTCAATTTAAAATATTTACACTAGTGGATACCACAAAATCTTATGTTATACTTAATGAAAGTAAGAATAAACTCTTAAGTGTTAGTGAATCTATTGTTTTGATGAGATACGCATTCTACGAAACTAGTTTCAACGATCTAACCGTCATACTTGTTTGTATTTGCTTCGAGATCGCATACGCCAAAAATTGCAAAAAATAAACATTTAAAGATTAAGTAACGAGATAAAACTTTTCGACGGTTATAAATGAAAAATCACAATTTAACGGTTATTTTAACTCCGATTTTGATGATTTTTTACAACTACACTCCTTGTCCCTATATGAATACAATGAATGAATTTGATCTTCAATTTAAAATATTTACACTAGTGGATACTACAAAATCTTATGTTATACTTAATGAAAGTACGAATAAACACTCTAGTGGGTCACTTTCATTAAGCTTTGAGTTCCATTGGCAATGTTTAAACTTTTGAGAAAGACTTCACAACCTTGAAAACAAAAACGCTTTCATTTTGCATATCCTTGCACATTTAATATTTGTAATAGATTAGTAGTGTATAGATGTATTTTTTATAAGGATCTTATTTTCGAGTGTATATGTAGTACTTAAACGACAAATGTGTTTTAATGTTTTGAAGTAATATTTATGTGACAATGTGTGGTATGTGCAAATTTAAGAAGAAAAAAAATATTTTTCTTAACGGGTCATAACGGGTCGGGTTACTTTACCTGTTGGGTAAAGTGGCCCGACCTGTTAAGGACCCGTTAAGATAACAGGCGTGACATGACACGACCCGTTAAGATAACAGGTGTTACACGAAAACGACACGAACACGATTGACACGACCCGTTTGCCAGGCCTACTTGGAATCCATGTAATTAATGGCTATTCTCCAAAAATAAATGTAATAACTATTGGTTAACCATACGGAATGGAAAAACTTATGACATATACTGTTTCCGCACTTATGGTTTGATATTTATCATATCTTGTTGCCATTGTTATTTAGGGTGTTTTTTTAATTGCAGAAAAAAATGATCACTTAGTACAACGGTATAGTGGTATTTCTCTTCATTTGAAAGTGAGAGGTCTTAGGTTCGATTTTCGCCGAAGGCAAATTTGAACCACATTATTGGTAGCCTATTGTGGACAATCTCAGGGACCAAAATAATAGATGATGGACAATCTCAGGGACCATTTCGATTTATTTTCAATCTCATGAACCAAAGTGATGTGTTATGCAAATCTCATGGACTATTTTGGCTAAAAAGCCTAATAAAAATAGATCCTAGCAGAGAAACAACAAGCAGAGGGTCTAAATCCGGCTGGTAGGGGTGGGAATATGAACCAGCAAACCGGTGAACTAAACGGGGCCAAACAAAATAAAAAACCGAAAAATCAATTCTTGCCTAGTTCAGTTCGGTTTAGGTTTTGCCACTTAAAAACCGAATTGAATAGGCCACTTAGTACTACGGTTTAGTGGAAATTTTATTCACTTATAAGTTAGAAGTCTTAGGTTCGATTCTCGTCAAAGACGAATTTGAACCACATTATTGCTAGCCCATTGTGAGGCTTAATCTATTCCTCCACCCCCATTAGTATAAGGGATTGATATCGAACTCACTAATCATGAGATTCAAACTAAGATTTCTCATGAAATACGAACCTAAGACCTCTCACGTATAAATAAAAAGAAAAACAATTAGACCATAATACTACTGATTTTGGAGTGGCATGAACGTCATAAATTGCGTTTGATTTTTAGTGATGAGCGTAATACGTTTCATTAGGACCGAAAGGAATGTTAATTTATTCAAAAGGCTATCATAAAAAACTCCAAGCCAAACAAATATAAAGATGAAAACAAACTGGTATATCCTTTACTTTCACTTTCGTTTGGTTAAAACTGTTGAATCATATTGGATTTTACAATATACAAACACATCGAAAACCAACGAAGGCCGGGAGAACGAAGCCTTCTCTTCTACACACCAACCCTCAACTCTTACTAGATTCTTAGGTTGAATGAATCCAGATTACAGACGCTTCACACAACGATACCACTCTTGTTAACAAACTGTCGTTTCATCCTCTCAACGCGAAGGAGAACCCCATCTCCCTAGTTGACCTTCTCATATAGAATCTCAAACATATGAGATACATTACCATCCTTCCATTACCAAAAGCATCCTTCAAACACGATGCTGGTCAGTGAAAAACACAACAGAAGGAGAATACAGGCCGCAGTTGAGAAAATTATCCCAACATATTATCCGGATTGAAGCGTAGTGACTCCCTCCATATAAGCTCCTTTATATCTTCTTCATCCAGCGATGCCTGCTCAAAGTCAAAGACGAATGGAGATGGGCAAATAGGTTCCTCATTGATCTCGTGAAGACTTGATAAAAACGGATGATTCAGTGCTTCCTCCACTTTTCATGCATAGTAAATGAAAAAGACAGATGTTTAGTACCTTGAAAATGAATGAGAAAATTCCAGATTGAGTGTTATTAAATGCTAAGAGTAAGAGACTTACCAGTAATACGTTTGCTTGGATCAAAAACGAGCATTCTTTCTGCAAGATCAATTGCCAGTGGCGAGACATTTGGGAATTTCTCGGCAAAGGGTTGCTTCGGGACATGTGGGAGCTGCTTAACATACTTCCTAGCATTATCACTTCTTAAAAAGCCAAGATCTGATTCATCTGGTGAACCTAGGAGCTGTATTTGAACAATCAAGAAATTGAAACATCAAAATCATAAAGTTAACAGCATAAACTTCCAAATTTTGTAACTAGTTTTGACATCCCTTCTAAAGAATATCGACAATAAACAATACTCTGCTTCCACTAAATCACATCTATCAAGTTCAAGAGTTGCTATAGAATACGATGGAAAATGCATTTACCTCATTTATAAGACTCAACTGCTGAACATAGTCTTTACCGGGAAACAGTGGTTCCCTCCTAAGAATCTCCATGACGATGCACCCTACTGACCAAATATCAATTGCTCCAGTGTATTCTGAACAGTTGAGTAGTAACTCAGGGGCTCGATACCAACGAGTTACAACATATTCTGTCATGAAATCTGTCTCTGATGTAGTTCTTGCAAGCCCAAAGTCACAAATCTTAAGGTCACAATTTGCACTGAGAAGCAGGTTGCTTGGTTTCAGATCGCGGTGCAAAACATTTGCAGAGTGTATGTACTTCAATCCTCGCAGTAATTGATACAGGAAATACTGCCAGAAACATTATATTTTGCTTAAAACTTAAATGATCTAAACTTTTATTTCAACAGAACTTACAAGGTAATTCATACTATATATGTTGCGAATACAACATGACCAATACATAGTCTACATATCATCCCAAGAGGGAGACGGAGAGATAACCAAACACGAGCAAGAAATTTCATAATTGCAGCAAAACTAGTAGTAATCAAATATTCATTCTGCCTACCCCTATGTCTAATGTTTATGTCTGGATTTCCTTCAAAACAATGTCGACAATATAAAAACAAGCAACTTACTTGACAGTGATCATCTATCAAAGCCTGGCCGGAGTTTATTATCTGATTCAAGTCAGTGTCCATCAACTCATACACAATGTAAACATCATTGAACTTTTCCCTATCTGCCGGCCTTATGATGTCCTTAATTTTGATAACCTGCAAAACAACAATGCAATTATTTCTAATTCACAGTTAAACAATCTAACAGGCAAGTTCAACTATTCTTGACAACAAAACCTTCTTCAATAAAAATTTCAATTTTTGGTTATCATTTAGCTAAATTTGGACATGTGATATGTGACTGAATGCAAAAGGCTTTACATTGTCATGATCCATATGGCAAAGGAGTTCTATCTCTCGAAGCGTCCTCTTCGCATCAATCCTATTGTCAAATGCATTCCCAATCTTCTTGATTGCAACTTCTTCCCTTATCTCAGAGTTTGTTGCACAGCTGCCAAATGGAAAACATTAACCTCTCATTGAGTAAAAACACTTACTCCCCATGAAGCCTCTCAAAATTGATCAAAACATGCGGTGACAGTATAGGAATCCAAACTCTATCCTTTTGGGGCCCAAGAAAAGCAAAATCCCACAAAGCTAAAGCCTTCCCGTTTCAATTTTGAAACCAAACATTTCAATTTCATGCTCAAAAATCCAACCCTGCTTTTCCCAGAATCCAAACAGATACCACTTCTAGACCAAAACCAATGTAAAAAATGAACGCAAAAAAGTTGAGAGAGAGAGAGAGAGGGAGGGAGATACCAAACGATGCCATAAGCACCGCGACCGACTGGGTGAATAGGAGGAGCATACTTGGCGGAGACTTCAAAGAGATTACCCAGAATGTTGTACTGTATATACTTGCCTCCATACAGAGGAATCCCTTCTTTTTGCGCACCCTCCATCTCTTTCTTCCTTCCTTTTAATCCTCTGACAGAAAGAAAATGAAGAAAGCCCTGCGGAGTTCTCAAGCTGACAAACGCAGAAGAGAGAGAAAGAAAGAGAGAGATGGAAATGGAAAGGGTGGAGTGACCGCCTGAAAATGGAGAGAGAAAGCTATGGAGGGGCCATTTGGTACCACAACCTGTGCCTGACCGCCACCGCACTCTTTCGCTTTTTGTGTTTTTAGCTTCTTTTGATTTTCTTTCAACTTTTCATCGTTTCTTTCAACTTTTCATCGTTCAAATTTGAATGGGTAAAGTCATCTAGTACTACGATTTAGTGGTGTTTTTCTTTATCTGCAAGTGAGAGATCTTAGGTTCGAATTTTGTGAATAACGAATTCGATACTAAATTAGGTTGGTCTGGTGGTATTCTTCTTCATCTGAAAGTGAGAGATCTTAGGTTCAAATTTCATAAATGACGAATTCGATACCAAATTAGGTTGCTCATTATGTGGTTTAGTTGATGCCTCCTTCTTAATGTAAACATATCGAGATATTAAAAAAAATTATTTGTGGAAAAAGCAAAGTCAAGAATTCACAAGTCAAGTTTTGGTTTGTTCTTTTCTTGGGTCAAGAATTCAGTTTTCTTGCGGTGGAACTTGAAAGATTAGTCTTTGAGTTTGAGGGCCCAAACTCTTAGTAGGCCTATAAACACTGGAGCTTGGGTGGAGCTGGCTTTTGGGTTGGGTTGGACTGGAAATTACAAAGGAGTGGGCCTTCCAATTTTCAATAACAGAATGTATTCTTCTTTCTTGTTTTTTTTTTCTTCTCCTTTTTGAGTGCACGACGAGATTTGAGTTTTAAAGGATAAAGTAAGACAAGATTTGAGTTTCAAAGGATAAAGTGAGACGAGATTCGAGTTTCAAAGGATAATTTTGGAAGGTTAATTTTTTCCTATGGGTTTGGGACGGATTGGGATGGGTCTAGGTGGCTAGCAGCTGAGGGTTTGGTGAATGAGAGCCATGCCACCTTTGCACAGAGAGAGAGGGGGAGGGAGTAGTAGGTCGTGTTTTATTGTCTTCACTGCACCTTTAATTTTTGATTGCCCAATTGGTCGTTTCATCAATTAATTGTGTGCAAACATTTCTGTGTTATTTTTTATTTCTTCCAATTAAATGGTGAGATCAAATTAAGCTAAGAACTTTGGGTTTTGTTCATCAGCTGTTGTAAATCACTTGGCAGATAAATGTTGTGTAATTAAATTATTCATATCATCAATTAATTTTGAGCAAACATTTCTGGGTAGTTGTTAATTTCCTTCAATATTTGATAAGAATTAAATTAAAGTTGAGAACTTTGTGTTTTGTTCATCACCTGCAGTAGATTTTACTTGACAAAGAAAAAGTACATGTTTTGTTTTCTTTCAGATCGCATTCTAATGGGTCTCTTTGAAAAGACAGTTCCTAAGACCAGTTGTGAGGTTTGTTCTTATATGGTATCGTTTGGTACGTGGGACGGGACGGGACGGAATGGGACGAGCCGTTCCGTCCCACGTTTGGTATGCCTAAAAACTGTGGAACGGGTTGTCCCATGAGACGAAATTTGGCTGATTTTTCGTTCCACCTCTTCCCCATGGAACTGTTGGAAATATGCCCTGAAAGCCAATCTTTGGAAGAAACCTTTGAGGACAAATGAATAGATGTATAGATGATTCTTATACATCAAATGGCAAAAACACGAATTAGGATTATCTCAATAAACGATATATGTCTTAAATAGTGTATCCATGGACAATGGATGGATTGAAGAAGTAATCTAATGATGTTAGACTACAGAGACCTTCTTCAGATAACCAAATGTCCAAAAGGTTCCTGGTCATTGGATTGTCAGAGGGAAACTGACAATCCGTAGATCGGTACATACTATGTCTGCTTCAAATGGAAGGATGGAAAGTCTCATCCCATTCGTGTTGTGACACTAAGACAAGTATGTAGGTGCTCATTAGGGGAATGAGTTCACTGAACACAATCGAACGAGAGTACTTGCATGGAGGTCTACTCACATGTCAAGCAAGTAACTCTAAAGGTTGGAATAATGTAAGTAGTCCTTAGACCTGAGGCATCGTCGTTGTCTTGTGGTTAAGTACTTAATCTTTGATTATGTCAAACGTCAATCTTTCAGAATGTCAACGGCATAGTTGGGGTTAAGCCACTTAGTCATGAAGGCAAGTGTATGCGCAACAAGGAATCTCTAATCCTCGGTAAGAGAGGAAGAATACTCTAAGATATGATTCGGAAATCTTCGGCCGAAGTATCGAGCGTATTGAAAGGAATGCGTTCCTATACGACTCAAAAGAATCATATAAGAAGGAATAATCACATTAGGGGTTTGACATAATATATCCATACCCTAGTAATATGATTGAGAGTATTGTATTAGAGAAGGATCGAATTACATTTGTAATTCCAACTGAATAGGTTCTCCGAATAAACTTCTACATTAGCTTGGGTAGCTATGACATATGGTTAGATGTCACTCATAGTTTGTGAGTTCTTCTAAGATAAATAAACATAGTCATCAAAGAAGAATGGTGAATTAAAATGAAGTTTTGATTCACTAGTGATTGAAATTAAATTGAATTAATGACCAATCACCTCACTGCCTTGCTAATTAGAACCTAAAAGATTGTTCACCAAAACACTATTGTAGTGGGTAATTAATGGATGATGGAATTAATTAATTGGATTAATTAAGTGTTTTGATTAATTTAGAAAGTCTAAAGAAATCATAAAAGCGATAAAAGATCGTTTTGGGCTTAAAGAAATGTTCGGGTTTAATTGGGCCCATTGGGCCTAAACCCATTGGGCTTTTATTCAAGCATTGGATGACTTGAAATAAATGAAAGCCCAAAGCCCAAATTAACACAATAGGGCCGGCCATACTAAAGGGTTTGGGAGAGTTGTTTGGTCAATTTGTTGACTAGGGTTTTGATAATATATAAGGAACTTTATAGAGTTTAATTCTTTTAAAAAATTGTTTTGTGAGTTTTAGAAACACAAAATCAAAACAACCATCTCTCTCTCTCTCTCAATTAGGCTTGCCACCTTGAGGGTGAATTGGCTAACAACTTTCCATCATTTTGGTCATTCCTTCATCCTTCTCATTATACTAGTGGGTGAGGATCTTTAGAGGTCTTCTACTTTGGGGACTTGAAGAGAACCTAGGAGCACTCATTCTATCAAAGTGGAGGAGGCAAGGAGGGAAGCTAGGCTCAAGGAATTCAAGGAACAAAGAGCTTGGAGGTGGTCCATCCTTGGTCTAAAATCAAGAACAAAAGGTATAGATCTATTCCTTGACTTTGTTCTTAAGCAAAATAGTTTTGATGCATTATATTTAAACCTATGAACCTTGAAGGGGATTTACATGACTATAACTTTGATAACTTGTTATAAATGCTTCCGTTGCGTATGTATATAAATCTAGAATTGTATATGCATGCTAGTCATTTAGAAATCCCAAATCTAGAAAACTCATAATTTTCCCTTCAAGTGGTATCATGAGCCAAAGGTTTATGTATAATGTGTCCTTTTGGATTTTATGCATATGGGTATTAATGTTATGCATGACATAATTATTGTTTCATTCAAAATATGTTTATCTTTTGTTTTTCAATAGTTGAAGAATGTTAGTCAATAGTTGAAAAAGATATGTATGCAAAAGTTGTTTTGTATGCATGAATGAAATTTGAGTTTTGAACTAAATTTTGACATATTACTTCTTCATTTAAAGTATGTTTATCTTTTGTTTTTCAATGGTTGAAAAATATAAATCAAGAGTTGAAAAGATGTGCATGTAAAAATTGTTTTGTATGCATGAATGAAGAACAAGTCATGAACAAAGTTTTGAGTTTTTTGTTCTTTTAGGTTGGCACGATTTTGGGAAAAATTTTGAGCATGTGTTTATGTTTTATTGTAAGACACTCACACATCATTTAAAGCTAGAAAGAAGAAATCTTGTCACTTAAGTTTTTGGGTTTGAAAAATCACCAAGAATACACAAATCTTGAAAAATATGTTCATGGTTTTGTTCTTGGTGTTCATAGTTTGGTTTTTGGATGAAAATGATTTTATTTGTTTTTCATGCATAGTTTTATGATTGTGGATGATGATCTTACCATCCATAACCATATTAAAATTAATTGAACCCTACTAGATTAGGTGAATATCCATCACTTTTTCTAAAGAATTAAAAGCTAAAATAAGTGACAAACATAATGATGTTTCTTTTTATTTTGTAATGAATTAATGCAAAATTAGTGGATTTCATTCCCCCCCCCCCATTAACAAGGCAGGCCTACATAGTGGTTTTACCACTTATGGGGCCATTTTATATTTTGAGAAAGTTAGTTTTACTTTTGAGTATTTATGGTTTGACCCCTAACTTTTTCATAATTGCATAAAGGCCCCTACTAACTAGAAAGTTAAAATATTTGATTTTAATTTGTTAGTTGTTTAAACTCATAATACTATTATGCCCATATGCACTAAATCTAAATGTTTATGTTGCATTCCATATGATTATTTAATGTGATTAGATAGTTGGAAAAATGGGTGACTATGGACTTATGCCTTAAACGATAATTGAGCTATGAGATAAGGCGCTAAAATCAAATTGTTTGAACCTTGGGAATGTGTTTTAATTACTGTTTAATTGGACCTTGTCACGTTTGAAATTAATCTATCTCTCCCCTTTTTGAATATGTAATTTATAGGAATTTGTACAAATCGGTTTGTAATTCTTATTACTTCTTAATCTCTATTCATTAGTTGATTCCCTCTAGTGCTAGACTAGAGTTTCTTTAACTATTGGCAAGAAGACATAACTAAAAGAGGGTTTTGACATGAGATTAAAGATTAAATGGGTCCAACGCCCTAATTAGCAATGAATGATTGTCTTTCATTTCTAATGGCTAAATGAAAATGTTTTAATTGGATTGAAAAGCACGTAATTAAAATTGACACAACCTCCCCGAGTTTATATTCAACAATGATGGCTCGTTGTTGCAATAACCTAATAAGTCCATGGTCATCCAAGAGCCTAAGATAACTATAAAGTCCAATTTCAAAGGAATGCAAAAACCATAGTAGTAGTAGTTACTTCCAATATTTGAAAAATTCGTTTTTGATATTGATTTGTTTTTCTTAAAACAAATAGTGGGAGTATCATACGCTACTAAAATATAATGAATATAATTAGTAGTAATATATATCTCCAATATTTTGAAAAATGTTTTGATATTGATTTGTTTTGTGAAAACGAATAGTGGGGATATCATATGCTACTAATTTCATTAACTTTGGACTAGTAGTTATAATAGGACTATTTATTTGAATATGATTAAATAAATAATATTGATGAGACCTTAAAATCCCTCAACCAACAAACAATATTAAGTTGAAAGCGTAAGAGTGCTTAGAACACTTTTTCGTGGCCTTCCACCATGGTGGGATCCAATCGTTTATGACTTGTACACCGGCTTCACCCTATCATGGGGGAGTACAAAGTGCATGCTTATACTCAGGAGGAATCCATAAACATATGATGAGGTTAGTGTAGGCAACGAGGATAGCCAATATCATATCATTGTGAGGCTATTCTTGAACCCCTTCACGAACTAAGCATGGTGGGAATGACTTAACTAAGTGCAATGGCGCCAATATCATATCATTGTGAGGCATCATTCTCTAGAGGCCAAATTGATGGGTACTTGCATTAGTTGCAAATGAGTAAGTGTACTCTCTCATTATTATTAATGCTAGCCAATATCATATCATTGTGAGGTAGGCTTGGTAATAGTGAGCCTCCCATAACCCGCTAGGAGCTTTCTTTGAAATCTCCCGGATTCCATCTTGAGGGATATGGAATTTGCCAAAAATGGTGGGTGGTGTCATTCGGTTTAAAGACCCGAATCGTTTGACTTAATCAACAATCAATCTAATTATTTTAGTGTTTATGTATTTAGATATGGTTGGAAGCGCACTCGCGAAAATACTCGACAAACATTGCCTTGAGGGGCACAATTTCCCATCATGGTATCGTAATGTCAAGATTCTCCTAACATTGGAGAAGATTGTTTACGTGCTAGACAAGGCTCCACCTCACATACCTCTTGGCCCTGAGGCTACAGAGGATGAGCGTGCTAAGTTTGACAAGCACGTTGAGGATGACACACAAGCCAAGTGCTATCTGTTGGCTTCCATGAATGAGAAGCTACAGAGACAGCACGAGGACATGGACAGTGCATTTTCCATAATACTCCATCTTACGGAGTTATATGGCGAAGGGACGCGCAACCGTCGCTTTAGCACTGTTTGTGAACTTGTGAAGACCAAGATGGTCAAAGGGGCTCCAGTACATCAACATGTACTGAAGATGATAGGATTCATTGAACAATTGGAGAACCTTGGTACTCCACTTGACGGGGAATTGGCCCAGGACTTCATATTGGCTTCTCTTTCTGATTCATTTGCGCAGTTCGTAATGAACTACAATATGAATAAAATGGATAGTACTCTCTCTGAGTTGCTAAATATGTTAGTAACTGCCGAGAAGACTATGAAGAAAGAGAACATTATAGGGACTGCTGCAGTAGCCTATAACAAGCCATCCTCTTCCAAAGCCAAGCTGAAAGGCAAAGGCAAAAGAAAGGAGATGAAGTCACCCACTCATAAGCCAAAAGGAAGAGTGTGGAAAAAGAAGGCAATAGAGCCCAAAGGGGCTTGCCACCACTGTGGAAAGGAGGGACATTGGAGGAGGAATTGCAAGTTTTACCTTGCAAGTCTTAAGGACAAACCACAAGGTATGGTTTATGTTCTTGTTTTCAATTCTAAATGTTAGATCTTCTAAATATTTATATTTGATATAAAGGGCTAATCATTTGTATAATTGTATATAGGTGAAGAAGCCAAGTAGAAGAGGAACAAGCAAGGAAAGGTGTGGAGAAGAGTTCGTCCACCATGTTTTTTGCTTACTACTTAAGAAGTTTGTTGCATTTAAAAACAGTCTTTAAACTTTCTTATTTTGTTAAGAACTTAATATGGCTTCATATGATGGAAGGCCACTAAATAAATGCTTATATGTATAAAGGTATTTAAATTAGTCTCTAAATGTTTAGAGCTAATGCTTTTTATATTAAACATTATGAATGTTTGAATTATCATATTAATGTAATGTGATGAATGCCTTTTAATACATTTTCTTAATAGTAGTGTTATGAATTGAATATTGTCTTGTTGTATCCTAGGTGAGATACAAGATTTATATTATATGAAACACAATGTCTTATACCAATATACACCAATTTTATACATTTTGAATGTATGAAATGATTTCTCATTAAAGTCATGAGAAATAGTGGGAGGTGTGAAAATGGATATAAACTTGAATGTGATTGGTTTATAGTTGTCAAAAGAATAATAGTACTTGACTATTATTAAGAGTTTGTAATTTTAAATTGTTAAAAGACTCAAGCTCTTCAAACGTTAAAATTCTATGTTGTGTGATATTTAAAGAAAGTCTTTGAATGTTGGTTTCGTCAACCTAGCATAAAATGGTTATATGTTGGGAATTGTCCATCATTCTCTTTTATGAGAACAAGCTAAATAACAAAGCATATGGACAAGTTGATGAAACAAAAGGGAATAACTTCAAAATGAGTCACAACATTTGGTTTAACAACAAGACAATCCAAATTCAACATCTAATGTAACAATATTGCTCTATGTAGTTTTGATAAAGAATTATATCAACCACCTAGAAGGAATGGTTGAGTTTCTATATCATTAGTAGAAGTTATGCTTCCACTAAAGACTTGGATAATTCTTATATAACTACATTAAAAGTCTTAGTATGACTAAAGCTTGAAATATGATGTATGACACCATATGAATTAAATGAATAGACTTGACAAAGCAAGTTACACATTTCAAATGGAATTGCTTGAGAAGGAATTCTTTTGTGTACGATTCGTTTGAATAACTTGTGTTAGCTAGTGTTGTTGATAGTCTCAAAATAGTTGAGATATCATCAATAAGCTAATGGATCTTAATGATTGTCAATAGATCCAATACAAGTTAGTGGGAGCAATATGCATTCAAATCAAGACGATATAATTGTTAATTTTGAATGAATGCTAAGTTACATCAAGGCCAGTGGGAGTGATGTCATAATTTGAGCAAACAAGATATGAATGAAGTCTAATTGATAGACTTGATACATCATAGATGTTACTCGAAAAATTGACAAAAACATGACACATTCAATTTTGAAGTATAGACTTGAAATTGGACTAATTGATATAGCAAGACTATCTCAAGGATATTAAATGAGGAATTAAATCTCAAATGTTGTAGATTTAATAAAGCATTCTCCTATATGATAGGAAATCACTTTCAGAATCCTTATAATGAATGTGTCATAAAATCACAAAAGGGACACATGTATTGACTTGTGAAATAGATATCCAAAAATGAAGAACCACAGAGGTTGTCACTTTAAGATATTACTATATCCCAGGATCAGAACCAAAGCAACTGATAGAGTATTATTGCCTTTAAAAGGAAACATCAGAGTAGGACTCTGGAAGCGTGCATTCACTTAAGTTGTTAACCAAAGTGAAAATAAGCCATTTTAACAAATGGAACTTCATAATGGATGAAGAACTAACCATATGAATGAATTGATAGTATGGTACTACAATGGTCTCAAGGATGGAGCAAAGTTTGTATAAAGTATACAAACAAAATATATGACGATATATTGTTTTAGAAACTGCTTCAAAAAGGTGTTTTGAATGAAGGGGTTCTATTAGAACCAATGATTGAATCCAAACCATAAGGTCGATGGTAGTGTACTACGACGTAATGGGGCGATAGCTCAAGCCATGGAATCAAGGTCTCATCAAAATATTCGAACACAATAAAGAGACATCATCAAATGTATTGGAAACATTTGATGAGTAAATTCCCTTTTAAAATAAAAGGAATTAATACATAACCAAGTTAACCAGCGAGCATGAACTCTCTCGACTAGATGTATAAGATACACTAGTGATTGACTTTAGTGCAAGTGGGAGATTGTTGGAAATATGCCCTGAAAGCCAATCTTTGGAAGAAACCTTTGAGGACAAATGAATAGATGTATAGATGATTCTTATACATCAAATGGCAAAAACACGAATTAGGACTATCTCAATAAACGATATATGTCTTAAATAGTGTATCCATGGACAATGGATGGATTGAAGAAGTAATCTAATGATGTTAGACTACAGAGACCTTCTTCAGATAACCAAATGTCCAAAAGGTTCCTGGTCATTGGATTGTCAGAGGGAAACTGACAATCCGTAGATCGGTACATACTATGTCTGCTTCAAATGGAAGGATGGAAAGTCTCATCCCATTCGTGTTGTGACACTAAGACAAGTATGTAGGTGCTCATTAGGGGAATGAGTTCACTGAACACAATCGAACGAGAGTACTTGCATGGAGGTCTACTCACATGTCAAGCAAGTAACTCTAAAGGTTGGAATAATGTAAGTAGTCCTTAGACCTGAGGCATCGTCGTTGTCTTGTGGTTAAGTACTTAATCTTTGATTATGTCAAACGTCAATCTTTCAGAATGTCAACGGCATAGTTGGGGTTAAGCCACTTAGTCATGAAGGCAAGTGTATGCGCAACAAGGAATCTCTAATCCTCGGTAAGAGAGGAAGAATACTCTAAGATATGATTCGGAAATCTTCGGCCGAAGTATCGAGCGTATTGAAAGGAATGCGTTCCTATACGACTCAAAAGAATCATATAAGAAGGAATAATCACATTAGGGGTTTGACATAATATATCCATACCCTAGTAATATGATTGAGAGTATTGTATTAGAGAATGATCGAATTACATTTGTAATTCCAACTGAATAGGTTCTCCGAATAAACTTCTACATTAGCTTGGGTAGCTATGACATATGGTTAGATGTCACTCATAGTTTGTGAGTTCTTCTAAGATAAATAAACATAGTCATCAAAGAAGAATGGTGAATTAAAATGAAGTTTTGATTCACTAGTGATTGAAATTAAATTGAATTAATGACCAATCACCTCACTGCCTTGCTAATTAGAACCTAAAAGATTGTTCACCAAAACACTATTGTAGTGGGTAATTAATGGATGATGGAATTAATTAATTGGATTAATTAAGTGTTTTGATTAATTTAGAAAGTCTAAAGAAATCATAAAAGCGATAAAAGATCGTTTTGGGCTTAAAGAAATGTTCGGGTTTAATTGGGCCCATTGGGCCTAAACCCATTGGGCTTTTATTCAAGCATTGGATGACTTGAAATAAATGAAAGCCCAAAGCCCAAATTAACACAATAGGGCCGGCCATACTAAAGGGTTTGGGAGAGTTGTTTGGTCAATTTGTTGACTAGGGTTTTGATAATATATAAGGAACTTTATAGAGTTTAATTCTTTTAAAAAATTGTTTTGTGAGTTTTAGAAACACAAAATCAAAACAACCATCTCTCTCTCTCTCTCAATTAGGCTTGCCACCTTGAGGGTGAATTGGCTAACAACTTTTCATCCTTTTGGTCATTCCTTCATCCTTCTCATTATACTAGTGGGTGAGGATCTTTAGAGGTCTTCTACTTTGGGGACTTGAAGAGAACCTAGGAGCACTCATTCTATCAAAGTGGAGGAGGCAAGGAGGGAAGCTAGGCTCAAGGAATTCAAGGAACAAAGAGCTTGGAGGTGGTCCATCCTTGGTCTAAAATCAAGAACAAAAGGTATAGATCTATTCCTTGACTTTGTTCTTAAGCAAAATAGTTTTGATGCATTATATTTAAACCTATGAACCTTGAAGGGGATTTAAATGACTATAACTTTGATAACTTGTTATAAATGCTTCCGTTGCGTATGTATATAAATCTAGAATTGTATATGCATGCTAGTCATTTAGAAATCCCAAATCTAGAAAACTCATAATTTTCCCTTCAGGAACGACCCGTTCCACATCCGTGGAACACAAATTTATAACATTTTATGACAAAATTTCTCCTTATCTTTTTCAATATTTACATCATCTGTTCCGTCCTGTTCCGTCCCGTCCTGTCCTGTCCTGTTCCGTCCCGTCTGCGTACCAAACGGTACCTATGGTACATGAGTTTTCTTTATAATTCTTTTGCACAGTTGTAAGTATTTGTAGTTGTGATTGGTGTTGTCCTACATGTTTAAACTCAATGCAAGCCTGAAGAAAATGAAACACTACATTTGCAAACGATAAACCATATTGAGAGTGGAGAAATCTCCTTTTGAGCTAGTTGTGTCGGAGTACACTATGGAAATTCATGGACTCTTTTACTTGCCCCTTTTGTATATGTATTTTTTAATTACATGACAAAGTTTTCGACCCGCCGCAGCGCGCGGGCATGAATTCTAGTATGGACTATAGTTTGTCCCCAAGGCCCTTCAAATGTTGGCGTGTGCACATAATTTACCTACTCCATGCTAGGATCGGTCATGCCCAAAAATCACATGAACTATCTCAAACTATACAATTTTCTTCCGTACACTTTCGCCTAATAGTCTCTTCCAATACCTCATTATTTTGCTCAAAAAGTTTTCAAGTTCAGTTGTACATATACATAGAGAAAATAATTTACATATATTTATTAGACAACAACAAAGAAGAAGACTTTGAGAGGTTTATTTTGTTGTGAATCAACAAAAAAAATAAGAAAGAACATTTGAATCCAGAAGTCATGCAAATGAATTGAGGTCTTAATATGTCATACTAATTGTGTTCTAATAAGGTATACTGTTTACATGAAGGGCACACCGAAAAGTTACTTTTTATATTGCTTTTTTTTTTTAAGACGACAACGCTAGTCGGTTAAATAGTTAGTTATTAGAGGGAAGAAGAATCAGTGGGGTCAAACCCGCACTAGAGTGCATAAACATGATTAATTTCCACCACTGCGATAAACTCTATCCGCTACTCTTTATATTGCTATTAATTATCAACTTGGTAATCACATACTTATTGAATGAAGAACAGTTTTATCAACTCAAAAGACAAGATAAAATAAATTCTCATATGCCTCATTTTAACCATGGAATTATATACGTAAGTTTAGTTAAGTTGTCTAAAACAATATGATCAACTCTTGACACTCAATTTGAATTCTCGTCCTAGTTCAATTTCTTTTATTACTTTATATCAAGTGCTTTGAGTAAAGAAAAATTAGGCAAACATAATATCAATTTTTTTATAGTTCGTACATGCCAATTATACAAACAATTAAACATTTAAATCAACTTAATATGATACAACTCGTGAGATTTCTTCCTTGTCTTAAATCCTTAAAAAAATAAAAACGAAAATGTTAGAAAGTCGTACTAAGAAAATCTTGTTGTATCAAACAGTTGAATGAACATGCATCAGTGTTTAATACTTTGAGAAATCACTATCTTTCTACTTTTGCTCGCTTGGCAGTCAAGAAACTTAACGTTTATATATACATCTCCATCTAGAAAATGGCTCATAACGCACCTAGTCTTGCAACACGTGGCAAAACGTCCGTCCTGATTGGACAAATTAAACCAAAGATTCAAACTTTTCCATCAGATTTCTATCCTTATCTATCTATTCAATTCAATATTACATTGCAATAATCAATCAAAAGTTCAATATAAATGATGTAGAAGAAAATAAATTGATATTTTTCTGTTCACATTAATCATGTGGACACGTAACTTAGGGACGGATACAATATATTCTATTAGTTAACTGCAATCAAACAACTTATTAGGCAGTGGGCAGTTTGGTTCGATTTAAGTGAAACCAGTGAAGATAAATATCTCGTCATGTACAAGACTCAGAATAGACGACCTTCCAAGCTTTAACCCTAGATGATAAGAGAAATGGCAATGCCAGACATAGGGATTAACTAGTCAGTCGTTCATTATCATATATGTCGTGGATAGTATCAACCCTTGAATTTTGGGTAACAATGTCGATGGACTTTAATTGAATTCTTTCTCCTACTTCATTATTTTCTACTCCTAGTCGTTTACTGTCATATATGTCGTGGATAGTTGCAACCCTTGAATTTTGGGTAACAATGTCGATGGACTTTAATTGAATTCTTTCTCCGACTTCATGATTTTCTACTCCTATATTCCAACGTGTATGTTTCATGTACACAAGTCTTTTTAGAGGGAGACTAACTCGTTTAGGAAAATTTAGGATTGGTGGTCTAATTTTGACTTTGTGTCACATGATTGATTGTCATTCGCTTACATAATTAGTTGTCGCTAGCATGCGCATGGTCGATTGTCGTTACAAGCAATACAACACGACTCTCATTCCCTTGTACATGAAGTAATGGGATCCCTATTCAACTTCATGTCATACAAGAATATTGTGACCCCTCCTCCCTGTGATGTTGGCAGTGGCTCCTTGCGTGACACATATGAGACACATAAGCATCGATGAGTCTCTAATTTTCTTCCAAAAGGATAAAGAAAGTGACAAATAAATAAAGATTAAAGAGAGAGTTGCTTTAAAATCGAAGCTTCTGTGGCCTGGCACGTGAGAAAATTGTATCCCAAATTCCAGAAAACATACGTGGCTCCAATCTTTTGTTTATTATTCTAATCTGATGGTTAGCATTTGCTAATTAAAGCCATTTGATTAGCTTATTTAATTAACAGGACGAAACTTATTCACCCGTTATGGATGTGATTACTTTTCGCTACCTTATCAGTTTGGTAGTTTCCGAAAAACTGAGTATGCAGCTGATGGACGTAGTAACTACGTATCTCTATAGGGATATTGATACAGAAATTTATATGAAAGTTCCCGAATGACTTACATTGACTGGATCAAATATTTTCAAACTCCAGAACACGCTCTCAATTCGATTAGGCGTTCACTCTACGGTTTGAAGCAATATGGAAGAATGTGGTATAACCGTCTGAGTGAGTATTTGACTAGTCAGGGATATGTGAACAACGAACTACACCCTTGTGTGTTCCTTAATAAGTCACATTCCGATTTTGCGATAGATGCAGTATATGTCGATAACATGAATCTCATTAGAACTCCTGAAAAGCTCGTGAGAACTGCCACGCACCTGAAGTCAGAATTTGAGATTAAGGATCTAGGAAAGATTCGATACTATCTCAGTCTCGAGATAAAGCATGTTCAGATAGAATCTTAGTACATCAATCGAACTACACCCAAAAGGTGTTGCGTCGTTTTAACGAGGATAAAGCGAAGCCTTCGAGTACTCATATGGTCGTTCGATCACTAGATGCAAAACGAGATCCCTTCCATCCGAATGAGGATAATGAAGAGATTTTGGAGCCTGAAGTTCCTTATCTAAGTGCAATACACGCTTTATTGTACTTATCTCAATGCATTATACCCGACATCTCTTTCGCTGTTAATCTTTTGGCAAGATACAATAATGCACCAACACGCAGACACTGGACTGGTATTAAAGACATTTTCCGTTAGGCTTGTTCTATCCTTATGGATCCTCGAGTGATGCCACACCCCCTTATCTCGAGTCGATTCTCGCCTTGTTGGTTATGCCGACGCAGGATACTTATCTGATCCGCACAAGGTGCGTTCGCAAACGGGTTATGTCTTTACCGTTAGAGGCACCGCAATCTTTTGGAGGTAAACTAAACAGACCTTAGTTGCCACTTCATCTAACCATGCTGAAATTCTTGCCCTACACGAAGCAACTCGAGAATTCTTTTGGTTGAGAGCAGTTGTAGGCCATATTCGAAGCTTTTGCGATCTTTATCCCCTTATTGACGTCTCAACAACGATCTATGAAGACAACGCAGCATGCATCGAACAGCTCAAGAAGGGTTACATCAAAGGAGACAACACCAAGCACATTGCGATCAAGTTCTTCTTCTCACATCAACAACAAGAGCATTAGAAAATTGAAGTCACGCAAATCCGTTCACAAGGCAATCTAGCCGACCTCTTCACCAAATCACATCTGAAGGCGACGTTTCAGAAGCTTGTTCAAGGAATTGGTATGCGTAAACTTTCTAAGTTGTAACATTACTAGTTCTCTTTGGAATTGTGTCAAACTCAGGGGGAGTATCCTGAAGAAAACTTGCTTGATCTTAATGTCACTACAACAAATTGATCCTTTAGCGAGAAACGTTTCAACGAGAACATTATCTTCCATGTTGTAGAGTTGATTTCGGCGAGGAAAATTTTGAGTTATTGCAAAAAGTGAGCTCATTTGGTCTCCTTACATCTCTAAGAAACAGCGAGGAAAAAATAATTTTGGCAAGAAAATTGTTTTGTTGCTATACATAATGCTAGCGAGGAAAAATTGTTCTTCTCGCGCTAGGTTTAGCGGGAATTATATTTCCTTCCCGCCAAAATATTAGCGAGGAAATTATTGTTTTTCTCGCTGAACAAAATTTTTAACGAGGAAAATGGGTTCTCACTGTAGCATTCCCGCTATAATTTTCCAAAAGTTCTAAATAGGCCGCCTTTTATTCACACCTACAGGGATAAATTACAAAGATAAATTACAAGTAGAACTTTACAAGAATTGTGCTCGTTACTAAGCTTGTATTGATTTAACGTTTATATATAACTTTACAAGTAGAGTTTGAGTGAAGAACAAACTCTTCAAAACAAACCACAAAGATAAATTACAGAAAATACAAAATCACAATATTATCATACAAACTATTTGAATTAAAAAATATTCAAACAGTCATGGGATGGATGGAGATAAGCCTTGACTGATTCCATGATTATCGCATATGTTTGTTGTGGCGGGAACTTGGTTTATCAATGGGATCCCTGTTCAACTTCATGTCATACAAGAATATTGTGATCCCTCCTCCCTGTGATGTTGGCAGTGGCTCCCTGCGTGACATATATGAGACACATAAGCATCGATGAGTCCCTAATTTTCTTCCAAAAGGATAAAGAAAGTGACAAATAAATATAGATTAAAGAGAGAGTTGCTTTAAAATCGAAGCTTCTGTGGCCTGGCCGTGAGAAAATTGTATCCCAAATTCCAGAAAACATACGTGGCTCCAATCTTTTGTTGATTATTCTAATCTGATGGTTGGCATTAGCTAATTAAAACCATTTGATTAGCTTATTTAATCAACAGGACGACCCTTCAAGATAGATTAAATTGATTCCCTTATTTAATCAAGAGGAAGAGGACGACCTTTCAAAATAAAATAAGTCTCAACTGCCCTATTGAGAATAATTGTTTACTACTGATAGAGCACCCAATAAATAATTAATAAAGTACTGCGTACAGAAAACCATAGAACATAAAAAATTTCTACAAATTGCAAGACAAAAAAAAATGCTTCGTATAGTTTAATATCATGCTCTTTTTGTCAAAGAAAGAATTATATATATGTAACATGGGAAATGGGGACAAATTAGGAAGATTAAAATTAATTTTGATTACCATAGATATTTCAACCGAATTACAAACTAAAGCCTTGGTGTTAACACAAACTCTTTACATACATACATACATACATATATATATATATATATATATATATAAATGATACGTTATTATCATAAACAAGGGTAAAAAAATGGTCAAAAAAAAAGTTAAGCATGGACTGACCAAACAACAAAATAAAGACCCAAAATAAAGATTTATCCCCAAAACCTAGGAGCTCTAACTATTCTTCCGTCAAAAGAACCACCATCGCCGCCATCAACAATCAAAGAAGAGTCAAAGAATAAGTTTCGACAAGAGATATATAAAGATTAGAGTTGAAGCTTCGTTCTCAAAATGCGAAAGCATTTGTTTTGGTTTTGTTTTGTGCGAGAGAGCCCTATGTTTTTTAAATATTACACATCGTAGGAAACTCAAAGACCCCATGTCCAAATTCATTGCCGGATTCAATCAATTCTAAAAGATATCCAACACCTTCTTTCACGAATTTCAGAAGTTCATATATCAAATCACTAAGCACCCGTTGGAATTGGAGGGGGCAAAGTGAAGTGTGAACAGAAACAAACTTTTTCAAACGACTTGGATTTAAAAATAAAGCTTGGCCTTAGGCCTATAGCAGCTTAAAGAAGTATATAGAGACATGGGGACAAATGTGTTGTCCTACTTTCTCAATCTGTGTCACACACTAAGCAAACATAGTTGAAAAATCATTGACTAATCAACCAGTTGAATACAATTTCTTGTTATTCCTTGCCTAAAAAGACAATATTTTAATTCAAGCTTTAAGCTTTTCTGGGTATCTAATAATTTAACAAGCATTTCTTGCCTACAATCATATTTTCTCATCTTTCCCAACAAACATATTTTGAAGGAATGATTAGAAAGTGACGCCAAAACAGAAAATGTTCGATAATTGTGTACTATAAGATCCCATGGATTTCCTCAATTAACTTTTTTTAGAAAGTGTCCAAATTATACTAATCGTTTTGTTTGTCCAAAGTATACTAATCTTTTTGTTAATCTTAATCCCCTTATCTTAAAACGTGCAAAAACACTATTGACTTGCATGTTTTTATAAGTAATTATGCTACTCTTCATATTGTCAGTTGATTTTATGGTAAAACCTCAACTTGCATGTGTTTACAAAATCTCCTCCTATCACTTAATCTGGCTGATAGGGAAAGGGGACTATTGGGGGGGGGGACCAGCTTCCTCCCCGACTTGCTTCCCCCTGATTTACCACCGGGGGAGGAGGCGTGTTGAGATTAAATCTCACATTGGAGAAGAATGGATCTTGCATGTGCTTATAAGTAATTGAACTACTCTACATATTATCAATTAGTTTTGTGATAGAACCTCAACTTTCTTCGAACACGAGTACACATAGAGCCAACCAAAACAAGTTAAATGTAGGAGAAGTGGCAACTACCAAATACCAACTAGTCAAAACACATGGGACTGTTAGATTCCTCTAATCTTATCTGTCTGAACGCTGAGGGGGAGTTGGAAACGGATGCTAATATTGAAGATATTATGCAGGATGTGCATTAGAATTGGAGTGTTTCGAGTTCGCTTACACTTCACGCAACTATAATAAAGTGGCTCACTCGGTAGCTTCCATTTCGTTTGAGAGAGTGGTTGTTATAGATTAAGTTTGTTATTTCCCGATTGGATTTTTAAATCTCTTGCTCGAGATGTTAATATTTCTATTACAATTTAATAATATTGTACAATTTGACCAAAAAGAAATACGTAAGATTGTTAGGGTTTTTGATAGAAATAAATCAAGAAAGTTAAATAATCAAGGGGATTTTACCATGAAGCCCCCAAAAAACCAACACATTTTGGGAATCAACCTCTATTTATAAGCCTATCATTTCTCTGCACATCTTGTTTACTTTTGTCTCTTAGGTCATTCAATATAACACTGAAAATAAACAAGGACGTATAAAGAAGAAAAATAACGTCTTAAAAGCACTTTCCCAACATTATTATTTAAGCCCTCCCTTTGTTTGGGCATTAGCAATATCCTTCAAAAGGCCAAATTATTTAGAGTCATTATTTTTGGCCTAAAAATAAAGAATGATTATGCTAGGTGCATTAACTATAGCTTTAACAAATTTGGAGTCGGTAAAAACTTGCACATCACGAATCATCTACAACAGAAACCTATATATCACATCATAATGTAAGTCTAAAAAAACAAACTTTAATTTATTTAGTTACATAACATACTGACTCGAATTTCGAGTATACCAAAAAAACAACCCTCAATGAAACAAATCAAAGTTACCAAAAGTTGCTCTGTACCCAAAAAGAGAATCAGGATTCTCTCCTGAGCATTTCCCTAGGGATCCTAGGGATCCCGCAATCTTGTCCGTTCATCGTGTATCGTGCGGTCAGTTTTCGTTAGGTACTATTCATATTTGAATTTTAAAATTTAAATTTTAAATGATTTCTGACCGCACGATACACGATGAACGGACAAGATTGCGGGATCCTTAGGATCCCTAGGGAATGCTCAGGAGAGAATCCTGATTCCCAAAAAGGTGCAGAGAGAGCGACCAATTACAAGCTGTAATATACATGATTGGTTTTAACTGTCACCTTTCTCTCTTACTGAAACCAATATCAAAGTGCCATTGTTTACCAAAAAAAATGTCAAATTAATGCTCAAATCCAACTCCCAACATACCAAGCAACACAAATCTGGCTATAAAATTGGAAACTAAATAATTATATTTGAACAACATGGGTACACAGAAAACACAGAATTTCGCCCTGCTTCTACATCACTGTAATACTGTACAAAACCCAGACATCACTTGTGCAACAAAATAGCCTACAGGCACACACCAACATAGCAAACCCATTTCCCCAAATTTATCTCTTAACCCCGACCCCAATCCCTCGTGTCCCGAGAAATTCTAGATATGAACTTCGAGTCACGTCATCCGTCCGCTCAAGACACGCTAAGAGATCTCTGCATCCTATGTGGGATATGAATGCAACGAGGTCGCTCTTCGCGTGTCTTACATAGATGGGTGATACGGAACGGAATCCCTTCCCCGAAAATCTTCCGTCAAATCCCATCAATAAATTAAAAATTGAACAAATTATATTACAAATTTACAATCACAAAGGGGGCTCCTACCAAGAACCTCAAATTTCAGCAAATTGATGGGTCAGGAGCGATCAGATTGAGCATCTGAGCAATACCCACTTGGGGTTTCAGCTGGGGTTTGGGAGCTGGAGCTCAGGAACCCTCCATATTTGTTCGGCTTTCGAGCTCGCCCGCCCGCCATGGAACCCAGTGACTTGACCAAGCCCTTGATTATCCTGATCTTAATCTGTCCCCTCCTGGGAGGAAGGGTCCGTTTTTGGCTGTGCTTGGGTTTGGAACCTGGGATTTCCATTTTCTTCGAATTCAACATGAGGGCTTTGAAGGGTGGAGAGAGTAGGAGAGCAGAGGAAAACAGAGTGTTTAGATGAAGGCCTTTTCTCCCACTAGAGAGAGAGAGAGGGATGACAAAAGAGAATTTGCTTTGATGGAAAAGAAGGCTAGAGAGAGAGAGAGTGAGCGTGCTTTGGAGAGGATGTTGGGTGTGCTGAGTAAACTGAAGTGGAATCGAGCCTAGGGTGTGCGTTTATAGGCGAATTTTTTTATTTTTTGGATTTTTTTATTTTTGCGGCAGAAGAGTTTGCTTGATCGCCAAGTTTTTCGTAAAGTGTTTTCATTAAGACACGTGGCACTGGCACCCAAGGGCATCTAACACGAGAAGGAGCACAAAGACCACGCTGGGGATGCATCATGCATGCTCATCAACTGACTTGACGAAACTAGTTGCAATAGGCCACGGCTCAAAACGTCTTCTGCCAAACAAAATAATATAGAGACAACGGATCTCCTTGTCCGATGACTCTGGAGCGGGAGAAAAAACCACAAACTTTTAGAGGTGAAAATCTTTAATCTATGAAAAATTCATCTGGTCTGCAACCTTTTAGGGGTAATATATTCCTATAAATAATTTGACAAACAACATTTCTTTTGAAAATGTATGTTGGTCCTATAATTGATGGATATACAATGTATCTGAACAACATAACTATAAATGTTGCATATTCTCATTGCGAGTCCAAAGAATAAATATTCTTTCTAATTGAATTTGTTGGGCAATATCGAAAATAAAAATAGAAAATCTTTCGAACCTCGTTTCTCCTACTCCTAGATGTGAAATAATTGAGAATGATTTATCTGTGGATATTTTGAGTATATGATATTTTGAAAGGGTAGTGCTATCTACTGTAACATCCCACATCGCCCAGGGGAATGGATCATGTAAGTCTTATATGTATATTCTCATTTCTACCTAGCACGAGGCCTTTTGGGAGCTCACTGGCTTCGGGTTCCGTCGGAACTCCGAAGTTAAGCGAATTTGCGCGAGAGCAATCCCATGATGGGTGACCCACTAGGAAGTTCTCGTGTGAGTTCCCAAAAACAAAACCGTGAGGGCGTGGTTGGGGCCCAAAGCAGATAATATCGTGCTACGGGAAGTCGAGTCCGGGATGTGGTGGGGCCCGGGCTGGGATGTGACAATTTGGTATCAGAGCCAATCCCTGGCCGGAAGTGTGCCAACGAGGACGTCGGGCCCCTAAGGGGGGGTGGATTGTAACATCCCACATCGCCCAGGGGAATAGATCTTGTAAGCCTTATATGTATATTCTCATCTCTACCTAGCACGAGGCATTTTGGGAGCTCACTGGCTTTGGGTTCTGTCTGAACTCTGAAGTTAAGCGAGTTTGCGCAAAAGCAATCCCATGATGGGTGACCCACTGGGAAGTTCTCGTGTGAGTTCCCAAAAACAAAACCGTGAGGGCATGATCGGGGCACAAAGCGGACAATATCGTGCTACGGTGGAGTCGAGCCCGGGATGTGGTAGGGGCCCGGGCCGGAATGTGACATCTACACATCTCGTTTTACCTCTCACACACCTTATGTTAATTTCTGTCATTTGATCATCTTCAATCTATTCATATTATAACATGTAACTTGATTATTAATATTTCACCATGAAGTATAGTCAACTTATATAATAACGCGTGAACTAGTAATATCACTTGATCATGCATAAAATTGTTTGCTCAGATAAACCACAACTTTTTTTAGTATTTTCGTTATTAGTTATAGAAAAATTAAGCATCTAAAAATAAACCATTGGAAACTAGTTAAACGTGTGGGCCTCCAAACTATATCATAAAACGCGGTATATTGAAATTTTGGGATATATTACAAAAGAAAGAGATTTATCAAGGGAAGTTAATCTTTGAGATTTCTTATACTCACAAGTCACAATTATATAATTCTTACTTAATTATTTTCATTTTTTCACAAAATTTAGAGAAGCCGTAGCAAGCCATATTAGTATTAATTTATTGGCCGGCAAGAAGAAAAATTTATTAAAGATTAACGCGTGGGGACCCTTCCAAATATGTATATGTCATAATTTTGCATGCAGCTTGTGGTTCTAATTAAATACATAGAGCAAAATGAAGTGTTATATTTTGGATGACCATAGAGATTTTATAATAACTTTGGTACGTTTATATGAAAAAAGCGTCTCTCCCTTTGCATTCTAGGAGAAAAAAAAATCATGTATCAAACCACTTGTATTATAATATTTGGTATACCGAATCGTAGTTCTAACACATTGAAAAATCTCTCAGCATTCTGCAATACCCACTCAAAAGAGGAAAATGAAAATAAATGAGCTCAATAGATTCTGTGGGCACAAAATCTCACATTTCAAGTAGTGTCTAATAATTGGTGAATGAATACCTTTTATATATAATTGCTAATATTCTAGTATTGACATGATGACAAAATCAAGTCTAGGCCAAGAACAAATATTCAATATGCAAACTAGAGTTGAGTTGAAGTTTCACTATAAAATTAATTGACAATATGAGGAGTAGTCTAATTACTTATAAGCACATGCAATGTCCCTCCTCCCTCAGTGTGAGATTAATTCATTCTCAACAAATACTCACTCAAATTCATGTAAGTTGTTCTCCTCACTATATTACAAGTTAATAAAGTTACGAGTCGCATCAAAAAAAATTTAGATAAATACACACAAAAAATATACCAGAATGGCAATCGTATGCATCACATTGACATGGCATTAAAAAAAGTCGTTAAATCAAACGATGCGTAAACATTGTTGGTAGCACTTCATATTATTTCTTATATATGACAGGAACCTTACGTACATGTTTTGTGTATAAAAAGTATGATCTTATCAACAATGATTGTGTGTCATCAATTAGTTAATCGTTGCATGTGTTTGTATTATCCAATTAGCTAGGTTGGTGTGATGATATAACCTTTTTTTTTTCAGTTCCAAAGAGATGCACCTTTCAAAGTGCAGCCATTGTAACTGAAATCCGCCACCAAAGTTGACCCAATCCCACATCATAAAGCCCCCAACAAACTAAGAGCCAAGTTAGAAAAAGAATGTTCTTGGATTTTATTAATTAATCAAAACGCACAATTTAACAAAATATTTATAGCTCAACTGGTTAAAAATATTTACTTCTACACTCAGTGTTATGTTTAATTCTCCCAATTTATTTGCTTGTATTTCAAAGAGTGCTCGGGTAACTTTACAAATCGAACCAAACAAATTGAAGTATTTGCCAAAGCGCTGTTGAGTGACCCAAAACTTGGAGAACCAAATGGGTTTACTATAACATTATTAAACTAGACAATACTTTTTAGACAAAAAAAAAGACATATATCAATGGATTTGTTTCATATAAAATCATCTCCAAAGGGAAATGTCATTCCCTTTTTGGCCCGTTGTGGGCGAGGAGGGATTTGAACCCCCGACACATCTTGGTTCGTAGCCACGTGCTTTAATCTTCTGAGCTACCGGCCCCATCCTATCTCCACTGAATTTATTCCCAAAAGTACCCTGAAAAAAAAAAAAAAAAAAAAAAAAAAAAAACCTTTCATCTTCCCAACCGTTTTCGATTAAGAACATATAACAGTAAATTCGTTTCATATAAAATCATCTCCAAAACCACACACTAGAGCAAAGTTACAATACGGAACGATGTTGAAAATTGAGGTTACCCCACAACCACGAGAACCGACCGTGACATGCATGACCCCACGGTGTATTATACGAGTATGTAGACCCCAATGTGAGAACTGGTTGACTCAATGGGCATCCCCAAGGACCAGGAGTGTCTCCTGAGCATTTCCCTAGGGATCCTAGGGATCCCGCAATCTTGTCCGTTCATCGTATATCGTGCGGTCAGAAATCATTTAAAATTTAAATTTTAAAATTCAAATATAAATAGTACCTAACGAAAACTGACCGCACGATATAAAATGAACGGACAAGATTGCGAGATCCCTAGGATCCCTAGGGAATGCTCAGGAGACACTCTGGTCCATCCCCAAGGGTCCCAAAGCAATTAAAATACCGTTTATTCTTAGTCATTGTAGTAGCATGTGGACCAAGGCACATGGGGCCCAGACACGACTGCCATTGATCTTTCTGCACTGAAACACCGAGTCCTTAGGACCTTCAAGCCGCCTTGAATAAAAGAAAAGAAATGGCAAAGAAAAAGGTACACAGCCTTGGCCAATGGGGTGCTCCCACATGCCCAAATTTTGAAGTGGGACGATGAGACTATCAGTCTCTGTCATCACAAAGAAGGTGGGTAGTGGTTGCTGGATAGTTTCATGGAAGGTGATCGTAGCACACAATTGTCAAACATGTGTTTGATTACGTTTGTGTTGGGGGTTAAGAGAGTTTTAGGAGGCGCTAGTTTTTTGTGTAATGCATTGATTGATGAAAGAAAAAAGGGGGTATATAATAGAATGATTAAAAGCGTTTTTTGATTTTCAAAAACACTTTTGATCATATTTGACAAAAGCACGTAGGATCATGATTGTTTTATAGAGAAGTATTTCTAAATTGGTCTTTAATACTATGTCTTAGAATATAAACATGAAGTCCGTTCATATAATACTAGATTAGTAACACCACGTTGCAAACTTCTTGTGTTGTGGCCACACATAAGTAGTTTTTGCTCGGAGAACTAGATCAAGACGCAAGTGAGTTGGCAATTGTAGAGAAGACAATGCAGAGAAGTATATTGTTAGAGCTTTAATAGTATGCTAATGATAGGTAAGCACTGAGGTCATTTGATGTGGACTACTTATGTCCCAAAAGCAAGTCAAGGTCTCACTCACAAACATAAACAAATCCACGTACAATTATATCTGCTATTAACTATTGTTGCTCAATGTCTTCCATGTTCACATCTAGAATGAGATCAAAGAATTTTCAAACAAGAAACTGTATTCGGGCGATTTATACCCATGTGTCCCAAGTTTGAAACTCCCCCTCTTTATAATAGTTTCGAACCCTTCCCTTCTTCTTAATGTAATTAAAAAAAAGAATAAAAAAGGCTCTGACCAGAAAAACTTACAACCAATGAAACAACAAAAGCCTAGAACTTCTTATAGGAAGACTGAATGGTTATACTATAAATTGCAATGGGGTCTTTCGTGATAAAAATTTTACAATTGACAAGTTGTGTAAGTCATAAGATACAAATTGGGGATAATATCACTGTAATTAAGTATTGACACATGTAATTAGTGTTTTAATTTTGTGTGAAATCCAAACCATTATTACATATTAGATAACAAATAAAAAATAAAAATCAAACAACAAACTAGATTTTATAGTATGCATTAGTGTATAGTACAAGTCACTATTTTTGACCATTGAATTCTTGTTCATTGAATCCTTGATCACTCATTCAATCATCCATTGTTTCGATGCACGACATACACTAGACTATAGTATAATATTTTGCGAATGAAAACAAAGGAATCAATTATTCTTGATTTCGACCTATAAATACAGAATCCCACCCTCCTCTTCCCATGCTCCTCCCCCTTCCTAGTTTTTCCTTCTGCCATTGTATTTTTGACATTAACTCTGTTAAGAGGCAGAGGTAGAGAGTCTCTGCTCCTCCTCTGCTTTTCTACATAGTTCTGAGTTCCCCTTTTCATAAATCCTAGTTCCAATTTTCTCGTACTTCTCTTTAAAATCATCATCATATTCTTCTTTATCTTCTTCTTCTCTTAAAATCTACTCTTCTTTCTCTGCACATTCTCCTCCGCTCTTTATCCAAATTCCAACTCCACTTCCCTTTACTCTGTTGATCTCCACCATACCTCTAGCATTTTGCGCTTTCCGCAGCCATGGAAACCGCTTCTTTGACGTCCCAAGAGAAGAAAACCACAAGGTTTCCTCCGAGGAGAGGCAAGATCAAGGCTGAAGTTTTTGAAAACATAGTCAAAGCAGTGGTCAACATGGCCTCCAAACCAGCAGGTCAGGAGAAAAACAGAGAAGAAGGTGGTGGAAACTCTGCCTCTACAACACCACCACCAACTGCCTACAACTCTGATGCCAATTCTGACATCTGATAGACACGATCAGATGGGTAAATGGGTTATGTGTTCATCGCTGAATTTCTCCAGTTCGCGTTTCGAATCGTGTGTTACATTATGTTCCTGCATAACTCATTTTTAGGCCAGTTTTGCAATATCAAAATTCATCTAAGCGTATCTTGTATTTCAATTTCTTAGAGTTGTTTCTACAAATATTTTGGCTTTGTATCGTTTATTGATTTTATGTGTAGTTGTTATATGATATTGAAGTTATAAACATCATGTTTTGCTTTATACATTTTGTTGTCACTTTCTTAATCAGTTAATCACTATCAAACTAAGAGCGGATCTTGCATGCATCGAGTACGTATTCATTTTCTCCCTATTTACATAACTAGAGAGAGATAGGGACATAAGAGGTATATACTCGATGCATGCAAATATTACCTTTTTTTTTTCAAAATGAGATCTTTTGACCATGCACCTTTGATGGACAGGGGCAGAGCAAAAAATTATTTAGAAAAAAATAGTATCCGGTCTCTAGTTTCTAATATTCATTGACTAAGACCTTATCAGTTTCTAGATTTTGATCAAAATCCCTAGCATTAATATATTAATGAATTACATGTAAGTTACATAATTTTTATAATAACAATTAGTAATTGATTTAAAGTTTTAATACTCACACCCTTATTAAACTCCTAATTAATTTTCAATTCAAACATTTCCCAAATATAAAAAAACAAAATTATAATAAGATTTTACTCATTAAATTAAATTTTCAATTTTTTAATCTTATATGTACCCATTCTTAAATATACCAGTTTGTTATATGAAAAATATACCCTTTTTTTAATATAAAAGTACCCATTTTTTATATAAAATTCATTCAATCTTTTCTCTAATCTATTTCTTTAACTTATATGGGTACATTCTATTTCATTGATTTGAGAATGTATCCATTTCAAGTTCAATAAAAGAAATTTAATAATGTTATGAAGCCTAATATCTTTCTTTTTTTTCTTTTTTCTTTTTTTGTGTTTTTGAACCCATGTTTTGATACAATAATTTTTTGGTTAGTTTTGATAAACGTAACCATGTGTACACACACACACAATATATTGGAGAGTATAATTCATCTTTAATATTTTTAATCCCATAAATTATGGGTTTTATTTAAAATCTCATTATATAAATAACTACAAATTTCATTTTTAATTTAAAAATATAATAACCTACATAGAAATACATTATTACATTAATGTTAGAGACTTCAATCAAAAACTAAAAACCACAAAGGTTTCAATCAAAGAATATTGGTAATTATGGACCGTATCTAAAGGGCCACAGGTCTGGTGTCCCCAAAATATATGTCTCATTCATGTCTCTTATTTAATATTACGACATCTGTCCAACACTTAACAGATAATTACCACTGTTAAATCTTTTTTTTTTTTGGTTCGAACGTTTAAGTCCTCTCTTATGAAGGCACCCACTGGTACCAGAACCATTCCGATGGACTCATCCTCCATATCTTCCGGCCGCCTTTTTCTTCATATCATCAACAAAACAGTGTTGTGTTTATATACCTATGTGACCCCACCTACTCCTCCACACCTCACCGCCGCCAGCGAGAGCCCACAATTCAAAACGACGATTTCGATTCAAATGGCTTGGCCACCAGCTGAGAGCACACGCCACCAGGAACATCCAGTTTGCTAATCTCAACGAATTTGTCAAAACAAGTCATTGTATCTTTCAATATTTCAATTTCAAACTCGTTTTATCTCTCCATCAATCAATTTTTCGGTTATCGTTAATCTCTCTCAAGCAACACAAATTTTCGCAAATTGGAAGGGAATGAAAAATTTTGCTATCCGAATTGACATAAAATTAAGATGCAATAAGGGCTGGTTTGGTATTGCTGTGCTTTGAAAAAAAACTGCTGTGAGAATAAGCGGCTGTGAAATAAATCAGCAGAGTGTTTGGTAAACTTTTTTGTAAAAGTGCTTTTGGAAAAAAAAAACAGTCTGATAATGGGTCTTTTCATTAAAGGAGCACTGTAACTCCGTGTGCTTTGAAAAAAAACCAGTTTTCCAAAGCTGCAAATAGCAGCTTCAGCTTTTTCCTTTGATTTCAGCTTATTCTCACAGCAGCTTCCAAAATAAGCCATTTTTTTTTTCAGTTTACCAAACACCTAAAACCCTCACAGCTTTTTTTCATGGGTGTTTTTTTTTAAGCACCTCACTCCCAAACCAGGTCTAAGTCAAGCAACTCAGGATGAGTTGGGTCAACTGGAAAGATTGGAAAACATTCTGTTTGAATCCGAAATTGTAGAATTTGAGTTTCCAATATATATCAATTTCTGAAGGAGACGGCAAGAATTTATTTAAACAATAAATAAAAATAAAAACTCGTTGGAATCTTTTAAAGTCGTCAATTAACAATCCACAATATACAATGGTAGGGAAGGCTTATCATATATACGTTAGAAAATATTCATGCAAGGCCATCAAATTATCTTTCATTAAAAGCCTTCGGGGTCAACAAGTCTTTCGTTATATACACTTTAAAAATTTATTAAAAATTCAAGTACTTTTAAAAATAAAATAAAAAAGCACTTAAAAGTGCAATATGAAAGAACATACATGTACTACATAAAAAGTGCTTTTATAAACCATAAGCACTTCTTTGCCAAATGCCAAATTCAGTTAGAAAACATTTTGTAACCTTTCCAAAACCAATCATAACATTTCTGAGTAATAAGGGCCATGGTCCTTGCTCAATAACACTTGGGATCTGAACCACGAGTATAACTTACATGATATCAGTGAGTGCACTCTTATACCTACAACACACATCACATGATATCACATACAACCAGTGTCACGATAGAATTATTGGAAACCCTCATTATCACACTTGAGTAGTTGTTGTACTGACATGTTGAGGATCCCGACCTTATACCTACAACATACATCATACGATATCATATACAACTAGTGTTACGACAGAATATTTGAAAACCCTCTTATCACAGTTGAGTAGCTGTTGCATTCAAAGGTTGTGGACCCCGAGCACCGGCCATTAGGACCCCTGCCCTACATGTATGTGTATCTGTGCAGTGAGAACTGGTTGACCGTATGGGGGAATATGGGGGAATATTCCCCAATCACTTGGGCCTGATGGCGTACTCGGTAATTTGGTCAGTGGAATGTTGATGCAGCCAGCCAGACACCTGGGACCCAATGGAATTTCTACAACACAACAGGATATAAAGCCACCCAAAAATTAGTATGGATTGGTATATATATCCTAATTTTTTTTTCAAATAAAAAAGCGACAATAAAGAAAAAGATATCTAACAACCCTAACCATTTAGGTGGCTCCCAACTCTTTGCAAAGTGTGATGGCAGGTAAAATTTTGCATGCGTTTATAAATAATAAGGCTACTATTCATATTATCAATCGGTTTTATGATAGAATTTTTTTTTTTCATAGTATCAGGGCATGTTGTCGTACGTGTGAAACCCTATAGCCACACGTGCTCCACATCACCCAATTTGAATTTGTGTTGTCCACACGTGTTGCGAGTATCGATCTCACATCAGAAAAATGAGGGACCTTATATATGCTTATAAGTAGTTGTTCTATTTTAATTCTTGTTATCTGCCCTTTTATAGGGGTATATGTCATATGTGAAAAAATTTGTAATTTTCAAAATTGAGATTCGTTCCGACAAATCGACGAAGAAGGTAGCTAGTGATTATCCGCAATTACATGGAAGCTAATCATAACACTAATTTGTCAAAGATGTGCTCATGGGAATGCATTTTGGGCACGATAACACTGAGCATTCTCTTGTTAAGCTTATCACTTTCCATTGCTTTGGGAACGACTGCAATTTGCAATTTGATATATTGATGAGATGGATGAGGATCCTTTATGTCACATCTCAATCCGCATAATAAGATATTGTCCGCTTTGGACTACACTCTTACGGTTTTGTTTTTGGACTTTCACTCAAAACGCGTCTTACTATAGGTAGGTGGACATATACATATAAGGCACATCATCCCCCATCCCCCGAGCGATGTGAGATCTTACAATCCACCCCCCTTAGGGGTCTGACGTCCTCGTCGTCACACTTCCGGGTGGGGAGTGGCTCTAATACCAAATTGTCACATCTCAGTCCGCATAGTAAGATATTGTCCGCTTTGAACTACGCCTTCAAGATTTTGTTCTTGGGCTTCCACCCAAAACACGTCTCACTATAGAGACGTGGACATGTACATATAAGGCACATCACCCCCTCTCTCCCAGGCGATGTGAGATCTTACACTTTATGTAATCCTCACATTTTAACCGTTCATCGTACATCGCGCAACTAGTTTTCGTTAGATATTATTTATGTTTAATTTTAAATAAAAAATTTAAAATAATTTATGACCACATAAAATATAATGAACGGTTAAAATTTGAAGATTCCTATAATTTGAATATGGATGAGATCTAAATCCTGATGAGATGGCGACATAAGCAGAAAACACATCGAGACCTTTGGGTGGGCAGTGTGACCTTTGGGAAAAAGCCAACTATGGTTGTCTTTCCACGTCAACTATGTTAAAAGAAATTATCCGACTTCGTAATATTATAGTTTAGCAATATTTTTTTTCATTTGTAAGTAAGAAACGTTAGATTCGATTCTCTTCAAAGATGAATTTGAATCACATTATTACTAGTTTATTGTGAGATCATTCATTTGCCCCCCTTTAGTTTAATAATATGTCTCCGGTCGAGGGGTACAGTTGGCTTTTTCCCTTGACGGGGGTGTGAAGATAAAATTTTGGGGGAGGTGTCTGTGAGGAGTTTTCCCTTATTTTTTGTATAAATACCCCTTCCCTTTTCTCATTTCTTTCATTGTAATTTGCCTTTGGGTTTGTGACCCAAATTCTGTCAAGAGGCTCAGGCCTCTGCTTCCCCTCTGTTTCTCTACAAAGGACTTCTGAGTTCCACCACTCACAAATTCTTCTTCAGCTTTTCTAGTTTAATTTCTTTCTCATAATTCTCCAAATTATTTCTGCTTCTGCTTCTCCATTCTCTCTCTAAATTTTTATAAAATCTCCTTTTCTGTGATCAAAATTCCATCTTAACTTCCCTTTGCTCTGTTTTCTCTCTGCTTTCTTTGTCACCGTAACACGCTTTGTGCAACCATGGAAACCGGTTCTTCGCCACCCCAAGAGAAGAAAAACGCAACTTTTCCTCCGAGGAGAGGCCAGATCAAGGCTAAGATTTTTGAAAGCTTGGTCAAAGCCGTCACCAACATGACCTCCAAACCTGGAGCTCAGGGGAAAAACAGAGGAGAAGGCAATGGCGGCGGAGGTTCTGCCTCCACAACCTCACCACCAAGCGCCTACAGCTCTGATGCCAATTCCGACATGTGATAGACATCAGAAGGGAAGATGGTTTCTTCAGCTCGTCGCTGAAGTCCTCCGGTTCGTGCTCCGAATCGTGATCCCACTTATCTATGAAGCTATAGAGTTCTGCTATTTTAAGTCAGATCAAGCTCCTGCTTTGTTGTTCGAGTAGAAAGTTCTTTGTGTTTGTTTTTTCGGTTTCGTTTTTTAGAAACCATACGTGGGTCATGTGTTAAATTATTATGTTCCTGCACAACTCATATTTTTGAGAGTTTTGCAGGATCATAACCCATCTAAGCTTTTTATCTTGTGTTTCAGTTTCTGTATAATTTGGACTTGTGCCTCTTTCCAAATTTGTTTCTGCGAGTTTTACAGAGCAGAGATACTTGGAAGAGGCAGTTTGTGCAATTATGGGTATTTTGGGTTTTGTATCTTTGGTTTGCTTTGTGTATACTTGTTGTTATATGATACAGTGGTTATAAATATTATATATTTTGGATTACACACTTTTGTGGTTTTGCATTTTGTCTTGCTTCAAGTGAAGTTGGTATGATTTGAAGATTCTGTTGAGTTTCACTTGCGTTGTATTAATCCAGCAATATTCCCATTTTCTTGTGTTGAATTCTTTGCTATTTTCTTGGTCTAATTTTTTTTTTTTTACATAAATGAAATTCTGGGTTGAAAATAACTTTTCTTATGTAAATAATTACAGGTGTACAAAATAATAAAAGCTATTAAATTCTTCGTCTAAAATGAAGTCAACTCGTCTAGCTCATGTCTTGTCAAATAACTCATCTGAAAAACAAAAGGTTGAGGGATGAACAACAACCACCCGTCCTCTAGTGAGTGGAATATATAATGTCAATCAAGCGATGATGTTTTCCACACAATATCATAATATATCAAAAGCCTTAGCCACATTCGCATCATCCATTTGCATGTTTATTATATCTTTCATCAAATATAAATCACCGTGTGACTCCTAAGAGTATATCTAAAGGAGATTCTAAATTTTAAACATTAAAATATAAATTTGACAACTTATGTGGTACTTTGATTTTTTTTAAGTTTTGCTCTTCACCCTCTATCTGAAATTAAACTATATTTTATTACACTGAACCATTATAATAAATGTTTTAAAACAACAAACAATGACAAAATAATTAATAAAAAAATTGAAGCTGCTATCAATTTTGGTAGCAAGGGTGAAGGCTGCCAATTCATGTTACGCCACATCATATTTGGCTTTTTGGTTGGAAAACTTTGTTGCTACATTTTTTTTTACTCTTAGTGTTGATTTAAACATTTTGACATCTTCTGTAGAACTGCTCTAATGGCCTCTTTGCTCTAATGTCCACGCGTGCAAATACATTTATTCCTTGAAATAATGCAACATCAAAGTTCTCATGTTCCATTAACATCTCAAACAATTCATTGATCAAATATATAACACCTCTGAATGAATTAAATCTTTTATGCATTTGATTAAATATTTAATTAACGTCTATGCATTTGATTAAACCTTTTATGAAAAAGGAAAAAAAAATTAAACAAACTAAAGAATTGGTTTTTTTCTTAAAAAAATGAGCGACTTCAGTTATCCCATTTTCCTCCTCTACTCGGGTTACAACTTACACCACAACTCCACCCTTTGTATTTAATAATAGAAAACCTCCGGCACCCGTTGTACTATTGGTATGCTGCTAATTTTTCTTCTTAATCTTTTTCACGTTCCTCAAAAATTACCATTAATCTACAGTGTTCCTCAATGTGTTTTGGTAATCTGCTTCTTAATAAGGAAATTAAAATTGCTTAGGAGAAAATATGCTTTTTGGGAGCGTCCATGCTGTGCTGGCTATAGGATTATCTTTTGATCAATGCCACCCGAATTCCAAGTTATTCAAAACTTTGAAAAGTAGCTGGCTGATTTGATCAACTGTACTTTTTCCAAGTTTTTTTGTTGAGTTGGTCTTCAGATGTTCAGATTACGTTTCTAGTTTGTTTTAATACTGTATTATTGTATGAAATAATTATGAAAGAATGTTAATTGGTTGGTAACTTGGTAGTGTTATTTGACTTATTTCTGAAACATATAAAAGAAAGTGCCTTAAAAAAGCATAAATACAACTCGCTAGAGCACCTTTTTTTTTTCTTCAAAAAAAGATCAGCTGGTGGTTTCGCTACGACATTCAATCTTTTGGGAGCCGGAAAGATTGTTTTACAATAATCAAGTGGTTTACGGTTTTAGGGTTTGAATAAATTGTTTGGATCGTGAGATTAAATCGTGAATTAAGTCCAAATGAGTAGTTAACATCGTATAAACTTTTAGATGCTTCCAAACATTGAAGAATATATGGAGGGGTTCCTTGATTTGGATGGAACATCTATGAAAGAGCCCTCCCCAAAATTGGAATGACTCCGGGGGCTAGGGTTACTAAATTTGGGAACATAGTCAAATGCCAATTCCGACATCTACATATCCGGCTGAAATCTAAGTTTAGTCCCAACATGCAGCTACGTAGCCTTAAAATTACTTGATGTATACCAGAGGTGCAAGGAAACTTCCTTTAGGAGAAAAAGCACCGTCCAAGGTGTACTAGAAATATAGGACTGTCCTTTGATCTCGTTATAAGTCGATCTCACCCACATTCAAGGTATTGAAAACTTTGAATAATAAATGGTTGGACTGTTCCCAAGTTTTTTAGGTTTACTTGGTCTTTAGATGTTCACATTACTTTTCTAGTTTCTTCTAGAGTGTTGTGTATTGTATCGCATGTTGTCTAGGAAGGGATCATTATTACGCAAGGACTGCTGATTGGTAACGCCTAAAAAGTAACAACTTAAATAATTATACTTAAATAATTATATATCTCGTCTCTCAATCACTAATCAATTAGTAAATAATACACGCTATTACTTATAAAATTATTTGGTAATATGAGGAGTAGTTCAACTATTTATAAGCACATATAAGGTCTGTTATCTCATTAACGTGAGATTCATTTTCAACATGACCCTTCATGTATGACGAATTTCAAGCCTAACACGTGGACAACACAACTTGGATGACATGGAGTAGTTGTGGCCGTTGGGCTTCACACGCGGGACAACCCGCTCTACTACCATGAAGAAATTTGAGGTTCCACCATAAAATCAATTAACAATATGAGACAATATATCTACCGCATATCGACGGAATGTCCACTTCTTCGAAGATGCGTTAACTACAACGTAGAAAAACTTGTTACCTAAAGCATTATGACTTGTACGAAATTAGGCTGGACTTGGGCCTTAAATATCCGTACCCGAGGAAAGCCCACTGGGCTTATTTGACATCTTCCGCACTCTAAACGAAGTTTGGCGCGTTAGGGTCTACCATTTGGCGGGAACGTGGACTTCAGACGACGGAAGAAAGCTTCTGAGCTTCTCAGAGTAAAAATGGCGAACAAGCTCATCAACCGGATGGGCCTCCCCAAATCCATCGCCAACGTTTTCACCGCTCGTAACATCACCACCGCCAAGGTAACATTCAATCGAATTTTTCAAAAAATAAAATAAAATTTTAAATACTTTCTGAAATTTTCAATTTTTGGGGGTTTAAATGTGAATTTCAGGAAGCTCTGTCGTTAACCGAATTCGAATTAATGGAGGTATTAGATGTGAATTTGGCAGAAGTCACGTCTGCGATAGCCCGCATCAGTGAAATCACATGTCCTCCCTATCAAACCGTGATCCTCAAAACCCTTATTTTTTTTTTTTTTTTTTTACTTTTTTATAGAAATATTTGAAAATTTTCTTTCTTTGGGTGTGTTTCTGATATGCTGTGGTTTTATCTG
Source organism: Malus fusca (assembly GCA_035220775.1). Taxonomy (NCBI): domain Eukaryota; kingdom Viridiplantae; phylum Streptophyta; class Magnoliopsida; order Rosales; family Rosaceae; genus Malus; species Malus fusca. The sequence goes on from CM069069.1 coordinate 9,583,827, forward strand.
TGTTTGATTAGGTGCTAAGTCTAATGGAGCAACAGGTTCAGAAGGAACACAATGGCGGTCACCTTTCGACGCGCCTCAAAGGCCTAGACGATGCCTTGTGTGGTGGCATTCCATTTGGGGTTTTGACAGAGTTGGTTGGTCCTGCTGGCATTGGCAAAACACAGGTATACTTCTAATTCTTTCGCCAATCTGATCGTCGTATATCATACGTCCTGATTTATATTTACGTGTAACTAAGTATCCGTTTGAATGATTATTTCAATTGCAGTTCTGTCTGAAGCTTGCATTGTTGGCTTCGTTGCCAGAAGCTTATGGAGGTTTAGATGGTCGGGTAATATACATCGATGTAGAATCCAAATTTAGTTCGAGAAGGTAATAAACTGAAGATCTATAAAACATCAATTATCCGCTGTTTTGTGTCAAAAAATTTCCTTACTATATTTTGTTAAAGATGGGAGATTTTACCTTGATTTGTCATTATTAGGATGATAGAAATTGGATCAAAGAGTTTCCCAGAAATATTTCACAAGAAAGGAATGGCACAAGAGGTATTCATATGGGAAATGATTGCGCTCTCTATAAGATTTTTAGTGAATATCGTATGCTTGATTAATGAAATATTATCCTCTATTTGCATGGTAGATGGCTGGTAGGATTCTTGTTATGCGGCCGACATCACTTTCTGAGTTCACTGAGAGGTATTATTCGAAACAAAATTTGTTTTTTGTTATCCCTAGTGAGAACATTAATCCTGGTGTACAGGGAACTCAGTTGTCCACAAGCATTGACAAAATGTGCCGTGGACTTTTGAGATACAACTAAATGATTGAACATGAGTGTCGGACTATGCCAACTTGTTCAGATGATTTTCATTCCAGTTTGCAACAACTCAAAATCTCACTCCTTCAAAACCAAGTGAAGTTGCTAATTATTGATAGCATGGCTGCTCTTGTTGCAGGGTAAGTTCAAATATTCTACGATGCTTGTAACCTGTTCTGGATATAGTAATTTATGATTAGGCCATTTTCAAATGATTTCCATTTATGACTTTGTTTTAGGATAAGAAATAGTACTTGGGATACTAAACCCTGTTGTTCCAGGCCCATGTCTCAATAGAATTTAGAATTTCCGAACAGATAAAATAAAATTTACTTTCATTACAAGCTGTTTATAGAAATATCGGAGAACCTCTTCGACACCCATGTCAATGCACTATAAATATGGTCTGTTTTCCTTTATCCCTATGTCTTGGTTAAGCTATATAATCCTATGTTTTTTCATTATTTCGTGTACATTTACATAACATGTCTTCGAATAGAATAGTCATGCTTTATCCAGTTTGCTTTAATGATATTTGTCCAGGGAACAGGGGCAGGGCGCACCTAGGCAGCATCTACTGGGTTGGCATATTTCCTTTATTAAGTGAGAATCCTAGACTGTTGGAACTTTATTGGTGTTGATGATTTTGTTTTTTATTTTCGGGATTAAGCTCCTTCATTTCCTTAACATATCTAGGTCACTTGCTGAATTTTCACGAATCCCTATTGTTGTTACGAACCAAGTGAGATCTCAAATTCGTGATGAAGCCTGCCAGTATTCTTTTCAAGGTAGGATAGTTTGGTCAAATTCTGAGATTCTTCATATGAATTATGAATGTAATATATCTTACTCTGCAGTGCAGCACAGGGAAAAAGCATTACATGAACATACAGAATATGATTCTCATCTTGTTGCTGCTTTGGGGATTCACTGGGCTCATGCTGTGACCATACGTCTTGTGCTTGATTCTAAATCTGGTTTGTATGCTTGGACTTCAAAACGATTATACTGTCATGAAGCCGCCTCTTTCTCCTTAGTTGTATATGAACATGCTTTTCCTTTTGATGCATGTTGTTCATATGTTGCATATCCATTGTTGGAACTAGGATATGTTTCAAATCCGTTTTTAAGATATGAGTGTGTGTGCCTTGGCTTCTCCTTCTTAATATCTTCACAAATCTGTCAGAAGATTGACAGTAAGTAAAACCTCTTCCTTCATTTTGATTGTTCTGTATTAACATTTAGCAACATCCTTATAGGCATCTTTCTGAAACCGGAATTCTTCCCATACATTATTGGAATTGAATGGTGATAACATTTTATGGTTCTGAAGATTTACAAGATATGCCCAGAGACAGACAAATTGTAATGATTTTTAATTAGATGGCTGCAATGATGACACTTCTTGGAATCCAGAATTGTTATTTCCCTTATTCCTGACCCTGACTCCACATTCTCGTTTCCTCTTGTAGGGAAGAGGTTCATCAAGCTGGCAAAGTCTCCGATATCACCCCCTCTGGCCTTCGCGTTCAACATAACATCATCTGGAATCTCATTGCTAAGCGATGGTGGAATAGAACTGACAGGACCAGAGATAAACACAATTCATTGCCAAGGTTTGTCACTAAGAGTTCTTGTATTAAGGCAATTTATCAACAGCACAGAGACTGGAGTACTTAGTGCGTAGTATGTATCATTTGGTAATTTTTTATGTGATATCCCACTGGAAAAACCGCTTTGACAACGGAGGAACTAATATGAGTTCACTTGGCATAGTTGCTCTCACCTGCATGATTGTGGAAATCGCCTTCTCACTATATGTTTTAGAAAATCGGTTTCCATTTTTCAAGATTTTTCTGCTGTCCACCTGCATGATTATGGAAAATGTCTTCTCGGTTTATATGTTTTAAGAAAATATTGCCACTCGAGTTTGTTTAGGAGTTTTCTTCTTTAAAGTGAATGTCTCATTTTGTAGTGACACAAATGCAGGACACAGCGACATAATTAATTTTGACGGGAAAAGGTTTCAGTGATCAATCTGAAGGAAAGCAGCATAAATGTGTAGGAATTTGCAAGAAATTCAATACGATGGTAGAAAAAAATATGTGCCTCAGGTCAGCTTACAAACTCAATACGCATCACTTCTCCATGCACAAAGCTAACCATCAAGGAAAGATCAACTGAGATTTAAAACTTGCTGAGGGCCCTTTTTTCTCTTAGCAGGTTTAGAGTGTGTTTATCTTCTATGTTTTGTACTCCTTTCATGAGCAGGGTGCATAATCCGTTCGATGTGAAGTTGTTGATAGTGAATGTTGGTTGACAGGTTTCTTGGTATTTGCCAGTATATACAAACTCATTATTCGTCACCATTTTCTGGAGTACAATTTGTTATCTTTATCATTTCTTAATCAACGGGAAGCGAGGAATCAAACTTACAGACATCTTCCAAAATTTGGGAAGTTACCGTTAGACTAAGAGCTAGTCGGTGTACAAGGAAGTCCGGTAGAGCAAAACCCACCGGTCAGAATACGAGTTGTAACTTCAAATGAGGGACTTGGATTGTCTGCCCTCCCCATCTCATACCCTCCCCATGCCCTTCTATTTATGTGGTCACGGTTAAGCCACGTCAACATTTTATATTTCCATTACTTTTTGTATTATTATTTCTATAAAAAAATTAATATAAAATGTTGACGTGACTTAACCGTGACCACAGAATATAAGAAGGCATGAGAAGGGTATGAGATGAGGAGGGCAAACAATCAAAGTCCTCAAATGAGACTGACTGGCAGTATAATGCAACAGACTCTGCATCATGCAGGTCCTGCTGTCGGCCTGTGAAGTTGAGTCCATTTAATCTTTGCCCATAGCAAGTAGGTAAGCCCAAGAGATTTGACGGTACCTATCTAGGAGACTAGGATATGCCATTTTATGTGCTATTTATAGGCCCATTTTCTGTGGATCGGGAGATTCTTACATGTAGCCGAGAATGCATTCCCAGTCACATGATAAGTGAGGTAGAGTGATGGTAATAATATCTTTGTTAACACCAAGTTTTGTTTACCTTTATTCTAATATTGGAAATTAGTTTGTTTCAGGATTAGCCAGTCATGTTTAACTTACATGAAGGAAAAGAGAAGAACAACACTTTTTGAATCCTCTGACAAAAAGGGTGGAAAATTAGAGGCCATTGCATACTGATTTGAATTAAGAGAACTGTTTAATGAAAGATGATAGAGAAAAAAAACAAAGATTAGGATAGTGGAATGATGATCTCAAGTTGAAGGACAAGGAAATTAGGTACCAAACATGCTCTTAAGTAAATGGGGTTGAAGATATATATCCAACTTGGAACTTCGAGTGCAACGGTAGATATTCTTATACACACTAGTTTTCTTTTTTTCTCATGATGTTATTGTGTTACCTTTTATGAATGGAGTTTAGGTGAGAGCCATTATTTTCTTGAGACATCCTATTGGAAATATGCTTTTTACTTGATGCGCATGTTAATATGAAATTAAAGGCAAAAGCCATCTTTAGAGTAGAGAATGATATCATTTATCTCAACCAATAAAAGGAGGAGACGGGGAAGAAGCGTTGCACGCAACTTATAACTCAATAAACTAAGGGGGCGTTTGTTGCGCCGGACTATCTCGGACTGGACTAGCTTCAAAGACTAAACTGGACTGGCTTAGACTAGACTAAGCTGGACTAACTTAGTGAAGCGTTTGGTGCAGTGTTGGACTAAAAAGCTGGATAATAACAAATTCTAATATTATATTATTTAATATATAAATTATTAATATTTTATTATGATCTAGGTGACTGGAGATGACGAGGAGTCTATCGGGAGTGGTCGTTGAGCATGACGAGGACGAGAAATGATAGTCTTAGCTAGTCTCATGGTTATTGGGGGGTCTTGCTAAGACCTCTTAGTAAAGGGTTTTGTCCATGCTAGTCTCATTAATGTTAGTCCCAACATGGAACAAACACGGTATTGGACTAACAGCTAGTCCAGTCCAGTCCAGTCCCACTTAGTGAGGGCAAACAAACGCCCCCTAATAGTATCCAGACTAGACTATAAGGGACAAACTTCCTCTCTCATGTTCTTTTAACTTACACCTTACACTATCGTTGAGTCGAGCAAGGCTCAGGTGTGGAGCCTTCTACTATGGACGGGAGTTGTATATGACTCTCCTGATCTCTCGCCTTCTTCAGTATCGGTAGTATAAAAAAATACTGAAAGATCTAGATTGGTTTGGATATATATCATGGACATGGACCACTACTTGATTATGTTTCACATGCATCATGGTTACTATATATCTTTCAAAATAATGTAGCTAGTCTAGAAGACTAGATCGGATCTTTAACAAGAATTTCTTAGTCTTCGCATGTACTCCATCAAGATTCAAGTTGAACACAATTCACTCTTTTTATTTCTTTATTCTTTCTAGGAACCAAGGAAAGGGTGATTTTATATTCCTACATATATAAATATATATATATATATATATATATACATATATATATTTATATATAATTAAACAAATATAAACTGTGTTGCCTGTTCATAACCTAAAAGGACATAACGTAGTCCAAAATAATATACATGAGAAGAGGTCAAACCTTGGACTAGGTTTTAAGGTTTCCTTATTTGCTTGTTTATCTTTTTGTTTATGTGAGACAGAACGCGCGCGCTCTCTCTCTCTCTCTTAATATTCATATGCATGCTTTTGTATAGTTGTTTAGGAAAATGTTAGAGAGATCATGTTTTTAAGATCATGGTTTATTGATAACATGATATTGTGGTTGATAGTTGGATGCCTTATTTAAGGATTTAAATAAGGAATTCAACCATCAACTACTGCACGCCACTTAGTACTACGGTCTAATAGTATTTTTCCTTATTTGTAAGTAAGAGGTCTTAAGTTCGATTATCGTCAAAGACGAATTTTAATCATATTATCATGGCGAGCCCAGTATGAAGTTTAGCCCACTCCTCTACCTCTTACAGTAAATAATATCATTTGGTCCAAAACTATTAACTGTTGCACCATGGTCTATAGCAAATGGTCTCTCTAATATCATATTTGTTTTTAAACATTGTTGAAGAAAGAATAATCCCTTGAAGCAGCTGTAGCCTGTCAGTAAACTATGCAAAAATGTTTGGTTTTCAAAACATTTTTTAATTCTCCAAAAAAAAAACATTTCTTGATTTGATAAGCATGCCATAATTTGGACTTGATTAACTTTTAAGCCCATCGTCAAAAACCTCATTAAACAAATTAGTTTGATTATATTCCGATTCAGCTCCTCTGAATCATTAATATAATATAATATAATAATTGTGGTTTTGGATTATGCTATTATAATATGATTTTTTGGCATCTTAATCTCCTCGAAATTTTATGCCATTCTACTATGGGTTTTTTTATTAACACCCCATATATTATTGAATACACCTCACATAAATATGTATTATTAACATGTATCTTTACATGAAATGACTATTTAGCCCCAAAAAATTTAAAAGAAATTGAATACACAAATTATTTACTAATATGAACCCTAACTCTAAACCCGAACCCTAAAATCCTAAAACCCCTAATTGACAAAAACCCCCAAATTGATAGAAACCTAAACCCTAAAAATAAAAAAATGTTACGAATTCGTAACCATAACTACTCCAAAACAAATTTGTCTCTAAGTGGTAAGCTTGGCAGTTGGCGCTACTTTCTTTTAAGTTTTGAACAGTAAAAAGAATTGAACCCATTATAATTTTGAAAAAAAAATAAAAATTCATCCATATCCTATCATTCTTTTTTGGGTCAAAATTTTGTGAGATTGACTCTAGAGGAATAACAGAGAGGGATACAAATTTTGGATTTGTGCTCTACCAGTAAAATAAACCAACAATCGAATGTCATGTAGTTGACCTCATAATTAGTGTTTACATGTTTAGCGAGTGTCTTGAAATTTGGAGGTGTAGTGAGAATTGATGCGAAAATAAATTAACGCACAAATTAAACCCTATTTGTGACAATTGTAGTAATGATGTAAGTAGGGATCGTTCTAGGCCGGGGATTAACTAGGGATGCTGACACACCCCGTCCCGGAGGAGGGCATGCTGGCCGTCACGTGAGAGTGACGTAACCATTTACACAGTTCGGAAGCTTTAAAGAGTACAGTTACTAATATAAAACACCCGAGGGTGAGTCCTACTTTTTGTGAATTCTGTCAGAACACCGTTGGATTCCTCGTGGCCACCAAAGCTCTGCTAACTGGAACCTGGAGGGGCGCAAAACAAAATTGAGTGGGTCAGTAAAACAAAGTTTTTCGAAAACATTTCATTTAAAACATTTCTAACCCCTCACCGTAAAACCTGTATACTTTCCCAGAAACTAGTATATATAAAACCATATGAAATCTCAAAACTCAAATCCCAAGTCTTTAACATTTTTCAAGAAAAAATATGCCATGCCATGAATCAAAATATAAATCAGGTGAAATAAGGAATCAATCGGAGACCCTGCAGTTGGTCCTATACGATTAATTCTATAGCTCAATATCCCACTCAGCCGGAGTCACCACAGTGACCTATACGGCCCTACTCTGCACATCACTCGGAACTACGTAAGGTAGTCTGTACGATGAAAGGTGTAAAATACGCTATAGTGCTTCTCTCATCAATCATCAGCGCGCATAACTAAGGTCACCCACTAGTCGGAATCACGCCTAGTGATCTATACGACTAGCATGTCGGAACCCTCACATGGTCTATACGACATCCACCTACTTGGATCCAAGGCGAGCGTGCGGTGTGGTGAATAATATAAGCACTAACACCTAGGGTGCAGGTTATGAGCTTAAAACGTCTCAACATCAAACAATTCAATGAATAATGAACTCACCTGACTTACCTGTGCCTCCACAGCACCATGCACATGTATGCATCATATATCAATCATATAATTCATATAACAATTCATATTTTCTTCAAATAATTCTATGCATGGCATTTGAAAAACATATTTTCAAATAAATGCATTTTCTGGGAAAAATCAATAGTATAAAGGTAATACGAAAACAAAACTGCCCACTCACCTGGAGTTCGCCCTACAACTCCCTAGCACAACACATCAAGGCGTCATGGCGATCGGCGCCTAGAACAATAATCAAATCCAACCTCAGAATTCATATCGATAGAATATAACTTATATAAAACACGTCACTACGCAGTTCGATCCGGAAGATCTGCAACTCAGATTTCCAATCCATAACTTTCAGAGGTCCACAATATAACCCTAGAACAACATCCTAAAATTTCATTACCATCCAACGGTCGGATCTCCGTCAATTAACTAAACCAAGTGACGGTTAACATTCTATATTATGGACTTACAACTCCAATTCCGGAAGATCCGTAAATCGGATTCCCAATCCGTAAGTTCCTATAATCCTCAAATATTACGTATTACAACGCATCAAAGTTTGGTGACGATCCAACGGTCGGATCGTCAAATCACATTTTCACCTATTGCGAAAACTATAAAACGTTATTTAAAGCACCTAACCAACAATTCTTAATAACTTTCTCATACGGTGCTCAAATTGGGTATATGAATATACCACAGTGATCTACTCGACGTCACGGACGTCGACATATTTTTAAAATAATTTTTTGATGTGTCACGCGCCGCCACGCGCCAGAGCAAGCACGGGCACACGCGCGCCCACGCGCACCTTCTTCCTCGCGAGCTCGCCGGACTGGTTTTTCCGGTGACCGGAAAACTGGGCATTTTTCAAATGCCTTGTTCTCCTTCGTTTCTCAACCATTTTCTTCGTATTTTATATCAAAATGAAGCCCTCAACATGTAGTTTCACGCTATACTACTTTAAAGCTCTATGGGTCTTTCAAAGTTTGTGCAATTTACTCTAATTTTTCATGTTACGAGGCCCCTCCTCACATGAAATTCTGGATATGCCACTGCGAAAAGCAAGTTGGTGTATTGATTAATTTACTTGAAGTAAATACAAGGCCCTCACCAACCCTAATGCTTGGGGTTTGGTGCTTCATCAGTAAAAGAAAAGGTCTTGCATGTGTACTCGATGTGTATGACATGATGTTGATAAAAACACTGTATGTAAGCTCCTGTTATTTTAAACGTTTATTATACAATTAAGCGAAATGAATCTGAACCTCAAAAGTTGTATTATGAATCCTCATTTTGTTTCTTTAGAATAGTTTTATGTCTACCTTAATTTCCAATGTCCAATGATCTTTCCTTCCTTTTCCTAGGGAGTAGGGGCAAGTTTGTTTAAGGAAACGTATGAGATCCATTTAGCTTTCTTGATGTTCCATGTCTGGTGTGAATTGCGTGATTCATGTCAAATGACTAAAACACTTTTAATTAGTTTTATACGACAGCAATAATTATATATAACACACCTCAAACTATTAATAAATTGTTTTAGGAAAAATTAGTATCCGGTCCATAGTTACTAATGTTCTTTGATTGAAATCTTATTAGTTTTCAGATTTTGATTAAGGTACATAACATTAATGCAATAATGAATTTACATGTCAGTTACATAATTTTTAAAATAAAAATTAATAATTGATTTAGGATTTTAATACTCACATCTTTATTAAACTCCTAACTAATTTTCAATTCAAAACATTTCCATAAAAAACAAAAAAATTAGAATAAGTTTGTACCCCTTAATTTTTCATAAAAAGGTTTCCAATTTTTTAATCTTATATGTACCCATTCATGTAATTTTTCAATTTTTCAATCTTAAAATGTACCCATTCTTCAATATACCAATTTGTTGTAGTAAAATGTACCCTTTTTTACATAAAATCTATTCAATTTTTTTCTAATCCATTTATAAACTTATATGGATACATTCTTTTTCTTGATTTGAGAATGTATCCATATCAAGTTTAATAAAAAAAAATTTACTAATGTTATTAAGCCTAATGTCTATTATTTTTTGTGTGGTTTTGAAGAATGTATGACACACCCCGATCCTAGAATCAAGGCATGATGGCCGTCACGTGAGCGTGACGTAACCATAAGTGCGGTGCGGAAGCAAAGATACAAGATTAACTAAGGAATAAAAACCAACTAGCATGCTAGAGTGAGTTAAAGTGTGAACACACACAACAACAGAGCTTAAGCAACTAGGTGCAGTCAAGTAGGATCATAATTAAGTTACAACACCCGCAGGTGAGTCCTACATTTGAGGAATCTGTCAGAATGCCGTAGAAGCCCTCGGCAACCACCAACTGCTAACTAGAACCTGGAGGGGCGCAAAACAAAATTGAGTGGGTCAGCAAAACAAAACTTTTCGAAAACCTTTCATTAAAACATTTCTAACCCCTCGTTGTAAAACCTGTATACTTTCCCATAAAATAGTATAATAGCATATAAATCTTCATAAATCTCAAGTCATCATTCTTTATCAAAATCAGAGAAAATGCCATGATATAAATGCTAATAACAGAATATGGGTGCATCAATATAACAGGTGAAATAATGAATCAACCGGAGACCCTGCAGTTGGTCCTGTGCGGTTAATTCTATAGCTCAATATTCAAACCAAACTGGAGTCACCTCGGTGACCTGTACGGCATTACTCTGCACATAAATCGGAACTACCTCAGTAGTCTGTACGATAAGGATGGTGTAAGAATACGCTCTAGTGCTTCTCTCATCAATCATCTGTATAATAATCTAAAGTCACCTACTAGTCGGAACCACCTCGGTGATCTGTATGACTAGCATGTCGGAACCCTATCATGGTCTGTACAACATGTCGGAACCCTCTCATGGTCTGTACGACATGTCGGAACCCTCTCATGGTCTGTACGACATGCACCTACTTGGATCCAAGGTGAGCGTGTGGTGCGGGTGAATAATATAAGCACTAATACCATGGGTGCAGGTTATGAGCTATCAACATAATACATATCATCAACAATTCACATAAACCATATAAACTCACCTGCTACTCACCTATGCGTCCACAGCACCAATTCACATATATATATATGCATCAATTATCCATTCATAATTTCATATCATGCATGCATGGCATTTTAGAAACATACTTTCATTAAAACTCAATTTCTGGGAAACTTAATAGTATATAGGTATAAACAGAAAATACTGTCCACTCACTGATAAGTTGATGGGTCGTAACCCCCGTGACGTCCCTGGATGCGCTCGTCATCGGGATAGGTGTCACCTATATGCGAAATAACTATAAAAACGTTATTTTAAAGCATATAACCAACAATTCTTAATAACTTCTCATACGGTGCTCAAATTGGGTATATGAATATACCACAGTGACCTACTCGACGTCACGGACGTCGTGAAATTTTTAGAATAATTTTTTAGTGTCGCACGCGCCCCCACGCACCGTGGGTGGCACGGACCTACGCGCCCCCACGCGCGCCTTCTTCCTCAACCAGTCGCCGGACTGGTTTTTCCGGTGGCCGGAAACTGGGCAATTTTCAAACGCCTTGTTCTCCTTCGTTTCTCAACCATTTTTCACGCATTTTATATCAATTCGAAGCCCTCAACATGTAGAATCACGATAGGCTAGTTTCAAGGTCTAAAATCCACTAGATTTTACCTGAGAAAGCTCGATAATCCGGCCAAATTTGAAAAACCCCGATCTTGGTCCTCCGACGTCCAAATTCTACCAACGAAGCACTCCGAGCTTCCTTGGGACCTCACTAAGCTCACTATAAGCTTAGAATTCCCTGAAAATCGACATATTACGATTGCATGAATAGTGACACAAAAATGGGGTTCGGGTTTCACGTGATATCGAGGGTTTCACGTTCTAAAAATTGCACCAATGAACTCACAAGGTTACTAGGAGTTCAAATCTTACCTTAGAACCTTCGATCCGTGAAGAAATGGGAGGTTCCTAGCTGGTCCGTACGTGCACAGTGCACGTGAAGCAGAAAAATCGAGAGGAGAGAGAGAGGCACGGGGAAGGGAGAAAGAAGGATGGACTGTGTGTGTGGTCCAACATACCCCATCACCATCCATTTCTTTTTTTTTTAATCCCTAACCACACAAAAATATAACCTAATTTTAATCCAACTTAAAATATTTTCCAAAAACTTAGGAAATAGGAAATATTCAAAACATGTCACACACACTTACCTTAGTAACGTCAAGAGTACTTTCGTCCTTTCACGTCCTTAATAAGAAAATCTCGGGACGGGCTGTGACAATGTACCCATATTTTGGTACAATAAATTTTTTTCTTAATTTTGATGAATGTACCCATGTTTTATACATACATGTATTTATATATAGACACACACACACACATACTATATATTGGAGAGTATAATTTATATTTTAATAATTTTAATCCACAAATTATGGGTTTTTTTATTTAAAATCTCATTAATATAAACAACTATAAATTTAAATTTAAATTTTAAAAATGTAGTAACCTACATATAAATACATTATCACATTAATTTCAAAGATTTCGATCAAAAATTGAAAACCAACATGGTTTCAGTCAAAGAATATTGATAGTTAAGAACCGCATCCAAAGTGTCTCATTGTTTTATGATTCATTTAGATTTTGGCCCAAATGCCAAATCGTGAAAACAAGATAAGTCTTCAAAACTACGCCGGTAAATAACATAAAAGTTGGAACAAAACTCAAATAAAATCCAACATAAAATTATTTTACAACGTAAGATATAGGGATAGACCAATTTTTTATATAATTTCCTTTGGACAGAAGATATATTTAACATTATAATTTTCATCCAGGTGATTTGGGTAGCATGGCTTAGAGTTATGTGGGAAGGATCACATTTTTCTCTTTTTCTTTTTTTGATCAAATGCATATAAGACTTTCACACCTTTTCAATTTAGAAAAAATTTCGGGTGCAAAAGATTTGAAGACTCAAAATAAAGCCGCTTCGTGTTGTTACTTGACTTAAATTCTAATGAATGAATTTATTTATTTTATTAAGATACTTTAGAAGTCTGAAATGTTGATCCTAACTTGTGTTTCGGGTTCAATAAGAACTTTATCTATTTATAAATAATAACTTGTATGATAGGAGTATACCATTATGTTGATATCTTGTGTCAATAAAACAAAAACATGTGATAATTTCTTTTCACGTATCTTGTATTATTGGTATGACACATCACCATGATAGTGTACCTGGACCATACAAATTCTTTTCCTATTTTTGTTCAAATTATCAAACAAAGAGGATAGTTAAGTAAGGGTAATGCTAGGAATTATATGGTTTGTCAACCTAGTTAGTAGTTACTTTGCCATTTTACCATCGAAAGTAATCAATATCGAAATTGATATCGATATATTTATCGATGTTTCTATAAATTTGCATATCAATATTTCTAACAATACGAATATTTTAAGGGAGATTATATTCACACCCCAAATTACTTCTCTCACAACTTTTTAATTTTTAAATATTTTTCTATCAAGTGTTAGTGGTGTGTAGAAAATATTAAAAAATAAAAAATATGTGGGAGAAGTAATTTGGGGTGTGTGAATATAATCTCTCTATTTTAAACGCTGGTTATTCTATGTTTGGAGTTTTTTTTTTATTTGATGTCTCGTCATTATCTTAAATTAATCACTAATTGCTGTCATGAAGACTAAAAAGAAATTATAAAAAATTGAATAAAAAAATGGAACAATGAAAAATAAAGGAGACAATGAATAAAAGTAGAAAGTTTGAGAAAACGAAGGGGATTAAAATATTGAGGGAAGGGACTTTCTAGGAATGGTAAAGGAGCGTCCACGTCGCCCGAAGCCCTTCCCTAAACCTCGTACACCTCTTTGCAGACAGTAATAATATGCTCAGTACCGGAAAAGCATCGTCGCCGGATTTTTTTTTTTTTTGGGAATATCCTATGACCGTGTTCATTTATCGTATATCGTACAGTCAGAAATTATTTAAAATTTAAAATTAAATATAAATAGTACGTAACGAAAACTGATCATACGATATACAATAAACAGACACAATCACAGAATCCCCCATATTCTCAGGAAAATGATTCGGCAAGGATCATTTTCCCTCAGTACCCAACTCTAAACCAATGTTTCACCTAAATAAAAACCTCAACAAAGGGGGAAAAAGGCCAATCAATTATATTTCTGAAAACTATTTTGTTTATTGATATTATTACAAAGATAAATGTTAAGGATTCTCCATTGACTCTCACTCATTTTCTGTTTTTTGCACAATGTTTTATAATATTAGCATGTGAATTATGCCAAAAATATGAGATGGCAGAAAATCCATGGAGAGTCCCACTTTTAAGAGAGTCTCTTTAACATTCATCTTATTACAACGCTCTAGAAATAGCAGGTATCAATAAAATATCGGTATAGTGAGAGATTTTTCGGTGTGTTCGGAATACGAGGTGATATATTAAGTATCACTAAATAAGTGGTGAAATACTTGTGTTAAAATTTTGACAATTTAAAAAATAATACTTCCCTCCACTTATATGATGACACGTAATATATTACCGGTGTTTCGGTTATAATGAAAAAATTAACATTTGAAGGGTGGTGGCATAATCGGGACCCTCGCTCATCATGTGGCGCCTTGAATATGTTTTTATTCTTTTCTCATGACCATGCATGGCTATTGCCTATTTGAGTTATGCAAAGCTCAAAATTCTGGATATATTTTTTTAGCGTGGGTTTACGTACATCATAGATTTATCGTTGGAGAAGAGTTTACATAGGATGAAGAGATCCACTCGGAACCTCAGGTCCAATGATAAATATTCTTGAGACATGATATTGGAAAGCCACCTTTAGAGTAGAGCTCTTGATTACTCAAGTCTCCATGTATATCATTTATCTTAACCAATAAAAGGAGGTTGAGAAAGAAGTGTTGCAATCGACTTATAACTTAATAGATTAATAGTATTCAGATTAGGCTAAAAAATGGACTTCTCTTCTATTTTCTTCACTTACACCTTACACTTTCACCGAGTCTAACGAGGTTCAGATGTTGAGCCTTCCACTGTGTAGTCTGTATTCGGCTCTTCTAATCTCTCGCCCTATTCAATATTCGCTTGTATAAAATAATACTGAAAGATTTAGATTGTTTTATATTTATATATATATATATATATATTATGGATCACTAGATGATTATGTTTCATATGCAGCACAATTACTGTCTCTCTTTCAAATTAATGTAGCTAGTATAGATCGGATATTTAACAAGAATTTCGTAGTCTTCGCATGTACTCCATCAAGATTCTTTCTGGGAACCAAGGGTGATTTTATATTCCTGCTTATTAATACATATATAATTATATATAGTTAAACAAATATAAACTGTATTGCCAATTCATAACCTAAAGGGAGGTAACGTAGTCCATAATAATATACACGAGAAGAGGTCAAACCTTGGACTGGGTTTTAAGGTTTCCTTATTTTCTTGTTTAGCTTTTTTGTTTATATTATCACTCTCTCTCTCTCTCTCTCTCTCTCTCTCTCTCTCTCTCTCTCTCTCTCTCTCTCTCTCTCTCTCAATATTCAAATGCATGTTGTTTGTATTATTGTATATAGTTAGCTTTTTTGTTTATATTATCACTCTCTCTCTCTCTCTCTCTCTCTCTCTCTCTCTCTCTCTCTCTCTCTCTCTCTCTCTCTCTCTCTCAATATTTTTTTTTTGTCAAATCTCTCTCTCAATATTCAAATGCATGTTGTTTGTATTATTGTATATAGTTGTTTGGCAAATGTTGGGGACGTTATTTTCCGAGACCATATGTTTTAGATCACATGATATGCCGGTTGATGATTAAATGCTTTTTTATAGACCAAATGAAGAAATTCGCTACACGTGAGAGGGGGGTGCTATTCCCTGTATTGTCAATTAGTTTTATGGTGAAACCCAACTTTCTTCATTGTGTCAGAGCAGGTTATTTCACTTGTTAAGTCCAATGGCACAAGTGCTCGAAGTCACATGAGTTCTATTGTCACGTATTAGGCTTGAAAATTTACCACACGTGAAAAGCGCGTGTAGAAAATGAATCTCACATTGATGAGATGAGAAACTTTGTATGTACTTATGGTGGAACTCAAACTTTCTTCAAATTCAACCATTGACTACTACATCATATAGTCTATAAAGTTTAATTCAAATAGGTAGTCTCTAGCATCATTTTTTGGAAATGTCGTGAAGAAAGAATAATCCATTGAAGCAGCTGCAGCCTGGCACTTGACAGACTAAACTATGCAAAAATGTTTACATTTCAAAACATTTTTTGATTTGATAATGCAATAATTTGGACTTGATTAACTTATAAGCCTAAAATAGATACATGTCAAAAACCTCATTATACAAATTAGTCTTTGATTATATTCTGATTCACATCTGAATTAGTGTGCTCTTTGTTTATGCTATCATTATTATAATATAATAATTGTTTTGGATTATGCATTATAATATGATTGTTTTGGCATCTTAATCTCCTTGATATATTATGCCTTTGTGCTATTTTTATATGCTCATGTGTTTGCCCCATTTGGGTATATTAGTATATTAATTAGTGTAATGTATCTGGTGTCCATGATCCTTAATAAATTCAGACTATTTTATTTATTGGGAAGTGTTATTGACATTCTAAAAATCTCATTCTACACTCCTCATAAGTGCATTTTTCTTTCATAATATAGAAAGTTTGGAGTGTAGAATGAGATTTTTAAAGTGCTAATAACAATTCCTTATTTACTTAGTAATTTTTTTTATAATAACACCGTTGTATTTGAAGGTGGAAGTTTCGGATACATGAAACTTGACCATAACCAGGTGCATTTGCCTCACCAATGCTTTCGTTTCAAGAGACAAACTGATCTCTTTTAGTATAGATTTAATGATTTTTCTGGTTTATTTTTTACCTGTCGTCGATGAAATTTGAGCTCGTTAAATCAGAACCAGGAGTGTCTCCTGAGCATTTCCCTAGGGATCCTAGGGATCCCGCAATCTTGTCCGTTCATCGTATATCGTGCGGTCAGTTTTCGTTAGGTACTATTCATATTTGAATTTTAAAATTTAAATTTTAAATGATTTCTGACCGCACGAGGGAAATGCTCAGGAGACATTCCTGGTTCGTTAAATCACGCACAAACTTGTTAGTTGCCAGATGATTTCCATTACTTAAGTACTTTCTAAGTTTTAAGTACAACTGAAGTTACTAAACTATGGTGTATTTAATCAAGGATGATTATTTTGTTGTTTTGTTTTGTATAATATTTAAAATACATCATTGTTTTGGGAGTTGTGGGGTGGAGAAAATACGGCAAAAAAAAAAAGAAGGGAGACAGTGCAACTTTTATTTTTTACTTTTAATCACAAGGAGATTGTACAACTACAGATATATTTTAGTGCATAGTTTCATTTTCATTTTGTACTTTGTGTCATTTTATGCATGTATTGTATGCACATTTCCGTTGAGCAAAATCTAAAATTTGTATATTGGAGGTATGAAAAGCAAGTTAGTGTATTGATAAACTTACTGGGAGTAAACACAAGGCGCCTCACCAACCCTAAGAGCAACTCCACCCATGGAGCCCTCCCCCTGGCAATCCACTATTCAATCTACCATATTGAACAGTAACTGCCTTAAATGAATAGTAACTACCATTAATGAACAGTGATTGCCATTTACATCTCCACCCTTGGAACACTCCCCCTGGCAATAAGCAATTAAAATAATAGTTTTTTTTGTTTGTTTAAATAATAAAAAATTGCAAACCGGTCCTCTCTCTCTCTCTCTCTCTCTCTCTCTCTCTCTCTCGCTGACACAAAAAAAATAAAAAATTGCAAAACCCTCGGGCCACAGGCCCGTCGACTCCCCACCCCCCCTTCGCTCGGGCTCCCACCGTCGCTCGGCCTCCACACGGCTGGAGCTCTCTCCACCGGGCCTCCGGCCCCTTCTTCTCCACTGTCCCCCGAGCAACCCACATGGGTGGAACTGCTCTAATGTTTGGGGTTTGGGGCTTCATCGGTTAAGGAGAAAAATGTGCATGCGCACGAAGTATATGACATAATGTTGATAAAAACATTGCATGCAAGTTCTTGTTATTTAAAACATTGAAAAATGCTTAGGAGAATAAATCTCTTAAAGTGGGAGTCTTCATGGACTATATGCCGCCTCACAGTTTAACGTTAAATTCTTGCCAACATTATAAAACATTGTGCGAAAAACATGAAGTGACATAAAATCAACAGAAAATCCCACTTTGAAAGAGTCTACTTAACATTCCTCTAAAACGTTTATTATTCGATAAAGCGAAATGAATCTAAACCTCAAAAGTTGTATAAAGAATCCTCATTTTGTTTCTTTAGAATAGTTTTATGTCTACCTTTGATTTCCAAGGTCCAATGATCTTTCTTTTCCTTTTCCTTTTCGTAGGGGCAAGTATGAGGTCCTTTTAGTGTTCTTGATGTTCCATGTCTGGTGTGAATCGCGTGATTCATGTCAAATGACTAAAATACCTTTGATTAGTTTTATACGAAAGCAATAATTATATATAATACACCTCAAACTAATTAATTGATTGAGTTTTTTGCCCAAATGCCAAATCGTGAAATCAAGATAAATCTTCAAAACTACGTCCGTATATAACATAAAATTGGAACAAAAATCAAATAAAAATCCAACATACAAGTTAGATATTAGGGATAGACCAATATAATTTCCTTTAGAGACAAGATATATTTAACAGTATAATTTTCATCCAGGTGATTTGGGTAGCATGGCTTAGATTTGTGTGAGAAGGATCAAATTTTTCTCTTTTTCATTTTTTGATCAAATGCATATAAGACTTTCAAACCTCTTCTAATTTAGAACAATTTTCGGATACAAAAGATTTTAAGACTCAAAATAAAGCTGCTTTGCGTTGTTATTCGACTTAAATACTTTACAAGTTTGAAAAATCGACTCTAACTTGTGTTTTGGGTCTAACAAGAATTTTATCTATTTATAGAGGGCAACTTCTTTGCAGGGTCGACTCTGAGATTTATGGGCTCATAGGCGAGCGATTGTTAGGAGGCTCTTTAGTTCATAGGTCTTTCAATGCATAACGATCATATAATTTTTTTTAATAATTTATTCTTAAATATATTATCATATCATCAATTATGAACATTTGAATTGAAACAAAAAAATAACACACTAAACAAAATATATCTACGACAGTAAAATATAAATCCTAAGTTTACCAAATTACAAAAAAAAAAAAAAAAAAAAAAACAGAGCTACTTCTGAACTTAATGATATATTTTTATTCGCCCCAGCACTTGTATAAAGAGACTTGGAATTTGAAAAAGAAAGAGACGGAGAGGAAGTTAGAGAGAAAGAATTGCAGAGGAACGACGGTGAAGGCTAGGGTTAATAGTTGTTTTGGAGAAGAAGACAAGCCAAAAATAATTACACATGAAATACGTTATTTTTTGTTGTTCGGGTTTAGTTTTTGTTTGTCTTGATTAAAAAAAATTAAGGCCAGAAGGGTGATTACTAAATTGGAATGGGCCCGTCTTAAATATATGTGGTATCGGAGAAAAACTTGTGTGGGGCTCGGCTTACCACTGGATTTTGCTGAGTGGTACTACAATCCACTAAAAAATCGTCATGTGACAAGTCTTAAATATAATTTTTTTTCCCATTCTTTTATATTTAGGATTCTCATAATTATATTTCTCACTAATTAATACACATCAATCTAATGGATATTTTTTTGTTTTCTTTCTTTTTTTTAAAAGGGGACAACTGGTGGCAAGCCATAGTTATCCACCCCAAATATTCCCTCCAATTTATGTTGTAGGACTCTTTCACTTTCTTCTCTCTCCCACTTCTTTGTCTCTCCGACTTTTTTTCTGTCACTGTTCTTCAGAAAAAAATTTGTACCCTAAACAAAATCACTTTCTCCAACTTTTGTCATGGAAAGCAATCAAGAATCTTTAAGTTTTTTCGTTATTTATACAATACTTGATTTGATCATGTGAACTTGACATGAATAACCCATATATATAGGCGTATTTTTTTTTTTCGTTAACATGTTAATCTAATGTTAGGGCTCAAATGTTATGGTTAATATGTTGATACGAATTACCCATATATTTATACAATAGTTTTTTCCGTTCTTTACTATGAGTATTTAATTAATGTGATAGTTTTTTTTTTTTAATTGGTAGGTTGCTGCTGAGAGAATGGAGTTTTAAGATGTAAAAATTAGAATGGTGGTGAATTATGACGTTGAAGCCTTTCAAGTACACAATGCTTATGCTATGAGGAAAGGGTTCAGTCTTCGTAAAGGGCATATTCGAAGAGATAAATCAAATAATATTACACAATGAGATTGTTTGGAAAGTTAAAGAAGGCAGGCATGCCCTGCAATATAAACTGGAGGGAATATTTGGGAAAAAGAGGTTGGGGGGAACGATCAAAATATAAGCCATTAAATTGATGCATATTAATTAGTGAAAAAAATAATTATGAGAGTTTTAAATATAAAAGAATGAGAAAAAAAAATTATATTTAGGACTTGCCACGTGGTGATTTTTGAGTGGATTGTAATGCCACTCAGCAAAGTTCAGTGGCATGCTAAGCCCCACACAAGTTTTTCTCGTGGTATCGGCCAATTTTTTTGAAAAAGAAAAATTAATTTAAAAAAAGGTAATAAAAGCAAGGTACGCGTGAGGGCTCAAAACACGAAACTTGAGGGAAGAAGCTTGCGTGTTTTTCACACGCTGCTTGTCAGTTTGTAACATTATTTCCATCTTTACTTATATAACATATATCTATTAAGTACAAAAATTTGGGGCTCCCGACATCAGGGGTCCTAGGCAGCCGCCTCTTTTCGTTACTTTCAGAGCCGACCTGTTTGTATGATACGGGTACACTGTTATAATCATTTCATATGTTAATAATATAAAATTATGTGATAGTTTCTTTCCACGTGCATTTGTATTATTGACATAATACGACATCATAATAGTAAACCCATGCCATACAAATTCAACTCCTATTTTTGTCCAAATATTCAAACAAAGAGTGTACTTAAGTTATTGTACGACTCAAACAAAGAAGGGTATCTAAGTAATTTTAGACAGATATTTCGCCATGTATGTGTTATTCTATGATTGGATTATTTTATTGTTTGTGTCCTCCTCATCTTAAACTAATCACTAATTGCAGATGAAGACTACAAAAAATATTATAAAAATTGAATTAAAAAAATGGAACAATAAAAAAAAGGACACAATAAATAAAAGTAGAAAGTTTGACTCAACGAAGGGGATTAAACTACTGAGGGAAGGGACGTTCTAGGAAAGGTCAAGGAGCGGCCACGTCTCCCTACGCCCCTAAACCTCGTACACCTCTTTGCAGACAATAAAAAATATACCCACTACGCAACCCTGAACCAATCAATTTTATTTCTTAAATTAATTTGGTTATTTAAATTATTTCTACAATGATCCAGAAATAACAGGTATAAATAAATAAAATAATGGTAATATCGACAAGGTACCTTTGTAGGGTAGTGGCATCATCGCGAACCTTCCTAATCATGCTGCACTTTGAATATGTTTTTTTTATCTTCTCTCATGGCCCATGCATGGCTATTGGCTATTTGAGTTGAGCAAAGTTCAAGACATCTAGTGTGTTTTTTAGTGTGGGTTTACGTACATCATAGACAGTGGCGAAGACAACATAAGATTATTGATTGTTCTTGATCTTAATAATTTTAAAAACTCCATGTATATTTGTTTGTGTATTGTATTTAACCCTTATAAATAGATAAGGCAAACTAAATTACAACATCTTTATCTTTTTTTCTTGTTTTTTTCCTCTATCATATTTGTCTCTCTTTAATCTCTTCTTGTGTGCGACTTGAGCATTATGTGCTCAATGAAGTACCTTAGTTGATAAGTATTGACAGTTTTGAACATTAGCACATTACTATACAGTATCTTGCATCCACATTCTCTCTACAAATAATAGTAATTGTCGATATGTTGGTATAAGCCTTCAGCATATGTTGGCAAGAATTGATAGGTGCTTACTAAGTACTCGATGAAATGGCCGAATGAAGCTTTTTTATTTGCTATGCCACTGATCATAGATTTATGGTTCGTGAATTTACATAAAACGAGTTCATTGTTATTTCCATCATGTCTATTTATTTCATCATAGCGTCTTATTCGAAATCATAACTTATTTTTATTCAATCTTCGAGGATATGAAGCAATGTCGGGTAGACCAGAGCTCCAAATCAATCTCAAGCAGGGAAACGCGGGATGGAAGGCAGAAAAGGCTTGCTGCTCTCAGAATCATGAAATGGAGTTAAATGCTTAGGATATCAATTTTATGATCTTAGGGTCCTCTGTGTCCATAGTTCATGAAAGCTGATATGTATAATTGACAGTTATAAACATGAACAATTGTCTTTTACCATTTATTTCTTAGGGAGTTTTAACGAAAAGCCCGCGGTACTATTCACATTAACGAAAAACCACATTTTTACACTAAAAAGTCAAACCTGGTACTATTCACTTTACTCTTTATTTTTTCCTTATCGTTAAAACTTAAAGTTTTCAAGCCATTTTCATTAGTTTTCCTTTTATTTATTCTTGTTTTACTAAGTTTTTTATTTTAAATAGGCGGGGTATTCTCAAATATTCTAATTACGGAAAGAATGATTTGAACTTCAATGTAAAAAAATGAGCACGCTACTCTTACCAATTACCTAACCCACATATGCTATGTTATACCTAAGTTAATGCTAAGCTAAGGGCTGGTTTGGTGTTGATGTGTATTGAAAAAAAAATTGTTTTTGCTGTCCTGTGAGAATAAGCTCATTTTTGCTGCTTCACGTTTTCAACTTTTTTTCACCAAAAACTGTGAAAATAAGCTGTTTCTAAGTGTTTACCAAATACATTTTTGAGCTCAGTTTTTTTTTTATATCCACTTTTTATAAAAGTACATCAGTATCAAACCAGTACTAAGTGCCTCCATTATCGCTTATGATGAAGGGGAACATGCCCAATGAACTTATATCTTATTCCCATTTGGGTGGTTGATTGGTTATGACTCTCTTGGTCTTCTAAAGGTGTCGTTTTGTACCTACCATCAAATTTATTAGTTTTGCATCAAATTTAATTTAAGGGTTACTTTTTTGACAATCCATGTGAAGAAAGCTAACAAAAAATAGATTTGGTGATTTAACATATTAATGAACTCATGACCAAATTAAAAGTCGAGAATTTGAATCAAAAGATCACAAGTTAAGGGGTGAATTTTTAAATTTATGTTGGTAGTAAAAATACAAATTTTGTGAAAGCCTCTCAAATCACGTGAGGTTAATTTTCGATATGATTATAGGTTTTACTTTCCAGTTGGACCATATTTTGTTATCAACCTAATGACTCAGAACATGATACATGTCTAATGTGGTTTGCATTACCTAAATGAACCACGTAAAGTTTATTATACTAAATGTGAAAGTGATTTTACAGTTTTACTTTCTCGTCAAATCGTCTTTTAGCATCAATCTAATGACTTACAACATGATTCATATCTAATGTGGTTCGCATCAACAAGTATTATGAAAAGGAAATGAATTCTTCTGATTTGACTAGATTTTCTGGAAATTAATAAGAAATTCAAATTTAGAACATCTTACCATATTACCAAGAAAAAAATCAGTCTTCATAAGTAAGCAGAATTAGGACATGAAATAATTGAACCACATTATCCAATGTTTGCTCACTTTCGTGAAGGTCTAATGTCGGGAGCTTTATGTTGATGCGAATTGTAAAAGAAAGTTTCCCATACCTTTAGCTTCGCTTTAATCATGGTACAGATTCTGCTTCCCAGCTCTCACTCTTCAAAAATCAATCATTTCATGAAAAATATCCTATGTTTCCAAGCAACACCCACCGTCGGATCAGATCACAACGGACGGTGGCAAGCACTGCAAACAGACGAACACGTGGCAGATGGGGAATGGTGAGACGACGGGAATATGGATACAGTTTTGGACCAAATTGGAAGTACCAGGGTTACCGGGTGTAGCCGGTAAAAGAGTAGCCATCATTGTGGTGGGGCAGTGGTCGGTCGAATTTACCGGATTTAGAAAATAAGTTAAGAAAAATTTGAAGTTTTAACGTAAGAGGTTTGCCTTAATGGAAAGTCTACTGCTAATTGTGTGACTGAATAAAGGTATTATTTATATTCTCACTCATTTTGTTTTTATTCTTACTTTATTTATTGCTTCTTTTGTATCTTTCTTTTGGCACGTTTTGTGCTTTCTTGTCAATTCACTTGACCTAATTAAATTAAAAAACACAAGACAAAATGATTCACCAAGTCTATTTTTCTTTTTCTTTCTTTTTTCTTTTAAATAAAAATCAAGAATTAAGTACCTAAAATTCTCTAACGTTTTAGTGTCATTTTAAATTAGTATCTACCTTTTTAAAACATTTCAAATAAGTACACAACCTATTGAAAATGTCACATTCGTTAAACTTCAGTTAAATTAACTGGCTTTACTTTATCTCTTAAAATCAATAGAATGCCATTAAAATATAGCCTTCACCAACTAACAGTCACCACCCCCAATAGACCATCACCTCCAAACTCAAAGCAAAACCACCAACTCCACCGTACAACTCAAGTCGCCAACATCGAGAAGAAGGTCATGGAAGCTGTTGAAATAGTATGGACTGCTATGATGCGGCCACCATTATCTTCACCGCCCACAAAGAAGAATTGGAAGCTTTACAAGCCAAAAATCGGTGAATGAGGAAAGCACATGAGTAGAAACAAGTTCCTTGAAGTTCTTAATCTTCTTCTTTGTTAAGAGATTGCCCTCCTTATGTAATTTTAATTTGGGTCCATTTTCAATTCAATTCATACTCGTTTGATCATTAGGTTCCATATTATATAATTTATGTTAGAACTTTAGATTTTGAGACAACTAATATTAATATTGTCCATGATATATCCAGTTGATGGGGTTTCAATATAATCTATGTTTGAAAAATTAATTGCAACTTAAAGGATATGACATTTTTAATAGGTTGGGTACTTGTTTGAAATGTTTAAAAAGGTTGAGACCAATTTGAAATAACATTAAAAGGTTAAGGAGTTTTAGGTACTTAATTAATCCAAAAATAAGAAGGCAAACCTAAGTGTTAGCAATGTTGATAAAGAATAATACTTTTATTCTATCGTCGGGGATGTGCTCATATTTCCACTTACAAATTATGTATTTTCAACATAAAAGTTAGTATTGTTGATTTATTTTTATTTTTATTGAATTTATGTATGAAACAAATCGAATGTGCGAGTATATAGTAATATATTTATGATGAACCGTCCATTCATTTGGTACATTTGGATGACTAAATGATCTCCAATTCGAATGATTTTTTTTGTAAGGATGATCTTCCAATGAAGATTAAGAGAGTGAACTGTTTCAATCATATGAAATTTGTTTTGTGAAGCAACATCGTTCACAAGGGTAGAACATGTACATTGTTGTCATGAGGAATGCAAGTATTACCGTTTTAACCAATCCTTTATTAAAATGGATCTACTTTCTTCCTCGATGTTTTTAAACACAAACCACTCAAATACACTAATATGCGCATAAATTATGTTTTATTTTGTTAATTGGTTGCACATAGAAGTGTAATTGAGTGGTCTATGTTTAATAACTTTAACATGATCATAAGCAACTGTTTGCACCATACTTGACCAATCCCGAAACTACTGAGCACCGGTCAACGTTATACCGTCAAGGATCCACAAGAGTTTTGCCTCCAACCAAGAGGCCAATTACAGCGCGACACGTTTCGACATCAGAGGCCAATCATAGCGCGACACGTGTCAAACATCAGAGCTAATCACAGCACGACACGTGTCAAAGTCAGAACAAAGCTAGAGACTCTCTTCTATAAAAGGAGATCATTCTCTCACAATATTTCTTAATGTCATTTGTACTAAATCATTCACTAATACTCACTAAAGGAGAGCTTGAACCTATGTACTTATGTGAACCCTTCACAATTAATGAGAACTCATATACTCCGTGGACGTAGCCAATCTGGGTAAACCACGTACATCTTGTGTTTGCTTCTCTGTCTCTATCCATTTACATACTTATCCACACTAGTGACCGGAGCAATCTAGCGAAGGTCACAAACTTGACACTTTCTGTTGTACCAAAGTCCTCACTGATTTTGTGCATCAACATTTGGCGCCGTCTGTGTGAAATTGCACTTATTCCTACTCTCTTCAGCTTTGTCAAGCTGGTTTCCACCATTCGTAGACTCTCTTTTGACCAGGCATCCATTTCCAACATGGGGAGCAAAGGAAGCGACAACACATGGAACAACGCCCCTATTGCGCCTAGCATGAGGCAACGAAAGAAGGAACGAAAGAAGTTCGCTCTTCAAGCTAAAGTCGAATAGCTGGAGGCTTAGAACAACAAGATAACAATGAAGAACGAGGTCTTCCATGAGGAGTATGAGAAGTTCTTCAAGATGCTCCATGAGGCTAGGCATAATCAAACACACGAGCTCATCACCCCCGTGGAAGTCAACCATCAATTGGGTGCCCCCCAACACGGAGGGTCACCTGCCTTCGACATGGGTATTCCTGACGAGGAGCGAGCTACTTATCGAAAAGTCGATCAACATGAGATTTCTCTCAACCCAGCTACTTCGACCCGAAGTATGAGAAGTAGAGGAAGGCACATTCTTGCAGAAGGAATGGAAGGATCAAGAGTCGTTTACTGTGACTGTTGAGACTTTCTAAGACAGTGTCGAAAAAATTCTATCCACATAGGCTCAATGATCAAAGACCCAAGAGTCATCGAAAGGCTTGGTCCTCTACCACAACTTAGGCCAATGCCTAATCCAAGAAATGAACCACATGCCTTGGAGGGACAAGAAGGTGAATGAGACTTGGGGGACTTCCAAACGACACGTCTCGAAAGCCAGTACGGTGAATCTAAGAAAAAACCACATGTCTTTGACCAAACTTCCATACTTCCAAGGGATGAGGAAAACTTGCGAATGAGAATTCTAGTGATGCTTGACTCCACTCAGGACCCTCTTATCCTACATCTCCTCGAAGAGGTGAACAAGCTAAAGGCCGAGAGTCATGCCCAAATCCCTGGTTGGGATCAACTAAGGCCCGGCCCTCTAACAAAGAGAATCCTTGGCACCCCTCTACAAGGAGAAACAAAACAAAAGCTTGGCTTGAAATCTTATATTGCGAGGGAAGATCTGATTGAGCATATATACCTCTTTGAATCTACCATGGCATACCGAAGACACAATGATAAGGAACGATGTCTCATATTCCCCTCAACTCTCTCTAGTGGTGCTCTCAATTGGTATTGTCGTCTTCGACCTAATACTATGGATTCATTCGCTGAGCTAAGGAGACTTTTCATGGCTCAACACATCTTCCAAGCTGATCGTGTACACTCCGCTGATGAGCTATACACTATTCGTCAGAAATCAAATGAGTCATTACGTGAATATGCCGATCTCTTCTACTATAAGTACTCTCGTTGTGCTGAGGCAGATGATAAAACAGCACTCGAGGCCTTCACGGTAGACAGGCATGAATGCCTCTTCAAGTACATAATGAATGCTAACACTTGGAAGACTTACTCTGAGGTAATGATGCAAGCTTACAATCATGCATTTGCCGAGGTAAAGACATACCAAGGGAAACCCCATATGGTTAACCCCTATCAACAAGTGGGAAGTGGAAGTCAAGTTCTACCAAGTGAGGAGATCTAGGCCATTTAGACACCCATTGCATCATCTCTTGCCTCATTTAGCTACTCGCTAAGTCACAAAACGTATTCTTCTTTTGGTAAGGGGAAGGATTTTTACTCTCAGCAAGCTCATTACAAGAAGAGGGATAAAAGTTCGTATCAAGACAACCAGGGGTGAACGTACCGTCGACTATTATGACTATGGGGCAAGCCTCACTTTTTCAAAGTGGATGACTAGGCACTAAAGGAAATGCTATTATAAGAAGGCATGCATATTACAAATCTTTTTACCCTCAACCGCTTGAGATCTTTTGTCACACAAGCCATTCGGCAAATATTTAAAGAAGAGAGAATTCAGACAACTTATTCTGAGTCTTTTGCATTCCTAGCATTGGAACACATGGTCTACGCTGACCTACCTCTATACTCAAACTCAGAGCTCCAACATATGTACTTTGACACAAAGTAAGTGATACTAAGTGTTACAACCAACATGATTCACATATCGAAAGCATGGATTCTTTCATGCATAGCAAAACATTCATAAGCATCACTCATATCAATCAACATAAACATCATACATTCTAACACATTCATACATAAACATCATACATTCCAACACATTCATACATAAGCCAACTGTGATTCGAAAGGGTTCAACATACTTTGTGTCATTCGACACTTGCTACAATATGCCTCGACACCTTGCTCTTATTCTCACCAACTAGGTGATGAAGGAACTCACATTCGTGCCACCAACCAGGTGATGAAATGTACAACTCGTACTCTAATATTATTTGGCAACTTGCCAATCTTATCAACAACCAGGTGATGAAATGTATAACCCGTACTCTCCTTTATGCCACCAACAAGGTGATGAAATGTACAACTCCGTACTCTAATATTATTTGGCAACTTGCCACTCTTATCACCAACCAGGTGAAGAAGGAACCCATCTTCGTGCCACCAACCAGGTGATGAAATATGATGAAAGGTGATGAAGGAACTCACATTCATACCACCAACCAAGTGATTGACGCAACTCACCATTCATTCCACCAACTAGAAGACGAGTGGTACAACTTGTACATGTGAACTCCTAGCATTCACAAATAATCAAAAACCCTCAAGCTTTACAACTCAACTAGGGGAGCACTTATGCCAAACAAGAGTTATAGTCACCAACAAAGTCTTATTGCAAGCCAACAACGACTTCAGTGCATGGTATACGAAGATCAAGCTCTTCAGCTCTCTTGCATCTGCTTCAGACATATCTCCTCTATAACAATGCAAATACTACAACTCGTAGAAAGCTTCACACACTCTTGATCAAGACTGTTTGAAGCAATTTCAATTTATATGGTTCATCCAAACCTTCGACTACTACAAGGTGTGACTTGCATCACAATCTCTTGCTCAACAGTGTGGAAGCAAAATTTGTATATGTTGTCTTTCCCACATTTTCAAATTTTCAGTTTCCCAAAAAAAAAAAAAAAAAAAGGAAATTGAGAAATTCAACAACTTCAACAAATGAAGGGCAACTACAATTCTCAAAAGTTTCACACACTCTTAATTAAGATAGTGTGAAGCAAAATCAATTTATGGTGCCAACAAAGCTTCATCAAAGGAGTTCAACCCATAATTCTCAAAAACCTCACACACTCTTGATCAAGATAGTGTGAAGCAAAATCAATTTATAGTGCCAACAAAGCTTCATCAAAGGAGTTCAACCACAATTCTCAAAAGCTTCACACACTCTTGATCAAGATAGTGTGAAGTAAAATCAATTTATGGTACCCAACAATGCTTCAACACAAAAACTTCACCTACAAAGCTTCATCAAAGCTTCACCTACAAAATTTAGCTTCAACAAATGGAGGGCAACTACAAATGCCAAAAGCTTCACACACTCTTGATTAAGATAGTGTAAAGCAAAATCAATTCATGGTACCCAACAAAGTTTCAACCTCAAAGCTTTAACACAAAAGCTTCACCAACAAAAGCTTCAACAAATGAAGGGCAACTACAAATGCCAAAAGCTTCACACTCTTGATCAAAATAGTGTGAAGCAAAATCAATTCATGGTACAAAAAAAAAAAAAAAGGCCTAGGCCTCACCTTCTTTGGGCCTAACAACTTTCATAACAAATATTTATGAAGGAAGAGTTTTGGGCTACCACTTAGAGAAGAAAATGATGAAGTTTTGTTACTTTGGAAACTTGGCTATTAGCAAGACACCTCATTCGTCAACTCCCTCGACCGGAGACTTGGGGGACTCCTACCATATGCTACTACACCTCGGTACTTGGAAGTTTCACGACTACTCAGTGACTTGGATTTTTCAAATCTCTAACCGAGAAGTTTTCCTCACTCGGGAAATTAAGGGAGCACTACCTCAACCTACATGCTTCACTCACAAAGCTTCAACATACAAGCTTCAACAAAAGAAAAAAATTCAAAGAACTTAGTGAATGATGCCTTAGTGTATTTAACACAATACGCTGAATGAAGTAAAGCTTATTTATTGATATCTCCGATAAATTACAGATACGTGCATACACATGAATCAAAACAAACAAATAGGAGGGGGCATTCACAAAGGTTACTTATGAGAAGTCTCAGCACTCGGCAGAACCCCAGAAATATGAGGCATTATAGGGTGATCATTTGGAGACTCAGTACTAGGCAGAGCCCCAGAAATATGAGGCATCAGAGGTTGATCATTTGGAGCTTCAGTACGTGGTACAGCCCCAGAAGACGAAGGCAATAAATGCCTTTCGAACAAACTCACAAACCTATGGTGATCACTTAAAATCTGACCCTCAGATTCCTACAACTGGTCAAACTTTATCTTCATGTTTGTAGCATAGCTATGTGCGAGCCTGTGCAACTGTTTATTCTCGTGCTTAAGCCCTCTGATCTCCTGTTTGAGACTTATCACTTCAGCCGTCAACGATTCAACTTGGCGGGTTTGAGCAAATAGACGTTGGGCCATATTAGACACAGAACCTGCACACTGAACACTCAGAGCCAAAGAATCCTTAACAGCCAACTCATCAGACCGTTTGGAAAGTAGTCTGTTGTCTTTGGGAGTGAGAAGATTCTTAGCCACCACCGCAGCGGTCATATCATTCTTCATCACAGAATCCCCAATGGTAAGAGGACCAGTAGGGGATAAGAAGGATATGCGTCATATGTTGTCTTGATGAGACATGGCTACCTCTTGCACATCATTCAAGTCCAAACGACAGTCAGATGAGCCAGACATTTTCAGAAATGATGAAGGAAAAATGAGTCCAATAAATTTCTGAATTACAAAAATAAGGGGGAAATTCCTACAAGCAATAACTTTCTGAACGTACTTCTTGCACACAATTGGTGCCCCTATAAAAGAAAGGGCAACATGGATGTTTGTTCAAAAATCGAAGAGGCACCACTTTCCAGATTTCGAGAAGCGGATTTTCCTGAGTAAAATTTGTCGACAATCTCCACACGCAACATCAGCTCCTCGGGTACCACATATAACTTTGCCAAAGATCTCTGATAAAGTTTAGACACATAAAATTTGAAGGTCCAACTACCCTACTATTACCCACAAGGGTAAAGGAACAACACCACTGCTTAATAACTGGAAAGTCCCTATGTGTGTCAACCTCCGTGCTCCGTGGCAAGGCAGAATGGCAAAAATGCCCAATCTTTACTCACATCCGAGAAAACACTCCCAACATGATTGCTTGCTAAAAAATCGAAGAGGCACCGCTCTCCGAATCTCGAGAGCTAGATCCCCCAACAAGATTGCTTGCTCAAAAATAGAAGAGACACCGTTCTCCGAATCTCGAGAGCCAGACTCCCAACAAGATTGCTTGCTCAAAAATCGAAGAGGCACCGCTCTCCAAATCTCGAGAGCCAGACTCCCAACATGATTACTTGCTTGAAAATCGAAGAGGCACAACTCTCCGAACTTCGAGAGCCAGATTTCCTTGGATAAAACTTGTCTGCAATCTTCACACGCAACATCAGCTTTCCGGATACCATATACCAATTTTTCAAAGTGCTCTGACAAAGTTAAAACACATGAAGCTTGCAGCTCCCACTACATTGCACCGAGAAGGGTAAAGGAATAAAATTACTACTTGTTGTTAAAGAAATTCCTATATATGTCGACCTCCATCCTCCACAGCCAGGCAGACCTGCAAAAAATGCTCAACTCTTCCTCACATCCAAGAGGGCACTCCCAACGAAGTCTCTCGAAATACTTAGATTCCCTTCCCCCGATAATACCTCTGCAAACAAGCCACACCAGAGCAAAAATATCTCATATTATCAAGGTTAAAAGCAAAAGTATCCCATATCGTGCTTTTTCCCTGTCTTTTCCTTTGCCATTGCTCTTACTTGCATGACAAGTAGAAAGAACGCAATCAGTCGGAACCTGAAATCAAACTTCCGATCTGGAACTGATTGCCCGGAATCTTTGCATGGTTGCTTGCCTAACATTGCTATCGAGTACTCATCCTCAACTGTTGTCAAGGTCGCGAATTCTTTCGACAAATACCTCAGAACAGTTGATACAATATTGGCTCTTTACACTGAAGCTGCCAAGCATGGATGGGTCGCTGAGAAGTAGTGCTCTGAATGACCATTCAAATGCAAAGGTTGTGCACCACTTCTGCGATGCAAAAGATTGAAGCAGAAGGTTCAATGATGAGCTGGAACAGATCACTATAACACGACGCCATCCCTACAGAACCACATAATCCAGACGGAGGAGTCTAAGTCAAATCCAAGCTCGACATCGTTGCCCTATCCGAATAGCTCGAGAGCCTTCAACAACATTTCACTGACACCATCACCAAAGAGCAAAGCCTCTCCATGCCACATCCACTACTTTGTCAACAGCAAAAGTATCACATATCATCAGGGTCGAACGTACTCTATATTTGATGGACTTGTTTTGACCCTCAAATTCTTGAGTCGGCTTTATACTATGGAGGAAACCAGAAAACCCTCAAGCCCAGTTCAAGAATAAGCTGGTGGAAAGTTACTTCTTAAAAAACAAAAGTATCTCATATCATCTCTTATCCATGTCATTTTCTTTGTGCTTGTTGATGTCTACAGAACAAGGAGAATAAGAACAATCAGCCAGAACACGAGATCAAACTTTCGATCTGAGACCGATTGCTTGGAACTCTGATTGCTTACTTTGTATGTCACCTCTTTCGACAGATCTCCTTGCTCAGATACTTGGGGGACTCATACTATAGGGTTTGTATAGCACTTGAACAAGCTCGAAACTACAAGAAAACTTCAAGTGAAATTGATACATTACCTTGCATCTCCATCGGTTAAAGATACCACACCTAGATGGAGGAAAAGTACTTCCAGAGAAGATGCCACATCTACTTATGAGACAGATAAGGCAAGTGAAAACGATACCACACTTCGGTACGTAGAAGTTTCGTGATTACTCAGCGGCTTGGATCTAGCCAGTCCCCAACCGAGGAGCTTCCCTCACTCGGGAACTTAGGGGAGCACTGTTTGTACCATACTTGACCAATCCCGAAACTACTGAGCACCGGTCAACGTTATACCGTCAAGGATCCACAAGAGTTTCCCTCCAACCAGGAGGCCAATCACAGCGTGACATGTTTCGACATCAGAGGCAAATCATAGCGCGACACATGTCAACATCAGAGGCCAATCACAGCACAACACGTGTCAAAGTCAGAACAAAGCTAGACACTCTCTTCTATAAAAGGAGATAATTCTCTCACAATATTTCCTAATGTCATTTGTACTAAATCATTCACTAGTACTCACTAAAGGAGAGGTTGAACCTATGTACTTGTGTAAACCTTTCACAATTAATGAGAACTTCTCTACTCCGTGGACGTAGCCAATCTGGGTGAACCACGTACATCTTGTGTTTGCTTCCCTGTCTCTATCCATTTACATACTTATCCACACTAGTGACCGGATCAATCTAGTTAAGGTCACAATCTTGACATTTTCTGTTGTACCAAAGTCCTCACTGATTTTGTGCATCAACAACAACATCAGACGTTAATGTTATGAATGAATTCCACGTCACGAGATAAGGGACCATGAATACGTTATAAGTAAATTGGACTATTTTCCAAATTACCAATTGGTCTTATGGTGAAACCTTAACTTTTTTTCAATTTATACTAGCAGATAGCACACACTTTGTGTGTGTGTGAACAATTTCTCTTAATAAGTGCATTTTTTTTAATATTACATAATTACTATTTTGTCCTCCTTATGTAAATATTGTGTATCAAAAGTGAGGGTAAAATTGAAAAAAATATGATTGTCATTTTGTCAAAATGTGCAAAATTACTATTTTGCCCTCCTTTTGTCAATAGTGTGTATCAAAAGTGAGGGCAAAATAGGAAAAAAAGGGGGGAAAAGTTGACAAGGAGGGTTTAATTAGATACTACCAGAGAGCACATACTTTGTGTGTGTGTGTAAACAATTTCTCTTAGTAAGTGCATATTTTTTTTAATATTACATAATTACTGTTTTGTCCTCCTTATGTAAATATAATGTATTAAAAGTGAGGGTAAAATTGGAAAAATATGATTGTCATTTGATGTGAAATATATAAGCACACAAATTAAACCCTCTTTTTATCAATTGTAGCAAAATACGTAAGTAGGGATCGTTCTAGGCCGGGGATTAGGAGGGATTGCAAAATCACTTGGAATTGACTCAAAAACGTAAAAACAAGTTTAAAACACTAAACTAGACTCAAAGAATGTAAAACTATAACTTAAAACACCAAAACAAACCAAAAGACTCAAAATAACACAAAAACACTCAAAACTGCCTTAAAACCACTTTCTGGGCAGTTTTGAACTCTAAACAAGATTTTGACGAAAATAGGTTTTAACTTGACTCAAAACACTT
Source organism: Malus fusca (assembly GCA_035220775.1). Taxonomy (NCBI): domain Eukaryota; kingdom Viridiplantae; phylum Streptophyta; class Magnoliopsida; order Rosales; family Rosaceae; genus Malus; species Malus fusca. Next base: position 9,618,440 of record CM069069.1, read on the forward strand.
AAAAACACAAACTAACACACTTTCTAACTACTTTGACACTTGAAAACAAAGGGGGATTTGGTTTTGACGAAATTGAAAACAAAACATAAACTTGTAAATCAAAACAGATTTTAAAACGAATTTGGCTTAAAACAATGGATGGAAGGCTAGCTAAGGGGTTCTTCTCCACACATGTCACACTTGCATACAAAACGATTTCCAATTGCTTTTCAATAAACCATGAATTCTCAACGCCCCAAGTTAATTAGGTCCGCTTAAATTAACCTTCAGATTTTCCTAACGTTATTGAATTGGATGATTGCATACGACAACCCAAAGCATTCCCCACAAGTCCCCTACATGATTGCATAATAGAGATACAAGCAAGAATCATTAAGTTCTATGAAAACCATAAGCATTGACGAAGCACTTGTTACTATGATTGCATGAAACTTATGCCAAGAATTTACTTAACGCGATTGAGATCATCAACCTTTACTACTTGTGAATATAAGTTCATAACGATTAGGTGAAATTCCCTTATATCCTAGCATCAAATTCATGCATGCAAACTAAGTGTCGACCCTCAATCAACATACAAGAATAAGTTTTAATTCACATAGATAAGCAAATTGAAATCACAATTTATGAAACGCAATTAAAGGTAATCAAATCATATAGCAAGCATAAACATGGTTTCGAATCCCCCCCTAGCCAAGGGGGGTTTAGTTCCTCATACTCGCAATTACACAAGAATAACTTAAATTAAACATTGAGATCAAAGATAGAAAACACCTAGAAACGCTCCAACGCTCCCAATGCTAGGGCATAGGCACGGCACAAGGTTGTTCCTTCTCCTTCCTGCCTTGCAATAGCCACGGCACAAGAGGGATGAATGTGTTTGAGGGAGGTATGAATGTAGGAAAATATGGTAGAGGGTGGTGACTAAATGGTGCAGCAAAGGATGATATTTATAGGCTGAAATTCGCAGCCCCTATGTAGCAAAGGAAAAGGATTTAAAGGCCTAATTTGTATAGGATAATAACACACAATCCTTGAAGGAAAAGTCTAAGGCTTTTAGGAACCAAGGGGGAAAGGAATAATCAGGTTTCTAGAAGTTCTAGAAAGGTTTGGGGCGTCACTTTTGTAGGACAAGGGATAAGGCCTTCTAGAAAGGTTGTTTTGTGGCTGATTCCTAGAAAAACAAGGGATAAGGTGTGGCACCTTTGTAGGAGAGGATAAGGGCTTCTAGAAACCTATTTTAATGTGTCCTAATATGATAATAACTCCCCCTTGCAGCTGAAATTAAGTTAGGATAGAATTAGGATAGGATAAGATAAGATAGGGTTTGGATAAGATAAGGATAAGATAAGGTAGTTTGGATAATGTTTTGGATAATTCTCCTTCTTTTGAGCGGATTCCTTATCTTTAACTTTCCTTCTTCAAGTAGGAAACCTTGCTTGAGTAGGAATCTTCATTCTTCTAGGAATCCATCTTCAACTAGGAATCCTTGATTGATTAGGACTCCTTCTTGGACTAGGATTTCATCTTCATTTAAGCCCTTTCCTACTTCAACTAGGAAACCTTGTTCAAGTAGGACTCATCATCTTTAAGTCTTCAAATTCGTCCATGCCTTTGGCTCTAAGTATGTGACATCCATTCAAAGCTCCATTTTGCTCCAAAAGGCTCCAAAATGCATCTTTTTGTATAATATACCCTTAAAACCTGAAAACACATGGAAATAGCTTAAAAGACTACTTTAACTAAGAAAACATAACGAAAATGCATAAGAACAAGCTAACTAAGGTGCATAAATATGCCCCTATCATCATTATCTAAAAAAAAGAGTAAAATAGGAAAAATAGGGATATGATTGTCATTTTGTCAAAAGGTACAAAATTACTATTTTGCCCTCCTTTTGTCAATAGTGTGTATCAAAAGTGAGGGCAAAATAGGAAAAAAAAAGGAAAAAAAGTTGATAAAGAGGGTTTTCTTAATAATAGTATAGATAAAACCTGGTGTTAATGCAGACAATTTATTCAAACGAACAGTTAAACCAACTATTTTTTCTAAGTTGAAAACTAGAAAATCATTTTCTCATCCAATACAAGAACGCAATGGAGATAAATATAATTTATTGCACATGTTAGAGTTCTAACCTAGTACTCACGAGAAAAAAATAGAAGGATAGTTTAGTTGCGGTTCCTGGTTCCTAACTGTTATAGGCTCAAACCTTATGCATTTTAGGTTTTAGATTGAAGTCCCTCTCCACATAAATAACATAATAATAAAAGAGATGTAATAATATCAATAAGGACTCAAACCGTTATTTTACTTCCATTTACACCACCAATTTAATTATTGAAATTTGCTTGTGGGTTTCAACAAAAAAAAAATTGCTTAGGGGTGCATTCTAGAATTTTTTTTTAATAATTTTTTATAATATGAGTACATTTATATAATAAAATTTGGGTACATTATACATATAAAAAATTGGTACATTTATATAAAAATGTGCATACATTTCACATACAAAAAATTGGTATATTTTATACAAAAAAAGGGGCATGTTTTATATAAATTAAATGGGTACATTTTATATTAAAAAAAAACAAGAGGTACATTTTATATAAAAAAATAATAATGGGTACATTTTAGATTTTAAAAAAAACAAATAGATTGTACATTAAAAAATGGGTTCATTTTACATAAAAGGAATGGTACTTACAAAACAAAAAAAATTGGTACATTTTGCATGTAACAAAGTGGTACATTTTCAAATAAAAATGGATACATTAGAAATAAATTATGGGTACAAATAAAAGGTTAAAAAATTATGAATACAAATAAAAGGAATGGTACTTACAAGGAACCGGATCCTTTCCGAACCATTAAAAACTGAGCATGCTGAGCAGGCGATCCAGACCATTAAAATTTGATCCAACGGCTACAATTATTATAACTTTTAGAGGTTCCCCTATTTGTAGCCGTTGGATCAAATTTTAACGGCCCAGATCGCCTGCTCAGCAGTCTCAGTTTTTAATGGTCATGAGAGAATCCGGTTCTTTACTTACAAAACAAAAAAAATTGGTACATTTTGCATGTAACAAGGTGGTACATTTTTAAATAAAAATGGATACATCAGAAATAAATTATGGGTACAAATAAAAGGTTAAAAAATTATGAATACAAATAAAAGTTTAAAAATATGGGCACAAAAAGAAATTAATTATGGGAACAAATTAAAACTGAAAAGAAAAATGGTACAATTTAAAAAAGGGTTGCAAATTAAAAATGGATACAAACTAAAATTAAAATATATGATACAAAGGTTAGCCATAACTATAAATATATCAAATGTAACGTTTCTAAAACTAAATGAATATATTTAGAAATACAATTTAATTGAAAAGAAAAAAAATTAATTATCTTGACATGTAAATATCTTATAATTGAAATAATTAATGACCTTATTAAAACATAAGGACCTTGATTAAAAATTAAAAATAAATAAGATCTTAATCAATAGAGTAAAAAAAATAGAAATAGATACCTAATTTCTCCAAAAATAAAACAAGGGATAAATATGCATTAAAATTTAAAACCTAAACCCTTAAATCATATTTATATTGTGTCATGTGACCTAATTATTCGTCGACTCTGACAGTTTTAGCACTGGGGCGTGAACATGTGGTGCAAAATTAAACTCGTTCATCATGGAAAATGGTCCTACGTAGCAAACAAAAGTTTAACGCACGTGATCAAATACGTGTTTACTTTGATAGATAGGCATTACCGCGTTAGGGATTCACGCAAAAAACTAAAGGACAAATGTATGTGTTTGTGTTAGTTGAAATTATTAGGTTATAAAAGGTGTTCACATGCACTTTGAATCTTCTGCTTTTTTTAAGGTATAAAATCGTTGAATCTTTTACGAAAAAGGCGAAGAAACTGGGAAGCAATAACATGATCTTATTAGTTACTTAATCTTGGATTAATCGAACTCTCCCGAGATATCTAGATTTTGATGTTTCCTGTATCATATATGCTATATCGATGGAGTCAATTAGGTAGGAACTGCGACGTGAGTAACTGTATGGTTTCCTGAGCAACGTGGTCATTTGTTATCCTAAGAAACTTTGAATATTATATGTAATTTTTCTAGTGCTTCTTATTGAGTCCATCGCTTTGTTTCTTCTTTTCTTCGATCTGATCCGTCGGTGTCTAACATAATTTGTTAGGTAAAGAAAAAATGTCAGGTTTTTTTCTTAATGTTATTTTAGCGTAAACGTTTAGGTTTCGTGAGAAAAGAGATAGATAAATCATGAAATATAATCGATGTAGTGAGTTGTATTGACAGCCAAAATCTTTAATATTACTACTAAAACTAATATATAGGACAATTAATATCTTATGTATAGGTTGAAAAGTCTCAACAAGGTTTTAACCAGGCAAGATCCCGATATTCTTATGTACCTACATCAAGAAATATCTTAACTCTTTTATAAAGCTACACTTGATAGAAAAAAAAACAAAGTAAATAGCTAGATAATTGGTGATATCCTTGTGAATGGATGCCACAATAACTTTTCAAGGATACAATTTACACAAAACAAGTAAGAAAATGATTACGCTATTTTTTTTCCTAAAATTTATTTATCTTTTGCAAGCGGAGAAAAATGAAGGATTGGCTGGATTAGAGTTTTTCTCTTCAATTCATCGTACATCGAGTTCAAATATCTCCCTATCCTTACTCTAGTGTAAAATTAATGCAATAATACCACTAATATATATATATATATATATATATATATTAAAACAAACAAAAAACCTTATTAATTACTATTCGGTGTTAATCTCTCGTCTCAACTTTTTTTTTTCAATTCATGTAAAATTTGGTGTTAACTAGAAAAACTCTCATATTTATTCAAACGAACGGTTGAACCAACCATTTTTTCAAGTTGAAAACTAGAAAAACTCTCATATTTATTTTCTCATCCAATGTTAGAGTTCTAACCTAGGATTCACGAGGAAAAAAAAAGCCAAGGGATAAAGATGCATTAAAACCTAAACCCTTAAACCGTATTTATATTGTGTCATGTAACCTAATTATTCATGGACACTAACAATCTTGTGGACCAAAAAATAATCACAAAGCGACACGTGAATTTTTGGGTGAAGATGACAAATTTACCCTCGAGGCATACCGGGTCTCCTACACGCGAGCAGTGGAGAATCATCCATCAACCAAATCAGGAGTACCCAAAATAGGTAACAAGTTCAAATTTGTCTCATCCATCCTCATTCCATAACCTCCAAAAACCTCCCAAAACATTTCTTTTATTATGATAATTAGCCAATTAATATATTTATACCTAATTAATATATTAATTGCTAATTGAATCACCAAATAACACCCCAAAACACATTTAAAGGCCGGCCACACCCCATTCCCTATATATATGACCCTATTTCTTCTAAAAAGCTAAGTTGATACTCTTGCAAAACTCCCAAAAATCCTCTAAACACTTTTTCTCTCTAAATTCTAACTTTGGCATCGGAGGTTTTTAGGCCAAAGCCCCCCCCCCCATTCATCGTGGGCGCGTGAGGTTCTTGGCCTTGACCAAAGGTGTTGATTGTTTTGTAGGTGCAATTTTGTCCAAGAAGAAGAAGTCGGAAAGTTGCATCCACAAATTGGTGCTTTCATTGAGAGTTGAGATTCACACTCGTAGAAGACTCTCGCACAAAAAAGTTTTTTCTCTATTTTCTCTATTTACTAGTCCATTTGTATTTTTCGTACGTTCTTATTATTAGAATTTTTTATTTGCAAAGATTCTTTGATAAAACGTGAAAGAGAAATACAATGGCTAGAAATTTAGAAAATTCCAATATTCAAGAAATGGGACCGTGGCGATCCACAAGACTAAATGTGATCTTAGGGGGAGTGGCACCGCCACCACAAGGCTCAACCATGGCAACCACCACGGTGGCCACCATGGCAATCACCCACGGCGAGGTTCATGACTCCACCACCACGGCCCGAGCCATGTCACTCCATGCCCAACGCGAGCCCTATGCGTTGCCAAGCCGAGCTCAAGCCTCGCATTCGCGAGCATCACACGCCGAGCAGCCTGCTTCCGTAGCCTAGCCTGCTCCTACCGAGCAGCCCACACTCGTGGCCTAGCCTGCTCCCAGTCTGCTCCTGACGAGCAGCCCACTCTCGTGGCCCAGCCTGCTCCCGACGAGCAGCCCATTCCCGTGACCCAGCCTGCTCCCACCGAGCAGCCTATTCTCGTGGCCTAGCCTACTCCCGACGAGCAACCCACTCCCATGGCCCAGCCTGCTCCAGCCGAGCAGCCCACTCTCGTAGCCTAAATCGATCCAAGATTAGTTCAACTATCCCGGTTTCAAATTATTGGGCTTACGATCGAACTGGAGGCATTCTCACCACATTTCTTCCCGAATTTGACATTTCCCAACTTAAATCTCGCGCCCGGAGTTTACCACATTTCCACTGCTTAAGGAGGCACATTCCTTCCAATCCAAATGGTGACAACACTTGTCTCGACAAGTCATAGAGTTGACAAGCGCCCTAGCACAGCAAACGACCTTGGTGAACCAGCTTTTGCAGCGCACTAAGATGCAACGTGCCCCAAACGAGGTGTCCCAAAGTAGGACAAGGGCAGATGAAGAACCTCTCCAGCAGCATCCCGGCAAGCAGCCACTCGACCATCCATGAACCGAGCTTTTGGGCAGAGTACACTCCCGATTGGAGCCCCGAGATAGCGTATACTCTCGTCTTAGCGCGCGGAGGAGCGTGCACTATCGACTAGGCCCACGGAGGAGTATACACTCACGGTTAATGACGCATTCCGATAATCAACATGAGCAGTCTTCCAAGCGAAGTATTCATTCACGGCTAGGCCTGCAAGGAGTATCCTCCACATTACATCGGAGCATGCAACACAACAGACGAAAAGAAGCAGTCACTCAATCCGGCTCAAGTTCAACCAGCAGCCTGTGAGTTACACGCTCACTTGCTAGGAACATACCACACTCATCGCAGCCGCGGCATAGACAAGCCGAACATATGGAATAACAGCTTAGACCAGCACATCACGATCGGGGGCAGTCGAGAACTCTGCCACCCCAACAAAGGAAAATTCAGGAAGAAGTATAAAGGCTCATGACCAAGCGATTGCGCAATTTCTCGCACCAACTAAGCCTCAAAAGGGTCTACTATCCAGTGCGAGAGGATAAACTAATTGCTCTCCAGTGCGAGAATGTAAACCAATTCCCCGACACCCATATGGGTTTGCTCTCCAGTGCGAGAGGATAAACTAATTGCTCTCCAGTGCGAGAGGGTAAACCAATTCCCCGACACCCATATGGGTTTGCTCTCCAGTGCGAGAGGGTAAACTAAATCCCTGACACCCATTTGGGTAAGCTCTCCCGTGCAAGAAGGCCACATAGTTCAAAAGATCGAATGCTTGAAGATCAACTAAGCAACAAATGTTGAAAAATCAAACTCAAGTAGTTTCCTCATTTTCAGCAGGCATCCCAGACGTGGCAACCCAAACAATTGCCTATCCCACGCCACTTCCTCGCCCTATGCCGAACCAATCCTTGGCTACAATCAAGCCTAGCTGCTCAAGCAATGGCCCCTGCCACATCACCTCCTTGGCCCATGCCAAGCCGACTCCTGGCCTTTACCAGCCGACGTGCCGCACCACCCCGACGACTGCCCCGTGGCAGCACCACCTAAGAAGAAGACAAGAAGAAATTAAGTTTTTATTACATTGGTGAGGCACAGAGAAGACGAAGAAAGCTACGAAAGACGGTCATTTGCACGGGCAAGATGTAGAAGATTGCCAGAGGAGGGGGAACAAATATCCTCTAAGCTCTCTCTCTTGTAGGGTAGAATAAATCACTCTCCAAAGTTGATTTAATAACTCACTTAAGGTGGACTTAAATAGGCTTTGAGAGAAATTTATTTCCTTTTCCTAGAAGGATCTAATTTCATATTAAAGAGGGAATCTACATCAAAACAAGAAGCAGTCCTAAGTTTCCTAGAGCAAGAATGTCACAGCCCGTCCCGGAGATACCTTTGACGGGAACGTGAAATGACTATTCTACCCTTGACGGGTGCTAAGGTACGTGAATATGTGACATTAATTTGGTTCCCATATTAATCAAATTGGATATATGTGTATATTAGTATGTTGGAATTAAATTTAAAGGATAATTATGGGAATTGGGTTATTGTGAATTAGGGATAGGAAAATGGAGGGTGAGGATTGACTTGGACAAAACTCTCACTCTCTCTCCCTAACCCGTCACTCTCCCTCTCTCTCTCTCTCCTCCCTCTCGACGGTCTCTCTCTCTCTAGACACCCATATGTACGGCCCACACCCAAAACCTTGCAAATCTCGACGGATCGAAGCAAATAAGGTATGTATCTTCATCCCTAAGTCCTTGTGAGTCGATTGGTACTAGTCTTAGGCCGTGAAACCTTCGATTTCACGTAGAATCCGAAATCACCATTTTTGGGTACTGTTCATGCACACGTTAAATGTCGTGTTTCAGGGAATTTCAAGCTTGTAGTGAGCTTTAGGAGGTCATAAGGAAGCTCGGGGACGTTCGTTTGCAAGCGTTGAACGTCGGGATCATAGGTTTCAAAGTTGGCCGAAATCTTTGAAAATTCCAGGTGAGATTTAGTTGTTTTTAGACCCTAAAACTAGTCCAACGTGATAGTACACTCTTAGGGCTTCAATTTGATATAAAATACGAAGAGAATGGGTGAAAAACGAATGAGATATGGAAGTTTTAAGTTTGGCCGGAATCGGGTCGCCGGAAAAACCAGTCCGGCGAGCCCCGCGAAGAAGAAGGACACGTGGTGCGCGTGGGGGGCGCGTGTCCTCGTGACTGTGCTGGCGCGTGGGGGCGCGTGCGGGCCCCTAAAATTTTTCTAAAAATTTCTCGACGCTCGTGACGTCGAGTAGGTCGATGTGGTATATTCATATGCCCAAATTGAGCATCGTATGAGAAGTTATTTCGAAATGTTGGCGATGTGCTTAAAAATAATGTTATTTTAGTTGTTTCTCATATAGGTGACGAGTATCCCGAGGACGAGCGTATCCAGGGACGTCGCGGGGGTTACGACCCATCGACATACCAGTGAGTGGGCAGTTTTATTTTCGTATTACCTTTATACAATTGTTTCCCAGAAAATATGCGTTTTATGAAAGTTTTGAATATAAATTGCCATGCATGAAAACCTTGAATATTTGAGTTGATGATTGATATATAAATACGTATATGAATTGATATTAATGCATACATGTTGCATGGTGCTGTGGAGGCGCAGGTAAGTCAGGTGAGTCATTATGCATTGAATTATTGATGTTGAAACGTTTAAGCTCATAACCTGCACCCTAGGTGTCAGTGCTTATATTAGTTCACCACACCGCACGATCGCCTTGGATCCAAGTAGGTGGATGTCGTACAGACCATATGAGGGTTCCGACATGCCAGTTGTACAGACCATTAGAGGGGTTCCGACTGGTGGGTGATTTTAGATTATGTGCACAGTTGATTGATGTGAGAAGCACTAGAGCGTAATTATACACCTGTCATCGTACAGACTACCTTATGTAGTTCCGAGTGACTTGCAGAGTTAGACCGTATAGGTCACCGAGGTGACTCCGGTTAGTGAGAATGTTGAACTTAGAATTAATCGTATATGACCAACTGCAGGGTCTCCGATTGATTCCTTATTTCACTTGATTTATATTTTACTTCATGTCATGGCATGTTTTTCTTGAAAAACGTTAAAGATTTGAATTGAGTTTTGATGATATATATATATATGTTTATATACTATTTTCTGGGAAAGTATACAGGTTTTACAGCGAGGGGATAGAAATGATTTATGAAACGTTTTGGAAAAATCTTGATTTTACTGACCCACTCATTTTGTTTTGCGCCCCTCCAGGTTCTAGTTAGCGGTTGGTGGCTCTCGAGGTCTTTTCCGGCATTCTGACAGACTCTTGACATGTAGGACTCACCCGAGGGTGAAGTACCTTTATTTTAGTCTTACTTGACTGCACTAAAACCTATGCTCTGAATTTATGTATTATCTTAACTCTCCCATTACTCTAGTAGGTTGTTCATCTAGAGATTGGTTTAAATTCCTTCGTATTCTATTATCATGCTTCCGTGTCGCACTGTTGGTTACGTCACGCTCACGTGACGGCCAGCACGCCTTGATCCTCTGGATCGGGGTGTGTCAAAGAAGATCTCTACACCTGCTGCACTTTCCTACGAGCAGTCCAACAGGTGTGGGGGCATTTGTGGAGCCAAAAATAATCACAAAGCGACATGTGGATTTTTGGGTGAAGATGACAAATTTACCCTCGAGGCATACCGGGTCTCCTACACGCGAGCAGTGGAGAATCATCCATCAACCAAATCAAGAGTACCCAAAATAGGTAACAAGTTCAAATTTGTCTCATCCATCCTCATTCCATAACCTCCAAAAACCTCCCAAAACATTTCTTTTATTATGATAATTAGCCAATTAATACATTTATACCTAATTAATATATTAATTGCTAATTGAATCATCAAATAACACCCCAAAACACACTTAAAGGCCGGCCACACCCCATTCCCTATATATATGACCCTATTTCTTCTAAAAAGCTAAGTTGATACTCTTGCAAAACTCCCAAAAATCCTCTAAACACTTTTTCTCTCTAAATTCTAACTTTGGCATCGGAGGTTCTTAGTCCTAAGCCCCCCCATTCAACGTGGACGCGTGAGGTTCTTGGCCTTGACCAAATGTGTTGATTGTTTTGTAGGTGCAATTTTGTCCAAGAAGAAGAAGGCGGAAATTTGCATCCACAAATCTGACTCTATGGGGTGTGAACATGTGGTGCAAATAAAGTCGCACATCATGGAAAATGGTACTACGTACCAAACAAAAGTTTAACGCACGTGATCAAATATGTGCTTACATTTGACAGACGAGCATGCAACATATTTTCAGGGAAAAAGAAAACAAAATTGGACAAATGTATGCGTTTGTGTTGGTTGAAATTATTTAGGTTATAAAAGATGTTCGCATGCACTTCGAATCTTCTTCTTTTTTAAGGTAATAAAATCATTCTTAATTTACGAAAAGGCGAAAAGGTTAATATTGAACTAATAATTGAACTCTTTCTCAAGATGTTAGATTTGATGTTTCCTAAATAATATATGCTAAATCTATGGAGGCAATTAGGTATGGTTTCCTAAGCAACGTGGTCATTTGTTATCCTAAGAAACTTTGAATATTATATGTAATTTTTCTAGTGCTTTCTATTGAGTCCATCTCTTTGTTTCTTCTTTTCTTCGATCTGATCTGTCGGTGTCTAACGTGATTTTGTTAGGTAAAGGAAATGTCGGGGTTCCATTCTTGAGGTCATCTGAGTGTAAACATCTAGGTTACATGAATAGAGGTAAATATTGATGCGACAAAATAGCTAGATAATTGGTGATATCCTTGTAAATACCGATGCCACAACAACCCTTTCAGGGATGCCCTTTCAGCGATGCCACAACAACCCTTTCAGGGATTACACAATTCTTTTCCCTAAAAGTTATTTATCTATCGCTAAAGGATTGGACAGATAGTTAGAGTTTTTTTCTTCAATTTATTCCGTCTTGAGTTCAACTATTCCTTATCCTTACTCTTGTGTAAAATTAATGCAACAATATATATATATGTATGTATATAGATTAAAACAAAAAACCCTATTAGTTACTATCAGTGTTTATCTCTCGTCACACTACTGACATATGAGATTGTTATCTTATGTAATTACATTCGGAACAACGCTTGGTTACTGAAAGTTCAACGTGAAAACCTCTATAAATACATACATGCTCATAGCGACATTTGTGTTCTATATTTCTTTGTATTAGTTTTTTTTTCATATGCTAACCAACGCATTCCATTGTTCTATATTTCAGCAACTCTCTTGTCCGTAAAAGAGAGGGGAGGACAAAGAGAAGTCTTAAGAGAACTTACATGAAACAGGAAGAACTCAGGAATAAACATTTCCTATTCCCCAATACCATAAACATATCTTCTCTGTTCAACTTTACACTTTTGTCTGCTCCACTCTAGCATGTCCAATGTGTTGGGTACCGGCAACGAGAAGGGTATTTTTGTAATAGCACACTGAACTTGTTACACGCATAACTATTCTAGATAGAAGAAATTTTTCCATATGCTCGTAACATAAGTGATGCATCACGTGTTATTATATAAGTGGTGGAAAATTTTATTTTTATATGATTAATTTTTTAACACAAGAATCTCACCACTTGTATAGAGACATGTGGTGTATCATTCCATGTTCAGAGCACATTGGAAAATCTCCCCCTATATAGAGAAAAAGATGCACGTGTTCTTCATGGTTGGTCTTTGGGTGGTAAAGGATATACTTGGAATTTCCAACATCTTACTATTTGTTTCTTATTTTTGCATTGAAATAATTTCAACCGTTGGATCATTCATTCACAGTGATAGATATACATAGGATAATAAAAATGGTATTTGATTCGGTGATTGTTATTCATCGTGTTCTCACCTTTAAACGGAAACTAGCAGATGAGTCGAAAAGAGTAGGGTCTCAGATCAATGCAAAGATTTCCCTTGCCCCACACTGGGGGTCCCACTACATTATTTGACCTGTCATTTTGTTTCATGTGTCGTCATCATGCCTTCAAGATTAGGGATGAGGATCCTCTCTGGATTTTCTTTGTAAGGATCTTAGGAATCCTAACATTCTATCTATTCATCGTATATCATACGATCAGTTTTTGTTATGTACTGTTTGTGTTTAATTTAAAAAAAATAAAATTAAAGTACTTAAAACCCTCCAACCTTTTAGTATCATTCCAAATTGGTCTCAACCTTTTTAAATATTTCAAACAAGTACCAAACCTACTAAAAATGTCATATCCGTTAAACCCTAGTTAATTTTTCGAACGAATATTATATTCAAAATTCACAAACTAGTATATCATGGACAATATTAAGGGCTGGTTTGGTATTGCTGTGCTTTGAAAAAAAAATTGTTTCTGCTGTGCTATGAGAATAAGCGGCTGTGAAATAAAGCTGTAGAGTGTTTGGTAAACTTTTTTGTAAAAATGCTTTTGAAAAAAAATAAAAGCAGTATTATAGTGTTTGGTAAACATTTTTGTAAAAATGCTTTTGAAAAAAATAAAAGCAGTATTATAATGTTTGGTAAACTTTTATGTAAAACAGATGTGAAAAAAAGCCGGTTTTTCAAAGCTGGGTTTTGCAGCTTCTTGTTTTTGGCTTTTTTTCACCCAAAACTGTGAAAAAAAGTTGAAGCTAAATGTTTACCAAACACAAAAAAAGCTCCCAGCTTTTTTTGATACCAACTTTTTTCAGAATCACCTCAGTACCAAACCAGGCCTAATACTAGTTGCTCTCAAAATCTAAATTTCAAACATAAATTGCATAATATGGAATTCAATGATCAAATAGGTTGTGAATTGAATCGAAAATGGACCCAAATTTAAATTACTTCAGGAGGGAAATCTCTTAACAAAGAAGAGGGTTAAGAATTCAGATATAGTTTCAAGAAGTTTGTTTCTACTCATGTGATTTCCTCATTCACCTATTCTCAGCTCGTAAAGCTTCCAGCTCTACTTCTGTGGGTGGTGAAGATGATGGTGGCCGCATCATGGCAGTCCATACCATTTTAGCAACCTCCATGACATTCTTCTCGATGTTGGCGGCTTGAGTTGTAGGTGGAGTTGGTGGTTTTGAGTTGGGTTTGGAGATGATGGCTTGATGAGGGTGGTGGAAACTGTTAGTTGGTGGAGGCTATGCTTCCATGACTTTTTATGGAGACAAAGTAAGCGTAGTTAGTCTAACAGATTTTTAACTAGGACTTAACATGTGACATTTTCAATAGGTTGGGTACTTATTTGGAATGTTTAAAAATGTTAAGACCAATTTGGAATGATATTAAAACGTTGAAGAGTTTCAGGTACTTAATCTTAAAAAAAAAATCAAAATGATTTCTGCTGCATGGTGTATGATGAACAGATAAGATGTAACGATCCCTAGAATCCTCACAAAGAGGATCCAGATGGGATCCAAATCTCAAGATCAGGGTCATCGTGACAGGAGAGGATTCCAAGTGTCGGTTGAACTGGAATATCATATTTTCCTTGTTGTAATTCACATGGATCATTTTTCAAACAAATGAAGGGTATTAGGAGAGAAACAAAACGATAATTGGGATGTTATTATGAAGGTATTACAAGTCAATTACTGTATTATGATACATTTTAATGTTTTGTATGGTAGATTGTGATTGGCAGGAAATGCCGCATCCTGTGTGAAAGTTCTTCTCTAGTTACTTTCTTTTCGGATCTTTTTTTCTTTTATTTGTCACTTAATACTAAAGTTTATTGGTATTTATATTCATTGTTTGGAAGTGTCAGGTTTTAGGTTTGAATCTCGTGTATGACAAGTTTGAACTGTTTATCTTTGTAGAACACTTTTTATATATCATATTTTGTCAAAAAAAATATCTAACAAATCGAAATTATTTTCATCTAATAGTAAATTTTTTCAAATAAATATATGAATCCAATGTCATCAAACATTGGATTCATATTATTAATGAAATGACTAATTAAACAGTTTTCAACTTGATTAATTGTTTGCATGAATGACCTCAAAGATGAAGGGTAAGTAGGATTTTCTACTCAAAATTTTTCATTGCCGATTCATAAAATTTAATGTTTATGATTAGAATTGTTTATATTATAAATCACTCGATATAAAGATCATCTATGCAAAAAATCAATTAAAACCAACGCTATTTAGTCAGCAAACTATATAAAAAGAGATGAATGGAATTGTTAAAAACATTACAAATTGTCTACGTATTTGCTACAATAGCTTGATTAAACAAGTTAATTCTTTTTTTATTTTTTATTTTTGTAGAGATGTTCTTCACAGAGTGATTCATAATATGAACGTTTCCTATTATAAGTACAAAACTCTGTGATTCAAACACGAATAATTTTGAATAAGAGTTCCTAAGTCATTTTTTAGTAGCAAAAAATTGTTCTTCAAATAATCATATAACATTGCAGTGGAGTACAATAAAATAAAGAAAGTAGAAGTTTGTAGCTAGCACCAACAAAGAATGTGAAATTCAACGTAGGCTAAAACTCCCCATTGGTTCTCGATTTATGTTCCTTTTTTGGCGTGGAAGAGAATTTTAGTCATTTTAAGAATGATTGGTCTCGTCACTTAGTACAACGGTTTAGTGATATTCTTCACTTGTAAGTGAGAGGTCTTAGATTCGATCACTCGCCAAAGACGAATTTAAACCACATTATTGCTAACTTATTTGTGAGGCTCAGGCTACCCCTTCACCTCTAGTGTAAATGATACCATTTGTTCAAATAAAATAAAAAATGGATTAGCCTCCTCTTCTCCTTTAAGTATGCTATTTTTACAGGATCATGTGATTGCTCAGTCAAAAAATAAATAAAAAATTGAGAGTTATATATCCTTAAATTGCAACGTTAAATTGATAAACTTACAAAATCAAAACTAACACAATTTAAACTAAAAAAATTCAAGAAGATTTTGAAATAAACCACAAACTAAGCTTTCTTTTGAATGATGGTAACATTTGCTACCTTAAGATTGGATTGTTAGAGTCAATTAATTAACCTCAAGATTGGATGATGGTGACAATTAATCAACATTACAAGTACCTTTCTCAATACCACTTACAAAAAAGAAAAGGAAAACTAATAAAAATGGTTTGAGTTTTAATGATAAGGACAAAATAAAGGGTAAAGTGAATAGTAGCATGTTTGACTTTTTAGTGTCAAAATGTGGTTTTTCGTTAAAGTGAACAGTACCGTGGGCTTTTCGTTAAAACTCCCAAAAAGAAATGCAGAAAAACCTTTTTCCTACATTACACGTACCTTTCTTAATTAATTAATCAAGTTGCAATTTAATTACAGAAAAACTTTGTTGCTAAAATTAAATTAAATTGTATCTGTATCAAGTTGGGCCGTTATCAAATAAATATTTTGCAACATTGGATGTCAAATGATCAATGACTCATAAGTTTTTGTCAACAAGTTTAATTAATGACCAAAAATATAAACAAGTTTTAATTAACACACAAAGTTAGTTTTCCACAAGTTACCTAATATAGATTACGTAGGGTGGCTTTTGCAGCAATTTTCTCTCCATTGCCGGATTTAATTATACTGTATAGATGCGGTATTTGCACAAGAGAAGCGATTTGTTCACAACGCTTTTTCTTTTTGCACCTTCTTATTTATTTTTGTCTTTGATTCTCTTTTTATTGTTTTTTTTTTCTTTCAATTAGACGGATTATATTTTAAAACCCGTTTAGTGATATTATTAACGGATAAGATACTAATGTAGGTGGTTTGCTAAGCGCTCGTTTTTTAATTTACAATTGTTCTTGTTGTTTCACCCAGAGATAAATGGATGTGGATGTATGTGGAAGAATAAGGATTGAAGCATGGTGAATGAAGAGTAAAGGGAAGGGGGAGGAAGAAGTGAAAGAGAATGTAAGAAACAAAACTAGAAAGAAAGGAAAAAAATCCTATTAAAAAGTCTTTTGTTAGGGGGTGTGATATCCACACACCTATTTTTACTTCTTACACACCTTTTTAATTTTCGGCCGTCGGAACGGATGAATTGAAAAAGATCAAAGGACAAAAATCAATAAAGGGTGTGTGAGAAATAAAAAGGGGTGTGTGGATAGCACACCCCTTTTGTTAGTATTCCAACGAAGAAGTCATTAATTCTTTTGATTGGGATTTACATTGAAAATAATCATGTTTGTTAATTTATTTCTTTCTATGGAGTTTCTAATAAAATTTTTAAAACAAAATGTTTAATTTCTAATTGCATTTTAATGCTTCAAGTAACATATTGCATGTACATTAGACTTGATTAGTGGTCTCTCCGTTTTTTCAGTCACCAATAGCCTTTGAGTCGAATAGGAGCAAAGTTTAACTCGTTATCTTTTATCACGATGCGTGCGTCACAATATATATTAACTACTCAGGCCCTTTATGCAAAGGGGTCCTCATTTTTTCAAAAAATAAGGATTATTTGTGGGGTTTATTTCAAGTCGAATTTCAATGATCCGAATCGTCTATTTTGTAAGTCTCGATTCATAGATTATCTTTACAAAAATTCAATTCAATCTGAAACTATTTGCCTATTTAATTATTAAGATAAAATTTCATTGTTTCTTATATAACAAAGTATTCGATAATTTTATTTGAACCCAATTAGATGTCTTAAATATTTCCGATTTGGCTAATATTTTGCAATAATTGTCACATCCTGGCCCGGGGCGGATCACTTCCCGAGCCCGCTTCACCACCGTAGCACGATATTGTTCGATTTGGGCCCCGACCACGCCCTCACGGTTTTGTTTCTAGGAACTCACACGAGAACTTCCCAGTGGGTCACCCATCGTGGAAGTGCTCTCGTGCGCTACTCGCTTAACTTCGGAGTTCCGATGGAAGCCGAAGCCAGTGAGCTCCCAAAAGGCCTCGTGCTAGGTAGGGATGAGAATATACATTTAAGGATCACTCCCCTGGGCGATGTGTGATGTTACAATGATGATCTATGAGGTGCAACTTGAAAAATAGACAGTTCGGATCGTTAAATTTCGATGTGGTGTGGATCCTACAACTAATCTCCATTTTTATAAAAAAAAATGAGGATCCCTTCTTTTAAAGGCTTCCATTAACTACTGGCATATGTCAAGGGAACATTTTTTTATTTTTGTTTTTAAAATGGAAATGAGAGAGGTAGAAAGAGAAAACGTAGAAGTGGGGAGAGAGATTTTTCCTTTTATTTTTTTTATTTTTAAATTAGAGATACGTTAGGATCATATATGGATGAGGCTTTTAAAAAAAGCAAAATATAGTTTGTGCGAAGTTACTTTCCTACCCATGATTTTATTTTGTGATAGAAGACTAAATTATATTTTCACCATCTTTTGGTTGACAAAAAATGTTTTATTAGATAACAAACGCAATAATTTTCTTTTTAACGAACGATATTATCTATAATAAAAGGGAGGGGTGGGCTTAGCCTCATAATAGGCTAATAATAATGTGGTTTAAATTCACATTTGACGAGAATCAAACCTAAGACATGTTACTTACAAGTAAAAAAGAATATCACTAGATCGTAATAATAAGTGACACAACTTTTATGAAATTATGTTTCTTAATGATATAAAATTACTCCAACTACCTCTCAATCTAAGAATTAATATTTCTCTTTCATAATATTAGACTAGATAATAAACATGCATGGTATTACATTCATTGACATTTAAAAGACGTCAAGAATTGCCAATGCTTTTAAGCTATTAGAAAAGAGTAAATTGTAATAATGGTCATTTAACTAAAAATTCATTACTATTAATCTATTTATTCATCAAAACATGTAGCTATGATCATTTTCTTCAACTTCTTCAGAATTTTGTCAAAATGAGTTATGTTGGAATAACCATTGCTACAATTGGGTTATAGTTGAGGGATCATTTCTCTAATTGACGTAAAGTTAAGGGACAATTGCTCCAGTTGGATTAAAATTGAGGGACCATCAGTAATGAATTTTTAGTTGAGAAATTATAGTTGCACATTTTGATGAGTTGAGAGATCAATGATAATGAATTTTTAGTTGATGGACTATTACTCCAATTAAGTTAAAATTGAGGAACCATTGATACGATTTAACGGTTAGAAAATGAGCAAACAATCAACAATATCAACATAATACATTAAAATAACTTTGACTCTAATTAAACATGTAACACAATAATCGAATGCAATGTTCATGGAACAAAAGCACACAATGGTAAAAAGCTACATATTTACTATTTACTATTTACCATGGGCTGTGATATCCACATACCTCATTTTACTTCTCACACACCTTCTTAATTTTCGGTTGTCAGATCAGATGAATTAAAGAATATCAACGGACAAAAATTATCAAAAAGTGTGTGAGAAGTAAAATAGAATGTGTGGATAGCACACTCCTTTACCATTTGCACGAAGTCGGCAGCGGCAATGGGTAGTTGTTGGTTATTAGACTAGTAGACGGGTGTTCCCACGTATGAGACACCGGAACGATACTAGAGAGAGAAAATATCTCTTGGCAGCATCAAAGTGACCGGCCACCGAGGTAACCGGTTGTTTAAAAATTTAAAAAATGTTAAAATATATATCCCATCCGCTTAAAATGGGTCTGAAATGTTCCCTCACCCGTCCTATCAACACACTCTCTCTCTCTCTCTCTCTCTCTCTCTCTCTCTCTCTGGGAGCTTATGATATTCTCAGACTCTATGCCTCTCTAGCTTATGGTTATGGAATCACAACACACACAGCTCAAACGACGCCGTTGAGATTTCCACTCTCAACCCCCCAATCGCCGCCGACTAATGCAAATTACTAGCCCGCAGGCTTAGGAAACGACGGCGTTGACAGCTTCCTGTTTTACTTTCTCCGGCGATCGCCGACGCACCGTCTACTCTTTCTGTATTTCACGTTTGAGCTCCGATCACGTGCTTCCCGGTGTATGTTAGTGGTGTCTGATTCAGTTGATCTCCGCAGTCCGATTAGAGCCGGTGATCGACGGTCAGCTGAGTGGGGAGAGCTGAAAGTGTAGAGCCGGAGTTAAATTTGGAAGGACCAAATTTGATACAGATAAGAGGAGCTATGTTGGATCTTAATCTGAACGTCGTCGTTTCGGGGCCAAACGACGTCGAGTCGTGCGGCACCCAAATGGACGAGTCGGGGACGTCCAACTCGTCCGTTGTCAATGCCGACGCTTCCAGCACCAACGACGACTCGTGCTCCACACGCGCCGCCAGAAACGACGCCGTCACAACCTTCAACTTCGGTATTCTCAAGGTCCAGGGCGGTGACGAAGAAGAAAACGACGACGTTGTCGTGACCAAGGAGCTCTTTCCAGTCACCGGAGGCTTGAACAATTGGCCGGGGCAGGCTCACGGGCATGGGCAGTCCTCTTCATCGTCGCTTTTGGTGAGGAAGAATCTGATGGAGCTTGGGTTCGATCTTGGCGGCTCCGGGGAGGTCAGGTTGGTTCAGCAGAAGCAACAACAACAACCAGCTGCGCCGCCGCCGCAGCAGCAGCAGGCGAAGAAGAGCAGGAGAGGGCCGAGGTCGCGTAGCTCTCAGTACAGAGGAGTCACCTTCTACAGAAGAACTGGTAGATGGGAATCGCACATTTGGTTAGTCCAGTTTTGATTTACTTAATTTGGGTTTACTTAGTTTAATTTAATTTTTGATGGGTTGGTTTCTTTTGAGTTGATTTCTTCAATTTGAATGCAATTATGCAATTGAATTTTTCCAAATTTGGTATTAATCCGATGTGTTAATTTGTTTTATTAATTTTTGATTGGGTGCAGGGACTGTGGGAAACAAGTGTATTTGGGTATGGATTTTTGACCTTGTCTATTTGATTGACTTGGATTAGTGTTACTAATCCAATTATTTGTCATGATTTTCTGTTTGGAAAATTTTTGATGAAAATTATGTGTTGGATTTTGACATGTAGGTGGATTTGACACTGCTCATGCTGCGGCTAGGTAAAAAGCCTTACTCATTTGTTTTGCTTGGATTTTCTTACTGTTTGGGAATTTAAATAATTTGATTATTGTGGGAACTGTTTGTATTATTGTTCTTAAATTGGGTTTTCCGAATTTAGAGCCTACGACCGAGCTGCGATTAAGTTCAGGGGAGTTGATGCTGATATCAATTACAACCTAAGTGATTATGAGGATGATATGAAACAGGTTGGATGATGAATATGTTTCTTTGTTAAATTTTGATTAATTTCGAATGGGGAGTGTGATTGGGTTTTAATCTTTTTTTCCTAACCAATGAGCAGATGAAGAATTTGACCAAGGAAGAATTCGTGCACATACTACGTCGGCAGAGCACTGGCTTCTCAAGAGGCAGCTCCAGATACAGAGGGGTTACGCTGCACAAATGTGGTCGATGGGAAGCTCGAATGGGACAGTTCCTCGGAAAAAAGTGAGGAATCATTTTTATGGAGTTTTCAATTTTGTACTGAATAGTTTGGGTCTAGACCTTATAAGCATAGTGGCTTGGTTTGAACTTTGAGCTGAGAATTGGTTTCGAATTAATTCTCAATCAGTTGTCAGTCTTCTCTTTTCGTTGTCTGAAAAAAAAGTCCAAGTGCGTATTTCAAAGAAAAAACAAATAAACATTGTGGGGACGGTGGTTTCATCATGGAGGTTACAATGCTTCATGCAGGTATATATATCTTGGGCTATTCGACAGCGAAGTAGAAGCTGCAAGGTCCTAATGTCATGAATTACGCTCTACCTGATTGAATTTATTACCCTGAATTCTCAACCTCGTTAAGGTTCCATCCAACACATCTCTCCCTTTTGATTTTTCTGGAAATTAGGGCTTATGACAAGGCAGCGATCAAATGTAATGGAAGGGAAGCGATCACCAACTTTGAGCCAAGCACATATGAAGGGGAGATGATGTCCGAGGCTGGTAATGAAGGTATAGTTTTACAAGTAATTTTGCAGTAGTTGATTTATTGTCGTCAGAAAAAAGTTCAAGAAATTTGTCTTCGTGGGATTGTACTTGATTTTTTTTGTTCCTATAAAACAGATGGCAATCACAATCTTGATCTGAATTTGGGGATATCTCCCCCCTCATTTGGCACTGGTCAAAAGGAAGGCGAAGGGCATCTTCAGTTCCACTCCAACCCTTTTGATGTGCACAATGGAAAAAGGGTAAGATATAATTAGTTTGATACATATCAGTTCCCTTAAAAAAAGATAGTTTCATCTTGAGAAGCCCCTAGTTCATAAAGTTCTTGAAGGGGTGGCCCTCTTGAAGGTTTTCCTAGTATTTTGTCTGGAAGGTTTTAAGGTTTTAGACAGTAAAATATCCTGTTGCCTATCTTAAACGTTTCTGAAATTCATTCGAATGAACTTGGAAAGTGAAAGAGGGAGTTGCGATAAGAGTTTATCTGTTTTCTTTCTCCTAGCTGTCAAAAATAAAATTAATGCGTATCAGTTTTTGGCTCTCCCTTTCTAGACATGCTTGGTAATGCTGCAGCATTTCACCCATATCTTGGTGCAAAAACTAAACATTCTCTTCTGACTTCGCAGATGGAGCACAATGTGAATGTAACAATGAGTGATCCACCGTTTAGAGGGCTAGTAATGACATCAGATCACCCACCACCATTGTGGAACGGTGTATACCCTAGTTACTTTCCCAATCAGGTGAGTTTAAATGCTTTGTCTATAATGACACAACTTAAGTCCGATGCTATTAGCTTTATGACTTTGTTTTAATCCTTGGACCCTGTGGGTACCCTTTTTTAAATTACCATCGTAGCTCAACCTGTACATACAATGTCATATTGATAGGTGAACCTGAAGTTACCAGAGAACACAACTTTGTAGCTAAATTTAACTATGCTTTTGTGCAAACATAGTATATGGTAGGTTTGGATGGTTTGTGTTGTGTTCTATAAGAGATGGTAAATAGTAACATGGCTACAGCGGTCCTGTTGTAAATGTTCGTAGTTTCGTGGTTTATACAATATCAAAAACTTGGAATACTTTAAATGCTGAACTGTCTTAAGTTCTTAACTGACGCTTCTGAAATAAGAATCAAAACTCTTGTTTCATGCAAAGAATGGTTTTTCCGGTTTACCTCTTGTTTATGTGAGGCATGAGAGGAAGTTGCATTTCATAATTGTATGAAATCTTATAGTAAATTGGGGAACGAGGATGAAGATATTATTTTTATTACATGACATACGAGGAATTTTTTAACGAAATTTGCTCTTGGAATCATTTATTTGTCAGGAAAGAGCAACAGAGAAGAGACTTGCATTAGGATCTCAAGGACCCCCCAACTGGGCTTGGCAAATGCATGGCCAGGTTACCCCAATGCCACTGTTCTCAACTGCAGCATCATCAGGATTCTCATTTTCAGCTAACGCTCCAGCCGCTGCTGTTCACCCCTTACAACCCCCGAACCCAACAGCCCTCAATCTCTGCTTTGCTTCGCCAGCAATGGCTGCCACCCACACATCTCAACAATAACATCACCAAGCAAAAGCTGCGGTAGCCTAAGTTCCCTTCAAATTCAGAGACCAACCATAACAACAGGTGGCCTTCAGATTCTTTGTATGATCCAAATAGAGATTCATACATACACTGCAACTCAATTTCTGACTCCTTTTCCTGTCTTTACCACACTCAGTTGGATATATCGGTTCTGTTCCGTTCCGTTGATTTGTATTTGTTCTCAGAAATATTTATAACTAACTTGAGCTCTCATGTAAAGTATCAAGTGGTTATTGTGGTGCTTACCTATCTAAAACTACTCTTGTTCAGAAAGAGATTATTAATAGTGAACTCTTTTAAGATTGTTGTAGTCCAAGGTTTGTTTTTTTTTAACGTAGGACTCGCAACTTTTCCAGCTTCCAAGGATTTTTGCTAAGAACAGTCAGTCACACGCTCTAAAGATGTGTGCGCAGTCAAGATACCGTCTGTAGAAGTACGGCTTATGCATTGGACATTCTTTAGTGATAGTTCTGTACATAATGCTTGATAGTGGGAAGAGGAACTAAATCGAGAGGGGGGATTATTTTCCGTTGCTTTGGAGTGAAAGCAAAGCTTGTAACAAAAGTTGACATGAAACTTCATTGCATCTTTCTGTCGGAAGGGTTGTCCTTTGCATATGCTTCTTCGTGAACTCCTAACAAATGTACATCTGGAGATGCTCTAATATAGTCACGTCTCTTCATCATATTGCTTTGGCATATGTTAATATATGTTGATATGTGCACAACTTGGTTCGGTTGACGACAATAAACTCATTAAGTGTTCGACGAAATATGTTAGAAAATAAACTAAATTTCTTTTGTCTGATTGACGTACTGTTTTTATCTAAAAAACTTAAACCTTTAACATTATACTCTTAGATTCGCCACTTGATCGTAACCATGTTGTTTTTTGGTTTTTTATGTTTTTGTGTTTTGTTTAATATGTCTAGACAAAAAAAAAAAGTAAGTGGACATGCGAGTCACATGAGAAGACAGAAAATTGGCCTTCAAAGCACATGTCGAATGATGTTACTGCTGCAGCGCACAGGTGTCTGTCTATCTTTCAACGAAATTAGTGTTTTGGAAAAGACAACACACTTTTTGCAGAAAATGAAAAGACAAAACTGCCCACCCCATATAGGCATATACTATGTAGTTTGGACAAAAGCAAAAATGAGCAAATTGTTGTTTGTGTTATATGATCATCATTGTATACTTTGCGTTGGAAGCCCTGCCTCCCTCCACTTGTACAAGATAAGCATCCCATCCATCCTCCTCTCCCTCACAACCACCAAAATAGCACCCCAAAACTCATTATCATTTAGTATAAGAACTTCAACATTAATTACATTTTTTGAAAACCAAAAGCGTTTCTCACTGTGTTTGACATAAAACCTAAAAGTGCTTCCAAATTATACCTTTGCTTTCTAGAGAAGCACTTCTACCTGCTTTCCATGAAGTACTTGAATTCTTAATAAATGTTGATATTTTTTCAAAAAAGAGAGCTTATAAACAAAAGTACTTCTTATAAAAGCAGCTTTAAACAGACTAGTTAGTCTTAATTAGTTACTACAACTTGCTTACTGCTCCGACAACAGCTAAGATCGAATTTTTGTATCCATAAATTAGATTAGAATATTGCTTTTCTAACCCTTCCTTTCTTTCTCACATCAAAGTTTGTGCCAAATTGGAGGACCCAATTGGGTTCTTACGACTATGATCTACTGTCCCACCTAAATTTGGTCGATTTGAAATGTTGGGTTAATTGGCAAATGACTTTAAAATTATTTGGATAAGAGCATTTATCTTTACATTTGAAATTCTGTGCTGTTCAAATTTGGTAGATATCTTATTGAATGTTAAGAAAAATAAAAATGAAATGTTGGGTACTCTTAGACAAACATTAAATACGTGGCATTGAGTAGGACAACCTAATTAGTGGAAGACTGTGGATGCTGTTGTGGGGCTTGGTGGGTGAGATTTCACTTTCCAAAAATAAAGAGCATACGTGCTGAGATCGTAGAGGTACTGTTGAGGAATAGTTAAACTACATGTCGTCTTTCTTAAAGTTGTCCAAAATGATTGATTGTGGTCCCCCTGCCACTTGCTATATATACTCCAAGATACACGTGTGCCGACGCAATTTCCAACAGTTTTGTTCCTGCGACTACTGTAAGTATTTTTCTATACTTAAACCAAAAACGATAATACTTAATTATTACCGACATACCGTATAAAGAATAGAAAAGTACCAAGGAGACTCCCTCAAGGATACGAGATGACGGAGATTCTGCGGAAAGTCTCACTTAAAGAGTCTCTTAGCATTTCTCTAAAGAATATAATAAAAACAATTCAGTCTTTATAATTCTCTTGTTTCATTTCTGACAATTTGATGCCTATAATTTTCTAATTGTTATTAGTTAAAGAAACAAAAGATTTAACCACAGCAAGTGACACAGTGACAAGGGCGCGAATTCTGGCTCCTAAAAATACAAAAAAAAAAACAAGGAGATCCTGGGTTCAAGGCTTCATGCTGGTGTGTCTTCTTGATTGTGGCTAGAGAGAGGCTAAAGTGCCACTTTGAGTCTTCCCGACCTAAAAAAAGAGTGAATAATCATGGTTTGCCACTGGTTATTCCCCTTTTAAAAAACAAGAACAATTAGATTTAACCCTCCTAACAAATAAATAACCCTCCTTGTTCCAAACATAGCATGTTTAACATCCTAAATTGTTAGAACCCGAGCTCTGCGTCTTCAGTATTGTATACGAAACTCACTTGTTATTTCATATCACAATCAATTACACAACCTTTCATCTTACAGATCTTCCCTATACATTCACTAGCATCTTACTCACCAAGCAATCATCCATCAGTCCAACAGAACACACTCAGCAACAATTCCTAACAATATAACCGACTACCAACTAATCTAGCCATCTTGGCCGTACATTTGGACAACCCTGATGATGCCACCTGGCATCATAACATAAATCAGCGTATATAAGTAGAGCCAAAGGCATTTACTAACTGGTTGATTACATGGGCAACGCTCAATAACATGTCAATGAGCTTGTCCTCATTGTCCACACCTGACCACGTCCAACGCCGAACGGCCACAAAGTGACCGAGGAGGCCGTCTCATGTAAAAATAGGCCACAAAGTAGGCAAGGCTCGAAAGAGAATTCCGACCGGTAGTTGTACCACAATCTCGAATCAGCCCAAAAGCTACAGCACAAGCGGATCGAAGACGGTACAGCAGCTTCTAATGATAAAAGGTACAAACACATCTATCTTCCATTCTATCACATGTACGGGAAAATATGTCGATATCCCGGCAGCAAACTGCTGCATCAAAACCCACATCATGAACTAGAGAAAGAAAAGAAAGCTCTACGTCTATGCAACTCAATCGACAAAATATAACTACAAAGCTTTCTGTTTTGTTCAGAAAACCACCAACCATAATAAGTTTATTATATACTGAATTTCGTAACTCGGAATATAATTGGACGAAACGAATTACTTTTTAATTCCAATCACTCATAATTTCTGGTCTCAACTTTGCAACGCACAATACAAACAGAGAAGCAAAAGGAGAAAGAACAAAAAAAACAGAGGTGTAATTTATTTATATCCGTTTTATCATGTTAAGCAGTTAACGCGGTATTAAACTCCCAAAAAGGGCCAGATTTCATCCATCTAGTTGTGAGAGCAACAATCAAATATCAGTACAGCAGGGAGTTGAATACTCATCATCGGGATGATCAGCCGATCGGAAATTGACCATATACAGCAACCCACAATACAATCTTAGCATCAAGCATTTATCGCCCCACCTGCAAATGCATAGAGGGTGGAATACAAGATTAGGTAATCCACACCAATTTATAACGCAGCACTTCTACAAACAGAAACAAAGGCAGGCTTGCAAGGCCACAGATTCTCACCGCAAGAAAGAAGAAAGCGAGCATCTCTGGTTGCAATTGAAAACAAAGTGTAGAAGGAAACCACTGAATGACAATAACAAAGTGTGCAGCAATTACCCTTTTAAAGTACACAGGGTCCTCTAGAATTATAGATTACTTTTTAAGGAAAAAAATAGATGGACACGACCGACCCCATAACCCTGCCAGCAAAAAATTAGTTCCATGCCTCTACTCTAGATGCCCATGGCAACCAAGTAACCAACTAGTACAATTAAATCTGTTTAGATACCAAAAAGAAAAGCTTAAGTATTTAATTCTTACCTGCAGGATTACAGACCCCAAAAGTACGGGAGTTTGACCCTACATTACGCTGCGGAGAGCAAGACCAGTTATGAGTCAGTCCCATCCTTGAGCACAAGGTCACAACACCACACGGCCCTCAGTTCCTCCACTTGAACATTCCCCAAGCCATGGAAAGCTATTATTTTGCATTATTACATCCCAAATGTTCTATTATACAGATCGCCTGAACTGGGCATCCGAAACTTTGATTCTTCATAACCAGAATAAAACTTGTTGAATCCTAGTCTCTCATTTCTCAGGAGCTCTGCCATACTTACATTGCTTCCACCCTGGACCTCATTCCACCCATCCCAGTGGCCATTTGACATGACCCGGTTTCTGGACTGTTGGAGGGACATTTGAGAAAAAGGAGAAAGATTGCTAGCCTGGGACTGCTCCAAAAGCCTTGAGGAGATCCCATAAGAATCATTGACGTGAGAAAAACCATCCCCAAAATCAGGATATCTAAGGTTTTGTTGTGGGGCGAGTGATCTTTGCATCAATAGTTGAAGCCTTGCATCGTTTTCATACCCACTCAACTGCGAAGGAAAATTTGATCTCATTTCTAGGCCTGGGTTGTTAAGCCCACCTTGCAGTCTCCCCTTACCAACTGCCAATATAGCAGGATCCACAAACTCAATATCTGCAGAGCTCCCAATATTTTCATTTGCCTGAGGTTGATATGCGTTTCTCAACAAAGATGAAGTACCATACATATGATTCCCTGAGAAGTAGATAATGAAATCAACACTTAAACTGTTAAACATGTACAAGGAAATGCATTAGTAAGACTAAAACTAAAATGTATTTGTTAACCAACCAGACAGAGTGTCAAAATCCTGATCCACTCTCTCATGAGAAGTAAAGCCCGGAGGTGGCGCCCTGCTTGGCACAGAGAATCCAGGAGGAGCAGAAATTTGAGCCCTTGAAACCGCTGAAAGATACAAATAGGGTCAGAAACCAAACTAAGCATTAGAATGACCTCGGGGGCAGCACAAAAGAACAAAGTAAAATGGAACCACAATAACAACAATCAGCACAGACAACTAAGGTCAAACCAAATTTCAAGTATTAGCAGAATAAAAATAAATAAAAAAAGGAATTTGCACAAAAAACCAGAACTGTCAATCAACACCACTGACATATTAGAGCATGTATAATGTGTTGGGCAAGGGCTGGAGTCTAGATCCAAAATCTAGCCCCTCAAAATGATGATATAACCTACCAATATATTTTTGGTTCTAGAATTGAAGGGCTAGAGACTAGGATTCAAAATGTTAAGTGGGTTCCACGCTGCCCAAGGCTTGGGCTTGGGCAAGTTTGGCTTCACAAGGTGCTTAGGCTTCAATTTGACTAGGCAACTTTTGTTGGCAACTTGGGTTAGAAGTTGTTTTTTTTTTCAATTTTGGGCAAGATTATCAATTTGCCTAGGCCATGAAGCTCCCATTAGATATGCTCTTAGACAATGCAAAGGTCTGAATATGGACTTTAAAAGAATTTCAATTGCTAAACAGTCAAGGATCTACTTTCTCACACCACTATTTTCTCACACCACTATTGAAGATGGAAACAATAGACCACACAATAAGTACAAAAGATAAACCAAAAAAGAAACACTCTCAGACATTAGCAAAAAGGACTCGGCCAGAGTGTTAGAAGGCGGGATAAGAATATATCAATGAGTGACATGGGAGAGCAGATGATGAAAGGGATCAATAACAATAATCTTGAGTTCATACAAAATGCAAGCCCACTGAACATCAAGAAAGAACATCACCATAAGATATGACGACCCAACAAAATCTTTAACATTATATGAGGCACAAAAAGAAACACATGACAAACCAAATGGAAGGCAGCAAATAACGTGAAGCTCAATAAATATGAAATAGAAGAGAGTTTTCCATAAATCCAGACAATACTCACCAGAAAGCTTGTTAGAAGAGAATGCTAAATGATTTCTGGCATGACTTTCAGATTCTTCAAAAGTACTAGATGGGAAACCATTACCAATTCCTAGATTATCCAAATATAAATCTCTATTTTCAGAAAAGCCCTGATGGAATGACTGGTTATTAGAAAACTGCCCATCGACATTCAGAGATGACTGTAAATCAAATGCTTGATTTTTAGCATCCTCCTGTCTTGCAAAAGAGAATCTGGACTGATTATTATTTTGTACTTTCCAAGGACTCGACATTTTGAGCGCTCCAGACTGTTTATCAGTTTCACCCAACAATTTGGAGAAATGCTGTGGTGATGTTAGTGAGTCATCCCATGTGTCAAAGTCCATCGATAATATATTTGAGATTATGCTACTCTCTCCCTTGTCAGCAGCAGTACTGAAATCAGGATTTGCTGCATCATCCAGGAATCTTCCAGTGTGCTTCCCTGAGACTTCATTTGGAAGAGGATAGGGATGCTCCAATGGCCTTCCTGAACCAGAAGATCTGGTTACCATGTTTTCAGGGTAACCATTAGATAAAAGTGAACTATCCCTAACTTTGTCATCTACAAATAGACAATCAGCATTGGAATAAACTGCACCATAAGCCTCATTATGCAACAAAGGGGGCCTAGAGTGATTTGGAGCATGTACTGTATTAGGCAAACTAGGCATATATGTTGACCGACTCACTTCTGGATCCTTGAGTCTTTGATTGTCAAAAGATAGTACATCCTCCTCCACTTCAAAAGATGTACTTGGCACTAGTTGAGGTTGTGACTCTAACATCCAGTTGGATTGTTCCTTTGTAATACACACCCCATTAACCGATGTGACAGCTTTCTCACCAGTTGATGGAGGATCTCTAGACTGCTCAGCACAATATTGTTGGTCCCGAGGCGATTTAATAAAGGAGTTATCTGAAGGTGAACTCTTAGATCTGGCTACACTGGAATTTTCAACCTTGGCATTTCTATCAATGCTCATTAAAGGGATATCAGAGCATAAGTTTTGGACCACTTCTTCTGTGGAAACAATGTTTTCTTTTTCATGAGAGGAACTGTATGATAGATGGTTGGTAGGATTGCTAATGTTTGGCTGCATGCTACTGCCTCTATCATTTTCCTTGGATACAGATGTTGCAAATAACTGGTTGCTAACATTCGCAGAAGCAGAACCTTCATCAGGTGCAGCAGGTACGTCAGACAGATCATTTTGACAATCCACACCACTATGCTGTTTCACAATCTTCAATGATTCTGGTTTACATTTAGCATGCAAAGTCTGACTTTCTTCATTTAATGCTGACCTCTTTCCTCCATCACTATGCACTGTAGATGACTGAACAGAAGCACCAGTTGCTGCAGAATATGGCAATGTGCTTCTGACTGTATCAGGTTTCTGTTTAGAATGTCCATTTGAACTTATTATATGTGTAGCTGGTGGTTGGCAGTTTGAACCACGTGTTCCCCTGCAATGTGCATTCAGTACATTTAGAACTTTTTATTACAATCATAAAACAATGTGAAGGCCAAAAACAAATAACCAAATACTACCATGAGGCTGCAGCTGGGAGAGCAATAGATCTACCAGAGCTTCCATTTGGAGGAGAACCTCTAATAAGACTTCCAGTATTCTGCCAAGTTAAGAAAGAGGAGGGGAGATCAGAACAAGGAAATATGACTCAAACTTGCAACTTTTAACCAGCCATTACTGAATCTTAAATATCCAAAAAGCCTAAACTTGGAAAATAAAAAAAATAATAAAAAAAAAGCCAATAGTAATGATGCCAACCAGCTTATTATTACAATCCATAAGTTTCCAACTTAAATATGACACTTACACTTGATCCATTTTTAATAATTGGTCCTGCGGCAGAAGCAGAACTGGTGTTGCAATAATCATCTAGTGGTGGAGGCAAAACACTCCCCAAACGCCGTTGCATACTGTTTGCTGTACCAGTAATTTGTTGTACCCTACTCCTTCAAACAGTTATGCAATTATTAATCATCCAAGGAAAACACCATGTAAAGTTTATTGGAAAACACAGATCAAGAGAAAATATATATATATATATAAATAAAAGTTGAAGGAAATGTTCGACGCTATTAGAGCTATTTAAGGTATAATATATTTCTCACATTCAGTTCCACATATATCTTCAGTGATCATATGATGAATGAACTTTTGAATTTCAATGCAGTGAAAGCAGGGATGGGTTTATATGTGAATGCTCATCATTCGTATAAACACCACGAAACGCATTAAGCTAAATAAAGGTGTTTATGTACAAAAGAGATCGCAGGTTCTCATCTCATTGATAACATACTTCTAGCATAAGCTTTGGAAAATTAAGCAGTAATAAATAACTCTTCCAAAAACCTCCTGATAGATTATACAATCAATAAGGGCAGAAATTAACAAAAAAAATTGGCCAGGGTAGAGAACTAAATACCTAGTGTATGCAGAAATTATTTCATCTTTAGTGAAACTATCTTCCTGAGACCCAACCTCATGCAGATACAAACAATCAGGATTGGTGCAAGGCTGGAAATAACAAAAAGTCAATCCTCAACTAGATTCTTTCAAATTCAACCAAGCTACATGACACAAATTCCATTAGACAGACAGACCAAGTAATGATTCATACCACATTCCTCAGCCATGCATGACAATATTTTGTGGTCCCAAAGCAAGCCCTGGAAAAAACATATCAGGATTAATATAATGACAACTTGTTGAGAGAACAAATTTAAATTACTATAAGCATGCATGTACCTCAAAGATCTACCATCCAAGAGGAACCCATGTACATTTTGAATACAACGAACCGCTTCCTCCTCTTTTGAGTATGTAATATATCTGCGCATAATGAAACATTGAGAAAAGACACTAAGCACACAGGCTATCAGAAGAGTGCAAAAACTCAATGCTAAATTGGAGATAGGAGATCAAAAATCAAACATTACATCAGTTAAACCAAAAGACACTTGCTGAATGTACTTTACATCAGGGGGGAACTAACACTGACTGTAAACAAGCATGTTAACGTAGCGTTAAATTCAATTTAAACAAAAAATATTTTCGATACTAGGAATCAATCGGATTGTATTCACTCATTTAGTTTTAGGTAACAGTTAAATGTAAAACTGGAGATCAAAATACTAAAAAATTGCAAAAAAAAAAAAAAGACCACTTTGCTTTCTATTAAAGGGAAAATGGTAAGTTTGGTTTTCGAAACGCCAAAAAAATTGTTTTAAGTTATTAACTGAAACTAAAACATAAAGCACTGTTGATTAGACTAAAACTGAGAAGAGGATCATTACACTTCCAAATTTCAATAAGTTTTTGTAACCTAATCTAAATTTCTTAAGTAACAAGTACATCATTAAAAAACAAACTTCTGAGCTAATTACAGAAATAGTAGGATGAGCTGTATAAACAAACTCTATAAGACGTGTCAATGGACGAAAATTAACCAAACATCATTTATGCAACAAAAGTGCTTTCGTGCCAAACATGATTAAAACAGGTTTACTTACACACTACATGTATTGTTTGGAAATTGCTGAATGACGCCAGCTGCTGTTCGAGACATAGAAACTTTTTGAACCTTCCCATACTGACCAAAATATTCTCTGCGCTGCAGAAGCTGCATAACATATGCTTAAAAAATAGTGAGTCTTTACAAGCCAAAACAAAGAAATGAGCTAGCAGTGCACTAACATGTCCAACAGAGAGAGAGAGAGGGAAAATTACATCTTCATCTGCCAGATTAAGAGGCAACCCAACTATGTAAACGAGGTTCCGTTGAATCACTCGCACACTAGTGAGCTGCTTCCGCCCTTCAGTAGATTTGACTTTTGCCTTCTGAGACTTCATCTTTTTCTCGGTGTTGATTTCTAAAACCAGCCTGTGGGCAAAGATAGATTGAGAAAGGTACAAGCAATAGAAAAACAGATGTTTCTTATCACAATAAAGTTGGAAGCAATTATCTATCTAATGAAATAAAAGATGGCTCATGGATTAACAACCTCTCACACTTTCCAGCTGTTCCTACAATCTTTTCCTTGTCATAAGGAGTGCGGCATGCAGGACACCGCCCATCTGTCTCATCCTTCTCAGCCATGTCCATTATGTGGTGCCAACACCAAACACATATCTGTGATCAAGTAGAAAGTTTCTACATTATGCAATCACGATAACACAATACATGCAAAACTTACACCTCTCAAAGTACACAAAAAGAAACATAGATTCACAATTAACAATTGCAAACACGCATTTATAATTCAGAATCCACAAGCAAAGCGCGGAGGGAGGAAGGGATCATCCAAAATATCAATGGCACACATTTGGAATAGGTTCAGGGCTTCAGAATAAATAAATAAATAAAAACACACGCTGACCCAGATACAATCATATAAGTAAGGGGAAAGCAACCCTCAAACAGCCAAATCTGTCCAACTTTGAAAGGAAATGAGGGATGGCAAAAAGCAAAGTTTGATACTTTAACCCTGTCCTCAATCCAACCACTCAAGAAGGTTAAATAAGGTGAATTATATTTTTGTTCTTCATCCCTTTCCATCAAATTTCACCCTT
Organism: Malus fusca; assembly: GCA_035220775.1. Classification (NCBI taxonomy): domain Eukaryota; kingdom Viridiplantae; phylum Streptophyta; class Magnoliopsida; order Rosales; family Rosaceae; genus Malus; species Malus fusca. The sequence goes on from CM069069.1 coordinate 9,652,495, forward strand.
TTATCTTCCCTAAGGTTCTATCCTGTACATCCATCCCAACAAACAAATTGTGAAAGATTAACTTTATCAAAAGAAACTGTTTACTTCTCCAACAGTGGAAAAAAGAGTTTCAAATATCACTGAATCAAGATGAAGGGTACACTGCATATACAGGAACACTCACATTACTAGAACTTCCTCCACTAAAGCCACGAAACAACAAAGACCACTTCTTAAGTTTGGAAAGGAGGGACCAACACAGATTCCAGAAAACGTTTCTACAGAAGCATAAGACATTTGTGGAACATAGCCAAATAAAAAAACCAGTACAAATACTGAAGTTGGATAAACAGAATTTACACATAGAAGAACTGGACCCAATCTAGTGGGGTCAAATGTTTTTCATTAGTATCAGTGGTCGACTATACAGAGACTCAATAATGCTTTGCATCGCCATGTTCAGGAATTATCTTATAAATTCCTTCATCTTGCCACTAAACTTCTGAACTGGTAAACTCACATAGGGCTGTTATGTTATGTGTCAGAAAGAGATCACAATTAGTTAACCAAATAGATTAGAAATTCAAAAGCTTATATGATTATTCAATCAGAAGTGAATAGTCAAATGACAATGAGTAATGATGCAGTTCAAAATCCATCAACGGCACTATCTAGAAAAAGGGAACAATTATCCCCCAAACCTCCCTCCAACACCCAGAGATATATATATATATATATATATATATATATAGAGAGAGAGAGAGAGAGAGAGAGAGAGAGAGGGTTAGTGTCCCAGACCTCATAACCACATTTGCATGGCTTCAATTGCTGATCTGTCAAATCCATCTCCTCCGCGCAAAGAGGGCAAGTCTTTTCTCCCTGGTCACTCATGATTACCCTAAAAATATTTCAAAACAGTGTTAGTAGAAAAACAAATGGACAAGACTCAATGCAACCATATCACAGCGACATATCTTAGTGGGCACGCCAAATAAAAAGCAAAAGAGACATCAGAAATTGCAAATAAATTCAAGGGTGGTGCTACTCACACAACCCTCTCAATTTTCGGCCATTGGATCGAATTCATTCAAGTGAATTGAAGAAGATCAATGAACAACAATTATTAAGGGTGTGTGGGAGGTAAAAGGGGGTGTGTGAATAGCACTACTCTAAATTCAAATGTTTAAATGCAAGAAAAAATTAAGTAGAAGGTATGTTATAAATATGACAATGAGGAACCTAACAGAGAAGGACTCGACACAAACACAATTCAAAATTTTCCTGTAATTACTTTTCCAACCATGAAAAATGAAGCAAACGTTGAATGTACCAGCTCAAAGTCACCCATTCACATTATTTTACCACAAGAGTTTGCATCGTGGTACAAGAATCACTCACTCATTCATTTATCTGTATTCACATTGCGGAAACAGCCATATACAAGTAGCAATTACTTAAAAAAAATCAGAAAACTGACAAAACCCTAGAAAAATCCCAATCGCAATAAACCAGACTAGCATAATTGAGCTCGCAACAGTCTGCAAAATCCCCAAACTGAAACCCTACAACCCGATTCATCTAGCGCCATTTTTACATTAACAAACTCAAAATTCAATTATGTCCCCAAAACTCAAATCAGATCAGAATCCACAGCAAAGCAGATCAAAATCCAGTACTAATTACAACAAAACAAACGCAAAATTTGAAAAACATTAATACAAACACACACAATAATCATCAAATTAAAGCAAAATACACAATTAAAAACCTAATCGGAATGGTTGACATGCAACAGAAGGAACGATGCAAATGGACATCAATCAGACAGCTATAGCCACCGACGAATCAACCAAACAAACTAATTTCAAAAGAAAAATCGAAATTTAATCCATTTTTACATAAAATGATAAAAACAATTAGGGATCTGGGAGATTGAACGGAATGATGATGGGAGGGAGGAAATTAGGGTTACAGAAGAGACAGAAAGAGCGAGCAGAGAGAGGAGACTTACAGTTGGGGATCGAGAAGAAGAGGACGAATCTGTAAGGATGAGATTGTGGTGTGAGGATCGCAACGCAGGAAGAGAGGGAGGGAGAGAGAAAGAGAGGAGATAGAGAGAGAGAGAGAGAGAGAGAGAGAGAAGGACTTGTGAGAGAAGGGCTTGTTTGGATGATGGGCTATTTGGCAGCTATGCGCGTCGCTGTCAATTAAATATTATCGAGTTCCAAAAAACGCCCTGGGATTTTGATTTAACTACCGACATTGACCTTCCCTTTGTTGCCTGGCCAACGTTGGCTTTTTGTTTTGCTCTTTACTTTTCCGGTTTTGTCGAACTTTGGGTTGGGAACCTCCCTTCTTCTGTTCGTCTTTTTGTTTTATTATTATTTTTTTAAAACGATATTACCTATATTGAAAGGTGGGTAGTGAGCTAAACCTCAAAAAAAATTAGTAAAAATGTGATTTATATTTGTCGAAGATCAAACATAATACCTCGCATTACAAGTGGAGAAAAAAACCAGTACTAAGTGGTTGTTCATCTTTTTATTTTTATTTTCAGTTTTTGTTTTTTAATTAGGTGGTGTGTTGGATTTTTGGCGTGTGTGTATTTGGTATTTATCCACCCAATAAGATCCCACTTATTTTGTTTACATTTCTAGTTTTTTTGGTACGTTACAAAAGGAAAATATGACATTTGGAATTCTTTCTTTTCTAACAAAAATTCAGTGAATTGAATCATCACAAAGTCTAGAAAATGTTATTTTGAGATCTTCACTTATAGATGCATAAGTCATTTGTAAGTTACATATTACATGTACAAAGTAAACTTGACATGCTTTGTATTGACGGGATTTTGAACACGAGATGTGGCGGTTAAGTCTTCAACTTCATCACTTAGTTTGGTAGAACTGTAGAGGCCTCTTCATATATGGTCAATAAATTATTACTCATTCTAACTCATTTTAAACATTGTGTCCTCTAAAAGTTGAAATGGTGGACTTACCATATCTTTAGTGATACAAAAACATGATTAGCATTAGTTTTATTTTGAAGGGAGAATCGATCTAAATCTAATCATAAGAGTTGTTATTAGCACTCTTCTGTATATAATGTATAATATTGTCAATGTCTGTAATTTCAGTTAGTTTTTAAAATCCTTGACTTAAGTAAAGACAATGACTTTGATGGGGTATGAAAATCTATCAACAATTTAGTGGCAAGGATTAATCCTCACTTTTAAGAGTGATTAGCTCCTTGATCTTTCAGTATAATTGAAGTTTTATGGTCCAAGATTTCAGTTGTCCCACTTCATCAACATAGTATAACATTTTCACAAAATATTTGTAGAAATCTCATGATTAGGAATGCAAATTCGGCCGAAATGGTGTGATCCAAAACTAAAATTTCATGTATGGTAACCAAATTTCATCGGCCCAAAGAGGACGCTAAGGCCATCTCCAACTGAAGGCTGGCCAGAGGGCTCGTTTTAGACCTCTGGCCCTCCAAAAAATTAATATTTTAATGAACAGTGCATGGCCATATTTCTTAGACCATGTCCAACCGAATGGTCCAGATGGCCGAAAATGGCCAGAAAACCGTCTCCAACCTAGAGCCAGGCCAAAGGGCTTGTGGACCCCACTGGACAAAAAAGGGCCAAAGGGCCAACCGGCCGACCCAAATGAGCTAGCCAGCCGGCCCTAGGGCGGGCCAGGATTCAAAAAGCCAACGGCTAGCTGCTGACGTCAGCATAGCTGTTATTTAAAAAAAAAATTCCTATAACTTCCTAAGCCATTATACAACATTAAATAACATTAACCAACATAAAAATTATACAACATAAAAAAACATTTAAAAACATGAAACTTAAACAACATTTTTAAAAACATTTAACAACATAAAACTTAAACGCCTACCCAATGCTTCTTTTGGCCCAAAGATGTGTAACAAGATCCTATTGTAGGTACTTGTTTGTGGCATGGGAACGTATCATCCTATAGCACCTCATGTACTCATTTATAGAAATACTACCAGTTCATAGATTGAAAGGCAAATTAGGCCCAACATATAATTTTGCACGAGCCCTTCTTGACTTATTTGGATCCTCTTGGTCGTCATCGGACTCTCCATCAATATACCCATCTCGCTCATCCTCCACAATCAAGTTGTGTAATATGATGCAAGACATCATGATGGAGTCCAAATTTTCTCGACTCCACCCTCTTGCCGGTTCCTTGATGATCTTCCACCGTGCTTGTATAACACCAAAAGCTCTATCAACATATTTCCGGTATACCTCTTGGTGTAAGGTAAAACACGTTTCCGCGTCATTTTTAGGGTTTGGAATTGCTTGGACAAGTGTCGCCCACTTTGGGTAGATGTCATCTGCCAAGTAATACCCTATATTGTACTGACGGTCATTGATATAGTAGTCAAGTTGAGGTGATTTACCTTCCATCGGGTTATTAAAGAGAGGTGAACATCCAAGAATTGTAATGTCATTTTGGGATCTAGGGACTCCAAAGAAAGCATGCCAGATCCATGTGTCATACGAGGCAACCGCCTCTAACACAATAGTTGGCTTTCTCGACCTTCCGCTAAAGCCTCATTGTCATCCGGTGGAACAATTCTTCCAATTCCAATGCATGCAGTCTAATGACCCTATCATGCCCGGAAACCCACAGTCTTCAGCTTTGCGAAGAAGCCTATCCAGATCTTCTTGATTTGGCTCACGGAGGTACTCCTCTTTGTAAAGCTGAACAATTATGTTACAGAATTCAGCAAGAGTATCAAGACATGTAGACTCAGACATACCATGGGTTTCATCCATCGAATCAGCTGGGGAGGCATAGGCCATCATTCGTAGTGCAACAGTAACCTTTTGATGAGGTGAGAAACCAGGGCGGCTTGCTCGGTCCAACTTCTGTTGAAAGTATGGATTGACCTGATGGACATCATGAAGTAAACGCTCAAAGACATGACGCCTCATCCGGAAGCAACGTCTAAAATCATCTTCTGTGTACATCGAGTTGGGGTTGAAGTAGTTGTTCATCATATTGGCTTGCGTCATCACTCTGTTTCGTGGTTTGTAAGAGCGACCAGTAATAGAGCCACTATATTGAGGTTGTTCCTCAGTTGGCTGACACACCATGGCCGTAGCCATGGCTGCCATATATTATGTGTTGCTTCATGCTTCATTTTCTTCATCAGACACCTCATCTTCTTGTCTTATATGTGCCCATTTTTCTTCCAATTCGGAATTGGATGAGAACGCCCAGTTGGAATTCGAAGATGATCCAAAGTTGGAATTCATTGTAAACTTGAATTGAAAGAGATTGAAATGAAATAGATTGAATTCAAAGGTGTGTGAATTATAGCCCAATATCCATCCTATTTATAGCCAAAAAATTTCAAATCCAATAGTTAGCTGATGTCAACTAGCCGTTGGATTTGAATTTGAATTTTTTTTTTTGGGCCAAAATTTGTAAAAAAATATTAAAAAATTCTCATTTTTCCCTATAAATTTAAGTTGGTGTAGTTTTTAAATTTAATTTGTAGTATTTAAATTTAAGTTGTAGTTTTTAAACATAACTTGTAGTTTGTAAATTTAAGTTGTTTTAGTTTTTAAATTTAAGTTGTTGTAGTTTTCAAATTTAAATAATAAATTATGTTTGACCCTCAGTTGGAGACGATTTTTTGTGACAGGGCTAAAACGAGCCTTATGGCCCTTTGACCATCGGTTGGAGATGGTAAGAACGAGGGCCAGAGGGTTTGTTTTAGCCATTTGGCCCTCCAAGAAATTAATATTTTAATGAACAGTGCAATGCCATATTTCTTACCATCTTCAACCGAGGGCCAAAGGGTCATAGGGCCAAACATAATTTATTATTTAAATTTAAAAACTACAACAACTTAAATTTAAAATCTACAACAAATTAAATTTAATATCTATAATCATCATGATCTTCATCATCCGCCATTGTAGGAGTATAGTTGGAGGTAAACAACTGCCGCCGGGTCATAATTTCTTTTTTTTTCCTATCAAAATAGGCCTTACTCATTGGACTGTAATTCGAAGTGTTCATTTTCATATTCTTATCATCCATCTCTTCTTGTATTTGTTTGGCTCGTTCTTCATGTCTACAGTTCTTTTTTTCCACGGCAAAGGCAATTTGCTCCGCCATTAATTGCAATGAGGCCACCATTTCCTATTGAGCGGCGTAATCATCATTTGCCTTGCCCTTTCATTCAACATTCGAGCCTTATTTCATTCCATAGCCCTAGGTATGGAACCTTCACCCGAAGACAGATTTTCTACCCTTGTTTGTTGAATGGTAGAAGATCCATCATCATCCATATCTACATTTGAGGATGCAGTTCCAAACACCGGCGTAGGACCTACTCTATGTTGAGGTGGATCTTCAAATAACACCCATCCTTTACAAATTTCCCACCAACTGTGATGCTGAAAAGGGTTTCGAGCTGCCTTCCATATACAATTCCTCCGCTTGGCGTATCTAGAAAATATAATTACAAAAATTAAAGGAAATTCATTTATGAAATTAAATGTAATATAATTAAATGTAAGTACAAAAATTAAAGGAAATTAATTTATGAAATTAAATGTAATATAATTAAATATTTAAAATAAATTGTGAAAACACTTACTTCGTCTTAGTAATTGGTGCCGATTTCATGTCTACTTGCGGCTGCTAACAGTGCTTGATGCCATTTGTTCAAACTTGGCCGAAGATGTTTCTTCCATCTTGAAGAACAACTCTTGTGGTTTCGAGTATTCAGTGGAGTAGTTCCTTCGTAGAACTCTAAGTATTTTTTGGACACATGAGTCCAAACACCATCACTTGTTTGAGAAGTCCCCCTCACTCTATCTTCCGAGACCCATCTATAAGACTTGCAAAGAGCTTCATCTTCGTTTCGGGTTCAAGCCCTACCTTTCATTGCAAATGAGGCCATTTGAAAATTATTGAAAAAATTGAAGGAAAAATTATTGGAAGAGGTAAGAAAATATGATAATTGAAATGGTGTAGGAATGGTGAAAATTTTGTGAGGAATGGTGTAAGAATGACTTAGGTATTTATAGGAAAAAATGAGAATTTTTTTAGAATTAAAAAAAACATATATTGGCCCCAAAAAAAATATTCAAAAACCAACGGTAACTGACGTCAGTTAGTCGTTGGGGATTCAAAATTGAGCCCAGCCTGAGGCCGGCTGGCTGGCTTATTTAGGTTGGTTGGTTGGCCCTTTGGCCCTTTTTGTCCAGTGGGGCCCACGAGCCCTTTGGCTTGGCCCTCGGTTGGAGACAATTTTCGGGGCATTTTCGGCCCTCTGGACCCTTCGGTTAGAGATGGTCTAAGAAATATGGCATGTCACTGTTCATTAAAAAAATTAATTTCTTGGAGGGCCAGAGGGCTAAAACGAGCCATCTGACCCTCTTTCGGTTGGAGATGGTCTTAGGCCATCTCCAACCGAAGGGTCCAGATGGCTGAAAATAGCCCGAAAATCGTCTCCAATTGAGGGCTAAGCCAGAGGGCTCGTGGGCCCCACGAAATTTGAAAGGGCCAAAGGGCTGGCCCAATCCAGCCAACTAGCCAGCCTCGAGCTGGCCAGAAATGTGAGCATTCCTGTCAGATATAACCTATAACATTGTTATTAATCCTGTCGGTTATATCCCACAGGAATGCTTAAACAAATTTTTGAATCCAACGGTAAATGACGTCAGCTAGCCGTGGATTCTTTTTTGGTTTTTTGGGCCAATTTTTTTTTTAATTCTTAAAAATTCTAATTTTTTTCCCTATAAATACCTAAACCATTCATTCACCATTCCTACACCATTTCAATTCTGATATTTTCTTACCTCTTTCAAAAGTCTTTGCTTCAATTTTTTCAATAATTTTCGAATGGCCTAGTCTGCAATGAAAGGTAGGGCTTGGACCCAAAAAGAAGATGAAGCTCTTTGCAGGGCTTATAGATGGGTGTTGGAAGATAGTGTGAGGGGGAGTTCTCAAACAAGTGAAGGTGTTTGGACTTGTGTGTCCAAAAAATACTTAGAGTTCTACCAATGCACCACTCCACCAAATACCCGAAACCACGAGAGTTGTTCTTCAAGATGGAAGAAACATCTTCCGCCAAGTTTGAATAAATGACATCAAGCACTGTTAGCAGCCGCAAGTAAACATGAAAGCGGCCAATTTATTTTAAATATTTAATTATATTACATTTAATTTCATAAATGAATTTCCTTTAATTTTTGTAATTATATTTTCTAGATACGCCAAGCGGAGGAATTGTATATGGAGGGCAGCTCGAAACCCTTTCAGTTTCATAGTTGTTGGGAAATTCGTAAAGGGTGGATGTTATTTGAAGATCCACCTCAACATAGAGCTTCTACGCCGGTGTTCGGAACTGCATCTTCAGCTGCAGATACGGATCTCCTACCATTCAACAAATAAGGGTAGAAAATCCGTCTTCGGGTAAAGGTTCCATACCTAGGGCTATGGAACGAAACAAGGCACACAGGTTGAAGGAAAAAGTTAAGGCAAATGATGATTACGTCGCTCAACAGGAAGTGGCAGCCTCATTGCGATTAATGGCCTTACCATTTCCAATCGAGGGCCAAAGGGCCATAGGGCTCGTTTTAGCCCTGTCACTAAAAACCATCTCCAACCGAGGGCTATGGGGCCAAACATAATTTATTATTTAAATTTAAAAACTTCAACAACTTAAATTTGAAACTACAACTTAAATTTAAAAACTACAACTAAAATTTTAAAAATACAACTTATATATTTCAAGTTAAATGTGAGAGGTTTTATTTAGAGTATAAAAAAAAAGAAAAAAGAAAAGAAAAAGGGAAGTGGGTGGGAGAGTCTCACATCGGCTGTGAGAGAGGAAGTATGAAAAAAAAAAACAGGAAGTGGGTGGGAGAGTCCCACATCGGTTGTGGGAGAGGAAGTATAAAAAAAATGGAAGTGGGTGGGAGTCCCACATTGGATGTGGGAAGAATTTGAGCAAGCTCTAAAGCTTATAAAAAGAACACCCAAACATACTTTTTGGGCCTATTATTAAACAAATTTTGTAAAAAAAAATTCAAAAATAACGACTAGCTGACCGTTGCTTTTTGAATTCCGGCCCAGGGCCGGCCGGTTGGCCCTTTGACCCTTTTTTGTCCAGTGGGGCCCACAAGCCCTTTGGTCTGGCCCTCAGTTGGAGATGGTTTTAGGGCTATTTTCGGCCCTTCGGCCCTTTGGACCCTTCGGTTGGAGATTGCCTAAGGAATGGACACTACATGTAGGGCTCACTTTATATTGGCATTCAACAACCAAATCGTCTATTCATCAAGTCTTTTTTCATAGACCATTCTTACGAAAATTCAATCCGAACCAATTTACCCATTTGATTCTTGTGATAAATTTTTAATATTTCCTAGAACAGCACAATAAGATGCCTTAATCAGTTCGATGTGGTTAATGTTTTTCAAGGATGCTATAAAGTTAAATTTAAAAAATGGACAGTTCTAATTGTTGAAATTTAATATAGGATTGCCCTCAAAGTAGTTTCAATTTCTTGTAAAAATGGAGATCTCTTTCCTTAAATGAGCTAGCAAGATATAATTCATAAATCATGGAGTGACTCATTTTACATGTGGTCCAATATCCTAGTGGATAAAATGTTGGATTTCTACTCATGCGTTTCGAAACTCTCCATTTCCTAAATTATTGTAACAGTTTCGAACAATTCTCCTTCACCTTAATAATAATATAAATACAAAAACAAATGCAGAGACTCATTTTGCATTGAATCACAAATAATGTGGCATATGTAGTGTAATGGTCCTACTACTAGAGAGTGTATATATATATACTTCTTGACCTAACCCCAAGGCCTTATAGCATCATATAGAGATAAGCACATTCATTTTAACTAATATGGCTATGTCCACGTCTGTTAAAAATAGGTTTGAAAACCATTATTTGTTATATATATGTATGTCAGTTGAAGATCCCATATATGGTCCATAGTTTCCAATTACAAAATCCAGAACAAGACCCCATGAAATGCATATTTGCAATCTCATCAAAATCGTTACATTTGGCCAAACCAGCCAAATTTTCAATGAATTAGGGATCGATGAGCAAGTCGCACCAAAAAACATGGCATTAATTGGCATACATGTTCACCCTTGGACTTTCAATTTCTCTGTGGCTGTAGGTGAGCAGTCGCCACGGATCACAGTATTGCCACCGAGGATGCTTAATTTGTCGAGACCATGCTTAACTTAGAATTCTTATCATGCCATGTTGGTTTCTTCGAAAGTCCAAGCTTCAAACCTATGATCACACAATGGTTGTGTTACTTGTTTAAGAACGTATTTTTGAATCTCGACTCATTAGAATAATGTTTGTGTCCTCTTAAGTAAGATTAACGAACATTTACCGTCTGAACATCCTAATCAGAATTATTCATTCTATTTATCATATCTGAAGATCATATATACAATAAATCATTAAATTTGGATATTTTTTAGTCATTCATATCAAGGTTTCAAATATTGATTTTTACGAAAACATATTTTGAGAAGATGTTTTTTTATATGAAACTAGTATATGCCCACACACAAAATGTGTGAATTTTTTTACTTTGGTTGTTAAAATTGAAGGAGTGAGGAAAGAGGGAGATAGGGAGAGAGATTGTTTTTTATTTTTTTTATTTTTTTTAAAGATGATAAAATTACATGTAGATGAGGTTTAAAAAAACACATAAAATTTTTTTTTTGTGAAATTACGTTACTGTTCTTAATTTTTTCGTTGCAAAATTTTGTTTATTATTGTTTCACCTTCTTTTGGTTGATAAAAAGAGTTTCATTAATGTAGTTTTAGATAAGATACCTTGTGTAAGAATTAGATGGTATGTACATACTAAAAAGCATATGGTATTTCATTGGTTGAAATAAAAAAACTAAAAAAATGTGGTATTCATCTATTAGAAATTATAGTTTTCAAATCACGAAAACGGAAAGGCTTCCTTGAGATTAGTATAATATCTCATTTTGGTTCTTGAGATTTAAAATTGATATAACTAATCTCAAATTTTGTTAACCATCAATCATTCTAGTCATATAGTGAGAAATCTCCGTTAAATAATGTGAAAATAACAAAAATACCCTTAATTTTGTCATATCCTTTTGGCTCAATTATTAAATTAGGAGTATTTTGTCATTTTGGTTTCTTATTTAAAATAGAATTTTCACCGAATGATTAGAATGATTTAGGTGAACAAGTTCAGAGACTACTTCTATTGATTCAAAATTTAAAAACTAGATTGAAAAATTATGCTAATCTCAATAACGATTTTAGCTAAAATGCCAAACAGAAATTAGAGTATTTTATTTTATATTTTGTCCGCCTAATGAAAAGGTAAGAAAAGTATGAGGGTGCGTTTGTTGCACTGGACTAACTCGGACTGGACTAGTTTCAGGGGCTAAGCTGGATTAGTTTGGCCTGGACTAAGCAGTACTAAAATTGTGAAGTGTTTGGTGCAGGGCCGGACTAGCCAGGACTAAATTTTTATTTTTTATTTTTTTATATTTAATTATGAAAACTTCCACTTTCTTGTCTAAATTTTTTTTAAGAGATAAAAGATGCTTTATTGAAAATATTATTCATCTCATAAACAAAATGGGGAAAGGATTTTGCTTTACATGAAAGTCTACATATTTTTTTCACCATCAGCCATCAATACATTTACAAGTTGCAACTACTTATGCTTAAACTTGAGTTCCTTCGCATATTCTTCAGTGCCCTTCAACTACTTATGTAGATCTTGCATGCTTCAATTGCAACTGCACATGCTATGAGGTGTCCAAAATATGTAAACCCATGAGAAAAAGAACCAAGCTTGCTGCTCTGAGAGTGTATGACATCTGAAACTTCTGGGCTCACAAGAATGTTGATTGGCATATATTCAGAAGAAGAGCCTTTCCCACAGATACAAGGTCTGGTTTAATGTTGTATTTGTCACACCTATACATGTAGCCAAGCCTTTCAAATGCATAGATTACATCGTTCCAAATGCACAGATTACATCATCATAAATAGAATGCAACAATTGTCTTTGGTCCCTCTGGTCCCTCAGTGTGCAATACAAATGGAGCTGGAAGATCAAACTTTTATAGGTAGTCAGTGTGCAATACAAAGGGAACCATAAAGAGATGCTCATGTAGACTTCTAGATACAAATGCCAACTAGAACACATGAGCAATGAACAATAATTTGGTAGATAATATTTTGAGTGTCATTTATGAACACTAAAGTTAAACTAATGCCACCACGGCAATAAAAATAACTGACTAATAAACAATGTAGCACAAAGTAAATGTTTGCAGGTTAATGAAACAGAAAGCTGTTGAGAATAAAAGCTAATTGTGTCGCAAAAACCTGTAAACTTCTATGTACGCCCTGTTAAACGAAATGTCCAGCCACAGATAATAAATCTGGACATCAGATACCATGGGCAAACAACTCCAAAGAGATACAACAACAATACATATTCACACAGACGACCACATATTAGACACAACAGGAGCAAGAAATCACAAATGAGAATGAACTAATCATTCAAACTACAATCTCAGTCGAAAGATGGTGATTTTAACTTACTAATCACAGAATATCATTAACGTTAAATATTTGCATCATAGATTGCAGACTTACTTCCAAAAAGATACAATTGAAAAGTTAATAATCCTAAGCAAACAAAATAAATTACTGAAATGGTAAACAAAATAAATCATATGGTAAAAACCCAGACTTTTATTGCTCTAAAAGATCAGATAGTGATCACTAATTCACTCCATTGCATCTAGATGCAAGTAAGACAAGTCATAATAGCTATCCTCATATCCATAAAAAACCAAGTTCAAATAACGAAATGGTAAACATAATACCGCACCCACCACCTCCACCAATTCAACCATTAAATTAACCCACTTCACAACTACCTACATCATTGGAATTTAAATCAATTCTAAGATTCTAAAAATACATACAGAGCATCAATTCTAAGAATCATACACAAGCAATTGAACCTCTCATAGAGCTACAGAACAATGTCCCTGCAAAATTCAGTGATTCATGAGATGCAGGCGATACTAAATGCAATCAAATACAAGCAAGACTGACAAGTTCAACCAATTTTCTTAATCCAAAATCTCTAAACACAAAATACCCAATCGATTGAGCAAACCATGAACAACAACAAAAAACACCGGGATAATAATTTCCACTGAAAGATTCTTGCATCATCTTAAAAACCCAACCCCAATTACACAAACTAAGAAAGCAATCCAACGCAACAAATGAAAATTAAGAAATCAATATTATGTAGAAAAGGTATTTAGAGTTCAAACACCTCTGAGTCCGTCAAGCATCTCTACCCAACTACAATTCAACAGAGATCGACATGAAAGACCAGAAAATCCAAACGAATTTAGAAATCAGAAAGCTAGGGCCCCCAAATCCAACGCAGACTTGTTCGTCTTCTTTTCCTTCTGCTGCTGGGACTCCGATTTCGCGACGTAGCAGAAAGCACCAAACGAAGACCATATGGGATTAGCAGGGACTCGCCTCGACTGAGTCCCTCGCCTCGACGTAGCAGAAAGCACCAAACCGTCGTCGATTGTTTATATGTTGGACGGCTACTAGGTGGTTCGACAAGGAAGGAGAAGGGAAAGAGCGAAGGTGCGAAGGGACGAGGAGCAAGCTGCAGTTGCAGCGGTTGATGTGCGAAGGTGCGAAGGAGAAGAGAGATGACGAGATTAGAGGGCGGCTTAGCAGTCCTCTTCGAATCGGGGGGTCTCGCTAAGACCTGTTAGCGAGGGACTCAGTCGAGGCGAGTCCCTGCTAATCCCACTAAACTTAGTCCGGGTAGGGAACAAACACAAGACTGGACTAAAACTTAGTCCAGTCTAATCCAGTGAAAGACAGTGAGTCCAAACAAACACACCCTGAAAGTATATGTGTACTGGGGGTCAAGTCGTTTCAATAAAAAATGGCAGTAAGAAAAGTATTCTGTGTGTACCTCACAAAAGGTAAGAAACATATTTTATTTTACTTTTGTTTAAATCACGAGTCTTTTCATCATAAAAAGGCAGTAAGGCCCATTAGTGAAACCGCGTCGTCGGTCTATTTCTCGTGAGTTTGTCTTCGACACCCAATTTATGTATGAGCATTATTGATTAACACATATTTATAAATTTTTTTATTTTTTTTATTTTTGTTGTCATAAATTTAACATGTGTTAATAAATGATAAGTAACAAAGAGGCCACACGATATAGGTGCAGAAGATTTGAACTCCCTCTGCAACCCATTTTCTGCATTTTCAGTAAATTTGTTTCAAACTTATGGACATTCCCACTCAAATTTGGCCAATAAATTGCCAATTTCTACGATAAATCACTGATTGTACTGATATTAACTAGATATGTCGAAGTATCAAAGACACAGGGTGAAGAAATATGCTTCCTCCTATCTATGCCCTTCCTCCTATCTATGCCGATGGTCTTAAATTCTAATATATCAGCTAATATACTGTCGAAATTAGCGATTTTTAAAATAGAAAACTTTATTTTAATCCCTAAAAAAGATGAGTTTTAGATTATAACCATATGTAAGATTAAAATCCAATTTTAGTCCCTAGCACATTTAATCATATCATTTATTACTTGTATTTTGATGTTTTATTTTATCTTTTTATTTTTATTTTAATGTATTAATTACATTTAAATTTAATTTTTATTTCATTCATCATAATATATTTTAATGTCTACATTTAGGCAACTAATGTTTTTATAATATATATTCCGATAACAATTTTGTATGTTCTTCATTTAGGTACATTAATACATTTGAATATTTTGGTATATCTATCGGTACAAACATGTAGTTACATTGATTCAATATAATGCATTTCGATCAATATAATGCATTTCGTTACGTACACTTTGATATACACACTTGAGTATTGACTTTTAGGTACATTAATTCAATTATTATTTCGGTAAATACATTTAGGTACATACATTTTGGTATTGATATTTAGGTACATACATTTTGGTATTGATATTTAGGTACATACATTTTGGTACTTACATTTCGATATTGACATTTAGGTACATTAATTCAATATAATAGATTTCAATACATACATTTAGGTTCATTATAATATATTTCGGTACAATCATGTAGGTACAAATATTTTGCTACAAAAAAAGTCAATTTTATATATTTTGGCACAATCATTTCTGTACACTTATGTATCTAAATATTTTTGTATCACAAATTTTTTTTAATATTTTCTCATTTAAGTTCATTTCTAATTAAAAAAAATTAAATATGTGCATATTAATAAAATTAAAATTTAATATGGAGAGATTAAATAAAAATACACATTAAATAAGAAAATTTGAATGTAAATTTTGATAAAAGTACACTCAAGGGATTAAATTCAATATTTAATCTAGCATCAGGTTTTTTTTTAATTTTGATCTTTTGCAAGGACTAATGTTCAAAAACCCCTTTTTAAAACCATGATTCATATACATAAAACAAATAGATAATTCATCATAAAGATGCTACTTGTTATCAAAATTATTGATTGATTTAACACAATGAATATTACTTGTTACCAAAACGGCTTCCAGAACAACAAGCAGTTGATGTTGCAGGTGGGCAACATCAATTCTCTTTTCGACAAACTTTCTTTTGTGGGTTTTACTATTTTGGAAAAGTTACATAAGGAAAAGTGTTGAAAGTTGAAGTAAGTTTTGAAGGTAGTAAGAGTTCAAAATTAAAACAAAAGAAACTTTGTGGTAATGCCCCATGTAGATCTCAAACCTACGACCTTCGCGTTATTGACGCTCTAACCAAAATTTTATTATCATTTTTCACTCCTTCAGAATTTAGTAATCCGGTACTTGTTAATTTAAAAGTATTTATTATCATCCCGTGAAAACTTTTCTTAATTTCTTATTTTGGCTAATTTTTTTCAATAGCTATATGACGTATATATTGTCAAATACATGCAATATATTGTCAAGATTTCCCTATCAAAAGTCACATTTCAAATCTTTCAATTTTGTATTGAGATGCATGCCACTAAGGGCTAGTTGGTATTATTGAGCTTGAAAAAAAACAGCTTCTACTCTATTGTGAGAATAAACAGCTGTGAAATAAAACAGCAAAGTGTTTAGTAAACTATAATTGTAAAAGTGTTTTTCATAAAAAAAATAGTGTTACAGTATTTGGTAAATATTTATGTAAAACAGATGTGATTTGTAAAATGACAAAAAAAAAACAAAAAATTTACGGGCTTTTCTTTATTTTCTCTAACTTTCTTCCTTTTTCCCTTTATCTTTTTTCCTTTTCTTTCTGCCACAAGATTCTAGGCTTTTCTACCTTATACTCTCTCTCTCTTCTACCTTATCCTCTCTCTCTCTCAAAACGTTTTCAACCACACTCACTTTGTTTACCAAACACAAAAGAGCCTTTAGCTTTTTTGGTACCTGTTTTTTTATTTTTTTTTATTTTTTAATTTCAATTGTACCAAACTGGTGCCAAATATGAGGACTTGGAACATTGACTCATGATCACGTATGTGAGTCACTACACGTTTACTCATAAACGGTTTTTTTAAAGTGCATTTATTAAAAGTACTTGAAAAAGTATATTAAAAATCCAAGTCTTCCTCAAAATACATTGAAAAGTTTTATTTTATAAAAACACTTTCATGACCCAGAAGCACTTTAGCAGCATCTTCAACATTATACTGAGTGAGAGTGAATTTTATCTTCGTGTTTGACAATGAAGGTCGAAGGCCGTTCTCCAACAGTTCTTGAAAGATTACATCCCCCTGACCAGTTGAAACCGGTCTCAAAATTCAAGCACACAAATGGAACTTTCCGTTCACCACAAAACTCAGCAATGATGCAAAAACCATTCTAGCTTTGATCAATATATTACATTGTTTGTTTAGTGCCAAATTCGACTGTTACCTCATAAAATTATTGCAAAAACCAACAACAAAGTTGTACAAGGCCGAAAACTACACCACTACACCTTGCCAAAGCTTTTGGCTCAACCCGAGAATTCAAATGATGGGTTACAGGTAACATCCATGGTTGTCAATGGCCAAGCAGTATCAAAGTTCATGAGAAGGATTCGTTTTGCCTTTCAAAGACGCAAATTAATTTCATAATTCATTTTATCAATGGCAACAAAGCTGGATATACTTCATGTATAGACGGTAAATCAACTATCAATTCCGTAGTTGATGCATCTGCAGAAAAACCCCTCTCCACTGTCGTTTATGTCTCATTGTTATTGATAAATCCTCATATAAAGCACTTAGTGATGATTAAATGTTGTTCCGAAAGAAATAATTGTTGAAGTTTGTATGCAAAATGTCACATATCGTTAGTGTACATATTATCAAGATACTTTATATTATATTCTTCATATTAATAGTAATTTGGTGTGAATAATATGTTATAGGTCTGTTGGTAAAAGACCGAATAGGTATTTGGATAAGCCAAATTCAAAATTTCATACTTATCTCTTCAATTTGAATTTGACTTATGCGGGCAGTTTCTTAACTTCCTAATACCTGTTGGGAAAGGATACTTAGTATCCTATATAATACCAAAGAGGCCAGACACGAAAAGATTTAATAAAGATAAATTTTATTTGGACCCAACTATCCTATCTCTACACCCAATTAAAAAAATTTCTCTACTAAACTTTCAAGTTTGCCCTTAAATAAATAAGAATAAGAAAATAAAAAGAAAACAAACATTGGTGTTTTTATCTCTACACCCAATAACTCAAACAAATGGCATACATCTGCACTCCTCCATTATTTGCCGCGAAACACACCCAAATGACAACAAAATATGCCCCTGAGTTCATCAACAAGTAAGCTTGCTAGAAACCCGTGTTGCATGAAACCCTTAGCGGCCCTCATTTATAAATTTCAACGGAGAAAACTTCTTACCAATTCGTTGGACATGAAACAAATTCTTGCAATATGAGAAAAAAGCTTCCATGTCAGTGTCTATTTAGAAAAGATAGCAACAAGAGTTTCTAACAAGCTGACTTGTTGGTTTTAATAATTTATGCAAGTAGCCAACTCCCAGATAATGGTTCAAACAAGCAAACATATCACCCAAAAACCTATGCTGAAATTATAAATGAGGGTTGATAAAGGTTTCTAGCAAGCTGACTCGTTGATGAACTCGAGAGAATATTTTGCTGTTATTTAGGTGGGTTTTGCCGAAAATACTGGAGGAGTGCACTGGTGTGCCAGTTTTGGAGTTATGGGGTGTAGAGATAAAAAAACCAATGTTTATTTTCTTTCTTTTCTTATTCTTATTTATTTAAGGGTAAACTTGGAAGTTTGGTAGATAAAACTTGTTAGTTGGGTGTAGAGATAAGATAACTGGTTCAATTAAAAGTTCCCTATAATAAAACATACATATACTGCATATAATATACATATCATTTGGAAGATAAAGCATTCAAAAGTTCGCCAGAATTCAAAGGTCCGGTACTGGAACTTTGAATTATAGATAGTTGGGTCTGGGGGATGAACGCCCGTTGAATTACAAGCACAGAGCAGGAGCGCAATTCTGTCTTTAGGACACTGCAAAATATGCAGGCCTCTATCTTTTCGATCAAGTCAGTTTTCCTACTTTCTTGCTTCTTTTAGTTTACAATATTACAATTACGAATTGGTTGTAATACAATATTAGATTATAGTTATTTCAGCTTTTTATTATAATTTGTTATCAATAAAGTTGTATTCTGATTGTTTTGTTCCAACAATAATTTACTCTAATGAATAAAGAAAGCAACCATGAAAACGATAATATATTACAAACCTGAGGCTGTCGTTGTGCAAACGCAGTTAGCTTCTCCTCTTCATCTTTTGAGTAATGCATATGGTGGAGACGCGCACAAGTCAATAGTTGCAGTTAAAGCTAAAAGGCTCAGTCCCTGTAAAGGGCTAATGTGTTCAACCACAAGATTTCGTGTGCCTATGCCCCATACAATATGTACTGTCGTAGGGCAGCATTACTGTCCATACATATTGTCGATAAAGAGTATGTATAAAGTCGATCCATCACTATTATGACACAAACTATGGTCGGTACAACTTTTCGAATTGTTCTTTCTACACCAATCTTTCAATTAATATACAGTTGCTTCATGGTCAAAACATAGTCGATAAACTATCAATATGCGTTTAGTAAACAAAAGGTAAGAAAAGTTTAGGCCATCTCCAACCGATGGCTGGCCAGATGGCTCATTTTAGCCCTCTGGCATTCCAAGATCCTCCAAGATATTAATATTTTAATGAACAGTATATGATCATATTTGCCTCCGTCTCCAACCGAGGGCCAGAAGGCCAGAGGGCTCGTTTTAGCCCTGTCACAAAAAACCGTCTCCAACCGAGGGTCAAAGGGCCATAGGGCCAAACATAATTTATTATTTAAAAGCTACAAAAACTTAAATTTAAAAACAACAACAACTTAATTTTAAAAACTACAACTTATATTTAAAAACTACAACTAAAATTAAAAAATGACAAATTAAATTTAAAAACTACAAATTAAATTTGAAAACAACATTAACTTAAATTTAAAAATTTTGTGAGGAATGGTGAATGAATGGTTAAGGTATTGATAGGAAAAAAAAATATAATTTTTGAGAATTTAAAAAAAAAAGGCCCAAAAAAAAACTAAAAAAAAAAAAAAAAAAAAAAATTGAATCCAACGGTAACTGGCATCAGCTAGCCGTTGGATTCAATTTTTTTTTTAAGAATTCATGTCGGTTATAACCGACAGGAATACATATATTGTATTGTATTTAATGTAAATGTATTACTATCGGTTATAACCGACATGATTAAGCAGTTTCTGGCCAGCCCTCCAGCCCTCTCCGATTCCGTGGGGCCCTCTCAGATTCCTCAGCCCTCTGGCCTAGCCCTCGGTTGGAGACGGTTTTCGAGCTATTTTCGGCCCTCTGGCTCCCTGGACCCTTCGGTTGGAGATGGCGTTACTGAAGTGTATTGCCTATTAGAAAAAGGCAGTAAGCCCATTAGTGAAACGGCGTCGTGGGACTCAAATATAGAGTTAAGATTTCCAAGTCGGTCTCTTTCTCGCAAGCCTCTGCAACCCAGTCCCTACGTCTTCAGTAAATTTGTTTGAAGCATTTGGGCATTCTCACTCAAATTTGACCATAAGTCGCCGACTTTATCGATATTAAGTAGATATGTGGAAGTATCGGAGACAGAGGGTGAAGAAATAGGCTTCACCCCTCCTATCTATGCCGGTGGTCTGAATTCTGATATCTCTAGTATGGGACAAATCTGTGAAGGAAAATATGCATGATTTGGATCTTGCTGGTTATATTTTTGACCTGCATTCAGCTGGGTTCTATGGCGAGGCACGATCAAGGCGGTGATGCATCATTTGTGACAAGAGTATTGAATCCACCACAAATCTCTCCAGCACATCTGCTGTCAAACCATGATCCCACCATTCTCTCCATATGGTTTTATTTAAATAATCAAGAGTTATTGGTTACTTTTTACGTTGTACAAAGTCAACTATAGGCTTGTATATATCTTGTATCAATCTGATAAACAAATGATCAAGGAATTTATTCATAATACACAACTGCTTCTCCCTGCTCTTCTCTTTCTGCCACTATCTATTTCTCTATAGTTTGCGCAGCCTATAAATAGTCTTCTGTCGGATTCTCCAAAAACTGTAGATGGAAGATGTCTGTAAGATTGTAGAGCTATTCATGTTACGATCAAAAAGCTCATCTGCAAATCAGAACAGGGAATGTTACCCTCTTGTTTTCCTCATCAGCTTGGAAATATTTAATGGTTTGAAAATGTTAAAACATTACAAAGTCCATTGATAAATATAAAACATTGAAGAAGGAAATTACCAAACATACTCGCAGCACCACCCACCACCCACCCTCACAGTCACCACAACCCACAACACCTCCACCCCTTCCATCCACTGCAACCAGCCCCAGCCCCGCATTCTTGTCTTGTCGCACCCTCATCAGCAACAATTCTTTTCGGCCTCCTATCTCTTTGGTGCGCAATATTGTTTCTGTCAAGGAATCCATATATGTTAGGAATGGATAGGGTGGGGGCAAAAAAATAGTACACAGTGCATTCCTTGAACTTCATCCCGTCGTACTGCCCTGAAATCCCAACCCAAACACCCACCATTATCATTCCAAACACAAATATAAACCATCAACCTTCCCCAAACAAAACTTCGAAAAATTCAAGAGCATTATAATTTCACCCTAGCACAATGCTTAATTAATTTTGAACTATATATCTATGTTTCTGTAAGAACAATAGTTAGTAAAACACGGGAATGGGTATAGTACGAGAATTATTTGGCAACTTTGCTATAAAATATTTTGACAAATTCGGCCTTTTTAATTTTTTTTTATCAATAATAGGTAAAAAGATATGTGTAGAATATTTGAATTTTATATATGTATTATTGCAAATGTGTCAAAATAATATGTATTAAACGTGAAAAGTACATGTGTTCGGTACATTCAATTTTTAAAGCTTGTAATAGAATGAATCATTAAGAAGTGTAAAAAAAAACATAAGTATTTTTGAAAAATACATATATACATGTATAATACACAAATTTACCGACTATGCTAACCTTCTTGAAATCCGTCTGAAGTTCGCACATTGAGGTTTTTTTTGCTTCAACCAAATAATATTCTTATTGAATATCAATTAACCATTGATTCCATTATTTTGAAATTCAAATTGTAGTTTTAGCTGTGAAATTTGTCTATAGCTGTTTCTCTCTTCGCTTTTTACAGCTTTATCGAGTGGTACGTAGAGCTCCGGCTCGGTGTTTACACCACCACTATCCTGTTGTTTGCTATTTTTGACAATGTTGCTTGTGGGATTTCCCATTGGCTTCCTTTTCTTGGTGGTTGCTGATTGGATCTTTGTGGTTCTTGTTACAGGTATATGGTGTCTTCTTTTCGTTTCTGGGGCGTTGCCTTGTTGGATCTTCAGCGTTTGCAAGGGAAGCTAGTTGGTAGTGGATGGTGTTTTGCCTCGGCCTGTTCGTTAGTGCAGAAACGAGATTCAGATTACAACCTCACCAAATCACACTCAGTTGAACAGAATAAAATACAAGAAATAAAGACGCTGAGAAATTTACGAGGTTCGGCAAACACATGCCTACATCCCCGCAGAGATATTGCTCTTCACTATAAGAATAACAATACAAGTACATATGAGTTAAATCAACATAACCCAATCCTAAATCCCTTGCACACCCACTCATAGAATTTTCCTAAAAGCCTCACTCTACCCCAAGAGTTCTTTCACTAGAATACTTTTCACTCTAGCTCTCTTGATTTTCTTTCAACCCATATTCAACCTTTCCCATGGGAGAGCTGAATGCTCTCTCCACCTTGGATGTTTTCCTGATGCAAGCCTTATCCCTCGGCAAGCACACCTAATGCAAGCATTTCCTTGCATTAAATAAAGGCCAAGCCATCATCACATTTCTTGCAATGCTCCCAAAGTCAAAAGGCAAACCCACTTTTGCTTTTACTTTGCAACACTTGTCTGCAACTTTCATGCAGCCCACACCATGTGATATTTCCACCGAAAGCAAACACAGGTCACTTCATTGTTGTCAGCTCAAAATATGAGCCAATCACAACAATCTCCACCTTGGCGAATATACAGTGCAAAAATCCTTGAACCCATCACCAAAGTCCATTGGCCTTACGTACCATCATGCACACCCTGAATCAACCTCGTTGGTCCTGTTCCGATTTAGTCACTGCCAATGCATGTGCAGCTGCTGCAAGCTAAAAATCACCATTTAGCTTCAGACAGGATCTCGACACATCCTCGTCTCCTCTACCAGGTTTTTCCCCTCTTTATTGTCTGTAACCTGGAAACTTGTCAGTGCACCCATTTCTAGCACACCCGTCGAGCCAGACAAACATTCCTCACACTTCTCCTCCTTCAGGACCATCTCATCACCTGTGAATCTCATAGCTCCACCTGCTGCAAAACCCCTGCAACACCCGAGACTAAACATCACCAAGAGAAGTGTTGCTTCGAGTACCTAAATGGCATACTCGAAGTCTTCCGCCACAAACTTGCTACAACCCGGCTTAGCACTTGTAGCACTGTGGACCCTTGCCTCCGGAACCGGATATAAACCTGTTCTCTCTCAAATCCTCTTTCCAAATTTTCTTCCACGATTCCAACCTTGAACAGCTAAAGCAGTCTTGTGCCCACCATCATCCATGGTCATCTTCTTTTTGTGCATCATTCCACACCAAAGAAGCTTGCACATTCTCCAAACTTACTGTATCTTTCCATGCAGTAAAGTTTCACAAGGTTCTCGTACGAATCTGAAAATGAGGTAAGAAGAAAGATGCCTTTGTCTTCTTCTTCAACATCAACTTTCGCAGTTGATCCAAGCATCCCTGAACATGTCTTTCATTTTTTCGAGCTTCATTACTCTCATCTGCCAAGAGTAAAACAGCCACTCCCATTAAACTGCTCAATTGAAAATTCCATGGTGAATAAATCTAGACCTCCAACGAACCAAGCGTCCAACGATGCTCTGATACCAATTGTTGTGCCTTGGCCCGTTCGTTAGTGCGGAAACGAGATTCAGATTACAACCTCACCAAATCACACTCAGTTGAACAGAATAAAATACAAGAAATAAAGACACTGAGAAATTTACGAGGTTCGGCAAACACATGCCTACATCCCCGGAGGGATATTACTCTTCACTATAAGAATAACAGTACAAGTACACATGAGTTAAATCAACATAACCCAATCCTAAATCCCTTGCACACCCACTCATAGAATTTTCCCAAAAGCCTCACTCTACCCCAAGAGTTCTTTCACTAGAATACTTTTCACTCTAGCTCTCTTGATTTTCTCTCAACCCATGTTCAACCTTTCCCATGGGAGAGCCGAATGCTCTCTCCACCTTGGATGCTTTCCTGATGCAAGCCTTCTCCCTTTGCAAGCACACCTAATGCAAGCATTTCCTTACATGAAATAAAGGCCAAGCCATCATCACATTTCTTGCAATGTTCCCAAAGTCAAAGGGCAAACCCACTTTTGCTTTTACTTTGCAACACTTGTCTGCAACTTTCATGCAGCCCACACCATGTGATATTTCCACCGAAAGCAAACACATGTCACTTCATTGTTGCCAGCTCAAAATATGAGCCAATCACAACAGTTGGTTGGTGCTCTAGAGGTGATAGAGGAACTGGCTACTAGGATTTGTTGGTTTTGTGCTTTCCTGTTTTGGGCTCCAAAGTTTGGGTGGGCTATTTTTTATGTTACTATCGAGGTTTATCCTTGTTTTGTGATTTCATTGTCTATGTAAATGTCTCTACTTGGTAATAAAATTTACCTTTGTTCACAAAAATAAAAAAATAAAAAAAAGAGATGGGGAGAGAGATGGAAGGGATGGAGGGCTCAAGGCTGGTCTTGAGGGGGTGCAAGTGGTGCCACCGCACAGGGTCCCCAAATCTGAAGGGCCCTAGATTTTTCAAATTTGCATGCATATACTTGTATGTGTAGAATATTACAAACTTGAGTCTTAGCGCAAGTGGTATTATTGCTTCTTTACATCGGCCTAGGGGATGGGTTTGAAACTTGTCTCCATCATTTTTTCAGTTTATTTTTATTAAATGCATAAGTTTCCACAAAATAATATAAAAATTTCACACAATAACTTGAAAATTTGAACCCTAACCCTCTAAATAGTTAAGGAAAAACAACATGCAACCTTTTCACTTGTTGATTTGTTAAATTTGTTTGTGCTATTAGAATTTATAGAAGCTCAATTGAAAATTAAAATTATTTTTTTTTAACAAAAAAAAATAAAATTTCTTAGTACTTTTTAGGGCTTCCACTTTACTTTTGCACATGACCTTTGAAATCTCAGGCCCATCCCTGGGTGGGCTGTCGACGTGGAAGGTTTATGTAGCAAGAAGGGGACGAGAGAGACGTACATGGGGTTTTGTTGTTTTCTTTTCTACTTTTGCTAAAAATAATTGATGTTTGGATTATTATTTAAGTATTGATTAACATGTTTATTTTCTATTGATGATACATTATTTAGTTTAAAATTTAATTTAAAAACTTAATCTTCTTAACATTATCCATATTTAAATTCGAAACCGAAATAATAAATTAATATTAAATTTTTTATTCACAAAATTTTAATTTAATTTCTCACTTATTAAGAAAAAAATTGATTAAAATTTGATTTGATGTGAAAAGGGTCGCAGTGACAGGGTCCACATTAAAATTAGCTTATGTGACAATGCGTACTATTTGACATATTCCATTTCATATTACAAGAAAATGCTTCATATGCATGGATCGTGTGAATCCAAATCATTGTTTTTTAATTTTATTTTCCCACTAAAAACAGTCATGTTACTTACTTATCAATTATCTTATAAATAAAAAAGTAAATATTAATATAGAAACGATAGTAAAAGTCTAACGAAAACTTGACGAGGTTTAGCTAGGCTTGACTAAGGATGGGCAAATACCCATCGGTTATGGATAATCACGGTTATCCGCTCATTTAAATTTCACGGTTACCGTTATGGGTAACCGTTTAGATAAATAAACGGTTATGGGTATAACCGTTTACTCGCGAAATTTAAATGGACGGTTATGGGTATTAACCGCGGTTATAAACGGGTAACCGTTTACCCATTTATTTTATATATGTAAAATTAACACAAACCATGTTCCCTATCGGACAAAATTTTGATCTGTTGGTATCATATATTGGGCATCGTCTTTGGACCTCATTCCTAAGCCCATGACAAATGTAAAAGGGGAGGGAGCCCTTATTCTATAAAAGGGACTATCCCTCACCCTAAAAAAAAGGTGCTCACCTTCACTAGAGATCCACAGAGTCTCACATCCAGAGACAACAACAGAGGGCAATACCCTCTCAGCCAAACAGAGAGCAAAATGGTAAGGGCTGCATCCACAGAGAGCTCCTTTGCCGATCTATTGTAATCCATACATTCATACAGTGAAATGTAATCAACATCAGTATGGAGGTAGCCCAAACATTGGGGTGAACCACGATACATCTTTGTGTTCTTGTGCGTTTGTGTGATTCACGGCCGGATTTACGTTGGTCCAAGATCCTCCGGATTTTGTGCATCAACATTTGGCGCCGTCTGTGGGAAACGACACGAAAAGCTATGTCGGTCCTCTCTCAAATTTTCATACCTCTACCATGAATCTGCAGAAACCCAAGAACCAAACAACCCAACACCCACACTCAGAGACACACTTATTCAATCTATAGAGAGAAAGAGAAACTCAAGCATAAGTCACAAGACTGGCCCAAGAACCTCCGCTTTTATTTGCTCTCTCACTCTCTCTCTCTCGGTCTCTGCTCATAAAAGAGCCCAAAAGATTCTCTCTTTTTCTTTTTGAAGTCCTGATTCTTTTTCCTTTTCTGAAGATCGAGCTATCTCTCTCCATGGTTGTTATAGTGATAGAGAACAGGTCATTAGACCACATGCTGAGGTGGACGACGCCGAGGCGTCCAAGGCCGACGAGATCAAGACGACCGCGCTCAAGCATGCCGATCAGATCAAGTTCATCTCCGTCTCCGAGATCATTCTTCCCCTGCTCACCTTGCTCTCGATCGTCAACTCCGCTTCCGCGTCCTTTGCCTCTGAGCCGCCATCGTCGTCGGAGCTCAAGAAGTTTGGTGTCACCGACGATCTCAACGACGTCACTCCGCCTCTCCACTCTGAGACTTGGACCTCCGTCTCCATCATTTTTCAATCTCTCTTGTGGCTGTTCCTTAATTCTTTCGGTTTCAGTACATGGGTTGTCCTCCGCTGATACTCTAGTCGTATCTTTGCCTCCTCTTAGAGATCCAGGCTCGGCTCCAGCTCTGCTGGCCCCATAAGGTCGAAGACGGCATGAGTGGCATGCTGCTCGTTTGGCTAGCCTCAAAACTTCTCATACAATTACCTGGAAGGAGTATAAATAGAAGCAAAAAAGTGGGGTGAAGATTGTTGTTGCTTATGGTGGAGCTTCAATTTCTTAGCAAGAAAGGTGTTGTCTCCGACAACAATCTATCGGAGAAGATAAGGACTCAATCTTCTACAAGTTATCTCTGTTTATTTAATATCTTATTATTATTTTATAATATTTGTTACATGATTGCGACACTTCACAAAACTTTCACTATTGCTAATGGAATAATAAAATCGAAAGGTTGGAATCAATCATGATGTTGGAAAAAGAAGAAAATGAAATAATAAAAACACAAAAGAATTGTAAAGTGGAGCTTGCCTCCACGGCAGGTATCTTTACTTAAAGTGAATATATCCCTACTTTTACTTTAAACCTTTCCCACAAACATCATGATGATATCTTTACTTTTTTTATTTTTTTTATTTTTGCTGAAAGTGGATGTGAGTTGTCAGTCGAAAATATACAGGCTAGTCCGCACGATGTCTTTATATTATTTTATTGGGTAAAAGACTGTTTACTACCCTAATGTTTCGTGGTTTTCAACATTTAGTACATCAAGTTTTTTTCATCTCAGAGTCATACCTAAAGTGTAAATTTTGGGACAGTCTCATACATCCGTTAGTCAAATTATTAAGTTTTTCGTTAACTGTGACGTGGCGCACTGACTGGGCGCCACGTGTCATCCACATTTTTTTTTCTTTTTTCTTTCTTTTCTTTTCTTCTTCCTTCTTCTTCTTCTTCCTCCGACTGCAACTTTTTTTTTTTTTTTTTTTTTTTTTTTTGCTTCTTCCTTCTCCTTCTTTCTTCCTTCCTCATTCCTTTCCCATTCTTACTTCTTCTTCCTTCTTCTTCCTTCTCATTCTCCTTCTTCTTCCTCCGAAATCTGGGGAAGTTTGTTTTTTTTTTTTTCTTTCTTTTTCTTCCTCCTTCTTCCTCCCCCTTCTTCCTTCTTCTTCCTTCTCCTTCTTCTTCTTCTTCTTCTTCCTCCGAAATCTGGGGAAGTTTGTTTTTTTTTTTCTTTCTTTCTTCTTCTTCCTCCTTCTTCCTTCTTCTTCTTCTTCTTCTTCCTCCGACTGCAATTTTTTCTTCCTCCTTCTCCTTCTTCCTTCCCCTTCTTCCTCTTCTTCCTCAAAAAAAAAAAAAAACACTTTCATCTTCCCCCAAATTCGGAGGAAGAAGAAGAAGAACGAAGAAGGGGAAGGAAGAAGGAGAAGAAGGGGAAGGAAGAAGGAGAAGACGGAGGAAGAAAAAAAAAATGAATCTGGGCAGATTCGGAGGAAGAAGAAGAAGAAGAAGAAGAAGAAGAAAGAAGAAAAAAAAAGAAAAAAAAGAAATAAAAATGAAAAAAATGAATCTGGGTAGATTCGGAGGAAGAAGAAGAAGAAGAAGGAAGGAGGAAAGAGAAAGAAGAAGAAGAAGAAGAGAAAAAAAAAAAAAAAAAAAAAAAAAAAAAAGCTTCCCCAGATTCGGGAAGAAGAAGGAGAATGAGAAGGAAGAAGAAGGAAGAAGGGGAAGAAAGGGAAGGAAGGAGGAAGGAAGGAGGAAGGAGAAGGAAGAAGAAAAAAAAAAAAAAAAAAAACAAAGAAAGTTGCAGTCGGAGGAAGAAGAAGAAGAAGAAGAAGGAAGAAGAAAAGGAAAGAAAGAAAAAAGAAAAAAGAAAAAAGAAAAAAGAAAAAGAAAAAGAAAAAAAAAAACGTGGATGACACGTGGCGCCCAGTCAGTGCGCCACGTCACAGTTAACGAAAAACTTAACAGTTTGACTAACGGATGTATGAGACTGTACCAAAATTTACACTTTAGGTATGACTCTGAGACGAAAAAAACTTGATGTACTAAATGTTGAAAACCACGAAACATGAGGGTAGTAAACAGTCTTTTACCCTATTTTATTATTTGATGTCTGCATCACACACACTAGGAACAACATTATAGGTTACATATTATACAATATTTATTCATGGCCTAGAGTATTGTGATTGCCATTAAACTATGTCACTTATACAACATGTGATTTACCACACGACTGAATAAATTATTTATTTATAGAAGGCACATAGTACAATATTTTGCCTTGACAAACTTTGTCAATTTGATTTATTCATTATACGGTCATACTTATACTGTCATTTATTGTCAGGAATTATTGAGCAACTAGATCCACTGATCAACATTGTTGCTGATTAAAAGAACCCAATATGCGAACCTGACAAGCGGACCCGAGTCATGTCGAGAATCAACTCATACTGAGTGCATGTCCACATAAAGTAGATACTTGCAATGAGGAATACCACGAGCCGAGCCGCCTCGCAGCGAGCATAGCTTCTAGCCGAGCAGCCTCGCAACGAGCATCACCTCCAGCCGAGCAGTCTCGTAACGTGTGATACTTATAGCCGAGTATTGCTTTATGTTGAGCATTGCCTTGTGTTGAGTATTGGTTCAAGACATCTAGCCACTTCGGCCCGTACATGGATTGGATTTGAAGTCTCCAGCCAAAAGACTCTCTTGACTGAAGACTTGGGGGACTCCTGTTTGTACCATATATTGGGCATTGTCTTTGGGCCTCATCTTGGGCCTCACCCCTAAGCCCATGACAAATGTAAAATGGGAGGGAACCCTTATTCTATAAAAGGGACTCTCCCTCACCCTCATTAGGGGAACCCCACCTTCAGAGAAAACAGTCTCACACTCAATCCTCACAACAATAGAGGGTAGTACCCTCTCAACCAAAGAGAGAGCAAAATGGCAAGGGTTGCATCCACAGAGAGCTCCATTGCCGATCTATTATAATCCATACATACATACATAATCAACATCAGTGTGGACGTAGTCCAAACATTAGGATGAACCACGATACATCTTTGTGTTCTTGTGCGTTTGTGTGATTCACGGTCGGATTTACGTTGGTCAAAGATCCTCTGGATTTTGTGCATCAACAAATGCTATTGACTATAGTGCATGATTTATGCAGCTAATATAATATAGTTTTCCTTAACCACTTTAAATTTCATGGTCCATTATATATATTATGTTAATACTTTACATTCCGAGTTAAATAACCCAAGAATACTATCTTTTAACAGTTTTCGTAACCCAAGAATACTTAACAAATTTTATATTATCTTTGTTTGTACCATACTTGACCAATCCCGAAACTACTGAGCACCGGTCAACGTTATACCGTCAAGGACCCAGAAGAATTTCCCTCAAACAAAGAGGCCAATCACAGTGCGACACGTGTCGACATCATAAGCCAATCATAGCGCGACACGTGTCAACATCAAAAGCCAATCACATCACGACACTTTTCAATGTCAAAACAAAGCTAGAAACTCTCTTCTATAAAAGAAGATCGTTCTCTCACAATATTTCCTAATGTCATTTGTACTAAATCATTTACTAGTACTCACTAAATGAGAGCTTGAACCTATGTACTTGTGTAAACCCTTCACAATTAATGAGAACTTCTCTACTCCGTGGACGTAACCAATCTGGGTGAACCACGTACATCTTGTGTTTGCTTCCCTGTCCCTATCCATTTACATACTTATCCACACTAGTGATCGGAGCAATCTAGCGAAGGTCACAAACTTAACACTTTATGTTGTACCAAAGTCCTCACTGATTTTGTGCATCAACATTTGGCACCGTCTGTGGGAACGACACTTATTCCCACTCTTTTCAGCTTTGTTAAGCTGGTTTCCACCATTTGTACATTCTCTTTTGACCAAACATCCCTTTCCAATATGGGGAGCAAAGGAAGCCACAGCACACAGAATAACACCTCTCTTGCACCTGGTGCGAAGCAACGAAAGAAGGAACAAAAGAAGTTTGCTCTTCAGGCTAAAGTCGATGAGCTGGAGACTCAGAACAACAAGATCGCGATGAAGAATGAGATCCTCCAAGAGCAGTATGAGAAAGTCTTCGAGATGCTCCACTAGGCTAGATATACTAAAACACACAAACTCATCACCCATGTGGAAGTCAACCATCAACTGGGTGCCCCCTAACACGAAGGGTCATTTGCCCTCGACATGGGTATTCCTGTTGAGGAGCGAACTGCTCATCGAAATGGCGACCAACATGAGACTTCTCTCAACCCAGCTGCTTAGACCCGAAGCAGGAGGAGTGGAGGAATGCACCTCCTTACAGAAGGAGTGAAATGATCGAAAGCCGTCTTTCGCGACTATCGAGACTTCCTAAAGCAACGTCGAGACAATCCCATCCATGTAAGCTCGAAGATCAATGACCCAATGATCTCTGAAAGACTCGGTCCCCTCCCATGTCCTAGTCCAGCTACCAATTTGGGGAAGGGGCAACAAGTCCTAGAGAAACACGAAGGTATAGAGGACTTAGAGATGTTCCGATAGACATACCTTGAAAGTCAGTACGGCGAGTCCTGGGAAAAATCACATGCTCTTGATCAAACCTTCCTACTTCCAAGAGGAGATGAAGATTTACGAAAGAAAGCTCCAGTGGTACATGACTCAACTCAGGACCCTATTGTCCTACAGCTCCTTAAGGAAGTAAACAAGTTGAAGGCCGAACGATAATCTGAGATACCTGATTGGAACCAAGCTAGGCATGGCGCTCTTACAAGGAGGATCATCGACACCCCATTCCAAGCAAAGACAAACAGAAGCTTGGCTTGTAACTCTATACTGGAAAGGAGGACCCGATTGAATACCTTAACCTCTTTGAGTCCACCATGGCATACCGGATGCACACCGACGAAGAACGATGTCTTCTCTTCCCCTCCACCCTCTCTAGCGGAGTTCTAAACTGGTATTGCCGTCTTCCACCTTAGACGGTAGACTCATTTGAGGAATTGAGGAAACTGTTTGTTTCTCAACACATTTTCCAGACCGATCGCTTGCACTCTGCGGATGACTTGTACACTATTCGCCAAAAGCCAAACGAGTCATTACGTATGTATGCTGGCCGCTTCAGCCATGAGTATTCCCGTTGTGCCGAGGCAGACGACAAGACTGCCCTCAAAGCCTTCACGGCAGGCTTACGTGACTGTTTCTTTAAGTACATGATCAATGCCAACACTTGGAAGACTTACTCTGAGGTGATGGCGCAGGCTTATAACCATGCCTCCGCCGAGGCAAAGACATACCAAGAGAAACCCCCAACAACCATCCCCTATCAGCAAGTGGGAAGTGAAAGCTAGACCCACCCAAATGAGAAGACCTCAACCTCCCAAACTGCAGCGGTGTCTCCCCCTACCTTACTTAATACTTTGCAAAGTCAACAGACATATCAATCTCAGGGCAAGTCAACTTTGAAGTACGACGAATCCTGGTAGACACGGGGCTTCGGTCAATATCATGTTTGCTGAAGCTTTCAGGGCACTTAATGTAGCTGAACACTTGCTCGATCGCTCGATTTCTTATCTGATAAGCTTCACCGGTGATATCGTGCAACCTTTAGGGAGCATACATTTACTTTTCACCATTGGTACATACCCTTACACAACTACCATTACCACTAACTTCCTGGTGGTTGATTGCCCAACGACATACAATATCATCTTTGGACGCACAGGCATCAATGATCTTAAGGTCATGATATCCACACATATGTTGTTGATGAAATTTCCAACCCTTTATGGCAATAATTACATCAGAGGAGATCAACTTAGTGCACGATCATGTTACAACAATTCGATCAAGCAACAGTACCTGTTTGTGCCCAATGAAACCTTTTTTATACATGACCAAGTCATAAAGACCAGCCCGGACGAAGCCGATTTGGATCTTCACGGTGGCAACAGTCAACCCGACGATCCTTGAGATGACTCTTTCACCCAGCAAGCACAACCCGCTGAAGAGTTGGAGAAGGTTTCTATCTCAAAAGATTATCCAGATCGCATGGTGAAGATTGACACCACCTTGTTACCACCCATTCGGTTGTCATTGATCTCTTTTTTGCAAGAGAACACTGAGGTATTCGCCTGATCATACGAAGACATGCCAGACATCTCTCCCGATATCATATGTCATCGCTTGAGTATTGACCCCAAGACCAAGCCGGTGAGACAGAAGCGAAGATCTTATGAGGCTGAACGATACGAAGCAATGAAGGCAGAAGTTAAAAAACTCAAAGACATATGCTTTGTCCGCGAAGTCAATTACCAACATGGGTAGCAAATGTGGTCCTTGGTAAGAAAAATACGACCAAAGAAAGTCTCATGCTCCAAAAGGTCTTGTGGAGAGTGTGTGTCGAACAAAGGATGCCCGAAGGATATCTTTCCTCTTCCTCTCATTGACAGACTTATAGACTCTACTGCAGGGTGTGAACTCCTAAGCTTCATGGATGCTTACTCAGGGTACAACCAAATCCTTATGAACCCTCCGGACCAAGAACACACAACCTTCACTACTGACAAATGACTATATTGCTATAAAGTCATGCCCTTCAGCCTAAAGAATGCTGGAGCGACTTATCAGAGACTAGTCAATTCAATGTTCGTCGAACAGATTGGGAAAAACATGGAAGTTTACGTTGATGATATGTTAGTCAAGAGTAAACATGATGACCAACACATCACCAACCTATCTGAAACTTTCACCATTTTGAAGAGGTATCGAATGAGGTTGAACCTAAACAAATGTGCCTTCGGAGTAGGCTCTGGCAAATTCTTAGGCTTCATGATAAGCCAACGAGACATTGAGGCTAATCTCGAGAAGATCAAAGCAATCCTCGACATGAAGGAACCGGTAACTTCAAAAGACATCTAGAGCCTTACTGGCAAGTAGGGGTGGGTTCAAAAAACCGAAAACCGAAAAAAATCGAAAACCGAATTCTTTTGGTTCGGTTCGATTTTAGTGATCTAGAAACCGAACTAAACCGAACCGAACCGAATTAATTAAATTAAATTTTTTATTTAATTATTTGTTATGGGTATTATTTTCTAAACCCAATTTGTAAGTTAAAATGTGCTAAACCCAATGTGTTGCCAAACTTTAAGCTCAAAATATTTAAAAAATGACTATAAAAGCTCTAAACCCTAACCTATTATTTCTCCCCCATATAAGATTCCGGAACCAAACCTCCTCCTCAAGTACCTACATCCATCTCCATAGCACTGTCTACTTCTGCCCCAGCTTTCTTTTCCAAATCTACTCTCATATAACATGTAACAGAACCCATAAACATTTATTTCAGGTAGATTACTTGGGTAATTTGTGATGGAAAATAATCCAACACACACTAAATAAATCCACCAACGCATTACTTTTACTAATCAAGTTGTCAACATGTAGTTACAAGCAAACAACACTGATCTTTGAACAACATCATACAATTTAACTTTTCTAAGTCATTTGTACAATTTTTGTGTTGTGAGGTTGTTAGTTTGGACTTTGGAAGACTTGATTGATGATTTTAATTCAACTTTAAATGTTCATTTTCATTGTCTTTGATTCTAGTTAGAATGCTTATGTTATGATTGTGTTGGATATGTTAAAATTTAAAATTTCAATGTTTTTCATTTTTTGAAAAGAAAAAAAAAAACAAAAAACCGAAACCGAACCGGAAAAAACCGAACAAAAAAAAAACCAAACCGAAAAAAACCGAAAAAAAATTAACCGAACCGAAATTTCGGTTTGGTTTCGGTTTTGGCAAAAAACCGAACCGATTTGAACCGAACCCACCCCTACTGGCAAGGTGGCAGCCTTAACTAGGTTCATCTTTAAGGCCACAGACAGATGTGCCCCTTTCTTCAAAACACTTAAGGGAAGTAAGAAGTACATTACATGGACTGATGAATGTGCTGAGGCATTCAAGAACCTCAAGGACTACATGAGTAAAGCCCATCCGTTCTCCAAACCTGAGGTTGGTGACACTCTCATTATCCATCTATCGGTATTGGCTTCAGCAGCAAGTTCCGTTCTCATTCGAAATGATGGTAATGTCGAACGGCCTGTCTACTATACTAGCAAAGCCTTACAAGATGCTGAGACACAATACTCCAACATTGAGAAATTGGCTATAGCATTGGTCATGTCTGCTTACTTCCAAGCACACTTCATCATCGTGCTTACTAATCATCATCTTCGACAGATACTCCAAAGTCCTGACACTTCGGGGCGAATGATCAAATGGGCGATAACATTGGGTGAATTTGACATCTCCTACTAACCAAAGCCAGCTGAGAAGGGCCAAGCAGTGGCAGACTTCATCGCCGACTTCACATATCCTGTTGACATTGTTTCTACTCTTAAAGAAGTGGTTTCATTACCCTCGGAAGCTCAGAAAATAGAACCAACAGCCCCAACATGGAGTCTATATGTTGATGGCTCATCCAACCAACAGGGTTGTGGAGCAGGACTAGTCCTTACGACCCCTGACAAAGTGGCAATGGAGTATGCTATTCGTTTCAAATTCAAGACGTCGAACAATGAGGCCGAATATGAAGCCCTCCTAACAGGTTTACGTTTGGCCAAACACCTTGGGGTTAAACGAATTGATATCTTAAGTGACTCCCAATTGGTGGTTAACCAGGTCACCAACAACTTTGACGCTAAGGATAGCTCTATGGCAGCATATCTGGCACTAACACAATTGTTACTCAAGCACTTCCATTACCAGATCACCCAAATTCCTCGAGCGGCAAATAGTCATGCAGACGCTTTGGCTCGCCTCGCCTCGCCTCAGCAGTGGAAGACAAAATTGGGAGAAAAATCCAGTCGAATTGTTGGCAACACTAAGCACCATGGCCGCGGAAGTGTGCAACTTACAACAGGGGGATAGTTGGATTACCCCGATTTATAAATTTCTTGCGCATGGCGCCGTCCCAAATGATAAAGTCCAAGCTAAGCAGATTCGATACAAGGTTACCCGTTACTTGATCATTAATGATCAACTCTACAAACGGGGTTTTAACTTACTATACCTAAGATGCCTTACGCCCGTGGAGGCGGAAATTGTCCTTCAGGAAATACATGAAGGAGTCTGTGGAGATCATGCTGGATCTCGATCCCTAGCACACAAGGCTTTTCGCCAAGGATATTACTGGCCAACACTCCACCAAGATGCCATCAGAATATCTCGCTCATGTGATATGTGTCAACACTACACAACTATTCCTCACTCCCCTCCCGAGCCGCTCACTCCTATGATCAGCCCTTGGCCCTTCGCCCAATGGGGACTTGATTTGATCAGCCTAATGCCTGCAGGGAAGGGCAAGGTCCGCTATGCAATCGTTGCAGTTGACTATTTCACAAAGTGGGCTGAAGTAGAACCATTGACAACCATTACTGAGGCAAAAATAGAAAACTTCGTATGGAAGAACATCTTTTGCAGATCCGCATTCCCAATGCGATAGTTACCGACAACGGGCGACAGTTCGACAACAATAAGTTCAGGATGTTCTGCTCTAAATTCAACATCAACTTATGTTTTGCCTCCCCAGCTCATCCCCAGTCTAATGGACAAGTCAAAGCCATCGACAAAATAATGAAGCAAAGTTTGAAAACTAGCTTGGACAAGGCTAAAGGTTGTTGGCCAGAATTTGTAGCCCAAGTTTTTTGGTCATACCGCACTTCGTATCAGACATCAACAGGAGAAACCCACAGAGGCAGTTGTCCCAGTTGAGCTTGAGCAAGCAACGTTCCGAGTCCAGAACTACGTGCAAAGCGAAAATGACAAACAACTTACCCTCAACTTAGATCTAGTCGAGGAACACAGAAACCAGGCTCACTTGCGGAATGTTGCCTACAAGCAGCGCATCTCCACCTACTATGACTCAATGGTCAAACCTCATTCTTTCAAAGTGGGGGACTGGGTATTGAAGAAAAGATTACTCTGCGTCAGAGTCCCGAGTGAATGACCACTTAGTCCAAACTGGGATATACCGTTTGAAGTTGTTTGCATCAGTCGCCCTGGCTCCTACAAGCTTAAAAGCTCCGATGGCAAGACCCTTGGCCATCCATGGAACGCTGATCACAAGTAAATTCACATTGTACAAGTGTTAAGCTTCAGCCGTTCGGCATCCTATGTAACGAAGACTATTTGGCATGAATTCAATAAAGAGGTGACTTAGACAACTCGGTCCTAATCCTCTTACATTCCTAGCAATGAAACATTCGAGTTCAAAGCTTCAACATGAATGCTTCCAACATGAAACAAAGTTTAAGTATATATCAACAAGACTATACAAATAAACGAACAGCTTCACAATATATTCGTTCAATCATACATTCCAACACATTTATACATAAGCTAACTGTGCTTCGAAAGGGTTCAACATACTTTGTGTCATTCGACACTTGCTATAATATGCCTCGACACCTTGCCCTTATTCTCACCAACCAGGTGATGAAATGTGAAGAAAGAACTTATCTTCATGCCACAAACCAGGTGATGAAATGTACAACCCGTACTCTTCTTCATGCCACCAACCAGGTGATGAAATGTACAACCCGTACTCTAATATCATTTGGCAACTTGCCACTTATGCCACCAACCAGGTGAAGAAGGAACTCATCTTCATGCCACCAACCATGTGATGAAATGTACAACCCGTACTCTCATTCATGCCACCAACCAGGTGATGAAATGTACAACCCGTACTCTAATATCATTTGACAACTTGCCATTCATGCCACCAACCAGGTGAAGAAGGAAATCATCTTCGTGCCACCAACCAGGTGATGAAATGTGATGAAAGGTGATGAAGGAACTCACATTCGTACCACCAACCAAGTGATGAAAGCAACTCACCATTCATTCCACCTACCAAAAGACGAGTGGTACAGCTTGTACATGTGAACTCCTAGCCTTCACAAATAATAAAAAACGCTCAAGCTTGACAACTCAACTAGGGGAGCACTTATGCCCAATAAGAGTTATAGTCACCAACAAAGTCTTATTGCAAGCCAACAACAACTTCAGTGCATGGCATACGAAGATCAAACTATTCAGCCCTCTTGCATCTGCTTCAGACATTTCTCATCTGTAATAATGTAAACACTACAACTCGTAGAAAGCTTCACACACTCTTGATCAAGACAGTGTGAAGCAAAACCAATTTATGATGCCAAGAAGAGCTTCATCAAAGGAGTTCAACCACAATTCTCAAAAGCTTCACACACTCTTGATCAAGACAGTGTGAAGCAAAACCAATTTATGGTGCCAACAAGAGCTTCATCAATGGAGGGCAACCATAATTCTCAAAAACTTCACACATT
Source organism: Malus fusca (assembly GCA_035220775.1). NCBI lineage: Eukaryota > Viridiplantae > Streptophyta > Magnoliopsida > Rosales > Rosaceae > Malus > Malus fusca. The sequence goes on from CM069069.1 coordinate 9,690,833, forward strand.
CTTGATCAAGACAGTGTGAAGCAAAACCAATTTATGGTTCCAACAAGAGCTTCATCAAAGGAGTTCAACCACAATTCTCAAAAGCTTCACACACTCTTGATCACGATAGTGTGAAGCAAAACCAATTTATGGTGCCAATAAAAGCTTTATAAATGAAGGGCAACTACAACTCGTAGAAAGCTTCACACACTATTGATCAAGACTGTTCGAAGCAAATTCAATTTATATGGTTCATCCAAACCTTCGACTACTACAAGATGCGACTTGCATCACAATCTCTTGCTCAACAGTGTGGAAGCAAAAATTGTATATGTTGTCTCTCCCACATTTTCAAATTTCTAATTTTCCCAAAAAAAAAAAAGGAAATTGGGAAATTCAACAAAGCTTTATCAATGGAGGACAACTACAAATTCTCAAAAGTTTCACACTATCTTGATCAAGATAGTGTGAAATAAAATCAATTCATGGTACCCAACAAAACTTCACCACAAAAACTTTACCAACAAAAGCTTCATCAATGGAGGACAACTACAAATTCTCAAAAGCTTCACACTATCTTGATCAAGATAGTGTGAAGCAAAATCAATTCATGGTACCCAACAAAAGCTTCAACACCAAAGCTTCACCTACAAAGCTTCAACTCCAAAGCTTCACCTACAAAAACTTCAACTCCAAAGCTTCACCTCCAAAGCTTCACCTACAAAGCTTCAACACAAAAACTTCACCTACAAAGCTTCAACTCCAAAGCTTCACCTACAAAGTTTTAACACAAAAGCTTCACCCACCACAAAAGTTTCACTCACAAAAGCTTCACCTACAAAAGCTTCACCCACAAAAGCTTCACCCATAAAAGCTTCAACAGAAAAGCTTCAACACAAAAGTTTCACCTAATAAAGCTTCAACCTCAAAGCTTCACCTACAAAAATTCAACACCAAAGCTTCACCTACAAAGCTTAAAAAATATATATATACATATTTTCGGAAATTCAAAAATTCGAAAAAAAAAAATCGAAAAAAAAATGTCTAGGCCTCATTTTCTTTGGGCCTAACAACTTTCATAACAAATATATATAAAGGAGGAGTTTTGGACTACCACTTAGAAAGGAAATGCCTCATTCGTCAACTCCTTCGACCGGAGACTTGGGGAACTCCTACCATATGCTACTGCACCTTGATACTTGGAAGTCTCACTACCACTAAGTGACTTGGATTTTTCAAGTCTCCAACCAAGAAGTTTTCCTCACTCGGGAAATTAAGGGAGTACTACCTCAACATACATGTTTCACTCACAAAGCTTCAACAAACAAGTTTCAACAAAAGAAAAACAAACAAGAGGGAGCCTTTAACACAATACGTTGAAATGAAGCAAAGCTTATTTATTGATATCTCCGATAAGTTACAAATATGTACATATACATGAGTCAAAATAAACAAACAAGAGGGAGCCTTTACAAATGTTGCTCAGGAGAAGTCTCAGCAGTCGACAGAGTCCCAGAAAGAGAAGGCACCGGAGGGTGATCATTCGGAGCCTCAGTACTGGACAGAACCCCAGAAGGAGGAGGCATCAGAGGTTGATCATTTAGAGCTTCATCACGCGGTACAACCCCAGAAGACGAAGGCAATATATGCCTTTGGAACTAACCCACAAACCTGATGATCAAGTAAAATCTGACCATCAGATTCCTGCATCTGGTCAAGTTTTCTCTTCATGTTTCTAGCATAGTCATGTGCGAGCATGTGCAACTGTTTATTCTCATGCTTGAGCCCTCTAATATCATGTTTGAGACTTATCACTTCAGCCGCCAATGATTCAACTTGGCAGGTTCGAACAAATAGGCGTTGTGCCACATTAGACACAGAACCTGCACACTGAACACTGAGAGCCAGAGAATCCTTAACAGCCAACTCATCAGACCGTTTGGAAAGTAGTCTGTTATCTTTAGAAGTGAGAATGTTCCTGACCACCACCGTAGCGGTCATATCATTCTTCATCACATAGTCCCCAACGGTAAGAGGACCAGTAGTGGATAAGAATGATGGGTGCCATATGTTGTCTTGAGGCATGACTGCTTTTTCACCAAAGTTCAAGTCAAAACGACAGTAGGATAGGCTAGACATTTTCAGAAATGATGAAGGAAAAATGAGGTCCAATAAATCTCTGAAGTACGAAAAGTAAAGGAAAAATTCATACAAGCAATAACTCTTTGAACGTACTTCTTACACACAATTGGTGCCCTTATAAAAGAAAGGGCATCATGGCTGTTTGTTCAAAAATCGAAGATGCACCACTCTCTGGATTTTGATGCGAAAATAAATTAACGCACAAATTTAAACCCTATTTGTGACAGTTGTAGTAATGATGTAAGTAGGGATCGTTCTAGGCCGGGGATTAACTAGGGATGCTAACCAAAGTAAAATTAAATTAAAAACGTAAAAACAAAATTTAAAACACTAAACTAGACTCAAAACACTTAACTAGAATAACTCAAAATAAAACTAACAAATAATCTAAAAAGACACAAAATAATTCAAGACTCAAGAAAATACAAACTAAATTGATTTCTAATAAATCTAACACCTTAAAATAAACAGGGGATTGATTTTTGATGAAAAGTAAATTAAACTTAAATAAATTACAAAATTGACAAAAACATAAAATTAAGGTAAAATGATAAATGACGGACTGGCTAGAGGATTATTCTCCACACATGCCACATATGCAACCTAAATTGATTTTCAGTTGTTCTTTCAATAAATTGTAAATTCTCAACGCCCCAAGTTAATTAGGTCCGCTTAAATTAACCTTCAGATTTTCCTACTTTTATTAGGTTGGATGATTGCATACGACAACCCAAAACATTCCCTACAAGTTCCCTACATGAATTGCATAATAGAGATACAAGCAAGAATCATTAAGTTTTATGAAAATCATAAGCATTGACGAGGCACTTGTTACTATGAATTGCATGAAACTTATGCCAAGAATTTACCTAACGCGATCGTTTATAAGCGACCTTCACTACTTGTGAATATAAGTTCATAACGATTAGGTGAAATTCACTTATATTCTAGCATCAAATTCATGCATGTAAATTAAGTATGCATCCTTAATCGACATACAAAAATAAGTTATCAATCAAGCAGTTAAGCAAATTAAATCACAACTCAGAAATCACAACTGAAGGTAATCAATTCAAATTACAAATATATCCATGGTTTTGAATTAAACTCTAGCCAAAACAAAATTAATTACACATGTTTAATATAATTGAAAAGCAATTTAAATTAAACATGAGTTTTTTAGAAAATTAAAACCATAAAATAAAACATAAGTTTGGAACGAATTAACCGAATGAGATGTGCAAGGATCTGTTCGAGCTGACTTTGCTGCACAGTCCACCTCACTGTGCTGACTGCCCAGCGCTATTTCCTGTTCTTTCACGCTGCTGCGTGCTGACCTCTAGGCCGTGCTGACCTTCCTGCAGCGTCCATCTCCTCACGCCTGCTCGCAAGGCAGCTTCTCGCGCTGCTTCCAGCTGCCAACGCAAGGCAGCGTCTCTCCAAACCTGCACAGCCGTCAGTCTCTCCGCGCGCAGCTTCTCCGCAACCTTCACGCTGCCAAGGCAGCGCTTCCTGTTTCGTTCGTCTCTACGCAAGGCAGCGTTTCACGTCTTCCTGACCTCGTCTGTCCTGCGTGCACCTCCAGCTGCGCTGTTCGTCCTCACGCTGCCCAGCTGCGTTCGACACTCTTGCTTTGCTTCCAGCTGCCAACGCAAGGCAGCCGTCTCTCCAAACCTGCACAGCCCCCGCGCCTGGCCTCCTTCGTGCTGACTGCTCACTCGCTGCAACTGGCAGCGCCAGTCCTTCTGGTTCCTTCGCTCGCTGCCCAAAGGCAGCTCTTTCCTTAGCCTTTTGTTCCTATCTCCCCCCGAGTTGCCTTTGGATCTGACTCCTTTTTTTTTTATTCCCCAGCTCTTGCGAGCTGGCTCTCTTTTTCCCTCCCTCACTAGCAACACGTCAGTCCTCTTATATTCTATTTCCTTCATTCCCTTTTCGTTCCCAAGCCAGCTGCCTTCACTTCTTTTTGTCTCCCACGCGTTGCTTTCTGCCAAAAACCCCACTCAATTAACATCATAAATATATATATATATATATATGTATATATATATATATATATATATATTTATAATACTATCTTATTTTTATTAACCAAAAATAGTGGGCAAGACAGTTTTGACGATTTTATCACTTAAAATCTCACTTGTGCTAATTTTATTTTCTTAGCTAGATAAATTCGATAAAACACAAAAATAAAGTAAATAGCTCAAAAATATGAGGAAATAACTAAGAAAAGACGAGAGAATTTGATGTAAAATATGTATAAATATGAGCTTATCAAATACCCCCACACTTAGCTTTTGCTAGTCCTCGAGCAAAACAAACGAAAACAGAAAAAGTAATAACATGAAAATATTATTTCCCCCTATATGACCGTCATAGAATTTCATTTGAGAACACAATCATCAAGAACCATAGCTAACACCAATAAGCAATTCAAGTTCATTTTCCTTACTCAAATATTAGCAGTAATCTTTGAAACATCCTTGAAGTGTAGTGTGTGAGATAGCCATGTTAATGCAATTTCAAAATTTTTTATTTTTAAAAACACCATATGCAAACTAGCGACCTTCTAAAGGATATGCACTCAATCACACATGTGTTTAGTTTTAATGTGTTTCGCTCAAAGAATCAAATGTGAAATTTCTACCATAAGCTTGCATAAAGATCACTTCTCCACAGTCATAATTGCAAAACTTAAATCAAGAGGACTTTTATTGGATGTAATGAGGCTTAGGGATAGGGTTATTGAAACGAAAGAATAGGAAAACACAAGTTCCAAGCTACATTGCAAGCAATTATTTTCTTTAGATTTATAAGAACTCAAGCTCTCCAACGATTCTTCAGACATCTCCAACCACACCCATAAACTGAAACTTTAAAAACTTTTTATTTTCTTTGTATACAATCTTTCTTTTTCTTTTCTTTTTTTTTTCTCTTTTTTTTTTTTTCTTTTTTTTTTTTTTTTTTTTTTTTCCAAAAGCGGAAACAAATATGAAATACCCCCACACTTATTCTTTTGCCAAACTCTCTCCAATTACTTCACAAACATTTCTCATAAGACAATCTCACATTGCTCACTAGCTCGCTTGGAAAGGGTAAGGAAAATTATTTCAGGCATAAGGGTAGACATATCTGGTGATAAGAAATAAAAGGCTCACATACACGGCTCAAATTGGCAATCTAATGATATCATTTTTCTTTGGGAAACAAGGTTATTTGGGCCATGGTGGTAAACCTAATGCCTCTATCATTTTCAAGTTCATGCAATCAATGACAAAAATTTCGAAAGATCGTTATGCAAGTTCTAGAGAAGTATCTCACATAAGTTCATCACACATGAAAGAATAGGAGTGTATGAAAAATGCACACACTTTCAATAGGCTCAAAAACTCACATAGGATGTATATGGTCAATAAATTCACATATGGAGCTTAAAATCATGCTTTAATTTCACATCAACAAGGCTATGTGCATTTGGTTTTTCAAAGATGATCAAAAATGTACAAACTAACACGAGAATAAGGAATTTCACACAACACATGTTAACTAAGTTCTTGATCATCATGGTTCAACTTTTATCCAATTATATCATTGGGTCGGGAAACTAACAAAAATCTAATTCAAAACAATAAGGAAAACAAGGAAATATTTTTGGAATTTTTTAAATTTTCCGATTTTTTTTTTTATTTTTAATAAAACAACAACTTAATTAAGAAAACACAAAGCAATAACATGGAAACAAATGAAACCAGTTCAAAGTCGAAGGTACAAAAATTTTTAATTTGGTCATTTTTATACTCTTTACCCCCACACTTAAACTAGACATTGTCCCCAATGTCAGAAAATATAATAAAATGCAAATAAAAATAAAATAAATAAATATAAAGAAACAAAATAAAGCAATAAGACTGAAAACTTCCCTAATTTGCAGAAAATCAAGCGATGACCCCCAAGCTAAAATTCTGCAATCAACTTCAAGGGTGGAAATAACCAAAAGTTCCTGCAAAGAAAATAAATAAATCAGTTAAGCACGCAAGAAAATGTAGAAAATGCAAACGAAAAATTAAAAATGAAAATAAAAGACAATGAATAAAACTAAAAAAAAAAAAAATGATCATTGGTCCTGTTTGGTGACTTTCCACAGCTTTGAACTTGAACTGGCCTCAGGAACTTCTTAGCAAGGAAAATGAGACTTGATTGGTGGTGTTGTTGAAGCTTCTCGAGCTCTTGGTTTCAACTCAGACTCCTTCTGCCGGGTTGATTGAGTCTGCAGGCTACATTCTTCTCTTTTTGTTCTTCTGCATGGCAGGTAGGCACGAGGAATAGGTGGTGGTCTGCTTCTTTGTTCAATCTGTCCAAGTGCCGACCGATTGCCTTTCTTTCACCTTGCCCCGTAGCCAAGAGCAAGGGTAAAGGAAAAGCATGCCATGAGAAATCTTTGCCTCTAACTCTGATGATATGGGATACTTTTGCTTTTGAAGAAGTATCGTTCCACAGGTGTATGCTTGAACTGGGCTGGAGAACTTCTTAGCAAGGAAAATGAGACTTGATCTTGAAGATGAAGCAGCACCTTGTCTCCACATGCTTCAAGTATCATTTTCACTTGCCATGTCTGTTCTCCAGGCAGATGTGGCGACTTCTTCGGAAGTACATCAGTGGTTGAAGAAGAGCACTCGAGAGCAATGCTAGGTAAGCAATCAGGAAGGATTTCCAGGCAGTCGGTTCTTAGATTGGAAGATTGACACCGAGTGCTGGCTGATTGCCCGCTTTCTCCTTGCCCCAAAGACAAGGAAAAGGACAGGGATAAAGCGTGATATGAGATACTCTTGCTTTCAACCTTCATGATATGAAATACTCTAGCTCTAGATGACTTATTTGCAAAGGTATCCCAGGGAATGAGAAACACAGAGAAACTCGAGAGGGTTTGATGGAAAGGCATTTTCGGAAATGAAAAATTTCGGAGATGAAGAAGTGCTGAGAGAGTTTGCCTTTGCAATGGATGCGAAGGTAGACGTTTATAGGTCTTTTCTTCACAACCGAAACTATTCTTTTACCCCTGTCGGCAGCCGGTGGATGGATGAACAGTACAGGTTACGCGCTTTCTGAAAAAGCAACCCGTAATTTGCGCAAAGCTGACAGCGCGTGACGAGTGACGACAAAACTGGAAAAGCTTTTCGCCTCGTGATTCCTGACCGCTCCGACTTTTGAGAGAGAGGCGCCCAACTTTTGAGAACGGCGTCCGACTTTTGAGACGGAGACGCTGCTTTTGAGAAAAGAATCCGGCTTTTCAGAAAGGAGCCCGGCTCTTCGATTTGCGAGAGGACGCCTCTTCGACTGCTGAGTAGCGCCTCTTGATTTCTTCTTTTTATAGAGGCGCAATTTTGTTCCACAACACACTTGAGCTTCCTCCTGTAAACACTCCCTCTTGCACTTCTTTTAATCTTGATCATTCCGACTTTCATTCTCAACACCTTCAAATATGTCTTGCCCCTCTGACCGTCGCCTTAACTTGAATGTTGGGGAAGATAGTGATATATCTTCTCCAACCAACATTTGGCAACCATCATTCATATCCCCGAATGGTCCTCTTACAGTTGGGGATTCCATGATGATGAACGAAACAACCGCATCGGTGGTGGCCAGAAATCTGCTCACTCCTAGAGACACTAGGATACTTTCTAGGCGGTCCGACGAACTGGCTGTTCAGGACTCTATGGCCTACAGCGTCCGATGCGCAGGTTCAGTATCAAACATGGGCCAGCGCCTTCTTGCACGAACCCGTCAGGTGGAGTCGTTGATGGCTGAAGTGGCTAGTCTTCGGCAGGAGGTCAGAGTGCTTAGGCATGAGAACAGGGATTTGCACATGCTTGCAACCAATTACTCCACAAGCATGAAGAGGAAGCTGGATCAGATGCAGGAGTCCGAAGTGCGGATTCGGAGTGATCATCAACGGTTTATGGCGTTACTCCCGAGGTTTGTGTTGCCTTCGTCCTCGGGAGCAGCACCAAGTATTGAGGCTCTGAATGATCCAGCTCTGGCGCTTCGTCTTTCAGGGGCTCCGTCGACCTCCGAGGCACCACCTACCAACGACCAATGAAAGCTTTTAGTTTACAAGTTATTGTAAAATATTTATGCATTTAAGTTTATTTAATTATAAATATAAGTATTTTTGTTTTTTTTTTTTGTTTTTAATAATAATTTTTTTTTTAAATTATGTAATGTTTATTATTATTATATATATATATTTTTTTTATATATATTTTTTTTTCATTTTCATTTTTTTTTTTAAATATCAATGTAAAATAAGTAAATCAAAGTAAAAAGACTATGTTTAACTTCTAAACAAAAATCACAACTAAATAAACAAAACAAAATGAAAGCAGTAAAGAGAAGGGATTAGGAATGCAAATCTGATTGTGGGTGATTCCTAGGCCTCCCTTCATTATTCAAATGCATGGGTTTATCATTAAACGGACGGTGGTACTTGAAATGATCCGACAACGGTCTAAGTTCTAATGACGGTGCCTGAATCATCAAAATTAGAAACAAGTTAGTATAAATTAAAATTAAAAATGGAGAAGATGACTTACATTCTCGATCAAACTCAATCACAAACACCACATCTTGGAATGTTTCAGGGACTTTGCACTTAGCCAGATTGCATGTGATGATTGTGACATGGCCCCTGTTATCAAACTCAACTTCCTTGGCATTTGTCTCATGCACAGCCTTTTTGATGTATTCTTGAAATTCTCCGGCCACCTCATTTTCTGGAATAATTCTTCTTGGTGTACAAGTCTCTTTGAACGTTTCAATACCATCGGGAATTTGATTTGGTACACCAAGAATTTGGATCTCATTTTGCACCTCTGGAAGAACTTCCACAACATTTTTTTCATTCACTTCTTCCTTGGGATTTAAAAACCTGCAAGGAAAAAGGACATTTGGTGGAACGATGTTAGAATGAATTGAACTTAGAACCTCCTCACATGAGTTGGATGGCATAAGGACTTGAGGGGTTTGCGATAAGAATTCTTCTAAACTGCCCAAGTCGTCATCCTCATCTTCTTCTTGAATTGGCAATTCATCCATGTTCGGGCTCTGTTTGGATGGTTCAGGAACAACTTCATCCTCCATGTTACCTTGATCTCGAATCTGTGCCATGAATTCCATAATCTGCCCAACTTGCTCCTCCAATGCATCCACCTTGTTGGCTTTATTTTGCATCTCCATGTTTCGATTTTCTACGTCCTGGGTCAAAGAGGTTAGTAACTTATTCAAAATGTCATTATCCGAAGACGTACCTGAATTTGATTGGGGAGATTGTTGTGGTGGATGTGACGGTTCATATGGCCACTGATAGAACTCTTCCGATGGCGGCAATTGTTCTTCTTTTTGTGAACCCTGTACCGAAGAAATTAATTCTTCAAGCATTTGATTATAATCCACGGGCATACTTTGATTCGATTGGAATTGCTGTGGGGGATGCTGTGGTGGCTGCATAGGTCTTGAATAAAACTCGTCTTGCTGCCAATATCCACCTTGTTGAAATTGTTGAGGTTCATCCCACATATACTCTGAATTACTTCTCCAATCCGAATTATAAGCGTTGGAAAACATGTTGCCCCTTGATTGGTTATAGCCTTGATATCCCCAAACATCTTCATTTGCAGAAAATTGGGGATATTGATGAGTTTGAAATCCTTGCTCATAGGGCATATCAAATGTAGGGCCACTTGGCATTGTGGTCCGTTCGGCATTATGAGTTAATTGAGCAGTGAGCTGTGCCAATAGATCTTGAATGCTAGTATAATCCAGGTCTTGCTCCATTTGTACCTCAATTCAAAGAAAGAAAAATAAATCAAATATCAAAAGTAACATACACAAACACAAATAAACATAAGCAAAAACAAAAATAAAAGGATTAGCAAATTTGCTAATCCCCGGCAACGGCGCCAAAAATTTGATGCGAAAATAAATTAACGCACAAATTTAAACCCTATTTGTGACAGTTGTAGTAATGATGTAAGTAGGGATCGTTCTAGGCCGGGGATTAACTAGGGATGCTAACCAAAGTAAAATTAAATTAAAAACGTAAAAACAAAATTTAAAACACTAAACTAGACTCAAAACACTTAACTAGAATAACTCAAAATAAAACTAACAAATAATCTAAAAAGACACAAAATAATTCAAGACTCAAGAAAATACAAACTAAATTGATTTCTAATAAATCTAACACCTTAAAATAAACGGGGGATTGATTTTTGATGAAAAGTAAATTAAACTTAAATAAATTACAAAATTGACAAAAACATAAAATTAAGGTAAAATGATAAATGACGGACTGGCTAGAGGATTATTCTCCACACATGCCACATATGCAACCTAAATTGATTTTCAGTTGTTCTTTCAATAAATTGTAAATTCTCAACGCCCCAAGTTAATTAGGTCTGCTTAAATTAACCTTCAGATTTTCCTACTTTTATTAGGTTGGATGATTGCATACGACAACCCAAAACATTCCCTACAAGTTCCCTACATGAATTGCATAATAGAGATACAAGCAAGAATCATTAAGTTTTATGAAAATCATAAGCATTGACGAGGCACTTGTTACTATGAATTGCATGAAACTTATGCCAAGAATTTACCTAACGCGATCGTTTATAAGCGACCTTCACTACTTGTGAATATAAGTTCATAACGATTAGGTGAAATTCACTTATATTCTAGCATCAAATTCATGCATGTAAATTAAGTATGCATCCTTAATCGACATACAAAAATAAGTTATCAATCAAGCAGTTAAGCAAATTAAATCACAACTCAGAAATCACAACTGAAGGTAATCAATTCAAATTACAAATATATCCATGGTTTTGAATTAAACTCTAGCCAAAACAAAATTAATTACACATGTTTAATATAATTGAAAAGCAATTTAAATTAAACATGAGTTTTTTAGAAAATTAAAACCATAAAATAAAACATAAGTTTGGAACGAATTAACCGAATGAGATGTGCAAGGATCTGTTCGAGCTGACTTTGCTGCACAGTCCACCTCACTGTGCTGACTGCCCAGCGCTATTTCCTGTTCTTTCACGCTGCTGCGTGCTGACCTCTAGGCCGTGCTGACCTTCCTGCAGCGTCCATCTCCTCACGCCTGCTCGCAAGGCAGCTTCTCGCGCTGCTTCCAGCTGCCAACGCAAGGCAGCGTCTCTCCAAACCTGCACAGCCGTCAGTCTCTCCGCGCGCAGCTTCTCCGCAACCTTCACGCTGCCAAGGCAGCGCTTCCTGTTTCGTTCGTCTCTACGCAAGGCAGCGTTTCACGTCTTCCTGACCTCGTCTGTCCTGCGTGCACCTCCAGCTGCGCTGTTCGTCCTCACGCTGCCCAGCTGCGTTCGACACTCTTGCTCTGCTTCCAGCTGCCAACGCAAGGCAGCCGTCTCTCCAAACCTGCACAGCCCCCGCGCCTGGCCTCCTTCGTGCTGACTGCTCACTCGCTGCAACTGGCAGCGCCAGTCCTTCTGGTTCCTTCGCTCGCTGCCCAAAGGCAGCTCTTTCCTTAGCCTTTTGTTCCTATCTCCCCCCGAGTTGCCTTTGGATCTGACTCCTTTTTTTTTTTTATTCCCCAGCTCTTGCGAGCTGGCTCTCTTTTTCCCTCCCTCACTAGCAACACGTCAGTCCTCTTATATTCTATTTCCTTCATTCCCTTTTCGTTCCCAAGCCAGCTGCCTTCACTTCTTTTTGTCTCCCACGCGTTGCTTTCTGCCAAAAACCCCACTCAATTAACATCATAAATATATATATATATATATGTATATATATATATATTTATAATACTATCTTATTTTTATTAACCAAAAATAGTGGGCAAGACAGTTTTGACGATTTTATCACTTAAAATCTCACTTGTGCTAATTTTATTTTCTTAGCTAGATAAATTCGATAAAACACAAAAATAAAGTAAATAGCTCAAAAATATGAGGAAATAACTAAGAAAAGACGAGAGAATTTGATGTAAAATATGTATAAATATGAGCTTATCAGATTTCGAGAAGCATATTTTCCTGAGTAAAATATGTCGACAATCCCCACACACAACATCAGCTCCTCGGGTACTACAAATAACTTTGCCAAAGATCTCTGATAAAGTTTAGACACATAAATTTTAAAGGTCCAGCAACCCTACCATTACCCACAAGGGTAAAGGAACAGCACCATTGCTTGATAACTGGAAAGTCACTATGTGTGTCAACATCCGTGCTTCGTGGCAAAGCAGACTGACAAAAATGCCCAACCTTTACTCACATTGAGAAAACACTCCCAACATGATTACTTTCTCAAAAATCGAAGAGGCACCGCTCCCCGAATCTCAAAAGCCAGACTCCCACCAAGATTACTTTCTCAAAAATCGAAAAGCCACCGCTATCCGAATCTCGAGAGCCAGACTCTTACCAGGATCGCTTTCTCAAAAATCGAAGAGGCACGGCTCTCTAAATCTCTAGAGCCAGACACCCAATAGGATTGCTTGTTCAAAAATCGAAGAGGCAACGCTCTCCGAATCTCGAGAGCCAGATCCCCAACATGATTGCTTGTTCGAAAACAGAAGAGGCGCCGCTCTCCGAACTTCGAGAGCCAGATTTCCTTGGATAAAATTTGTCTGCAATCTTCACACGCAACATTAGCTTTCCAGATACCACAGACCACTTTTTCAAAGTGCTTTGACAAAGTTAAAACACGTGAAGTTTGCAGCTCCCACTATGGATGAGTCGCTGAGAAGTAGTGCTCTTAATGACCATTCAAATGCAAAGGTTGCGCACCACTTCTGCGATGCAAAAGATTGAAGCAGAAGGTTCAACGATGAGATAGAACAGATCACTATAGCACGACGCCCTCCCTGCAGAACCACATAATCCAGACGAATGAGTCTAAGTCAAATCCAAGCTCAGCATCGCTGCCCTATCCGAAGAGCTCAAGAAACTTCAACAACCTTTCGCTAACAACGTCACCAAAGAGCAAAGCCTCGCTATACCACATCCACTACTTTGTCAACATCAAAAATATCTCATATCATCAAGGTTGAACGAACTCTTGATTTGATGGACTTGTTTTGACCCTTAAATTCTTGAGTAGGCCTTATACTTTGGAGGAAACTAAAAAACCCTTCAGTCCAGTTTAAGAATAAGCCTGTGGAAAGTTACTTCTTCAAAAGCAAAAGTATCTCATATCATATCTTCTCATTTTCTTCTCTTTATCCTTCATGCTGCCTGCAAGATAGGGAGAATGAGAACAATTAGCCGGAACTCGAAATCAAACTTCTGATCTGAGACTGATTGCTTGGAGCTCTGATTGCTTACCTTGTCTGTCACCTCTTTCGGCAGATCTCCTAACTCGACAACTTGGGGGACTCCTACTACATGGTTTGTATCGCGCTTGACCAAGCCTGAAACTACAGGTAAGTTTTAAGTGAAATTGATACATTACATTGTGCATCTCCACCGGTTAAAGATACCACCATTGGATGAAGGAATAGTACTTCCAGAAAAAAATGCCACATCTACCTATGAGACAGATAAAGCAAGTGAAGACGATACCACATTTCGGTACTTAGAAGTTTTGTGATTACTCAGCGGCTTGGATCTTGCAAGTCCCCAACCGAGGAGATTCCCTTACTCGGGAACTTAGGGGAGCACTGTTTGTACCATACTTGACCAATCCCGAAACTACTGAGCACCGGTCAACGTTATACCATCAAAGACCCAGAAGAGTTTCCTTCCAACCAGGAAGCCAATCATAGTGCGACACGTGTCGACATCAGAAGCCAATCATAGCGCGACACGTGTTAACATAAGAAGCCAATCATAACACGACACGTGTCAATGTCAAAACAAAGCTAGAAACTATCTTTTCTAAAAGGAGATCATTCTCTCACAATATTTCCTAATGTTATTTGTACTAAAATCATTCACTAGTACTCACTAAATGAGAGCTTAAACCTATGTACTTGGGTAAACCCTTCACAATTAATGAGAACTCCTCTACTCCGTGGACGTAGCCAATCTGGGTGAACCACGTACATCTTGTGTTTGTTTCCCTGTTCCTATCCATTTACATATTTATCCACACTAGTGACCGGAGCAATCTAGCAAATGTCACAAACTTAACACTTTCTGTTATACCAAAGTCCTTACTGATTTTGTGCATCAACAACCTTCATTATTAATAGTTAAAAATATCATCCGTAAATTATTATTTCAATTATTGGAATGGTATAAGGATTTAAAAAATTAAAATGCGGAAATGTATGATGAATGTACCTATAACGGTGTTTAATTGTTAGGAAAAGAAAATTATGACAAATTTTTCTTTTTTAATTTTCAAGTTGTTAAAAAAACACGTAGACGGATGAAAAAAGAGTAAATGGTAAAAAAGAAAGGATAAACGAGTTAAAACATGATAAATGGGTAAACGGGTACTAAACGGTTACGGTTAAATGGGTACACAGTTATGGGTATGGTTAACCATTTATAAACGGTTATGAGTATGGGTATAACCGTTTAGGCAATTACCCAATGGGTAAACGATTATACGGGTATGAGAATAAACGGTTATGAATAAATAACCGCGGTTACCCGCCCGCCATAACCATTGCTCATCCCTAGGCTTGACAAATGAATTGTGTTTGTTGTGTTCGTGTCATTTTTGTATCTGTTGATTTTAAAAACTACCAAGCCTACGTGGCACGCAGGCCGAGTAATTAATAAGCTAACCATGTCATTCGGTTGTGTGCAGGATGTGCCAACTCGATGGTCGAGCTCGATTGGTGAGTAAAATTTGTTAATGTTGCATTGGGCGCGCTGCTGACTTCTGAATCTCGCGACTGCGGCCGAGGAAGGAACACGCCTCGGCCTTCGGGTTCAAGAGCTTGAAGATAATGCTGCTAGTTTTGCGAAGTTCAATATCAAATTCGGCTCTCAGGATATCGAATGTAGTAACCTGGTAACACATCACTTCGCTGAGAATACTGATGAGATGACCTCTGCCAATAAGGATTTGTAAATCCTTCTCGACCGAGACTTGGATAGATAACCAGTCGGCATCATCGCAGTGTTGTTTATCCAAACTGAAAGTGATTCGCAATCGGCTGATTCTACGGCAGTAGTGTTGTTTATCCAAACTGAAGATGTTCGCTTGTTGCCTTCACAGTGCTGTTTATCCAAACTGAAGATGTGTTAACGGAAAAGAAAATAAAAATCTCAAGTGTTTGAGAGGTTTCACGTAGAGCGAGAGTTTGCGCAAGACAGTTTGTGTGTTGAATTGGAGAGGCTTCTCGTTGCCACTGCCTCTGTATTTATAAGGACTTGATTCGATCAGTATTGCATTTGATCTTTAACACCGTTTGGCGTGGATCAGAACCAACTAAATGCATGGTGTTATCATGCAATTGTCCAACCAATTTAAAATCTCCATCATTATCTCTTTTTAATTGACCACATCTGACCAAACAATGATGGCTTTATTCAGGGCCGACCTTGAGGGGGTGCGAGGAGCGCGACCACATAGGGCCCCCGTTTTTTCGGGGCCCCTAAATTTAATAACCTTTCAAATATACTAGATATATACCATAAACATGAGCATATTAAACAAAGCAGTAATAGCCGATTTGGCAGACGCTGTTTTTGCTATCTATCTGTGCACAAGTTCGAGTCTGTGCCTGCCTATATTTACAATTATGAATTTTTTCAGTTATGTTTATTTCATATTGGGCTTTTTCTGGGGTTTTTTTTTTTCCTCCAAAGCCAGATAAGTATTATTAAATACGAACGGATACATTTATTTTTAATTATGAATTTAACCATTTATTTTTAATTATGAATTTAACCATTTATCTTCTAGTCACTATTTGATGGTCATCTAATTTCATTTTATTTGAAAACCATTTTGTCATCCATATATCAATGATTTGTTTAACACATAAATTTTTCTCTGGATGATAATAAAGAGCAAGAATGACTATAAGTATAATATTTGAACGGTGATATGATAAGTACATATCCACCATACCATGCTCTTTCTATTAAAAACCAAGGTGTTTCAAACCCAAAAACATAAGGGATGCATATAGATACACAAACCCAACACACCATGTTTCATTTTTATTTATTTTCTTGTGCATTATATCAATTTATACACATAAAAAATAAAAAGTATAAAAGAAAATATAGCAACCAAAATTTTAGTCCATGTAAAGGCCCCCGTTTGGATCTTGCACAGGACTTTAAAATCTCAGGACCAGCCCTGGCTTTATGTGATCCACGGTCAAGAGATCACCACGTCACTATCCTTGTGCTAATTGACTATTCCCAATGTGTCCATACGCTGAAGCCTACTCATTTGTTCATATGTCATCCTAATCACATCACCATCTCATAATTTCACCTTTATCCCATGCATGGATTAATTGCACGAAATTAATCCAGTAGTAACTGTATTGCCACGTGAATCCCTAATTAATTTTGAATTGTAGATTAGAGATATTATTTGCACCACGTTTATCTTGTACAAGATAAATAATTATTATGATAAAACAAATCATAATAAAATTATCTTCATTTTTTATTCGACGGTGTGGAGCTATGCTCAATCAATGACCTTGATTGCACAGGCTGATGGTGCAATTTTGAGTCCTAACATAGCCCCTAGTTTCCTTGAGCTTCGGCTCGTAAGTCGAATGGTTAAGGAAATTAACGCAGTCAAATAACCCACATGTATCGCCAAAAATGAAGTGATTCGGTGAAGCAGATGACTTTCATGTGCACTCAACGACCGTCAGTTTGAAAAAACTAAAAGCAGTAATCGTATGTTCCCTGATGGCTAAGCACCTTCGAGTGACACCGAGAAATATATGGTCGAGGAAAAATTACCATCCACCGCCGAATAAAAATTCACTCGGCAGAATGTTGTTCTGAATTCACCCCCCGTGGTGTATCCACTCCATAACCTGACACGTCTTGAAAGAGACCTTGAATATCTCGAGGAACTAAAAGAAAACTGAAACAAGCTCTTACCAACAAGCTGTATATCTCGCACTCTAGCAGGCTTTTAAATACCTAGATAACCTCTACCGAACCTCGACCTTTAAGTATTATCAATGGCTTGAACCTACCTCGATGAGTTGGCTGAACTTGGCCTAAGAAAACTTTTGTCATCCCCAAGGGTATTTTGACAACAAGGAAGCAAATCATGATTCCTCATTAGCCTGGTACTTTGAAGCAGATCATGATTCCTCACGTCACAATTTTTTTTTTTTTTTAAATTATGAGACTTGGTAGCTCATATGCTTTTCTGTCACCGAAGGGTCAAATAAGTCAACAAGATGTTGTCCAAGCCCTTGAGAAATAATCTTCCGGCATTCCACTTCAAAACTTGGAAGTCAGCCCCCCAATTGATTACCGAGTCGAGGCCTGGCAAATGAGGCCCACATTTTCCTCTCTGATCCAACCGAATTCTTCTTGACTCTCGACCTAAACATCACGTCTTCACGGCAGAAAGCACACAAGGAAAGACATGCTGTTATACTTCACTGCAGGCCGAATGACCTTATGGTAACCTGTGTCGAACAACTTATGCTAGCCGAGCTCGACAAACAATTGGCTATATATATATACTCTTGTCGACGAAGCTGCAAACATGCATTGAATGGCTCGGCATGATATATCTTTTGGCCGAGACTCTAATTCGCATGCCATGATACAACTCCTGCTTTGACGTCGAACTATAACACCTCATACTGGAACAATTCATGCCATGATCAATTTCTGCATGATATATCTTTTGGCTGAAATTCCAATTTGGTGGGACTTCATTCTGTTGCAAACGTTATATGGCCGAGCACCATTACCACTTCAATCCCATGCCGAGCACCATGGCCAAAAGTCTTAATGGCCGAATGACCTTTTTGTTATGATATGCCCACATGCTCATGTGCCATAAACCCATGCAATTGCTGGCACACCATCTTTTCTCAGCGAATGCACTAAATGATTAAGCTGAGCACACCACTTACTGCTCCCTTATTTCTTTGAATATCGGCTCGTAAGCCGAATGGTCGAGAGAAATATCAACTTCATTTGAACTTACTCCACCGAATAAAGAAATATTCTAAAAATTGGGATCAAGTAGCTGCATCGATGCCATTCATCTAAAAGTTCATTCGGTTGTTAATCGGATTTCAAGAATTATCACGAACAATTCCTTCTGGCCAAAACATTGGCCTTCCACCAAGTTGTATGTTAAAAATTGGTAGACCGATTAATTCCATTTGGTCAAAAACAGAATTCAGAGCAGTGCGCAGAAAACCACCTTGGAACTAATGCTGTAAATATGCCAGGCATGGAAAATACCTCATAATTTCTTTTTGCTGATGGGCCATTCTGACACACCTAAAGTGGGTGCTGACTTGCAAAATATATGTAGCATAAAGATCCTTTCTTTTTGGCTTTTGATACACCCACGCCACATGTCCTACCTTCACCAAACTTGAGCAATCTAATCCACAAGCACTAACAACTCCGCGAGATTAAACACAAAGGATACCCCATCTTAACAGTTGTTCATGCAACATGTTGCCCCTTTTATTTTCTTAAGCATTGACTCATAAAGCCGAATGGTTAAGAAAATAATTTATTCATTATATATATATATATATATTAGCAAACGAAAATAAAAGTGGCCGAACCATAATCAGGAGGAGGCCATCAATGCTTTATTCCGAGCCGAGATCTTTTTGTATCAAAATTCTCAATTTGATTTCGCTTTAGGCCGAATAAATAATCACTTCCAAAAACTTTTGACTTGGCGAAATATTTTTTATTTTCAATCGCCGAATGCGTTGAACAATTATTTAGCCCCCCGGGTATAATAATGTCACCAATTTCGGCTTTTAACTCGAACAACTTAGCCGAATGAGATTTCTCCATATAGGCCTTATTGCCAATAACCATATCGACTGTCATGGTTTCGGCGTCTAAAACCATGTCTTGGCCCTGTTCGTCATTGGAGCACTCTTCTGACGAATCATTTTCTGAGTCGATTTTTGGCTCAGAAACCTAAACTTTTTCTTCTAGGCCAATCGAACTTTCAGTCTCAACCAAAAAAATAGGCGGCATAGGTTTTTCTTCGGCCGTCTTGACAATTTTCCTGGGCCGAATTTTGATTGTGGCTGGAGCGGAAAATTGCTCACATCTTCTAGACAACTTCTCAAGGAGTTTTGCTTTCTTCTTGTAGCAATTCTTTACTTGGCACCAAATCTCATCCAATGAAATCTAATTGAAATATTGATTTATCATGTGAACTTTGTAGTTTTAGCACTGGGTGCCACTAGGCGTGCCAAAATGGTGATCCTAAAAACTACCAAATCTACGTGGCTCGCAGGTCGAGTAATTAATAAACTAATTACGTCATTTGGTTGTGTGCGGGGCGTGCCAACTCGACGGCTGAGCTCAGCCGATGAGTAAAATTTGTTGATGTTGTGTTGGGCGCGCTGCTGACTTCTGAATCTTGCGACTGCTGCCGAGGAAGGAACATGCCTCGGCCTTCGGGTTTTAGAGCCTGAAGACAAGGCTGCTAGTTTTGCGAAGTTCAATATCAAATTCGGCTCTCAGTGTGCCGAATGTAGTAACCTAGTAACATATCACTTTGCCGAGAAGGCTGATGAGATAACCTCTGCCAATAAGGATTTGAAAATCCTTCTCGACCAAGACTTGGATAGATAACCAGTCGGCCTCGTCGCAATGCTGTTTATCCAAACTGAAGGTGCTTCACGGTCGGCTAATTCTACGGCAACAGCGCTGTTTATCCAAACTGAAAATGTTCGTCGGTTGCCCTCATAGTGCTGTTTATCCAAACTGAAGATGTGTTGGCGGAAAAAAAAATAAAAATCTCAAGGTGTTTGAGAGGTTTCGTGTAAAGCGAGAGTTTGCGTAAGGTAGTTCGTGTGTTGAATGGGAGAGGCTTCTTGTTGCCACTGCCTTTGTATTTATAAGGACGTGCTGACTTGATTCGATCATTATTGCATTTGATCTGTAACGCGGTTTGGCGTGGATCAGAACCAACTAAATGCATGATGTTATCATGCAATTGTCCAACCAATTTAAAATCTCCATCATTATCTCTTTTTAATTGACCACATATGACCAAACAATGATGGCTTTATGTGATCCACGGTCAAGAGATCACCACGTCACTATCCTTATGCTAATTGACTCTTCCCAATGTGTCCATAGGCTGAAGCCTACTCATTTGTTCAGATGTCATCCTAATCACATTACCATCTCATAATTTCACCTTTATCCCATGCATGAATTAATTGCACGAAATTAATCCAGTAGTAACTGTATTGCTGTGTGAATCTGTCAACACCAATATGCCAAATATCCTTAATTAATTTTGAATTGTATATTAGAGATATTATTTGCACCACGTTTATCTTGTACAAGATAAATAATTATTATGATAAAACAAATCATAATAAAATTATCTTCATTTTTTATCTGACGGTGTGGAGCTATGCTCAATCAACGACCTTGATTGCACAGGCCGATGGTACAATTTTCGGTCCAAACAGTATCATATCGGTTATTTTAGTGGGTCATGTCGTGTCGTGTCAAAACCAATTATTATAACGAGTTTTTAATAAGTACCCAATAATAATCCGATTCGTTAATGGGTCATATCTTTTGATATTGAATTAACAGGTCATGCAAGAAGTTGCGATGCTTAATATCTAAATTTGACAAACGATATCTTACTAGGTTCTTAACATGTGATTTAATAACGACCCATCACGTTAATAGATTACTCAATAACAACTCGATATATTATTCAAAACTCGTTATTTTCGCATTTTTCATGCCAGAATAATTGATTGTTTAAACTTAGTATTAGGATGGCTGCCGCTCGTGATTGTTTTGACTTCAATTGTTTATACTCTTTATTCCAATCCAACGTGTCAAGCGCCATACTAGCGCGAATGTGCGATGCCGGTTGTTGTCACGTGGTGGTTTGTCACCCAACTATCGGGCTCACCGCGTGGCACCTTTTTATTGGTCGTCGGCAAGCGCCAACCAACAGATTTAAAGCGTGGTACGAATAGTATCAGTAGGAAAAACAATACAGGGGAGGACATGCACTTGCTTCCGGCCAATCAGATTAAGGGGGTGACTGATTCATTTTCTTGCGCTTGGTGGTTTTATCATAAATGCAAATGGAATCTTCCGAGGCGGAAGTGCGTTCACACTTGCGGTAGAACCCGCTGGGAAATATGAACCATTTCAAATGACCAAAATAACCTTCTGTGGTAGCCAACGCTTTGTCACCCCCACAGCACGACTCTTGCCTTCCCGAAACGTATTTCTTTTGAACAAATTTCCATCCTCATTGCCTTTCCTTTCTAAACATTTTTATTTTTCTCCATATATGCGCTTTTTTGGCATGCAATTTGTGTGCTGTACCGAAAAACTTTGGTAACGCCAATTATCTTACATTATAGCCGTTTTTAAATAATAAAGTTTGAGGAAGATGATCGTTATGTGATAGAGTTGAGTGATTGAATAATTCAGTATTGTATAAAATATGTCGAGAATTTAAAAATTGTCCATAACTTTTAAAAAGTGATATGTTTATGTGGTTACTTATTACATTACTGAATAATATCACGTGACAAAAATAGCCTAAATCTTTTTTATTTTCTAAATGAGGCTTGGTATCTTATGTTTGTCTACATACTTTTTAAATTACATTTTTATGGTTTGTGTTTTCCTACCTTTTAAGTCGAGGTAAGAAGAGATTTTTTAAAATCATAGACATTTTTTTACACAATGGGATTAGAAAACAAGATTTAAGCTATAAGTCATACAACTAACAATTATTAATTATTGAGTCTATAATCATTTTTTTAAGGGGGCCAATTGGTGACAAGTTACAGTTATCCACCATTTTTTGGGGGTCGAAAATACTCATAGAGGTATTTCAGCCCCCCTAGCCACAAGTTTGGCTTCGACACCAGCAGCGGGTTTCGAATCCAAGACCTTCAATTTTTAGTTTGAATGAAGTCTCGCAATCTAGCATTTACTACTGGGCCACCAGCTCGTGGTTAGAGCCTATAATCTTTGAGAATATTTTTTTTGTTCTCCAAAAAAGGGAATAAATTTTTACCAAAAAATTTTGTGATTGAAAAAACATTTACACATGGTAATCAGATCCTAGCGACTCTGTGATAATATTGCGAGAAATGAAAAACTATGGGCGGCTCAGAAAGGTTGTTTTCAAAACAATTATTAGCTTCCCACGTTCGACGAGCGCACAAAGGGGTATTTCAGTCATTTAAAAATTAGTACCATTCCTCTGAAATGGCCTTTTTCAGGCGGGCCCACTTATCTTTTTGGCCTTGATTGGCTGAGTCTACTGTAAACCAGCCACCAATTCCTCAATCGCGACCGCATATCGAACCGTCCAAACGAATCCCGGCCGTCAAAATCCTTAAGACAAATCCAGCCCCAAGATCACTAAAAGATCCAACGGCTGAGAGAACCTTCTCCTCCTGACAGCCCGCCTATATCAGCCGGAGGGCTTGTGCTCTCCCCGTGCCACTCCATCGCTGCTAGGGTTTTACATTTCTCTCACCAACCTACAACCAGCTTCGAAGGTACTCTCTCGAAGATCGAAACGGCACCGTTTGCCAGTCCGATTTCTGTTGTTTTCTCCCAATGCCGATAAATCGGCTCCGATCGAGCCGGTTGAGCTTCGGATTTTCGCTCATCGGCCGATATGGAATTCCGATCTGATATTTTTCGGGTGGTTTGACTGTCTTGCAGGACGTTTGACCATGGGGAAGTGCTACCCTACCGTGAGCGAAGAGTACAAGACGGCCATCGACAAGGCCAGGAGGAAGCTCAGAGGTCTGATCGCCGAGAAGAACTGTGCTCCTCTCATGCTTCGTATTGCGTACGTCTCTCTCTCTCTCTTTCTTGTTTCTCTCTCTAGGTACTTCGCTCTGCGTGTGATTGGTGTGGGAGTGAGATTTGATTGTGTGTGGTGGGGTGCAGATGGCATTCAGCTGGAACATACGATTCGAAGACGAAGACGGGAGGGCCGTTCGGAACCATGAGGTGCCCGGCTGAGCAAGCTCACGGGGCCAACAATGGCCTCGACATCGCCGTCAGACTCTTGGACCCCATCAAGCAACAGTTCCCTATTCTCTCTTACGCTGACTTCTACCAGGTAATTCCAATATAAATAGTTAACAAAATCTTATATATGAAATTTTAATTCGGATTTATTTGATTGGAAACAATAAACCAGATATTAATTTTTAATGGGGATTTATTTGATTTTTGTAGTTTCGTTGTAATTTTTGTTTTTAATTTTGGTGTAGTTGGCTGGTGTTGTTGCTGTTGAGATTACTGGTGGGCCTGATGTCCCTTTCCACCC
The DNA here is from genome assembly GCA_035220775.1 of Malus fusca. Lineage (NCBI taxonomy): Eukaryota > Viridiplantae > Streptophyta > Magnoliopsida > Rosales > Rosaceae > Malus > Malus fusca. The sequence goes on from CM069069.1 coordinate 9,714,449, forward strand.
AGGAAGGAAGGTCAGTAAGCTTTGATTTTCTTCCGAAGATTTAGTTAAGCTTGTAATTTTTGTTTAGTTACCATGAATATTTAGATCGAATTACCACGAATAAATTGAATTCTGCTATGTATTTGAATTATCTTTTGGGATTATTCGGTCTTTGATGTGTTTTCGTTTGGTCATCTGATTTTTTCGTTATCGTTTTGCTTCTGGTGCATTCAACTCCTCAAATGTGTTTGAGGTAGAAGATAGTATTGCTTTGGAAAGTCATCTATTTTGATTTAAAATGAAATTTTCATCTGTTTCGTAAGTCGTTTTAATCATGTTTGTTTGAATGCACCTATTCGACCCAATCGGGTAGTCCTGGATTGTCCTCATTTCCAGTAATTTCTCTTATTATTGATCCCAGGTTTTCCGATAGATGTTCTGTCGCCTTTGTTCAGTTTCTAACGTAAGCATTGTATATGTTTTGTTTGTTTCATCTTATTGTACTGATATTCCTCTTGTTGTGCCAGGATGCCCCCGAGCCACCACCAGAGGGCCGTCTTCCTGATGCTACCAAGGGTAAATATATCATTTGACATGACCTTTTCTCATTGTTTTGGCTTATGCTCCTCTTGTATTGTAGGTAATGATGTTATGTCCTGACCGAGTTTAAATTTACTGTTCAAATGATGTAGGTTGTGATCATTTGAGGGACGTCTTCGCCAAAACCATGGGCCTCAGCGACAAGGATATTGTTGCTCTCTCCGGTGGTCACACCCTGGTAACTCATATCCTGTTGATTTGTCCATGTACAATGCTGGTTTCTGTATATACTCAATGGTTATATTGCATATTGCAGGGAAGGTGCCACAAGGAGCGATCTGGATTTGAAGGACCTTGGACTCCCAACCCCCTTATCTTCGACAACTCCTACTTCACGTGAGTTCTGTTTTTCTGCTGTCTTTTCTCAATATGTCTAGTTGCACTGAGCTACAAAAGTCAAGTGGAATGCTGTTCGATTATGTAGGGTGCTTCTTGGTGGAGACCAGGAAGGTCTTCTAATGCTTCCAAGTGACAAGGCTCTTCTGGATGACCCTGTCTTCCGCCCTCTTGTGGAAAAATATGCTGCGGTGCGTGCCTTCAGTAATTTTCTTTTCTTCTGAATGCTTTTCCATTACGTACAAGACTGCAACTGATTGTTAAATTTACCTTTTTGTTTTTCAGGATGAAGATGCCTTCTTTGCTGACTATGCTGAAGCTCACATGAGGCTCTCTGAGCTCGGGTAATTTTTTTATTACCACATCATTCGCAATTACTTTGTGTTTCTTTTAATGTTTTTTTCAGCACAGAAATGGCCTTGAATACGATTTGTTGCTGCAATTTTGTAGGTTTGCTGAGGCCTAAGCAGAGTCGGGAGAACTACAAGGGATGATGCTGATGCCTGCCCCGCCTTTGCTTTTGTTTTTATGGATGCCTCTTGGTTGCGAGGTTTTAGGCAGTTGGTATTTTTCTTATTTTTATTGGGTGTTTAGGAAAGAAGTTGGGACTTATGGTTCGGTTTGAAGAATTAATGCTTCTAAATTGGATAGAATGCTGTGGTAATCATCCTTGTAGATTAAATAAAGCCGTCATTTTCACTTCACCGGTTTTTGTTCTTCAATGCTTCAGGCCGCCTCGTTTCTATTGGAAAATGTGGTGGTTTGGTTGTATCAATGAGAGACTTACGTGCACCCATGGTCGCATGGATGTCGATGTTGCTACGGCGTGACGAGGGTTGAAGTTCTTCCTCATATTGACAGGTTTATGGTAAGCCTCGGTTTTAAACATTTTACCCGGTCTATGCTAAACATCCGTTACAATTGACCTAAAAGCGACTTTCGTAATTAAAATCAATTAAATCATAACAAGTGAATAGGTTGGTTATCGAGCTTTTCAAATTGATTGTATTGACCAGACGATGGCCAATACAATCAATTTGATTGTGTTGTTAGCGTTCACTTTAACTGGTTTGGTTTGGGATGGGCTATACGTCATTTACACTCTTTATTTGGGCGGTAACGTCAAACTATTTGGGATCGGAGGATCTCAGCAAGTGATGCTCAATAGGACTCGGCAGTGCCAGTATGTCTCGGCAGATGTCGACATGTCCACTATGTGCATGACGAAATGTCTCACTGACTGAACCTAGTAGAAATCGTATAAACTCGAAAAAATTTGGCACTTCCAACGTTTCTTTTTGTCTAAAAGAAGTTTTTGAATTTTTACACTAAAATCGCATAAGGTAGCATTGACATAAGATGTCATGGTGACATTTTGATGTAAATCCTAGTTTCCCGTCATCATAAATAATGTGCCTAGGAAATGGTTATCGGGGACGGAGAGGGAAGGGGGTAACCGGCGACGTGGTTGGGTGCGGGTGTTGGGGAACTGGAGGGGCCATGCAATTTTTCTTCTTCTTCCTCCGCTTGATCATCAATTTTTGACAAATTTGGGTAAAGCCTTCACAATTTGCGACGATGATTACCGTTGATTAATTTTTTTCAATTTTCTTTGTTTAGTTTTAAATTGATTAATTAAATGGGAGCATTTTTGCTCACCATCATAAATTATAGTGTATGCTTACCATACGCCTAATTATCTTTTACGTGTCCTTTCACTTAATTACAATTTTTTTTTTCAAAATAAAAAACGTAACAGGTAGTATGAAAGTTAATTAGGGTGAGATGAGTGTACTGAGAACATATTCTATAGTTTAGAGCGGTGAGCAAAAATGTCTCTATCCGGAACTGTTTCTAGTCCAACGATTATTTGATAATTTGTAAAGACGGATGCACACATATCTACGCAATTGAGAGCTACTAGAACCATCTCGTTGTCCTATTTTTTCCCCACCTTATAATTGCACCCATAGTAGAAAGTTGAAAATGCTCAATACTCTTTTTCCACCCACTTTTATACCTCAAATATCCTGGATACGATTAACATCATCCGACTCAATTCGACAACAACCTTCCCACAAGAAACAACTTTTTCTCTCTGGAAGTTTGGAGGAGAAGGCCTTGACGTGACCCATTTTAACGAAGACTAGGAGGAGGAAGATGAGCGACACCCATGACGACATCCACAGTTGAAGTTGAGTTTGATTATTTGTGAGTTTGATTGAGATGGAGGAAGGAAAATGTTAGGTTGAAGTGTCAAGCCGGTGGACGATGGTTGCCATCAAATTGGATGGTGTTGGATGTTGGGCTCTCCGTTTTTTTCTTCTAAATTTTCAACAAAATGAAAAAACAAGGTTAGAATTATGGATAAGAAGATTTGTGGGATGCATGCGAGTTACAGAGAGTGGAGCTGGACTACGAGAGGTCTAAAAGAGGATCCCCATGTCCCTCTTTGGATGGACATAGCTCAAAATACGGGTTCATCCTTGGATATACACATAGATGAATTGCATAATTATTTCCATCCTCAACACCACTTGTCCAGTCGCTTTCTACTACAGTGATGGATAGCAGTATTGCCATTGCACCATGGCAGAGGTTCGAACTCTGTCGGCTTCCTAATCTAACAAATCTATCGTTTGACAAAAAATAATTTCACTTCTTACACCTTTGTGTTTATATGTGGATACTGGATCATTGTGATTGTTCATTTTGATCTTGTTCAAAGGAGTAATAAAATGAAGAATGTATGTATTAGAGCTTGAGATTTGATATGTGCTAACTTTAATTTAACGGATTTATAAACCCTTTTAAAATTCATTTCCGACTAGGATTTAACCAAAACCAAGGGGTGATTAGCATCAGAAATGGGTTTTTTCAGACGACTGTTCTGAAAAAAAAGGATTTTAATAGTAGGATTTTCGACGACCGGTGACAAACTTTTTCCGACGACAAAAATACTTATTCCGAAATCATTTGACCCTCGCTAATAAAGTTTTGTTTTGAATGAGCATATTATGTGACGTTTTCATGACACGAAACCTTAACGACAACAATTGTAACTTGTTTGACACAAACCTCACTGGCAACAATTTTACCCTTTAAATTTCGCCCTTCCCCTCAACATTTCCTGGCTTCGCCATTGTGTCCATGGATACCTTGAGTGTTGCCCTTTTGAAGATTAGAGTTAGCTTCATACTTGCCCTCCAACCGACTTCAGGCCTACCAAAACCCGATGAATGTCCATGAATACCTTGGGTGCTGCCCCTTGCATACATTAACATGTATGTAGTATGCATTTTCAAATGACTTCAGGCCTACCAAGACTTGATGAAATGGCAATATGCATGTTATTTCTGGTATAAAAAATTTGCGTGCTATTCTTACTGACCCCCCTAATATTATTTCCTGGATCCGCCACTGTGCATAGATACTTGTTGTTTATGGTGTTCCGGATATCGAATTAAATCGTTAAATCTTTACTCAAAACACACAAAAATTAAAATTCAACAGTAAAAAAATCAAGAGTATAAAATACTTTGCAACACTAAGAATTTTTGGCATGCAATATACCCACGAATAATCTTAACTCTTACTGGTTTGCAGCAGTGGCGAAGCCAGGAAATGTTGAGGGGAGGGGCGAAATTTAAAAGGTAAAATTGTTGCCAGTGAGGTTTGTGTAAAACAAGTTACAATTGTTGTCGTTGAGGTTTCATGTCATGAAAACATCACATAATATGCTCATTCAAAACGAAACTTTATTAGCGAGGGTCAAATGATTTCGGAATAAGTATTTTTGTCGTCGGAAAAAGTTCGTCACTGGTCGTCGAAAATCCTACTATTAAAATACTTTTTTTTTCGGAACAGTCGTCTGAAAAAACCCATTTCTGATGCTAATCACCCCTTGGTTTTGGTTAAATCCTAGTCGGAAATGAATTTTAAAAGGGTTTATAAATCCGTTAAATTAAAGTTAGCACATATCAAATCTCAAGCTCTAATACATACATTCTTCATTTTATTACTCCTTTGAACAAGATCAAAATGAACAATCACAACGATCCAGTATCCACATATAAACAAGAAATAGAGTTCCGTGTAGACATTAATCTACCCAAGGTGATTGTAGTTGCAACTAGAATTTATATTCATATATACGACATTACATATATTGCATATGTCAACAAGCCAGAACCAGAGGGACGTCCCGTGTTATTTCTTTTTAAGTAAAACGGATAGTTTCAATTATCAAATATTTAACCTAGGTCGAAAACGGCATCGTTTGGCCTGGGTGTTTAAGTAAAAAAGAAACTTGCACAACAGCACCGCTCATGCTACAAAAGTTCAGATTCTCCGTCGGCAAGCTCAGAACTAGAATGGCAGTTCCTCAATTTCAGTGTTGATTTCCAGCGCAATGAAGTGCTGGCTTCGCCACAACGCACAGCTTTAGCTACGCAGCAATAGACATGCCTTGACCTTTCAGGCTTTCCGACTACAGCAGAGGGGTGAACGGTCGCTCCTAGGCTTGATTTCCGGCGAGGGGAGGGGTTGCCGCCCCTCCCAGACCCTCTATAGCTTCGCCGCTGCATGGACATTCACCGAAGTTCGGAGGGTCAACACCTAAGGTATCTATGAACGTTCATCAAAGTTCGGGGGATCAGCTGACCCCCCATGCCCCTTAATGGATCCGCCAGTGTCTATGCAGGTAAGTCACAATCGTTGATCAGTATAAACTTCATGCATGCTTTGCTAGGGTCCATCTCAGAAAATAGCTCATCGACTTGCATGCATAAATGTCAAGGTCAACTTTCCCCATTTTCTACGTTGTGTTTCAATCTTGACTGAAAAAAGATTTCTGATGCCAGGTGCCACACTTTTAAGCATCGATCTGAATTATGAACCTAATTAGGAGTCAAATCAAACCCTAAATTATAAAAGCCAAACAGTTCGAATTATTTTCTTTAATTTTCATTTGAAATTGGAGAATTCTATTGTTGTTTGGACAATTGGATAGATGTAAGTTAAATGCACCGCTTGCCCGCAACACAATTCCATATGCTGTGAAATTTTGTTTTCAATCTAGGTGATTATTGCATGTGGAGATCGATAGTACCACGTAATATGCTAATATGATGTTACAAATTCACTTAAATTATTATACGCCGGAATTGTGATTTAGAGTTTATGACTTCATATTAATAATTGTACATTATTGTAATTTGAGTTAATTTTAACATCATATGGTTATGCTACGTGATGTTAGCATCACAAACAAAAGCTCCATTATTCTAAAAAGTAAACTGCCGATTTGCTCCATGAACTATCACTCAACTTTCGATTTTCCCCCTGAACTTTTTAATTGGAAAATTAAGGACTTAAACTAATTTTTTTGGCCGATTTCCCCCTACCGTTAGTTTTTCATAGATTTCATCCAAATTAACGTTATGCAAACCACGTAACTCTCCTTTGTGGACAAAAACGTCAGTTCACTAGACCTTTAAACACAAAAGCTATAGAATTACACATATTTGCATAGGTTTATATTTTAGAAATCTAAGGTTTTCAATTATTTTAAAGAATGACGCGACCGAACTATCCACACATGTTGTGCACATGCTTCCATTTAACAGAAATTTGGATGGAATGAATGAAAAATTAACATCAGGGGGAAAATCAGCCAAAACAAATTAGTTTAAGTCCTTAATTTTCCAATTAAAAAGCTCAGGGGGAAATTGAAAGTTTGGTGATAGTTCAGGGGGCAAATCGACAGTTTAATCTTATTCTAAATTCCTATCAGTCATTTTATGCTTTTGAAATCATGAATGAAAATTTTTAAAATTTATTACTGTTAAGCGGAAGGGGGAGGAGTCGAAATTATTGTAATAATTTTGAAAATATGAGTTTCGAATTCAGAATGCATGGATAGGAACCTAACATTCTATCCACTAGAATTTTGGACAATGCAAATATAAGATTAACCACAAAGTAAGTATTAAAGTTTTTGTAAATATATATCGTCCTTTCATCTCTACGATATTCTAGCCTTTGGTTATTCAGAAAATTAAGGGGTACTATTTTTCTTTTCTTTGACAAATACTAAGATATTTATGAAAATACTTTTTATGAAGGTGTATATGTTTGTCCTTAGAGTACTATATGCATCTTTTTAAAATGGCACACGCCACGACAGAAGTGCCTATTAATATGAGATTAGTCACAATTAGGTATTAAAATTTTCACAATTATATATCGTCTTTTAATCTATGCGAATAAAGTCTAAAATCTCTGCAGATTGAAAGGAGAATACTATAGCTTTAGTCTTCAATATAGACTGTATTTGAATGAGACTTTTTAAATCACATAGAAGGGAATCTAATGACCTCTTTGTTCAAATGGTAAAGTGAAATCAACTTTTAGGAGAGGATATAATTTTATTCTCTTTTTTAAAAGGGAAGTGGAAAGAGAGTTTGAATACACTTGGACTTTTTTGCTTGGAAAAGTGCCAATGCTTTCCTAACACCTACCATTTGCATCCTCTAAGATATAACCCCAACCCTAAAAATTCAATTAAAGTACAAATCAAGCCAATGTAAGTTGGTCATCATCAATTAGCATGCAGCTTCATGATCCGCATATCTTTCCAAAAAATAATAGAAAATAATGAAGCTACATGCATTGTATGAATAATCATTCCTCCTTTCCCACTCCTTTTAACCTAAATCTTATATGTGTTTAGTGACATGGGAATATGGATAGGCAATTTCCTCATGAAATCAACTACCTTGAATGAAGAATTCAACAAACCCTAATCCAAAAGTTTTCCAAACCAAAACACTAAAAGATACCAAGAAAGTCAGTCTTTATAAATGGTAAACTTTTAAGCTCAGGATGGTTCGCACCACCATTATCATTGTTATTGTCTCTAACTTAAATAGGATAAGATTTATCACAGAAGCTATTAGTGATATTAGGAGTAAAACACTACATATATAAGCAGTGGCGTATCCAAAGTTTTAACATTGGGTGTATAAGCTGTATAATGTTTTGTTATATTTCCGTTGTAAGACTATATTCTCCAACAATATCTCCAACTAGACATGACATTTTTTTATACGAAAACCGACACGAAACGACATGAAAATAATGGGTTTTGTGTCAACTTGTTAACGAGTTAGGTCGTTATCGGGTAACTCGTTAACAACCTGTTAAGTGTCTGGTTGTTATTGGATCAGGAGCCCCATAATAATTGTTTGTCAGATCTAGGCATTAGGCATGATAATTTCTTGCATAACCTATTAACTAGACACGAAGTGACATAATCAGTTAACGAGTTGGGTTGTTATTGGGTCACCTGTTATCTTGAAAACCACATGAACAACACAAACACAACTCATTTGACAAACGTATCTCCAACGGTAAATCTCATATGGGAAGAGGAGGTGGGGATTTTACCAATAATTGGCTGAAAAACGTGTTGTCAAAACACTGATTTTTTTAATGAGAATTAGTTTTTAGGTCATGCAGAAGGCAACGAAGCATGATGACGAGACACGCAAATTCTTGAAAAAATAGACCAATAATGGAGCCCCCCCGGCACTACTTCTCATCCTTTGAATCTTGTCCTTGTTTTCAAAAGTGGCTTAGCTCTTTACATTAAAACTCTTATCCTGTTCTTATCAATGCTAATAGACAATTAAGCAACTGATTTATTTATCTTTCTTTCCATTTCACTAAACTAATTGTGTACTTTGCTCACACAATGAGCATCAACATGGTTTTGGTTTTCCTTTCAACTTTTTTTTTTAATTTTAAAAATTAATAAAAATAGAAACATAAGCTTCAATCCTATCTCCAAAAAATAAAAAATTCTTTAAAATAGTTCTTAATAAAAACTACATGGAACAAAACTTTAGGATAAAAAACGCCATCGGTTGATCTCTTTCACTTGGAAAATGAAAGTAGATATCCTATTTCTTGTTTTCTACGCATATTAATTGTTCTCAATTTTGTTTTCTCCATCGTACATAATCTTGGGATTTACTTGTGAACAATTTTTTTGGAGATCAATTATGAACCAATTAATTTGTTGTTTTTTGGATCAGTTGTGGTTAGCATATTTCTCTTTAGCCTAGTATTACGTAATATTGATATTTCTTTTTACTTACAAGTAAAAATTTTTAAATTCAAATTTCGTGTGTGTCAGTTTCATATTAATTTATTTTTTTAACTCTTTAGTGTAAATATATTGTTATAAGAAAAAAAAAGTGAAATATTAAATATTAGCACATATTTTCATCAGCATGCAAAGCAAATACAAATAGTAGTCAACGGTCCACAGTAATCCACGGACGCAGTGCTTCAACACATCTCACTGACACCACCCACACGCAATCACTCCCCCTTAAAATACTCCAAAAAAAAAAAAATTCCAAAAAGCAGCCACAAAAGAAAATAATAAATAAACCAAAGTGATGGCCAGTGAAAACGTTGAACGAATCTCATCCGTCCATCAGAGGCGGCCGAAATCCTGGCCCTCCGATCCTTTCCCCGAAACGCGTCCTCACAATTCTCTCTGGCGCGCTTCTTCTTCTTCCTCCTCCCCTCGGCTATAAAAGCTTCTCCTCTCTTCCTCGTCAACTCCTCCACCACCACCGACTCAACACATCAGCAGCAAATTTCTAGAGAGAGAAAACTGAAGACTCCTAGAGAGAGAAAGTCGCGTCGCGGACTCGAACAGTATTTCGAAATGGCCGACCTCACTCCCTCTAACGGCGATTTCCCGGCGGTTCCGTCCCACGGCGGCCAGTACATCCAATACAACATCTTCGGCAACCTCTTCGAGATCACCAACAAGTACCGCCCTCCGATCATGCCGATCGGCCGCGGCGCCTACGGCATCGTCTGGTACGTCGTTTTTTCCCCGGAATCGATTTCTTCTTCTTGCGATTTAGGTTTTTGTTGATCGGAGTGTTTTTTGCAGCTCGGTTTTGAATTCGGAGACGAGGGAGATGGTGGCGATCAAGAAAATCGCCAACGCTTTCGACAATCACATGGACGCCAAGCGCACGCTCCGCGAGATTAAGCTGCTTCGCCATTTGGATCACGAAAATGTGAGATTAATTTGCATTGTAATTAATTGTAATTAATTCGATTTAGCTCTAATTTCTTGAGTTAATGAGAAAGTTGACTTCTTTAGGATTTTACTATTTCTAGTTTTACATTTATTGGTTAGAGATTCTAAAAGGAGAAAATTACTGTATTAGTTAATTAGCTGAATAGCCTGAATTAGAAGGTTGTCAAAAGATTGGAGGATTTTGCATGAATTACTTGCTAAAAGTGGAAACTTTACGATTGTCAAACAGGTAATAGCTCTCCGGGATGTGATTCCTCCACCTCTAAGGAGAGAATTTTCGGATGTGTACATTGCCACGGAACTCATGGATACCGACCTGCATCAAATTATTCGCTCGAATCAGGGTTTATCGGAGGAGCATTGTCAGGTACGTGCAAGTGTTTACATTTTAATTTCGTCAACCAAGTTCCATTGGTAGTGAGTGAAATAAATGGTTGTATTATTTGAGGACTAATTGGTGTATGTTGGAATGCCTTGCAGTACTTCATGTATCAGATTCTGCGAGGGCTGAAATATATACACTCGGCGAATGTTATTCACAGAGACTTGAAGCCTAGCAACCTCTTGTTGAATGCTAATTGCGATCTTAAGATATGTGATTTTGGCCTCGCTCGTCCGACTGCAGAGAATGAGTTATTGACAGAGTATGTTGTGACGAGATGGTACAGGGCACCTGAGCTTCTGTTGAACTCTTCAGACTATACTGCCGCTATTGATGTGTGGTCTGTGGGTTGCATCTTTATGGAGCTTATGAATAGGAAGCCTTTGTTTCCGGGCAAAGATCATGTGCATCAGATGCGCCTATTGACAGAGGTAAGATGAATTACAGACAGGTATAAATAAAAGTTGAATTCGACACGACCTGACTTTGATTGTGTTAATTAAGAATCACCGGTTTAGAAGAAATGAAATGTGACTGTCCCGTAAAGTACTCATTCTACATTTGTAATAATGAAGTGCTGTGCCCAAACTAGAGCGGCTGCTGTGCATACATAAAGTACATAGCAATAAAACCCATGATGGTAAACTACTGAATACTTCATTGGAATCCCTACGTATCTGTAGTAGTTAGTTGTGTTCTACTTTCCACTTTCATCCATGTTCGTACATGACTAAATTATTTAGCTATTTTTGGAAAGCAGTATCTGCTGGATGAATACTAATACGTACTTTTTATTTTGTGTTATAGCTTCTTGGGACACCAACTGAGTCTGATCTTGGGTTCGTTCGGAGTGAGGATGCTAGAAGATATATAAGGCAGCTCGCCCCCCATCCCCGTCAACCGTTGGAGAGGCTTTTCCCACATGTTAATCCAATGGCCATTGATCTCGTTGACAGAATGTTGACATTTGATCCTACTAGAAGGATAACTGGTAATTTATATTCCCATGTCAATCTTTTGGTGCTTCCGACGAAAATATGTATAGAATGTCTTCCGCATTGAGGTCCTGATTGTGAGTTTTAATTGTGCAACTTGTGCTTCTGCAGTTGAACAAGCATTAGCTCATCCTTACCTGGAAAGACTACATGACGTAGCTGATGAACCAATCTGCACTGAGCCGTTCTCCTTTGATTTCGAGCAACAGCCCTTGGGAGAAGAGCAAATGAAAGATATGATTTACAGAGAGGCTATTGCACTCAATCCAGAGTACGCTTAATATGAAAAGCAGCATTACTCGATTTCTATATCGACAAAGTAGAAAGACTTGGACTTCCAGTGCTCTTTGATAAAAAAGGTTATTGTGATCAAAATATTGCAATCGTCAGCGAGCTTTGTGTTCAAAGATTTATTAGGCTGCTGATCAAGTAACCATGATCGTCCTATTTCATCTACATCATTACTTAGGTGTGTTTGCTGATTATCCAACAATGATTGTTCGTCGATTTTAATAGACCTCTATATTATTTTTGAGGTCAGTTCCTCTTTGTTCTTTATTTTTTTTTTGGTTTTTTTTGCTGTACCAACGTATCATGTATAGCACGATTGTATTGGCGGACCTAACTACGATTCAATAAATATCTTTATTTATTCCTTGTGAGGGTAATTAGGGATTTTTGTTCGCAAGTTATCGACCTTTTGTTTGATGGATCCAATTTATGGTTGTGACATTGTTCTACTGCTGATCAGTTCTCTTCTGGTTTGTTGTTCACCAGAAGGAAAATTCTGTATCATGTTGATTACCATAGATATTTTTCTTTGATGAAAGAATCTTCTCTTTGGTATTAATATAATATGCACTAGAAGATGAGCACACTTTGTGTGTGAACAATTTCATTTTCTATTTTGTTTTTTATCAAGGAGTGATTAGTTTTTTAAATTTTTAAAAAGAGGATGAGACAATGATGATGTGATCTCTTAATAAGGGCATATTTTTCTTAATATTACATAATTACCATTTTGCCCTCTTTATGTAAATATCGTGTATCAAAAGTGAGGGTAAAATAAGAAAAACGGGGATATGATTGTTATTTTCTCAAAAGATACAAAATTACTATTTTACCCTCCTCATGTCAACTTGTGTATTCAAAAGTGAGGGCAAAATTGGAAGAAAAGGGGCAAAAAGAAAGAGAATAGATAGATACAATTCTGCTGAGCAGTAAATCAATCAAAACTCATTTCACATAAGTCCTCCTTGCCGGCTTAATTTGTTATCTTGTCACTATTTTATCATTTCCAGCATTATTGGTATACCGACTATGGCCAGTATGTTAGCCAACAATAATAAGCCAATTCTTTATTGTTGGATGTCGTTGTCGTAGGGTTCATTTTTCAAACGTCTGCACTCTAAACTGTATATTTTACATTCTTTCTACTCACATAGGAGTGCAGGAGGTTGAAAATGAGTGCCAAAATTACGGTGTGATAGAGATTCACATAAATGCTCCTAGTAACATGAACTCGCTTACTTGAGTTAAAACCCTTGCTTGAGGTTTCCTTCAAATAGGTCTTCTTGAAGGCTGATTCGGTGCTCGAAAACTTAGCTAGTCGAAAATTGAGGCATCCCAATGACTGGCTGGATTTATCTACAGTGCTACAACTATTGGAAAGTTGAAAGTTGGTGCTTAATTGATTTATTTACACCATCTGGGTATTAACATGGATGCATCACTCCCCATGGACAGTGAAGGACAAACGGTGGATGCTGGTGGTAAACGTGGTGGTTGGATCATCTTTTTATTCATCATAGGTTTCTCTCTCTCTCTCTCTCTCTCTCTCTCTTATGACTACAAGGAAGGGAAAAAGAAAACTTCCTTCTTAGCAAACCATGTGATCTTATTTTGTTTTGAGCAGGAACTTTTATGTGCTTGACACTTGCTGCTGGAGGATGGCAAGCAAATCTGGTTGTGTATCTGATTGAGGAGTTTAACGTGAAGAGCATTGATGCTACTCAGGTGTCAAATGTTGTCAATGGTTGCACTAGTTTATTTCCTATCATTGGAGCAATTGTTGCAGACTCTTTCTTTGGCTGTTTCCCTGTCATCCTGATCTCGTCTTGTGTCTCTTTTCTGGTAATAGCATCGCTCTGTCTCCACTCTAACAAGCACACACGCTCACATAGCCATGATAGTTCTGTTAATTGTTGATGTAGGATAATACACTTCCAATTTGCAACGTAAAGTTGAGTTTTATAGGATAATACACTTTCAATTCTCTGCTTAATGGAACAGTATTAGCCTACAATGAAGCATCTGAAGCATCTGAATCATCTGAATCCTTAAATAGTTGGTGCTAGAGACACGGTAGGAAGGTTTCCATATTTTCTTCTCGTATTTGAGCTGTACCTCGGGTACCTGCGGGCAATACATATCGTCGCATTTTCAATTTTCCTGTTGAACCAACTTGTTCTCTGAAATTTTTCAATACACGTCTAATCTCATTTTTAAATTCATTACAATTTATTCTTCGCAGGGATTGGTCCTATTCACTTTGACTGCAACTCTTGATTCCTTGAGGCCCCCTTCATGTGAGAATGGATCTAGCTTGTGCGAAACACCATCAAAAGTTCAGTTTGCAGTCCTATATGCTAGTATAACGCTGGGATCAATTGGACTGGGAGGCACTCGCTTTACTATAGCAACAATGGGAGCAAACCAATTTGACAAGCCTAAAAATCAAGGGATTTTCTTTAACTGGTTTTTCTTTGCCATGTATACAGCGACTGTTGTAAGTTCTACTGTCGTTGTGTATATTGAGGACAGTGTCAGTTGGGGGTTGGGATTTGGCCTATCTGCTCTTGTTAATTTGATTGGTCTGGTCATATTCTCATCTGGAATCCATTTCTATCGTCGTGATAAGCCACAAGGTAGCCCATTCGTGAATATAGCTCGTGTTGTTGTTGCTAGTATCCGGAAATGGAATGTTAAGCTCACATCTCGAAGGGAGGATTACCACTACCACAATGATGGAGAGGCAAAGACAACTCCCGCAGCACCTAAAAAGAGTTTCAGGTACCAGAATTTCCACATGTTCTGTATCCTCACATTGATTTTATCTTGGTGTCTTCTTTATTGCACGCCTCTTGTTTTTTGCTTGTGAGGCCAAATAAAAAAGATAACTAGAAGATAATAAGTGACATCGTGTGTATAATTCAAATGAGCTTTTCCCCGATGTTTTTGATCCGTAATCATCATGTTGTTGCAGATTCCTGAACAGCGCAGCCCTGGAAACAGAAGGGGACTTGAAGCCTGACGGCTCAATTGCCAGGCCATGGAGGTTGTGCACACTCCAGCAAGTAGAAGATCTCAAAACTATCATTAGAATTTTCCCCGTGTGGTCTTCCAGCATATTTATAAGTACCCCAATAGCGATTCAAATGAGCTTAACGGTCCTGCAAGCTCTAAAGATGGACCGTCACATTGGATCACATTTCAAAGTCCCGGTTGGATCTGTCCTAGTCGTGGTTACAATCGCCTCTTGCATCGCTGTCCCAATAATTGATCGTATCCTATATCCCGTCTGGCAGAAACTGACCCATAAATCTCCGACTCCCCTCCAAAGACTAGGAATTGGTCATGTCCTAAATATCACAGGCATGGCTGTTTCCGCATTGGTCGAGTCAAAGCGTCTCAAAACAGCTCACGGTTCCAAGGTGCCAATGTTGGTCATGTGGTTATTCCCGCAGTTGGTTTTGGTGGGCATCGGTGAAGCATTTCATTTCCCGGGGGAACTTCAGTTTTGCTATCAAGAATTTCCGGCGTCACTTCGTACCACGGCGACTGCAATGGTTGCGATGATAATAGCCATTGCTTTTTACTTGAGCACGGCGCTGGTTGATCTTGTTCGGAGGGTTACAGAATGGCTGCCGGATGATATAAACGAAGGGAGGATAGACAATGTGTACTGGGTTGTGGTTGTGATAGGTGTGCTCAACTTTGGTTATTTTTTGTTATGTGCCAAGTTGTACAAGTATCAGAATGTTAAGGGAGTGGAAGATAGTAGCTCCTCAGTCTCTCAAGGTTAGAAAATAAGGAAAACTAACGAAAAGTTCAAAAAAAAATGACAAATAAATGTATATTGAATAGTACCAGAAAAAGGTAAAATGTTTATCGATCTATGCCTAAAACTCTGTAGAAAATAAAATGTCTATCGATGCCGAAATATGAAACTAATTATTGCCCAAATCAAATTTTCTAGGATTATCCCATCATTCCCCGTCATTTAAATAAAAAGACGAGTGTTGAGTTCTCGACTTGGACAATATGGTTTCTATATTGAAACACTAGTTTCATGTAATTTTCTTTTATTTTTTGGCCAAATGTTTTTTTTGGTTTCCCGTGGTGTGACACAAGTTTTATAGGTCGTCATTGATGTTTCTACACAATTTTTATGAACATACATAACAAGAAGATGAAAATGACAGCAACGGAGTTTCAGCAGTTGGGTTGTAACATGGATGCATCACTCTACGTTAATAGAGAAATCGAAATGGTGGTAAATTCGGAGGTTGATAAAAAATGACAATATTTGATCACGACAGATTAATGATGCGGATTAGGTAACGTGTTAAAAATGACGGTTTCTGATCCAATGAACTACAATAATTCAAGTAACTTGTTAAAAACCACCGGCATGTTGCGAGGTCTATTCCTTAGCCCTTCAGAATTGTTTGTGTACCTGTGTCGAAAACAGAACAAAAGAAACGGAAAGGAAAATCAATCATTTCGTTCCATCGGACCATCACAAATATCATCGCTATCGTTGAACGTTGGCTGTGACTCTGTGACTCACTGAGATGATGAAGATAATGAGGACTGCTGTTGCTTCTTCTTCTTCCGTTGTTAGTTTCGTTGACAATTACTTAGCTTTGTTTCACTCTCGACCTTCTCAACCAACCAAATCTACAAACACCCGAATTGTAAAAGTCACTAATCTTGAGGATGCATTCAATATGTTCGACGAAATGCTTCAAAGGCGTCCTCTGCCTTCCGTCGTCCGCTTCAATCAAATCATGGGTCAAGTTGCAAAACTGAAACATTACTCCGCAGTCGTCGCGTTATATGATCGAATGAGCATGTCCGGAATCCGTCCTGATGTTTATAGTCTAACTATTATTATTAACTGCTTATGTCGTCTCAACCAAATGGAGTTTGGTTTATCCGTCCTGGAAAGTTCTTCAAACTTGGTTTTGAGCCAAATGTGGCGACCTTCAACACTCTAATCAACGGTTTTCTTCTTCATAATAGAGAGGCCGAGGCAGTAGGACTTTTCACCAAAATGATGGAGATTGGTAATTGTAATCCCGACGTGGTTACTTTCGGCACATTGATAAAGGGCCTGTGCAGGAAAGGTAACAATGGTGCAGCTATCCAATTGCTTAGGAAGATGGAAGAAGGAGCTTGCAAGCCTGACATAGTTGTCTATAGCACTATCATCGACAGTCTTTGCAAGGATACTCTAGCTGTTGATGCAGTGAACCTCTTTGCAGAAATGACGAGCAAGGGTATTCCCCCGATGTCATGACCTATACGTCTTTAGTTCATGGAGTTTGCAAATTAGGGGAGTGGAAAGAAGCTAGGAGATTGTTGAATAACATGGTGAGTAAAGAAATCTTTCCCAATGTGCACACCTTCAATGTCTTGGTAGACACCCTCTCTAAGGAGGGCTTGGCCAGGGAAGCAAAAAACATTGTCAAAATGATGATTGAAAGATGTATTGAACCTAATACGGTTACTTACAATACGCTTATGGGTGGTTATTGCTTGAGAGGAGAAATGGACGAGGCGAAAGAAGTCTTTGATCTGATGCTTAGCAAGGGATCCATGGTTTATGCTCGTAGTTACAACATATTGATAAACGGCTATTCTAATCATAAAAGGATAGATGAGGCTCGGATGCTATTTATGGAAATGTCTCAACGGGGAGTGGTTCCCAATACTGTTACCTATATCACCCTTATGGACGGTTTTTGCAAAGTAGGGAGAATACATGATGCACAAAACTTGCTTTCTCAAATGCAAGGCTATGGCCAACTTCCAGATGTTCAAACTTTTAATGTTTTACTGGATGGCCTATGTAAAAACCAACAATTTCCCAGGGCAATGGAATTGTTACGAGAGATGAAACGTAAGAAGTTGGATCCAACCATTGTGAGTTACAGTATTCTCATTGAAGGATTCGTGCATGGCTGGAAAAATTGAAGATGCCAGAAAACTCTTTTGTGGTTTATCATCAAAAGGATTTCAGCTTGATGTTAGGGTGTATAACATAATGATAGGTGGACTTTGTAAGGAGGTCTAATTAGCGAAGCAGAAAAGTTTATGAGAGAAATGGAAGAGAAATGCTGCCCTCCAAATAATTGCACCTATAACACCATCATTCGAGGGTTTTTCAATAACAATGAGATGTCAAGGGCAATGGTACTTATTCAAGAAATGGTGGATAGGGGTTTCTCTGCAGATGCATCAACTACGGAATTGATAGTTGATTTACTGTCTGCAGAAGAGGTAGACCCCGCTTTGTTGCCATTGATAAAACCATAGTAAAGTTAATTTACATCGGGGACATTGAACTTTGAAGCTGATGCACTGTTGACAACCATGAAGGTATTCTATGTGACATAAATTAATCTATCATGTGAACTGTGTATTTTAAGGGTGGTTGTTGTTGTCCAGTTGTGAATGGTTGAGGGTGACGGTGGTGCTGGTGTAGGGACGGTTGTTTATGAGAAAAGGAATACTACTACCACAATGGAGCGGCAAAAGATGGTGCCTGCAACACCTAGAAATAGCTTCAGGTGCCCCTTTGACTTGATAAAAATGTCCATATTTTCTTGCCAGTAACCATATGTGTATTTCCCTTACGTATTTCTTGTCGTATGGAAACTGGATTGTCACTACCTTTATGTCATTGCATCTCATAAGAAATCTATTCAACAATCCGTAACCATTGCACACATCGGTAGAATGTTGAGGAATAGAACAATGCATTGGTTGCAGAAGTTATAACTTTGCGTTTTAGATAAGATTTAGCTCATGGTACAAAACAGCAAATTTTTCTTGTCTAATTTAAGAGTGTTGCGCAGATGCATTGCTTCTTATGGAGACAAAGTCATGCAATGAATCCTCAAATTGATTTACCTTTCGGCCTTCCTTAAAAGCTGTTTGTGAGTAAGCCCTTTAATTTTCTCGATGTCTGACCGGGTGCTTTAGTTCCAAATGCATACCTCTTCTTTCTTTTTTTCGAAAAAGAGAAGGAATTACCCTTAAGTACCTTTGGTCTATGTGACATGCTGCATGTATTCCACTGCTGAGGATTCATTGTTCCACTGGACTGAGGTAACTGCAGTGTTTGTTGCCATCGCTTTCCACTTTAGCGGGTCTTTGATTGGTCTAGTTTGGAGTTTCGGGGATGATTGCCAAATAATAGGAAGAATGTCAGTTCCCAAGCTTCTGATGGGTGTGCAGAACTCTTGTTATTACTTGTTATGAAATGATTCTTATGCTCGGCATTGTTTTTTTTAAGCAAGCTTCGTTCGTTAATTGGACCTTCATCCTCTACTTGTCTTGCTTCCACTCGAATTTTGATCCAACTCTTTTATGATGAATTCTATTTTTCAGTTAGATTGGGACTACCTACCAGTAACAGGGAAAACGAAAGTGCGATTCTTCGCACCAGCCGATAGAAGCCGCACGCATCCCTTGAGTGCAAGAAATTAGTAAGCAAGCTGCCTTCCTCTAACAAGCAAGAAATTACTAATTTTTAAGCTTAACTGATCTGTTTTTAGATTTTAAATTGAATGTTGTTAGACTAGAAATGAAGACTCACAAAGACATTTCAACTTCCCTGATCACCATCATGCGATTTTTCAGCACCATGAATGGTTTGACTTTGATATAATGCCGAATCTCAACAGAGCTGCTTATTCTGCGCAATAATGTTGTGCCGTTGAGATCAATCTTACGATGATTTTCAAAACGAGCTCGTGTAGAAATGGTACAATATTATATAAGATTAGTTTATTTTATAAAATCTTATAAGATTACCCACGTGATTAAATTATTTTAGAAAATCTTATAAGATTCGTATAAAATAAAAGAAACATTGAAAAGTTCAACAAAAATCGCCACAGGCTCCTCATGTCAGGGAGAAATCAATTAGAAAAACTTTGTGTATCACCCCTTGGTCTTCATTGTGGTAGAACTCATTTATCCATATTTTTGTAATTCTTATAATTTTGTGGAGAGATGTAGTTTAAATTAATCATTAAATCCCAAGTTAACTTCAAAATTGTAATTTTCCTTTATACTTAATTTTTTTTTTAATATACAATATTATTAGAATAAGAGAGAGGAGGTGGATTTATAATGGGCTAGCAATAATATGATTCAAATTTGTCTTTGGCGAGAATTGAACGTAAGATCTCTTACTTACAAGTAAATAGGAATACCACCTGACCGGTATTTTCTGGTGAAGTTATTTCTTAATTGCAGATTGATTGTAATTATTGCTGTGTTAGAGTAGTGACCGTCACGATTTGGACATGAGATATATTTATTGATGTTACAATTGATTTAATTAATCATAGATTACAATAATTAGGCGAGGTGAGAGTTGTTGACTATCAATTAACAATAACATTGCGACAAAATAATTCTTTTGCAACAAACATTGTTGCTTGCCTCCGTACTTTTTGGTAGAATATTGGTAGTTCCTGAATAAAAAATAGAGAGGATCAAGAACAGGATTCGACCCAGAAAATCAATTTCAGGTTCGTTAATCATTAAATCCAAATTTAATTTTAAAACCGTAATTTTCCTTTATACTTAACTTTAGGGTTTTAATAATGAATATAAGCGTGTATAAAAAACCACTCCATATCGAGAATGTGATTATTTACAAGAATAATGCTATGTAGACTAAATTTTGTAAATTAAATAACATGAAATGTGATGATTGAATTATAAATAGGGTAATGTTAGAGAGACTAAATTTATAAATTTAATTTAACACACCATACCAGTAGGATCAGGCTCAACTAACCTAAGCAGCGTGGTGTTGTCTGGTTGGGTTACTCTACATATTGCTAATTGGTTTTATGGTGGAACTTCAATTTTCTTATGCTATTAAAGCATGATGGCTCACGTATGAAGCTCAACGGTCACACGTGCTCCACGTCATCCAATTTGTGTTATCTACATGTTTGGCTTCAAAATTTGTCACATGTGAGGGACGTGTGAAGATGTGAAGGTAAAAAAGTCACAACCTTGGTGAAAAGAGAAACCTTGCAAGGGCCAATTGGTTTTATTACCCGTTTCTACGTAAAACCACTTTAAGCCTTGTTTTAATCTTAGTCGTCCAATTTGATAAAACTTGTCTTTAGAGAATAACGCATCAAAGTAACGCACAAGAGCAAGTGGCCTTCTACTATAGTGGTGGAGAGGAGTGTTGCTCTTGCACCACGATGTGAGTTCGAACCTTATATGCTCCCTAATCTAATATTTAATCTAACAAATCTATCAACTCGAGGATATTAGGCTGGACTGGCCATCAGATCACAGGTACTAAAACCAAGAGAGCGGGTCATGCACTTACCACGTCAGCCTTCAACAAAAAAAATTGGGGTAAATTACATTTTGCACCTTTAGGTTTGAGTGTGATTACAATCTCATACAATATCTTTAAAACGTTTCAAACTCATACATTATTTATCATTTCATTTCAATATCATATCCCCCGTTAAAAAATATGTTAAGCTAAATGTTAAATGCTAACATAGCAAACATAGGTTCCACAATATATTTGCCACGTGGATAAAAAATCCCAATTTATTTTAGAAAAGGTTAGGAACAATTGATTTTAAAACTTTAAAAAAAAAAAAAAAAAAAAAAAAAAAACCAAAAAAACCAAAAAATTCTGGAACGTCACACCCCTACCCATCTCTTCCTTCTTGTCCGACTGCCGCACCACTATGACTTATGCAATTCCATCTTCTTCCTTCTCAGTTCTCTTCATCTTTCTCCAAACCTCCATAACTCTAATATCTTCTTCCTCTAAGCGAAAAACCAAAATCCATTTGAATTAAACCCTAATTGATTGCTAATACAATCATTACCTTCAAACAAATTGGGACCCAAACCCCCTCCCTCCTCCTTTCTCTCTCATCTCTCTCCCTCTCTCTCACTACAATTTTCTTCAGCATATCTGGGTCACGGAACACAGGAGACGATAGGCTCTCGATCTGGTTCTTTACGGCGTCGGGGAGGGGGTCTCGTCCGAAAAGGAGTTGGGAGCACATACAAATTCAATTCGAAGAGGAGTTGCAATTGTAGTGAGAGAGAGGTAGATAAAAATTCAAGAAATTCTGTTAAAAAAAAGTGTGGTAAAGATAATTATATTTTTTTAACAAAAAGATAATTAGATTAAAAAAAAAAACCAAGAAAATAACTCTGAAGCGCATCGGAATCCACGACTGGATTTCGATGCAGCTCCAATGCCTCGCCCCGCCAACCCTCTCTTCGACGGTGACCCCAGCCCAATCCTCTTCGATTTGGACGAATCCAACCCCCAAATTTATCGAATCCAACACAACCCCCAAATTCACTTAAGTCGCATTTCAAATTGTGAATTGCTTCCATTTTGGCATCAGAAAATATGACGAAGAAGATGAACTTTTTTTCTTTCAATTTTTGCTTTTAATTTTGTTATTAATTAATAGCTTTTTATTTGTTTTTATCCACATGTGCAAAGTTGGTAGCCACGTCATCACAAACATTAATTTTATATTTGCCACGTCATCATTTAACGGCAAACTTAACATACTGTATAACCGATGTATGAAATTGAAATGAAATAATAATTAAGGTATGAGATTGAAATGTTTTAAAGATGTTATATGAGATTGCAATTGACTCCAAACTTGATGTGGTAAAATGTAATTAATTTACCCAAAAAATTGACAAAAAAGTTGATGGAGGTATGAGATTGCAACAAATTGGTATGTTGATGTATGACATTTCATTGTTTTAAAAACGAGGTACGAGATTGTTATGCGATCCAAAATTGGGATAGTAAAACGTAATTTACCCAAAACTTCAATCTGTATTAGGGTTGGGCACTAGGAATAGCCTAGTGGTGATGGTGAGGGTATTGGCGATGGTGAGGGTGTGGGTAAGGGGTGGGGTAGATTAGGTCCCAGGTTCGAAACCGGGTGTGGGTGGGGTGGGAAAAAAAAAAAGTGAATCTGTATTGCAGATATTTTGTAATAATCAATCTAACTTATTCATAGAGTATCTAAATATTGGATTTGATCTTTGTTAAAAAGGATATTTTCTTACAAGACATTTGCTAATTTTGAGTTGAGAGTTGATTTTCACGCATTCCATTTTCTTTTGTAATCATAAAAAATAAATCGAACAAAAACAACGAACATAATTAAACATATGAGTGTGCAGTAGAAAAAAATAATGTGTGTTTATCATTTCCCATTTCAGTTTATGCATAAGTCACGGTGCGTGGTCAAACATATATATATTCGGGTTTTGTGTTCATTAGTCAGTTTTTAAGCCTCTTGCTCCCTATGAATAAATAATTAATTTCTTAATTAGGATTTCCCCAACTATATATTTGACGCAGTGGGTTCACATTTCTTGTTGAATATCACACTATCACAAGCCTCGCTACAAGTATTAAACAATAGACCGGTACACCAGCACCAGCAAGCTTGAGCTTCAATATCAGTTGACCAACTTCCAACATGGATGGCTCCCTCTCCCACGATGATCACGAAGCTCATACGTCATCAGATTCCGGTAGAAGACGCGGTGGTTGGATCACCTTCCCCTTCATCACTGGTCTCTCTCTCTCTCCCTTGCTCTCTCTTAGACTTACACACACATGCGAGCGTGAACTAAGTTGTAATCTTATATTATCGACTTGCTAGCAAGAGAAGATTTCCCTAATAATATTTGTTGCTGTACATGTTGAGTGTGCAGGCGCTTTAGCAGGGTTGACACTTGCAGCTGGGGGATGGCTGTCAAATTTGATTGTGTATCTGATTCAAGAATTCAATGTGAAGAGCATTGATGCTGCTCAGATTTCAAACATCGTTGCCGGTTCAAGCAGTTTTTTCCCGGTCATCGGAGCAATCATAGCTGACTCTTTCTTAGGCCCGTTCTCGGTTATCTCCATTTCTTCCTGCATTTCCTTGCTGGTAATTATAAAAAAATTCTACTTCTATTGCTGGTTAACTTATGTAAGACGCATGTTTGATGATATACTTGATACGTGCATGCGCACTTGATTGCATTTGCACCGTATGCTTCATATGGGATCCACCTTTATATATATATATATAATGACTAATGGGTCTTAATTTTGTAAGATATAGATATATAGGTATTAGGTACTCTTTCTTGATAATATAATTAAGTTAGGAATCATAATTTCTAACTAAATTAATCATGTGGTCATAAAGAGGAGTCCCTAGCATTGCTCTTTTGAGATCAATAAAAATGTATAGGAAAAATGCTAAGGAGACTCCCCTAAAGTGAGACTCTTCATGGACTTTCTGCATTCCTCTTTTGAGACCAACGAAAAGATACAGGAGAAATACTAAGGAGACTCTCTCAAAATGGGACTCTCCATGGACTTTCTGCCACCTCACAATGTTAATTCCCGTACCAACATTATAAAACATTGTGCAAAAAACATGAGGTGACAGAAAGTCCACAGAGAGTCTCACTTATGAGAGAGTCTTCTTAACAAAGAAACCATTACTCCTTAGTTTCCTACTATTTCATTGGTAACATGGTTATGGATCCATACCTAGTTAAATTAAATTAAACACCATGTATGTGATCTCATTGCTTGTTTGCCTTGCAGGGCATAGTTCTTTTAGCGTTAACCGCGACGTTTAATTCGTTGAAGCCTCAAACTTGCATGAACGACGGATCAGAGTTATGCAAACCCACCTCAACAATACAGTATGCAATATTGTACACATCCATAGCTCTAGCAACTATTGGCTTGGGAGGCACACGCTATACCATGGCAACGATGGGAGCAAATCAATTCAAAAACCCTAAAACCCAAGCAAGTTTCTTCAACTGGTACTTCTTCATTCTCTACGCTGCTTCTGTTGTAAGCATTACAGTGATTGTCTACGTTGAGGACAACGTGAGTTGGAAATTAGGGTTTGGCCTTTGTGTCATTGCCAACATACTTGGATTGGTCATTTTTTTATGTGGAACCCGTTTCTATCGTTTCGACAAGCCACAAGGGAGTCCATTTGTGGGTTTGGCTCGTGTTGTTGTTGCTTCAACTTGGAAGAGGAATATTCAGCACTCTTCTGATGAAAGCAAGGATTATTACTATGGGCGAGTGACAGACATGGTCCATGCAACACCTAGCAAAAGCTTCAGGTACAAGCATTACTTTACACTTTATTGATGTTAGATTGACATTAATTTTATTCATTCACTAGAGTTTAAACTTGGATTCTTGAGAGATAGGCGTTACAACTCGTATTTTTCTGCCTCTCTGTATGCTAATTGAATTGCACGAGAGGGGAGTACTAGGTTCGTGTGTGTATATGTATATATATTATGACGGTATTTTAGTCAAAATGGTCTATGAGATTTGCATAACACATAACTTTGGTCCCTGAGATTGAAAATCAATAAAAGTGGTCCTTGAAATTGTCCACCATCCATTATTTTAGTCATTCCGTTAAGTTGAGGGTATTTGTAGCCAAAATTGAGATTTGCATAACACATAACTTTGGTTCCTGAGATTGTCCACCATCCATCATTTTGGTCTTTCTGTTAAAAAGCTCAGGGACCACTTAATGTAGTTTTTTAATAGAACGACCAAAATAATGGATGGTGGACAATCTCAGGGACAACTTCTAATGATTTTCAATCTCAGGGATCAAAGTTATATGTTATGTAAATCTCAATGACCATTTTGGCTAAAAAACACTAATTCTCTGACCCTTTAAACTACTTTTGGGGTCTTGTAATTTTGTATAATCCATTTATCTTTTTATTTGTTGAGCATCTCCAAGAGTTTTTATAAACATGACTTTTTAAATACAAGTTTGTTGATCCACATAGCAATTTGAAGACTAAAGTTTACAGAATTACACACTTCAACAGACTCCACAAATCATAATATTTTATCTAAAAGAATCCACTTTTCTATGGAAAATTTTGAAAAGACAACCCAATCACTTACCACCATTGAACATAGCTTCCTTCTTTTAATTTTATTACATCTCAAACAACCCAATATATGTGCTACTGTTGTAAAATCGACGGTGGGTGCAGTGGAATAAATGGAACAAGACACAAAATTTACGAGGTTCCTCTACAGTCAGTGTGACTGGAGTACGTCATCGGGGCTGCAGTGGTGCTTTTATTATAATCTGAAATAATAAGAGTACAAAGATAACTCTCTCTATTATCTCCTCTCCTCTTCCTCTCTTTTCTTTCTTTCTTTTCCTTCCTCTCTTTCCCGTGAACCTCTCACATTCATCTCCCAAAATCCTTTGTTGTGTTCCATAAGACTTGCTTTTATAGAAGCAAATCACAAGCAATATAGTGAAAGGCTTACTATATGCATGTGAGTATTTACTATACATATTACTATACACATGTGGTACATTACTATACACATGTGGGCAAACATACCCACTATTTACAACACTCCCCCTTGGATGCCCACATAAGTCTTCGATTGACTTGTTAAAATCTTGATCTGTTTTGGATGCTCCCCCTGATAAGTATCTCCCCCTGATTTCAAATCATTTAGGCTGATCGTTGATCATTTTGCTTCAGTCTCTTAGTAAGAAGAGTTGCCGAAAGAGATGTTTTACTTGTTGTTAACTTTCCACAGGCTTGTTCTTGAACTGGGCTAGAGGGCCTTCTGCTAGACTAGCATCGAAGATCTGAATTTACTCCTTTTATCTGGAGCGGAATTTGATTCAAAAGTGGTGGACACTTGATCTTGAATAAAGTTGTACCGTGAAGAGCTTTACGTGGCAAGTGATATTTGACTTTGTCGGGGATGAATCAACACGTGTTTGTTGCACTTGTCTCCACATGCTTCAAGTATCAGTTTCACTTGCCTTACTTGCTCCTCTTACTTAAGTAGTATTTTCCCTGGTTTTCCCCCATGCATGTGTGACATATTCTCCTGCAGTATTTGCCTTTTGATGCAGGAGTGGAATGCAACCCTTGCATTTGGATGGTCATTCAGAACATTCCCTCACAACGACTCATCTATGCTTGGCAGTTTCAGTGTAAAGAGCCATTATCTGATCAACTGTCATGAGGTATTTGCCGGTGGAATTCATGACCTTGACAGCAGTTGAGGATGAGTACTCGAGAGCAATACTAGGTAAGCAATCAGGAAAGGTTCCAGGCAGTCGGTTCCTTACCGGGAGTTTGAGTGGAGGTTCCGACATATGGCTTTCTTTATCCTTGTCTTTACAGGTAAGAACAAGGACAAAGGAAATGACAGGGAGATTGCATGATATGAGATAATCTTACTCTGGTCCCTGAAGATATGTGATAATCTTGCTCTGGTGTGACATGTTTGAAGAGGTATTCTCGGAGAGGAAGAAAATTGAGTATTTCGAGATGCTATGTTGAAGATGCATTCTCGGAGATGAGGAAGAGTTAGGTATTCTTGCAGTGTTGCAGGTCTACCTTGTTATGGAGAACAGAGGTCGACATATATAGAGATTAATCAATAGCAAGTGTGGTGCTGTGCTTTTACTCTTGTCAGCAACTGCGGTGTAAATAGAACAGTAAGATTTACGCGTTTTCAACTTTGTCAGAGATCTTTGACAAAGTTGCACGCGATATCTGAAAAAGCTGAGATTGCGTCTGAAAAATGCCAACGAACTTTATTCAGGAAAATCTGGCTTTTGAAATTCGGAGAGCCGTGCACCTTCGATCTTTGAACAAGTGGCTCTGTTGCCTCTCCTTTTATAGAGACATCAATTGTGTTCAAGAGTATGCTCAGAAAGTTGCTGCCTGAGAAATTTCCCCCTTCTTGCTCTTCTGAAATTTTATTTGATCTCATTTTCCTTTATCATTTCTGAAAATGACTTGCCCATCTAACATTTGCTTAGATTTGAGTCTTAGGAGTGATACAGATGAGCAGCATCAGGATAACATATGGCGCCCGTCCTTCTTATCTTCTAATGGTCCTCTTACGGTTGGAGACTCTGTGATGAAGAATAACATAACCGCTACTGTGGTAGCTAGGAATCTTCTCACTCCAAAGGATAACATGATCCTTTCAAAACGGTCTGATGAGTTGGCCGTTCAAGACTCTTTGGCTCTCAGTGTTCAATGTGCATGCTCTGTTTCCAATATGGGTCAACGCCTACTTGCTCAAACTCGCCAAGTTGAATCATTGATGGCGGAGGTGGCAAGTCTTAAACAAGAGATCAGAGGGCTCAAGCACGAGAATATAGTGTTGCACGTGCTTGCAAATAATTACTCGACGAGCATGAAAAGAAAGCTCGACCAACTGCAGGAATCCGAAAGTCGGATTCAAAGTGATCACCAGAGGTTCGTTGCTAGATTCCGAAAGCAACTGATGCCTTCCCCTTCTGGTGTTTTGCTAAGTACTGGGGTGCCACATGATCAATCTCCAGTGCCTCCCCCTTCTGGGGTACTTCCGAGTACTGACGTTTCACATGAGCAACCTTTGTGAAGGCTCTATTCTGTTTGTTTGTTTTAACTCATGTGTATGTACATATCTGTAATTTCTTGGAGATATTAATAGATAAGCTTTATTTCATTCAATGTATTGTGCCAAATACAATAAAGCATATACTTCACTAAGATGTGGTACTTCTGGACCAAATATTAATTTATCTTTACCCTCACGAAGATAAATGATTATTCTTAGTGTCTTCATCATTTGAGTATTCAACTCATAATCTTCAATCCATATGGTTCTTTTAATATCATAAACATCATGGGTAATATTCGTGTTGGTAGATTGTTCGATCTGCAGCTCGAGACAATAATTCTCTCAACACTTTATAATCTTTCTTGACTTTTCAGGAGTCTCAATTTAATATCATCAACTCTTCAGGAGTTCTAATTTAATGTCATTGACTCTTGCAAGAGATTTTAGTATGTTGCAACAATATCATAATGATAGTACTCACTAAGGCAATTTATACCATCCATTGGTATTGAGTACATATTTTATGCTTTACCCTTCGGGGGCTTACTTCAAGCAATTTGAA
This sequence comes from Malus fusca, assembly GCA_035220775.1. NCBI lineage: Eukaryota > Viridiplantae > Streptophyta > Magnoliopsida > Rosales > Rosaceae > Malus > Malus fusca. The sequence goes on from CM069069.1 coordinate 9,743,204, forward strand.
TCCTTCAGGGATTTTCTACACTTCATGACACATTTTCCTTTGGAATTTATACAGAGCAATTTGCTCCCATGTATACTTAAGGGATTTACTTATGGAGATATAATGTGGGCGACTCACAACCATTCGTATATAATTCTCCATTTATATGAACTCGTTTACAAGAGTATAATTTCAGGTTTCAATTAGTAACCTTGTGTCATATCATGTGAGTGTATTACACTGTATTACAATGTATTACAAATGCTCATATGTAACCTCCTTGGTTCAACATCTTTTGGCTATTTGTATTGTATTCAAATATATATGTCCATTTTTCCACGTTCTTACAAAATTGTAATGGAATTGCCTTTCTCCATTTTTGCCAATAATTTTCCTTTTGTCGACGAACAAAAGAACGTGACTCAATATTAACACAGCTCATTGATGAATTTAGTAGCTACTTGTAAAAACCAAAATTACCATTGGTTATCATCAATCCGTGATCCCATATTCTCATGTGCATGCGCATGCATAAAAGTTTTCATTTCTTTGGATATCCATTGCCTCTTCTAAGGCATGACACTATCTCTTCCAGGATAGTCATAATTTAGAGAATGTGGATCATAACCTCCTCTTGAGCGTTATAGAGCTTGAATTTTAATCTCCACTTCCGGGAGTTAAGTCATTGGAACCTATACGTCTATCATGCTTCATGCATGAGACATCAACATTCCCATGTCCGCGGATTGTCATATATGGGACGTGTATCCATGCAACGACTGTCATGCTTCTGGCATGCAACAGTTATGCTTCGGGAATGCAATAGTTCAGTAGTGCCATATTCTTCTTCTTTCGAATAACTGAACCTTTTGAGTCTAAAAGTCTGCCACGCTTCAGGCGTGCAACAGATAAATCATTTACTGTCTCATTATTTTGTCCAACAGGGACATCAATTCTTGTAGGCACCTTCATTGCATCATTCAATTATTCCTATTTCATTTTCTCATTGATTGCTTCGTGAATCAAAATAAAACAAATTCTCTTCGTTCTTCTGGAACGGTCTTTTCTTATCATTCTTCTGGAATGATATTTTCTCATCGTTTTTTCTGGAACGGTGTTATTTTCTCCCCCTAACGGCGGGAAAATTATCTTATCAAAATGATAGTCCGCAAACCACGCGGTAAACATATCCCCAGTCAAGGGTTCTAAATATTGAATGATAGATGATGAATCAAATCCAACATAAATTTCCAGTTTTGCGTTAATGCCTTATTTTAGTACGTTGTGGCAGTGCAATAGGCACATTGATAACACAACCAAAAACTCATAACTGTATAATGTTTGGCTTGTGCCCAAACACAAGTTGTACTGAGTAGTATTGATGGTTGGCAACAGATCTTAACCAAATTAATATTGCATCATGTAAAATGACATGTCCTAATGTAGAAAACTTGGCAATTTCATTTTCATGAGCAGAGCGCGGGTAGTCAATTTCATCCGCTTAATAAATACTTCTGCTAAGCCATTTTGAGTATGGACATAAGAAACTTCTGGTCCTTATTTAATAGTCTGTAGACTGAGACTCTTATGGCTTTTATTACAATTAAGTTGAGGCACTGCGGCACTTCAAACTTACAGTACTCATCAATGAACTTCATGTCCTGATCTTGAGGATCAAGGGACTTCATGCCCGATCTTTTTGCATGATGGAACTTCAGGTCCAATCATTTTTTATATGATAAGGATTAAGAAACTGCAGGTTCTGATATGTTCAAGGAACTTCGGGTCCTTGTTATATACTCATCGTAACAAAAGATAAGTACAATAAATAAATTAAAGCAATAGGCGGTAATTCCAGCCATAGTAAATAAATTGCATTTAAGTAAATAAATCTTGTGACAAAGGCTTTAGTTCAGCACCATCAAAACTTAAAGCAATAGGCGGTAAAACCGTCCATGATAAATAAATTGCTTTAAAGTAAATAAAGCTTGTGACAAGGGCTTTGATTCAGCACCATTCACATAAATATCAAAGCTTTAAAGCAAAGGGTAATAATTCTACCCACTGTAAATAAATTGCTTTAAATAAATAGAACTTGTGACATGGGCTTTAAACCAACACCATGCACATAAATATGCCAAAACAGAAAATGCAATAATTAAGTCCTCATCTTTTGTTTTTTCTTTTTCTTGGTCTGCCACTTCTTTTGTTTGATTCCTTTTATTTTTATTTTTATTTCACAGTTCTGAAGTTATTTTGGTTACTCAGTAAATAATAGTAACAATAAGTTCCAATTGGTGTTCCTCCTCCGGTGAGTTTCGAAAAAGTCGAAACGGTTCCCATAAGTTTTGGAGTCAAGAGTGTCTGCAACTTATGAAAAGATCAAACCGTTAGATTTAGCTCAAATTTTAGTATGATATGGATAAGAGGATACCGAACAACTTTCGTGAAGAAACAATTTTGATCTGAGCTACCGAAATGGAGTTTTGGTACTCATAAGGTGGCTGTCCAGTTTTCAGCGGAAATTGGAAACTGGTTTGGTATTTCAAACATTTGAGACGATCGCACCGTTAAAGTTTTCTGAAATTTTGATATGTTGTAGATATTGAGCGGACGAACAACTTTTAAGAAGAAAGTATTTCAATCCGAGGTCCACAAGTTGGAGTTCCGAGGCTGTTTATATGGCTGTCAAATTCTCTACGAATTTTGAGTCTGTACTCTTTTGCTTCTGCAAAAGATGATATACAGTCATACAATAATATATATAGTTGCTTCAAGAAAATCAATTGTACTGAGATTTGAAGATGAAATGAAAAGATTTTCTTATCTGTGAGATTCCAGCTGAAGGAGGTGAACAAGATTTGTGGCGTTGTGCTTTCCACTGGCATGAGAGCTTCTCGTGCTGATAACGTGTTGTAAAATCGACGGTGGGTGCAGTGGAATAAATGGAACAAGACACAAAATTTACGAGGTTCCTCTACAGTCAGTATGACTGGAGTACGTCCTCGGGGCTGCAGTGGTGCTTTTATTATAATCTGAAATAATAAGAGTACAAAGATAACTCTCTCTATTATCTCCTCTCCTCTTCCTCTCTTTTCTTTCTTTCTTTTCCTTCCTCTCTTTCCCGTGAACCTCTCACATTCATCTCCCAAAATCCTTTGTTGTGTTCCATAAGACTTGCTTTTATAGAAGCAAATCACAAGCAATATAGTGAAAGGCTTACTATATGCATGTGAGTATTTACTATACATATTACTATACACATGTGGTACATTACTATACACATGTGGACAAACATACCCACTATTTACAACAGCTACATCAATATAAAGTACATATTCTATTTTAAGTGGCTCAAATCCAACCACTAAATTCCTTGGATTTCAAGCGTACAACTAGCCAGCAAGGTATGTTATACATTTATGTACTTCAGAATTTTCGATGGTGTCGTACATTTCTTAGTGGAAGAAAATGTATTGCCCAATATTCTCTTCATATAGACAATATATAGCTATTGAAAATTCTTTCCTTTACCTGTTCCTTTATTGATTGCATATGAAGAAACCGCACAACAACACTAGATATGCTAGAGCCGTTCAGGGAGCACGGTTTCTTTTTTCCTTCTTTTGAATGATGTGACTAACAGTAACACTAGAAAGGTCGTGCATTTTGATCTGATATACACAGTGGCAACATGGATATGTAACTAGGAAAATGATGAATATGCATTTGTTAGCTTCTGTACTTTTATTTAATTATGTTCGTTATTATTATACAATTTATTTAATCTAACGACTTAAAATAAAGAAATGTATGTGAGAAGTTAAAAATTGTGTACAAAAATCCCTCTGAAATAAGTAGTCTGCTAAACTTGGGTGAGCAGTGCACTCAGTAGTATGCGATCATCTAACGCAAAAGCACAAAATTACTATTGAGAGACAAAAATGCCCGAAAGCTTTACCTGAAATAATCCACAAAGTCTCTATTTATCTTTTCTGCCCTTTTTTTTAGGGAGTTTTAACGAAAAGCCCACGGTACTGTTCACTTTAACGAAAAACCACATTTTTACACTAAAAAGTCAAACATGGTACTATTCACTTTACCCTTTATTTTGTCCTTATCGTTAAAACTCAAAGTTTTCAATCCATTTTCATTAGTTTTCTTTTTTTTTTAATGTCAGTTGCAATTTATATTGTACTATAAAAGTCAAGGTCCGTTTGGTAACAATTTTTGGACTAGCAAAATAGATTGATGGCCTCTTTTTTTATGTGCAGGTTCCTCAACCGTGCAGCACAGAAAACTGAAGGAGACATTAAATCAGACGGCTCAATTGCAAAACCATGGAGACTATGCACAGTGCAACAAGTAGAGGATTTCAAGACCCTTATGAGAATTTTGCCATTATGGTCATCAAGTATATTCTTAGGTACCCCAATAGCCGTCCACTCCAGCTTGACCATCTTGCAGGCTCTTACCATGGACCGTCACATAGGACCTCACTTTAAAATACCAGCTGGTTCTATTTTAGTCATTGTCCTAATCTCCACTGCCATCTCTCTCACCCTTATTGATAGGTTCTTATGTCCGGCGTGGCAGAAGATGACCGGTAGGTTTCCGACCTCTCTCCAGCGTATAGGATTAGGCCACGTGTTAAACGTGCTCAGCATGGCTGTTTCGGCATTGGTGGAGTCAAAAAGGCTCACGGCAGTTAAATCCCACCACCTCCAAGACCAACCTGGGGCTATTGTCCCCATGTTAGCCTTGTGGCTTTTCCCACAGTTGGTTTTGGTAGGCATTGGAGAAGCATTTCATTTTCCAGGACAAGTAGCATTGTACTATCAAGAATTTCCAGTGTCACTCCGAAGCACATCTACCGCGATGATCGCTTTGATCGTTGGGATATCGTTTTATTTGGGAACAGGTGTGATTGATTTAGTTCGAAAGGTGACAAGATGGTTGCCGGACAATATAAACAGTGGGAAGCTGGATAATGTGTATTGGATGTTAGTTGTGGTGGGGGTGCTAAATTTTGGTTACTATTTAGTGTGTGCTAAGTTGTACAAGTATCAAAATGTAAAGGGTGCAAATGAAAATCCTGGCCCTGAAGGTGATAACTGATAAGTGATGTTGTTATTGGGATAATAAAATTAAATGCCATATCTGGGTTGCTAATTAGTAATTTCCAAGTCCCCACCTTCCACAAGTGGTTACCTTTTATATATCTATGTATAGGTTAGAATGTGGAAAAGGAGCAATAATCTTATTTTCTCTGAACAATATGTAATAACTTGAACTACAATTCTCAGTCGTCTAACTATGTATAGTTCTGGTTATTAAACATTTGCACTTATATATGATTACGTTGTATATCTTTAATCAGATTGAACTATGTGAGTTACATTGTCTTGCTCTGATTAAACATAACTTACTATATTTTCTTGAAATGTTGGCCCATTAGTAGTTTCACGACTTCTCTCCACCACCACCAATTATACACTGATAATATGATGCAACTGTCAACAATACTTTGCTCAAGTCGGATTTCGGAACAGTAGGATCATTGGGTACTGAATCAACTGCTGATTCGTTCAAGTAGACACAACTGGTGTTCGAAGAAAGAAAATTATTTTGAGTTCTTAGAAAGTAATTGTTATTTTTGAAATGAATTGTTGAGAATGAATGTCACGTTAATGGGAGGAGGAACTTTGCATGAGGTTATAAATAAGTTGAACTACTCTTCATATTACCAATTAGTTTTATAGTGAAACCTAACTTTCTTCATGGTATCAAAGCAAGAATGGTGGGACCAACAACGTTGAAGCTCCAGTCAATTCAGAGCGGCGGGTTGGAGGCTGTGACTGGATCCGGAGAAAGAGGGGCTGAGAGCTGCGGCCTTGGGTTCGCTGGTTTGGAGTTTTCGAATGGCGCAACAATGGCAGCCATCGATGAGATCTCCCTCGTGCGAGAAAGAGTGTATTTTTCCTCATTAATTTTTTTAGAATTTTTTTTTTAATTTATTAATATTTAGTTAATTTTCAATCCACTTGGGCGAGAGAGTGGTTCTGCGCTTGCAATGTCAACATTTAACAAAAAAATTGAGAAAAAAAATTGATGGAGGTCTGAGATTGCAAGGAATTGGTAAGTTGATGTATGACATGACTGCATTGTTTTAAAGACGAGGTACGAGATTGTTATGCGACCCAAAGTTGGGATTGTTAAACGTAATTTACCCAAAACTTTAATATAGAATAACGTTCTCTTATTATATTTAGAAATGATAAATGAATATGACAGCATTCGTGAATCTGTATTGCAGATATTTTGTGATAATCAATCTAACTTATTCATACAACAAAAACTATGCAGAACGTGCAGCCGCCGGTCAGCCAGTACACTATTCTCCTCCACCATATGCTCAAACTTGGGTGGTCCTCAGTATGGGTGGGCACGGGCCGGGCCGGGCCAGGTATAAGGATTTTGGGTTTGGAAACCGGACCTAACTTGGCTCGTTTGAAACGGGCCGATTCGGGACGAGTCCACGGGTCCAATTACCTTTTCTTTTTTTTCCGATTTTGGAACGGCGCCGATGCAGAAGCAGAAGCAAAACCAGTTTAGACACTCATTTGCACTACTCAGAACACAGAAAAACAAATCAATGTATATACTCCGCACATGTTAACGATTCTTCCATGCAAGTCCCGAAATAAGTAAACCATGAAATCCTAGATCCTTAGTTTCTAACATAACCCATTACTCTTACACACAAAACTACATCAAATCAATCTCACAAATAACATCAGTTGATGAATCAAAACAAACAGAAACCCACAAATTTTCTAAATCAGAAACCCACATAAATAAAAACCCTAATTTCTAGAAACCCTAATTTCGTAAATCAGAAACCCTAATTCATAAAATACCTAAGGATGCCACGATGGTGATCGTGCCTCACCACCCGGTCCAACCCTTCGCACGCCACCATGTTGCAGATTTGTTTCCCCAAATAAACCTCCGACATAGTCGATTCAAACAGGGTCGAGTCGGGCCAACAACATATGCAACTCGAAGACCGAGTTTACCGCCACAGGTCTTGTAGAAATGCATATGTAGCATGTCGAAGAAGGAGTGGTCGATCGGCGCATGCCATGATTTGTAGAAATGCATCTGTAGCTGGACGGCTTCCGCGCATGCCATGATTTGGGAACTTGGGCTCGAGAGATTGAGGTCTGAGATAGGAGCTTGGGCTAGAGATTAAGGTCTGAGACGAAAGAAGAAAGGAGATTCAAGGAGGAGAGATCGAGGGAGGAGAGTCGGAGACAGGATAGAGAGAAGGAGAGGTGATGGGTGAGTTAAGTGGGCCTGAGAATAAGAAAGAGACTGTGATAGAGATTTAGACTTAGAGGGTATCTTTGACAAAAAAAGATAGAGATTAAGGGGTAGGGAACGGTCCGGGCCAGGGGCCTGTTTTCTCTAATTTTTAGAATCGGTCAGCCCCGTTATTTATCAAGAATCGGCCCGGCCCGGCCCGTTTTGTATGTATAATTTTTGGACCCGCCCATTACCCGTCCCGAACCGCAAGGATCCGCCCCGACCCGCGGGTCCATGACCCGTTTGCCCACCCCTAGACCTCATAGGTCATCACAACCACTTATCTGAGTGGTCTCGAACCACCCAAATCCTTGCGTCTACCATTGTATATAAACTGTATAATAATATATTATATTTTTGACGTGTGACTCTATTCTCCAGCAATAAATCTCGCATGCGGAGTGGGAATTTTCCCAATAGTTGGCTGAAAAACGTGTTGTTAAAACTTAAAACACTGACTTTTTTATGAAAATTTGTTTATAGGTCACACAGAAGGCGACGAAGCATGATGACGAGACACAAATTCTTTAAAAAATAGACCAATAATGGAGCCCCCCGCACTACTCATCCTTCGAATCTTGTCATTGTTTTCACAAGTGGCTTAGCTCTTTACATTAAAACTCTTATCCTGTTCTTATCAATGCTAATGGACAATTAAGCAACTGTTTTGTTTATCTTTCTTTCCATTTCACTAAACTAATCATGTACTTTGCTCACACAACGAGCATCAACATGGTTTATTCCACTGCTGAGGAATTACCCTTAAGCATTTGGAACTAAAGCATCAAAACTAATTATGTACTTAAGGGTAATTCCATCTCTGTTTCACGGGTGTCATAAGTCAACCCTATCTCAATCTTCACCTGACAAGACCTATAGCTTTTCTGCATGATCTATGATTGGAAATAATGATGGTGGGATTATTGCTCGGCGAGTTGGCCACTTTAGGATGTTGGAAACAGCTTCTGGGGAACAGCTGCGTTATTCATTGTACGTGAGTCAACAAGCGAGGAAGCTTTTCCCCAATGTTTTCCATCTGTAATCATTATTTTGTTGAGTTTGAATGGATACACAGTACTATTTCTGTAGGAAACACAGTGCCATGCACAATCAAGGAAATAATGATGGTAAGCAATTCTGTTTACTCTCTTGTTGCAGATTTCTGAACAGTGCAGCCCTGGAAACAGAAGGGGACTTGAAGCCCGATGGCTCGATTGCAAGGCCATGGAGGTTGTGCACACTCCAACAAGTAGAAGATCTCAAAACTATCATTGGTCTAGTTTGGAGTTTCGAGGATGAGTGCCAAATAATAGGAAGAATGTCAGTTCCCAAGCTTCTGATGGGTGTGTAGAACTCTTGTTATTACTTGTTATGAAATATTTCTTATGCTCGGTATTGTTTTTTTTTTTTTAAGCAAGCTTCATCCTTTACTTGTCTTGTTTCCACTTGAATTTTGATCGAACTCTTTTATGATGAATTCTATTTTTCAGTTAGATTGGGACTACCTACAAGTAACAGGGAAAACGAAAGTGCAATCATTCGCGCCAGCCTATAGAAGCCGCACGCATCCCTTCAGTGCAAGAAATTAGTAAGCAAGCTGCCTTCCTCTAAGACCATACCGTTGGGCTAAAAGCCAAATTTTTTAGTCCGAAAAATTTAGCTTTTAGCCCAGAAACAGTTTTTCTGCTCCAACCCTTCTGGCCTAAAATTTTAGTCTGAGATTATTAAAGAATGAACTTAAGCTATTTTTTTTCTTAAATTAATTTTTTTTAAATAAATATGTAAACTATCGTAAATTAATTTTATGAACATTTTAATCTAAATATATTTAAATTCCGATAAATATTGAAAATCACTAAATTCCAATAAACTACATAAACTTAATTTTACCAAAAAAAAACTACATAAACTTAATACAAACGACTATTAATAAACTTAATTAATAAAGCACATAATTCATACACTACATAAACTTAATACAAACAACAATTAATAAAGCACATAATTCATAAACTACATAAACTTAATTATCATATCCACCATCTTCACTTGGTGATGGACTTCGTACAGGACTTGGGATATAGGATTCAGAGGATTCATCATCTTGAAACATACTCCTTGAGGCAGACTTTCGCAAAATTTCCTTTTGCTTACCACGTAAGAACTTCTTCCTCTCTTGAGTGTATTTGCTGAGGTCCTCCATCATCAAATTAATTTCAAACCTATCTTGCTCCCTATCCGAGATTTCCTTCATTTGCAAACGCATTTGGGCCGTTTCTTCTTGGCGAGTGCTATGGGTTTCGTTCAATTTTACAATTCCGGTAGCAAAGTGTCCACTCATCGAATCTTGGGACTTCCTTTTTCTCTTTGCTTCATTTTGCTTATCTCTTCCCGAGGGCCTTGTAAAAGAAGGAGATGGGGTCATTTCATCGACACCTTCATCTCCGGCATTTGTCTGTGCGGCTTCACGTTGAAATAATATTCCCCATTGTTGGTCCGCATCGGTTCCCCACCTCGGACAATCCTTGAGGACGTCCCAAGCATGTTGCAACTTAAAAACTTGATTTTTTGGTGTTACTCTTGTCTTGTAAATTTCCATTGCTTTGTCACCCTATGCAAAAAATACATAAAAATAATTAGTTGCAAAATAATATTATGTACATGACAAATAAAATATCAAGAACAAAACTCACAATTTCTGTGGCGCTCCTGAAGGAAATTTTGTGAAAAACATGTTCATTTGAGCAACATCAATAGCATGCAATTAACAAATTAAAGGCGGAATCATGCTTGCATGCACTCAAAAACAAAAACATCAACCATGAAATTCAAAGCCTAGTAGATTGGTGAACCTTGACTCAACTTAAATCAACATTTGTTAGTTGATAAATATTTACCTTTGTAGATTCCTCTTTGCATATGCAAAGGATAATCACCCAAGAGATAGGGCCTTCATTCCTTGCTTCTTAGCTTCATGGATTTGGTTGAAAGAATTGGATTCTCCAAGTTCCCAAAATAGAGAACCTCTAAAGATTCTACACCAAGGTTAGATTGAAGAAGAAATGAGTGACCTAGAGGAAGTAAAATTGCTAGATAATTTCCTCTAGGGTGGCTGAATTTTTGAGAGCAAAGAGAGCTTTTGTTCTCATCTTTTCTCCACAAAAACCCTAAGGATGAAATGGCTATAAAGTTGCCTTTATACCACCTCACAATGGAGTGGCAAACTTGCAATTAAGCCAAGTTCACTACCCTCCTTAATTATGGGCTAATTGGGCTAATTGGGCCTTTGTGAATCATTATTCATTAAGTTGTCATACAACTTAAGTCAATGGGCTTTGACGTTCGAAGCCCATTGGGCCTTAAGGTCCAAAACTATCCCGAGGTCTTTAACGAACTTATTCGTTTGATTAATTAACATATTAATTAATCATTGCCATAAATAATTAAACCATTTAATTATTCTTACTCATCTCCTTTGTTTCTTCAATCTCCACCTTACACGGTGTACGATACATTAGGTTCCTTTTAGCGAGGCAGTGGGCGATAAAAACCATTTTACATCGATTGTGAATTGAAACTTACTTTCAATTCTCCCTTTAGTGATTACACACGTTTAGGGCTTCCACAAACCATGAGTGACACCTAGCAGCATATCATGGCTACCCAAGCTAATCAGAAGAGGTAGAGAACCTATTCAGTTTAGGATTACAAATGCAATACGGTCTTTCTCTAATCTAATACTCTTGACCACATTGTTTGGTTTGATAGTTTATTTATTAATGTCTACTATCCAATGTGATTCGTTTGCTTATATGATTACCTTGAATGTGATTTGGAACGCATTCCCAAATCTCATTCATACTCTGGCCAGAGATTTTAATCATATCATAGAGTATTCTCCCTCAAACCATTTGAAGGTTAGAGATCCCTTGTTGCACATTCACTTGTCTCCATAACTAAGTGGCTTAACCCCAATGATGTCGTGGACACCCCGATGGGGTGACTTTGACATAATCAAAGATCAAGGACTTAACCACAAGACAACTGTGATGCCTCAGGTCAAAGGACTAATTTGCATTATCTCAACCATGAGTTCTCATGTGACATGAGTATGAGAACTCATCGTTGATCGTGTTCAGTGGACTCATTCTCTATTGAGCACTTACGTACTTGTCTTGATGTCACACACACCAATGACTCGAGACTAGTCACTCTCCCTGAGAGAAGACATAGCACGTACTGATCTTAACGGACTGTCAATGCCCAATTGGCAATCCTATGATCAGGAACGTTTAGGATGTGTCTACGAAAGAATGGTCTCATTAATCTAACTTCATTAGATTGCATTCTCCCAATCACATATTCCTTGGACTTTATCGTTTAAGCATATAACATTTATATGAGACGGCTCAAACAATAATGTTTGCCCTTTTATATGTAAACTAGATTAGTTTAACATGTGAAATGTCCGTAAAGTATCATCATATGATTGGCTTTAGGGCACATTTCCAACAGCTCATTCCACTAGCCATGCCAACCACGGCTCTCTCCAAGCTTCCCTTCCATAAAGTGCATGCTTTGTTGATAATCTTCCACCGATCATAAACACCACCACCGTCCCACCTACCGCCATTTCAGTTTTCTTGAAACTTTGCAATGATTTTATCCCACAAAACCTTCTTATTTTGATTTATGCCAACTGCACCATCTTCGCTAACAGAAACTCATGCCAAGCATAAAGCAACATCTTCCTCGTAGGTCCAATTACGACCTCTAATATGCTCTCTTGCCATGTTGAACAATTTGGAAATGGAAAGAAATGGTAGAAAGATAAATTGGAAGAATTGTAGGAGAAATTTGAGTTTTGTATGGATGTTTGAACAAATACATAGGTAAATATAGAGTTTTTGGGTGAATTTTGAGTTAAATAATTTTTTTTAATTATTTTAGTCGTTGGATTTAAATTTGGGCCGTTAGATCTTTTTTTTACCGTTAGATTTTATTATATTCGATCTCAGCCGTTGGATTCAATGTATTTTAAAATAACATATTCTAAAAAAAATGAAATTTGAATATGGACCGTTGGATAACCCAGCCCTTGGATGTGAATTATAGTCGTTGGGATTAATTGGGTGGCCGACACACGGCCTGACAGCGAGGCCCACCCTGTCGGGAAATCCTTGCAAGCCCACCGCGTGGGGCGCGTTGGCGTGTGGGTGGGCCGAGACTGGCCCAAGTGCCAGCGAGTCCACTCGCATGGGGGGAATTTTTTTTTGGGGGGGGGTGGTATTTGTCCCAACTTTAAAATTTGGCTTTTAGCCCAATGTTTTAGCTTGGGTTGGGTGGTGTTAGGGGGGGAATAAATGGGGAAATTTGGCTTTTAGCCCATTGTTGGAGATGGTCTAACAAGCAAGAAATTACTAATTTTTAAGCTTAAATTATTTGTTTTTAGATTGTAAATTGAATGTTGTTAGACTAGAAATGAAGACTCGCAAAGGTATTTTAGCTTCCCTGATCATCATCATGTGATTTTTCAGCACCAAGAATGGTTTGACTTTGATATAATGCTGAATCTCAACAGAGCTACTTATTATGCTCAATAATTGTGTGTCGTTGAGATCAATCTTACGATGATTTTCAAAACGAGCTCGTATGTAGAAATGGTACAATATTATATAAGATTAGTTTATTTTAGAAAATCTTATAAGATTCGGAAAAAATTAAAAGAAACATTGAAAAGCTCAACAAAAATCGCCACGGGCTCCTCGTGTCAGGGAGAATATCAATTAGAAAAACCTTTTGTAGCACCCCTTGGTCTCCATTGTGGTAGAACTCATTTATCCCTATTTTTATAATTCTTATAATTTTGTGGAGAGATGTAGTTTAAATAAATCATTAAATCCCAAGTTAACTTCAAAATTGCAATTTTCCTTTATACCTTTTTTTTTTGGAACATACGATATTATTAGAATAAGAGAGAGAGATGGTGGACTTAGCCTCACAATGAGCTAGCAATAATGTGGTTCAAATTCGCCTTTAACGAGAATAAATGTAAGACCTTTCACTTACAAATAAATAGGAATAAACGTAAGTCCTTCACGTGATGTTCACCTCCCGCACCGCACGCTCACCTTGGATCCAAGGTAGGTGCACAGTCCTGTCGTACAAACCACTATAGGTGGTTCCGACTAATAGGTGACCCGCGATTATTCGCACAGTCTTCACGTGATCGTAGCACTTGAGCGTATTTATTTACACTCAGTCATGTCGTACAGACCACTCTAGGTGTTTCTGACTCGTGTGCAAGCGTATTTGATGAGCTATAGGTTCAGTCGTACAGTCCACAATAGGTGGATCCGGCTGACATAAACTCTAAATGTTAGGGAATCTATCGTTTTGATGGGATACCCATTCTACGAAACTAATTTCAACGATCCAACCGTCAAACTTGTTTGTATATGCTTCGAGATCGCATACACCAAAAATAAAAAAAAAACAAACATTCAGAGATTAAGTACGGGACAAACCTTTTTGACGACTATAAACGAAAAATCACTATTTAACGGTTATTTTAACTCCGATTTTGATGATTTTTTACAGCTACACTCCTTAAACCTATATGAATACAATGAACTAATTTGATCGTCAATTTAAAACATTTACACAAGTGGATACCACAAAATCTTATGTTATACTTGATGAAAGTATTAATAAACTCAAGTGTTAGGGAGTCTATCGTTTTGATGGGATAGGCATTGTATGAAACTAATTTCAACGATCCAACCACCAAACTTGTTTGTATATACTTCGAGATCACATACGCCAAAAATCGCAAAAAAAAAAAACATTCAGATATCAAGTAACGGGACAAACCTTTTCGACGGCTAGAAACGAAAAATCATGATTTAACGGTTGTTTTAACTCTGATTTTGATGGTTTTTTACAGCTACCCTCTTTAAACCTATATGAATACAATGAACTAATTCGATCATCGATAAACATTTACACAAGTGGATACCACAAAAGAAAAAGGCAATACAAGAACACTAAAAGAAAAGCAGAAGGACAAAAAAAAAGGACTTTGCGCGACGTAGGTACAATTGCGTCGCTCAAAGCTGTTTTGCGCGACATAGTTGTACCTACGTCGCGCAAAGTCTTTTTTTTTTTTTTTTTTTTTTGCCTTTTGCTTATGGGTACAAAATAAATAAATTAAAATCTACTTAATAAATACATATACCATTGAATTTGATGGGATAAACTCTAAATGTTAGGGAATCTATCGTTTTGATGGGATACCCATTCTACGAAACTAATTTTAACGATCGAACCGTCAAACTTGTTTGTATATACTTCGAGATCGAATATGCCAAAAATCACAAAAAAAAAACATTCAGATATCAAGTAACGGGACAAACCTTTTCGACGGTTATAAACGAAACATCACAATTTAACGGTTATTTTAACTCCGATTTTGATGATTTTTTTACAGCTACCCTCCTTGACCCTATATGAATACAATGAACTAATTCGATCGTCAATTTAAAATATTTACACAAGTGGATACCACAAAATTTTATGTTATACTTGATGAAAGTATTAATAAACTCAAGTGTTAGAGAATCTTTCGTTTTGATGGGATACGCATTGTAAAAAACTAATTTCAACGATCCAACCGTCAATCTTGTTTGTATATACTTCGAGATCTCATACGCCAAAAATCGAAAAAAAATAAAATTCAGATATCAAGTAATGGGACAAACCTTTTTGACGGCTACAAACGAAAAATCACGATTTAACGGTTGTTTTAACTCTGAGTTTGATGATTTTTTACAGCTACACTCTTTAAACCTATATGAATACAATGAACTAATTCGATCATCAATAAACATTTACACAAGTGGATACCACAAAAGAAAAAGGCAATACAAGAACACTAAAAGAAAAGCAAAAGGACAAAAAAAAAAGGACTTTGCGCGACATAGGTACAATTGCGTCGCGCAAAGTCCTTTTTTTTTTTTTTTTTTTTTTTTTGCCTTTTGCTTATGGGTACAAAATAAATAAATTAAAATCTACTTAGTAAATACATATACCATTGAATTTGATAGGAAACGCGTTGTATGCAATTAGTTTCAACGATCGAACCATCAAACTTGTTTGTATATACTTCGAGATCTCATATGCCAAAAATCGCAAAAAACAAACATTTAGAGATCAAATAATGGGTGAAAACTTTTCGATGGTTATAAACGAAAAATCACAATTTAACGGTTATATTAACTCCGATTTTGATGATTTTTTACAACTACACTCCTTGACCCTATATGAATACAATGAACTGATTCGATCATCAATTTAAAATATTTACACAAGTAGATACTACAAAATCTTATGTTATACTTAATGAAAGTATAAATAAACCCCAAGTGTTAGTGAATCTAATGTTTTGATGGGATACGCAATGTACGAAACTAGGTTCAACGATCCAACCATTAAACTTGTTTGTATATACTTCAAGATCCCATACACCAAAAATCGCAAAAAACAAACATGCAGAGATCAAGTAACGGGACAAACCTTTTCGATGGCTATAAACGAAAAATCACGATTTAACGGTTACTTTAACTCCAATTTTGATGATTTTTTACAGCTACACTCTTTAACCCTATATGAATACAATGGACTAATTCGATCGTCAATTTAAAACATTTACACAAGTGGATACCATAAAAGAAAAAGGCAATGCAAGAACCCCAAAAGAAAAGCAAAAGGAAAAAAAAAAGGGCTTTGCGATTTTTGATGGTTGGATCGTTGAAACTAATTTCGTACAATGTGTTTCCCATCAAATTCAATGGTATATATATTTACTAAGTAGATTTTAATTTATTTATTTTGTACCCATAAGCAAAAGGGCAAAAAAAAAAAAAAAAGGAACTTTGCGCGACGTAGGTACACCTGCGTCGCGCAAAACAGCTTTGCGCGACGCAAGTGCACATGCGTCGCGCAAAGTTGGTAAAAACAGCGGTAAAGTATTCTTTGTTTGGCGTTAAGATCTTGCGCGACGCACAAAACGTCGCTCAAAGGGACTTTGTGCGACGAAAGTTTGTGCGACGTAGGATGGCGCAAACTTCAGCGTCGTGCAAAGGCCCTTTGCGCGACGTTTTGTGTTTTTGGTCGCGCAAACATACTTTGTGCGACGAAATTTGCTCCGTCGCGCAAGATTCCATCGCACAAATATGTTTTTCTACTAGTGTTATTTCGTTATATTGAAATATTTGGCATGGCATACATGTGGATTTGGCTATTCCAAGTATGGTTTCAATATAGATATGTATTCTATTTTCTGGGAAATTATACGGGTTTTACGGCGAGGGGTTATTACTTTTGATAAGTGAAATGGTTTTGAAAAGCTTCGTTTTTGCCCACTCACACTTTCTGTTTTGCGCCCCTCCAGGTTCTAGGTATGAGCGCTTGTTCGTGGCTTACGAGGAGTTGACGGCGGTTCTGACAAACTGTAATTAATGTAATACCATCCATCTGGCATTGTATAATTAGTATTGGTCCTGCTGGACTGCACTTAGGTTACCTATGCTCTGGTTATGTGTAATTACACTTAAATCTCGTCACTCGCACCTATATATTTGTCTAGTGTAAATTAGTTAGCTTGGTTTTTATTTACTCACATTTATATATCCTTATCACTTCCGCACCGCACACATGGTTACGTCACCCTCACATGACGGCTAGCACGCCTCGATTTAGGTAGGGGTGTGTCATTTACATTATGACAAATTTAGAGATCAATATTCACAAATTTCTAGTCAGAGACCAAATCTTAAGTCATCCAGAGTACATTAAAATGAAGGTTTTTTAGCCAAAATGGTCACTGAGATTTGCATAACTCCTCACTTTGAACCCTGAGATTTGAAATCAATAGAAGTAGTCCATGTCCACCATCAATCATTTGGGTCATTCCATGAAAAATCTCCATTAAATACGGCTCAAATGACAAAAATACCCTCAATTTTTGTCAAATCATTTGGCCCATTGTTTATTAAATTGAGGATATTTTTGTCATTTTGGTCCTTATTTAATATAATTTTACATGGAAGGACCAAAATAATTGATGGTGGACAAACTCAGGGACCACTTCTATTGATTTCAAATCTCAGGGACCAAAGTGATGAGTTATGCAAATCTCAAGGATCATTTTAGCTAAAAAGCCTAACATGAATAACGATGAGGAGACCATCTCGTTTAGACCCAATTATAAACTACTTTATATGGGTAGATGACGTGGCATGCCAATTCATTAAAGAATAAACAAGGTATATTTTAATTTTAAATTTCCTACCTAAACAAAAATCCTAAGCAACCAAAGCTCCCCTACACGCCCCAATGTTAGAGAGGATAATTCAGGTCCTACAACTCTCTAACAAGTAATTTTGATGCCAAGAAGATATAGATCATCTTCGCTTCCCATGGGGGTTGTCTACAAAACACACTTTTATCTTCAAGTTAGTAAGTGTTTGAGATGATTGCAGTAGAATTTATAGAGTAATTGTGTCATTTGAAATCTGGGGCTCCAAGTCCCACACCACCCTTGATTTTCTTCATGATGCATAAGTCACTCCATCATAGGCATGGCGTGATCAAGTAACAAGTTGATTGCTTAATTGTAGTTCCACTTCCCCATATATAGAGTGCTAGTCGTTTGTTTAGTTGAGGAGTAAATTCCCCCTCCCCAAAAAAAATATTTATTTTGGTTAGAATCATCAGAGGAAATAATCAAATAATTTTTTTTTTATAATGAACAAAAATAAAAATTCATAAACGTAGAGAAACAGAGGGAACGAAAAATATGTAAAATATGTTTTGTATTAATTAATTCTTATACCGTTTAATGTAAATATAAAGTTATATTTAAAAAAGATGACATGACATAACATATAAATATGATATTTTACACTAGTTGCCAAAAAGAACAACAAAAAAAAGACATATACAACCAACATGCCTTTGTTTGCCTAAAACCAAAAACTTCATCTGGTATATACAACAGACTAAAACAAAAAAGTTATTTTTTCTCTCAAAAAGTTGCTCTTTGTGCTGGACAAAAATCTTGAGTGCAGCCACTTTATCTTGTCTATGGCCGTTCTCGGTTGTTTTGTTAGGGTTGGTTGCTAGAACCCTTCGAGTCTTGTGACTAGTTCTGTCCGTGGCTTAGATCGCCTCGCTTTAACATCTTTTCCATTAACAGAGAATTTTACTTTGCCCTCGTGGTCCGGTTTATCAAGAATTCTGGTAGCATCTGACGCAGACTTAGCAACAACTTGAGCAAAGAGTGATTGTTCACTTGGATGAACAGGCTTCTTCATAAAGATTGACTCTACACAATCTCCAAATTTCCTGCATATACATGATGAGTTAAAAAAAGTTAATCCATATATTGTTGAAGCTTATAATAATAAACCAATATTAAATTTTTATACCTAGTCATATAAAATTGATCATATGTTGCCATCTTTAAATTAGATACTCGACAAGATAAGGTCGGTTAAGATGATGCAAATTGTTTAGTTTGCCAAATTAGATCAACAATCCGCTAGTAATCACACTAATATTGTCCCAATTAACTACCTGCACAACCTGACAAGTATTGGGTTTTATCACAAAGCACCTCGGTGCAATAAGATGTGTAACCATTCAATATAAGTTGCAATAATTAAAAAGAGAGAGAGAGAGAGAGAGAGAGATAGAGAGAGAGAGAGAGAGAGAGAGGGAGCCTAGAGAGAACTACCAGTTTAAATAGCTTTTGAGTTCTTCCTTTGAAACAGGATGGCCCTTTGAGAATGTCAAGAATAAAGTTCTATCATTGTTGTCAACACTAGGTTGATACTGATCTGGCACATCATCGTTTGCTTCTTGGGGTGGCAATAAAGGTTGAGCCTCAACAATATTATGACCCTGCTGATTAAGTGAATAATTATGCTGAAACCATTGTTGTATTATTGGACCATTCAACATATTGGTTTGCAGGAAACCACTGGGTATATGACCCAAATATGGATATGGTGGTACTATAATTATATCCCATAAAGCTCTATCGAAGACATTGTCCATAACTTTCTTCATCTCTTCCCGGGCCTTTTCCTTGTTCTCAAACACAAACTCGAGTGGAATATTTGTTGTAAGAAGAAGAAGACACAGTGTTCGGAACTTGCTATCAATTTCCTTCGACCCCGGAGGAGCGTAATTTGAATACAGATACTGTAAGCACATAATCGACTCACACGCTAAAACATACAAGTCCAAGTCATGTAAATCTAACGTGCCCGCCATAAACTTGTAGTGAGTTTCTGTGTCCAGAAAATACCAAAATGCTAGGACAAGCTTAGATTGGTTAGGATCAAAACGTAAACCCAGCAGTCGAACGTAGATTGTGCGATCGATTGAATGGAATAGCTTTAGCTCTTCAAAGGCTCTGTAAGATGATATGTCCATGATGATGCAAGTGCCAGTGCTCTTGGAGCGTTTGCTTTTGAAAGGGCTGCAGGTTAGGGTTTCAGTGATAAGCAAGGTTTTCCCTCTCCACACACCTTGTTATATAACAATTCTAATTAGTTGCCGAAAAGGGAAACTCTAATCTGTTACCCAATAAAAATCTCCACACGTAAAAGGATTTATACTTTTACTATTGTATTAGGATTTTAATACCCTTATTATCCAAATATCGACAGGTAATTCACATTCCTTTTGTATTCCTCAGTCTTTTGGATACTGTTACAATCCCCAAATTGTTAACCCAATTTTGGTCCCCAAACAATATCAAGATTTTAATCATAATCCTTCTGTGCCTGCCTTCCCTTTCTCCCTTTCATCTTATTTTATTTTTGTTGTAGTTTTTTCATGAAACACTCTACGTAATCGACAGAATAGTCGTTAATTGTGTCAGATTTGGGTTTAGCTGGTACGTGGCTGGATGTTGGAAAATTTAAAAGGAAAAAGTTTAATTTACTTAACTATTTTGTTTTATGTTATTTTATTAAGATTTATTTTCCTTGTTCTTAAGGAATTTGGTTGACTAATTCAATTAGCTTGTGTCTTCTTTTTATTTAGGTTCCATTGTCCTTTCGGAATTTGGTTTAGTTATTTGATAGGTTTACTTATTCAATTAAGTTTGTATTTTCGCATGTGGTCTAATATCTTAGTGGATATGATGTTGGTTTTCACCCATATATCCTGAGTTCAAAACTCTCTCATCCGCTAAATTATTGTAATAGTTTTGAACTCTCTCAATCTCTTGACCAAAAAATTAAGTTTGTATTTTGTTCTTTACAAATACCTTGTTATAAAGAAGAATGAAGATGTATTCGAGTTGTGTGGAATTAACGACAATGGGAGTCCTGGTGTCCTGGTGCTGATTAGGTTATGCAGTTACGATCGTACTCCTTGTCCCGATATGATTTAAAAGTTTCTTCATACATGAAAACAAGATGTACATGCGAGTAAAATGATTGTGTTCAGCTAACATTATATCAATAAAATGCAGGCAAACCATAGTCGTATAATGTAAGAAATGAAAAAATTTCCAGATTTTGAATGTTTTCGGAACAAGATAATGTGGAAAATGTCTGTACAGATAGTTAGCTAGTGACTACAACAAAAGGAGAGGATCGAAGAAAAAGAATGGTGTGTTTAGTTAGTGCGACATGGAATGATTAGGTGGATGGACTCCTCTTACTCTCCAAGGTTATTGAGAAGTAGGGAGGCCATTGTTGGTATGTTTTGTACAATCGAACGGTCCAATTACTTGATTAGCCTTTCGCTTCACCTGAAATTCATACAGTGTAAGCACGTCAGTTCATTGGAACATTTGTAGTTCTACAAATAAAATTCAATCAAGAAAAAGGTGCAAAGAGTACGATGGTGTTTCTCTCTATCTGTAAACAATGAATAGAGGATCGTCTAGGAAGCAAAATCAAGATTCTATCTTCAACTAGCAGATTCAAGTTTAGCTGGGACGTGAAATCTCCAGTTTCCAAGAAACTGGCATCCATATTGTGAGCCGTCACTGCACCACCTATGGTTTGAACTTCATCCACACTGTCCAACTCCAAACAACAATCTTGGCAATTAAACTGAGAGGCATTCCTTGAGTCAAGGTTGTAACTCTCAACCATTGCTTTGTCTTCCAACACTGAAGCAAAATTGTCCTGGGACTGCACTATTTCTGCCTCATTGGACCTGTAATCTGACATAGCAGGTGGCATTAGAGAAGGGGTTTTAGAAACTTCTGATTCACTTCTGCTGACACCAGTTCCCTCTGCTTCTTTTAATTCAACACACAGAAGAGTAATTTTCTGCTGGTATTCTTCAGGTATAGTACTGAATCCATCCAATACACAATCTACATTCCTCGAAAACCTGTTCTCCGGTATAGCAGGTATTTGGAAGGTCTAGCGGTCCAGGCTTTTCTTTTCCACAATGAATTACAACTGTAGCTCTGGATCTCTTCAGAAGTTTGACATTCCTTGGTGAAACGACCACTGTTTTCCCATACCATTTGATCTCCTTCACAGGTCAAAGATTTAGGCAGATCAACGTGTTCCCCATGCAGTTTATTGACACGATTACCGCTACACTGATCAACACATGATAGTTCTTCTTGTCCCATAGATATTTGGTCTTCATGAAGAGGAATTCTATCGAATTTCCGCTGACTGTCTGTCATATCACAAGTTCACAACTATTTGAGCTAGACTTAACCTTCAGACCTGCCTTGTGCATATCTGTTACTATCGATCAATAAGCAGACGAATTTCGCATTACCGAGCAAATCAGAGGTCAAATTGAATCCACATTATTTATTTTGAAAGGGGAAAAAAACCGTAGACGGCCAAAACAAAGTACAAGAGACGAAGCATAGATTCAACGAAAGTATAAGAGAAAACCCGAACCGAGTGGCTTGGATCTAAGGGGTTGGAGAGGCGAGCAGAAGAAAAAGGCATCATCTTTGGAGATTTGGTTGGTGCTGCTGCTTGAAACGGCGTCGTCGGGAGGCAATTGAAGCAGCGAGTCGTCTTCCCCTACGATTTCGATGAGGAGTACGTCAGACTCCATCCCTCTCTCTCTCTCTCTCTCTCTGTGTTTCTAGAAAGATCGAATGATCGGAGGCAGTTGCTACGGTTGGGTGAAGTGATCGAATCGAATGGGTGTGCAGAGTAGAGTAATGGAGTCTGCAAAATGTTTGTTCGTTTGTGGATCTTCAATTTTTCAAAGGATCGACGAGCGGCAAAAAGGATGGACGGGGAGGACGGGGACAAATAGACCGTGCGAGCACGTGACTACTGAGAGGAAGTGACGAAAGAGTCCTCGAGGTCAACTTCGAGTCTACGACAATTAACGTAGGCATAAGTGTGATGGAAGTGTGGATCATTCGTAGTGCTACATATCTCATCTATTCTATTTATACGAACTCATCTCTATTAGAGCGAAAGTACAAATGTTGGTATTGAAAGATAGTAGAGTAGCATTTTTTGTTAGATCAATAATTTAAATTCACATCGTGTTGACAATGACATGATCCATTCTCTCAACGGATTTACAGAAGCATGGCCCATTAACGAACACGACATACAAGTTAAATAAACTAAAGTCCTGTTACAAAACCAATTCCTTTGAATCTCTGATTTTCATAAACTCATAAATGTCACAACTGTAGAAAATCCAGGACCAATTCCCAGCAAAATCCGCACTTACCGTGCATGTGTGTGTAAGCTAAATAAACTAAAGTCCCGGAAAAGATACACGGTATGACGATTCCCCAGCTCCTCTTTACAAACTGTGAACCTAATTTCCCTCCTCGTAATAAACGGAATACAAATCAAACTACACACAACTATGAAGGGAACTAACCATGACTCGTATCTGGAACCCTTTTATACCAATATTACACCAAAGAATATGAGCCACGACTTTACAGGTCTAGGTCAAAATCGAGCACCTTACCCCTCCATGCCGCCTGAAATATGGCTCGCTCTCTCAAATTCCATTTCAGGCTGGAGATACAACTCTGCATTTCTTTGCGCTAAATACCACTCCTTCCAAAGAACTGGTATACAAGTGGACTAATCCTCATCCTCGGTTATGGAGGCGAAGGAAAAAGGTTTGAACTTGTAGCCATCTCCGTGGTAGAATTTATTTTGATACTCCACCCAATGAAGACGCAGCGCATGCAGAAAAGCACTTAGCGTCTCCATCATGAGTAGTATGAACGCAGTTGCAAAGGCGAAAACTGATAACCCAATTAACCGGATAATGAAGCTGTCATACCTGTTATAAGTTTTCAGAAGCATGTTAACAATTGACCAATATGTGCAGCGTCAAATGCAACATAGTCTCTGTCCCATTGGGGAATGGCAAGCCAATTTAGAATTAAAGAAAATCACTATGCCAGATGAAAAGAATGATCTTTAGTAAGCCTCTAAGATGGTGAGACAAATTACAAGCTTGCTAAGAAACTGAGGAAAATACAATAGTAAGATTAGGGCAAGTATGTAGTTAAGGTCCGGGGAGAGGATTTTGGGGTGGGGGAGCTCCATACTGTGTGACCCTTGAAAATATCGTAAGTAGATCTAGACTACAATCCGGGTTAGGTTTCGTGTGTCCAAGAGCAGGAAAAAGTTTGAGGAGAAGAACTAGCATTCATACGCACATGCATGCAATGATAAGAATGAAAGCGTTGGAACTCACCCCCAGGCAAGGAGGAGAACTTTCTCGTAGAAAACGGTCGACAATTCTGAGTGCGCCAAGCTGTAATAGGAGCAACAGATATCAAATGAAAGCTACCCCATAGATGAAAGAAACCACGGAAAAAGAAGAAAAATAAATATAGGTATACCTCAAAGCCCATAGTCGTAGATATGATGCTGTATTTGAAACGGCACCAAGAACAAACTCTATGGAGTGTATCATCTGGTGTACAAATACCTCACTGAAATTAAACTCTTCATAATGTTGCCTCGCAGAATCAGGTTCCACTTCAAGATCCATCTCTGAGGTGCCAAGCATCCCGTACGCACGACCTTGAAACCTCTGAAAACGAACATAAGAAAAACATAAGTATCACATCTTCTCAAGCTCCTTAAGTCTCGCCTCAAATACTTTTGTGAGTCAAAGACAAGTATACCTCTCATAAGTAAACTGGGTCCCCAAAAACAGTTGAGAATACTAATCACTACGTAATCAAATTTTAAAAATATTTACAAACGCACAAACGTCAAAGAGAATTACTAGTAAATTTTATTCCATTCCACTGCCATCTTAGAACTCAAGGACAGATGCCTAAGCAAGTTACTCCACAGTACCTCTGTATGAAGCTTCCTCAATATGAAAGGTTTTGGAAAGAGCATCCATGGAACTGCAATTAAAGCCAAAAGCAACAAAATGATCTGCAAAACCAGAGATTTGTTAACCATAACATAAAATACCACATAAGAAGTAGCATATACGAAGTAAAGGAAAAGAGGAGCAGAATGCATGCCTGAAGTGGTCTTTGGCCCCAGAATAATTTATTTTCACCAAGATCATCAGTCGGACTTAAAAACATGTAAATCATTACATGATAGAGGTCTGCCTGAGATCCTGTGCACCACTTGATGACAACAAGAAGTGAAAGATATCCAAAAAGACTGTTAAGAAAGATCATCTGTGGCACAAACTGGTACCTAACAACAAGATGCAGAATAGGTCAAACTTCTGTGCACTTCATTTCAAAGTAACACAAACGGCAAACTGACAAAAAAAAAACACATTTGAAGAGCAGAGACACCTTATATCAAGCGAGCTGCTGAAAAACCTTGCATTGAAGTAACTTAGTAGAATTCCTAAGTTCATTTGCACAACACCCAACAAAATTGACATTTTCATTTTGAGAGAATTCAGAAAAGGGAGTTCAGAACGACTTCCACGCCAACTGGGATCCACACCAAATGGGTATGGATCTCTGTACTTGATTAAGCCAATAGTGTGCGCCTCACTGCTCAAAAGATGACAAATTTATGATAAGTAGTCAGTTTTCTTCAGAGGAAAGTCTTTATATTAATTAATCATAAAATAGGGGATAGTTTTCAAGTCAAATAAAAGTGATAGAGAATATGTCAAACAAATAGAGCGCCAGAAATGCCTAACAAAGAACAGTTAATAATTAAGTAGATCTAAAGTCAGTAATATATTTTAACAGAAATGCAGGGTTGTAGAAGGGGAGAAAGGAGGTGCCACAGTGACGCACTTTGACGAGTTGGACATTCTGTAGAACACAACAACAATAGTGCACTATGGACCAGACAAATACTCCAAAAGAACACACCACCAAACTCCATCAATCAAGATGGAGAAAACCCCCATAAATCAAACAAGGGATGACCCTTTTCACCCTAGAAATGACCCCTAGAGGAAGAGGCAATGAAACCCCCAATCCATCCAAAACCATGGTGAAACATAACTTAAATTAACAAATTTTGTTAATATCTTTATATTTTTAGATTATTTGGAAAATATTGAAAATTCTATAAGCATTGATCTGTAATTAAGCCAAAACAAGCAGTGGGGATTTAAGCACATGGATTCTAGAAACCTCAATTCTTTAAAACAATATATTTGTGGTACACTGTGACACATAAACTCGTTCTAAACAACCCAGCTGAAGGTGACTTTAATACAAGATACAACACATAAAGGCAATTGTAGAGTAGAAGACTTAATATAGAAAGACTACCTGCAAGCAGCATCTCTACATTTGTAAGCAGACCCACCAAATATGTGAAAAGGAACAGAAAAGAACTCATTGTAAATCAACCCACAGTAGATTGAAAATAGGGACATCAAGAGTAGTACATATCGCCCACCAAATAGCATCTCCATAAAGCTCCCAAGTTTCTGGTAGGAAGTAATACGAAATTTATTGTTAATAAACTTAGGAAATACATACAATCTCCTATTTTACATGTTAAATGCATGTTTTGCGCTTGCATTTGAGACACCAGAATATTTTCGTTCAGACGAAATTGAACCATCAGATCATGTGTTCAAAGATCACTGCATTATCATCAAGTCCTTGTCCTTTTAGGGTCATTCCTCTCAAACAATAGCTATTAGGACTAGGAATTGTTTCAGCAATTCACCTGATAAGAAATGAAAGTTTATCCTACTTGCTCCCATATGAAAAAAATTATTACTTCTGCTGCTGTTACTGCTTTTATTAATTAATACTATCATCGGTACCACTATAAGAATGGCCCAAGACATGGGATATGTAAATCTAGGTAAAGATATCATATTGGTGCTAAGTCGCTAACTAAACCATGGCTGCAGTGTTGTCTTTGGACCCCAATAAAGGCAGGCTCTGTTATATGATATGTTGCTGAATAGTGTTGACACAGAAACAGTGGCAGCCATGAAAAAGCTCAGGGTAAAAGTAAGAGTGGCTAGGATTACAACACATCTTTCAACAGGTTCTGGAGAGTGCAAAAGATGTACTTTTAGTAACAGCTGCTAGTCATGAACTGGAAAATGGTACATGATTGGAAGCATCTAGAAGAACATTTATTTATAACCATATCAATATGATTCATTACAATCTTCTGGTAGTAAGGACGCACCTGAGCACTGAGTTTACTTTCACGAGCTATAAGAACTAATGCTCCGAGCAATAAGCATATTCCATGACCCCAGTCCCCAAACATCACCGCAAAAAGAAATGGAAATGTAATACAAGTGTAAACTGCAGGATTGGCTTCTTGATATCTTGCAACACTGCCAAATTCATTAGACACAGATCAGTTCTATTGCTAGACCATAATTCCAGTATTGCTCATCATCTAAACAACTATTGGGTTTTTTTTACAAGAAGTGATAGCGGAAAACAACAATTGGGCTGATTTTTTAAAATTGATTCACTTACAATTTTCACAAGGTTATGAAAAATGCTAACATAACTGCTACTAAACAGGGGAAATGTTGCCTGATCATATTTACAAATGGATCCCCTCACTTATATCTATGTTCTTTAACCACAACTGATAGATAACTTGGACAACTCACAACTTTTTAGGATCTCTATCAATTATAAAGATTTAATATGAGTTCTAAAAGCGCCACTTTCTAGAATTTAGCTATTTTTCAAACCAAGTTAATAAATTCAGTTCTCACATCATACATGAGAGCAAAGAACAACTTGATTGTTTAGATGTAAAATAAAAGTTCAGTAATAACTTGCAGCAAATCACCACCTTCCCGTCCCTCCCATTCCATACCTAAACAAAACCCTAACTATCTAAGCTCCACCCTTTAATAGGTTGGACAGCAGGTAATTTCTACTCTTAGTTTAACTGTCAACTGAAAATAGCCATGCTGTGTACTAAATCACTTGTACCAGCACATTGGCTTCCTTCCAAATGTGTCAACCATAAACACCTACCAGTTGTGAACCGTGTACAAACAGAATGTAATTCTTAATCCTGAATACCCATCATTTACAAAGAAAATGAAGCATCAATTTAAAGACAATGTTCTTTCAAAAAACAGAAGAAAGTGTCAGAGCAGCATATTTTAACTAACCCGTATGCATCAACAATTTCCTGAAATGCACTTGTAAAGCGGTTGGTTCTGAAATATGTAGGAGGTGAATCTACTGTATCCATCACATGAAATATTACTCCCACTTGCGAACTGCTATCAAATGTAGCACGTTGCAGTGCCTCCTGAATCTGTTGAACCATAAAACATACAGGTTACCTCAGTTTTTGCAAATATAGGACTTGATATATTATACCCACTTCATAACAAAGAAATTGATGTAAAAAGCAACACAAGTTACCTTAGGTTTTGCAAATATAGGACACCAGCCCTCTCCAACGAGACATTTTTTTGTAACATCAAAGTTTAGCATGTTCAAGGTATCATATACAGCTTTCTCCCTTCTTACCTGGGAGAGAGGGTAGAAAACATGACAAAGTTGTCAGGATAAAACTAAATCACTAGTGCAGTCGTTAGTTATACATTAGCACAATATTTTTTGTCAGAAATAACAGTTAACCAGAGACAAGCTTCAGAAATTTCTTACCATGTTGATCCATTTTGCTAGGTGAAACCCTACAGATGTAAGGGCCTTATTTCTGTGACGAATCCCTGCATCCAAGGTTGTATCCAATTCAGCAAGACGTGATGAAACCTGCAACCCAAAACCTGAACTTTCAGCAAAACAGAATAGAGCTTTTGTTACAATTAGCACGGCCTGCAATTATAGGCTATAACACCCCAAAAAATAATAAAGGGAGTAGTTGCTAAAGATGCATCAAGCACACATCAGATACAAAAGAACAGTGAAACATATTAAAGTTTTGTAAACATGTTCGAAAGAAATAGATTCCCTCTTACAGCTTGAAACTTGTCTCCAAATTAAGAATAAATGAATTTCCAACATTCTTAACAAAATACATACTTCTCTAGTTATTTGCCTCTGCTTAGTTATATCTTCAGGAACAGGATAGCAATTCGCACCAAAGGCCTCACAAATTTTCAAAATCTTTGTTTTTGCCTGCATCCCGGAGAAGAACACTACAAACAC
This sequence comes from Malus fusca, assembly GCA_035220775.1. Lineage (NCBI taxonomy): Eukaryota > Viridiplantae > Streptophyta > Magnoliopsida > Rosales > Rosaceae > Malus > Malus fusca. The sequence goes on from CM069069.1 coordinate 9,772,176, forward strand.
TGTTTTCTCAACCTGCACAACTTTGAGGAATTACTAAAGAAGTTCATAGACATCATCATTCTACAAATAAAAAAAAACTAAGAGAAAGCACACGAAAGATAAGTATAAATAAAAAATAGATCCTTTTATAGAGGCAAAAAAAAAAAAAAACCATTTCAGTAGATAAAGGATCCATGATCTGTTCATCTGCTGGGGCATGGTTGAAAAGCATGTTGCCCCTTGTAGCACGAAACAACATCCTCTCAAACCTGAGAGCTTTGGATTTACAAATAATTCCACTAACAAATCTCAAACCAGATTGGTCTGATGGGCCAGGTCTGATATCCTGTAAAATACAAAATCAATTATAAATGAAACCATAGTAAAAGGTTTTGCACCAAAAGCACATCAAAGCTAGTAAGGCATAATCAACAAGTACCTGCTCAAGTAATGAAACTTCATCACCATAGTTATCATTTGAGTAAATATTCTCATCAAGTTCTCTCTCCTCCGAAACCACATGGCTATTACTTGAAACAAGAAAGCCACTTGCCTGAAATTGTCCACATAAAGATATATAAGAAGGAGCCGAAAAAATGTATATGAAATTAGAATTAGAGAGTAAGGTGTTGTAATTTGATTCGTTTTTAAAATTGGTGACTTCAACATACAGGAAGGCACAGAAAAAAGCATTGAAACTAGAATTAGGGAGTAAGGTTTTATAATTTATTCTTTTCTAAAAATGATAAATTCAATATATAGGAGATTCATGAACGAAATGGGGTTGGAGAAAACCCAATCGTAGGCCAAGCCTCAATCAATGCAACACGTGCGCAAGAGACACTAATGAAATATTCTAAAAGAAAGGGAAGCCGACAATACATCACAAATACTGAAGATAGAAGATAAAGCCAGTTACCTTTTGCAATACCATCTTGAACTCGAGTAGTTCATTGTATGAATGTTGAAGTCTATCACTATTAGAATTCATCTCAATAAGCTCATGCTCATGCTCGGCTAATTGTATCTGGAAATGACTCAAGCAACGTAATTCAAACTATCAGTTTTACATAATCAAATGCTCCCTAACCTAGGGCTCAATTGGTCAGTGTCATTTCTGACTTTAACTTTCAGATTAACAATAAATGCAAGAGTGCTGAGGTAGAAACAGACCTCTAATTCCTCTAAGTCAATATCTGGTTGTAAAACAGGATGTACAGATGAAAGTAGACCGGCTTTACTAATTTGATCTCTGAAAAACCGCAACTTTCTTGACATTTCTGCACATCGCTTTACCTGCAGAAGTCCTCAAGAGGATATAAGACAAAAATTAATGATAATCCATCACCATCAACTATAGAATTATAATAGTAAAACTATGATCACCAGCTTCTCTGAAATTCAATTCCAACTTCCAAATTTCATCACTTTGAGAATATATAGAGGTCAACTATACAGGGGCAATTTGCACAGATTTTAGGCAGAGAAAAGGACTACCATAGAAAAATATTCCTAGTGTAACACCCATACCTTCTATCTTCTGGTAAATAACCAGGAAAGGGGACATGCACAATCCAGTCTTAATGATGGATAATGAAGGTAAACTTACAATGATATGGTAAGAATTTCACTTATGCCCCTTCAACTTTGGAAACTATCCCGCTTTATCCCCTAAAAAGAGATTGAGTCAATTACCCTGCATATTATGAATTCTCTGCAACGTGATCTTCATTCCAACCCCGTCCAAGATTCTGTTAGATCCCTTGCATTATACTTCCACATTTTTGAAAGAATTTTGGACGAAGTTGCACAAAAGCCCACATTGCAACAAATTCATAAAACAGGGCAAATGAACTAATCCTTTTCTTAGGGAACAGATTGAAACAGAGCAAAAAGTTGAGGGGACGATAGGTTTTCTTTTCCAGGATTTAAGAATATGCACATTGCACACTAAAAACTGAAAGCATAAAGCCTCTAAAACATCAGAAATTTAATGATTTAAACATGGAAATATTAAATTCGCAAAATCTTCCACCATTACTCAAGAAAGTTAGATGCTGCAGTCCTAAATATTCAGATTGCAATGCAATTGTAGTTCTAATCAATTCCGAGTATATACCTGATTAACAAATGTTCGTTGGAAAGGACTTTTATCAGCATTTAACTGCAAAAACAAAAAAAAAAAGAGGAAAAGAAATATGACAATCAGCAGATACTAAAATTAGAAAAAAGGACTATATTGCATATTCCTTTGAAGAACTTATATGTATGTGCAGCGACCAGAAAATAAATATAGACCAGTGCAGAAACTGGGTGCATTCTTAACTTCAAAGAGATATATCAGAAAGATTCTCAAGCCACTTACCAGTTAGACCACCTGTGGTTTGAAGCTTTATCAAGAAAAAAAAAATCAAATTACTTATAATTCAGACAGCATATGTTTTAAAGCTTTCAGTTTCACAATTTTGCATTTTCATTTCCAGACATACCACCACACTCATAAAAATGGAGAATTGGTTCCTGGAATGACTAAGATAGATTTTGACAATGTGCAATTTGAAGTCTTAGAATAGTTAGGTGCTACAGAAAGCCCAGTAGATCTCTAAAGGTAACAACATAACAAACTCTCAAACCACTTATTAGTTACGACTATGAGCATAACAAACTTCTAAATAATAACCACTAACCATGTACCTCCTCAATTTTCCTGCAACCTTTGGAACTATAACGAGTATAGCTACTAGTTCAAAACTATCCACAAAATTAATTTGCATAATATATAGTAATCAAAGTAACTCGAATTATGTGATCAGTATAGAAAAACATGGAAATTATTGTAATTCAAATTAGTTCCACAAATACATGTGGATGTGCAGGAAACCATCTACATGACAGCAAAAAAACCTTTGGAAAAACTAGGCTTGTCATAACAAATCAATTCCAAAAATCGGTAAAACTTGGCAACTGGAATATGTGAAATTCCACATCATAAACAAAGCCCAACTAGTCTATACCAAAGGAGGGTGCTATCCAAAAAACCCAAAGCAATTCAGCCAAAGCTGCAAAGGTTCCAATCCTTCAGACCCAAAAGTACTTTATTTCTTTTGTCAATCACATGAAGTTAGCTAACCTGATCTAAATCAGAATAGGATATAAGCATAAAGGACATAGTCAACTCAAATGGAATACAAAGCTAAAATTATAACCCCTCAAATGAGACGAAGTTCTATATTATTTAACCGTCAGTAGAGTAAGCTAGTATACGAACTCAATATTGACAAGTACAAGAACTTATACTTACTAGAGAATTACTCCAATTAAGAAAAACATGCGGTTGTCATGCACAATGATGGTAAGACATCAAATCTCCTATCTTTCGGGAGAGGGTCTCTTAATCTATAACTTAGAACATAACACTAAACATTTCTCAATCGACCGGAAAATTACCACTCGGAATGCAGAAGGTGGCCCCCATGGAAACCCCTCCTCAGTGAGAATTTATGCAACACACAGAGATCTAAAGAATTTCCAGCCAAAAAAAAAAAGGTAAACGAAGGGAGATCAAATACAATGTGAGTAAGTTCCAATTTAGATCAACCTAAATCCGCAATCTCTCCGCCCGAAAAAATAAAACTTTAAGATGAATTCCACTAAATAAATCATAAATTCTAAAATTAAGTTCATCAATCACTAACTCCCGCTATCCACTCAACTAGTTAAAACACACATTTGAACAAGCTGATGCAAAAATTATCATCAATCCTAATGCAAACAATGAAATCCCAACATCCGGCCACTGAACAATGCCAAATCAAACCGAATTCACGAAATAGCGAGTCGGATCTGAGTTTCCGAAAACTTACGTCTCGGAATTGGAGGAGGCCGAGTTCGCCGAGGTAAGAAATGGCGCGGTGGGCGGACTCGACGGGGATGATGAGCTGGACGAAGGTCATCTTCTCGGAGCGCATCAGATCCATGGCTGGTAAGTTGTCGATGAACTTCTCCATTTTCTCGGCAACCAAACAGAAAAGTCCTCTGCTTTTTGTTTCCTTTTGCCTCTGGATCTGAAACTCTTCGTTTGGATCTGAAATTCCCTTTCCCTCTCTCTCTCCTCAATCTCTCTCTCTCTCTCTCTTCTGGTTGTGATCTGAGAGAGTGTGTGCGTTTTGGAGTGCGTTATTCGGAGGCTTTCATTTGCGGGTTTTCGCTTTTTTTCTTGGCAACTGCCATTAGAATCGGAGAATTCGCATCACTTTCCAATGCCCCGATGTGGAGTTGAAAATATTTTTTTATTAAACCGTTTGCCTTTTGTGTAAATTAAATGAATTTTAACGAAAAGCTTCTGTACTGTTCACTCTAACGCGGTGCGGTTCCGCTTAAATTTATTACTAGAACCTTACGGTTCGGTCTACACCGGTTCCGATTCGGTTCTTGCTGGTTTACGGCTCTGAAGACTAAATTATTTGAACACCAAATCATCATGCATTCAAATACATCTTCTAAAATTGATTATATAAAGTTGCATACAACACATCTTTTTTAATGCAAATGTCTTTGGTGGTAACACCAAGTCAACAAAAAGAGACAACTAAAATACATATGCATTGGTCAATCATTCAACAAACAAAAAAATGTTGAAGCAAACTGCAGGTTTTCAGACTTCAGAGAGCAAGCAGGAAGCAGCAGCTCATGTACACAATCAATTAATCAAACAACTTGTTCTAGAGAGCAAACATAATCAAACAACTTATTTTAAAAAGGAAGCATGGGCTTCCCCAGTTTTAAAAGTTTGAAGAAGCATCAAGAAAAATAAAAATCATCTCATGTTCATCTCATTCTTGCTGAAACTTCAATATAAAAGGTGTACATTCTTACAAGCTCCAAATAAATCCAAAAATTAGAGTCATAACCCACTTTTCCTACACATCTTATGCATTTGCAGTGTTCCTTTCTAGTCATACCCATAGATGTTATACTTAATCCCAAATTTTAAAGCATTTAAACACATTTTGACTGCCATTATGCTCCAAATTTCAACTTGATGCCACAGATTTAAACAAAATCTGCTGACAAATTTCAACTTGCTGCCACACACAGATTTAAACAGAATCTTATGCATTTTGACTACCATCTGCAGGTTTAAAGTATGCATTTTGACTGCCATTGATTGAAATATTAAATTATAAATTCCACTAACTATCAATAGTAACAAAAGGGAACATATAAAAGTGAAAGATTAAGGAGAAAAGGTGATAAGGAAGGTGCTAAAAAATTAAAGTTACATACATACCATCACTAGTAAAAGGTGATAAGTTAGGACTTAATAGTTTATGAATCCCCAATGCTAGATGTGCCACCATTCCTTTTTGCAGAGATAAGGTTGAATAGAAACTATACATATTATGCATATATGTTTCAAATTCAAAGTGTATAGTTTGCAACTCACAAAGCACTAAAATAGGATGGGACCAAGTGACAAGTACCTTACAGCCACTTACGTTCAGATCAACTATATGTTTGTAGTTCTTCACCAGGTACGCTATACCTATATCTGTTACCCTGAAATTCAATGCATGTTCACAAATTCAGTGATTGCAGTTCTTCACAAAACCTCATATTTAGCGGCAGAGACGTCAAGATGCAACTCAAAAGAAAATACGAGCCCATGCCATTGATAAGTTGCACATACAAAGTCAATTATCTATCAACAAGCTCAAGTAGAAGTAGGTCTAACATTATCCTTAAGTTTGTCTTCTACACTTGGTTAGTTGGTTCATGTTCGTCAAATGCATCAAATTCCTTTCTGGCTTGTCAAGATATTACTAATTTTCAACATAGAAGACATCAACTAAGGGAACAATAGCTAACAGGTTTGAGACGGATGGGAAGATACAAGGAGAGAATCATTAACGAAGAGCAATTACCACTCTACAAAAGCGTCATAATCCAATTCATTTGACGAAAAAAGATTACACATTACAAGCAAAGAGCATCAACAGTTCACAACCAGAATACCAGAAATGTAGAATCTTGGCCTAAATAGTCACATAGAAAGCTAACAAAAGAAACTACCATTACTATAGACAAAGAATCCACATCTCAAATAGCAGTAACACGAATGGCATCACAACACTCTCTTGTCTTCCAAATGCAAATGCCCTAACATCGTCAACAAACATTTGCTCATAGGATACGACATGTTACACATTCGCATGTGGGCATGTAATGTAAGAGAAAAAATCTCTATATTGGGCTGCAAATCGCAAACTCGATTAACCATAAACCAGCATATGCACAGATGACCCAGAAACGCACATGACCTTTGCAATTTCACCAAATATTTTAAGCATGTACAGTTAGATATAGATAGAGAAAATACCAATGAGGGAGGACGGAGGACGAAGTGTCGTGAGCTGTCGCAGAGGAGGGATGATGAGGGCCATCGCAGTTGAGGATGAGAGGTCGTGAGTGGGGGTCGTCGGGGTCGACTGTGTCTGTGTGAAATGGGGGAATCAGGATTCAGGAATGGGGTGTGTGTGTGAGTGAAAGTGAACCCTAATTGGGATAAGAACCTATGCTTTGCAATTTAGTGAAACCAATTTTTCAACCTATTATACCATTACATGTGTGTATATATATAATTTATTTATTTATTATTAATAAAACGGTTCGGTTCGGTTCGGCCGGTTCTTGGTCATTCGAAATCGGAACCGGAACCAGTTTGAATGGTCCGGTTCGGTTTTTCACTCAAAGTTGACTTTTCCGGTCAACACGGTTTTTTTTCATACGGTTCGATGCGGTTTTGCGGTTTGGCGGTTTTTATGCCCACCCCTATATGGAGTTAACTTTAGAGGGTAAATTAGACATTAGATTCACAATCCATATGAATGTTAAGGGTTTAGAGACGAAAAAATGACGGTATTACACTCTAAAGTGTGTCAAGTGACTTGAGTTATAAAAAAAATTGTATAAAAGAGCTTTGAATATAGTAGTAGAGATGAAATTAGCAATTTTTAATGAATTTATGGACTTATTTTACCGAAAAAATAATCCATAGACCTAATTTTTACTAAGGTAATAGTTCAGAAACTAAATCAATACTTCATCCTTAAAAATAATGGAGAAAAGTTTGGTTATATTATTTAGGGTTAATCTCTGTTTACTACCCTAAAGTTTATTGGTTTTCAACATTTGGTACATGAAGTTTTTTCCGTCCCAGTTTGGTACCTAAAGTCATAATTCTAAGACACTTTCATACATCCGTTAAGTTTTCCGTCAAAACATCCGTTAACTAATGACGTGGCGCCCACGTGGACAATGACTGGGCGCCACGTGGATATTAAAAATTAAAAAAATAATAATAATTTGACCCAAACACTCCCGTCTCCTACCTCACACCCCCAACCCCCTTTCTCACTTCTCTCATCTGCACTGCACTCACCCTTCCTTCTCTTCTTTGCAACCCGCACCCACCATCCCTTCCTTCATCTTCATCGTCGACTCCATCCATCAGCGACCATCCTCTTTGTCTTCGCGTCTCCTTCCATAGCAAAGCCCAGCAAACCCTAATTTTCTAACCTTCAAATCAAACGAGGCAAAAGGCTAGGCAATGGTGATGCGTGCGGGATCAATGTGTGTTTTGCGGGATTTACGGGGGCTTGGAATCCTTGTTGGAGGAAAGCATCAGGCGGTTCATGGCATCGTCCAAACCGGCGACCTCCCATGACTTCGGGGCTCCGAGATCCTCTGCCACAGAGCCCTCCATGGCCTATCGATCGCTCCCTCTTTCACTCTCTCTCTCTCCGGGTAAGTCAAATACGCGCAATCGAAAGGAGAAATTCGAAAGAAAATTGAGGCTAGGGTTTGAGGAAGGGAGGCGAACAATTCATCAAAGGACGTGTGTGTCCTCTAAGGCTGAGACTGAAACGCCATTGAGATTTGGGGTTTGGATTTCATGTCAGATTGGGGGTTAATCTAGGGTTTCAGAATGAGAAAGGGAAAGAAAGAGACAGAGAGAGAGAGACAACGAATGGAATTGCAGAGGAAATGAGTGATAGGGTTTGACGATGGATTATGTGTGTTTCTGCGATTATTTGGCTTCACCTTGATTTCAGCGGCCATGGCTGCGAGTTGAGAACGGCGAAAGGAGAAATTTCTCCTTTGTTGGTGTTGATGCTGCTTGGCTGCCATGGTTGGATTGCTGCGGGTTGCAGAGGAAAGAAGGGAGGTTGAGTGCAGGTTGCAGATGAGAGAAGGGAGAGAGGGGGTTGGGGGGGTGTGAGGTAGGAGACGGGTGGGTGTTTGGGTCAAATTTTAATTTTTTTAATTTTTAATATACACGTGGCGCCCAGTCATTGTCCACGTGGGTGCCACGTCATCAGTTAACAGAGTTTCTAACGGAATACTTAACGGATGTATGAAAGTGTCCTAGAATTATGACTTTAGGTACGAGACTGGGACGGAAAAAACTTCATGTACCAAATGTTGAAAACCAATAAACTTTAGAGTAGTAAACAGAGATTAACCCTATTATTTATGTAATAAATACAATTTAAAATAAAGAGTTTTAAGGTTTGGCGGTGGGAGCACGGTGGTCAAACTGCGGTCCTAATCTGCCATACTGAACTTTCATAATGGCTATAGTAGAAATCAAGCATTAGCATTGAAAGTGTATTAAATTTTAAAGTTTATTCATACTTCGTCACCTTGCGGTTGACAACCTCCAATGCTACTAACTCGATTTAGGGCTCGTTTAAATAGTATTTTTGAATGACTCAAAGTGTTTTAAGGGAAAACATTTTTAAAACCAATCATAAGTAAAATGCAAGTTATTCCTATAAATGCACTTGAAACGCTTCTTATGTGATAGAAAAAAAATAGGATTTAAGTCACTGTGGTGAACTCTATTAAATAGGCCCAAAATTGAAAATTCCAGCAACTCTCCATTAATTATTAGCACGTGAGCCACATTGGTGAAGCTAGAATTTCAGGTTAGGAGGGTCCTCTCACAAATGTTATAAAATAAAATAAATTAAAAATAAAAACATGATGCAACACCGCCTATAATGCTATCTATGCAACGACGTAGCAACACACTCGCTCATCTAACTCTCAGCCATATCTCAGCCATTGTCTGGTCATTGTGTCATCCATCATCAAAATCCAGTATTGATCCCTTTCTTCTCCCTGTCTCTCTCACAGTTGTGCTCTCTCTGGATTTTTCGTTTGATTCTGATGTTTGTTTGCTAAATTGATTTTTCAATTCCACCCCATTTCCTCAGTACATTCCGACCAATTGGGAGCCGTGTTAATTGGCGAAGGAAATAACCTAATAGAAAGGGCTAACAAGAACATGAAAATTGCACATGGATAGAACTTAGAAGCATAATTCAAGCCTGTCAACAACCACTCGCACCATGTGAAAAAAGTTTAAACTTTAGGAAAACCAGCTCTTTCGCCTACTTCTTCTAGGGCTAGGTTCAGTTCGGTTCGGTTTCCGTTTTTTGTTTTTTTGTTTTTTTTTCAAAAAATGAAAAAAAATTTGATCTGATAGTAGGCATTAGAATTTATGGGCATAATGTTCTATATTTTGGTGTCACTGAGACTTCCAATGCTAAGAAAATGAGTCATTGAGTATACCATGGAGTTTCAAGATATTATAACATTGGTCATGTATTAACATGAAGATACGTAAATTTTCTAAAATAATGAGCTTTATGTACCCATGTTTTTGTTAAAATGTAGTTTGGTGCATGTTTGTATGCAGTTATGTGATATTATTATTCTTGTGATGATGCTTACTTGTTTGATTCGTTGTCATTGTAGGTAAATTACTATGTCCAGTCTCACATCAAAATGAATGAGTACAGAGATCGTGCTGTATTGGTCAGTACTTGAGAATGTTTAGTTTTATCTTTCTAACAGGGAATTCTTTTAGGAGCCTGATTCCCCCCCCCCCCCCCCCCACCCTCTTTTGTTGTAGCCTTCCGCAATGAAGAAGTATGGACAATATATTGGAACGTGTGTGAAGGTTTTGGATATGACTGGTTTAAGGCTCTCGGCATTTAACCAGATAAAGGTATAGCATGAGCCTCTATTTGTTTGCCATTTGTTTTTCATTTTAATTCTTTTTGTAAGGAGAGATTGACACTTTGTATGATCTGTTGATGCAACTTTTGATTGTTATCTCTACAATTGATGACTTAAACTATCCAGAGAAGACGGATACATACTATATCGTCAATGTCCCATACATATTTTCCGCCTGTTGGAAGGTTTGTATCCTAACAACTCACAGCACATTTGCACTTACAAATTGGGTTTAGAAAATAATATCCAAAACAGATAATTAAATAAAAAAATATTAATTTAATTAATTCGGTTTGATTTCTAAATCACTAAAACCGAACCGAACCAAAAGAATTTGGTTCGATTCGATTTTTTCGTTCGGTTTGGTTTTTTTGGTTTCAGTTCGGTTCGGTTTTCGGTTTTTTGAACCCACCCCTAACTTCTTCTCTCCCCTCTGGTTGGGCCCTAATCTCCATAAAAATCTTTGGAAATTAGAGTGATAACTCTAGTTTTTCTCTGTGAAACAAAATTTCAGGTAGGTCCAGAACCATTATGGTCCCTTCATGGCTCCGCCCTTGGTGAGCCACGCATATGAGACTAAAACGGAGCTCTCCGTTAATTGTTAGCATGTGAGTCGCACATGTCAAGCTACAAGTTGCCTCACATGTGAGCGTACTACCAATTAATGGAGAGTTGACAAAATTTTCAATGTCGGCCTAAATCCTAACACGTTTCACCACATAATCTTAAATTCTAATTTTTTTACCACATGAACCATCTTTCGACTACCTATCACTGCATGAACTATTTATCTAATTAAGCCTTTGTATTAACCTCTCACCATCCTTTTCTTGGCTACATACTTTGGAATTTGAAGATCATTAACCCAAACATTACCATTAAAACGAACCAAACCGTTCCATTGTGTGCGATAAAGATGTGGACCTACAACTGACTCAGACCGGACCGGACCGCATGATAAAATAAGACGATAAAAATTAATCGGGTAAATTCCAGTACTCTCTCTACTTCAACAGACTAAACGAAAAATGGGAGGTGATGGTAGGGGCATATTAGTATTTTTATATTAAATTTTGGTTATAATCATGGTCTAAAATATCCATAATATCCCGATATTTTCATCGAAATTTCCGTGTTTTTTGACTACCGATATTTTTTTGGACTACCGATATTTTCGATATCATCGATATTTTAGACCTTACTAAGTCACTCATCTATCTTACCATACAATGTATAAAGTGTAAAATATTGTACTAATTCATTATATATAAATGATTATGATGTGTTTAAACTTCTTTCATTAATTACTACATATTTTCTACACTCACAATGTTTGTCAGCTCGCTGTATAATCAACTTAAATCAGTTATATCTATCATGCAATGCATTTCCTTCCAATTTTTTGTGATAAACTAATAGATAATTGACTAAATAAACATCCTGCAAAGTTTCAATAAAATTTTCCAAGTTTTTCTTACAATTTCCGTGGTTTTTATTCAAGTTTTATCGATATCGATAATATCCCGATATTTCCATCGAAATTTCCGTGTTTTTAGACTACCGATATTTCCAATATCAGCTCTATTTTATACTTGGTTATAATTATCATAAAATTAAATGGTGACTATTAAACGGTGGCACTGCCGAGCTCGTCTACCAGATCGATCGGAGTCGCTTTCCTTGTGTCCGTACGAAGATTCGAGCGCGCGCGAGAGCTGCTTCTTCTCAATCACGACCGTTTATCTCTTCAAATTACTCTGTAAGTTTCTCCCTTCTCTCCTCCTCTCGTTCTTTTCGACTTCTTCGTTCGCATCAATGGTGGCACCACCAATCCCTGAATTGTTACACTTATGATCTCAAAAAATGTTTAAAGAATTCGAGAAATTGAAGAAAATATGAAAATTGGATTGTGTTTTTGGTTTTGCTTGAAATTGATTGATAATTTGTTTCCCCCAAGCTGTTTGTGATGTGGGTAATTTCTCTTGGTTAGGTTTGGGTTTGTAGTAAAAAGGGTTTTGGTGACGACTGTGAGTCAATGGGATTTGTTTTGGGTGAAGTTGGTCTCATGGGGTTGTGGGCTTTTTGTTGATTTTACTTGGTTAAATGCTATAGACAAGTAATTAGGGTTTAGGCTATGTTATGCTCCTAGTTTTTCAACCTTTTTTTCGGATCCTGAGAATCGAAAGAACTGTATGTTAATACTGGAATTTGATTTTGTTTATGAGTTGACGTAATTGCGAATCCTGGGTTTCATTGTTTCTTTTCTGCTGAGTTGTTTTTTGTGAATAGAGAACAGCAGTGTAAAAGGATAACTGGTGCTTCTTGCAAAAAGCACTTGTGCTTTTGGAACCAAAAAACATTTTCTCTAAAAGTACTCTCAGTCATTTTAAAAACACATCCAAACGAGCCCTAATTTTAGTGTTTCAAGATTTAGTATTTTGTTGCCAAGGACAATTTTTATGAGGTTAGAGTTGGCACATGGTGTTCATGGTCTTACTCTTCAAAGGTCTATTTCTGAGGATTGCTTTCGTTATATGATACTATGTTTTGCAAGTACTGAATCGTTGCTTTCTATGTATTGCCGAATTTGGTTTCTGGTGATTGGTTGATCAGGAATACACAATCGATATCTACCAAATGGGAAAACCCAATCCTGATGAAAAGATTCTCAGCTACAATGATGTTGTACTCAGACGATCAGACTTGGATATCCTCAGTGGCCCGTATTTTCTCAATGATCGACTCATCGAGTTTTATTTCAGTTACCTGTCATCATGCTCTGAGGAGATATTACTCATTCCACCTTCAATTGCATTCTGGATGATGAATGCAGTTGGTCAAGGTCTCCACGAGTTCCTGGTACCTCTTAATTTGCCTGATAAAAAACTGGTAATCTTTCCAGTCAATGACAATGAGGATGTGAGTGAAGCTGGAGGTGGATCTCACTGGAGCCTACTTGCATTTGAGAGAGATTCTAACGTCTTTGTTCATCATGATAGCAATGGAGGGATGAATAGAAGGCACGCTAAAAAACTGTATGATGCGGTTGTTGACTTCATGAGTGTCTCCAGTTCAGCAACTAAGCCCACTTATCAAGAGTGTAGTGATTCACCGCAACAAGTAAACGGTTATGATTGTGGCTTGTATGTGTTGGCTATTGCAAGGGTTATATGCAGCTGGTACGGAAGTAAAGACAAAGGTGAGCAGACTTTGTGGTTCCATGCTGTGCGCGATCAGGTCACTCCATCTGTTGTTGCTGCAATGCGAAACAAAATCCTGGAGCTGATAAGAGGTCTCATGCCCGTGAAGTGAAGTTTACCTACAAAGTGAGTGTCGATGAAGGGGAGAGCGAAATCTTATGCACAAAACAAAGTTTAGCATTTTGTTTTTGGTAAAAACAAAGTTTAGCTTTCACTGTCTCTGGTACTTGACATATACAGAACCATAGATCGTTCTGCTTGCTACAAGATGTTTGTAGAAATCTTCCTTCTCTTTTTTTCACTGTGGGATGTTTGTGGAAATCTTCGAACATGTCCACTTCTTCCGGCTATTGGTTGTGAAATTGAACCCCACCTGATTGGACTCTTGCTGTTTTGAAGTACCGTCGACAAAATTTTCCTCCTTGACATCCTCCTCCTCCTCCTCCTCATCTGCTTTTTACCGGTCCTGGTGATCATCGAGTTCTTTATGCTGTGGGATGTTTGGTAAAGACAAAGTTTACCCCAGCAACTCCCATCATATGAAATGGGTTCAATAAGAACAGTTTATTATTTAATAGGGAAATAATAAATTAAGTTACTAAATTGTGTTCTGTTTTCTGAGTTGGTCTTTATAGAGGCAATAAGTTATTTAGTTTAATAGATAATTTTTTTTCCCTTTTTTGAACAAACGCTATTATTTGCACTAACAAGAGGTTGTAGGTTAAGCTTCACAATGAGCTAATAATGTGGTTCAAATTTGCCTTAGATGTGGTTCAAATTTACCTTAGCAAGAATCGAACTTCTGCTCTCACTTACAAGTGAAAAGGAAATTTATTTTCTAATTATCATGTTAACGTGATCAATGCCTTGGCACGTTTCACAGATAAAATGAATCCTAAATTGTTTTTTCACAAGGAATGCATATTTATTCGATTGTACTGGAACATAATGCAATCCTGGCTTTTTCGCTTTAATTAATTTACTTTCCCAAATTTGCAAACAGATTTCAGCAGGATACATCTCGCAATTGCAAATGACATATAGCTCAATCGGTTAAGAGCACTCGCCCTAGCACCTCAATTGGTGTAAACGTCATGCAGTTGATATTCACTCTAACGAAATGAGAAGAAAATGACATTGAGGTGCGTTCCACACGAATGACAAAAATATTTATAGGGTAATTACATCAAACTGCGTCGAGGTTTTAAGAAAATTACATGGAACTTCTTACCGTTTCCAATAACTACACGAACCTTTCACGTCAACGTAGATTATAATAGTTACAATAACATTTTCAAAACATGGATGTTTCTTATAATAGTAGGTGCCGCCTTGAAATGACCGGTATGAAAAAGAATTGTGAAGATTGAACCATCTAGTAACCAGTTCCCTCCGAAGTTTCCCTCAACTGGAGCTCGTGAACAAGTTTTATGGGGTAAAGCCAATGTTAGAGGTATCGAGGGTGCAACGCCCTCGACCTATTCTCAAACTTCAAGTTTGTTTTTATTGTGACTTTGTGGTGCTACTAAAGCTTGATGGAATTCAAACTTGTATATAATATGTATGATAGATTCACAAGTTTCTTACACATTTGTAGGTCAGTCGGTCATGTCATGCTTGTATCCATCGGGTAACTCCCTAGCACCCGCAAGAATGTTGCAAACTCCTGCCAAGGAAATGTATATTGGTTAAGATTTATTTCCTTCGTAGGTTAACGAAATTGTTCAACTAAAAGCTAAACCCCCCCCCCCCCCCCCCTAAACATAAGAAAAGAAAAAGAAAAACAACGAAAACCTTGAGATGCCGAAGGGCATTTTGTGCATTCTGATCAGCCATTGATGCTTCAAAATCCACATAAAAAAGATAGCCAAAGTATCTGTACGAAAATATGGGACATGATCAGGAAAAGATAGAAAAGGTCAAACTGTACTCTTAAGTAGATCAAACAGTTATGAATTGGCGCCAAAATCAAATTGGGGGACGGAATTAACGCCTGTCAATCATATTCATGCCGTAGAGTGTGTGTGAGTGTGTGTTTCATTAACATGGAAGTATAATTTAGTTGAGATGGTTACAGTATTTACTTTGGAGATCCACCGTTACTATCATCAGATGCTCGCAGGGGCTGCATCCGCAGAGGACGGCTTTCAATCTGGTTAACAAAACAAATTAAGCAATCATTAGGTGCGACACACTTGCAAAAGAAACTATACAAAAGACACGGGGAAAAGAAAAACCCCGAGAACTATCTTTGTAAGATTGATTTGACGCAAAGCAAAAACAGCCAGAGCCTTGAAAAGGACCCCAGGGCCTTCCTCTAGTGAGAAGACTATACTTGTCTAAAATTCCATAACCATGCGATCAACAAAATAAAAAAGTCAATTCACAAAAAGGAGGTCTGGCCACTGTAAACTGGATTACCAATGAATTCAACAATTCAACAGCCAAAACTTGTTAATCTTAAAAGGGCTTAACCTTGAATGGCCTATCTGTGCCAGGAATAATTGGTTCTCTAGCAAGCATTAGAAACCTTAGAAACCGAGTAACATTGTCAGAATCATCCTGTATATTTCAAATAAGTTACCACTAGAGTGAAGTCTAGTTCAGGAAAACACCAAATGTTCTTCGGGACAAACCTGGCATAGTTTCAGGGAAGAAAAAAGATGAAAAACTGTGGTAGCAGCTTATGGCCGAATCACTTCGTTTCACTTCACCAAATATACTGTTCTAGTTTAGAATACAAAATGTGATGTTCTATTCTATAGCTTATATTTGTAAGTCCGCATTCTTCAGGGAGTTGCGACCAAAAGCAAATCCTACATGCATATCATGACTCATGAGGTATACTTGGCATCAGGACTTACTGGAGTAGAGAATCAGCTATCCAACTATCTGATCAAGGGCTTACCTTTGCTGCACCAGCAGTATCATCCACTGCTTCTCTGACCAATCCCAGCTTCGTTAACGTGTTCTCACACTGATCAAGAGCCTGAAATATGACTAGTTATGGGGGAGAACCATGATAATATACTAGATGGCCAGAGAATCTAGACGGAATGCTTTATACACCTGTGGATGGCTAAGAACCCTTTTTAGGCCTTCAATTTCAACACCATGGTTAGCCAGTAAGCAATGGCGAACTGCAAGTTTCACTTCCCCTACTATATGCAACCTGTGCCTGAGTAAAAGGTCGTAGTTTCTGTGGATGCTTCCACCTAATGAATTCTCAATTGGTAAGACTGCTCTGTCCACAAGCCAACGTTCAACAGCCTGCATTGAGTTTAATTGAAAAGAAATTGAGAAGCAAAAGATTGAAGAGTCCAGGCTGAAAATACAGAGCGATTACTAGGCCCTGTTTTGTAATCAACTTGATTCCAACTTTTTTAAATCATGTTATTAAATTACTTCCCACAAAATCATGCCCCTAAAGAAAACCATTTTTCCTGTAGCTCGACTTAGCAAGGTCCAATGGCTTCAGGTTCACGAAAAAAAGATGCATAACGAGGATCACATCCATAAGATTTTATAAATGTAATTTCTCTTAATCATATATAAGTGAGAGCCTTGTGATCATTTTATTCCCATAATCCAAGTCTGTCTTATTCATTAACAAATATTGCAAACATAAAAAGAATGTACTACTGCTGATTCACAGTTTAATCCAACAATAAGAAAAACAATGGTGATGAAGAAAAGTGAGGTATGCACCTCAAAAGCGGTATCGAATTGTTCACAAGGCACTGCTTCGCAATTTGGATACGCTTTCTCCGCAGCTGATTCACTGTATGCTCCATGAACCCCCTAAAATTTCAACATTCAACAATCTCAAAACAATTGAATTACTTTCATTCTAATACCAATTCCAGACTCATATTACTAAAGCCAAAAATTAGCATTATTCAAATTATTTACACATATATACACTAAAAAACGATCTACTGAGAACCTAAATTGAAGACTCTCAAGTGCAGCCCAGATGATGACCCTGGTCTAAATCAACCACTCAGATCAGATTTAACAAAAGCCTTAAGTAAGGACATATTTATCAGCTATTTAGATCAAATCTAGATTCTAGATAGTTAATAGGCACAATAGGTGAGACTTCAGCCGTCCATATTTGCCAATAAACGAGAAGCAAGTTTTAGCTTAAATTGGATACCGCTACCAATCTAACTTTTCCTATCTAGATACAACAACAACAACAAAGCCTTATCCCACTAAGTAGGGTTGGCTATATGAATCCTAGAACACCATTGCGTTTAGTTCTGTGCCACATCTTCCGTTAGGTCCAAGTACTCCAAGTCTTTTCTTAGAGTCTCTTTCAAAATCTTCCTAGGTCTTTCTCTACCCCTTCAGCCCTGAACTTTTGTCTCGCAATGGCATCTTCTAACCGGAGCATATGTAGACCTTCGTTTCACATGTCCAAACCACCTTAACCGATTTTCTCTCATCTTTCCTTCAATCTCGGCTACTACTACTTTACCTCGGATATCCTCATTCTTAATCCTATCATTTCTCGTGTGCACACACATCCAACGAAGCATTCTCATCTCTGCTACACTCATTTTATGTATGTGTTGATGCTTCACTGCCCAAGATTCCATGCTATAAAGCATTGTTGGCCGTCTTATAAAATTTTCTCTTGAGCTTTAGTGGCATACGACAGCCTTATTGCCGTCCTATCTAGATAACAAAATAAAAAGTTACTAAATAACAATTTTCATACACATTTAGATAAGATAGCTCATCATCTCCAATTACAGTAAAATTGGCGCACAAGGGCGATATAAGAAGAATGCTCAGTCAAAGCTTGGTTTCTAATAAAATCAACCAAATAAAAGCAACTGATAAGTATAAAGCTACTTTTACACAGGTGCACTTTGTAAATTTTATCAACATATACATACACAATATACACATCTATATATTATATATAATGCAATCATGACATGATATTTTACTCGTCATAAATATCAAAATCCATTCTTTGTTCATCAAACTTTAATTGTTTTACTTTTTATAAGAAACCCAATTGTCAGAATTTGAATATCAGTTGTTCAAACTAACCAACTTAACTAACTTTCAATGGGAAAAAAAAGTTAGAGCATCTCCAAATGAGATGTCAAAATGTCCAAATCAAATGTCCAAATCAGCAATAACGGTAACAAAAGACAGCATTAATGTTTTATAACCGAGAAGCCAAATTTGATGTGACATGACATCGATTGACATCTCTTCCCCTTGCTGCCAAATTTGACAGCACCTTCAGATTTTTTTAATTAATTATTAAATGTTTTTTATTAATTTAAACCATTATCCTTTTGTTTCTTTTCATTTCCAATGCCAAAAAAATACATATGAATTATTATTTTATGTTTAAAATTTGACATATAAGTTGGAGATAAAAAATTTAAAAGATGCCAAAGTGCCACGTAAACCTTCAAATTTAAATTTTATGTTTAAAATTTGACATCTCCAAAGTCATAGGTCCTTTCAGTTTGAAATTGAATGCTTGTTTCATATATATATAGAGCTACCTGATATGCAACGCGAAGGCGGGAGCTATCAGAGCAAGTACACCCCTAAAGACTTTGTGCCAGCACCCAGCGCATTTATCCACTCAAGTGAACAGTAATAGACCTCAGTGAACAGTAATAGGCCAAAGCTTCTCCATCCCTAAAAATACGCTGGCATCCAGCCTATCTAATATTATATTATTTTATTCATATCAATTAATATTTTATCATTTAATTTATTTTTTATTTTTTCTTCTTTCTTGCTTTCCCTTTCCGGTCCTTTCTTTCTCTCTCCCTCTTTCTTTCCCTCTCTCTCTATCTATTTTCTCTCCCTCTCTCTCTTTTCCAGCTCACTCCCGTGAGCTCTCCCTCTTCTTCCTCTTCAAAATCTTCAACAAATCAAACACAAAATATCTCTGCAATCAATGAAGCCGAGAGCTTGAGCTCTCCTCAGATCTTTCTCCCCTAGATCTCTCTACAATATCTCTGCAATCAATGGTTGTTTCATGAATTGAAGCCCACAAACCCCAAATGGAGGTTGAAAATTAAATGGGTTTTTAATTTTCTGGGTGAAATCTCCATCGACGGCCCCAATTCTCTCGACCATCCGGCGTCGGAGAGGGTGTCGAAGGCCCCCAAACGCCATCCCCACCGCCCTTTTCTCTGAATCCTACAAATTGGCCTTCTTCAAAACCTCCTTCACCCGACCTGGCGCGGAAAAAAAAAAAAAAAAAAAAAAAGGTGGTCTGTTGCCTGGCTTGGGTTGGGTGCCAGGCAATTGGGCGGGCTGGAGTGAATTGACAGGGTGCCAGCCTGATTTTTTGGCTGGGTGCTGGGCAAATCCACCTCCGGTGGAACTGCTCTCAGAGACCCAATTGGAGAGATGGGTCGAAGACAAAGGTCCTGAATCAAGCAACAAACGAAATCAAAAAATGACACCCGATTTCCACCAAATTACAGAGCAAGGACAACAATGACAACGGGAAGAAATTGGTACTCGGGAGAGTGTGCATGTCTTTTGATTCGACGTCGTAAGGGAAGTCCTCCAAGGCGCTCTCCAATTCCATAGCGCCTCCAACCAGGTTTCTGTGACCACCACCGTAATTTCTGTTACTGGCGGTGTCGTCTGAGCGAAGAGAGGCCAGGGTCAGGCCTATAAGACGGCTTCTGGAGCGAATTTCGAAGTTCAAATTTGGTTTGGGGAAGTGATCGGAAGGGAAGCGCTTCAATACGACGTGTCGTGGGAAAGGGGTTGTGGCGGATCGTTCCACCGAAGACGCCGCCGTGGCGCGCCGATTGGGAAGGTTCTGATGGCATGCCTGAGATACTTTCCGAGATTTTTTAGACTGTCAAAATTGTTAGCTAATATAAATAATAAGAAAAACTAATAAAAAATGTTTGAAAATTTTAAGTAATTAAAAGTAGAGTAAATTGTAGCAATGGTTCCTGAACTTTACTCAAATTGGAGCAATGGTCCCTCAACTAAAAATCAATTACCATTGGTCCCTCAACTTATCAAAATGTGTAGCTATAGTCATTTTCATTAATTTCTTCAAAATTTTGTCAAAATATGTTATGTTGGAATAACCATTTACTTAATTAGGGTCCCTCAACTCATCAAAGTGTGTAATTATGATCATTTTCGTCAACTACGTAAAATTTTTTGTCAAAACGAGTTATTTTTGAAGGACCATAGCTACAATTGGGATAAAGTTAAGGGACCATTTCTCCAGTTGAATTAAAATTTAGGGACCAATGGTAATGGATTTTTAGTTGAGGGACCATAGCTGCACGTTTTAATGAGTTGAAGGACCAATGGTAATGGATTTTTAGTTGAATGACCATTGCTCCAATTTGAGTAAAGTTCAGGGACCATAGCTACAATTTACTCTTAAAAGTACGAAAAAATATTGTAAATAAATAGTATTATAAATGATTTTTTAGAATAAAAATATTATTTTAATTAAAAATGAAGTGTTTCGTTAAATTTTTTAATATAATATTCAAGATCCTGTTATTCTTTTTTAAATTCAAGAAAAAATATTGGGCTTGGAGTGTTATGGGCTTAGGATTCTCAAAGCCCAAAAAATCAAATGGACTTTGTGCCCATACCGATTGAACGGGCCAAATCAAACCGGATTATTTATGGTTCAAGTTAGTTCGGCTTCGACGGTATATTCTTTGAACCAAACTGCCGGTAAAAACTGTCATTTAATATTACAATATAGTGATATTTCTCTTTATTTTAGTAAGAAATTACAAATATATTAGTTCAAATCTCATAAGTTACAAGTTTAAAACTATTTATATTCTCTAGTGTAAATATATTGTTGTAAAAATAAACAAATAAAAACACCGAACCGATAAGCACTACATTTCAATTTTCTTAGATGTGGGGTTCACTCTACATCGAACTTCAACGATCCGAACCGTTTATTTTGTAAGTCTCGATTTATAGATCATCTTGGCAAAAATTCAATTATATCCGAAACCATTTGCCTATTTAATTATCAAAATAAAATTTCATTGTTTCTTATATAACAAAGTATTCGTTAATTTCTTTGAATCCAATTAGATGTCTTAAACATTTCCGATTTGGCTAATATTTTGCAGGATAATCTATGAGGTGCAACTTGAAAAATAGAAGGTTCGGATCGTTAAACTTTGATATAGTGTGGACCCCACAATTAATCCCCATTTTTATATAAAAAAATTTATCCATTCCCTTAAAGATTTCCTATGTTTTCAACTATATGCTAGAATTGGATTGTTTTTTACTATGGGTCGAAAGCCCGACTAAACCACATGTGCGAATTTTCCTGCATGTGGCTCGTCTGTTATAACTTCTTTAGATTTGTGTGAACTAACAGACCGATTACTAAGTGGGGATGCTCACTCCAGCATGAGCGAACCTTTTTGAAACTGGTTAGGAATGGGCGCCACTATCCCAACCCGAATCCAGCCAAGTTCTATTGATCATGTCCCCTTCACTACAATTGTACCCTGATGTTATACATGGGTCGATGTTGAAATTTTATGAAGTGGTTTTTTTTAGACAATTCTATGATCATTTTCATTTTTCCAAATTATTTTATTTTCAGGTTAAATAGAGAAATAAGGTATTCATTCAAAAAAGCAAAAAATAAATAATTCAAAAGGCTTTATTTGTGAATGATTTATAGTTGCGTGTAACACTTGATTTCTCACCAGAACAAAAATACGGCCACTCACAAACAGCAAGCCACCACACACGAGGTTACAACCGCTAACGTCATTCACAGTGGCAGATTCGGGATTGTAACATACTAATTGGTTGTCATCACACCCCACCCAATCGAACTGATTTTTCTAAATTGCAAAAGATTAGTGATCTTCCAAAAAATACATGTGAAAAAAGGTTGCATCAAGTATTTCAATATGTTTATTTACTTATTAAATTAGCTTTGATTTTATCAGTTGTAACTGTGTCAGTAGAAATAGCATTTTCTACCATTAATATCATTAAGAGTCTACTCCGCAACAAAATAGAGGATCAATGATTAAATGATAGCTTAATTTTTTACACAGATAAATATGTTTTTTCTTGTATTAACAATGAAACTGTCTTGATGCATTTTCAGAGTATGAAATCTCGTCGTAGACAAATTTACCTTTGTAGCTTGTATGTTGTTTGCACAAAGATTATGAATAAAAACTTGTAGTTTATCATTTAATTTTTTAAAGTTATTTTCATCTAATTTATTTAGAGTTTTTATATTGGGAAATTGGAATATGGTAAAGTGAAATGAGACTGGGTTGGATGAATTGAAGTCTGAACCTTTAAAGTCTTTTGGGATTTAATTTTTTCTTAAAATGGTTTGAATAAAAAATGTGAGTTGGACCGAAGGTGCCAAGTCATTTCATTCCTGAGTTCATATCTCCTTTGTGCTGTCTTAAAAAAAAAATTTAATGGTTTGACATCGTTTGGCAAGTCAGGAAAAAAAATCAATTTCTTTTTCTTTCTGTATAACCGCCTGCAAAACCTCAGCAGCCATTGTTGCTCTTTCTGCTCCACCACTGCTCGGACTTGAGTAGTCCTCCAACGTCCTCACAACCATTTTTTGGACTTCCGGTCTCAAGACCACCCAGGTCCCTTAATAGATCTGTCCCTGATCATTCAAAACAAAAGCTATCAGAGGACATATCACTATCCTTGTTCCAAACATGTCAATAACTCTAAAGAGGGTGCCGGTCTATTAACCCAACATTGACTAGCATGCTTCTTAGAATGATTTTTCTATGATAAGTGGGCGAGGTTTTTCTCAACAACTCTAATCGAAGATTTGCAAAATCTCAATACCTTGTTTATTTTATTATGTCTCGTTATGGTATTGTATTCTGGTGTGGATGTTAGCAGTGACGAAGCGAGGATTTGTCGAGCGGAGGGGCGAAATTCAGAAGAGTGCAAGGTTTAATCGAAGCGGTTGCTTTCACATTAGAGAGTGCAAAGTTTTGAGTCAATATTTATACTAGAAATTAGTCTCTCCACCAAAGCAGTTATAGGCAATAATATCAAAATCAATGTAAGAAGCTTAAATTGGCTAGGATTGGATACTAAAAAAGGTTAGGCGCTAGTCAAACAACAGACTGGGACCTAGCAGCTAGGTGCCTAGGCGAGATCTAGGTAGGAGCCTAGATGAATTTAAATTATCATAAAATAAGCATTAAACAATATTTACATTGTTATTAAAAAGTAATACAATATCTATAAATAATGTGAGAGTTTAAGATAAATACGGTGAGAGTCTTAAAAGCGAAAATTAAAAAAACATACAAGAATAAAAATAAAAAAAAGGAGAGAAATGGGTTACTAAACCAAAAAAAGGTGGGGTCAAAAGAGAAAAAAAAGGGGATGGGTAAACAAACAAGTGCGGCAGAAAGATAAAGACCAGAAGAGAAGAGGTGGTCAACATAGTATTTTAAGAGACAAAAAAAAAAGTAAACAAGCGGTCAGCAGGATAATACTGGGGTAAGATGTCAGTACTCAATTTTTACTGACTTAGGTGGCCCCATAATTGTCCAACACCTCTTTAAAACTCACACCCAAATTCTTGCATAACCAAACACATAATACTTGCCTACTGATAGGTCAGTAAACAATTTTTACTGATCATTATATAGCTCAATAGAAATGCTACACCTGTCCATTTGATTGCTCCAAGCTCCTACTATTTTGATAACCAAACATCCTACTTGCTCCTATAACCTGATAACCAAACAACATGGCTGACCAACCCTCACATCCTCCAACCTCTGCCGTCCTACAACCCCACTCTCGTCTTCTTTTCCAGCCTCTTCCCATCGACCCCACCTCATCTCCTCCTCCAAGCTCTCCCCTCCGGTTCGGAGGGGCCGAACCAGTCGAGTTTTCTGGTGAAGGGAGGGGCTGAACCAGAGCTCCAGTCATGTTTTCAGGCGAGGGGAGTGGCGGCTGCCACTCATCGGCCTCACATGGCTTCGCCACTGGTTGTTAGTAGGATGTCAATTTGACCAAATGACTTTGGAATTCAACCGATTTTTGCTCCTCAATGAACGTTTGTCTATTAGTTTCCTCCAATGTCTCATACGAAAATTACTTCTAAATCACGGATATTCATTTTCTAAAAAAGTACAGAGACTGATAGCATTCCAAAATTAAGAATGATACAATTCATCCTCCCTTCTTTTTCTTTTGTGCCTTTTGACTGTTTATCTAGCAGCAAACTTGTGCACACATTCTGTGACAAGTTTTTCACAAAACTGGAGTGATGATTTGTATTTCCCTCAAGCAAAATATTCGTGAAGTCTAACCTATATGAGAACAACGGGGATGTTGCAGAAAAGACTCCTCGAACGTGTTTTGGCTTCAATGTACCCGAAACACAAGCAGTTATACCACATAACGTAATATCAGTGAAGGACAAGAAAAAATATATATTCCCCCCACTTAAATTATGTCACGTGGTATACTGACTTTTCCTTCGAGTACACAAAAAAATGTCTACTCTATAGAGGACGAGGGACGTTCCACGTGGGGAAATTATAATAAATTGAAACCATGCTTTATCTATGCTCTCACATTTCCCTTTCTTTTTCTTTTTTTTAAAGGAAAACTAACGAAAAGTAAAAAAAAAACTTTAGTTTTAATGAAAAAAAGACAAATAAAGGTGTAGTAAATCGTACCAGAGAAAGGTAAAAATGTGGTTTTTCGTTAAAAATGAATAGTAACGGCAATGTTTCGTTAAAATATCCTTTTTTTTAAGAAAATTTATTTATTTATTTCGACAAAACGAGGGAATATATGTATATATATATATATATATAGGAAACCATTAAGGAAAGAAATTCTCATTTTTTTTATAAAAAAAAAGGGATTAGTTATGGGGTCCACACCACATCGAACTTTAACGATCCGAACCGTCTATTTTTCAAGTTGCACCTTATAGATCATCATTTCAAAATAGGGGTGGGTTCAAAAAACCGAAAACCGAAAGAAACCGAAAACAGAACCGGACCGAGGCCGAAAAACACCGAACCGAAACTGTCAAACCGAACCGAATCGAATCTGGCCAGTTCGGTTTCGGTTTTTGAGGTTCGGAAACCGAACCGAACCGAACCGATATATATATATATATCTTTAATTGTTTTTTTCTTATAAATATTTTAGTCATACAATTACAACAAAACCGAACATGTTGCCAAGTTAGTTTCAGTGAAACTTTTCAAGCTAAGAGCGTATGGGTTCGAACCCTCGGCTCTAGGATGTTGGAAATTTTTTTTAATTTTCATGAGAAATGAACAAAACCCTTTAAAGTTTTAACCCTAGTCGCCGTCACTCCCATTTCAGTTTTCACCTCTAGGTTTTCTCAAACACTCTATTTCTCTCTCCCCTCCGCTGCTTTCTTCCTCTATGGTCTCTGCTTCGTCAGTCTCTCTCTCTCCTTCCTCTCTTCCTCCAAATCACTCGCCCCTTTCGAATTGGAAGTCTCTCATCTTGCCGCAACTTCTTCTTGTCGTTTCGAGTCTCGACAGCAAAGGTTAGTCTCACACTCTCACTTCTCTGTGATTATTTTGATTGTCCTTTTATTTTTTATTATCCTTGCATGTGGATTTGTTTTAGTTTCTGGGTGGATTTGTTTCAGTTTTTGGGATGGAGGAGGAGCCCTGCGGTACTAATTTGTATCGACGGGATCCTCGGCGAGGCGGAGAAGAAATCGACTATGATGGATTTCACAGCTGAGATGAGGATCCAAGCTTTTCTCCGACTCTTTCATGGTTTTGGTTTGATTTCAAAACTACCCAAATGATAAAAAATTAAAAGACTATGATGGATTTCTGGGTTTTTTTCTTTCTTTCTGGATTTGGGTTTTTTGTTGAATATAAAGGCTTCAACTTCATGACTACAAAACGATTTGAGCTTTTTAGAGAGAGAGAGAGAGCGGCTTTTGATGATTTCAGCGAGTAAATGTTGTAAGGAAGAAATACAGAGATCCAAACCAAGTTAATGTCGGGGAGGACCTCATAGGTCTGTTCTTTCTTGTTCTTACTGCATTTTTGTATCATTGGCTTTGAAAAATGATCACATAAGATTAAATCATAATTTTTTAACT
Source organism: Malus fusca (assembly GCA_035220775.1). Classification (NCBI taxonomy): domain Eukaryota; kingdom Viridiplantae; phylum Streptophyta; class Magnoliopsida; order Rosales; family Rosaceae; genus Malus; species Malus fusca. The sequence continues at coordinate 9,798,588 of CM069069.1, forward strand.
TTTAAACCAATGAGGATGATTGGCCTTCCAGATTTTGTATCGTTGGCCTTCCAGATTTGATATCATTGGCTTTTTAGAATGGCTGCAAGCTTTGTGTTCTTAGAAAATTTGTTTGCTATTTAAAAAAAAAAAAAAAAAAAAACCTAACCGGGCCGAAACCGAACCGAACCGAACAGTAATTTCAGTTCGGTTTCCGGTTTTGACAAAAAACCGAAACGAACCCACCCCTATTGCAAAATATTAGCCAAATCGGAAATATTTAAGACATCTAATTGGGTTAAAAAAATAACGAATACTTATATAAAACACAATGAAATTTTATCTTGATAATTAAATAAGCAAATGATTTCGGATTGAATTGAATTTTTGCAAGGATGATCTATGAATCGATACTTACAAAATAGACGGTTCAGATCATTAAAGTTCGATGTGGAATGAACCTTACACTAATCCTTTTTTTTTCAAAATGGAGATCCCTTTGCATAAATGGCATGTATATATATATAAGTCTCTCTCACTTTAATGTAGTAAATTATTATTATTATTTTTATATAGAAAAAGACTTTATTAAAGAGAAAAGCCCCTAGGACAACCAGTTTGGGTACAATCAAAGAGGAAGGCATGACGGGCATCCAAAGAAAGAGTTTGATCCCAAACATGAAAATCAGTGGCCGAATAACCCACACTAGTTATAGCATCTGCCAGAACACTAGTTATTTTTCATTGGCATGCTTAAGTCAGTGTTGTAGTCTTCTCCTTTTTTATGAAGTCGTCTAAAGAAAGAACCATATTCAATCACGTGAAAACTCTTTAAAACTTGATGGACAATTTTAATACTTGAAAACTAAAAAGGAAAATAGAAAGAAAGAAATTGGGAGACTTGGAGTAGACCAAACTATTCGAGTTGGAATTTTCAAATGCAATGTTTGATATGGTATCTCGTGGATGGTGAGGTCTGAGCCGATTCATTTCTCTCACTCTTTAATGTCAATACATCGTTGTATAAGAAATGTTGATATGGTTATGGGTGCCTTTGAGCATAATAGAGCATGAAAATGGTAAGGCTCTAATATGCTAGTTATAAAATCAAGCCATTTTATCTTTACAAAGTAAATATTCTTAGCTATTGAAACACGTTAAGCATGAAATCACATCAATTACTATGGTAAAAATGAATTAGTTAGTTTAAATTCTAAGGGATTTGAATAGAAAGTTCAATCTAAACTGACAATAACAAGCGTCACTAAAAAATTTTATTTACTGCATAAGTAAAAACAATACGTGTAATGCACATCACCAATTATATTTTTGTTTTTAAAATGGGAAGGAGAGAGAGGAAGTGGGTGCGAGTGGGAGTGGGAGTGGAATATTTTTGTTTTTGTTTTTTTGTTGTTGTTATATATTAGATTATCTTAACATCACCTGTAGGTTAATAAAAAAAGTAAAATTTGAATCTGTGAAGGTTTTCTGATAGCGCGTGAGATACTTTTCGAGATATTTTAAAGGCAGTCAAATGTTTTTAGCTAATATAATATCCGAGATCCCGTTATTCTATTTTAAACTCAAGAATAAAATATTGGGCTTGGAGTTTTATGGGCTTATGATTCTCAAACCCAAACAAATCAAATGGACTTTGTGCCCATCCCGAATGAACCGGCCGAATCAAACCGGATTGTTTACAGTTCAAGTTAGATTTGGCTTCATTGACCGTATATTTTTTTAACTAAACTGAACCAGTAAACACTGTTACTTAGTACTACAGTTTAATGAAAGTTTTTTTTTTACTTAAGTAAGAGATTAAAGAGATTTTAATTCAACTCTCATGAGTTATGAGTTTGAACTTAATTATATTCTCCACACCTTAATGTAAATATGTTGTTGTAAAAATAAATAAATAAAACACCGAACCGATAAGGACTACATTTCAGTTTTCTTTGAGTAAACCTTTTCTTTTACGACTTAAGGGCTAAAAAAATCTGACCACTTTAAATCTAACTTAAGCAAATGAATAGGCCAACTATATTAAAAGTATCTGTTTTCAACTGTATGCTAGAATTGAATTGTAATTACTATGGGTCGATTTGACTGTATTTGAATGTCATACATGGGTCGATATGATCACTAGGTGTTGTATTTGTTTGAAGTGGTTTTTTTATGAGGATTATACGATAATTTTCATTTTTGTAAATTATTTTATTTTCGGCCGTAAATAGAGAAATATGGGTTTTATTCATCCAAAAGAAGGAAAAAATTAATCAAGGGCTTTATTTAAGCATGGTTTCTACTTGATTTCTCACTAAAAAAAATATGCCGCGACTCACAAACAGCAAGCCACCAAATAAGAGTTTACAACACAAATGTCATCCAGGACAAAAGCTAATATCAGAGGACAAGACACTATCAAAACATAGCCCAACATTGACTAGCATGCATGTTAGAATGATTTTTGGTGAGACTTTTCTCAACAACTCTAATCGAAGGTTTGCAAAATCTTAATGCATTTTTTATTTTATTATGTCTCGTTATGTTTTTGTATTCTGGTGTAACTATTAGCTATAACAATTGAATCTGACCAAATGCCGTTGGAATTCAACATATTTTTGCTCATCAATGAAAGCTTATCTATTAGTTTCCTTGAGTGTCTTATACGAAAATCACTTTTAAATCACGGATATTTATTTTACCTGCAAAAAAATATAGAGATTGATAGCATTCGAAAATGAAGAATGATCCAATTCATCCTCCCTTCTTTTTCTTTTGTGCCTTTTGACTATTTATCTAGCAGTATATTTGTGCAAAGTGCACATTTTGTGACAAGTTTTTCACAAAACTAGAGTGATGATTTTCATTTCCCTCAAGCAAAATATTCGTGAGGTCCGACCTACGGGAATGTTGCAGAAAAGACTCCTTAAACGTGTTTTGGCTTTCTTCTCTTTTAAAGAGATTTTTCAATATAATGGAAATACAAGTCGTTGTACCACATGTCGTAATATCAGTGAAGAACAATGAAAATATACTCTCTCCACTTATATTTGACACGTGACATACCAACTTTTGTTTCGAGTACACAAAAAAAATTCTACTCTGTAGAGGATGAGGGACGTTTCACATGGCCAAAGCATAATAAAATGAAACCATATATATGCTTTACCCATGCTCTCACATTCTTTTTTTTTTGTTTTTTTCTTAACGTATAAGAAAATTTATTTATTTATTTCAACAAAACGAGGGAATATATATATATATATACATACGCGAGTCTATCTCATTTCAATTTTAGTATATTATTTTTCATCGACATGCTTAATTGTTGTAGTCTTCTCCGTCTTTATGAAAGTCGTCTAAAGAAAGAACTATGTTCAATCACGTGAAAAATTCTTTAAAACTTGATGGACAATTTTAATACTTGAAAATTGAAAAGGAAAATAGAAAGAAAGAAGCAGGGAGACTTGCAGTAGACCAAACTATTCGAGTTGGAATTTTTTATTGGAATGTTTGATATGGTATCTGGTGGACAGCGAGTTCTTGACTAATTAAGTTCTCTCTTTGGTGTAATATTATTGTGTGTAAAAATGTTTGATATGACATTGGTGTCTTTTAGCATAATAGACATGAAAGGGGTAAGGCTCTAATATGCTAGTTCTAAATCGTGCCATTTTATCTTTACAAAGTCAATACTCTTAGCTATTGAAACACGTTAAGCATGAAATCACGTCAAGCACTTTGGTATAATGCAATAGTTAGTTTAAATACTAAGGGAATTTGAATGGAAAGTTCAATTTGAACTGACTCTAACAAACGTCACTAAAATGTTTACTTACTGCATATGTAACAATGAATGTGTAATGCACCCATTGGTGGAGCCAAGTACAAGGCTCCAGTGGGCTATAGCATAGGGAGAGTTTCAGTTTTTTTAAGCTTCAAAACACTAATCATTTGGGCTATTTAATGATTTTTAATTGTTCTAACACACCTACCAAATGAAAAGTTTGAATCTTAAGCAAGGTTCTAAAAAACGTTAGGTGCTAGTCGGGCGGTGGACAGAGGTCTAGCACCTAGGCGCCTAGGTGGATTTAAGTAAATTTATTATATATCTTGTAAATAAGTGTCTATTTACACTTAAAAGAAAAAACTATACTTGTATAGATAATAAAATAATGATAAAATGCAAAAATAGAAGTAAAATAATATACAAAGTACATCCATCCAACAAGTTCAATATTTAAAAAACAGCAAGCATATAATCATAATGAGGAGTATTCTTGGATGATAGACTAAATTCTTCTTGTTCATGATCATTGCATTGGATTGGACATAGACTAAATTCTTTATATCTAGTTTATTTCTTTTCTTTGTATGTGTACCCTCAAAAGTGCTCCAATTCATTTCACAATTGGATGAACTTGTAGTCAATATATCCTTTGCAAATTAGGTACACTATTTCCATAAGTATACCACTATGAAACTAAAAAAGAAAAAAGCACACAATTAATAAATAAATAAATAAAACCAAACCGCCTAGGAGCCGCCTAGGTCTGCCTAGCCCGTCTAGCTCTAAACCGATTTTTCGAAACAATTTGCCCTAAATCGCGACGAACCTTCACTGCAACGCCTAGGCTGATTTTTATAACACAGATCTTAAGGCTGTTTGTAGGGAAAATAGGAGTTAATAAATGTTAAATATACTCATCACTTTAACCAATATAAATTTAATAGTAAAAGTAGTCATTTAATACTACGGTCTAGTGGCATTCATCTTCAGTTGTAAGTGAAATGTCTTAGATTCGATTCTCACCAAAGGCGAATTTGAACCACATTAAGCTAAGCTTACCCCCTCTCTTACTGTAGATAATATCGTTTGTTAAAAAAAAAGATAAAATGTTAAAACTCTCATACCGGACACGGTTCCTTATTTTATTCATTTAAAAGTTTTGAAGGCTAGAAGCCTAGAAAATAGACTATTAATTTCTTGCATCAAATTATTACTTTCAAGTTTATGCAACTCTATGTAGGCAACAAAAAAATTAAGCATTTAATTTTGTAGTAATAAATTTAGCTTTCGTTACCTACTGAAATTTTTTTAACTCCGCCATTAAATGCACCGGATCGATGATTTGTGGATTTTAAGATTGTCAATTTTTTTGTGAAAAGGGGGATGGATTTGGTTATCAACATGTATGATGCTCATGCATATACACCAAAGATTGAGCTTAAGATCATGCAACGCATGCATTGAATTATACGTTACCAAAAACCTCGTAAGTTAAATAAATTTTGTACTTTTGACCCCAAAAAACACAATTGACTTTTGCCGGTAACCCATTCCCCGAATCCGACAAAACCCAATCCGTTACCGAATCATAATCTCATAACCATTCAGCCCGTGATGACGTCTTCCTGTTTCGCTCTCGTGAACCGCGTGACCTCCTATCGTTGTTCCCACGTGGCAAATAACCAACCAAACCTCATCTTTCTCTACCATCACAAAAGCGAAGGGATGATACGGCACACCAATTTCCCTTGTTCATCCAATAATTGTGCTTTTGTAAATATTTGAAGCAGTTGAATTTAAACTAATACAATTTTGGTCCTCACAGGTTCTTAAAAAAGAAAGACGTTAAGGGAACATGACTTTAATAATTAGTTGTTAATAGAGAAGAAATTGGTAGGAATAAACTCACACATGCATTGGAATGATTGTTTTCCATCAGTGTGCGTGAGAAAATCTAAAGTGTTACTAAAATTTTCAATGCGTTATTCAGTTTGTATAATAAGCGCTAAGAAAATGAATGACTCTTGATTATTTGTATCATTGTACCTTTAGACCATCTCTAAAAGTGATGTTAAATTTTAAACCTAAAATTTAAATTTGAAGGCTTATATGGCACTTTGGTATTTTTTAAACTTTTGTTCTCCAATAGATATTGTGAACACGAATTATTCCTGAAACGAAAGAGACAAGAACAAACGTGCGCAAACAAATATTTGTATTTGATGATTTTGGGTTACAATCTCTCTCAAATTTGATCCTCTGATTCGATCTCCGTAATGGGCAAATTGGTGGCTATTTTGTTGATCCAAGGGCCGTCGAGGCTTGATCTTGGATGAACGGTGATGAACGGATTTCCGAGGGCTTTTGGGCTTGAACTCGAAGAACAGTGACGAACGGATCTTCGAGAGCTTTTGGGCTTGAACGGATCTTCGAGGGCTTTTGGGCTTGATCTCGAATAACAGTGATGAACGATGGTACTTTCTTCAAGGGTCGTCGGGGCTTGATCTTGAATTGGTGGAAGTTCTTCAAGGGCCTTTGGGGCTTGATCTTGAATTGGTGGATTGTTGATCCAAGGGCCGTCGGGGCTTGATCTTGGAAGAACGATGAACGAAGAACGAAGAACACTTTCTTCAAGGGCCGTCGGGGCTTGAGCTTGATGAACAGCGGATGAGCGGATTTGTTGATGTGGTCGATCCAAATGGGCCGTTGGGGCTTGATCCTTGAGGATGAACAGTTGATAAACGATGAACGCTTTCTTCAAGGGGCCGTTGAGGCTTGGGCTTGAAGGTGGATGATTGTTAATCCAAGGGCCGTCAGGGCTTGATCTTGGATGAACGATGAACGAAGAACGAAGAACGCTTTCTTGATTCTTCGGGAACCTGGATGCTTGAGAGCTTCGGAGTTTCAGAGCTTCAGAGCTTCAAGAATTTTGCATAATAATTTTGGTTCCTCCCAAATGAATGAAATGGGCTTGTATTTATAGAATTTTCCAAGGCCTAATTTTGAATATAATATCCCAGATGAAATAAGTTGTTTCTGCCAGGTGTTGACACGTGTCCTATTTGATGACTTTTCCAACTTATTTTGATTTCTGTTTAGACACACGCTACGTGTAAAATTTATGTAATACATGAGCGTTGAAACTTTGATTTATCGGTCAACATTTATTTTATCGAAATTTCGATGTCTACATATATGTCAAATTTTAAACATAAAATAATAATTCATATGTATTTTCTTTGCATTGGGAATGAAAATAAACAAAAAGATAATGCTTTAAACCAATAAAAAATTAATTAAAATAATTTAATAATTAATTAAAAAAATCTAAAGGTGCTATCAAATTTAGCAAGGGGGAGAGATGTCAATCCATGTCATGCCACATCAGATTTGGCTTCTCGGTTAGAAAACATTAATGTTATCTTTTGTTACCATTATTGCTGATTTGGACAATTTTACTTCTCCTTTGGAGATGCTCTTAAAGTGTATGCAAATAAAAGTACTTACTCGCAATACGAGCACCATAAAAAACGGGTATCTCAAACTAATAATGTTATCTTAGTTGGATATTCTTGTTCTTTAAGGTGTATACAACAAAAAGAACTTACACGCAATACAAAAATCATAATAATTGTATCTCTAACCAATCACATAATGTTACTTAGGACAACAAAACACATGACAATACATATTAGAGTAAATTGTAGCAATGGTCCCTCAACTTTAATCAAATTGGAGCAATGGTCCCTCAACTAAAAATCCATTACTATTGGTCCCTCAACTTATCAAAATGTGTAGATGTAGTCCTTTTCATCAATTTCGTCAAAATTTTGTTAAAATAAGTTATGTTGGAATAACCATTTATATAATTAGGGTCCATCTACTGTGTGTAATTATGGTCATTTTTATCAACTACGTCAAAAATTTTATCAAAACGAGTTATGATGGAAGGACCATTGCTACAATTGGGTTAAAGTTAAGAAACTATTTCTCCAGTTGAATTAAAGTTGAGGGACCAATGATAATAGATTTTTAGTTGATGGACCATTGCTCAAATTGAGTTAAAGTTAAGGGACTGTACCTACAATTTACTCTACATATTAAACCTAGAAAATTGAATAACTAATAAGTATTAATAAAATAAATAATTAAATTGAATAAAAGAGAAATAGTGGAGGATTATCCTTTGCTTGAGAAGGGAGGAAACGTGTGGGACCTACGGGGAAGACCCACTAAAGCAGCACAGTAGGACTTGACATATGAGGCGTAGGGACTGTTCTGTGCTTTCATCGTAAACTGAAATATGCGTCTCCTAGCCACATTACTGGTGCCACGTGTCAGAGTAAGAGGGAGCGGAACATTCATCCGGTGGAGCCCACCTACGCCGACCATATCACTCACAGCTGTCCCTACTTGTTTATATGCTTCCCCAAGCCGGCTCTTATTCCCGCTTCTGAAATTTCCAGCAACGAGCCTCTACTTTGTTCACACTTCAACTTCCATCCCATTCCAGGATATGGATCTTCTCCTGAGCAGAGAATCCGAATCCTCCTGATCCAATAACATAGGTCATTAAATTTTGATTTAACGGTTGTAAATAAGAAATTGTTTTAAAATTATAATAATTGTAACTGTTAAATCAAAATCGAACGATTCGTGTTATTGGATCAGGAGGATTCGGACTCCTGCTCAGGAGAGGATCCAAATCCCGCATTCCATTACTTTCGAACTTCTTTTTTTTTATTTTTTTAATAAGCTATATTCCACAGTATTTCCCAATTTTAATCTAATATAAAAAGATCCACGATGCTTGTTAGAAAGAGTATTTGAAATTTGGGTGAACACATTCGTTTTAGTTAATGTAATTACGCTCACCTTTATAGATTTTAAAACATTGATTCTTAAAAATTAGGAGAGTGTATTGCTTAACATTCAGCGTAATAAGTGATTCCTTATGCGATAAACGACATCAAGGGATTAAGTCACATTAGTTTTGCAGATATTGAATTTCGAGTTGAGATGTCTTGTATTAACAGTATGTTGCATAGATTAAATTAAAACGGGTACTGTTTGGAGAAGATAGGCCAAGAAAATCATAGTTTCATTGTAGAGAAACGGTAAAGAAACTTTCTCAAAAGTGGAACTCTTCTCTCTATCACTTCATGTTTTTGTCATAATGTTTTATAATATTGACACAAGAATTGATGTTAAACTGTAAGGTGACAGAGAGTTCATGGAGAATCCTATTTTTAAAAGAGTCCTCTTTAGCATTCCTCTTTCATTGTATATAATTTGCGCTGAGAATAATATGGTGCCAAATTGAGAAATCAATGTTGTCAAGAAAAACGCAAGAATTTTTCAATATAAAAATGTCGAAAAAGATTTGAGTGAGCTAGATTAGTTGATGAGGTACATAAACAAATTCCAGCTCATAACGACTTGCAATTACCGTGGTCTAACCAACAACATAATCGTCAAAAGTTGATAACAAATCTAATATCGATTAACATCCAAATCATGACTAAAAAAATTACCAAGCCATATCAAGCAAAAAGTCACACCATTTAAAAACTAAAGCTCAAAACATTTTGATTCCCAATTGTTCTTGAACCAACAAAGTGTTCAAGTGTGATGTGAATGTGTGATATATTTAAAACCAAAACCCCAAAAGTCCAAAGAGATTCTACAAGAGTGAGAATGCATGCTAGATTTTTTTTCTTCCTCTCCCTCCTCCAGTCCTCCTCCTCCTACTATATTATTAATTTATTATTTTTATTTAGCAGGTATTAATTTTGAGAATTGTTATTGACATTTCAAATTCCTCATTTTACACTCCAAATTTTTTATATTTAAGAACAAAAATAGTCTTGTGCGGAGTATACAATGAGATTTTTGAAGTGTCAATAATAATTCCCTTGATTTTTTTTGCTAACTTATCAATTTTGTCCCTGCAGGCACAGTTTCCTATCCCACTTCACTTCTTTTATCTAAATTTTGCCCCCATCAGCATTTCTTTGACCGTTACATTTGACCAGTCAACTAACTTGACTAATCAATCCCCATGTTTTCATTGCCATTTTAGCCCCACATTTCTTCCCTGGCCCCACCGCGATGTCTGCAGTTCACACCAAAAGTGCTATGCTGCTTAACCTGTAAAAACTACATTTTAGTCGCAGGTACCGGTGATAGTACGAGATGTTTAGTTATTGGATTTTGGGTCCTAAGATTTTTGGGTGCACACATTCAATTCGTTTGTGATATGTCATATATTTTGTAGAATTATCGATTCAACTATATCATCCATCGTTATCATATACAAATTTGCAGTTGAAGCAGTTAAACGTATTTATTTATACACAAGAGAAATGACGAAGAGACTCTCTAAAAAAATGAGACTCTCCATAAACTGACTGCCAACTTATGTTTTTTGCATAATATTTTATAATTATGTCGCGAAAATTGCCGTTAAACTGTTGGATGACATGGCGTATATAAAAAGTCACACTTTTGTTAGAGTCCCGTTACTATTTCTCTCATACACAATTACACTCAAATTCCTATGTTTGGATTCCTTTCTACCCACATGATTTGTGTGAAAATAAACATTTACCATCGAATTAATATCCTATTTAACCCTAATTTGCCTATAATTGATTATAAAAATGCTTATCAATGTTCTTGAAATGGAATTTGGAGCCAATTAAGGCCAAAAACTTGTTTCATAGGATCCAAAGGATAGACCATGGACTGGTCTCAATCATTGTTTGTTTATTACTTTGTTTCTGACAGATAACATGCAAATTATAATTGAAATCTTGGTTGGAAACATTGTGTTTCCCGCTAAGTACTCCAAGAATCTTGGGCCATACACATGTAAAGATGGCTCGATATCAACCGTTAGATTATCACTTGCATGTGGCTAACAAAATAAGGACTATGATGCTTAATATAAATTTGTTTAATAAAACAAGCCAATTAGTGAGCTAATAATTTAGATTAAGGAATGATGACACTAGCTAGACTTTAATTCTAGGGCAAGGAAGTTACTGTTAGACCTTGAAAAACGACAAGAAATGATTTCAATTTCATACGTAACATCCAAACTCGCCCTTATAATCATGTGTGGTTTTGATGTTATTAGTTTTTACTATTAAAAAAATACAAAAAAATAAAAAGAAGAATTTGTTTGGTGTTTTGTGAGAGTGAGAAGAGCAACTTTATTTGGATAAGGTCCATCGTCGCATCGTTTGGAACGGAGCTAAAAATTTCTTCTAATAGATGTCACCGGAAAAACAACTAAGAAAATCTTATTATAATATGATTTATACCCAAATATGATAAAAGGGACGAATTCAAATGATGATGTATCACAATTTCAATGTTAAATTTCAATATAGTAGTGGAAAGTGGCAAAGTGATGAAAAAAATATTAATACATGATAGGTGGGAGAGGAGTTTTTCGGTTTGAATGACATAACAATAACACTTTTGCTCATACAATATTTGATATAGAATATAAGTAGTATGAACGTATATTGAATATTAGATACGTATATTTTCTTCATAGATAGCGCGTATATATTATATAATTATAATCTGCAACAAAACAAACGAATTACTTCAGTGGGGTGGGGGCATCTGCCCTCAGTGAGCCTTCATTAGCTCCCTCCATGCACATCGTTATCTAATAACACAATATCACTTGTTAATCTCACTTCATATCACATCATGCTATAAGATCGAGACAATACTGTGATAATAAGACGGTGTACCAAATATAAGCCATCGAGAATGAGGCATTGGTTTCAAGAAAACGGGCAAGTCTCACACTTTACTGGGAAAAGGAAAGAAAACTGTACTGTTTATTTTTAAGATGAGCATGTCATTGTTAGTACACAAAAAACGTCGTATTAGAGATGATATATATATATATATATATATATGTATGTATGTATATATATATATATATATAATATAATATATACATATATGTTGCAGAAATCAAGAACTTTCCTCAATAGAAGCAGACGGTAATTACATTTGTTTTAAGTTATTGGGCATAGCAAAAAGACAAGATTTGGTTGTTGAGCTGATATTTGATCTGATCTGGGCCCGATATTGCACCTTTGCAGGCTGATGTCGTTTAAGCTAACAAATGTGAATATTCTCTTGTTATGTAGTTTTATAGAATGTGAATATGAATTATTGATCATGTTGATTTGATCAACAACGAACATTTTTATGATACAGTTTAGTCTTCATGTTTATGAACTATTAGCTTGTTGATATATAAGACTCCATTTGCCCGAAAAGATTTTACGTGTTGTAACATTAGTGTTATAAAACCACATTTTGTAACACGTGTTTTTTTAACTAAAACAAACACTAAAATATATACAAATATGTCGTCCAATATTATAACACAACAAATTAGTAACCGTACGTAGAAATGATAAGGTCACATAGACAAAATTTCTGCTTGCCCAAACAACCTTAGGAAACAAGAACCAAGAAGAATATGGTAATTTAAAGCACTCTAATATATTGGGAGAGAACTCAAACTCGTATACATGGTTTACACATTGTCCTGCCCAATGAGTCTTTATTTGATATTCATGAATTAATTCTGTTTTTTTTTCTTAATTATAAGTGATATTTTTATTCTTAATCACACTAAGAGAGGGGAGGGTTTAAACGCAAGATGAGTGGGACAAAGAGTAAGATCATATTCACCTGAACAATCCACCACTTGTCAAATTCATTTTTCTTCTTCATTAAGTTTTCGTCCAATGACATAATAATGCCAATCGAGTTAATGACATTATAGTTGTACTGTGTGTAATAGAGCTTCTCCAAAGGGAAGATGCAAATTTAGGATGTAAAGCCACATTACATCTCATTTTATATTTCTCGGAGAGGCATATTTTAGTGCTCTTCCAGTGGAAGAGATATAGATTTAGGCCCCGTTTGGGATTGAGGTGATTTAAAAAAAAGCCACTGTGAAAAAAAGCTGAGGGTCATTTTTGTGTTTGGTAAACTGAAAAAAAAAGGGCTTATTTTGGAAGCTGCTGTGAGAATAAGCTGAAAATCAAAGGAAAAGCTGAAGCTGCTATTTGCTGCTTTGAAAAAAAGCCAGTTTTTTCAAAGCACACGGAGCTACAGTGCTCCTTTAATGAAAAGACACACTATCATCCTGCTTTTTTTTCCAAAAGCACTTTCACAAAAAAGTTTACCAAACACTCTACTGGCTTTATTTCACAGCCGCTTATTCTCACAGCACAGTCGCTTATTCTCACAGCAGCTTTTTTTCAAAGCACAGCAATACCAAACTAGCCCTTAGTATCTCATTTATTTTTCTCTCTTTAACCAGTAGAGTCCACCTCAAAACATGAAGAAAAAAAAAATGTAAATTTTACATTTTTATTTACGTCTTCTTGCTTGTCAAGACGAGTGCTTTATATCTCTTTCATTAGAGACATTTTCGGCCAACAAAAAAATACAAAATGCGCATTCCAAAGCATTTTGCATCTTGCATTGGAAATGCACTTACCAATAAATTGGGAAAATTTTTAGTTGTGACGGGAACACGGATGGTACACCACCTGTTTTTATGTAAATGGTGGAAAATTTTAATTTTTAAGCTATTAACCTTTTAACACAGATATCCAATCATTTACATAGAGACACGTGGTGTACCGTCTTGTGCAACGGTCACACTGAAAAATCTCTCAATAAATTGATCTATGGGTATTCAATTCAATAGGCGAAGTCCACACACACATTAATCAATGGTTGTCAAACAAGGTTACACACATAATAAACCAAATACAAATAATTGCCTTACAATTGGACATAAATACACACACACACACATGCCAAAGCAGGCGTCAAACAAGTACAGAGTACAAAATAATGGTGGTTAAATTATAGTGGTATTGCTTTTAGGATTGATTAGGACTTATCAACAAAAGATTGGACCACAAGTACCACAAGACCAACCAAAAAAAGGAAAAATTTTACCTACCTATTTCTTTTCCTCTTTTATCTTAAAACACAAAAATCCCTCTCTAGGTAGCTATGGCTAGCTATGAACAAAAGAAGAAAAAATTTTGACCCAAAAAAAGAAAGAAAAGAAATGCTAACAGATTTTCTCGAAAGTCTGATTCTCCAATTTTCATAGGCTCTTTGACACATCATATTTTTGACATAATTTTTTATAAGAACGGTACAAAAATTAATGTTAAATTATATTGTGTCAAAGAATTAAAAAAGAATCTTACTTTAGCATATCTAAAAAAAATTAATAAGAAGAAAAGAAAAATGAAGATCCTCACTCTCTATCTCCTTGTGTCTGTGTGTCACAGTCACCAGTGTTTTCCTGTCCCAAGCATCATCACACAGTCCACATCATAAGAACCTTCAATCAAGACAACCGCAGTAAAAAACAACAGCTATTCACAATTAAGATATCAAATTAAAAACAAAAAACAAAAGAGTTTTAACTCCCTCTCAGTTCACTAATAATTATGAAAAATCAGAAAAAAAATGTTTTATTACATGTTTTGAAGTAATAATACAATGTCATATGTACAACGAGAGAATGAGCATGTAACACATATAAGTCTTTCTCGTGTTTAAGCCAAAAACAATGAATAAAAAAGTATATTATTGTCCTCTGTGGCCCATCCTTCACCACTACAATCCAGAATCGCATACCCAAATCTCTGTTTTTCTGGGTTTCTAACAATTTATAATATTTGTTTTATAAAATTTTACACGAGGATTGTGCAGCAGAAGTCTGCAGGAAAACGAGTGACGACTTCGAGGAGGAGGCGAAGAACCGGGGTGAGCGGTGGATATACACGTATGGACGGGAGGGGGTGGGGGTGCGCGGTTAGTAATATAAAAAAATTGGAAATAGTAGAAGTAGTGGTGGAGGGGACCCGCAAAATAGTTGCATCCACGCGAGAGTGGGACCCACAGGAGAATTGGATGGGAGAGTAGCAGCTAAAGCCTAAAGCTAGTGGGGGCTGGCGCAGCGGAGAGACTGTGAGGCGTGTTGTGGTGGCCTCGTTCTATATATGAAACCGTTGCACAGCACAGGAGGAGGGACTCGAATTTTCTCAACCCACCCACCACATACACACAACTCACACACTTTCTCTGCGTGCAAGCCAAACCAATATCCAACCTCATCGATCATCTCCCTTCTTGTACGGGATCAAAACCCCATCTCTCTCTCTCTCTCTCTCTCTCTCTCTCTCTCTCTCTCTCGATTGGGTTTGCTTTGTTATATATTGGATTGGAGAGGTAGGGTGGTGACTTGAGCTTCTCTATTACCTCACTCTGCATGTGAATCCTCTCTCTCTGCCTAAACCAAAAACTCTCTCTACTCTTCAATATCCCTCTCTCTCTCTCTCTCTAAAAAAACAGTGTTTTTCTTGCAAATTGAGGAGTGCTTGATTGATTGCATGAACTGATGGATCCGGCAAGTGGACAACAACAACACCAGGTAGGATATTTCATGAGAATTCATCAGAAGCTGTTTTCTTTTTTGTTGTGTCCAGTTTCCAATTATATTATAGGATGGTAGTCCTTAATTTCTTTAAATTTTTACTTATATTACTTTTCTGTTTTGAATTAATGTAATTTACCTTGATTGTTATGAGTTGGTAGCTGATTCTGTTTGCTTTTGGGTCCAATTCTTAAAGAAGAAGGCTTTTGGCTTCGAGTTGTTCTTCAATTTTCCAGAAAAAGAATTCATCTTTGAGTTATGTCTTATGTTATTTATGAATGATGTTTAATTTGTCCTTGAGTGAGCACAATTAATAACGCGTTTTCTATAAATACATAGAGCGGTTTCTGTTTTTACAGGTTATTTTATTTTATTTTTTCTGGATTAAATTTTCATTGTTGATCGGAATAATGAAATTTTGTTTTTTGTTTTTTGTTTTTGATGAAATAGTAAACTTAAAAAGCAAGCAAACATGAAATTATGTTGCTGTTAATAATTACATTCACTTCTAGGACATGCCATGAGTTCATACTCTCAATTTGGACAACTTATTTAAATATGTAATTCAAATTCACAGTCTAAAATTGTTGCGAGTTATCGGCGTACACGTTTTTCTACACAATACATGTGAATGCAACATATGTAACTTAAAAGCAAAAGCTCAGAATATATATTTTATATATACAATCTATCTATTACACTATTCCTTCATGTCTTGACACATGTAATTGTCTGTTAAATTCTCAATTTTATAATTTTTTTTAATTACCATCAATAATTCAGGAAATGTCAGCTCAATCACTGGACATGCTGGTCTGCTCAAAATCCCAACAGCAGCAGCAAGACAGGAAGCCAAGGCCTCAGCCAGAACAAGCCCTAAAGTGTCCAAGATGTGACTCCACAAACACAAAGTTCTGTTACTACAACAACTACAGCCTCTCTCAGCCCAGGTACTTCTGCAAGTCCTGCAGAAGGTACTGGACCAAAGGTGGCACCCTCAGGAACGTTCCTGTGGGTGGAGGCTGCAGGAAGAACAAGAGATCATCGTCGGCGAAACGAGCTCAGGACCAACCGCTCACACCCAATTCCAACCCACTCCCAGCCCTAGGTTATGACTCAAATGACCTCACCCTTGCATTTGCTAGGCTCCAAAGGCAGCAGTCATGTGGTGGGCAGTTAGGGTTTGATGACCATGACCACATTTCTCTCTTGGGAAATCCCACTAATGCCCCTGATCATAACATTCTTGGAAACCCTAATTCAGTTCCTGGGTTTCTTGATGCACTGAGGACTGGGTTTCTTGAGACCCACAATGGTAATTTCCAGAACTTGTATAACTATGGGTATGGGAATGGGAATGGGAATGGGAATTTGGGTGAGGTGGAAGATTGTGGTGGCGGAATGGGAATCCACCACCCATTTGAAGAAGCCACCACCAACTCAACCACCACAGCAGTGACAGTTACAACAATGAAGCAAGAACTGTTCAATGCCCAAAGTGAGAGCAGCAACAGAGTTCTGTGGGGGTTTCCATGGCAGATGAACGGTGGAGATCATCATTCAAACATGGTGGGGAATAGTAATCACGAGTATGATTCAGGAAGAGAGAGCTGGAATGGGATTGCTTCATCTTGGCAGCATGGACTTCTGCACACTACTCCCCTCGTGTAATAAAAACGCTTGAGCAGCTAGGTTTTTTTATTTAGTGTGTTGGTGATCACCAAGAAACAAAAACTATGAGAAAAGCATAGGTTTTAATTTAATTTGTTCACTTAATTATCAGACTTAAATGTCAGTTTTAGTGCTTCTACGTTTTGTACTAATTAGTTATAACTTATATATCTTTTGAATTTCCATCTACCTTTTATTGGTTGGTAAACTAAATAAATCTCATGTTTGCAAGTGATTTTTCTTATCACTAATTCATTCCATGACGAATATTTATTAGACAAATGAATCATTTTTTAAGCACAAACAAATATCCATTAAGTCGAATACGCTATTAAAACTAAACACTCGGTTGTCTAATTTTTTATATCAGATAATTCATGCATTGTATTACAAACAATAAAACATAAATACATTAACTAACGCATAAATAATAATTTCATCATCACTAATCTGCTAAATATTACTCAATTGTATAGTCTGAACACCACTGGAACTATTTTAATTGCGACAGCGAATCCATGTATTTGTTAAGAAACTTGCAAGGTTTGCTAAAGAAAAGGGTGGTGGGGAGAGAGAGACAGAGAGGGAGAGAGAGAGAGATGTTTCATGGATTGTGCAGTCTGAACTGTCTGATTGATATAAAAGCCAAAGTAGTTGCAGCAGCAACAGGCTTTGGATTTGGAGTTAGTGGAGTTTTCAACATATTCCGCTATGATTACATCTTATTTTCAGGTAGATATTCTTGGAATATTTTAATCTCGGGATTATAGTAAATTACCTAGGAATAAATTAATTATATTATAATTGAGACTTGATAGGGTTTCTCTTCAATACAAATTTCAGTGAAGCATGACTGCATGAACCACCATTTTCTTGCTCCATTTTTTTTTATTATTTTATTTATATTATAGCAGACCAAATCTAAGTTAGGATTTGGGCGTGAGAATTAGTCAGCACCGCAGCATCCATTTGAAAATTTCATTGGGGCAGTTGTGCGACTTGCTTCTCGTTTTTTTATTTTAGTAGATAGTTTTATTAATTAATTAATTTTATTTGACTGAGACATTTGAATTGGAAGTGCGACAAGATTTTCAAATGGTTCAATTTTTTAAGCACCAACTTACTCCAATTTGATTTTATATGATTTGGTATGTTTGGATTGTGTAGTGCTGAGAGTGACAGATGTCGTTAATGACAAATCGTCGTTATTCACGATCGCCAAACATGCCCTACAAAGTTTGTCTAATATTTCCATATTATATTATATGTGAAGGCATTCCAATTTGTTACATCTGTGAAATGGTTTTGTCAAAAGATAGACGAAATCTTCTTGTACCATTTGCTTTTGTAAGTATGAAACCTGTTTTTTCCCCCCAAAATTTGTACGAAGTTTGAACTGAAATATGATGGACGATTTTATTCTTTTTGATCAACATGGATACTTTTGTTCACACTTAAAAGATTAGTGTGTTGAGCCACTTAGTACTACGGTATAATGGTATTCCTCTTCATTTGTAAGTTAGAGGTATTAGGTTCGGTTCTCCCCAAAGGCAAATTTGAACCACATTATTACTAGCCCATTGTGAGGCTTAGCCCACCCCCTTCTCCGTGTAGATAATATCGTCTGTAAAACAAAAAAAGAAAAAGAAAAAAAGATTAGTGTGTTGAAGCATGTGATGGGAGAGTCTGAAGTTAGGGCTGGCCCTAAGAATTTGAGGCCCTAGGCAAGCGTTGCAAATGGGGCCGAGTTCTCTGATACCAGACCCTTTGTACATTGATATGTATAAAACGTATAAAT
The DNA here is from genome assembly GCA_035220775.1 of Malus fusca. Lineage (NCBI taxonomy): Eukaryota > Viridiplantae > Streptophyta > Magnoliopsida > Rosales > Rosaceae > Malus > Malus fusca. The sequence goes on from CM069069.1 coordinate 9,817,344, forward strand.
AAATACATGAAAAAGTTTATTTCTATATCAATTATCATTAAAATTAATATCAAAAGAAGAAGGATATACGAACACTACTTAAATATCAAATATGTTGCTTTTTTTAGACGCAAATGTAGTAATTAAGCTATTATTTTGCGTCTTATTCGAGCACACACGCGCGCACTCACACATAAAATTGGAGAGCTCTATACGACCTGCCTACTCCGACTACCTTTAGGGTTGGCCCTGTCTAAAATCATACTTAGACTCCATCCATCTTATGTTCCAGTGAAATTAAAGTATCCATCACAAAGTCAGATTACAAAAAACATGGTATTTTGGCAATATGTTTTGTTAATTTGTATAAGATTGAATTCTTTTTATGTATTGGATATGAAAATTGTTTCCAAAACACTCCATGAAAGTCATAATCGTGTTTCGAATTTAAACTTAAAAGGTTTTATGACACTTCGAAATTGTCAGCTTAGCTATATCAATTTTTAATCTTTTAAGTTCAAGAATTTAAGATTAATAATTTCAAGGGTAAGTGGTTAATGGCTTTCAACATTATTAATTAACTGTTTTGTTGTCACTTGTCAATGCCAAATTAGGACTTTTACCTTATTTTTTTTGTCAAACGAAAGAGAAGTTTGATTAAATTCGAATGGAAACGTTTACATCAGAAACCAAGATGTTGAATAACCACTCTAGCTTAAGACAATCCCACCTATGAAGTATGAAGGCCATCCTTCTTTGAAATAAAAGAAGTCACTAAATGTGTTGCCGTATTACAATCACCAAATCGATTAGATCAAATTTCAAAGAATCCCACGATTCCGTATATTGTTAACCGTGTTTTTTTTTGTTTAATTGTTGAAAATTTCATCTCTACGGCTCAAACAGAAACACCCAAATACTAGTTCTAAGCAATATCACCATTTTTGTTAAATACGATACCAAAGTGGATGATTGAACATTTAGTTCATGTCACTATTCCTGGATCCAGGGGAGAAAACGTTCGATGGAATAATTTCTTAGATGTATAAATACTGACCAGGCCGGGCCCTCCATTTATTGTTCCAACGAATCATAAATATATATTTTTCTTTAATTTGAAAACTAAAATACTTGCTTGTTATCACGATTGGAAAAATAAAAACTCTTGATTTCTAGAGCAAACAGAAATTCTACTGACCTTGTTGTCTTAAACGCCTAATATCGTATAAGATACTTTCAAGGAAAGATCAAATGCAAACTTCTACTTGTGATAAGAGTGTTTCGTTGGACGCTGGATTTTCCTCCTTCAAGGTGGAATAGATCAAATGCTTTATTTGTTATTAATCAGTTGATAAAATGCTTTATTCATTATTGGGCTTTTTTCTCGGCCCAATTGGTTGGCTGAAGTTGGGTCAACCACACAATGGTCATTCAACTTTTGTTGTTGTACTTTCTCCTTCACCGTTTAATTAGATTGGACGGCGAGTAACCACAATTGTATTAAACACGAAGGTTAGGAGAATGGGACTCGAGGAGAAGTACCAATATCGAATAAGATTGAGGATAGGAATATTAGAATCCATAACCCTCAGACGAAACATGTAAAGCACTCTGAGAGAAAGTTACCTATGCCACTGCGGTGGTTCCCAATCTAATGACAGACGGCCTTAGGTACTAGTTTTTTCACATGCCACAGTATAATTGGCTCGAGAGAGCCACAGTAACATCCCCATCCCCGAGTAATTGGGGAGAAGAAATATTGATGCTGTTATTCAGAGAGTACATAGTACATCTAGTGTACGAGGAAAATACTAATTTAAAACAAATAGCGTATGCAGTTAAAACATATGTTCCGATAAAACCGCAAACTCAAAACCCAAATGGAACACCACAAGGGGGGTTAAACACAGTGGGGGCATTGAGGGGGAGCAAAAAGTGCTATCGCACACGCTCCGAATTTGAAGAGTCCCAAAAATTTTTGCCATCTAAATATATGTATAGTAATGCTACATACTAAAAAAGTTGTTTTTATTAGCACTTTAAAATCTCATTGCACTCCTTATAGGTGTAATTTTTTTTTAATATAAAAATTTGGAGTGCACAATTAGATATTTGAAGTGTTGATAACAACCTAAAAAACGATTTTTTTTTGTTTTCAATTTATTTATATAATAATGTTATGTATGCTGTAGTCTTAATCGGATTAGGAATGTGATTGTGTAAATCTTAAGAATTTCTTATAGGATTTATGGGATTCTACCATATTGTATCTTTTAATATTATTCTATTAGAGTTGTGATCCCAATTATTCTATTAGAGTTGTAATCCTATTGGAGTAAGGAATTAATCTTTCCTACTACTATAAATAAAGGTCCAGTGGGGGTGAGTAAACACCTCATAATTCACCCAATTCAATTCTCTTTATGCTTGCCGCACCCTCTCTCTTAATCTCTCTATAATTCTTCAGTCAAATAGGCTTACAATATATTCAAGTGAAACTTTGAAATTAGAATTATTGAAGCTTTTTTTCTTGTTTGGTTGTTTTAGATTGAAGTGCAATGATTATTTGATGCAAATTATGATTATACCACTTTTTACTTTTTATTTAATCTGTCCTAAAGTTTGTTTTGAAAAACTATCTTATAGAAGGGCCCTTATATAAATTTTGCTCCCGAAATTCCAGAGTCGGCCCTAGTTAAACAATGCGCAATTCACTACGAACAAGAACAGAACCGCAAACTCAGAACCCAAATGGAACACCACATGGGGGTAAAACAATGCACAATTCGCTACAAACAAGAACGGTGAACACACACAATTCACTACGAAGGAAATGAAAATCATATTTAGCCACAGAAATTTCCATCATTAAAACATAAGCATCGGAACATAGAGTAAGGGAGCAGGAGAAAAGGGAAACAAAAAGGGCATGAAATGCTGACAAAATTGTCTCTAAATCAAAATGTCGAAGTAGCACAACAGATAAAACATTTTATAAGAAATTTAAGATCTTGGCTTCTCCTTCTTCTCCTTGAAGAGGGCAAGAAGTGACACACCTGAAACCTTGACGACCTTGAACCTAACTCCGGGAATATCACCAACAGCATGACCCTTACGACCAAATCCAGCAATAAGAACCTCGTCCTGCAAACGGCCACAATAATCAATACAATGGAAAAAAACCTAAACAAGCTAAGATGATTTAACATGAATGCCAAATTCTGGCAACATCTTTTTTCTCCACTATCTATACTCACATTCTCTTCAATGTAGTTCAAGCAACCATCATTTGGCACAAAGGCAGCAATCTTCTTCCCATTCTTAATAAGCTGAACTCGAGCACACTTTCGAATGGCAGAGTTAGGCTGCTTAGCTTCAATACCACTGCATAATTAAACACCCAAATATTGTTAGAGTTATCGTCTTTAAAGGAATTTGGAAGAAAATGAATCTATCTGAATTTTCCTTACATTTTCTCAAGAACGATGCCTTTTGCGTGGGAAGATCCAGAAAAGGGTTTCTTCCACTCATTTCCAAGATGGGACTTCTTGTAGGACTTGTCAGCCCACCTTTGGTTCCTACGGTGGGTCTTCAGCTTGCGAGCTGCTCCCATTCCACGTGTCTTCCTGTAAAAATTTGGTAGCAGAGTTTAGGCATTTTAGTCCTACAACATCTTAGAATCTATAACAGAAGCATTGGTTATTGCGGAATCAAATAACAAACCGCTTCAAATGTCAAATGTACAACACCGGCTTGTTTTCTCGGCGTCTGATAACCGGAAGTTAATGACTTGCATTACTACATTCACAATATCATCTTCTAGAACTTAATACCCAGCTTGTAAACCCTTCAACTGAAAATCTTTCTTTGAAAGATTACAGCTTTTTAATGTCATAAGAATAAATCTTCTCGTAATATCTAAAAGAAAAACACATTTCCTCACAAAAAATAATACTACAAAAGCTTGTCCTTCCAAATAAAAATCACTATAAGTAATCCGACTAAGACCATTATCCATCGAAACATACAGATGATTTGAAACTATACAAATCGAAATAATCCTAAAAACAACGGCTTCCAAATAAATTCATTCAATTTCTTCCAAGCAGAGAAACACGAACATATATACATTCGATACTCGGATCCAAACAGGTTTAATAGTTTCCAGTAAATAATATAATCTCAGTCGCAAAAGAATCCATCTCCTCCATAAGCTACTTTGTCTAACTATAATTTACAAATTTACAGAGATTTCAAGCAGATTTATGCGACAAATTCAATCGAGAATATAGTTTCAGAGAAAACGAACAGAGAGCGAAGAGTAGATTGAGAGGAAGAAGGAAGTGGAAGCTTACCCCATGGCGACGGAACAAGAAGATAGTGGGCGATTAGCAGGGAGAGATTTGGAGCCGCAGGAAGAAGAAGAGCTTCTTGGTCGCTAACAGCAATAAGAAACCCTAAGGGCTTATCGCGCTTGCTTAAATATAAGCCTTCTCGTTGGGCTTACAAGTTAGACTTTTGCAGAGATCATGGGCCTGAACTCATATAAGCTTCCAACACATAAGCCCACTGTGATGGAAATATCCACGCAAAACCTCTATTTTGATTTTTAGGTTTCTATGTTAGCTCTTTCCATATAAATACTTGTCATGTATTTTAAAAAGTGCATTACTCGTTTAACGGGCATTTTTCACGTGGTGAATAGGTGATTTGAGAGAGTTTCTAGCAATGGGAACACTGTCACGTAATGTTATTATTGCACATACCCGTATGTATTTGTTTTTTTATAAATATAAATTAAAAGTGAAATATATCAATTATATCGCCCATCAATATTATAGTACATGACAATATTTCTAGAACACATAAAAATATCTCTAGAATCAAGGAGTTCTAGCTACCATTCATAAATTTTTCATACTAAATGGTTATCTTTTGGCCTCATTTGGTATAAATGATTGAATTGGAATGGCGAGCACACTATTTTCAAGATATATTGAAGATAAAAATGAAAAATTGTGACCAACTTAAAGGTAGGAGATAGATTACTCAAGAAGAGAACTTATACATTCTAATATTTTCCCAAAATAGAAAGATTAGAAAGGAATTTTTTTCTTCATGTTCCTTCAATATCTACCTTAAATTTAGAAGTTATCTATTTCATTCCAATCCTCTATCCCAAACGAGACACCTTATTTCATTCCAAAAGTTTTCAGAATTGTGCACTTCAAAATTTTGTAAATAATAATTTATACTTTAAAACATGTGAATAATCATCTCCTACCTCGGTGGGAAACTAAATTGATATTTGTTGACCCTAAAAACTACAAAGCCTACGTGGCGCGCAGGCCGAGTAATTAATAAGCTAACTACGTCATTCGGTTGTGTGCGGGGCGTGCCAACTCGTCGGCCAAGCTTGGCCGAGGAGTAAAATTTGTTGATGTTGCGTTGGGTCGCGCTACTGACTTCTGCGTCTTGCGATTGCGGCCGAGAAAGGAACACGTCTCGGCCTCTTGGATTCTCGAGCCTGAAGACAAGGCTGCTATTCTTACAAAGTTCACGAATCGAATTCGGCTTTCAATGTGCCGCATGTAATAACTGTAACACCTCACTTCGCCGAGAAGACCAATGAGATGACCTCGACCAATAAGGATTCAGAAATCGTTCTCTACCGAGACTTGGATAGGTAACCAACCGTCCTCGCCGCAGTGCTGTTGATGCCAACGGAAGGTACTGCGAGTTCGGCCAATTCTACGGTGACTGAGTTATCTATGCCGACTTAAGATATCACCGGTTGCTTTCACAGTGTTGTTGATGCCAACGGAAGATGTGTCAGCGAAAAAAAGAAAATAAAAATCTCAAAGTTGTTGAGAGAGTTTGCGCAGGGCAATTGTGTGTTGAATTGGAGCCTTTAATGATGCATAGCCTCCCCTATTTATAGCACTGGATCTCCTTGAATCCGAATTAAAACCCTACTCGGACTAGGACTTCCTCTCCGGATCAACACCAATTCGACCAGTCCTATTTTCACTAGGATTGTGAACCTAGTCCTTTATTGAGTCGGATCCACTCCGGGTTATCAAACTTGCCGAGACTCCTTGTTGCACTAGGACTCGACTCGCAAAGGTAGCATGACCTAGCCGACCTAGTTTTAGAAGCCCACGTATTGAACGATCCGAGGCTTCCTTGTCGCCAGGCCTTCCGGGCCGAGAATGGTTCTATACTCGGCCCAAATTGATATTTTGGGCCCAAACATTGCCCCCTCGCTTCTGAGGTCCTCGGCCTGAACTCTTTGGCCGAGTTTCGACCTTGAAGAAGCGAATCTAATTCACAGAACCCAAGTACTCTATTTTCAAGGCGCATTTATTGAGCATGATTGCACGATCTTGATCCTGCGAACCCCCACACCACGTGGTAGCCTGTGACTCGGCCACTTCCTAATAATGACGTCTAAGGCGTGCGGTTACCTGAACCGTCATGTCATCATGACCTTGTTGTTAACCACCACCACGCCATCTCGATCTACGAACCGTTCAGCATCGTGCAGACGCCAAACCGTCTTTCACCATAAATTTCGCCGTCACACGCAATCGTGTGTCCCCCGAAACACGAAACCCTTGGTTTTCCCAACTGGATTTTCTGAATGTTCATAATGATTAGCGAATTTTCGGTCGATTTTACCCTTTATTTCAAATTTCGAACGATTGCACTTCCTTCCCTAGCTCTATAAATACCGAAATTCTCTCATTTGTACTTTACGCTCTCAAAATTTCTTGAAATTTCTTGCTATTGCTCCCTAGCGCCTTTCGTTTCTCTAGGTCTTCGTCTTCAAATCTCCCAACCCCCAAAAACCTTTTCACACCGTACCTTTAAACCTCCTACAATGGCCTCTTTCATCTCCAAGATTTCCAAGGAATGTGATCAGTGTCAGAAAATTCTTGATCGAAGCTCGATCAAGACCATACGGTTTGAAAGTGACATGAGCACTTCTCACCAAATCTTGGGTCCTCTTTTCAAAGCTGCAGTACCATCCACCATTATTGCACTTCTCCAGGAGCACTGCCTGTCACCCTTGTTCCAAGGGTTTGAATGGTCGAGATGGGACTCGGCGAGGCCCCAAGGCTCCTGGCCTTTGACCACTACAACCTGGGCGGCCTGGGTTGTTCGAATGGAAAAGCTCTTCGGCGAGCAATGGAAAGCCCTCGGCATTTACGACGTCATTCTCCTCTCGTCAATGGATGTCGTTCTCGACAAGGAGCTCCTCCTAGCAGCCCTATGCTTCTGGTGTTCGGCTACCAACACCATGGTCCTCCCTCTTGGCCCATTAGCCCCACCATTCTCGATATCACTGCAATTTTGGGCACTTCGGCATCTGGGATTCCTATCGATGCTGCCCTCTCTGGGTACCATTCGAACCTCGATCTGAAGACTCTTTTCGACAGGCGGGCCTTTGAGACGTGAGGGTCACATGCCCTCGAAAGAGGACGTTCACAAACTCCACAAGAACTTCCAACTACAACACCCTCTACCTCCATTTTGCCGGCCGAGGAGAGGAGGCTCCGCGCGAAGGGGAACATGAGGCTTTCCTCTTCTATTGGTACAACAAGTATATTTGTTGTACCAAGTCTAACAAATGCTTGGTCGAGAACATGCCGGTGGCCGAAGCCCTGGCTAGTGGTCACGCCCTGTCCCTCAGTTCCAACATTCTTGCCCACCTCTTCCGCTGTCTGGCCGAGACGACCCTTCACCAGATCGACCCATACCAGAACGGTCCCCTCTGGGTCTTTCAACTTTGGCTGCAAGTTTACATCGCTTCCCTTCGGCCGGCAATCACCGAGTTCTCCCCAACGGAAGCGCTTGGACCCCAGCTGACCTCCCGACCAACACCCCCTCATCAAGCCGAAGAGGTATTTAGATACTTTTTCGCTCTTGACGATCTTTCCACTGACGAGTTCCTGGTATGTCGTCGTCGAGACTATCCTTCTTGATCAAGCTACCTACATCAACGTGGGGCGCGGGCGAAGATGCCGACCTTCGTCAGTCCTGGGGATCGTTCGTGCTCACTCGCGACCTTTCTCTCGGTTGTGATGGGAAGCGGGCAGGCTGGGAAGTGTACCATCCTAACTTCCTTGCTCGACAACTCGGCTACCTTCAAGGCTGCCCGGTTCCCCTCATCTCCTCGCAAACCGTCCTAAGCCGTGGACGCGAGCCTGGTTCCTCGGAGCAGGAATGTAATGCCGCCAAGAGGGAGTTCCAAGAGCAATGCCAGAAATTCCGCCTTCGACCGGCCACTCCAGAAGCACTTAGCACCGATACTTTCGGCGAGTGGTGGGAAAAGTACACCCAGGAGTTCTTTGGTGTCCCGGTCGAAGGTGTGTTGAACAAACTCTTCGGTGGTTGACCCAGGAAGGCCTCTACCCCCCAGGCCCAAGGTAATTATTTCTCCCTTTTTTTCCTTCAATTTTGAACTTGTTGATTTGCTTTACTAATCTGCTTTTCCTTTCTCAGGTAGCCGGCCGTCGAAAAAAGTGGAGGTGGTTGCTGCAGCTGCGGTCGATAAAAAATCGGCCGTTTCTAAGAAGGCTAAGACCGCTGTGTCTGCTGCGCAGAGCAAACGGTCTCATCGAGAGACCGAGCCGGTCATCGAACCCTCGCCGCCTGCCAAGCGGATCAAAAAGCTGGCTAAGAAGGGGGCACGGGAGATCCACGTCATCTCCAGTCAAACTACGGGGGCGACGACTCCAGTGTTTCTCATTCTCCACCCGTCGGCCGAGCCTTGGACGAGAGACAGCCAACTCCGGCTGCAGAAACAGTCCGAGAACGGTCTGCTTCTGAGGTCGATACCTCAGTCGTAGCTCCATCGGTCGAGGCTGCACCTGTCGTAGAAACGGCAGTCCCTGCGGCCGAGAGGACTTCTCCCGCACATCCAAAGCCTTCGATCTTCGTTCTGGAAGAGAGCGAGGGGAGCGACGAAGTTCTATTGGCGAGTCGCCCCCAACCCCGCCGTCGACCTCTTCCTGCGTCCGAGGTGGCTGTTCCAGTCGGTCATTCTACCGCCGATCGTGGCAAACGGCCGGTCGGAGAGCCAGCAGCGGCGGCCGACACGCCCGCTCCTTCACAGGACCAGGATGTCCATTTGGCGTCCGAATCGGCTGTCCCGGTCGGCCATTCCACGGTCGATCGTGGCAAACGACCGGCCGAGGAGCCAGAGGCAACGGCGGACACGCCCGTTCATCCTCAAGACCAGGACCTCCACATCCCTCCGCATGAAGCTTCTTCGGCCTTCGTAAGTCCCCTCCAAGTCTTTTCCTTGATTATTTTCCTGCCATAAAACTCTAAACCCAGAAAAACTGTCAGGTGCCTCTACATTCTTTTCATCGAAAGTTCTATGCGCCGAAGGGTGTTATCTATGTCTCTTGGCCGCCTCAATGGCCGTCGAACGTAGATAACCTCCATCGGCCGCGTGAGCTGAGAAGCAATCTAAGATACTGGGCTCGGCCATTAAGTTCTTTGGGTTCAAGCAACGATCCTGAAGACATGGCCGAAGTCTCCTCTCGGCAGGTTAAAAGAAACGAAACCTTCTTGCCATCTTTTTCATGATTTTCTGTGAGCTTAACCTGATTTGTGTGTGCAGGCTTCATGGGAGGTCGAATTCAAAGCTCTCCTGTCCAGCACTACTGGAGGGGCTGGTCCTTCCGCCGCCGCGGCTGAACCTGCTGATTTAACCGCTCTGACTCGGCTGCAAGACATCCTATCGCTTTCGGTGTCGCAAGTTCTTGAGCGCAAGGGCTTTGATCTGCTGGGCGAGTGTCTAAACGACCTTGGAGCCGACGGTCAGCTGAGCGGCGATGCTGTCGTTCAGGAGTCAACTGCCTTGGAGCGGGTTCGAGAAACTTTCAATGTTTCCGAGAATGCTTTGAGGGCTGAACAAGACCTGCAGGCTGCCATGACCGTTCAAGATACTCTCCGTCCGAAGGTTGACGCACTGAAGACCAAAGGGGAGGTCTTGGCCGACCTCGACCGTCAAATGGCCGAATTGCTTCCGATCTTGCCAAGGATTTCGAGTCGGGCGGCAAGGCTTGCTTAACCGAGTATGCGGCGAATGCAAAACGGGTCGAGCAGTTGAAGCTAGAAAAGAATAACCGGCAAGCCCAGGTCATCATGGGTGAAGTACGGTGGTTGGAGCTGAAGGCCTTGCTCGGCACTCTTCTACCCTCTTCACCTTGAATGTATCTGAATGTAAACCGGTCGACCTACTCATTTTGTAAATGCCTATTAATCTTAATGGACTGGTTTTCTTATTCTCGCATTTCCCATGTGACTGGATAATATTTCTTCAAAAACTTCCCATTGATTGGTAATCTGTGGACTACACCGGTCCGGTCTTTAAGATGATATGCCCATTTGCCGTATACTTTATGCACAACGAACGACCCTTCCCAATTCGGCGACCACTTGCCGAACCTAGGATCTTTTAGTCCAACGGGCAACACCGTTTGCCACACTAACTCACCCTCGCCGAATGTTTTTTGTCGCACCTTTTGATTATAGGCTCGGTCGGCAATCCATTTTTGTGCCACCAGTAAGTTATAAGCGTCAAGTCGCGCTTCTTCCAAATCTTCTAGTTCCTGTCTCATGGACTGATTATATTCGGCGCTAAACAAACTACTTTGTTCGATTAATCGCAACGAATTTATGCTTAACTCGACTGGTAACATTGCATCGTGTCCGTAGGTTAATGCATACGGGGTTGTCGCAGTCGCCGATCGGGGCGATGTTCGATATGCCCATAATGCCTCGTTCAACTTCAAATGCCACATGCCGGGCCTTTCTTTTATTATTTTTTCGAGGATGCCGATCAACACTTTATTAATTGCCTCGACCTGCCCATTCGCCTGTGGATAATACGGTGTAGACTGTTCGAGCCGAATGTTCAAATTTGCCGTATACTCTTTAAACCTCTCGGCTGTGAAGATGGTTCCATTGTCAGTTATGATCGTTTCTGGTACGCCAAATCTGGTCACGATGTGTTCCTCCACGAAGTTGCAAACTTCTTTAGATGTTAGTTCGGCATATGATTTCGCTTCGACCCACTTAGTAAAGTAGTCGGTTGCGACTATTATCCATGCGTGCTTAGCGGCTCCAGAAGATGGCGTGATTTTGCCAATTACGTCCATGGCCCATCCTCTAAACGGCCATGGCTTTATGACCGAATGCAATGATTCGGCCGGAACCCTTTGTATAGGTCCGTGGATTTGGCACTGTACACATCCTCGTGCAAACTCGATATAATCCTTTAGTATCTTTGGCCAATAATAGCCGTGCCGTCGAAGTAGCCATCGCATTTTCCGTCCGGACTGATGAGCGCCGCATATCCCTTCATGGACTTCTGTAATCGCCCGAGCACTCTCTTGGGGGCCGAGGCATAGCAATAACAAACCATCTTCGCCTTTTAGGTATAACTCATTCTGATACATGACATAGTTCGTGGCGTGAACTCTTGTCTTGCGATCGTGTTTATTATTGGGATTGTCAAGGTATTGCATAATGGGCCTTCTCCAATCATCTGGTATTGCCTCGACGGCGCAAACGTCCACAAGGTCGTTTCGATCTAACAACGAAGGTAAGGACATGACTCTTGTACGTATCACGTTGTCGCGCTGGAGGACTTATTGGTTAACCAAGGCCGGGTATAGCTGTCGCAACACGGGTATTTCTCGGCCTAACTTGCCCCCCAAGAGTTGTGCGCCGGAGGCAATTTGAGCCAACTCGTCCGCGTCGGTGTTATGACTCCGGGAAATATGTTTAAATGTAATACCGTCGAAGGACTCGGCCAAATAGCTGGCGATCATGTGGTAAGGCGCCAGGGTACAACTCATGCAACGAAAAGAACCATTAAGTTGGTTAATCACAAGTTCAGAGTCGCCGAGGACGAGGGCGCGGGTCGCCCGCAGGTCATGAAGGATTCCAAGACCGATGATTAGGGCTTCATACTCGGCCTGATTGTTGGTGCATTCAAAATCCAACTTAAGCGAAAAATACCAGCGATCGTGGTTTGGGGATTGAATGACAATTCCCACGCCCGCCGAGGATGACGTACTGGAGCCATCAAAGTACATCGTCCAATGGTTGTCGCGTGTCGCAACCATGCCAATTTTGACATCGGCATCCCCAAAACCGTAGGGGGAAGGATGTTGAGCAAGGAAGTCGGCCAACGCCTGGCCTTTGACAGCTTTCTAAGGCACGTATTGCAAGCTAAATGTGGACAACGCCATTGTCCACTTCCCAATTCGGCCTTTTACGATTGGTCGGGTAAGCATGTACCGGATGACGTCGGTCTGGGCAATGACTTGGGTGATCGACGGGAGCATGTAATGCCGAAGCTTGGATGCGGCGAAAAATACGGCCAGGCACAGCTTCTCGACGGCAGGATAATTGATCTCTGGGTGACTGAGATTGCGACTTAGATAAAAAATAGCCTGCTCTCGACCTGCGTCGTTGTCTTGTGCGAGGAGGCAGCCGATGGACTCTTCGGCCGTCGAGATATAGAGTTTGAGAGGTCTACCGCGCCGAGGGGGAACCAGGACAGGTGGTTTTGTGAGGGCGACTTTGATTTGCGTGAACGCCGCTTGATGCTCGTCGTTCCACATGAATTTATCCGAGTCCTTGAGTTTCAAAAGCGTGGAGAACTCTTTCATTTTACCTGTCGAGTTAGCAATAAATCGGCGGAGGAAATTGATCTGCCCGAGTAAGGACTGGAGTTGTTTCTTCGTCGCTGGGGGCGGGGCATTGATGATTGTGCGTGCCTTATTCGCATCGACTTCAATCCCACGGTGATGCACGAGGAAACCAAGGAAATTTCCGGCCGACACGCCGAAGGCACATTTGGCGGGATTCATCTTGAGGTTGTGTTGACGCATGCGTAGAAAAGCCTATCGGAGGTCGTCCAGATGTGTCTGTCGGCGTTTAGATTTGATGACAACATCGTCGATGTGAACTTCGACGATGGTTCCAATTAAATCGTGGAAGATGGTGTTCATCGCCCGTTGGTATGTGGTGCCGGCATTTTTAAGGCCGAATGGCATGACAACCCATTCGTAAGTGCCGAGTGCCCCCGGGCAACGGAAAGCAGTTTTGTGCACATCGGCTTCGGCAATGAAAATTTGGTTGTACCCGGCATGTCCATCCATAAAGGACAAGATCGCATGATTTCCCGCGGCATCGATTAACAGATCTGAAATCGGCATTGTATACTCATCTTTGGGAGTTGCCAGATTCAAATTTCTGAAATCGATGCAGATGCGCAGTGCACCATTTTTCTTTAAAACTTGAACGATATTCGCCAACCATTCAACATATCGAGCTGTCCGAATGAACCCGGCCTTCAGAAGCCGAACCAGTTCGTCCTTGATGCTGAGTTGCACTTCGGTCGAGAATCGACGTGGTGGCTGGCGGAAAGGTTTACATCCGGGCTTAATACGTAACTCATGCTCGACAAGAGTACGATCTAAGCTGGGCATTTCATGGTAGCTCCAAGCAAAACAATCTTTGAACTCCGTAAGCAAGACACGAAGCTCGTCTTTCATGTGTTGGGGAAGTAAAGCACTAATAAACAAAGGTCGTGGGTCATCGGCCGTCCCAACATTAATCTCTTCTAGAGGATCTTTAACTTGGGGCCGATGGTCTTTGAGCTCGGCCGGGGCTGCTTGACTTCTAATCAAGCGATTGTGGGTTCGAGTCCCACTGGGCGTGCCAAAATGTTGACCCTAAAAACTACAAAGCCTACGTGGCGCGCATGCCGAGTAATTAATAAGCTAACTACGTCCTTCGGTTGTGTGCGGGGCGTGCCAACTCGTCGGCCGAGCTTGGCCGATGAGTAAAATTTGTTGATGTTGCGTTGGGTCGCGCTACTGACTTCTGCGTCTTGCGATTGCGGCCGAGAAAGGAACACGTCTCGGCCTCTTGGATTCTCGAGCCTGAAGACAAGGCTGCTATTCTTACAAAGTTCACGAATCGAATTCGGCTTTCAATGTGCCGAATGTAATAACTGTAACACCTCACTTCGCCGAGAAGACTAATGAGATGACCTCGACCAATAAGGATTCGGAAATCGTTCTCGACCGAGACTTGGATAGGTAACCAACCGTCCTCGCCGCAGTGCTGTTGATGCCAACGGAAGGTACTGCGAGTTCGGCCAATTCTACGGTGACAGAGCTATCTATGCCGACTTAAGATATCACCGGTTGCTTTCACAGTGCTGTTGATGCCAACGAAAGATGTGTCAGCGAAAAAAAGAAAATAAAAATCTCAAAGTTGTTGAGAGAGTTTGCGCAGGGCAGTTGTGTGTTGAATTGGAGCCTTTAATGATGCATAGCCTCCCCTATTTATAGCACTGGATCTCCTTGAATCCGAATTAAAACCCTACTCGGACTAGGACTTCCTCTCCGGATCAACACCAATTCGACCAGTCCTATTTTCACTAGGATCGTGAACCTAGTCCTTTATTGAGTCGGATCCACTCCGGGTTATCAAACTTGCCGAGACTCCTTGTTGCACTAGGACTCGACTCGCAAATGTAGCATGACCTAGCCGGCCTAGTTTTAGAAGCCCACGTACTGAACGATCCGAGGCTTCCTTGTCGCCAGGCCTTCCGGGCCGAGAATGGTTCTATACTCGGCCCAAATTGATATTTTGGGCCCAAACAATATTATAACGATATCTTTACACTAAGGATAGAAAGAATAAATTAGTATCAAACTCGTTATTCAACTAGATTCGAACTTAAGACTTCTCACTTCCAAATGAAAAGGAACTGTAATCTCCTTTTCAAAATGTCACATTTTGCTTGGGAGAATAATTCCAAACAAAAGACATGGAATACTTGGAGTAAAACCGAGTGCAGTGGCATTTTAGAATTTATACAACCGACCTTAAATAGGAAATTACTGTTCAACAACTAACAGAGGAACTAAGCAAACAGAAGCTAAAAAATGATGGAAAATATCAGCACAACTAACCCAGATACTTTACTAACCAAATATTGTCTCGCATAACAGTAAATCTTGTCCCTGACCAATACATACATATACCTTCCATCACTCATGGCAGCAAAGATCAACATTCGAATAAAACAGCAAAATTCATCACAATGAACCAAAATATTTCTGCATTGCAGCCACTACACCGGTAATAGAAGCCAAGTAGATTGCCAACTTTTAAAAAAAACCGGGGTAGCCATGCCCCGAAAACTAGAAAGCTAGTTAGAAAATATGAGCAAGAACAGTACTTGCAAACATGGAAGACACATATAATTGATGGATGTATCGAGTTATCAACCTGCCCGGCTGCATTTACTATTTATGCGGCTTCTTCCAAAAGACCCCAATCTTCTTTAGCACGTTTCCATTTTTCTTCTTCAGTAAATCATCATCCATATCTTCAGAGTCAGGCGAGCCAAACTTCCCGGTGACATGATTATAGCTGCTGTCCAATGATCCAGTCCTCTCCATCAGCCTGCCGTTATTTCCTGGTGAAAGCATGGTTGCAGCTGCCTCAGCTGCCTTCCTCCACTGGTCAGACTGCACCTTTAACCTTCTAAGTTCAGCCTCCATTTCTGCATTGGCTGCCTGTGCTGCCTCCAGCTGTTCCGCCACTCTTGCTACCTTCTTGCTGCTCTTGTCTGCCTCCTCCATCACAATGCCAAGCTTCACGAGAGCCTCTCGTTCTGCACACCTTGCAGCCTCTACTTCCGCCTCTACCTCATTGTTAACTTTACTTTGGCTTTTGTTGATTTCCAACCTGAGTGTTTCATTCTCTTCTGAAATACTCTGCAGTTCTGTTTCCTTGTCCATCAAATGAGCCTTTAAATCCGTAACATGCCCTTTTAGTTCTTTCAATTCCTTTTCCAGTTCATACTCTCTCTGGCATGACAGGCTTTTATCAAGCTTCGAATTGAGCCCCTCGTTCTCCTCTGTAATGCCTTGTAATTCAGTTTCCTTGTCCATCAGGTGGGCCTTCAACTCTTCAACTTCAGCTTTGGTTTTCATTAATAAAGTATCCAGCTCCCCCTCTCTCTGACTAGATGTAGATTTTATCTGCTCCAATAGTTCATGAGCACTTCTTAGCTGCAAGGTGCTCTGAATTTTTTCTTCGTGGTATTTGGTCTCAGCAGTTTCAAGAGTAGATCTTAGAAGTGCCACTTCAGACTTCAAGTCATGGAGTTCTGCCTCAGTTTGGTTTGACTCCATAGTCTCTTGCTTTTCTCCAAATTTTTGCTGAAGGTCATTGTCACCAGCCTGATTTTGTGAAACGTTGCTGCTTGCATTAATCAGGTCAGCCTTGAGTTTGCTAACGAGTTCTTCTAGTAAATTTACACGCGCCCTCGATTGATCTAACTCTGAAGAAATGCACTTGTAAGCTTCTGTTGATTTCGTGCCATCTAACCTGAGTGCCTCCATTGTTGTTCTCGCGAACTCCAGCTGCAGTAGGGTTTCACTAACCATTGCTTGTGCTTGAGCTTCGGATGCCTTACAGTCCTTTAATTGTGTTTTCATGTTCTCCACAAGAGAAAGTGTTTCTGCCAAGTTTTCTTTCAAGCTTTGAAGCTCGGCATTTGTTAATTCTGCATGCTTCGTTTGATCAGCCTCAGATGCAGCTACCGCTTCAAGCTGCGCCTTCAGCCTCTCAATCTCATAAACGGCAGATGCCAAGGCGGCTGAGTCAACTGAGTGCTGCTTCTGCACAGCCTCAAGCTCGGACTGCCACGCTTGATCTCTTTCTTGTGAAATCTTGTGAAGCTTGATAACACGAGCTTCCTCAGAAATAGAAAGCTCAGGAAGCACCAGCTGGGATTCTTCGAGCTTCGAAGACAAGGCCAGTACTTGCTTCTTGGAGTCCTCAGCATCTTGCTGAGCTTGCTTCTTGCATGATTCAGATGATTGCAGCTGGTTCTTTGCTTTCTTCAGATCCTCTTGGAGCTGAGAAATCTGAGATTCCAATTCAGATATTCTACTTGGGCCCTTCTTCTGCGTCAAGAACAGAGATGAAGTTTTAGAATTTTTCTTGCAAATTATCTCAAGAAAGACACAGGCAGTGCATACAATCCAAGCACTTTTACTTGCTAATCCCACCACTAACAGAAAAAAGTACCCAATTGAAGGTAATTTTTGGGAAAGATAAAGACGAGTTCATATTAATGTGTCGAATTGTGTCAGATAACTAAAGATGGAAAAAAAAAAAATTTCCACCCCGGGTTTAGACTATACACACTGTACACTCCAGCAGTTACAGCAGTCCATAGATTGTGAAAGCAGAACTCGTGGAGTTTGTTCAAAAGTACCTCAAACAATGGACTTCTGGGTGACCGCCTCTCAGTGACTTTTGGGCTTCTTTCTTTAGGTGTTCTTTTAGCTTGACTTGAAGTAGATGCGGAATCAGGAGTCTCCAATGCAGTTGGCCTGAGTTGGCGAACAGCTCGAGAGGAGACCTTTTGAGAAGGAGAGACCCTTCGAGGCACTTCAGAGGAGCCACTTCTGATAAAAATTTAAAAAATCAGTGAAATAATAACAATCACAAGCTTCTAGGAATCAAAATGGCAACAGGAATCCTCAGCTTCAGAACCTATAGAAGCAGTCCGGGGTTTCTGTCAATGAACATACTATAGTTATAACTCCCTTTTTTTTGGCTTCGACGTTTTAATTCTATATTATATCCAGTTTGAATTACATCAAAACTTACATTCTATCTCTCCATTAAAAAAATTACTCAAAGTTTGAGAATCCTAATTATTGAAATCGTCAAATGCCAACATCCTTAAGTAATAATCCCCCATAACATGGAACAATTCGCACAAACCAAGACCAAGAAAACCACATAAACTTTGTTGCCACAATTCTTTGAACAGTGAAGAAAACTTTTCCTGCAATGACCACAGAGAACGATGCGGAAAATTACAAAAATTTTGTGATGAGATTTATTGGTTACCAGGAAAGTCTAATTTTGAGTTTGCCAAATGCAACATGGTGACATGAATCTCCTTCATCCGTAAGATGTTTTAAATAATGATATTGATAGCAAGTAATGATAATATTATTTTCCCACGTTGAACGAAAAATCAAAGAGAACATATAAACAAATTTCACAACAAATAAATCCTCAATCTAATGCCGGAGGAGTTTATGCAACTAAAGTCGCTTAATTGGTCCAAGAGGAGCCCCTTATGGTCCTTCGATAGCTCCAGTGGGTCCTGAATGCTGCAGTATAGCGGTCAAGAGGCCTGAGAATTCCCTCAAAGGAAGGATACAACAAGTTGCCAAACCTTTACGATGATGCAGATAGACAGATATGATTACCAAGGACCTTACCACAGAACTGGTCCACTATTTTCAGCGGTGGAAACGTCACAAATAGATTAGTAAACTGAAAAGAAACACATGATGCGACTACAAGTATGATCACAGAAATAGGACAAACCCCTAAACCAGATGTAAGGACTTTGAGTTTATTTGAACAAAAAAAGAGAAGCTGCTATGACACCGGTTTTGCAGCATCGCTGAACACTAGTACTACTAATCTCATTAGATTATACATAGCAATACAGATAAATATGCAACATTACAGAACAACATTACCTCTTGCCCCAGAAAAAACAAACCAACGATGCATTTGAACAAGCAAACACACGAACAAGCTTATTTAGAGGAGAACAAGAAGCCAATCACGTAAAAGGGCAAGCGAAAGTCACCTTGCTTTAGGGGTCTGCATAATGCAACTGCCTTTTCTACCTGCAAAACTTGCGCTTCGCTACTTGAATGCCCTCGACCCACCAAGACCTGAAAAAGTTGAAGCAAGATCACAAGACCGGGACGAGGGAATCCAATGTTTCAAATGTTCAAAGAAATAAAGTGGTTTCATGAGGGACATGTGCTTCTTATCGTTCACACAGAAAGACATTATGGCAAAGATGTGCCAACTGTACTTCCGTACCAACCATTTTATCCAACCCAAAAAATGAAAATAAAAATAGCATCTCGAAAACCAATTAAAGCTTGGTACCGAGTTGCAAGTGGTGGATTGCCTTCAACCCACTACGTACTCTCGGGTTCAAACCCTCTTCCTCTCTTTAGCGTGTAGCTTAATGTAGTAATATCGCTTGCAAGTGGCATATCGCTTTCAACCCACTACCAAGTCTGGGGTCCAAACCCTCTTTATCTCCTTAGTGTAGCTTATGGTGGTAACATCGCTCGTATCATAAAAAATTCTTGCAACAAGTCCCACATGTGCTCATGATCCATCATTGTAAGCACAGCTAGCCAATCATGATTACAGAAATACCCCTAGTCCTCACAATGAGCATTTGTTAACTTTGTTTCGTACAAGGGTAGTTTCGGGTTCGAGAGAAAGAAAAAGAAGGGTCGCCACCTCCAGTTCTGCCGTGAAATGGGGGGACTAATTTGAAGTTGATGAACACAAAAATAGTTTTCTTTTCTCAAAGGTTGTGTCTTGATTTTTTAAGAAAACACTATTTTCTCCGAAGTGTACCATTTTTTTCCCGAGAAACAAACAGATCTAAAGACAATATAAACTCAACGACTATAAAATAAAAATATGGAATCAGAATCTGCAGGAAAAGCAAGTAATGCAGCTAAATAAAACTGAAGAGGAAAAGCAAAAGTTGAGAACTTGATTGTACAGAACAACTTTTTGAGATTCGATTCTGCTTTTTTGAAGCCGGAAAAGGACAAAGAAAAGCCTGCAAATGTTGAAGCAATTGAGCAGAAAAAGAGAAGCTGCTGGATTGTGATGTATCACACAGCAGAGGAGCTTCTTTTTATGCTCAAATTTCATCCGAAAAGAAGTTAAAAAGAAGCATCATTACGCTTGAGACTCTACAAACATAAATTTAAAACAAAAATAAAAAACCGGTAAACTATGAGGATAAACAACAAGAACAAACCGTGTTTGGTTGCCTAGAAAATGTGGGAAAAGAAAAAGAAACAGAAACCCATTTTTGAAACGGAAAACCCATTAAACATCAGAAAACCAACTGCTGAAAATGCACAAAAAAAAAGGGGCTTTTATCTGTCTTCCCACATTTTCACATCACACAAATGACTGAATGAAAGCAGATTAAATGAGAGAGTTCACAAAAAAACTACCCAAAAAAATGAAAAATCAGACTTACTTGGTGAGCTTGTGGGAGATAATGATGTATATTTTGACAATGCAGAGAAGCAGGTAGAACCGAAGAGTATGAAAACTGTTCACTTTCTTCTTCTTCTTCTTCTAATTTTGCTGTTGCAGTTTTCGAGGGTTTCTCTCTCTAAATTGGATATTTTTGTGCTTTGTGTGTTGGGAGAGTTTTGAAGAGTGGGGAGCGTGGACTGTGTTTTTGAGTGCGAGTACGAGAGAGGAGCGGAGGAGAGAGAGAGAGAGAGAGAGAGATGTAGAGTTAAAAAACGCAGTGCCAGAGAAAACAGAGGAGGACATATTTGTCGTTTCATGGGAAAAGGATCATAAAACTGGATTTGATTCGACCTTTACGTCCGAAGTTGGATATATTATCCGTCTCTTGTGTTTTTCAAACTTCTATGAACAGTTTGGCATTATAAAAAACAAAATTCTATGTCTATTCACTCTGTGTCTCACATTTTTAGTACGTAATTGTTTCCACGGTCTGTCGCAGGCACATAAAAAAAATTTCGTTAAAACGGAAAACATCTTACATAATACATGTATACCGACAAATGAACATTTGTATAATTGTATCGAAGTTTATATTACTTGCATGTGCATTCATGTAGTAGGTCCGAGAAATGGGGTAACAAATTCAGTGAGAAGCTGAAAAGATAGAAAGCTTGGTTAAAAAAACGTGAAAAAGTTTTAGTTGGTTGAAGCTAAGGATTGTATAACCACAGCGGATTGGTTTAGTGGTTGATGATGGATATCAAGTTCGTATTTCACATAATATATTTTGGATTCGATTTTTTACGCTGTTAAATTATACGATGATGGTCAAATAAGACTAAAATGATTCTGTGAATCTTTCTGACTCTAAAAAAAAGTGAACGGTGTCATCATCATTTTTCTAAAGAAAAAAAAAAGAAGCTAATGATAGGCGCCATATCTTTTATGAACCAACTTAATGACGGATGCAAAATTTTGGTCACCATGTATAGGCGCCAAAATACATTTGGTGACTATTCTTTTAATTTTGTTTTTCAATTTGGTCAACGTAGTTGCTAAAAGTTTTGAGAAATCTTTTGAAGCTTTATAAAGAATCTCTCTATTTCTTTTGATTTCTATGTGGGGCTAAATTTATTTATTTACGTAGTAGTTTGATTGTGCGTTGTTTTTTTTTTGTATTAGTTTTACTTAAGTTGATTTTTGGACGTGCTATCTTAAATTTTTTGTTATGAATCATTCTCAAATTGTGACAAAGTTAGATTTCATCACTTATGAACCGTTCATTAGATTAGATTCTCTTATCTCAATCTTATATGTTGAAAGATACAAACTTCCACTTCGCCATCTGAAATAATTTGATTTTCACGTATAACACAACAATTTAGCTTGCATCAATTGGTAAATTAGTATCAGACAATTTTGAAACAAATTTATTTGAAAATTTCACTCACCAATGCCCATGAACGTTAAATCAATTTGAAATTTTAATTCTTATGAATTTTAAAACAATCATTAATTTGTCAAACTGCAAGAAAAATATGTAAGGAAAAAGAATTAAAAAAAAAGGAATAAAAGGAGAGTGATGAAATTTTGCTCATATGAGTTGCTACTTTTTGGTGGGACCCATTATTTTTTTGGGGCTAGATGTTGCCCAATTTTATGCTACCCAGGAAAAAAAGTTGCTAGCCTCAGTTGTGGATCTAGCCTCATTTTTCGGCTCATTGGGAAAGAAATTTCTCACTAAGGCTTGAAATGTAGTAGCCTCATGGAGGATAAAGTCTCATTGAGAATGCCCTTATGCACTTGTAATTGGAATAAAAATAAGGAGCCTAATTTTGAGTATGGATTATTCATGTGTGTATTAAGATATAGAAGAATCAAGACTATGTGGAGCCTACATGAAAAATGGAATTCAACTCTTCAAAATGAGGAATTGGATTCCGTGGTGGGAGGTGGAAATTGAATTCCAACACTTGGGGGCAATCAGGAATCCATGATTTTTATCTATTATATTTAGAGAGTTTTAACGAAAAGGGCTTGGCACTATTCATTCTTAATCAAAATGACATTTTGTGTATGAAAGGTCCATAATGGATCAAACTGTTTTCTTTATTTACTCTTATGCCATTTTTATTATTATAGCGGGGTCCACAATGATGTTGACATTTCCGTCTGGAAATACATTATTTTATATGATGCTATTCAACTTATGCTAATTTGCTACCAGCTCCTCATGCTTCCATTATGTTGTCGATGTTATGCAGCTCTTCTTTTGTCAAATTGTTCAAGTACTGTTCATCTCATTCTACCAACTCTATATCTCTTTCTCTATCTTCTTTCACCCTTTAGTACATTTCTATTGTTTCTTCTTTGAAATTTTGAGGCATCCAATAAGGCCGATGACTGATCTTTGTCTTGCTGTAAATATACATTTCTTCTTCTTCTTCTTCTTCTTCTTCTTCTACTAATATCATATCATACCTAAAATCTTCAAAATCATCTAAGGCTAGCATTTGGATTCCTCGAAATTTTAGGATATTTTTGTATGAAGGAGTCCACCTATGTGAGGAGATAGGGGATAATCTAAAGGACTCTTCATTAATCATGGATATATGCCTAGCTTTCCCCTTATGCATATGTACATATCAATCTGGATGACTACTAATAAAACTTATGCAAATTTCTTTCCTTCTTTCTAGATAATCTTCTGCTACTTTCAAAAGCTTTTTAGGAAATCATTCTAGTTGGGAGACATTGTTGATAAATATTTTATCAAGATAACCAAACTCTAATAGTAAGGCTGGGGTAACTTCTACCACATTATGATTTTCCTAATACTCATAACTAAAATGTCATGGACTGGCTTAGACTAGACTAAGCTGGATTAACTTAGTGAAACGTTTGGTGCAGTGTCGGACTAAAGAACATATTATATTATTTAACCAATATCTATTAATATTTTAATATTAATATATTTATTTATTCTTTTATAATCTTCATCCTCTCTTGACCTCTATTTTCTCCGCCCATGGTCTTCCGACCCTCTCCCTCTTTTACTCTGTTTTTTCTTCATCCCACTGTCACTCTCCCCACTCCCTCTTTTTCTCCCTTTTCACTCAAATTACTTTGCTCTGTTCTTCTCTTCTTCAAAGTATAAAACTCTGAATTTGTTTTGATATTTAAATTTCAGTTCTTTGAGATTACAATTCATTTCTTGGCTTTGGATTAAATCCAAAGCAAATCCAGCTAGGTATTCCTCCTTGAAGCAAAGAGGGAAAATCTGGGCTGTGGGTTCGTTGGGCTTTATAAGAGGGAGAGAAATCAATTTGAAGTAGAGAGGAAGTTGGGTTCGCAAGACGAAGGAGATCGGCAAGACGGCAAGATTTGGTGACGGGTTTGCAGGATGATGAAGATCGGCGAGACGACGGTATTTGGTGACTGGATTTGGCGACGCATGCTTGCAGATCGCAACCGATGCAGATATTAGAGAGCCGGGATTAGCAATCCCATCCTTTTCGGGGGGTTCTAGCGAAGACGAGGTAGCGAAGCCTTTAGTCGGAACGAGTCCGACTTAATCCCGTTAAAGACAGTCCCAGCCCAAACTAAACATGGGATAATAATCCTATCTAGTCCAGTCCCACCTAAGAAGGTGAAACAAACACACCCTCAAGGTTTCATCACTTCATGTCTTGCACAAATAAAATCTTCCAAGTCCTTAAGCTCAAGCTCAACGCTTAGGCGGCCTAGGAGGCAACATAGCACCTTTCTTTGAACTTCCACTTACCATTTCTACATACAAATAAAAAAAGAAAGAACATGATGTAAAGCAAGCATGCAACATAGCATCTAATTAAAATAGTCTACGGATGCACATAATAAGCAAGGTCTATGACTATAATCCTCAAAAGATACAAAACATATAACAAGCAAGGTCAATGACTATAATCCCAAAATTCAACAATTGGAATTCGTTTTTTCTGTAACAATGTAGCATAGTAGCATACAACTCACAACTAATAGTGCAACATATAACAATGTAGCATATAAAACATATATGCAAAAGCTACGGATGCACATAATATTAGCATGCAGCATGGTATCTTAAGAAACATACAGCTTGAGCTCACCACTGATAAAACACCTAAATACTAATTAATTTGACATTTGGAACCATGGAATTGGAAACTAATCTGCAATTCATAAAGCACTAATCCAATCAGTTTAACTAGCATGGAAGCTTTTCATTTAGTTTATTATCTTTAAGGAAGGTTGTTATTCTAATTAATAAACATAAATTTCAAGTCCACTTAAATTTTCAGACATACAGAATACGTTATGAGACCCCGCCGCTTTGGATGAAACTTAATATCCAAGGAAATCGATGAAACTCAATATCCAAAGCCGCTCTTCAAATTAATTAGAATAACAACCAAAGATGCAATCCTTCTCCCCCTTCAATTAGTTTATTATCTTTAAAGATGCAACCAAAGATGCAATCAGCAATTCTCCTCCCCCTTTTGCCGTGGGTCGACACCCAATTTACCCAATTCAATAACCCTAATTTACCCAACAGCCCCAATTTCTCCAATAACCCACATCGACACTCCTCACTCTCTCCAGTCTCCATGGACTCGGAAAGGCTCACACTATACCGAGAAAACCCTAGAGTGAAAGCTGCAGAACCAAATCCAGCATACCCAAAATAAATTGCAGAACCAAAATTTCTCACAAATTAATCAAACCTCAACTAATAGTCTAATAGTGTTCAAAAATGAAATTACCCAACCAAATCCAGAACACCCAAAACAAATTGCAAAACCCATGAAATTGAAAAGCTACAGATCAAAAGCAATGAAATTGAAAAAAAAAATTTGCAAAACGTAAAACATCACGGGAGTGAGAGACTAACCTTGCAAATGAGGGAATTTGTGGGTTGAGACTAGAGACTCGAAACGGCATCGTGGGTCGCGGGTCATAGGTCATGGGGGTGAGAGACTGAGAGTGAGACAGCGACGACAAGATGTGAGAGTCTGAGACAGGTCGCAGGTCGCAGGGAAGGAAGAAGACGAAGCGGAAGAGCGGCGGAGCTAAGGAAGGAGATGGTCCAGAGTGAGAGTACAGAGGAGAGGGATAAGGGAAAGGGAATGAATCGATCTGTTTAGGGTTTCAGACTGAAATTCAAATAACTAACAAACCCACAACAAAAAATCGAACAAATTTGCAATCGAACAAATAATTATTCTCATGGAAATATAATGGAGAAATTGGCGACATAAAGGGAGTCTGGAGGCAGGAGGAGGGTTCGAACTCATGCGCTCAAGCTTGGAAAGTTTCCCTAAAACCAACTTCGCAACAAGTTCTGTTTTGTTATGATTGTATGACTAAACTATTTATAAACATTGAAAAAAAATAATTAAATGTATATATCGGTTCGGTTCGATTCGGTTCAGTTTTCGAACCTAAAAAACCGAAACCGAAATGGCCAGATTCTGTTCGGTTTGGTTTAAGAGTTTCGGTTCGGTTTTTTTCGACCTCGGTCCGGTTCGGTTTTCGGTTTTTTGAACCCACCCCTAATTAAGTCTAAAGATATATTCCTAAGAAAATTTTCATATTTTTCCTTTTTTTTCTTTGTCACTCAAGAGTTGATGCTGTTTATTATTTTGATGTTGCTCCATTTCAATGCCTTCTTCTAGGAGCTCAATCTTAATTTCTTCTATGGGCTCATTAGCCTCTTGTTCTATGGGTTCAATAACCTTTGTAGTCCCTGAAAATAGGGGTCGCAAATCAATGTGGTATTTCCGTCACAATTCTATTAAAAATTATGCTAAGTGATGATGTGGCACATAAATGGGCCCCACAAGATTTACGGGTTTTTTTATCGCAAATAATCCTTGAAATTGACCCACACCATCAAGCTGGTGTCTAAAATTGAAAATCAATGAATGTAGTTCTTGATAATAGGTGTCGCAAATCAATATAATCATTTGGCCACAATTTTGTAAATTTTTTTTGTTACGTGCTAATGTGGGTTTAATAATTAATGAAAAAAGTTATCTAAATACCTTTTTGCACAATATAATTTTTTTTCTTCTTATAGTAGGACCTACTCAGAATAGAGATCCCTTCGATAAATTCTCAAAGGCACAAGGCTTAACCAGGGCCTAAGAGAGGGTTTGGAAATAGTTTTCAACCAACAATAGACGCATCTCGGTTATAACCTCATTATCTCACGGCATACCTTGCATTCTTTGAGTCACCAGACCACTAGGAAAGTACCGAACAAGCTCTCCAAGATTAAGGTTGTAAGGATGTTGATCGCCTAAAAGTTAACGATGATGTCCCAAAAGTTGTTGCCAATCAGCCAAGCAGTCACCAAATGAGATCTCGATCTAGGTTTTTTGCCAATCAGCCAAGCAGTCACCAAATGAGATTTCGATCTAGGTTCAATTTGGTGAAAGGTGTCGAAGTGTCTAAAGATGGGTATATTGAGATTTTTTTTATATAGAATAGACAACGAATGAGGTATAGGAATGTGGACTGTGATCGGAGGTGATTGCATGACTGGGTTTTTAGGTTCACAACTTTTTATTAACTATTAAATTATTAAACCTATTTGTAATTTTTTAAATTTAATTAGACTTGTGTGACTTATTTATGTGTCACGTCAGCACATAACATAATTTTTGACAGAATTATGATAGAAGGACTACAATGATTTGGGACACTTACTTGTGGGACTACATTGATCGATTTTCAATTTCAGGGACCATTTTGATGTTGTAGGTCAATTTCAGAGATCATTTTGATGTCACAGGTCAATTTCAATGACCATTTGTAAGAAAAAAATGACTTATGAGACCCATTTATGTGCCACATCAGCACTTAACAAATTTTTTAACAGAATTGTGACGAAATGACCACTTTGATTTGCGACACCTATTTTAAGGGACTACATTGATTGATTTTCAATTTCATGAATCATCTTGAGGGTGAAGGTCAATTTCAGGAATTATTTATGAAAAAAAACCCTTGAACTTATTGATTATTTATTTAAAGAATTTTTGTTCTTCACAATGTGATGAAGATTTGAATTCATTATTCAGGTTGGATAGGTGTGTGGTTGGTGGCCACCAACTCAGTCTCTCAAGGCCTCCATATCTCCAATCTCCATGCCAAGTTCTTCCTAGAGTCTAGTCCCAATGTCCCAATGGTATTTTTTCTCTTGGCATTTATCGAAAGCATTTCAAAAAATCATGTTGTGGTCCTTGTGGAATCGTTTGGGCATTAAGATTGCATTTATCTGAATTTAAAATTACTTGGAACCCTCTAGGACAGTTTTTTATTTTTTTATTTTTTAAGTCTGGAAATGGAAATGGATACCTACAAAAACGAATTTACCGTTATAATACTTTTTCAGATAATTAATATAAAATCATGTACTATATTAGTGGTTCCGAACGCGACATTGACATTAAATTTGTTTCATAAGTCATTTTCCTGCAAGTGGGATTTTAGTAAATAACCAAGTACATCTTAGGTGGTCAAAGTTTGTAATATTTTCAGCTTGTTTTATTAAAATGGAGGCTTGGTTCTTTAAAATTGAGGAGGAGTTTCTCTTAAAAATCTTCACAAAATAGTTTATAATATGAATAGTTTCGATCATATGCACGAAAATTCGAGAATTACATAAGAGCAAGTCCACCCCTAAGGACTTTGTGCCAGCACCCAACGCATTTATCCACTCAAGTGAACAGTAATAGACCCCAGTGAACAGTAATAGGCCAATGCATCTCCACCCCTAAAAAAAATAGCCTAGTCAATTTTATTAAAATATTATTATTTTTTATTATAAACACTTTCTTCTTCTTCCTCCTTCAACTCCTCTGACTGTCGTTTTGGTCCCCAAGATGCGCCAATTCCTTCACTCCCCATCGCCATCCCCCGCAGCTAGTCCTCAGCCTCAACCCCACGTCAGCAGCCGCTTCCCCCACCCTCTCGCCGCCGTCTCCACCACCACCGCCTTCTCTCTCCTCCTCTTCCTCCTGGTCTGCTTTCGAAAACCCACCGGAAGCGGACTGCCCCGGAATCTAACTCCAAGCCCCCCCCACCGGTACTCCTACTCCGTCCTCCGCCAAGCGACCGACTCGTTCTCTTCGACGCGCCGATTCTTTGGTTTTTTAGCCAAAATGATCCCTGAGATTGGTATAACTCTTCACGTTGATATATGAGATTTGAAATCGATTGAAATGGTCATTAAATTTGTCCACTATTAATTATTTTAATCATCAGATTAAATAAATCAAAACAAAGTGACAAACATAATTATATACTCGTTTTACAAAGAACAAAATAGTCTAATTATTATTTGGTTTGATAAGTAAACATGCGATTATTGGTTTGGGTCTAATTGAGAATGGGAATCAGTAGCCAACACGAAAATCAAAGATTTTACTTTGTGGGCTTCGGCTTCCATTTCTCTTGTTGGGTTTTCTTTGGGTGGAGTGCACTCTTATTGCTGCTGCTTATTGGTGTGTTTTTGTAGCGGACCTTTTTATGATAAATTAATATCGAATATGTCATTTACAAAATTCAATCAAAACCTATTCACGTACAAGTATAAAAAAAAGAGGAAATTTTAATGAAAAGCTTCCGGTACTGTTTATTTTAAAGAAAAACCAAATTTTTACACTAAAAAGTCAATCATGCTACTATTTATTTTACCCTTTATTTTGTTCTTATCGTTAAAATTCAAAGTTTTCAAACATTTTTCATTAGTTTTCCTTAAAAAAAAAACTATTAGACTATAGTTTTTAATAGAGCTTGTTAGGGTAAGTCTTCAATCTGGACTACTAGTCCAACTTTGTATTAGATTGACAAGTAAGCAAAATTAATATTTTCTTGGTACAACTATGATCTTTACTTCTCGTACTAATGAAAAGTCCGAATTATTAAAAATAAATAAAGCTTATTGACATCTTTTTGTTACTAGACAAGGATTGTCTGCCCTCCTAGTTGTGGTGCCATTCCATGCCCTCCTATTTTGTGCGGTCACGGTTAAGCCACGTCAACATTTTATATTAATTTTTTAATGAGATAATAAGATAAAAAACAATAAAAATATAAAATATTAACGTAGTTTAACCGTGACCGCATAAAATATGAGGGCATGAAAGGGCACCACAACTATGAGGGCAGACAATCCTTGTCCTTTGTTACTTGGCCATCTGTGCCTTGTCTGTCCTCTTTTACTTGGCTCTTTAATAAAGTAGGATTTCCGCCAACTTTCTTAAGAGTTTCCAAATTGTCACATTTATCAAACTACATCCCTTTGATTGATAAAGAGATAAGTATGGAGCGTTTGACCACAAGGTCACATGAGAACGTTATCATGAATAAGCAACACCGCCGACCACTTCCTACTTTTCTCGGCAGTTTCTTTCTCCTTTGCATATTCCAAATGTAAAGTTTCATCATGGACCCTCCTCCTTTGCATATTCCATCATCAGCCACTCCTACTCTTATGCTACTTCTTCTCTACGTTATCACTCTCGCTCATGCAAAATTTCCGGGATTTTCATCCCGAAATAACGATCAATATTCATTAGTTATGAGCAAGTTATTTCATTTTGTCGACGTCTTCTAGTTGTTGATATAGTAAGGATCGCTTGACCTAGTGACATTCTTATGCCTCTTTATCAACAAAAAGAATAAAAAAAAAGGAAGGCATGTTTGCCTTGTGGATTATTAGTGTATAATGAGAATGTGTACGAGATCTTTTCATTCATGTGTGGAGCAAAATTTTTGCTGAGATTATACGTGACACAAAGTGTTCAACTCCAATGAAAAGGCTGGATTTCGTACTATTGGGTCCCGTTATGATTGTTTTTCAGCATCACATAAGAAAACTTTTTTTTTGAGCAATAATTTTGTAATATAGTCTCATCTTTGCGTAACAGCCTATTTTGTTATAGAATTTGTGTTTACACTGTCGACATAATATTATTGTCATAATATTAACCTATTTTGTTATAAAATTTGTGTTTACATTGTCGACGAGATATCATTGGTTCATTGTCACAATGATAAACTATTTTGTTATAGAATTTGTATTTATACTGTTGATCATAGCTGCAAAGAGTCGGTTTGCAATTCAAAAAATGCATGATAAAAATCTAGAGGTCAGTTCTTATGGAAAGAATTTTTAGCTCTATCAACAGAAACATGCCCAAAATATCTTCCAGTCTCATATGATTAATTACGTAAAATCCTTGTGTATTTTTAAATTCTTTTTCTTTGGCTGAGTGAAATTTGAAGGTCACTGTCAACACTCAACAGTTAATTAAATTGATTAAGTAATATATTGCAAATAAATATCTTCACACAAAATCCATAAGCAACCCAGTTAGGTCAAACAGTAGATCATAAACTAAGCAAAACTAAACATAACAACTACTTCCACAAGTATCACGCATTGGTTTTCCCATTTTACCCCCAAACACCATCATTTTTGTGTTGTAATGAGTTCCGCAGGTGTATACGAGTCCCAATCACGCACCGATATTGTTACGCTTTAATCACTTATATTTGATACACTAAGTTGAACTATGCTTCGTTGCTGAAAGAAGAACAGTAAGTATTGGATATTTGTCCATTTGTGAATTGGGTTCAGCAGCACTTGTTGTACGTTTTTCAGCAGCGAAACCTGATTTCACTGAGTTAAGGGAGACTCAATGAATCTTAGGTGAAAAGTTTGATCTTAAAAGATTTCGGTACGATTAGTAGTGAAATCTATCTACTTTTATGACATGTTTAATAAGATGAAAATGGACAAGGATGAGAAGAAATAAGCAAAAAGGATAAAAGGAAAGCCCAATAGTTATTTCATACCTTCATTTTTAGGTTTTGCCATACTCAAAATCAATGAGAATCACATGCCTTTTCATTTCATTAACTGTTAATAAACACATAAATATGAACAAAACATGCATTTGCAAATCTATTATCTTTAAGTAAAGATGCTTTTAAAATGTATTTGAAATCGACCATTGACCAAAAGCCAACAAAATCATCCTTGGATTATTTTGGTGAGGATCCTGAAGGTCTGTAAATTGTATCCGTTCATCGTACTTCGTGTGGTTAATTTTTATAACATCCCATATCGCCCAGGAAAGTGATCCTTAAATGTATATTCTCATCCCTACATAGCACGAGGCATTTTGGAAGCTCACTGGCTTCGGGTTCCGTAGGAACTCCGAAGTTAAGCGAGAAGGAGGCCAGAGCACTTACAGGATGGGTGACCCACTGGGAAGTTGCTCGTGAGTTCCTATAAACAAAACCGTGAGGGCGTGGTCAGGGCCCAAAGCGGACAATATCGTGCTACGGTGGTGGAACGGGCTCGGGAAGTGGTGCACCCGGGGCGGGATGTGACAAATGGTATCAGAGCCAATCCCTGGGCGGAAGTGTGTCGACGAGGACGTCGAGCCCCTAAAGGGAGTGGATTGTAACATCCCACATCGCCCAGGGGAGTGATCCTTAAATGTATATTCTCATCCCTACCTAGCACGAGACATTTTGGGAGCTCACTGGCTTCGGGTTCCGTAGGAACTCTGAAGTTAATCGAGAAGGATGCCAGAACACTCCTAAGATGAGTGACCCACTGGAAAGTTGCTCGTGAGTTCCCAGAAACGAAACCATGAGGACGTGGTCAGGGCCCAAAACGGACAATATCGTGCTCTACGATGGTGGAACAGGCTCAGGAAGTGGTGCACCCGGGCCGGGATGTGATAATTTTTGTCAGGTACTATTTGTATTTAATTTTAAATAAAAATATTTAAAATGATTTCTGACTGCACAATGTACGATTAACATATATAATTCACAAATTCCTAAATCCTCTTAAAAAGGATCCGGATTCGACCAAGAAAAGTGATAAACACATTTTTCTTTATTTACGTACTCTTATTTAATCATGTACGATGTTTTGTTTAAGTTGTTAATTATATGAACCAAAAACGTGTGAAAAAGTCGAAAGAGTGAAAAGTAGCTGTTGGGACAAATTCAAGGCACAAAGGGTAGTCAGGTCATTGCATAGAGAGAGTACAGATAACATATTTCACCCCCTATAAAACAACGACACCTGCATCTCAGACTACTCATCAAAACTCCGAACTTTAAGCATCTTCAAAGCAGAGCAGCAGCAGAAACAGAAGAAACCAAATCTCCAAACCTTCCAAAAAACAAAACCCAGAAAGAAAAAAAGGCAGATAAAAAGAAAATCCCAGAAACAAAAGAGAGATTCCACAATGATGAGGACCAGCAACCACTTGATTGGACTACTAAATTTCGTAACTTTCCTCCTCTCGATCCCCATCCTGGGCGGAGGAATCTGGCTGAGCAGCCGCGCCAACAACACCGACTGCCTCAAGTTCCTCCAATGGCCGCTCATCGTCATAGGGGCCGCAATCATGGTGGTTTCTCTTGCTGGGTTCGCGGGTGCGTGCTACAGGAACACCTTCCTCATGTGGGTGTACCTGTTCGTCATGTTCTTCGTCATAGCCGCCCTCATCGGCTTCATTATCTTCGCCTACGCCGTCACTGACAAGGGCTCCGGGAGGTCGTTGACGAATAAGGGTTACAAGGACTACTACCTGCAGGACTATTCCGGCTGGCTGAAGGACCGCGTGGCGGATAATGGCTACTGGAGGAAGATTGCGTCTTGTGTGAGGGACTCAAAAGCTTGTCAAAAGATTGGGAGGAGTGTGAATGGTGTGCCTGAGACTGCTGACATGTTTTACAGCAGAAAGCTCAACTCTATCCAGGTATGTGAATAATTAAATTTTTATTCATGTTTTTGCATCTGAATTTATTTATTTAAAAAAAAAATTGTATGGGATTTAGAAACTTTATTTTTTGGTAAGGGCCCTTTATAACAATGGTGAAAATGTCTTGAGCTCTTGCATAATAACGTGAATTCAAACCTCATTGGTGGTTAATCTAACAAAATTTATCGAAAAGAAAAAAAAAACTTTATTATTTCGTTATGTTCATATTCGTTGGAGGTTATTTATTTATTTTATATTTATTTATAAAAAATTGATAATCTACACTAAATTTGTTTTAAGGATAATTTCGGTTCTCAGTCTTCATTTTTCTTTTCATTATTAAGTTTTTTTTTTCAAATTTTTTGTTCAAGATTCTTAAGACTTTTGTCCATGTCATTATTTGAATATTAAATTATTTACATATTATAATATGTCAATTTTAAAGATAAATACTTTATTAATTATTTCCAAATATTTTCCAAATATTTTCCAAATATTTTTCATATATAATTTATACTCATTTTTAAAATTTGCACCAATATTCTATCTAGTTTTATTTTGTACCTATAATTTAAAATTTTAATATGTATCCATATTTTATAATTTTATTTGTACCCATAACTTTTTTGCTAAATGTATTCACGTTAATTGCATGTTTTTACTTTATGTTTTAAAATATATCAACAGTTTTTTTCTATTTAAATATAGGTTTATAATTACGTGGGTACATTTTTTTTTGTGCGAGAAATATGTGAAAAACAATATTACCCGATTATTAATTTTTAAGTAATTATTATATTGTGCAAATACTATTTGAATTGGTTTAAATTTCATAATTTGTGAGATATTAAATGCATAAATACAGAAGTTAAATCCCTTCCATAATGCTAGAAACTTCGATCAAACCATTTAAACAAACAATGTTTTATTTTAACAATGAGATTGATTAGAGACCAGAACTAAAATGATCATTTATTTAAATTATGGAAAGGAGTTCGACATTTAGTCTCGAATTTTGACAGAGGAAAGTAGTTGAAATAAAAATAATTTAGGATTCCATTTCATGGGACAAGATTATTTCACTTATATTGTTTAATGGTTTTTTTTTTTCAAGTTAAAGTTGAGATGATTAATTTGTGGGTTAGTGGTAGTAGATCTGGTTCTGGATTTTAATGGATTGATGAGATCCTTCAATTTACAAGTTAAAACATAATACTTTAAGTACTGTTATTGACAGTTTAAAATTTTCTTTGTATTCTTAAAAATAAATAAACTTATTAAAAACATACTATAAGATTTTTAGACCGTCAATATCAGCTTCCAAGCTTTTTCAGCAATGATATAATGGTACAATGGATTTACCCATAAAATAGCTAATTCCAATAATTGTGTCTACATTTCATAAGTGGAAGTGATGTTTACAAGATACCACTTAAAGTTAAACCCCACTGCATATAAAAACAGAAAAGCCCACTTGTAGCCTTGTTACACTTTCTCTCAAGATACTTATTAACACTCATTAAAAATTAGAAAGCAACTTACCGACACCGAGGATTCGAATTTGAGATGTCTACGTAATTAAAAGAAAATTATCACTAAACAAAGAGCTAGCTCGTAAAAAACCAACCGACCTAAAATTAGAGCAACTCTTTGAAGTCAAGAGTCCTATAAAATGTTTTAAGAAAGAAGGTTCACATGTTATCTTTTATGGTAACAGAATTTCATTTTAGGTTGAACATCCTTTTCTCATATTTTGTCTGGTACTTGCTTTAGAGGTAGGAAATAATAATGGTACACCTTGGGACAAACTTGGATTTGACATAAAGTTTTCCCGTATCTTTTTGGGGTGTGATATCCACACATCCCATTTTACTTCTCATACACCTTTTTAATTTTCGACTGTCGGATCTGATGAATTGAAGAAGATCAATAGACATAAATTATCAAGGGTATGTGAGAAGTAAAATGAGGTTGTGGATAACACACCCCTATCTTTTTTGGTCTCACTTTCCGTTTTATTTTATTTTTATTTTATTTTTATTTTTTTTGTATATTTTTCTTTGTCTATTAAAAAATTAAGTCCACATATTATTGGTGTAACCAAGAAAAAGTGTCTTTAACTTATTGGTGGAAAATGCAATGTTCCAGATATTATCCAAGAGGATCCTCACCGGATCCTTTTGATGAGGATTTTGAGGATTTGTGAATTGTGTTCGTTCATCGTTTAGTCAGTTTTTATCAAGTACTGTTTATGTTTAATTTTAAATAAAAATATTTAAAATAATTTTTAACCGCACAATATACGATGAACTGATAAAATTGACGGATTCCCGAAATCCTCACAAAGGATCTAGGGAGGATCCCGGTTCAGATATTATTGAGCACGTTCCATACTTCACATGTTGGACCGTCCAATTTTAAAATCACTAGAGAAAGAAATAATTTCAAAGAACCATAACTTTATTCATAGCATCAACCAAAACTACAAGGACCAAAACCATTCTTTGGCCTATTTATATACCATAAGTATGGTATATGGCATTACTTAAGGGTGATCTGTTTCACTTGCTCAAGTTAGAATCTGTAGCCATTAGGAAAACATAGGAAAGTATGAAGGAAAATTAATTGAAAATCACAGAAAACGGGAACGTTTCTTTCGTAAGGACGGTATATGTGTGTGTGCGCGAGCGAGTGTGTATTTGTATTGATATGATGACTGAAGTACCATTTCCCCCCCCCCCCCCCCATTTGTTCTACAGTCTGGCTGCTGCAAGCCCCCTACAGAATGTGGATATAGCTATGTGAACGAGACCGTCTGGACCACCGGAGCAGGTTTTTCCGGGACCAGTACGGACTGCACACTGTGGAGCAATGACCAACAGCAACTCTGCTATTCCTGCAATTCTTGCAGAGCTGGTCTCTTGGCCAGCATCAGGAAGAGCTGGAGGAAGGTCTCTGTGGTCAACATTGTTGTGTTGATCATCCTAGTTATCTTCTATGTGATCGGTTGTGCAGCATTCCGCAACAACCGTCGGATTGACAACGACGAACCCTACGGCGAGGCTCGGATGACAAAATCACACCCAAGTGCCTTCCAACTCTAATTACAATGGTAGAGAATTTAATACGTGAAGAAACCATGTGAAAAATTTATGTTTTAAGGTTTTCGGGGTTGCACTTATAGGACTTGTCTTAGTCAAGCGTGCATTATGAATTTGGTTTGAATTTCGATAATTTGGCTGTATATGTGAATTATTGGTACTCTATAGCCTTGTAGACTCTATTAACCATCTGCTGGAGAGGAAAAAAGATGCCAATTTGCTTGATTTTTCTTTGGTATGTGTTTACACTAACTGCAATCACGACGTGGAAAGCGGTAGTGTAGGTGCTTGATGTGGTGTTGGAGTGTGATGTACTTACTCCGACGATGTGAAAATGTGTCCACACTTTGTACATATACGTCTGAAGGAAAACGTAGTTTGCATTACTCTTTTTATCAAAAAAGTTTCACGGATAACATTGAAATGCAGAAAATCAAACTCTAAATTGAATTCCCCAGATGCGAAACACATTCATTTAACTTGCAAAATGAACATGGAAATTATGAAATTTGAAATACGATTGTGTTTGACCACTGACCTAGTTCCGTTTTCAACTACTCTGTTGCTTGTGATTCCGCATTATCCGTTGTATCTTCCTCGCGGCTTTGTTCTGGACTCCATCTCGTAACTGTGCGCTCGTCAACCATGTAGTTCGCCAAACATGACGGAGAGGCATCATCATCACCATTCTTACTAATAGTAAGAACTAGCAATGTCTTTACAACACCTAAACAAAGCCTTAAGGTGCAATGAACATCAGACCACACCTTCAATCGCCCATTTGCTTCAGCATCTCCTTCTGATGACACAAGCACAGCATATTCAGAATGGACCAAACTCGGATGGTGACGGTAAGCAACAAAGTCCGCACCATATTGAAGTCCAGGTCTCACAACCCAATTCTTCGTTCGAAGGTGAGAATACGCTTTGTAAAATACAGGAAATCCCGCTTTTTTGGACCTCATGCACTGCCAAAGCTCTTGATCGTCCTTCGGGCGTTTGTCTTCGCCCGCTATCTTGAGGCATTTTAAAGAATAGCACAGGAAAAATGCCTCTTCCATGCCCAACTGAAACCACTGCCTATCCTTATCGGCATTAACAATCGGGTGGCCAAAGTAGGCACGGCCGAAGAGAAGGGCTTGTTCTTCTTCTGCAGCAAGAAGTACGCTGCTCCCGCATAAGATTCCTGGGGCATCTGATTGGATTAGAGATGACTGAAGCTTCAATACTATCTTTGACATTGGATCTGCAAGTGCCTTAGCTTCTGCGCCTTTTCCTTTCCATCTAGGCCCCATTCGATCCTACAATACGATCAAACGGAATACATCACAACAAACAAATTGAAGGCCTCTAAACGGACACCCAGAATCCAGTTCACAACCATTGCTCAACGCACCCATCAATCAACTTATCGGCCTGAAAACCAACTTATTTCTGCTGCGAGCATTGGAATTCTCTGTTCTTAATTTGCTATAACCTAAAAATAAGATGAAAAAATTGAAAATTGGAAAGCATACCTTGAAGAAGCTCTCTGGGGATGTGATTGTTCAAATAATCACACTTGGGAAGTTTGTCCTCGAGCTTCTGCACTGTGATCCTTCAAAGTTTTAAGCGGCGCCGTTTTGCTAATTGGCTTTCCTTGTACAGAATTGAGAATCTGCAACACAAGTGGGGGGGAGGACTGTTACTCAATTCGCTCAAACCCTTGGAGATTTCCGATTTGGTCGCTTGATCTTATTCGTGGGTCGTTTGCGACCAATTCGCTAGAACCTTGGAGTTGGAGAGATTGTGGCTGTTTGGCCGGTGCTGCTCGCGGCGGCGCCAAAATTGCAGCGGCTCGGGGAGGGGACCTATTATCTCACGGAAGAAGGCCTATTTTTGTTTTAAATGTCCATTTCTGTTATTTCACGAAACGGTGAGTTTAAGTGAGAGTCTCGTTTCTACTTCTCACCCAGATTCATTACTTTTTATAAGGAGCCAATTTTAGTGAGATTATTGATTCAAAATTTATATTTCTTGTAAGAATTTTTTTCTTTCTACAATTAACATTCTAAAACGAATTTTGGCAGGAAACGGCATACCCAGTGGGTATTACCCACCACTATGCCTACCTAGTAGCTAGCGAACCTATGAGTAGGCCTGTGATACTAATATATTGAACTCGTGTAAGAATCACATTCCAACAATAGACGGGAGAATTTGAGTGCGATACCAATTTATTAAACTTATGAGTTCAATATATTAAACTGTGCGTGATAAACATATTGAATACATACTCATATTGAATACATACTATAGCAGGAGGTTATAAGTATCAAACTCAGCTGCATGATTCTTATATGTAGATATCACACTCACTCAAACTATTAGAGAAGACATAATAAAAATCACATGGTTAAGCTTTACAAAACTTAAAAAGGTAAAAAAAATGACAAATTTTTCCAAAAAAAAAAAAAATGGAGTTGGAGAATTGAAAGCTTCAAGTTTAGATCCAGACCGTTGAACTAAAACTTGATGAACAAATAGACCATTTCATCTTAAGGGCACAATGCTATCATCAAAGCTAGCAAGTAAAGTCAATCGAGTATCATACTGGAATCTCCATTCGGAGGGCAAAACAATTTCACTTTCCCTAAAACTTTTACTCTTCATATTGTAGAGATGCAGCCTCACATGATTGGGGTGTTGTCTGCTTAACTTCGAGGATTGGAGGATGAGCTCACCTGTGTGAATGGAACAGAAAGGGACGGGGTATCCTAATTCACTCCAAACAAAGGGAAATCTGAAAGTCTCCTTAACCCACACTTGATTTTCGTAGTCCTTCAAAATCCATAACCCCATCATATTTTGTTGTGTCAACTGCTCGTCGCCAATTAGCGCCAAACATCCAAACACTTCAACTATATTCCCATATGCAAAGTTAAATTTATGTATAGCACAATTATAATTGTGAGGAAGTGTGATTACTCTGAATTTCTCTTCTGCAATGTCGAAAACCACTAAGATATTTTGTGTGTCATGCATCCAATGTATGGCGCCATTGACACTCACACTTCTCCTATGAAACGGGCACTTGAAAGGATCAAAAGGGAGGTCATTAAGGTCTAACTCTATGCACCTCCATAAACTTGTACCTAATTTGAATATCTTGAAGATAAAAGTCATACCCCTTGTCATAGAATCACGAGGCTGAAACCTTTGCACTTGGAGAACTTTATACTCATTTGTAAGAGGACTAAACCCGAAGTGATGTGTAGAATGGGCACTACGGCAGCACCTGGGAAATGCATGTGGAAGAGCAATAAACTCCCGTGTTGAGGGATTGAACATGCGAAGAAGATTATCACGATTGGCTTGATTGTGATGGGGGAACACGGTATTCGAAGGGTAAAGGAAGACCAAGCCGTTGATACTCTCTGCATTGTAGAGACGTTGATTGAAGGACAATGTTGGAAGGTTTAGAAGGTGCGTGGCAGCTGTTGGAATTCCTTCTTGGTTGATTTGCAGAGAGAGGAAGTGTTGTTGCCTTGTGGATTTGTCCCAAGTAGTGAGGAGGAGGTGATTGAGCTTGTTACGGTGGAAGGTTTGATGGGCGTCGACAAAGGAAGGGCTGCGGACGAGAGAGGACCATGACTTGCCTACGCGTTTGAATCGCATGAGGGACTTGGACGGCAGCCTTGGTAGTATCTGAAAGTATATAATTTCGCTTGGGAGCTCGGAGCCAGCTGATTCCATGTCTTGATCCATACTCTAGATTTCCTTCTTAAGGGGCAAGTTACCTTACAAGTAATGAGTCACAACTAGTTTTGTATATTGGCCGATGGAGAATTTGGGAAATCTAAAGTTCATATTTTATATCCGAATAATTGACAAGTTCTAAGTTTGAATGTATTTCTATATGTGTATGCTAACTATGCAGTTTATTTGTCTCACTTTAGAAGGTTCAAATCCCTTAACAACTCCGTCGAAATTCGTGTAGCATGAAAGAGACCTTTTTTTTTTTAATTGAGATTTTTATAAAAACCTAAACCCAAATAAAATTACAAAGAACATTACATGGCCGACTTTTTAGTCAAAGTAGTCCTTGATTAGTACAACTCCTCAATTGATGCAATACAAAGCTAATAAGGATTACCAGCGTAAGTCCTTAAAGAACAAGTTCTGCAGTCCACCAGAATTTGAGAGAAATCCAAAGGTTTTGTTTGATTAATATTGATGAAGTTGAGTTTACATTGGAAGTCAACGCTTCTAAAGACATAAAATCAGCCTTGGAAAGGCTCAAGAGTCTTTGGAACAAACAATGACAATAATCGGATGTGAAATGAAAAGTTCGATTTTTATTAACATAATTTAAAATGCGATTGGAAGCTTAAACAATCTCAAATGGTTAAAATCCCCTGTACATCTCAGAAAACTGTGTGTTTGAACTGGCGCGTCGTTCTCTTTCCAGGAATGTATCACGAGCCCAAATCGAAGCTTAGACACTAAATTTGAAAATTCCCGCTGAATCTCTTTGTCTTCTTCGCTCCATTTCATCTTCAATCCATTCGGCTCAGTGGCGAAGCCACTTGAGGACAAGGAAAGGCCCAGGCCTATCCTAAAGTTTCTTCACTTTGTAGCTTTTGTTTGTGTGCTTTTGGTTGGATACTCTGTGTTTTTCGACTTGTGTGCTTTTGCTCCTAGCTAGCTTTATTATGTTTTTCTAATCAACAAGAAAATGTGTTTTACAATAGTATTGTTATGCAACCAAAGCCTTATATCAACTAGCATTCCTCAATTAGTTCACTATTTTGCAAGATAGATTAATGTTTTAAAGTGAAACCACGCATACATAGAAAAGAGGAAGACTTTATTTTGAGAGACAATTTTCATAGTTGCATTTTTGAGTCATAACTATTAATTTATGTTCAAGTTCAATGTAGGTACGTATAAAGAAGTTCTGTGCTTATAATATAACTATCTAAAATTTATTTTTTTGTGACTCCTTTACTCTCTTTTGATTATAATTTTTCATTCCACTACAAAAAAATGAACCTTTTTTCTCCATTAGTTATATTATTCTCAGTCTAGTTTCTTTCATATGGCTTAGAGGCCTCTCCTAACTTCTCTGCCACTAATTTGGCCCCTTATTTTACATCATCAATTTGGTCCCGAACAATGAAAATCACATCAGGAACTTGGACGGCAGCCTTGAAAGCATATATTTCGCTTGGGAGCTCGGATCCAGCTGGTTCCATGTCTTGATCCATAATCTAGATTTCCTTCTTATGGGGAAGTTATCCTTACAAGTAATGAGTCACAACTAGTTTTGTAGTGGCCGATGAAGTATGGGAATTGGGAAATCCAAAGTTCATAGTTTATATCTGAAGAATAGACAAGTTCTAAGTTTGAACGTATTTCTATATGCGTATGCTGACCATGCAGTCTAGCTGCCTTGGTGAACTCGTTTGAAAACTTCAAAAAATACCAAAGTAACTTACTTCAAAATTCAAAAAATGAACAGTAATATTAATTGCAGGTTCATGGCCTTCCACTAGGTTACTATCTGTCGCACTTTATCCGGTTCAAAGTTTGAACATATATCTGTATGTGTATACTGACTATACAGTTTATATGTCTCACTTTACAAGGTTCAAATCCGTTAATTACTCCGTCAAAATTCGTGTAGCATGAAAAAGACCTACTTTTTTTTTTCTTCTGAAATGTATGTCACTTGAGATTTTTATAACAACTAACCCAAATAAAATTACAGAGAACATTACATGGCCATATCAAGACCAATCAAAATTACAAGGTTCGATAAGATTAAACAGAAAGCAAAACAGAATACATACCAATGTATGCCATTTGATTCAGACGATCCAATAGGCCATCGCATCTCATCGTAAGGGCACAATGTTATCATCATAACAAACAACTAACTTCAATCGAGCATCGTTAAGAAATGTCCAGGGCAGGCCAATTTCACTTCCCCTAAAGCTTTTACTCTCCATATTGTACACATGCACTCTCACATGGTCCGGCGGTTCATGCACATATAATTCTATAGATTGGAGGAGGAGCTCACCATTGTGAATGGTACGCAATGGAACGGGGCATCCTAACGCCCTCCAACGAAGGGGAAACGTGATAGCCTCTCTAATCCACACTTGATTTTCGTAGTCTTTCAAAATCCATAACGCCATCATGTTCTGTGATCTCACCAATTTCTTGTCACCTATTAGAGCCAAACAACCGTCCACCTCAACTACATTTCTCATTGCGTCTCCCACGGGGTAACCAATACGATGTATAAAACAAACATAATCTTGAGGAAGTGGGATCACTCTGAATTTCTCGTCTCCAATGTCAAAAACCACAACAACATTTTCTTTCAAATGCATCCAATGCATGGCCCCACTGATGCACACACTTTGCACTTCAAACGGACACTTGAGAGGTTCAAAAGGGAGATCGTTACGGTCTATCTCTAGGCGCCTCCATAAACTAGTACCTAATTTGAATATCTTGAACATAAAGGTCATATCCGTTGGAATTGAATCGTGAGGCCGGAACGTTTGCACTTGAAGAACCTTATACTCATTTGTAAGAGGACTAAATCCAAAGTGATAGGTAACGTGGGATGTACAGTATGCAGGTGAAGCATGTGGTAGAATAATAGACTCTCGGGTGCAAGGGTTGAATATGAAATTGGGAGGATCAAGATATGCTAGAGTATGATGACGAGATAAGTTGTTTGAAAGGTAAAGGCAGACCAATCCATTCGTGCTTTGCGCATTGTAGAGACGATGATCACTGCCCATTGGTAGGTTTAGAAGGTGGATGGCGGGTGTTGGAGTTCCGTCTTGGTTGATTTGTGCAGAGAGGAAGTGTTGTTGCCTTGTGGCTCTGTCCCAAGTGGTGAGGAGGAGGTGAGTGAGCTTGTTCCGGTGGAAGCTTTGATGAGCATCGACAAAGGAAGGGTTGCGGACGAGGGAGGACCATGACTTGCATACGCATTTGAAGCGCATCAGGGATTTGGACGGTACCCTTGGTAGTATCTGAAACCATATAATTTCGCTTGGGAGCTCGGAGCCAGCTGATTCCATGTTTCTCTTCTACTTTCTTGGGCGATATCCTTACTAGTCACAAATAATTTTATACAGGCAGATTGTGAATGGAGGAACTTAAGTTCATAGCATAATTGCCGGATTCGGTCAAATTCAAATTAGACAAAAATTGAAGAAACAACTGAAAAACGCTCTTGGCTAATCTACAGAGAGAGACTTACAAGTACGATCATCTCTTCAAGAACAGAAGTGAATTGCTCGTCCCCTTTGAGAAGAGCTTAATACTGGGGAGGTTCCAATTTTTAGCTGGCCTTGCTTTCGGGACTTTGATTATCTGACATGATTGAGATGAGGGAGAAAGAGGAGGGAAAGTGAGAGTGAAGTTCGTCCTTGTGTTCGTTGGCGAAGGAGAAGAAAGGAGACGTCGGGGAGAGGAGTAGAAAATAATGATTACCAAGGGAAGGGAAAGGTTAATAAGAAAATTCATTATTTTATTAATAAGAATATTTTAATAAAATAATGAGCCGTGAAGAGTTTACCGAGGTAAAGGAAAGATAATTTTTTTAATTTAAAAAAAAACATTTGTTAAAAGTATATAATGATATTTTAAAAATAGTAATAATAATTCTTCGAATTAATTGTAAAATACTAAATGTATAATTACAAATACGTTTATTTAGAGATTTTAGACCTAACTAAAGAGATTTTAGAAATGCCTCTTCCAATTGATGAGGATAATGACGTTTTAATTTGGGAAGCTTCTACTTCTGGTGGTTTTTCGTTTTCCGATGGCTATGAAATTGTTCGTCATCGGTTTCCTGTCAAGAGTTGGGCTTCCATTATCTGGCGTCCTTTCATCCCTCCTCGTTATTCTATTTTAGTTTGGAAGATTTTATTCAACAAGCTCCCAACGGAGGATCAACTTCAGCGCCGAGGCATCCCGCTGGCTCCAATATGCCAACTATGTCACAAGAATTCTGAATCTATTGACCACTTATTTTCTAGCTGTGACTTTGCACAATGTGCTTGGCGTTGGCTAGCTACCCAATTTGGCACTATTATTCAACCTACGGGCTCCCTCTCTGATCTATGGCTTGATTTTCTGTCAAA
The DNA here is from genome assembly GCA_035220775.1 of Malus fusca. NCBI lineage: Eukaryota > Viridiplantae > Streptophyta > Magnoliopsida > Rosales > Rosaceae > Malus > Malus fusca. Next base: position 9,861,588 of record CM069069.1, read on the forward strand.
GCGGTTCTCTCCACATCTTCGCAATGTCTGGCTAGCTTCAGGGTTTTTCTTACTCATGGCTATTTGGAAGATGCGTAATAAAGTGAAGTTTGAAGGCAAACCTCCCTCATTCTCACGTCTCTGCCGCTCCACCTCGGCCTGGATTAGGCAGGTTGGAGCTCTCACCCCTGGCCATGTACGAGGCACTTTGGACCGGCAACTTTTAGTATCTCTTGGAATTTCGCCTAACCCCTGTAAAGCTCCTTCTATTGTCCCTGTTCTTTGGCACCCCCCTTCTTCTTCTTGGGTCAAAGTGAATACTGATGGCCTTGCTAAAGGTAATCCGGGTCCTGCGGCATGTGGCGGGGTTTTTCGAGATTCTGCGGGTTATTTTCTTGGTGGTTTCTCCCTAAGCTTGGGCCATCGTACTTCTTTCTATGCGGAGCTCCATGCTGTCATCCTTGCTGTCGAATTGGCCCACGCGCGAGGCTGGCAAAATTTATGGCTTGAAAGCGACTCTTCGAGTGTAATATCATGTTTTGCTTCTGGATCTTTCTCTCCCCCTTGGTCGCTCCAGACACGCTGGAACAATTGTACTCTCCTTTTGCAGAACATGGTTTTTCGTTGCTCTCATATTTTTCGAGAAGGGAATGTTGTTGCTGACAAATTAGCCAATTTAGGGCTTCTATCATCTTCACTTGTCTGGCATTCCACTCCCCCAATTGAGATCATCCCTCCTCTGCACTCAGATTTCTTGGGCATGCCAACCTACAGGTTTGTCTCCTCTTCTTGATGTGTCTTCTCCTTTCTTTTCCTAACCTTTTTGGATTCCCGTTTGTTTTGCAGTTTGTTTTGCAGGTTATTACCTTTTAAGGTTTATAGAGGGGTTTGGGCTTATGTCCGCCTAGTCTTTTCCTTGTATTTTCTTTTCCAAGAGGGGTACGGTCTATGTCCCCCCTCTTTTTCCGGCATTTCCTTTCTCGAAAGGGGTAAGGTGCATGTCCCCCCCTTTTTCTTTTGTATTTCTTTTCTCTTGTTCTATGAGGGGTTAGGTTTATGTCCCCCCCTGTCTAGGTGTAACTTCCTTTTTCTTATCAATAAAATTCCCTCGTACCGCCGAGGTTCTCCAAAAAAAAAAAAAAAAAAAAAAAAAAAAAAACGTTTATTTAGAGATCAATTATTATTCTTTAATGAATTTAGAATGAATTGAACTGAATATTGTACTATTTATGTCTACTCTTTGACAAGTGATACTAAACGTTACTAGCGAATTCTGTATCCAAATTAAACCACAAACTCAAACCATACTGTATCTAGGAACGTAAGATGGGTAAAAGGGGAAAGGTATTTAAATAATGACAAGTTCAAAGTTCGGATTTATCATTGAAGGGGCGTTGTTGTCTTGAAGAATTGACAACGTACAATCTTGTTTTCATCGCTGTGTGTGGACAATGCAGCTAAGGGCTGGTTTGGTATTGCTGTGCTTTGAAAAAAAGCTGCTGTAAGAATAAGCGGCTGTGCTGTGAGAATAAGCGGCTGTGAAAAAAATCAGCAGAGTGCTTGGTAAACTTTTTTGTAAAAGTGCTCTTGGAAAAAAAAACAGTCTGATAGTGGGTATTTTCATTAAAGGAGCACTGTAGCTCCGTGTGCTTTGAAAAAAAAACCAGTTTTCCAAAGCTGCAGATAGCAGCTTCAGCTTTTTCCTTTGATTTCAGCTTATTCTCACAGCAGCTTCCAAAATAAGCCCTTTTTTTTCAGTTTACCAAACACCTAAAACCCTCACAACTTTTTTTCATGTGTGTTTTTTTTTTAAGCACCTCACTCCCAAACCACCCTTAAAGCTGCTTTGGTTAACTCGCTTGAGGAAGTCTTCAAAATACAAAATAAGCTCAAGTTCTCTTATCATTTTGTTTAAATTTTTTGAACTTTAGAAAATGAAAAAAAAAAAAAAAAACGCCAATCTAAATTACAAAATAATTGCTATTGCTTAAATAAAAGATTACAACTAAGAGGGAAAAAACCTTAGCTCATTTCATCAGGATTAGGCAAGCCGCATTACACATCAAGACCCAGACTATTGCTACTAATGCAACCTACCCCTTTTCCCCGCTTAGAGCAATTGGGACGAGCCAGTTGAAATTCCTTTTGAATAGGTAGCTTAGCTGAAATCCCTATATCATTGATTGTACCCAAAAAAAAAAAAAAAACAGATTTGGTGCCTCATTAAATTAATCTTGATGATCCCATCACATCTCATCGTAAGGGCACAATGTTATCATCATAATTAGCGACCAACTTCAATCGAGCATCGTTACGAAATGTCCATTCGGAGGGCAAGCCAATTACACTTCCCATGAAGCTTTTACTCTCCATGTTGTACACATGCACTCTCAGATGGTCCTGCGGCTCATGTATACGTAATTCTGTAGACTGGAGGAGGAGCTCACCATTGTGAATGGTACGCAATGGGACGGGGCACCTAACGCCCTCCAACAAAGGGGAAACTTGATAGCCTCCCTAATCCACACTTGATTTTCGTAATCCTTCAAAATCCATAACGTATCTCGTGATTTCATCAATTTCTTGTCACCTATTATAACCAAACATCCACCCATCTCAACAACATTTCTCATTATTTCTGCCGTAGGGTAACCAATACGATGTCTAAAATAAATATAATATTGAGAAAGTGAGATCACTCTGAATTTCTCATCTCCGATGTCTAAAACCACTACAACGTTTTCTTTCCTATGCATCGAATGTATGGCCCCATTGATGCACACACTTCGCACTTTTATTAAACTGGCACTTGACAGGATCAAAAGGGAGATCGTTAAGGTCTACCTCCAGGGTTCTCCGTAAACTTGTACCTAATTTGAATATCTTGAACATAAAGGTCATATCCGTTGGAATTGAATCATCAGGCCGGAACGTTTGCGCTTGGAGAACCTTATATTCGTTTGTAAGAGGACTAAATCCAAAGTGGTACGTAACGTGGGATGTACGGTATGCAGGTGAAGCATGTGGTAGAATAATAGACTCTCGGGTGCAAGGGTTGAATATGAAATTGGGAGGATCAAGATATGCTAGAGCATGATCGCGAGACAGGGTGTTTGAAAGGTAAAGGCAGATCAGGCCATTGGTGCTTTGCACATTGTAGAGACGATGATCATTGGATACTGTTGGAAGGTTTGGAAGGTGGATGGTGGGTGTTGGACTTCCGTCTTGGTTGATTTGTACAGAGAGGAAGTGTTGTTGCCTTGTGGCTTTGTCCCAAGTGGTGAGGAGGAGGTTAGTGAGCTTGTTACGGTGGAAGCTTTGATGAATATCGGCAAAAGAAGGGTTGCGGATGAGAGAGGACCAAGACTTGCAAACGCATTTGAAGCGCATCAGGGACTTGGACGGTAGCCTTGGGAGTATTTGAAAGCATATAATGTCGGTTGGGATCTCATCAGAACTAGATTCCATGTTTCTCTTCTACTTTTTTGGGCTATATCCTTACTGGTCACAACTAATTTTATACAGGCAGATTGTGAATGGAAGAGCTTAAGTTAATAGTTTATAAACGTAAGAAGGCCAAAAGGGCGAGAAATTTTTAGTTGTGATGAGAACATAAGTGGTACACTACATGTTTTAATAGGAATGGTGGGAAATTTTATTTTTTAAGTTATTAATTTTTTAACATATATATTCCACCATTTGTTTAGTGACACGTAGTGTACTACTCCGTGTATCGGTCGCATTGAAAAATATCTCCAAAGGGCAAGGGTCTTTAAATAAAGACAAGTTCGAAGTGTGAATTGATCATTGAATGGACGTTATTGTCCGGATGAATTGACGATGTACAATCTTGTATTTATCACTGTGTGGGGACAACAATGCAACTAAAGCTGCTTTGGTTAACTCGCTTAAAAAAGTCCTCAAAATACAAAATAAGCTCAAGTTCTCTTATCATTTTGTTTAATTTTTTTTTTTAAACTTCTTTCTTTTTTTTCTTTTTTTTTGAAAACTTCATTTTGTTTAATTTTTTGAACTTCAGAAAAAGAATAAAAAGCCAATCTAAAATTACAATATAATTGCTATTGCTAAAATAAAGGAATACAACTAAAATAAAGGAATACAGGTTCATGGTCTTCCACCAAGTCACCATCTGTCCCACTTTACTCGGTTCAAATCCATTAATAAATCCGTCAAAATTCGTGTAGCATGAGACCTACTTTTTTATTTATTTATTTTTTATTTTTTATGAAATGGACGTCACTTGAGCGCCCTAAGGCCCCAAAAAGGTAAATTAGAAAAATGAGATTTTGATAAACAACTAACCTAAAACAAATCAAAGAGATCATTACGAGGCCATATCGAAACCAATCAGAATTACAAGGTTTGATAAGATTAAACAGAAAGCAAAGCAGAATACATACCAATTTGGAAATTAAAAAACTATGGCAGCCGCATACTTAACAAAGCAAAGCATAAAGCAAAACAGAAAGCAAAGCAAAGCATAATAATTTAGCACAACTGAGGCAGCCGCATACTTAACAAAGAAGTTAGAAGAACTAGGAGTTTAACGCAATTAGAAACAAAAGGCTCTAAAGAGATTTTCTAGTATACTATGATACGTTCTATACTATCGAGTTTTTAACAATGATAATGATTAAAAGTTGAGTAGTACAGAATTTTCGAGGATAAAGAGGAAGGATCGATCCTGTAAGCCAAGTACGACCAACTCCTTGATTAGGGAGAGCTGCGGTGAGGAGTTTAATGTATGCCAACTGTTGTTCATCTATTTACTTATTTCATTATAATTAGAGATATTCAGGTTACAACTTGTATAATATTTTCCAAGATCTATAGAAGAAGACTGTTTTTTTATACGATAAGAAACAAAATTTTGAATATAGACTAGACATTAGGCAGCTTAATCTTGACAATCCCATCACATCTCATCGTAAGGGCACAATGTTATCATCATAACTAGCAACTAACTTCAATCGAGCATCGTTCCCAAATGTCCATTCGGAGGGCAAGCCAATTTCACTTTCACTAAAGCTTTTACTCTTCATATTGTACACATGCACTCTCACATGGCCCGGCGGCCCATGCACACGTAATACTGTAGATTGGAGGAGCAGCTCACCATTGTGAATGGTACGCAATGGAACGAGGCATCCTAACGCCCTCCAACAATGGGGAAGCATGATTGTCTTTCTAACCCACACTTGATTTTGGTAGTCCTTCAAAATCCATAACGCCATCATATTTTGTAATGTCATCAATTTCTTGTCCCCTATTAGAGCTAAACATCCATCCACCTCAAGTACATTTCTCATTACTTCTCCCAAGATACGATGAATAAAATAGATATAATCTTGAGGAAATGGAATCACTCTGAATTTCTCGTCTCCAATATCAAAAACCACTACAACATTTTCTTTCCAATGCATCCAATGTATGGCCCCATTGATGCACACACCTTGCACTTTAAACGGGCACTCAAGAGGATCAAAAGCGAGGTGGTTAAGGTCTACCTCCAGGCGCCTCCATAAACTTGTACCTAATTTGAATATCTTGAACATAAAGGTCATATCCGTTGGAATTGAATCGTGAGGCCGGAACGTTTGCACTTGGAGAACCTTATACTCGTTTGTAAGAGGACTAAATCCATAGTGATAGGTAACGTGGGATGTACAGTATGCAGGTGAAGCATGTGGTAGAATAATAGACTCTCGGGTGCAAGGATTGAATATGAAATTGGGAGGATCAAGATATGCTAGAGTATGATCGCGAGACAAGGTGTTTGAAAGGTAAAGGCAGACCAAGCCATTTGTGCTTTGCGCATTGTAGAGACGATGATCATTGGACATTGTTGGAAGGTTTAGAAGGTGGATGGCAGGTGTTGGACTTCCGTCTTGGTTGATTTGTACAGAGAGGAAGTGTTGTTGCCTTGTGGCTCTGTCCCAAGTGGTGAGGAGGAGGTGAGTAAGCTTGTTACGGTGTAAGCTTTGATGAGCATCGGCAAAGGAAGGGTTGTGGACAAGAGAGGACCAAGACTTGCATACGCATTTGAAGCGCATTAGGGACTTGGACGGTAGCCTTGGGAGTATCTGAAAGCATATAATTTCGCTTGGGAGCTCGGAACTTGATTCCATGTTTCTCTTCTACTTTCTTGGGCGATATCCTTACTAGTCACAACTAATTTTATACAGGCAGATTGTGAATGGAAGAACTTAAGTTCATAGTTTATAAACGTAAGAAGGCAAAAAGGGCAAGGGTCTTTAAATAATGACAAGTTCGAAGTTTGGATTGATCATTGAAGGGGCGTTATTGTCTTGAAGAATTGACAATGTACAATCTTGTATTCATCGCTGTGATAATGCAGCTAAAGCTGCCTTGGTTAACTCGCGTGAAAAAGTCCTCAAAATACAAAATAAGCTCAAGTTCTCTTATCATTTTGTTTAATTCTGTGAACGTCAGAAAAATAAAAGAAAGCCAATTTAAAATTACAAAATAATTGCTAGTGCTAAAATAAAGGATTACAACTTAGAGGGAAAAAACTTAGGTCATGAAATAAGAGAATGGGTAAGGCAGACTAGGGGGCCAATGTAAACCTACATCTTTTCCTCACCAAAGCCAGCCAAATGTGGGAATCTTTAGCTGCACCATCCGTGTTTACTTTAACCCGGTTTGGAAGAGGAAACCGCCACAAGACCTCTAGTATCCTAGGAGTGAAACTAGGGGGCCATGTAAATCATGAGGGCGATCCCACCCACCGTTATAAATAAAATCTGAGACCAAAGCACGCAAACGATATGAAATAGGTAAATGAAGTCCCAATTGATGGACAACCGGCACGTCCAACCACTTTGAATGCCAAAATTTCACCTGATCACCCGAAAGAATAATCCAGTTTGACCCATCAGGGATAGCCAATAGAATTGAAACGTTGTTTTTTTGTTGACAATGGGGCATAAGCCCGAGAGAAAAGGAAACTAGTAACCCGCAACAAGAATGATGAGCTTGCTCAAAAAAGATTGGACCCAAACTGCATGATAAACCCAAACGAGACAAATCATTTGCAACAAAGTTCCATTCACTATAAATATGACGAATTTCACAAGACCAATTTTTGCATAATAGCATGATAATTCAATACTAAACCTCCCATAGAGTGATTATCCAATTTTACATTTAAAATCAATTGTACTGCAAGAGCATAATCCGATTATATTATAATTGAAAAATCCTTATGTTGAAACACAAGTCGGTTTTTTGAGTTCAAAGTTTCCAAAAACAAATCGTAAAAATTGTATCATTTAGTAAAGAAGGCAATATTTTCCAATCTCCCATCAGTTGCCTACTGATAAAAACATATATGAAAGATTAAGAGCCTATTTGGTACTCTACTTGAATTCAACTTTTTAAACTCAAAAACAATTTTCAAGTTTTAGGCCTTAAAAACTTGTTTGGTAGGACTATTTTAAAAAATTGAACTCAAGACTAACTCAAAAATATAGTCTATTATCTAAAAACACAAAAAATGAGTTTTTAGAGTTTTTAAACTTAAACTTACTCCTTTCTTTTCTCTTTCTCCTCCCCTCTCACTCCAAATCTATCTCTCTTTTCTTCTTTCTCTCTCCCCCTTCTCTTTTTTTTTAACCTTTTTGGTCTCTCCTCCAATCCGCTTCCTTCATTCTCTCGGTTCTTTCTCTTACTCCTCTTCCTCTCTATCTCCTCCGATCTTCTCACTTCTTTCTCTTTCCTCCAATCATCTCTTACTTTATTTCCTCCTCTCTCCCCTTTCTCTCTCGACCCCCTTTTTATGGATATTTTTATCCAATTTAAGTTGTAAGATTTAAAAATTTTAAATCGCATACCAAACAAGTTTTTGAGTCTTAAAGAAAATTGTTTTCAAGAAAAATTTTTAAGAAATGTTTTGAGAAATTATAAAAATTTTCAAATAGGATACCAAACAAGCCCTAAATGTCACGATCCAAATTCTTTAAATGTCACGATCCAAATCCTCGCCTATAAATACCATTTGTCGAGGGCTTACAAAACCTTCTTGCTCTCTCGTCCACGCGTTCTCTACTCCTCTCAAATCCCTTTGTATTATTCAATGGGGCAATTCGAGCTGCAAACATCTCTAGACCATTTGAACTCAAAATAGCATTGCTTTTGAATCACAATTCATTTTATTGTAAGTGGTAAAATTAGTTTCCTCCAATATCTTTTTGGTTTTTTAGCAATTAATTGATTTGGGATAAAATTAAGGTTATTGAAATCTGACATATCATTCCTAATTTTTTTTAATGTAATTATGACAAAAATAAAGATAACATAATAATTATCTTGTTCACACACTCCAAAACTAAAGAAAGACCGTGCCGTTGATGCTCTCTGCATTGTAGAGACGATCATAGGACAATGTTGGAAGGTTTAGAGGTGCGTGGCGGCTATTGGATTTCCTTGTTGGTTGATTTTGAAGAGGAAGTGTTGTTGCCTTTTGGCTTTGTCTCAACTGGTGAGGAGGAGGTGAGTGAGCTTTTATATGGTGTAAGGGTTGATGGGGCGTCGACAAAGAAAGGGTTGCAGACGAGAGAGGACCATTACTCGTGTACGCATTTGAAGCGCATCAGGACTTGGACGGCAGCCTTGGGAGTATCTGAAAGAATATAATTTCGCTTGGGAGCTTGGAACCGGCTGATTCCATATCTTGATCCATGCTTTAGATTGCTTCCTTCTGTTCAAGTTATCCCTACAAGTGATGAGTCACAGCTAGTTTTGTGGTGGCCGATTTAGGTCTGGTTTGGTACTGAGGTGATTCTGAAAAAAGCTGGGGCTGTTTTTGTGTTTGGTAAACATTCAGCTTCAGCTTTTTTTTTTCACAGTTTTGGGTGAAAAAAAGCCAAAAACAAGAAGCTACAAAACCTAGCTTTGAAAAACCGGCTTTTTTTCACTTCTGTTTTACATAAAAGTTTACCAAACACCATAATACTGTTTTTTTTTTCAAAAGCACTTTTACAAAAAAGTTTACCAAATACTCTGCTGCTTTATTTCACAGCTGCTTATTTGTTAAGACTTATTTTAAAATAAAGTGGTTCCACAAAGCATTCCACAAACCTGCAAAAGTGATTCCACATAGAATAAAGAATAAAAAGAATTCTGCACTTGTTGTAGTGGTCATCGTGGAAATGTGCACTTGTTAGTGCTAGTGGTCATCATTTTCTATTTAAGTTGTAAGCTTTGTTTTTCAGAATAAGAACAATAAGAAAACTTGCAGTATTGCACTGTGAAAATATCTGTTCAAGCATCCTTTTAACGTTTAAGTTAATTCCAGTATCCAACATCTGGTATCAGAACCCTTCTGGGCTTAAAAAAAAAAAGGGAAGAGATTGTGACTTGCAGCAGCAAGAAACAATGGCAACTGACAAAGCCACTGAGAGTTTTGTTCAACCAGCTATTCCACGGTTTGATGGTCACTATGACCATTGGAGCATGCTGATGGAGAATTTCCTCAGGTCAAAGGAGTACTGGAATCTTGTGGAATCAGGGATTGACGCCCCAGCAGAGGGAGTTGTGTTGAATGAACAACAACAAAGGAGGGTTGCTGAACAGAAGCTGAAGGACTTGAAGGTGAAAAACTATCTTTTTCAGGCACTTGATCGATCTATCTTGGAGACTATACTCGAGAAGGAGACCTCCAAACAAATATGGGATTCTATGAAAAAAAAATATGAAGGGTCAGAGAGGGTGAAGCGTGCAGTGCTTCAAACTCTAACAAGGGATTTTGAAACTCTACAGATGAAATCAAGTGAGTCCATTACTAATTTCTTTGCTAGAACCCTGGGAATAGCAAGCAAAATGAGATCCAATGGTAGCACCATGGAAGAAGTCAAAGTTGTGGAGAAAATTATGAGATCATTGACTCCAAAATTTGACTACATTGTCTGCTCAATTGAGGAGGCAAAGAATGTTTCTGAGTTACGAGTTGATGAACTGCAAAGATCTTTGTTAGTGCATGAACAAAGACTTAACCGCACCACTGCCAGTGAAGAACAAACAGCACTGAAAGCTTCCACTTCTTCTGAGCCCTTAAGTTTTCGAGGAGGAAGAAGTCGAGGAAGAGGTGGACAGAATAGAGGAAGAAGTGTTCGAGGCCATCGTGGTGGTGGACGGTTTGGACATAGAGATGACAGCAAGTCACCTCATGTTTTCAAAAGAAATAATGACTTTGAAGAAAAAGGAGCCTACCATTTTGATAAGTCAAAAGTAGAGTGCTATAGGTGTGGAAATTTTGGGCACTACAAGAATGAGTGCTACACGAAATTGCCAAAAGAAAAAGGAGAAAAGTCAAATTCTGTGGAGAAAAAGGAGGAAGAGACACTTTTGATGACTTTTCATACACTTACAGAAACTGATAAGGAGACATGGTATGTGGACACAGGTTGCAGCAATCACATGAGTGGATGTAAGTCTTCCTTTATTAATTTGGATGAAACCTTTCACACGGTGGTAAGTTTTGGTGACAAATCAACAGTGAAAGTGATGGGTAAAGAAGATATTCAAATCAGAACTAAAAATGATTTTATTGAAACTATTTCAAATGTTTTTTATATTCCTGATTTGAAGACAAATTTGCTGAGTGCTGGTCAATTACAAGATAAAGGTTACAGGATTACAATCTATGAAGGAGAGTGTGAAGTGTACGATCCAAAAAGAGGCTCAATTGCTGTTATAAAAATGTCCTCCAACAGATTCTTTCCTTTAAAGATCAAGAATGTGCAAGCTTGCCTGCTTGCCAAAGAAAATGACCCATGGAGATGGCACTACAGATATGGCCATTTGAATTTTAATGGCTTAAGAACACTTCACCAGAAAGGGATGGTCACTGGCTTACCTGAGATAACTCCTCCATCAAAGGTGTGTGAAGAATGCATCACTGGGAAGCATCAAAGAGACTCTTTTCCAAGTGGCAAGGCAGCAAGGGCTCAATCAGTCCTGGAGATAGTTCACTCTGATCTATGTGGACCAATCAATCCCGTCTCCAATGGTAACAAGAAATATTTCATCTCATTTATTGATGATTTTAGTAGGAAGACATGGGTATATTTCTTGCAGGAAAAATCAGAAGCATTTGAAGCATTCAAAAGCTTCAAAGCTTTAGTTGAAAATGAGTCAGACAAGAAGATTAAAATACTAAGAACTAATCGTGGGGGAGAGTACTGTTCAAAGGAGTTTGATGCATTTTGCAATGAAAAAGGCATCAAGAGACAGCTGACCACTGCCTATACACCACAACAAAATGGTGTAAGTGAAAGGAAGAATCGGACCATTCTCAACATGGTTCGAAGTATGCTAGTCAAAGGAAGCATTCCCAAAAAGTTTTGGCCTGAAGCTGTGCTATGGTCAGTCCATATCTTAAACAGAAGTCCCACATTTTCTGTTAAGAATATGACTCCTCAAGAAGCTTGGAGTGGACGGAAACCCTCAGTGGATCACTTTAAAGTGTTTGGGTGCATAGCATATGCACACATTCCAGATGAGAAAAGAAAGAAGCTGGATGACAAAAGTGAAAAGTGTATTTTCCTTGGTGTAAGTGAAGTCTCAAAAGCTTATAAACTGTACAATCCAGTAACAAAGAAGATAGTGGTGAGCAGGGATGTAATATTTGATGAAGACGCCATATGGAATTGGTCTGAGAACAGATTGGTTCAACTACAAATTCCAGTCGATGATTCAGACAAAGAAGATATAGCAGCTCCTGAAACTCAATCCCAGCAGCCACCTCAACCTGAAGTTCAATCATCTCAACAATTTGAAGAAGGAGGATACAATTTGAGAAATGAGAACATAAGGAAGAGACCAGCATGGATGATGGATTACGATGTAAGTTATTCAAGTTCTGATGATGAAAATGCTCACTTTGCATTATTTGTAGACAGTGATCCAATCATGTTTAATGAGGCTGTTAAAGAAGAAAAATGGAGGGAAGCAATGGACAATGAAATCAAGTCCATTGAGAAGAATCAAACCTGGGAATTAACTGATCTTCCAAATGGAAAGAAAACCATTGGTGTAAAGTGGGTGTTTAGAACAAAGTTGAATGAAAAAGGTGAAGTGGACAAGCACAAGGCTCGTTTGGTAGCAAAAGGATACAAGCAAAAATATGGTGTCGATTACAAAGAAGTGTTTGCCCCAGTTGCAAGGCATGACACGATCAGGTTGGTGATCTCTCTTGCAGCCCAAAATTCCTGGTTAATTTTTCAGTTAGACGTGAAGTCAGCATTCTTGCATGGCAACATACAAGAAGAGGTGTACGTTGATCAACCACCTGGTTATGAGAGAAAATGAGAAGAAGAAAAGGTGTTCAAACTAAAGAAAGCACTCTATGGTCTGAAACAAGCACCTCGAGCTTGGTACAGTCGTATAGATGCTCACTTTGCTAAGCTTGGATTTCACAAATGTCCTTTTGAGCACACTCTTTATGTCAAGACTAAGGAAGAAGGTAAAATACTCATGGTATGCTTGTATGTTGATGACTTGATATTCACTGGAAATGATGCTAAAATGTTTGATGAATTTAAGAAGTCTATGATGACAGAGTTTGAAATGACTGATCTGGGATAAATGCATTATTTTCTTGGATTGGAAGTCATTCAAACTACTGCTGGTAATTTCATCTACCAGAAAAAATATGCGCAGGACATTCTTAAAAGGTTTCAAATGGATGATTGCAAGCCATTTGGAACTCCAGTTGAACTCGGCTTAAAGCTATGCAAAGACAAAGGTGGGAATGAGGTTGATAGTACTTTCTATAAACAAATCATTGGCAGTCTCATGTACTTAACCTCCACAAGGCCTGACATCATGTATGCAACAAGTCTAGTGAGCCGATATATGGAAAAACCAACTGAAATGCATCTAAATGCAGCAAAGAGAATTCTGAGGTATGTAAAGGGAACAACTGATTATGGTGGGTTTTATAAAAGGAAAAATGGTTCTGGTTTTGTTGGGTACACAGATAGTGATTATGCAGGTGATATAGATGATCGTAAGAGCACTTATGGGCACACGTTTCTGCTCAACTCTGGTGCAGTATCGTGGTCCTAAAAAAAGCAACAGATTGTGACACTTTCCTCAACCGAAGCTGAGTTTGTAGCAGCAGCTGCGAGCTCCTGTCAAGCAATGTGGCTTAGAAAAATGTTTGAAGTGCTTGGTAATGTTCAAAGGGACCAACGACCATCTACTGTGACAACATGTCAACTATCAAGCTATCAAGGAATCCAGTCATGCATAGAAGAAGTAAACACATTGATGTTCGTTTTCATTTTCTGCGTGATCTATGCAGAGATGGAAAAATTGAACTGGAATATTGCAAGAGCGGGGAGCAGGTTGCAGATATCTTAACTAAGCCTTTAAAGCAGCCTGCATTCGAGAAGCTAAGAAACATGCTGGGAGTCTGTTCAGTTTGTGACATTGATCAGGAAGGTGATTATGTGATGGTGCAGAGACCCTAAACTACTTTCTGTAGAAATTAGTTTAAGGGAGGGTGTTAAGACTTATTTTAAAATAAAGTGGTTCCACAAAGCATTCCACAAACCTGCAAAAGTGATTCCACATAGAATAAAGAATAAAAAGAATTCTGCACTTGTTGTAGTGGTCATCGTGGAAATGTGCACTTGTTAGTGCTAGTGGTCATCATTTTCTATTTAAGTTGTAAGCTTTGTTTTTCAGAATAAGAACAATAAGAAAACTTGCAGTATTGCACTGTGAAAATATCTGTTCAAGCATCCTTTTAACGTTTAAGTTAATTCCAGTATCCAACATTATTCTCACAGTACAGCAGAATCAGCTTTTTTTCAAAGCACAGCAATACCAAACCAGCCTTTAGAATGGGAATCGGGAAATCTAAAGTTCATAGTTTTTATCAGAAGAATCGACAAGTTCTATGTTTGAATGTATTTATATATGTATATGTTGACTATGCAGCTTAGCTTCTTTGTGAATTCGCTTGACAAGTCCAACAAATACAAAAATATATTATCTTATTTCAAAATTCAAAAAAATGAAAAGTAATACTACTTACAGGTTGATGGCCTTCCACCATGTCACTATCTGTCTCACTTTACCCGGTTCAAATCCATGAATGCAGCATGAACGTAGAAGGATACAACGTTACAAACGTATACCCTCGAAGATCCAAGTTTTCTGAAAACAACTAGAGTTTGAGAGAAATTCCAAAGGTTATTTGATTAATTATGAATTAATGCATTACATTACATTAGCTAGCAGCCAGACAACTCAAATAAACTTAATCACAACTTTGGGGAAGCCCAGGGGTTTTTAGGGAATTAAAAAAGATATTAATCATACATAAAATGAAAAGTTTGATTTTTATTACAAACTTAAAATGTTGTTTTGGAAACTGAAACGACCCCAATGGCTAAAATGAGCTATAAGTCACAACAAAACGGTAAGTTTGAACCGAGACGTTGCGCTTTTTTTGGAAAGATATCAAGGGCCCCAAAACGGAGCTCGGATGCCAACTCTATAAATTTGTGCATGCGTTCCTTTGTCTTTCTTTAGCCCATTTTGTCTTTAATCCACTCATCATTTGTTCTACATTAGGTAGCTTAGCCAAAATTCCCCTCCCTATATCATAGTACATAAAAAAAACCTTTTGAGCCTCAACAAATTAATCTTAACGATCCCACCACATCTCATCGTAAGGGCACAATGTTATCATAACTAGCAATTAACTTAAATCGAGCATCGTTCAGAAATGTCCATTCGAAGGGCAAGCCAATTTCATTTCCTGTAAAGCTTTCTCTCCATATTGTACACATGCACTCTCACATGGTCTGGCTGCTCATGCACACGTAACTCTGTAGACTGGAGGAGGAGCTCACCATTGTGATTGCTACGCAATGGAACAGGGCATCGTAACGCCCCCCAACCAAGGGGAAACATGATAGCCTCCCTAACCCACACTTGATTTGGTAGTCTTTCAAAATCCACTACGCGATCGATTTCTGTAATTTCACCAACTTCTTGTCACGTATTAGTGCCAAACATCCATCCATCCGATCAACTCCATTTCTCATTACTTCTCCTGTGGGGTAACCAATACGATGTGTAAAACAGTTATAATCTTGGGATCACTCTAAATTTCTCATCTCCAATGCTAAAAACCACCGCAACATTTTCTTTCCCATGCATCCAATGTTAAATAGCTACATAATAGCTAGCTGTAATACTGTTATAAGTTTGTTACAGCTGTCCATGTAACTAATCCTAGTTTAGTTAGTTAACTAAACTTAATTAGTCACTAAGCTATTTTACAGAAGTGTATATAAACCTGATTGTAATTCCTTATTGATTAAGAAATAAAATACAAAACATTATTTCACATATGGTATCAACCGCCTTTCTGCTCACGCACCGATCCTACCTTCCTCTGCAATTCTTCATCTCTCTGATCGCATTTGCTTCAATCTTTGCATTTCTTGCTTGAGTTCTTGATCGATTTCATGGCGTCTTCTACCTCTTCGCCTGTAGATCCAGAAATTGTTCCCCCTCCTCTCTCCTCACCGTCTGCTCCGATGAACCCTAATTCTTCCAATTCTTCTCTGGTTTCTTCGATTTCCATCCAGAACATCAGTTGTATGGTTCCTACAAAGCTTAAGAAGGATAATTATCTGGCTTGGAGAGCTCTCTTTGCTCCGATCTTCCGCCGATACAAGCGTACCAGGATTATTGATGGATCTGAGAAATGTCCACCGCCCTTTCTTCCTGATCCTTCTGGTCTGACTTCTGATATTCCTAACCCTAATTTCGAGATCTGGTATGAAAAGGATCAAAATATCCTAATTTGGTTGAATTCTACTCTTTCTGAAGACTTAATTCCGTTTACCGTCGGTGTCACTTCATCTCGAGAATTATGGCAGAATCTTGAACAGCGTTTTGGTGGAGTCACGGCTGCTCACATTCATCAGCTTCGATCGCGTCTTCATGCAATTCAGAAAGGTGATCTCTCAATTTCTGATTATTTGCAGCGTATCAAAGGTATATCAGATGCTCTTATGGCTGCCGGAGCCCCAATTTCTGAACCAGATCTCATTGCTGTCACGCTTAATGGTCTCTCTGATGATTATGAATCATTCATTGATTCTATCATGCTTCGCATTTCATCTACTTCCTTAGATGAGCTTCATGGTCTTCTAATGAACAAAGAACTTTTCATGCTTCGGAAGAAGAAAGCTCCTTCATCTGCTGTTGCCGAACCATTCCAAGCCTTTGCTGCTCAATCTTCACAATTTCAGTACGGTCTTTTACCTACGCCCTCCTTCTCACAATCATATGGGAATTCTAATAATCGCACCAATTTTCAGCGCAACAATCGTAATCGGGGTAACTTTCAGAAAAACAATCGAGGACGTGGCAATTATCGTGGCAATTACAACAATTATGGACCTGGTAATGGTAACTCTCCTCGGTATCCTGGCAACTTCACTCGTAATTCTGGTAGTTACAGTCGCAATTCTGGCACCCGGTCTCCCTGTCAAATATGCAATTCCTTTGATCATGAGGCTATTGATTGTTATGCTCGAATGAATCATGCTTTTGCTGGCAAAATTCCACCTGCTCAGATTGCTGCTATGTGTGTCAATACTGCTTCTTCTTCCCAGTCTCCATGGCTTCTGGACTCTGGAGCTACTGCGCATGTTACTAATGATATTGCAGCAATCTCTTCTCCCACTCCGTACTCTGGTGAAGATAAAGTCTATGTTGGTGATGGTAAAGGTATGGCCATTCAGCATATAGGTTCATCTGTTCTTCAAACTCCCCATGCTGATTTTTGCTTAAATAATGTTCTTCATGTCCCAATGATGCAATTTAATTTGCTTTCTGCGTATCAGTTTTTAAGGGATAATTATTGCTCCTTAACCCTTGATTCTAATGGTTCTGTTATCAAGGACCGTTCCACTGGGAAGATGCTTTTTCGAGGCCCGGTTAAGAATGGTTTATATCCCTTACAAGGCCAATCACTCAAAGCTTCACCTACTGCTCTAGTTAGCACTAAAGTTTCTTTACAGCAATGGCATAACAGGCTTGGTCATCCCTCCACTGCTATTCTCCGAAGGATTCTGCATACTAATAAACTTGTTCCTGATAGTTCTGCTTCTGTTTCATTTTTTTGTACAGACTGTGCCATTGGCAAAATTCACAAATTGCCATTTTCATATAGTACTTCTACTGTCTCTCATAGCTTGGAGTTAGTTCATTGTGATGTCTGGGGTCCCTGTCCAGTTTCATCTCTCAGTGGTTATAAGTACTATGTCCTTTTTGTGGATGAGTTTAGCAAATATAGCTGGTTGTTTCCTTTAAAAGCAAAGTCTGAAGTTCTGTCTATCTTTGTAACTTTCAAAACCTATGTTGAAAATCTATTTGGGAATAAAATCAAGACTTTCAGATCTGATTCAGGGGGTGAATTTACAAGTTCTGCATTTTGTTCCTTTTTACACAAGCATGGTATTTCTCGTCAACTTAGCTGTCCTCACACACCTGAGCAAAACGGATGTGTTGAACGCAAGCACCGACATCTCACTGAGACTGCCCGGACACTCCTTGTTCGTTCTAAAGTTCCACACAGGTTCTGGGTAGAGGCATTCTCTACTGCTCTATATCTTATCAATCGGATGCCCATTTCTGGTTCATACAAATCTCCATGGGAAATTCTCTTCCACAAGCCTCATGACTATTCCAAGCTGAAGGTTTTTGGCTGTAGTTGCTATCCGTGGCTCAAGCCTTATGTGCATTCCAAGCTGGATGGTAAAAGTACACAATGTGTTTTTCTGGGCTATAGTCTTCAACATAAAGGCTATCGGTGTTTTGATGTTCACTCCAACATGATCTATATCTCCCGGCATGTTATCTTTAATGAAGATCATTTTTCATTTAGTGATCTCCCTTCACTTCCTAGAGGTTCTTCTAAGTGGAATTCTTCTGCCCCATCCACTATGCCAACTGAATTTCTCCTGCCATTTCCTCACTTAAGCTCATATGTACCTCCAGAATCGTATTCCCTTCCGGGACAAAGTACACACTCTTCTAGTGATGTTTCTCCACCATCTTCAACCCATCAACCACACTCCCAGCAGTCTTCATCACCAATTACTTCTCAGCAGCATTCCACTTTGCCTCCTCCAGTTTTGGTTCCAGCTCCTATCAATCATCATCCCATGCTCACCTGATCTAAAGCTGGCATTTTCAAGCCAAAAGCTTTGGCTGCTACTAAACATCCCATTGATCTCAGTTCATTTGTACCTACCACATTTCTACAAGCCTCCAAACATGAACACTGGCATAAAGCCATGCTTGAAGAGTTTCAGGCCCTTCAATCCACAGACACCTGGACTCTTGTACCTTCATCTCCACATCAAAATCTGGTCGGCTGTAAGTGGGTATTTCGTATCAAACGAAAACCAGATGGCTCAGTTGACAGATTCAAAGCCCGCCTTGTTGCTAAAGGCTACCATCAACAGGAAGGCATTGATTTCAAGGAAACATTCAGTCCGGTTGCAAAACCGGTTACAATTCGTATTCTGCTCACTCTTGTTGTGCAACATAATTGGTTTTTGAACCAACTTGACATAAGCAATGCATTTCTCCATGGTACTCTTCAAGAAGAAGTCTTTATGCAACAACCCCCCGGTTTCATTGATTCCTCCAAGCCTACTTATGTTTGCAAGCTTAACAAATCTCTTTATGGATTAAAGCAAGCTCCTCGGGCATGGTATGATAAGCTTTTTCACACTTTAGTCTACCTCGGTTTCACAAAGTCTCAATCTGATTGTTCTCTTTTTGTGAAACTTCTTCCATCTCCTGTGATTGTGCTTGTATATGTGGATGATATTCTGGTAACTGGCCCCAATACTTCTCTGTGTCAATCTTTTATTCATCAACTCAGTTCCTTGTTTCCAGTCAAGGATTTAGGCCCTTTACATTACTTTCTTGGCCTCGAAGTGCACCGATCCTCTGAGGGTTTATTTCTCTCTCAGCACAAGTATGCTTTGGATCTTTTAGTCAAGACACACATGGAAGGCTGCAAGCCCTGTGGTACTCCTTTAGGCACACAGAAACTTGATCATGTTGGTGCTCCATTGGCTGATCCAACAGAGTACAGATCCATAGTCGGGGCCCTCCAGTACCTCACTTGGACAAGACCTGATCTTTCCTTTGCAGTGAATCAAGTCTGCCAATTTCTTCATTGTCCAAGGGATTCCCACTTTCAAGCTGTCAAACGAATCCTCCGATTTTTAAAGGGTACTGTTGCTCAAGGTATGTGGTTCAGGAAAGGTCCATTGCATCTTACAGCTTTCTCTGATGCTGATTGGGCAGGTTGTGTATTTGATCGATGGTCCACCAGTGGTTACTGCATCTATTTGGGTAGAAATCTAATCAGTTGGAGTGCCAAAAAGCAACATACTGTTGCTCGATCTTCTACCGAAGCTGAATATAGATCTCTCGCACACACTGCAGCTGAACTCACTTGGGTGTGCAAAATTTTTCAAGATGTGGCTTTCCTCCTTTCTACTATTCCTAAAATCTGGTGTGACAACATCTCTGCGATCTCTCTGGCTTCTAATCCGGTTTTCCATGCTCGCACAAAGCATGTGGAAATTGATTATCATTATATTCGTGAACTTGTTCTTGCCCAACTGCTTCGTGTGCACTACATCCCTACTCACCATCAGGTTGCTGACATTCATACCAAATCACTGTCTAAAGCTCGGTTTCAATTTCTTCAGTCCAAGCTTTCTCTCGGTCCTCCTCCGATCAGCTTGAGGGGGTGTAAAGAGCTACATAATAGCTAGCTGTAATACTGTTATAAGTTTGTTACAGCTATCCATGTAACTAATCCTAGTTTAGTTAGTTAACTAAACTTAATTAGTCACTAAGCTATTTTACAGAAGTGTATATAAACCTGATCGTAATTCCTTATTGATTAAGAAATAAAATACAAAACATTATTTCACATAAATGTATGGTCCCATTGATGCACACACTTCGCACTTGAAACGGGCACTCGAGAGGATAGATCGTTAAGGTCTACCTCTAGGCGCCTCCATGATGAACTTGTACCTAATTTGAATATCTTGCACATAAAGGTCATGTCCATTGGGATAGAATAAGGACGGAATGTTTGCACTTGGAGAACCTTATACTCTTTTGATAGAGAACTAAATCCAAAGTGGTACGTAACGTGAGATGTCCAGTATGCAGGTGAAGCATGTGGTAGAATAATAGACTCTCGGGTGCAGGGGTTGAATATGAAATTCGGAGGATCAAGATATGCTAGAGTATGATTGCGAAACAAGTTGTTTGAAATTTAAAGGCAAACCAAGCCATTGGTGCTTTGCGCATAGTAGAGACGATGATAATTGGACATTGGAAGGTTTAGAAGGTAGATGGCGGGTGTTGGACTTCCATCTTGGTTGATTTGTACAGAGAGGAAGTGTTGTTGCCTTGTGGCTTTGTCCCTGGTGGTGAGGAGGAGGTGAGTGAGCATGTTAATGTGAAAATTTTGATGGGCATCGTCAAAGAAAGGGTTGGGGACGAGAGAGGACCAAGACTTGCATGCGTATTTTTGAAGCGCATCATGGACTTGGACGGTAGCCTGGGAGTATCTGAAAATATATAATTTCTCTTGGAAGCTAGGAACCAGATTCCATAATTTCTGTTCTAGCTACTTTGTTGGGAGATATCCTCACAAGTCACACTAGTTTTATAGAGGCAGATTGTGAATGGAAAATCTGCATAGTTTATAAACATAACAAAGGCCAAAAGGGCTCGGGTTCTTAAATATTGACAAGTGGGAAGTTTGATTTGATTATTAAAGGGGTCTTGACAAAGAATTGACAAGGTACAATTTAGTATTCATGGCTATGTACATGCTGACAATGCAGCTAAGCTGTATTCATTTACTCGCTTGAAAAAGTTCTCGAACTCCAAAATAAGTAAAGTTCAAGTAGTTCTCTTATCATTTGTTTATCTTTGAACTTTTTTAAAAAATTAGCAACCGAAGATTAAAAAATAACTGCTATATATTGTTGGACTTGGAAATTTGCTGCCCCGCAGTCAAAGAACTATTACTATCAGATTTAGATGTTTGCTCGCTTAAAGAGAAACAAATGTATCAAATTTAAGCAAACAAGTTTAGAGTTATGAGGTCAAACTAACAATTAAGTGAATGAAAACTAAAAAAGAAAGATACATGCGAACAAGATGCTCCTCCAACTATAACTAAGGTGAAGCAATTCTTCGGTAGGCGTGTTGTATTCCTCGTAAATGGACATTGTAAAGGATGATATGTTGTATTCCTCGTAAATGGATATCGTAAAGGATGACATGTTGTATTCCTTGTAAATGGATATCGTAAAGGATGACAACCATACATGTTAGAATTGAGGCATTTCTCCATGGAGATTGAAGCTGAACTTTGATCATTTGAATTAGTTTTGAAATATCATTTGCTGAAACACAAATTAGTTTCGTTTGAGTGCAAAATTTTCCCACAAATAGTAATATATTCCAATTTCCAATTTGTCACTAAATTATTATGGTTGACCCTTGTTTGACTTTAGATCAAATAACCTACCTTTTGGTGCAAATATATTGTTGTGTATTAAAAAATAACTAAGTGATTTTTTTTTTCTAATCTTGATTACAAATGGGACAAGAATGATGTCATAATTTATCTGTAATATTAAGCTTTTTTGGACAAAGCCAAAACAAATTTAATTTCAAGCTGGACAGAGCTTTTTATTGTTAATTTTAAACAATTGCTGATTTTACAAAAAAAAATTCAGGAGAAAACCTATCCTCCTCTCAAGAATACATAGGTAATAAATTACTAGCTTTGATTGAATTAATCACATAAAAAATGTAATTGAAACATATATAAAAGATCACGTATAAATACCATTTGTTAAGTGCTTAAGCAATCTTGAGTTGCAAATATGTAATATTATTATTTATTATTACTACGTTGACTGGTTTGCCTATCGAATATGGAATGATCAGAAAAATAACCATTGCTTGACGCGATGTATAGGTCATCTTTAGACCATTTGAACTCAATAATATTGCTTTTGAATCGCAACTCATTTTATTGTACCCAGTAGACTTATTTCCTTCAATATCTTTTTGGCTTTTTAACAATTACTTTGGGATAAAATTAACGTCGTTGAAATCTATGAAATCATTTGTGCAAAATACTTATGTAGTTATTATTTATATCATATATAGACGAATTCAGTGAGATTTGAACAAGCAGTATTCATTCAAATAACATGATAATTATCATGCCCTTCACACACTCATACAAATACCCTATACCAACACCATCATCCTCATCACATTTTCTCTATTTCATTTTGGGTGAAAAGCTTTATATTTTTTTGTTGTTTTTTTAACAAAATAAAAATTAATAATAATAATTGTGTGAGGTCATTGTTGTTGCAGCTGCTGATCAGGCCCTTCACACACTCGTTTCTTGCAACGTAAATTCTCACTATACCTTTTATCGGGGCAAAAAAAAAAAAACTTCAATCGAGCATCATAATTAAAAATTTGTCAAAAGAATTGACAAGCTCTAAGTTTACATTCATCTCTATATGCCAATTATGCAGCTAATTAAGCTGCTTTGGTTAACATGCTTGACAAGTCCTAAAAATACCAGAAAAGCCAAAGTTCTCCAGCCAAATTGCAAAAATATGCGTGCACAAATGCATGAGACGTGAATAATCATAAAATTAAAACTTGATGATGAAATAGGCATGGTCTCGTGACTCATCTTATCAAGGGTTCAATGCTTTCCTCGTAAATAGTAAGCAACTTGAATCGAGTCCCAGTCAAATAAGCCCATTTGTCGGGGAAAACAATATCACTTCTCCTCAAACTTTCATTATTCATGTTGTATAGAATCACCTTCATGTAGGCAGGGTTCTGTCTGCTCAACCCTGCAGATTGGAGGAGGAGCTCATCTGTGTGAATGGTACAAAAAGGAACAGCGTACCCTGACTCTGCCCAACGAGGAACAACGATGATCTACTTAACCCAGTTCTGTTTTTCGTAGTCCTTTAAAATCCATAACCCCGTAATTTCATTTTTCATCATACTCCTGTCACCTATTAGACCCAAATATCCACCCACACCAACTATATTTCCCACGGGATACCTAACAAGATGCGTGAAACAAGTATAATCTTCAGGAAGTGGAATCACTCTGAATTTCTCGTCTCCAATGTCGAAAACCACAATGGGGTTGTGTGTCCCATGCATCCAATGTATGGCCCCATTTACGCACACACTTCGCCTGTGAAAGGGGAATTTAAGAGGATCAAAAGAGATATCATTAAGGTCTACCTCTATGGGCCTCCATAAACTTGTCCCCATTTTAAATACCTTGAACATAAAATGCACATCTCCCACAGCAGGGATAAGCTTTTGCACTTGTAGAACTTTATACTCATTTGTAAGAGGACTGTACCCGAAATGGTGTGTAACATGTGCTGTGCAGGACGCAGGTGAAGTGTGGGGAAGAGATATAGACTATCGGGTGCTGGGGTTGAATATGCGTACGGGGTGGTTTGGATCTGTTTGTTTGGGAGCTGAGGTATTAGAAAGATAAAAACAGGCCAAGCCGTTCATACACTGTGCAGTGTAGAGACGTTCACTCTCGGTTGGCGGCGTTTGAAGGGTTAGAAGATGGGCAGCCGGTGTTAGACTTCGTTGTTGGTTATTTGTAAGGAGAAGAAGTGTTGCTGCTTTGTGGTTTTGTCCGAGGCCGTGAGAAGGAGGTGAGTGTGCTTGTTGCAACCCAAGTTTTGATGGGCATATTGACAAATGAAGGGTTGCGAGTGAGAGAGGACCAAGACCTGCATACACACTTGAAGCGCATCAGAGACTTGGATGGTAACCTTGGGAGGATCTCAAAGCATGTAACTTGGCTAGGGAGCTCTGGACCGCTGATGATTCCATGTGATATTTTCCTTACTAACCACAAATTATTACAAGTGAGAGCTAGTTTTCTAGCTGCAGATGGTGAATGGGAAATCAAAAGTTCATAGTATTTTTCCTGACAGGAAACCTAGGAAATGACAACGTTCCAGTTGGCGATTAACCCTTGACTACACCACCAATTGGAGATTAAAATTATCAAGGTATGAGACAAACACATTGTGTTCTTCTCCCAATTAATATTCTTTTCTATGATCTACTTCTCGTGCTTTATTTAAACTTTCTGATATTCTACATGTGACTCGGAGTTTAACTTGTTATATGTGTATGAATAATTAAAAGACAACCATTAACACTTGATTTGTATGGGTTATGAGAGATTTTTAAGTGTGACTGGAACACGGAGTGGTACATCACGTGTCACTATACAAATGATGGGATATGTGTGTTAAAAAGTTAATAACTTAAATATTAAAATCTTCCACCACTTATATAAAAACTAGTGGTGTACCACTCGTGTTCCGGTCACAATGAAAAATTTCTCGTCGATGAGTAAGGACATATGTATAGGAAAAATGCTTTTTTGGGTGCCGGTTAAGCAAGGATTCTATCCTTTACAAGGGAAGTGATCCTTTTCGGATCTATACATCCAAAGTCCAGGGATGAAAGGATCCCGACCTTTAAAAATTGATACTACGGTAAAAAACTATTGTAACTATCAAAAGTTTTCACTCACTTCTCTGCTTTTGGCCGTAGGATCAAATTTTAAAAGTCAGAATTATTTGATCCCTGGACTTTGGATGTATAGATCCAGAGAGAATCTCTTCCCCTTTACAAGGCTCTCCAATTTCGGTTAGGACATCCTCCTTTTCTCTTTCAAGAAATTGTTCAGATTAAACTTTACTCAAGTAAAAGCTCTCATGATTTCTTCTTTTCATAATGTGTAATAGGTAGAAGTCATAAGCTACTCTTCAGTTCTTGTGATTCTACTGTATTTGATAGTCTAGAATTGATTCATTTTTTTTTTAAAGTTTGGGGACCTTGTCAGTTATGTTAGTGGTTTTCGATTTAAAGTGTTGTTTGTGGATGAATTACAAAGTAAAGTTGCTTCTATGAGGGCTAAATCTAGAGTGTATTATTTTTGTTCACTTCAAAGGTTATATTGAAAATGTAATTAAGATTAGATTTAGGGATGAATTTTACTAGGTGTGTGTTGCAAGTCTCATAGTATTCATCAACAATTTTGTTGTCCATACACACCCGGCTGTGTCGAAATGAAGCACGTGTGTACTAGAGACCACCATAGCACTATTACTTCTCTCTAAGTTTCATCATCAATATTGGGTTGAGGTATTTTTCACTGCATCTAATCGATTAACAGACTAACTGTATATATGGCTTAAGACTTTAAAATACAGAATCATTTCTTATGTTTATAGCGTGATAATCAACACTTAAACTCGAAAACCACCAACATAAATAGTACATACGGCTCAAACCATCTATAAAATTCTTGCAAATTGAACACATTATGCATGTACATGATTTCACGATTGTGAGTTTGGATCAAATCTTCCACCGATGCACTTATTAGTGGTCCGACATGGATGTACTGTATGGTGGTTGTGGATAACTATTTAAGTAGCACACACTACATATTGGATCAATGGCAAAACTTAGAAGGGCCACGATTCAACTTAGAAGGGCCGCAATTCGCACCACTTAATAAGTTGAATATCAGAGTGTGCGATGAGTAAGACTACAAAATAATAAAAATATTATTAAACAAACGAGAATGTCGAAACGGCTATAAAATCTCAATAGACTACCTCGTGTCTAACTTATCTTCATACTAAACTATAAGTTATATTTATAGAGAAAAAAACCCTAGAAACCCTAATTCGGATGGGCTAAGCCCATATGCTAAACTAACAAACAAACAAACCCAAATAATCATAAAATACTAATATTTTCCAACATACCCGTCAAACTCATGACGGTATACGACATGGGTTTGCAAACAAGCAAATGTGGACTGGATTCGTTAGGCGGACTGGCAAGCATGCCAACTTGACTGGCGAATTAATTCCGACTGGCTAGTGTTAAGAGTATGGAAAGAAAGCATACTAGTGCTCATTGTCATTAAACGGACGAGATTTCCATATTCCAATTACAACAACAAATGAAGAGAACCAAGATACCATTATCACTCGGGTGGTCACAAGTCTAAGCACTCAGAGTGACAAACCAAAAATGCCAATCTTTTCCCAACCAATTATTTCTCATTGCCCGTTTGGACCTTAAAAAAACCAAACAATTGTTTGTCTTTTTTTCAACACTTTTGATAAAAGTAAAGGTCCATCTCAAAAGTCCATCTGATCAAAATAAAAGGCCATCATCATACAATAATCCGGTTCATCAGAATTGAAGATGGGGGCCAACAGAGCAGCCTCGAACAACAGCAGTTCCTTGGACCGACAACCTGATTCGATTTAGTAGCGGGGCAGCAAGTGAGTGGTATTAAACTAAACATGGTAAATACCAATATTAAACTAAACATGGTAAATACCAAAAATATATATGACAATATTTGAGAATTTCTTATATATTCATTAATCTCCAAAGTGAAGTATATATAGGAGTTACAATTGGTATTACATATGTACTTCACCAATGTGGGACAATAAACTACTATTTACACTTTAACTAATATATAACTTGCAACACTCCCCCTCAAGTTGGTGCATAGATGTCACGCATGCCCAACTTGTCAAGCGAGTTGGAAAACACACTATTAGACACAGCCTTAGTAAGAGCATCAGCAAGTTGATCTTCAGATCTCACAAACGGAAACATAATAATTCCAGCATCCAATTTTTCCTTAATGAAATGTCGATCAATCTCCACATGTTTTGTTCGATCATGTTGCACTGGATTATGAGCAATCTCAATAGCAGCCTTATTCTCACAATGAAGTTTCATAACACCTTTGGGTTTAAACCCAATATCTCTCAACAATTTTTTCAACCACAACAACTCACATACACCATGAGACATACCACGAAACTCAGCTTCTGCACTTGACCTAGCCACCACTTTTTGTTTCTTGCTTCTCCAAGTAACTAAATTACCACCCACAAACGTAAAGTATCCAGATGTAGATCGCCGATCAGTGATAGAACCTGCCCAATCTGCATCTGTATACCCTTCGACATTCAAATGACCATTCTTGGAGAAAACCAGCCCTTTGCCAGGAGCCATCTTTAAGTACCTCAAAATACGGGTTACTGCATCCATATGAGCTTCACTATGTGAGTGCATAAACTGACTTACCACACTAACTGCATAAGCAATGTCAGGGCGAGTGTGAGACAAATATATTAATTTCCCCACAAGCCTCTGATACCGTTCCTTATGAGTATGAACTTGATCTGGAAATAAGCCCAAACGATGATTCTGCTCAATCGGAGTATCAACAGGTTTGCAATCTAACATACCTGTTTCAGCTAACAAATCAAGAACATATTTCCGTTGAGATAGAAAAATACCATGCTTGGATCGTGCAACCTCGATTCCAAGAAAATATTTCAATTCACCCAATTCTTTCATCTCAAACTCAGTAGCTAGATACTTTTGAAGGCGTTGTATCTCCTTCTGATCATCACCAGTCACTATCATGTCATCAACATAAATAATCAATGCAGTTAGCTTACCATTTTGTCGCTTTAGAAACAAAGTATGATCTGAATGACTCTGGATATACCCAAACTTCTTCATTGAACTTGTAAACCTCCCAAACCACGCTCTAGGAGATTGTTTCAAACCATACAAGGCCTTTCGTAACCTGCATACAACACCTTTTCCAGGAGATGTTCCAATACTAGGTGGGAGATCCATATACACTTCCTCCTTAAGATCACCATGAAGGAAAGCATTCTTAACATCAAACTGCAACAGAGGCCAATCCTGGTTTGCTGCTAAGGATAGAAGAACACGCACAATATTAAGTTTGGCAACAGGAGCAAAGGTCTCCTGATAGTCCACCCCATGGGTTTGAGTATAACCCTTAGCAACTAATCTGGCTTTATACCGGTCAATAGAACCATATGCTTTGTGCTTAATAGTAAACACATATCTACATCCAACGGCTTTCTTCCCGTTTGGTAAAGGAACCAAATCCCAAGTAGAATTCTTTTCCAAAGCTTCCATCTAAACTTTCATGGCATTAACCCACTTAGGGTCAGACAAAGCATATTGCAATTTTGTTGGAATTGATACACTAGATAGCTGACATATGTAAGATGCATATGGTTTGGACAAAGGATGAGTAGACATATAATTGGTGATAGGATATTTGGCTTTGGCATGCATATCAAGCTCATATTGTACTTTAGATTTTCCACGATTAACTCGTGGAGGCAACTGATAAGTAGAAGAATCGTCAGAATTTACCTCATGTATTCCATCATCTTGTACCAAACTGTTAGAAGAATCATCACTGGACGAACCATCATCAGGCAACTCGTTAGACATATCAGTAGCAGGCAACCGATCATCAGAAGGTAATTCGTCAGACATACTAACAGGCAACTCGCTGGGCACATCTGATCTGTCGTCAGTAGAAATAGTTCTGGGAATAACTGGTGACCGATTACTATCTGTAGCCGATTGATCAGTATCACGCAACATAATAGGTTCTGTTCCGAACTCTGCCTGTAACACATCATCCATACCATCTCTTCGAATCTGCACTTCACTCCCTCTCTCCCCCTGAAGTGGAAAGTCGGAAGAGGGCTTCACAAAATACGAAACTTCCTCATGGAATGTGACATCCATAGTAATATAAGTTTTTTGAGTCGGAGGATGATAACACTTATAACCTTTTTTATTGTTAGCATACCCAATAAAGACACACCGGAGAGCACATGCATCAAGTTTACTCCGCTGATGAGAGTAGACATGCACATACGCAATACACCCAAACACTTTCGGAGGAAGTTTTGATACAGAAACAAGATAAACATGTTTTTGTAGCACATCGAACGGTGTCTGAAAATCAAGAACCCTACTTGGAACATGATTGATCAAATACACAGCAGCCAAAACAACATGACCCCACAAATGATTAGGAACACATTTATCCAACATCAAGGAGCGAGCAACCTCCATTATTTGACGATTCTTCCGTTCGGACACACCATTTTGTTGGGGTGTAAACGGAGTAGTCATCTGGTGAATAATACCGTGATCACGAAAAAAACATGCCAAATTGTGATTCACATATTCTCCTCCGTTATCAGACTTGAAGACCTTAACTTTGGTCTGAAACTGAGTAGACACCATTGTACAAAATTCTTGAAGAAGTAACGGAACATCACTCTTATTCTTCATCAAGAACACCCAAGTTAACCGAGTACAATCATCAATAAAAGTAACAAACCAACGGAATCCATTAGAAGTAACCTTCGCCGGACCCCACATATCAGAATGTATCAAATCAAATGGCAAAGTAGCTTTAGAATCACTTATAGGAAAGGAAACACGATGACTCTTAGCCATGACACATGTTTTACACTTGAACTCTGAATCACTACAAGTGCGAAACAAAGAAGGAAATAGATGTTTCATATAACTGAATGATGGATGTCCCAATCATCGATGCCACAACCAAATTTGATGTATGTCATCCACTTTAGCACTTAAAACTTGATGATTATTTGAACCAGAAACAACAGTATCCTCCATAGTCAAGATGTACAAACCCTCTATTCTTTTACCATGACCAATTATCTTCTGAGTTTGAATATCTTAAAAATAACAATACGTAGAGTAGAAGTGAGCAGAACAATATAAGGTATCAATAAGTTTTCCTACCAACAAAAGATTACACTTAACATCAGGAACAAGTAAAGTACGGACCAATGATAAGGTTGGAGTAAGAGAGATAGTGCATTCACCCTTCACATGGGAATGTGCTCCATTTGCACTAGTAATATACGGATCACGAACATAGTTACATAACTCATCAAACACTCTAGGGTCACTAGTCACATGATCAGTGGTCCCAGTATCAATTATCCATTTATTTGTTCCACCAAGATGCATAACAACACTATGATTATATTGAGCCATTGAACAAAATCACGAACAATAAAGGCACAAAAGATACGTAACGGAATGAAAACAATTTACCAGAATACTGTAGTAGAGCACTGTTCACGGCACCGTAGCAATCACTGTTTACGACACTGTAGAGGACCACTGTTCACGCATTGTACTGTAGCGCGACACTATTAACTTATTTATTTTTTATTTTTTATCACGAAGGAAATCACGAAAAATGTGGGCACAAAATTAAAGCACACAGGTCACCAAGAGCGAATTGCTCTGATGCCATATTAAACTAAACATGGTAAATACCAAAAATATATATGACAATATTTGAGAATTTCTTATATATTCATTAATCTCCAAAGTGGAGTATATATAGAAGTTACAATTGGTATTACATATGTACTTCACCAATGTGGGACAATAAACTACTATTTACACTTTAACTAATATATAACTCGCAACAAGTGGCTCTCAGGCAGCGAGTACCGTAGTGGCGAACCATGAATGGGTCGGATGCGGGTTGATTAGCTGGGTCTGGCAACGGGTGGTGCGCAACGTAGTGCTAATTGATGCAGGATGGATCTAGGTGCGACGACAGTAAGTCATGTAGGCGATGGTGGGGTGGTCATGGATGCTAGACGTGGTGGCTTCGGTTACAGACCTTACGTTTCAGATTGGCTCTGGTGCGGCGCGACTCCGGCGGCTCAACAGTTTTTCTTTTCACATACTTGTTGGTTTTTCAAACTACACCAACGACAATCTGAACTAGAAATAAACAATGGACAACACAAACAGACATACTGATACGAATCAAGAACAAATTAAATCTCGAAGGATCAACCTGCTCTTATACCAAGTTGAATATCAGAGTATGCGACGAGCAAGACTACAAAATAATAAAGAATATTATTAAACAAACGAGAATGCCAAAATGACTATAAAATCCCAAGAGACTACATCGTGACTAACTTATCTTCCTACTAAACTATAAGCTATATTTATAAAGAGAAAAACCTAGAAACCCCAATTCGAATGGGCTAAGCTCATATACTAAACTAACAAGCAAATCCAAATAATCATAAAATACTAATATTTTCCAACATTAATAATATTCTACTTGGACATTGCTAAAACCAGGTCCAAACAACAACTCAGTGTGTTTTGACAGGAAAATTTGGTTTCCTTCAACATTTTATGTGTTTTTCTTTTGCAATTATTTTGGATAAAAATTGAAATCTTTTGTGATCATAGGAATCTCAACAGAACGGAAACGGAATTCATTCAAACCTACTTTTATAAAATAATTATAGAACACCCTATATAGCTTGCATTATATACTGCAAAAGATATGAAGGGTAAACATAATGTAAAAGTAGCACTGATTCTAATAGTATGTTGATATTCAGGCCCTTCACACAAATACATCAAAACATTATCATCCTCATGACAGTTTCAGTACTCTAAAAATAAAAAAAAAATAAAAAAAAACAAGAAAAACTGTCTTAGATGACGGAATTGTTGTAGCAGCTGATCGTTGCTTTCCAAATATGACATCCCAATGTCTTCTCACTTTGTTCTACGGGAGAAATATCAACTTTTGAGAGAGCCTCATCTTGCAACAATATGCAGCCATTGACTAAAATCTTCTAAAATCTTTGATGATAATAGGGAAATTGATTTCCACGCACTACATTTTTACTCGTGCACACCCGTTTTATTTTTGGACTTTGGTTTGAATAAAGCAAAAGAAAATCAATGGACCAATTTAAACATGGGTGTGAAGAAAGAGAAACATGTTGTGCAAAAATCATTTTCCATGATGAAGTAGGCCGTATCTCATCTTAATGGAACAATGCTATCCTCATAACTAGTAAGTACCTTCAACCGAGTATTGTTCCGAAATGTCCATTCTGCGGGCAAAACAATCTCATCACTCCTAAAACTTTCACTCTTCATGTCGTACAGATGCACCCTCATACACGCAAGGTCGACCTGGTCCGTATTTAATCTGGGAAATTGGACGAGGAGCTCACCAGTGTGAATGGTATAGAAACGTAAAGGGTATCCCAACTCCCTCCAATGAATGGGAAATTTGAAAGACTCCTTAACCCACACATGATTTTCGTAGTCGTTCAAAATCCATAACCTCATTATATTTTGCCTCATCAACTGCACCCTGTCGCCTAGAGCCAAACGTCCACCCACTTCAACCATAAACTGATCAACCCTAAAAAGATTATAATCTTTAGGAAGTTGGATCACTCTGCTAAATTTTTCATCTTCAATGTCGAAACCCACAATCATATTTTGTGACCCATTCATCCAATGTATGGCCCCATTGACGCACACGCTTGCTTCATAAAACAGGCAGCTATGAGGATCAAAAGTGAGATTATTAAGGTCCGCCTCTATGCGTTTCCACAAATTTATCCCCAATGTGAATATATTGAACATAAAATGTATACTCCCAGCACGGACAAACTTTTGCACTTGGAGAACCTTGTACTTGTTTGTAAGAGGACTAAACCCAAAATGATGTGTAACATAGGTTGTGCTAGATGCGGATGAAGTGTGGGGAAGAGCAATAGACTCTCCTCTTACAAACCCAAAATTATGTGTAACGTAGGTTGTGCTAGATGCGGATGAAGTGTGGGGAAGGGCAATAGACTCTCGTGTGCAAGGGTTAAATATGTGAACGGGGTTTCCATGATCAATTTGATTGGAAATTGAGGCATTGTGAACGGAGCTTACTTGATTGATTTGAACAGGGTTTACTTGAAGGTACAGACATACCAAGCCATTGATACTTTGTGCAGTATAGAGACATCCGTTGGTTCGCAGCGTTGGAAGGGTTAGAACATGTGTGGCGGGTGTAAGACTTCCTTGTTGGTCGATTTGTGAGGAGAAGAAGTGTTGCTGGCTTGTGGCTTGGTCCCAAGTGGTGAGAAGGAGGTGTGCGTACTTGTTGCGTCCAAAGTGGTGATGGGCCTCAACAAAGGAAGGGTTTTGGGTGAGAGAGGACCAGGACTTGCATACGCATTTGAAGCGCATCAAAGACTTAGACGGTAGCCTTGGGAGTATCTCGAAGCATGTAATTTGGCTGGGGAGCTCTGGACCAGTTGATGATTCCATGTGTATTGATCTATGTTCTGTACTACTTTCTTAGGATGCAAGTTATCGGCTGGTCGATGGAGCTCCTGGTTTGTATCAGAATAAGAGTACGAGGTGATATATAAAGAAATGACAAGGTCTAGTTGGGAATGCAGGCCATACAGAAAGCTGCTTTGGTTCGTCCGCTTGTATCTTTAAAAAAGACAACAAAACGTAACTTCAGCTATGCTTTCATTTTTTGTTGAATTGTTTAAAACCTTTGGAGAGTAAAACAAGGACAGATAAAACTACTTCTGATTTAATATTTGATGTCAATTTGTCAATATATTATTATTATTTTTCCATTTTGTTTTTGTTTTAAAAAGAAAAGTACAATGTTCGTTAACGTAGTAAATGAAGTACTCACTAAGATATGGAGCCTTCATAGTTCATAGGTCTCGGTAAAAATCTTGCCGGAGATGCATTTGAAAAAAGGAATAGAGATAATGTTTAGGATATTCTCGTTATTTCTTGTGACTAGTTAGGGTACCAGAAGCCATTTACTCCCCAATACTCATTGTGAGTGAAAACAAGAACAAAATTTGAAACCCCAAAAACAGCCAAATGTACCCACCAAAGAATTTCGTGGACGTTATGAGTGAAAACATAAGAACAAAATTTGTGACCAAAAAGCAGTAAAATGTACTCATTGATTGACACACAAAAAAAATGTACCCACCACAACATTGCATCAAACAATCCAAGTGCAAACAGAGAACAAGTTCATCATTTTAATTTTTTGTTGTTGTGATGAAAACACATAGACAGAAGGTACCCACCACAAAATTTCGATGAATTCCTCTTACACTACCATCTATATTAAGTTTGAGCCAGAATTTAATCAGTTAGCATGACAAATCAGGGACATTATTTTCTACAACATCGGAAAAATATGTTGATGGATACAAATGAAACCAAAACAAGAGCCAAAAACAGACAGTTATTCATAAAATTGTGTATGTATCCAAAGTATTGATCCAAGTTTTTCATGTAGAAGAATTTTCAAAATATAGTATAAAGTGACAGCAAATAAAGTCTTAAGGAAAGCGAAATTATTACGTAACTTGAAGCAAAATTCCTTCTAGCCAGAACCCTCAGGGCCTCAAACACTATTTTTTCAACATTTCACTTGTCAGGGACCGAGTCCATAATGTTCTTTGATTTTACTTTGGACTCGTTTACTCTCAATTTTCGGCTTTTGTTCTAATTGCCTTTGTGGACGAATATAATTGGACACCAAAAGCCTCCACTTGGTCGGGAAGTTCTATGTTCATATTTCATAGACTGACAAGTGCTGAATAAATGTTAAAAAAAAAAAAAACATTTAGCAAATGAACCAAATTGCAACATTCAACAAAAAAAACATTGAATTGAAGCTTGAAGATGAAATAAGTCATCTTACCTTAAGGGGACGGTGTTGTCATCATAATTAGCAAGAAACTTCAACCGAATATCATTTGGAAGTATCGATTCTGGAAAAAAACTTTCACTTCTAAGACTCCTACTCATAATCTCGAAGATTGGAGGAGGTGGAGCTCGCCAGTGTGAATAGTATAGAAAGGAATAGGGTATCCTAACTCCCTCCAACTAAAGGGAAAGGTGATAGTTTTCTTATCCCACACCTGATTTTGGTAGTCATTTCAAAATCCATAATTCCATTGTATTCATCTGTATCAACTGCCTGTCACCTATTAGAGCCAAACACCCTTCCATTTCAAATATATTTCCTTGCTTATCGTTAATACCATGAATTCCGTAATCATAATCTTTTGGGAATGGGATGACTCTGAATCTCTCGTCTTCAGGGTCGAAAACCGCGATAATATTTTGTGTTGAGTCATGCATCCAATGTATGGCTCCATGGATGAATACAGTTCTCCTGCCAAACTGGCACTTCAGCGGATCAAATCGGAGATCGTTAATCTACCTCTATTCACCTCCATGAACTTGTACCTAGTTTGAAAAACATAAAACTCATTCCCCTGTCGATTTTAGAGGCTGGAACCTTTTTATTTGAAGGACCTTATACTCGTTCGTGAGGGGAGTGAACCCAAAGTGGTGCGTAACATGGATGGTGCGGTACGCAGGTGAACATGAGGAAAAACTATACACTCTCGAGTGCAAGGTTTGAATATTCGAACAGGATGGTTGTGATCGGTTTGAATGGTGAACAAGGTGTCAGAAAGGTAAAGACAGACGAAGCCATTGATGCTCAGCGCTCCGTAGAGACGTTCAACATTCTTGCTTGGCGGTGTTGGAAGTTTAAGAAGGTCGGTGACAAGAGTTGGACTTCCTTCTTGGTTGATTTTTATGGAGAAGAAGTGTTGTTGTCTTGTAGGTTCGTCCCAGGTGGTGAGGAGGAGGTTATTCTGCTTGTCGCAGTAGAATTTTCGATGGGCATTGACAAAGGAAGGGTTGCGGGTGAGAAATGACCAAGACTTGCATACACATTTGGAGCGCTTTAGAGACTTCGTGGATAACCTCGAAAGTATCTGAAAGCCAATCACTCCGTTCGGGAGCTCCAAACCAGATGCCATGAATATCTACTAGATTCATGGGACTCACAACTAGTTTTGTTGAGGTTTCAAATTCTTGGGGGTGCCTGCCACCCTAAGAATTTAAATCATTTTGTACATTTTTGTTATTTTTTTTACCGCTACAACAAACTATCATATTCATGCTCTTCAAAATATATTTTTCCCTGCAAATTACAATACGTATTTAAACACTTGTAATCAACAATTTAAAACCTAAATTTAAAGATATTTGAAAGGAAAAGTATATTAATAAAACTCTATTTGTCAACCAAAAGATGGTGAAAAACTATTTAACAAAACAAAATTTTGCTATTTTTTGTTTAAGTCTCACATACATGTGATTCTAACATCTCTAAATTTTACAAAAAAATTAAAAAATATATATTTCTAGCAAATAAAAAATTTGCATTTTTTTACAAAAGAACGTGGATTAAAACTTACGGTTTTCAGTCGATTTTGCAAATTCGAACAAAAATCACCGTTCAATTTGTTTATTTTCACCTTCGCCTCACTGTGAAGTTTTGAAAACTAAGGTGAGACTTTCCGTTGAGATTCTTGAGTGTCGAACCTGATTTGACAATTTTATGGGTCTCACTACTACATTTTCACTCATTTTTTTATGTTTTCGGCTCAAATATTTTACTAAATATACATTTGTTGCTCCATGAACTGTAAAATTGCTTCCAAATTCTTTAAAAAGTTTAACTTAATACTCAGAAAAATATTTTGCAAAAATGAAAAATTCGCATTTTTGTCAAAAGACATGGGTGTTACGTGGGCTTAACACACGCAAAACGAGGTGGACTTAGCTCACACAGAACGAGACGAACCATGACATGCAAAACAAGGCGAGCTCTGCTCATAGAAAACAGGGCGGGCTTTTAGCACACAAAACGAGATGAGCTTGCGCACGGAAAACGAGGCGGGATATGTCGCACAAAGTAAGGCTAGCCTTGCGCATGGAAAACAAGGTTGGCTCCATGCACGACAAAATTATGTAGGCTCTGTGGACGCAAAAAAGTGTGGGGCTTTGGGCACGCAAAATGAGGAGAAAACGAGGCGGACACCTCACATGCAAAACGAGGTGAACATAGGCACACATGATGAGGCAGGCTCCACGCATGCAGAACAAGGTGAACTCCCTAGTGCTCAGAAGACGAGTCAGGCTCCACGCACGGAAAAATATGTTTTGAAGAACATGAATATGATAGTGGTAAGAGAAATGAAATAAAAATTAACAAAAATGATTCAAATTCTTAGGGGTGCCTAAAAGTGATGTGGTGATTTTCTATCTGCCACCCTCAAGAATTTGAATCATTTTGTGAATTTTTGTTAATTTTTCTTACCAATACAACAAACTCTCATATTCATGCTCTTCAAAATATATTTTTCCATACAAAACAAGGCTAGCTTTGTGTATGCTAAAACGACACAGGCTCCGTGGACGCAAAATGGGGCGGGCTTCTAGCACGCAAAACGATGCGGACACCTCACATGCAGAACAAGGCCAACACATGCATACATGACGAGACAGGCTACGCGCTCGCAGAACGAAGTGAACTCCCGTGTGCTTAGAAAACGAGTCGGGCTCCATGCATAGAAAAATATATTTTGAAGAACATGAATATGATAGTTTGTTGTAGTGGTAATAAAAATTAACAAAAATGGTGAAAGATTATCAATAGAACTCTCATTGTCAACCAAAAGAGTGTGAAAGACTATTCAACAAAACAAAATTTTGCTATTTTTTGTTTCAACCCTCACCTATAGGTGATTTTAACATCTCTAATTTTTACAAAAAAATTTAAAATATATAAACTAAATATACATTTTAACATCTCTATACTGTTCACTTTTTTTTTTTGACTTAAATATTCTACTAAATATACATTTGTTGCTTGATAAACCGTAAATCCTTTTCTAAATACATTATAAAGATTTTCTTAATGCTCACGAAAAATATTTCGAAAAAATAAAACATTTGTATTTTTTACAAAAAAACGTGAATTAACGGGCATTGTTTAATCAGCAAGCAACCAAAAGGTCAAGGGTCTCTAAATAATCGACAAATTCTAAGTTTGAATTGATCGTCATACGTTAAATAACCTGCTCTGGCTTTTACCTGCTTGACTTTAAAAAGGAAACATCCTACAAGTTTCTCCAATGTTTTCTAAGAAAAAGAAAACGATGGCCAACCTTTCACCTAACCGAATCAAAATTAACGGCTGTTTCTAAACTTCGAATATTTGAAAGACAGTAGTATATAACAAGATTCTAAACAAATTGTAATTTACGTATAATTTCTCAACCATTTATTTAGGGATATGCTATCCACACACCCCATTTTACTTCTCACACACCTCTTAATAATTTATGTCCGTTGATATTCTTCAATTCATCCGATCCGACGGCCGAAAATTAAAAAGGTGTGTGAGAAGTAAAATGGGGTGTGTGGATATCACACCCCTTTATTTAAAAATAACTGTAAAATGTCTATGTGCTTCCAGTGATGGTACTTTGTAAATGTACAGAAGAAAATGTACCACTGGTAACTTGTTAACTAACAGTAGGACTAGTATTACTGATTTGGTCCGGGTGAATCACAATTCCACGAACTTGTCGTGACCGGCTGCTTCTGCGTGAAGTTGGAGCCGAGGAAGACATTGATTCAACATGAGGTGGTATTGGAGCTTCGGTTGAGTAGCCAGATATGCAGAGGGCACCGGAATCATCTTGCTCCCAGTAAACTTCTACCATAGTCCCTCTCGGATTTTCTGCAGAAGCTGTCCCTGGAATCCCCACAAACCTAGCTCCTACAGGTATCTGCCAAATCATTGAAATACGATAAGCGTAAAACAGGAAGACATGAACTTATGCCGGATTTTGTTGTCATTGCCAGTGTGTCTTGCTAAAGAATGCTACAAAGAGAGAAATTGTGCTTACCTCGACATAGGCTCCGGATGTTAAAGTGAGAGGGACCAACCTCCCCTCAGCTGTGGCAGTTTCTAGCTCTGCCTGCCTCGCAATATTCAAGAAAACTTCTTCGAGAGTTGTAAGACCAAGTTGGATGTCTGATATACCGAATTCACTTTCTCTGTCTTGTAGCTCCGCAAAAAACTTCTGCAGAAGATTATAAAATCCAAAGGAATAAGAACAGTGGCAAAACTGCGGACTCCGTAACTGAGATTCTTCTGTTAAGAACAAGTCATTCATAGTAGTTTCATTTAATCGAGTATATACGAGAAAGTAGAAAGTGAAATGATTACCTTCAAAAGCCCCTCTTTGTCATGAGGAATAACAAAAGTCAGAAAGGCCTTGTTCTCTTCTTTCGGTAAAACATCCAAATGCTGTCGAAACTTTTCTCTTATTAGAAATTAACCTTTCTATGTGTAAAAAAAGTTTTAAATCATTTTCACAAATTAACATACATCTTTAAAGAACTGCTTCACAGCCTCATGGTGAGGTGTAGTAACTGCATCCCTGTTTGGAGAACCTTGTCCATTGGTGCTTCCAGTGAAGCTCACATTAGCAATAAAACCAGTCCCAAACCGGGACTTAAGCCTGATTGAAGTTCCAATACAACGGAGCCTACCCTTTGCCATTATTCCTATACGGTCACTTAAAATGTCAGCTTCTTCCATCGAGTGAGTGGTAAGGACAATTGCACGCCCTTTTTTTGCATCCTCTATGATGTCCCACACATGCCTTCTTGTTATTGGATCCATACCAGTTGTCTGCAGATCATAAACTAAATCATATAAATGTCGAGTGTCTAGATAAACTTTTTCTCGTTGGTATAGGCTGATAGTTGTCATTTAGTACAAGGGTTGATTCTAGGCATGCAGCTTAAATAAAGGTCTGATTATTATATCAGTTTAATATGAGGCTTATTATCTAATTAGCTTAATTCAGGGCTAATCTTCAGAGCAGATTTATGTCCTCGTGTCCTATGTAATCTCTGAACTTTATTTTTCAAATATAATGGGGAAAAAAATTCTAATTTCCATACCGGTTCATCTAAAATGACTAACTTTGGATCACCAATGAGGGCTATCGCAAAGCTCAGGCGACGTTTCATTCCTCCACTGTAACTCCCAGCTCTCATTTTGGCTGACTCAGTGAGCCTCACCTCTGCCAATGACTTCTTAGCAACCTACATATCAGAAGAGCATTCATCTTTAGTATACCAAGAGTTCAAACATTATCGAAGAAGGCATGTGAAATACCGGGAAGAATTACTCCTTTAATTAGCATAGCACATACCGATTTGATTGAAGACAGGGGTAAGCCTTTGATACTAGCAAACAGGTGGAGGTGCTCTTTGCCAGATAATGCATCCCATAGAATATCGAACTACGACCAAAGACAACATAAGGATTTTAAGTCTAAATATTTCACTGATGGATTTTAAGTCTAAGTTGCTGCAACATGACGAAAACTATGTAATTTGCATATTTTTTAATAATTGTGTGTGCGCATTTGGGTAAGGAGGGAGAGCAGTTCACCTGCGGACAAACTCCTATTATTTTTCTAATTTTTGCCATGCCGACCGAGCTTCGAGCAGAATATCCATAAATCAATGCTGTTAACAAGATAGTTTATAATTTTATCAATGATTTCATCCCATCATTGCTTTATCAATAAACTAAAAAAAAAGAAGGAATAGTATTACCATCTCCGCCAGTCACTGGTGTGATTCCAGTTAGACAATTGATTGCCGTGGTTTTTCCAGCTCCATTTGGTCCAAGTAAACAAAATAACTGATCCTTGGAAAAGTTCACCCATAAACCCTGAAGGTTATTCAAAAGATATCCATTGTTACTACATTATTTAATTGAAAAAAACTGGTCAGATACGTGTCTGCATTATATTGTTTGTCTCAAGCATTACAATATGAATGATGGCTGATGAAAATCATAAAATATCCATAAGTTTAGCTCAGAAGGCCATTCCTCTACACAGCTAAGTGATGCAAGATGTCCTTTCAGTCTCTCAACTTTTTTCTAAATACAAAATGTCAGAAGAGGTTCTTTACCTTGAGGGCATGGTAAGATGAAGTCCTCTTGCAACTACAACAACCAATTTTGGTGGTTCCTGGATATGTCTTGACAAGGCCACGTATCTGAACAGCAACGTTTGGGTCTACTATGCCCTCCCTAGTTTGCTGTTTTACAATGTTCTCCTCTTCAAGGACATCTTCATCATCTGCAGTAAGTTGCTCCTGTGATGGAACTGAACCTATGCAACTGCAAATGCCGCCCTCTATGAAAAGAGAGGAAAAACATCGTCATGAATATCATCTAACAACACAAACTTGAGCACAACCTGAATTTCAGTGTTATGTACCTTTCACTTTGTTTCCACCTTTCCCAAACCAGTACCAAGGATTTAAAAAGTAAAGCACCGATTTTCTCACACCAGATATGTTGGGGATGATATTATCGAAGTAGATAGCCAGTACAAACCAGAGGAAGAACGTGACCACCAGCCATACATATATGTCATTCTATCAAAGTTTAAAGGAAAGTATTAATTATTAGAAACAATCAAAAGATTTATAAACTATATGTTGGAGTTTGAGGATCAATGTGTTTACATACAATTGTTATAACACATTCATCATCATTTGGTGCACACTTTGTTCTTCTACTCCAGCTAATCCCAATATCTTGAGGAGTGGATGTTGCACCAGCTAGTAACTGTAGAGCTTTGGCAAGAAGATTAGGTGGAAAAAATGACCAGATGATTCGGTAGGTCTTGGAGATACTATTAGAATACGGAAATCCGAACGCTGTAACAAGCTGCAAGGAAAAAATGGCTATCAGTACCATTAAACTAACAACCTGTAATAAAAAATGTTGAACTGACGAATCTTACCTGGGTCATAAAACCAACAATAAATATAGAGAACCCCACAGTTGTTGATGATGATGATTTGCTTATGAAGGCTGACAACATAAAGGCGAAACCAAGCTGGCATGAAATGTTAGAATGGATGGATTAGAGGTTATTATAAGGATGGCTTCTTAAAAACATTTCAGCAAGTACAATAATGAATCAAAACAAGTATTTACAAGAAACAGTCTTACCATATTGAGTTGGAAAAGAAAGAAGACAAGGAACAAGACCAGAAAACTGTTGTTAAGGAAAAAATCAAACTGAAACATCATTCCAAAGAGAACAATGAAAAGTGATGAAAGAAGCGTAATAATTCCCTTCCATGTGAGCCATGAGAACCAGTATGCAGTATCATAGAGACCCATCATTGTCATTGCCTGTTGGCCAAAACAAAATAAAACATTATAACTAATTGATAATGCAAAAGAACAACACTGCAGTAATACTTAAACCCATTTAACTGGACAGAATCACACGCATTAACATAAAGCTGCTTAAGATCCATCACCTGTCTAAGCTTTAGTTCTTTCTCTGTGATCAAAGAAGTCATTTGAAACACAAAACCAAACATGGCAGTTGCAAGAAAAAAGGTCGGTCCTACTGTGTCCAACGCAGAGAAAAGCTCCATTGCAGGGTGTGCAAATTCCTTGAACGCAACAAACCAGCTAAAATTTGGATCTGACAAGTCATTATGTGAGAGCCAAGGTCAAGCTTAAAATCATGCAAGTAAGGCTTTCTGCAAACAATAAAGAACTATGAGAAACAAAACCTACTACCTCCAATCAGAGACCGAGCAATTTCACGCTCAGCAGCAATCTGGAGCGGAATTTGAAATTTGAAAGTGGGATCTTCATATTGCCCTCG
The DNA here is from genome assembly GCA_035220775.1 of Malus fusca. NCBI lineage: Eukaryota > Viridiplantae > Streptophyta > Magnoliopsida > Rosales > Rosaceae > Malus > Malus fusca. The sequence goes on from CM069069.1 coordinate 9,904,154, forward strand.
TTTTGCAACAGGAGTAGAATTAGTCTGTATGCCATATCTGATAACAGTGGCGTTTCTTTCCACAAAATGCAAAGCTCCTGGGCAGTGCATAGGATTACTATACAGCCATGCATCCACTTCAGCTGTTGTCCTAAACGATTTGACCTTCACAAATAAACAGCACGACAAGAGTTACTATCTGATATTTTGATATTCAGACTTTCTTATGCTAAATTTGGATTTTCAAGGATCCTGCAACGAAAACAACGTACTAACACCATACCAATCATCACTCCGTTTAGACAACAAACGATGCAAATGAACAAAACATAACACAAACCCTCTGAACCCGACTACAAAGATAAGCACAAAGCAAAAAGGATTAAGATTCTAATTTTTTTTCCCTCCATTTAGCCTCAATTTATCAACCACCAAACCTAAAAAAATTAAAAATTAAAAAAAATTAAAAAAATTCATATTATAATTTTGAAAAGTTTCTTTGCAGTACATATAACCCAAGGAAAAAAAAAGGTTCCACTGAACTCATACATTTCAGAAATGAATACTTCAGCATCATCACATAATTTCATACAATTTTCACATTCAATGAAAATAATATAAAATGCGCACGAATAAGCAAAAACAATAACGCTACTGCAATTGTTATTTGTCAAAAGTTTGATCCTTGAAGTGTTTCTCGCTAACGTTATGTTGGCGCTACATTACAGAACATAGGTTAGATGCTACATATTTTCTTCAGAATCATTTGTCAAACATAGATGATTTTGAATCTCATTTCTTACTAAATCTGGTATGTGCACTCATAAATCAAACAAATTTGGCGACTCCATTAAATTAAACAAATTGATACGCCTTTAGTCAAAATCTCAACCAAGACCCAAGTAATCTCTGACACAGTTGACGTGGCTCAAAAATATCAATTTCTTATCATTTCCACAATCAAAATTAGAAACTAAAAAAAGAAAAGCAAAAATAGCTGCAACAATTTTCTCGCTAGCCAAACACAAGACAAGGCAACGAAAATTCAAACTCCTCCTTACCTTACCCGACGGAATTGGCCTACCGGGATTATTATCCCTAATAGCGCCGACGATTCTCTGAATTCTCGCGCTGTCGCTTCCGCTCCACACGAAGTCAAAGCACGGCGTCTTAATGTAGTACTTGTCCTCGCACGGCGGGATCGGCGGGGCGGCCAGGGCGGGAGGATTGGCGACGCTCTCGAACGCCGTGGAGGAGGCGTTGCGCGCGTCGATCGCCTTCTGGATGCAGAAGATGAGGAAGATGAAGAAGAAGGAGGAGAAGAGCTGGAGAAATGTGGCCCTCTTGTTCCGCCATGAGAGGAGGAGGTTCTTCCTGAACAGCGCCTTGAATTGCTGGTGCAGCAGCGGAAACCCGCTCCGCAAAGTCATGGTTTCCTGAGAGCTTTTGCGGTGGATATTTTGAATTTTGATAGTTTCGTGAGCTGGGGGGTTTTATACTGCTTTTCCAGTGAACTCGCGGCCTTTTGTTTTAGAGGCCGCGGTTACGCGTCGCGTACCGGGACGTGTAGGTGGAAATGGAATACCTGAATTGCCCTTGGCTTTTTGTTTGATTCGACGGATTTGCCCCTGGATTTTGAGCTCCTTTTCGGACAAGAACGAGATTTCCTGCCCAATTTTTAATTTTTTATGTGAGATTTATTTGGTGTTTTGTAAAAGAAGCCTTAGATTTTTATTTTATTTTAAATTTTTGAAGGAAAGCCCGAGAAATGTTGGTGATATTTCATGTTATTTATTCAACTTTGAAAAGTTGACATTTCTTGTTTTTTTTGCTTTAATTTTTTAATTAGTAGGGTCGTTATTTTCTAGGGTAATCAAATAATTAGGGGTTAACTATTTTATATTGCACCCTGATTTCTCCATTTGCAAGTTACACGCGGTTTAGGTGAGAAAATTTAAGATTACTACGAAATTTTAAAATGACGGGATTTATTTTCTAGGATTTGTGAATTTTCTTGTTTGGTTAACTTAAAAGAACAATAAATTTGAATACGGAATTTGTTATTTTTAAACTCTCACCTATAAAAATTTGGAAATAACACCTATTTACATGAAATTTAATTAAACTTCAAAATTAGGTTCCAAATTTCAAGTTTTTTCCGCAAAACTTTAAATTTCTATATTTATGAATCCGAACAATCTGATTGGTGCATGACAATGTATAAATTCTGAATTTTGTCAAAATTCCAATTTTATTTTCTTCATCCAAACATGTGTTACTGTTTTAAGTTTGTCTCTCGTAAATGCAAGTGATAGCAAATATTATGGTTGAGCCATTATTGATATAGCCAAATATTTCAATTTTGTTTTAATTATATTGTTGTATTAACAAAATCATAATACTTAGAGTAAGAAACAAATAATTATTGTCACGAAAAAAAAATCATTAAATTATTATTGGGACCTTTTTCATTCATTTTAGACTGTATCACCAACAAATACTCTTCTGTTTTTCGCTCATGGTTCGTTATTTTTTTGTTACATAAATAAAGTAATCCTCTCGCTTGAATTTCAATGTCTGATTAAAATATCATAGATGATTTTTCCTTTTTAGAAAATAATGATTAAATTCGTATCAAAATCTCGCCCATAAGATAGTATTGGCAAAGGATCTCATTTTGTTAATGAACAATGTTCTTTTACTATATTGTGTTGCCAAATGAATACTTATATTATTAGACGGTAAATCTAAACAACACACTCTAACTCGAGTAAACTTGTTAAATGATATTCTCATTTCATAGTTTAATTGTATAACTAGTTAAAACACATTCTGAGGAAAAATGCTAGGGAGATTAAAGTTTTAGACCATTTTTTGTGAATCACATGATATGACAGTTGATAGTCAAACTTCTTTTTAATTGATATAAAAGAGTCCAAAAATCAAATTTTCTGTATTCAAAATGGACGTGGTCTTAATCATGAATGATTTATTCATGATAATAAAATTAAGAAAAATTAAGTTTATAAAAACGTGTCAATCAATGGTTAGACCACGGAGTGGCCACCTATTTGGTCTCTCTAATGAGATCAAACATTCTGCACCCCAAATGACTATAACCTTTTTGTGACCATTGACTAACACGTGTTTAATAAACTTAACTTTTCTTAACTTTATTATCATTAATTTAATACACACACATATATATATATATATATATATATATATCAGTCATTATTAAGATAGAGAGACAGAGTCATTTTGGAAACAGAAAATTTGATCTCCTCTCTAACGTCAACCTATTTTAAGTGGTGCTAAGATAGTCAAAACCCATTAATAATGTAACAACAAAGGGGCAAAGTGAAGGTTGGTAGCACGTCTCCCAAAACAATATAGAATCGCACTTGGTTATCAATTCACATGATATGGCACTATGGTAGCCACTCATTCGATACAAAAATGTGCAAAAGTGTTACGTCCCATTGATTCCATAATCTGTAGGAAATTTACTTTTCGGTTGCTTGCACTTTAAGTAACAAACGATAGCAGCATATATTATATACCAAATAGCATCCACTAAGCACACTGAAATTTTACTTCGGAAATGACTGTTTAGTCCCTGCCATTCAAAATTTTAGTTAAGCCCATTCAACGGTCGTGAGAAATGTCTAACATAGTAGAAATTTTCATGATATCACCATCATTGATTATTCAACATTTCACTTAACTATATTATCTGCATACAAGTTTGTTCAGATGCATACTGATCAGTGTTAGAAACTTAGAGGTTAAGCTGTTTTGAGTCGATAATGAAAATTATATGGTTAGTAAAAAACTTATCTCCTCTAAGATTTGTCTCGATCGTTGGATCTATCTATAATGACTGGTAAGGAAAGACCTATAATGATTTAGTATATGTTCTTATATTTGAGTCCAAAAGTGATATATGGTTAACGTTTGAGTATATGAGTGTTTTGAAGGAAAAAAACATCGGGATCAAACTTAAAATGTTAATATTCTTGTTGGAATACAATATATTCTTGTTGTGGGAGCGAGCTTCACTTTTACACTCAAATGTTATATTGAAGCCAAAATATTTTTCAACTTGACTCAAAGTATATGTGAGTTTTAACTTCCTGATGCATTTAAAGCCAATCTTTATGCCAAACACAATCAATGCATAATTGATTTTCGGAGAAATTAAGTTCTCATCCTTCATTTTGCTACTCCATTGATTAAAATCTTATTCCTTTTCAATTTTTGATCAAAGTCCTTGAATATTAATAACATGATTAATTATATTCAATAATAAAATATTTTTTTATTTCTAAATATATTCATTTAATGTTAAAAATGTTACAATTAGTATATTTATATTTATGACTAAATTTTTTATCATATATTTTTAGTTTTAGTTTTTAAATGTAATTCTTTTTTAATTTGTACCAATTTTCTTTTCAGTTTTAATTTGTACCCATATATTAATTTCTTTTTGTGCCCATATTTTTTAAAGTTTATTTGTACTTGTACCCATATATGTTTTTTTATTTGTACTTTTTATTTTGCTAAATGTACCCATGCTAATTATATGTACCCATTCATGTAAAACTTTTTAATCTTAAAATGTACTCATTCTTAAATATACCAATTTGTTATATGTAAAATGTACCATTTTTTTTTATATAAAATCTATTCAATTTTTTTCTAATCCATTTTTAAACTTATATGGGTACATTTTTTTTTCTTTGATTTTAAAATGTATCCATGTCAAGTTTAATCGAAGAAATTTACTAATGTTATTAAGCCTAATATATATATATATATATATATATATATATATTTGTGATTTTGAAAAATGTACCCATGTTTTGATACAATAATTTTTTTTGGTTAATTTTGATGAATGTACCCATGTTTATACACACACACACGCAGACACACACACTATAGTATATTTATATTTTAATATTTTTAATCCCACAAATTATGATTTTTTATTTAAATTTTCATTTATATAAACAACTAAAATTTCTAATTTTTAATTTAAAAAATATAGTAACGTACATAGAAATAAATTATCACATTAATTTCAGGGACCTCAATCAAAAATTAAAAACCAACAAGGTTTTAATCAAAGAAAATTCATAGTTAAGGATCGCATCCAAAGTCTTCTTTGTTTTTCTTTAACAATTTATCTTTTTCGCCAAATAATTTAAGCAAAATTCCCCAAAAGGACTTACGTACATATATGACGCCATTTATGCAATATTAGCATGATTAATGGTTGTCATTTGTTGCAAACTCAACATAATTACGTTTAAGACAATCCCAAATTAAGGCTCAAACAAAAGAGGCATGAAAGTGACCACAATCTTGATAAAAGATGAATTGAAATCAACCAAAAGAAAAATGAGAAGAAAATAAATATTCAAAAGTAGATGAAATCTTATATCTTGTCCCAATGAGGGTTACAAACATACAACACAACACGTACTCAATCCAATTAAGATGGTATATGTCAAGAAGAAAAATACCAGATGCACCTCTTCTATTCTTTGCCTATACAAGTAGCGGATGACATCTTCCAAAATTTGCCTAGCCATGAGTATCTAGGCAGACACAACGAAAGAGCTAGAGAAGAATAACTCAATTCTTCAAACCTATAAAATTTTGTACTCAAATATCAAATTAAAGGGATTTGTGGAGTCGAAAGTTTGCCATGTTCGTAAATCCGCCAATTGTGTGGCGCATAGATTAGCCAAGTTGGCTATAATGTCGAATTCGAATTTTCCTAATTATTGGTATGAGGAGCACCCGGATTTAATGTTCGAAACACTCCTTGATGATTGTATGCTTTTCTAAGTCTTTGAATAAATCCGCTACCATTTCTTCTTCTTAAAAAAAAAGGAGGATATTAGGGATATGGAACAACAATAAAATCCCTTACATATAAATTAACTATCCTAAACAGAATCAAGAACAGAAAAGGAAATGAATAAATATGTTTCTTGAGTTAAAGAAAGAAAATCTGACCTAGAAATTGATTAATCTTAAAAATTTGACGTACACAAAAGTCAAAAGACTTCAACCGAAATTTTAAAACTAATAATGTTTCAGTAAAAAAACATCTGTGGATAAGGACCAAATCCTAATTTTTTTTCTAAAAGGAATCCTAAAAGGAAATATAATAAAACATTTGGTTGTATCCATTACTATTCATATATAGAAATAAAATCATACTATTTGAACCATATTATTATTAAATACTTAAATACTTTACTATCACATTCTTAATAAATAATCTTTTTTTTTAAGGAAAATAAATAATCATTTGGCTATATCTTATATATCTTGCTTCCAACCTCATTTACTTTTAGCAAATAAGACACTTTGATGCTAGCTCGGCCTCTGAATATATCGATATGTGCGATAGGACATTGGAATATTACCTGACCCAAAAAGAACAAAACTGACAAGTTTAACCAGATAAATTCCTACTAACTTTTGAAGGCAAAACGGACACTGGGTTGAGATTTTTTAGCATCTGTTTGCTAACCTTTGCGTTTTCAGTATTCGGTTTTTACTTTTTTTTTTTTAAACTATGTGATTGTGAATTTGGAGATGGAACAACAAACTTCATGAACTGCTGAATACAATAGTTCGTACCTGTATTTGTACAGACTCAAGCGGCACCAACTCCGTTTTGAGCAATATGTTCGATGTTTTGGTTGTGTACGTGCAATACAATTAACCTTAAGTTTATACTGCATTTATCCTTCTATTATGTAGAAAATTATGTTTTCTACAATTAAAATACTTTTTTTTTAATTTTTGTTTAAAAAAAAAGCTTTTTTATTTACAAGGTGTTATTCTTTTTTGTCTTTTGATATAAAGATAATGACGAAGGGGGTCTGGGACTAAACACTCAATTAATCAACCATAATTAGGTGCTGAACTTGATATTTATGAAAGTCAAACTTGTGACCTTACACCTATAAATTACAAGTAGAGGTGAATATTATCTAGTTTTACTAGGAGATGAGTCTTTGGTTCCGAAGACAAAGAAACTGGGTTCTGAATTTGCAAGAGAGATTATTGGGATCCGAAGAGGATTTGGGTTCGTTTTTCTAAACTAAATCTTTAGGTTGCCATATGCCATTTTTGGTTTGTCCAAAACTGAATAGCACTATGAATGCGATTGATGGGATGTGATGTGATGTGATGCTGCGCATATACATGACTCTGTACTACCACAAGATTACTCCAATTCGATTTGTATCCTCTCCTAAGTCCAAGATGAGGATTCTCCTGATCAAGATGTGTGTAGGGATAGGCAAATACCCATTGGTTATGGGTAACCGCGGTTACCCGCCCATTTAAATTAAATGATTACGGTTATGGGTAACCGTTTAGATAAATAAACGGTTATGGGTATAACCGTTTACTCACGAAATTTAAATGGGCGGTTATGGGTATTAACCACGGTTATAAACGGGTAACCGTTTACCCATTTATTTTATATATGTAAAACTAACACAAACCATGTTCTCGATCCAATAATACTTAACACCCAATAAATTAGCAAGGAATTCAACGGTCATTCTCTCAATAACACTACTACAGGAATGATGATTCTCATCATCAAGGAATTGGCCAAATTAATTTAAATTTCATGCGGGTAACCGTGAAATTGACAGAAATACTTTAACAGAAATGTCTTCTAAACAATTTTTGTAACTCAATAATACTTAGCAAATATTATATTTACCTTCATTGGTAACAGTTAAAAATATCGTCCGTAAACTATTATTTCAATTATTGGAATGGTATAAGGACTTAAAAAATTAAAATATGAAAATGTATGATGAATGTACCTATAACGGTGTTTAATTGTCAAAAAAAAAAATTATGACAATTTTTTTTTAATTTTCAAGTTGTTAAAAAACATGTAAACGGGTGAAAAAAAGGTAATGGTAAAAAAAAAAAAAGATAAACGGGTTAAAAAGGATAAATGGATAAACGAGTATTAAACGGTTATGGTTAAATGTGTATGCGGTTATGGGTATGGTTAACCGTTTATAAACGGTTATGGGTATGGGTATAACCGTTTAGGCAATTACCCAACGGGTAAATGGTTATGCGGGTATGAGCATAAACGGTTATGGGTAAATTAACCGCGGTTACCCGCCCGCATAACCATTGCCTATCCCTAGATGTGTGGGCTGTTGGATGAAAAAAGTGTGTGGGCCATTAGATTTTCATTCAATGGCTACAAACAGAAAAGTTCTTTTAAAGTTATAATAATTATAACCGTTTGATGAAAATCCAACGGTTCACACTTCTTGATCAGGAGGATCATCTCCTTGGGCTCAGGAGAGGATCCAAATCCGCTCTAATTTATATGACCATGTACTACAACTGTATTGTTCCTCAAAGCCCTCATCATAAACTTCAAAATAAACGCAAATATGGATAGGCCAATTGTTCAGGTAAAGTGAGCGTGCATTTTGCGTACAATTTTGAATTTTTCATATTGAAAATTAAAGATATCACATATTGTCAAAATAATAAAGGCTTTTTATATATGGATGTGATATCCACACACCCTTTTTTACTTCTCTCACACATTTTTTGTTTTCGATCGTCGGATTGGATGAATTGAAAAAGATCAACAAACATAAATTAACAAGGGGTGTGTGAGAAGGAAAAAGAGGTGTGTGGATAGCACACCCCTTTATATATATCAACACTCAACATATTGTTGAATACATTCCATATTTGCTTTTTCAATTAAAATTTATTTTAATACACCCCGCGTATTTTCTCATAACACCCTCACACTCCAAACTCTCAACATACACCTTACATTTTTTATACACCCACATTTTCTACCTACACGTCACACTCTTCACATTATAGGTGCAAATACATACATAAGGTCATTCAAGGCACCTTTGGTGTGAAGCTGAAGGCCGGTGTGATGCCGGAATTTTTCTAATTTCTCTATTGAAGTGATTCCAATACACATTTGGTCTAATGTCAAAGCCCGGAGTGAGTCCAGATCTCTTCTATTTCTCTATCGCTTCATATTGTCCTAAACACACTATCGTCATACATCAACTTAATATTATCTAGACAATGTGATGCCAACAATTGTTTGATCATCTTTGCATGTGTTTCTGCACTCTCTGCATTTATACTGCAAGTCTGCAAGCTATTGAATAAATAATCCTATTAACAGATGTTCTTTTTTCTGTAGGGGTTGCCCCATGTTTTGTTATGCAAGGTGCATTTTGGTAAAGAAGTATTACTTCTGCTAGCTCATAGTAATGGCGCTGAGAAAGTAGTAGGTGCTCTTGCTTGCTTATCGTACAAAATAATTTTTTCAATCAACGTGTTTGTTGTTTCATGGTTACGTTTTTGTTCTACAATGAAATGTGAGAGTGGTTTGGAGAGTTGAGAAAGATAAAGAATCTCAGAATATACATATTAAAAGTGACTTGTGTGTATTCAATTTGTTTTTTTTTTTTTTTTTGAAACTTTATGAGATTGAAAGCATCATTACATATTAAGGTATATAAGTCATTTATCATTAAATTTTAATGTCGATGTATTCAACATTAAGTGAAGTGCTAATAAAAAAAATCAACAATAAAAACACCAATGTTAAACACATAACATTATTTTCCTCACATATACAATTATTTAATGGAAACTTTAACGAAAAGCTCTCGGTACTATTCACTTTAACGAAAAACTTCAAGTACTATTCACTTTAACGAAAAACCATATTTTTATACTAAAAAGTAAATCATTTCATTAATTTTTCTTTATTTAATCCTGATCATTGTTTTCATTTAATTTATTTAATCTTATGGTTAATAACATAAAAGAGTGTAAAGAGAAAAATTATGCGTTTTTGGTCAAATGGTGTGTGATTATTACTTTTCTAATAAAAAAATTTCTAAATAACCCATCATTAATGGTAAAGTTCCAACGTATTAATTATAAAAAACAAGACACAGTGCATAACCAATTTGCCACGTCATCAGACACCCCAACAAAATCAAATGAAATCCTAATATCCCAATTCCCCCAAATTCCCAACCACAGCAGAAAACGGAATTCTTTCTCTCTCTCCTTCTCCGGTGGATTTTCATTTTCCTCATGAAGAACTGCCATGCGAGAAACAAGTCCCTCCAATTGAATGAACGCGTTCATGACTCCAGTAGCGGGGACGTTAACAATGGCGTACCTTCAGAAGAAAATGATCACTCTCGCCAACCTCTTCTTCCCATCAACAACAACAGAAAAAGGTACAAGTTTAAGCACCCTAATAAGTACTGTTCCGTGAACGAAATCATGCAGCGTACTTGTCCACCACCACCACCACCACCACCACAACCTCTTCCTCGTCCTCCTTCGTCTTCATTTGAATGTACAAATGATGATGATAATGGTGTTGGTTTAGCCAAAGACACGATGAGACTGAAGCCATCAGGTACAATTAATGCAGAAACTTTCTCGTTCAAGTGGGTACTAAAGACTGATAAAAGAGGGAGGGAAAGTCGAGTTCGCGATCGTTCACCAGAGATTAGTGAGCCAGTCTGCGGTCGGGTACAAATGCGGAATTTCGGTAAAGAAACTTTTATGTGAAAGGTATAAAGCGGAAATGGCTTCCGTGGAAAAAGATCGTGAGCGTTCTGATGCGACTATTCCTCCTCAGGTGAACAAGCCAAAGGAGAATAATTAGGTTTCAGGAAGGTGAGTTGCTCCGACTCCAGTTTAATTGGATATTAATCCATATGCTTTTATCTTTAATTAATCTAATTTCAGGAGGCAATGAATTATACAGAAAAAAAAAATGAAATTTTGAAATTTCAGACCTGTTTGGTGAACTTGTTAAGTTTTTGCGTTAGTTTTCATGTTATTTTTGTTAAAGGAGAAGAGGGAGAAGCGAACGCGAATGTATGGGGAAAAAGTAATGCTAGGGAGACTAAATTTGAAGATTACATTTACAAACTAAATGATATGTCATCAATAGGAAATGAGCACGTTTATCAACGTTTAAGTAATAATAAACTTCTATATCATTTAGTTTACAAAATTTATTCTACAAATTTAACCTCCCTAACATTATTCATGAGAAAAACTTCGAAAACAAATCGAGTTGCAACTGCCTTTACATAGGACTCTTCCTAGTTGTGCTAGGAGTGCCCTATAATTTTGATTGTATTGGACTTGGTTGTGCTTGTTTCTCTGTTAGTTAATATTATTTTTTTTACATTGAGAAACTGTTTTTACTTTTTCTTCCCATTTTATCCTCATTTCTTTCATTTATCTTCACTTTATATATGTCCAATGTTACAAAATGAAAGCTAAAATTAAAAAACGAAAAGATTATTAACGGGACCGAAATTCGTACCTTCTTTTTAGATTAAGGATGGAACATCTGCTGAAAGACTAGCTGTGTAAACAAACCCTACATTGTTATTATAAGTGTATCAAGGCTAATTATCATACCTTAGCTTTAATTTTGCTCACTCGTTATAAGACTATAAGTCTGTTTGATAATATTCAAGATGATTGGCAGTACTTAACTTGTTTTTCATCTTTTTTTTTTTCAATAATTCTATGTTTAGTTTGTGATATTTCCAGTTGGTTTTACAATCTGAGTGTCCTTATGTATAGCTTGTGCGTGGGCAAGGAAGAGATGGAGTGAGTGGCAAAAAATATACCAACTTTGAGTGGTTCTTGAAGTTGTATATTTAATCAAAGACCCCATAACTTGCTAAAACTGTAGTATTAAGAAGTCTCTTTTATCTTTTAACTGCGTTGGCCAAGTGCAATGTTCATATCCTGTGTATATATAGAACATGCAGGCATGGTTTCTTATATATGTATGGATTAATGAGAATAGAAGGGGAATGTGTTCATACATTCATCATCATCACAGTAGATAATACCTACACGTCGTATTTATTAATTTGTAATACACACAATCGATGAAAATAAGTAGACAACAAAAGGTAATACTATATATTATTTAGGGTTATCATATTTTAATGTGATAATTGGCCATACGAGCAATTCACTTTCCCCACTAACTACAAAATTGTAAGAGGCTCATGTTAACTAAGATCAATCTTATACAGTAAGGAATAAGAAGAATGTAGCAGAGAGAGAGGGAGAGGGAGGGGGGGAGAGAGAGAGAGAGAGAGAGAGAGAGAGAGAGAGAGAGAGAGAGAGAGAGAGAGAGAGAGAGAGAGAGAGAGAGAGAGAGAGAGAGAGAGAGAGAGAGAGAGAGAGAGAGAAGATGAATTTTCTTGATATATTTCTTAACAACCAAGTGATACAATGTTGAGATATTTATCCTCTTACAACTACAAAGCTAACTTCCTTAACTAACATATCTTCTCATCTAATTACAAGTGGCAACATCTTATACATCAATTTCTCTATTCTATCATCCCCCCTCAAACTCATGATTCGATGCACGAAGCATGAGATTGCTACGGTGAGTACGAAACAAAGGAGAACTCAAACCTTTAGTCAAAATATCAGTAAACTGCTCTTTAGATGACACAAACTGAACAGAAAGTTGTTTCTTTGCAACTCTTTCACGCACAAAATGAACATCAACCTCAATGTGCTTAGTACGTTGATGTTGAACCGGATTAAAAACCAAAGCAATGGTTGATAAATTATCACAAAATAAAACAGGTGGTGATGTGAGAGGAACCTGCAGAAAGACTAACAGTTGCTGAATCCAGTCTAATTCAGCTGAAGTAGATGACAAGGCTCGATATTCAGCCTCTATGGATGATCTATAGACTGTCAATTGTTTCTTGGATGACCAGGAAATAGGATTGTTTCCTAAAAACACAACCATGCCAGTAGTAGATCGCCTATCATTAGGGTCACCTGCCCAATCAGCATCACTAAAAGCCCTTAATTGCATTGGTCCTTTTGAATAATAAAGACATGATGAATGATACCCTTTAAGTACCTCAAAATGCGTTTGACAGCAGTGAAATGAGCAATCATAGGTCTTTACATGAATTGACACACTTGATGGACATAAAATGCTATATCAGGCCTTGTAAATGTAAGGTACTGCAATGCTCCTACTACACTCCTGGATTGTTATAAGGAGCACCATCATCTTTGAGAAGCCTGTTATAAGGCAAACAAGGAGTCTCACATGGCTTGGACTCAAGCATCTCAGTTTTAGTAAGAAGATCCAAAATATATTTGGACTGAGACAAACATAAGCCATTGGCAGTTCTAGATATTTGAATGCCAAAAAAGAAATGCAAATTCCCTAGATCTTTGATATCAAACTCATTGGTTAAAGCACTAATAACCTGTTGCATAGCTGCAGCTGCATTCCCTGTGATAATAATATCGTCCACATAAAGCAACATAATGACAATACCAGAATCAACTGTCTTGACAAACAGGGAGAAATCAGAATAAGTGTGTTGAAAACCCAATTGAGGCAAGAACTTTGTAAATCTGTCATTCCAAGCTCTAGGAGCTTGCTTAAGTCCATAGAGAGACTTGTGCAACTTGCAAACAAGGTGAGAAGTAGTGACATCAGCAAAACCAGGAGGCTGGGTCATATACACTTCTTCGTCCAAAATGCCATGTAAAAAGGCATTCTTTACATCGAGTTGCCTAAGAGGCCAATTGAATTGAGCTGCAAAAGCCAATAAGAGCCGAACTGTGGTGGGTTTAACCACAGGACTGAAGGTTTCCCCATAATCAAGGCCTGGTTCTTGACTGAACCCTTTAGCTACAAGCCGAGCTTTATGGCGAGCAATAGTGCCATCAGAATGTTTCTTAATCTTGAATATCCATTTGCAACCTACCAAGTTCTTTGTAGAAGATAATACCACCAAACTCCAGGTACCTTGTTTATGTAAAGCACTGATTTCCTCTTGCATAGCTTTCAACCAAGTAGGATCCTTCATTGCAGTTTTATAAGAAGTTGGTTCAATGAGAGACAAATCAGTACAGTCAGACTTCTGAATAGTAGCTAAGAAAGCTTTTGTCTTGATAATGCCACTTTTTCTCCGAGTTTGCATAGGATGCAAATTGAGGGGTGGAACCTCCAACACCACTTGCAAAGTACCAGAACCAAATGGTTCTTCTGAAGAAGCTTTAGAACCATTGACAAGTGCCACAGGGACTTGAGGACTAGAATTGGAATAACCAGTAATGGACTGGGATGACAGTGGTGATGAATGAATGAGAGAGATTGGTATGAGAGAATTAGCAGGTAAGGATGAGGAGTCATGAGATGAAAGAGAAGTAGGCATAGGCAAAACAACATTATCATTAGAAATCACAGGTGCTGGAAGTTGTGAACTGGGAATTGAAGAAGATAGAGATGATGGTTTAGTTTGTACCAACAAGTTTGTGTAAGGAAATTGATTCTCATCAAATACGACATGTCTAGAGATATAAACTCTCTGTTTAGAAACCTCATAACATATATACCCTTTATATTTGGTAGCATACCCCAGAAAAATACACTTGGTGGTCTTGGCTTGTAATTTAGTATCATTATAAGGCTTTAACAATGGATAGCACTCACATCCAAATATTCTGAGATGTGAGATAACAGGAATATGACTAAACAAGAGTTCAAAAGGAGATTTATTTCCTAGCACAGAAGTGGGCATTCGATTAATGAGGTATACAACTATTTGACATGTATACGACCAAAAACTTGCAGGTAACCGAGCTGTTTGTAATAGGGTCACATTTGTTTCAATAATATGCCTATGCTTTCTCTCGGTTATACCATTTTGTTCGGGTGTATGAGGGCAAGAAAGTTGATGGGTAATTCCTTTATCAAGAAGAAATGACTGAAAAACCTTACTAACATACTCTCCCCCTCCATCACTCTGTAAGGTTTGAATAGCAGTTGCAAACTGAGTAAGAACAAATGAATAAAATGCAACAAAGGTAGCAAAGACATAAGATTTATTGATCAATGGAAACAGCCAACAATGTCTTGTATATTCATCGATAAAGGTCACATAATATCTATAACCATCAATGGAAACAGAAGGAGCTGGACCCCAAAGATCATTCTGGATAACAGCAAAAGGCTTGACAGACTTATTGGTACTTAGTGAAAAAGGAAGTTTACAAAACTTACCCTCCAAACAACTAGAGCACATTATAGGTAATGAGGATTTTGAACAAGGGATATTAGTGTGCTTTAAGATCAAAGAAACAATGTTATTAGATGGATGACCTAGTCTATTGTGCCAAGTTGTAGAATGAATATGCTGACCAAGGAATGCTTTAGCTTGAATTAGAGCTGAATGTGTTGAATGAAGGTTGCAGAAAGGCAAGGGATTGGATAGAGTCCATTACTACATTTTCCTCTGTAAATGATCCTCCATGTGGCCTTGTCCTGAATCCAGAAGCAAAAAGCATAAAAAATTAGCCAGCAATTATTATCTAAACAGATTCGATGCATAGATAACAAGTTTTGTGTCAACTTCGGAACATATAGCACATAATTGAGCTTAATCGGATGCACATAATTCAGTTTGGAAACAGTGAGAACTGTGCTACCAATATGAGACACAGGCAAACCTTCACCATTGGCAGTTTGAATGGTCTCAGATGTAGGATATGGAGATTCCAGAGATAGGTTGCTGAGATCGGCAATCATGTGATTAGTAGCTCCAGAGTCAGTTAGCCACACTTGAGGATTATAATAAGAAGTAGATGGTGATGATGGTGACTGAGTCATCACAGTATGCAGTGCTTGTGGAGATTGTTGATGAGGAAGAAAAGGTGGAGATTGCATTGATGAATGCTGAAATGGAGCATTATAACTTGGAGCACCATATGTGGAGGTTTGCACTTGAGAAAGATAGAACTGTCGAGTAAGGCCACCAAAATTAGGACCCTTGTCATTGTAAAAACAGTACCATGTGCTGTGATTGTGCTTGCCACATATTTGACAGTGAACTCTATCAGGATGTTTAAACTGACAAAATGGAGTTGTATGTCCTTCAGCATTACATGCTTGACAAGTAGGCAGCAATGGTGCACTTGGATTACCAAAATATTGTACTGGTGATTGACTAAGTATGCCTGTATTGAAGGAAAAATTTTGTCCTAGCTAAGAACATGTATGAACATTTGAATACATATGCTAACAATTAACTCTTTAAAGTAGGCATGCATCCAAAAACAATTCATGAAACCCATGACTTTCAAAGCCTAGTATATGGTGAATCAAAAGACTCTTTAACAACATTAAAGAATATGAAGAATTTAGAGATTCTTTACCCTTGAAGCTCATCCTTGATTACACAAGGGATTCACCCAAGTGGAGGGCCTTCAAGTCACCTCCTTGCTCCTTGGATCTTCCTTGTGATTTCCCTCCTTTTAGTGCTCCTTTGCTTCTTTGAGGATTTGAGGATTAGTTCTCCAAAACACCAAAAGTTTGATGTCTCTATGTCTCTTCACCAAGGATGTAATTTGTGAGAATGAAAATGGATCACTTAGGGAAGTAAATTTGCTAGATAACTATCCCCAAGTAGCTTAGAAAACCCTTAATTGAATTTTGCTATAAAGTCCTTTATATAGTCCCTTCAAATAAGTGACCTAAATGACCTAAAGCCCAATTTATCTACCATGGCCGGCCATTACATTGTTATTGGGCTTATTGCCCATTTTGTTTTAGTTGTCATACAACTTAAACATAATGGGCCTTGTGGACCAAAACACTTTTGGGCCTCGAAGCCCTAAAACCAACTTAAAAGCCCAATACGAATATTTCGTATAATTAATTAACTAATTAATTAATCTTGACCATTCTTCAATTAAACCATTTAATTGCTTATCCATTTCATTTAATTGCTTCACATACATCCTTATTTGGTGTGCGATCCATTAGGTTCCAATTAGCGAGGCAGTGGGCGATGTTACTCTTAACTATCGATTGTGAATTGAAACCACATTTCAATTCTCCCTTTTTGATGATTAGTGTTTGCTAATCAATAGGGCTTCCACAAACCATGAGTGACACCTAGCAGTATGTCATGGTTACCCAAGCTAAGTAGAATTGGTTGGAGAACCTATCCAGTTACAATTACAATGCAATACGGTCATTCTCTAATACAATACTCTTAACCACATTGTTTAAGTGATAGTTTGTTTCATGTCTACTATCCAATGTGATACTTTCTTATATGATTCCCTTGAATATGATTTGGAACATCTTCCTTAGTCATATTCATTTGCTTTGGCCAAAGACTTTAGAATCATATTTTAGAGTATACTCCTTTCACCATGGAAGGTTAGAGATCCCTTGTTGTGCATTCATATGCCTACATGACTAGATCACATGACCCCAACAATGCCGTGGACAATCCGAGGGAATGCCTTTGTCATGATCAAAGATCAAGGACCTAACCATTAGACATCTATGATGCCTCAGGTCTAAGGACTACTTTGCATATTGTAACCTTAGAGTTCGTACATGACATGTATGTTTGAACTCTCATTAATCGCAGTTCAGTGTACTCGATTACTCTTTCGAGCACCTATGTGTTTGTCTTAGTGTCCAACACCAAATGACTTGAGACTAGTTCATACTCACGTTTGAGTCAACATAACACATACTAACCTTAGCGGATTGTCAATGCCCAATTGGCAATCCTATGGCTAGGAACGTTTTAGGAATGAGCATAAGAGAAAGGTCTCCTTAATCTAACTCATTAGATCACTTATCTCTTATGTCAAATACATCCCTTGGATTCTCTTATTGCTTAAACACATGATACAATAAATAGTGATTAATAATAAGTATTGCCCTTCCATTAAACATATAAAAGTTTAACATATTAAGTATTCCAAAAGCTATTACATCAAATGAGTGGCTTTGTGGGCATACTTCCAACAATCTCCCACTTGCACTCAAAGCCATCCTCCCATGTATCTAATACCCATTTTATCCATATGACGATCAAGCTGGATTTGAGTCATTGGCTTTGTCAGTGGATCTGCTACGTTATCGGCTGAAGCAACTTTGAGGATGTTGACTTTCCCCTCGGCAGCATATCATCTTATGATATTAAAGCGCCTATCAAAATGCTTGTTCTTTTGATGAGCCCTGGGTTCCTTGGCTTGAGCTATCGCCCCACTATTATCACAGTACAAAGTTACTGGTGATGTGATGGTTGGAACCACTCCAAGTTCAGTAATGAACTTTTTCATCCAGAACGCTTCTTTGCCGGCTTCAGCTGTAGCGACATATTCAGCCTCTCTCGTGGAATCAGCAATTACACTTTGTTTCTTGCTTTTCCAACTGACAGCCCCACCATTCAGAGTGAATACATATCCGGAGTTGGAACTTCTATCATCGACGTCAGATTGGAAATCTGCGTCTGTATAAGCTTCCACTCGCAACTCTGATGCTCCTCCATAAACGAGGAACATGTCCTTAGTTCTTCTTAAGTACTTAAGGACCATCTTGACAGCTGCCCAGTGTTCTGATCCTGGGTTAGATTGATATCGACTAGTAATGCTCACAGCATACGCGATATCAGGCCTTGTGCATATCATGGCATACATGAGACTCCCTATGGCGGAAGCATAAGGAATTTCATTCATTGGCCGTATCTCTTCAGGAGTCTTAGGTCCCATGGACTTAGAAAGGTGAATTCCATGTCTCACAGGAAGAAAACTTTTCTTAGATTGTTCCATCTGGAACCTACGTAGCACTTTATCAATGTACATCGATTGGGATAATCCAATTAATTTTCTGGATCTATCACGATAGAGCTTTATCCCAAGTACATAAGATGCATCTCCTAAATCTTTCATGTGGAAGGTTTTAGACAACCACACTTTTACAGAAGAAAGTACTGCAGTGTCATTCCCGAATAGTAATATGTCATCTACATATAACACTAGGAATACTACTGCATCCCCAACGACTTTTTGATAAACACAATTGTCGTCTTCGTTTTGAGTAAAACCAAACGTTTTTTATTTCAGTATCGAAACGAATGTTCCAGCTCCTGGAGGCTTGCTTAAGTCCATAAATGGACCTTTGAAGCTTGCATACCTTGGTCTCTTCAGACTCGGACACGAAACCTTCGGGTTGAGTCATATAGAGCTCTTCCTGTAGGTAGCCGTTCAGAAAGGCCGTCTTCACGTCCATTTGCCATCTCTTTGAATCAATGTCGGACATTGCTTCAGTGTAGTCCCTAGGGTCCTCCTTTGTTTCATTGTCACCTAGAAGGTACAATTCATCAAAGTCATTATTTAAGCCAAACCTCATAGGTGGCTTACTAACCCGTTCAGATCTACGTGGAGCTAGGGGTTCAGGAACAGGGTTGTCAATATGTCGAGTGCTTGTTTGTGGTTCATTATTAATCTCATTAATTTCCATCTCTTTGCTTCTAGTTCCTTTGAGAACAAATTGTTCCTCTAGAAACATAGCAGTTCTGGCGACAAAGACTTTCTGGTCGTCAGGATGGTAGAACTCATATCCCATAGTTTCTCTAGGATATCCCACAAAATAGCATCTTACTGATCTTGCTTCAAGCTTAGTGGCCTCAAGCTTCTTGACATATGCTTCACAACCCCAAATCTTAATATGATTAAGACTTGGCTTTCTTCCATGCCATATCTCATAGGGCGTTTGTGAAACTGATTTGGAAGTTACTCTATTAAGCAAGTAAGCTGCTGTATATAGAGCATATCCCCAGAATGTTACTGGTAGATCAGCGGAACTCATCATAGAACGAACCATGTTCATCAAGGTTCGATTTCTCCTTTCAGAAACTCCATTAAGTTGTGGAGTTCCCGGTGGAGTCCACTGTGATATTATTCCACACTCTTTGAGATAATCTAGGAACTCATTACTCAGATATTCACCCCTCGATCTGATCTTAGGATTTTTATCTGTTTCCCAGTTTGCTTCTCAACTTCATTCTTGAATTCTTTGAACCTTTCAAAGGATTCTGACTTGTACTTCATAAGATATACATAGCCAAACCGAGAGTGATCGTCGGTGAATGTGATATAGTATGAGAAGCCTTCTCTCGACGTAGTAGACATAGGTCCACATACGTCAGTGTAGATTAACCTTAGAATTTCAGTGGCACGCTCTCCTTTTCCAGTAAATGGAGATTTGGTCATCTTCCCTTTCAAGCAACATTCACAAGTACCCATCCGGTCATTACCTAATGGGCGGAAATATCCGTCTTTCGACATCTTGCGAATCTTATCAAGGTTCACATGTCCAAGTTTAAGATGCCACATCTTTTCTTGGTTAACTTCTTCTCTAGCCCTTTTGGGTTTTGAGGTATTCCCGCTTTCAATACAGTGCATCCCACTATTCGTCTCTAGGTGAAAAAGTCCCTCTATCATATTACCATGAGAGATAATACGACCGTTCAAGTATAAAGTGCAACTCATTTTGTCAAACAATACTGAGTGCCCATCTCGTAAAAGCTTAGAGATGGAAATCAAATTCTTTATACATGAAGGAAAATATAAACAATTTTTAAGTTCCAGGACTTCCCCAGAGGGTAGGTTAAGCATATAGGTGCCTATTGCTTTTGCAGAGATTTTAGTGCCGTTCCCAACTCGCACAACCATCTCCTCATTGCGCAGTGACCTGCTCCCTGTTAGTCCCTGCAACGTATTACAGATATGTTGACTAGCGCCTGAATCAAATATCCAGGAATTGGAGCCCACTGTAAAAGCACTCTCTATGACAGAAATAGTCTCTTCAAAAGTCCTTGTCATAAGGCTCGCAATGCGCACCCTGTATTTCTTCTTCCAACGTTCATCATTTCCACAATGAAAGCATGTTCCTTTGGATTTCTTTGCCTTCTTCTTACGCAACCTTTTCCTTATCATTGCATTCTCACTCCCACTGTCCTTTTTGAAACCTTTTTCAAATTTACAGCACATGTCAATCATCTCTTTCAAAGAATGATCGAATCTATTCACTTTATAGTTTACGATAAACTTAGTGAAATCATCCGAGAGAGATGCAAGGAAAAAGTCTTGGGCCATTTTCCCATCGATGGAAGTTCCTAAACTTTGAAGATCTTGAAAGATCCTTTCCATCTTTTGTCCGTGTTCATGGACCGATGTCCCCTTTGCCATTTTGGCATTCATTAGACTACAAATATTTGAGAATCGTACATTACTAGTCTCAATGTCATGCATCTTATGCAAACTTTCAACCATGGCACAATAAGTGTCCATGTGCTTATGTAGCTTCATAAGCTCCTCACTAAGTGAAGTGATGATTAAGCATTTGGCTTGTAAGTCATCCTCATAGTGTCTAACATAATTTTGACACTCCTCCTTTGAAGCTAGTTTCGTAGGAGGTACATGAGGAGGGGATTGCTTAAGCACATACAATATGTCTTTCACCTTTGAGACATTCTCAATTTGGCGATACCAAGCAAGGAAACGTTGGCCCTTTAGGCCCTTTTTGTCAAGTATAATGGTGGGTATAATTTTAGGCATGTCGTTCACTACATAACATAACAGAAATCGAATTAGCATTGTTGTTTAAAACTATTTTGATTGGGTCTTTTAATCAAATAGTATCACCCACCATTTTTGGCAAATTCCACATCCCTCAATAGAATTCGAGAGTTATATTGAACTCTTAGTGGGTTATGGGAGACTCACCATTACCAAGCCCACCTCACGATGATACGATATTGGTTAGCAAAAATAATGATGAGAGAATAACGCATTATTCATTTACAACCTTTTGTAATTACCCATCTCGTTTGGCCTCTAGAGAATGATGCCTCACGATGATACGATATCGGCACCATTGCACTTAGTTTAAGTTATTCCCACCATGCTTAGTTCGTGAAGGGGTTCAAGAATAGCCTCACAATGATATGATATCGGCTATCCTCGTTGCCTACACTCACCTCATCATATGTATATGGATTCCTCCTGGATGTAAGCACATGCTTTGTACTTCCCCATGATAGGGTGAAGCCGGTGCATGAGTCACAAACGATTGGAACCCACCACGATGGAAGGCCTACGAAGAGATATTCTAAACATCTCTCGCTTATCAACTTAAATATTAATTTGTTGAGGGAATAGCGTTGGGCTACATCAAAACATTTTAATCACATTAAAAGAACTTGGGCCTATCACAACCATTGGTCCAAGTTTATATGAATTAGTAGTATATAATACTCCCACTGTTTCGTTGAAACAAGCGAGACTATATGGAACTACTAACGAATGCTTTGCATCCTCATATGGACTATATAGTCATATTAGGTTTTAGGATGATTATGAACCGTTTGATTTGATCCAACACGAGCCTTGTGTTGGACCTTGGGTCTAAGGTATGTAGTTGTTGATTTTAGTTACGCGTTTAATCCAATTAAACCGTTATTTCCTATTGGGCGTTGGACCCAACTATTCCATTTTGCATACATTTAAACAAAAGGAATACATGAAATAATAATAAGGGCTTATGCCCTTTTACAACACAAATGATGGACTTATGTCCATTTACAACAAATTGAATTAATCAAATTACATTCAAATCTACACTACCAAGCCCAAACATTCATAATGTAAAGCGGCCAATCACATAGCTCAATTATCGAGGCATTTGGTTCATAATCATCCTTCTCTTAATCAAACACATTTAATTAAGAAAACAACTTTAAAACAATTGGTTTTCGGATCCATAGAATTGATTTAAATGGAACTAAATAAAATGAAAAACCAATTCTCATTTAAAGAGACAAACCATTTTGTTCTCATCTAATTTGGGCCATTTTCTAAAAACAAAAACTTTTGGGGTCACTTTGTAAAAACACAAGAGTCCACAACTTCATGTAATTACAACTTAGAACCCAAACATTTTTAATAATGTCAAAACATCATTAAAGGAGCAAAACAATTTGTCCTTTAAAGTTTTTGGACCTTAACGTAAAAACGTAAACTTTTGGGCCAAAATGCAAATACACAAAAGTATCAAAACTTTATGTAAGTGCACAAAACACCCAAAAATACCCTATTTAATAGGGTGGCCGGCCATAAGTGGTTTTTAGTGATAAAATTCAAATTTTATACAAAGTTTTGTAAGTGGGTTATGTTAGGTGAGGTAAAGATGAAATAAAATTTTGTAAGAAATGATTTATGTCATTCTTTAAAACAAAGTTTGTCTCCCATTAAAATTACTTAATCATTAACCATCACCCACTAAAATTAAATCAAAACTTTATGTAAAAACATAAAACTTTTTGAATCAAAACTTCAAAACTTTTTGTTCTTGGCAAGAAATCCAAGAACATTGAAGAACACTTATGAAAACTCAAAATACATGGCACCAAATTTTAGTTCCAATATTCATGCTTAAATGAAATACATCTACAACATTTGAGATGCAAAATTTTCTAGCAAAATTTATATTCAAAGCAAGAACAAAGCTTGTAACATTTACAACATTTAAATCATAAAACATGAAAATCACAAAACCCAAAAGGATCCACCATACACTAGACCTAGGCTCTTGATACCACTTGAAGGAAAAAATTTGTCCTAGCTAAGAACATGTATGAACATTTGAATACATATGCTAACAATTAACTCTTTAAAGTAGGCATGCATCCAAAAACAATTCATGAAACCCATGACTTTCAAAGCCTAGTATATGGTGAATCAAAAGACTCTTTAACAACATTAAAGAATATGAAGAATTTAGAGATTCTTTACCCTTGAAGCTCATCCTTGATTACACAAGGGATTCACCCAAGTGGAGGGCCTTCAAGTCACCTCCTTGCTCCTTGGATCTTCCTTGTGATTTCCCTCCTTTTAGTGCTCCTTTGCTTCTTTGAGGATTTGAGGATTAGTTCTCCAAAACACCAAAAGTTTGATGTCTCTATGTCTCTTCACCAAGGATGTAATTTGTGAGAATGAAAATGGATCACTTAGGGAAGTAAATTTGCTAGATAACTATCCCCAAGTAGCTTAGAAAACCCTTAATTGAATTTTGCTATAAAGTCCTTTATATAGTCCCTTCAAATAAGTGACCTAAAGGACCTAAAGCCCAATTTATCTACCATGGCCGGCCATTACATTGTTATTGGGCTTATTGCCCATTTTGTTTTAGTTGTCATACAACTTAAACATAATGGGCCTTGTGGACCAAAACACTTTTGGGCATCGAAGCCCTAAAACCAACTTAAAAGCCCAATACGAATATTTCGTATAATTAATTAACTAATTAATTAATCTTGACCATTCTTCAATTAAACCATTTAATTGCTTATCCATTTCATTTAATTGCTTCACATACATCCTTATTTGGTGTGCGATCCATTAGGTTCCAATTAGCGAGGCAGTGGGCGATGTTACTCTTAACTATCGATTGTGAATTGAAACCACATTTCAATTCTCCCTTTTTGATGATTAGTGTTTGCTAATCAATAGGGCTTCCACAAACCATGAGTGACACCTAGCAGTATGTCATGGTTACCCAAGCTAAGTAGAATTGGTTGGAGAACATATCCAGTTACAATTACAATGCAATACGGTCATTCTCTAATACAATACTCTTAACCACATTGTTTAAGTGATAGTTTGTTTCATGTCTACTATCCAATGTGATACTTTCTTATATGATTCCCTTGAATATGATTTGGAACATCTTCCTTAGTCATATTCATTTGCTTTGGCCAAAGACTTTAGAATCATATTTTAGAGTATACTCCTTTCACCATGGAAGGTTAGAGATCCCTTGTTGTGCATTCATATGCCTACATGACTAGATCACATGACCCCAACAATGCCGTGGACAATCCGAGGGAATGCCTTTGTCATGATCAAAGATCAAGGACCTAACCATTAGACATCTATGATGCCTCAGGTCTAAGGACTACTTTGCATATTGTAACCTTAGAGTTCGTACATGACATGTATGTTTGAACTCTCATTAATCGCAGTTCAGTGTACTCGATTACTCTTTCGAGCACCTATGTGTTTGTCTTAGTGTCCAACACCAAATGACTTGAGACTAGTTCATACTCACGTTTGAGTCAACATAACACATACTAACCTTAGCGGATTGTCAATGCCCAATTGGCAATCCTATGGCTAGGAACGTTTTAGGAATGAGCATAAGAAAAAGGTCTCCTTAATCTAACTCATTAGATCACTTATCTCTTATGTCAAATACATCCCTTGGATTCTCTTATTGCTTAAACACATGATACAATAAATAGTGATTAATAATAAGTATTGCCCTTCCGTTAAACATATAAAAGTTTAACATATTAAGTATTCCAAAAGCTATTACATCAAATGAGTGGCTTTGTGGGCATACTTCCAACATGTATTTGGTATAGGGAGCACATGGGTTTGAGTATAATGTTTGGGTGAATAGAATCGAGCCCCTTGATTAAACCGGCCTTTCCCTTTGTTTTTATTCCCATTAAATTGCTTGTATCCCCCAGAAAAGAATTGAGATTGCCCAGATGCAAGATTAGGTGATTGATTCTTTCCAGAATGAAAGACATTATTGGCAACCATTGCAGTAATAAAGGGTGCAGTTGTAGAGTTCTCGACAATGACCTCTTCAGCAAGCAACTGAGATCGAAACTTTTTAAGAGAGATCACATTCTCACGACCCCAAATAACACATCGAAATGTGTTGTATTCATAGGGTAACCCATTGAGAGAAAGAATAACTATGTCCTCATCAGCAAAATAAACCCCAGCAGCAGATAAGTAATCTCTAGCCTCTTTAATTCTATGAAGATACTGAGACACCGAATCAGACCCTTTCTTTATGGTCTGAAGATTTGACTTCATTTGAAAAATACTAGTCTTAGACATTGTAGAGAACTGTTCTTTCAGACGAATCCAAAGATCTTGAGAGCTCTTACCACCAATAGCACAGAACAACGCAACAGGTGACAAAATGGCAATAATCAATTGCATGATAGCCCGATCATGCATTTTCCAAACCACAAATGCATATGTTTCAATAGAAGTACAAGAGCTAGATTGTATACCAGATTCAGCAGGAGAAACTGAAAATTGAAGAGGACACGAGTGCGAGCCATCAACAAACCCCATAATACCATTGCTTTCCAACAAAAGTTGTATCTGAAAATTCCAATTGAGGTAATTGGAGTCATCCAATTTGACATTAACCGAAGTCGAGATGGTGGAGATTAAGGCAGTGATCAAAGATTGCACAATTTGAAGCTGCATTGCAGTCACTATTGAAATTTCGTCTAAAAAACTCAGTGAGGAATTATAGCAAACAGTTGATATGCAAGACTGAAGGAAGCAGGAAAGATGATCGAAGAAAGATCACGACCACCCAAGAAACCCTAGAAATCCAAATTATAAGAAGACAAAGAGAATCAGAGATACCAAAAACAAGATGAGAAGTGCGAATACACCTTCAAACTGAGCGGAAGCAGAGGATCGAAGATTATGCACAGGCAACAATGGCGATTGATACCATGTTAACTAAGATTAATCTTATACAGTAAGGAAGAAGAAGAATGTAGCAGACTTAGAAAGAGAGAGGGAGAGAACTTAGAGAGAAGATGAATTTTCTTGATATATTTCTTAACAACCAAGTGATACAATGTTGAGATATTTATCCTCTTACAACTACAAAGCTAACTTCCTTAACTAACATATCTTCTCATCTAATTACAAGTGGCAACATCTTATACATCAATTTCTCTATTCTATCAGCTCACACCCTAATAGATTTTCTGTTGACTAGATTGTGATTTTGAAGGTGGAACACTAAACTGATACTTTGAGAAGTGCTAAATGATGTTTTACACTTAGGTTATGTATTTAGCTTCAAGATGTACCAACTATTTTAATTAATTATAGGGAAAATTGCACATTGCACTTTGCACTTTAAAGGTTTGATGTTTGAAATACATTAATTCATGTAGTTTTAAGAATAGAAAAATAAGACTATTAAAGTTACGAATCGTTACACCATTATTAACTCTTCCGTTAGGTAACCTTTTGGTAAAGAATTATTTTCTGATGTCCAAAAATTTGGGATCCACTTGTTTAGTGTAAACAGAAGAAGAAAGAGCTACCTTGCAGAGGAAGGAAAATGTAATTGTAGAGAGAGAAAGTATTTTTTGTATTGTATTGAGAATAATACCTAATTACACTTATACAAATGTGTATATATCTAGTTACATTGCTTCACTACTAACCTGATACAAATCTCACAAGATGTTGACACTTGTCACAATCTTAGTTCATGGAATCCTAACCAACTTATCCAACTTAACCACCTTACACACACTATATGTAACATCCTCCCTCAATCTCAAAGTAAGGCTTGCCAAGTCTGAGATTGTAGCAGTGTGTTCGAAACAAAGGAGAAGATAGTCCCTTTGTAAGAATATCAGCAAATTGTTCATTTGAGGAAACAAAAATCACTTGCAGAAACTTCTTGGCAACTCTCTCTTGGGCAAAATGAACATTAACCTCAATATGTTTTGTCCGCTGATGCATTACTGGATTGTAAGCAAGGGCAATGGCGGATAGATTATCATAAAACAGTGTTGTTGGACAAGGCACATCTATTTGCATAAACGAAAGAAGTTGCTTGATCCAATCAATTTCTGCAGAGGTACTTGAGAGGGCTCGATATTCAGCTTCTATTGATGATCTAGAAACTATATTTTGTTTCTTGGAAGACCAAGAAATATGATTTGGCCCTAAATACATAACTAAACTTGTTGTAGATCTTCTGTCATTAGGATCACTAGCCCAATTTGCATCACTAAGTGCATGACGATCTAACTCACATTTGCTAAATTGAATGCCAAACTCAGTAATTCCTTTTAAATACTTGAGAATCCTCTTTACAACAACATAATGAGATTCCATAGGATAGTGCATAAACTGACAAACCTGATGAACTGAGAAAGATATATCAGGTCTGGTAAAGGTCAGATATTGAAGAACACCCATAATACTTCTATACAGAGATGTATTATTAAAAGGATGTTCATCATCTTTTAACAATCTGTTATAAGGTAAGCAAAGGGTGGAGCACGGTTTGGAATGAACTATGTCTGCCTTAACCAACAAATATGTCACATATTTCGATTGAGAGAGAAACATTCCACTGGATTTCTGTGTGATTTGGATCCTAAGAAAGTAATGAAGGGAACCTAAATCTTTAATGTCGAATTCTTTCGTCAAAGCTCCAATCACTGCAGTAATGGAATCTGGATCACTCTCTATGATGATAATATCATCCACATAAAGAAGAATGATGACCACAGACTTTCCAATATGTTTGACAAATAGTGATGGATCAGAATATGTTGAAAGAAACCCCAGAGAAGGAAGAAAATATGTAAATCTGTCATTCCATGCTTTTGGGGCTTGTTTTAAACCATACAAGGACTTATGTAATCTGCAAACGTGTGTAGGATTGTGAGGATCACTAAATCCAGGTGGTTGTGACATATACACTTCATCCTGAAGAATGCCATGTAGAAAGGCATTCTTCACATCAAGTTGACACACTGACCATCCAAAATTAGCTACTAAAGCCAAAACGAACCTCATAGTTGTAGGTTTAACAACTGGGCTATAGGTTTCTCCATAGTCAATACCCTCTTCTTGATTGAACCCTTTAGCTACAAGTCGTGCTTTATACCTGGAAATTGATCCATCAACATGCTTATTAATCTTAAACACCACTTGCACCCTACCAAGTTCTTGGTGCTAGGCAATGGAACTAGAGACCAGGTGTTTTGAGTTTTCAGAGCATTCAATTCTTCTTCCATCGCAAAGAACCATAAAGGAGACTTGAGAGCAAACTTGTAAGTAATAGGTTCAACTTATGAAAGATCCACTTGTTCACCCTATTAAACCACTGAAAAAAGCTTTCTTTTTCGAAATACCACTCTTAGCTCTTGTTTGCATAGAGTGAGTATTCATATAAGGAATAGGGAGAATAACCTGCAAGCTATCGGGTTGAAACTCATTCTGCAGTTCAACATTAGTGGCACTAGGAATGGCAGAGATGGACTCACTAAAGGTCTTAGAACATGTCCCAATTGGAATCTCAGGAGCCATAAGGAATACAGAAGAAGATTGTTGATTTGTTGATGTAGTAATGGATTGTAATAAACTGGAAGTACCATTTTGTTGATCAGAATTGGTTGACATAGTATCAGACTGTGTAGTTGGCATAGAAGGTGGAATTGACACTATATGGTTGTCACCATTAACTAATATGGATAAAGGTGATGGAAGTACAACAAAAGTAGGAGTAGAATGTATGGTGACAGAACTTTTAACAGATAGAGTGTGATATAGAAATTCAGACTCATCAAACACCACATGTTTGGAAATGTAGAACTTTGTATGAATTATGTCATAACAAATGAAACCCTTGTATTTGGAAGCATAGCCTAGGAAAATACATTTGGTTGTCTTGGGTTGTAATTTGGTACTGTTATAAGGTTTTAATAAAGGGAATATTGAGCAGCCAAAAACTCTGAGATGTTGTAAATCTGGAACAACATCAAATAGTAGTTCAAAGGGAGATTTGTTGTGAAGTGTAGATGAAGGTATTTGATTGATAAGATACACAACAGTTTGGCATGCAAAAGACCAGAAAGTTGGTAGTAAACAAGCTATTTGCAAAAGAGTTATAGTTGTTTCAATGATATGTCTATGCTTCATTTCGGCTAAACCATTTTGCTCAGGTGTATAAGGGAAGGAAAGTTGGTGTTTAATCCATTTATCCAACAAAATTTATTGAAATGATTTACTAAGGTATTCACCTCCACCATGACTCTGTAATGTTTTGATGGAAGTAGCAAAATGATTGGAAACATAATTATAGAAACCAACAAAAGTAGATAAAACATCACTTTTATTGATAATGGGAAACAACCAACAAAGTCTTGTGCATTCATCAATGAATGTCACATAGTACCTAAAACCATCTATGGAATTACAAGGAGATGAACCTCATACATCATTGTGAACGACTTGAAATGGATGTATGGACTTAGACACAGAGTTGACAAATGGCAGTTTACAAAATTTATCTTCCAGACATGTATGACACATCATAGACAATGAATCAGGTAACACAGACACATTACATTTCTTTAACATGATAGACACCACAGAATTAGAGGGGTAACCTAATCTAGTATGCCAGAGACTAGAAGATACTTGATGTCCAAGATATGCAGTTGGAGCCTTGGAAGTGACATCATTGGTCCTAGCTGAAAGTGGTATTGGGTACAATCCATTACTGCATTTGCCTTGAAATAGAATCCTCCATGTGGTTTTGTCCTAGATCCAGAAACAGAAAGCATCTTATATCAACCAACAATTATTGTCCAAACATAGTCTATGCACAGACAAAAGGTTCTGAGATAGACGAGGAACATAAAGAACTGAATGAAGTTGCAAAGGTTTGAATGAAGTATGAAGAGTGGAGGAACCAATATGGGATATCGATAACCTACACCACTCGCAGTCTAAATTGTTTCATTAGTAGGATATAGGGAAGCCAATGACAAATTAGACAAATCAGCGGTCATGTAGGAAGAGGCTTCTGAATCAGTAAGCCACAATTGTTGAGGAGGAGCACTTGGTTCATGAGATTGTGATGTTGAAACATGCATAGTTGTCAGAGCTTGAGTAGACATTTTGGAATTCCTGAAGTGACAATATTTGGCACTATGATTCTTCTTCCCACAAATTTAACAACCCTTAGAGACTGCACTATCAGAATTCCTGAATCTGCAGGTTACAGTGTCCAAACTTGCCAAAAATTTGACATGATGTACTGGAAAATCCTTGTTGCCTTGGTGGAGAAGTACCAAGAATGCCAAGAGCTTGATTCACAATATAGTTCCCAGAGTTAGACTTGAAATTGCCAAAACAAGAGTGATAATTGTTCTGAAATTTACCCTTGTTTTTGTTCTTACTATAATTTGGCTTGAACCCAGAAGAGTAAAAATGAGACTAAGAAGAACCCCCCCCCATAGGAATTACAATTTGAAGAATCCTCAGCTTTGGAAGAATCATCATAAGACTTGGAGTGACTGCCATTATTTTGAGCAACCATGGCAGATAAGAATGGAGTAATAAGAACATTTTCAAGCACTACTTCCTTAACAAGTAACTGAGATATGAGAACTTTCAGGGAGATAACATTCACACGGCCTCGAATAATGGATCGCAGAGTATTATACTCAGATAAGAGACCATTTAGGGTTAAGATAACAATATCATCATCATCAAATTGAACTCCAGCAGCAAACAGATAGTCACGAGCTTCTTTAATTCGTTGCAAGTATAGGGAAATCGAATCAATACCTTTCTTGATGTTTTGTAACTCAGATTTCATCTGAAAGATCATAGCTCTAGTAACAATTGAAAATTGTTCTTTGAGACACAACCACAGATCACGAGCACTAGTAATGCCAATGGCACAAGAAACAGCAAAAATGGATAAAGTGGTTGTGAGCAATTGCATCAATGCTCGATCGTGCATTTTCCAAATCTTGAACTCATCACTTTCAATTGTAGATATTGCATCACTCGAAGAAACAGTAGAGTCCCCAGAAGTAGTCACAATAAATCGAGAAGGGCAGAGATGAGACCCATCCACAAAACCCATAAGACCATGACCTTCAAGAAGCAAATCGATCTGAAAATTCCAAGTCAGATAATTGGAATCATCAAGTTTGACAGTCACAGAAGAAAAGAATGTTGATATGAGAGACGTTATAGGAGATTAAAGAATCTACAACTGAGCAGAAGTCACCATTGCAAAAGCTCGAGAGAAGAAACCCAAATGAAAAATTTCTCTGAGAAATTAGAACAAATACTTGGTGTGCAGAGAAGAAGATGCACTCAGTGTAGAGAAACAGAGAGCAATCATGATCCCAAGAAAGAAAGATCAACCGTGAATCGCAGTAGGAAGCGGAAGCAGAAGAACCAAGATCAAGAAACCTTCAAGCCGAAGCTTTTCAGGCGAAAGATACCATGTAAATAGAAAAAGAAAGAGCTATCTTGCAGAGGAAGGGACATGTAGTTGTAGAGAGAGAAAGTATTTTCTGTATTGTATTGAGAATAATACCTAATTACACTTATACAAATGTGTATATATCTAGTTACACTGCTTAACTACTAAGCTAATACAAAGCTCACAAGATGTTGACACTTGTCACAATCTTAGTTCATAGAATCCTAACCAACTTAACCAACTTAACCACCTTACACACACTATATCTAACATTTAGAACAAATCGGATCTAAACAGACAGGGTATTTTTGATGTTCCAATTTTCCAACAAAAGTGTGCTCCAATTCGTACAGTCATACTCTCAGTCGAGGAATGGCTGCAACCTTAAAAGAAGATCTGCAAGTGAGCATATTGTTCATTTATACATAAACAATAAGCTTTTGGGATCCCTCGCTCATTCGAAACAACTTTCTCTAGTCTCTTAACCGTAACAAAACACAATTTTTTTGTAAACAGCTCCAAAACTGCCACTTTCAAACTCATCCTTTTAGTGTTGCATCTCAAGCTGTGTGTATGAAAATGACTGTAAAGTGAACTCTTCAGCCAATCCCATTTTGGTATACCCAAACAGCTTATTGTACCTTTTTTTCGGTGCACATATGCAATAGTGGGGTCTCCTAAATTTCCTTGGCAATATTGGAGCACATTATTGTTGAAACAAACAATATCCTCACTAGTTCTGATTTGGTCTTCACTAATGATCCCTCAATTTTTTTCATGCCAGCATATAACCAAACAGCCTAACATAAGGGTCGATGCTGCAAGAGTTTGTAATTTTTTGGGGTTCAGTTTGCTATTTTTAAACTGCGGAGACCAGTATGTGCTAATTAAACATTGAGGGTACAAAGTGTAAATAGCTAGGCCTTACTAAAAATAATCTTTGACATGTACATCAAATTTCATCCTATGATATGAAAATATAATACAAAATTGTGGTCGTTCTAGTATAATTCTGTAGATGTACATATTGCGATGCAATGTACAGTATGAAAAATTTAAAAGCATACTACAGTATTAGGGTCTAATATATACTTGTATTCATTACAGAAAAGGCAAGAAGCTCCCTTCTAACTGAGTTTAATTCTAGCTGAGGTTGCTTTGGCTTTGTTAAATGAGTCTAGCTATATATTGCTCTTCATCCTCTATCTGGTATATATTATTGGATGCTAGCAGTTTTGCTCAATCAGTCTAGCTATGATATTCTTCATCCTTTAAGCTTCTAATGAACGGGGTACTTTTAGGCCTCATTTGATAGGGAGGACTAACTTGGATATGACTATTCATTACATTGAAGAAATTTTAAATGAAGAAATGGATGAGAACTTCCATATTTTGTCCAGGTTGAAGGTTGCTCATGGAGAAAAGATATCCCTCCTAGTTCCCATAAAAATGGTAGGTTAAAAGGGACAACTTTTCTTCATGAGTAATCTTCAACTTGGACAAAATAAGAAACTTGTGATCCATTTCTCGCTTCAAAATTCCTTCAATATAGTGAATAGTCTTATCCAAGTTAATCATCTCTATCAAACGAGGCCTTAGAGCTCAACACAGAGAAGGGCATGTAAGAGTATGAGTATGATTCTTACAAGTCTTGGGATAATTGATATTATAAAGAAGTCTAAATCATGTTGACAAGAGTTAATCCAATCATATTGGTATATTGATGACTCTTGTGTTTGCTCGTTTATAGGACTCATACTGATATAAGGAATGCAGTCTTGTATTCCTTGTGGGATTGTTATAGGGCGATCCAGGTCTTGTAGTATATAATCACAAGCCCCTGGTCTCACAAAACGCGCTCTTATTGTTCCAATTACCTATAACTTGGAGAGCATTGAGTTTTGCAGAGAGGAGAAGGTATTGAAAGTCAAGAGTGGGTATTCCGTATGCAGCATCGGTTATATGTAGCATCAGTCATATGCAACATCAGTATGCGCAGTGCAACATCAGTCACCCCATAACTATCCAGAAGACTGTTGGGAATGTGAGTTGAACTTACTCATGACCTAATGGCATACACACATGGGAAAGACTTCGTCAAACAGTCTGCAGGTATGTGTTGTAGAAATTACTTCAGTAGTTGCATATACAGAATAAATTTGGAGTGATGATTGTGATTTAGTTGGTTAAATCTTATGTTCTTGGCTAGTTTGTTATAGAGCTTGTATGGTTGCTCTTACAGGGCAATTTTGTTGATTGCATTGCGTCACTTGGTTTGATTATGTATTTGGGCTGCCATGTCCTTTGGACACCTCCAAGTCATGAAATAAGTAGACTTTGATTAGTTCCTAGTTAGTTGTTCATGTTGGCCCTCTCTTTTTTTTTATCGAAAAAAAGAAGAGGTAGGGTCACGTTCGACAAATCTTTTTGACGTTGGGGGCGATACTAGTGCACAGTACTATAGTTTGGAGGACAATTGATGCGTTTTCAGGTCAGGAAATACGTTAAATCTGGGGTGTAGCTGCATTTCTGCTAGTAGGTTAGAAAAATATGGTCAAATTTGTTAAGTGGGAGTTATTTTGTTAATTAATCACAGATTCACAAATTATGTGTTCGAGAGAATATATTGTTTAGAGTGAGCATCATCACACCCCTCTCCTATTCTTCACCCGCATTATTTTATCTTCTACTAGAAATTTTAAAGGATATTGATTCATATACAGATTCACCTGCATTATTTTCCCTTTGTTCCTCGTTCCCAGTTTAAACCCTAAAGGCTAACCCTAGGTTACTACCATAGCCCCGTAGAAGGATTTCTTTGCCGCCGTGCCCAATACTGGCGAAATGACCAATTGAACTGCAGCCTGTGCGGGTAGTACGGGCACTATCATGTGTATTTCTCGGCAGATTATTATGTTATAATTGTATAAATCTTCTTGGATAATGAGAGGGTTATAATTTGGTGGGTGAAATTAAATAATGTCACTCATAGATTATTATGTTGAAATTATTTAGAATAATGCTAGGGAGATCTAATGTTTAAACCAAATTTGCAAACCAAATAGTGTGTCACTAATAAGAAACAAGTACATTAATCAATACTTAATTAATAATTCAATCATCTACAACCACATTATTTGGTCTGCAAATTTGATTTAAAAAATTTGGTCTCCTTAACATTACCCAATTATTTAGGTTTGAGACGGGAATACCAGTTTTTGAATAGCTAAATTGAGGCTATTAAAATTCAGCCATGCAAATCTAAATATAAGGTGCATCTCTTACACCGATAATGATATAGTTTCGATAATTTTAATCACATATTTGCAGTCTAACCTAATAGATTAATTTCTAATTTGTTATGTCATAATTATTATCTTATACGTATCTTGTAAGTAATTCTTTAGATTTTTTTTTTCACTTACATTTTAAGTAATTCTTTAGGCGTGGTATACTCTTTGGAACCGGATCCCCTCTGGACCCAAATAAATTGAGCCTCCTGAGCAAAGGATCTGAGCCGTTGAAATTTGATCCAACGGCTACAAACAGAACGGCCCTCTAAAAGTTACAATAATTGTAACCGTTTAATCAAATTTCAACGGTCCGAATCATTTGATCTTTAAGTTCAGTTTATTTGAGTTCGAAGGGGATCCGGTTTCATACTCTTTCACTTTTTCTCATGATACGGTAACCCAATTTCACTGTCCTCAAAAGGGACACCACGTGTACTAAAATAGACCTAGTTAACATAATTGCCTTTAAGGTTTCGCTTATACTTAATTCTCGTGTGGCGGAGTGAGCATTAAATGTACCCTCCACACCTCACATGATGGCCTCATGTAAACCAAGGCATTGTGCCACCTTCTATCAACAGAGTTGGTGGGCTTAGCAAGCCAAATAAAGCCCAAATAGAGGATTCCGCGAGCCCACAAGGGCTCCCAAACAACAAGATCTTCAGGAGATAATGATCCATATAATCATGGCCCAGACATAGGTCATCCTGCTATTAAAAGTTAGGCGTTTTAGTCAAAATGATATCTGAGATTTGCATAACATATTACCTTCATCTCTAAGATTGAAAATCAATAGAAATGGTCCCTGAGATTGTTCACCATCCATAATTTTGGTCATTCCGTTAAAAACTCTGTTAAGTGTCCCAGAGCTCTTGGCCTGAAGTTTGGGCAATTTTCTAAGCTTCGTAACTCAATCGTTTCTTAACCAAATTCGACCCATAATATATCAAAAGGAACATAGGAAAGTGTAGAACAATCTTATACCTATTTGCAAGCCCAATGGTTGCTGGAGATGGCCGGAAAATAGCTTGAAAGGTGACTGGTCAGCGGGAAAACTGGAAAACTTGTCAGAAACTGGGTAAACTTTAAACGTTCATAACTTCTTCAATACTCAACGAAATTGAGTGATTCAAAAACAAAACTCATACTTCTCAACAAGACTAAGAGATTTCTACCTTTATTGATGGCTAATTCGCCGTGGTTTGGCCAGAAAATGGCTCAAAAGTGGCTAACTCGAGACCAAGACAACCACTTTCCGGTCAAACCACAGCGATTTACCCATCAATAAAGGCACCATTATCTTCGTCTCATCGAGAAGTATGATTTTCATTTTTGAATCACTTGATTTCGTTGAGTATTGGAGAAGTTATGAACGTTTAAAGTTTACCCAGTTTCAGGCGAATTTTCCAGTTTTCCCTCAAACCAGTCACCTTTCAGGCTATTTTCCGGCCATATCGGGAAACCATTGGGCTTTCAAATAGGTATAATCTTGTTCTACACTTTCCTATCTTCATTTTGATATATTATGGGTCGAATTTGGTTAAGAAACGATTGAGTTACGAAGCTTTGAAAATTGCCCAAACTTCCGGCCAAGAGCTCTGGGACACTTAACGGAGTTTTTAACGGAAGAACCAAAATAATGGATGGTGGACAATCTCAGAGATCATTTCTATTGATTTTCAATCTCAAGGACCAAAGTGATGTGTTATGCAAATCTCAGGAACCATTTTAGCTAAAAAGCCTAAAAGTTATCCCTAAACGAGACTCTTGATTGGTGTCCCTCATCACGTCTCCCATAGTCATACTTTGTGGACCAAATGAGTGGGATAACATAGGGTTCAAACCAACTACTTACAGAGCGCCACGCGTGCTCTAATGAATCATCCTCAAACTCTATATAAAAGCATGTTCATTTTCATGTGAAGGTAATTATACTTAACTAAGAGCATCTCCAATGGGAGTCCCTATTTAGGGACTCCCACCACCACATTTGAGTACTCATTTAAGGACTTAAAGATAATCTTTATGTCACTAAAGCAATATTGCCTACAATGGGAGAGTTCTTATAGTGGAATCCCCAAATTTGAGGGTTTTATGACTTTATGTGATAATTTGATTAGGAGCACATTTTTTTGTTTATGTTAACCCTTTTTGAATTAATTTAACATGATGTTCTCATAAAATATTTTTGTGAATTTTGTAACAAAAAAAAATTATTCAAATTCTGACACCAATTTTTTTCTCAAAAAAAAAAGAAAAAAAAAGAAGAAGAGTAGAATTACTTCATTATTAAATTATATCGTTGCAAATTGATTTGGTATGTAGTTGGGCACATAATGAAAGAAAAAACTAGGGATCATATATTAATTAAAAGGAAAGATGGCGTATCTCACTATTTAATTAAACGCAATACATTGATTCAATACCTAATTAACAAAACATTAACTTAATACTTAGTTTAAAATACATTGATTCTCAACTTTAACATACTTCAACCCCAAGTTC
This sequence comes from Malus fusca, assembly GCA_035220775.1. Lineage (NCBI taxonomy): Eukaryota > Viridiplantae > Streptophyta > Magnoliopsida > Rosales > Rosaceae > Malus > Malus fusca. The sequence goes on from CM069069.1 coordinate 9,941,993, forward strand.
AAATTCTGGCCACTGAACTCCAATTGCACAGCAGTAATAAGGGTGGTGGGTTCCGATGTATTTGGTGAGTCCCTGTAGGTACTCACTTTTCAGTCCATTTGAGATTCATTTTGTCCCTACATTTGTTTTAGGAAATTGTTATTAACGCTCCAAAAATCTCAATCTATACTCCAAATTTTTTATATTGGGAAAGAAAAATATACTTGTAAGGAGTGTAGAATAAGATTTTTGAAGTGTTAATAATACTTCTCTTGTTTTATACCCATTTTATACGGAAGTTGTCCCTATTTAAGAACTCCACTAGAGATACTCTAAGAAACCCATAGTTGGTAATTCATTTTCCTATAGTCAAGTTTAACCTAGACATCAAAGTGCCTTTGACTCACACCACAATAGTATGACAAGGTCTCACTTGTCTTTTCATTCTAGGTTGCAAGAATACCATAGTGAATTGCATGCTTGTGTAAAATTCGTTCCCCACATGTAAGGAAGAAATCATTTTTATAGAGACTTGTTTTTTTCTTTGAAAACTTTTTAGAGACATGGATTTATGAGTAAAAAAACATGTCCGTACCTTGCAACTAATGTATTTCCACCATATAAATTTCTTAATCAGAATCATTTCTTTTTTTAGTTCTCAGTTAATGATAATATCTATAAAATATAATCAAATCGGAGATAGTTTAGGCATCCATATTTATCGTATTTAATCAAGTCTACGATAGTCACTCACTTTTGAGTTTGATATCAAGGGTTGAGATTGAAACACTAAAACCACATTCATGTATTATTCACCCTTGAAATCAAATCTAATGACATTCTTCTTTACTTGTAAGTGTGAGATCTTAGGTTCGATTTTGCTAAGGACGAATTCGAACCATATTATTGCTAACTCATTGTGAGGCTTAGCTCCACTTCCCCACCCTCTTAGTGTAGATAATATCGTTTGTTCAACAAAAATATATCAAATCTAATTGCGAGTGATTATACATTTATTGGTCATCTGGCAACAGAACATCTTTCTCATGATTAATTGATAATTTTATAACTTTGCATTAGGCCTCATTCTGTAATGGGAGAAATTTTTAGTTGTGACGGGAACACAAGTTATTAACTTTTTAGCACACATATCTACACTGAAAAATCTCTCCTGTAATGGACTGGCCCATATGCAAGCAGCTCCTTATTGTTTTCAATTACGGCCATGTCTTCATCCTTGAAAGGCAAGGACGCTTCTATGCCATCGCCATCTCTTGTATCCATGAACTTAATTACACTCTTCATTTCCGCGTTGTTGATAAAATCCATGATGGTTTTCCCCATCCGAAATCTGCTGCATAAAAGGCCACTCTGAACGTACTGCTGCAACCATAACTCTCCATATCATCCCTATTGATGAGGTTCCCAAACTCTGAACATTTCAAATGCCTCGTCCGCACTAACTCCAGTACCATATTTTATTTTAACTTCCTTAGTGCTTTTCCCCAATTCAGCAACCAAGCTTTGAAGATCATTATCATTGGCGGCTACTTGAGGATGACGATCACGAATATCTGATTTTTTTTTTCTTTGCCATACACAACCCCACTAGACTCCCCATTAAAATTTTCTCCGCCAAGGGTCGTCGCAGTAATTCCCGCATATTCACTGATTGTCACGACATGGATTGCTTTATAAGACCCGAGTTTGATCTCAATGCTTCTATTGCGCATTTCCAAATGAGGGCGGGCATAACTTCAACACACGTAGGGTTTGGCACGCTGGAGCTAGCAGCTTTGGACTTGAGAGCAGCAATCTTTGAGGCACCAAACACAAATATCTCTGTGTTAGACTTTTCTTTAATTTATTTTGTGGCAGGGTGGGGTGTGCTGTTGAGAATGAATCCCCATATTGCCAATTGGTTTTATGGTGGAACCTCAACTTTCTTCGGTTAGGACATCTAGTGGTGGAAAGAGAAGCTGGAGCAGAAAATATTTCTGCAGCAGGAAGCGCTTCACCACCGGGTGATGATCAGCAACATCACTACTGACGACTGATTGACTCGCTTAGCATTGGCGAATTGCAACCCAAGTTTTATGGTCCATTTGAGTCCGGTTTGACGAATGTGCTCACTCTAAAGCATCGGCCTATACGGCTATACCCACAAGAGTACATTGAGGAATATCCTCTCGGTATAACAACTAAACAATATCATCCTAACATTCTACATTATCTTGGACTCTTGTTTAACACTAGTATTAGAGGGCTTGTGCCTTCAGCTTGTGGTGACGCCATATGATCAGCGTGGAGTTGTTTAATTGGTCCAAGATGATCTGGTTTGTCCAAAATCTTTGATACGGGACAGTTGGCTTAGGCCTCAAGAAACACAGCCCCACGGTTGTTGCAACAGATTGAACCATTGGTTTTGAATTGTCCTACCCAGGGATAGAAGTGAGCTAGGGTAAAAATCTTTGATATGGCAAAAGTTAGAGTGTGAATGTCAAGAACACTCAACATGCCAAGAAGATAAAGAAATGTCTCCTGCCCAAGTTGCTTAGTAAAAATGTTGGTTTTTTTTTTTTTTTAGTAAAAATGTACCCTAACTTTTGTTCACTGATGACCCTATGTACGGGAAGAACAAAAATCACTCATGTTACGCAGAAAGAAGTCTTGTACAAAAACAATCACGTCCAAACCAACATTATCCCAACTGCTTTGGAAATGAATCCAGTGTTTCATGAACACACCAAGATATAGATATTGATTGCCTTATTGTACGTGAACGAATTCAGTAAGGAAAGATGACAACAACTTATGTTTCAATTAGGCAACAGTTGGAAATGAATCCAGTGTTTCATGAACACACCAAGATATAGATATTGATTGCCTTATTGTACGTGAACGAATTCAGTAAGGAAAGATGACAACAACTTATGTTTCAATTAGGCAACAGTAAAAATGTTGGTTGTTGCCTAATTGAAACATAAGTTGTTGTCATCTTTCCTTACTGAATTCGTTCACGTACAATAAGGCAATCAATATCTATATCTTGATGTGTTCATGAAACACTGGATTCATTTCCAAAGCAGTTGGGATAATGTTGGTTTGGATGTGATTGTTTTTGTACAAGACTTCTTTCTGCGTAACATGAGTGATTTTTGTTCTTCCCGTACATAGGGTCATCAGTGAACAAAAGTTAGCTACAGTTTCACTTTTTCAATACTAGCCTAACATTAGACAAAACTCAATGCCTATCCAGTCCAATCCTAACCTGACTACTTTCAAGTACCAAATCTGATCCAAGCCAGACCTCCAAACGTACCCTGAGACCATAACGTTGAAAGTCGATTAGCAGGGTTTATTGTGGTTAAATCCCAACAGGGTTTATTGTGATTAAATCCTAATTGGTCTATGTCACTCAGTACTACGATCTAGTGATATTCTTCTTCATTTGAAAATGAGGTCTTAGGTTCGAATCTCGTGGATGGTGAATTCGATACCAAATTAGGTTGCCCATTGTGTGGCTTAGCCGAACTCTCCGCTCCTTAATGTGAAAATATCGATGTACTAAAAAAACAATAAAAAAATCCTAATTGGTTGACAACCAAATTAAATAGCCATTTATTGTTGGATTCTCAACAAATATTTCTTTCCTAGACGAAGTATCCAATAAAAAATCCTTCATAAAAGAGGCATCCAAAAAGTTTATTTTGAGGCTAATCACACCACTTTTTCTAATATAAATAATATCGTTTGTTTAAAAAAAAATTAAAGAGGTATCCAAAAGAAAAGATGGTAGCTACCAACTTAAGGGCTGGTTTGGTATTGCTGTGCTTTGAAAAAAAACTTATTATGTTGTGATGTGAGAATAAGCTTATTTTTGCTGCTTCATGTTTTTAGCTTTTTTTCCTCTAAAACTGTGAAAATAAGCTGTTTTTAAGTGTTTACCAAACACTTTTTTGAGCTCAGCTTTTTTTTATACCCACTTTTTATAAAAACACCTCAGTACCAAACTAGTACTAAATCTCCTTATTTCTTAAAGAAGGGTTTGCATCTCTTTTTCTCACACAATCATGCATTATATACAACATACACATGCAGATTTTAGCAAAATTAAGAAATCCTAGCTGCCTTTCCACCTTTTGTTTTCCATTTTATAATGTTGCATAATGATCGAAGCAATTCATTGTTTAGGTCTATCACTAAATCACATTACACAGAGATCATTAGAATAAACCTCTCAAATTATATTGGGAAATCAGTACGATTTTGATTCATTAAAATTAATAATTTCAAATGGTTAGTTAACATTTTAATGCGAATGACTTCTTCCTATACCGATTCCATCGTTCCTATACTAATTTCAGATGGTCTGTTTCCAATTGTTGCACAAATCAAACATGGGTCGTATCAAAGAAAACAGACCAAACATATGGGAAAGGAAATACAATGATATTTCTTGATTTACTTTTCCAACTTACCAAATATAGGAAATGAATTCGTTTCTCATCCCCTTGAAACATATGGAAATTGATCTCCCATCAATTCATTTCCACAAACCAAAAGGGAATTAATCCACTAGGAGGCACACATAATAACCCTAATTTCTATCATGATCCAAGCTAACAAGTAAGATACATTCTGAAATCACAACAACATAACATTAAGATCACAGATTCAATAAACCGAAGTATTATAAACTAATTACAATTAACTTATATATGTAAAAAAAAAAGTGGCGGAGCATTCGATTCCGGACTAAAAAGCTACTTAGAATTTTCACTAGGACTAATCTTTGACCAATTAAAGATTATTAAACCAAAAGTTGCTCGAGTCCTATTTGAACAATTGAACCCCAGCAGTTATCTTCCCCAACAAACAATATTTTTTTACCCCATTTTACCCCAGCTGATTAATTACAGCAAACTTATCGGGTACTCAAACATACTAATCTAGACACAACTCATAATTGGAGGGGATAATCATCAGAGATTTCAGCCAAACCCCTAAAAGTCACAAATTAATCCCCATATCATATCTTAATTAATTTCCACTAATTAATCGGGGCGATTATTTTACTTCCAAAAAACAAACCAAAAACAAAAGCAGCCAGAATTCAGAGAAAATCAATTAGGTTTTGAAACTTTTTGATAGGGTGTCAATCATAGAGTTTGTTATACAATCAGCTTCTCTAGTGAGAACCCTAATCCAATACAAAAGGGAAACTCAACCCTTCTATCAGTTTAGCTGAAAAAAATTAATTTTGGATTGATTTTCTTATTCTTCATGAAAGACTTCCAAGAGAAAAACGAGCACCTAAAAGAAGATCATGAAGAAGAAGAAAATCAAGAAATCGTGGATGATGATGTGCATTCACAAGAGACTGGAGAACAAGTTCCGGTAAGTGACGATGATGATCATAAGGGTAAACAGGTAGTGCTAGACAGTGACGTTGTTCATCATCGAAGCGGAGATCGGGTTTGTGAGCAATGTGGGAAGATATTTCAAAATGGAAAAGCTTTAGGAGGTCACAGAAAAGTTCACTTTAATCAATCTCTTCTTCCCAAGAAGAACAAAGCATTGTTTAAGCCGAAGAAGAAACATGTTGCTTCCAATGAAGGCGGCGGCAGCAGTGAAGTCTCGTGCTATGTTTGTAAAAAGGATTTTCCATCAATCAAATCCTTGCACGGACACATGAGACTCCACCGCGAAAGAGATTGGAAAGGTGTGAGACCTCCGGGGGCTGTTCAGCCTCCTTCGGAAGAGAACAAATCTTCTTCGTACGAAAATGACTCCAGTGATGATGACAATGATGATGATGATGGTGACGGTAGTTTTTCCGATCACACCATAGAGACAGACAACGATGCAGCAAAATTTTTAGTAAACTGGATGAAGATCGAACAAAGACGCAGGATTGCTAACCAAAGAGATCCTAATGGTGAAGACAAAGTTCGTGAATTCAGTGGGAAGAAGCTAATAGAAGAGTCACCAGTTGGATACAAAGGTAACCCTTCATCCAAGAACATGAAATTTGATGGAAGAAGTAGTAAGAAAATTACCATGGAGGGAAGTAAAAGTTTTGGAGGTACAAAACCCAAAAAATATATTGGCTTGCTCGATCAAACCCTCAACCAGATTTCAAGCAAGCCCCAAGAGTTTAGATTCAGTAGATCAGATGCAACGATGAGTGACGTGAACGAATCGGGGTTCAGTAGTAAGTATGCAGCGGACCAAGTTAGTGAATCTGCATCGGAGAAGGCAATAGAAGAGTCACCTCGTGGATACAAAGGCAATACTCCATTGAAGATCAAGCTGAAACTTGATGGTAGAAGTAATAAAACTGTGGAGAAAAGTAGAAGTTCTCGGAGTGTGTCTTTTGTGTTGAATAAGTTAAGTGTTGGAGGTAAAGAAAAGGTTTCTGTGGAAGAAGATGACGATGATGAGAATGCTGATCATATTAGTTGGAAGGTGAAGTCGAAGAAGGCGATGATGAAGGCAGTTTCAAAAACAGATAAAAAGCCAATCAAAGACACGGCTTTACTCGACCAAGCCCGCTACCAGATTCCACGAAGAACTCAAGAATTTGGTGCTACTTATGCTGAAAGGGGAAACTACAATGGCTCTAGTGCTACCAGTAACCAAGTACTTGAAAGAGCAGAAGAAGCTGAAGCAGTGGAGCAGGAGACCAAACAGTTTGTATGCAACATCTGCCCCTGCAAGTTCTCAACAGGTCAGGCTCTGGGAGGCCACAAGAGAGGTCACAACTATAGAATGGCAGTGGAAAATGCTCCGGGGAAAGCAGAAGTAGCACCGGCGGATGAAGAAGACGGTGAGATCAGTATAGTTCCTGAAAAACTAGACTTGGATCTCAATCAACTTCCTTACGAATCGAACGATGAGTGAAATGGGGGGAACTGGTTAACTTGCTTGTTGATACTCGCATTTTATGAATTTCAGGAGAGGTTTTAACTCCTCCAAGTAATTTGACTCTGATAGTTTGATTTGTTTCTCATAGAAAAGAAAGAATCAATAAATTATTGTTCATCATTTGTTTCTCAGAGAGAAGTGATTTTCACGCTCCCCTTTTCTCATTCTAGACTCCTTCCCCTTGTTTCTTTTTCTCGTTCTATGCTCCATCCCCTTGTTTCTAGCCTTATAATTGATTAAATCGAAGGAGAATTAACGTACATAAACAAGGGAGAAGCGCAGGAGGAGAAACTGGGAGTACGAAAATCCCTACCGTTCGCCAAATGAAATTGATGAAAATTGCACAAGTTTGTTGCAGCATTTCTCAGTAAATAAACTTATCATTTGTAAATGCGGCATGTATTTTGGAATGCAACCAAATTATGAATGTGGTGCTTCCACCATTCTTGATGCACAATTCTTTCGAAAGGTAACAGAAAATTTCCATGCTGGGTATTCCTTTCTTTGATAATTTATCCGGGCATGCTACATGTAAATGTGCTATACATTCTGTCATGTTTATGCTGCAAAATCAGCAGGAAAACAATTCCAACCCGGGCATGTCACATACAATTTCTACAGCACAACCGGCACAGTGTAATACGAAACAGGTGAGGCCTACTGTTATGCGATGGATGCACGTGATTATTGTCGAACGCAGCACACCTACAAAGAATTTGCACCATGTCAATGGAAGTCCATGGATTTAAGTTGAAAGTTGAGCTCTCTGCCCGCTATAAATTTCTTCACTTTCAGGTAATAATCTCTGGTCAAAATCTTCTAGACTCTTCACCAAAGTTGGCCTCCCAAGTTCTTGCGTCTGCAGCATGGAATAGCAGTCGTTAAGAACTGATGATGTATCATTGGTTTGGAAGTAAGTCAACATTGACTTGTACTGCACGGTTCAATTTCAAAATATAACAGAAGACTGGGAATGCACGGAAACTAACCACTGTCACAGAAGAACCACACTCGAAACAAAGCTGATACATTTCACTAAATACAAACTGAATGACTCTTTTTCTGGTAAATTAATTTGAATGACTGGAAACAATGAGTAAGAAGAACTAAAATGAAAAGATTAGACGTTGCGTCAGTCTATTATTTATGATCTTCAATTTGTGTGACCGACACCAATTCGAAATTACAAGGTTGACATTACTCCAATTTGCTTAGATGCCCCAGAATCCCAAATTGAAACTATTAGTAAATTACAGGGAATAAAAGTAACTTTGGCTTATGAAAATGTGATTTTCTATCACCTAAACATGGATAAGTTGATCATAATCCGTATGCAGGCTTCATTTTTTTTATTTTTCTTTGGATAGGTAATGAAATATAGAAAGAAATGCATTATAAGCAATAACTTCATTGAACATTGGAAACATCTATTGAATGAGTTGTTGTCTAGAACCTTCGTACCTCTGAGTTTCTATGTCGTTCACTTTCATGTATCTGTTCAACTGTCATTCCAAACCATTCATCGATCCAAGAAAAACAATTCCGATGGCTTTCTAGGAAAAGAGCCCTTTCACCCTATAAAAAGTATCCCGGTTATAATAACAGTTAAAAGAAAAATAGAGTAAAATGAACTAAAACTTCACAAATACGTGAAACTGGAAACCAATATAAACTTAAAATTTCACTCCGCTTAGAATCTTTCTTAGAAAATAAGAAAGCGAATATTTGTTAATAGAGAAAATAAGAAGTGCAGACGAGGACAAGGTGACCTCAAACACAGTTTACTAGCTTTTTAGAGGATATCAATCTTCTGATACTTCCACTGGAGTTTTAATGCTTTACTCACATCATATGTATGTTGTTCTAAAGCCAATCAGATAGAGATGAATATTTTATCAAGAAGGTTGATTTGGTACAGTTCCAACCCAAAGAAAAAGACATAATGAAAGTTTCTAGAAATGTCTGTGACTAGGGTCATATAGAAAATTGACAAGTGGAAGATCGGACATGTTACATAACCAATGGTTACGACTGGTCAAGGTTAATTTTCTGGTCTCGTTGTTTCCACCGTATCATTATTTTTTATTTCCAACAAAAGTAAACATTGCCCCATTCTGCTGCAAAACAAACCTGAACTATAAAAAGAAATTAACTACTTCTAACTTATTGGTTGTCTTTTTCATACAAAAACAAACTGATGCTGCCATTTGCGTAGCTATTGTATTATAGAAGACGTTCGTCATAACCAAAAGACGTATAACAAAAATAATAAATGATAACGGTCAAAATCTAAGAGAGCCTACCAATAGCAAAGCTTGTTCAAGTTTATTGCCAAAACCCCAATATGGTGCATCAATGGTGACCAGTTTGTAGGCTGTCATAACTGGATCTGACTTATCCTGTAATTTAAAAGTAATAATTAACAGGTTGAAAGCTAGATAGAGAAGTATCTAAGATAAATATAATCAGAGCGCATCATCTTATCCATCTCATAAATAAATATTCAAGCACAAAGTAATACATAATAAGATTAAGCTACTGGTAGGGCATATTCCAACCTGCCATCCCTCTAAAAGTGGACCACGTCCAGTTTTCGTTGATGTAAATTGGGATAAGTCCGTGTTGTTAGTGCCAACTATGTAACTCCAGTAATCTCTTGCTGATGAAGCAATATCAACAATTTCCACATCCCTAGTTGCTAATTGTGCTTTGCTTAGACCGTGAACCTAGGTTGTAGTTAACAAAGTATCAAAGAGGATGATGAAGCCATTGAATTACAAATTTCGCGCTACAAAAAGAGTTGCAAAATAAAAGAAGAGAAAACTTTTCTAGAAACCTACATTATCCGAATCGCCCTTGTCAGCTCTGTGAACAGTTTCGACGGTCAGCTGAAACTTGGTGAAGTATGGGCACTGCAACATCCCAAAACAAGATCATGCTTCTGATTTTAAAAAGTCCAAGAAGAGATGAAGTATCAATTGTTTTCAGAGATGGACAAGAAAGGTTACCTTGATTACTGTGCCATTGGCCATACATTTGCAGTCAACCAAAATCCCCATTAGAATAAGTTCGAAGTGTGTTAAAAAACAAGGTATACAAAAATTGACTTAAAGAACGCTTGGAAAACCTGTTTTGCATCTTGGGTATGCGTTCCAGGCTTCCTCTTGCATGATGAGAGCTTCCGCTGGTGCAAAAGTGGTAAGCCAACCAGGAGCTTTGCTGGAATAAGAAAATGAATGAATAAGTAACCTTGGAATGCATAACATACACGTCTAATTGAAACGGTATTAAATAATGATCCACTTCACCGAAAAAAGAGAGTAAACAAACAGTGAGGCCACCATACATGTAGGAACATAGGTGGTACAATGCTGTGGTAAAATCAGGACCAAAATACATTATTTTTCAACTGAAGAAACAAACTTCAACATCATCAAATAAACAATTTAGCGACGGAAGCTTAAACTGACAAATTTGAACCGGTTTTACCTTTGTAGACGATAAATTTTAGAACTGTAGTGACCCTTTCCAAATACATCATCTTCAAAGGGTCTACTCTCTACTATTTCCACCCCTTCGGTACTGGTCGTGTTCTGTTTCTGCATCTTCATGACCATGTACGTCTGGGCTACCTGATACTGCAGTTCAAGTTCAAATATGTGGTTAACAATCACTCCACAGTTCTTTTACAAATGAAAATTAAACAAAACTAATCGCTCGCTAAAATTTTAGTAGAACACAGAATCATGAATACATTTACCTCTTCCAATGACACGGGCATGACAATACGACTTCACGCAAGTCCCAGTTGAAAGGACAAGAGTTAAGGAAACCTCAAAAGAAAGGGGACATAGTTTTTGTATTGCAAAAGTCATACAAATTTACCAGATAAATGAAAGATAAAATCTTTAAGTAGCATTCAGTTCTAATTAGCTAAATACGTAAAGAACAATAAGAATAAGGGCGGCCCCAAGCTAACAAGGCTCCCGCTTTGCGAGGGACATAAACCCCTATTAATAACAGCAAAGATTGGAACTTTGCCTTCCTATTCATTGTTCTTCATTCACCAAACTAACCTTAATTTGTAACAGATTAACACATTTAAACACCCTTAATTGGCTCAGTTTTGTCTTAATCCAATATCTGCCACCACCCCAAGTAAAAATCTAAACTAGAACAACATAAATGAAATTCAAACGGCATTTTCTCAGCAAACAGATAAAATGGTAAATAATTCAAACCCATGATTCAGATAACATAATTAAGCGAAAATATAAAAGGATACAATTCCTTCATCAGAACCATTTTCCACCGACTGAAATCTTCAAATATTCCACCAAATTTGTGATCCTCAGCTTCAAACGTGGCACAAAACAGACAGAACCCAGAACGCAGAAGCAGAATTTGAACCCAGAAAGCAGAAGCAGAAGCAGAATTTTAGAGAAGTCAGAGGAGGATTGTTTGAGCAAAAGCAGGATTGAGGAAGATATCTTTCTGGTTTTGCCAAGTGCAGGGAAATTAGATTTTGCTTATTTCTTTCTACCGTTGGCTTTGTAATAAAAAGGCACGTCACCAACTCAACCCCCAGCGCATTTTGGCATGAGGCGACCAAGGAATGGGAGTCAATGAACGTCGGAAGACTGGACGGGAGTCCCTTTTTTGACTTTCTCAAGGTTCTAGACACGCGTTTTGCCGTCAAACGGTGTCGTTTCCGTTCATAAGAAAATAGAAATGGTATATTTTTGACATTTGATTTTTAAAAAAACTAATGAATAGAGCTTGAAAATTTTGAATTTGAATTAAAATAACAAAAAAGTGTTGTAAGTGAATAATATCAAAAGTGACTTTTAAATTAAAAATAATATTTTCTTTAAAAGTAAACAGTACCGAAGTATTTTGTTAAAATTCACATGATTTTTTTGGATTTGAATATTTTATTTTATTTTATTTTATATTGTTTGCTTGACAATGACACCACATTGCATCGTTCAAGTCGGCAGTATTTCCTCTTTTATATTTTTTGGATTTTCTTTTCTTTTAAGTAATGTGATTAGAGGGGGAACGGCAACCACAACAAGGAAGGATTTGCTTTAATTTTGTTGTTTATAGTATCCCTAATTATCCGGCAGTGTTGTCACGTGCTTATTTGTCTCCGGCTATAATATATAGATCCGGGTTTTATTTGTGCATCATCTCAAAATACGGTTTAATATGTCGATGAATCAAATTTTTGTGTGAATACGTTTGCGATTGCTTTTTAATCTGTCTAGACTGCACTATGGGAATCCATTAGCTCTAATTTTGATTGCTTGTCCTCAACAAATGATCATCCTCCAAGGGATTTAAGCAGATTATTAATTTGATTATCGGTTTTGTTGGGTAACTCATAAGAGGAGGTTTAGGTCATCTCCAACCGAAGGAGGGTCAAAGAGCTCTTTTTGACCACATAGTCCTCCAATAAATTATATTTTAATGAACAGTGTCAGATCATATTTCATAACATCTCTAACCGAAGGGGCCAAAGGATCATAGGCCAAACATAGCCCTATGACAAAAAAATCATCTTCAACCAAGGGGGCCAAAGGGCCCTAAGCCAAACATAATTTATTATTTTAATTGAATTAATATAGTTAAGATTTTTGGACATAGGAAGATTATTATAAATGAGGTAAGATAGTATGGAATATTGAAAAATATGTGAGAAATGGTATAGGAAAAAAATAAGAATTTTTTTTTTAAATCGTTAAAAAAAAAAAGGTGGGCTGGGCAAAAAAAATCCTCCAAAAAAAAAAGTGGGCTAGCTGGTTGGCTAGAGATGGCCAGTCGGCTGGCCTGATTTGGTGCTTTTGGCCCAGTAGGGCCCACAAGCACTTTGGCCTAGCCCTCGGTTGGAGAAGGTTTTCGTGTCATTTCGGGCTATTTTTGACCCTATGACCCTCTGGTCAAATTGGTTGGAGATGGCCTTAGAGGTGGGCACTGTCTAATTTGAACCGGTTTGAAATTCAAATTGAAGGCAAGTAAATTACTAATAACATACCGGTTTTGTTCAAATTTTAATAAATTAAGGTGAGAGAAATCAGTACAAACCCGATTATATATTGTAGTGCGGTTTTATTTGTTAGATCTGGACCTTAGTCTGATTATTTTTTTCTTTAGGCATTTTTTTTAAAGTTAGTTAGCAACCCATCTATTGCGACTCGGATCATTCCAAGATAAATAAATAGATCTCACAATTTATAGATATAATAGGATACAAGTTTAGAGAAAAAAAAAATAGATTTTTGTCACCCTGCATGAGCATACAAACAAATTTCTTGTTAACATTTAAGAGACGAATATTTAAAAGTGCAACTTTGATCACATCAACTCAAATCCGTCCTTACTCAACTTGTTTGGAAACCCAATTAATGATTTTTTCGTTTCAAGTTTTCTTTGATTGAAGCTTTGTAGTTTAATTGTATTTTTGCAATGGTTTAACAATTGGTTTCGACACTTTTTGGTTTCACTTTTTAGTGGATATTGATTTGTGGAATTGTAATTTTAAGTTTTACATGAATTTACGAAATTGAATTTTAACTAGTATTGACGTTATTTGGTTTACCTTTTAAAAAAGAGTAAATTGTCATTTTACCACTTGAATATAACTTAAGTGAACTCCTTCAACAAATGTTATAGTTCAAGAGGTAAGACACTAGTTTACTCTTTGTAAAATCTTAAAAATAAGAAGTTACAAGATTTAGCTTGATAATAAAGTTGAGAAACACTCGAACTCGAGCGAATTGAACCCAATTTAAACTCGAGCCCGAATAAATCTAAACCCATTTTGAAGGTTAATTAGTTTAGAGGCTGACTTTCTAATCTAAGTTGCACCCCTACAAATAGTAAAATACCATGTTGTCCATGGCAAAAATGAAACCCCAAAACTAAAGTACGAAAGTCAAACAATCACCAAAAACTTATGGGGTTAAATTTGTAATGATCAGTCGATTATTTTGGGGTGGAAACAAAAACCGAAAACCGAAAAAAACCGGACCGAAAACCGGACCGAGGCCGAAAAAACCGAACCGAAAAAAAAAACCGAACCGAATCTGTTGAACCGAACCGAACCGAATCTGGTTGGTTCGGTTTCGGTTTCTGGGGTTCGGAAACCGAACCGAACCGAACCGAACCGAAGATCTTCAAAACGACGTCGTTTTATAATATTTTATTAATTAATAACCCTAATTCTAAAACGGCACCGTTTTATTCCTAAACTAAAACTGCAAGTTGCAACCCGTAAGTAACCAACCCTAGCCCTCCTCCTCTCTCGGTCTCTCTCCTATTTTCCCACTCCCCTGCCCTCCCTAGTTCGCAGTCGTAGTAGCCTTCGTCATCTGTCTCTCTCTCTCACAGCAGCAAGCAGCAGCCTCCGTCCGTCATCTGTCTCTCTCTCACAGCAGCAAGCAGCCTCTCTTTGTCTCTCTCATTCCCCCTTGCAGCAGCCTCACCTCATCAGTCTCTCTCTCGCAGCATCCTCTCTCTCTGTCTCTCTCGCAGCAGCATCCTTATCTGTCTCACGGCAGCGACGACTTCTTACTCTCAAATCTCAATCACAGCAAAAGGTTAGTTTCACATTTAATTTTCAGTTCTACTTATACAGTTTTAGAGATTTGATTTGTATTTTAGTGAATATATTGATTGAGTTGTAATAACAGATTGGGTGTTTTTATGCTTCATAAAGTAATTGAATTGAGTTCCCACGATTGATTGTGCTTCAGATTGGGTATTTTTATGCTTCGGAATGTCACTGGGGCACATTACATTGTTCTTCAGATTGGGTATTTTTATGCAAACTGTACCGTGTGGATGATATAACAAACATAGGTCATATTAATTAGTTAGGAAATAGGAAGGATAGATTATCCGTGTGTTTGCACACAAGTTTAATTTATCCGTGTGGCTGCAGGTTATATATATATATATATATATAATGGCTGCAGGTTGTGTATGTGTGATTCAGTTTTTATTATACATATATATCTGAATGGGTACGGTTATGACAATCTCATCCTCAGGGTTGAATGGGCCACACCGAGGGCAAATTAGAGCCTTTACCCCTATCGGTTTTCTTAATCTTCTAAAGATATTCGCATTAAGAATGTTTTGCAGGATTTTGGTCCCTATAATATTTCTGTTCAGATGCTTTTGTTCAAGATTTTGTTGCTCCTTTGGCTTATTCAAATGTACTTGTACGAGTACTAAATGATTAATTAATATGAGTTGCTTCCAGTATACCCTTAAAAATTGTGTGCCTGAAATTTTTGCTTGTCATAGAAAGATTTAGAGATGTGTCTGGAGATCTTAGGTTTATGCTGCAATGAACACCGTTTCTTCTTAGGATATGAGTGTTGGAAAGTAGAAGCACAAATGGGGAATTGGATCCCAGACTGCAGGTTGTATATATATAATGGCTGCAAGTTGTGTATGTGTGTTTGAAACAATATCCCTAATGAAGGGAGTTTGGCTGCAGGTTATATATATATATATATTGGCTGCAGGTCGTCTATATAATATATAATGGCTGCAAGTTGTGTATGTGTGTGTTTGAAACAATATCCCTAATGAAGGGAGTTTGGCTGCAGGTTATATATATATATATATATATATATATTGTGAAGGGAGTTTGATTCTTGCCTTCCATATTAGAAATTTGGAAATTTGGAAATTTGGAAGGGAGTTTGATAATTCTATTAGAAATTTGGCTGTAGGTTATATATATATATATATATATATATATATATATATTGTGAAGGGAGTTTGATAATTCTATTGGAAATTTGGCTGCAGGTTATATATATATATATATATTGTGAAGGGAGTTTGATAATTCTATTAGAAATTTGGAATGCTTATGTTGAAATGAGACTTTGATTGACTTTGATTTTATTTATACTCTTTTGAAAGATGTATTACAAAATGGCTGCAATTTTCTTAGATTTTTTTTTTTTTTTTGCTGCTGAAAAAAAAAAAAAAAAAAAAAACCGAACCGGGCCGAAACCGAACCGAATGCAAACCGAACCGAATACAAACCGACAGAAAACCGAACCGAACCGAACCGAACAGTAATTTCGGTTCGGTTTCCGGTTTTGGCAAAAAACCGAACCGAACGGAACCGAACCCACCCCTAGAAACAAGAACCCGTCGGACCCCTAACGCCCGCACAGCTCAAGGCCATTTGTTCCTTGCACTCTTGAGGCAGCCGCCGCCACCGCCTCCACTGTCACGGTTGCCAAAGGTAAACTCTCTCTACATTCTAAATCTTCATGAATCCTATCGGCAATCTCTCTTTCCATTATAAAATATCAATGTATCTATATATATGTATATGTATATATTAGCTTCAAAAGTATATGCTCTGAAATATGCAATGTCTCCTTGCATTTTTTGAATAATACTTCCGTAACTGTCGTTATAGCTTCAAAAGCTTGATTTTATGGTGGGTCTTATTGCCCCATAAATTGTAGCCATTTGGGTCTCTGGAACTTGTATGAAGTTTATAGTCTGTAAGATACTAAACCCTAATCAAGTGACAAACATTTATGAAGTATTCTCCTAAAATTATGTGATCTGTGGATACAGCTCGGCGACCAACAGGTTGATTACATCAAAGGACCACGCCTCCGTTCGGATTAACGTTGGTCATCTGGACGAACATGGCATCTACACTGGCCAGTTCTCCACTGTCGCTCTATGTGGTTACGTCCGCGCTCAGGTTCTCCTTCTTTCCCTCGTTTCAATACTTTTTATGACATGCATGTTTTATGCAGTTGTCTAATTCTACTCTACATTTACACTCTGGTTTCGTTATATGCCAGTTAATTCAGACACTTGTAAATACGAAGACTGTTAGTTCCGCATCTCCCTGAAGAAAATTGAAGCCAAACAAAACTAGAAAGAGAGATTAACCGTGTTTCTTCTATGGATTTGTGTTCTTGAGAATGGAAGTGTTGAATTTAGTGAACTGATCCATTTTGTTGAGTATTCTTTGCCTTTAGTTGGCAACTGTTTTGAACTATTCCCATTGCTAATGCATGATGATCTAAAAATTTGTATTTTAAATGATGCATGAACGTCGGACCAAAAAGGTCTGTGGAGAGACTCCCGTGTAACATGTTGTATATACCCCTCTCAATTTCCTTCGTCGCATG
This sequence comes from Malus fusca, assembly GCA_035220775.1. Lineage (NCBI taxonomy): Eukaryota > Viridiplantae > Streptophyta > Magnoliopsida > Rosales > Rosaceae > Malus > Malus fusca. The sequence goes on from CM069069.1 coordinate 9,959,089, forward strand.
ATCATCGTTTGACTATTCATGTGATTAAAGAGATATAAAGAGATACGAGTTTATTGTCTACGACATTAGATAGTTAAGTTTTTCTCCCGTGAATGACCACAACTCTTCGGTGTAGTATTTCAACGTATGGCAAAGATTTAATACGTGGTTTGCATACTAGGGATTAATGATTAATAAATTTATTGTATCTCTTGAATTGCGTTGCAGTTTAGGGTTTACTGTTTGAAATTTGAATGATGAAATGGTTTATATTTTGCCATCTCTCTGTAATGCAGCATGTCACTATAGAAGGGAGAATCTAAATGACACGCCCGACTGTGATATTCCCCGAATATCAAGATAGACACGTGTTGGCCGACATCCGAGGGTGACGAAAGTCATTAATTGATTACAAGAGTAATGATTAGGAGAAAATATTCATGAATAAACATTAGAATCAAGAAGTAATAAACAAAGTTTAAGGAAGTGTCTAGAGTGCACAGGACACAATCTAAAACAAGATTCACAAAAAGGAAAGATCATTACAAGATATCACACAAGTGAGTGATAGACTGCTACTGGTAGGGGAATGCCTCGTACGTCGTGTCGTAGTCCTCGTTTCTAAGACCTGAATGGGGGCGCAAAACGAAGGTGAGTGGACCAAGTTCATATATACAATAATAATAAAACAGTTATCAAAGTACTAACCCCCACCGTTTATATAAAATGAAAACTACTAGCATAATAAGTGATGGATTTAATAAAAATCCTAGCATGCCAAAAATATCTCAAAAGTCATATCACGGAATATCATCGTAAAAATCAAAACAACAAACGTCTCATAGATCGTCTCGTAAGCGCGGTATGCTGCTAGAAAGATCACTGAATAAATATAACTCCCGGCCCAATGCCTGCTCCGTGGTCTCTGCGCCTGTAGGCAGAGATTACCAACTCCCGGCCCAATGCCTACTCCGTGTCCCTCAGCCCGTAGCTAGAGATTATTTCTCCCGGCCTAAATGCCAACATCAGATCCTCGCCCCAGGCGGCAAAGTGTCCACTAGGTACGCACAAATAGTTACATCTCTCATAAATAACCACTTCATAGTATAAAGTCATCCATCGTCTATACTATAAAGAGGGGTTTCTAAAACATGTTCTAGCATCCTATCGTCATCCATCAGATAGTCTACCAGTTCATGGTTTTTATATAAAATACGATATATTAAAATATAGCTCAATATAGGCCAACAATTAATTCCTCACCAAAAACACGAGACGATAATCAACATATTCAATAAACATGCTTATCATAAATCAAATCATAAACTCCTAAGGCAAGCTATTCATTTATGAATTTAAACTATAAAATCATGAAATTTTAGAAGGGGTCCACTCACAAATATTCCTTAGCAGTAGAGTTGTGCGGATAAGGATATAAAATTTCCTCACTAGCAACTTCACCTAAGCATAAAAATGTAATAAATAAATAAAAGGATTTTCTAAAAGATTTGGGTTTGAACTAATTAAAATAAGGGATTTGGGTTGAATGGGTTAAGGTCTAATGGGTTTTAAAAATCCTAAGGGTTTTTGGGTTAAAAGGGTTTAGGGTGAAGAAATGTGGTTTGGGCTTAAGCCCAAACACACACACACACACACACACACACACACACACACACACCACACAACACAAGCACACACACATGCACGGCATGCACATGCATGCATGACATGCATATACACACACACATACACACACACACGGGCTGCACATCATACACACCACACATATGGCCCGAAGGCCTTAAGGCAAAAAGGGCTGGCCTTTGAGCCCTTTAACAAAAACCGGCCCAAGGCTCTTTGGGTTTGAGAAGGCCTGATGGCCTGGGTTTGCCGAAGAAGAAGGCCGGAGCTGCTACAGCTCCGGTCACCTGAAAAGAAAGGTTCTAGACCCTGACCTAAGTACGAATAAGTAGAGTAAGGTGAGGGGAAGAGATTGCTACCCTTAAACAACCGTGACACTGCCAGAGGTGACCGAAAATTCCCTCGAAGCTCGCGGGTTCGCCGGAAAAATGGGTGTGCTCAACCCAACTCGATTCCGAGGTAAAACCTACGTAAAGAGGGAAGGATCTAACTCAAAAATCACAACCAAGCATCACATTAACAAAGAGAATGAGAGATCTGCGACTTAACTAACTGAAAAAGGGAAGGGTTTGTCGGAGCTTTTGCTTCCGTGCCGTCGAACTCACAGGGTGAGAAAAGGAAAGGGATTATGGGCTCATTGCGAGCCTTCCTTGATGGTGACATGGTCTGAGTGTCCAGAGGAAGAGAGTGGGGCGAGAGAGAGAGAGAGGGAGAGAGAGAGAGAGAAAGATAGAGCTACGGGAGAGCTGAGAGACTGAAAGAGAGAGAGGTCTCGGGTTTGGGGGGGACAGAAAGAGAGAAGAGGGAAGTGAGTTAAGATGCTGCCACGTGGCAGTTTGGGGTAAAGCTACATATAATATCAATAATTGGGGGTGGTTGTAACACTAAATCTGTTTTGTAACGATTGTATTTCTTGTTCTGTCTCCTAATCTTAACGCGTTTATCACATGATTATGATGTACTTTACTTTTTATGACTAATTCTCATCACGTGAATTCGATGTACTTATCTTTCCGTGTGAATAATAGGGTTATGTAAAAGACTTTACTTTCTATTTCCAGTTTGAGCTTGGATACCAAATTCCAAACTGTCCATATTCAACTCTTGTATATATACAGTTTTTAGAATATTTACTTATTAAAGTTATTGTTTAAGTTTACGATGACACGTCAACTCCTTCGTCCATATCTATATTGTAACACGTGTCAACTCTTTCGTCCATATCTATATTGTAACACGTGAATTACTCGACGACTTGATCACACTCTCAAATGGGTAATTGTTGGGTGTCTAGCGTCTGATTATGGGCCGATTCTTGGACAGAGCCCAAATCCAATTAAAGTTTAAAAGCAAAACAAAAGCATTCGATATGATTTGACAAAACAAAAACCCTAAAATCTCAGGCGTCGCCACACTGTCCCGTTGCATTGTCATTCCTCACCAGCAAACAAACAGATACTCCCAAAACTCCAGAGTCACTGTATCACACTTCCAATAGCACAACAAAACTGGATATCCCAAAACCCTAATTCCCCAATCTCCCTTTCTCTCCCCTCTCTCTCTCTAACCTCTGAGCCTCCACCGTGACAGCTTCTATTTCCGGCAACAGAAGAAATGGACCGTTGCCTCAGCCACAGCGAGGCTCTCGCCCCGAAGCTTTCAATCTTCGGCAACTCCAAGCCTTATTCGTCGAAACCAAACAGCTTCCGCTTCGTCCTCTACTCCAAGAAGCTCGAAGCGCGAAACGCTGCCGTTGCTTCTCTGCGCATCCGATCGTTTCCGTCGCAGCTCGCCACTTTCACTAACCGTACGAGTTGTCGCCGAGTCAACTCGGTCCGGTGCGATTCGGTTAATGACGGGGTTGCTGCGGCGAAAGATGGGGCGCCGCCGAAGCTGGGGAAGAGGACGGACATTAAGAAGATTATGATTCTCGGAGCCGGGCCGATTGTGATAGGGCAAGCTTGCGAGTTCGATTACTCTGGGACTCAGGCGTGCAAGGCGCTGAAGGAGGATGGATACGAGGTCGTTTTGATCAATTCCAACCCGGCCACGATCATGACTGACCCGGACTTGGCCGACAGGACTTACATTACGCCGATGACGCCCGAGCTGGTCGAGCAGGTTCTCGAGAAGGAGCGGCCCGACGCTCTATTGCCAACTATGGGCGGCCAGACAGCGCTGAATTTGGCTGTGGCGCTGGCCGAGAGCGGGGCTCTGGCTAAATACGGAGTGGAATTGATCGGGGCAAAGCTGGAGGCCATAAAAAAAGCAGAGGACCGGGACTTGTTCAAGCAGGCCATGAAGAACATTGGTGTGAAAACCCCGCCATCAGGGATTGCCACGACGCTGGAGGAATGTATCGAAATTGCAAATGAAATTGGAGAGTTTCCACTGATTATTAGGCCAGCGTTTACTTTGGGAGGGACTGGAGGTGGCATTGCTTATAACAGAGAAGAGTTTGAGGACATTTGTAAGGCAGGGATTGCTGCGAGTGTGACGTCTCAGGTTTTGGTGGAGAAGTCGTTGTTGGGATGGAAGGAGTATGAGCTTGAGGTGATGAGGGACTTGGCTGACAATGTGGTAATTATATGCTCCATTGAGAACATCGACCCAATGGGGGTTCATACCGGGGACTCTATCACTGTGGCGCCGGCTCAAACTTTGACGGATAAGGAGTATCAGCGGCTGAGGGACTATTCCATTGCTATCATAAGGGAGATTGGAGTGGAATGTGGCGGTTCCAATGTGCAGTTTGCCGTTAATCCCGTTGATGGTGAGGTTATGGTGATTGAAATGAACCCGAGGGTATCTCGTTCCTCGGCTTTGGCATCCAAAGCTACTGGCTTTCCCATTGCGAAAATGGCTGCCAAGTTGTCGGTAGGCTATTCTTTGGATCAGATACCTAATGACATTACAAAGAAGACCCCGGCTAGCTTTGAGCCTTCCATAGATTATGTAGTAACCAAGGCAAGTGCTTCTTCATTACCCTTTACACAGAACTCTAATTAGACACTGATTAAACATGTTGTGCTTTATACTTGTTGAGTCACATGTTAGCGATGATGCAATGGTTAGACCTTAGACGGGGTCATGGGGCTTAAGCTTTTTTATTCAAATATTAGATAATCATTGTTCATCAGCTTCCTGGATTATATGCTAAATCACCATTACTTATGCATGGAGGAACGTCATCAATCATTGTCGTTGTTCATTTCATTGATAGAAATACATTTCTGTTTATCCATGCATTTTTAGACCTGATTTGTATGCCATTTCTTACTTGTTCACGTTGTATTGAATTGTACAGATTCCCAGGTTTGCATTTGAAAAATTTCCAGGTTCACAACCAATTTTGACTACACAAATGAAATCTGTTGGTGAGTCAATGGCGCTGGGTCGCACGTTTCAAGAGTCTTTTCAGAAAGCAGTTCGATCTTTGGAATGTGGTTTCTCTGGATGGGGCTGTGCTAAAATTAAGGAGCTTGACTGGGATTGGGAACAATTGAAGTATAGCCTCCGAGTCCCTAACCCAGAGCGTATCCATGCCATATATGCTGCAATGAAGAGGGGTATGAAGGTCGATGCTATTCATGAGTTGAGTTTCATTGACAAATGGTTCCTCACACAGCTTAAGGAGCTGGTAGATGTGGAGCAATACCTTCTGGCAAGAAACTTGTCTGATTTAACAAAGGATGAGTTCTACGAAGTGAAAAAGAGAGGTTTCAGTGACAAACAGATAGCTTTTGCCACTAAATCCTCTGAAAAAGATGTCAGGATGAAGAGACTATCACTAGATGTTGCTCCATCATATAAGCGGGTGGATACTTGTGCTGCAGAGTTTGAGGCCAATACTCCTTACATGTACTCTTCCTATGACTATGAGTGTGAATCAGCTCCCACCCAAAGTAAGAAGGTTTTGATTTTAGGTGGAGGACCAAATCGAATCGGTCAAGGGATCGAGTTTGACTACTGTTGTTGCCATACGTCCTTTGCACTTCAGGTTTGTCTCTGATATGTTTATTGCCCACTTGCCTATGTTTTCGTTTTCAACTCTCTCTCCTACCACTACCACACCCTTTTCATTCCTGAACCTAAGTTCCTAAGCAACACATAGATATTTTAACTTTTAATTACTAGGCTGCATTAGCTGAATGCAATTGGTTTTAGATGTATTAGTCATAATAGTGATAGATCCTACTCACGAATCATGCATTATTTTTGGGCAAGTGGGATCGCAGAATTAGGCAGTTACAAATTGAGCAGTCGGACCTTTTTGTCTTCAAAACTGCAATTGGATTGCTCTAGCAAGATGCCTTTGGGATTTAGACTTGGGGGCGGTGAGGGTGATACACTTCATTTTCAGTGGCAGTTGATAAGAAATCTGGAGTTGCAATATCATGTATCTGTTACCTAATATAGTTCTATTAAATTTGGTACGTATGTTTCACCAATGAACTTAATGGAAGAAGGAATTCCTTCTGTGTGATTAATGCACATACATGCAAACATAGTTATACATTGGCCGCCATTACGTATATTTGTCCTGTGCAATCATAGGTTCCAATCTAAAAGATTACCTGCTATTTGTATAATTGGATGAATAGATGGTGCCTATGCATTTAAGACATGTAAATTGCTTAAATTCTCTATTGATATTCTGCTTCTCCCTTCTCTTCTACAGAAAGCAGGATACGAGACAATTATGATGAATTCAAATCCTGAAACGGTATCCACAGATTATGACACAAGTGACCGTCTATATTTTGAGCCACTGACTGTTGAAGACGTGCTGAATATAATTGATCTGGAAAGACCTGATGGTATCATTGTGCAGTTTGGAGGTCAAACACCGCTGAAGCTGTCTCTTCCTATTCAGCAGTATCTAGATGAGAACAAGCCTGAATGTGCTAGTGGGAACGGACATGTACGCATTTGGGGTACTTCACCGGCTTCCATAGATGATGCTGAGGACAGGGAAAAGTTCAATACAATCCTTAATGAGTTAAAGATTGAACAACCAAAAGGAGGTATTGCCAAGAGCGAAGCTGATGCTGTTGCCATCGCTAAGGACATCGGGTACCCAGTTGTTGTCCGGCCTTCGTATGTATTGGGTGGCCGAGCCATGGAGATTGTATATAGCGACGAAAAACTTGCGACCTACCTCGAAAATGCTGTTGAAGTGGACCCAGAGCGCCCTGTGTTGATTGACAAGTATCTATCTGATGCCATTGAGATTGATGTCGATGCACTTGCCGACTCTCAGGGAAACGTTGTCATTGGTGGGATAATGGAGCACATTGAACAGGCTGGAGTCCATTCTGGTGACTCTGCTTGCTCGATTCCAACAAAAACCATCCCTGCTTCTTGCTTGGACACAATTAGGAAATGGACTACAAAATTGGCTAAGAGGCTGAATGTATGTGGGCTGATGAACTGTCAGTATGCAATTACCTTGTCTGGAGACGTTTTCTTACTCGAGGCAAACCCTCGTGCTTCCCGTACTGTCCCTTTTGTGTCCAAGGCGATTGGGCATCCATTGGCTAAATATGCTTCTCTTGTCATGTCTGGGAAGTCTCTTCATGATCTAAATTTCACAAAAGAGGTCATTCCTGCACATGTATCAGTAAAGGAAGCTGTTCTTCCATTTGAGAAGTTCCCGGGATGTGATGTGTTGCTGGGGCCTGAGATGCGTAGCACTGGGGAGGTGATGGGTATTGATTACGAGTTTCCCATTGCATTTGCCAAGGCTCAGATTTCTGCAGGGCAGAAGCTGCCCCTTACTGGCACTGTGTTCCTCAGCTTAAATGATTTGACCAAACCTCATCTTGAAAAGATTGCCAAAGCCTTTTTGGGACTTGGATTTAAGATTGTTTCAACTTCTGGGACGGCTCATATTCTTGAGCTAGCAAAACTTCCAGTGGAACGAGTGCTGAAACTTCATGAAGGACGGCCTCATGCCGCTGATATGGTTGCTAATGGCCAGATCCAGTTAATGGTGATCACAAGTTCGGGTGATGCGCTTGATCAGATTGATGGACGGCAACTGAGGAGGTCGGGCCTTGCTTACAAGATTCCAGTAATAACAACTATTGCTGGAGCTTTGTCAACTGCAGAAGCAATAAAGAGCTTAAAGTCTAGCACTATTAAGATGATTGCACTGCAGGACTTCTTTGAGGATGAGAACAAAGCTGGGAGTGATAAAACATTGCAGTCAGTCACTTCCTCCCTCTGAGCTGACCCAGATTGTCCGGTAAGCAGTTGGGCTTCCTCTTCATCTCTTTTTATTTTGTCTCAAGTATATGTATCCTCTAATGTTGTTATGAACAGGTTGTCGTTGAGTTAATATTTTTACCAAAATTTTCCCAAATCCAATGTTTTTTCCTCTCCCCTTATGTGGAAGCTTTAATTGCAAATTTTGGATAGCTATAATGTGGGATTTTAAGGCATTGGTGTGTGTATCATAGATTAGTTCGATGTTGGTACAATAATGGTCTGTTTGTAGGATAGCTGTTCTGTGCTGTATGTTATCTCGCTCGGACATATACGTTTTCAAACTGCCCTATAGCGTAGCAAAATCATCAGAAAGCTTCTGCATTAACGAGAAAGTGAATATTCTGATGTACCAAATCTACATCATGCTTCAGAGATATTCGAACTTCTACTTGTTTCTGTAGCTTCATTATATCTCGAAATGGTAGTTAACAGCCACAGTTATCATGAATTAAATTTTGGACATATCATAATGGTGTTTCTGCCTGGGCTCACACCCGAGACAGGCTCTTAGGAGAGGATAGATTTACCATTACCCTCCCCCCCTATCGGCCACCACATCGCTTCTGATCTAACATTTTACGCTCTTGGCGTGGCACATTAACATTTTCTTTGGTCACTGGTGTGTTAACCCTTGGTCATTTTTGGAATTCTCTTGAGCTAGTAACACTCGGTATAGGTGTAGCAGCTGAATTTGTTTTTCTTTTATATCTGATTGAGCATTTCAGTCATGAACCTAGTTGATAAACAAGACATGGGCGTTTAAAAGACATCTGGATAGAGAACCTTTACCTAAAATTTTTCCAAATGTAATGATTGTGGTTGTTTTTTTCTTCGTTTTTGCCAAAAAATCTCTCTTTATCTGTTATTGGTCCGCTTATGTTATAATACGTTTATCGCTGCCATGTCCTCAGTCCATGTGTTGGGGTATTACTTTCCACGCACAAAAAATTCCTGTTTCTGGCCTAGAAACGTACGTTCCCATCATAACCATCAGTCTTTCCCAACCCAAAGTGGCCGGTGGCCGGAACTAGATGACCTAATCGGCCTTTTTCTCAGCGTTGTCAAACGATATTGAATTTAGCTGGTCCGGGAAAGGGTCTAGTGCCATAGGCTGTTGGTTATGTTTGCACTTAGAAATGCGTCGAGTTCTTCACTTCCCTTTCCATTTCCGGTGTGTGAATTCATGGCCTTAATTTTCTTGGTTGTGTGATTGCTGAAGTGATTGTTTGATATAATATTTAACGGTTCAGAGACTTTAGCTGCATTGGAATAATTTGTATTTGTATCCTTGTGTACACTGCGGTCAAGCCCAACCGAACCTACTTCAACTGAGTTATTGTTAATTACGACATTCTCCAAAGACTTTGAGGACACCAGACATGGTTTTTGAAAAGGCATTTCACTTACTACTACGTAATTTTCAATCAATTCTTAACTCCATTTCTTAGTGATGGGCACTGTCTTGATTTGATCGGTTTTGCCCCAAAAAAGCGCGGCCAAATCAATTATAATATATAACGGTTTTGGTTATGTTCGGGTTTTTCAAAACTAAAACCTAATTTTTCTTTCACGGCAAGAATAATGAGCATTTTTTTTAACAAACAATATTATCTACATTAAAAAAGAGGGGGTGGAGCTAAGTTTCGTAACGAGTTAGCAATAATGTGGTTTAAATTTTCATTTGATAAGAATCGAACCTAAGATCTCTATCTTACAAGTAAAGAGAAATATCATTAGACCGTAGTAACAAGTATTGAATTAAAGATGGAATATAACTTTGCTTATGTCATTTTCTCCAAAGGGCTGAAATGACAGGCCCACCACGGCTTCAAATCTTCTGTAATGCCAGCCTCTAATATTTTGACACGTAGAAATTTGTTTTCATGCCTACTTGACTTGGAATATTTCAAAGGAATATTTCAAAGTATATCGAAAGAAGTTCTCGTAAATTATCGAGCCATAGAAATATAGAATGCCAATACTAAAAACTGAACCTAACAAAGAAAAGATATATCTATAGGTTTGTGAGGTATAGTACTGCCAGTATATTCTATATATGGCCATATCACAAGTTTTTAATGGCTTATTTAGAGGTTCTTACAGATCGGAGGTCGCGATTACTTACTTTCGAAGGTAAGATACGAACTAGTGTTGAGTGAACGAATCTGTGAATTTTTCGCGGCAGGTGTTCTCGAGGTCTTTAGTCCAATTCAAGCAAAGGAAGGATAGACTGGACTGTACCCTCGTGCTTCTCCCTTTAGGGGTGAAAACCTTCTTGATCGAAGTTCACTCTACTTCTCCTAGCGGGAAGTACTTGTTCCCTTCACCAACCAATCTTCGGATTCAAAAACCGTATGTATATATGCATAGAAAGCATACCGTTTTGATATGGTGGTTGAAAGGAAGGAGATTTTTTTTAGTGTGCTGGAACACGTGACGGTACATCATATGTCATTATACAATTGGAGAAAAGTTTTTTTTTTCAAGATAATAACGTGTGGCGTACCACTTTGTGTTTCGTGCACCCTAAAAAAAAAACTCTCCTGAGAGAGGGTGTATAATGGATGCCACGTAATCCATCTATTCTTCTATATGAAATGGTAGGCAATATAAATAATTTTATTTTGAGTAAATTGTAACAATGGTCCTTTAACTTTAATCAAATTAGAGCAATGGTCCCTCAACTAAAAATCCATTAACATTGGTCCCTCAACTCATCAAAATGTGTAGCTATGGTCATTTTCGTCAACTTCGTTAGAATTTTGTCAAAATAAGTTATGTTGAAATGACCATTACTACAATTGGGGTCCCTCAACTTATCAAAACGTGTAGCTATGGTCATTTTCGTCAACTTCGTCAGAATTTTGTCAAAATGAGTTATGTTGGAATGATCATTGCTATAATTGAGTTAAAGTTGAGGGATCATTGATTCAATTGGGTTAAAGTTGATGGACCATTTCTCTAGTTTGATTAAAGTTGGGGGACCATAGCTGCATGTTTTGATGAATTAAGGAACCAATAGTAATGAATTTTTAGTTGAGATACCATTGTTCCAATTGAGTTCAAGTTACGGGACTATTGCTACAATTTACTCTTATTTTGTAAGAGTGACTGATTTTAGTTCGGAATTTAAAATCAGTGGGTCTCCCAGTGGCAGCCTGTGCATATTAATGAGGTTTACAAGCTTCAATTGTCTCTCAACGGAAAATTTAAGACTGTTTTTGGTCAAGTCTCAAGAGTATTTTTGGTCATGGTCTAAATTTGTATTGTACACATGGCGTAAATGCAATGAGCAATTTTTGGGTGCCCTACCTTCAAGAGCACGGCAACCTAACCATGCAAACCCTACCCATGGAATGTCCATGGATGAAATTAACTGGGTCGTTGGATGTTGTCAAAGAACCCCCAACATAATTGAAGTGTTCATGTTGAAATTGCATTTAAGAAGTATGCAACCTAATTAAAATAATTCAATGTACGGAGAGCAAGGAAAATGAGGTTTAATTGAATGCCCAAATTACCAATGCCGTATAGCACAAGTGCACTAAGGAGATTCTTCTTACGACCACCATGACTAATCTAATGGACTACATTTTCCCCTTGGCAATAATACAATGTGTTTCTAACTCTAATTAAGGGTGTGGATTTAAGGCCACATAGCAGTACTGAGTACTACAGGTGTTTTAGTCGACGTAGCAATACTAACTGTTATAAGTGTTTTAACTGTTTGATTTTATTTTCATATTCATTAAATCTTTTCTTTTTAATCTCACTCATTCATTTTCTGTCTAATTCATCATGTACGTGCTATTGAAGAAAAACTATTAATTAAGTAGGACATTTTGTTTTTGAAAAAGAACGATAGCTTTATTAAAATAGAATTTTGTCAAGTCTAGACTTTTAGGTTTGACTTTCCTTGTCAATATTGTAATTGTACCACATGCTCAATCTAACTTTAGACTTTTCTCTGTTTATGGGTTGTGTTTGCTGGGAAGAAATGTTCAAGGATGTGGCACATCTCACTTCAAAAGGTTTGTTCATGCATATGCATTTCACGTCTACATTCCTGTTTCATTCTGACTAGCTTAGTTGTCTAGTCAGCCGTGCACGTGGATTTCTAGCAAGATGGGCACGTAATTTAAGACCTGCCCACATGGGCTAATTGACAGCTTTCTGGCGAATGTTTATTTTTCACCCTTGATCTTTTCAGATCGTTTTGAAGCTTGACACGTGTCTTATAGGTTGAAAAACGAACCAAATCTTTTGGGGTTAAGATCCCTAGCTGGTTCATTTGTTTCTTTGGGGGTTTTCAGATTATATTCCTAGAGAGAGAAAGAGAGAAAAATGCATTAAGGCTTCACCATCCTCTTTGTTCTTCATTTATGAAACCCTCGTTGCAAAACCTTCTTTCATGCATTAAGCACCCAATCAATTGAAGAAGAGGGTTGCATTGTCTTTAGTTTTGCATTAAATTTGTGATCAAGTGTTTCTAGTTTCAAATCTTTAAAACTGACCAATTTTAGGATCCTCGTCAGTTTCTTCCTTCAACTGTTTGACTGGAGAAATTGATTGTACATTTGAATCCAGATTTGCATATCATTGTCATATAATCATATGCATAGCTTATGAGTTGGTTTCGGTGTCACAAGGTGAAGAGCTCAGGAGGAGCTGTCACTTCGTGAAGACTGAAGGAATTCATCTTGTATACGGCAGAGTTACACAAAGGTAAAGCTACTCCGTAGACTACATTTAGGAATTGAACTTTGCGTGGTACTTTGTAAGAATCTTGTTTATACTAGTGGATTGGACTCAATAGAGTCTCTGGTTTTTCAATCCAGTGTGGGTTTTTCCGGCCAAAAATATCTTGTGTTCAAAGTTATTTATATTGTGTTACATATCTCACATACATATACATGCTACATGTATCTTTTGACTATTTAATTGTATGTGTTCACAATCATGTTCACTTGACACATTAATAACTTAGATCGATATGAGGCTTTACTGATTATGATAGCTTATGGTAATTGAAATTGGTTATTAAATCTTTGATTTATTGACTAACATATATGTCTTAGTTGAATAGCGGGTTTGACTAGTCAATCCAGCAGATTATTATTTTTATATATAGGATATTCTGCCTAGTACCAATTTCAAATTCAATTACATGTAAGAGTCTTGGAGTAGGACTTCCCAATAAAGTCAGAAAGGTCCTCAAACCAAACTAAATCATTACTAGCAGAAAGACCAAAACTTTGCAAGATGATCTATAACACTATTACAGCTTCGTGGGACATAAACAAAATTAAGAGAAATGCTAAGGGAACTCTTTTAAAAGTAAGACTCTCTATGGTTTCTCTATTACCTCACAATTTAACGTCATTCTCATGCGAACATTATAAATATTATGCCAAAAGTATGAGGTGACATAAAGTATATAAAAAATCTTACTTTTGAGAGAATTACCTTATATTTCTCGCAAAACTAATACTCGCCATAATGGCAGCAAGAGCTTGATGGGATAAGCACTCGATGTATAACTAGTTTTTAAAGATTTTATCGAAAATTAGCATCAATACCATAACAAATTAATTTGTAAGAAAAAAACACAGATGGCTTTCTATAAATAACTCTCCCTTGATAACATGCATGCATTTTTGTAATAAAGATGAAACTCATATGTATTGGTGAATCTTATATTTATTAAGAGATAATACAAATAGATTGTAAGTGTAGTACTACTTTTAAATTAGTAGGTTTAAAAGATGTTCTAGGAGATAAGCAGTTGAACGGGTCCCCACCACTCCACTTCAAGTCCCACCACCTAATTGGGGTAGAGGTGACGGTGGGCTCCGATCGGGTCGGCCATCAGCGGATAGATTGAAGAGGACTCTCTTTAATTCTGTTTGGACCAAAACTTAAACTTTGGGCTCCAGGAGGGGGCCGGCCCAAAAGGATGCTTGAAGGAAGAGTCGGTCAAAGCCCAGTGGTTCAGCCGAAGCCCAAGAAGGCAGGAAAGGACCTCCTCTGCCTTGGTACAGCTCACAAAGGCCACTTGCCCACCTACCCAAGGACCAAGTGGTATAGACTGATCAGCTACATAGCCCATAAAGTACTTTATGGTGGCATTTTATGTAAAAAAGCCGATGAGTCATCATCCCCAAACCGCATTCGGGCAAGCTTGCTGCTACAGGAAGGCACGCTGGTTTGTCTATAAAAGAAGAAAGAGAAATCAGGATTGAGGACACTCAAACAAACAAACAAAAGCACAAACTCTGCTCAAAACCAGATTTGCCTTCAAACGATAGCTGTAGTGAGCCAAAAGCCTTCATCCATCTCGGGATCACTTCCAACCCTTTTTATCAGCTCTGCTACCTTGTCAAACACTTGTCGTAGTATCGATTTCCTTCCCAAAAACCCTTTTCTTCTAAACTCTCGAGCCCCTGTCCAACCTTAAAACCCAAGAAGTTGCAAGACGCCCAGTTTTGCCTGACAAGGTGAAAACCTTGCCCGTCCCTTCTTGGTTTTGTCTTTTCAGTTATTAAACTAGCATTATGTTGTATGCTTTTAGCTGTATTCGAGTTATTTCAAATAACATGATGATTAAAAGAGTCTTTCAGTTCTTAAATCCGATTTAAAGATGTCTTCACTATTTAAATCAGATCTAAGTTCTAACTTCCTTGACATATAAGAGTGATCATGTAAAAGTCCTTGGTCTCAAGGCATAAAAAAGAACTTTATGTGGACTTAACCCATCCACGACAATCCTTGATAAACAAAGAAGTCCGAAATTACTTGGGGCGCTAGTAATCGACTGATCTAGTAGTTTTACCACTGTTGTATTATGATTATGCTAGAACGTTTGAGCTTGGAACAAAGTTCTGATAGGAAGCCTCAAGGCCTATACCTAAGGCCCCACAAAGGCACCTATTTGGATTCGTTCTAAGTTCTGCGGGCTAGAACGTTTGAGTACGGAACGACTTCTGATAGGAAGCCTCAAGGCCTATACCTAAGGCCCCACAAAGGCACCTATTTGGATTCGTTCTAAGCTCTGCGAGCTAGCTAGTCAGAAGTATAACGGTGGTGATATTACGCGCGACAATGAAACCAGCAGCATATATATATATATCCAAGAGAGGGATTGATCATGAATTGGAAGCCTCAAGGCCTATACCTAAGGCCCCACAAAGGCACCTGTCATAATTAATACGGTCTCTCGGATGCATATAGATATGTAGATATACGTATTTTGGATTCAACATCCGTTCTACATCTGCCATGCTAAAGATGGTAGTGCCACGCCTGAGCATCCAGATGTTAACCTTGATTGTGAGCCTTAAGGCCTACACCTAAGGCCCCATGAAGGCACCTTTCAAAGTTAACGTTGTCCTTCTCTTTCAGCCTTGCCCGACAAGCCTTGCCAGACGAGCCCTGCCCGACAGTATAAGCAGAAGCCCGACAGCAGCTCTCAACCGACGCCGAAACACTATCCCGGGGAGCTGTGTGCTGGTCGCCCAGGAAGCTTCCCCGGCGGAAATTCCTGGCCCGAACAAATTCCTCATCCACTTTACTGGAATTGGATCGATTAGATTTGAATTTGGAGAGGAAAATTGAAGGAAAATGGAAACAAAATCATGGGAACAGGTTGGTCGTCGGTGATTTCAATGGGTTTTACTGAGGTCAGTGGCGGTGGTGGTAGTCTGATGGCGAAGCTAGTGGTTCTCTATTACGTCTGTGACTCATCTGCAAAAGAGGGATCGAGAGAAGCAAAGAGAGAGAGGAGAGAGAAAGGAAAGAGAAGTAGAGAGGAGAGAGAAAGTGGCCCCTATTTTACTTGCAATTGGAGTTAGCCGGTTTCCCCTATTCCCAAGTTCTTAACTTTTGCCAACCGTTCGATTGGACAAGAATCAATCCAAGCCGCTGGATTGTCGTAGCATGCATTGATCTATATCACTCAATGTTTTAAAAAAGGGTTTTTAATGTTGAATGCACCACACATTAAAATTTAATATTAAATGACTTATTTACTCCACTATGCAATGACAATTTTGACCTTATTAGGTTTAAAAAAAATAAAGATTTATAAATACACTCAAAATCACTTTTAGCGTATTATTTATCTTCTCAACTATCAAACATGTTGATTAAGAAAAATTGTTTTTGACGAATGGAACACGAAATCGATGTTTCAGGAGCTTCACATGAGGTAAGACTTCATAGTTTTCATTGTTTTAGTGATTTCGATGACATCGATAATTATTTAATCTTGCGTTTGCTGCATTATTTAAACTTCTATATTCATATTCATCTTTAAGTGTTCATATGGTTAGATTCAATCCCTGAAAATTAAAAATGAGTGTTACAAGATTTGAGAAATGTGGGGTGTAAAGAAAATGTGGTGTATGTACAAAATATAAGATGTATATTGAGAATGTGGGGTGTGGGGGTATTATGGGAAAGTAAGTGAGGTGTATTAAGATAAAACTTTAAGTGAAAAAGCAAATGTGGGGTGTATTAAGTTTATGAGGTTTATTCAACAATTTGTGATGTGTTAATATAATTAGCCTTAAAAAATTAGTATTGAGACTAGCCTAGGCAATTTTTTCGATGGGCCTATCAAGAAAACGCCTCTGCCCAAAAGAAGTGAGCTATAGACTAGGCTA
Organism: Malus fusca; assembly: GCA_035220775.1. NCBI lineage: Eukaryota > Viridiplantae > Streptophyta > Magnoliopsida > Rosales > Rosaceae > Malus > Malus fusca. The sequence continues at coordinate 9,975,645 of CM069069.1, forward strand.
AATATTGGTTGGTACTGAGGTTAAAAATGTGTTTGGTAAACACTTAAAAACAGCTTATTTTCACAGTTTTGGGTGAAAAAAAAAAGCTGAAAACGTGAAGCAGCATAAATGTTGGATTATATGTTGAATGTTGGATTATGATTTCTTATTAAACGTTGGATTATGATTTCTTGTTAAACGTTGGATTATATGTTTATGATAAAGTTTATAAATATTTTTCTTTTTAAAAATAAAGTATATTTAGTAATTCACCTTTATTTGTTAAGAAGATTAAATTAATGGCACATCTAGTATTATACCATTTTTGGTCATTTCACACAGTCACAGCTGTTTTACATAAAAGTTTACCAAACACTATAATATTGCTTTTTTTTCCAAAAGAATTTTTACAAAAAAATTTACCAAACACTCTGCTGCTTTATTTCACAGCAGCTTATTCTCACAACACAGCAGAATCAGTTTTTTTTCAAAGCACAGTAATATCAAACCAGCCCTAAGTGCTTGAGGTGATAGCCTAGACGTTTGAAGTATTACTATTATTTTTTAAAAACAGTCCAAACCCAAAATGACGTCATTTTGTGCAAGATTTGTTTTTAAATTTTTTTTTTATTATAAAATTCATGCTAATTTTATGTTTCTAACTTAGTTTCTATGGGTTTATTATGACTGTATGATGTGAATTAGAGAAATAATAGACAAATATTTGATTGTTTGGAATGCTTACTTGATTGTTTTACAAAGTATTTTATATATATATATATATATATATATATATATATTTATTTATTTATTTATTTAAGCATTATAATAATTTTAAGTTCTGTTAATCTATTGCCTCACGTTTCAAGACTATCCATGAAATGCTTTGCTTCGCCTTTGCTTTTTGATACATTGTCGCTAAAGATTTTCGTGGTAAGGTACATTTTGTATCATGTCACTTAATGGAAGTCAAAACAATCTTTATGAAATTGAGATTTGAGAGAGAGCTATGGATGGCGGGGAGGTTGCTTTCCGCTCTGTCATTGAGCCACCGGAACAAAAAGCACTGACTTTTCATATTGCTTCTTACATATAACATTTTGGCTGTGTCTTTTTGTTGATTTTGTGCATAACCAAATCTAATATCAATATTATAATGGGAAACCTTGGATGCGGTCCCTAGCTATGAATATTCTTTGACTAAAACCTTGTTGGTTTTCAATTTTTGATCCAAGTCCCTGAAATTAATGTGATAATTTATTTCTATGTACGTTACTATATTTTTTTAATTAAAAATTGAAATTTATATTTGTTTATATTAATGAGATTTTAAATATTAAAAACCATAATTTGTGGGATTAAAAATATTAAAATATAAATATACTATTGTGTGTTTGTGTATAAACATGGGTACATTCATGAAAATTAACCAAAAAATTATTGTATCAAAACGTGGGTACATTCTTCAAAATCACAACAAAAAAAGAAGATATTAGGCTTAATAACATTAGTAAATTTCTTCGATTAAACTTAACATGCATACATTCTCAAATCAAAGAAAAAAGAATGTACCCATATAAGTTTAAAAATGGATTAGAAAAAAATTGAATAGATTATATATAAAAAAAAGGGTACATTTTACATATAACAAATTGGTATATTTAAGAATGAGTACATTTTAAGATTAAAAATTTGAAAAAAATTACATGAATGGGTACATATAATTAGCATGGGTACATTTAGCAAAAATAAAAATGGGTACAAATAAAAAAAATATATATGGGTACAAATACAAATAAAATTTTAAAAAATATGGGCACAAAAAGAAATTAATATATGGGTACAAATTAAAACTGAAAAGAAAATTGGTCCAAATTAAAAGAGGATTGCAAATTAAAAATAGGTACAAACTAAAAATAAAAATATATGATAAAAAAATTTAGCCATAAATATAAATATACTAATTGTAACATTTTTAACATTAAATGAATATATTTAGAAATAAAAAATATTAGATTATTGAAATAATTAATGATGTTATTAATACCAAGGACCTTGATCAAAAAATTGAAAAGAAATAAGATTTTAATCAATGGAGTAGCAAAAGTAAAGATGAGAACCTAATTTCTCCTTTACATAATTACCATTTTGAGGGATAAATACTTACTCTTGTTATTCAGTGTATGTATCTTATATGTTGCGTAGCATGCATGCTAATGTGGTGTATAAAATTTACACAAATTATATTTCGTGGAAATATGATATAATGTATCAGCTCGTCGCGCATTGTTCCGGATACATACGCAATACTTTTTTCATTCTTAAGATTATGGCAATCAAAATGATATCCTTAAACTCCTCTCATACATTTGACAAAATTATGTAGTAGCTAGCATGCGTCCATTATCTTAGCAGAAGAAAACGATATGCCAATTGATCAACGCTGAATATTCATTGTTTTATAAATTTATGGGAGGAAAAATCGAACCTGCTTACGTTTACAGTTTGTATGGGCTTAATGCCAGCTTAATATGAACTCAATTGTTTCCATCCGGACTTTGTCTGAACTCATTGTTTCCATCCGGACTTTGTGTGGCAGTTCAGATGGCTAGCAAACTATATAAAAGTACATGTTGGAATATGTTAAGGTCCACACGCATAAGACTCTTGAAGAGAAAAAAATAAATATAGTGGTTAGTGGGGTGAGGTGGAGATGGAGATGGATGAAAGGAAACACAAGTCCAACTGCTTCCACTGCAAAGTAGAAGATTAAGAACTGGCAGACTGAAGAGTCACTTAAATATTAATTATTTAAGAACCGTAAAAAGAATCTAATTATTTGGTTAAGAAAGGAATTATGCTAACTTAAAATGACTATTTATGTCTCGTAGATGAAGAGATCACAATCGTCAATGGCAGCTTAAGACTTTAGATTACCAGAGTTTTTCTCACTTCATGCGTGCAACGAGCTGACCGGCTCCCTACCAACCATACCCAACCCTATCTCTATTCCTTTCTTCAAACTTAAATAATGCCCTTTCCTAAAGAGACATTTTATCAACCAACTTACTCCTTTTTATTGGAATTATAATTGCGCCCATATTCGCTCAAAATTAGTAAAACCGTATCTCTATTCCTTTCTTCAAACTTAAATAATGCCCTTTCGTAGAGAGACATTTTATCAACCAACTTACTCCTTTTTATTAGAATTATAATTGCGCACATATTCGCTAAAAAAAAAAGAGTTATTGAGATAGGGTGTTAAGTTTCCACTCATGCGTAGTTCAAAACTTCACTCTGTTCTAAATTATTGTAATAGTTTTGAATCATTCCTTCCCCGTAATAATAATAAAAAGAGTTATTGAGATAAGTTGATTACAATGTGGGTTCACTGCTTCATATACTGATTATATTAGTGATTGCTTCTTTTACACTTACGAAACTTGAGCAAGACTCAAACGTTACTCGTGTTTACATGAAAGAATCAAGAAAAACACACATTACTTACAGATTTTTGAGGTTTATGAGCACTTAATTAGCTACATCGGGATACTTGGGTCGTTCTCAACGAGATGAGTAGGTCATTAGGCGGTGGTTGGAGAAGTAGAAAGCTAGCACTGTCTCAGTGTATTCATCAGGTACAATCACTCACCAAATAAACTCTACTTTTTTTAACTCGTTTATCTTCATCTCTGCCACATGTCACCCTGGAAAAAGCTAAATGATAATTAGTTCTAAGTGTGGACCATCTCGATATAGGTTTTGGTTAACCACAATTTGTAATTTTATATGCTAGACAAGAAAGGAAAAACTGCAGGTTTTGTAATAAGCTTGTTCCCTCTTTCTCATATATAGTTTTTAGTGAAAGTCGAGAGCAACTTATATGTAACAGGTTTACCGTTATGTGACGTCCTAATTCAATAATACATTGTCATGTTGAGAAAAACTTGTACATAGTAATGTATTATTGGATAGAGGATATTATTTGGTGGTGAACCCATTTCATGTAAGCCCTGTTTGTGAAAGTCATATTGTATGTTAGAATAATGTGAATCGTGAAAAAAAAAAAAATTAAAAAAAAAAAAATGTTAGTGATGGATGGTAGCCTAGCTAGTGTTTATCATGTCAAATAAAAAACTATATATCACTACCATTCAAACCTATTTACTATTACAGTAAATATGACTTATTTGTGTATTGTATAATTTTCTTTGAAATGACAGTACCATATAGTATATACGACTGACGTCCAAGAAAATGGGAGGAGCAGAAAGGGGGGGACCAAGTTTTCCCATTAGAAAAATTGAACTTGAAAAGGTGGGCAATAATCAAAGAATTTGTTGAGATAGAACAAAAATTCAAAAATTCCTGTGAGACTATTTTGGCTAAGGAGAAAATCCTTCCATCGGAGAGAAGAGCGTGATTTAGACCTTGAATATATATAGTTCCTCTACAAATTACGCGTCTTAAGTCAATTCCAATATTTTTGCATCTATGAGGATTTAATCTCTGACATCTAAGTTTAAAATTCATCTCACGTCTCTTACTTGTTCCTTAATCGCCGGCCATCTACTTATGCAAGTAAAAACATGAAAAAAATCAAAGCCATTGAAGATCAGACATCAATTAAACCTTAAATATGTACATTCATCCACAAACTACACTTCTTAATAAATTTCCAAATTTTTTGTACCCGTGAGTATTATTTATGACGTTTGAGTTTAAAGCACGTTCCCCCGCCTCTTACGTATTCCTTAAATTTGATTGCTCGACCAGGTAAAGAAAAGTAGATATTAAAGCTAAAATTCTAGAAACACTAGCTAGTTTGGAAGAAAAGTTGCATGTGAAAACAACGGCCGTCGGCAAGAAGAGAGGACAATCCTAGTCCAGGGGATGGCTTTAGAAATAAAAAAACCTCCTTTTTATTTTTAGTACAAAGAAATATTTACACATGGGAGGAGGGAGTTTGACTAAGCCACACAATATGCAACCTAATTTGGTATCGAATTCGCCATCTACGAGATTCGAACCTAAGACTTCTCACTTACAAATGAAGAGGAATATCACCAGATCGTAGTACTAAGTGTCAAAAATAAAAAGCCTCTTTGCTTCTTTTATTTCTATTTTTGTTGACATGATTTTCATTCTGTATTAATTCTTAATCTTAATTTGTTCTGTAACCATTTGACTAAACCCAACCGCCCAATATTTTAATTAACAAAAAAATAAAGTAAAATTTGATTCACTTTATTACTAAACAATTTTAGCACTAAAGAAGGCTTTTGGTGCTTAGCACTGAAGATTTAGTGTGTAAATGCAAAAAATACAAGATCAATTTTAAGTTAATTATTTCTTAAAATACTAATATGTCTGAAGGACTTTGGAGGTTATTGAATTGTTTGTATGCGGCAAATTTTGATTTTTAAACTTTAAACTTGTACCACAATAAACTGGGGTTTTTTAGAGTAACTCCACCTCTAAAAAATGAGCGGGCTCAAAGTCCATTTAATCCACCCAAATGAATAGTAATTGACTCCAATGAACAATAATTGGCCAAGTGCATCTCCACCCCTAAAAAATGAGCTGGGCAAGAGTCTAGTCAATTCGTATTAAAATATTATTAATTTTGTTATAAAATAATAAAAAAATAATTTTATTTTTAATTTCGGATAGAATTTTTAACCAATCTTGTTAAGTTATGTGTCATTTTTCGAAAGTACAATTTTTGAGAAAGATGGTTAGTTATTTATATATATATATCTTTTTTTTATGTATTTTGAAATAATTTTAAATAAATTTTTATTAAGTTAATTAATCTGGACCGTTGGATTTCAAAAAAATGAAATTCAATAGCCCAAAAGTGGACCCGTGGTCCATGGTAATATTCTAACAATTTTTTTTGTTAATGCTGGAATGCGCGCGTGTATCCCACGCGCCAGTGGCAAAAATAAGAAATTCACATGGCAGACGTTAGCCTAGCGTCATGTAGGTCGGTCTCTTGCTCAGTCCATTATGTGCTGAGCTCAAAGTTGGCCTCCACTTGGGGCCAGCCTATTGGGTGGGGTGGAGTGGGGAGGGGAGGGGGGCTGGCCTTAAAAATAGACTTTGGATTAGCACATTTGTTAGGGATGGAAGTGCTCTTAGGGAGGATGAGATTTTCAAACTTTGCACACGAGTATTTTCCTCCAAATAATCCAAAAGCAAACAAAAAGTGGTTTACTTTTTGCACTATTAGATTTATGTTCAATTACAATCTCTTACAACATATAAATATGTTGATTCCATATATTTACTTGTCACTTTATTTCAATGTTCATTAAACAATCTGTTAAATCAATCGCGCGACAAATATGAAATTTACTTTTTTAATGACGTAGCACACAAACCTAACTGCTTAATTAGAAATAAAAATTTGATTCTTTCATTATATTGGCAGCAGAAACCGCAGCCTAATTAAATACAATAATATTCAACAGCTGACGTCATATGATACATCATTACCCAGCTTCACTTTCCTATTTATACCCTCACTTTGTGCTTCAAGCAAACCCCACCTCACCTCAGCTCACCTCAGCTCACTCGCTCACTCTCTCTCTCTCTCTCTCTCACTCACTCACTCAGCATATACCAAGTCCAAACCAAAGCTTCAAGCTTGAGCTGCAATGGATTGCAGTACTGAAACAATGAACACAAATTACACAACCACTTCATCAACTATGTCTCAATCTCCTCCTTCTTCTTCTTCACCATCGTCTCCTCCAACCCCAACTCCCACTCCATCTCCACCAGTTGTTATAAGTCCTTGTGCTGCATGCAAGATCTTGAGGAGAAGATGTGCAGACAAGTGCGTTTTGGCCCCTTACTTTCCTCCCTCTGAGCCAGTCAAATTTACTATAGCTCATCGTGTCTTTGGGGCAAGCAATATTATCAAGTTCTTGCAGGTACTTTTCTTCATCATGTCCAAAAACAAGAGTAGTGGTCAAAGTAGGTCTAAGACCTTGGGATTTGAAATATTTTCAAAATACGGAAGGGTTCAAACTCTCGTTTTACTGTTAGACGGTAAATTTAGAGATAAATTATTCTTATTTAAATATGTAATTTATATTTACAGATAACATAAACATATTATATATAGTTCATTTTTCATGAAATACTATTATGTTAGTTTGCATCCATATTTGAAAAGTCTAGGGGTTGTTCACACACATACGTAGACACTAGAAATAAATACGCAGACGTACCAAATCTTTAGGCCTGATAGTGCTTTATCAGGGAAATCAACTACTCTGACTAAATTATTCTGATAGCAACCTAACAAGGAAGAAAAAACTGCCAAAAGAAAGAATTTCACACTTAACAACAAATCAATATTCTATATCTCGCTATTCTTTTAACGTTTTGAGGTGTAGGAAATCTTTAGCATATGACAATTAAATCCAAGGGGTTGTGTTTTTATGAGAGCAGTCGGATAGTATACGTGATCCGGCTGCTCTTATACACGTTTTTCTTTATGAGGTGGATCATGTATTGTCCCACATTATCATGAATCTCACCTCATACAAGAGAGTTGAGAAAAAAGTTTTTTATTTATTAAATTTGTGGATACCCCATTTTTAATTGTAAACATATGTATAAACTAAAAGGAGCATGCAATTTTTTTAACAGGAACTTCCAGAATCTCAAAGAGCCGATGCAGTGAGCAGCATGGTTTATGAGGCAAGTGCAAGAATTAGAGACCCAGTTTATGGGTGTGCTGGAGCAATCTGCCACCTGCAGAAGCAAGTGAATGAGCTGCAGGCACAACTGGCCAAGGCACAGGCTGAGCTTGTCAACATGCAATGCCAGCAAGCCAATCTTGTGGCTCTGATTTGCATGGAAATGTCGCACCCTAATTCCGAGCAAGGATCTCCTCCACAATCACTTGATCACAACTTCGTCGCCACCAATCCTCACGGCGGCAACCAGGCCAACTTAGGCTTCCTTGATGATTCCACCACTCTAGGCTCGTTGTGGGAACCACTTTGGACATGAATATCTAGAAAAAAATAATATTAATAATTATATATCCATAGCAACAAAAAAAAAGAGTTTCTATGAATCTAATGAAATTCTCCCAAGGAGAAGTTGAAGGATAATAATAATTAATTAATTGGGTAGCTCTAGTAGGAATTAAGTAGTGGAGAGATCCACAGTGTTTGAACAAAAGGGAGGGAAATCCCGAGTTGGGATTGATCTAATCACTTTTGTTTAAACTTGTTGGAGGCAAAGTAGCTAGGTGGGTCTTTTGCTTTTAGTCCATATGTAATCTTTTCCGTATTGGAGAGAAAAAAGAAAATTATGTTTGAAGTCCATTTGTATGCTGATCTTATTAGTGAATTCAAGTTTTAACCAACTTTTCGGTCACCTACTATAATCACTTAAAATTTGGTCACCTACTATAATCACTTAAAATTTGATGCTTTTGAGGTTTGACCATCTTTCTCTATAGCAACTTTTAAGCCCACAAACCTTGTTTTGCAACTGTAAACGCGAATTTTCTGCGACATGAAACAATAACAGGTGTACGTACAAAGTAATAATTTGTATTAATAAAAGTTTAGCATTATAATCTCTGATACAAAGTTTTGATTGTCTGATTCAATCTTCGAGGTTGTAGAATGTATGTGTAGAGTTGTTGATCCGAAGGTCAAAGTGACTTGATCTCAAATTCGTCATGGCGCAAGGATTTGGCTTGTGGTGATGGAGGAACCGGCACATGTTTTGGTGCTTGATGGTTCTTCGCGAGTATGGCAAAGAATGTAGAGAGTTTTCTGAGTGTGTAGAGTGTTTGGGAGTTTGAGTGTGAGAATGTGTTTCTGAGATAGGGCATTTATTTGTCTTGGAGCCTCATATTTATAGGATCTCCAAGTCTTGATTGAGGCTTGATTTAGTCTTGATTTTGGACTTGATTAATTGACGAAAGAACCAAAATTGATTCGGACTTAATTTGGGCTTAATTCGTGATTTGACTTCATCAAATAATCTTTGATTTAGATCAAATCAATCAATCACATTTCATCCTTGATTTGGCCAATCTCCCCCGATTCGACATTTCATTTGTGTTAAATTTAAATCAATTAATTTACTTGATTTAAATTAATATTAATTAAAGAATTAATAAAGATAATTCCTATATTACTTTCCACCAAATGTCGATGCGTGTCACTCTTGATGACTCGTCTGGTTTTAATGAGTCACGTGTCATGTGTACGATTTGTGACACACACGGCACATGCCACGTAAGCCCTGCCATGTCGAAATTTTAATGTGTTGGTGAGTATTTATCATGGAAATTTACATGTCTATAACAACTTGTGTCACATCCCGGCCCGGGCACCCACCACATCCCCGACTCGACTCCACCGTAGCATGATATTGTCCTTTTTGGGCTCCAACCACGCCTTCACGGTTTTATTTCTGGGAACTCACACAAGAACTTCCCAATGGGTCACCCATCATGGGATTGCTCTCATGCGAACTCGCTTAACTTTGGAGTTCCAATGGAACCTGAAGCCAGTGAGCTCCCAAAAGGCCTTGTGCTAGGTAGATATGAGAGTATACATATAAGGCTTAGAGGTTCTACTCCCCTGGGCGATGTGGGATGTTACAATCCACCCGCCTTAGGGACCCGACGTCCTCGTCGGCACAGTCGCACCACACGGCAGAGTGGCTCTGATACCAAATTGTCACATCCCGGCCCGGGCCCCCACCACATCTCCAGCTTGACTCCACCGTAGCATGATATTGTCCGCTTTAGGCCCCGACCACGCCCTCACGGTTTTGTTTCTGGGAACTCAGACAAGAACTTCCCAGTGGGTCACCCATCATGGGATTGCTCCCGCGCGAACTCGCTTAACTTCGGAGTTCCGATGGAATCCGAAGCCAGTGAGCTCCCAAAATGCCTCGTGCTAGGTAGATATGGGAATATACATATAAGGCTTGGAGGATCCACTCCCCTGGGCGATGTGGGATGTTACAACTTGGGTCATTATATATTCAGCAACATGTCTTTTTTATTGTTCTCGAAGAATAAAAAAGGAGGGGAGATCAAACGCACGACACCAGGTGCATAGATACATACTCATAATCACTTGAATTACAAGTTCTTTACTGCAATAACATATTTAATCAACTGATGGAATTAGAATTTTGGAATTACTTTTTAAGTTGGGAACTTTGTTCTTTTGAACATAAATTAATTCAAAATTATACATTTATCTGCACTCATTAGTGGTAAATGTAATTACGTGGAGATGGGAAATTGGTATCTAAGTTGTGCATGGAGAGGAATGAGGAATGATTTTGTAGCATCTGTACCAAGATTATTGTCACGTCTCTAAGGTAATTTGACTCTCTAGAAAAATCCTTGAGAATAGACAGCATTTCAGCATCAGATCTGTTCCTACTTTCTGAATAGCCTCCATTGGGCACTGTGGTCCTATATATTATGGCTTTCCAATACAGATTCAAATGAAATGAAACTTGATGCATCAAACTAACAATATTGTGATAGGTATATATGTGTTAGGTTGCTGCAAATAACTGATCAAATCTTCTTACTAATGAAGGCAATCTTTGAGTAATATGCAATTTGACCCACTATTCTTGAGTTTTTCTTGATGCTAGGGCCTTCTCAGTTAGGCTTTCTTGTTTTACTTTCTCGGTTTTCTTTTTTGTTTTTATTTTTTGTTCTGCAATGTTGCATGACAATCAAGATAAAATTAAGAAATTGTTTAGCCATTTGATTAACGTTGTTAAATTTAAGTGCTTAAGTGAATAACATGGTGTAACTGTTAGATGGGTAAACAATTTCATATTTGATTGATTTTTAAGAGCGATAAAAAACGAAATTGTTCGAATCATAACACAACATTATAGAAAAAGAAGAGAATCGAAAAAGTAGAAAGAAAATGTTGCTATGATGCTATCCTACCTCTAAATCATAACATGTTAAAAAAAGGATAATGCTAGGGAGAGAAATTATTTAGATCAAATTTTATAAACTATATGATGTGGTTGTTAATGTTTGAATTATTACTTAAGTGTTGATTAACATGTTTATTTCCTATCGAGATATTGATAACACATCACATGATTTACACATTTAATCTAAAAAGTTAATCGACCTACCATTACTCTAAAAAAAAAATCCTTCAAACACATTTTGCATCCTCTACCTATAATCAATGATTAGTATAGATCAATCACATATTTACATTTTACTGTCCCAAACTGTGACACACAGCCAATAATTCACTAGGTGTTGTTCATATTAGTTATTACTATCTCCCCATATGTTTGTTAAAAAGTCACGTCTTCTACACTTGACCATGATGCAGAAGAATTGCATCCACAGAAAGGGGACCCCCATTGTTGTGGGTCATTGCCGCGTGTCAATGTGTTATTCCCTCATTGATAGTAATTAGTAAAAATGGTAATCATGGCTTTGATCCCCCAAATTAAACGCGTTTTTGGACGCATAATTCAACTCATGTGCACCCCACGTGAGCTGATGATGAACCCTAACAAAAATTCTCAGCTAAGCAACAGAAGCAAACCAACCAAAGATTGTCACCTGTCGGCAACCAATTCGATGTTCTATTGGATGTCTTTTTTACCTCGAGAGACAACATATCTATGTCTCACCCAACATGCCATTATTTTCTATGCTGGAGCGGGAACAAAGTCTGTTTTTTTGACCCAAATTTGTACCTGAATGTAGGGGAATCAAATTAATTAACAAAACCCCAGAGCTACTTAAAATAATGAATTCCCTAAGTCAATGCTAATCCTTCAAATTGTATTTTTCACTATGATGACAATAATTCTTCTGTACTAGCAATTTGTACGTGGTAAACTTTGTCGCACCCAACAACCAGTGGAAAAAAAAAAAGAAAAAAAAAAGAGAAGATAATAATGGATTTAGTGGTAGATAAGTTGCAATTATGTAGTTGACTAGTGGAAAAAGGTAAGGATGGTATACATTCGAGTCGTCTTTGTTGAGAATTTTTCGTGTTTAGAACATTTTGAGTTTTTATCTTCATTGTCAGTTGTTTTTTAATTGAATATGCTAATTCTTACACGATTTAATAGAGAAATGGAAACGAAAATGTGGTTAATTAAAATTGTTATACCCAAAAAATCCTTGAGCATCATGAGAAAAGAGAAATGACCGTGCGAGTTATGAGGTGTGTTCATCTATAGTGGCTCATTTTTATGTGCACGATGAAACCCTAGCTATGACACACATAACCTGTAGTTCTATTTATAACTCATCATCTCAATATTTTAATTATTTGCTCAAGAAATTATAGATTTCATGTGGCACCATCTATTAAATCTTGATTGTAAAAAGAAGAATCTTTATCACTATAGATTATGATGGGTTTAATCAGATCAATCTACATCATTTCCCATTGGCGCCCATATAGTGGTATTAGGTGTGTACGTATCCGATTTTAAGAGGTCAGACTGCACCAATATTTGAAGTTGGAGACTGATAGAGAAGAATGATCGAACGCATTAATATTCAAATCCACATTTAGTTGCTAATATTTAGTGATTAAAGAAAGGAAAGATTGACAAACTCAAACTAAAAAGATACTGAAAGAGTCAAAATTTGTACAAGTCTTATCCATATCGTTTGAAAAATGCATTGCCAAAACAACTGCTACTGAAGAGAATGTTGCAATGTGAAATGTGCATATATATACAATAACTAATGAATAAAGACCCCAAAAGGAGAGAGCATCAGCAATGCACCAATATTTGTCTTTATCTCTCTCGTTAACTTAATGAATATAAAAGCTCTAAAGACAAAATATACTTCATTGTCACGAGTGCAAATGCATTCGTGTTTCTATCTGTACACACGTGTGTGTATACAAGTCAATTGACTTGGAGTACAAGTAATCCCGAGCCCACAGGTATTTAGAAAATCTACCCTATGAGAGGATTCTCCTACACTAACACTATCTCTTTTCCTCTTCTCCCATGTAAAGAGAGAAAAGTGATAGACACACGAGTAGAAGATAAAGATAAAGAAGTGGCTACGTTGCGCCCGTAACCCGAAAGTTGTACATCTAAAACTCTCCTTTCTATTCTCATTCTCTAGCTTTTTGAGTCTTGTGGTTACACCTTTTCTGCGGTGTGCATGCGCATAGGTAGCCACTATCTGAGTTTTGCAGTCATTTGAGGCTTTTGAGCCTTCTTTTCTCACCTCAGTAGTTAAAGGTGATAAGTGTTCAGACCAAAAAAAAGGGTTAAGGTGATAAAGTGTCGAGATCCCCGACGTTATTGCAAATTATGTTGATTGCCAAACACCGTATGGCTGGTGGGCGTCGTTAGGATTTGGCCGTCATTCCATGAGACATAAAAAAATTGGGCTTCGGTTTCACCATAAAATTACTTAAAAATATAGAGTAATTTAGTTTACTTATAAGCTCATGAAATATCATTTCTTCAATTAATGTGAAATTCTTCTCAACATATCATCTTACGTATGGCGAATTTTTAAACCTAACACGTGTACAACACAACGGACACTACTAGAAATTTGGCTAAAAGACACCCTTTTCATTGGTGTCTATTGTCAATTGTGGATACTTTCATTGGTGGCAAACCTCAATGGCCACCAAGCAGCCACTAAATTAGAGATGGTGTCCTATGTAGAGGACTCTATTGTTACAAACACCACCAATTAGATAACGGTGGCACAATGAATAGTTACACCTTTGAAATATTATATAATTTTTATACATCGGTGGCCATGTTGTAATATGTTTTTTTTAAAGGTCCATTAATATGGGCACCCAAATATATATATATATATATATATATATATATATTTAATAGACTACACATAATTGCAGGTTTGTTGTAGTCTTCCGTAACTAATCACATATTCAAAAAAATCAGGTCTAAAACCAATGAGCTATACTAAAAAATATGAAACTATCCGTCAAAGTACGAAACAAGCACCAAATTTGAAGGAAATTGCCACTTAAAAGACTTCACATTCTCTTGAACACCTCCAAACATGTTTTTTAAGAGTGACATGCTCCTCGTAATGCTTGAGCCTCAGTAATTGCAATCTCTACTTGCAAACACATAAGCACATGGATCAAACGGCTAAAATACACACAAAAGTATGCCTTTACAGTTTTATTGTTTCCTACTGTTAAGCATTATGCAGGAAGAAGAGAACATAGAGATTATAGAAGAAGAAGGAGGAAACAGAGGAAACTTAGAGAGAGAAAGAGAATGATTTTTCACTTGTATTTTCTTGATTGATTCAATGGTTCCAATGGTACAGTTATATAGAAGAGTACTAAGCTAACTGCCTTACCTGAATCTCACACTTAGCAACAATCCTAACTGCCTTATCTTATTTGGCTATATACTCTAACATCCCCCCGCAAGCTCATGGTGGTTCAAGCATGAGATTGTTGCTATTGGATAGTAAAGTATCTCTTCACTGCTGATAGTTGTGGCTGATCCCATTGTCTCACAAGTGACCAAATGCCTGACTAGTGCCTTATCGTTCATCATCTTCTTAATGGCAAAAGCAAGACTCAATGTCACAGCCAAAAGCAAACCTTCTGGAACAGCAATAACTACAATTGTAATAGCTATAGCAAAATATTCCAAGATTTCCCATGTGTCATCTCCGGACCAGATCAAGTGGGATCCTTCTTGAAGCTTGTGGCTGAACAATCCTTGTATTTTACCATTATACCGTGTATACCATAGTAACCAAATCAGCGTAGACTTGGTGCCCCCACCCTTATCAGAAATTCTCATATGGTATCCTAACTGAATATCAAATATACTTCCACCATTGCATAACCGAAGTACATAAAATCCTCGGAACTTATGTACAAAAGTTTGAGTAGGAACACCAATTTTTTCCTTGTTGTCAGAGTTAAGAGCTGGAAATGTCACTTGAATACACGAACCCACTGAAATCAACTGAGAGTTTGCACTTTCCTTGTCAATACATTCCAAAACTTGTTTTTCTGCATCATCTAAAAACATTTCATCTTCTAAAACAATGAAGTGAGAGAGAAAACCAGATTGGAGATCATAAGCTGTATGAATTTCAACATTAGAATTGCTTTGTAAAGGTGTTTCATGATTTTCCAGGACGACTGGACACACTATTTACAGTTGTTGATCCAATGTGATTTGACATAATTCAGGGGTTGAAACTGAAGATTGAGCATTATGTATGTGATAACAATCATCATCAAAATGATCTTTCTGTGAACATATTTGATGTAATCTGCAAGTGTGTGAACTTTCTGCACCAACAGAACTAGGTGGCTGCTCTTCGGTTTTCATTATAATTGTTATATCACAATCGTTCTGCTTTGAAGCACTGATAGAATTTCCCTTTGTGGAATTAAATGGTAGGGAAGATTCAAGGTAATGAGAGAAATAATTGACCATAACAGAGTTTGTCTCAATTGACTCCATTGAATCAGAAAATCTAACCTGATCCTGCAAGTTTGGATCTTGTGTAATAGATGAGTTGGTAGTTTGAGCAGAACAATGGGCAGCTAGATGATCCTTATATGAATAAATTTGACATGTAGTAATTTCATGTGGCAGAGAACTAGGATATGTAGATAGAGATGAGCCAAGAATTCCATTATAACTATCAACATTACTGCCATAGCTTGACTGGCATGAACTTAAATTGAATTGATCATGATCCACACCATTGAAGCCAACATGAAATTGAGAGCTAAAGAGAGGAAAGAAAGAACCTTTTGTCTCACATTCAACAAGAGCACAATCCACAATGGCTTCCTCAGCGAGCAATTGTGCGCGAAAGTCCTTGAGTGAAATGATACTATCACGCCCCCGAATTACAAACTTAAATGTGTTGTATTTTGCAGGTAGTCCATTCAATGCAATGATCACAAAGTCTTCATCATCAAATGTGACACCAAGAACAGAAAGTCCATCCCTTGTTTCTTTAAGCCTTCGAAGATATTGGGAAACTGAATCGGATCCTTTCTTCATGTTGTAAAGATCACTCTGTAACTTGATTATACTACTTTTTGTACTTGGTAAGAAACAATGGTTTTGAAGACGAACCCACATCTCTCGAGAACTCTTGCTACCAATTACATAGGAAATAACGGATGAAGAGAGAGTTGCAGTAAGTAGCAACATTAAAGCATAATCATGCGATTTCCATGCTTTAAACTTATCTGATTCATTGCTAGCAGATGGCCAATTTGTGAGTACAAAATGTGCAGAGGTTGCTGCAGACTGAGGAGGACACAAATTTGATCCGTCAACGAATCCCATAATGCCATGGCCCTCAAGCATCAACTGCAACAGAAAGTGCCATTGATGGTAGTTGGTGTCATCCAACTTGACAGAAACGGATGTAGAGATCGAAGAAATCAAGCCAGTAATTGGTGATTGCAAGATTTGTAACTGATTTGCAGCGACCATGTTGAGAAATCGCAGAAAAAATTTAACTGAGGCAAAAGATCAAACACCTGGTGTGCCAAACTTTGTTGAATGGAGAATGCAGAAATGGGCAATCGGAGATGCCCAGAAAAACTGAGAAGACACAACCAAAGAACAAAGAAGAAAGAATCGAAGAAATTTTAGCGGAAGCAAAGAACAAAGAATCGAAGAAAGATTCTGCAGCAGCAGCATCAAAGGCTACTCAAGCAAGTGACATTGCTATTGTGCTTGCCTTTTCGGAGGGGCTTTCTGCGAAGTCTAATACAACTTCTGCAATAGCATCTGGAACTGCCAATGTTCTTACACCTAGGAAACTAGCTGAAGAGGCTTCAAAGATTGCCTCCACATAGCAGCAGGAAGACGTTCGAGTGGACGCTCGAGAAGATCGTGCGCTCCAACACCAATGGCTTCAAGCTCCAGTTCCTACACGCCCAAGTCCCCAACGAAGATGTTTATAGAATAAGAAAGAATTTTGTGTAGCGGAAGCAAAAGAAAGGATCGAAGAAGCTGATCAAGCTTTAATTGCTCTTGATACCATGTTAAGCATTATGCAGGAAGAAGAAAACAGAGAGATTATAGAAGAAGAATGAGGAAACAGAGGAAACTTAGAGAGAGAAAGAGAATGATTTTTCACTTGTATTTTCTTGATTGATTCAATGGTTCCAATGATACAGTTATATAGAAGAGTACTGAGCTAACTGCTTTACCTGAATCTCACACTTAGCAACAATCCTAACTGCCTTATCTTATTTGTCTATATACTCTAACACCTACAACCTGCATAAAAAGCATATACTTGCAAGTATGAGTCTCTAACATTTCACACGAAAAACTAAAGTGGCAAGTAGATCTTTTCAGCAGATAAATTCATGAGTCTTAATATTTCACAAGTGATATACTTGCAAGTAGATAAATTTTCGATCAGTGGATATGGTTATCAATTATGACATCACAAAAACATTCTAAGGGTAAGACTCACTGTTTTGAACTAGTGGCTTGATGTTATCAATTTACATCAAAGTGAACCATTTATCTAATTTTTGGGTCTTAATAAATTACAAATTCAACATCAACAAAAGCACCAACAAATTTCAATTTGTTTTCATTTCTTTTTATTCCTTTTTGTTCAATCCAATCAACTTCCTTGAGAAATAAAACAAAAGGTAAAGAGAGAAAGAGAAAGTTCCCAACCTGGCTCAACTTCGCCCTTAGAAACTAGGCACTGGAAATAGAGATGGACTTGGTGAATATTGATAGACTTGGTGGTTCTGAAAACTAAGTAATAAGATAAATTTGTTAAGTAATTTTATCATGCTCAGGTTTTTTTTGCTTCACAAGCTATACAATAAGGACAAAATAATCGCCCAAAATTAAAAGCAATTGAGAGCGAGATTGAGATAGAAAGACATAGATGTTACACTTTCATTGTATGAAATACAACTTGATATGTATAGTCTTAACTGGAAGATTGAAAACCATGCTATAACCAAAACTGAAGAGAACAGTAATGTCACAGAATGGAGAGAAAAAGAAGGAAAAAAACATACTTTCCAACTTCACCAAGTATACTCTTAAGGTTCTCCACTTAGTGATCATGTCACATACCGGCCCGGGCCCCCACCACATCCCGATCTCGACTTTGCCGTAGCACGATATTGTCCGCTTTGGGCCCCGACCACGCGCTCACGATTTTATTTCTGGGAACTCACACGAGAACTTCCCAATGGGTCACCCATCATAGGATTGCTCTTGCGCCAACTCGCTTAACTTCAGAGTTCCTACGGAACCTGAAGCCAGTGAGCTCCCAAAAGGCCTCGTGCTAGGTAGAGATGGGAATATACATATAAGGTTTACAGGATCCACTCCCCTGGGCGATGTGGGATGTTACAGATCCTCATGTAGGTTCTCTAGCAAAACAGTGCACTATAATGCACAAATTAGATGCTTGAAGTTTTCCGAAAAATAATACTTAAAAAAATTAAGAACAAAAACTTAAAAAATTAAAATCAAGTTCAAAAGGATACCTTTGGATCCCTATTTTCAGTTAATGGAAGGGAATAAATCCGTTACACCTTCCCATTCGAACTCACAACCTACAAGAAAGAGATTTATGCTTATCTTTAGCATATTTGCCATTCAACTTGCACTTAATTCTATAAAAGAGAACAAACTTAGAACATTACAAGGAGGGAAGACTCCCTCAATGCAGTTGCTATTGACAAATTGTTTCAGACAAGCTTTTTCATTTTTCTAAAAGAAGCAACAACTGAAATTGGAACTGCAAAAAGAAATGCCAATAGTTAGTGAAAACTGTTAATATGACAATGTGAAGAAAATGATATTTCTAAGTGTTGCACAAGAAGCAATATTGTTATAGATAA
The DNA here is from genome assembly GCA_035220775.1 of Malus fusca. Taxonomy (NCBI): domain Eukaryota; kingdom Viridiplantae; phylum Streptophyta; class Magnoliopsida; order Rosales; family Rosaceae; genus Malus; species Malus fusca. Next base: position 9,994,532 of record CM069069.1, read on the forward strand.
AAAAAAAAAATATATATATATATATATATAAAAAGAATAACTAGAACTTACTGATAAAAAAGATTCAAGATTGGGAGCTCCAACTTTAACTGTAATATCAGTTACCTTGTGGTTAAGGAGAAAATCACCCTGTTCACCTTAGCTTTTTTAGAAGAACCCTGTTCACCTTAGTTTCACCCACAACATTCCAAGGCTTCCATTCTTCTCGGCCTAGGTTGGAAACAACCTTGGTTAACCTTCTTCATCCCCAATCTTTGACATGCATAGAGAAAATGGAATTAAAATTCGAAATCTAGAATCGATCCAAAAACTAAAAGTTTTTATTTTGAGAAATCACTTACAGTAGGGAACAGCCACGAGGAGAGGATCATTTTTACCTCTTGGATTGAGGCCCAATTCCAGCAGACTTTGTTGAAAAATTGGCCAGAAAACCCGCAGATTTGAAATTCAGAAAATTCGGCTACGAATTTGTAGACACTAACTTGAGGGTGGGAAAGAGGAAGGGAAGAGGATTCTGGAGGTATAATTTGATGGTCATTGGTGACCGGAGGACAGAGGCGCTGCTGCATGAAAGAGAAGAAGGAGAGAGAGGATACGGGAAGGAAGAGAGAGAGACTGAAGGGGGAAGCGAGCGGAGAGAATAAAGGGGAGGAGTTAGACTTTTGTGAAAGGGAGAGAGGTTAATTGTTTTTTTATTTGTTTTATTGGTGCCCAATAAATTCTATTGGTGACCCATTTAATCACAAATGCACAAGAAATTAGTTTTTAAGAAATAAAGCTATTTAACAGCTACCAATCATTGGTGTCTCAATGTTGAAGGCCACCCATATCAGTGGAATCCCACTATAAACACACCAAAAAATAGTAAGAGTGAGTGCTTTATATCTATGGCCACCAATTGCAAATGGTGTGCAAAAAATGGTGTCCTATAAGCATAATTCTAGTAATGGGAGTGATGTAGAGTATGTGTGGTCGTTGGGCTTCACACGCGGGACAACTTGGTTAGTTATACTTCTCAACTAAGCTTTCATTTCATGGGATGGTGTTACGACTAATTAAGTTGTGCTATCAACTGTTTTTGAAACATCGTCATTTTCAGGTCCACTATAATAGAGGAAAACTTTAAAGATTGCAGGGTATCTCGAATAGAATCATAGGTTTGTCAAACAAAGATTTTTAACCAATTTTTTGGTTACAATGCAGAAGTCAAAGAATTCAAACTAAACATTTTGCTTGAGACTAAAGGGATAAGACTGATACAAGGGAGTTGATTTACACTCATTTTAGTTTTTCATAACAGTTTATTTATGACAATCAGATTGAATAAATAAAAAAGAAACAATGAACTGTTGTGGCCTATTTTATCTGACAAGGTTAGGGTGGCCAGGGCAAGGGGAAGAGAGAGTGAGAGAGATGTGTTTGTAGAATTGTATGGGAATGTGTGTTGTTATCCCTCCTACATTGTGCCTTTATGTATAATAGTAAAATGAGAGAAGATATTCCTTCATCCCTAAGGAATACAAGATACATTAGGAAAGGATAACTAGAATCAAATCTAATCTAGGATTTACACAATCACACTTAAAGTAGGAACACTCCCCCTTAAATGTGTAAATACTCAAGGTAGATTCAACATCATGGAGAAGTTGAGGAAGTCGACTCGTCGGCACTGATTCTAAGGAACAACGCTTATTTTCAATAAGGTAGGAACTTGCATAAGTAGTAAGTCTCACTAAAAAAACCTAAGGCTATGGCAAAAAACCCGATGAGGGACAAAATCCATAGTCTAAGGAAAAATGCGTGAGAAATGCAAAGTAAAAAGAAACGCATACGAGACGTCATCAGGGATATGACCAGCCTAAGGTGGGTGCCTCGTTAAAACCTAGTTAGGTAGCAAAAACCCAGTGGAAAAATACTCCTAATCGTAGGGAAAAAAAGAAATAACAAAGTTACAGCTCATAAAGTTTACGCATACCAATTCCATGAACAAGCTTCTGAAATGTTGTATTCGGCAGTGATTTGGTGAAGAGGTCGGCCAGATTGTCTTATGAACGGATTTGCGTGAGTTTAATCTTCTGATGCTCTTGTTATTAATATGAAAAGAAAAACTTCGGCATAATGTGTTTGGTGTTGTCTCTTTTGATATAACCCTTCTTGAGCTGTTCGATGCATACTGCGTTATCTTCAAAGATCATCGTTGGGACATCAACGACGAGATAAAGATTGTAGGAGCTTCGAATATGGCCCACGACTGCTCTCAACCAAAAGCATTCCTGAGTTGCTTCATGTAAGGCGAGAAGTTTAGCATGGTTAGACGAAGTCGCAACTAATGTCTATTTAGTTGACCTCCAAGAGATTGCGGTGCCTCAAATGGTAAAGACATAACCCGTTTGAGAACGCGCCTTGTGCGGATTAGATAAGTATTTTGCGTCTGTATAACCAACAAAGCGAGAATCGACTCGAGAACTAGAAGGTGTGACATCATTCAAGGATCTATAGGGATAGAACAAGCCCAAATCCGTAGTACCCTTACGGTAACGGAAGATGTCTTTCACTCCAGTCCAATGTCTACGTGTAGGTGAATTACTATATCTTGCCAAAAGATTAACAACGAAGGAGATGTCGAGTCTAGTGCATTGAGCTAAGTACAATAAAGCGCCTATCACACTTAGATAAGGAACTTCAGGCTCCAAAATCTCTTCATCATCCTCCTTTGGACGGAAGGGATCTCGTTTTGCATCTAGTGATCGAACGACCATAGGAGTACTCGAAGGCTTCGCTTTATCCTCATTAAAGCGGCGCAACACCTTCTGGGTGTAGTTCGATTGATTTACTAGGATTATATCCGAACAATGCTCTATCTCGAGACCGAGACGGTATCGAGTCTTTCTTAGATCTTTCATCTCACATTTTGACTTTAGATGCGCGGCAGTTCTCGCGAGCTCTTTAGGAGTTTCGATAAGATTTATGTCATCGACATATACTGCAACAATCACAAATCTGGAATGTGACTTCTTAATGAACACACACAGGCACAATTCGTTGTTCACATATCATTGACTAGTTAAATACGCACTCAGACGGTTATACCACATTCTTCCAGATTGCTTCAAATAGGGGTGGGCAAACGGGTAGTGGAACCGCGGGTCGGGGTGGGTAATCTAGGTTCGGGGCAGGTACGGGGCGGTTCCAATTTTTTTGGAGAGTAAACGGGGCGGGGCGGGGCTGGGAGATGGCAATTAAGGTTCGGGCCCGAGTCCAAATATAGAGAAGAACGGGCCCCCGGACCGGCCCGTTTCTTAGTCCATCATCTAGGATCTCATCCCCCAGTTTGTAACTCAGACTCTTTCTCGTTTCCTCCCACCCACAGAGCTCTGTCACTCGTCTTCTCCTCCTCGACCTCGACGACATCAAACTCAGAATCGTCGCCGCCGTCGCACCACCTATCTCTCGTTCTGGGGAGGAGGCCAATGTGGGAGTGAAAGAGAAGGACGAAGTCGGTGATCTCGACGACGTCGTTCTGGGGTTAGACGCGGCCAAGGAGGATGTCGTTGATGACAGATGTCTTGTGCTTGAGAGCGTGGAGCACCAGCTTTATGTAGGCATTTTGTGCGATCTCGACGACATCAAACTCAGAATCGTCGCCGTCGTCGCACCACCTATCTCTCGATTCTCCTCCTCAACAAAGACCCCCATCATCAGCACCTCTAGATGGTCAAACACCACCATCGTCAGCGCCATGCAAATCGAAGTCGACCACCATGCCCTCTGTTCTTAGTCTTCCAGTGTCTCCTCTCATATCTTAATTTTTTGCAAGATTGGGCATCTACCCCATCTGGGTTTTCATTAATCTGCAGGTACCGTATGGTGGAAAATATGAGATGGGGTTTTTTTTTTCTTCTTTTTTTCTGAATTTGTTGCAATGTTTAGACTTTAGTCTCATCCTTCTTTGATTTTGTTTCTAATGTTTAGATTAAGGAAAAATTGAAGGAAAATGTTTCTTGCATGTTGTTATATGTGTAGGGATCTTGTAATCAAAGGGTATAAACCCAGATCCCTTTTGTTGATTTTGAAAAGGAACTAGAGACAAAGTGATTGATTTTGTTGATTTCGGATAAATGGTGCCATGATTTTATATGTATGGATCCACAATAGGAAGTACATACAAGGCGGTGATGGAGTTCGGGTTTATCATGACGGTGAAGCGGCTGAAGGACTCGAGGTGGTACCCGAGGATGAAGGAGACGTGGACTTGCTAGGAAGCTGAGGCACCCACACTTGGACCCGTGGGGACCCGTAGGACCGGCCCGTTTCAAAAGGGTCGGGTTAGGTCCGGATCCCATTTTGAAAAACCCAAAACCCGCCCCGCCCCGTCCCATTTTATTTACAAACGGGTCCGGTCCGGTTCCTTCAATTTTAGGCCCGGCCCGGCCCGTGCCCACCCCTAGCTTCAAACCGTAAAGCGAACTCCTCAGCCGAATTGAGAGCATGTTCCGGGGTTTGGAAATATTTGAACCAGTCAATGTAAGTCCTTCGGGAACTTTCATATAAATTTTCGTATCAAGATCCCTATAGAGATACGCGGTTACTACGTCCATCAGCTACATATCCAGTTTTTCGGAAACTACCAAACTGATAAGGTAGCGAAAAGTAATCACATCCATAACGGGTGAATAATTTTTGTCATAGTCAATCCGGAGGTGTTGTAAGAAGCCATGTGCAACAAGACGAGCTTTGTAACACACAATTTCATTCTTCTCATTACGCTTCCGAACAAAAACCCACTTGTAGCCAACGGGCTTCACATGTGGAGGAGTAGGAGTTACAGGTCCAAACACCTTATGTTTCGCAAGTGAATCGAGTTCAACTTGGATTGCTTGTTTCCAGTTTGACCAATCAGTTCTACGTCGACATTCATCAATGGAACGTAGTTCAATATCATCGCCTAACATGATCTCAGTAGCTGCTGCATATGTTAATGCATCGTCGACAATCATCTCATTTCTACGCCACACATTATCTAAGCTAGCATAATAGACTGAAATCTCATGATTCTCGAGATGATGATTCGTCTCTTCAAGGACGCTTCCATAATCTAGAATTTCCTCATGAGTTGGATAGAATGAGTAAGAGATAGTCAGATTCAAGATAAGCTTTTCAGGACCTTATGTTGTGGGTTTCCTCTTCCGGGGGTGTGAATCCTTTGAACCAAGGGGTCTGCCACGCTTTTTTGTAGGGGCAGATGATTGGCTAGCTGCTAATGCACGTGGATCACTAGTAGTGACGTCCCGGGCCTCCAAGAGGGAAGTTTGTCGTACATTTGGTACATCCATATTTGCAGGCGTAATCGCAGCTGGAATATGTGATATTGTCACGCGCGCTAGATCGATGAAAGCATCTGGCATGCTCTGAGCTATGCTCTGGAGATCTAATATACGCTGCACTTCAGTTTCAGACTGAGCGGTGCAGGAATCTAAATGAGACAAAGTGGGAGTCGTCCACGATAATTCGCGTCGTTCTTCAGGAACGTTGACATTCTTATCTCCCCCTAACGACGGGAAGACTGTCTCATAGAAGTGACAATCTGTGAAACGAGCAGTAAACAGATCACCTATCAAAGGTTCTAAGTAACGAATAATCGAAGGAGAATCATATCCGACATAGATTCTCATCCTTTGCTGAGGCCCCATTTTTATACTTAAGGGCGGCAAGATCAGCACATATATCGCACAACAAAAAACGCGCATATGCGATATGTTGGGTTCGTATCCGTAACCAACTAAAGGGAACTAAATGGTTGTGTCACAACAGGCCTCAGGCGGACCAATTTTGCTGCATGCAATATTGCATGGCCCCAAGCAGCGATCGGGAGCTTGGTACGTATGACCAACGATCGATCAATCATTTGTAAGCGCTTAATGAAAGCTTCTGCTAGGCCGTTTTGGGTGTGAACATGGGGTACAAGTTGTTCAACTTCAACCCCAACCGACATGCAATAGTCATTAAAAGTTTTAGATGTGAATTCTCCAACATTATCCAATCGAATAGATTTGATCGGATAATCAGGGTGGTGAGCATTGAGCTTGATAACCTGAGGCAACAATTTGGAGAATGCAACAAGCACACGTGTGACCAACGTGTGGAAGCGTCAACCAAAACCATTAAGTGTCTAAATGGTCCGCATGGAGGGTGAATCGGTCAACAAATATCCCCTTAAATCCGTTGTAGAAAAATGGGAGGATTCGAACGAGTCTTGTCATAAGAATGCTTAGTAATAAGCTTTCTCATTGAACATGTTTGACATGCAATTCCTTGGATCAAACCTAAGCTTCGGGTTAGTGGATGCCCGTGTGAAGATTTGAGGATACGGCACATCGCTATTCGTCCAGGATGTCCCAAACGATCATGCCAAAGTGTAATTTCGTGCACGGTCCCAGCAGTAGGGCCGACCATATAGTGGCATTCTATGGGGCGTATGGTCGTAGTATACAGATCATCGGGATACGCTCTATCTTCTCTAGAATACGCTTCTGGCCATATTCGTAGGAAGTTATGCATAGAAATTCAACTCCGTTTTCTACGTGGGTTTCAGCGTGGTAATTGTTATCTTTAATGTCCTTGAAACTCAACAACGTTCTTCCGGAACGTGGAGAATATAATGCCTCAGAAATGGTCAAGATTGTAACATTGGACAACATTATATGTGCCTTACCGTATCCTTCAATTAGGTTGGATGGGCCTGAGAGGGTTGTCAGATGTGCATTCTTAGGTATAAAGTTAGTGAAATAGATGTGTTTACGCAAAACTGTGTGCGTGGTTGCATTATCTGCCAGACAACTAACTTTCCCACTAGTCATACCTAGAATGAAAAATTAATTTGAATCGGTCACATGCATAAAAGTTCTAAAAACAAATATGAATTCAAAATAATTTCATTTATTCAAGGATGGTCACTAATTAAAACTTAATATCAAAAAAAAAAAAAACAAATCACCAACAAATAATCCAATCATAAAGGGAAATTGTTCAAAAATCAACCAAAAACAAAGGAGGGGTTCGACCACTAGGTAGAATTCGGCCCCATTGTCTTATTTCAACTAAAAAATAAGTCTATGTATAAGATTCTAATCTTCCATAGGGGTGGTATCTTCCTGAAAATTAGAAACCTTCATCTTTGTAGTCTCTGGTTCATCCACTTGCACGAAGTTTGATTCAAACTTCTTACGACAAGAATAATATTCATCTACAACCTTCTTGGGAGCTCAGCAAACACGGGACTAATTTTCCTTTGAATTACAACAATATCACATATCCGCATCCATGGTTTTAGGTGCTTTGCCCTTATTCTTGAAGTTCGGGGCCTTGGGAGCGAGGTTTGGGCACTTCTGGGCCTTGTTTCTTTCCTTAGATGGGCCTTGACTCTGTTAACCTTGGTGGGATGGCTTCTGGCCACCCCTACCATGTCTCTTTTGGCGTTTTGGGCGTTGGTTTGTGCTATAATGTGCTTCAGGCACATCAGTAGCCCCAGTAGGTCGAGCTTGATGATTCTTCATCAATAGCTGGTTCTGCTTTTCAGCGATAAGTAAAACAGATATCAAATTCGAGAACTTAGTGAACTTCTGAGCTCTATATTGTTGCTGCATGACAATATTAGAAACAGAGAAGGTCGAATAGGTCTTCTCCAGAAGATCTTTTTCGGTCAAAGTTTCATTACAAAACTTGAGAAGTGATCGGATTCGACAAACTTCATAATTATATTCATTCATAGACTTAAAGTCTTAGAAGCGCAAGTGCTGCCAGTCGTGTCTTACTTCAGGCAAGAATATGTCATTTTGGTGATCAAAACGATCAGCCAAAGCGACCCAGAGTGCACGTGGATCATCCCCAGCAAGATACTCAGTTTGTAGAGCGTTATGGATATGTCTTCAGATAAAGATCATAGTAGTGGCTTTTTCAGCTTCGCCAACAAGGTTGTTCGTCTCTTCTTCAATAACGGGATGCAAGTTCTTGGCAATGAGGTGGAGCTTCACATCTTGGACCCACTTGAGGTAGTTCCTTCCAGATACCTCTAAAGCGGTGAAGTCGAGTTTGTTCAAATTTGACATGTTCCCATCACAAAATAGATGGACAAGATGTGGTTAGTGTTATGGGGGAAAAAAAATCAATCCATTCACATGGGAGTAGAACATACAAGTTCTAATAAACATGTATTGGTTTAATTTTGCATGAAAAAACTTCGGGTTTTCATGGGTGATGTTTTTAAATGAAAACTTCATGTTTTCAAACAATGCACGTTTGTAAGAAACTTCAGGTTTCAAAATAATTATGAAATTCAGGTTCATATATTCCTGCAAGCAAACACAAATATATACACACAAAAATGAAACAAGAATATGCAAAATAGAACTTTAGGTTTATAATTATAATTGAATTAATTATTTGGACTTCAGGCCAAATTAAAGTGTGGGTGAAAAAATATAAAACCCATTGGGCCTAAAATAATTAGGCAAATAAAACTCGGGGCCCAAAAGAAAAATATAAGCCCACAGGTGGCTTAAGAAAAATGATATGTGTGACCTAGGCCCAAAAAAATTGGGCTAGGGGGTCTCGGGTGGGACTGCAAGCCCACATGGAAGATTGGGCAGGGGAATGGCTTGAGTAGCAGGCCCAAAATTATGGGCTGGGTCCAAAGATGGCCCGTACAGGGGCAGTGATCTTGTGCTACAAGGTGCAGGGAACACCGAAGCCCAATTGGGCTTGTGTGGTGAGTGGGCCGAAAGAATGATTTGCAGCAGGCTGTGGCATACAAACCCAAAACCAATTTTTGGTTTTAGATGGTCCAAGAATAATCAAAGTCCAAAGGGCTATGTTGTGAGACCAAGAAGCAGTCCATCGAGTGTTAGGTGTGCATTGCCGGGGAAAAACACCAGGATTAGTCAACGGCGCCGCGTCAGGTGGTGTTCCAAGGTTGGGCAAGCCATGGTTCGTCGGAGAACCAGGTGTTTGTCGACAGAGAGAAGATCTCAACGTCGGGGGAGAGAGAACTGAATGAATTCAATTGAATTCGAGTGAAAAAAAACCCATGAAACTCTTCTGGAATTTCGAGAAATCGTTCGTGAAAACGATGAGGTTGTCTAAATTGCACAATTGCAGGTCATATTTCGTTGAAAAAAATCGACGTGGGAGACCTGGGCTTTAGGCCGTGGTCGGGACGGTGGTGCATCAGACGCACCTTTTTGGTTCAAGGCTTACGGCCTGGGTCCTATATTGGGCTTCGCTGGCTCACGGGTGTGGCCCATCGCCATGGATGGTGCAAGTCATGGGTTCGAAGAACCCTAGGTTTCCTGATTTCAATTTTTTTTTTATAATTCAATTCATATACAATTCAATTTGAAGCATATTCAATTCAATAATTTTTAATGCATGTACATATATTTGATGCAATTCATGGCAAATATCAAGTTCACATGATTCAATAATTATGAATATAATGCTTACACAATTTATGTAGAATCTAAAATTCGAAACACGTAAAGTTGGGTCATGCATTATGTTGAATGTTCATGCTATCAAGGTTGCAAAAATATCGAGATAAAAACAATTGTTTTGAAAGAATTTGATTGCGTGATGATATGGATGGACTGGTTTGATGCAAAATAATTCTTCAACGTCAGATTCCTAAGCGCAGCAGTAGGAGCGTGTTGATAACGTGTTGTGGCCTATTTTATCTGACAAGGTTAGGGTGGCCGGCAGCAAAGGGATGAGAGAGTGAGAGAGATGTGTTTGTAGAATTGTAGGGGAATGTGTGTTGTTATCCCTCCTACATTGTACCTTTATTTATAGTAGTAAAAGGAGAGAAGATATTCCTTCATCCCCAAAGAATACAAGATACATTAGGAAATGATAACTAGAATCAAATCTAATATAGGATTTACACAATCACACTTAAAGTAGGAATGTTTACAACATGAACATGATTAAACAAAAATGTGTGAGAAACTAAAAAGGGTGTGTGTTTATCATTTATTTTTTTTTTACAAAATCGATACAAATCAAGAATTCACACTAGATTATGGACATTCATCTTGCATAACAAGGTACGGCTTGCTACTTAGTACTACGGTCTAGTGGTATTCTTCTTCACTTGTAAGTGAAAGATCTTAGACGAATTTGAACCACATTATTGCTAGCCCATTGTGAGGCTTAGCCAACTCCTCCACCCCCTTAGTTTAGATATCGTTTGTTCAAAAAAAAAAAAAAAAAAACACACACACACACACAAGGTACAGCTTACGTAACACACCATATATACAATCACATTTAAAGATATCAATAAACCCTCATTGAAGTATTTATATTTTTTCTTAATTTTTCTATAGAAAAAAAAAGAATTAAAATCCCTCAAAATCCTAACATAATACACCCTTTATTTTATGTTCTAGACTAATGAGGAAAATCAATTGATAAAATGTATAACAATCTCTGTTAATGGTATGAGAAACTTCAAAATAGTGAACTAGTCCAAGCAATGACTGATTTGTATATATCAGTATATCATATCCATCTGTTAGGTAACTGAATTAGAAAACTAACACAAATGGACATAAAATTGAAGTTGACCCTTTGGAATTTTCCATGAACAGTTTTTTTCCCACGTTGAATGAAATGGTGTCACTTGTACCTAGGGTCAGGGGAGGACAAAACTTCCATTAAACCAGACCAATCAACCAATTTGGCCCGAATAGTTCGAGTTGATTGATCAATTTCGGACATGACGAGATGAGAAATCAATTTATTTTGATGAAAGGCACGAGCATCTCCGGTGTAAATGTAGAGCTACCACCACTTTTAGCACTATTTGTTGCTCGAACGTAATAAAAAAATAAAGCGTAAATACAACAACCGGCTGAAACTGCTAAAATATATATAGCCTTTTCAAAATTCATGAGTTAAAACTAGCTTTAGCTCTTTCTCAAAAAAAAAATATATATATATATGCTTTAGCTTTCCAAGTTTAACTTCTCCCTTCGCAGTCTTAATGAAATTGAAAGGTGCACTGCAAAGCCACTTATTATCAGCTCTATTCTCAAAAGCCCATTTCTTTTTCCTACTTAAACGAAAGAGAGTTGGGTTATCAGATCGAAGGCCCAAAAGCAGACCAAGTTTTATGCTCACTTGCTCAGTGGGCTTTTCCAATATTGTTTGTATTGAGAGTCAATCGTGAAGCAAGTTTCGACCCAAAAAAATGAAAAATAATATCATGAAGTAAAAACATTTCTTAAATCAAATAGGAGTAAATGAGTATTGATGACCATTTTTTTTCTAAAAGATTATTAGTTGGTGGCTTCGTCACAGCAGTGGGCATTTCAGCCTCCTCTGGCTACCTTCGTGTGATCCACCAGCGTCAGGGGACTAGCTGGTGGTTACGTCACTGCAGTCCACAACTTCGAGGGACAATAAAACTCATAGAGGCATTTTAGTCTCTCCTGACCACCATCATATAATTCACCAACATCAGAAATCGAATCTAAATATGCTACGTGAAGTACGGGTTGGAATATAGATTAAATGCGAAGCCTATATGCATATGTGAAAAGTGAGTAAATGACCTTAGAGTTGCAATATCGAATCTCGATGCAAATGCATACTCAACTAATTATGCGATCAACATATAATTTTCAGAGATATCATCCACATTACTCTTTCTTCCCCATCATATGATAAGCCCATCATTATACTATATCCAAAATTAATTAATATATTATTTTATACGAAATAAATAAAAATATTTTTTAAATGGAATTAAACTCTAGCGAACTGGATTAGGTTTACTTAAAAAAAAAATAGAACAACCAGTGGCAAGCCACATTTATCCATACATCACTATATATAAGATATAACATAGCACCAGTGACAGATCCAGAATTCGAATGCCGGGTAATCCAATGTAAAAGTTCCAAGATCGACCATCTTTCTAAACATCATCAATTTCTATTGAATTTGGTTCACATCTCTATTTTCTTTTAAATTTAATTCATATGAATAAATCAAGAATAAGCTCACATTTGCAAAAACCAACAAATGCCCCCCAACATCATAACGCAATAATGAATTTCAAAAGATAAAATTGGTTCACATCACAAGTAAACACATAAATTTAAATGTTTTAACATCTAATTATAAATTAGGACTAGGAGTTGAGATTAAAAACTTACATGAATTTAGAAGAAAATTGAATTAGGCGGTGGCACGGCAAGTGGTAGTGGAGAGAGGTGGTGGTGTGGTGACTGGCTGGGTGGGGGATTGGAAAGGTTGCATATTGTGTCTGGAATATTTGGTTTGTAAAATTAATTTGGCAGTTTTTTTTTTTTTTTTTTTTTTTTTTTTCAACAAGCGATATTATCTATATTAAAGGAGAGAGGGTGGGCTTAGTTTCACAATGAGCTAGCAATAATTTGGTTCAAATTCCCCTTTAGCGAGAATCGAATATAAGACCTCTCACTTACAAGTGAAGAGGAATACCACTAGACCGTAGTATTAAGCGTCAAATGAATTTGGGAGTTAAACATTGGGAAAGTCAAAAAGAGTTCCCGGGTTTGTAGCCAGTATGAAAGAGAGTTTTTTTTTTAACTCTTTTTAAATGACCTGGCTCAAAACGTTAAAAATAAATAGAATTAAAACCTCCTCATCTTCCTCGTTTATAACCTCCTACCTGCACATCCATGGTAAGGGACCTCTCTACCAACACCGCTCAGCCCGTTGGAAGATCCCCAATAGTTGGTAAGAGGTGTTTCTCCCGGAATTTGGAGGCTCCTGGGACCACCCGGGTCCCTATGTTGATTCGCTCCTGCGTAGCACTAAAGAATTTGAAATTAAACCCTAAACACTATCACCACCAAAACATGCCTAAACCCTTCACCATGAGATATAAAAAAATTTACAACCCCTTGGCAACCTTTCTCCCCCATGAAATTCCTCTTTGGCTTGCTTTCCGGAAACAACATTTTAGGCCTCTTTTTAAAATGATTCTATTATGTTGTAGGGTATGTGAGCAATTCATATTAAATACTTGGTACTAGGTCTCTATGGTTTTACCATTTTCTTTTTTATCATTCGAGAAAGAAAGTTCTAATTTAACACATTTCTACATGAGAAACATAATTCAAAGACAATAAATATTCCCAAAGAGAAACATATCCATTCTAGAATAGAAGTACAACCAACATTGTGGTTCGTGAGGAAGGAATAGAAATAGAATGGTGCTACCAAAACATATGATACTTTCAATAATTTTAAACAAACATCTAACTGTTACAAAGTATAAAACATCCACTATTTCAAATCAGAGCTTTTTTAAGTACTCTAGAGTACTGGATACAAATCAGAGCTTTTTTTAAATACTTCGAAATATAAGATATGTTGAAAATTGTGACCGTTAGATCTTTGTTTAACGATTAAAGTCGATACTCTGGAACACCAGAAATTTGGCACCCAAAAACCCCTAAACACCAACCTATATGTACGACGCGACAACATCCCCCTTTACTCTTCCCTCTATCAGTCTACATGGCCACCAGAGTCTCACCTGAAGGCGACGACGGAATCGTCTCGGTCTCCGAGCAACGCCGCGAGTTCATGGAAGCCAAAGCCTTAGAGTCCGACATGGATCTCGCCTTCCACCTCCAACTCTAAGAGGCCATTGCCACCTCCTTCATCCTTTAACCCTCCTCCTCCTCTGCCCAATCCCTGGAAAAAGACATCGTTCCGATCATTCCTGACACTCCAACCATCGTTTCCATCCCGTCCGGCGAACTCTCGAAGCTGGAGCTGATAGCTAAATGAAGGATAAGCGAAATGAGGAAGAAGAGCACAGAAGTATGCTTGATATTTTTTTAATATTTTTTTTCAAATAACCGTTACAAAATCAAAGGAGCCATTTCTCCATTTAAAGAGTCTGGGCCACAAGGTGCCAGCTTAACATTCCACTAACAACTTTAACAAAATGACAAAACAAGCAAATAAAGGCTAACAACCAAATTACTTAGTGATTAAGCATTCACTAATTCGAAGACCCTAACATCACTCCCCCTTATGACAACCTTGTACTCAAGGTTCAAGCTTGAAATCTTGAACTCAGCGTAGTCTTCCCAAGTGCCGTTCTCAGCAACATCATCCAACCAGTGTATCAGCCAATAGAAACCCTTTTTGATTATCTGATATGTCTTCAGTACCCCATTGTGTCCTGCAGCAGAATTGGTATGAAGTTCATTCATAATTTTTGCTTTCCATAGTGATGTAGCTAAGCACCATTCTTAACTTGTACTTAAGAAGGCCATTATCAACCTTGTATTTGTGGTTACTGTCATCAGTAGTAGGACAAGAAGAATTTGCCTTGAAGGACTGTATTTTAGACTGAATCCAGTCATCTTTCTCATTACTCCTTGTCAGATCATCTAACCACCCAAAGTAGGGGTAAGAAATAGTTAGGCAGTTTATATTTGTATTTGGTTCTACTTCCACTCCATCATTTTGATCAGGTGGGTCTTGGAGCCTAGAAAGGGCATCAGTTACCAAATTCTCAGAACCCTTTCTATAATGGATCTCATAATCAAACCCAAGCAACTTTAAGACCCATTTTTGCTGGAATGGAGTATTTGCTCTCTGACTCAAGAAGTACTTAAGGCTACTGTGATCTGTCCTTATAATAAAATGCCTTCCTTGCAGGTAATTTTGCCATTTTTTAATGGCATGCACAATAGCAATTAACTCTTTCTCATAGATGGACAAGGCCTGATTCTTGGGTCCCAAGGACTGCTTAGTGAAAGTTATTGGCTTCCCTTGCTGTTGGAGCACTGCACCAATACCAACATCAGATGCATCATACTCAATCTAAAATGTTAGAGAGAAATCAGGTAATGCCAACACCTGTGGAGATGACATAGTTTCTTTAAGAGTCTGAAAGGCCTTGGTTGCTTCAATTGTCCATATGAAATTGTCTTTCTTAGTGAGCTGGTGTAATGGATGGCAGATCTTGTCATACCCTGGAACAAATTTCCTATAGTACCCTGTGAGTCCTAAAAAACCTCTAAGTGCCTTGACAATGGTGGGAATATGGCAGTCCAGGATTGATTGAATTTTGGAGGGGTCAGCTTCTACCTCATTCCTTGAGACAATATGTCCCAGGTACTCAATTTTGTTCTGTCCAAATGCACATTTATGCTTTTTTATATAGAGGTGATGATGCTGTAATAAACTGAAAGTAACCTACAAATGATATATGTGATCCTCCCAAGACTTGCTATATATCAAAATGTCATCAAAGAACACTAAAATGAAGTGTCTCAGGTGAGGCTTAAAGATACCATTCATAAGGTTTTGAAAAGTACCAAGTGCATTGGTTAAACCAAAAGGCATTACAAGGAACTCATAGTGCCCCTCTTGAGTCCTAAATGATGTTTTCTCTATGTCGGAGGGATGCATAAGTATTTGGTGATCCCCAACCTGAGATCTAGCTTAGAAAAATACTAAGCACCACTGAGTTCATCTAAGAGATCATCAATAAGGGGTATGGGGTACTTGTCTTTGATGGTGATGGAATTAAGTTCCCTATAGTCCGTGCAAAGCCTACAAGTTCTTTCTTTTTTCTTGACTAAAAGAACCGGACAAGAGAAGGGACTGTGACTGGCCCTAATAAAGCCATCATCTAGTAATTATTGCACTGCCTTTTCAATTTCGGTTTTATAACCAGATTTCAGAGTAGCAAATTTAGCATCCAATTGAACATATAAGGCAATAACATCATGCATAAGTTCACGCTTAAGGCCACCAATAAAACAAGGGAGTTTTAACGAAAAGCCCGCGGTACTGTTCACTTTAACGAAAAACCACATTTTTACACTAAAAAGTCAAACCTGATACTATTCACTTTACCCTTTATTTTGTCCTTATCATTCAAACTCAAACTTTTCAAGCAATTTTCATTAGTTTTCTACAAAACAACTCTTAAGCAAAACTGGACCAAGATCAGAGGTGCGATTTGCCAATTGGCGAAATTCGAGTATATGGAGTGTACCTGACTGTGGAAGTTTAAAGAGAGCCTCAGCACTATCTTCGAAGTCACTGGGGCCAAATTCGCGGCAAAAGGCACGAGTGAAGTTCTCCCAGCGAGGTGTAGATTGCAAACAGTCCTGGAGTATACCTGAATCAGGTAGCTCAACCTCGACAAGTTGCAGTAATGGAGGATAAGCGAAAGGAGGAAGAAGAGCACAGAAAATGTGCTTGATATTTTTTTTAATAATTTTCGTTTTCAAATAACCATTACAAAAGCAAAGAAGCCATTGCTCCGTTTAAAGCGTCTGGGCCACAAAGGGCCAGCTCAACATTCCACTAACAACTTTTAACAAAATGGCAAAACAAGCAAATAAAGGCTAACAACCAAATTACTTAGTGATCAAGCATTCGCTAATTCGAAGACCCTAACATCACTCACCCCTTATGACAACCTTGTCCTCAAGGTTCAAGCTTGAAATCTGGAAACTTCGTAGTCTTCCCAAGTGGCGTTCCCAGCAACATCATCCAACCGGTGTATCAGCATTTGGACCCCAGCTGCTTGTCCCTTCTTATAGATCCTTCGGGCCAATACTGCATGAGGCACTGAGGGATTAAGCGTTCACTAATTCGAAGACCCCAACAGGAGCAGGAATTGAAAGACCGCGAGCGGAGCGAGATCGAAATGCGGAAAGCCAGAGTGGATCTCGAGCGTCGGATTCACGACGATCAGGTCGCGAGGGAGATCAGGAGGGTTCCGGACGAGGAGTGGGAGGAGTCCGGCGAATTCTTCTCCAAGCCGTTCGGCGAAGGATCATCCTCTTCGTCAGCGTCGGCGAAGAGCGTCGAGGGCGAGAGCGTATTCAGGCTATACTTCAAGGGTTTGGTGAGCGAGGAAACGGTTGGGAAGGAGAGGGCGGCACTGGCAGGAATTGGGGTGGCGCTGTGCGATCCGAGGGACAATTTGTTGTTCGAGGTCAGGAAGCCGCTGATTGGGAGCGGGACGAGCAGCAGTGGGGCCCAGTTGAAGGCCTTGATCGAAGGGCTGAATGCTGCTCTTGCTTTGGATTTGAAGCGCCTCACCTTCTTCTGTGAGAATCGCCACATTTTCCAGTTTGTGAGTTGCTTTCTTCTCTTTATCTGCGTCTCTGTTGTGGGTTTTTGATGAAATGTAGTTTTTGTGGTACATTTTAGGAATTGAATTGTGGGTTTTGCGTTTCAGTACTGTTCTCTCTTTGAACACTAAAAAACTTTCGAAATTCGATAACGGAATGTGTAGTATCCATGGTGGACAGGATAATGCACTCACTCTGAGAAAGTTTAGTTGTGTTCAGTTAATATTTGCTTAATTAAGCTTCTATACTCTATTTGGTTATGGAATTTGACACCGACCATTAATAAAACTTTCGCGAAAGACGAATAAAAGAATGCAACTTGTTATGTTTAGTAGTTGCAATGTTCTCGGAATTGTATGTGGGTTGTGTGAATTTCTATTTCCCATCTTGGACAATAGTTTGAACTTTCATTTTTCAGATGCACTTAATGAAATTTGATTGAACAAATTCTCTGTGAGAAATTTTCTTCGTGTTCTCAGCATTTGCTTAATTAGTTGTCTGTCTTATAATTGATTATGGACTTTATGGTTTGAACTTATTACAGAGAATGGAATATGTTATGAATTATGATATGACGTAAGCAATATTTTATTTATGTCGAAACCAAGAATGTTGGATCAGCTAGTTACCATGCTTGAGTCTCTTTACACCCATAAATGGAGCTTGTTGGCATTTTAAATATGTATTTTACATATGCAGATAACTGGTAAATGGACAGCAAAGCAGCGCAAGGTAGCAATGCTTGTCAGTCAGGTTAAGAGCCTTCAAGCAAAGTTTACAGTTTGCAATCCAATTCTTGTGCCCCGATATGATATTAAATTTGCATTTAAACTAGCAAGAGATGCAATAGATTCTCAGTCTCAGACTAACCAGCCTGCACAATCTATCACTTCCAAGAATGTGAATGAGACTTGTGTGATATGTTTGGAAGCTACTGGTGTTAACCAAATGTTTTCGGTTGATGGCTGCCTGCATCGGTATTGCTTTTCTTGTATGAAACAACATGTAGAGGTGAAGTTGCTTCATGGAATGATTCCTAGATGCCCTCATGAAGACTGTAAGTCTGATCTTACTGTTGATAGTTGTGCAAAATTCTTGACACCTAAACATGTGGAGACTATGCGCCAACGCATAAAGGAAGCTTCAATTCCTGCCACAGAGAAAGTTTATTGCCCATACCCGAGATGCTCTGCTTTAATGTCAAAACGTGAACTTTTACAAGACGTGAAATCGCGGGATGTGGAACTATCAGGAGTTCGAAAATGCTTGAAATGTCAGTGCCTTTTTTGTATCAATTGTAAAGTCCCTTGGCACAGAAACAGAACATGCGCTGACTACAAAAGGTTGAATCCTCATCCCTCAGAAGATACAAAGCTAAAGTCTCTTGCCTCAACGAATCTGTGGCGCCAGTGTGTGAAGTGCAACCATATGATTGAACTTGCTGAAGGGTGCTACCACATGACTTGCAGGTATTTACTATTTAATATTATTTTCAGTAAATTAAAAACCTGAGAATAAGATTTGTTGTAACATTACAATCTGTTGCTGTCTTTGAGGTGTTGCACACACTATTGGTGCCATAACTCGAAAATAAAAGGTCATATCTTTATCTGTTATATGAAAACTGTTGTATTGTATCGTAATAGAAAATTAGAAAGCTGTTGTATCAAGTTTGCAAGCGACTCTATCTACGTCATCTTATTACTCATCCTAATGCACTGATCTCTTTTGCAGGTGTGGGCATGAGTTTTGTTATAATTGTGGAGGCGAGTGGAAAGACAAAAAGGCAACATGCTCATGCCCACTATGGGATGAGGGTAATATTTTGTATGATGAAGATGATGAAGATTTTGATTTTGATGAAGAGGATGTGTTAGAGTCAGATTCCGAGAGGTATATGATTCTGACTCGGTCATAATGTTCTAACATCCCCCTCTCTAAAGAGGCCTTCCCTCAAATTTTCTCTGTTCGAAACATATTTAATAATATTTATGTCAATATATTGTGCAAAGTATAAATCGAATTTCTTTATTTTGATTCTCAACTGCTTGTTCACATGGCTTTTCCATCTCTTAATTATTGTAAAGAAAGGAGAACATACAGTGAAAAAGAGCCTGCACTGGCACAATTGAGCTCATAAATAACGTCACAGGACAGAACGTGCAGTTGATGATTACGGTGGACACACTAGGATAGTGAATATGTTTTATAATGTTTTGTGTGTTGTGTGTGTTTCAGACTGTACCATCGTTTGAGATCTGCGTTTTTCTCTGTATTATGCTTATCGTAATTGAAATCTATCGAAGATCTTTTCACTTAGTTTGCAAGTAACTATGCTTATGTCATTTCAGTAATCATGTTCTTGCTGTTATTGCTTTTGCAGACATGCTCCTTGGTTTTGCTATGACTGTGGACAGTCTACGGACTACATGGGAGCATGTTTATGCCCAGTTTTGTTTGAAGATGATATCTTGTTTGACGGAGATAGTGATACTCAGGAGTTGAAAAAAGATGAATATGAAGGTGAAGTTGAGGATGAAGGCCTAGAAGAAGACGGATATGAAGATGAAATCGGGCAGGAGGTTCAGGAAGAGAAGCATATCCTGCCTGCTGAAGATGGTAGAGATCTTGGTGAAGAATATGAGGAAGATGAGGAGTTCTGTGACTCTGACTGCGAATGCTATGATGATGAGGTTCATGAGAAAGAGGTTCGAGAGGACGTTCAGGATGAATGGTTGGAGCCAGGTCAGGAAGATGAGAACTTCTATGCGGAAAATGATACAGATATTGATGACGAACATGAGGAAGATGAAGAGGAGTGCTGGGACTCTGACTATGAATGTGAAGAGGAAGGATTTGAAGATGAAAGCGAGGAGGAGGAGGTTCAGGAAGAGAATAATATCTTGCCTGCTGAAGATGGTAGAGATCTTGATGAAGAATATGTGGAAGATGAGGAGTTCTGTGACTCTGACTGCGAATGCTATGAAGATGAAGTTCATGAGAAAGAGGTTCGAGAGAATGTTCAGGATGAATGGTTGGAGCAAGGTCCGGAAGATGAGAACTTTTATGCGGAAAATGATACAGATTTTGGTGACGAATATGAGGAAGATGAAGAGTACTGTGACTTTGGCTGCGACCGCGACAGTGACTGCTACGACTCTAACTCAGATTATTACTGATAAACAAAAATATGGCTGGTATTCTTTGTACGAAGTAACCTGCAGAAGGGGGAAAAATGGTGTTTTGAAGTATCAACAAATTGTTTAATTTTGTTCTCAATTGCTTTTCCATGAGGGTTTCTGTTTGATCAGTCCGGTTTGATTTGTTTTAGTACATAAGAGAGGGAGGAAATGGTCGAATGAGGATCCTCTCCGGACCCTCTTTGTGAGAATACTAGGGATCCTCAAATCGTGTCCGTTTATCATACATCGTGCGGTCAGTTTTCATCAGGTACTATTCATATTTAATTATAAATAAAAGTATTTAAAATGATTTATGACCGCACAATGTACGATAAACGGACACGATTTGAGGATCTCCGGGATTCTCACAGAGAGGATCGGGAGAGGATCCTCATTCAACAGATGAAAAAAATAGAAAAGAATTGGGAGATAAAAGGAAGCAGAATACATTAAAGAGCTTTTATATTGGAAAAAAAGTTTTTATTTTGGAAGTAAGATTATCTCTGCTCCTATTTCCATTCTTATCCGTCCTAATTTTTCACACTTTTTTTCTTATATAAAAAATTCAAACAAAATATTGATATTTGATATGACTTAATTGTAAGTATTTAAATAAGAGGGAAGGGAGAGAGAATCCTACTGTTTTATTTTGAGAGGCTTTTTCAGCAAGTTTTCTTTAGTAATACGTGCAATAGAAAACGTGAATAGCTACAATTGAAAATAGAAGATTTACTACTTGTGAAAGTCAAATTCAACTGCAAAACACGTGTCGCGCATGGGAGCCACGCTCGTTCTTCATCACTTTGATCCCTGTCTTTCATTTCCACTCATCATTAACGTTTTTAGCATTTTATCTATTTATTTTAGTTTAGTTGTTCCCTCAATCACTTGTATAATGTGTTTGTTTTGTTATTATAAACAAAATTGTCATTTAATAGTATGGTCTAGTGATATTCCTCTTTACTTGTAAACGAGAGGTATTGCTTCGATTCACGCCAAAGATGAATTTGAACCACATTATGGTTAGTCCATTGTGAAGTCTTAAATTAACGGGGCTTACATTTAATCTACGCACAGTTCAACATTCCTAAAGACTTAAAGCACCTAACTACAACTCATCAAACTCTCATGCCCCAAACTATGGCAAGGAGAGAGAAGATTCAAATTTAACACCTTTCTACATCAAAAACATAATTCAAAGACAACAAATATTCCCAAAGTGAAACATTTCCATTCTAGAATAGAAGTACAACCATGATTGTTGTGGCTAGTGAGGAAGGAATAGAAATTGAATGGTGCTACCAAAACATACGATACTTTCAATAATTTTAAACAAATATCTAACCGTCACAAAGTATAAAACATCCGTTATTTCAAATCAGAGATTTTTTAAGTACTTTGAGTACTAGATACAAATTAGTTTTTTTAAATACTTTGAAATATAAGGTATGTTGAAAATTTTGACCGTTACATCTTTTTTATTTTTTTATTTTTATCAAGGATAACATACTTTACCAACAACAAACTTTACAACGTAAAGGATCAAATTTTACAACTAAAAGGCCCAAAAAAGAAATTAAAGTCGATACTCCGGAGCACCCGAAAACCCTTGAACATCAACCTCTATATACGACGCGACGACACCCCCCTTTACTCTTCCCTTCCCTCTGTCAGTCTACATGGCCACCAGAGTCTCACCCGAAGACGATGACGTATTCGTCTCGGTCTCCGAGCAACGCCGCGAGTTCATGGAAGCCAAAGCCTTAGAGTCCGACATGGATCTCGCCTTCCACTTCCAACTCCAAGAGGCCCTTGCCGCCTCCCTCACCCTCCAACCCTCCTCCTCCTCCTCCGCCCAATTCTTGGAAAAAGACGCCGTTCCGATCATCCCCGACACTCCAACCGTCGTCTCCATCCAGTCCGGCGAACTCGCGAGGCTGGAGCAGGAATTGAAAGACCGCGAGCATAGCGAGATCGAAATGCGGAAAGCCAGAGAGGATCTCGAGCGTCGGATTCACGACGATCAGGTCGCGAGGGAGATCATGAGGATTCCGGACGAGGAGTGGGAGGAGTCCGGCGAATTCTTCTCCAAGCCGTTCGGTGAAGGATCATCCTCGTCGTCAGAGTCGGCGAAGAGCGTCGAGAGCGAGAGCGTATTCAGGCTATACTTCAAGGGTTTGGTGAGCGAGGAAAGGGTTGGGAAGGAGAGGGCGGCACTGGCAGGAATTGGGGTGGCGCTGTGCGATCCGAGGGACAATTTGTTGTTCGAGGTCAGGAAGCCGCTGATTGGGAGCGGGACGAGCAGCAGTGGGGCCCAGTTGACAGCCTTGATCGAAGGGCTGAATGCTGCTCTTGCTTTGGATTTGAAGCGCCTCACCTTCTTCTGTGAGAATCGCCACATTTTTCAGTTTGTGAGTTGCTCTCTTCTCTTTATCTGCGTCTCTGTTGTGGGTTTTTATGAAATGTAGTTTTTGTGGTAAATTTTAGGAATTGAATTGTGTGTTTTTCGTTTCAGTACTGTTCTATCTTTGAACACTAATAAACTTTCGAAATTCGATAACGGAATGTATAGTATCCATGGTGGACAGGATAATGCACTCACTCTGAGAAAGTTTAGTTGTGTTCTGTTAATATTTGCTTAATTAAGCTTCTATACTGTATTTGGTTATGGAATTTGACACTGACCATTAATAAAACTTTCGTGAAAGACGAATAAAAGAATGCAACTTGTTATGTTTAGTAGTTGCAATGTTCTCGGAATTGTATGTGGGTTGTGTGAATTTCTATTTCCCATCTTGGACAATAGTTTGAACTTTCATTTTTCAGATGCACTTAATGAAATTTGATTGAACAAATTCTCTGTGAGAAATTTTCTTCGTGTTCTCAGCATTTGCTTAATTAGTTGTCTGTCTTATAATTGACTATGGACTTTATGGTTTGAACTTACTACAGAGAATGGAATATGTTATGAATTATGATATGACGTAAGCAATGTTTTATTTATGTCGAAACCAAGAATGTTGGATCAGCTAGTTACCATGCTTGAGTCTCTTTACACCCATAAATGGAGCTTGTTGGCATTTTAAATATGTATTTTACATATGCAGATTACTGGTAAATGGACAGCAAAGCAGCGCAAGGTAGCAATGCTTGTCAGTCAGGTTAAGAGCCTTCAAGCAAGGTTTACAGTTTGCAATCCAATGCTTGTGCCCCGATTTGATATTAAATTTGCATTTAAACTAGCAAGAGATGCAATAGATTCTCAGTCTCAGACTAACCAGCCTGCACAATCTATCACTTCCAAGAATGTGAATGAGACTTGCGTGATATGTTTGGAAGCTACTGATGTTAACCAAATGTTTTCTGTTGATGGCTGCCTGCATCGGTATTGCTTTTCTTGTATGAAACAACATGTAGAAGTGAAGTTGCTTCATGGGATGATTCCTATATGTCCTCATGAAGACTGTAAGTCTGATCTTACTGTTGATAGTTGTGCAAAATTCTTGACACCTAAACATGTGGAGACTATGCGCCAACGCATAAAGGAAGCTTCAATTCCTGCCACAGAGAAAGTTTATTGCCCGTACCCGAGGTGCTCCGCTTTAATGTCAAAACGTGAACTTTTACAAGACGTGAAATCGCGGGATGTGGAACTATCAGGAGTTCGAAAATGCTTGAAATGTCAGGGCCTTTTTTGTATCAATTGTAAAGTCCCTTGGCACAGAAACAGAACATGCGCCGACTACAAAAGGTTGAATCCTCATCCCTCAGAAGATACAAAGCTAAAGTCTCTTGCCTCAACGAATCTGTGGCGCCAGTGTGTGAAGTGCAACCATATGATTGAACTTGCTGAAGGTTGCTACCACATGACTTGCAGGTATTTACTATTTAATATTATTTTCAGTAAACTAAAAATCTGAGAGAATAAGATTTGTTGTAACATTACAATCTGTTTCTGTCTTTGAGGTGTTGCACACACTATTGATGTCATAACTCGAAAATTATAAGGTCATACCTTTGGCTGTTATACAATGTATTAAAAGCGTAAGGCGTGGGCGAGGCGTCCGAGGGATAGCCTAGCCTAGGCGTGAGGCGAAGCCTCACGGGACCTAAATTTTTTAATATATACATTGAGCGTACACATATATTATATTAAAAAAAAAAAGATTATTAATCAATAATCATCCTGAGCACACATATATTATAAATACATATACACACATATATATACATATATTATATTATATATATATATATATATATATATATATATAAAATAGAGGATGAAAAGCACAATGAGCACACATATAACAATGCACGCAGAAGGCACACACATCCGTTGTATAAAAAATAAAAATTAGAAAAGAAGGCAGAGAGATGATGGTGCAAGGAAAAAGTATGAGATAGGTAAAACCCTACCCAGAATTTGGGTTTGGGAGTTAAAAAAAAAAAAAAAAACTCCCTGAGGCGCGCCTAGGCGGCTCCGGCGACGCCTTCCGCCCACTCCCTTAAAACAGAGGCGGCAACCCTCAAGCCCAGCCTCATAGGGCGCCTAGGCGCGCCCTGGGACGAGCCTTTTAAAACATTGCTGTTATATGAAAACTGTTGTATTATATCGTAATAGAAAATTTGAAAGCTATTGTATCAAGTTTGCAAGCGACTATCTACGTCATCTTATTACTCATTCTAATGCACTGATCTCTTTTGCAGGTGTGGGCATGAGTTTTGTTATAATTGTGGAGGCGAGTGGAAAGACAAAAAGGCAACATGCTCATGCCCACTATGGGATGAGGGTAATATTTTGCATGATGAAGATGATGAAGATTTTGATTTTGATGAAGAGGATGTGTCAGAGTCAGATTCCGAGGGGTATTATGATTCTGACTCGATCATAATGTTCTAATAACATTGCCCTCTAAAGAGGCCTTACCTCAAATTTTCTCTGTTCGGAACATATTTTATAATATTTATGTCAATATATATTGTGGAAAGTATGAATCGAATTTCTTTATTTTGATTCTCAACTGCTTGTTCACAAGGCTTTTCCATCTCTTAATTATTGTATAGAAAGGAGAACATAGAGTGAAAAAGAGCCTGCACTGCCACAATTGAGCTCATAAATAACATCACAGGACAGAACGTACAGTTGATGATTACGGTGGACACACTAGTACAGTGAATATGTTTTATAATGTTTTGTGTGTTGTGTGTGTTTCAGACTGTACCATCGTTTGAGATCTGCGTTTTTCTTGGCATTATGCTTATCGTAATTGAAATCGATCGAAGATCTATTCACTTAGTTTGCAAGTAACTATGCTTATGTCATTTCGGTAATCATGTTCTTGCTGTCATTGCTTTTGCAGACATGCTCCTGGGTTTTGCAATGACTGTGGATAGTCTACAGACTACACAGGAGCATGTTTATGCCCAGTTTTGTTTGAAGATGATATCTTGTTTGACGGAGATAGTGATACTCAGGAGTTGAAAAAAGATGAATATGAAGGTGAAGTTGAGGATGAAGGCCTAGAAGAAGACGGATATGAAGATGAAATCGGGCAGGAGGTTCAGGAAGAGAAGCATATCTTGCCTGCTGTAGATGGTAGAGATCTTGATGAAGAAATTGAGGAAGATGAGGAGTTCTGTGACTCAGACTGCGAATGCTATGAAGATGAGGTTCATGAGAAAGAGGTTCGAGAGGACGTTCAGGATGAATGGTTGGAGCCAGGTCAGGAAGATGAGAACTATGCGGAAAATGATACAGATTTTGGTGACGAATATGAGGAAGATGAAGAGGAGTACTGTGACTCTGACTGCGACCGCGACTGTGACTGCTACGACTCTTAACTCAGATTACTACTGATAAACAAAAATATGGTTGGTAATCTTCGTACGAAGTAACCTGCAGAAAGGGGGAAAAATGGTCTTTGAAGTGTCAACTAATTGGTTTTTTTTTCTTGTTCCCAATTGCTTGTCCACGAGGGTTTCTCTCCGCTTCTATTACCATCCGTTTCCCTTCCTTTTTTCACTCCTCTCTTTTTGTCCTTTTTCTATATAAAATATTCAAACAAAATATTAACGTGACTTAATCGTAACTGTTTAAATATGAGGGAAGAGAAACGGAGAGAGAACCGAATCCTATATTTTGAAAGGCTTTTTCAGCAAGTTTTCTCTAGTAATACGTGCAATAGAAAACGTGAATAGCTGCAATTGAAAATAGAAGATTTACTTCTTGTGAGAGTTAAATCCAACTGCTAAAACACGTGTCCAGCATGGAAGCCAAACTTCCTTTTTATGGTCTCGTTCTTCATCACTTTGATCCCTCTCTTTCATTTCCGCTCATCGTTAACGTTTCTAGCATTTTATCTTTTTATTCTAGTTCAGTTGTTCCCTCAATCACAAGAATTGTCACTTAGTTGTCTGATTTAGTGGCAATCATCTTTACTTGTAAGTGAAAGGTCTTATGTTCGATTCTCGCCAAAAGTGAATTTGAATCACATTATTGCTAGCTCATTATGAGGCTAGACTCATCCTCCTTAGTGAAGATAATATTGTTTGTTAAAAAAAGAAATGTACTAATATCATTTTACGTAAGGAAAAAGATAGGGAGACATGCTTGTATGTAGACCGAGTAATGCTAGGGAGAGATCATCTATTTAAATGATATCTTGTAAATCATAACGTGTATGAAGCTAAAAATAATGCGAAAATTTATGGAATTGGAACATGAGCTTTTCTCCGAAGAAGACAAGAATGCCTCATTAAATTGGTGAGGCCCACATTTTAATCTATGTGTGGTTCAACATTCTTAAAGACCTGAGCAGCTGACTACAATCTCAATCTCATCGAGCACTTGACCATGATGAGGAGAAAAGTCAAATATATTAAAGATGTGATTAATTACTAAATCTTATCTTTAATACTCGCCTATTTGAAGAACAACTATATTTGACTAAGGATATTACAAGATAATTTCAAGATATTATTTATTAAATAATATATTTGGGATAATTTTTTCCTCATCCATCTTACGGATGATTTACTTTGGCCAATTGGATGCTGACACGTGTCAGGGCGAACTCTACATGTGGTCGGCCTGGCAAGTACCCATCTTCACCAATTCTGATAAGCATTGAGAAAATTTATTTGAACCCATAAAACTTCTTTCTACACCCCAACTTAAATTTTAATTTTAAATTATCTTTTTTACCCCATTGCATAATTGTCATCAAGTACAAAATGAAATTACAATAAAATTAAAATTTATCAATAAACTCACACTCAATAATTAAACCCCATCATTAGCAATCTTTATCCTACGTTCATCCTAGCTAAAATCAATAGCTCTCATAAAGAAAAACAAGCTCTTTTTGATCCATGGATGATGATTTTGAAGTTTTGAATCTTCTAACTAAAACATGAATCGATTTATGCAAGTTTTTTTTTGTTTGTTTTCAATTTTTTTTAGAGTTTAGAAACAAGAATCGGCGATTGTGAAGTTTCTTATATTTTGTGCCCTCTTCGTATGTCCCTTTGAATTGCATCTTTTACTTCTCAACAATAGTTACAAATTCGCAAGAAGGCATCATTCTACGTTGTATGCACTAAAATAGCAATAAAGTATCCTAGAAATATTGGAATCACGAACTGTAAAATTCTCCATAAACTAGACGTCCATATCTTTCCAAGCATATAAGGTTCAATATTTGATTCGTCTCGAGGAATTGCAGTTTAATATTCAAACTTTACAGATCTGCACAACAAATCTTTGATTTTGGGATGTCTGGACTAAAATGGCAATAATATATTTTAGAAAAATCAAAATCATGAACCGTAATTTTAGGGTAATGCTAAGGGATCATCTATTTAAATCATGTTTTGTAAATCATATGATGTGGGTGGAGCTAAAACAATTCAAAAAATTCTGAAACTGACACGTGAACTTTTACTTAAAGAAGACAAGAATGTTCTTATTAAATTGACGAGGCTCACATTTAATCTATGTGCAATTCAACATTACTAAAGACATGAGCACCTAACTACAACTCATCAAACTCTCATGCCCCTGCCCATGGCAAGGAGAAATGTCAAAGGTATTAAAAATGAGATTAATTATTAAATCTTATTTTTAATACTCTTTTAATTGAAGAACAACTCAATCAAACAAGAAATCACGATCATATCCAATAAAAGATTTACAAAATAATTCCACTATATTATTAAAAAAATAGTATATTTGTAATAATTTTTTTTTTCATTTATCTTACGATTGACACACTTTGACCAATCAAATGCCGATACATCTCAGATCAAACCCTAAATATGTGTCCGACTTAGCTCCTATATATACCACATCTTCACTAATTTTTGGTAAATTTTTGTTACGCAATTTGGTTGCAATAGAATTTTGTTAGCAAAGGGGCTGTAGACTCTTCAGTTTCGCATTCCCAATGCCTCCTGTTTCCCTTGGTCTCTACTACCTTCTTTAACACGTCTCCAATCCTTCCTTTTCCCCTTCCTTTGCCTGTCACTTTCACTCCAAAAAAAAAAAAAAGGGTTCACTTTTCGTCTCCACCGCCGATCATGGACGTTCGTACGAATGGAGACGACCTCGACACCATTCTCTCCGAGCAGCGCAGAGAGCTCATGACGGCCAAAACCATAGACTCCGACCTCGAAATGGCCTTCAAACTCCAAATGCAGGAAGCCATGAACGCCTCTCTAGCCGTCAAACCCTCGTCGGCTTCGGCTTCGGCTTCGAGTTCGCACAACCTTCTGCCTCCGTCGCCGCCCCACGACGGCTCGAATGACGCCGTATTAGAACTGGCCGCCACTCTGATGCTCGAGGACGTCGAGCGGTTCGCTCAGGAGCGCGAGGACCACGACCGCACCGTTTTGGAAATGATGAAGGCGAAGGAGGATCTCAACCGTCGGATTTACGATCAGAAGTTCGCCGTCGACCTCCGCGACGTGCCCGAGGACTACTGGGCCAAGTACGGCGAATATTACGAGCGCCCGTACTGTACGGGCTTCTCGTCTTCGTCGTCGTCGTCGTCAAAATACCCGGCGGTGGTGAGTGAGAATTTGAGGCTGTATTGCAAGGGGATGGTGAGCGAGGAAATGGTTAGGGATGTGAAGGCGGTGGTAGGCGGGGTGGGTGTCGCGATCTGCGACCCGATGGACAATGTGATATTCGAGGCGAGGAAGAATCTGGAAGCGGTGGTTGATGGCGTTGTGCTGAGCAATGAGGCGGCGGAGCTCGAGGCCATCGTTGAAGGGCTTGACAAAGCTCTCGCTCTGGACTTGAAAGCTGTGACCTTTTTCTGTGATGACTACATGATTTACCAATATGTGAGTTTTAGCAGTTAAACAATCGCTTTTTACTTATCAATCTGCTTGCTTTTTTTGGGAATTAATTTAATTTTTTGGTGCTTTTTGTTTGGAATTATTGGGTGAAAGTTTGTGTCTTTTTTGTTAAAGATAATAGTGTTGACTTGTTGCAATCTTTGGTTGTATGAACTAGTGTGTATTTTGGTATATGGGGCATAGCCACTACACATCGTGTGGGTTTTTAGTGGGAAGTGTGACAAAGGTAATTGAATTGACAATTTCTAGTCTTAGACCATAGTTGTTGAACATGGTTATCAATCGTCGTGATTTGCTTAGTCGGGTTTTAGTTAAGCGGTTCGGTTGGCTTAATTTGTTTAAGTGCAATGTAACAAATGTTGCTCTTTAATTTGTGAAAGGGTTTTGGACTGTTAAATTTAGCTGCAGAAGCTGCAAGGTCTAATCCCGAGCGATTTGGGAGAACAAATAGTTGTTTTGATAAACCTGTCCTGAAGTTTCGAAGTGCTATGTTAAACATTTTGCTCTGTTTGCTGCTCTTGTGTGACAAAGCCAACTATTAGTATCAATATGTTGGAATTTCGTATTGCGCTATCAGCAATGCCATTCGTGCAGGTAGATGATTTTGTTACTGTAATAAATTTGTTTAACTTTTCTTGGCTATGTATTTCGTCAAGATTTGCTGATTCTGTTAATTAAGTATTTTGTTCATTCAAAAGGAAACAAATCTATCTAGAAAACCAGATTTTTGATGTTTTCTCAATTTTTTTTCTTGTTATCTGTAGTATAATCCATGTCTTTGCTATGATAATCATTAGTTGTGTTTATTGAATAAAGCATGCTTAGTATAACAGAACATTCTGTTTGGTGCCACTTACGTAGATGATTGACATCTTATAAATACAGGTCGCAAACAGGGTGCATCCTGGAAACAGCAAGGTTGCCACGTTAGTTAATCAAGTGGCTCTTCTACGGAGAAAATTTGTATATTGCATTCCTTCTCTTGTGGCACGGAGTGACATTAAGTTTGCACTTAAACTTGCAAGAGAGGCTATAGTTTCTCAGATTACCTGGCATGCGGAAACTGGCAAAGGAAAGAGTTTGAAGGAGATGTGTGTAATTTGCTTTGAAGAAACTGATGTTGCTGAAATGTTTTCAATCGATGGTTGTTTACACAGGTATTGCTTTTCCTGTATGAGACAACATGTGGAAGTAAAGTTTTTGAATGGGATGGTGGCAGAGTGCCCTCACGAAGGCTGTAAAACTGAGGTGAATATTGATGGCTGCGCAAAATTCTTGGCTCCTAAACTAGTCGAGGCTATTAGCCAAAGAATCAGGGAATCTGCTATTCCTGTTACGGACAAGGTTTATTGCCCAAATCCCAGGTGTTCGGCATTAATGTCTAAAAGTGAGGTCTTAGAATATACTAAAACTTACTTTGTCGGTGCTGAACAATCTGGAGCCAGGAGATGCATGAAATGTCAGTACTATTTTTGTATAAATTGCAAGGTTCCGTGGCACTTCAATATGAACTGCTATGATTACAAAAGATCACATCCCTATCCCCGTCCAGAAGATCAGTTGATGAACTCTCTAGCTACAAAGAAACACTGGCGCCAGTGCATCAAGTGCAACCATATGGTCGAACTTGCTGAAGGTTGTTACCACATAACTTGCAGGTATTACATTCCTCTTCTCCCTGCTATCTGACTAATCTTTTAGTTGTTGTGTTGTTTTTGTTGTATCTTACATAAAATTAACAACTTTGTGAGAGAGGACAGTAATGAGAAAAAGATAAACAAAATATATAGACAGTGAACTCGAGATGATCTAAGTGCTGGCAAGTTGTGATTACAAGAGCCAATCTATGCGTGTTGGTCTAATTTACATTCTCATATATTTCCTTTGCTAGCTTCAAACTGTCTTTTCTCTTCTTTTAGACTTTCACACACCAAAAGAAAAGTTATTGTTTTCTGGGTGCTACTATTTTTGCTTTACAACAATCCTTGCGGTTTGTCGATGCTTGCATTGTCTTTGTAGATGTGGATATGAGTTTTGCTATACTTGTGGTGCTCAATGGAAGAACAAGAAAGCAACATGTAACTGCCCAATCTGGGACGAGCGTAATATCATACGTGAACAGCCAAGACAAGCACAGCCATTTATACGTGAACAGCCACGGCAAGCACAGCCAGTTCAACGTGAACAGCCACGGCAAGCACAGCCACTTATTCGTGAACAGCCATGGCAAGCACAGCCAATTATTCGTGAACAGCCAAGGCAAGCACATCCAATTATACGTGAACAGCCATGGCAAGCACAGCCATTTATACATGAACAGCCACAAGTGCGGCCACGACGATGATCATGACTTATATGGCTTGTCAGATTACAACTGAAAATATTTAGGCTAGTAGTCTTTTTTTTTGCGTTTTCTTTTCATTTTGTTAATGTTTGGCACATTAATACATGGCTTTTCTATCCTGCACACGTTACTGTGAGCATCAAGTGAATGCCCCAAATGAAATCAAATCCCAGCCTTTGATTTTTGTAGCTTAAACATGAGCTACTGTGATGAGTTGAGGCCGGCCGACGCTTGGCCCGGTCCTAGGACAATTGGCCCTATAAGTTGGAAGATCCGAGCTTGGTTAGCCGGACCAATAGACTTGGTTCAGTCTTACCAGTGGCCCAGAATTTCTGTAAAACAGGCCTGTTCAATCTATCATGTATGAAGAAATGAATGTCAACGTCTGAATTTTGTCCACGTGAAATGTAAAAGACGGATTAGTTGCAAAGGAAACTTATAATTTCAAAGGCCCCCATTCAACTTTTGCCTTCAATGACAAAATTTAGAAGTCATGTCCATTTCTTGCTTCTGCATTTATTTAAAGGAAAACTAATGAAAATGGCTTGAAAACTTTGAGTTTTAATGATAATGACAAAATAAAGGGTAAAGTGAATAGTACCAAGTTTGACTTTTTAGTGTAAAAATATGGTTTTTCGTTAAAGTAAACAGTACCGTGAGCTTTTTGTTAAAACTCCCTTTATTTAATGTAATGAATTATCTAATTCAATTCAGTTCTAGAGACCCAACGAGATTTACTATCATAAAGGTAAACAACATCTCCTCACGAATAAAAATTGCATTCAAACTTCATACCGCAATTATTCTAATTTGAAAACCATAACAAGTCAATACTCTGAGTCTTTTTTATTTTATTTTCATACAATAATATATTTGTTGTAGACCTAATTTAATGAACTATTCTAGAGGGAATAAGGAGAGGGGGCCGGTGGCAAGAGAGATTAAGGAATAAGGAGATGGTGCTAGTGGCAAGAGAGAGTAAAGAGATTTAATTGTGAGGTGTGTTGTATTCCATCTCATTGTATCTTTATTTATAGTAATAGGGAAGGTTAATTCCTTAGGATTACAACTTTAATAGGATAATATCTAACCCTAGATAATTTTCTAAAGATATCCCAAATACTTTAGGATTTACACAATCATATTCCTATATTAAGTATGACTGCATCACTCCCCCTTGAGTGTTTAAAAACTCAAACAAAACATCAGATTAGGTCTTCAGCAGATGAAGTAGATCAGTTGATGAAGTCGTCGGCACAACGGGCGAATGCAAGTCTCGAATTAAAGAAAGTATGCATTGGTAGTAAAACTCACAAAATCTCACTATGGTAAAACCTAAGGAGGTACAAAAACCATAAACTAAGGAGAAAAGTGAGAAGTATGCATAATGTCTAAAACAAAAGTCATACGGAACGAAAGTTATGAACGTCAAAGAGTATGATCATCCCATGATGGGTACCTTATCAAAACCTTGTTAGGTACCAAAAACCCAGTGGGAAAAATGCTCATAATCGTAGAAAAAAGAGTACATTAAGATCAAGTGAGTATACTTCGGGATACTCCCCCTAGTTAGACATAACTTCTATATATGAGAACTATAAGCAATTCAACTCAAATAATTTACGCATACCGATTCTTTAGACGAGTTTCTGAAAAGTAGACTTGGGCAATGACTTGGTGAAAACATTGGACAGGTTGTATTGGGAATGGAGTTGATTGACTTCAATGTTCTGATGCTGTTGTTGCTAGTGAGAATAAAAGAACTTCGGCGCAATGTGCTTGGTGTTGTCTTCCTTGATGTATCCCTTCTTCAACTGCTCAATACATGCTGCATTGTCTTCAAAGATCGTCGTAGGAAGGCCAACGACAGTAGAAAGACCACTAGTGCTTCAAATATGTTTCATGACTGCTCTCAACCAAAAGCATTCAAGCGAGGCTTCATGCAAGGCGAGAATTTCAGCATGGTTCGAAGAAGTCGCAACTAGCGTTTGCTTGGTAGACCTCCAAGATATTGGGAGTGTCTTCAACGGTAAAGACATATCCTGTTTGAGAATGTGCCATATGTGTGGATCAAACAGATAACCAGCATCTGCATAACCAACGAGGCGAGAATCAACCCAAAGATCGAGGGGGGGTGGCGGCTCATCTCAAGGATTCGTGGGTGCAGAACAAGCCCAAATTCGTTGTCCCATTGAGGTTGCGGAAAATATCTATAACACCATTTTAGTGTCTGCGTGTAGGTGCATTATTGTATCTTGCCAAAAGATTAACAGCGAACAGTGTTCTAAAAAACGGCCTAGGCGCTGGGCGCCTAGCAACCGAGGCGTTTTTGGGCAAATCGGGAGGAAAAATCGGGTTGGGCCTAGGCGGCGCCTAGGCGGTCTAGGCGGGCTGGGCAGCTAGGCGGGTTAGGCGGGCTAGGCGGTCCTAGGCGGTCATAGGCAGCCCTAGGCGGCCCTAGGCGGTCCTAGGAGGTTTTTTTTTTATTATTTTTTATTAATTGCGTGCTTTTTTCTTTTTTGATTTCATGGTGGTATACTTATGGAAATGGTGTATCTAATTTGCAAATGATGGATTTACTACAAGTTCATCCAATACTTATGGAAATAGTGTACCTAATTTGCATTTTATCATTATTTTATTATCCATACAAGTATAGTTTTTTTTTAGGTGTCAATATGCACTTATTTACAAGATATACAAGAAATTTACCTAAATCCGCCTAGGCCGCCTAGACACCCGCCTAGGCGCTAGCCCGCCGCCTGACTAGCGCCTAGCGTTTTTTAGAACCTTGACAGCGAATGAGATGTCGAGTCTAGTGTATTGAGCCAAGTACAATAAAGCACCAATTGCACTTAGGAATGGAACTTCAGGCTCTAAGATCTATTCCTCATCCTCCTTGGGACGGAAGTGATGTCATTTAGCATCTAGAGTTCGAACGTCTATAGGAGTACTCGAAGGCTTCACTTTATCCTCATTAAAACATCGCATCACCTTCTGGGTGTAGTTCAATTGATGTACTAGGATTCCATCTAATCAATGCTCGTTCTCCAGGCTGAGGCAATATCGAGTTTTGCCAAGATCCTTTATCTCAAATCCCGACTTTAAGTGAGAGGCAATTTCCTCAACCTCTTCGAGAGTTTCGATAAGGTATGTCGTCGACATAAACTGCATCGATTGCAAATCCGGGATGTGACTTCTTGATGAACACGCATGGGCATAGATCATTGTTCACATAACCTTGACTTGTCAAATATTCACTCAGACGGTTATACCACATTCGTCCGGATTGTTTCAATCCGTAGAGTGATCTCCTCAATCTAATCGAGAGGGTGTTCTGTGGTCTAGAACTATTTGAACTAGTCAATGGAAGTCTTACGAAAATTTTCATGTAGATTTCCATATCTACATATTCAGTCTTTTCTTCTTTGTTTTCTTTATTATTTTATTATTCCTTCTTTATTCTATATTTAAAAGAAGGTTTGACAAAAAAAATGATAAATCTATCCCATTATCTTATGTTTTTCCACACACTTTTAATTAAAAAATTTAGTGACATATTTATCGTTTTGTACAGGGACTTTCACTTTACAAATTTATCATAATATTCTTATAAGAACAATATTTGGCTACTTGACTAGGAGTCTATAAAAAAAATAAAAAAAAAACAAACTAGGAGTTTCTACTCAAAATTGCTTGTTGTCAATCTATCGAATTTCGTATTTGTAATCAGATTCGTTCATATCATAAATCACCTTATAAAGATCGTTTCTGCAAAAAATCAATTAAAACTAAAATCGATTAGTAATAGAATTGTATAAAAAAACAAATGAACGTAATAGGTACAAGCTTACAACTATTCCAGCAGTTATGGAAGAAAGTAGCAGGGTACCCATCAGGCCCTGGAGAGATTTTTCAGTGTTTCCCTCACACGAAATGGTACATCACCTGCCCCTATATAAATGGTGGGTTATGTGTGTTCACGAAATTACACACTGATTCTATAGGAATAAAAATCTGTTTAAAAAGTTAGTCAACATTAGTCAAAAGTAATTTTACAAGACACGTGGCTAGAATATGTAGGCTCTCATTTGCCAGGCCTTCTCCTGTCTCCCTCTCCATTGAGAAAGTTTCCATTGTGACCGGGACACGTACACCGTGTTCTGGGTGTATCACCCCGTATTCGGTCACAAAAATCTCTCTCTCTCTCTACCTTCCCTAACAAGGTTCCGCTTTCCCCCTTCATTTTTCAGTCTGTCGCTTCCACTCCCCAATTACAAACCCAGTCTCAGCAGCAAAAGAAAAACAACCACTCTGCCACCATTCTCTCCGAGCAGCGCAGAGAGCTCATGGCGGCCCAAACTCTGGACTCCGATCACGAAAAGAGGCCGATCATGGATGATCGTACGGACGGAGACGACCTCGACAATATTCTCTCCGAGCAACGCAGGGAGCTCATGGCGGCCCAAACTCTAGACTCCGACCTCGAAATGGCCTTCAAGCTCCAAATGCAGGAAGCCATGACCGCCTCTCTCGCCCTCGTACCCTCTTCGAGCTCGCACAACTCTCGACCTCCGTCGCCGCCTCACGAATGCTCAAACGACGCCGTCTTGGACATAGCCGCCGCTCTGATGCTCGAGGACATCGAGCGATTTGCTCAGGAGCTCGAGGACCACGAACGCACGGTATTCGAAATGATGAAGGCGAAAGACGATCTCAGCCGTCGGATTCACGATCAGAAGTTCGCCGTCGAACTCCGCGACGTGCCCGAGGACTATTGGGCCCAGCACGGCGGGTACTACGAGCGCCCGTACTGTACGGACAGCGCGTCATCGTCAAAACCTGCGGTGGTGGTGGAGACTGAGAATTTGAGGCTGTATTGCAAGGGTTTGGTGAGCGAGGAGATGGTTAGGGATGTCAAGTCCGTGGTGGCCGGGGTGGGTGTCGCGGTCTGCGACCCGATGGACAATCTGATATTCGAGGCGAGGAAGAATCTGGAGGCGGTGGTTGACGGCGTCGTGCTGAGCAATGAGGCGGCGGAGCTCGAGGCCATCATTGAAGGGTTTAACAATGCTCTCGATCTTGACTTGGAAGCTGTGACATTTTTCTGTGATGACTACATGATTTACCAATATGTGAGTTTTAGCAATTAAACAATCGCTTTTTAATTATCAATCTTTTTGTTTTGTGAATTCAATTTAATAATTTTTGTGCTTTTTGTTTGGAATTATTGGGTGAAAGTTTGTGTGTTTTGTTAAAGACAATAGTGTTAGACTTTCTTGGCTTGTTGCAATCTTTGGTTGTATGAACTATTGGGTATTTTGGTATATGGGGCATTGCCACATTGTGTGGGTTTAGTGAGAAGTGTGACAAAGGTAATTGAATTGACAATTTCTAGTCTTACACCGTAGTTGTTGAACCGGGATATCAATCGTAGTGATTTGCTTTGTTGGTCTTTAGCTAAGTGGTTCGGTTGGGTTAATTGGTTTATGTGCAAGGTAACAAATGTTGCTCCTTAATTTGTGAAAGTGATTGGGACTGTTAATTTAGCTGCAGAAGCTGCAAGGTCTAATCTCAAGCAATTTGATATTTGGGATTTGGAAGGAGAATTAACAGTTGTTTTGATAAACCCTATCCCGAAGTTTCAAATCGGCATGTTGAACATTGTGCTCTGTTTGCTGCTCGTGTGTTAAAGCCAGTTACTAGTTTCAAATCAATATGTTAGAATTTTATACGTAACTCATCAAGGAAGCATATCCAGAAAACCCGTGTGTTTGATATGATGGTTGTTTTTTGTGTTTATGAATAAAGCATGCTTTAACAGAAAATTCCGATGTGGTGGCACTTACGTAGAAGATTGACATCTTACGAATACAGGTCACAAACAGAGTGCAACCTGGAAATAGCAAGGTTGCAACGTTAGTTAATCAAGTGGCTCTTCTACAGAAAAAATTTGAATATTGCAGCCCTTCTCTTGTGGCTCGTAGTGACATTAAGTTTGCACTTAAGATTGCAAGGGAGGCTATTGTTTCTCAGATCACCTGGTACACAGAAACTAGCGAAGGAAAGAGTTTGAAGGAGACTTGTGTAATTTGCTTTGAAGAAATTGATGTTGCTGAAATGTTTACAATCGATGGTTGTCTACACAGGTATTGCTTCTCTTGTATGAAACAACATGTGGAAGTAAAGTTTCTGAATGGGATGGTGGCAGGGTGCCCTCATGAAGGCTGTAAAACTGAGGTGAATATTGATAGCTGCGCAAAATTCTTGGCACCTAAACTAGTCGAGGCTATTAGCCAAAGAATCAAGGAATCTGCTATACCTGTTACGGACAAGGTTTATTGCCCAAATCCGTGGTGCTCTGCATTAATGTCTAACAACGAGGTCTTAGAATATACCAAAACTTCTTTTGTCGGTGCTGAGAAATCTGGAGCCAGGAGATGCAAGAAATGTCTTTACTATTTTTGTATCAATTGCAAGGTTCCTTGGCACTTCAATATGAACTGCTATGACTATAAGCTATTAAATCCCAATCCCCGCCCAGAAGATCAATTGCTGAACTCACTGGCTAAGAAGAAACACTGGCGTCAGTGCATCAAGTGCAGCAATATGGTCGAACTTGCAGAAGGTTGTTACCACATAACTTGCAGGTATTACTTCCCTCCTCTCGCCTCCTATCCGACTCATCTTTTAATTGTGTTGTTTTTGTGATCTTACATTATATTAGCAATTTTTTGAGTGGGGAATGAAACGAGAAAATGATAAACAAAATATATAGTTAGTAAACTCAAGATGATCTAGCTTCTAGCAAGTTGAGTACAAGAGCCAATCCATGCATGCTGATCGAATTTACGTTCTTACATATTTCCCTTACTAGTTGCAAACTGTCTTTTCTCTCTTTTTACCTGCAAATAGAAAAGTTTTATCTTCTTGTTTTCTGGGTGCTGATATTTTTTCGCTTTACACCAATCCTTGCGGTTTGTCCATGCTTGCATTGTCTTTGTAGATGTGGATACGAGTTTTGCTATACTTGTGGTGCTGAATGGAAGAACAAGAAAGCAACATGTAAATGTAAAATCTGGGATGAGCGTAACATCATACGTGAACAGCCACAGCGATGAACAGGATTACCATGACTCACTCTTGTGAGATTACAACTGAATATTTAAGCTAATAGTCATTGTTTTTGTGTTTTCCGTTGTTTTGGTTATTTGGTATGGTATAAAGGTTGGTGTAAGATGAGTGAGAATGGTTTTAGAGGACCAAAATTGGCGATGCTAATCTAAAACATGCCCAATTTTTGTAAATGTTTGGCATATTATGTTTTTGACACACCCCGATCCCGATTTTCCCTGAACACCAGGGTAGGTACGTGTTGGCCGACATCCGAAAGTGACGCAAACCATTTATGATGCATGAGAACAAGAAATA
Organism: Malus fusca; assembly: GCA_035220775.1. Classification (NCBI taxonomy): domain Eukaryota; kingdom Viridiplantae; phylum Streptophyta; class Magnoliopsida; order Rosales; family Rosaceae; genus Malus; species Malus fusca. The sequence continues at coordinate 10,034,014 of CM069069.1, forward strand.
AATAAGACTTATAAATTTAAATATAATTAATATACGAAAGATGAACTTGTTCAGAACATACAATAAATTTAGAACACTAAATAGAAATAATATAAACTTGAATGAATGAAGGGATGGGTCTTACACCGAGAGGACTCGAAGATGCCGATGTGAAAATGCCTTGACGTCGAGATCGTACGCCTCGAATCTAAGTCCTGAGGGGGCGCAAAACAAACATGAGTGGATCAAGTTGATATATATAATAAAAATAGTTATCAACATACTAACCTCCAAAGTTTTATAAAAACTAATAGCATAATATGTAATAAGTTTTCCGAAAACCCTAGCATGCCATAAAACCTTTCATAAAACGTATCTCGTATATAGTGTGCTAACTAATGATATCATAATCGACCCGAAGACCCTTACATCATCCGACTCGAAGGCCAATACATAAATCTTCAATCGACCCGAAGGCCCCTACATTACCTGACTCGAAGGCCAATATAATATCTCTGGACCCGAAGGCCCCAACATCACCCGACCGAAGCCAATATAAGTATCGTCGCCCGTAGGCAGAACAATGACCACTAGATATGCACAAACCATTAAACATAATCTTTCCAAACATAAGTACATATATCTGAAAAACATCTTCATAGTATAAAGTCATCCATCATCTATACTATAAAGAAGTGTATAAAATAATATTCTAAATAGTATATCGTCATCCATCAAATATTCTACAAAAAGCATGGGTTCGATAGAAAATATGGTATTCCAAAATATTCTAAGTAAGCATGATAATCATATAAGGTAAATCCAATTTACTCATCAAACGTTTCATAAAACGTGCTCATTAAATCGTGCTTTTCATGTATGCATTTCTACTATTAAAACATGCATTTTAGAAGGGGTCCACTAACAGACACTCCGTCGTCGTAGAGCCGTACGAAATAGGAATGACGAATTCGCCGCTAATAATTGTACCTAAGAACATAAGGGGTACAATTAATAAAACTCTATTCAAACGATTGAATATGAGAAAACGGATGTTAAAAACGGGTCCAAGACGTCGAAATTAGCCTAGAATGGGTCTCGGACAAAAACCCAAAAAAGTCAACAAAGGCAATGTTGATGTTAACCGGTCAAAGTCAACGGGTCGGGTCAAACCAGGTCTGGGCTTGGGTTGGAAACAAGTTGGGCTTAGGCATGCACAGCCAGTTCAACGTGAACAGCCACGACAAGCACATCCAATTATACGTGAACAACCACGTCAAGCACATCCAATTATTCGTGAACAGCCAAGGCAAGCACATCCAATTATATGTGAACAGCCACGGCAAGCACACCCAATTGTACGTGAACAGCCACGACAAGCACACCCAATTGTACGTGAACAGCCACGACAAGCACACCCAATTGTACATTAACGGCCACGACGGGTGCGACCACGACGATGATCATGATTTATACGGCTTGTCAGATTACAACTGAAAATATTTAGGCTCATCAAATAATTGCATTTTCTATCAAATGCTAGCCGCTTAAACATGAGCTGCTGTGATGAGTTGAGGCCGGCCGATGCTTGGCCCGGTCCTAGGACAATTGGCCCTATAAGTTGGAAGATCCGAGCTTAGTTAGCCGAACCAATATACTTAGTTCAGTCTTACCAGTGACGCAGAATTTCTGTAAAACAGGCCTATTCAATCTATCATGTATGAAGAAGTGAATGTCAACGTCTGAATTTTGTCCACGTTGAAAAGTAAAAGACGAATTTTGTCCACTTTTGCCTTCAGTGACAAAATTTAGAAGTTAATGTCCATTTCTTACTTCCACATTTATTTAATTTAATGAATTATCTAATTCAATTCAGTTTTAGATACCCAACGAGATCTACTATCATAGAGGTAAACAACATACTCCTCTCGCGAATAAAAGTTGTGTTCAAACTTCATACATTGAAAACCATAACAAGTTAATATTCTGAGTCTTTATTTTATTTTATTTTCATACAATAATATATTTGTTGTAGGCCTAATTTACTGAATTATTCTAGAGGGAATAGGGAGAGGGGGTTGGTGGCAAGAGAGAGTAGAGAGATTTAATTGTGAGGTGTATTGTATTCTATCCCATTATGCCTTTATTTATAGTAATAGGGGAGGTTAATTCTTTACCCTAATAGAATTACAACTCTAATAGGATAATATTTAACCATAGATAATCTTCTAAAGATATCTCAAATACTTTAGGATTTACACAATCACATTCCTATATTAAATATGACTGCAACACTCCTCATTGAGTGTGTAAATACTCTAACAAAACATCGCATCAGGTCTTCAGCAGATGAAGTAGATCAGTTGATGAAGTCCATTGGCCCAACGGGCGAATAGGAGTCTCGAATTAAAGAAAGTATGCATTGGTAATACAACTCACAAAACCTCGTTATGGTAAAACCTAAAGAGGTACAAAACCCATAGACTAAGGAGAAAAGTGATAAGTATGCATAATGTCTAAAACAAATGTCATACGTGACGAAAGTAATGAACCTCAAAGAGTATGATGATCCCATAATAGTTGCCTCATCAAAACCTCGTTAGGTAGCAAAAACCCAATGAAAAAAACAAAAAAGTACATTAAGATCAAGTGAGTATACTTTGAGATACTCCATCTGAGTTAGACATGACTTCTAAATAAGAGAACTATAAGCAATTCAACTAAGATAATTTACGCATACCGATTATTTGGTCGAGTTTCTGAAAAGTAGACTTAGGCAATGACTTGGTGAAGGGATCGGCCAGGTTGTCATGGGAACGAAGTTGCTTAACTTCAATGTTCTGGTGTTGTTGTAGCTGGTGAGAATAAAAGAACTTTGGCGCAATGTACTTTGTGTTGTCTCCCTTGATGTATCCTTTCTTCAACTGTTCGATACATGCAGGTCAACGACAGTAGAAATACCACTATTGCTTCGAATATTTTCCACGACTGCTCTCAACCCAAATCATTCACGCGAGGCTTCATGCAAGGCAAGAATCTCAACATGGTTTGAAGAAGTCGCAACTAGTGTTTGCTTGGTATACCTCCAAGATATTAGGGTGTCTTCAACAATAAAAACATATCTTGTTTGAGAATGTGCCATATGTGGATCAAATAGATAACCAGCATCTGCGTAACCAACGTGGCGAGAATCAACCCGAGGGACTGAGAGGGGCGGCAGCTCCTCTTGAGGATTCTTGGGTGTAGAACAAGCCCAAATCCGTTGTACCCTTGAGGTAGCGGAAAATGTTTATAACATTATTCCAGAGTCTGCATGTAGGCACATTATTGTATCTTTCCAAAAGGTTAACAACGAATGAGATGTCGGGTCTAGTGCATTGAGTCAAGTACAATAAAGCACCAATTGCACTTAGGTATGGAACTTCAGGCTCCAAAATCTCATCCTCATCCTCATTGGGACGGAAGAGATCTCGTTTAGCATCTAAAGTCCGAACGACCATAGTTGTACTTGAAGGATTTGCTTTATCCTCATTAAAACGTCACAACACCTTCTGGGTGTAGTTCGATTAATGTACTAGGATTCCATTTGATTAGTGCTCGTTATCTAGGCCGAGGCAATATCGAGTTTTGCCAAGATCCTTTATCTCAAATCCTGACTTTAGTGAGGGGCAGTTTCCTCAAGCTTTTCGGTAATTCTGATGAGGTTCATGTCGTCGACATAAACTGCATCGATTGCAAATCTGAAATGTGAATTCTTGATGAACACGTATGTGCATAGATCATTGTTCACATAACCATGACTTGTCAAATATTCACTCAGACGGTTATACCACATCTGTCCGGATTGTTTCATTCCGTAGAGTGATCTCCTCAATCTAATCGAGAGGGTGTTCCGTGGTCTAAAACTAATTGAACCAGTCAATGGAAGTCCTTCGAGAACTTTCATGTAGATTTCCGTATCTACATACTCAGTCTTTTCTTCTTTGTTTTCTTTATTATTTATTATTCCTTCTTTATTCTATGTTTAAAAAAGGTTTGACAAAAAATGATAAATCTCTTCTATTGTCTTATTTTTCCACATACTTTTAATTAAAATTTTGACACATCCCAACCCGGTCCACCTGTCTATATATATATGTGTGATTTTTCGCATAACTGTTTCTTTACATAATTGATGTGACATGTTATGTTTATCTTCTTATTAGATTTTCTACACTTTGTATTTTTATTAACTGCGAGTATAAAATGTGGCATGACATCTTTATTCATTGTATCTGCTCATTTTTACATGTGTGCACGGTGTTGCTTAGTTAGTTGTACGGTCCTGGGCTAAGGAATCAGCGTGTAGAAATTCTCTAGGAAGGGTCTGGGCAATTTTTCAAAAAAGTCAACTTTGGTCAACTAACTGTCAATAGTTAACAGAATATTCCAAGGAAATATTCTCTCCAATTTCAGAAATGGATCTGGCCCACATATTCGGGTTATGGGTTTGGGCCAATTTACAATTTGGGTTTTTTTTGTTTTTTTTTGAAAATGTTTGGTTAGGGGTAGGCAAACGGGTATAGGAACCGTGAGTCGGGACGGGTTATCAAGGTTCGGGGCGGGTACAGGTCGGTTCCTAATTTTTAAAAAGTGAAACGGGGTGGGGCAAGGCTTTGAAGTTTTAGGTTCAGGCCGATTCCAAAAGTATAGAAAAACGGGTACCCGGACCGGCTCGTTTGTAATTGCAATGGACGGACGAGATTGAAGAGGAGCCTAGTTTCAAATCTGAACCGTTAGTTTTAGTGTTTTACCCTAGGACTAGGTCTCCTCCTCGAGCTCGACTCTCAGCTCTGTCACTAGTCCTCGAACTTAGACTCGATTCTCTCTCGCTGTCTAGCCTTCTCGTCTCCTCCACCACCGCCGTGCTTGATGCGGTCCCCTGTTCATTTTCTCTGAAACGGAAGAGACCCCCGATAATTGAGATTCCGAACGTTCTGTAAGAAATTAAAACTGAGAAGCTTTGGGATTTCACCCTGCAAAACGGAGCCGTCTGCTTCGGCGGGATTGGAGTTGGGGTCTCCACCTCTAAAGGCAAGAAGAAGTTTATGGAAGATACCCACAAGATTGTTTCTTGCTTACAAGGCTAGAAATCAAAGAAAGTAAAAAAATTTGCTCTAATCATTTATGGGTTTTGCTGTAATTTTTTTTTTTTTTTGTATTACTATATTTTTATGTTTTAATTGATTTTGTTTTTGGTGTAAATCTGTAGGCATTTTTTGGGGTGTATGATGGACATGGTGGGAAGAGGGCTGCATATCTGGTCATAATCTGCTCGGTTTTGCTGTGGATGGTGTGACAGAGGAGTCGCGATGGTGGTGGGGAGGCGATGAGGAGAAAATGCGGTGTTGTTGGGGGTGCTGAGCTGGCAACATAGAGAGGAGGATCAGGGGAGAGGCCCAGTAGCAAGGGAGGTAATAATGGTGGGAAATATGGTGCGTTTTCATGGGAATGTGAAGGGTTGGGGAGTTTGGTGTTCTACTGAGCAAGGGATCAACAGATGGGTTACAGTTTAGATGATTTGCTCAAGGCGTCGACAGAGACGCTGGGGAGGGGAACGAAGAGGATGACGAAGACCATATTTTAGGCGTGAGTGAAGATTTGGACCAGTGGGGACCCGTAAGAACCAGCCCGTTTCAACGGTTCGGGTTAGGTTTGGATCCCATTTTGTAAAATCCAAAACATGCCCCGTCCCGTTTTATTTACAAACAGGTCTGGTCCGGTTCCTTCAATTTTGAGCCCGGCTCGGCCCGTGCCAACGCCTAGGTTTGGTTTGTTGCAGATTTTCGTCGGAATTTCAGGGGAGGATTCAAATGCTCTGTTCAGAGCCATTTCACAACAAAATTTTGCCGATAATATATCAAAACGAAGCTTAAGGTGAGAGGAATAAGATTGTACCTATTTCAATGCCAAAAGTTGGTCGGAGATCATCGGAAAATGACCTGCAAGTGACGGCCCGAGTTGTTGTTCTTCGTTTTGTCAGTTTCGAAGTGGATTTGGGCATGCAAGCTCAAACCCGTGGCCTAGGGGTAGTGGGAAGTCGTCCTACACCTTCAAACTTAACTACAACAACAAGGTTTCGTTGGGTTTAGCTTGGAAAAACCTCCAACTCGCCGGAAAACATGGTGGGTTAGGAAAACGTCTATGCGTTCACCAAAACATGCATGCATGCATGAAACCTTGTTAGAACTTGAAAAAAACCTTGAGAAAGAGCGTCAAAGCTTACCGAGATAGAAGTGTTTTGGTTCATCGGTTTTGTCGAGATACGTAACGAAAAGTTCATATTTTTGCCAAGTTAACCACATCCACAAGGTTTTGGATGAGTTGCAGAGATCATTAGGAAGCTTTTGTGAAATTCTTAGGAGTGGTATGGTGGTGTTTTGGAGTACTACCAAGAGGAAGAGGGTGAGGAGAGAGTGACGGGAGAGAGTGCTGGAAAAGAGAGAGAGAGAGAGAAGGAAAAGAGAGAGATGAAGAGAAAAGAGAGACAGAGAAAGAGGACTGGCCAAAAAGAAGAAAAAGAGTGATGATGCCGTGTGAGAGAATGAGGGTAGTGGAAATTGATGTAGAAAACTTCATTTTAATCCTTAAAAAAGATGAGTTTTAGACTATAACCTTGTGTAAGATTAAAATCCAATTTTAGTCCCTAGTACATTTAATCATCTCATTTATTAGTTATGTTTTTATGTTTTATTTATCTTTTTATTCCTATTTTAATGTATTAATTACATTTAAATTTATTTTTCATTTCATTTATCATAATATATTTTAATGTCTACATTTAGATTTAGGCAACTAATTTTTTTTATAATATATAGTCCGATAACAATTTTGTATGTTCTTCATTCAGGTACATTAATACATTTGAATATTTCAGTATATCCATCGATACAAACATATATGTACATTAATTCATCAATACAAACATATACATGCATTTCGGTACGTACATTTTGGTACACACATTTGAGTTTTTTTTTTTTTTTTTTTTTTTTTTTTTTTTTTTGTGAGTACAAAGATATATTTTACACTAAGGCTAGGGGGTTCGGCTAATCCACATAATGGACAACTTAATTTGGTATCGAATTTGACATCCATGAGATTCGAACCAAATACCTCTCATTTGAGTATTGACTTTTAGGTACATTAATTCAATATACTATATTTCAGTACGTACATTTCGGTACGTACATTTTGGTACATACATTTTGGTATTGACTTTTAGGTGCATTAATTCAATATAATACATTTCGGTACATACATTTAGGTTCATTATAATGTATTTCGGTACAATCATGTAGATACAAATATTTCGGTACAAAAAGTCAATTTTATATGGGTAAATTACATAATACCCCCTCAGGTTTGAGGTCTATTACAATCTCATACAACATCTTTAAAACATTTCATTTTCACACCTCACGTACTATTTTATTTCAAAATAATAGTTCCGTTACATTTTCCATCCATTGATTCGTTAAATGCTGACGTGGCTACCACATTTGTGCCATGTGGCTGCCAAATGTGTGCCACGTGGCAAAAAAAATTTAATTTAAAAAAAAAAAAAACTTGAATCTTCTAAATAAAAATAAAAATAAAACCAAAAACAAAAGCTGAAACACACCTCCCTACAACCTCCAAACCCAGAAACCTTATCCCCCCACGACCCACGTAGACGCACCTGCTCTCTTCTCCCCCATCATCCTCTTCTTCCCCCTGCATACTAGGAAAAAAAAAAAAGCCTTTCAGTTCGTCTTCCCCCTCATCCTCCTCCTTCTCATCATCTCTTCTCCCCCATCTTCATCTTCTTTCCCCTGCAACCCAGAAAAAAAAAACCCTTAAGTTTGTCTTCCCTTCTCTTCTCCCCTATCTTCATCTTCTTCCCTCGACCCCCGACCTTCAACCCAAAAAACAAAAAACCCAGATCCCGTCTACGCCTCCATCGCCGGGTTCGTGAGGTGAAAATGGGAGGAATGTGTGTGGATTTAAGGAGTGGGGTGTGTAGAGGAGGGAATAGGGTGGGTGCGGGGGGAAATGGGGTGGGGGTGAAGAGGAGAAAGGGCTCGAGGAAGGTGGGGGTGGGGTGGGTTTTTGGATGGGAGGGGAGGTGAAGAGAATGGAGGAGAGGGAGGTGGTTGTGAGGCTTGAAAGGGAGAAGAGAGGTGGGGAGAGGTTGCGGGGGTGGGTTTTGCGTTTTCTAAGTTTTGTTTTTTGTTTTTTTAGAAGATTCAAGTTTTAAAAAAATAAAATAAAAAATTATTTTTTTTGCCACGTGACACACATTTGGCAGTCACGTCAGCGCTACGGATCAATGGATGGAAAATGTAACAGATGTATTATTTTGAGATAAAATAGGACGTGAGGTATGAAAGTGAAATGTTTTAAAGATGTTGTATGAGGTTGTAATAGACCTCAAACCTGATGGGGTATTATGTAATTTACCCATTTTATATATTTTGGCACAGTCATTTCTGTACACTTATGTATTTATATGTTTTTGTATCACAATTTTTTTTACTATTTTCTCATTTATGTTCATTTATAATTAAAGAACTAAATATGTGCATATTAATAAAATTAAAATTTAATGTGGAGAGATTACATAAGAATACACATTAAATAACAAAAATTGAATATAAATTTTGATAAAAGTACACTTCAAGGGATTAAATTGAATATGTAATATAGCACCAGATTTTGAGAATTGTTATAGGCACTCCAAAAATCTCATTCTACACTCCAAACCTTCTATATTTGGAAAGAAAAATACACTTTTGAGAAGTGTAGAATAAGATTTTTGGAGTGCCAATAACACTTCCCTAATATTTTTTTTTTAAATTTTAATCTTTTACAAGAACTAATGTTCAAAAATCCCAAATTAATGTTTGATGTCTGATGGATTGATGGGTGACAAGAGTGGGTTTTAAAAAAAAGACTAGAATTCTTTCCCTTTTTCTTTCCATCCTCTTCCATCCCTTTCTTTTACATTATCTTATTTTGTCTTTCTCTTGTTATAAAAAATTAATATAAGATGTTGACGTGGCTTAGCCATGACTGTTCAAATAGGAGGGGAGGAAAGGGAAAGGAAAAAAAGAGGGGAGAGAATCCTTTAAAAAAACAAAAAATAATTATTTAATAGTCCACTTGCACACTATTAGAATTAAATATCATGCATTGTACGAGAAAACTAGAATTTATATCAAGTAAATTTACATTATTTTGAACATAATTTTGTCGTTATAACTCCAAATTGAATTCCGTCTGCGGCCATGTGTTCGTAAAAATAAGTATTGTTCAGAAATAGTAAAATAAGAGTAGAAAAGTGAAAGGAAAATTAAGGTCCACGTGGAAAGCTTATGTGGCATCTCATGGACATTTTAGAAATTTCATTGCTACCGAGAATAAAAGACATTAAGTTTGGGGACAGGATGTCACAATAATTTAGTGACATATTTATCCTTTTGTACAAGGACTTAATTTATCATAATATTCTTATAAGAACAATATTTAGCTACTCAAAAGATGACTAGGAGTCTATAAAAAAAAAAAACAAACAAACAAAAAGACTAGAAGTTTATACTCAAAATTGCTCGTTGCCAATCTATAGAATTTGGTATTTGTAATCAGAATCGTTCATATCATAAATCACCCTATAAAGATCGTCTCTGTAAAAAATCAATTAAAACTAAGGTCGATTAGTAATTGAACTGTATAAAAAACAAATGAACGGAATAGGTACAAGCATTACAAACCATCTACGCCACCTCATATTTTTTGGCACAATATTCTATAATGTTGACACGAAAATTAACGTTAAATTGTAACAAAGAATTTATAAAGAGTAGGGGTAGGTTGGAAAAACAGAAAACTGAAAAAAACCGGACTGAAAACCAAACCGAGGCCGAAAAAACCGAACCGAACCGAATCTGGTTGGTTCGGTTTCGGTTTCTGAGGTTCGGAAACCGAACCAAACCGAACTGAACTGAAGCTCATTTATTAATTAATAATCCTAATTCTAAAGCGACACCGTTTTCACCCCGAAATGTAACCTAAACCTAGGTCCCTAACCCTCATCTCTCGGTCTCGCCTGTTTTCCCACTTCCCAGTTCGCGCAGCAGCCCACAAACTCCACTTCTCCCCCAAATTCGCCCACTCCCACTCCAACTTCTTCAGCATCGTCATCTCTGCCCGCCCCTCCTCCATCCGCATCTGCGTCTTCCACTTCCTCGACGGCACTGCCCCCTCCAGATCCTCTTCTTTTCTGGCTCTGAGCTCGACGCCTTCGGCTCCGACGTCTCTGAGAAGCTCTCGAGTCGTGCTGGAAGGTGCTCCGGTCGTCCGACTTTTGGTTCAAGGACGAGTGGGCCCCAGCCCCCGAGATTCCTTGAAATTCAATCGATTGTTGCTTCTGTACTTTTGATCGCAAACCCCAAACCCCAAATCCCTAATCCAAATCAGAAGCAAAAGCAATTGGAGGACTCAACCGACGACGATTCATATTCATTGCCTTCCTCAGCTCCGAGGAATCCGAGTGCTCTTCGAAAAGGCACCATCGCAGAAAAGATGACGGTGGTTCGAGAAGAGAGAAGGAACGGAGAGAGAAACGGAGAAGTAAGAGAGAGACGAAGATAAGGAAATCAAAGAAGAATAGGGCTTATGGTGTTGATGACGGCGATGAGTCCGGTTCTGGGGGGAGTGCTGACGATTCAGAGCCAGGCCAGAGTCGGCTCGATCCGTTACCCGTTTTACGAGAATTGTTCATCGAATTTCCTAATGTTGGGAATGATTTGAAAAAGGTACATTTACACCACCAAGTAATTTTGTTCAGAATCAGAATTGTTGGATTAGAATTCATGTATCAAATGAAACTCTCAAGATTTGATTAATTAGAGACGACTCCAATCTTTTCCCACCATGAAACTGATGATAATTTCATTTACTTTTTGTTGTTGTTTAGCTATGGAATTAAGTTTGAATATTAACTAGAAAATTTCCAATCTTTTCCAGCCATGACATTCTGCTGATTGTCAGTTATTTTTGGGGTTAAAATTGAACTGAAAATTGGTGCAAATAGCAGGTGAGGAACAAGGTGTTTATGCCCAGCGACGAACCCATACTCTCGTTTAATTTTCTGTTATACTTATACAGTTTTAGAGGTTTGGTTTGAATGTCTTCTCTCTGTGGTTGTTTGAATGTTTGCTCTCTGTGATTGTTTGGACCATTGTTGCACTGCTCTCTGCAGCAAGGCTCAATTGAAAGAAAAATCAAAATTCCCAAAAAAAAAAAAAAGAGGAGAAAAACCGAACCGGGCCGAAACCGAACCGAGAAAAACCGAACCGAATACAAACCGAACCGAACACAAACCGATAGAAAACCGAACCGAACCAAACCAAATAGTAATTTCAGTTCGATTTCCGGTTTTGGCCAAAAACCGAACCGAATGGAACCGAACCCACCCCTAATAAAGAGTCTCACTTTGAGACTTAGCATTTCTCTTAGCTTTTCACAGGAAATGAAATTACAATATGGTAGAGTCTAAAAGAATAAAAATCTGTTTAAAAGGTTAGTCAACATTAGTCAAAGTATTATACAAGACACGTGGCTAACAAGATTTCCCCCTTCATATTTTAGTTCTGTCGCTTTCACTCCCCAAATACGAATTAAGGTGAGTATGAATGTATATTCAGTTTTCTATATTATGATTTACAAGATGAGTTGCTCTTTATAGGAGCCAAAGGAGCGGACAACAACTAATGGAAATAATAATGAAAGACTAATGGACAATTAGTGGACTAGACACAATCATGAAAGGCATGACTAATGGAAGCAATCATGAAAGGCTAGTGGACAAGCAATCAATGTGTTGAGAAGAAGATTCCCTTTTACGCCCCCGCAAGACGGTGGTCCTGTCAGAGACACCGATCTTGGATAGTAACAATTGGAAGCGTGGATGAGGAAGAGCTTTTGTGAGGACGTCTGCAAGCTGATCCTGAGTAGAAACATGTGACACTTGAAGAAGCCCGCGATTGACTCGATCACGAATAAACTGAAAATCAAGTTCAATGTGCTTCATGCGAGAGTGAAGAACAAGATTGACACTATAAAAAATTGCCCCAATATTGTCACAGGAAATGGTTGGCTTATCCATTGAGGAGACACCAAGCTCATGGAGAAGGGATTGAAGCCAAGCTAGTTCAGCAGTAGTAGAGGCTATGGCGCTGTATTCTGCTTCCGTGGACGATCGAGCGACAGAACGTTGTTTGCGAGAGCTCCAAGAGATTAAGTTGCCACCCAAATAAATGATATAACCTGTGGTAGACTTACGGTCATCACGATCACCAGCCCAGTCAGCGTCTGAGAAGGCATATAGACGAGATGAGGCACTGCGACGGAAGAGAATGCCATGAAAAATAGTGCCTTTCGGATAACGGATGAGACGTTTTAAGGCCTGCCAATGAGACTCAGTTGGTCGATGCATGAACTGTGAGAGTTTGTTGACGGTAAATGAGATGTCAGGGCGGGTGAGACTGAGGTATTGGAGACCTCCAACAAGTTGTCGAAATGTAGTATCATCAGTGAGAGGAGAGCCATCAGAGAGAATCAAAGCAGTAGAGGTAGCCATTGGTGTGGTCACATCCTTAGCACCATCCATTTTAGCTTTAGCGAGAAGATCATGGATGTATTTATGTTGAGAAAGAAACAAACCCGTGGTGGTGGGTATCACTTCAACCCCAAGGAAATAATGAAGGTTCCCCAAACCTTTGACAGAAAAAACGATTTGCCAAGGCTTGAATGAACGTAGAGAGGAGCCTGGTATTATTTCCTATAAGAAAAAGATCATCAACATAAACTAGAAGGAAGATCACATCATTATCCTGACGAAAAATAAAGAGAGAGGTATCTGAGATGGCATTGACAAATCCTTGATTGAGCAAAAAGGTGCTCAACTACTTGTACCATGATCGGGGTGCCTGCTTGAGGCCATATAAAGCTTTGCGGAGTTTGCAGACATGTGTTGGAATAGTAGATTCACCGAACCCAAGGGGTTATACCATGTAAACATCTTCAGAGAGTGATCCATGCAAAAAAGCATTGTTCACGTCTAATTGACGAAGAAGCCAACCATGAGTGAGAGCCAAATGAAGAACAATATGTATGGTGGTGGGTTTGACAACTGGACTGAAGGTGTCTAAGAAATCCACGCCATGACGTTGGTGAAAGCCTTTAGCAACAAGGCGTGCTTTGTACCTATCAATGCTGCCATCAGAATGTCTTTTGATGCGGAAGACCCATTTGCACCCGATAAGATTCTGTGAAGGTTGAGGTTGAACTCGTCGGACATGGCTGCACGCCAAAGAAGATCTTTGATAGCCTGAGAAACACATGTTGGTTCAATGGGAGAAGGAAGTGGGTGTTTGGTGGCAGTGCAAAGTTGTTTAGGTTTAAAGATATTGTTTTTGGCTCGGGTGGTCATAGGGTGATGGTTGAAATTATTTGGTGGTGGTGGTGGGGGTAAGGGAGTGATAGATGTGGGTATGAGATGATGTGGTGATGGGGGTGAGCAGTCACAGATGGTGATGGTGCAGGGGAGAGACACAACTCCGAGACCTCCGAAGACGTATGAATGGCAGCATGCTGAGAAGATGAGGTGTGTGATGGAACCGGTGGTACCTCGGAAATGTGAGTAGGAATGGAGATGGCTACTGGAGTGACAACAGACCATGCAGTGGAGTCGGGGGAAGGAATTGGAGGGACGACGGAGTCACGAGAAGAAAAAGGAAAAGTGTTTTCGTCAAATCGAACGTGACGGGAAACAAACATACGACGGGAAGGGATATCAAGACATAGATAAGCACTTTGAGTAGAGGAGTAACCAAGAAAGAGACATGGACGAGATCGAGGAAGAAGCTTGTTGGAATTGTAGGGTCTTAACTAAGGGAAACATAAGCAACCAAACACACGAAGCTTAATGTAGTTAGGAAGATCACCAAAGAGAGCTTTGTATGGAGAGATATTATTGAGAACATGTGTGGGCATCCTATTAATAAGATACACAACAGTTTTGAAAGCATATGACCATAAGTTAGGGGTAAGGATGCTTGGTGGAGAAGTGTTAACCCTGTTTCGACAACATGGCGATGGCGGCGTTCAGTAACACCATTGTGTTCGGGAGTGTGTGGAGGAGTGGTGAGGTGAGTGATGCCATTTGTGGAAAGAAAATGCTTGAGTTTAACATATTCTCCCCCTCCGTCAGAGTAAAAGGTGATTATTTTGGTATGGAAGTAGTTTTCTACAAGAGCTTTAAAGGTTGTGAAGATTGAGAAAACATCGGATTTGTGTTTCATGGGATAAAACCAAATATATTTTGTGAAATGATCTACAAAGATAACATAGTATGAAAAACCATCAGTAGATAAATAGGGAGCAGGACCCCATACATCACTATAAATTAGTTCAAGGGGACACTTACTAACAAGCGTAGAATGACCAAACGGGAGCTTGTGGCTCTTATTGCAATGACAAGAAGTGCAAACAGAAGAAGTTGAAGACATAGGAATGAAAGAGGTACGTTGGATTTGAAGAAAAGTTCGATGATTGGGGTGATCGAGCCAACAGTGCCACACATTGGAGGAGTCCATCACACTGCTCATAACTTGTTTTTGAGGCATCAAGCACGGCCACTCATATGTATCGTTTTTATTCGGGCCTCGAAGAAGTGCCGCTCCCGTGTTGAGATCCTTGACAAGAAAGAAATCAGGAAAAAAATCAATAGAGGTTGCATTTTGTCTATTAAATTTGGCAATGGAAATAATATTACGAGAAATGGAAGGAACACACAGGACATCATTTAAGTGAAATGGGGTGGTAGAGGAAGAAGAGAGTGATGTGGAACCAACATGTGTAATACTCAAACCTGTTCCATTACCAATAATAATCTGATCAGGACCATCATAGGTAGTGGAGTCCGAGATGTTCCTGGAGTCAGATGTGTTATGGTGAGAGGCACCCGAGTCGAGCAGCCAAATAGATGATGTTGTGGAGCGGATAATGGTGTGGTTGACCGTAGGTGAAGCGGAAGAAAGTTGAGGGCAACGTTTTGCACTATGCCCTTGGGTACCACACCATTAATAGAAACCACGATACCCCGTACCGGAATGACGATTATTGGAGTTGTGGTTGTTAGCACGGTGAGAGTTGTAGGTGGTATTCATTGGACGTTGTTGGGAGGCTTGTGTGGACCTGAAGTCACGCTGGGAGGAGCGGGGAGCTTGAGCAACAAGGGCAGTCATAGGAGTAACAGCAGCTGGTGGTGCATCCCGTTGGAGGAAAGTTTCATGTTCAATGAGTTTGTCATACAGATTCTCAAATGATATGGAGGTATCGCTAGCCCGAACAACGACATCTATTTCTTTGAAGGCAGGTCCAACACCATTGAGGACGTGTATAACAACATCATCGTCGGATAGTGGAGAATCAATGATGGCAAGCTCATCGATGGTAGCTTTGATAACTTGTAGAAAAACTGACACAAGTTGTGTATCACGACGCATGAGCGTAAGACGCTCTTTGAGGTTGAGAACCCGAGAGCGTGTTTTGTTGGCGTAGAGCTTGGTGAGCTTGTCCCAAGCCTCATTGGAGGTTTTAGAGGAGGAAATGAGAGATATAATCTGTTCAGAGACAGAAGCTAAGATATCATGTAGTAGGAGCTGATCTTGACGAATCTAAAAGGTGTAGGACACGGCAGAGGAGGCAGCAGGACATGGTTTTGATCCATCAATGTAACCCATCAAGTCATATCCAAGAAGCAGGGCATTGAATTGAGCTCGCCAGGAAGGAAAGTTGGTGGGCGTGAGTTTTAGAGGTAACTGAGCAGCAGCGTTAATGGTGACAGGGGTGGACAAGGGGAGTGAGTTGGTGGATTCAGCCACGAGGATCGGAAAAAAAAATGCTCGATTGAGCTTTGTTGCTCTTGATACCAAATTAAGGTGAGTATGAATGTATATTCAGTTTTCTATATTATGATTTACAAGATGAGTTGCTCTTTATAGGAGCCAAAGGAGCGGACAACAACTAATGGAAATAATAATGAAAGACTAATGGACAATTAGTGGACTAGACACAATCATGAAAGGCATGACTAATGGAAGCAATCATGAAAGGCTAGCGGACAAGCAATCAATGTGTTGAGAAGAAGATTCCCTTTTAATACGAACCCAGTCTCAGCAGCAAAAGAAAAACAACCACCCTTGCCACCATTCTCTCCGAGCAGCGCAGAGAGCTCATGGCGGCCCAAACTCTAGACTCCGACCCCGAAAAGAGGCCGATCATGGATGATTGTACGAACAGAGACGACCTCGACAATATTCTCTCTGAGCAACGCAGAGAGCTCATGGTGGCCCAAACTCTAGACTTCGACCTCGAAATGGCCTTCAAGCTCCAAATTTCGGAAGCCATGATCACCTCTCTCGCCCTTGTACCCTTTTCGAGCTCGCACAACTCTCCACCTCCGTCGCCGCCTCACGAATGCTCAAACGACGCCATCTTGGACATAGCCGCCGCTCTGATGCTCGAGGATGTTGAGCAATTCGCTCAGGAGCTCGAGGACCACGAACGCACGGTATTGGAAATGATGAAGGAGTTATATAATTTTCTGGTGGATCTATAATTGTATTTACAGATTAATATAACGTAATTGGGTATTTTTTTTAATTACTATAGTTTATGCAAAGAGCAACTTAGAAAGAGGTGAAGAAAGAAGAAGATGTCAAACTATACCTCATCACCTCAGGTACCTTTTAAACCTATTCCATGTCAAAATCAGCTTCAAATATATGATTTAATATAATTGAATTTTAGAAAATTTTCGTTATTTTGTAGAATTTTACGTTTAATAACCAAGTGAATTACTTTACTTGGTTGGATCTGTTTTTATAGCTCTATTTCAACCTTTCATCCGATGGCTTTTGACGATTGGATTTCTCGAGTCTACTTCCCATGCTTTGACCATTTCATTGGCAGAGGGTTCTAGGTTTTGGAGAATTCTTCATTAAATTGGTGGGTTTGTATAATTGTGCCCTTATATTTATGGGTTTGGTTTTATGTCAGTTTAGTAATTTTTTTTTTAGGTTTTGCAGAATTCTTTGTGATTATTTTGGGTTTAGTAGCAGTTTTTTAGGTTGTAGTCTCCAGTAAAAGGTAATTTTTACATTAATTTTGTGAAAATTTGTACATATCAATGTATTAGAACATTTAAGGGAATTTAAAATAAAATATGATATTGGTATCGGCGGGGACGATGTATGGGAATTTTTCAAGGATTATTGGAATCTCATGATAAGGAATGATGTAGAAACTTATAGCTACAGCAGTTGATGCAGGTTTCCTTTCTATGAACCCGATTTTGGATGGGGAAAGCCACCATGGGTGACTCCAGGTACGGAGTTCAAGAATCTAATTGTGTTGATGAATTCACGAGACGGAGATGGCATATAAGTATCCTTGAATCTCAAGGAAGAAGACCTGACCATATTTGAAAGCAATAAGGAGCTGCTTGAGTATGCATCTTTAAATCCAACTGTAATTTAGTTTAGTATTGTTGAACCTTTTATGATCTTTTATTGTTTTATTTCTTGCTTATGTTTTTCTTAGGTGTGTACTAAATTGGATGTTGGTTTGGTTATTTCCAAGCTTTCCCCATGACTTTGGATACCCAATAGAAAATATGAAAAACCCAACTTTAATTTTGTAAATGTTTTGTCCTAAATGAAGGTAACATGGAAATTTGTTCTGAATGATGTTCAAAGAAGTTCAAACTCAACTTTGTCCTGAATGATGTTCTGTTCTCTGGATGTCTGTATCAATTTTTTATCTGCTCACAAAGTCATCTGATTTACATATTTTGCTAGGGTGATAATGTGCCTCCACTATTCAATTCATTTGAATATACTGGCCTCCCATCTGAGATTCAGAGGTATTGAAGTATTCTTCTGTTTTTGTTTATTTTGTGTAATACTGGTAGCCTTTAGTGTAAGTTACCCGAGTGTTTTGTGCAAAGTTATGTGATTGCTAGAGGTCCAATGTTGAGTTTCATACTCATGTTAATTCTTTAGCCATGTGCATTTTTATCGCAGGTGTGACGCTATGTTGCCCTCTTTGTGATTGTCTGTTTTTCTTTTGTTACCCATTACTGTGAATCATTGGTGTGTAAAAGTCCATCCTGGAGTAAAAAGGAGAGCACATCCACCATCAAGGCGAGAATCAATCTGAGGGCCATAGGGGGCGGCAACACTTGGAGATTCGCGAGTATAAAACAAAACCAAATCCGTAGTACCTTTGAGGTAGCGGAAAATGTCTTTAACACTATTCCAGTCCCTGCGTGTGGGCGCATTGCTGTATCTAGCCAATAGATTCACAGCGAAGGAGATGTCCGGTCTAGTGCACTGAGCCAAGTACAATAAAGCCCCAATTGCACATAGGTAAGGAACTTCGGGTTCCAAAATCTCTTCCTCATCCTCATTTGGATGAAAGGGATCTCGTTTAGCATCTAGAGTTCGAACGACCATGGGTGTACTTGAAGGCTTCGCTTTATCCTCATTAAAACGTCACAACACCTTTTGGGTGTAGTTTGATTGATGTACTAGGATTCCATCCGAACAATGCTCGATCTCCAGGCTGAGACAATATCGAGTTTTCCCAAGATCATTCATCTCACATTCCGATTTCAAGTGTGTAGCAATTTACTTAAGCTCTGCGGGAGTCCCAATGAGGTTCATGTTATCGACATAAACTGCAACGATTGAAATCTGGAATGTGACTTCTTTATGAACACGCATGAACATAGTTCGTTGTTCACATAACCCTGACTTGTCAAATATTCACTCAGACGGTTATACCACATCCGCCCGGATTGTTTTAATCCGTAGAGTGACATCCTCAACCTAATTGAGAGAGTGTTCCATGGTTTAGAACTATTTGAACCAGTCAATGGAAGTCCTTCTGGAACTTTCATATAAATTTTCGTATCTGGATCCCCATAGAGATACGCGGTTACCACGTCTATAAGCTGCATATTCAGTTTTTCAAAAACTTGTTTTCGAAAACTACCAAACTGATTAGGTAGCGGAAGGTTATAACGTCCATTACGGGGGAATACGTCTCCTCGTAATCAATCCATGGGCGCTAAGAGAAACCTTGCGCTACGAGGCATGCTTTGTATCGCACTATGAAAATCCACTTGTAGCCAACGGGCTTCACGCGTGGTGGTGTAGGAACGATATGTCCAAATACCATACGTTTCACGAGCGAATCAAGTTTGACCTGAATTGCTTGTTTCCAGTTTAACCAATTGGTTCTATGTCGGCATTCATCGATGAAATGTGGTTCAATGTCATCGCTGAGCATGATGTCCGTAGCTACTGAGTATGCGAATGCATCGTCGATGATCATCTCATTCGTATTCCAAACCTCATCCAATACTGTGTAGTGGACCGAAATCTCGCGATTCTCAGGAGCATGCATGTTTCATCTGAAGCATCACCGTAATCTAGACTAACCTCATGCGTTGGAACGGATGAGTGAACGATGGTCAGATTCAAACTAGGGTCACTAGTTGATGCCATTTTCCTCTTCCGGGGTTGTGAATCCTTTGAACCAAGGGGTCTGCAACGCTTCAGGGTCGGAACAGATGATTGGCTAGCTGCCAATGTACCTTGCCGCGTGGAGGGTGCGACCTCCCAATATTCGGGGATGGTCCAGCCTTCCCAGGTGGGTTGTTCACGTACACGGGGTACATCTATCCTTGCATGTGTGTTTGCAGTGGGTATGTGTGATCTTGTCACCTTTGCTAGATCATTAAAAGCATCCGTCATGCTTTGAGCAATGCTCTGAAGATCTATAATTTGACGCACTTCAGTTTCAGAGGCAGTGTAGGGATCTAAATGAGACATAGTGAGAGCATACCACGACAATTCGCTACGTTCTACGGGAACGTTAGCATGCTTATCTCCTCATAACGACGGGAAAACTGTCTCATCAAAGTGACAATCCGTAAAACGTGCGGTAAAAAGATCTCCTGTCAAGGGTTCTAAGTAGCGAACAATTGATGGCGAATCATAACCGACATAGATTCCCATTTTTCTCTGAGGATCCATTTTGGTACGTAGCGGTGGCGCTATTAGCACATAAATGGCGCACCCAAACACCTGTAAATACGAGACGTCAGGCTCGTATCCAGTGACCAACTGTAACGGTGAATGTGGTTGGATAACGATGGACCTCAGGCGGACCAACATAGCTGCGTGCAATATTGCATAGCCCTAGGCAGATACCGGCAGTTTGGTTCTCATAACCAAAGTTCAAGCTATCAATTGAATGCGCCTTATGAAAGCTTCAGCTAGGCCGTTTTGGATGTGAACATGGGGCACATGATGTTCCACATTAATTCCCACTGACATGCAATAATCGTCAAAAGTCTGTGACATAAACTCTCCAGCATTATCCAGTCAAATCGACTTGATGGGATAATCAAGGTGGTGAGCCCTTAGCTTAATGATTTGAGCTAGGAGTTTAGCAAACGCGGCGTTGCATGTGGACAACAAGCAAACATGTGACCATATTGTCGATGCATCAACCAACACCATAAAATATTTAAATGGTCCACAGGTTGGTTGGATTGGTCCACAAATGTCCCCTTGAATCCTCTGAAGAAATTTAAGGGGGTCGTGAATAATCTTTGTATATGAGGGTTGAGTATTCAACTTCCCTAAAGAACACGCTTTGCATGGTGGGAGTCTAACATAGGGATGTAATTTATGCATGTGTGAAGATTTGTAGATACGACGCATCATGTCACATCTAGGATGTCCCAAACGATCATGCCAAAGCAACAAAGTGTCCGAGAACTCAAGCATAGGGCCGGCCACTAGGGATGGGCACGTTGTGGTTCGGTGCGGTTTTGAATGAAACCAAAACCGAAACCAAAATTTTTTGCGGTTTGATTCGGTGCGGTTTTGAAGCCAAAACCGAAATGAAACCAAACCGTTTGGTTCGGTTCGGTGCGGTTTCAAACGGTTTCAGTTTGGTTTTTAAGAAAAAATGTACAATTTGCAATTAAACATGTTAATAAGCATTTCTCAGTAGCAATAGGAAAAAGACATTTGTTATATAAACAATTAGCATGTTAGATGCAGTTGTGATGTTAAAATATGTTTGTGCAACAAAAGGGTGTCCCGTACAAGGTATAACATAAAACAAGTTGAATAACTTTGAATTCATTAAACATGAGTGAAACTTTCATACTAGAATATGTGATATCATGCTTCAAATGAGTGGACTTCATTAGATCATTGTTCGACTCTTGATAACAAGATTAGTTCACCCTTGTACATATATGTGTGTGTGTGTGTGTGTGATGGTATAAAATAACAAAGGTCCTTGAAGTTAATGAACGAAAGAAAGTGATGAATGATAATATTCTAGTGTGGTTGTGTCCATACTAAGTGCATGAATTCTAACAAACAACCAATTAAAACATAAAATTTAATATGGACATTTAATTAAATGTTTATTAATATTTACGGTGCGGTTCGGTTTCGGTGCGGTTTTCAAAAGCCAAAACCGAAACCAAACTGTTTTCTATGTTGCGGTTCGGTTTCAAAACCGAAACCGTTCCAAAACCGCAAAACCAAACCATTCGGTGAGGTTTGATTTGGTTCGTGTTTCGGTTTCGGTTTTTGGTTCTAAGTGCCCACCCCCACCGGCCACACTATGGGCTTCTATGCCACGAATGGTTGTGATGTACAACCCATTCGACAAGCGTTCCAACTTCTCGTGAATATGCTTCTGACCATATTCATATGAAGTGATACAAAGAAATTCAGAACCATGATCTTCAGTGGTTTCAAGATGATATTTATTATCTCGAATATCTCTAAAACTCAGCAACGTTCTTCCGGAACGTGGAGAATAGAGTGTCTTCTTAATGGTCAGAATTGTACCATTAGACAACATGATACGTGCCTTTCTGTATCCTTCAATCAGGTTGGATGGGCCTGAGAAAGTTGTCAAATGAGCTTTCTTGGGTATTAAGTTAGTAAAATAGTGTCGTTCATGCAAGATGGTATGCGTGATTGCACTATCTGCCAGACAACTAACTTCCCCACTAGACATACCTAGAAATAAATTGATTGAATTGGTCACATGTATAAATATAAGTCCATTTATTCAATTAAGCAATTCGAGAAAATAATATCCATTCAAATAACAATCCATAATTCAAAACAAACCAAAACCAAACAAATTATTCCACATGCATAGAAAGATTGTTCAAAATTAAACCATAAACCTAGAAAAATAGGGGGGTAGGGCCGGCCACTAGGGGTAAACACCCTAAAAACATGTTTAATTTATTCATCCATAGGTGCTGACGCCTCCTGGAAATCCGATATCTCCATTGATGTAGTTGCATCTTCCGGATGATCCACATGTGCAAAGTTAGACTCACGACGAGAATGATATTTGACAATAGCTTCAGGGGAAGCTCGGCATACGTGTGACCAATGATCCATTGATCCACAGCGATAACACATGTCCAGTTCAGTAGACGCAGCTTGAACGGGAGCTTTGGCCTTGTTCTTGAAGTTTGGGACCTTAGGGGCGAGTGGTGGACGCTGCTGGGTCACATTTCTTCCCTTAGGTACGGCACTCTGTTGACCTTGGGCTTGCCGCCCATTGCCACGACCACGACGGTTCTTTCATCGTTTATGGCTGCTAGAATAGGTCGCATGCACTTCAGGCGTGGCGTTCGAGCCAGTGGGTCGAGCTTGATGATTCTTCATCAAAAGTTGGTTCTGCTTTTCAGCGAGAAGTAAAATAGAGATCAAATCCGAAAACTTGGTGAATTTCTGTGCCCTATATTGTTGTTGCAGGACAATATTGATGGCATGGAAGGTCGAGTAGGTCTTTTCCAAGAGATTTGATTCGAGTTAGTTCCACTTTGCGGAATTTCAACAGAGAACGGATTCTACAAACTTCAGAGTTGTATTCATTCACGGACTTAAAGTTCTGGAAGCGAAGATGCTGCTAGTTGTGTCTTGCTTCAGGCAAGTATATGTCTTTCTGATGATCGAAACGGTCGGCTAAGCAAGCCAAAAGGTGCGTGGGTTCTCCTCAGCGAGATACTCAGTCTGCAGTGCATCATGAATGTGTCTTCAGATGAAGATCATTGCAGTAGCCTTCTGAGCTTCGTTAACAGGTTTGTCGGCGATAGGTGCCTCGATGGTAGCTCTAATACCCTTGCAGTGAGATGGAGCTTCACGTCTTGAACCCACTTCAAATAGTTTCTTCCAAAGACTTCTAGAGCGGAGAAATCGAGCTTGTTCAAGTTCAACATTTCCTTAAAATGGAGGGAGAAAACGTGATTAGTCATATGGTAAGCCATAGACATATATCGTAGAACATACAGGTTCTATAGACATGTAGTGGTTTAATTTATGCATGAAAACTACGGGTTTCATGTGGTATGTTTTGAATGAAAACTTCGGGTTTCAAAGGCACTAAATTTGAAACTAAATGTTCAATTTAGTTTTATAAACAATTAGTTCATAATGAAAGGTTCATGCAAGAAACACATAATGCAATATACTAATTTGGATATAGTGGATTTGAGGTTCTTCGGGAACTCAAGTGTGAGAGCTTCGTTACTACGAAAGTATGTGACGGTTCAAAGTATAAAAATAAATTATTGAATCGTTAATGTCCAAAAGTGATCTTCAGGTTAATAATTATGGATTCATTATCAGATTAATGGACTGCAGGTCACTTTTAATTAATTCAATAAATCGGGCCATACCGGGTCGATTGTAGAAGCTAAATAATATTAAAATAATATTGTTGGATCGAAAATATAGCCCCAAAATAATTTGGGCTTGGTGCCGTGAGCAAAAAGCTCGGGTGGTTGCTAAAGCAGCCCGTGGGGTGGCTGCAGGCCACGGGTCCAGAGACGGGACAGGCCCAAGGGCCTACGGGGTGCCATGGGTAGGTCCAGCGAAAGCTGGCTTGCGGGTTTGGGTTACGGGAGAAAAGGCCCAGGCTTGTAGGCTAGTGCATGCCGTGGGAAACACCCAGCCAACTGGGCTGGATTTGAATGAAGGCTGCGGGCTTGGGTTTGTTGAATGGCTACGGGCCACGATGCAAGGGTGAAAGGCTGCTGGCCCATCCATTTGGACCCCAGGCCGAGGCCTGGTATTAGTATGCATAATGGTGGTGTGGTGGGTGTGCCGCACCATGCCCAATTTCCCCTTCTTTTTTTTCAAATCCCTTAGGGTTTAGGAAACCCATATTTGCTTTTAATTTAGTTTTGTACTTTGACTCACAAATTCCACATAACAATTTAATTATGCGATGCATGAAACAAATATATGAACATATATATATCGAAAGGAAAATATAAACATAGAGGGGTTCATGCATCATGGGGAATGTTTTCATGCTTCGTGGACGTTTCAAATATCTTCTTTTATTTTAAGTGTACCTGATTAGCAGAAAACGAATAAGCCTTTGAATTTGGTGGATGATAGCCTCCTCTAACGATGCTTCAATTCCTCAGCTTCTGGCAAGAGCGTGCTGATAACGTTTTGTAAGCCTATTTGATTGAACGATCTGGCTTTAGAGAGAGAGAGAGGGGTTCGGCAATATTGAGATAGAAGAGAGATTGATTTAATTGTGAGGTGTGTTTGATTCACCCCATTGTGCCTTTATTTATAGTAGTAGGAAGGGTAAAACCTTTCCCTTTAGGATTACAATATTTAATAAGTAATCTAATCCTAATAGGAATATAAGATACTTTCCCAGATTCCCTAGGATTTACACAATCACATTCCTATTCTAAATATGATTGCAACAATTTGATACTTTTTAATTTATTTATGTGAATGGCGTTGGCTTAAAACCCTTTCACAAGTTTTATTTACTTTAAAGCAATTTATTTACCATGAATGATATTACCGGCTACTGCTTTAAGTTTTTCTTTATATGAATGGTGTTGGTTTTAAGCCCTTTCACAAGTTCCATTTACTTAAATGCAATTTATTTACAGTGGGTGAAATTATCGCCATTTGCTTTAAGTTTTGATTTATGTATGTGAATGTTGCTGAATTAAAGCACATGTCACAAGCTTTATTTACTTAAAAAGCAATTTATTTACAATTGCTGGGATTACTGCTTATTGCTTTAATTTATTTATTGTACTTCTTTTGTTACGATGAGTAAATACAGGACCTGAAGTCCCTTGATTAGATCAGAAGCTGCAGTTTCTTGATCCTCATCATATAAAATGATTGGACCCAAAGTTCCATCATGTAAAAAGATCGGGCATGAAGTCCCTAGATCCTCAACATCAGGACAAGAAGTTCCTTGATGAGTACCGTAAGTTTGAAGTGCCACAATGCCTCAACTTAATTGTAATAAAGGACATAAGAGTCTCAGTTCACAGACTATTAAATAAGGACCAGAAGTTCCTTGATTCATGTAAATGATGATATAATCCATGCATATTTGCTGGAGAGTTTACATCTCAAAGTTTTGATGATTATTGCACGTCACAGGGTATTGATGTTGAACACCATCTATCATTCAATATTTGGATATGTTTACCGCGCGACTTGCAAACTATTATTTTGATAAGACAATTTTCCCGCCATTAGGGGGAGAAATTATCGTTCTAGAAGAAAGACGAGAAAATACCGTTCCAGAAGAATGACAAGGATAGATTGTTCCAGAAGAACGACGAGAATATACTATTCCAGAAGAACGACAAGAAAATATCGTTCCAGCAGAACAACGAGAATTGTCGTGGGATGTACCCATTTTTTCCTATTTTGATTCACGAAGCAATCAATGTGAAAATGAAGTGAGAATAATTGAATGATGCAACAATGTGCCAATCAAATGCCAGGTGCATTTAATGATGCAACGAAAGTGATAAATCACATATAATAGCTGCATATGTGCCTACAAGAATTGATGTCTCTGTTGAACAAAATAATGTGGTATCAAATGATTTATCTATTGCACGCTTGAAGCGTGACAAACCCTCAGACTCAAAAGGTTCAGTCATTCGAAAGAAGAAGAATATTACACTACTGAATTATTGCATTCCTGAATCATAACTGTTGCATGCCAGAAGTATGACAATTGCCGCATGGATGCACGTCCCAGAAAGGACAATCCACTGACATGGGAATGTTGATGTCTCATGCATGAAGCATGTATATCCAATGA
Source organism: Malus fusca (assembly GCA_035220775.1). NCBI lineage: Eukaryota > Viridiplantae > Streptophyta > Magnoliopsida > Rosales > Rosaceae > Malus > Malus fusca. The sequence goes on from CM069069.1 coordinate 10,060,309, forward strand.
CTCAACTTCTGGAAGTGGAGATTAAAATCCAAGCTGTATAATGCTCAAGAGAAGGTTATGATCCGCAATCTCTAAACTATGACTATCCTGGAATAAATAATGTAATGCCCTTGAAGAGGCAATGTATATCCAAAAAATGAAAAGCTTTTATGCATGCGCATGCACATGAGAATATGAAATCACGGATTGATGATAACCAATGATAATTTTGGTTTTTACAAGTAGCTACTAAATTCATCAATGAGCTGTGTTGATATTGAGTCCCGTTTTTTTTTTTGTTGACGAAAGGAAAAATTATTGGCCAAAAATGGAGAAAGACAATTCCATTGCAATTTTGTAAGAACGTGGAAAAATGAACCTACATATTTGAATACAATAAAAATAGCCAAAAGATGTTGAACTAATGAGGTTACATATGGGCATTTGTAATACAGTGAAATGCACTCACATGATATGACACAAGTGATACTCCTGTAAACGAGTTCATATGAATAGAGAATTATATATGAAGGGTTGTGAGTCGCCCACATTATATCTCCATAAGTAAATCCCTCAAGTATACATTGGAGCAAATTGCTCTGTATAAGTTCTAAAAGGGTAATATGTCATGAAGTTTAGAAAATCCATGAAGGATTCAAATTGCTTGAAATAAGCCCCGGAAGGGTAAAACATAAATTATGTACTCAATACCAATGGATGGTGTTGCCTTAGTGAGTACTATCATTATGATATTGTTGCAACATACTAAAATCTCTTGCAAGAGTTGATGATATTAGATTGGAGCTCCTGAAGAGTCTAGAAAGATTATAAAGTGGTGAAAAAAATATTGTCTCGAGTTGCAGATCGAACGATATGCCTTTCAACACAAATCTTGTTCATGATGTTCATGATATTAAAGAACCATATCGATTGAAGATTATAAGTTGAATACTCAAATGATTAACCAATATTTAAACACTAAGAATGATCATTTATCTTCGTGAGGGAAAAGATAAATTAATATTTGGGCTAGAAATACATTGAATGAGATGAATTGATATCTTAGTGAAATATATGCTTTATTGTATTTAACACAATACATTGAATGAGATGAATTGATATCTTAGTAAAGTATATGCTTTATTATATTTAGCATACTATATTGGAATGAAATGAAGCTTATGTATTGATTTATATTTTTGGAACTAGAATATTTCATCATTTCCTCATTTATTTATTGATTATATGGAACCAGAAGTTTACATGGGTTTCTGTATCTAACAAGTTGAAATAAAAAATTTCAGGCATAAGGGACGAAATTTTTATATATACATTACTTGGCAGAACCCCAAAAGGAGGAGGCACTAGAGCCAAATCATGTAAAGCTTCAAGTACTTGGCAGAACCCCAGAAGAGGGAGGCACTAGAGATTGATCATGTGACGCCTCAGTACTTGGCGGAACTCCAGAAATAAGAAGCACTGAAGGTTGATTATTTGGAGCCTCAATACTTGGTAAAACTCCAGACGAAAAAGGCAGTGGGTACCTTTGGAATAAAGCCACAAATCTCTGATGATCACTTTGAATCCGACTTTCGGATTCCTGCAGTTGGTCAAGCCTTCGTTTCATGCTCGTTGAGTAATTATTTGCAAGCATGTGCAACTTTCTATTTTCGTGCTTGAGCTCTCCGATTTCTTGTCTAAGACTTGTCACCTCAGCCATCAATGATTCAACTTGGCGAGTTCGAGCAAGTAGACGTTGGCCCATATTGGATACAGAGCTCACACACTGAACACTGAAAGCCAGAGAGTCTAGAACAACCAATTCATTGGACCATTTTGAAAGTATCCTATTATCCTTGGGAGTGAGAAGATTCCTAGTTACCATTGTAGCGGTTATGTCATTCTTCATCACAGAGTCCCCAACGGTAAGAGGACCATTAGTAGATAAGAAGAATTGATGTCATATATTGTCTTGAGGAGACATGTTTGCATCTTCTACAACATTCAAATTAAAACGATGGTCAGATGGGCAAGCCATATTTCAGAAATGATGAAGGAAAAAGAGGTCAGATAAATTGAAATCTCAGAAATGCAAAAAAAGGGAAATTTCTATAGGTAGCAGCTTTCTGAGCGTGCATTTTGAACACAATTGATGCATCTATAAAAGAAGAGGCAACATGGTCACTTGTTCAAAAATCGAAGAGGCATCGCTCTTTAAATTTCAAAAGCCAGATTTTCTTAAATAAAGTTTGTTGACACTTTTCAGACGTAATCTCAGCTTTTCGGATATCACGGGCAACTTTTTCAAAGATCTCTGAAAAAGTTGAAATGTGTGAATTTTACAGTTCCAATTACACTACTGTTGCTGACAAGCGTAAAGAAACAACACCACTACTTGCTTTAATCCTTATATATGTCGACCTCCGTCCTCTATGGCAAGGCAGACCTGCAAGAATGCCTAACTCTTCCTCATCTCCGAGAGTGCATTTTCAACTAAGCATCTTGAAATACTCAGTTTTCTTCATCTCCGAGAATACCTCTTCAACCAAGTCACTCAAAATGCTCAACTCACACTACTACAAAAGTGGCTTATTGTGTCGGTGGTTGGTATCGATTTTATATAATATACTGGCGGATAAGATATTTCTGACACCCTTTTTACATGGTGTCGGAATTTCTATCGGGTATTACCAACATAAACTGTCTATGTCATTTATAACCGACATAGACTGTTAATGTCGCTTATAACCGACATAACTTTTAATCTTTTTAAATGGTGGTGTCGTATAAAAAGAAAACCGCGTCGCTTTCAACCGACATAAAGTTAGTGTCGGTTAACAAAAGAATTGTGTCGCTTCTACCCAATATTAATTGTCACAGCCCGTCCCGGAGTATTATTTTTCTACAGCATGAAATTACAATTATACCCTTAAACCTTATGGTGTGTGATATGTTGGTTGCGGTTTCATTCTTAATTTTTCCTAAGTTTTGGAATACTTAGGACTTAAGTGTTTTGTTTTGGTTTGTTGGGGACAAACTAGGACCACATAACACACCCACACACCACACTAATGCACTTTCTCTCTCCTCCCTCACAGATTTTTCTGAAAATCCATACAATTGTACGGACGAACTTTGGAACCAACCATACACGCATGGATCGACGTCAAGAAGGTAAGATTCGAACTCCTTGCAAGTCTCTGAGTTCATATATGCCATTTATAGATCGTGAAACCCTCAAAACCATCACCCCCGATTTGAGTACTGTTTACGTGGTCATAATTATGGATGTTTCAGGGGATTTTAAGCTCGTAGGAAACTTTAGGACGTTCTTATGAAGCTCGGAGAAGAAAAACCAAGCAAATTGGACGTCGGGAGACCTAGTTTCGATGAGTTGCAATTTGGCAGGATTATCGAGGAATTTTTCGGCGTGATTCCGTGATTTTTGGAGCTTGAAATTGGTAAGAATGTGTTCTACTCGTTGTAAGCTTCAATTTGGTATAAGTTTCATGAGTTTTGGTGCAAAAATGAAGAAGTTATAAGGATTTTAAGATTTTCCAGTTTCCGGCGACGGCGACGGTCGTCAGAGTTCGAAGGAAGAAGACAGAGAATATTCCGTCAAACTTGACAGAATATTCTAACGTCGTCAAGTAGATTTAACGGTTTTTGTTGCTTTTTAACGGAATATTCCACGGAATATTTCTAACGGCAGTTAGGTTTCCGTCAGGGTTACTCGCGCGTGGGGGTGAGTCTGGCCGTGCCTTGGCCAGCGCGTGGGTGGTCAGAATTTTTTTCTAAAAATATGGGGATGTTTGTGAGGTTGTGGAGATCACGTTGGTATATTTAAACACCCCATTTGAGCAATGTATGAGAAGTTATTAACTAGTTTTGTCTATGTGCTTTAAATAACGTTTATTCAGTTATTTTGCATATAGGTGAGACCTATCCCGAGGACGAGCGCAGTCAAGGGTGACTCGGGGGCTACGACACTTCGACATACCAGTGAATGGGCTTTTGGTTTTCAGTATATATTTATATACTTGATATTTTCCCAGAAAATGCATTTAAATGAAAGTATGCTTTGGAATGCCATGCATATAAATTTATATTCAGCATATGAATTAGTATATGATGCATAATATGAATTGGTTCTATGGATGCTCAGGTAAGTACCAGGTGAGTTATGTTTCATTATATGAGATATTGATAATGTGAGACGTGATTGAGAGCTCATGAACCTGCACCCCGGGTGATTGTAATTTAGCTAGAGATATGGTACATGCTTGTTTATGATGTCACCTTCTGCACCGTTTGCTCACATTGGATCCAATTTAGGTGCACAGTCTTTTCGTATAGACCATTATAGGTGGTTCCGACTCGTAGGTGACTAGCGATTTATCGCACAGTTACAACGAGAACGTAGTAATGAGCATAACTATATTACACCCAGTCCTGTCATACAGACCCTTACAGTGGTTCCAACTCATGTGCAGCGTAGTGATGTATAGGTCACTTGCGGTGACTCCGGCTAGATTGACTAATGAGCTATGAATTCAGCCGTACAGACCTTTCCAGAGGTTCTGGCTAATATGTTATTTTCCATGAATATATTTTCACCTGAGTTACTTATTCTGTTTTATATTTTGGCATGACATACTTATGAATATGGATATGTGAAGCATGAATTGAAATATATATATTTATATTCCATTTATGGGAAAATTATACATGTTTTACGGTGAAGGGTTAGAGCATTTGATAAATGAAATGGTTTTGAAAAGCTTTGTTTTTGCCTACTCACACTTTCTGTTTTGCGCCCTTCCAGGTTTTAGATAAGCTTGTTCGTTGGTGGCTCACGAGGATTAATTGGAGGTTCTGACAGACCATCACAAATGTAGGGCATCTTTGGGTGTCGTTTAATTAGTACTTGTCTTCTGGACTGAACTTAGGCTACTTACGCTCTGATTGCGTATTTGCACATTTTCTAGCACTTGTCTTAACTAGTACTCTTATGAGTTGGTTTTCATTTATCCGTATTCTCTATTATCATTATTGCTTCTGCACTGTGCACATGGCTACGTCACCCTCACGTGACGGCCAGCATGCCCTGATTCGGGTTGGGGTGTGTCACTAATAAATATTTTTAAATATTTTAAAACCCGGTGTTGGTTGTAGCCGACACTAATAATTATTTTTAAATATTTTAAAATCCAGTGTCAGTTGTAGCCGACACGTTGGTGTTCTTTATATGCCCTGCCCCGTGTCTTCTTCTTCCTCTCTCACGTCTTTCTTATTCGTTCTTCTGCAACTTCATTTATTCCTTTTTCTTCACAGTAAGTTTTTCTTGCTTCTAGTATTTTTATTTTCTCCTCTTATGTTTAATTTTTGTTTACAATTTAATTTTGTAGGGATTTTATATGAACTGGTTGAGTACATAAAGAATTGATCGACAACAGAATTCTTCCATAATTCAGGTTTTTATCACTAAATTCCTTAATTTTTAAATTGTATAATACACAAGTTTATTTATTTAAAATTTTTAATTTAAGTAAATAGATAAATCTGTAGTATTTATGTTAAGTTAATAAATATTTAGTTAAATTAATTGATTTTGTCACTTTAATTGTTATGAGAAAATGCAAATAAATAATATTTAAAATTTTGGTGAGAAATTTAAAATTTTGGGGAGAAATGTAAAATTTTGAAGGAATTTTTAAATTGTGACAAAATTTTTGGGGTTAAAATTTTGGGGGGACTTTTGCCGCCATTCTTAGTGCCGTCGGTTATATTCGATGGTAATAGTTCAATATTTTTTTTTTAAAAGCTTGTTGTCGGTTTTAACCGACAGTAATACAAATTTTCCATGATAAAACCCATCCATTCCTTCCTTGCACCACTGCCTTCTCCCATCCCCCTTTCCATCTCATCTCTTCCTTCTTTCCTTCTCCTTTCTTTTCTCCCCTTCTCCTTCTCACATCAATCACCATGGATGAACAATTTAAGGATCAACATTCCAAAACCAGTACGTTTTAAATTATTTATATTACGTTCAGTTTGTGTTTTAAATTTTGATTATGTTATTAAATCAGTTTGTGTTTTAAAAATTTTAATTATTATGCACAACACCATAAGGTCGCACCGTATTTCAGACATCATCACGCCTAACCTGTAATTGCATAGAAGTAACTGCAAAGCGAAACAAACTGCAGGAAGCTGGCTTGCTGATCTAGCTAACAGAAATCAGAACTTCTTGATGAAGTCATACACATGCTGACTGACTTCGTCGGGCTTCTCCTGGTTAATGAAGTGAGCTACATCTTCTATCACAACCACCTTTTGCAAAAATGACACATCCCTTTTGAAGCCACCTTTCTGTATGTAGGCCTGGACGCCTGGGATATGATAAGTGATGTCCAGGTCGCGCACGACAAACTTAATCGGTACCTTGATTTGTATCCCCGTCCATGGTCCGGTAAACTCCCAGATTCTGCAACAACAAAGAAAATACGAAATTATTTCCAATCTAAGATCATGCTTTTGATAAATCAAAGAGAATTCAAAAGGGTATGTGGTATGTACATACAAGTTCAAAGCTCGATAGTAATTCAATCCTCCAGTAAATCCCGACTTGCTGAACTTGCTGACAAAATAGTTAACATCCAGAAATCGAGACAAGCTTTTGATTTTTTTTTATTCATAGTTAGTGGTGTGGGCGACACTATTTGGTTATTTTATTAATCGAATTCTTAGGTGGTGTCGGTTAGGATCAACACCAGACTGCTTCATCCAACAATGGTTGTCAGTACTTAATGTCACATGTATCTGATGTCAGATTTGATGTCACTTTTAATCGACGCTACTATCCTTTTTTATTTTATATTGCTTTCCTTCCTTGTGGCGGATTAAGGAGACTAACCGGCATCAAAAGCCTTTTCATGACGCTAGCAATGGTGTCGGTTCTATTATCCGACATTGCATGAGTTTATGTCAGTTTTTGCCCAAATATCCGATAGAAATTATGTTTTCTTGTCAGTTTTTGGATCGCCAGTTATAGGTAATTTTGTGGTAGTGTCATTTCCTCAGCAAGAAAATAGTTTTGATCGAGAAGTTTTGCATCAGTATTAAAATCCTCAACTGTTTTCTTCAAGAGCAAAAATATCTCATATCATCAGGGTTGAAAGCAAAAGCATCTCATATCATGCTTTTCTCCTGTCTTTTTCTTTGCCCTTGCTCTTACTTACAGGACAAGGAGAAAAAGAGTAATCAGTCGGAACCTGAAATCAAACTTCCAGTCAGGAAACCGACTGCCTGAGACATTTGCTTGATTGCTTACCCAGTGTGGAGCCAAAGATAATCAAGAAAAATATGGAGGCGACGCGTGAATTTTTGGGTGAAAAACACAAAATTACCCTCGAGGCACACCGGAACTCCCACGCGCAAGCAGTGGACAATCACAGCTCAATTAAGGTCAAAAGTGATCAAAATAGATATTTATTCAAAACCTATTTCATCAATCCTCATCAAATCCTCCCCACAAGGTGACCCCCAATTATTCATTCAAATTAGGATTGATTACCAAAATTAATTGATTAATTTCCTAATTAATTGATTAATTTTATAATTAATTTCCTAATTGATTGCAAGATATTATTTTGACATAATATCTTGCAATTAGAGCCAAAAACCACCATAAGTGGCCGGACCCCTTTTCTCCAAAGAGGGCCGGCCACACCCCTATAATTCGCTCTAATTTTCTCCAAAAACCTAAGTCCAATTCTCTTCTAAAATTCTTCAAATTTCATTAAACACTTTTCCCTCAAATTCTAACTTTGGCATCAGAGGTTCTTCGGCCAAAGCCCTCCTCACCCCCTCCCCCAAATTCATCGTGGGCGTGTGAGACTCTTGGCCTTGACCTAAGATGTTAATTGTTTTGTATGTGCATTTTCGTCCAAGAAGAAGAAGGCGGAAATTTGCATCCACACCTAGCATTGCTCTCGAGTAGTCATCTTCAACTATTGATATGTCTCGGATTTCCTCAGCAAATATCTCATAACAGTTGATATGATGTTGCCTCTTTACACTGAAGCTACCAAGCATGGATAAGTCGCTTAGAAGCAATGTTTTGAAGGATCATTCAAAGGTAAAGATTCTGCACCATTTATGCTACGCAAGAGACTGAAGCAGAATGATCAATGATGAGCCCACAGAAGTTCAAGTATGACGTCGATATGCATCAGCCTAAAGAATTTGAAATCAGGAGAAGATACTAATCAGGATGAGCATCCAAAACTGATCAAGATTTTAACGAGTCAATCAAAGACTTATGGTCATCCAAGGGAGAATGTTGTAAATGAGTGGATGCCCACTCAACAAAGAGGATGAACATGGTGGCAAATAAAAAAAGAAAAACCAATGAAAATAACTTGAAAACTTTGAGTTTTATCCAAAATGATAAAAAGATGTTGTAGTGAATAGTACCAGAAATGATTTTTTAAAGTAAAAATATCATTTTCGTTAAAAGTAAACAGCACTAAAAATGTTTCGTTAAAATTTCCAATAAAAAAAGGGGGACCAAATATGGTGGCTGCACGAAAGCAGCACTTTGGTTTTTTAAATATCATTCCTTTGCCTATAAATAAGAAAGAGGAACACACAGGCTATGTACAGAGAAGCCATACGGCAGGAACAGAAGGAAGAAAGAAAGAGAGAAAAAATAGAAAGAAAATATGCGACTTATCTTTGTATTCATATTGTTCCATATTATAAATGAAAATACTAATGGTATCCCGATGACATATTCCAGTCACATTATATATAAAGAAACATTATAAATTTCATGTTTTGTTTCATTTATTTCACTACACATATACACCATTGATTTTACAACAAATTACAATATGGTAGGGTCTAAAAGAATAACAATCTGTTTAAAAGGTTAGTCAACATTAGTCAAAGTAATTTTACAAGACACGTGGCTGAAAAATCTCTCCTGTTTCCTCTCTACCTACCTTCCCTTACAAGTTCCGCTTTTTCCCCCCTTGATTTTTTAGTCTGTCGCTTTCACTCCCCAAATACAAACCCAGTCTCAGCAGCAAAAGAAAAACAACCACTCTGCCACCATTCTATCCGAGCAGCGCAGAGAGCTCATGGCGGCCCAAACTCTAGACTCCGATCACGAAAAGAGGCCGATCATGGATTATCGTACGGACGGAGACGACCTCGACGATATTCTCTCCGAGCAACGCAGGGAGCTCATGGCGGCCCAAACTCAAGACTCCGACCTCGAAATGGCCTTCAAGCTCCAAATGCAGGAAGCCATGACCGCCTCTCTCGCCCTCGTACCCTCTTCGAGCTCGCACAACTCTCGACCTCCGTCGCCGCCTCACGAATGCTCAAACGACGCCGTCTTGGACATAGCCGCCGCTCTGATGCTCGAGGACATCGAGCGATTTGCTCAGGAGCTCGAGGACCACGAACGCACGGTATTCGAAATGATGAAGGCGAAAGACGATCTCAGCCGTCGGATTCACGATCAGAAGTTCGCCGTCGAACTCCGCGACGTGCCCGAGGACTATTGGGCCCAGCACGGCGAGTATTACGAGCGTCCGTACTGTACGGACGGCGCGTCATCTTCAAAACCTGCGGTGGTGGTGGAGACTGAGAATTTGAGGCTGTATTGCAAAGGTTTGGTGAGCGAGGAGATGGTTAGGGATGTCAAGTCCGTGGTGGCCGGGGTGGGTGTCGCGATCTGCGACCCGATGGACAATCTAATATTCGAGGCGAGGAAGAATCTGGAGGCGGTGGTTGACGGCGTCGTACTGAGCAATGAGGCGGCGGAGCTCGAGGCCATCATTGAAGGGCTTAACAATGCTCTCACTCTTGACTTGGAAGCTGTGACATTTTTCTGTGATGACTACATGATTTACCAATATGTGAGTTTTAGTAATTAAACAATCGCTTTTTAATTATCAATCGTTTTGTTTTGTGAATTCAATTTAATATATTTTGTGCTTTTTGTTTGGAATTATTGGGTGAAAGTTTGTGTGTTTTGTTAAAGACAATAGTGTTAGACTTTCTTGGCTTGTTGCAATCTTTGGTTGTATGAACTATTGGGTATTTTGGTATATGGGGCATTGCCACATTGTGTGGGTTTAGTGAGAAGTGTGACAAGGGTAATTGAATTGACAATTTCTAGTCTTACACTGTAGTTGTTGAACCGGGATATCAATCGTAGTGATTTGCTTTGTTGGTCTTTAGCTAAGTGGTTCGGTTGGGTTAATTGGTTTATGTGCAAGGTAACAATTGTTGCTCCTTAATTTGTGAAAGTGATTGGGACTGTTAATTTAGCTGCAGAAGCTGCAAGGTCTAATCTCAAGCAACTTGATATTTGGGATTTGGGAGGAGAATTAACAGTTGAATTGATAAACCCTATCCCGAAGTTTCAAATTGGCATGTTGAACATTGTGCTCTGTTTGCTGCTCTTGTGTGTTAAAGCCAGTTACTAGTTTCAAATCAAGATGTTAGAATTTTATACATAACTCTCATCAAGGAAGCATATCCAGAAAACCCATGTGTTTCATATGATGGTTGTTTTTTGTGTTTATGAATAAAGCATGCTTTAACAGAAAATTCCGATGTGGTGGCACTTGCGTAGATGATTGACATCTTATGAATACAGGTCACAAACAGAGTGCAACCTGGAAATAGCAAGGTTGCAACGTTAGTTAATCAAGTGGCTCTTCTACAGAAAAAATTTGAATATTGCAGCTCTTCTCTTGTGGCTCATAGTGACATTAAGTTTGCACTTAAGATTGCAAGGGAGGCTATTGTTTCTCAGATCACCTGGTACACAGAAACTAGCAAAGGAAAGAGTTTGAAGGAGACTTGTGTAATTTGCTTTGAAGAAATTGATGTTGCTGAAATGTTTACAATCGATGGTTGTCTACACAGGTATTGCTTCTCTTGTATGAAACAACATGTGGAAGTAAAGTTTCTGAATGGGATGGTGGCAGGGTGCCCTCATGAAGGCTGTAAAACTGAGGTGAATATTGATAGCTGCGCAAAATTCTTGGCACCTAAACTAGTCGAGGCTATTAGCCAAAGAATCAAGGAATCTGCTATACCTGTTACGGACAAGGTTTATTGCCCAAATCCGTGGTGCTCTGCATTAATGTCTAACAACGAGGTCTTAGAATATACCAAAACTTCTTTTGTCGGTGCTGAGAAATCTGGAGCCAGGAGATGCAAGAAATGTCTTTACTATTTTTGTATCAATTGCAAGGTTCCTTGGCACTTCAATATGAACTGCTATGACTATAAGCTATTAAATCCCAATCCCCGCCCAGAAGATCAATTGCTGAACTCACTGGCTAAGAAGAAACACTGGCGTCAGTGCATCAAGTGCAGCAATATGGTCGAACTCGCAGAAGGTTGTTACCACATAACTTGCAGGTATTACTTCCCTCCTCTCGCCTCCTATCCGACTCATCTTTTAATTGTGTTGTTTTTGTGATCTTACGTTATATTAGCAATTTTTTGAGAGGGGAATGAAACGAGAAAATGATAAACAAAATATATAGTTAGTGAACTCAAGATGATCTAGCTTCTAGCAAGTTGACTACAAGAGCCAATCCATGCATGCTGATCTAATTTACGTTCTTACATATTTCCTTTACTAGTTGCAAACTGTCTTTTCTCTCTTTTTACCTGCAAATAGAAAAGTTTTCTCTTGTTTTCTGGGTGCTGATATTTTTTCGCTTTACACCAATCCTTGCGGTTTGTCGATGCTTGCATTGTCTTTGTAGATGTGGATACGAGTTTTGCTATACTTGTGGTGCTGAATGGAAGAACAAGAAAGCAACATGTAAATGTAAAATCTGGGATGAGCGTAACATCATACGTGAACAGCCACAGCGATGAACAGGATTACCATGACTCACTCTTGTGAGATTACAACTGAATATTTAAGCTAATAGTCATTGTTTTTGTGTTTTCCGTTGTTTTGGTTATTTGGTATGGTATAAAGGTTGGTGTAAGATGAGTGAGAATGGTTTTAGAGGACCAAAATTGGCGATGCTAATCTAAAACATGCCCAATTTTTGTAAATGTTTGGCATATTATGTTTTCGTCCTGTATTTAGCGTGCATCCTCTTTATGTTTTGAGATCAATTCTGTCTTCTGTTCAATCTATATGCTGAATCATGACGGATGCCAAGTTGAAGTTAAAGGGGTTAGTCGTGGAGGAAACTTTATTTTACCTTCAACGTGACAAAATTTAGGAAGTTACGTCATTTTCTTGCTTCAATAAAGTTAGTGAATTATCTAATTCAATTCAATCCTAGACACCAAACGAGGTCTCCTAATCAAGATCCTATCTTATTGGGCTTTGCCCGTTTAAGTACAATAAGCCCATTTAGGTACAACTTGTATGTATTTAGGTCTCTTGCTACTCATTTGAGAACCATGAATGAAAATATTGAATGTTTTAGTTTTATCTTCTCTCTCTAGTTCTCCCCCTTCTTTCTCTATGGATTCCATCATTCCTATCCTGGAAGCTCTTTCTCCTACCATTCAACTTTAACAATTTTGGCATGGTTGAACCCTAAATGTGATGTAACCACGGTTAGAGATGAATTCCAAGTTTGTATTCTACAAGCACATCTTGGGTTTTATTCTTAGTACCGGTGAATCATATGATGGTGGTCAGAGAAGGCTAAAATGTCTCTGTGAGTTTGCATGTCCTCTAGAAGGGTGTGCCCTAGTTTTTTGTATCCATGTGTGAATGTGGTTGAAATTATGTAAAACTAATTTTAGTAGATTAAAACAACCAATCAACCAATATATATGCATCCCAAAAATATAAAGAGAGAGAGAGAGAGATATAGAGAGAGAGAGAGAGAGAGATTCTCACATGTAGATGTAGGCTTGTAGCCTGTGGGTGTGATTCTAGATTCTTCCAACCTATATGATCTGGTGTCCATCAATCATTATTATTATTATTATTGTGTAGTATTATTTATTTGATAAGATTAGTAATATTATAGGGAACTGGATTCTCTTCTTAAGATGAGAATGATGATTCTCATGAGTAGCCCATCTGAGCCGTTCAAATTTGATTCAACAGTTGCAATTATTATAACTTTAGAGAGACCCTCCTGTTTGGAATCATTGGATCAAATTTCAACGGTCCGAATGAGCTGCTCAGGAGGATCCCATCCTGAGCTCAGGAGAGGATCCAATTCCATATTATAGGAGTGAGAGGACCACCAAACCACCAAAACGATTGATTCTACCACCATGCTCTATGGGGCCTTGTTTGCCCAAAAGTTTTTGAAGTGTCATCACTGTCGTGTGCTAGTGCTACTACCACACTTTTGCTGATTTTTCCAATGCTCTCAAAGTCTTTATGATTCCATTTATTTGTTGAGCAGGATTTAACAAGATTGAAATTTGAGTGTTCTATGATGGACTCACTTTTTAGTGACAAATTCAAAGCCACAACATCCTTACATTATTGCTAAATTTAAAAATATTCAATATTTATATGTTCATCAAATAACGCCCGGAAAATTAGTTTGATTTAATTGATTTTTTTTTTTTTTGAAAGTTGGAAAGAATTTCACACATTTTTTTTAGTTTCTCACACAATCCTCTTTATTTATTGTCATCAGATTGAATAATTCAAATGAAATCAAAACCCATGATTAAATAAGGGCATGCAAGAGACTAAAAATGGTGTGATAATCACTTCCCTTTCGCTTAAGCACAAAATTACTTGAGTATCCGTGCAACCAAGAAGAAAATGTAGGATAATATAAATGATTATGATCATAATACACATGTAACTTCAATCAATTAGATAATACCCAAATGCATCAAACACATATATCAATAAATAAAACAGTAAAAAGGAAAAGGTAAAGAACGATCTAGCCTGTGATATCAAGAGAGGCGTGTTGTCACTGTCCTAAAGCCGTAGACGCCTCCCTACGTGCCAGTTATAACGGCTATCTACAACTCCAAGATACAACCCTTGAATCTCACAGAGTGTCTAATCCATAAGCACGATTACGGTAGACGGGGTGCCAAGTAGTGATCAATTGCCCATTGATGATCAAGATGAGTAGGAAGATAATAAAGATTTTATATGAGTGTTGTAGTTGGGAGAGAAGGAAGACATTTGAATCTATGTTAACGTAATTGTTCTGTTTGAGGAGTTCACTATTTATAAAACTCTACATACCCCTTAATAAAAGACATGATTTCTCTAATGAATATGACTCTTCATATTTTTTTATTTAAAATAATAATAAATAAAGTTTTGAATCTTCAAGAAAATAAAATAAACAACCAACAGAAAATAGATATTTTTGATGGTCGGAAAGACTCATGGAGGCATCTCTGTCTCACCCTGGCTACCATTATGTGATTCACTAGCGTCGGGAATCGAATCCAGGACGTGTAATGTGAAATACGTGCATAGAATTTATCTCCAACCACTGGATCATCCCATAATGGTTAGAAAAGTGTGTTAATTAGATGAGACTTGACATCAGCATTGCCCGAAAGATGCCATAAAGAATTTTAGGGCAGAAAATACTTGTCATTTCTCCTTGCAAGCAACTTAGAGTTTAATGTGTACGCAGAAATTTATTTATGGGAGTTTTAATGAAAAGGGCTTGAACTAAATTTATTTTAATAAAAAACCACCATATACTATTATTTAACCAAAAGGGCTTCATATTTAATCATAGAGACAAAACTAATTTATATTAGACCCACAAACATTTAACACACACGGGCTAAACTAAAAGCCCAAAACGAAATGATTTTTTTTTCCACCTTTGCCCCTAACAGCAATGCTATTCTATCAGCCAAATCTGTTAGAAATAAACTTTCCCTTATTTACAAGTATGCCATTATGTCAGCCAGTTCTTTCTCTCTTTCTTATTTCTTGTGGCCGTTCGTTCCCCCTTAGGTTTTGGTTTTTTTTTTTTTTCCTTCTTGTCGTCTGCCTTCCTCCTGAAAGGGAGGTAAAACTCATCGTGGGTGATGGAGAATGGCCACCTCCTCAAACCATTTTGCACGTTTAAAGAAAATGGGAGCAATTGCTTCCCCAATTACCTTTTTTATTATATATATTTTAATATTATTTTATTAATTGATCACTTATTTGTAATTAGGTGGTTCAGATTCTTTTGTTGATCAATTTTCACCCTTAATTTTGCTTACCACATAGAACCCACTTTCCTAGAATGTAGGAGCCACTTCCATTGGAAATTATCCCAGTTTCATTTTCAGTTTTTGAGACTTAGTAGATTTGCCAGTAGGGTCTCAACTCTTGATAGATAAAACAATGGTCTTGTAGATTTTCCCGTAAAGCTTCGGTATTTTCACCGCCTTGGGTATTTTCAACACCACCACCTTCTCCTTATTATCTGCCTTTACCGGAAGTGTTGCTCGTGGCTTTGTTCTGTCCCAGCAACAACCTAAAAACAAATAAACAAAAAATGCATTGATATCGTACTAACAATTTGATACTTTACATCTTCAAGTAAAAAAAAAAAAAGATCAAATAGCTACAATATTTCCCCAAATAAACAAAATTATCAATTATAAACATTGAACACTAACTATTTCTCGAATTGGATAGGGGTACCGTTACTATATCTTAAATAGAACACTACTACCATTATTTCTTAAACTGAACACTTACTATTTCTTAAACTGAGCACTGGTACTATCACTAGTCTTAAATTGAACACTAACTATTTCGTGAACTAAGCACTGGTATTATCACTATTTCTTAAACTGAATACTCACTACTTTGTATACTAAACACGGGTATTATCATTATTTCTTAAACTTAACACTAATATTATTACTATTTCTTAAACTGAATACTGATTATTTTTTAAGCTAAACACTAACTATTTTTAGAATTAAACACATGTACTGTCACTATTTCTTAAACTAAACACTGATTATTTCTAGAACTGAAAAATGACTATTTATTAAATTGAAAACTTGTTCTATCATTATTTCTTAAACTAAATACTAACCATTTTTCGAATTGAACAAGGGTACCATTACTATTTCTTAAATTGAGCACTGATGCTATCACTAATTTTTAAACTAAACACTGACTATTTCTTAAACTAAACACTAACTATTTCTTAAATGGAACACTAGTACTATCACTGTTTCGTAAACTAAACACTGACTATTTCTTAAAAGGAACACTAGTACTATCACTGTTTCGTAAACTAAACATTGACTATTTCTTAAACGGAACACTAGTACTATCACTGTTTACTGTTTCGTAAACTAAACATTGACTATTTCTTAAACGGAACACTAGTACTATCACTGTTTCGTAAACTAAACACTGACTATTTATCAAACAAACACTAGTACTATCACTGATTCGTAAACTAAACACTTAATCATTTCACCAAGGAAGATCATACTGTTGGCTAGAACCTGAAGAAAGAATTGGAATCATTCAATGTACTATTACAAATTACATAAAAAATCCTTATACAACATAGACTCCTAAATGAGACACTACCGATGAAGATTGACCTCAACCAATTAGCACACACAATACAGATGCATAGACAAGCTATAGTTGCCAGAACAATCAGAAACAAAACAAGAAAAAAGACAATTAAAAAGAGAGAACAACCTAAAAACAGAAATATAAGAGCATTAACTAATTATCAGAAAACGTAATCTAAAGAAGAAGGAGAAAAAGTATGCATAAAAAAGGTAGCTAGCTAATGAATCAGATAGTACAACAAAAATAATAATGTTATAAGTAAGGAATGTTAGATTTGTTGCTCAATGAAGATTACAAATGAACTAGAACTCAAATTTCCCAACACCCTAAAACAAGCTATTTTTCAGTATCAATCATCCATGAAGATTGAAAGAGCAAGGAGGGTGTTGCCCAAATGATTAGACCAACAATGTTATATGCACATCAATATTTTATTTTTCTAAGCAAAGATTGTGACCTTGACCAAATGTTTTCTTCAGGTCCCTTAAAAAGCAGACATATGATGATCACCTGAACATCGAACTCGACAAAATTGATCGGGAATTGAGTGGCGGCATTGAAGGAGAGAATGAAGTTCTCTTTGAGGGATTTGAGCATACAACATGTCATCAGTGATAGAGGGAATAAGAGGTTTAGGTACCCACTCCTCACATAGCTCATATATTTCCTACATATATCAGATAGAACAACAGAGTTCAATTGAGAAACAAGGACACACCTGACATACCAATCACAACTCAAGCATATCATACCAAATCATTTAGAAAGAAAGTTCAAATACGACAAGCATGATACATACATAGTGGTATCATTACAAATTCCATACATAGTGGTATCATTACGGTGTTCAATGAGATCTAACTAAAAACAAAACCCTGGAGTCGCCTCCTAAAATAAATTAACCGAAAATTCGGGGCCTTTCGGTTCGTAATTTAGAACAATTCTCAAAATGAGATGATTAATCTAAATTATCATTCGGGTAATCTATATACACACATATGTGTGCTTATAAATCAATGGACGGAGACAGTGAGGAGATGAGTGAAGAGTCGTACCTGATGATGATGATTGAAAGCGGGTGAGACGGCGGAGGTGGCGACAGTTGGGGCGGCGGAGCAACGGAAGAGGAGGATTCAGATGTGTTCTTATTCCTCTCTCTTCGCTTGGCACGGGCTCAAATGAAACAGAAAGATACCAAAGATTGAAAGATTGAATTGAGGTCAGTGGACCCAGGCTTTTCGTTGGTCGGGATCTCTCCTTGCATTCTCGAGGAGATCATCGGCATCGTTTCATGAAGAGATGGGGGAGACAGACCACAACACAGAGATCCACGAAGGAACAGATATCAAACGGAGAAATACTTTGCCGTTAGGGGTAAAATGGGACACTTATTGTTTGGCCCATTTTATTTGGACTAGTGTAGTGTTGGGCTTTGTCCTAACCATTAAATAAAGTTAGTGCATGATTTTTGGTTAACATTCAAAGTTTTCAAGCTCTTTTCATTAATTTTCTTTTTATTTATTGTATGCGTCTATTATATTTCTAGTGATGTCATTCTTTGTCTATTTTTGTTGGAAGAGAATGATAATTTACATCCTCTATCTTAAGCTTTGATTATTAGATTAAAATGATGATGGGTGACTGATTGTGTTAGTTTGTTTTCCCTTCTATTCAAAAGCTAGAAAAGAGAATATTGTGCTAATGCCGTTTGTATGTTTATATTTGGCCTATCCTGAACATCATTTATACTCATAAGCTTAGATAAATTCGGGTAATAGCCACTCAATACTACATTCTGGTGGTATTCCTCTTCGTTTAGAAGTGAGAGGTCTTATGTTCAAATCTCGTAGATGGCGAATTCGATATCAAATTAGGTTGCCCATTGTGTGGCTTGACCGAACTCCCCATCCTCTTAGTGTAAAAATATCGATGTACTAAAAAAAAAAATATATCGACTTCATATACCTTCGTTAGGACCGGCCCTAGAGCAAAAACTAAATTAGGTCCTTGTCACTGTAAAATTTCCATAATACCTAAATGTGTTGCAGCTGCCATTTTCGTTATCTCTGTCCTTTTTGTGTCCCCTCTCACCTTCACACCCAAAGATGGTTATTTTTCTACCAGGACTAAAAAATTTATTTGTAGGTACTCTAAATAAGGTAATTCTTTCTGGAGCCCATGCCGCCGGTCGCTCTTTCGTGGCCTACCTCCTGGACCGGCGTTGACCATGGTAGTATTGCATCTTCGGTGCAAATTCTCATTAAAAGAAACACTTTTAAATAGATTATGGTTGATTTGCCGTTTAGTACTACGGTTTAGTGGTATTCTTCTTCACTTGTAAATGAGAGGTCTTAGGTTCAATTCTCGCCCAAAGCGAATTTGAATCAGGTTATTGCTAGCCAATTGTGAGGTTAAGCTCATCTTCTCCCCTTAGTGTAGATAATATCGCTTGTTTTAAAAAAAAAAAAAATTATGGTCAAATTATATACCATAGTAAAGAATGGTAGACTCGTTAACCTAGCAACTACAAATATGAACCCAAACACATCATTTTGCAAGAAGTCCCATTTTACAACCTTAAAAGAAAAAGTCTCATGTTACATAATTCCTAATCAATTTACATAGGCTAACATAGGTACAAACAAACATTTTACATGGTGTCTTACTTACGGGTTTTTATATTGTGCACCAGGTCTTTCTCTTATGCATCCGAATTTTAGACTGCTGAATTTTTTTGGACTCTTTGACCAAATAAAAAAGAAGAAGATCGTGATCCTTTAATATTTGGTACATGTTGTAAACTAGAGCACGGTAGCATTTTCAATCACACATTCTTTGAGTAAAACATTGTAACATCCCACATCGTTCAGGGGAATGGATTTTGTAAGCCTTATATATATATATATATTATCATCTCTACTTAGCACGAGGCCTTTTGGGAGCTCATTGGCTTCAGGTTCCATCGGAACTCTGAAGTTAAGCGAGTTCGCGCGAGAGCAATCCCATGATGGGTGACCCACTGGAAAGTTCTTGTCTGAGTTCCCAGAACAAAAACCGTGAGGGCGTGGTAGGGGCTTAAAGCGGATAATATCGTGCTACGACAGAGTTGAGCCGTGAGGGCGTGGTAGGGGCTTAAAGCGGATAGGGGCTTAAAGCGGATAATATCGTGCTACGACAGAGTTGAGCCGTGAGGGCGTGGTAGGGGCTTAAAGCGGATAATATCGTGTTACGACGGAGTTGAGCCCAAGATGTGATAGGGGCCGGACGGGGATGTGACAAACATATTCTAAGCTATTGTCCGCGTTTTACTTTTTGGTACCACTCTATTCCATTCATATTACAACAACTTCACAAGCCATGGACTAAACTCACCAATCAAACACTAAAAATAAAAAATTATTATTACCATTATTATCTTAGACGGAGGGAGATCCGGGACAACCAAACCCGTATAAGTGTGCATAGAATTATTATTTTTCGTTATTGTAGTAAAACATCATTTGCAATTCAATTGGAGTTCTGATTCCTAACTTAAATTTGTAAATATTAGTTTTAAAACTTGTTGGAATATTAATCATTTTAGATAATTCCGTTAGAAATTCAACCACTTGTTTACTATTGATCCCTCTTTTTATTACAAATGTAAATTTTAACAAAGTCATCCAGACGAGAACGGTTGTTATATTTTCGAATATTTCCAATGACGTGACCGGCGCTGGCGCTGAAAGAAACGAGATCATCAGGATCGCGAGGAGAGAGAGACTGTGTGCAGGCGACAAAACGCAGATGATGGTCGTTACCACTGACCAACCGCCACTTTCACTATGTATTACTCTACTGACGCACTGTCAAAAGGATCTCCACCGTTCATCTCTACCTCAGACCCACTTCTGGCCCCACCAAAATTACCAATTCCTCACTGCCCACGACACCAGATCCCACGCGATCCAAAAACAACCCATAAAAATTACAGAAATAAATTCCATCAATAAAAAAATGGGTAAAGGACGAGTAAATTTATAAATTAAATAACATGTAATCAATAAAAAATAATTACATTAATTTATATTCAGTGATAATTTAATTGTCAATTTATATGTTATTTATTTTATAAAATTTAATCTCAGTAGTATTATCACAGTATCACCAGAAGGTAAAACGAAAAGTTTAGGTGAAAAGATTGCTCAAAACAAAAATAAAAAGCAAATAAAAACAAGAGTAAAAATATGAAATTTCCAGAAAACAAAAACGAAAATTCCACTGCAAGTCTGCAACTGCAAGAAACCAAAAAGTCTCACTCCACTTTTTCTCACCCTTTCGTTTTCAACCTTTCCACCCTCAATTTCTACCCACATTTCCCTTTTTTTTCTTAAATTTTTTCTTCAAAAACTAGTCTCTCAATTTTCAACTCTCCATTTTTTCTTCCATTTCTTCGTTGGCCGCAGTTGCCCTGTGATTCAATGTCGGAGCCAGACACTGAACCCGAATTCTACGTGGGCCGGCCCAGGCCGTGGCGACCCAATGATCTTGTAAACGTGGGTGGAAGTAGCACGGGAAGGGCAGTGTATGGCGCCGTTCCGGGTGGCGTGGCTATGGGCCCTAATGCGAGCGAGCCGGTTCCGCCGGAGACGCTGGGGGGACTGGTGCGGGAGTTCTCGAAAGCGGCGGCGGAGATGGCGGTGGAGTTCGGGAAAGGGTGCAGGGATATAGTGCGGCAGAGCCTAGGGAATCGGGACTCGGTGTTGCGGAGGAGCTTGGGGAAGGTGAGGGAGTCGTACTTGGGGAAGAGAGTGACGCGGCTTCGCTGGAAATTGCAGTTCGTGAACGAGTATCTGCCGGAGGATAAGGACCCGATTCATGCTTGGTCAGTGATCGTGTTGGTCTCGCTTCTTGCTTTTGCAGGTGCGTGAGTGTGTGTTGTGTTTGGTTGCCGATAAAATGTGAGCGGAGAGAAAACGAGTTTTTTTTTTTTTTTTTTTTTTTTTGCGGTCGTTTATCCGCTTTTTGGTTGCTGAGAAAATTCAGGACTAATAGATTCTTTGTTGGATAAGTTATGCTTGTTATGAGTTTTGAATTTTTATTTTTTTTTAAGACATGAACCGGAAATTTTTCTGACTCTTGAGTTTTTGTTGAAATGTTATCTTGTGTTTGGTTGCTGAGAAAATGAAGGAAAACAGGACTTGAAATTTCATTTTGCAATGCTCTAATTTACTGCATGACCTATTTCCTTTCTCGAAAACCAAACAGAATATTCTGGAAATCCTGGAAATTTTCCGAGAAAATTTTCATAGAACGTATTTGGTGTCATTTTCCAATTTCCAGTGTTGTATGTGAATACCGAAACTACTCCTTCTAGTCCTGCACCAGAGATTAAGAAGATACACATTCATCCA
Organism: Malus fusca; assembly: GCA_035220775.1. Classification (NCBI taxonomy): domain Eukaryota; kingdom Viridiplantae; phylum Streptophyta; class Magnoliopsida; order Rosales; family Rosaceae; genus Malus; species Malus fusca. Next base: position 10,082,242 of record CM069069.1, read on the forward strand.
CCGAGCGCTGCCCGCGTAATGCTTCCAGATGGTAGATTCATGGCATACAAGGAGCAAGGTGTTCCAGCTGACAGAGCTAGATTTTCAGTCATTGCTCCGCATTCTTTCCTATCATCTCGGCTTGCAGGTTGTACGTTTTGGATGTTGAAAACAAAAACATACTGCATCTGCTTTATCGTCCATGTTCTTTGTCGCATGAATACATCTGCTTATTTTTGTGACATTCTTCTGAAACTTAGGAGTTCCTGGACTAAAGGCTTCCCTGTTAGAAGAGTTTGGCGTTCGCTTGTTGACGTATGATCTTCCTGGGTTCGGAGAGAGTGATCCTCATCCCGACAGAAACCTTGAATTTTCAGCAATGGATATGTTGCTCTTAGCCGATGCTGTTGGTGTCAACGACAAGTTTTGGGTTGTGGGATACTCGAGCGGAAGCATACATGCTTGGGCAGCACTAAGATACATTCCTGATAGACTTGCAGGTATCAATGTCACTTCTATATGATGTTCCTCGCAAGCTTTCCAAGTATTGCAAAGGTTTGCAAAATTATGGGCACAAATTTTAAGCTATTGGTGTTTTGATAATCCGTAGTGACCGATAACTTGCAGGTGCAGCCATGTTTGCTCCAATGGTGAATCCGTACGATTCAATCATGAACAGGGAAGAGAGACGCAGGACCTGGGGGAAATGGACGCGAAGCAGAAAATTTTTGTACTTTTTGGCAAGGAGGTTTCCTAGATTTCTTTCTTTCTTCTATCACAGAAGCTTCTTGTCTGGAAAGCACGGACAAATCGATAAATGGCTGTCATTGTCACTGGGAAAGAGGGTGAGGATCATTATCAACATTTTGTTTACAGATTGAAATATTTACAAATCTAACAACTAGATTTCGATTATTACAACAAATGCATATGTTCCTCGTATAAGCTGGAGACTGATCCGGTCTTGGAGGTCCTCTCTTCTAACAATGCAGAAAGTGTTTCATGGTTGATCCCTCACTTGTCACGGTTTCCATGTCATTCGGCTCCCATGTATTTGTGTTAAATGATTACCACAATGACTATTGTTTTACCTGTATGAGTCATTTTGTTCTCCAGGATAAAGCTCTGATGGAGGACCCAATCTACGAAGAATTCTGGCAAAGGGATGTGGAAGAATCAATTAGGCAGAGAATCTCGAAACCCTTCGTGGAGGAAGCTGTTTTGCAAGTGTCAAATTGGGGTTTCAGCCTTGCAGACCTCAAATTGCAGAAGAAAGAACAAGGGAAAGGCGTGCTCAATTGGATTAAGTCCATGCTCAGCTCAGCTCAGGAAGAATACAGTGGCTTCCTTGGCCCAATACACATATGGCAGGTCAGAAGCATCTCTGTTGTTTACATGTTTGTTTGAGCTATCGATACTTTTACTGCTGAGATACTTGAAATCTTCTGATAGAAGACGAGGTACTATGTTGAGTAGACTCGTCGATAACAATGAGATCAGTCATTTGACAGGACTGTTCTAATTGAGAAGACGAGGTACTATGTTGAGTAGACTCGTCGATAACAATGAGATCAGTCATTTGACAGGATTGTTCTAATTGAGTTGCTCTTCCTCATGCTAACATAAGAAAGGTTTGAATTACTACTTGTCCTAAGTTAGTCGAGGGAAGATTCAGAGAGTAATGTATGGCGTAACATACTCGTAGACAGATTTCTGGTGATAGTTGTTTCCTTGTAACCACAACGAATCTCTTGCCATACAATGGCTTCATTCAAACTATACAGAGCGTTTAGTATTTTTCATCAGAGGTATTAATTTTCTGTTAATTTTGTATTAATCCAGACCATACTCCTCCAATGTTTGACAGGGGATGGACGATAAGGTGGTCCCACCATCGATGACTGATTTCGTTCACCGGATTTTACCAGGAGCTGCGGTACATAAGCTTCCATACGAGGGCCATTTCACCTACATCTACTTTTGTGATGAATGCCATAGACAGATATTCACTACACTCTTTGGAACACCACAAGGGCCGCTGAACTTCACAGCAGAAGTGGATGAAACACCTCTTGAAGGTGATACTGAAGAGCAGGAAGAAGAGGTAAAGCTTGGTGATTCTGTTCTGGCACTAGCCGAGGCATGATTGCTCTAGTTTACTTCAGAGAGGTACAATGTATATATCATAGGGTTACAACGTTACTCGTAGAGCGGAAAAAATAAAACAGAAAGGATAGAGAGAAAAGAAAGAAAAGTTAAAAGCATCATGTTAATTCTCTTGCTCAGAGTTTTGGGATGTTATTAGGGGGTTTCCGGCGGAGTATGTCTTTGGGAGGAACTGTTGGTCAAGAACAAAAATATACAAAGAAATCATATCGTTCTGAATTTCAATCGGGTGCTCAAATTTTCGTTCATTCAGTGCCTCCAAATGATTGATTGTGTTCTTCTTCTATCATTTCTCCCGCCCGCTCTCACTTCTTGAGCTAACCCTAACCGCTCGGGTAATGCACGAATCCTATCGTTATTTCCTGATTAATATGTATGCTGCTTATGCCTCGTTGGCGGCTTTCAATGTGTTCGATGAAATCCCGCAGGGGAATTCTGTCACTTGGAATGTCATGGGACATGGTTTGGCAAATGGGGGGAGCTTAAATTGGCTCGGTCTCTGTTTGATCAGATGCCGGAGCCTACTGTTGTGTCCTGTACTGCTATTATTGATGCGTACTCGCGCATGAATCAGCCCCAGGAGGCTGTTGCTTTGTTTCGGAAAATGGTTATTGAAGATCTTATTGAACCTACTCGGATTACACACTTCTAGTCTTCTTCTCCAACAGATTTCATCATCTTAAAAGAGTAACATAAAAGTTGCTCTACCACTTGATATATTCAATTAAAAACACATATCATACGTCACTAGGCGATGCATGAATGAATGGCTATCTGAACTGGACTCGGCAATTTCATCATGCCAACCAAGTGGGATTCACTTTATCCTTGGACAATAAATTAATGATCAACTCCGTAGTTGATGCATCTGCAGAAAAACCCCTCTCCACCATTTCTTCAATAAGCCTCACAGCCGTTGAAGTCTCGTTGTTATTGATAAGCCCTCGGATAATTGTGTTGTACGTGCAACCATATGAAGAACAACCTTTCTCTTCCATTTCCCTTAGCAAGTTTTCCGCTTCCCTTGTTAGCCCCCCTTTACATAATCCACGAATCATTATAGTATATGTCTTGACATTAGGCTGAATTCCTTTTAACGATAAACGACGAAAGAGATCCCATGCATATTCAACTTTTTCAGCTCTGCACAAACCTTCAATAAGAATAGTGCAAGTTACAATATCAAAATCCAACTTCTTTCCCTCCATCTCTTCCAACAATTCAACTGCCTTGGGAAATTGTTTCTTTTTACAAAGGCCATGCAATAAAATAGAAAAAGTTTGAATGTCTGGAAGTTGACCACAAGCTTGCATTTGAGAGAACAAGTTCTGTGCATCTTGGGTACTCCCCATCTTGCAAAGCCCATCTATAAGAGTGTTATAAGTAATAGTATTTGGAACCACTCCCCTATGAGACATTTCTAGAAAAAGCATTTGGGCATCATCTACCCTTTTACGCTTACAGTACCCATTTATCAATATGCTATAAGTACAAGCATCAACCATGCAGCCTTTGCTAAGCATTACTTCAAAAACCTTTTTTGCCTTGCCAATTTCTCCTTGCAAACAATAACCATCTATAAGTGAATTGTAGGTAATTGTATCGGGTGCAATATCCCTTTGCGTCATCATTTCAACCACGCTCCTTGCTTCCTAGACCATCCCCTCTTTGCAAACTCTCCATGAATCAAAGAGGAATAGGTAATGACATTTGGGGTAATACCCTTACTCGTCATTTCTGAGAAAAGCTTCAATGCATCAACAACTAGAGTATCCTTGCAAACACTGTCGATGATCGTGCTATAGACAACTATGTCAGGCTTGCAACCTCTTTCTTCCATCTTCTTAAGCAATTGGATTGCTGCACTATTGTTACCTTTCATGCAAAGACCCTTAACTAATGTGCCGAAAGAAACCACATTCGGCTTGCAATTACCACTCTCCAACATTTTATCGAAAAGTGCTGCAGCCTCGGCCTCTCTATTCTTAAGAAGAAAGCCGTTGATTAGAGTGTTGTAGGTCGTGACATCTGGCTCAAAACCTAATTTGAAGAAGTTGCCCAAGACTGACAAACTAAACTCCACTTGGTTGAGATGACAAAAGCAATTAATGATAATGGCTAGAGTATAAACATCTGGACGAATTCCGGACACAACCATTTCGTTATTCAAGGAGATGACCACCGAATAATGTTTCAACTTGGCAAGTTGAGTCAAGATTTGGTTGAAAGGGACAACGGAAGGCAGATGACGCCTTTGAAGCATTTCGTCGAACACATTGAGAGCATCCTCAACATTAGCGATTTTCACAGGCTGGTGTTGTTGGGTGTTTCTAGATTTGGGCGATTTAGAAGCTCGAGAATGAAACAAAGCCAAGTAATTGTTGAAGAAAACAACAACAGAGGAAGATTGAAAAAGACGAGGCAGCATACCTCTGAGTCTGAGTCTGCTGCTGCTGCCATAACCAACCTTCAAAGAAAGAGAATAAGAAGCAACAGCAGCTGTTGTTGCCCGCATCATCTCCAGTGAGTCAGCGAATCCGTGCGCAAATCTTCTTTCCGAAAAACTTTTGCTGAGGATGATTTATGGAGGGCAGAATCTGCTTCAACCTGTTAGCATGATTTTCCTATTTTTGGTGAAAACTGACTCATTCACTATTCTAAAAGGTTCCTCTCCGGATCCCCACATCACGACCGTTCATCATATATCGTGCGATCAGTTTTCGTTAAGTAATATTTATGTTTAATCTTAAATAAAAAATTCAAAATGTTTTATAAACGCAATGTATGATAAACAGTAAGGATGTAAGGACCTCTAAAATCTCCACAATTTGAATCCAAATGGGATCCCAATCCCTTCATAAAAACTAGCTTATGCCCACACAATGTGTATAAAATGGAAGGGAGACGTGGGAGAGCGGAGAGAAGAAAGAAATGCTTTTTTTTATTTTTAATATTAGATTATGTTTGGATGAGGGAAATAAACTTGGAATTTGGGTAAAAATCAGATTTATAAATTGACATGCGTTGCAGTCATATTTAGAATAGGAATGTGATTGTGTAAATCCTAATAGATATGAGAATGTATCTAATATTCCTATTAGGAGTTGAATACCTATTAAATGTTGTAATCCTAAGGGGAAAGATTTTTGCCTATCATACTACTATAAATAAAGGCACAATGGGGTGAATCAAACACACATCACAATTAAATAACTCTATCCTCTCTCTAATGCCGCCGACCCTCTCTTTCTAAACCTAAGATCGTTCAATCAAATAGGCCTACAACACCTTATCAGCACGCTCTTACCAGAAGCTGAGGAATTGACGGATCGTATGAGGATGCTATCTTTTACAAAATTCAAAGGCTTATATTTGTTTTCTACTAATCAGGTACGCTTAAAATAAAAGAAGATATTTGAAACGTTCACGAAGCATGAAAACATTCCCTATGATGCATGAACCCCTCTATGTTTATATTTTCCTTACGATATATATATATATATATATATATATATATATATATATCGTATATGTTCATATATTTGTCAATATATATATATATATTTGTTTCATGCATTACGCAATTAAATTGCTATGTGGAGTTTATGAGTCAAAGTATATTCATAAATTAGAAGCAAATCTAGGGATTGTAAAACCCTACCCATGTAGAAAAAAAAAAAAAGGGAAAATTGGATATAGTGCGACACACCCACCGCGCCACCACTGTGCACTAAAGTCGGCAAGGTCGCTGGCCTGAAGCCCAACTGACCATCACATCAATCAGGCCTCGGCATGGGGTCAATCTTGACAGGGCCTGAAGCCTATGCGCCACCAAACTGTCTTGGCCCGACTACCAGCAAGCTTTTATGCTTGCCGGGCCTTGTGTTGCCCCGGCCTGCAGCCATCCAACCAGCCCAGTTGGTTGGGTCTTTTCCCCGACCCAAAGATAAAGGCTCCAGCTTTAGCTGGGCTTCCCGTGTGCTAGCCTACAAGCTAGCGTTTGCTGGACCTGAACCTGTGCCACCACCTTCGGCCTAACACGCCAGCCTTCACGGCTGGGCTTACCCTCTGGACTCGTGGCCTGCAGCCCACTTCCGAGCTCTTTTGCTCACGGCACCTTGCCCAATTTTGGGCTATGGTATTTTCGACCCAATGATATTATTTTAGTATTATTTTGCTTTTACAATCGACCCCGTATGGCCCGATTTATTGAATTAATTAAAAGTGACCTGCAGTCCATTAATCTGATAATGAATCCAAAATTATTGACCTAAAGATAACTTTTGGACATTAACGATTCAATAATTTATTTTTATACTTTGAACCGTTGACATACTTTCGTAGTAATGAGGCTCTCACACTTGAGTTCCCGAAGAACCTCAAACCCACTATATTTAAATTAATATATTGCATTATGTGTTTCTGGTAGGAACCTCTCATTATGAACTAATCATTCATAAAACTAAGTTGAACCTGTAGTTTCAAATTTAGTGCCTTTGAAACCTGAAGTTTTCATTCAAAACATACCACATGAAACCTGTAGTTTTCATGCATAAATTAAACCAATACATGTCTATAGAACCTGTATGTTCTATGATATATGTTTATGGCTTACCATATGACTAATCACATTTTTTCCCTCTGTTTTAGGGACATGTCGAACTTAAACAAGCTCGATTTCTCCGCTCTAGAAGTCTCTGGAAGAAACTATTTGAAGTGGGTTTAAGATGTGAAGCTCCATCTAACTGCAAAAGGGTATTAGAGCCACCATCGAGTCACTCGTCCTCGACAAACTTGTTGACAAAGCTCAGAAGGCTAATGAAATGATCTTCATTCGAAGACACATCCATGATGCACTGTAGACCGAGCACCTCACTGAAGAGGACGACGCACCTTCTGGCTTGCTCTGGCTGATCGTTTCGATCGCCAGAAAGACATATACTTGCCTGAAGCAAGACACGACTGGCAGCATCTTCGCTTCCATGACGTTAAGTCCATGAATGAATACAACTCAGTTTGTAAAATCCGTTCATTGCTGAAATTCTGCAAAATGGAACTAACCAAATCTGATCTCCTGGAGAAGACCTATTCGACCTTCCATGCCACCAATATTGTCCTGCAGTACCAATATAGGGCACAAAAATTCACCAAGTTTTTGGATTTGATCTCTGTTTTACTTCTCACTGAAAAGCATAACCATCTTTTGATGAAGAATCATCAAGCTTGACCCACTGGCTCAAACACAACGTCTGAAGCGCATGTGACCAATTCTAGCAGCCATAAACGACAAAAGAATCATCGTGGCTATGACAATAGGTAGCAAGCCCTACCATGGGCCCAAGGTTCATCATGCTTCTATTGAACTGGACATGTGCTACTGCTGTGGATCAATGGATCATTGGTCACGTGTATGCCAAGCTTCCCCTGAGGCTATTGCCAAGTATTATTCCCGTCATGAGTCTAACTTTGCACATGTGGATCATCTGGAAGATGCTACTACATCAATGGAGATATCAAATTTTCAGGAGGCATCAGCTCCTATGGAGGAATAAATTAGACATGTTTTAGGGTGTTTACCCCTAGTGGCCAAACCCACTACGAGTGGCAGGCCCCTACCCCCTATTTTTCTAGGTTTATGATTTAATTTTGAACAATTTGTCTAAGTATTTGGAATAATTTGTTTGGTTTTGGTTTGTTTTGAATTATGGATTGTTATTTGAATGGATATTATTTTCTCGAATTGCTTAATTGAATGAATGGATTTATATTTATGCATGTGACCAATTAAATCAATTTATTTCTAGGTATGTTTAGTGGGGAAGTTAGTTGTCTGGCAGATAGTGCAACCACACACACCATATTGCGTGAATGACACTATTTTACTAACTTAATACCCAATAAAGCTCATTTGACAACTCTTTCAGGCCCATCCAACCTGATTGAAGGATACAGAAAAACACGTATCATGTTGTCCAATGGTACTATCTTAACCATTAAGGAGGCACTCTATTCTCCACGTTCCGGAAGAACGTTGCTGAGTTTTAGAGATATTCGAGATAATCAATATCATATTGAAACCACTGAAGATAATGGTTCTGAATTTCTTTATATCATGAGAAGTTGGAATGTTAGCCGAGTGGGTTGTACATCACAACCATTCGCGGCATAGAAGCCCATAGTGTGGCCGGCCCTATGCCTGAGTTCCAGGACACTTTGTTGCTTTGACATGACCGTTTGGGACATCCTGGACTTGACATGATGCGCCATATCGTCAAATCTTCACACGGGGCATAAGTTACATCCATATGTTAGAGTTCCGCCATGCAAACCTTGTTCTTTAGGGAATTTGAATACTCAACCTTCACATACAAAGATTATTCACGACCCCCCCTAAATTTCTTCAGAGGATTCAAGGGGATATTTGTGGATCTACGCAACCAACATTCGGACCATTTAGATACTTTATGGTGTTGGTTGATGTATCAACACCATGGTCACATGTTTGCCTGTTGTCCACATGCAACACCGTGTTTGTTAAGCTACTAGCTCAAATCATTAAGCTAAGGGCTTACCACCCTGATTATCCGATTAAGTCGATTCGACTGGATAACGCTGGAAAGTTTACGTCACAGACTTTTGACAATTATTGCATGTTAGTAGGGATTGATGTGGAACATCATGTACCCCATGTTCACACCTAAAACAGCCTGGCATAAGCTTTCATAAAGCGCATTCAATTGATAGCTCGGACTTTGGTTATGAGAACCAAACTGCTGGTATCTGCCTGGGGTTATGCAATATTGCACGCAGCTATGTTGGTCTACCTGATGCCCACCGCTACCCAACCACATTCACCGTTATAGTTGGTCACTGGATACGAGCCTGACGTCTCGCATTTACGGGTGTTTGGGTGCGCCATTTATGTGTTAATAGCGCCACCACTACACGTACCAAAATGGGTCCTCAGAGAAAAATGGGAATCTATGTCTGTTATGATTTGCCATCAATTGTTCGTTACTTAGAACCCTTGACAGGAGATCGTTTTACCGTATGTTTTGCGGATTGTCACTTTGATGAGACAGTCTTTCCGTCGTTAAGGGGAGATAAGCATGCTAACGTTCCTGTAGAACGCCGCGAATTGTCGTGGTATGCTTCCACTATGTCTCATTTAGATCCCCGCACTGCCCAGTCTGAAACTGAGGTACGCTGAATTATAGATCTTCAGAGCATTGCTCAAAGCATGCCAAATGCTTTTAATGATCTAGCAAAGGTGACAAGATCACATATACCCGCTGTAAACGCACCTGTAAGGATATATGTACCTCACGTACGTCAACAACCCACCTCTGAAGGCTGGACCGTCCCCAAAGGTGGGGAGGCCGCATATTCCATGCGGCAAGGTACATTGGCGGCTAGCCAATCATCTGCTCCAACCTTGAAGTGTGGCAGACCCCTTGGTTTAAAGGATTCATAACCTCGGAAGAGGAAAATGACACCAACTAAAACCCTAGTTTGAATCCAACCATCACTCACTCATCCGTTCCAATGCATGAGGTTATTCTAGATTACGGTGATGCTTCAGATAAAACATGATGGCCTCCCGAGAATCACGAGATTTCGGTCCACTACGCAGTATTGGATGGGGTTTGGAATAGGAATGAGATGATCGTCGACGATGCATTTGCGTACTCAATAGCTACTGACATCATGCTTAGTGATGACATTGAACCATGTTCCGTCGATGAATGCCGACGTAGAACTGATTGGTTAAACTGGAAACAAGCAATCCAGGTAGAACTCGATTCGCTTGCGAAACGTAAAGTGTTTGGACCTATCGTTCCTACATCACCACGCGTGAAGCCTGTTGGCTATAAGTGGGTTTTCGTGAGGAAACATAATGAGAAGAATGAAATATTGCAATACAAAGCACTCCTCGTAGCGCAAGGCTTATCTCAGCGCCCTGGGATTGATTACCAGGAGACGTATTCTCCCGTAATGGACGTTATAACGTTCTGCTACCTTATCAGTTTGCTAGTTTCTAAAAAACTGAATATGCAGCTTATGGACATGGTAATCGCGTATCTCTATAAGGATCTAGATACATAAATGTACATGAAAGTTCCAGAATGACTTCCATTGACTGGTTCAAATAGTTCTAGACCACGGAACACTATCTTAATTAGGTAGAGGATGTCACTCTACGGATTGAAACAATCCGGGCGGATGTGGTATAACCGTCTAAGTGAATATTTGACAAGTTAGGGTTATGTGAACAACGAATAATGCCCATGCGTGTTCATAAAGAAGTCACATTCCAGATTTGCAATCGTTGCAATTTATGTCGATGACATGAACTTCATCGGGACTCCCGCAGAGCTTGAGGAAATTGCTGCACGCTTGAAATCATAATTTGAGATGAAAGATCTTGGGAAAACTCAATACTGTCTCAGCCTGGAGATCGAGCATTGTTCGGATGGAATCCTAGTACATCAATCGAACTACACCCAAAAGGTGTTGCGTCGTTTTAATGAGGATAAAATGAAGCATTCGAGTACACCCATGGTCATTCGGACTTTAGATGCTAAACAAGATCCCTTCCGTCCTAAGAAGGATGAGGAAAAGATTTTGGAACCCGAAGTTCCTTACCTAAGTGCAATTGGGGCTTTATTGTACTTGGCTTAATGCACTAGACTCGACATCTCCTTCACTATTAATATTTTGGTAAGATACAACAATGCACCCACACGCAGGCACTGGAATGGTGTTAAAGACAATTTCTGCTACCTTAAGGGTACAACGGATTTGGGCTTGTTCTATACCCGCGAATCTTCGAGTGTTGCCGCCCTCTATGGTTTTCGGATTGATTCTCACCTTGTTGGTTATGCAAATGCTGGATATCTGTCTGACCCACATAGGGCACGTTCTCAAATGGGTTATGTCTTTACCGTTTGAGACACCGCTATATCTTGGAGGTTTACCAAGCAAACGCTAGTTGCGACTTCGTCGAACCATGTTGAGATTCTCGCCCTGCATGAAGCATATGCTGAAGGTCTGATGCGATGGTTTGTTGAGTATTTACACACTCAATGGGGAGTGTTGCAATCATATTTAGAATAGGAATGTAATTGTGTAAATTCTAGTAGATATGAGAATGTATCTTATATTCCTTTTAGGAGTTGATTACCTATTAAATGTTGTAATCCTAAAGGGAAAGGTTTTTGCCTATCCTACTACTATAAATAAAGGCATAATGAGGTGAATCAAACACACCTCACAATTAAATCACTCTCTCCTCTCTCTAATTGCCGCCGGCCCCCTCTCTCTAAACCCTAAGATCGTTCAATCAAATAGGCCTACAACAACATGAACTAATTTCCTTGTTTGGATTCATAAACATAGAAATTTAGAATTTCTGCGTAGAAGAAAAACTTGGAATTTGGGACCTCCAATTCCCAAGTTTAAATTCTATATAAATAGGTATCATTTTCCAATGATTGAGAGTTTAAAAATAACAAGTTTCGTATCCAATTTCCTTGTTCTTTTAGGTCACCTAAACAAAAAAATTTACACATTTATAAAATAAAATCCTGTCATTTCTTTATCCAAACATAGTGTTAAAGATATGTTAGAATCATATGTGGGTGAAACTTCAAAAAACAAAATTGTTATTCTTACCACATATTTGTACTATCTCTCTAATAAAAATATGACCCACATGCATTAGCGGTCCCACCGTTATTAGAGTGATGATATAAATGTGCAAATAGGTGGTAAGTGTAACATTACCTTTTTAAAAACAGCAAAATTTGGTTTGTTTGAAATTACATTGTGACCATATCTTTTATTTATGCTCAGTTTTGATTTGTAGGTTAGAATGTTAATTTTATAAAATTTTAGTTGACAATCAGAGTTCTATTGATATGTAGTTTAACTAATTGGACATAAAACCCCTTCAAACAAAAAATTAAATTCTAGAAATTGAAAAACGTTGTATAACCACTTAGTACTACGGTTTATTGGTATTTCTCTTCACTTATAAGTGAGAAGTCTTAGATTCAATTCTCGTCAACAATGTATTTGAACCACATTATTGCCAACCCATTGTGAGGCTTAACTCACTCCCCACCCGTTAAGTGTACATAATATCGTTTATTCAAAAAAAAGAAAGAAAAATGTTTTATAATGTAAGAGCTATAAAATAGTAAAATTAAAAAAGAAAAAAGAAAAAAGAAGTTAAACAAGCGGTCATCATGTTCAAGCACGACTAGTTTTTCAGGTTGCGCAAAGTTGGAATTGGGAACTTGTAACGACCCGTCCCCAATTATTATGAATTTTATAATTTTAAAATGCAAAATTTCGAAAAATGCCCTTTGAGGCAAATACGTTGACTTTTGTTGACCCTCTTGTCGTGTCACGTAAGATTCATTTTCTTGGCATATTCTCGTAGTTCACGTCCTTACAAACGCGTAGGCGCAAACGGATTTGAATTCGGAGCTAAATCGAAACTTCTACGAAATTTTAAATGTAAGGGTGTTTCTGTAATTTCATAAGTAGAGACTTTTTATCTTACCCTTGGATCACTCAGGAGCTGCCACGTGGCAGATTTCTCCCCCATTTTCTGGAGGGTTCCATTTTGGCTCGTGACCTTTATTCCCTGCCTATTTCTTCTTTTTGTCACTTAACACACACACACATCCCAACTTTCTCCCTCTTGGCAGACATAGTCACTTCACCATCTTCCCTCTCATCTTCCTTTCTTTACCGTGCTTCACCTTACACGGCACAATTACTGTGCATCCATCTCCGATGACGTATCGTCGTCTCCGGTGAAGGTGAGCTTCGAAACTCCTTCGATCTTCCTTCCCCGTAATCTATGTTACTTGGTTAGTGATTAAAAATGACTTTGGTGAAGGTTTTAACTTGAAAATCAAACCGGGAAGCATTTTCCAGAAATCTGGAAATTCAAAACCATGACTGTTTGGCCATATTCTAGACCCTTTTTTTCAGCCAAACCATGGCGAGTTAGCCATCGAGAAGGTACCAATCTCTTCATCTCATTGAAAACTATGATTTCCATTTTTTAATCACTTGATTTCGTTGAGTATTGACAAAGTTATGGACGTTGAAAGGCTGCCTAGAAATTCCAGCGAGTCACTAGTTTTCCCGCGGACAGCCATCTTTCAGGCCATTTTCCGGCCACCTCCGGCCACCATTTGGACTCCAAGTAGATATAATCTTGTTCTACACTTCTCTAGCTTCGTTTTAGTATATTATAGGTCGAATTTGGTTGAGAAACAAGTGAGATATGGAGTTCTAAAATTGCCCTGGAAATCTGCAAAATCAACAGAATCCAGCAAAATTTCGTTAAGGTCCTCCACTTGATTATTAAAGTATTCGATGATCTGACCGTTGAATCGTCACCAAACTTTAATACATTATAGTATGTAATATTTGAGGGCCATATGAACTTACGGATTGGGAATCCGACGTACGGATTTTCCCAAATTAGATTTGTAAGTTAATAAAATAAAACGTTAACTACCACTTGTATTTGCAATTGGCGGAGATCCAACCGTTGGATCGTAATAAAACTTTAGGATGTTGTTCTAGAAGCATAATGTGTATCTTTGGAAGCTACGGATAGGAAATCCGAGGAGCAGATCTTCCGAATCGAGTTATGTAGAGTTGTGGACTCTACCGTAGACCTCTGACCGACGGTTGACTTTTGGGGTCCATGGGTTTCAAATCATTCTAGAATGTCCTTGGGGATGTATTTTATGTAAATTACGTGTTCTAGCAGTAAGAATTTTGAGACATGATTTGATAATTGTTCTAGGCGACGATCGTTAGAGACATCTCGATATTCGTGTTAGGGAGTGTAGCGCGGACCTCAAGTGAGTGGGCTTTTGGTTTTTAATATATGTATATATGCATTACGTTTTTCCCAGAAAAATTGATTTAAATGATTTTGCGTTTTAGATGCCATGTCAAATGCTTTATATTTTAGAATATGCATTAGTAGTTATGTATGTTAGTATTTGACGCTGCGGACGCTCAAGTAAGTTCCAGGTGAGTATATGTGTTATTGATTGTGAGTTGTGTTATGATGGTTATACATAAATGCATTTAGAGCTCATTAACCTGCACCCTGGTGTTAGTACTCCCGCCCGTGGCCAGGGCACAGTCCTTCACGTGATGTTCACCTCCCGCATCGTACGCTCACCTTGGATCTAAGTTTAGTGCACAGCCCTGTCGTACAGACCACAATAGGTGGTTCCGACTCGTAGGTAACCCACGATTTATTGCACAACCTTCACGTGATCGTAGCACTTGAGTGTACTTATTACACCTAGCCCTGTCGTATAGACCACATTATGTGGTTCCGACTCGTGTGCAGGCATACTTGATGAGCTATAGGTTCAGCCGTACATGCCACAATAGGTGGATCCAGCTGACATATCACTTTTCATTGATTTACTTCACCTGGTTTACTTATTCATTATGCGGAGATATTTGACATGGCATACTTGTGGATTTTGGTATTTCGAGTATGGTTTCGATATATGTAAGTATTTTATTTTTCAGGGAAATTATACGGGTTTTACAGCGATGGGTTATTACTTTTGGAAAGAGAAATGGTTTTGAAAATCTTTGTTTTTGCCCACTCACATTTTCTGTTTTGTGCCCTTCCAGGTTTTAGCTACTGGAAGTTCGTATCGACGAGGATTCTTGGCGAATCTCAGTATAAGTGGCTACCTCTGAAGGTATGATCTTTACACACACTACTGTACTTTACGTATGCTCTGACGACACGTGTGAAGTGGGTGCATACCCGCTCACCAGCGCATTCTGGTATTTAGGCACTTTTAGGTTTAAATTACTCATATTTTCCATATAACTGCACTTTATGGCTTCATCACCTTCTAGGTGTCGGCCAGCACAGCTTGATTCGGAGTCCTAGTGGACATTCCGGGTTGGGGTGTGTCAGGTTGGTATCAGAGCATAAGTTGGGTAGTGTTGCATCCATCACACGCATGATGAAAACATTCTAGGTTCGTGAACCTAAATATCGAATCTTGCCACCTTGTCGACTACGAAAAATGCATTAGTTTTTCCTAAGTTTTAGGCAGTTTTGTTGACTTGTCGACATTTTAGAAAATTACTTTGGCGAACGCTTTTAGATCTAAAGCGAAGAATTTCCTTGCCAAGGAAAGATGTAGATATGAGACTAGTTGTTGGTTCTAAAGTAGGGTTAATGTATCGAAAACAGTGTATCACCAGGGATCTATAAATCAATTCCATCACTATTCTTTAGCCATCATTATTAAACTTTTTAAGATATGAAATCAGAAATAGTTTTGGTTCCTTGGCAGTGTCCGTTAGAATACCACCCATTAGAAGTCCTACGAAGTCTACTCTCGTCAAGATTGCAGAAATGTATGGAGTGACAATGTGGTGCTACATGGGTAGCACTCGATGGAAGAACATCTTGGGACAATCACTTTTGGTCCCTGATAACACTAATCTTACCAAACGCACTAGTGATCATTCCGGATCTTCAGGAGGAAGATCGACTTTCGTTTAAGTTTGTCCTAAAGTAAATTGTTAGAAAATTCTTTCTTTGGCCTTAAGACGTTCTAACCAACGCTAGTTCTCGAGTTTCTTTTGGTGCTATACTCGTCATTTTGATGAATATAGGTACATGTGTACGAATTGTTATACCTACGGTTAGTAGGAATTCTTGAAGTAGAAAGTATTTTCCCTAGAACTATGAACCACTCCTAGGACTAATTCTTTACTAATCGTTCAAAACCATTCACCCGAGCGAGCTCTAGCCTGTAAACAGCCTATGGTGGTGCTATTAATTGATGATACTGTTCGATACCTTGGAACTGTCAACTAGTATTCGGGTAGTATGATTATTGATACCGGACACATGCTAGCATCTGGAAGTGATACCTTTGTCCCAGAATGTTGGTTTATAGTTTCAGTGTAGCGGACAATATTAAAGTTATCGTAGATGCGTTAATTAGCGGCGCAACTGATGGACTGATTAACAGTGATTACTTGAGCCAAGGAAACTTAGTAGCAAACCTTGTATTAAGACAGTAAACTCATGGTTATGTTAACCCTATAACCTATTTAGGTAATTAAAACTTCTTTGACTAGCAACATTTCGATCATTTCCTCAGGTAGACAGTAGGATCGAAATACAAAATGACGTCTCACTGGTAGAATGTTTTGAGTGACGAGAAAACTGTGAAAACCTTTTAGTTTATGTCGTAGAGTTGGGTAGTTGTTTGGTATGTTTCGAGGATGGATACCTTTGGCGGTTTTTCTCAAATTTCTACTTGGGATGCCACTGAATGCGAGGAGTAGAATACACCAGTGAATTACCTTGTTATCACCATATTTATTCTCCATATTCCTTATTGAACAACTCCTATATCAGTTTTCCTTTTGACTTTTTGATTGAGTCTTACTTCATTGAGAGAACTTAGTCACTAAAGCTTACCGATTAGAGAATTACCCAACCAAATACTTTATCTAGGGAACTTCAAATATATTCAAGAAGGCGTAAGATTGAACCCTAAGTTTGTGCCTAGACTTTAGCAACTTGATCAGATGACGATTAAAAATCATGTAAACCCTACTTCGAATTGATGGTCTAGTTGATTAACCTTTGTAACCTGAGTTTGCCTTCATGCTCTGACGAATTCTTAGTGATCTTATCGATGATCTTCTTATCTACCTCGACAGTGAGACCAAATTCTTTAAGCTCTGTTAGTCAGCTTTATAGCAGATTCCTCGACTGTAAACTTTGATTAAATTGGTACTCTTCTTGGGAGATGTGATCTCAGTGGATGAGATTCTTTTCTTTTCCCAAAAAGGTTGTAGTGGAAGAAAGTTGAAATTCTCACAAAGAATTGTGAAATTTCGAGATATCTTTGGTCTTGTTAGTCTTAGCAACAATTAGTTAGAGATTTTTCGAATGTAGTATCCTTCTTCACTTTTGGCCGAACTATTGTCTCACCTCACCATCGCTTTACACTCTTCGATGACGGGCTCTTTGGATGTTTTAGTTATGTAGAGGCTGCAAGATGGAGTAATTGCCTATATCTCTCAATGGTTAGAACCGTTTGAAATAAGCCATCTTATCTATGACTTAGAGTCAACATTTACCATCTTTGCTTGAAAATCGAGTGACATTTCTCTGTGGAGAACATGTCCAAAATCTATATCAACTTTAGATTTCTCAAGTATATATTCATCTGAAAAGAATTAGATTTCTGATTGCGACGGTGGAAGAATCAGAACAACATCTATGCTTGCACTATGGTACATCATCCCGTTTGTGAAAATGTTGTTATTGTTTACCACCACAAAAGATATAATTACCCTTGAACATTTTCAGCCATTCCTATTCCTTTTCAGCTGGAGTTCACTAGTATTGATTTGACATTATTTCTGAATTATCAAGAATTGTTCGAATGATTATAATCACTCCCTGTATCTGTATAAGGATGGGAAATATCACCATAAGCTTCCAATACGAGGTATCTTGTACATGTGAAGTTATGATGATGTTTCAGTGACCATCGATCGACGCGACAAGTTAATCCACTTTCCATGGGCTCAGATGGACTATATTTTAGACCATTTAGTAAAATTCCTCATTCTTGAAATTATCATATTTCTTGGGCGTTTAGACCAGCGTCTATTCTGATAGGGATTCCATATTCACATCTTTGTGTTGGAAGGTGTTCTAGTCAATCGTGGGTCCCTGTCTACCATACTACACTTTGTACTAATCTTGAAACAAAGAAAATGTCTAAAGGAATTGCTCGGATATTGAAATGTAGTTGTGATCAGTAATTCTTCAATCACTCATAAAATACTCTACGAAACGAATCTTTACCGTTGGTGATTGAAAAATTCCTGAAGTTAGTGTTGTAGCGAGATATTATACATTAATTTCAGTTACCTTGTATTCGAGATTTGTTGGACTTATTTGACTCTCAAACTCTTGAGAGTTCTTTTAGCCTTTCAACATATTGTTTTCGCTAAATTCGGGAGGAATTTAATATGAAGATGCTCGCTAAGGCGTTGTGGGCTACATTGTATGACTATGTGGTACGTTTGTCACTCTAGTATCTCACGATGCGTGGTTCACTTCCAAGCATTGGAAAGTCTTCTTGAAGGCTATGAGCACGAAGTTGTTACCCGGTACTACACTTTATCCTTAGACTGATGGTTAGTATTAACGAACTACACAGACCTTCGTGTACGTGTTGCATTTTATTCGTTCTGCATACATTGGTAGGTTTGCAGCAGACATTTATTTTATTAGGGTTGTGTGTAACTGCGGTTACACTTTTGATTTTTGGGTATGACACAGTTTAAGACATTGTAAGGAGACTTCATGTACAATGCATAATTGGCAGGTGAGTATTGCGAAAATGTATCTAAATGTTTGAGATTATGATATAGAAAATTTGATATTATCACGATGTTGCTCGAAAGGGCAGTTCGCGAGGCTTTGACCAAATGATTTATGTGTATTTCTCAATGGGGGGCATGATGGTAATGTTGCACCTTCGGGATTTGTTACTTATACGTTTAGTTATTTATTTATTATTTGGGCTCGATCCAAAGATACTACATACATACCTTCGAAGTACAATACGCTATGAATGCGTAGGTAAAATTTTTCTATGCTCAGTTTTGATTTCAGTACAACTTTTTTCTACTGTATTACATATATGTATTTGGACATTATATTTTTATGCATCTATTTTGACCCTATGTTTTTTTAAAACTATTTGATTTTAGTAGTATGAGCTTGGAGGCATGAAAGAGGAATAATTGTAAACCGATCGTGACGGAATGGCATTCTCTTTTATGTAGCTGCTCTAACTCGATTTCTTCCTAGTGTATGTATTTCTATATATATTTTCTTCTTATTTTGAGCATTTTACATTTAACAAGTTATTTTAAATTTTGGCGACGAAATTTTCTTAAGGGGGTAAATTGTAACGACCCGTCCCCAATTATTATGAATTTTATAATTTTAAAATGCAAAATTTCGAAAATGCCCTTTCAGGCAAATACGTTGACTTATGTTGACCCTCTTGTCGTGTCATGTAAGACTCATTTTCTTGACATATTCTCGTAGTTCACGTCGTTACAAACGGGTAGGCGCAAACGGATTTGAATTCGGAGCTAAATCGAAGCTTCTACGAAATTTTAAACGCAAGGGTGTTTCTGTAATTTCATAAGTGGAGACTTTTTATCTTAACATTGGACCACTCAGGAGCTGCCACCTTACACGGCACAGTTACTGTGCATCCATCTCCGATGACGTATCGTCGTCTCTGGCGAAGGTGAGCTTCGAAACTCCTTCGATCTTCCTTCCCCGTAATTTTTGTTACTTGGTTAGTGATTAAAAATGACTTTGATGAAGGATTTAACTCGAAAATCAACTCGGGAAGCATTTTCCAGAAATCTAGAAATTCAAAACCGTGACTGTTTGGCCATATTCTAGACCCTTTTCCAGCCAAAACACAGCGAGTTAGCCATAAAAAAAGGTACCAATCTCTTCATCTCATTGATAAATATGATTTCCATTTTTGAATCACTTGATTTCGTTGAGTATTGACAAAGTTATGGACGTTGAAAGGCTGCCCAGAAATTCCGGCGAGTCACTAGTTTTCCCGCGGACAGCCATCTTTCTGGCCATTTTACGGCCACCTCCGGCCACCATTTGGACTCCAAGTAGGTATAATTATGTTCTACACTTCTCTAGCTTCGTTTTGGTATATTATATGTCGAATTTGGTTGAGAAACAAGTGAGATATGAAGTTCTAAAATTGCCCTGGAAATCTGCAAAATCCACAGAATCCAGCGAAATTTCATTAAGGCCCCCATTTGATTATTAAAGTAATCGATGATCCAACTGTTGGATCGTCACCAAACTTTAATACATTATAGTACTTAATATTTGAGGACCATATGAACTTACGGATCGGGAATCCGACGTACGGATCTTCCCAAATTGGATTTGTAAGTTCATAAAATACAACGTTAACTGCCACTTGAATGTGCAATTGGCGGAGATCCAACCGTTGGATCGTAAAAAAAACTTTAGGATGTTGTTCTAGAAGCATAATGTGGATCTATGGAAGTTACGGATAGGAAATCCGAGGAGCAGATCTTCCGAATCGAGTTATGTAGAGTTGAGGACTCTACCGTCGACCTCTGACCGATGGTTGACTTTTGGGGTCTACGGGTTTCAAATCATTGTAGAATGTTCTTGGGGGATGTGTTTTATGTAAATTACGTGTTCTATCAGTAAGAATTCTGAGACATAATTTGATAATTGTTTTAGGCGACGATCGTTCGAGACATCTCGATATTCGTGCTAGGGAGTGTAGCGCGGACCTCAGGTGAGTGGGCTTTTGGTTTTTAATATATGTATATATGCATTACGTTTTTCCCAGAAACATTGATTTAAATGATTTTGCGTTTTAGATGCCATGTCAAATGCTTTATATTTTAGAATATGCATTAGTAGTTATGTATGTTAGTATTTGATGCTGCGGACACTCAAGTAAGTTCCAGGTGAGTATATGTGTTATTGATTGTGATTTGCGTTGTCATGGTTATACATAAATGCATTTAGAGCTCATTAACCTACACCCCGGTGTTAGTGCTCCCGTCCGTGGCCAGGGCACAATTCTTCACGTGATGTTCACACCTTGGATCCAAGTTTGGTGCACAGCCCTGTCGTACAGACCACAATAGGTGGTTCCGACTCGTTGGTGACCCGCGATTTATCGCACAGCCTTCACGTGATCGTAGCACTTGAGCGTACTTATTACACCTAGCCTTGTCGTACAGACCACATTATGTGGTTTCGACTCATGTGCAGGCATACTTGATGAGCTATAGGTTCAGCTGTACATGCCACAATAGGTGGATCCGACTGACATATCACTTTTCATTGATTTACTTCACCTAGTTTACTTATGTGGAGGTATTTGACATGGCATACATGTGGATTTTGGTATTTCGAGTATGGTTTCGATATATGTAAGTATTTTATTTTTCTGGGAAATTATACGGGTTTTACAGCGAGGAGTTATTACTTTTGGAAAGAGAAATGGTTTTGAAAAGCTTTGTTTTTGCCCACTCACATTTTCTGTTTTGCGCCCCTCCAGGTTTTAGCTGCTGGAAGTTCGTATCGACGAGGATTATTGGCGAATCTCAGTATAAGTGGCTACCTCTGAGGGTATGATCTTTACCCACACTACTGTACTTTTCTTATGCTCGGACGACACGTGTGAAGTGGGTGCATACCCGCTCACCAGCGCACTCTGGTATTTAGGCATTTTTAGGTTTAAATTACTCACATTTTCCATATAACTGCACTTTATGGCTTCGTCACCTTCCAGGTGTTGGCTAGCACAGCTCGATTCGGAGTCCTAGTGGACATTCCGGGTCGGGGTGTGTCAGAACTAGTCTTTGACTCTTATCTCCGACCTAGATTGTCACTTAATATGCATATTTGCAGGATTCGTAAAGCAAGCAGAGGCAATCTCATGTATTGGTATTCGAGTTATAAATATGTCTACAAATTTCATACTAGTCCAGATACTCTGCTTCACAAACAGATTTCATAATCTTAATTGATAAATTCAATTAAGGCGATGCATGAACGAATGGCTACCTGACTGGCCTCGACAGTGGAACAACTCCCTCATCCAATGTAGCATTCAAGGGAAGGATGCATCGAAACTTGTCAAAACTAAAAAGATGCAAAATCAATTTCAATATGGTTTTTCTATAAATGCCAACAAAGTGGCATCTACTCTATCTTTAGACAATAAATTAACAATCAACTCCGTAGTTGATGCATCTGCAGAAAAACCTCTCTCCGCCATTTCTTGAATAAGCCTCACTATCGTTGATGTCTCGTCACATCCTAAACCAACTCCGTTGTAGCACAATAATGTCTTCTTTGGGCCCAACCCACACGGTTTTGTTTCTGGGAACTCGACACGAGAAATTCCCAGTGGGTCACCCATTCTAGGAATGCTCTGGCCCAAACTCGCTTAATTTTGGAGTTCCTACGGAATCTGGAGCCAGTGAGTTCCCAAAAGGCGTCGTGCTATAGGGAGGGGAGTATGTACATATAAGGCACATCAGCCCCTCTCCGTTGGTCGATGTGGGATCTCACAATCCATGCAATAAAATAGAATAAGTTTGAATGTTTGGAAGTTGGCCACAAGCTTGCATTTGAGAGAACAAGTTCAGTGCATCTTGTGTTCTCCCCATCTTGCAAAACCCATCAATAAGAGTACTATAAGTAACCGTATTTGGAACGACTCCCTTATGAGACATTTCCAGAAAATCATCCGAGGTATAGGTAATGATTTGTTTCTCCACCATTTCATTAAACAATCTTTTAGCTTCTTTCCAATTCTCTACTTTGCAAAATCCATGAATAAAAGAGGTATAGGTAATGATGTCGGGAGCAATGCCCTTACTCGTCATTTCTGAGAAGAGGTTTAGTGCATCAAACTAGAGTATCCTTGCAAAGACTGTCAATGATTATGTTATAGACAACGACATCAGGCTTAAAAGCTCATTCCATCTTCTTAAGCAATTGGATTGCTGCATTGTTGGTACCTTTCAAGCAGAGGCCATTTACTACTGTGCCGAAAGTAACCATATCAGGCTTGCAATTACCTTTCTCCATCATTTTGTTGAAAAGTGCTGCTGCCTCGGCCTCTCTATTCTTAAGAAGAAAGCCGTTGATTGGAGTGGTGTAGGTTGTGACATCTAACTCAAAACTTAATTTGAAGAAGTTACCCAAGACTGACAAACTAAACTCCATTTGGTTAAGATGACAAAAGCAATTAATGATAATGGTTAGAGTATAAGCATCTAGACGAATTCCAGACACAACCATTTGGTTATTCAAGGAGATGACTGTTGCGTAATGTTTCAACATGGCAAGTTGACCCAACACTGGAGTGAAAGGGAAAATGGAAGGCAGAGGACGCCTTTGAAGCATTTCGTCGAACACATTGAGAGCATCCTCAACATTAGTGATTTTCACACGCTGGTGTTGTTGGGTGTTTCTTGATTCCATCAATTTAGAAGCTCGAGAGTGAAACAAACCCAAGTAATTGTTGAAGAAAACAACGACAGAAGAAGATTGAAGAAGGCGAGGCAACATACCTCTGGTGCTAACGGTATTATGGTAATGCTGTTGTAGGGAAGAAAAACTTGGAATTTTGGTAAAAGTTAGAATTTATAAATTGACATGCACTAATCCCTTTGTTTGAATTCATAAACATAGAAATTTAGAATTTTCACTTAGAAGAAAAACTTAGAATTTGGGATCTCAAATTCCTAAGTTTAAATTCCATATAAATATGTGTCATTTCCCAATTTCTATGATTGAAAGTTTAAAAATAACAAGTTTCGTATCCAATTTCCTTATTCTTTTAGGTTAACCAAACAAGAAAATTTACAAATTTAGAAAATAAAATCCTGTCAATTTTTTTATTCAAACATAGTGGTAAAGACATGTTAGAATTATGCGGGTGAAACTTCAAAAAACAAAATTGCTATTCTTACAACATATTTGTACTGTCTATCTAACAAAGATATGACCCACATGCGTTGGCGGCCCCACCGTTATTAGAGAGATGATTCAAATATGAAAATATGTGGTAAGTGTAGCATTACTTTTTAAAAAATAGCAAAAATTTTTGTGTAAAATTACATTGCGTCCCATATCTTTTATTTTTGTACAATTTTGATTAGTAGGTTAGAATGTTAATTTTATAAAATTTTAGTTGACAATCTGAGTTCTATTGATATGCAATTTAACTAATTGGACATAAAAGCCCTTCAAACAAAAAATTAAACTCTTGAAATTGAAAAACATTGTATAGCCACTTAATATTACAGTTTAGTGATATTTCTCTTCACTTGTAAGTGACAAGTCTTAGGTTCGATTCTCGTCAACAACGTATTTGAATTATATTGTTGCTAGCCCGTTGTGAGACTTAACTCACCTTCCCACCTGTTAAGTGTACATAATATCCTTTATTCAAAAAAATAAAGAAGCAAAAAAACGTTTTATAATGTAAGAGCTGCAAAATAGTAAAATTAAAAAAAAGAAAAGAAAAAAGGTTAAACAAGCAATTATCACGTTCCAACACGACTAGTTATTCAGGCTGCACAAGGTTGGAATTGGGAACTAGTCTTGGACTCTTATCTCCGACCTGGATTGTCACTTAATACGCATATTTGCAGGATTCATAAAGCAAGCAGAGGCAATCTCATGGATTGGTATTCGAGTCATAAATATGTCTACAAATTTAATACTAGTCCAAATACTCTGCTTCACCAACATATTTCATAATCTTAATTGATAAATTCAGTTAATAACACATATCATACGTCACTAGGCGATGCATGAACGAATGGCTACCTGAACTGGACTCGACAGTGGAACAACTCCCCCCTCCAATGTAGCATTCAAGGGAAGATGCACCGAAACTTGTCAAAACTAAAAAGATGCAAATCAATTTCATCATGGTCTTTCTATAAATGCCAACAAAGTGGCGTCTACCCTATCTTTAGACAATAAATTAACAATCAACTCCGTAGTTGATGCATCTGCAGAAAAAACCCCTCTCCACCATTTCTTGAATAAGCCTCACTCCCGTTGATGTCTCGTTGTTATTGATAAACCCTCGGATAATTGTGTTGTACGTCCAACCATCTAGAGAACAGCCTTTCTCTTCCATTTCTCTAAGCAAGTTTTCCGCTTCACATATTTGCCCCCCATTACATAATCCACGAATCATTATAGTATATGTCTTGACATTAGGTTGAATTCCTTTTGATGATAAACAACGAAAGAGATCCCATGCATATTCAACTTTTTCAGCTCTACACAAACCGTCAATAAGAATATTATAAGTTACAATACCAAAATCCAACTTCTTTCCCTCCATCTCTTCCAACAATTCAACTGCCTTGGGAAATTGTTGGTTTGCACACATGCCATGCAATAAAATAGAATAAGTTTGAATGTCTGGAAGTTGGCCACAAGCTTGCATTTGAGAGAACAAGTTCAGTGCATCTTGTGTTCTCCCCATCTTGCAAAACCCATCCATAAGAGTGTTATAAGTAATAGTATTTGGAACACCTCCCTTATGAGACATTTCCAAAAAAAGCTTATGGGCATCATCTATTCGTTTACACTTACAATAGCCGTTTATCATTATGTTATAACCACAAGCATCAACCACGAAGCCCTTGCTAAGCATTACTTCAAAAACCTCTTTTGCCTCGTCCATTTCTCCTCGCAAACAATACCCATCCATAAGCGAATTGTACGTGATTGTACTAGGTTTGATATCTCTTTGAATCATCATCTCAACCACGCTCCTTGCTTCCTGGACCATCCCCTCTTTGCATAATGTATCAACCAAGACATTGAAGGTGTGCATGTTTCTCCACCATTTCATTCAACAATCTTGTAGCTTCTTTCCACTTCCCTACTTTGCAAACTCCGTGAATCAAAGAGGTATAGGTAATGACGTTGGGAGCAATGCCCTTACTCGTCATTTCTAAAAAGAGGTTCAGTGCATCAACAACTAGAGCATCTTTGCAAAGACTGTCGATGATCATGTTGTAGACAATTACGTTAGGCATGCAAGCATTTTCTTCCATCTTCTTAAGCAATTGGATTGCTGTATTGTTGTTACCTTTCAAGCAAAGGGCCTTTACTAGTGTGCCGAAGGTAACCACATCAGGCTTGCAATTACCTCTCTCCATCATTTTGTTGAAAATTGCTGCTGCCTCGGCCTCTCTATTCTTAAGAAGAAAGCCGTTGATTAGAGTGGTGTAGGTCGTGACATCTGGCTCAAAACCTAATTTGAAGAAGTTACCCAAGACTGACAAACTAAACTCCACTTGGTTGAGATTACAAAAGCAATTAATGATAATGGCTAGAGTATAAACATCTGGACGAATTCCGGACAAAACCATTTGGTTATTCATGGAGATGACTGCCGAATAATGTTTCAACTTGGCAAGTTGAGTCAAGATTTGGTTGAAAGAGACAACGGAAGGCAGAGGACGCCTTTGAAGCATTTCGTCGAACACATTGAGAGCATCCTCAACTTTACTGATTTTCACACGCTGGTGTTGTTGAGTGTTTCTAGATTCGGTCGATTTAGAAGGTCGAGAGTGAAACAAAGCCCAGTAATTGTTGAAGAAAACAGCAACAGGAGAAGATTGAAGAAGGCAAGGCAGCATACCTCTGGTGCTGCTGCTTCCATAACCAACCTTCGAAGAAGAAGAAGCAGCAATCGTTGCCCGCATCACCTTCAGCATCTCTAAGTCAGCGAGTTGAGAGTTGCTCACAAATCAAAGAGTTGTTGTAAGACTCTGTTTGTGAGAGTTGAAGAGCATGAATTTCATGTTTTTTTCTAGTTCTAGATTAACGCAAACTAAAAATAAATACACAAATCTGTTAAAGTTGTTAGGATCTCCTAGCTGATAGGGTTAGGGTTCTTTGTTTTTAGGTTTGAAGTGGTGCATAATAATCCCTATGCTTAAGGGACAAGTTTGTTTGTTTTGGACTTAGTCATCCACCACGATTCTAGGGTTGTAAATACACAAATCTGTTAAAGCTGATAGGGTTTGATGTAAGGCTATTTAATAGTCATATTTGTTCTTTAATTCAGTAAGATTATTCTCCCAGCAATCAAGCATGTTCTAATTTCTGCATAAACTAGGTCTTTATCGTTCTGTTGGTTCTAACAAAATCAACGAAAAAAAATGATTCTTTGTTCTTTTGGGAGAATATAAGCATGAAGAAGAACAAGCCTGACTCTCAAATAATTCAAATTACGTTTAAACCTCTTTTAAACCATCTTCAACATTTGCGTTAAAACCACCCCCTCTTATAGACCATCGACGATAAGAAAGGACATTATCATGATTTCAACAAATGAGCAGAGCAGGTGAAAGCATTATCATGATTTAAGGCTTGGACTTAATTAAATTTCTTTGAGTCTATATATAAAATGAGCCAAGTGAATAAGATATTTAAAAAAATAATAAACGGTTCGGTCTGGTTATGAGGTTCTACCAAGATGAAAACCAAAATGGATATGAACGGTTCGGTCCGATTCTTGAACGTAAATTGATATTTTCTTTTTGTCAACATGGTTTTTTCCGGTTTATTATGTCGTTGTTCAATTCAGTTCCATGATTTTTATGTCCACCCCTACAATTATATATAGAAATAAGGGCACGTATTTCCCATGACATGTCTTGGATTCAATTCTTGGCATTGGTGATTCACATGATGGTGGTCAAGAGAGGCTAAAATGCCTCTATAAGTCTTTTCGGCCTCAGAATGGATGGACTGTTGTGACAAAACCACCAATTGGTCAGCTTTTTTTATTTTTTATTTTTTTTAAACAAACTATATTATCTACACCAAGAGGGGGAAGTGGTCAAAATCTCACAATGAGTTAGTCATATTAATGTGGTTCAAATCTAATACATCTCAATTATAAGTGAAGATGAATATCACTAGACAGTAAGATTAAGTGGCAATTGAAGACGTTATTAGATGCAAAAGTGAGAAGTACTGAGCATGAAAATTTTGCATGCTTAAAGTCGTGAAACAAGTCAGCAATGAAGAGCACCTGTATTCAACAATTGTCCATGTCTGAATTGTGTGAGTCACAAACTTCACATTCGTTCTTCACTTAAAATACATATAACACTAAGGGCTGGTTTGGTATTGCTGTGCTTTGAAAAAAAGCTGCTGTGAGAATAAGCGGCTGTGAAATAAAGCCAGCAGAGTGTTTGATAAACTTTTTTGTAAAAGTGCTTTTGGAAAAAAAAGTGTTTGGTAAACTTTTATGTAAAACAGTTGTGACTGTGTGAAATGACCAAAAAGGGTATAATACTATATGTGCTATTAATTTAATTTTCTTAACAAATAAAAGTGAATTATTAAATATACTTTATTTTTAAAAAAGAAATATTTATAAACTTTATCTTAAATATTAATTAGTATGACAAACTACTTCAATTGAAATATTTTAGACTGAATAGCTAGGATTCATTAGTACAATATTGTTAATGTACTTGAAAGTAGTCTAATTAGATGCATTCATCAAACTTGCTGCTATTCTATTTCTTAATGCTTCTATCTCATGGGATCCTTCAACTTGATAATTTTGGTATTCTTCATCGTCATCATCACTACTATCGCTCTCTTCACAATAGTCCCTGGGGTCATCAAAATGACGATCACTTTCAGAAAACCTCTGTATGTAGTTATGAAGATCCATTGTAGCAATGACAATCTTCACTTGCTTATTGAACGGGTAATTAGGCATATCCCTTAAAATTGCCCATCTTTTCTTCCATACCCCAAAAGTTCGTTCAATGATGCTCCTTAGAGAAGAATGCATGTGGTTGAATACCTCTTTATGACCCGTTGGTTCGGGACCCCTACGAAAATCCGGGAGATGATATCTTTCACCTTTATATGGTCTCAAATAACCTCTCATTTGTGGGTACCCCGCATCTACCAAATAATATTTTCCTGAAAATTGAAAATTTTGTTTTGTATTGTAATAATTATACAAAGCAAGTATGTAAATTGTTATAAATAAGCCCCAGTTTGGTAGTGAGGTGCTTAAAAAAAAAAGTTAGGGTGAAAAAAAACTAGAAGGATTTGAGGTGTTTGGTAAATTTTCCAAAAGCAGCTTTGTTTTAAAGCTGAGGGTGAAAAGAAGCCCAAAACCGGAAGCTTCTATTTGCAGCTTCCCAAAAACAGCTGCAGCTTCCCAAACCAAAAACACGGGTGAACAATGTAGGTTTAATGAATTTTTCAATAATCCAAAATTGCCCTCCTTCATTACAGTCTCTCCTCTCCGCCTCTCTCTCCTTCTCGCCTTCCTCCTTTCTTTCCTTCAGTCTACTCTCCTCTCGCATACCCGAACCAGGAAACCAGATCTCTCTCGTTCTCTCGTTCCAAAACCAGCGTTCTCCCTTGTTCTCTCGTTCTCCAGGTTCGTTTGGCAAGTTTCTCTTGTAAATTTTATTTATTTATTTGTTTGGATTTTTAACTTTGGGGATGGGAGAGGGAAAAAGGGGTGGGAAGAGCAAAGGGATGAGGGTATGGGTGTCGGGAAAAACAATTGGGGATGGAGGGTGGGGAAAAATTAATTGGGGAAGGTGATATGGTTTGTGGAAAAAAATAATTGGGAAAAAAATAATTGGGGAAAAATTAGGGTTTGTGGAGGAAACAAGAAAAATTGAGAAGGTTTGCTTCTGATTTGGGTTTAGGTACAGGATACTTTTTTATAAAGCTTTGCTCTGGTTCTAATATGTGAACTGTGCTTCTGATTTGTCATCCCTTTGTCAGTGTTCGTATCGTATCTCTCTGGAAGGAAGTGGGTTTCTGAGGACATTGCTGAGGCTGTACTCGAACAAGTGGGTTATTTTTGTCTTGGTACAAAATTCGGTTTTCATGTTTTTGATAAATCTGTTTTATGATTGCATTTAAATGGTATTTGGTTTATGTGTTTACGTATTAGTTTGCACTTGAAATGAGTTTTCTTTCAAGCATTTTGTAATTTTCGTGATCATATTCGATTAGTGGTACATATCCTCTCGTGAAACCTAGGGATTAAAGTAGAAGACCAAAACTTGAAAGAATGAAATTAGGGTAGCTGATTTCTGTTAAATTTGAGCATGGAGTGTTTGCAGCAACGTTGACTGTTGCAGGCTGGCCCAGCTGTATCCTACACAAAAGAGAAACTTTTGACTGATAATTCCTACCGCAAGTTTCAAATGTTTACAACTTCAACCTCTAAATCATAGCTTTGTAAAGTACTTACCAGGTTACATGATTTCTAACGTGTCTTATGGTTTTAAGCAAGAAAATGCAATGTCAAACAAAGAAAATGCATTCTGCAAACCCAAAAAACATATGATGCCCCAAAATGAAGTCCAAGATGAACGAAATATCTTGATCATCATAAGTTGGGTGCAACAAAATGCTTCCCAAAAGTACTTCAGCCTGCTTGGAATTATGTCTTTAAGATTTATTGCCAAAATTCAGCATGTCAACATTATACAGTTGAAAGCCACTGAAAACACTAACGAAAATAAGAATAAAAAAAACTGCACAATTCCAACTACAAAAGGGAAGACAAAAAACAGTTGTTAAAAACCAGAGGCTCTGTCACTTACGTGTCCAAACGAACCTGGAGAACGAGAGAACAAGGGAGAACGATGGTTTTGGAACGAGAGAACGAGAGAGATCTGGTTTCCTGGTTCGGGTATGCGAGAGGAGAGTAGACTGAAGGAAAGAAAGGAGGAAGGCGAGAAGGAGAGAGAGGCGGAAAGGAGAGACTGTAAGGAAGGAGGGCAATTTTGGATTATTGAAAAATATATTAAACCTACACTATTCACCCGTGTTTTTGGTTTGGGAAGCTGCAGCTGTTTTTGGGAAGCTGCAAATAGCAGCTTCCGGTTTTGGGCTTCTTTTCACCCTCAGCTTTAAAACAAAGCTGCTTTTGGAAAATTTACCAAACACCTCAAATCCTTCTAGCTTTTTTTCACCCTAGCTTTTTTTTTAAGCATCTCACTACCAAACTGGGGCTAAGTCAGGTGTCAAATTTACAAACTATTTAGGTAATTGTGCACCAAATCTGAAGGCAAACTGAAAATTACAACAAAACAATAATAAGGCGTTAAGTTAAGCAAGATAGTACAAAACATGAACAATTAAGATTACCATTAAGAAAAACCAAACTTGTATGACTAAGATAGTGGTTGACAAACTCAGATTGCTCCTTCAAACATGCATAGAAGCATCTTTAGCCTTTTAAAATACATCACAATAGCATATTATTGCTCAAATTTCTAAACCTAATGAAAAGTAAAATTAATAAAAATAGGAAATTACAGCTTACGAGAATAAATTAAACTCGAATGTGCAACGGTTGAGGAAAGAAATGCAAAACTTGAACGGGCAAACGGAAACATTTGGTACTTCACACTCTCATTTTTTCTCTTTCTTCTTCCTCTTCCAGCAAACTTTCTAATAATTGTATGTAACCATTTCTTATAGTCTTACAATTGTAGGGTTTTGCACAAAAAGAAAGAGGAGATGCTGACGTTTGGTGGGTTGCTCTTATTTTTTTTTTAGGTAAATTACATTTTACCCCCCTCATGTTTGTGGTTAATTATAACCTCATACAACATTTTTAAAACATTTCAATCACATACATTTGCTTATTATTTTATTTCAATTTCATACTTCTGTTAGTCAATCTGCTAATTTGACTGTTAAATGACAATGTATCAACTGTGGATCCCACAATTTTCTAATCTATTTTTTTAACTTTTATGGGTACATTTTTTCGTTGATTTGAAAATGTATCCATGCCAAGTTATTCGAAGAAATTTATTAATATTATTAGGCCTAATATCTATTATTATAATAATTATTATTTTTCGTGGTTCTGAAGAATGTACCCATATTTTGGGTACGAAGAATTTACCAAACGTTTTATGGTACAATAACTTTTGGTTAATATTGATGAATGTACTATATATATGTACACAATATGTTATATAATATGTGTGTGTACATACTTTTTATGGCAAAACATGATTTTCCACATTTAGTTTCTTGTTAAGTTTTTGGACAATGTTAAAAAATCTTTGAATGGCCACGTTGTGAATGTAACTTAATCCCTACAAATATTGACCGTTCCAATTTACATGGTCCTGCAGATAGAGCACCACAAGCATGGCCGAAAAAAATTAAACAAAAATTAAAAATAAATCGTCGCCTGAGAGGTTCGAACTCTCGCGGGGGATCCCCATGCACTTAGCAAGCACACGCCTTAACCACTCGGCCAAAGCGACTGTTGATGACGTAGGAGGCTACTCATCATTTTTAATTAACTATTTAATTAAACAAAAATTAAAAATAAATCGCCGCCTGAGATATGAGGTTGACGTTATATGGGTTTCTCTTATTAATTTTTCGAGTAAATTACATTTTATTCCCTCAGGTTTGTAGTCAATTGCAACCGCATACAATATTTTTGAAACATTTTAATCAGATACCTTTACTAACTATTTCATTTCAACTTCATATATCCATTAGTTAATTTGTTAATTTGACCGTTAAGCGATGATGTGTCAACTATGGATCCCACCTTTTTGTTGATATGACAGTCAATTTTTTCCGCATTGATTAAAAAATAAATTATAAATAAAAAATTGGGCCACCCCTTAAATCTTAGTCCGCATCTATTCCAGAATCCAGCTGATTCTCGCCAGAAAACACTGACCATGGTTGTTGCCATTACCACGATGTCGAGTCCAGTCAATTTTCTATTTTTTAATCTCTTAAACATGCCCATTTGTATAATTTTTCAATTTTTTAAATATACCAATTGTTATATGTAAAATGTACCAATTTATTTTAATGTAAAACATACCCATTTTTTTTTATGTAAAATCAGTTCACTTTTTTTTAATCTATTTTTTTAAAACTTATATGGGTACATTTTTCTCGTTGATTTGAAACTGTATTCACGTCAAGTTATTCGAAGAAATTTATTAATGTTATTAAACCTAGTATTCATTATTATTATTTTTCATGGATTTGAAGAATGTACCCATGTTTTCGGTTTGAAGAATTTACCAAATGTTTTATGGTACAATAACTTTTGGTTAATATTGATGAATGTACTATATATATGTACACAATATGTTTTACAATATGTGTGTACATACTTTTTATGGCAAAACATGATTTTCTACATCGGCAGCATTGTCTCATCATCCTATCATGAGACGTTTGGTTCTTTTTACTTTTAGTTTCTTGTTAAGTTTTTGGACAATGTTAAAAAAGCTTTGCATGGCCACGTTGTGAATGTAACGTAATCCCTACAAATATTGATCGTTCCAATTTACATGATCCTGCAGATAGAGCACCACAAGCATGGTCGAAAAAAATTCAATAAAAATTAAAAATAAATCGTCGCCTGAGAGGTTCGAACTCTCGCGGGGGATCCCCATGCACTTAGCAAGCACACGCCTTAACCACTCGGCCAAAGCGACTGTTGATGACGTAGGAGGCTACTCATCATTTTTAATTAACTATTTATTTAAACAAAAATTAAAAATAAATCGCCGCCTGAGGTATGAGGTTGACGTTTTATGGGTTTCTCTTATTAATGTTTCGAGTAAATTATATT
Source organism: Malus fusca (assembly GCA_035220775.1). Taxonomy (NCBI): domain Eukaryota; kingdom Viridiplantae; phylum Streptophyta; class Magnoliopsida; order Rosales; family Rosaceae; genus Malus; species Malus fusca. The sequence continues at coordinate 10,115,733 of CM069069.1, forward strand.
TTATTCCTTCAGGTTTGTGGTCAATTGCAACCGCATACAATATTTTTGAAACATTTTAATCAGATACCTTTACTTACTATTTCATTTCAACTTCATATATCCATTAGTTAATTTGTTAATTTGACCGTTAAGCGATGATGTGTCAACTATGGATCCCACCTTTTTGTTGATATGACAGTCAATTTTTTCCGCATTGATTAAAAAATAAATTATAAATAAAAAATTGGGCCACCCCTTAAATCTTAGTCCGCATCTATTCCAGAATCCAGCTGATTCTTTCCCAGAAAACACTGACCATGGTTGTTGCCATTACCACAACGTCGAGTCCAGTCGATTTTCTTTTCTCTTAAACATACCCATTTGTATAATTTTTCAATTTTTTAAATATACCAATTGTTATATGTAAAATGTACCAATTTCTTTTAATGTAAAACATACCCTTTTTTTTTTTTATGTAAAATCAGTTCACTTTTTTTTAATCTATTTTTTAAAACTTATAAAAAAAATACAATGATTTATGATCGCACAATGTACGATGAACGAACGTGATTGGAAGGTCCCGGGGATCATCAGAAAGAGGATTCGGAGAGGATCCTCGTTCCCTAATTTCCTTTCGTGAACTTACTCATGCAAGCTCATGAGTAGCACCAGTAGTAGCACTAGAAGCAAACAATATAAATCGGTGGCGGTGACGAATAATGGAGGAGGAGCAGACGGCACAGCTGCCCGAGATCTTCCGATCGTTTGACGGCAACAAGGACGGTATCTTGACCGAGCCGGAGTTGTAAAATAATTGACCAAAAGATCAATGTAAAATAATTGCAATAAGGCGATTTAGCAAATTAATGGAGTTTTCTCTCGCGTTAGGGTGAGAGTTTCTCTCAACACTAGAGGAAAAATGCTCATCCACCACGGTAAATGTCTGTGATAGATTGCAATCCACCACAAACATTGTGCTCGTTAGTAATTTGGATGTGGTAAAAAGTCTCAATTTCTACCACGAGCTATGCCCATTGTCAAATGTAATGTAACCACAAACAGTGCCCGTAGTAGATTGGAATTTACCACGGGTACTATTGCCGTTGTGGATTACTTATTTACCACGAGTAATGCCCCTTATAAAAAAAAAAATTCTAATATATATATATAACCCACAAAATTGGAAATTTACTATGAATACAATTTTTTTTTAAATAATCACATATTAAAAAAGAATTACAAACTATACAAAGCTAACAACACCACCATTGATTTATACTAGGAAATATCAAACTACACATGAAGCATCAACTAGGCCTCAAATAACAAGGAAATTGTCAGTTGAAAGACTTCACTTTATTCCTTGAACACCTCCAAACGCCTTTGAAAGTTAATACTATGAACTGTCGTTAACCTATGAACAACTGAAATTATAAACAATGTAAATCACAAACATTCAGTAGTATTGAAAATCAATAAGCACCGACAACAACAAACAGACTCAAAACTAACGAAAGTATTACTTGAATTCTCCCATCGGTCAATACATATGCAATAATTGTACTAAATAAACAATTACTTGAAGTTGGGAATTACCATTTCAACCAAGTTTCTTGAAGTTATTTAGTGAGCCACCGAAGAGAAGGATCTTGGAGTCCTTGACCTCGAGGTAGAATTACAACTTGAGGTAGAAGCTTGAACAAGGGAAATTTCCAGTACTGCAGAAAAGATTCAAATAAAGCAATAAAGCGTAGTGTGAGAAAAGACTCGAGTGCACATCAAAATACATATAAAGGAAGAAAACAAAACATATATATACTGAATAGGCAAAGAACATGGATAAGGCAAATACATTTTCTGAGAAGCCATGAACACGAGTCGCCCCATTCGTAGCCACCATCTGCGTCTCCATTCATTAAACACCCACAACCAAAATGTATAAGAAAACAACTTGAAAGTAGGATTGCCATTTATTTACATCAAAGTAATTGGATGCAATTATATATAGAGCGGGTGAGAGATAGCGAGACCTTCGTACAAACTGTTCTTTATTACACTGGAGCTTTTCCCTTAACATCTCAATCAGAACAAGACATAGTCATGCACATACCTAAGAAGCAAAGTGGATCATCCCAACAATTTTTTTTTTTTTTCACAATGGACATATTTCAAATATATGGGTTACCAAGATTTTTTCAAGCTTAAGTTATTTAATGAAATTGAGGGAAACATCTTCAATTTACTAACCATATGATGGCCCCTGAACTAGTTAAGTAGAGGAAATGGAAGCTGCGATCAAACCAACAAAACAACTACAACAATATTAGAACAAATACAATACAAAATTAAAATACAAGAGCAAAGTTCCGAAATTTGAGTGAGAATGTAGAGAATCAAATTCAAAACCCTAACCCTAAAATCCGTCCAAATATTTGCATACCAATTTCTAAGCCATAAAGTGAGAAAGGCTAGCAAATGCAAACTGCCCTGCAACCCAATCGTCATCCACCATCATTCATAAGAGACAATAAGCACATGGGTAGTTTTTGAACAAGAAAAACAATACTACGACAAATTATTATCAAGACTCATTAATAAAGGAGTAAAAAAAATGATACAGATGAAAATCAAACTTACCCAACCGAAAAAAAAGGAATATTCATCCAAATGTAAACTCTTCTTATTGGCTGGCAAAGCGATGAGATTCGATGGAGCGACGGACGAATCGATGGAGTGACAGCGGAGCAATGGACAGACGGATCAATGGAGTGAGCGGCAGAGGTGAGAAAGAAGGCGAAACCAAGGCCGAATTTATAAGGTTTTCAACGAAATTGGGGTAAATTGCTTCAAAACAATGCTTTTGATGGCAGTTTTGAAGAGATTCTGGTGCGTAGAGTCCCATCTCCACTGAGTTGGCTCGGAGGAGGAAGAAGAGTTCTTCTTGCATCAGTAAAGGGACGAATCGGGAAACGTGAAGAAGCTTTAAGAGGAAGTATGAACTTAAAAAAGAGAGAGGACAAAAATTAACGAACTAAAAAAAAGGAAGGGAAGATAAAGTGGAGGAGATGGGGGCATGGGGAAGGTAGAGAGCGCACAAAGTGAACTTGTCAAATTTCAAATATGTTTAAAATTTTGCAAAATTTGGTGTCCCGTGTTCTCTATTTTTTTTAATTATGAATGACTATACTACACGTTATGCTTGTGGTAGATAATAAAAAGGCGCTGTGGATATATATATTTTTTTTTTAAGGAAAGACAATATCATTAACTTGGAAAAGTTACATTGTCTCTTGGATGAGAAGATCCAGAATAAACTCAGAGGCTCCTCAATCCAAACTAAACGTGTCCCACTTGACACTGCTACCTTTGCCAAACAATGGGCAATACCATTATTATTCCTAGAAATAGAAATAAACTTCGAAGCAGTAAACGAAGATGCACTATGTAAATCATCCCCTGCTAGCAAATCCATAACTGAAGCACGATCCACACAAGTATTGATAATGGAAATTGCTTGGGAGGAGTCACTTTTGACTTGAACCTTTTGATAGCCAAGTTGTTTAGCCAACTCCACTCCATGCTTAATCCCTAGCAACTCAGCTTGGAGAGCCGAGGAAACAAAAGGGAAGAAAGCATGTCGTTGCTACCACAAAAGCTCCCTGTGCATCACGGATTACCACACCAGCCCCACCCACCTCAACCTCCAATTTAGTAGCTCCGTCCACATTCACTCTCACCTAATCCTCTGCCACCACCCTAGGCATCGAACCACTTCCTCCCCCCTGTCGAGTACGAGGCGTCTGTTGCTGAGCAGTAAGTACAAGATCTGCCGCAGCCTAGAATTCCTGCAGCCATGCCATAACGCGTTGCGCCACAACGCCTGGGGCCTCTTGCTTCCACTCTAAATTCGATCATTCCTCGCCTACCAAAGATGCCAAACCACCATACAAATGAAATCGAAAGCAAAATGATTAGTTTGTAACAACAACAAAAACCACTCATTGACTGATCCGCAAGGGACATAATCAACCAGAAAGCTACATGGGGCCGCAAACCATGTAGCTCTAGCAAAATGACACTCCTTGAGAACATACACCACCGTCTTCGGTGCTCCATGCATTATAGAAAATGCACGTCAAATCTGATGTACTTCTTTCTTAGACAAATTCTCTTTTGTCAGGAGAATATTATGACAAGTGCTCCACACCATATTCCACACTTTCGGTTGGACTTTGGCATTCCATATAGCTTTCCATAAAGGAGTAAACGAATTACCTCCAGAAGCTGAAAAAGACGCACTTAGTGACGGTGGTTTAATAGAATCCCATGCAACCCAATACGCACTATTGACTGTGAAAATACCCCGATCATTATAATGCCAGATTAGTTTATCAGACGGAAGCCGATAACTAATGGGCAAAGCACGAATATGCTCCATGTCTTCTTCCTCAAAAAACTCAGTCAACTTAGCGTCACACCACGTTTTCCTTTCCACATCAATGAGCTCATGAACCCTCATATCCTCCCGAGATGGAAGCGGCATCGTTATGGGATGAAAGGTCGAGGGTCATGGCACCCACATATCCCTCCATACCCTCATTGAAGCCCCATCCCCAATCAGCCATCTCGAGCCCTTCTCCAACACCATTCTAGCTTTGAGTATGCTAGACCAACAATATGAAGAAGACGAGGGAACAAGGGGCGTCCCAAAATGAAGTATTGGGGAAATACCTAGCCTTAAATAGCCTTGCCATTAAGGACACTGGGTTTTGGACAATTCGCCAACCTTGTTTTGCCAATACCTCTAAATTAAAAGCATAAAGATTTCGGAACCTCATACCACCTTCTAGTTTAGCAATGCACAACTTATCCCATGATTTCCAATGAATCTTCCTCGAGTCCGGATCACTGCCCCACGAAAACCGAGCCATTAACTGATGTAACTCATACAAAAAGTCTTTGGAAGCAAAAAACAATTTATAGCATATGTAGGCAGCGCCTGAGCCACCACTTTCACAAGAAATTCATGTCCCACTCCACTTAAGCACTTCCCTTTCCACCCACTCAACCTCTTGTGGACTCGTTCTTTGATATAAGCATAAGTTTGGCGTTTATTCTTACCCACAAACGTAGGGTGGCCCAAATAATGCTCATGTCGTTCCACCAATTAGACACCCAAAAAATTGGCAAGCCCTTGCTGCTCTCGGCCATGCATGTTAGCACTTAACACAATACTACTCTTCCCCAAGTGTATTTCCTGCCCTAACGCTTGGGAGAAAACATCCAAAATATGTTGGACCTCAATTCATTCATCCAGATTGGCTTTACCAAACAAGAAACTGTCGTCAACAAACAATAAGTGATGGATACTAGGCACAACCTCACAAATTTGAATCCCGCAAGAACTCCTCTTTGCTCATTATGCGTAATAAGCCCGACAAACCCTCAATGCAAATGAGTAATAAATAGGGAGATAACGGATCACCCTGACGTAGACCACGGGAAGGCTTCACATACCCATATGTTTCCTAATTGACCAAAAAGAAGTATGACACAGATTTCACACACATCATCACCACCGACACCCACCGACTATCAAACCCCAACTTCAACATCACAACTTCCAACAAGTCCGACTCCACCCTATCATAGGCCTTACTAAGACCCACTTTGAAAGCAAAAGAACCTTCCTGACCCTACCGTTTGTTATGAAGATAATGAACTATTTCCAACGCTACCAAAGTATTATCAGAAATCAACTGCCCTGGTACAAAAGCACTCTAATACGAAGAAATTATTATATTAAAAATTTTCTTCAAACGATTTGCAATCACTTTGCCTCGATCTTATATATGACATTACACAAACTAATCGGTCGTAACTGTGACATCTCCTATGGCTGATTCACCTTAGGAATCAAGACTACATGAGTGAAACAAACCTCCTGTAGCAATCTTCCAAATGTGAGAAAAGAGCGAACAACATTCACCACATCATACTTTACAACATGCCAGAACTTCTAAAAAAATAGAGGTGACATATCGTCCGGTCCCGGAGCTTTGGACAGGTGTATTTGGAAGAGTGCAAACCGGATCTCCTCCTCCGAGTAAGGTCTCAACAGTTCCTCATTCATTTCAGTAGTAACACGTCGTGAACATACCCCTATAACCTCCTGCACCACACGGTCCAGGACGCCACGAGAAAGAAAAATATTTTGAAAATACCCCACTACCGTGCCTTCAATGCCAACCCTCGAATCCTACCATACCCCATTCGCATCCCTCAACCCTTTTATATTATTTTTCCGTTTACGGTTTAACGCCCTCAAATGAAAAACTTCATATTTTTGTCCCCCTCCTGTAACCACTGGACATGCGACCGTGGTCTCCAATACATCTTCTCCCTTCCTAAAAGTGAGTTAAATCGACCCATCAATTCACCCCTTGCTTCATAAACTTCGACCGAAGGTGGGTGTTCAAACAACACCCCTAACTTATCCCGAACCTTCGCAATCTCAGCCTTCGTGGATCCAAAAACCTCATTCTGCCATGCGAGCAAAGCACAACGAGTAAACTGTATCCTTTCACACACTTGGAAGAGAGGAAGTCCCACCACTGGTTTACTCCAGGCCAAGATAATAATCCCTTCACAACTATCCTCCCGAAGCCACATCTCCTCAAAGCGAAACTTTTTACTCTTCCTCCTATTGGACGACTCAACCGAACTCCGAATTTCCACCAGAATAAGGAGATGATCCGACTTGGAAGGGTTGAGATGGCAAACCCTTGTTACAAGAAACAAGTTAAGCCACGATTGAGAAGCGAAAACCCGATCAAGTTTACATCTAACCTCATCCTCCCTATTATCCGTCCATGTATACGAGCTCCACATAAACCCCAAGTCAATCAACTAACAAGCATGAACCACCTCCTTGAACCCATCTATTTGACTTTCCCGATGTTGATTGCCACCCAACTACTCCTCAGCACTATGAAATTCATTGAAATCCCCCATACAAATCCACGACAAAGAACTTCGTTGACCCAAATTAGCAAGTAAGGACCATGATAAATGCATATTCGTCGTGACCGGATTTCCATAGAAACCCGTTAACCTCCACCTCTGCTCTGACCCTTCTAACCTACATTCCATATCAATATAGTTCACTGAAGAAGATAAAATCCCAATCTCCACCTCGTCCATCCATAACACCGCCAACCCCCCTGACCTCCCATTACTTGATACTGCAAAGCATTTGTCAAAACCTAAACTACGCTGCTTCTGTATAATCACAGTCTCACTTCATTTTGTCTCACATAAGAAGACAACCAGGGGACGATGAAGTTGTATGAGCCTCAACATGGCCTGAACTGCACGAGAATCTCCCAATCCTCGGCATTTCAACACAAAGCATTCATTGTGAATGGCGGGTGTGCTCGCCGACACACTCCCCAGTGGGTGTGCTCGCTATGGATATTAATCATATTAACCACGAGTATCACGCGTGGTGACTTAGTATATTTACAACATGCAACTTTGCACGTGGTTATTAATTACTATTTTACCATGGACTAAAATTTTCCTGTGATAAAAAATTGTTATTCACCAAGTGCTCACTATGCCTGTGGTAAATTTGTATTTTTTACAATGGACTCTTAATGCCCGTGATCAAATTGTCGTGGTAGATGAGATGTTGTCTTGTAATGCCGGTGTGTGAGAGTTCAACCTTCTAATTTCAGTTCATTCAAGCTGGTTTCTTCAGCTTTTCCACACCCTAGCTGCCGCCGATCCTAGTTATGGCTGCCATCTTCCACCGCAACAGCTTCGATGGGATTGGTTTCCTCAGTATCTGAGTTTCAATTTGGAAGCTCCTCTGGTTAATCGATATAGTTTATGAATTTATCAAGCTTAAGATTTCCATCTATAATTGACTTAACTCATTTGTGCTTATTAGTCTATTTTAATGTTGGATCAAATGGGACAATTTATAATAAAAAATGCTAGAGGAATCAATGTATAAATTATTTTTGTAAACCACATACGGTTGATAATTACGCACTTTTTTTTAATAGAAAAAATTGTAGTAATGGTCTTTCAATTTTAACTCAATTGAAACAATAGTTCATCAACTAAAAATCAAGGTTCTAAAAAACACTAGGCGCTAGTCGGGTGGCGGGTTGGCCCCTAGCGCCTAGGCGGATTTTAGGTAAATTTCTTGTATATCTTCTAAATAAGTGCATATTGACACTTGCAAAAAAATTATACTCGTATGAAATCCATGGATAAGATAATAAAAGAATGATAAAATGCAAAAAGAGTATCCAACAAGTCCAAATTTTAAAAACACATTAAGCATATATGCCATATAACCATAGTGAGGAGTATTGTAGGATGACACATGTACAACAAGTTCACAATTTAAAACCACATAAAATGCAAAATAGGAGGAAAATAAGGAAATATAGTAATGTAAGATACTTATCTTTAGCATCCCGGAATTTAAGTTGATACACACCTGTTCTATAAAATTAACAAAATTTCAAGGTATAAACATAGGTTCATGTAGTACCAACTGTGAATGAAAATGTATGGACCTGAGGGTGATAGAGCGGTAAAAGCTTTCAAAGCCTCCTTCCTTGTGTTGTCATCTTTAGCGGCCCCCAACATATATTCACGAGCTCTTGAGGACCACCCATCTCCACAATTTTCATTCTCCTTTCATCTGTAAATCAAGAGAAGGCATAAAATACATATCGCACCAAGTTAGGTGTCAAATTTACAAACTAATTAGGTAATTGTTCACCAAAAATCTGAAGGCAAACTGAAAATTACAACAAAACGATAATATGATAAGGCGTCAAGTTAAGCAAGATAGTACAAAACATGAACAATTAAGTTACCATTCAGAAAAACCGAATCTGTATGACTAAGATAGTGGTTGACAAACTCAGATTGTTCCTTCAAACATGCATAGAAGCGTCTTTAGCCTTTCAAAATACATCACAATAGCATATTATTGCTCAAATTTCTAACCCTAATGAAAAGTAAAATTAATAAACAAAGGAAATTGCAACTTACGAGAAAAAAATAAACGCAAATGTGCAACGATTGAGGAAAGAAATGAACTTGAACGGGCAAACGGAAACATTTGGTATTTCACACTCTCATTTTCTCTCTTTCTTCTTCCTCTTCCAGCAAACCTTCTTATAATTGTATGTAACCATTTCTTAAAGTCTTACAATTGTAGGGTTTTGCACAAAAAAAGAAAAGAAAAGAGGAGATGCTGACGTTTGGTGGGTTGGTCTTATTGATTTTTTTTCTGGATAAATTACATTTTACCCCCTCATGTTTGTGGTTAATTGTAACCTCATACAACATTTTAAAAACATTTCAATCACATACATTTGCTTATTATTTCATTTCAATTTCATATATCTGTTAGTCAATCTGCTAATTTGACCGTTAAATCATAATGCATCAACTGTGGATCCCACATTTTTCTAGTCTATTTTTTAAACTTATATGAGTACATCTTTTTCATTGATTTTAAAATGTATCCATGTCAAGTTATTCAAAGAAATTTATTAATATTATTAAGCCTAATATCTACTACTACTACTACTGATGCTATTATTATTATTATTATTATTATTATTATTATTATTATTTGTCAAGTTATTCAAAGAAATTTATTAATATTATTAGGCCTAATATCTACTACTAATATTATAAGGCCTAATAAGTGTACATACTTTTTATGGAAAACATGATTTTCTACATTGGCAACATTGTCTCATCATCCTATCATGAGACGTTTGTTTCTTTTTACATTTAGTTTCTTAAGTTTTTTTACAATGATAAAAAAAACCTTGTATGGCCACGTTGCGAACATAACGTATATTCCCTACAAATATTGACCGTTCCAAATTACATGATCCTGCAAATAGAGCACCACAAGCATGGCCGAAAAAAAATTAAATAAAAATAAAAAATAAATCATCGTCTGAGAGGTTCGAACTCTCGCAGGGGATTTCCAAATTACATGATCTACAAATAGAGCACCACAAGCATGGCCGAAAAAAATTAAACAAAAATTAAAAATAAATCATCGTCTGAAAGGTTCGAACTTCCCATGCACTTAGCAAGCACACACCTTAACCACTCGACCAATCAACTGTTGATGATGTAGGAGGCTACTCATCCTTTTTAATTAACTATTTAATTAAACAAAATTTTAAAATAAATCGCCGTCTAAGATGTGAGGCTAATGTTCGATGGGTTTCTCTTATTACTTTTTTGAGTAATTTACATTTTATTCCTTCAAGTTTGTGGTTAATTGCAGCCGCATACAATATTTTTGAAACATTTTAATCACATACCTTTACTTACTATATCATTTCAAGTTCATACATCCATTAGTTAATTCATTAATTTGACCGTTAAGTGATGATGTGTCAACTATGGATCCCACCTTTTTGTTGATATGACAGTCAAATTTGTCTGCATTGATTAAAAAATAAATTATTAAAAAAAAAAATGGGCCCCACCCCTTAAATCTTAGTCCGCAGCTATTCCAAAATCCAGCTGATTCTCGCTAGAAAACACTGACCATGGCTGTTTCCATTACCACGACGTCAAGTTCAGTCGATTTTCAATTTTTTAATTCTTAACATACCCATTTGTATAATTTTTTAATTTTTTAAATATACCAATTGTTATATGTAAAATGTACCAATTTCTTTTAATGTAAAACGTACCCATTTTTTTTTATGTAAAGTCCCTTCACTTTTTTTAATCTATTTTTTTTTAACTTATATGGGTACATTTTTCTCGTTGATTTGAAAATGTATTCATGTCAAGTTATTCGAAGAAATTTATTAATGTTATTAAGCCTAGTATTCGTTATTATTATTTTTCTTAGTTTTGAAGAATGTACCCATGTTTTCGGTTTGAAGAATTTACCAAACGTTTTATGGTACAGTAACATTTGGTTAATATTGATGAAAGTATTGTATATATGTTCCCAATGTGTTTTACAATATGTGTGTACTTACTTTTTATGGCAAAACATGATTTTCTGCATCGGCAGCATTGTCTCATCATCCTATCATGAGACGTTTGGTTCTTTTTACTTTTAGTTTCTTGTTAAGTTTTTGGACAATGATAAAAAAAAGCTTTGCATGGCCCATTGTTTAAATTCTATATAAATAGGCGTTATTTTCCAAGTTTAAATTCCATATAAATAGGTGTCATTTTCCAATTTCTATGATTGAGAATTTAAAAATGACAAATTCTGTATCCAATTTCCTTGTTCTTTTAGTTTAACCAGACAAAAAAAATTTACAAATTAGAAAATAAAATTCTGTCATTTCTTTATTCAAACATATTGTTAAAGATATGTAGAATCATGTGGGTTAAAGATTTATTCAAACAAATTCTGTCATTTCTTACCACATATTTATACTATCTCTCTAACAAAGATATGACCCACATGCGTTGATGCCCCCACCGTTATTAGAGAGATGATTGAAATGTGCAAATAGATGGTAAGTGTAGCATTACCTTTTAGAAAACAACTAAATTTAGTTTGTGTGAAATTACATTGCGGCCCATCTCTTTTATTTTTGTTCAGCTTTGATTAATAGGTTAGAAATTAGAATGTTAATTTTATAAAATTTTAGTTGACAATCAGAGTTCTATTGATATGCAGTTTAACTAATTGGACATAAAAGCCCTTCAAACAAAAAATTAAACTCTTGAAATTGAAAAACGTTGTATAACCACTTCGTAGTACGGTTTAGTGATATTTCTCTTCACTTGTAAGTGACAAGTCTTAGGTTCAATTCTCATCAACAACGTATTTGAATCATATTATTGCTAGTCCATTGTGAAGTTTATCTCACTCTCCACCCATTAGATGTACATAATATCGTTTATTCAAAAAAAAAAAAAAGGAAAAACGTTTTATAATGTAAGAGCTGTAAAATCGTATAAATTATAAATAAACAAAAAAAGGTTAAACAAGCAGTTATCCCTTCAAACACGACTAGTTATTCGTAAAGCAAGCAGAGGCAATCTCATGGATTGGTATTCGAGTCATAAATATGTCTACATATTTCAAACTAGTCCAGATACTCTGCTTCACCAACAGATTTTATAATCTTAATTGATAAATTCAGTTAATAACACATATCATACGTCAATAGGCAATGCATGAACGAATGGCTACCTGAACTGGACTCGAGTGTGGAACAACTCCCTCCTCCAATATAGCATTCAAGGGAAGGAGGCACCGAAACTTGTCAAAACTAAAAAGATGCAAATCAATTTCATCATGGTCTTTCTATAAATGCCAACAAAGTGGCATCTACTCTATCTTTAGACAATAAATTAACGATCAACTCCGTAGTTGATGCATCTGCAGAAAAACCCCTCTCCACCATTTCTTGAATAAGCCTCACTCCCGTTGATGTCTCGTTGTTATTGATAAACCCTCGGATAATTGTGTTGTACGTCCAACCATCTGGAGAACAGCCTTTCTCTTCCATTTCTCTAAGCAAGTTTTCAGTTTCACATATTAGCCCTGCATTACAAAATCCACTAATCATTATGGTATATGTCCTGACATTAGGTTGAATTCCCTTTGATGATAAACTACGAAAGACATCCCATGCATATTCAACTTTTTCAGCTTTGCACAATCCTTCAATAAGAATATTGTAAGTTACAATATCAAAATCCAACTTATTTCCCTCCATCTCTTCCAACAATTCAACTGCCTTGGGAAATTGTTGGTTTTTACAAAGGCCATCTAGTAAAATATTATACGTTTGAACGTTTGGAAGTTGGCCACAAGCTTGCATTTGAGAGAACAAGTTCCGTGCATCTTGTGTTCTCCCCATCTTGTAAAACCCATCAATAAGAGTGCTATAAGTAACCGTATCTGGAACAACTCCCTTACGAGACATTTCCAGAAAAAGCATCCGGGCATCATTTATCCTTTTATGCTTACAATAGCCGTTTATCAATATGTTATAACTACGAGCATTAACCACGCAACCTTTGCTAAGCATCACTTCAAAAACCATTTTTGCCTCGTCCATTTCTCCTCGCAAACAGTAACCATCTATAAGCGAATTGTACGTAATTGTATTGGGTGCTATATCCCTTTGCGTCATCATTTCGACCACACTCCTTGCTTCTTGGACCATCCCTTCTTTACAATATGTATCAACCAAAACACTGAAGGTGCACACATCTGGAAAGATATGTTTACTCACCATTTCATTCAACAATCTTGTAGCTTCTTTCCAATTTCCTAATTTGCAAACTCCATGAACCAAAGAGGTATAGGTAATGACATTTGGGGCAATACCCTTACTCGTCATTTCTGAGAAGAGCTTCAATGCATCAACAACTTGAGTATCCTTGCAAAGACTGTCAATGATCGTGCTATAGACAACTATGTTAGGCTTGCAACCTCTTTCTTCCATCTTCTTAAGAAACTGGATTGCTGCAGTGTTGTTACCTTTCGCGCAAAGGCCCTTTACTAGGGTACCGAAAGTAACCACATTCGGTTTACAGTTATCACTCTCCAACATTTTATTGAAAAGTGCTGCAGCCTCGGCCTCTCTATTCTTAAGAAAAAAGCCGTTGATTAGAGTGGTGTAGGTCGTGACATCTGGCTCAAAACCTAATTTGAAGAAGTTACCCAAGACTGACAAACTAAACTTCACTTGGTTGAGATGACAAAAGCAATTCATGATAATGGCTAGAGTATAAAAATTTGGACGAATTCCGGACACCACCATTTGGTTATTCATGGAGATGACTGCCGAATAATATTTCATCTTGGCAAGTTGAGTCAAGATTTGGTTGAAAGGGACAACGGAAGGCAGAGGACGCCTTTGAAGCATTTCGTCGAACACATTGAAACCATCCTCAACATTGCTGATTTTCACAAGCTGGTGTTGTTGAGTGTTTCTAGATTCGGTCGATTTAGAAGCTCGAGAATGAAACAAAGACAAGTAATTGTTGAAGAAAACAACAACAGGAGAAGATTGAAGAGGGCAAGGCAGCATACCTCTGGTGCTGCTGCTTCCGTAACCAACCTTCAAAGATGAAGAAGAAGCAGCAATCGTTGCCCGCATCATCTTCAGCATCTCTAAGTCAGCGAGTTGAGAGTTGCTCACAAATCAAAGAGTTGTTGTAAGGTTGTTTGTGAGAGTTGAAGAGCATGAATTTCATGTTTTTTTCTAGTTCTAACGCAAATTAAAAATAAATACACAAATCTGTTAAAGCTGATAGGGTTAGGGTTCCTTGTTTTTAGGTTTGAAGTCGTGCATAATAATCGCTATGCTTAAGGGAAAAGTTTATTTGTTTTGGACTTAGTCATGCACCATGATTCTAGGGTTGTAAAGTGGTGGGTTCTTATTTCCCTTCCTGTTTTGATGTAAGGCTATTTAATAGCCATATTTGTTCTTCAATTCAATAAGATTATTCTCCCAGCAATCAAGCGTATTCTAATTTCTGCATAAACAAGTTCTTTATCGTTCTATTGTTTCTAGCAAAATCAATGAATAAAAATGATTCTTTTTTTTTTTGGGAGAATATAAGCATGAAGAAGAACAAGCCTAACTCTCAAATAATTCAAATTACTACATTTAAACCTCTTTTAGACCATCTTCAACATTTGCGTTAAAACTTAAAATTTAGGTTTTAAACCCCCTCTTTTAGACCATCGACGATAAGAAAGGACATTATTATGATTTTAACAAATGAGCAGAGCAGGTGAAAGCATTATCATGATTTTAGGCTTGGACTTAATTAAATTTCTTTGAGTCTATATATAAAATGAGCTAAGTGAATAAGATATTTAAAAAAATAAATACACGGTTTGGTCTGGTTCTGAGGTTGTACCAAGACGAAAACCAAAATGGATATGAACAGTTCGGTCTGGTTCTTGAACGTAAGTTGATTTTTTTTTTTGTCAACATGGTTTTTTTCAGGTTTATTATGTCATTGTTCGATTCGGTTCCATGATTTTTATGTCCACCCGTACAATTATATATAGAAATAAGGGCACGTATTTCATATGACACGTCTTGATTTAATTCCTGGCGTTGGTGAATCACATGATGTTGGTCAGGAGAGTCTGAAATGCCTCTGTAAGTCTTTCCAACCTCCGAAAGGATGGACCGTCGTGACAAAACTACCAATTGGTCAGCTTTTTTTTTTAACATACAATACTACATTAAAATTGAACAACTTTTTTTTAACAAACTATATTATCTACACCAAGAGGGGGGAGTGGTCAAAGTCTCACAATGAGTTAGTCATATTAATGTGGTTCAAATCTAAGACATCTTACTTATAAGTGAAGATGAATATCACTAGGCTGTAAGATTAAGTCGCAATTGAAGACATTATTAGATGCAAAAGTGAGAAGTACTGAGCATGAAAGTTTTGCATGCTTAAAGCTGTGAAACAAGTCAGCAATGAAGGGCACTTGTATTCAACAATTGTCCATGTCTGAACTGTGTGGGTTACAAACTTCACCTTCGTTCTTCACTTAAAATACATATCGCACCAAGTCAGGTGTCAAATTTACAAACTAATTAGGTAATTGTTCACCAAAAATCTGAACGCAAACTGAAAATTACAACAAAAAGATAATATGATAAGGCGTCAAGTTAAGCAAGATATTACAAAACATGAACAATTAAGATTACCATTCAGAAAAACCGAATATGTATGATTAAGATAGTGGTTGACAAACTCAGATTGTTCCTTCAAACATGCATAGAAGCGTCTTTAGCCTTTCCAAATACATCACAATAGCATATTATTGCTCAAATTTCTAACCCTAATGAAAAGTAAAATTAATAAACAAAGGAAATTGCAACTTACGAGAAAAAAATAAACACGAATGTGCAACGGTTGAGGAAAGAAATGAAAAACTTGAACGGGCAAACGGAAACATTTGGTATTTCACACTCTCTCTCATTCTCTCTTTCTTCTTCCTCTTCCAGCAAACTTTCTTATAATTGTATGTAACCATTTCTAAAAGTCTTACAATTGTAGGGTTTTGCACAAAAAAGAAAAGAAAAGAGGAGATGCTGACGTTTGGTGGGTTGGTTTATTGATTTTTTCTGAATAAATTACATTTTACCCCCTCATATTTGCGGTTAATTGTAATTATTATTATTATTATTATTTGTCAAGTTATTCGAAGAAATTTATTAATATTATTAGGCCTAATATCTACTACTAATATTATTAGGCCTAATAAGTGTAACATCCCACATCGCCCAAGGGAGTGGATCTTGTAAGCCTTATATGTATATTCTCATCTCTACCTAGCACGAGGCCTTTTGGGAGCTCACTGGCTTCGGGTTCCGTAGGATCTCCGAAGTTAAGCGAGTTCAAGCAAGAGCAATCCCATGATGGGTGACCCACTGAGAAGTTCTCGTGTGAGTTCCCAGAAACAAAATAGTCAGGGCGTGGTCGGGGCCCAAAGCGGACAATATCGTGCTACGGTGGAGTTGAGCCCAGGATGTGGTGGGGGCCCGGGCCGGGATGTGACAATTTGGTATCAGAGCCAATCCCTGGCCGGATGTGTTCCGACGAGGACGTCGGGCCCCTAAGGGGGGTGGATTGTAACATCCCACATCGTCCAGGAGAGTGGATCATGTAAGCCTTATATGTATATTCTCATCTCTACCTAGCACGAGGCCTTTTGGGAGCTCACTGGCTTCGGGTTCCGTAGGAACTCCAAAGTTAAGCGAGTTCGCGCGAGAGCAATCCCAGGATGGGTGACCCACTGAGAAGTTCTCGTGTGAGTTCCCAGAAACAAAACCGTGAGGGCGTGGTCGAGGCCCAAAGCAGACAATATCGTGCTATGGTAGAGTCGAGCCCGGGACATGGTGGGGGCCCGGGTCGGGATGTGACAATAAGTGTACATACTTTTTATGGCAAAACATGATTTTCTACATTGGCAACATTGTCTCATCATCCTATCATGAGACGTTTGTTTCTTTTTACATTTAGTTTCTTAAGTTTTTTGACAATGATAAAAATAAAAAAAAAATAAAAACCTTGTATGGCCATGTTGCGAACGTAACGTATATTCCCTACAAAAAATTAAACAAAAATAAAAAATAAATCATCGTCTGAGAGGTTCGAACTCTCGCAGGGGATTTCCAAATTACATGATCTGCAAATAGAGCACCACAAGCATGGCCTAAAAAAATTAAACAAAAATTAAACAAAAATTAAAAATAAATCATCGTCTGAGAGGTCCGAACTCTCGCGGGGGATCCCCATGCACTTAGCAAGCACACACCTTAACCACTCAGCCAAATCAACTGTTGATGATGTAGGAGGCTACGCATCTTTTTTAATTAACTATTTAATTAAACAAAAATTTAAAATAAATCGTTGTCTGAGATGTGAGGCTAATGTTTGATGGGTTTCTCTTATTACTTTTTCGAGTAAATTACATTTTATTCCCTCAAGTTTGTGGTTAATTGCAGCCGCATACAATATTTTTGAAACATTTTAATCACATACCTTTACTTACTATTTCATTTCAAGTTCATACATCCATTAGTTAATTCGTTAATTTGACCATTAAGTGATGATGTGTCAACTATGGATCCCACCTTTTTGTTGATATGACAGTCAAATTTGTCTGCATTGATTAAAAAATAAATTATAAAAAAAAATGGGCCCCACCCCTTAAATCTTAGTCCGCAGCTATTCCATAATCCAGCTGATTCTCGCCAGAAAACACTGACCATGGCTGTTTCCATTACCACAACGTCGAGTTCAGTCGATTTTCAATTTTTTAATCTCTTAAACACACCCATTTGTATAATTTTTTAATTTTTTAAATATACCAATTGTTATATATAAAATGTACCAATTTCTTTTAATGTAAAACGTACCCCTTTTTTTTTTATGTAAAGTCCCTTCACTTTTTTTAATCTATTTTTTTTTTAACTTATATGGGTACATTTTTCTCGTTGATTTGAAAATGTATTCATGTCAAGATATTCGAAGAAATTTATTAATGTTATTAAGCCTAGTATTCGTTATTATTATTTTTCTTAGTTTTGAAGAATGTACCCATGTTTTCGGTTTGAAGAATTTACCAAACGTTTTATGGTACAGTAACATTTGGTTAATATTGATGAAAGTACTGTATATATGTACCCAATGTGTTTTACAATATGTGTGTACTTACTTTTTATGGCAAAACATGATTTTCTACATCGGCAGCATTGTCTCATCATCCTAGCATGAGACGTTTGGTTCTTTTTACTTTTAGTTTCTTGTTAAGTTTTTGGACAATGATAAAAAAGCTTTGCATGGCCCATTGTTTAAATTCTATATAAAGAGGTGTTATTTTCCAAGTTTAAATTCCATATAAATAGGTGTCATTTCCCAATTTCTATGATTGAGAGTTTAAAAATAACAAATTCTGTATGCAATTTCCTTGTTCTTTTAGGTTAACCAAAAAAAAAATTTACAAATTTAGAAAATAAAATTCTGTCATTTCTTTATTCAAACATAGTGTTAAAGATATGTTAGAATCATGTGGGTGAAACTATAAAAACAAAATTGTTATTCTTACTATATATTTGTACTATCTCTCTAACAAAGATATGACTCACATGTGTTGACGGCCCCATCGTTATTAGACAGATGATTGAAATGTGCAAATAGATGGTAAGTGTAACATTACCTTTTAAAAAACAGCTAAATTTAGTTTGTGTGAAATTACATTGCGATCCATCTCTTTTATTTCTGTTCAGTTTTGATTAATAGGTTAGAAATTAGAATGTTAATTTTATAAAATTTTAGTTGACAATCAGAGTTCTATTGATATGCAGTTTAACTAATTGGACATAAAAGCCCTTCAAACAAAAAATTAAACTCTTGAAATTGAAAAACGTTGTATAACCACTTGGTACTACAGTTTAGTGATATTTCTCTTCACTTGTAAGTGACAAGTCTTAGGTTCAATTCTCATCAACAACGTATTTGAATCATATTATTACTAGTCCATTGTGAAGTTTAGCTCACTCCCCACTCATTTGATGTACATAATATCGTTTATTCAAAAAAAAAAAAAAGGAAAAACGTTTTATAATGTAAGAGCCGTAAAATAGTATAAATTATAAATAAATAAATAAATAAAGGTTAAACAAGCAGTTATCACGTTCAAACACGACTAGTTATTCGTAAAGCAAGCAGAGGCAATCTCATTGATTGGTATTCGAGTCATAAATATGTCTACAAATTTCATACTAGTCCACATACTCTGCTTCACCAACAGATTTTATAATCTTAATTGATAAATTCAGTTAATAACACATTTCATACGTCACTAGGCAATGCATGAACGAATGGCTACCTGAACTGGACTCGAGTGTGGAACAACTCCCTCCTCCAATATAGCATTCAAGTGAAGGAGGAACCGAAACTTGTCAAAACTAAAAAGATGCAAATCAATTTCATCATGGTCTTTCTATAAATGTCAACAAAGTGGCATCTACTCTATCTTTAGACAATAAATTAACGATCAACTCCGTAGTTGATGCATCTGCAGAAAAACCCCTCTCCACCATTTCTTGAATAAGCCTCACTCCCGTTGGTGTCTCGTTGTTATTGATAAACCCTCGGATAATTGTGTTGTACGTCCAACCATCTGGAGAACAGCCTCTCTCTTCCATTTCTCTAAGCAAGTTTTCCGTTTCACATATTAGTCCTCCATTACAAAATCTACTAATCATTGTATTATACGTCCTGGCATTAGGTTGAATTCCTTTTGATGGTAAGCGACGAAAGAGATCCCACGCATACTCAACTTTTTCAGCTCTGCACAAACCATCAATAAGAATATTATAAGTTACAATATCAAAATCCAACTTCTTTCCCTCCATCTCTTCCAACAATTCAACTGCCTTGGGAGATTGTTGGTTTTTACAAAGGCCATCCAGTAAAATATTATACGTTTGAACATTTGGAAGTTGGCCACAAGCTTGCATTTGAGAGAACAAGTTCCATGCATCTTGTGTTCTCCCCATTTTGCAAAACCCATCACTAAGAGTGCTATAAGTAACTGTATCTGGAACAACTCCCTTACGAGACATTCCCAGAAAAAGCATCCAGGCATCATCTATCCTTTTATGCTTACAATAGCCGTTTATCAATATGTTATAACTACGAGCATTAACCACGCAACCTTTGCTAAGCATCACTTCAAAAACCATTTTCGCCTCGTCCATTTCTCCTCGCAAACAGTAACCATCTATGACCGAATTGTATGTAATTGTATTGGGTGCTATATCCCTTTGCGTCATCATTTTGACCATGCTCCTTGCTTCCTAGACCATCCCCTCTTTGCAGAATGTATCAACCAAGACATTGAAGGTGTGCACATTTGGAAAGATATGTTTACTCACCATTTCATTCAACAATCTTGTAGCTTCTTTTCAATTTCCTAATTTGCAAACTCCATGAATCAAAGAGGTATAGGTAATGACATTTGGGGCAATACCCTTACTAGTCATTTTTTAGAAGAGCTTCAATGCATCAACAACTAAAGTATCCTTGCAAAGACTGTCGATGATCGTGCTATAGACAACTACATCAGGCTTGCAACCTCTTTCTTCCATCTTCTTAAGCAATTGAATTGCTGCACTATTGTTACCTTTCATGCAAAGACCCTTAACTAATGTGCCGAAAGAAACCAGATTCGGCTTTCAATTTCCACTCTCCAACATTTTATCGAAAAGTGCTGCAACCTCGGCCTCTCTATTCTTAAGAAGAAAGCCGTTGATTAGAGTGGTGTAGGTCGTGACATCTGGCTCAAAACCTAATTTAAAGAAGTTACCCAAGACTGATAAACTAAACTCAACTTCGTTGAGATGACAAAAGCAATTAATGATAATGGCTAGTGTATAAACATTTGGACGAATTCCGGACACAACCATTTGGTTATTTAAGGAGATGACTGCCGAATAATGTTTCAACTTGGCAAGTTGAGTCAAGATTTGATTTAAAGGGATAACGGAAGGCAGAGGACGCCTTTGAAGCATTTCGTCGAACACATTGAGAGCATCCTCAACATTACTGATTTTCGCAACCTGGTGTTGTTGAGTGTTTCTTGATTCGGTCGATTTAGAAGCTCGAGAGTGAAACAAAGCCAAGTAATTGTTGAAGAAAACAACGACAGGAGAAGATTGAAGAAGGCAAGGCAACATACCTCTAGTGCTGCTGCTTCCATAACCAACCTTCAAAGAAGAAGAAGAAGCAGCAATCGTTGCCCGCATCATCTTCAGCTTCTATAAGTCAGCGAGTTGAGAGTTGCTCACAAATCAAAGAGTCGTTGTAGGACTGTTTATGAGAGTTCAAGAGCATGAATTTCATGTTTTTTTCTAGTTTTAGACCATCTTCAACATTTGCGTTAAAACTGTTGTTGACAAACTATTTCAGGTACAACATATTATGTGTATATTGTCGTTGGGTACGTTTGAATTTGTAAAAAACGTTGATTGGTACGTTTATTTGCGGTTTTGGTACGTTCGATTTGGTATATATTGTTGATATTTGTACATTATTTTCAGTTTTGGTACGTTCGATTTTGTACACATTATTTATTGGTACGTTTATATTGTTGTTAGTCCTATTTTTGGTACGTTTGATTTCGTTGGATTTAAAAATATTTTAAATCGTTTTGAAAAAAAATAAATATATATTAAATCGTAGATAATCATTGCTAACTTGTAGGAAGTATTGTGAAAATAAATTGTATTTAACTATTTTTTTTTTTTACAATTATCTCTAAAGAGGGAGAGGGTAATCAAAATGCTAGATTATAGGGAATTTTGGCGTGAGGTTTTAAGAACTATGGGACAGTGACAGGTTATGTCATTTTGGTACAAAAAAATATTAATTCTAATACATGTGGCACCAAAATTATGAGAAGAAGAGTTTAATCAAATCTTTAAAATGCATGGATGTTTCATTTTAAAAAATTCAAAATTGAGGCACTTATTTCAAAACGTCCCATAATTATGAATGACCGTACCACACGTTAAGCCTGTGGTAGATAATAAAAAGGCACTGTGGATTTTTTTTTTTTGAAGGAAAGACGATATTGTTAAGGGATGTGCTATCCACACACCCCTTTTTACTTCTCACACACCCCTTGTTAATTTATGTCCTTTGATCTTCTTTAATTCATCCGATCCGACGGCCGAAAATTAAAAGGGTGTGAGAGAAGTAAAAAGGGGTGTGTGGATATCACACCCCTATTATTAACTTGGAAAAGTTACATTGTTTCTTGGATGAGAAGATCCAAAATAACACTCAGAGGCTCCTCAATCCAAACTAAACGTGTCCCACTTGACACTGCTACCTTTGCCAAACAATGGGCAATACCATTATTATTCCTAGAAATAGAAATAAACTTCGAAGCAGTAAACGAAGCTGCACTATGCAAAACATCCCCCACTAGCAAATCGATAACTGAAGCACGATCCACACAAGTATTGATAATGGAAATTGCTTGGGATGAGTCACTTTCGACTTGAACCTTTTGATAGCCAAGTTGTTGAGCCAACTCCACTCCATGCTTAATGGCTAGCAACTCAACGTGGATAGCCAAGGAAACAAAGGGAAGAAAGCATGTTGTTGCTACCACACAAGCTCCATGTGCGTCACGGATTACCGCACCAGCCTCACCCACCTGAACCTGCAATTTAGTAGCTCGTCCACATTCACTCTCACCCAATCCTCCGCTACCACCCCAGGCATCGAACCACTTTCTCTTCCATACCGAGTACAAGACGTCTGTTGCTGAGCAGTAAGTACAAGATCTGCCACAACCTGGAATTCCTATAGCCATGCCACAGCGCATTGCGCCACAACCCCTAGGGCTTCTTGCTTCCCACACCAAATTCGATCATTCCTCACCTGCCAAAGATGCCAGACCACCATACAAATGAAATCGAAAGCATAATGATTAGTTTGTAACAACAACAAAAACCACTCCTTGACTGATCCGCAAAGGACATAATCAACCAAAAAGCTGCATAGGGTCGTAAACCATGTAGCTCTAGCAAAATGACACTTCTTGAGAGCATGCACCACCATCTCCGGTGCTCCATTACAGAAAATGCACTTCAAATCCGATGGTACTCCTTTCTTAGACAAATTCTCTTTTGTCGGGAGAATATTCTGAGCCACACCATATTCTGCACTTTCAGTGGGACTTTGGCCTTCCATATAGCTTTCCATAAAGGAGTAAATGGATTACCTCCAGAAGTTGAAGAATACGCACTTAGTGACGGTGGTTTAATAGAATCACATGCAACCTAATAAGCACTCTTGACTGTGAAAATACCCCGATCATTATAATGCCAGATTAATTTATCAGATGAAAGCTGATAACTAATGGGCAAAGCACAAATATGCTCATTGTCTTCTTCCTCAAAAAACTCAGTCAACTTGGCATCACACCACGCTTTCCTTTCCACATCAATGAGCTCATGAACCCTCATATCCTCCCGAAATAGAGGTAGCATCGTTATGGGATGAAAGGTCGAGGGTCGCGGCACCCACATATCCCTACATACCCGTATCGAAGCCCCATCCCCAATTAGCCATCTTGAGCCTTTCTCCAACACCATTCTAACTTTGAGTATGCTAGACCAACAATATGAAGAAGGCAAGGGAACCAGGGCATCCCAAAAGGGAGTATTGGGGAAATACATAGCCTTAAACAGCCTTGTCGTTAAGGACTCTGGGTTTTGGACAATTCGCCAATCTTATTTTGCCAATACCGCCAAGTTAAAAGCATAAAGATTCCTGAAACCCATACCATCTTCCGGTTTAGCAATGCACAACTTATCCCATGATTTCCAATGAATCGTCCTCGAGTCCGGATCACTGCCCCACCAAAACCGAGCCATTAACTAATGTCACTTATCACAAAAAGTCTTCAGAAGTAGAAAACAATTCATAGCATATGTAGGCAGCGCCTGAGCCATCACTTTCACAAGCAGTTCACGTCTCACTCCACTTAAGCACTTCCCTTTCCACCCACTCAACCTCTTGTGGACTCGTTCTTTGATATAAGCAAAATTTTGGCATTTATTCTTACCCCACAAACGTAGGCAGGCCCAAATAACGCTCATGCCATTCACCAATTGGACCCCAAAAAAATTGGCAAGCCCTTACTGCTCTTGGCCATGTACGTTAGCACTGAACGCAATACTACTATTCCCCAAGTTTATTTCCTGCCCTGACGCTTGGGAGAAAACATCCAAAATATGTTAGACCTCAACGCATTCATCCAGATTGGCTTTACCAAACAAGAAACTATCATCAGCAAACAATAAATGACGGAAACTAGGCGTAGCCTATCAAATCTGAATCCCGCTAAGAACTCTCATTTACTCATTATGTGTAATAAGTGCCGACAAACCCTCAATGCAAAGGAGGAGTAAATAAGGAGATAACGGATCACCTTGATGTAGACCACAAGAAGGCTCCACATACCCACATGCTTCCTCATTGACCAAAAAAAAGTACGACACAAATTTCACACACATCATCACCACCGACACCCATCTACTATCAAACCCCAACTTCAACATCATAGCTTCGAAAAAGTCCTACTCCACCATATCATAGGCCTTAATAAGATCCAGTTTGAGAGCAAAGGAATCTTCCTGACCCCACCGTTTGTTATGAAGATAATTACCTATTTCCGACGCCACCAAAGTATTATCAGAAATCAACCGCCCTGGGACAAAAGCATTATGATGCGGATAAATTATTATATTCAAAAATTTCTTCAAACGATTCACAATCACCTTTGCCCCCGATCTTATATATGACATTACACAAATTAATCGGTCGCAACTGTGACATCTCATGCAGTTGATTCACCTTGGGAATTAAGACTACATGAGTGAAACAAACCTCCCGTAGCAATCTTCCAGAGGTGAGAAAAGAACGAACAGCATTCACCACATCATGCTTTACAACATGCCAGAACTTCTGAAAAAATAGGGGTGACATACTGTCCGATCCTGGAGCTTTAAACGGGTGCATTCGGAAGAGTGCAAACTGGATCTCCTCTTCTGAGTAAGGTCTCAACAGTTCCTCATTCATTTCAGTAGTAACACGTCGTGAACATGCCCCCATAACCTCTTGCACCGCACGGTCCAGGACGCATTGAGAACGGAAAATTTTCTGAAAATACCCCACTACCATGCCTTCAATGCCAACCCTTGTATCCTGCCATACCCTATTCGCATCCCTCAACCCTTTTATATTATTTTTCCATTTACGGTTTGATGCCCGCAAATGAAAAAACTTCTTATTTATATCCCCTTCCTGTAACCACTGGACACGCGACCGTTGTCTCCAATACGTCTCCTCCCTTCCTAGAAGTGAGTCAAGTCGACCCATCAATTCACCCCTTGCTTCATAAACTTCGGCCGAATGTGGGTGTTCAAACAACACCCTTAACTTATCCTGAACCTTCGCAATCTCAACCTTCGTGGATCCAAAAACATCATTCTGCCATGCAAGCAAAGCACAACGGGTAAACCTTATCTTTTCACACACTTGGAAGAGAGGAAGTCCCACCACCGGTTTACTCCATGCCAAGATAATAATCCCTTCACAACTATCCTTCTGAAGCCACATCTCCTTAAAGCGAAACCTTTTACTCTTCCTCCTACTGAACGACTCAACCGAACTTCGAATCTCCACCATAATAGGGAGATGATCCGACTTGGAAGGGTTGAGGTGGCAAACCCTTGTCACAGGAAACAAGTTAAGACACGGTTGAGAAACCAAAACCCGGTCAAATCTACATCTAACCTCATCCTCCCTATTATCTGTCCATGTATACGAGCTCCCCATAAACCCCAAGTCAATCAACTGACAAGCATGAACCGCCTCCCTGAACCCATCCATTTGACTTTCTCGACGTTGATTGCCACCCAACTGCTCATCAACACTAAGAATTTCATTGAAATCCCTCATACAAATCCACGACAAAGAACTTCGTTGACCCAAATTAGCAAGTAAGGACCATGATAAATGCCTATTCGTCGTGACCGGATTTCCATAGAAACCTGTTAACCTTCACCTCTACTCCAACCCTTCTAACCTACATTCCATATCAATATGGTTCACCGAAGAAGATAAAATCCCAATCTCCACCTCGTTCATCCATAACACCACTGACCCCCCTGACCTCCTATTACTCGATATTGCAAAGGATTTGTCAAAACCTAAACTACACTACTTCTGTATAATCACAATATCACTACATTTTGTCGCACATAAGAAGACAACCAGGGGACGATGATGTTGTATGAGCCCCAACAGGGCCTGAACTGCACGAGAATCCCCTAATCCTCAGCAGTTCCAACACAAAGCATTCATTGTGAACGGCGAGTGTGCTCGCTGTGGATATTAATCATATTGACCACGAGTATCACGCGTAGTGGCTTTGTATATTTACAACATGCAACTTTACGTGTGGTTATTAATTACTATTTTACCACGGACTAAAATGTGCTTGTGATAAAAAATTGTTATTCACCACGTGTTCACTATGCTCAGGGTAAATTTGTATTTTTCACAACGGACTCTTAATGTCCGTGATCAAATTGTCATGGTAGATGATATGTTGTCTTGTAATGCCAGTGTGTGAGAGTTCAACTTTCTAATTTCAGTTCATTCAAGCTGGTTTCTTCAGCTTTTCCACACCCTAGCTGCCGCCGATCCTAGTTATGGCTGTCATCTTCCACCGCAACAGCTTCGATGAGATTGGTTTCCTCGGTATCTGAGTTTCGATCTAGAAGCTCCTCGGGTTAATCGATATAGTTTGTGAATTTATCGAGCTTAAGACGTCCATCTATAATTGACTTAACTCATTTGTGCTTATCAGTCTATTTTAATGTTGGATCAAATGGGACAATTTATAATAAAAAAATGCTAGAGAAATCAATGTATAAATTATTTCTGTAAACCACATACGATTGATAATTATGCACTTTTTTTTAATAGAAAAATTTGTATTAATGGTCTTTCAATTTTAACTCAATTGGAACAATAGTTCATGGTTTATTCTATTAACACCCCACATATTGTTGATTAAACCCCACATACTTAATACATCCCACATTTGCTTTTTCAATTAAAAATTATATTAATACACCCCACATACTTTCTCATAATACCCTTACACCCCACATTCTCCACATTCTCATACCCCTAATATTTTCCACATACACCCCCACATTTTCTATACACCCCCACATTCTTCAAATCTTATAATACTCATTTTCAATTTTTATAAATTAAATTGACTTAGGATTAAAACCCTAACATTCTCTAAAAAGAGAAGTCTACAATCTGGTCTATTGAGCTTGAGTTTCATTGGATCATGACAATCATGTTAGCCTTATAAGGTTATACAATTAAAACACAGAAGAATGAGTGACTGACCTGATTCCAACGACGGCTATGGAAGTCGAACACGAAAACAGGCAGGGCACGGCAACACCAAGATCTTCTATAAACTCCTAGCCGAATACAACTACTCTATGGAAAGTATTATGTTGTTCTAGGGCTTATAGGGACCGATGTTTTATATAGGCTAAAAGCTAGGGTTTCCATCCATAAAGGAAACCTAAACTTTACTTTCTTAGCCTCCAAGTCAAGTATCATAATCATATTCAATTAAGGATTTCATCAATCCTATTTCCAATATAAGACACCTTATATAGGATTGATATCTTTAAGAGATCAAATCACAATCAACATTATTCTCCAATATTACATTCCTATTACATGTAGTAGACCACTTAAAGGTCGATTTATATTGGATAAATCCAACATTCTCCCACTTGGTCTACAAAATGTAATATTCATGTTTATACTTGAGATTGGAGATTAATGTCACTTTAGTGCCCATGTACCAGTGATTACATCTCGTCCTTAATGCAGCTTTTGTCAAATGCATTTCTTAACATGGAACTAACAAGGTTGTAGGATTGACACAACCCAGAACCTTCATAATCACACATGTTAAGATCCTCATTCACATGAAACACAAATTATGATCAAGAGATGAAACTTTAAATAAACTTTAAATTAACCAAAATGTCTTACTTTATATCATCTCAGGTCCACCTTATTGTAACTCACAAGTTACACTTTATGCTTTTTCGAAGCCTTAAATCTGCCAATGCAGATATCCTTCATCGAATGAAACCACCATAACCTGCAAGTGTGAATACATCTCCAAAACAATCATGCATCACTTTCATTAGATCAATAATAATACAAACGATGTTTGTAGCCAACGGACACAACTGAAAATACCAAATAGGCACATGTCCAAGTAAAATATCCCAAAAACTTCATAAAACAAATTAATTCAACACTTGTGAGCAAGATGAATTAATATGTTTTTGACACTGATCTATGCACCATACCAGTTACTTTCATAGCACTTGCGGGCAAGATGGAAATCCTCACAACTGAGGTAGTGCACAAACCATGTCATGCCATTTAATATGCAATTTGATAACAACTTGATATATGATAAATATTTCATCAAATAATTGACTAGCACACGAAAAATGTGACCTAATGAATCCAACTGGAGATTAATATGAATACATGGATTCTTTACATACTTTATAGGTCATCTGCAAATGTAAGGCATTACTAACATGAAACTCATACTCCCACTGATTTGCAACATCGTTACTTAATTTGCAAATCAATACTTAAATCATACTTTTGATAATATGCCTTTGGGAATAGCCTTACTTAGTCAATGAATGCATATTACCTCAATGAAAGGTACAACTAAGCGTGAAAGCATTCACTGCTGTTTACACAAAAAAACGTGCATCCAACAACCATCTTATATGTATTAATAAGTCCACATTTAAGCTAAGTCCTTATGAGCCTCAAAACAAATGATCAACCAAGAAATCCAAATGATTGCAAATAACAGAAAAATGTACGCATATACCAAGTATCCATTTGTGCAACTTAAACATATTATAGACATTCGAGTAACACAAATTCATGGAAGATAGAATAACGCTTTAATAGATTCATGCAAGTCCACTTAATGCTCAAAATTTTAGAACAACTCCCACTAGGTTTTCAGAGTTTATACTTGCAAATAAGTTAATGAGTGTGAAGCCCAATTTTCGTTCACTAATTCTCCCACTTGGGCAAACACTCGTTAATATATTCTTTCAAAGATGTTCCTAAAGAAAATTTCTTTATATATTAGACATAATAAAATAGACATCACAACCAACATAAAGTTGTCAAACAGAATTTTCAGCAACGAGTTACACTTACTTTAGAATTAATCATAATTAATTTATAAGCTTGATTGCTACCAAATTTATACTGATCAAAATAGACATACTAATCTTCATAAAATAAAATATAGAGCCGTTTTGGATCAAAATAGTAGTCTAAAGTCACATCTCAAAAAGACCAACACAATCTGCCAGTAACTGTCTATATGAGCGCGTACCTTAGCAATCCTTGATTAACCTTCATGGGTCCAATACTTTGCATCAACAAGTCTCATGAAGGGATACAAAATACATCATGATGCAACCGATTTCCATGCCTTCAAACCACAACCTTTTATGGGGCTCATTGTGGAAATATTTGTCACTAATGGCATGGAACTTTATCCCGATAAACTTCATGAAACTAAATTAATTTACACCTGTAGGCAAGAAAATTAACTAGTTTCTAGTACTAGATTTTATGTCACAAAAGTTCCTTCATGAAAAACTTCAACACTTGTAGGCAAGATGAAGGTTTTCACAACTTCTGTGAAATGAAACCCATACTATGCCATCTTAATTAAACTAAAAGAAGTAATCCACACCTGTAGGCAAGAAGATTATCCCTTTTATTCTAATTAAGATGCAAAGTTGACCGAAGTAACTCAAAAACATAGTCCCATCGTCAACTAAGCCGTTGCGTCTTGCTTAGTTGAAAAGGCATTGGTCAACTCCGCCCTAAAACAATACAAGAAGTCATATGGATTAATTAATTGTAAGTGACAAAATTATGATAACCTGATTCGAGCTTCAAGTCTTGCCAACAAATGGCACTAATTCCTTTATGACTCCCTTTAACATCAAATTATTCTCAAAAAAAACCTGACAGTATACTTGAAAGATATTAATCACATATGGAACAAGTTTTATTCCACCACAAGAATGTCAAAACTTATCATTATGGAGTCAATTACTCAATAGAAATACTTTATGTAATGGGAAAGAACAATACATTCCTTTAATTTAAAAACTAAATTGCTCAAATGTTTTCTTAAGTCAAACGGGTTCCTTTTCTTTTGTACCTTTCTTTCCGTAGTACAAGGCTCCTAAAACATTAGCATCAAAATCGTGCATTAGCCTTGTAAATACCAAATTAAATAAAGGAACTACCAAAATTCTTTTCTTTCAAAAGAAACATCTCCAACACATGCCATACATTAGCCTTGTATAAGTTTCTTTTCTTCTCCCCTTATAACACATAAAAATTTACTAATCAAGGCACCGTTTAAATTCTTAAGGCATAGGAAAACCCACAAACAATAATACATGTTTGAAATTCATGCTTATCAATTAAGCCACATAATTTGAATGGATTACATACCTCATGCCTTCATATGTTCACCACTTCTTTGTAAACATATATATATAATCACATGACCAACCAAAGTTCTCATATAAGAATAGATAAAAGTACAAATGAGTATTGTCACATAATTACTACAAACCTTATTCATTTGTATAATACCCTTGTTCTTGTCACTGGATGCTTTCTGTCATTCTCAGTCAATCCACAAATTATACATCAATTTGTCATAATTAACTAGTCAGGTATAATTTAAATGACTATTGAGATAGGAAAGCAAATTATAGAAAACCCGATTGATTAGGCATGTAGGTTTCTTACATTGTTAATGGCATAAAATTTTATCCACATCTCATGAAAAATTGGTTCAAGCAAATTAGTTACAATTTATCATATGCCATGGTCACGGAAAAATTAGAAGAAATTGTGTCACCTTACACATCTTTGAAACAAACAGCCATATACGTGATGCTATAGATGCAATAACAAAAGTTGCCACAATTTATATTGACATGCTTTCAAATATAGACATATATAAACTTAGCATATGCATGCATTCCTGCAACACAACTTTAACATATGTTATCACAATCATAGGTAGTCACAACATATCCCAATAGTATTGATAAGTTATAGGATATGACTAATTCCGTCTCCTACAATCAGAAAGAAGTCACAACATGATTGGATTTTGCGGGAACAATATAACACTTCATGAATCCAACATAACCATTCCTTATATAATTTATCATGAAGACCAAAAGGAAAGATCATACCAGAATTTCATATATTGATGTAATACGAACCTCTTCATTGGGCTTGTTCGACTGAGGGATCTTAAGAAATTCTCCAATGCAAGGTTAGAACAAATGTAAATACATACACATGCTTATAAAAACTTGAGATTACAAATGTATATATATAACCGATACTTTTGCCGAGTTCTGTCATGTGAACTTATGACGTTAGGCATTGACCCGTATTGGGCTGTTGTCGCTGTCCACTTTGGACGCACATAACATAGGAGGTCTATCACGTGGTAATATAATAGAGCCCGCCTTGAAACCCTTGAGGCGGTGCCGTGGTAGGCCGCAGCCGCTGGCTGTGTAAAGATGAACCCCATCCTCATGGCTTCAACTTATACATAAGCAGTATATGGTCAACCAAAATATTAGCATTAAAATTGGAATAAAACTTTGAAATATTCCATGGTTTTCAATCCTAGTTAATCCAATGAATTGACTAGTCAAATTTTCTTTATCATTCCTTTATGGCTTTTTATTCAAAATGGTCCCTGAAATTTGCATCATCCATAAGTTTGGTCCCTGAGATTTAAAATGAATAGAAGTAGTCCCAGAGATTGTCCACCATCCATGATTTTGGTCCTTCCGCTGAAGCTTTTGGCCGGAAGTTTGGGCAATTTTCAAAACTTCGTAACTCAATAGTTTCTTACTCAAATTCGACCCGTAATATATCAAAATGAAGATAGGAAAGTATAGAATAAGATTATATCTATTTGGAAGCCCAATGGTTGTCGGAGATGGTCGGAAAATAGCCTCAAAATTGACTGGTCCGAGGGAAAACTGGAAAACTCGCCAGAAACTGGGTAAACTTTAAACGTTCATAACTTCTTCAATACTCAACGAAATTAAGTGATTCAAAAACAAAAATCATACTTCTCAACGAGAATAAGAGAATGGTACCTTTTTCAATGGCTAAATCATCGTGGTTTGACCGAAAAACAGCTCAAAAGTTGCTGACTCGTTTTTCAACAGCCACTTTCGAGCCGTTTTCCGGCCAAACCATGGCTAGTTAGCCATTGAAAAAGATATCATTCTCTTCTTCTCATTGAGAAGTATTATTTTAGTTTTTAAATCACTTGATTTCGTTGAGTATTGAAGAAGTTATGAACGTTTAAAGTTTACCCAGTTTTCGGCGAGTTTCCGGCAAGTTTTCCAATTTTCCCTCGGACCAGTCAACTTTGAGGCTATTTTCTGACCATCTTGGGCAATAATTGGGCTTCCAAATGATATAATCTTATTCTACACTTTCCTATCTTCATTTTGATATATTATGGGTCGAATTTGGTTAAGAAACGATTGAGTTACGAAGCTTTGAAAATTGCCCAAACTTCCGGCCAAAAGCTTCATCGGAAGGACCAAAATCATGGATGGTGGACAATCTCAGGGACTACTTCTATTGATTTTAAATCTCAGGGACCAAACTTATGGATGATGCAAATCTCAGGGAACTATTGGTGGTAATCTATTTTGACTAATCAAATTGGCTTTTAAAAATTACATGTGCTTGCTTGATCAAAATACTAGCAACTTCCAGACTTTGGTGGTTCAACTAAAACAAATTATATGCAAAAGGGCCATATAAATTTTATACTTCAATCCATGTGTTGGATCCCACTGCAAAATATTTACATATTAGCACGATATACATGTATATATGCTTCTCCAAATTCCAATATGATTATAGGATTGAAACACGGTTTATAGCTATTTCTAATAAAAATTTCCAAATTCGTGCCATAAGATTAATTAGTAAGAAATAATCTTGATACCATGAACAACACAATCGTAAGCCCCGTCGGCCTGTGCTCTTTAACCGACCTCTATCTGTGATTTTTTTAATATTTAACTAACACTTGAATTTAGGATCAAAAGGAACTGATCATAGAATATATCTGAACATATCATATTAGTACGCCAAGGATATGGAATCACACTTGAATTTAAGACCAAAATTCAGTTTATGTATTTTGTAAAACGACTTTATGTATCGTCGAACTTAATAGGTTTTAATTATATAACCAGAGGCTCTGATACCAACTGTTAGCCTTATAAGGTTATACAATTAAAACACAGAAGAATGAGTGGCTGACCTGATTCCAACGACGACTATGGAAGTCGAACACGAAAATAGACAGAGCACGACAACACCAAGATCTTCTATAAACTCCTAGACGAATACAACTACTCTATGAAAAGTATTATGTTGTTCTAGAGCTTATAGAGACCGATGTTTTATATAGGCTAAAAGCTAGGGTTTCCATCCATAAAGGAAACCTAAACTTTACTTTCTTAGCCTCCAAGTCAAGTATCATAATCATATTCAATTAAGGATTTCATCAATCCTATTTCCAATATAAGACACCTTATATAGGATTGATATCTTTAAGAGATCGAATCACAATCAACATTATTCTCCAATTGTTGAGCAAAAATTGTACATAATATGTAAACAAATAATTCACTCGACACAATTTCACCCTCGTTCATTTTTTTCGAAGAGGGTTTTATTAATTCGAGTTCGACCCATTCTAGGCTACGCGCCTATTAATTACAGCCCTTCTTTTGGGAAAGGAATACCCTTTGATTCCAATTTGAATAAAATGTAACTTGAGGATTTGTGTGTTTGTTTGATTTTGTGACTGCATCTAGGTAGAATCCTAGATTGCCTACGTACCCTCGTTGAGGGATCAAGTCACTCGTAGTTCATGTATTTGTTGAGGTTTGATGCCTTGTGCAGTTTTAGCTCGTGCAGGCAAGGAGCATTAATGCCTTGTGCAGTTTTTAGCTCATGCGGGTGAGGAGCATAGTGCCTTATGCAGTTTCAGCTCATGCGGGCGAGGAGCATTTGAAAATTTGATATGGCTTCATGCCATTTGAGACTTTTCTTCGGCTTTGTGCCATTTGAGACTTTGATACGGCTTCGTGCCCTTTGAAACTTTTCTTCGGCTTCGTGCCATTTTGGTATTTGATAGCAGGAGTGAATTTAGTTTATATAAACCAGGGATTCGTTTCGGTTTCGCGGTTGCGTCTAAAACTTGATATTAGACTGCCTACGTATCCTTAACGGAATCAAACCGGCGTAGTTCGTTAACATTTGATTTGATCTTGTGTTCAGACTTTTGGAAAAATGAGAAGCCATTTGGATTTGTATAATTAATAGGTAAATGACCCATTAATTTAGAATTTAAGTATAAGGATTTAGAAGGGTTTTAGAGCCCTTGTGTTGGAATTCGAACGAACTTGGAATTTGGATTTTGGGATTTGAATTTTGGAATTTGATTGAATAGGTGGGTGACCCATTGAAGAATTTTTGCGGTTTCGTACCACTAGAATTTGGTTTATTCAATTAGCCTCATGATTTGAAGGCAAGTAACAGCTAACTTGATGTAGTCTAGCATCAGACTAATATTTAGCATGGTGCATTTTGGTGTTTGTAGATATATTCTACTTTTGGCAAAAGAATTGGCTGTTTTGATTGCCACGTCTCATCACCATTTTCTTCAGTGGTGCTTTGACTTCTTTTCTCCTAATTTTTGTTTGGTACCAAAGAGGTGGGGTTGCCTATTTTTCTTCTTTACTTTCTGGGACCCTTGTCAATTTGTTCCCATTCATTACCAATTCCCACGTGAACCATTTTTCCTTCCTTGCTTTCCTGGGGATCCATGACTTTCTTTTGTTTTTCTCATGAGTGGCCTTCCTGTTTATCAAGGGAAGAAGACTACATCAATCATCTTTTAATTTTTACTTTTGCTGTAACAAAAGCTTCTTTTGATGACGTTAGCTGGAACTCTTCTTCTCTTCCTTGTGAGTTTTAAACTCCTTTGTTTTTGTCCTCTTTCTCCAACTTTGAATTTATCTTTTGCCCAATATTTGACAATGGCTTACTTATCTTGGAGGTGCCACGTGCTAAACTTTTTGAAAGCAAGCATTTTTGAGTTTTACCACTTCCTGCATGGATTTGTCCTCGCAGGGGAAAAAAAAAAATCTTCAACTGTAATCGTGAATCCTTTTTGTTTGCTGGAGATTTTCCTTCCAATTCCCTTTGTTTTCTTCTCTTCCCTCTCTACTTTTCATTTTCTACTTTCTTTTGCAGAGTTTGTAATCTTCATTTACGGAGCAGCATCAACACACCAAGCTCCTAAAATGGAGCAGCAGCAGCACGCCCAATTTTCCGAGTTGAATTCTTCTATTCTTGATGCGAAGTTTCTCAATGAGCTCCTAGCAGTAACCATTTCAATTCTACATGTGAACTACTGCGGTTGTTGTTCTCACGGCGGAGGACTTCGTCTACGACCGCCTTCTTCTATGCTGTTGATGAGAAAAGGTAGCATGCTGTTGTCCGGATTGAAGAACGGCCTCGGGAACTCCGTGACGGTGTTTGAAGTGCCAGTGTTTGGGGGAGTTGATAGAGAAGGTTGCTGCTGCTTCTCTTTTTTTTTTTGGGCCGCCATTGTTAGGCGGTACTAGACCATTGTAGCGTCTTGGAGTCTTCGGGGCTGTCTTCTCCACTGTTGTCGGTTGATGGGTTTGCAGTGGCTGTTGATGAGGGCAAAGGCGCGGCGACGGCAGTGCTTTTCTTTGTTGGTGCCGTTACTGGTACTAGGATCTTTGACGAAGGATTGCAGAGAAATTGAAGGTGTCGACAAGGTGGTGGTGACGGATGTTGATCTATTCTTTCATTAACGCGATTTTCTTCGGGTTCTTCTGGTTTTATGCAACACGGCGTCACCAAACCCATCTCCTTTAAGCCACGTCCTCCATTGACCTTCGGGTTCTTCTGGTTTTATGCAACACGGCATTACCAAACCCATTTCCTTCAAGCTGTATCTTCCATTGACCTTCGGGTTCTTCTGGTTTTATGCAACACGGCATTACCAAACCCATTTCCTTCAAGCCGTATCCTCCATTGACGCGACTTCCTTCGGGTTCTTCTGGTTTTATGCAACACGGCATTACCAAACCCATCTCTTTCAAGCCGCATAATGCACGGACTTCTTCTGGAGGACCACCATTATACAATACTGCATCATCAAATCCATCTCCTTCATGTTGCGGAGTGCATGGGCTCATTCTAGAAGAGCACCGGACGGCTGGAGAGCGGTAGTGTTGCGGTTTGGTTGCTGCAACTTGGGAGGACGTTGGGGAATGGTAGAGGTTGGAGAAGCAAATTGCTTCTTTTCTTCCTGCGAAACCAA
Organism: Malus fusca; assembly: GCA_035220775.1. NCBI lineage: Eukaryota > Viridiplantae > Streptophyta > Magnoliopsida > Rosales > Rosaceae > Malus > Malus fusca. The sequence goes on from CM069069.1 coordinate 10,152,442, forward strand.
GAGAAACCAAACAAAGAAAAATTTAGAAGGATGGATTTGTACCTTTAGATACTTTGTTGCTTGTAGTTTGCTCTCCTTCTTTGAAAGGCTTGGTTTGGAATCACCGGTATTACTTCGTTGCTTCTTTCTTCCCTCAATTTCTATCTTAATTTCTGCAGCGTCTTTTCTCTCCTTTTTTTTTTTTTTGGAACTTTAACGAAAAGCACCCGGTACTATTCACTTTGATGAAAAACCACATTTTTACACTAAAAAGTCAATCCTGGTACTATTCGCTTTACCCTTTACTTTGTCTTTATCATTAAAACTCAAAGTTTTCAAACCTTTTTCATTAATTTTCCTTTTTCTTTTGTCCTCCTCTTTTTTTAATGCGACTGATGCCTATTTATAGGCATCATAGGGAGTCTCTGGAGCTTTTCCGTGGGGAAGATAGAGTCCTTATCTTTCGCCACTTTCTCTTAACCTCTCCCACTAAATGTGTAACCTTCCGCGTCTTGCAGAGAAAAATAGGAAATCTTGCTCCACGTTACTTCCACCTTTTGTAGGAAGAAATACGTGTCTTCTTTTCTTTTATTTTTGGTTCCTGTTTCTTCTCTCTGTTGACTTGGATTTCCAAGTCTAAACAAAACTCCACGTGGGCTATACTTTTCTTTTGAAAAGTTTGTTTGATGCAAACTTCTTTTATATTTTTTTATTTTTTATATATATATATATTTTTTTTTGTTCAACACCAATATTACATTCTTATTACATGTAGTAGACCACTTAAATGTCGATTTATATTGGATAAATCCAACAAATCAATCTCCTTTTCTCTGTCTCTTAAGCCTTTTGCTAACAAAAAAGGATTTTTGCTAAAAAATGGCAACTGGGAGGAACCTAACAGAGCAAAAGTAAACCCTAGAAGATGAATAAGAACGGAAAAGGCATTGTTGGGTTGGCCTCCTATGAAATTGGGTAACATGGAAAGCAAAAGTAGGCTTAAATAATTATCGATGTTGTTAAATAATAAAAACAATGACAAATATTAAATTTTACCTCATGTGAAGCTTTTGAAATATTGATATCGTGTTCCATTCGTTAAATTTTTTTCTCAATCAACATGTTTATAGTTTCAACAGTTAGAATTTTATTCAACAATGGAGTGATAGTTGAAGAAGATAAATAATACGTTAAAAGTAATTTGGAGTGTATTTAGAAATTTCTTATTTTCTTTAAACCTCATAAGGTCGAAATTGTCATTGCATAATAGGTTACATAAGACACTTAATATTAAATTTTAATGTGGGGTGCTAATAAAAAAAACCTAGTTCATCAACTAAAAATTCATGACAATTGGTCTCTTAACTTATCAAAACGTGCAGCTATGGTCATTTTCGACAACTCAGTCAGAATTCTGTCAAAATGAGTTATGTTGGAAGGAACGTTGTTACAATTGAGTTATGGTTGAGGGATTATTGCTTCAATTGAGTTAAAGTTGAAAGACTATTTCTCTAATTGGGTTAAAGTTGAGGGAGTATTGATCCAATTTTTCTCATTTTGTTTTCCATATTTGCCCCTCTATTCAGCCTCACGTGTGTGGCACGTGACTCATTTTGATAGAAGTTCTAACGAAATTGACGAAAATGACCATAATTGCACGTTTTGAAAAGTTAAGAGACCAATGATCATAGATTTTTAGTTGAAGAACTATTACTCTAATTAGGTTAAAATTGAGGGACGATCACTACAGTTCATTTTTAAGAAAGTTTTAACGAAACAGATACTGTTCGTTTTTAACAAAAATATCATTTTTATCTTTTCAATTAAAACCCAATAGTTGAAAAGTTTTCCTTTGTGAATAACCGCCACTCACAATATTGTGTATCGCGGAACACCGAAACTCATTGCGCCTCTCCCCTGAACCCGGTCGCTGCTACCTAGTTCCAAGGATTTTACACCAAAACCTCAGAGCAGCCCAGGTACGGACACGCCGCAAACTCCAGAAGTTGTCTCTCTTCCACTTGGCGGCTCATCAGCCACATCCGCATTCGTTCTCTGGGAAACTCTCTGTCTCTCTCATATAAATATAGAAGCGGAGTGGTGGCACGTCCAGAGTAGCAATTATATGTGGGCGTCGCAGAGAATCATCTATGCTCTCGCTCTCACTCCTCCCCTCTCGTCTTCGTCCGCCTTCGTTTCCGGAACCTTCCTCTTCCTCCGGTCCTCCTCTCCTTCCTCCGCCCATCCTCGCTTTCTCCCTCCCTCGCTTTCTCTCTCCTCTTCCATCTCGCTCCCCCATTCCAGCATGCCTTACAACCAGGTACCAATTTTATCTTATTTTAATTTGACTTTTCATTTTTACGCTGTTTTTGTATAGTTCGGTGATCATTTTCTTATTATTATTATTTTATTTTTTTTGGAGCTCGTTTACTTTGAATGTGATTATAAATTGATTGGTGGCGGTTTCGGTTTGTTGATCGTCGTCTGAGTAATTTTCTTGGCCGAAACGTTTTGTTGCGAATCGGTTAATTGCGATTTGTGAATTCAATTTTTATGTTAATTTTGAATTTCGAACCGTGTTGTTATGCACTACATTTGTAAATGTTTGGCGGAGATTGCTTACTATTGCTGTGGAAGTTGATCGTTTGCTAACTATGGTTGAATTGGATGAATTTAGCTTCATAATTCGGGGTGGTATTTCGGGACTGTATGGTTGTTTCTGTAATGTGATATTAATTTCAGCGAAAATTTGGTTCGGCCCATATAAATATTTGGTATTCTTCTGTAGTAGTAGGAAAATTATAGCAGTATTATACTTTGCGCGGGAGTGATTGTATATATCTTAATGCGGTTCTGGTCCCGGTTTAGGAGTTGTAATGACATTGCCTCCTGATAAAGTGAAGAGCCTCACGGCCTATATACGTTGTGGTGAAGACTGTGGTTGTTTTTACTTTGGTTGAACATTGCCTTGCTTAAGTGTATGATTGAGATGTTTGGTTTACTTTGCAGCAAAGGGGTGGGCGTACAGAACAAAAGTGGACACAAAAGCAAAAGACTGACAGCCCGTCCATGTCCACTGGGGATTCTTCAGCAGCTGTCACTAACAGAGTTGGTGAGTTGAGTCTTACTGGAAGCAATGGGCAGGCCAATGCTTCAGTTGAACCCACACAGTTTGGGAAGGTCCAATTGGCAAATCAGGGTCCAGTTCAAGGGCAGAAAGGAATTTGGATGCCTAAATCATATGGGACAGTGAGCGGAGCTAAGGCGGTAGAAGTTGAAGCAAATGTTGATAAAAGTACAGTTGGAACCCAGGGAAATGGAGCTGGACAAGCAGCAGCTCAAAAAACCAGAGTTGGTTTAAGTAAGCTGTTCAATGGTAATTTGTTGGAAAATTTTACTGTAGACAACTCCACTTATGCTCAGGTGCAAATACGAGCTACTTTCTATCCCAAATTTGAAAATGAGAAGACAGATGGGGAGGTATATTTCTCTTCACGAGTTTCCAATTTCAAATATATTTATCCATTTGTGTCTCTTGTATGGGAATTACCAACATCAATAGCGCTATGCGGGTTTTTTCTCCAACAACTAGCATGTGCTCGCGTCACTGGATTATGTTATATAGCCAAGGAAAACAAATAGAAATGTGCTCATATTTTATAGAATAGTGATGTGATTAAATGGCTACTTGCCTTTAGATAATGATGAGATTGTTTATTTCTTCTTGGATCTTATCTGAATACTTGTCTGATGATTATTTCTTTATTCAGATTAGGACAAGGATGATAGAGATGGTATCTAACGGCTTGGCTACCTTGGAGGTAAGGGTGTTTTATGAGCTATTGAATTGCTTTCTTGCTGCATGGACATTTTATCTGTTGGCGTTCATGTTAGCAATCATTCTTACTCTCTCGTAAGTGTTGGGGAGCCTCCAGTTGCTTATGCTTGCTTAGATTTACAGTTTTCTGGTTGATTCAATTTTGTTGTTATTTTACTAAATTAATCTTCATATGAAGAATTTATTTACAATGAAACTTTTTGCAGGTTTCACTTAAACACTCGGGGTCTCTTTTTATGTACGCCGGTAATAAGGGTGGGGCATATGCCAAAAACAGCTTTGGGAATATGTATGCACAAGACGACCATTTCTTCCCATCCTTTTTATATTTTTTTTAATTGTTCAATTCACTCAATGAACAAAAAGATCAATGGAGTCAGTCGTGTTAAATATCTTGTAGTTTCTTTGTTAACCTCATGTCTTGAAGGGCATGATGTGTGCAGTGCACAAGCAAAAAGGATATTGTATTCCTTAGAATACTGTTCGTAATTTGTACAATACACGAATTTCTTAACTGTCAACTTTTATTAAGTAAATTTGTTCTATTGCTTATGTCATCATTAATTGGAATACTTAAATGAATCTGATTATAGAGCAAGTTCTGGAACCATTTTGGGAGAACAAATCTGATTGAGGGAAACATTTGATTGAAACTTTTTGTGTTGCATGTTTCCACTATATCTGCATTTTTGGAACCAGTGCTTGACACTTAATGTGTTGGATGTTTCCACTATATCACTAATTGGAATACTCAAATGAATCTGATTACAGAGCAAGTTCTGGAACCATTTTGGAGAAAAAAATCTGATTGAGGAAAACATTTGCTTGAAACTTAATGTGTTGAATGTTTCCACTATGTCTGCATTTCTTCCTTGTTCTGTACTTATTTATAGAGGTTAGTCGTGGTTTGCTGAATATTCTATTTCTACTACAGATATACGGCTGTAGGTGTATTTGTTCTTGGACGGATGTTTCGGGAGGCATGGGGACGTGAAGCACCAAAAATGCAAGAAGAGTTTAATGATTTCCTTGAGGTATGCTATTCACATGAGAAACCTGAACATAAAGAAAACTGATCTTCATTAATAGCTATAAATTTCTTCCCTTCTGAACTTGTTTAGTCAAATCTAAGGTTGACTGTGATAGTTCTTAAAAACAAAAAAAATTTATTCTCGAGAGAGGCTAACTATTCTGATCAAAGTATTGGTTTTTGGCTGAATTTAGATTTCAGCCTTTTCTAAATTTGTTTATTTAATAACTTAGTCACCAGTGGTTATGCTTGAATAAATATTCTTACTCCCTTCCCCTAATTTTTCTGTTGGTCACTATTTCAGAGGAATCGTATGTGCATATCAATGGAACTTGTAACTGCTGTTCTAGGAGACCATGGACAACGCCCGAAAGAAGATTTTGGTACTGAGTTATTATTTTATAATTCATTTTCCTGTGGATTGTGTTAAAGTACTCTGTAAAGTCAGATGCGTAGTGTCTCTCCCCTGGCTTTTCCAGTGCGTCATATATTATTAATTCCCATTTTAATTATATTAAAATTTGACTCTAAACTTCTTTGTCTTTTAGGAGAATTTTGTCGTTTATAGTTTCTTAAATTTCCAGAATAAGGAACCATGATTGTAGTGATTGCACTTGTCATCGCTTGTATTTGATTCAAGTGATGGGTAAGCCTTTTCTCAATATTCGCAAAAAGATTTTCAAGCTCATGTGATTTTTTTTTTTTATTTAACAGCTGTAGTGACGGCAGTCACAGATTTGGGCAATGGAAAGCCAAAGTTCTACTCAACCCCTGAGATAATTGCTTTCTGTAGAAAATGGCGCCTACCAACAAATCATGTATGGCTGTTCTCAACAAGGTGACAACCAGTAATTTCCATGTCACATGAATGGTTATGGTCATGGCAGTTATGTTTTCTAGTCATACTAAGTTTGAAAGATAATAACTTCCTTGCTTTCAGTCTAGGCAGTTAACTTGATAATAAAGTTAGTACAATCTTCGGGTATTTCAAAGGAGCAGTTGCGTGAGGACAGTTGATTTGTTATAGTTATTGCAATATTTTCATTAATGAAGTCCTGATGAATCTTTTTCTTTATGTATTACTAAAGGAAATCAGTGACATCATTTTTTGCTGCCTTTGATGCACTCTGCGAAGAAGGAACTGCAACACCTGTATGCATGGCTCTTAATGAAGTTGCAGATATATCTATACTAGGTAAACTCTTCAGCGAATTTGCTTTAATTTTGATTCCCACTTCTAGTGATGCCTGTTAGCTTATCTCTTCATAAGTATTGCCTGTTAACAACCTTTGTAGGATAAAGGGAAAAATGAAGACCAAAGTTATAGAAGCATTGTGTTTATAGTATATTGCAACACTAAAGCTATGTCAATCACTTGAAAAAGAGGCTTTTGAACAAAATTATTCGGAACATGGATACTGTTAATAAATTTAGAATAAAATGGGTATTGATGATTGTGTATCTGAAAGGTGAACATGTTAATGAGATTTTCCATTTTCCTTTGTTGTTTGTTTTGTGTTATCCCCAGTTGGACACTGGTTTCAAGAGGTATTTGTGATGTTTGGAACTCGATTGTAAATCTTTTTGCAGGTTCAAAAGATCATGTAAAGGAGCAGGGTGAAATCTTAGAGGGCATTGTTGCTCGTATTGTAAGCCAGGAAAGCTCAGAACATATGGAAAAAGTCTTGAAAGATTTCCCTCCTCCACCAATGGATGGAGGTATGATGTTTCCTTCTTCGTCTATTTTTTTTGGGGGGCATTATAGGTCACTTCAACCTGGAGTTTTTTTGTGGGTGTGTTGTTCTTCCGATTCAGCCACAACATTCACTTGAAACTTATTAAACTCTTTTCTCTCTTTCCCTTTTTGGTACCTAAATGAATTTTTCTGCTAACAAAAAGTAACATGATAGGTTGAAATTGTTGTTGCATGTTAATTTGTTTCCATTTATCTCCCAAATATATTCCGTTACATTTAATAATGCGAACAATTTTTTGCTTTGCGCTGATCCCATAAGTTCATACTTGCCTGGTCTTAACAATCCATTCAAAAAGTTCTTCCTACTACCCTCTTGAAGATAAATTTGTTGACCCATGGGAATGCTAGTCAATTTTGAAGTTTTCTTTTCATTGTTTAGAACATCACTGGGTTTGCTCTATGTTTCAGCGGGTCTTGATTTGGGACCGAGCGCAAGAGATATTTGTGCTGCAAATAGGTCGAGTGAAAAGCAGGTAATAGTTATTGTTTGGATATGAGATTTCTATTGCTTTGATGTTATCAACAATATTAGAATTTAGATATACTATTTTTAAATATTTTTTCTGAAATCCTCATGCAGCAAATAAAAGCGCTTCTTGAGGGTGTTGGCTCCTCTTTTTGCCCTGACCATTCGGACTGGTTTGGAGTTGGAGCTGGTGATGACCATTCCAGAAACGCAGATAAATCTGTGCTATCAAAACTTTTGCAATCTCATCCTGCAGATTTTTCTACCACCAAATTGCAGGTCATTCTAGTCTTCATTTCAATCTTTTTGAAATAATAGCATCACCGAAATTTTACAGATGAAATCCAGTCAATCTTCGACCATTAAAAAAATTATATATCCAGTCAATCTTAAATGCATGCATCTCTGTCCACATATTCTTTTAATGGTTTACTCATACAATCCACAGTGAACTGTTAGTTTTGATCTACAATTATCCCTTTGTAAATAATATTTTATTTATTGAATCAGGAAATGATTCGTTTAATGAAAGAAAAGCGTTTTCCTGCTGCCTTTAAATGTTACCATGACTACCACAAAATTGATTCCATATCAAATGACAACCTTTTCTATAAAATGGTCATCCATGTGCATAGTGACTCCGCATTTAGGCGTTACCAGAAAGAGATGAGGTATTTTTCAAATTCACTCTCTAATCTCTATTATGTTATTTTGAGTTTTCTTTTTGAATGCTAGACTTTTGTTTATATTTTTATTCTTCTTACTTTATTTTTTTACATGTCTTGGGTTCATTGAGGATACTTTTTGGTGCATTTCAGGTCTAAGCCAGGACTGTGGCCTTTATATCGAGGTAAAAAAAAACCCTTGCTGAGTGAAAAAATTCACGCTTATAACAGTTAATATTTATTTCTGTACTGGACAATGGACATGTTTTATAGATTGTCTACTCAATAATGGTCATTGAAAGTATGCACATTGGACATAGGGTTTTGGCTCTTATTTTGTTTAACCTTTTCATGATTTTATTTTATCTTTTTGGTGTTATCTTGGTACAAGTGAAGTATAAGTCTGGTTAGACTGAAGGTCGAGAAACAATCTCTCACTGTTTTTTTCTTAACTATAAGCCCCCATAACATTCGGTGAACCTTTCTATAATGCATGTGTCTTTTAATGAATGATGCAAGCATATATCACACCTTGGAAGAATAGGTTTGCCTTATATTTTGTTTTGCTTACTTGAGTCGTTTATTCAGTACTGAATCTGATACACTTAATATTATGTAGGTTTTTTTGTTGACATTAATTTATTCAAGGCAAGCAAGGAGAGAGCTGCTGAGATAGCAAAAGGCAAAAGCAGCATTGTGGAAGATGGTAACAGGGGTATGCCTGGAAAATATGGATTGGCTGATGAAGATGCAAACTTAATGATAAAACTGAAATTTCTTACATACAAGGTATGTAGTCCTGTCCTAGTAGAAAAGTATGTATTCATAAAATTCCCTCAAGGAAGCAAAAATAGTATGGTGATTGTTCTCTTTTTCCTGTCAAATTTTATTAGAAGAATACTTTTCACCATATAAGGCTGATAAATAGACCTTTCTTTTGTTTGAAAATGGCTATGAAGGTGGTATATTATTATAATAATAGTATCTAATCAAGATTATATCCTCTGGATTAGCAAGGTTAAATCAAATGGATAGCAGCTAAAATATTTTACTGACAATAATGAATTCTTATATAAATTCTGTATGGCAACTGAAGCAACACAGTGCAACTAGTGTGTTCTTTATGGAAGGGATTAAGGTGAATGAAAATACTAGTAGCCAGCTATGTTTTAATATGGTATATGGTGGATGTAAAGTATTAAATAAGAAAATGGAAGTGGCACAAACGAACTGTTGAATTGAAGTACCAATTGTCTACTGGATCTTGTAACTCGCTGTTTTGTTTTCAAATTGTTTCTTCTTTTCCTTTGTTGGATGTAGAAAAATTCTAAAAAACAAGTGCTGCACCATTCTTTCCAGACTGAAATAGATAGAAGGTTAGGTAGCTTGGGTAGAGTGTTTTGTAGTTTTTAGTGGTCGAGAGAACTCATGCATTGTGGTGGTGTGTCAGATTATGAATAATTTGTTCACTCATATCATATACTAACAACTTAAGCTTCCCAACAGTTATCATATTGGTACTACATCTCTTGATTTCTTCATTTTCTCTATGAACATATTACTTATTCATTCGATTTACTTTTGATGTAATGTGTACCAATCAATGTTCGAATCATCATACAAGGGTTCAAAGAATTAAATATTGATTCTGCTTATCTTTCACTGCAGCTGCGAACCTTTTTGATTCGCAATGGTTTGTCAATTCTGTTTAAAGAAGGTACAGCTGCTTACAAGACCTATTACGAGCGGTGAGGTTCTCAGGTTATCTTACATTTTATGTCTTAAAATGAGTATATTTTAGTCACTAGTCACCATTATTTATCACACTTATGTTAAGATGTAACATAAGTTTTTTTTTTGGTTGGAAAAGATGTTACTTAAGTGGAGACATGAGCAATATGGTGTTATAAACTAGTGTGGTTGTTATTTATTGCGGTGAAAGAGACTCCATAGTGCTTTTCTTATTCTTTAGCATGCTAGTACCACAAAATCTTGTTTTTTTAACCATTTATACTTTGCGTCTGTCATTACAGGCAAATGAAAATATGGAATACTTCAGAACCAAAGAAGAGGGAACTCAGAAAGATGCTTGATGAATGGTGATTTGTGTAACACTACTCTGTTATTTTCTTTGCTTATGACTTTTGTGACTATCTCTTCTTACCTGGTAGAATTTTGTTCCTTCATGTTCAGGGCTGTGTACATACGAAGGAAATGTGGAAACAAACCGCTTTCATCATCAGTTTACCTCAGTGAGGCTGAGCCTTTTCTTGAACAGTATGCGAAACGCAGTCCACAGAATCAGTCTCTCATTGGATCTGCTGGAAACTTTGTAAGGGCTGAAGATTTCCTGGCCATTGTTGAGGGAGGAAGAGATGAAGAGGGTGATCTTGAGAGGGATCAGGAGGTTGCACCATCAAGCCCCAGTGCCTCAGGCGGGGACACTATCCCAAAGGCTGAGGGTCTGATTGTATTCTTTCCTGGTAAGAATTGTGTCAAATCAATGGAGTTTTGGAACGTTGGAAAGTTCTCATGAATACAATAAACAACGTTTGAAAGATATCTCTTTGTATATACTTATACATCATGCAACTTTTTTGTTACTTGGGAAGCATCGCCTTCCATAGTTTTACATTTCGATATTTCTCTTTTTATACTTCTTTGGCAGTGTGCCCTTGTGCATCTGAATATCTCTTGATGGGTATTTGCTTTTATATTTACATATGGGTGTTTATAATTGTTTTGACAGTGAGTATGATTGGGTTCTTATATTTTTATTTATCACCTCTTTTGATAATGGTTTATGGGAGTCAAAGCATATGTTCTATGCATTTCCTGATGTTTCTTTCTTGGCTTGAAATTTTCAGGACTACCTGGTTCTGCTAAGTCAGCATTATGCAAGGAACTACTTCAAGACCCAGGAAGAATGGGAGACGATCGACCAATTCAAAGCCTGATGGGTGACCTTATCAAAGGTAATTTTGTTGTTGAAGCACCCAGAAAAACAACTCTTGTGAACACTTCAAATCACATTTTTTTGACATTGGAGGTTTCTAGCAGTTTCTTCATCATGCACTCATAATATAGTTATCCTTCATCATCCTTCAACTAGCAGTTTCTATGTAAGAATCTGATCAGGTCATCCCAGCATATCATAGGTATCCTTGACCATGGTGCTGAATTTATGCAAAGGATATACCTATGCAATATGATTGAGCTTCATGAGAAGTTCAAAATATCTAGAATTTGAGGACTTCTTCTCATTTATTGTTCATATCTTTATTACCTCCAATGAGAGTATTGTCCCACTTTGGGAAAGTGAAGCCTTGCACGGTAGTTCAAAAGATATTAGTACTCTCCACCCATTGCCAATTGGTTGAAGTTGGAATCAAACTCTATAAACATTGGAAGTTAAAAATACGTAGAATTTAACGGGCTTCTTCTCATTGTACTGTTCATACCTTCATATCGAAACTTCTGTATTCTTCAGAATAGATCCACTGGCATCCTATTGTCAAGATGCTTAATGAATTAGTACGTCAAAAGATTATTGGAGGACTTATTAACAGTAAGATTACTTGTTTATTGTCTATAAACAGGAAAATATTGGCAGAAGGTTGCTGAAGAGCGCAAGAAAAAACCATATTCCATAATGCTTGCAGACAAGAATGCACCAAATGAAGAAGTATGGAGACAGGTAATTTTCTTTTGGGGTTCACTTCAAGGATTGTTCTACAATCTGTTCATGAGAATCCAGAAGTAGTGTTCCATGCAGACCGTGTGGAGGTTGATCCGTAGCCCAAGGTCCTAACCAAAACTTGTATTGATTAGTGCTAGTCACTTTCTGTAGGACTAATAAGCAAAAGTGGATTGCTTTTAATCCCTAAATGGGGTGATGTTCCGGAAACAAACAATAAAACCCAAAAATGGTAACCCAAAGGAACTAAAAAGGACGTCTTGTCCAACAAGATTGATGGCTACTCGATTGAAAGGAATCATGAAAAAGATCTCCAGATATGAAAGATTTTTTTTTTTTTGGATAACTGTTTATTAATTATCAAACCGAAACTGATTTGTGCTTATCATAATTACACTACCATTTTTCTCGTCTCTCTTTTGCAGATTGAACACATGTGCAACAGCACTAGGGCCTCCGCGGTTCCAGTTGTGCCTGATTCTGAAGGTTCTGTTGCTCCTGAGGCTGTTATTTGTTGTGTTCCAGCTCACTTTGTACTGTAGTTAAAGATGAATGGAATGTACTTCAGTAGTTTAGGAAATGATTTTGAGGCCATTGGATATGCTTTTACATTGTGATCTTTTAATTTGCAGGAACCGATTCAAATCCATTTTCTCTTGATGCATTAGCAATTTTCATGTTTCGGGTGCTTCAACGTGCTAATCATCCAGTATGCATTTTATTCTCTCATGTTCTTTTTCTTCATACATCTGAGACACCTATATTTATTTGCATACTTACATGCTCTCAATTTCTGAAGGGAAACCTTGACAAGGAATCTCCAAATGCTGGCTATGTGCTGCTAATGTTCTATCACCTTTACGAGGGCAAGGCATGAATTATGTACTCTGGTCCATGCTCTATAGATGCACCTAATTTCATTACATTTTTCTGAATTTGTTATTGTCTAAATTTTTCAGAGTCGCCGAGAGTTTGATGGGGAATTAGTTGAGCGTTTTGGCTCACTTGTCAAGATGCCATTGCTGAAGTCTGATAGGTAGTTTCTGTTTTCCTTGTTTTTTCCGAAAGAAAAGGGCCTGATACCTCTCGTATTGGTTGTTTTCTGTAATGCTCTCTATTATTTGATAATGATAAATATCAGGGGAAAACTGTTCATAGTAATTCAAATCATGCACCTGGCAAGGCAGGGGGTTTTGCTAGGAGCACTCTTTGCATGCCTTAATTTATGGGTGGGTGGATTGTAGTTACTATATGGATTAAGGGGAATTCTCAGTTCATATGAGTAATCTCTAACGAAAAGTATTTAGTGACACACACTCACGCATGCACGCACGCGCACGCACACACACACACATACATACATACATACATGTATACATACATACATACATATATATATATATATATATATATATGTTTCCTTTTATTTTACTAATGAATTAAAAGATTGTGTTCACTGCCTTATAAGACTGTCTAAAAACTGTGTTATGGATAGAGGAAAAGATAATCCAATTGGTTTGTGTGGTTGATTCCATAACATATGAAAAGCATAGGATGAGGTATATTATTTCTTTGTATGAAGCTTATATCTTTCCTCTCTAGCCATGCAGTTACATTAACTTTATGGGGATTTGCTTGTGTAAAATGTGAAGTCTTATATTTGTCCCCTCTTGCATTGCAATACACTAACGTCATGGGATTTATTTTGCATACCCAGGAATCCATTACCTGATCCCGTGAAGAATATTCTGGAGGAGGGAATAAATCTATACAAGCTTCACACCGCCAAACATGGAAGGTTAGCTGTTTGGACACTATAACATGAAATTAGATTTGACCACCACGGAGATACTTATTTCATTTTCATTTTCGTTCCCTACTTAATTGGAATTTCAATGAAGCTAAGCTTTTAGCTGTTTGCGTACAGCGTACCATAGTAGCAAGACAATTAGAATTTTCCTAGTCGTTGTTTAACCTCTGTTGTGGCCGCTTTCATGTGGGAAAACCTTACCTCCTTGCATGTAAACCTGTACTCAGATTGGAGTCGACCAAGGGAACCTATGCAAAGGAGTGGGCTAAATGGGAGAAACAGTTGCGGGATATTTTATTTGGCAATGCTGAGTATCTGAATTCTGTTCAGGTCGGTATCATTTTTGCATATTCTTTTTTACCTTCTGAGCCGTTGATTCCACATTTTCCAGTTCTATTATATTAAACGTCTCTGGAATTTACTTGATGAACCATTTACTTTTCAGATCACTAAATAAACTTTTTGTGCAATCTTAATGACCTCAGGTTCCTTTTGAGTCTGCTGTAAAGGAAGTGTCAGAACAGCTGAAAAAAGTCGCAAAAGGTGAGTACAAAACTCCAGATACTGGGAAGAGGAAGTTCGGCGCCATTGTCTTTGCTGCCGTTAGCCTGCCTATTATGGAAGTCAGTGGTCTGCTTGATAGCGTAAGTTAATGTTCGCTTTCAATTATTTTTCCTAGTCTCATCACTTATTCAGTGAGATTATGATGACATATCTGTCTCGTGTTTCCTTTCTTTTTTTCTTTTTGTGCAGTTGGCTGCGAAACATAGTGAAGCCGAAGCTTTCCTCAAAGACAAGCATTTGGATAAACTTAACAAGGCTCATGTTACTCTTGCACACAAGAGAAGTCATGGTGTTACTGCCGTGGCTAGTTACGGAACCTTCCTTCACAAAACGGTCCCTGTGGATATAACTAAGCTTTTCTTCTCGGATAAAATGGCTGCATTTGAAGCCAGCCTTGGGTCTGTCGAAGGCGAAAGAGTAGTGTCTAAAAATGAGTGGCCGCATGTCACCTTATGGACTGCAGAAGGGGTTCCGGCCAAGGACGCCAACAACTTACCCCAATTGCATTCGGAGGGGAAAGCTACCTGCATTGCAATTGACCCACCTGCCACCATTGATGGCACGCTGGAATTTTTCTGAGGTTTGATCGGCCAGGCCAGATTGAGCTCGGCTTACGATTGGAGTGAAATTTCATTTGAAGATGCGGGTGTTCAATGAAGAGAGAACTTAACTGCTTAAGTGAAGGAGAAGATTTTGTATGCCATGAGGAAAAGGAAATTTTGTTGAGTTGATTTCTTTTCAGAGGTTTTGTATACATAAGGCAATTAAAATTTTAAAGTCTCTCAGTGTTGCTTCATCAGCTTTTACCAATTGAGGGGTGTTTAGCCGCGGTCGCATCGCTCGTATCTGTTTACACGATTCGGGATGATTGCGCAGCTGCAACTCCTCCAAGTTTTATGACACTTGAAATGTTGACACTGCATTTTTTTACATTCTTCCCCTTGGTGGCGCTTCGGCTACTGTAGTAACTGTAATTACAATCAAACTCTTGGGAACCATCTAAGCAAAGTAAAATGCAGGAAACAATTTCGATGTTTATTTACGCCCCTTGATTCTTCTTCGACTTATTCAAAAACCGAAGGGTGTGCGAAAATTGCTTTCGTAAAATTTGATTTTTACTCAAAGAAAAGCAATTGCGATGGCGCATTAGCCTAAACCAAACAAACAAAAAAATGGAAGGCTTCATCCTAATTCAATTGATTTACAGCATGCTGAGTGTCTAATTTCATAGCAAGTCTGTGTTGTAGGCCTGAACCGACTTTCCGTCATTCCAAAGTACTCGCTTGTTCTGCAGCCAGTGTAGGCAAGATGGCCATAGCCTCACCGTCGATGACGGTAGCACCATTCTTGAAGCATGCCGTCTTGAATTTCACTCTGAACCAAACATTCAAAAACCAATTAAGTCGGTCTCTGTTTAAGTTATACAAACTGTAGAAGAATTGCTTTGGCAAAGAATGAGGTGGCTTACAGATATCTGTTCTTCTGTTCTCTTATGCTAATTGCTTGTACCTCACCAACTATCTCTTCTCCAATATAGACAGGCAACCTGAAATGCAAGCTTTGGGAAACATATATAGCCCCGGGCTGGAAACACCACATCCAAATCAAGGAATCAGGACTTTGGTTCTCAACAAATGCAACCGAAAAAGAAAAATTCAGCGATAAAGGTAGGAAATGTTCCGTGCCGAAGAGCCAATGACAGGAATTTTTGGGAACCATGTGATTACTGTAATATTATGGATGAACCAAATCAACAATTCAAGAGGAGAGGATAAAATTATGAAATGTAATACTTACAAAATGAGAAGATATGATCTTGGGAAACAGGGCAGCAACAAGCATCCCGTGAACCAGTCGATCTTCAAATCCAGCACTTCGAGCAGCCTCGGAATCTAAATGCAGAGGGTTAGAGTCATGACTCACTTTTGAGTACTCCAAAACATCTTCATTGGTGAACACTCTATTTTGCTTCAATGTATCTCCACTTCTAAGAAAACCAGCTGCTGCTGATGAAAAACCTCTCAAAGAAAGTAGGTTGACTGAGAGTAAGTTCCGGCCAAGCATAACTGTAACCGTTTCTAAACGCTGTCCGACAGAGTATCAACCTGATGAAACTACGTTGATTTTACGCCTTACCAGAATAGCATTGTCCTCTCCATAGAAAATACAGGTTTGAATGTCTTCTAATCTACTTGCACTGTATGCTCACCACCTGCACCATCAATCTGCAATTCACACAATGTTTCAGGATCATGGGCAATTTTGGTTTTGCATAAATTGCTAGGCTGAAGTGAAAGCCTTCATTTTTTGCGCACATTCTTCCCAAGTTGCTTGTACGAGGCATTGTAACAAACACTTGGTGGGCATAAATTTCAACAAAACAAAGGTACACACAGTGATCAAATTGTTCGTTAGGATCCACCCGCGAGATTCCAATTCGACACAGATATGATTTATGCTAGTCGAAAACTAAATTGTTGCAAAAATAAAATCTCCATGCAGAATATTACCTGATATTGGCTGCAATAATAATAATGCACCGCTGCGGTCTTTCTTTTTTTGGAGTAGAGAGAGGGAGAGAGTTAAGTAAACGAAACCAGCAAATGGGCTGCTACTTGTATTTATTTTTTTATTTTATATTTTTTTAGTTGTCAAAGGTAAAATTCATTACCAACAAAGCAAACGTATACAAAGAGACGCCTAATTACAATTAAACATAGAACTGAAATATGGACCCCAAAACAAAAAGGCCCAACCCAAAGTTTGAGCGCGTAAAAACAGGAGGCCCAAAAACCCCTTGGAAATCGGTCGACACTGTGAGATTCCAATGTTGCATTCTAGAGTTGTAGATAGCCATTATAACCGGCACATAGGGAGGCGTCTACGGCTTTAGGACAGTGACAACACACGCCTCTTAATATCACAAGCCAGATCATTCTTTACCTTTTCCTTTTTAATGCTTTATTTATTGATATATGTGTTTAATGCATTTGGGTATTATCTAATTGATTGAATTTACATGTATATTATGATCATAATCATTTGTATTATCCAACAACTAAAACCGTAAATTGCATCTCTACTGTCGTGGAAAACCATATGAATTTGTATGTGTTGTTATTTTGGTTGTGTGATCAATTATCGCAATTTATTAATTTCGTAATTTAACGAAAAGGTGTTTGCATGTATATGCATCGATTATCTATAAAACGTATCTCTATGGTGTTTCGTGATTGAGTTAGGCGGGTGATGATTAAAACATATTTTGCCTACATTGCTTGATTATCTCATATTATTGAGATGGTGATAAAACTCAAATGTATCTGAGTCTTCTAAGGTCGTCCTTCCTCTTACTGGGAAGAACAAGCTTTATTTTTTATGTTATTTTAATATTTGGGTAAAATGAAAGAAACTTGTATTACAATACAGACCATGTCTTTTCATACGGATTTTCTATTCGTTTTATAGGAATAAAGTCTACATAGAAATATTTTAAATTAGGGTTCTTACAGGTTGAATTAAAATTCAATATTCTTTGCGCTTTCATGCTTGTGTAATTGTTTTCTTGGTAGTTGGTACCTCCGATGACTTAGCATTGTGGTTTAAATGATTGAGATTAGGGGGTTTGCATCTAGAATTACTTGGAAGAAAAAAAAAATTCCTTCTGAACTTGTCACTTTTCTCGCCTGGTAAATATCCTCTTTACTGCTTTATTTATTTATATATGTGTTTGATGCATTTGGGTATTATCTAATTGATTGAATTTACATGCATATTATGATCATAATCATTCATATTATCCAACATCTACACATTCCTAGAAAGTTGCAAAAAGCGGTGAAAAGAAACGGTTGCAAAGGTGGAAAATTGTGGGATTGAGAGATGTCGAAACCATTGGAGAGAGGACGAAAATGGGTTGAAGAGAATCATGGATGTGGAAAAACAGCAGAGGGAAGAGGAAAATGAAGGTCGGAATCGAGCGGCCCGTTGTTTAGTAGGGCTGGGTTCGGTTCGGTTCAATTTTTTTTCGGTTTTTTCGATTCGGTTTTTTTTTTGTTCAGTTTCGACCCGGTTCGATTTTTTTTTTTATCCTCCCGTTCTTCGTCTTCTTCTTCAATAGCAAAAAGAATTCTGAATTGCCAAAAAAATTAAATACATTCTTCAATCAGTCCTCAAATGCACTTAATAAGATACCTTAAAACAAACATATGCAACTAGTTGTTAGCAAATTACATCTAAACCAATCAAGAAATTTAAGCGCACCATCGCGAAACATATAAGATTTAAGTTGCTCATCAGCAATTAAACAACAATCCTTACATTTCTTAATTTCCAAGTGAATCAAATTACATTCAAGAAATTTGAATTATGCATTATAGCTGACATCTACCATTTCACCCTTCTACTACCATGCACAATCAAGAAAAGCAAAACAGGTGCAGCATAAAAACCCATAAATCGACAAATAAATAAGAGAGATTAGGGATCTTTGGTGAAGGGAGGGTTGCTGCGGGTTATGGAGAAGAGGGCAATACTTACGGATTGTAAACACGGTTGGAGCATTTGAACTGAAACAAGAAAAACCCAACAGTAGAAAAACTATTTCATAAACCACAAACAGAAAACTCCTAATTTACCAAATTAAAATCAACCAACAACACAACACAAAAACACAACCAAATTAAAATCAACCAAAACGAAAAAAATAAATCTTTTTTTTTAATTAATAGTTAAAATAAGGAAGAGATTGAACCGATTCGAACTCCCTCAACCATCCTCTTCTGCTTCCGATTCGAATGGGACGAGGGAAAATTATGATTTGGAAGAAGGAATCCGTGAGGAGAACAGGAGAAGACTGGAGAAAGAGTGATTTGGAGGGAGAGAGAGAGAGAGAGAGAGAGAGAGAGACTGAGGAAGCAGAGATAGGAAGAAAGTAGCAGAGGGGAGAGAGAGGGAGTGTATGAGAAAAGGTGAAAACTAAAATGGAAGAGAGAGTGACGGCTAGGGTTTGTAAACTTAAGAAATTTTATAAAAGCATTACATATTAGAAACCTATAAATATATTACTGGTACAATTATAACAACACAAGCCCACAGTCAAGCTGTCTTGAAACAACCATCCCCAACTTGTAGGTTAAGGGTTTAAACCTTGACGCCAACACATTTTTTAGTATTTATATATAAAAAAAAATTTCGGTTCGGTTCGGTCTGGTTCAGTTTTCGAACCTCAAAAACCGAAACCGAACTGGCCAAATTTGGTTTGGTTCGGTTTGGCAGTTTCGGTTCGGTTTTTTTTTGTTCGATTTTTTTCGGCTTCAGTTCTGTTTGGTTTTCGGTTTTTTGAACCCACCCCTACTATTTAGCACCGGTTTGGATAATTTCTCAAATGGTTAAATAATTAGGAAAACTAATGAAAATGACTTGAAAACTTTGAGTTTTAACGATAATGATAAAATAAAGGGAAAAGTGAATAGTATCAGGATTGACTTTTTAGTGTACAAATGTAGTTTTTCGTTAAAGTGAATAATACCAGGAGTTTTTTGTTAAAGTACCCATAATAATTTCTTACGAACAATACCACTTTGACAACGTTGGGTTGAAAGATGTAAAAACAATTTTTTTTTAAAGGATAGGTTGGTTCTTCAATGCATATTTTCAAGTACTATTTATCCAATGAGGATCCTCTTCGTGAGGATTCTAGAGATTCTTAAATCGTGTATGTTCGTCGTACATCATGCAGTCAGAGATCATTTTAAATATTTTATTTTAAATTAAATATGAATAGTACCTGACGAAAAATAACCACACAATATACGATGAACGGACAAGATTTGAGGATCCTCATGATCCTTACAAAGAGGATCTTAAGAGGATCCTCCTGGCTCTTTGTCAACTAAAAACCAAGAAAAATACTATTATATTCTTCCATGAATAATTAAAAAATAATAATAATCTATCATCTAATTTCATAAAATTTATCGTTTGACAAAACAATAGTATCAAAATAAAATTATGAGCATTAAAGTAATTTCGCACAAAAATATTTTGCTATTTTTTTTAGGAAAACTAATGAAAATGGCTTGAAAACTTTGAGTTTTAACAATAAGGACAAAATAAAAGGTAAAGTGAATAGTATCATGTTTGACTTTTTAGTGTAAAAATGTGGTTTTTCGTTAAAGTGAACAGTAACGCGGGCTTTTAATTAAAACTCCCTTTTTTTTTCTTTCCTAACCCACATGTCAACAAAACATATATATATATATATATATATATATTAAAATAAATAAAAATTCCCATATTCTCTCTTTCACATTTGTCTCCAACTTATCTTTCTTCCATGTACTTTTTTACTTTTAAATTTTTTATGTGTGGGCTTCATCTAGTGCTAATTTATAAGTACTTTAGTATAAGTGCTTTCTGCAAAAAAACAAGCTCAAATGGATCCTTAATGTCTAAGATGTTGAATACTGGAAAATAGCCTGCATTGGGAATCTTGGGATGATATTCGAGCCAAGCCAAGTTCCATTATGCATCTTGGTTGTTCTCCGATTAGCTAGAGCTCGTAATAGTAGTTATTAGAGTCAGGTAAATATATCGAGGCATTGAGTTGACATCAGCCTAGGGGTGGGTTCAAAAAATCGAAAAAATCAAACCGGACACTAAAGTAAGCTGAAAAAAAATTGAATCGAAATCTGTTCGTTCGATTTCGATTTCAGCTCCACGCATCTAAACATTGTCATTTTATTTTATCCTATGAGGCCATCTCCAACCGAAGGGTCCAGAGGGTCAGAAGGCCGAAAATAGCCCGAAAACCGTCTCCAACCGGGGGGGCTAAGCCAGAGGGCTCATGGAATCTGAGAGGGCCCCACAGAATCTGAAAGGGCCAAAGGGCTGGAGGGCTGGCTAGAAAAACCATTAATCCTGTTGGTTAAAAAGACATTTGAATCCAACGGCTAGCTGGCGCCAGTTACGGTTTGATTCATTTTTTTTTATATAGGTTTTTTGGGCCCTTTTTTTTTTTTAATTCTCAAAAATTCTATTTTTTTCCCTATAAATACCTAAACCATTCATTCACCATTCCTCACAAAATTTTCACCATTCCTACACCATTTCAATTCTCATATTTTCTTTCCTCTTTCAAAAATCTATCCTTCAATTTTTTCAATAATTTTCAAATGGCCTCGTCGTTTTTAAATTTAAGTTAATGTTGTTTTTAAATTTAATTTGTAGTTTTTAAATTTAATTTGTAGTTTTTTAATTCAAGTTAATGTTGTTTTTAAATTTAATTTGTAGTTTTTAAATTTAATTTGTAGTTTTTAAATTTAATTCGTCGTTTTTAAATTTAAGTTATAGTTTTTAAATTTAAGTGGTTGTTGGATTTGAATTTAAGTTGTTGTAGTTTTTAAATTTAAATAATAAATTATGTTTGGCCCTATGGCCCTCGGTTGGAGACGGTTTTTTGTGACAGGGCTAAAACGAGCCCTATGGCCTTTTGGCCCTCGGTTAGAGACGGAGGCAAATATGATCATGTACTATTCATTAAAATATTAATATCTTGGAGGGCCAGAGGGCTACGAGCCATCTGGCCAGCCCTCGGTTGGAGATGGCCTGACATAAATGATGGGGTTCCGAGCTTTCCTCCCCACGCCTCACTCTCCTCCACCTCCAGCCCTCTGCACTCTCTCGCTCCGTGCTCCTCCTCGATCCTCACCGTGCCTCACGGCCCGGCCTCTCCTCTGTCTGCGTCTTTGAGTTTTACAGGGAAAAGCATATAGAAAGGAAAAGGTAAGCCGTCCCTTCCGCACCGAAGTGTTGCCAAAGGAGTAAAAGGACTGCCATCGTGACAATGTCCCACACTGGAAATGTGGGAGTCTGCTTTTGGGCACCATTTTCTTAAAGGCCGGTTTTATCGACGCAAGTTCCACATATGGGCTTGTCTCATTGAGTAGTTTGTGGTGGTGATAACTTGACACCCAAGTTTTCAAGTTCTTGACCCATCAGACTTCATCCGTTGAGCATAACTTTCAGTACAAAACAATTGAATTTTAGAATATCTGTTTGACGAAACAACAGAAACGATACATTCAATGTACATCCTAGAGCTCAAATCCAACACAGCAATTACCCCAAAAAAGCAACTCAAAAAAGAAGCAACTCTAAAAATTTGTGCTTCTTGTACCCTTGTATAGGATGCTGATTGAAACATAACCAATGCAGGTGCTTTTCTCTAACTTGGTGGACTATTATAGTCTGCTTTTTTATCTTGGCAGTCATTGGAATGTTGACAGGACAGGCATTTCCATCGCTCTTCCTTAGGAGTGCATCTGGCTTCTCGCTCTCCTCTCAAGAACTCGAGTCTACACTGAATTTGACTTTTGATCCAATCAGAGTCATATGCAAACTCATCTTCACCAAGTAATGAATGATCTCTCTGTAACTCATATCTGAATCAGAGACAGTCATATCAGTGTCTTTCCAAAAGGTATAGTACCAAGTATTTCAACATGAACAAACGTTTACTAGAACTATAATTGAAGTCAAGGAAGCACGTTGCTTATCTTTTCATACATTGAATGATACCATAAGTCTTTTTTTGTTGTTGTCAGCAATGATTCGGGAAATCAAAATGGACTGGCTACTTTTTCACTCTAATGTGTTCAAAGTTCAACTATTTACACCAGATGCAATCTTTGTGGCAAACCATATATGACCGGAATTGGGACATTCAAAGATATACCTATAGAAACAAAATTGAACAAGCAAAAGTAAAAGAAGATCTCCTGCAGAAATTTTACACTCACCTCAATAGCAGCTGGTCATGAGCAGGTCGCAGGTTGCTGCACATGTTCCCATAGTGTCTCACTATGTCATCAAGGGTCTGCAAAACCAAGAGAAAGTTTTACCTATAAAAAAATGCCTTTGAGAAGTGGTAATTACCTGAAAGCTCTACGTTACACACTTTTCTTATTAACTAACCATTTAGTTAATGTAAAAACCATCAATAAGAAGCCAAACCACTTACTAAAATAAGTACAGTAATATTGATAAATCTGAAAATCATGATTTACTAGACTGAATGTATCTATTATAATTCAAGTGGAGAGACTCTTTACCACCGCTGGGAACCCTGACTTAACAGTCCTCGCTCTAATTGTCTTAGGTAAAACGTAATGAGGTTTCAAGGAAAAGAAATCATAAAACTTCTCCGATGGGAATTTATTGGCAGCTAAAGCATCCCAAATACACTTGTAGCACATCAACTGAACCCTGCAAAAATAGATGTACACAGTGTGAGTTCATTTCTGTGCATTTCTTCTGCAATGGCAAAGAAAAATCAGCACGAAACATAAGCTAATAAAGGTGCAGACCTTCCATTTCTTTGTTGCGATTCATGAGGAAGTGTATCTTTCACACGAGTCTTTGTGTCAACTAATATTGGGTTTCTGTTGGTTTCCGTTACAGACAGTCGAATCTCATCAATCACACCCACCATCCATACCCCTTCTATAAAACCTATTCTGATGCCATAACAAAGTATAGCCAATCATTGAAAGAAAGGAAGTTAAGAAGATCAATGCTCGGATGCCATCAATTCTATGAAAGAAAACAGAGAATTGGCTGTAAGAATAAAGCACAAGAAAGAACGTGCCTATCTGACATACCAATATATAAATGTCATCAATCTCAGAGGAATATCCTGAAGCATATTTCTAAGGACTAATCCTACTAAAGGTAAGATGTTTTTGTAAGACACTCTCAATCATGTTTCATTTTCAGTATTGAGGTTCAGATATCCAGAGCATTGTCTCATTAGGTCCCAAAAACCACATCTGGATCACCGTCAGCAATTAGTAGAGTGTATTTCATATCATTTCAATCAAATACATGATAAGCTGTATATTGACTTAAAGGGCACCATAATCTTTACAATCCAGGATTCATACTAACATCCAACCCATACAAAAAACTGCCAAGCAAAGCATCAGAGCTCCAAACTTGATCCAGACATCACTCCTTATAGATGATAACTACTTTGTGCAAGAATGAGCCATATGATCCATTTATTAATTGATTATAATGCTAAAGAAGCCATTGAGCCATATGATCCATTTATTAATTGATCATAATGCTAAAGAATCCCTAAGAACGCTTTTTCTAACTAATTATAACAAAATGCCCCACAAAGATAAATTAATAAATAGAAAGATGAACCTTGGACCTTGCATGGATTGACAGCATATAATATCAAGTAATGCCAAGATTGAATCAAGTAGTTCCACCTAAACAATGTATCAGGAGTCAAAGATTGAATCAAGAGACGCAAATGAATTAACTTACAGTGGCAGCTCACGTGTCAATCCTTCAAACAGTAATTGATCTACACCAGTTATAAACTTCAGAAGCTTCAGAGCCCATACAACTTCAATCGATTTGACACAATCTTTAACCCTTTTTACAGCCTGCCCACAAATATAAGCAGATTGTAAATGTGCATAGGAAACATGGAGCTAAGAAAAGGTATGGAAAAGTGCTTTGTACTTTGGCAAGTAAGAAAAAGGTTCCATTCATCTAAAAAAAGGCTGAATTCTAGTTCAACATGAACTATGATTTTAAAATGCCAAGAGTCAGCTAAATTCATGCAGGACAAAACCCCAAATACTACCAAATCGTAACTCTTTTTGAATGCTTACCTCTTCTTCAAGTTTTACATGGCGAGCAATACATGCTTCCATAGCCTTACTCACTTCTTGCATGCCAACAAGGAAAACAAGCTCCATGTTTCGGTCATACCATTGCTATAATGGACATGTAATGAGAACAGATCTAGGTCAAATATCTTTCGAAATCGTTAAGTTGGTGGACAGAAAACTTACATTAAACCCTCTTGCAAAGTAATAATAGCATTCAGATTACTAAAGTTAATTATTCATAGTTACTACTACACCGGCACATTGCAAATACTATCTCGAAAAAACAACCATATACCATGGTTTCAATGTCGATGATACTAAAGTACGTGACACTCAACCCTTTCTTCCTACACAGGTGCAACGAGTCAGCCACCCGAGTCATCTTCTGGGCACTCTTCAAACCTCCAGCATCCTCGATATTGGGTTCGGACCAAACTGATAACCTGCTCTTCGGATCCCATTTATCTTCAATCAATTTGACACGAACTTTAGCTTTTTTTACAACCTGCCCAAAAATATAATCAGATTGTAAATGTTCGTAGGAAACGTGGAGGTATGGAAAAGTGCTTTGTACCTTGGGAAGAAAGAAAAAGGTTACATTTCGTCTAACAAAAGCTGAATTCTATTTCAACATGACTACCAAATTGTAACTTACTACCATAGGAATCGGCTAATTCATGCAGGACAAAACCCCAAACCCCAAATAGTAATCACCTTTTGAATGCTTACCTCTTCTTCAAGTTTTGCATGGCGAGCAATACCCGCTTTCATTGCCATACTCTCTTTTCGCTTGCCAACAAGGAGAACAAACTCCATTTGTTTTTCACACCATTCCTGTCAGTGACATGTAAGGAGAACAGATCTAGTTCAAGTATCTTTTGAAATCATTATGTTGGATGGACAGAAAACTTAAACTAAAACCTCTCACAAAGTAATAATAGCTTTCAGATTACTAAAGTTGTTTATTCATAGTTACAACTACACTGTGCCCATTACAAATACTATCTGGAATTAGCGACCATATGTGGAAATTGGAAGCATCTGTGAACACACACCGGAGAAATGGGAATTCTCAATCTGATTCCGCCTCATTTTCACTTTCCAACTGAAAATTATTCAAATTTCAAATTTCTAAATCAAATATTTTGCTTTACACTCATACACCATTGATCTGTCATAAAGAAAAGCAGCAAATTTAAATCAATCTATTGCATAGAAACCATTGCATTATCATCGCTATACAATTCAAAAATCAATCCCAAACATTCAATGTAACCATCCAAATCCATTACCATATGATTAACAATCAAACAACTAAGTTTCAAAATTTACAAACATAAAGCAAAACCAATTTTGCAAAAACCTCAAAAAAAGAATCCGAAAGCCAATAAATTCCATACACTGCCAGTAATGTCGGTGACAAGCAAGCCCTTCTTCCTATACCGGTGCAAAAACGATTCAGCCACCTGAGTCTTCTTCTGAGCACTCTTCAAACCACCCGAATCCTCAAAATCGGGTTCGGAGCAACCCGATAGCCTCCTCTTTGCATAGCCCTTCTCCCAATAATGAGATAAAATGTTGTAATGTAAATTATCTAAAACACCAAGTCAAGAGAGGATAAAAATTATAAAGCATCAGACTTACAAAATGAGAAGATATGATATTTGGGACCGGGGAAGTAACAAGGATCCTGTGTACCAGTCGATCTTCAAATCCAGCATTTCGAGCAGACTCAGAATTCAAATGCAGATGATTATAGTCACGTCTCACTTTTGAGCACTCTATGACATCTTCATTCGTGAATACTCTAGCTTGCTTTAATGTATCTCCAGTTCCAAGAAAACTAGCTGGTGCTGACAAAAAACCTCTCAAATAAGGTAGGTTGACTGAGAGTAAGTTCCGGCTGAGCATAATTGTAAAGGGTTTATAAACGCTGTCCGACAGAGCAGCACCTGTTTGGACCAAAACTTAAACTTTGGGCTCCAGGAGGGGGCCGACCCAAAAAGAAGCTTGAAGGAAGAGTCGGTCAAAGCCCAGTGGTCCAGCCGAAGCCCAGGAAGGCAGGAAGGGGCCTCCTCTGCCTTGGTACAGCTCACAAAGGCCACTTGACCACCTACCCAAGGACCAAGTGGGATAGACTGATCAGCTACACAGCCCATAAAGTACTTTATGGTGGCATTTTATGTAAAAAAGCCAATGAGTCATCATCCTCAAACCGCATTCGGGCAAGCTTGCTGCTACAGGAAGGCACGCTGGTTTGTCTATAAAAGAAGAAAGAGAAATCAGGATTGAGGACACTCAAACAAACAAACAAAAACACAAACTCTGCTCAAAACCAGATTTGCCTTCAAACAATAGCTGTAGTCAGCCAAAAGCCTTCATCCCTCTCGGGATCACTCCTAACTCTTTTTATCAGCTCTGCTACCTTGTCAAACGCTTGTCGTAGTATCGATTTCCTTCCCAAAAACCCTCTTCTTCTAAACTCTCAAGCCTCCTGTCCAACCTTAAAACCCAAGAAGTCGCAAGACGCCCAGTTTTGCCCGACAAGGTGAAAACCTTGCCCGTCCCTTCTTGGTTTTGTCCTTTCAGTTATTAAACTAGCATTATGTTGTATGCTTTTAGTTGTGTTCGAGTTATTTCAAATAACATGATGATTAAAAGAGTCTTTCAGTTCTTGAATCCGATTTAAAGATGTCTTCACTATTTAAATCAGATCTAAGTTCTAACTTCCTTGACATAGAAGAGTGATCATGTAAAAGTCCTTGGTCTCAAGGCATAAAAAAGAACTTTATGTGGACTTAACCCATCCACGACAATCCTTGATAAACAAAGAAGTCCGAAGTTACTTGGGGCGCAAGTAATCGACTGATCTAGTAGTTTTACCACTGTTGTATTATGATTATCACTATAACGTTTGAGTATGGAACGACTTCTGATAGGAAGCCTCAAGGCCTATACCTAAGGCCCCACAAAGGCACCTATTTGAATTCGTTCTAAGCTCTGCGGGCTAGAACGTTTGAGTATGGAACGACTTCTGATAGGAAGCCTCAAGGCCTATACCTAAGGCCCCACAAAGGCACCTATTTGAATTCGTTCTAAGCTCTGCGGGCTGGCTAGTCAGAAGTATAAACGGTGGTGATATTACGCGCTACAATAAAAGCAGCATATATATATATATCCAAGAGATGGATTGATTATGAATTGGAAGCCTCAAGGCCTATATTTAAGGCCCCACAAAGGCACCTGTCATAATTAATACGGTCTCACGGATGCATATAGATATGTAGATATACGTATTTTGGATTCAAAATCCGTTCTACATCTGCCATGCTAAAGATGGTAGTGGCACGCCTGAGCATCCAAAAGTTAACCTTGATTGTGAGCCTTAAGGCCTACACCTAAGGCCCCATGAAGGCACCTTTCAAAGTTAACGATGTCCTTCTCTTTCAGCCTTGCCCGACAAGACTTGCCCGACGAGCCAAGTGTTGGAAGTATGCCCACAAAGCCACTCATTTGATGTAATAGCTTTTTGGAATACTTAATATGTTAAACTTTTATATGTTTAACGGAAGGGCAATACTTATTGTTAATCACTATTTATTGTATCATGTGTTTAATCAATAAGAGAATCCAAGGGATGTATTTGACATAAGAGATAAGTGATCTAATGAGTTAGATTAAGGAGACCTTTCTCTTATGTTCATTCCTAAAACGTTCCTAGCCATAGGATTGCCAATTGGGCATTGACAATCCGCTAAGGTTAGTATGTGTTATGTTGACTCAAACGTGAGTATGAACTAGTCTCAAGTCATTTGGTGTTGGACACTAAGACAAACACATAGGTGCTCGAAAGAGTAATCGAGTACACTGAACTGCGATTAATGAGAGTTCAAACATACATGTCATGTACGAACTCTAAAGGTTACAATATGCAAAGTAGTCCTTAGACCTGAGGCATCATAGATGTCTAATGGTTAGGTCCTTGATCTTTGATCATGACAAAGGCATTCCCTCGGATTGTCCACGGCATTGTTGGGGTCATGTGATCTAGTCATGTAGGCATATGAATGCACAACAAGGGATCTCTAACCTTCCATGGTGGAAGGAGTATACTCTAAAATATGATTCTAAAGTCTTTGGCCAAAGCAAATGAATATGACTAAGGAAGATGTTCCAAATCATATTCAAGGGAATCATATAAGAAAGTATCACATTGGATAGTAGACATGAAACAAACTATCACTTAAAACAATGTGGTTAAGAGTATTGTATTAGAGAAGGACCGTATTGCATTGTAATTGTAACTGGATAGGTTCTCCAACCAATTCTACTTAGCTTGGGTAACCATGACATACTGCTAGGTGTCACTCATGGTTTGTGGAAGCCCTATTGATTAGCAAACACTAATCATCAAAAAGGGAGAATTGAAATGTGGTTTCAATTCACAATCGATAGTTAAGAGTAACATCGCCCACTGCCTCGCTAATTGGAACCTAATGGATCGCACACCAAATAAGGATATATGTGAAGCAATTAAATGAAATGGATAAGCAATTAAATGGTTTAATTGAAGAATGGTCAAGATTAATTAATTATACGAAATGTTCGTATTGGGCTTTTAAGTTGGTTTTAGGGCTTCGGGGCCCAAAAGTGTTTTGGTCCACAAGGCCCATTATGTTTAAGTTGTATGACAACTAAAACAAAATGGGCAATAAGCCCAATAACCATATAGGCCAACCATTTAGGGTGAGGGTATGCAAGTTTGCTTAATTGCAAGTTTGCCACTCACCTAAGAAATGAAGTATAAATTCATCTTTATAGCTTTGTTTTCAATTAGGGTTTTCTAAGCTACTTGGGGATAGTTATCTAGCAAATTTACTTCCCTAAGTGATCCAATTTTCATTTTCACAAAATTACATCCTTGGTGAAGAGACATAGAGACATCAAACTTTTGGTGTTTTGGAGAACTAATCCTCAAATCCTCAAAGAAGCAAAGGAGCACTAAAAGGAGGAAAATCACAAGGAAGATCCAAGGAGCAAGGAGGTGACTTGAAGGCCCTCCACTTGGGTGAATCCCTTGTGTAATCAAGGATGAGCTTCAAGGGTAAAGAATCTCTAAATTCTTAATTATCTTTAATGTTGTTAAAGAGTCTTTTGGTTCACCATATACTAGGCTTTGAAAGTCATGGGTTTCATGAATTATTTTTGGATGCATGCCTACTTTAAAGAGTTAATTGTTAGCATATGTATTCAAATGTTCATACATGTTCTTAGCTAGGACAAAATTTTTCCTTCAAGTGGTATCAGAGCCTAGGTCTAGTGTATGGTGGATCCTTTTGGGTTTTGTGATTTTCATGTTTTATGATTTAAATGTTGTAAATGTTACAAGCTTTGTTCTTGCTTTGAATATAAATTTTGCTAGAAAATTTAGCATCTCAAATGTTGTAGATGTATTTCATTTAAGCATGAATATTGGAACTAAAAATTTGGTGCCATGTATTTTGAGTTTTCATAAGTGTTCTTCAATGTTCTTGGAGTTCTTGCCAAGAACAAAAAGTTTTGAAGTTTTGATTCAAAAAGTTTTATGTTTTTACATAAAGTTTTGATTTAATTTTAGTGGGTGATGGTTAATGATTAAGTAATTTTAATGGGAGACAAACTTTGTTTTAAAGAATGACATAAATCATTTCTTACAAAATTAACCCACTTACAAAACTTTGTATAAAATTTGAATTTTCATCACTAAAACACTATATGGCCGGCCACCCCTTTAAAATAGGGTATTTTTGGGTGTTTTGTGCACTTACATAAAGTTTTGATACTTTTGTGTATTTGCATTTTGGCCCAAAAGTTTACGTTTTTACGTTAAGGTCCAAAAACTTTAAAGGACAAATTGTTTTGCTCCTTTAATGATGTTTTTGACATTATTAAAAATGTTTGGGTTCTAAGTTGTAATTACATGAAGTTGTGGACTCTTGTGTTTTTACAAAGTGACCCCAAAAGTTTTTGTTTTTAGAAAATGGCCCAAATTAGATGAGAACAAAATGGTTTGTCTCTTTAAATGAGAATTGGATTTTCATTTTATTTAGTTTCATTTAAATCAATTCTATGGATCCGAAAACCAATTGTTTAAAGTTGTTTTCTTAGTTAAATGTGTTTGATTAAGAGAAGGATGATTATGAACCAAATGCCTCGATAATTGAGCTATGTGATTGGCCGCTTTACATTATGAATGTTTGGGATTGGTAGTGTAGATTTGAATGTAATTTGATTAATTCAATTTGTTGTAAATGGACATAAGTCCATCATTTGTGTTGTAAAAGGGCATAAGCCCTTATTATTATTTCATGTATTCCTTTTGTTTAAATGTATGCAAAATGGAATAGTTGGGTCCAACGCCCAATAGGAAATAACGGTTTAATTGGATTAAACGCGTAACTAAAATCAACAACTACATACCTTAGACCCAAGGTCCAACACAAGGCTCGTGTTGGATCAAATCAAACGGTTCATAATCATCCTAAAACCTAATATGACTATATAGTCCATATGAGGATGCAAAGCATTCGTTAGTAGTTCCATATAGTCTCGCTTGTTTCAACGAAACAGTGGGAGTATTATATACTACTAATTCATATAAACTTGGACCAATGGTTGTGATAGGCCCAAGTTCTTTTAATGTGATTAAAATGTTTTGATGTAGCCCAACGATATTCCCTCAACAAATGAATATTAAGTTGATAAGCGAGAGATGTTTAGAATATCTCTTCGTAGGCCTTCCACCGTGGTGGGCTTCAATCGTTTGTGACTCGTACACCGTATTCGTCCAGTTCTGGGGTATACAAAGTATGTGCTTACATTCAGGAGAAGCCCATAAACATATGATGAAGTGAAAGTAGGCAACGAGTATGGCCAATATGATATTCTTCTGAGGTCATTCTTGAACCCCTATTTGAACTAGCATGGTGGGAATGACTTAAACTAAGTGCAATGATGCCAATAAGATATTCTTCTGAGGCATCATTCTCTAGAGGCCGAACTAGATGGGTAATTACAAAAGGTTGTAAATGAATAATGCGTTATTCTCTCATCATTATTTTTGCTAACCAATAAGATATTCTTCTGAGGTGGGCTTGGTAATGGTGAGTCTCCCATAACCCACTAAGAGTTCAATATAACTCTCGAATTCTATTGAGGGATGTGGAATTTGCCAAAAATGGTGGGTGATACTATTTGATTAAAAGACCCAATCAAAATAGTTTTAAACAACAATGCTAATTCGATTTCTGTTATGTTATGTAGTGAACGACATGCCTAAAATTATACCCACCATTATACTTGACAAAAAGGGTCTAAAGGGCCAACGTTTCCTTGCTTGGTATCGCCACATTGAGAATGTCTCAAAGGTGAAAGACATATTGTATGTACTTAAGCAATCCCCTCCTCATGTACCTCCTACGAAACTAGCTTCAAAGGAGGAGTGTCAAAATTATGTTAGACACTATGAGGATGACTTACAAGCCAAATGTTTAATCCTCACTTCACTTAGTGAGGAGCTTATGAAGCTACATAAGCACATGGACACTTCTTGTGCCATGGTTGAAAGTTTGCATAAGATGCATGACATTGAGACTAGTAATGTACGATTCTCAAATATTTGTAGTCTAATGAATGCCAAAATGGCAAAGGGGACATCGGTCCATAAACATGGACAAAAGATGGAAAGGATCTTTCAAGATCTTCAAAGTTTAGGAACTTCCATCGATGGGAAAATGGCCCAAGACTTTTTCCTTGCATCTCTCTCGGATGATTTCACTAAGTTTATCGTAAACTATAAAGTGAATAGATTCGATCATTCTTTGAAAGAGATGATTGACATGTGCTGTAAATTTGAAAAAGGTTTCAAAAGGAACAGTGGGAGTGAGAATGCAATGATAAGGAAAAGGTTACATAAGAAGAAGGCAAAGAAATCCAAAGGAACATGCTTTCATTGTGGAAATGATGAACGTTGGAAGAAGAAATACAGGGTGCGCATTGCGAGCCTTATGACAAGGACTTTTGAAGAGACTATTTCTGTCATAGAGAGTGCTTTTACAGTGGGCTCCAATTCCTGGATATTTGATTCAGGCGCTAGTCAACATATCTGTAATACGTTGCAGGGACTAACAGGGAGCAGGTCACTGCGCAATGAGGAGATGGTTGTGCGAGTTGGGAACGGCACTAAAATCTCTGCAAAAGCAATAGGCACCTATATGCTGAACCTACCCTCTGGGGAAGTCCTGGAACTTAAAAATTGTTTATATTTTCCTTCATGTATAAAGAATTTGATTTCCATCTCTAAGCTTTTACGAGATGGGCACTCAGTGTTGTTTGACAAAATGAGTTGCACTTTATACTTGAACGGTCGTATTATCTCTCATGGTAATATGATAGAGGGACTTTTTCACCTAGAGACGAATAGTGGGATGCACTGTATTGAAAGCGGGAATACCTCAAAACCCAAAATGGCTAGAGAAGAAGTTAACCAAGAAAAGATGTGGCATCTTAAACTTGGACATGTGAACCTTGATAAGACTCGCAAGATGTCGAAAGACGGATATTTCCGCCCATTAGGTAATGACCGGATGGGTACTTGTGAAAGTTGCTTGAAAGGGAAGATGACCAAATCTCAATTTACTGGAAAAGGAGAGCGTGCCACTGAAATTCTAGGGTTAATCCACACTGACGTATGTGGACCTATGTCTACTACGTCGAGAGAAGGCTTCTCATACTATATCACATTCACCGACGATCACTCTCGGTTTGGCTATGTATATCTTATGAAGTACAAGTCAGAATCCTTTGAAAGGTTCAAAGAATTCAAGAATGAAGTTGAGAAGCAAACTGGGAAACAGATAAAAATCCTAAGATCGGATCGAGGGGGTGAATATCTGAGTAATGAGTTCCTAGATTATCTCAAAGAGTGTGGAATAATATCACAGTGGACTCCACCGGGAACTCCACAACTTAATGGAGTTTCTGAAAGGAGAAATCGAACCTTGATGAACATGGTTCGTTCTATGATGAGTTCCGCTGATCTACCAGTAACATTCTGGGGATACGCTCTATATACAGCAGCTTACTTGCTTAATAGAGTACCTTCCAAATCAGTTTCACAAACACCCTATGAGATATGGCATGGAAGAAAGCCAAGTCTTAATCATATTAAGATTTGGGGTTGTGAAGCATATGTCAAGAAGCTTGAGGCTACTAAGCTTGAAGCGAGATCAGTAAGATGCTATTTTGTGGGATATCCTAAAGAAACTATGGGATATGAGTTCTACCATCCTGACGACCAGAAAGTCTTTGTCGCCAGAACTGCTAAGTTTCTAAAGGACGAATTTGTTCTCAAAGGAACTATAAGCAAACAGATGGAAATTAATGAGATTAATAATGAACCACAAACAAGCACTCGACATATTGACAACCCTGTTCCTGAACCCCTAGCTCCACGTAGATCTGAACGGGTTAGTAAGCCACCTATGAGGTTTGGCTTAAATAATGACTTTGATGAATTGTACCTTTTAGGTGACAATGAAACAAAGGAGGACCCTAGGGACTACACTGAAGCAATGTCCGACATTGATTCAAAGAGATGGCAAATGGACGTGAAGACGGCCTTTCTGAATGGCTACCTACAGGAAGAGCTCTATATGACTCAACCCGAAGGTTTCGTGTCCGAGTCTGAAGAGACTAAGGCATGCAAGCTTCAAAGGTCCATTTATGGACTTAAGCAAGCCTCCAGGAGCTGGAACATTCGTTTCGATACTGAAATCAAAACGTTTGGTTTTACTCAAAACGAAGACGACAATTGTGTTTATCAAAAAGTCGTTGGGGATGCAGTAGTATTCCTAGTGTTATATGTAGATGACATATTACTATTCGGGAATGACACTGCAGTACTTTCTTCTGTAAAAGTGTGGTTGTCTAAAACCTTCCACATGAAAGATTTAGGAGATGCATCTTATGTACTTGGGATAAAGCTCTATCGTGATAGATCCAGAAAATTAATTGGATTATCCCAATCGATGTACATTGATAAGGTGCTAAGTAGGTTCCAGATGGAACAATCTAAGAAAGGTTTTCTTCCTGTGAGACATGGAATTCACCTTTCTAAGTCCATGGGACCTAAGACTCCTGAAGAGATACGGCTAAATGAATGAAATTCCTTATGCTTCCGCCATAGGGAGTCTCATGTATGCCATGATATGCACAAGGCCTGATATCGCGTATGCTGTGAGCATTACTAGTCGATATCAATCTAACCCAGGATCAGAACACTGGGCAGCTGTCAAGATGGTCCTTAAGTACTTAAGAAGAACTAAGGACATGTTCCTCGTTTATGGAGGAGCATCAGAGTTGCGAGTGGAAGCTTATACAGACGCAGATTTCCAATCTGACGTCGATGATAGAAGTTCCAACTCCGGATATGTATTCACTCTGAATGGTGGGGCTGTCAGTTGGAAAAGCAAGAAACAAAGTGTAATTGCTGATTCCACGACAGAGGCTGAATATGTCGCTACAGCTGAAGCCGGCAAAGAAGCGTTCTGGATGAAAAAGTTCATTACTAAACTTGGAGTGGTTCCAACCATCACATCACCAGTAACTTTGTACTGTGATAATAGTGGGGCGATAGCTCAAGCCAAGGAACCCAGGGCTCATCAAAAGAACAAGCATTTTGATAGGCGCTTTAATATCATAAGATGATATGCTGCCGAGGGGAAAGTCAACATCCTCAAAGTTGCTTCAGCCGATAATGTAGCAGATCCACTGACAAAGCCAATGACTCAAATCCAGCTTGATCGTCATATGGATAAGATGAGTATTAGATACATGGGAGGATGGCTTTGAGTGCAAGTGGGAGATTGTTGGAAGTATGCCCACAAAGCCACTCATTTGATGTAATAGCTTTTTGGAATACTTAATATGTTAAACTTTTATATGTTTAACGGAAGGGCAATACTTATTGTTAATCACTATTTATTGTATCATGTGTTTAATCAATAAGAGAATCCAAGGGATGTATTTGACATAAGAGATAAGTGATCTAATGAGTTAGATTAAGGAGACCTTTCTCTTATGTTCATTCCTAAAACGTTCCTAGCCATAGGATTGCCAATTGGGCATTGACAATCCGCTAAGGTTAGTATGTGTTATGTTGACTCAAACGTGAGTATGAACTAGTCTCAAGTCATTTGGTGTTGGACACTAAGACAAACACATAGGTGCTCGAAAGAGTAATCGAGTACACTGAACTGCGATTAATGAGAGTTCAAACATACATGTCATGTACGAACTCTAAAGGTTACAATATGCAAAGTAGTCCTTAGACCTGAGGCATCATAGATGTCTAATGGTTAGGTCCTTGATCTTTGATCATGACAAAGGCATTCCCTCGGATTGTCCACGGCATTGTTGGGGTCATGTGATCTAGTCATGTAGGCATATGAATGCACAACAAGGGATCTCTAACCTTCCATGGTGGAAGGAGTATACTCTAAAATATGATTCTAAAGTCTTTGGCCAAAGCAAATGAATATGACTAAGGAAGATGTTCCAAATCATATTCAAGGGAATCATATAAGAAAGTATCACATTGGATAGTAGACATGAAACAAACTATCACTTAAAACAATGTGGTTAAGAGTATTGTATTAGAGAAGGACCGTATTGCATTGTAATTGTAACTGGATAGGTTCTCCAACCAATTCTACTTAGCTTGGGTAACCATGACATACTGCTAGGTGTCACTCATGGTTTGTGGAAGCCCTATTGATTAGCAAACACTAATCATCAAAAAGGGAGAATTGAAATGTGGTTTCAATTCACAATCGATAGTTAAGAGTAACATCGCCCACTGCCTCGCTAATTGGAACCTAATGGATCGCACACCAAATAAGGATA
The DNA here is from genome assembly GCA_035220775.1 of Malus fusca. NCBI lineage: Eukaryota > Viridiplantae > Streptophyta > Magnoliopsida > Rosales > Rosaceae > Malus > Malus fusca. The sequence continues at coordinate 10,188,881 of CM069069.1, forward strand.
TATGTGAAGCAATTAAATGAAATGGATAAGCAATTAAATGGTTTAATTGAAGAATGGTCAAGATTAATTAATTATACGAAATGTTCGTATTGGGCTTTTAAGTTGGTTTTAGGGCTTCGGGGCCCAAAAGTGTTTTGGTCCACAAGGCCCATTATGTTTAAGTTGTATGACAACTAAAACAAAATGGGCAATAAGCCCAATAACCATATAGGCCAACCATTTAGGGTGAGGGTATGCAAGTTTGCTTAATTGCAAGTTTGCCACTCACCTAAGAAATGAAGTATAAATTCATCTTTATAGCTTTGTTTTCAATTAGGGTTTTCTAAGCTACTTGGGGATAGTTATCTAGCAAATTTACTTCCCTAAGTGATCCAATTTTCATTTTCACAAAATTACATCCTTGGTGAAGAGACATAGAGACATCAAACTTTTGGTGTTTTGGAGAACTAATCCTCAAATCCTCAAAGAAGCAAAGGAGCACTAAAAGGAGGAAAATCACAAGGAGGATCCAAGGAGCAAGGAGGTGACTTGAAGGCCCTCCACTTGGGTGAATCCCTTGTGTAATCAAGGATGAGCTTCAAGGGTAAAGAATCTCTAAATTCTTAATTATCTTTAATGTTGTTAAAGAGTCTTTTGGTTCACCATATACTAGGCTTTGAAAGTCATGGGTTTCATGAATTGTTTTTGGATGCATGCCTACTTTAAAGAGTTAATTGTTAGCATATGTATTAAAATGTTCATACATGTTCTTAGCTAGGACAAAATTTTTCCTTCACCAAGCCCGACAGTATAAGCAGAAGCCCGACAGCAGCTCTCAACCGACGCCGAAACACTCTCCCGGGGAGCTGTGTGCTCGTCGCCCAGGAAGCTTCCCCGACGGAAATTCCTGGCACGAACATAGTTTTGGCACGCCCGGTAGGATACTCGCTCTTGATCAAAGCAAAATGTCAGGATTACCAGAAGATTTGCAAACGACCCTGCTACAAATGCTGCAAAGATTGGAAGGTGTCTCCATAGATTTCAAAGAGGAAGCTGATATGGTCCCGCGACCAACTATTCCTACGTCTTTACCCCATCCTGGGGAAACAGATAATAAGGAGGGCAAAAGACTCAAAACTAGTCAATCAGAAGAAGCATTGGTGAACAAGCCCGCAGAGCCCTTCTCAGAAACTCCGATAAATATGATCAATATGACATGGGCTGAGAAAAGGAAGGAAAAAGTTGCGGAGCTAAGGAATGAAGAAAAACTGGTTGGCAAAAATATAAAAGGGGTAATTAAGTTGCCCGAGTATCCAAAAGCCGCTATAATCAAAAGGAGGGTTTTATGCAGCAAGTGCCAATGCGAGTGCGAGCTCGAAATACCACCCTCAGGGGTTCTCATTGATCAGGAGTTAATCAGAAGAAAGAAGGCCCAGGAAAAATCTAGACGGACTGCAGGAAAAGATGCTTCCTGAAGTATCTTTCAACGTTTAGGAGGCGATTCACAGTCCAAAACTTTATCAGAAGTTTTTCGAAACCATGAAGCTTCTGAAGAAGTAGAAGATATAGAGGCCGAAATTCAAAGAAGTGCGGATCATCCTCAATATGGCCACATGGAGGAGGAAGCTAGGAAGAATGATGGGATAACTAATCCTACCAAGAAAGATAACCCTGCCCATCTTGGACGGAAATGGTACGTAGTTGGAAAGAATGGACAGCCTATCAAACCAATGGGAGCTTCTATGATCAGGAGAGTTCAGAGACAGCATAAAGCCTACATGAATTCATTGAAGACCCCCGCAACATCAGAAGCCTCCCAGAATAAAAAATTGGAAAGACCATCATCTGGCGAAAATGATCAACTCCGTTGGAAGAATAAGAAAGAGTTGGAAAAGGCCAGTAGCAAAAAAGAAGGCGAGGGGAATCACGTGCCACAGAACCAGCACCCTGGCAAGTATAGAATCTTGAGGCGGGCTCAAGAAGATCTAATCATGGTGCCAACCCCAGGGTGGAAGACGGAGCAGACAAAGCCTATTCGTTTTGGAAATATTTCACCCGAAGGAAAACCACATTTTCTGCCAATGGTGGATCCTTTTGGTGAAGTACCGAAGCAAGCGATGGATGCGGGCAGGAATCAATTAGAGGGGGCACCATAACCACTGCTACCACCTGATACTATGGCCTGGTTGGACGAGTTCATGGACCAGATCGAGAACAAGAAAGAAGATTTGCTCGAGCCTAATGATTTTCATATCAACATGGCATACGTACTATCTGCCACGTTTGGTGCCCAACCTGATCAGCCCGCTACTATGGAGGGTGATTACTTGACAGCTGAGCCAATGATGGCACATGTCAATGTAGAAGAAGTCGAAGAAAGAGGATCAGGCAACGATGAAACGGCTGAAGCATCCAATAAAGGTCTTACAAGGATCTATACCGACGAAATGGTGTTTAGCCGCCCGAACATCTCGATGGCCAATCATTTAAAACCCATATATGTCACAGCTCATTTGGAAGGGGTGTCTTTCAAAAGAATTTTAATAGATGGTGGAGCAGCTGTTAATGTGTTACCAGCCAAGCAGATGAGGAAAATGGGAAGAGGTGCAGATGATCTTATTCCTACAGACCTCACAGTCTCTAGCTTCTCGGGCGCTATCACGAAGACCCATGGGATACTGCCCTTGGAAGTGGATTTGGGGTCTAAACAAATTATGCTAGCATTTTTTGTGGTAGACTGCACCTCTACTTATGGAGCATTACTTGGAAGAGACTGGATCCACCAAAGTCTTGCCATACCCTCCACCATGCATCAGCAAGTCGCTGTTTACCATGAAGAAAGACCAGGTTTCTGGGAAATGGTGGAGGCCGAATCACGGCCATTCCTCCCCACAGCCAACATTGCGGAAGCAAGTTTCTACAACCCCAACGTAGGAATACTGAAATGTTCAGGAGCTAACGAGAACGGCCGCCCTACCAAGGTGACGGCCCAAAAGCTTTTGGAACAAGGAATGCTCCTTACTAGAGATGAGTGGGATAGACCTTGTATTATCCCAAATCCCCTACACCATCAATGATTGGACAAAAGAAGAAGGATCAGGTAATGGCAGTCAGATCCCTGATTAAAAGACTATTGGTGTATGGGAAAGAGAAGAAGCAAGAAAGGGAGCTTCTAGGAGAAGAAGAGCGGGAACGGCAACCTGGGACTTCAACCAACCAAGATGAAAGCAATGAGGAGCTTTGTAAAGAAGAGTTGGAGAGGGCCATACAAATGGCCGAATGTATTTATGACTTGGATGGGCCAGACGACTTGCCCGAAAACCCGCAGTTAGTTGAATTTTTATGTGCAGAACCTGATAAACCACCACCAGAAGTGCAGGATCCTTTGGAAGTTATTGATCTAGGAACAGAGGAAGACCCAAGACCAATACAAATCAGTGGCTTATTGGAGGTTCAGGATCGGGCAAATATTATTTATCTCCTACAAGAATTCAAAGACTGCTTTGCTTGGCACTATACTGAGATGCCAGGTTTAGATTCAACCTTGGTGGAACACAGGATGCCTATCAAGGAAGGATATAAACCTGTTAAACAAGCACCACGAAGGATGTCCAAAGAGATAGAAGAGAAAGTTAAAGAAGAAATTGAGAGGCTTGTGAAAGCTAGATTCATTCGGCCGGCCAAGTATGTGGAATGGTTAGCCAACATTGTACCTGTTTTAAAAGCCATAACAAAAGCAGTGCGATGTTGTGTTGATTACAGAAATATTAATGGCGCTACACCAAAAGATGAGTATCCTATACCCATGACCGATCTATCCATAGATGCAGTGGCGAAGCATAAAGTTCTATCTTTTATGGATGGGAATGCCGGGTATAATCAGATAAAAATGGCCCCTGAGGATATACATAAAACAGCTTTCAGGTGCCCCGGACATGTGGGGGCATATGAATATTTGGTTATGCCATTCGGGCTCAAGAACGCTGGTGCAACCTACCAGAGGGCAATGAATGCTATTTTTCACGATTTGATTGGACAGAATATGGAAGTGTACATTGATGATATCGTGATAAAATCCAAAACTGAAGGACAACATCTGATAGACCTCAGACAAGCTTTGACAAGAATGAGGACCCACAAGTTGAAGATGAATCCAAAGAAGTGCGCATTCGGGGTGAGAGCATGCAACTTCTTGGGATTCCTGGTTCATTAAAGAGGTGTGGAGGTGGATAAAAACAAAGCACAAGCTATAATGGAGTCGCCTTCACCCACCAACAAGGTGCAACTTCAAAGGTTGCTGGGAAAGATTAATTTCCTGCGAAGGTTCATTGCTAATTTGGCAGGAAAAATCCAGCCGCTGACTCCTCTACTAAGACTGAAGGATAAAGAGAATTTCGAGTGGGGACCACCACACCAGCAGGCCTTCAACAGCATTAAAACCTATTTAACTTCCCCACCAGTGTTGGTGCCACCCCAAAGGGGAAAACCCTTGAAGCTATACATCTCTGCTTCAGAAAAATCAATTGGGAGTTTGTTAGCTCAAAACAACGAAGGAGGAAAAGAGCAAGCAGTGTACTACCTCAGTAGGATTCTGACCGAGGTGGAAACTAGATATTCCCCAGTAGTGAGATTATGCTTAGCTCTGTATTTCACTGCCAGCAAGCTAAGGCATTACATGTTACCTTGTCACGTACACATCATCGCCAAGACGGATGTGATAAAGTACATGTTGTCAAAGCCAATGCTAACAAGGAGGATTGGAAAGTGGATTCTAGCATTATCATAATTCAGTTTCCAGTATGTACCTCAGAGGGCAGTCAAAGGCCAAGCAATTGCTGATTTTCTGGCCGAGCATCATGAATCTCGAGACAAGGTAATCAATATCCCAGGAACCCTGGAGGTCCCTAACATTTGGATCCCACCAAGAGAAGATATCTCGGGTAGAGAGGATTGGGTCCAGCAAGAGATAGGGAGAGTGACTGGTCTATGGATCACTCCTTGGAAATTATATTTTGATGGATCTCACACTCATAAAGCTTCAGGAGCAGGGATTGTGATTATAAACCCTCATGGGATCTATCATTATTATTCCTTCCTTCTAAACTACCAAGGAAATACTAATAATCGGGCAGAGTATGAAGCTCTGATAATTGGTCTGGAAATCTTGATGGAGCTGGGGGCAACAGAGGTGGAGATCTTTGGAGATTCAGAGCTAGTAATAAACCAGCTAAACGGGGAGTTCAAGTGCAGACATATTACTATGGCAGGATATTACTTGGCGGCTACACAATTACTAAGTTTCTGGGATTCTGAGATATCAGTCAATCATGTTCCCAGGGGATCCAACTTAGCGGCCAACGAGATGGCACAACTAGCCTCAGGGGTGCCAATACAGGAGAGAAAATATGGAGTAGATGTCAAGGTCCAAAGAAGAAACATCCCTTCTATCTTAGAAAGGGGATTTAGCCTGGATGCAATGAATCTAGAGACTGAATTAGAGGATTGGAGATCCCCTATCATTCATCATTTGAAGGATCCCTCCTCACCTACAAGCAGAAAGAACAGACAGCAAGCAACCAAGTATGTCTTGTGGGTGAAGGACTTGCTAAGGAAAACTCCGGATGGATTGCTATTGAAATGCTTGGGCCAAGAAGAATCCATGAGGGTAATGGCCGAAGTACATGAAGGGGTATGTGGAGCACATCAGGCGGGAACCAAGATGAGGTGGTTGCTCAGAAGATATGGTTATTTCTGGCCCGACATGGAAAAAGATTGCAAGTCTTACGCCAAAGGTTGTGAAGAATGTCAGCGGCATGGACCTCTCCAGCATGTGCCCTCAGTACCTTTAAATCCAGTGGTCAAGCCTTGGCCCTTCAGAGGATGGGAGATGGACTTCATCGGGCAAATCTATCCAGCTTCTAGTAAAGGGCACACTTTCATAATAGTGGCAACAGATTACTTCACCAAGTGGGTCGAAGCATCAGCAGTAAAATCCATAACTTCAGCCGTGGTAAAAAAATTTATCGAGGCCAAGATTCTGCACAGGTATGGGGTGCCTGAAACTATAGTCACGGATCGAGGGCCATCTTTTATCTCAAAAGAAGTGGAGGAGTTTGCAAACAAGTACAAAATAAAGATGATCCAATCCAGTCCATACTACCCTCAATCAAATGGCCAAGCAGAGGCCAGCAACAAGATCTTAGTCAACATCATCAGAAAAATGGTGATAGATAGTCCAGAAAAGTGGCATGAGAAACTGGGGAACACTTTATGCGCATACAGAACCTCCAAAAGAGCTGGGACAGGGACAACTCCTTATGCTTTAACCTTCGGGCAGGATGCAGTGCTCCCCATGGAGATAAATGTAAGTTCGGTTAGAATTCATAACCAATTCGGGTTACATAGTGAAGAATACATCGAAGCCATGTGTCAAGGAATTGAAGACTTGGATGTAGCCCGAATTGAAGCCTTGAACCAGATTCAAGAAGGAAAGAAAGCTGTCGCCCGAGCCTATAACAAAAGGATAAAGATAAAGTCTTTCAAAGAGGGAGATTTGGTATGGAAGACAATCCTCCCTCTAGGAGCCCAGCTCAGGGGTTTTGGAAAATGGAGCCCGACATGGGAAGCACCTTTCATTATTAGCCGAGTTTTGGGTAAAGGAGGATACTATCTGGCAGACCTCGAAGGGAATGGGCAAAAACATCCTATTAATGTTAAGTTCTTAAAAAAATACTGCCCTACATTATGGGATGTTCGAGATTGTTACATTGAAGAGGAGGTAAAGTAAAACAGGCGCCAGGAGTTCCAGATACAGTTTTTGTTCATCCATTATTCAAGCAGAAAAACAGAGTTGCTAAGCAATATTCATTTCATTTCGACAAATAGGTGAAGATTACAAACAATTCAAATCCAAAATGATACATTTAGTTCTGTTCAAATACACTGATGCCTCAACTAGTTTTTCCGATGCCTTTATGGATGGGGCCCGATTAGATGATCGGGTTGAGCGACCAACATGTGCCTGGTAGAGGATCCTCAAACCAAGTCACCACTATATATGATGGTGAAGCCTGACTTATGACGACAGCAAGCAGGAATGCAGACCGCCGTGAGGAAACCGCCTGACCAAGGGTGTTGGGGATAGCGGGATGTTCGACCAAGAGTGTTGGAGATAGTTGTCGTTTGATGAAAGTTTTTTTTTTTACGAAAAGGAAGTTTTAGGAAACTCCACTCAAAGCCTGAATAACCCATTACTCAGTTTCCTCTCAAGAAGGATTGGGTGGTTTGACAAAAAAAAAGGTGCTAAGCCAGAATTTATAGGGCCCAGGGGACAGTTCAAAGGTCGTGAGAATATCAAGAGACTACGGGTGCCATTAATTTCATCCAGAAAACACAAGTTCCAAAGGCAAGGATGCGGCCGCATAGAACTTTTCAACTGATATTGGCGCTTGGAATTTCAAGCTAAAATATCAGTTGAAAGGGGGCACTGTTTGGACCAAAACTTAAACTTTGGGCTCCAGGAGGGGGCCGGCCCAAAAAGAAGCTTGAAGGAAGAGTCGGTCAAAGCCCAGTGGTCCAGCCGAAGCCCAGGAAGGCAGGAAGGGGCCTCATCTGCCTTGGTACAGCTCACAAAGGCCACTTGACCACCTACCCAAGGACCAAGTGGGATAGACTGATCAGCTACACAGCTCATAAAGTACTTTATGGTGGCATTTTATGTAAAAAAACCAATGAGTCATCATCCTCAAACCGCATTCGGGCAAGCTTGCTGCTACAGGAAGGCACGCTGGTTTGTCTATAAAAGAAGAAAGAGAAATCAGGATTGAGGACACTCAAACAAACAAACAAAAACACAAACTCTGCTCAAAACCAGATTTGCCTTCAAACAATAGCTGTAGTCAGCCAAAAGCCTTCATCCCTCTCGGGATCACTCCTAACTCTTTTTATCAGCTCTGCTACCTTGTCAAACGCTTGTCGTAGTATCGATTTCCTTCCCAAAAACCCTTTTCTTCTAAACTCTCAAGCCTCATGTCCAACCTTAAAACCCAAGAAGTCACAAGACGCCCAGTTTTGCCCGACAAGGTGAAAACCTTGCCCGTCCCTTCTTGGTTTTGTCATTTCAGTTATTAAACTAGCATTATGTTGTATGCTTTTAGTTGTGTTCGAGTTATTTCAAATAACATGATGATTAAAAGAGTCTTTCAGTTCTTGAATCCGATTTAAAGATGTCTTCACTATTTAAATCAGATCTAAGTTCTAACTTCCTTGACATAGAAGAGTGATCATGTAAAAGTCCTTGGTCTCAAGGCATAAAAAATAACTTTATGTGGACTTAACCCATCCACGACAATCCTTGATAAACAAAGAAGTCCGAAGTTACTTGGGGCGCAAGTAATCGACTGATCTAGTAGTTTTACCACTGTTGTATTATGATTATCACTAGAACGTTTGAGTATGGAACGACTTCTGATAGGAAGCCTCAAGGCCTATACCTAAGGCCCCACAAAGGCACCTGTTTGAATTCGTTCTAAGCTCTGCGGGCTAGAACATTTGAGTATGGAACGACTTCTGATAGGAAGCCTCAAGGCCTATACCTAAGGCCCCACAAAGGCACATATTTGAATTCGTTCTAAGCTCTGCGGGCTGGCTAGTCAGAAGTATAAACGGTGGTGATATTACGCGCTACAATAAAAGCAGCATATATATATATCCAAGAGATGGATTGATTATGAATTGGAAGCCTCAAGGCCTATATTTAAGGCCCCACAAAGGCACCTGTCATAATTAATACGGTCTCACAGATGCATATAGATATGTAGATATACGTATTTTGGATTCAATATCCGTTCTACATCTGCCATGCTAAAGATGGTAGTGGCACGCCTGAGCATCCAAAAGTTAACCTTGATTGTGAGCCTTAAGGCCTACACCTAAGGCCCCATGAAGGCACCTTTCAAAGTTAACGATGTCCTTCTCTTTCAGCCTTGCCCGACAAGCCTTGCCCGACAAGACTTGCCCGACGAGCCCAGCCCGACAATATAAGCAGAAGCCCGACAGCAGCTCTCAACCGACGCCGAAACACTCTCCCGGGGAGCTGTGTGCTCGTCGCCCAGGAAGCTTCCCCGACGGAAATTCCTGGCACGAACAGCACCCCAACAAAGTTATGTTCATTTTTGCCTTTACCAGATAAGTGTTGTCCTCTCCATAGAAAATACAGGTCTTGGCATACTATCTAGTGTATGCGTACACCTGCACCATCAAAGTACACCTTCAAACCTTCAATTCACGTAATGTTTCAGGAATCAGGATCATGGGCAAATTAGTTTTCGCGTATATTGCTAGACTGAAGTGAAAGCCTTCATTTTTACCTCATATCATTCCTAAGTTGCTTGTACTAGGCATTGTCACAAACAATTGGCAAGCATAAATTTCAACAAAACATAGATACACCCAGTTATCAAAATGTTTGCTAGGATCGACCCGCGAGATTCCAAAAGCTACAGATGATTTATTATTCATATGAATGTCAAAAGCATTGCCGGTCGAAAACTAGACAAATGAAAATATAAAATCTTCATGCAGAACATTAGGCGTTTGGAAAAGCAATCAGCATAAAGTTGGGAATGCGAGAACACGGATTGGGTTGATTTTTACTTGATATTGGTCGTCTTAAAACAAATGCATTACTTGGTCTTTGTTTTTTCGGAGAACTGAAGAGAGGGACTGAGAGAGAAAATGCAAACGAAACGAGCAAATGGGTTGCTACATGTAGTTAAGAGAGATTTTTCCACTGTGATCGTCACACGATGTGTCCCAATATAAATGGTGGGTTATATGTGTTAAAAGGTTAATAAATTAAAAATTAATATTTTCCACTACTTTCATAAAAACACATCATGTAACACCATCACAACTAAAAATTTCTCGTAGTTAAGCATCTGGTTGTTATTCTACTTGAATCCAACTTTTTAAACTAAAAAACAATTTTCAAGTTTTAGACCTTAAAAACTTGTTTGGTATGACTATTTTTAAAAACTGAATTCAAGACTAACTCAAAAATATAGTATATTATCTAAAAACATAAAAAATGAGTTTTTAGAGTTTTTAAACATAAAATCACTCCTTTTTTTTCTCTCTCCTCCCCTCTGACTCCAAATCTATCTCTCTCCTCTCTTTTTTTTAACATTTTTCGTCTTTTCTCCAATCCGCTCTCTTCGTTCTGTCGGTTCTTTCTCTCACTCTTTTTCCTCTCAATCTCGTCTGATCCTCTCTCTTCTTTCTCCTTCCTTCAATCATCATTTACTTTCTTTCCTCATCTCTCCTCTTTCTCCCTCTCCTGCGACCCCCTCTGTTTAGATCTCTTTGTCTAGTTTAAGTCGTAAGATTTAAAATTTTTAAATCGCAAACCAATCAAGTTTTTTAGTCTTAAAGAAAATTGTTTTCAAGAAATGTTCTTAAGAAATGTTTTAAGAAATGATAAAAAATTTCAAATAGGATACCAAACAAGCTCTAAGCATTTTACATTTTTTCTTCGTCGGAGACCTCTTCAGCGACGGAATGTAAAATATCCATACTATTCACCAGAAAGATGTAAATAAAAATATATATTCACATTCTTTTATATCTTTAAGGTAATCTTCACAAGTTAAAGAGAGAAAAATAAATGAAACCACATAGTTTTATCTCTTTAGACCATCTCCAATGGTTGGGCTAAAAGCCAAATATTTTAGCCCGGAAAATTTAGCTTTTAGCCCAGAAACAGCTTTTCTGCTCCAACCGTTCTAGCCTAAAATTTTAGCCCGGGATTATTAAAGAATGAACTTAGGCTATTTTTTTTATTAAATTATTTTTTTTAAAATAAATTGTAGACTATCGTAAATTGATTTTATGAACATTTTAATCTAAAAAAATTTAAATTCCGATAAATATTGAAAAATTTAAATTCCGATTTATGGGCTAAATTTCGGGGGGAATCTGGCCTTGGTTTAGCATTTAGCATTTAGCCCAAATTTTCCCCTTGGGTTGGAGTGGGTTTGGGGGGGGGATTTTAGGGGGTAATTTGGCTTTTAGTCCACCATTGGAGTTGGTCTTAGAGATGCAAAGTACGACGTAAATACATTTCATATTTATATCTCATTCTCGAGATGCTCTTAGGGCCGGTTTCAAGTACCTTTTAAAATAGAAAAAAAGTAATTTTTTACAATCAAAAGCGCTTTTAGCAACGTTTGGTTTAAAGACTTATAAATGCTTTTAACATGTTTCTTAAAAAACCAAATGATGGTTCTTCAATATGCATTTCAAACTGCTTTTCTATAAAATTACTTAAGGTAAATTACATAGTAACCCCTCAGGTTTGAGGTCTATTACAACCTCATACAACATTTTAAAAACATTTCACTTTCATACCCCTACTATTTTATTTCAAAATAATACCTTCATTACATTTTCCATCCATTGGTCTGTTAAATGTTGACGTGGCTACCACATTTGTGCTGATGTGGCTGCCAAATGATAAAAAAAAAAATTTATACATTAAAAATATTATAATATTAACCTTATTAAAATAAAAAAAACCCAAAAAACCCAAACCCAGAAATCATTTCTCGAGTCTCTCTTGGATCTCTCACTCTCTCAGGTCATTCTTCTCTCTCTCTTTCACTCTCTATCTCTCTGTCGGACTCTCTCCTCGACAGTACACCCACGCATGCACCCATCCACACACCCACACCACCACCACCGTGGACTCTCTCTCTCACTCTCCCTCGTCTATGCGGAGTTAGGTGAAGCCCAAAAACCGAGAACTAGCTCTGGCGAACCCCGTGAGTTTCGAGCCAGATCCCGGCGAACTTCGGCCATCCCACGACCAGTCCAAGGTACAAAACCCATCCTCTTGACTCTATGCTCGTTTTCGTATGTAGATCGTAGGGAAAAGCTCTTTTCTCTCCAGTCGCTACCCTCTCTCTTGCCCAAAACCCTAGATCTGCAACCTTCTTAGCCGCCGGTCCCTTGCTACAGCTTGGTGCATGTGGCAACCCTTTTCTCCTCCCTTCTAGCTCCTCTTTCCTTCCCGTCCTCCCTCAGCCTTCACCCCCTGCCATTCCGTTTCCGTTTTCTCCCCCGCCACGAGTTCTTTTCTCCTCTCTTTTTCCTACAAAATGTATCATTCCATTCACAGTATTCACGAAGCAAAACATATGAAAACAAGAAAAACAAAGGATGCAGCTAACTTTAAGTAATGCTAACAAGGAAAAGAAAAAAGAAAACCCAAAAAGCTCAACTTCCTCCCCCAAAATCCCAATTCGATTTCAGAGATAATGTTAATGAGAAAAAGAAAAATGAAAACCCAAAAAGCTCTTAATGGAAAATGTAATGGAAAATGGAACTATTTTTCTTTTTCTTCACAGATTTTGGCATTCCCAAGGTCTTTTTTTCCTCTCTTCCCTTCACAGATTCTCTTCCCCCCCCCCCCCCCCCCGCGACGGCCATTTTGTGGGTTGCCATGGTCATGGCATTGGTGCCTCCCGCCCAGATTCGGTCCCTTGCCTCCTCCCGAGGTCTTTGTCCTCCATTGAGATTAGATATAATATATATATATATATATATTGTTGAGAAGATTCAGGTTCTTTTTTTTAATTAAATTTTTTTTTGCCACGTGGCACACATGTGGCAGCCACGTTAGCATTTAACGGACCAATTGATGGAAAATCTAACAGAGGTATTATTTTGAAATAAAATAGTAGGTGAGGTATGAAAGTGAAATGTTATAAAGATGTTGTAATGGACCTCAAACCTGAGGGGTTATTATGATTTACCCAATTACTTATATAGATTTTTAGTAAAAATTTCGGAATGTTAATAAAAGCCTTGTAGTTTAAGTGCTTCTCGCAAAAGAAATTCCAAACGAATTCTTAATGTAAGACTCGAATATTGCAAGTTGGAAAAATAGCCTGCATTGCGAATCTTGGGATGGTATATGAGGCTATGAGCATCGTATATATTAGAGCCACGTTCCACTATGCAACTTGGTTGGTTTCCTGTGGGCAAGAGCTCGTATTAATTGTATTAGAGTCAGGTGATAGCATCGAGTCATGGAATTAATACGACCCCTTTTTTTCTTTTTCTTTTTTGTTAAACTGGAATTACACTAGGGCAAGGCAAAGCCAAAATACACTAGAAAAGCCCACACAAAGGACAAACAACCCTACAATTCATAGAAACAACATACAACAGAGTGAAACAGGGCTAAAGACTGACACAGTCAACAACTACATGTCACCCTAATTCACTCCAACACCGATTTTATTTAATGTGGGCAAGGTAGACCATCTCTGTTCAAAATATGTAAAATCGAAGATGAGGGTCTTTCGACCCAAGTATAATTGCTCATCTCCAAGCCCTTGCTCCCGGAAATCTTGCCAAAGGAGAGAAGGGCTACAGTCGAGACAATATCCCACTAGATACTTGTGAAGACCTGTATTTTATATTTATAAAAAAAATATTTATTTTGATCAAATAAGTCTAATAGACTTTTACAATATTATTTTGACTTAAAAACTATATTTTAAAATTATTCATTTTAATTTTGTAACGGTTTATATTCTTTTTACTAGTTTATATTTTATTTGTCTTATGAGGTGTCTCAATTTCTAAGGCAGCCATTAGTGGTGCTTACTAAGCACTCTTTCAAGCTGGACATGTGAAGTTTATAGATGGCCAAAGAAATATATGGATAAGGGTGGCTGGGGTGTTGCCAGCAAGGTGCTCTAAGTGCTTGTTCAACACTCTAAGAAGCTGCTGCCTTCTCCGACTATAAATAGGGAGCTACACCTGCATTTCATTTTAGACATTAGTATCTTACGGGGAGAGGGAGAGAGAGAGAGAGAGAGAGAGAGAGAGAGAGAGAGAGAGAGAGAGAGAGAGAGAGAAGGGTGTAAGAAACCAGAAGCTGAGGTGCTTCTTAATCGGCGGTGTCAAATCTGTAGCAGGGTAAATATGGGTAATGATTCTCATATTTTCTTTAGTCTTTCCATAGCTCTATATATAGTAGAACTCAGTCGTGTTTCATCTCTGTTGGTTTGTATTATATATGTAAGTATATCTGCATAGACGTTTGGCTATCAGACTTTACAATTGGAGATCATCTTACCTGCACAAAAGTGATATAGGACTGAACCTATATATAATTATCACATGCTAAATATTATCTCTTCCCTTTATTAGAGGTTGTTGTATAAAAGAGGACTTGAGCATATTAATTCGAACATATATCTTTCTTATTGGTTTTGAGAGAAACTATATATGCATATGCTGGTATTCATGCATATAACTTTGCACAAGCCAGAGTAAACCAAGCTAGCTTTCTCGGCATGGAACTATCTGCATATGTTCATAGGTATAGTTTCAACTGTATCAAGTAAAGCATGTGTTTGGAGTTGATCAATATATAATAACTTGTGAATTAGTATTGCGGAATCGCTAAACTTAATTGTGTTAATTAGGATTAGAGTTCATGTCATGCATTTGGTGATTTGCTTATATATGTGGTTTAATATACTTATTCATTAATCATATGTAAGAATTTATTTAATTATTGGCTAAAGTTATGTTCCCAGCTTATACACCAAGAAGACAGCATGCATATTTATATTTGTATTTCACATGTTCCTTGTTCTGCAAGTTGTATTCATTCAAACGTTCTCTTATGACCATGTTATTATTTTAGATCAACCAAAAGGGCATTTGAAATGGGTGTTGTTAAGTTAGTATTCTCAAGTGCTTTGACTGGGATTAAAGTTCTTGTCTTGCATATAGTGATTTTCTTATACTTGTGAATAGGAGCTTATCACAGTTGTGGTTTCTTGTGTTATTATCTCGGAGCTATGCTTTGGAATCCAGGTAGGGGAAATACGGCAGACCTTTACGGAGATTGGCTTTATTAAATTTCGTGAAGAATTATATTATTATCGATCTTGTTGGATGATTAATGTGATATGGGTTGCTAATTGGACAAATACTGCTCTTGCGTGTTTACTTGTTATTGATTATGGAATTATTGGTGAAATGCTATTGGTTGAGAATATACTATGGTATATGTGAATGATAAATGAAAGTATTTGTGAATCATTCATAATTGGTTGTGTGGTTGGAGTTTCAGTGGTGAGAAGGAATTGGAAATGAGGGTAGCTGTAAAGGATCTTTTGTGTAGTTTAGCTAAACTCTTAGCAGGTACCAGGTCTCAGGCGAGCCCACAGTGTACAGATTCTTTAAGGGTAATTCGGGACTGGCGACGAAGGGTTTTGGCAAGATGACTAACAAAAGGGGAAATTGGGATGATTGAGTTACAGGGGGATTAATTTGTATATTAGAACATTCGAACCACCACTGCATAGGTAAAATGCACGGTATGAGACGTGCAGGTCCGCATGTTTTATTATATGAATTAACGGGTAGAGATGAAGAGTATTGTACCGCACTCATGCATTGTTGATGATAATGATTTGGTACTTGATTACATGATTTTATGACACGTAATTTAATATTGTCAATTTATTGTGATAAGGTTATGTCCCTACTGAGTTGTTGAAGCTCGTCCCTCTATTGTTATGCAGGTTTAAGAACTAAACAGTCAAAAAAATGGTAGACGGGATGAGATCGGATTAAGTGTGAGGATAAAATTTTGTATTTATTTATTTAGCCTTGTAAATAATTATTGAGTTATTTTAAATAAGAAGAATTTTATTTTTCACTCCGTTATTTCAGTTTTATTTTAATTAGTTAGCTTTTATCTCACGTTTCGGATTCGGGGTTATTTTTCCTATTGACCCCGGGCCCGGGGCGTGACAATACTCCTTATATGCCCTTTTTAATTGGGCAACTTCTACATATGGGATTGAATCATCAAGTTAGGGTTTGTTTGTAAGTGCTTTTAAAATGTATGCATGCGCTTTTGATGAAAATGTTTTTAGAACCATTACTTAGTAAAAACGCAAGTAAATCCTGAAAAACACTTGAAGTGCTTTAGGGGATAAGCACATAACTGGTGCTTTTTCCAAGAGGCACTTCAAGTGCTTTTGAAACCCAAAAACATTTTCTCTAAAAGCATTTTCAATCATTTTAAAGCACTTCCAAACAAGCACTTAGTGTTGGTGGTAACTTGACTCTCAAGTTCTCATCCCACATAAGTTTTACACACTCATTTTTACTTCTCACACACCTTAATTTTCGACTATCTGGTCTAATAAATTAAAAAGACCAATAACTACAAATTAACTAGAATGCACGAAAAATAAAAATAAGTATGCGAATAGCACTATGCTTTTCAAAATTTTGAGTCAAAAGTTATATTTGCCTACAAACGTGATCAATCTCTCTCATGCATCACTAATGTTAGAGTCATATATGACTTTGGAGTTATATAGGTCGAAAGTATTATAGAGTCGCAGGTGCATCCACCATAATTGATAATGCAAAAATTATATTTTACTTGATCCCTTTTTAAAACATAAATTAAAAGTTAAAAGTTAAATTTAACTTTGTATGCATTGTGAATGACATAACTTGCACCATATTTATAGATCACCATTACACTATGTTGATGTACAAAATCGGGTCGATCACGTAAATTAGACTGTAAATCACACATACACACAAGAACACAATGATATATTGTGGTTCACTCCAAGTTAGGGCTATATCCACATTGGTGTTAATTCGATTTCACTATGTAAATGAGGGTTACATCGTACACAGAGGCTAGAGATGCCATTTTTGTCATCCATCTAAAGTGAGGGTGAAAGATCCTTTTTTATGAAACAAGGAATTTTTTTTTTCACCTCTTACATGCATCATGGGCTAATTAGTGAAGCCCAGATATTGAGGCTCAATATATGGTATAACACACTAAAACCATCTCCAATTGTGGCTTATAACCTAAAATTCCTCTCCCCCTGATGCGAAAATAAATTAACGCACAAATTTAAACCATATTTGTGACAGCTGTAGTATATGGATAAAGTAGGGATCGTTCTAGGCCGGGGATTAACTAGGGATGCTAACCAAAGTAAAATTAAATTAAAAACGTAAAAACAAAATTTAAAACACTAAACTAGACTCAAAACACTTAACTAGAATAACTCAAAATAAAACTAACAAATAATCTAAAACAAATCAAAAGATTCAAGAAAACACAAACTAAATTAATTTCTAACAAACATAACACTTTAAAATAAATGGGTGATTGATTTTTAAAGAGAAGTAAATTAAACTTAAATAAATTACGGAATTGACAAAAACATAAAATTAAGGTAAAATGATAAATGACGGACTGGCTAGAGGATTATTCTCCACACATGCCACATATGCAACCTAAATTGATTTTCAGTTGTTCTTTCAATAAATTGTAAATTCTCAACGCCCCAAGTTAATTAGGTCCGCTTAAATTAACCTTCAGATTTTCCTACTTTTATTAGGTTGGATGATTGCATACGACAACCCAAAACATTCCCTACAAGTTCCCTACATGAATTGCATAATAGAGATACAAGCAAGAATCATTAAGTTTTATGAAAATCATAAGCATTGACGAGGCACTTGTTACTATGAATTGCATGAAACTTATGCCAAGAATTTACCTAACGCGATCGTTTATAAGCGACCTTCACTACTTGTGAATATAAGTTCATAACGATTAGGTGAAATTCACTTATATTCTAGCATCAAATTCATGCATGTAAATTAAGTATGCATCCTTAATCGACATACAAAAATAAGTTATCAATCAAGCAGTTAAGCAAATTAAATCACAACTCAGAAATCACAACCAAAAGTAATCAATTCAAATTACAAATATATCCATGGTTTCGAATTAACCTCTAGCCAAAACTAAATTAGTTACACATTATTTATAAATTAAAACAGAAATTAAACTTGAGTTTGGAAAGATTAAACCGAGAGAGGAATTTCTTCCTCTGTCCCGCGCGCCAGCTTTGTCGCTGTGCTCTCCCGTACTGACCTCCCTCCTTCCTCGCGTCCAAGTCAGCTTGCTGCAGCTGTCGTCCTCGGCACGTCAGCAAGGCATCTTCTTGCTGTTTCCTGTCTGCACGTGTCTCTCCCGTCTCTCGTTGGCTGCACAAGCATCTCCTCTGTCCGTTTTGCGCTGCCAAGTCAGGCAGCTTCTGACCTTTCTCCCGCTCGCACCACACCTTCCTCCAATTTCCGTGCTGTTTCCTCGCTTCTCGCTCCAATTTCAGCTGCCAAAGGCAGCTCTCTAACTTCCCTCACTTCAACCGACCCTTTCTTTCCTCTCCCCCCTCTTTGCTGTTTTTATTTTTCTTTTATGGCCTCTGTCTTTTTTTTATTTTTTTATTTTCTTATTCCCCCCAGTACCTACGAAGTGCTCCACCTTTATTTCCTTTCTGTTTATTTATTTTCTTATTTCCTCCACTCCACACGAAGTGCTCCACACCTTTCCTTATTATTTCCTAATGTTGTCTCCACCAACTCTAATCCCCGAGGCTCTCTATTTCTGCCCTCAAGTCCCTTATTTCTTTTATCAAGTTCTGACTTCTCTAACCTTTGCCAAGAGTTCCCTTATTTTATTCCATTGCTTTCATGCACCCACTCCAATTTCTACATTCCTTATTTAATCTTTTTATATTTTTTTTTCTACAAAACAACCATGATATGAATTATTATTATTATATATATATATTTTATTTAATTTAAAAGCTAAACAGTTTTGACACGAATTTATTACATAAAATTACACTTATGCTATTTTTATTTTCTTAGCTAGATAAATTCGATAAAACACAAAAACAAAGTAAATAGCACAAAAATACGAGGAAATAACTAAGAAAAGACAAGAGAATTTGATGTAAAATATGTATAAATATGAGCTTATCAAATACCCCCACACTTAGCTTTTGCTAGTCCTCGAGCAAAACAGAGAAAACAGAAAAAGTAATAACATGAAAATTATTAGTTTCCCTCTATATGACCCTCATAAAATTTCATTTGAGAACACAATCATCAAGAACCATAGCTAACACCAATAAGCAATTCAAGTTCATTTTCCTTATTCAAATATTAGCAGCAATCTTTGAAACATCCTTGAAGTGTAGTGTGTGAGATAGCCATGCTAATGCAATTTCAAATTTTTATTTTTAAAAACACCATATGCAAACTAGCGACCTTCTCACGGGATATGCACTCAATCACACATGTGTTTAGTTTTAATGTGTTTCGCTCAAAGAAACGAATGTGAAAGTTCTACCATAAGCTTGCATAAAGATCACTTCTCCGCAGTCATAATTGCAAAACTTAAATCAAGAGGACTTTTATTGGATGTAATGAGGCTTAGGGATAGGGTTATTGAAACGAAAGAATAGGAAAACAAAAGTTCCAAGCTACATTACAAGCAATTCTTTTCTTTAGATTTATAAGAACTCAAGCTCTCCAACGATTCTTCCAGTCACCTCCAACCAAAAACTTAAACTGAAACTTTAAATACTTTTTGTTTTCTTTGTATACAATCTTTCTTTCTTTTTTTCTTTTTTTTTTTTTATTTTTTTTTATTTTTTATTTAACAGAAACAAATATGAAAAACCCCCATACTTATTCTTTTGCCAAACACCTTCAAAGTACTTCACAAACATTTCTCATAAGACAATCTTGCATTGCTCGCTTGGAAAGGGTAAGGAAAAATATTTATTTCAGGCATAAGGGTAGACATATCTGGTGATAAGAAAGAAAAGGCTCACAAATACGGCTCAAATTGGCAATCTAATGATATCATTTTTCTTTGGGAAACAAGGTTATTTGGGCCATGGTGGTAAACCTAATGCCTCTATCATTTTCAAGTTCATGCAATCAATGACAAAAATTTCGAAAGATCGTTATGCAAGTTCTAGAGAAGTATCTCACATAAGTTCATCACACATGAAAGAATAGGAGTGTATGAAAAATGCACACACTTTCAATAGGCTCAAAAACTCACATAGGATGTATATGGTCACTAAATTCACATATGAAGCTTTAAATCATGCTTTAGTTTCACATTAACAAGGCTATGTGCATTTAGTTTTTCAAGGATAATCAAATATGTACAAAACTAACACAAGAATAAGGAATTTCACAAAACACATGTTAACTAAGTTATGGTTCAAACTTTATCCGATTATATCATTGGGTCGGGGAACTAACAAAAATCTAATTCAAAACAATAAGGAAAACAAGAAAATATTTTTGGACTTTTTAAAATTTTTTTTTTTTTTTTTTTTTTTTAATTTTCCGATTTTTTTTATTTTTTATGTATTTTTTTTTTTTAAAAAAAAAAACAACTTAATTAAGAAAACACAAAGCAATAACATGGAAACAAATGAAACCAGTTCAAAGTCGAAGGTACAAAAATTTTCAATTTGGTCATTTTTATACTCTATACCCCCACACTTAAACTAGACATTGTCCCCAAAGTCAGAAAATATAATAAAATGCAAATAAAAATAAAATAAATATAAAGAAACAAAATAAAGCAATAGGACTGAAAACTTCCCTAATTTGCAAAAAAAATCAAGCGATGACCCCCCAAGCTAAAATTTTGCAATCAACTTCAAGGGTGGAAATAACCAAAAGTTCCTGCAAAGAAAAGAAATAAGTCAGTTAAGCACGCAAGAAAAAACAAACAAACGAAAAATTGAAAATGAAAATAAAAGATAATAATAAAACTAAAAAGTGATCATTGGTCCTGTTTGGTGACTTTCCACAGCTTTGAACTTGAACTGGCCTCGGGAACTTCTTAGCAAGGAAAATGAGACTTGATTGGTGGTGTTGTTGAAGCTTCTCGAGCTCTTGGTTTCAACTCAGACTCCTTCTGCCGGGTTGATTGAGTCTGCAGGCTACATTCTTCTCTTTTTGTTCTTCTGCATGGCAGGTAGGCACGAGGAATAGGTGGTGGTCTGCTTCTTTGTTCAATCTGTCCAAGTGCCGACCGATTGCCTTTCTTTCACCTTGACTCGTAGCCAAGAGCAAGGGTAAAGGAAAAGCGTGCCATGAGAAATCTTTGCCTCTGACTCTGATGATATGGGATACTTTTGCTTTTGAAGAAGTATCGTTCCACAGGTGTATGCTTGAACTGGGCTGGGGAACTTCTTAGCAAGGAAAATGAGACTTGATCTTGAAGATGAAGCAGCACCTTGTCTCCACATGCTTCAAGTAACATTTTCACTTGCCTTGGCTGTTCTCCAGGCAGATGTGGCGACTTCTTCGGAAGTACATCAGTGGTTGAAGAAGAGCACTCGAGAGCAATGCTAGGTAAGCAATCAGGAAGGATTTCCAGGCAGTCGGTTCTTAGATTGGAAGATTGACACCGAGTGCTGGCTGATTGCCCGCTTTCTCCTTGCCACAAAGACAAGGACAAGGACAGGAAGAAAGCGTGATATGAGATACTCTTGCTTTCAACCTTCATGATATGAAATACTCTAGCTCTAGATGATTTATTTGCAAAGGTATCCCAGGGAATGAGAAACACAGAGAAACTCGAGAGGGTTTGTTGGAAAGGCATTTTCGGAGATGAAAAATTTCGGAGATGAAAAAGTGTTGAGAGAGTTTGCCTTTGCTGTTGAAGGCAAAGGTAGACGTTTATAGGACTTTTCTTCACAACCGAAACTATTCTTTTACCCCTGTCGGCAGCCGGTGGATGGATGAACAGTACATGTCACGCGCTTTCTGAAAAAGCCACCCGTAATTTGCGCAAAGCTGACAGCGCGCGTGACGAGTGACGACAAAATTGGAAAAATCAGGGAGCGGCTCGTGGTTTCTGAGCAATCCCGACTTTTGAGAAAGGAATTGCATGTGACACGTCTGGACAAATCAGGGAGCGGCTCGCCTCGTGATTCCTGACTGCTCCGGCTTTTGAGAAAGGCGCCCGACTTTTGAGAACGGCGACGCCGCTTTTGAGAAAAGAATCCGGCTTTTGAGAAAGGAGCCCGGCTCTTCGATTTGCGAGAGGGCGCCTCTTCGACTGCTGAGTGATGCCTCAACGATTTCTTCTTCTTATAAGAACGCTCATTTTTGTTCCACAACACACTTAAGCTCCCCCTGTAAACACTCCCTCCTGTAAACACTTCCTCCTTGCATTTCTTTTAATCTTGATCATTCCGACTCTTCATTCTCAACACCTTCAAATATGTCTTGCCCCTCTGACCGTCGCCTTAACTTGAATGTTGGGGAAGATAGTGATATATCTTCTCCAACCAACATTTGGCAGCCGTCCTTCATATCCCCAAATGGTCCTCTTACAGTTGGGGATTCCATGATGATGAACGAAACAACCGCATCGGTGGTGGCCAGAAATCTACTCACTCCTAGAGACACTAGGATACTTTCCAGGCGGTCCGACGAACTGGCTGTTCAGGACTCTATGGCCTACAGCGTCCGATGCGCAGGCTCAGTATCAAACATGGGCCAGCGCCTTCTTGCACGAACTCGTCAGGTGGAGTCGTTGATGGCTGAAGTGGCTAGTCTTCGGCAAGAGGTCAGAGTGCTTAGGCATGAGAACAGGGATTTGCACATGCTTGCAACCAATTACTCCACAAGCATGAAGAGGAAGCTTGATCAGCTGCAGGAGTCCGAAGTGCGGATTCAGAGTGATCATCAACGGTTTATGACGTTACTCCCGAGGTTTGTGTTGCCTTTGTCCTCGAGAGCAGCACCAAGTATTGAGGCTCTGAATGATCCAGCTCTGGCGCTTCGTCTTTCAGGGGCTCCGTCGACCTCCGATGCACCACCTACCAACGACCAATGAAAGCTTTTAGTTTACAAGTTATTGTAAAATATTTATGCATTTAAGTTTATTTAATTATAAATATAAGTATTTTTGTTTTTTTTTATTTTTATTTTTTTTATTTTTTTTTGTATTTTTATTTATATGAATGTTTATGTTTTTTTTTATTATAATTTTTTTTTTTTAAGGCAAGAAAGAAAAAATAAAAATAAAAATAAATAAAAATAAAAATAAAAATAACAATGTAAAAATATGTAAATCAAATTAAAAAGACTAAGTTTAACTTTCTAAACAAAAATCACAACTAAATAAACAAAACAAAATGAAATCAACGAAAAAAAAATCAACGTAAAATAAATTCACACAAGAGCCAACAAACAATGAAAGAACTAAATAAAGTAAAATAAATTCAGTAAAGAGAATGGATTAGGAATGCAAATCTGATTGTGGGTGATTCCTAGGCCTCCCTTCATTATTCAAATGCATGGGCTTATCATTGAACGGACGGTGGTACTTGAAATGATCCGACAACGGTCTAAGTTCTAATGACGGTGCCTGAATCATCAAAATTAGAAACAAGTTAGTATAAATTAAAATTAAAAATGGAGAAGATGGCTTACATTCTCGATCAAACTCAATCACAAACACCACATCTTGGAATGTTTCAGGGACTTTGCACTTAGCCAGATTGCATGTGATGATTGTGACATGGCCCCTGTTATCAAACTCAATTTCCTTGGCATTGATTGTCTCATGTACAGCTTCTTTGATATGTTCAACAAATTCTCCGGCCACCTCCTTTTCTGGAATCCCTCTTCTTGGTGTACACGTCTCTTTGAACGTTTCAATACCATCGGGAACTTGATTTGGTACACCAAGAATTTGGATATCACTTTGCACCTTGGGAAGATCTTCCACAACATATTTTTCATTCACTTCTTCCTTGGGATTTAAAAACCTACAAGGAAAAAGGACAATTGGCGGAATAATGTTAGAATGAAGTGAATTTTGAACCTCCTCACCTGAGTTGGATGGCATAAGGACTTGAGGGGTTTGCGACAAGAATTCTTCCAAACTGCCAAAGTCGTCATCCTCCTCTTCTGCTTGAAGCGGCAATTCATCCATGTTCGCGCTATGTTTGGATGGTTCTAGGACAACTTCATCCTCCATGTCACTTCCCAAAGTGATGGCTTCATCGATTTCCATTTCTCCCCTTGAATTTGCAAATGTGGAGTTGGAGAGTTCTCTTTGATCTTGAATTTGTGCCATGATTTCCAAAATCTGCCCAACTTGCTCCTCCAATTCGTCCACTCTTCTGACTCGGTCTTGCATCTCCTGGTTTTGATTTTCTACTCCCTGATTCAAAGAGGTGAGTAAATTATTAAGTGTATCATTATCCAAGGATGTACCTGAATTGAATTGGGGAGATTGTTGTGGTGGATGTGGTGGTGCACATGGCCATTGATAGTACTCCTCTGATGGCTGTAATTGTTCTTCGTTTTGTGAGCCCTGCACCAAAGAAATTAATTCATCAAGCCTTTGATTATAATCCACGGGCATACTTTGATTTGATTGGAATTGCTGTGGGGGATGCTGTGGTAGCTGCATAGGTCTTGAATAGAATTCGTCTTGCTGCCAATATCCACTTTGTTGAAAGTGTTGAGGTTCATCCCACATATAATCTGAGTAGTCTCTCCAATCCGAATTGTAAGCGTTGGAAAACATGTTGCCCCTTGATTGGTTATGGCCTTGATATCCCCAAACATCTTCATTTGCAGAAAATTGAGGACCTTGATATCGTTGCCCATAGGGCACATCAAGTGTAGGGACACTTGGCATTGTGGTCCGTTCGGCATTATGAGTTAATTGAGCAGTGAGCTGTGCCAATAGATCTTGAATGCTAGTAGAATCCAGGTCTTGCTCCATTTGTACCTCAATTCAAAGAAAGAAAAATAAATCAAATATCAAAAGTAACATACACAAACACAAATAAACATAAGCAAAAACAAAAATAAAAGGATTAGCAAATTTGCTAATCCCCGGCAACGGCGCCAAAAATTTGATGCGAAAATAAATTAACGCACAAATTTAAACCCTATTTGTGACAGTTGTAGTATATGGATAAAGTAGGGATCGTTCTAGGCCGGGGATTAACTAGGGATGCTAACCAAAGTAAAATTAAATTAAAAACGTAAAAACAAAATTTAAAACACTAAACTAGACTCAAAACACTTAACTAGAATAACTCAAAATAAAACTAACAAATAATCTAAAACAAATCAAAAGATTCAAGAAAACACAAACTAAATTAATTTCTAACAAACATAACACTTTAAAATAAATGGGTGATTGATTTTTAAAGAGAAGTAAATTAAACTTAAATAAATTACGGAATTGACAAAAACATAAAATTAAGGTAAAATGATAAATGACGGACTGGCTAGAGGATTATTCTCCACACATGCCACATATGCAACCTAAATTGATTTTCAGTTGTTCTTTCAATAAATTGTAAATTCTCAACGCCCCAAGTTAATTAGGTCCGCTTAAATTAACCTTCAGATTTTCCTACTTTTATTAGGTTGGATGATTGCATACGACAACCCAAAACATTCCCTACAAGTTCCCTACATGAATTGCATAATAGAGATACAAGCAAGAATCATTAAGTTTTATGAAAATCATAAGCATTGACGAGGCACTTGTTACTATGAATTGCATGAAACTTATGCCAAGAATTTACCTAACGCGATCGTTTATAAGCGACCTTCACTACTTGTGAATATAAGTTCATAACGATTAGGTGAAATTCACTTATATTCTAGCATCAAATTCATGCATGTAAATTAAGTATGCATCCTTAATCGACATACAAAAATAAGTTATCAATCAAGCAGTTAAGCAAATTAAATCACAACTCAGAAATCACAACCAAAAGTAATCAATTCAAATTACAAATATATCCATGGTTTCGAATTAACCTCTAGCCAAAACTAAATTAGTTACACATTATTTATAAATTAAAACAGAAATTAAACTTGAGTTTGGAAAGATTAAACCGAGAGAGGAATTTCTTCCTCTGTCTCGCGCGCCAGCTCTGTCGCTGTGCTCTCCCGTACTGACCTCCCTCCTTCCTCGCGTCCAAGTCAGCTTGCTGCAGCTGTCGTCCTCGGCACGTCAGCAAGGCATCTTCTTGCTGTTTCCTGTCTGCACGTGTCTCTCCCGTCTCTCGTTGGCTGCACAAGCATCTCCTCTGTCCGTTTTGCGCTGCCAAGTCAGGCAGCTTCTGACCTTTCTCCCGCTCGCACCGCACCTTCCTCCAATTTCCGTGCTGTTTCCTCGCTTCTCGCTCCAATTTCAGCTGCCAAAGGCAGCTCTCTAACTTCCCTCACTTCAACCGACCCTTTCTTTCCTCTCCCCCCTCTTTGCTGTTTTTATTTTTCTTTTATGGCCTCTGTCTTTTTTTTATTTTTTTATTTTCTTATTCCCCCCAGTACCTACGAAGTGCTCCACCTTTATTTCCTTTCTGTTTATTTATTTTCTTATTTCCTCCACTCCACACGAAGTGCTCCACACCTTTCCTTATTATTTCCTAAAATCCCCGAGGCTCTCTATTTCTGCCCTCAAGTCCCTTATTTCTTTTATCAAGTTCTGACTTCTCTAACCTTTGCCAAGAGTTCCCTTATTTTATTCCATTGCTTTCATGCACCCACTCCAATTTCTACATTCCTTATTTAATCTTTTTATATTTTTTTTTCTACAAAACAACCATGATATGAATTATTATTATTATATATATATATTTTATTTAATTTAAAAGCTAAACAGTTTTGACACGAATTTATTACATAAAATTACACTTATGCTATTTTTATTTTCTTAGCTAGATAAATTCGATAAAACACAAAAACAAAGTAAATAGCACAAAAATACGAGGAAATAACTAAGAAAAGACAAGAGAATTTGATGTAAAATATGTATAAATATGAGCTTATCACCCCCCCCCCCAAAACCCACTCCAACCCAAAACTTAAACCAAACCTAAAACTTAAAACCTAAAATGAAGGCAAATACCAGCCACAATTTAGCCCACAAAATAAAATGGGACCCACATGTGAGAGTGAAAAGTGGGCTGTGAAGCCCACACCCCAAAACCCAGTCCCCCCAACGTGCTTCACGCGCCCCTTTTTTTCCAGTCAAAGGCACACCCACGTGGGTTGGTCCCCTCTGCTGTCAGCCTTACTGAAGCCTAACGGCTACTTTTGTTCATCCAACGACCAGTTTAATTGGACCGTTGGTTAATCCAACGGTCCACGTTCAAATATTTTTTTTATATTTATATATTTATTGAATCTAACGGCTTAGATCGAATATAATCAAATCTAACGGTAAAAAAAAGATCTAACAATCCAAATTTAAATCCAACGGCTAAAATTATTTAACTTAAAATTCAACCAAAAACTCTATAAATACCTATATATTAAACATCCACACAAAACTCACTTTTCTCCTACAATTCTTCCAATTTTTCTTTCTACCATTTCTTCTCATTTCCAAAATTTTCAAGATGCCAAAAGAGCATGTTAGAGGTCGTAATTGGACATTTGACGAAGATATTGCTTTATGTTTGGCATGGATTTCTATTAGCGAAGATGGTGCCGTCGGCACGAATCAAAATAGAAAGGTTTTGTGGGGTAAAATCATTGATAAGTTCCATGAAAACTCTGACGCCTGTCAAAGGGAAGCTGGTGGTGTTTATGATCGGTGGAAGATTATCAACAAAGCATGCACTTTGTGGAAGGGAAGCTTGGAGAGAGCCATGGTTGACATGCCTAGTGGAAGGGGCGCCTCAGAAATTGTGAGTTTATTTGTTGATATTTTATTTGTCATGTACATAATAGTATTTTGCAACTTATTGTTTTTATGTATTTGTTGCATAGGGTGACAAAGCAATGACAATTTACAAGACAAGAACTACACCCAAAAATCAAGCTTTTAAGTTGCATCATGCTTGGAACATCCTCAAGGATTGTCCGAGGTGGGGAACCTATGTGGACCAACAATGGGGAAGATTATTTCATAGTGAAGCCCCACCCCCAAATGATGTCAATGAAGGTGTGAATTTTGCCGACAATAAAGGTGTCGAACAAATGACCCCAACTTCTTTTGCAAGGCCCCCGGGTAGAGATAAGCAAATGGAAGCAAAGAGAAAAGGGAAGTCCCAAGATCCGATACGTGCACAATTTGCTAGCGAAATGGTAAGAATGAATGAAAACCACATCTCTCGGCAAGAAGAATCGGCCCAATTGCGTTTGGCCATGAAGGAACAAGGGGATAGGGAGCAAGAAATGTTCGAAATTAATTTGATGATGGAGGACCTTGACAAATACACTCCAGAGAGGAAAAAATACTTACGAGGTAAGCAAAAGGACATTTTACGAAGGAGTGCCACAAAGAGTATATTTCAAGATGACGATTCATCTCAAGTATATCACCCAAGTCCATCACCAAGTCAAGATGGTGGATATCATTATTAAGTTTATGAGTTTTCGATTGTATTAAGTTTATGTAGTTTATTAATTGTCATTTTTTTTTTAAGTTTATGTGGTTTATTAATTGTTATTTGTATTAAGTTTATGCGGTTTATTAATTGTCATTTGTATTAAGTTTATGTGGTTTATTAAATATCGTTTCTATTAAGTTTATGTGGTTTATCATGATTTTCATGTATTGATTTAGTGATTTTTCAAAATTTATCGGAATTTAAATATTTTTAGGTTAAAATGTTCATATAATTAATTTAGGATAGTCTAC
This sequence comes from Malus fusca, assembly GCA_035220775.1. Taxonomy (NCBI): domain Eukaryota; kingdom Viridiplantae; phylum Streptophyta; class Magnoliopsida; order Rosales; family Rosaceae; genus Malus; species Malus fusca. The sequence goes on from CM069069.1 coordinate 10,217,454, forward strand.
ATAATTTTTTTTAAAGTTAATTTAAAAAAATAGCCTTAATCCATTCTTTGATAATCTCGGGCTAAAATTTTAGGCAAAAAATGTTAGAGCAGAAAAATTGTTTCTGAGCTAAAACCTAAATTTTATAGGCTAAATATTTTTAGATTATAAGCCACCATTGGAAATAGTCATATCTAACTATATATTTGAATCTAACAGTTAAAAGCGGGTACTCCCCATTTATTAAAGACAACAAAAATGAACTAAATGTCAAACCGTGATGACCCTATAAATCAATGGAGATTGATATCTATACACAGATAATGAACAAATTACTGCGAGTTTAAAATTAGAATAAACTCTAGTAAAAGATGATGCAAGAAATGCATTACTCATAACAAAAAATCTGAATTGTTTTTTGAGCTTTCGACAAAGAAAGAATTGTTCTTTAACATAACGAGTAGATCGTCGGTGGGGAGAGATTTTTCAGTGTGATTGGAATATGTGATCACGTGTTATCATACAAATAATTAAATATGTGTGTTAAAAAGTTAATAAATTAAAATATAAAAATTTTCATCACTTATATAAAAATAAATAATGTACCATTTGTGTTCCGATCATAAAAATTTGTCCAGGTTTGGTTTTTCTTTTTTCAAAGGCGTGAAGTGATGTCTGTCTGTCAGACTCACACTCTCACACTGTGTTCGAATATTACTCTTTCAAACAACAACTGTGTCTAAGCCATAAACCGCCAGCAAACCGCATGCACTCTGCATGGCCGACACGCGTCCCCATGCTCTTTCCCTCCCTTCTATATAAACCCCGCACCTCAACCTAATGCTTCACAGAAAGGTCATCACAGAGAAAGCAAAAAAGAAGAAAAAATGGGAAACAAAGTGATGACGTTTGTGGTTCTGATGCTGGTGATGTGCTATGGAGTTTCAGTGGCGGTGGGGTACACTGGTGATCAGGATGAAGGTTGGAGGAGAGGGGCGGAGGAGGAAGAAGATTGGAGGGAGGAGCAGGAAAGCGGTGGGAGGAGGAGGCCGGAAGAGGAGGAGGGGCATTATCCGGAATCGGGAGGGGAAGAATCGGAAGAAGGTTGGTTTTTGCTGCCACAGGCAAAGCAGGTAGTGAAAACTGCAGCAGGAGAGATGAGAGTGGTGATGAGTGCGCGCAGTAGGGTTGTTGATAAGCCCATGCATATTGGGTTTATTACAATGGAGCCTAAGTCTCTCTTTATTCCTCAGTATCTCGACTCCAATCTCATCCTCTTTGTCTGCAGAGGTAATCTTATTACTAATCACTAATTAAGATGATTTTTTTTCTTAATCTGCGAATGCATGCAAGGATGCAAACTAGTTTACTTTGAAATTAGTGAGTGAATGATACCATTTAGATCGACACCAACACCAACATGTGGTCTTGCAAATTTATAGTTTTTTTTTTTTTTATCGAAACGATAGTAGATTTCATTGAAAAGGCGAGGCCAAAACAACCCCAACCCCATCAAGAAGGATCCATTACAAACAGTCCTGGAGGACAAGATCAGTGATAAAACTAGGAGGGCAGACCAGCCAATCCTGGCGGCTACCGATACTTGGTGTTACGAATCCTTGTTTGATGATATCGACTCTTTGATGAGTTGCTTAATCTTCCTTGCTCTACTTGCTTCTTCTTTTTTCTTTTCTTTTTTTAATAAAAATTGGTTTTAATTTCTTAATTAACTGAAGCGGATGCATGCAAATTGTGCAATTGGTACTTCCAAATTGGCGAGTGATCACACCTTTGATGGATTGCATCTACTTAATTTTAACTGGTTTCTTCTTAGTTAGTTGATTTTACTTTTTGAATTTAAATAATTTTCTCAAATGTTTTTCAATTTAATTAGATGTATGCAATTGTACAATGTGGGACTTCCAAAATGGTGAGTGAGTAGACAATGGAATCCTAATTTTTTATTTTTTTTCTTAATTAATTACATTTATTTTGTTTTTGGTCGATGCTTGTATTTAGCCTTGTGACTTGAATTTTATCCATGCAATTGTGGAAAGTAGGACTTCCAATTTTTTTAGTGAACAAAATTCCCTTTGATGGGTTGGTTTTGAATCAGATTCTAATGAGTTGTGGAACATGAATTATAATTGTTTGCTTGCAGGAGAAGTAAAGGTGGGGTTGATCTACAAAGATGAATTAGGAGAGAGGAGATTGAAGACAGGGGATGTGTACAGAATTCCAGCTGGGTCTCCATTTTACTTGGTGAACACTGGAGAGGGCCAGAGGGTTCACATCATTTGCAGCATTGACACTTCTGAGAGTTTGGGAATGGGTTTGCAGGTACATGACAGATTAGGTTTATGGTAATTGAAAACTTCTTAATTAGGGTTTATGGTAATTGAACATTTCAGTATCTATAACTAATTTGGATGTTTTTGAAAATAATGCAGTCTTTCTTCATTGGTGGAGGAAGCAACCCACAGTCTATTATTGCTGGATTTGACCATGAAATACTTGCAAATGCCTTCAATGTAAGCACATCACAGTTTTATGATGATCAATTCTTAAATTTAAAATTGCTACATATTATTGTATCATCATATTTTCAGTAAGAATCCGTTCATATTGATGTCTGAAATTCACAAAATATGTGACACCAACTCTGGAATACATTTTTTTAATCAAATTTAAGCACGTGACATGTGAAATGGTGGTTGATTTCCCCGATTTGTCCTTTAAAGGAGACTCGTGCACATTATCACATGTTTAATTTTGACTAAAAATCTAACGTAAGTTGGTGTGAGAACCAACGCTACACGTTTTTGTCGAACTCGCGCCAATACTAATTTGAATGGATTTTTAATTCAGATACCAAAACTACAATTGGGTGTGCACAATTTTCTCTATGATTAACAATAATCCTAGAAACCAAATTTGTTTACCAAAAGTTAAAGACACAAATGTGTGTCCAATACTGCAGGTCACATCATCAGAACTAAGAGAGATGTTCACAAGTCAACAACAAGGTCCAATCGTCTTTGTGCCCGAATCTTATTCGCCAAGTGTCTGGTCAAAATTCCTCCAGCTGAAACAGCAAAACAGACTTCAAGAAATGAAGAGTATGTTTGACATCCAACAAGATGATCACCAAGACAAATCAGAAACATGGTCATGGAGGAAGCTCTTGAACTCAGTTTTTGGCGCTGATTCAAACGAAAACAAGAGGAGGCGAGATGACTACGACAAGGGCAAGGGAACAGGAAAATCACCAGACTCTTACAACCTCTACGACAGAAAGCCCGACTTCAGAAATGACTACGGATGGAGCATGCAGCTCGATGATTCTGATTACTCACCGTTGAAACACTCTGGCATCGGCGTTTACCTTGTCAACCTCACCGCTGGGTCAATGATGGCACCGCATGTGAATCCGAGAGCGACAGAATACGGCATTGTGTTGAGAGGCTCCGGAACACTACAGATTGTGTTCCCAAATGGGACACAAGCCATGAATGCCAACATAGGAGAAGGTGATGTATTTTGGGTGCCAAGGTACTTCCCATTCTGTCAAATCGCATCAAGAACTGGCCCGCTCGAGTTCTTTGGATTCACAACCTCGGCGCGGAAGAACAGGCCTCAGATTTTGGTTGGTGCGGCGTCTGTTCTTCAGGAGCTCAAAGGACCCGAGCTTGCGGCTGCTTTCGGCGTGACTGAAGACCGGTTGAGGAGGTTTGTTGATGCTCAGCGCGAGGCAGTGATCTTGCCTACGGCACAAGCAGCACCGCCGTACAAGGAGGAGAGGAAGCCGCCGAAGGAGGAGGAGGAAGAGAGGAGGCAGCAGCATCCGGAAGAGGGCGAGAGAAGGGAGGGCGAGAGAAGGGGGGATGCGGGAAGGGGCGAGGAGAGAAGGGAGGATGACAGAAAGGATAAGGGGAGGTTTGAGAGGGTGCCAGAAGTGATCAAGAGTGTTGGGAATGACATAGTTATGGGTTTTGATTGAGAGAGTCCTGGTGGTGAATAAAAAGTCAGGTTTTGTGTAGTTTCTATCTCTCAGACTTATTTAGGAGCTTTTCGTTCATGTTTTTACTTTTTTTGGATAAAATTTGTGGTGGTTTTCTGGGACCTTTGCGAAGGAGTTGCTTATTAATAAGACTGCAGCACTTTCTGTTTCTGTTTGGTGACTATTTTCTGAAAAAAAATTGCTGCTTGCTTTACGATTTTTTTTTTTTTGGTTGGGCGCTGAAAACCAACTTGATGCAGTGTGAAATGGACGAGTGGGATTTTGTAGACGGATAACGGATGAACAACGGGTGAGCTTTTAAAAAACAGATTATCCGCTTCTTTACATTAATGGTCTCAAAACCTTCAAGAACCAATACTACTCTTGGTCTTTACTCTTCTTCTCAAAACCCCAAGGTCTTCAACACAAGTTTGCTAAGAATATTCGAATTTGGGAGGATGGTTGGATTCCCTTTCCTTCCTTGTTCCGAGTTTTCTCCCCAAAGCCTGACGGTTGTAGCTTGAGCTTTGTCAATGAGCTGATGAAAGATAATCCCTGTTGATGGAACTTGCGCTGCTCCGAGAGTTTTTCACGGGCAGGAAGTGGACCTCATTAGATATCTGTCTATTAGAGTGAGAAGGGTGGGACACAAGCTTGTTTGGCACTTTGACAAGGGGTTTTTTCGGTGGAGAGCGCTTATCACCTAGCAAGACAATGGGTGTGTGATCGCTCTACTGCAGCTTCCTCTTGTATCGCTGGAGACGCTGGAATAAGCTGTGGCGTTCTCAAGTGCCCCCTAAGGGAAGAGTTGGGACCTGGCACACTTTGTGGTGACATAATTCCAACTCGTACAAACATAGTGAAAGGCACATTGGTACAGATTTGACTTGTGTTATTTGCGGGGAGTGCAGGGAGAGTCTGATTCATTTGATGCGACATTGTCCTTATGCCATGTGTGCTTGGTTAGCGTCACCTCTGGGGCCTCCGCCGAGAGGTGAAGCTAGTTCGTCCATAAAGGACCGGGTCCTGTCTCTAGCCTCTAGCCTTAACCAAGTTGATCTTGATATTGCTCATATCAGAAGTTCGAAAACGTCTTCTCCCCTCTTCGGAATGAGGCGTTGGTGGTTAGAGAAGGGTTCATTTTGGCGACAGGAAGGGATTTGCACAACCTTTTGATAGAAAGCGACTCTCTCCAGATCGTTGCCGCTTTGTAAGAGGCTTCTCCTGATTCGTCCCATGTTGGACCAATTGTAGAAGATGCTAAAGCTTTGGTGGCTGGGATCACTGGAGCTCTCCCTACCCATGTTCGTCGTCAAGCAAGTGAAGTGGCACTGGCACACCGCTCTTGGTTCGAAGAGCCCCCTGACCTTAATGTAGACCTGCTCTATGAAGAGTACAAAAGGTGGTCTGTTGGTGCAGCCGTTTGATTGCTGCTGTCTAGCTGCCAGCTAATTGTAATGCTGTTCTCATGTATTGCTCCTTTGGTTCAATGAGAAGTCTATCTTTTCAATCAAAAAAAAGAAAGAAGAGGAAGCCCTCGGTGCATTCTCGACGTTCATGGTGTGTTTACCAAAGGGGATAGGGTATTTTATTGTTTTTAAAAAATAATAGATTTTTTCTGAACTTTAAAAACAAGAAACACGTGACATCTTTTGATTGAGCCAAATCAAAAAATGAGTATAAGAAATTTGAGTACCTAAGTATTATTCCCACGATATCACCCTTACACCTTCATGACAATATATTTTCTCACAAAAACTGGTGGAGGTACAGAAAGAATTTATATGAGAGAGTGTGTAGTGGTGGCGCTGAAGGAGGGGAGGTGGTGGATATGGGTATCGACATTTCTTTGCCCTCTCTTTGTTCTTGCTGGGCCCTTTTCTGTGTCATTTTAATTCAATCCATTTGTGATTAAAAAAAAAACATATAAATTACTTTGCACAAAAGCATTTTACCAATCACATTAATTTTCATTTTCATTTATGTGAATTAATCAACAGTTAGCTTTCAACAGAAACGAAAAAGTCAGGCTCGTGCTGCTAGAGGAACTTAAAGAACCGCATATTTTGACAGGATTGTACACTTTTAGGTCTCGTTATGCGACTTATATAGATGAGTGTTATTCTTACTATGATTTCAAAAAAATTTAGTATACAATTTTATTAAGAACTTAATTCCGACTCCATCATATTTCAACTTCTTTTCAATTCAATTCGTCTCATTTTAACTATGAACTAGAAGATGAGCACACACTTTGCGTGTGAACAATTTCTTTTTCTTTTTTGTTTTTGATTAAAGAGTGTTATTAGTTTTTAAAACATTTAAAAAAAGTATGAGACAATGACGATGAGATCTCTTAATAAGGGCATATTTTTCTTAATATTACATCATTATCATTTTGCCCTCTTTAAGTAAATATTGTGTATCAAAAGTGAGGGTAAAATAGAAAAAATTAGGATATGATTGTCATTTTGACAAAATGTACAAAATTACTATTTTACCCTCATTTTTGTCAAGAGTGTCTCGAAAATAAGGGTAAAATTGAAAAAAAAAAATTGGCAAAAAGTTGACGAGGAGGGTTTTTTAATATACAGTATAGATTAGCAAACTAGCTGAAGTTGGGAGAGAACTTCACATAGCTTCGTCCGTCAATCTTATTTTCACGGAAAATTTTTATAATTTTCTCAGCAGCGATGAAAACCCAGTCTCCTTGTCTAGTTTTCATCTCAGTTCTTCTCTTTCTTCTTCCAATTCTAACAACATATACCGAAGCCGAGGTTATAACCCTAACCGCTGACACCTTCTCCGACAAGGTAACAACTACAAAACCCCTTCAAATTCTTCATTGATTTGCATTCAATTTCACAGATCCAATCTCAATAATTTCACGGATCCAATTTTTCAATTTCTACACACAAGAACCAGATCATATTTTTCCTTACTCATCAATCCCTGGTGGTCTTATCAATGCTAATCCCTAGTTAGTTTCGCCCTTTTTGTCAATTGTGTCTTGATATAGTATCGGTAACAGAATTAAATGGCGATTGAGTCTACGAAATCGGACTGGAAGTTAAAGTTAAATTTTTTATGGGTTGAGTTTTATAAGAAATGTATGTTTTTTTATTAAGTAGGTCGGAGCTTGGAAAGATATGTCATGCTTGCTAATTAGAAATGTATTTTCCCTTTATCGCCTTGCTGATTGTTTATTTGCGTATGCGTTTTTCGTAGGTGAAGGAGAAAGACACGGCATGGTTTGTGAAATTTTGTGTGCCATGGTGTAAGCATTGGTAAGTTTACGCATCTTTCGATTTTATGATTGGCGAGATTTATTTGATTGTTATTCATACTGGTAATAGTAACATTTGGTTTCAGTAAGAACTTGGGTACATTGTGGGAGGACCTTGGGAAGACAATGGAGGGTGAAGACGAAATAGAGGTTGGGGAGGTTGATTGTAGTACGAGTAAACCAGTATGTTCAAAAGTTGACATTCATTCGTATCCTACGTTTAAAGTATTCTATGATGGTGAAGAAGTTGCAAAATATCAAGGTTCGATTTGAATTTCGTTTCTGCTATGTCAGTTGTGTTTCCATCCATATTCATCTTTGTGCTGCATAAAATCTTTTCTATTTGATCTACTCAGGCTTACTAATATCACTTATACTATCTCTAAACAATTGTGCTTCCAATGTCTATGAAATTCCTGTTGAAGGGCCTTGTCTAAAAAATAGATTTCAAGTGCAAGCTTCTCGCAGGCTTGGGCACGTATTTCCCCTAAAGTGCCTGTTAGTAACATCTGAGAAGAAGAAATTGTTCATATCTATTTATTTTCAATTCAGATCAGAAGCACTTGCCTATTCATTTTTGTTCGATACAGATTCATTTGGGAAAGCATTATAATTTATTTTGGGCATTTAAATTGGCCATCACATCCGCGTATCATTCATTATCCAACTTGTCATCTTAAATATAATAACAACACTGGAAATCCATCACAAATAAGAAGTCCTAACATTTGGCTACGTCTGACATTGAAAGAGGCAATATAGTATTATTGTGGAAAAGGAAAAGTGATAAATACTGCACTTTACCTTATCATACCCCCAATGTTGAAAAAGATATGCATGTTTTTATATTATTTTTTGCCCTTTTTTCTTTTTTGGTGGAGGAGGAATGTGAGATATAAATTGCGAGAATGTTTGAGTGGTGCTGTCTTAAGTGTATACCTGTGAAAGATTTAGCTGCTTTGTTTAGTATAGCGGTGATAGAGATAATATTTGTGGTGACTGATCCTTGGCTTATTTAGTATATACATACTTAATATTGGATGGCCTTGTTTAGTATAAACACGGGGACATTGGTTCTGTTAATCGTTACACTGGTGGCCATGACAATGACTATTATTTCCTTGTGATGATGATACCTCAGATTATAGTCAAATACCTAGGTTCCGAAATATATGTAAAACTACTCAGGTCCCATAAGCAAATATAGGTGATGGAATATCTAGATGAGGGAAATTACATCTCTAGGTGCATTATTGGCATATGGGATGACACGGTGGCAGTGTACCGGTGAGCTGTGGATTCGTTTGAAGTGAGTTTGATCTGTTATCAGTCCAAATAACTGTTTCATCTGTTGTGTATATTATTTGTAGACTCAGGTCAAGTGCAGCCTATTCAAGGCTGAGTTTTTAATTTATGGCCCAAACGACGTATTAGACTTTCTATAGTGCAGTATCTCACTTAGTTATTGTTTCTTGTACAAATGATCAGGGCCGAGGGATGTTGACTCACTAAAGAAGTTTGTCTTGGAAGAAGCTGAAAAGGCAGCAACAAAGGCACAGCTTGACAGTGATAAAGAGTTGTAGATCAGGTAGATACCTTGTGAAGGCTAATTGTGAAATCTGAAACTATCTACTGCAGATGTGTATGTAACAAATGAATGTACCTGCTGCAGATGTGACTTGCGTGTTGAACCAGCAATAGCGCACATTGCGACAGACATCATCTCAGCTTCGGTATTTTGGTTCGGGCACAACAATTTTGAATCGGGATCACAACTCCAGCGAGGCAGATATCAACTACAACCGATACGTACGTGGGCAAGAGCAGCTTGTATTCATCAATGAAATTTAAATACTCGGTAAATTTCTCACAGGATATTTTGTCTGGATGTTCGTTAGGTTGGTGGAATTGTCCATGTTTAAGTTGTTGCAGATTTAAATTGAACACGAATAGTTCATGTTCGGATTTATAAGATGTTTCAGATAACGGATGTGTTGCAATTGCATTACACAAATTAAAGTTCCGTTGCGCAAGATAGTGTTTTTTATACTAAAGTTTGGCACGGTCTCTGGCTGACCAGAAGGTTTGGGCGGATAGTATCCGAAACACGGTCTGCACAGTGTGTGGTATTCACCACATAAAAACTCGGCACGCCCGAAATTCAGATCTAAAAAGAAAACATAAAAGCAAAAGCCAAGAAGACAATTTTAACACAAGCAGATTTAACACAGATTGCGGACATTAGTACAAAGTTGTCCAATGACCCCACTAAACAACCGATTTCAATGTATAAACCAACAAATAGCATACAACACAGCTTGCCGAGCAACCAGAATCGCTTCTAGCCGCTAGCTCCTCCCCAATCCTTGCAAGCAAGGCAAGAGGGCTACGATGTAAAACTTGTAAAACCTGTCCAAGTAACTCCGAGAGTAGCACAAAAATGGAAAATAAACGACATCAGACAAAACTGATCTAGCTAAGAGCGGACGATTAACATAAAACACTTCACTTCTTCTTGGCTGCGGCTTTGGTCACCTTGGCACCAGTTGGCTCCTTCTTCTCCACACTCTTGATCACACCCACAGCAACGGTCTGGCGCATGTCTCTCACAGCAAAACGTCCGAGAGGGGGGTACTCAGAGAAGGTCTCGACAACCATGGGCTTGGTGGGAATCATCTTAACCATACCAGCATCTCCGTTCTTCAAGAATTTGGGCTCCTTCTCAAGCTCCTTACCGGATCGCCTGTCAATCTTGGTCAAGATCTCAGCAAACTTGACAGCAATGTGGGAGGTGTGGCAATCGAGCACTGGAGCATAACCATTTCCAATCTGCCCAGGGTGGTTCATGATGATGACCTGAGAGGTAAAGTTGGCAGCCTCCTTTGCAGGATCATCCTTGGAGTTGGAAGCAACAAAACCACGCTTCAGATCCTTGACAGCAACATTCTTAACATTGAACCCGACATTGTCACCAGGAAGAGCCTCCTGAAGAGCTTCATGGTGCATCTCAACAGACTTAACTTCAGTGGTCAGACCAGTGGGACCGAAGGTCACAACCATACCAGGCTTCACAACACCAGTTTCAACTCGTCCCACAGGCACAGTTCCAATGCCACCAATCTTGTACACATCCTGAAGTGGGAGACGGAGGGGCTTGTCTGAGGGCCTCTTGGGCTCATTGATCAGGTCAAGGGCCTCAAGAAGGGTTGGTCCCTTGTACCAGTCTAGGTTGGTGGACCTCTCAATCATGTTGTCACCCTCAAATCCAGAAATGGGGACAAAGGCAATTTTGTCAGGGTTGTACCCAACCTTCTTGAGGTAGGATGAGACTTCCTTCACGATTTCATCGTACCTTGCCTTCGAGTACTTGGGAGTAGTGGCATCCATCTGCAAAATTCAGAAATAATGAAACATAAGTTAGAACTGTCCACAAATAAGTACAACCATAACAACTGAAATGTCCCCAAATAATGTATACGACCCACCTTGTTGCAGCAGCAAATCATCTGCTTGACACCAAGAGTGAATGCAAGCAGAGCATGCTCACGGGTCTGACCATCCTTGGAAATACCGGCCTCAAAACCACCAGTTGTGGAATCAATAATGAGGACAGCACAATCAGCCTGGGAGGTACCAGTGATCATGTTCTTGATGAAATCACGATGTCCGGGAGCATCAATAACAGTGCAGTAGTACTTGGTGGTCTCAAACTTCCACAAGGCAATATCAATGGTAATACCACGCTCGCGCTCAGCCTTGAGCTTGTCCAACACCCAAGCATACTTGAATGACCTCTTGTTCATCTCAGCAGCCTCCTTCTCGAACCTCTCAATGACACGCTTGTCAATACCTCCAAGCTTGTAGATCAAGTGACCAGTGGTGGTTGACTTCCCAGAGTCGACATGGCCAATGACCACAATGTTGATGTGAAACTTTTCCTTACCCATGATGGGATCTCAGCAAGTTATCTGAAAGTGCACAAAACAACAATCATCAAAACACAACAGGCAATTAGCCTGAATGAAATATACAATCGTCTCAGCATGGCCAATTAATCATCAAACAATTAGGCAGACAGCATATATTATAAGAAATTAAATCCAAATCAACAATGTAAAGTATTTATGGAAATATAAGATAGAACTCAGTCCCTTAGATGTTCTTAGATATGCGATCATTACCGCAAATCATTACAGGTCTGAAGGAATCATCACAGTTACTACAAAATAAGTAAATATTTACAGGATTTACAAATTAAAAGAAACAAAGATAAATTTTAATATAATTTAAAAACATGCACAACCAAAAAAGTTAGTTGCTACAGTGTTCCTAAACAAACAAGAGAAAATTGAACTCAGTCCCTTAGATGTTCTTAGATCTGCGATCATATCCGCAAATCATTACAGGTCTGTAGGAATCATCAATGTTACAATCAATTTATTGAACCCAAATGCATGATATTACTAAATGTAACAAAATTAAACGTTTTAAATACAAATTTCGAAATTAATTTATGAAAAAGTTTAGTTGCACCAATAATCCTCAAATAAACAAGAGAAAATTCGAGGTAAAAATTTATGGAAAGCAACACGATTAATATTGCTTCAAGGGAACGAGTCACATGGAACTGATAAATCCACAAACCAGATAATGAAGCCTAATATAGTAAAAAAGATAAACCCAAATCTGATTAGATCTTCCCGCATCTGATACAAGAAGCTAAAGGATTTGCATGCACATTCAAGAACCCAGTTCATAAATCCTCAAACATTTTCAGAAAAAAACGAAAAACACAAGAAACCCACATGCAGTTTCTTCAAAACCCACGAACGCAAATGAAAATTTTCAACACAAACCCATAGATCCAATCACAAATATTCATCCACAACCAAAACCCAGATCATCGATTCACTTCAATAAATCAGATAACATGCAAACCAAGAAGATTTCAAGAATTCTGAAGCCATAGAAGTTTAAGCAGAAATGCTAACCTCAAGTAATCGAGGAGTGAAAGATGGAAGGGGGTTCTCCTTCGCCGCAGACTTTGTAATCAGGAGCGAGACAGAGTAGAGGAAGATGACAGTGAGGACCTCGGGGATTTAAAGGGGAGCGAGTGCTGCATCAGTTTCGTTAGGGTTTCTTTCTGAGCCGTTGGATTTTTGGTATTTGATCTAACGGTTATACGTTTACTTAGCACTGCGGCTGGCTTGTGTGTGGTGATGCCCTAATGTTTACACATTATGTCGCCACTTTGCTGTTTCGCATCTCAGTAAATGACCATCTTGTCCTTTCATTTCATTATGTTTATTTACATCTCTCGTATTTCGTATTTCCTGCTTATTGAGCTTTTGCATAACGGTATGGGGTTTGAATTCTGTCAGTTACTAATCAAATATTTAATGTAACAAAATTTATCGTTTGACAAAAAAAATAAAAATAAAGATCAAATAAAAAGAAAAGCAAAAGTTTTAACTTGAAAACCCACTTACTAGAAGTCAACAAAGATGTGCCAATAACCATGAAATATGAAATACGAGAGAATTTTTAGCGTGCTCAAAACACAGTGGTACATCATGTGTCACTATACAAATAATAGGATACTTCTGTTAAAAAATTAACAACTTAAAAAATAAATTTTTTCACCACTTATATAATGACACGTGGTTTCCACCTTTATTCCTAACACACTAAAAGTTTTCTCCATAAAATACCAAATGCCATAACGAGATCAAGTCGGTAGAAAAGAAACCTTGCCTAGCTTGACCATAAGATGCCATCCAAGAAGAAGTGTCATCCTTTTAACATCCTCCTTGCACCAAATCGCACTCTCAAAACACTTGGTTGGAATAGGAGACTTTACATTATGTTTGGATAAGGAAAATAAATTTGAAATTTGGATAAAAGTCAGAATTTGTAAATTAACATGCACGAATTCTCTTGTTTGGATTCATAAACATAGAAATTTAGAATTTTCGTGTGAAAAAAATACTTGGAATTTGGGAACTCCAATTCCCAAGTTTAAATTTCATGTACATATGTGTCATTTCTCAATTTCTATGATTGAGAGCTGAAAAATAACAAATTCTGTATTCAATTCCATTGTTCTTTTAGGTTAACCAAATAAAAAAATTCACAAATTCTATAAAATAAAATCCTGTCAATTCAATTTCCGTAATTTTAAAATTCTTTGGTAATCTTAAATTTGTTCATCCAACACATAGTGTTACATAATTCTTTTTTGTGACAGCAACTATACAAATGAAATTTGACGTTTCTATTAAAGACGGTCTAAAATATCAAACTCATACGTAATGAAAATTACACTAGACTAATTATGGGTAGAATTGGCACTAAGATGTCAAAATTTGGGATTTGGTGTGGAGATCAATTTTCTGGGTAGTTATTTCAATTCACGTATTTGGGCCAAATGTTGGGTTTGGTTGGGTTTAGGCCGATCTAGTTGATCCCGTAACAAACCGCACGTGCCTCCTTTTTTTTACTTTTGCACACTGTGCCTCCTTTGTGATATAGAATGTTTTGTATTGTCGTAAAACAGGGAAAGGATCCTCTCCGATCCTTTCTACCAAGTTCATCAAATTCATCAATTCGGTCTCTTAAATTTTGATCAACCGATAAAACAGGGTTCCTTTAAAAGTTATAATACATTTAACCATTGGATTAAATTTCAAAGATTTGGATTGGTGAATTTGGTGAAAGAGATTCGGAAAAATCATTTCCGTAAAACGGCACCACTTGAGCAGTAGTAGCAAAGGTTCAACAATATTCAGCAAACAGCGGTCAACAGCAACTAGGTGGGCAAACGGGTATAGGAATTGCGGATCAGGACGAGCAATCAAGGTTCGAGATGGATACATGCTGGTTCCTAATTTTTAGAAAGAGAAACGTGGCAGGGCGGGGCTTTGAAATTTTAGGAGCAGGGCCGTTCCAGAAGTATAAAAAATGGGTACCCGGACCAGCTGGTTTGTAATTGCAATGGACGGACGAGATTGAAAAGGAACCTACTAGAAAATCTGAACCGTTAGTTTTACCCTAAGACCTAGGTCTCCTCTGCCACTGAAGTCCTCTAACTCGACTCGATTCTCTTTGGCCGTCTCGCCTCGTCGTCTCCTCTAGGAGTGGAATTTTTTCCCGAAAATCCCGAACCGTCCCGAACCCGTCTCGAAATTTGACCGAAAAATTCCCGAACCGAATTTCCCAAAAAATTCGGTACCCGAAACCGAACCCGTCCCGAAAGTTTCGGTTTGGGATTCGGCCACAACTTTGAAAGCATTAGGTAATCCTGAACCGAACCGAATATTATATATATATATTTATTTATTTATTTATTTATTTTTAATTTTTAACTTGAACCGTTGGATTTGTTAAGATCTATCTAATCCTACCGTCCATTGAGTTTGGTCATTTGTTAGGTTAGGTCTCTCAGACTCCCTATCAGTCGCTCTCGGTCACTCTCTCAGTCTCGGTCTCTCTCTCTCAGTCTCACCTCACTCACACACACTCTCACTCACTCACAGTCATGCCGCTCCACTCCTCCGTCGAATCCACGCCGCTCGTCATCCTCCATTGACTCACGCCGCTCCTCCATCGACTCAGGCAGACGCAGGAAGGAAGACTCGAATACGACACCAATCGAGTCCCAAAATCCAGGTTAGGGTTTCTGATTTTCACTGGGGTTTTGTTCTTTAGTGTTTAGGGTCAAATTTCATGTTGATTAACTTGATTTCTGAGTGAGTATTTTGTCGAATGCGTGAGGGTTTGAGGACTGTGGGTTTCGAATTAGGGTGGGTAAGTGCAGGACCTGCATGCAGGATATGGTTCTATGTGTTTCGAATTAGGGTTTGAGGACTGGGTTTCGAATTAGGGTGGGTCCAAATGATACGGTATTGAGTGTTTTTATCCCAATTCTATGTTGTTGTTGTTCTGTCTGTGACTCTGTTTAAATATCTACCACTTTTAGAGTATTTGATTTCTTTGATTATGGCAACCCTTTGCTGTTCGCATGTTGAAATATGGCCTCAAATTTTGTGGGTTAGCGAATTTGTGCATTTATTTTTTCGCATTTGAAGATTGAAGATTGAAGCATTAGATTGAGATGGAAATGTAGTTTTATTGCAATACAAGTTACTTTGTTCAGAACATGTTTAGAGAAGCCGGGTTTTGTAAAGAAACTGTTGTCATTCTTGAGTAATTTGCAGAGAAACTGTTCTGATTGTTGAGTTTTTGTATTCATTAGTTTCAAACTCGCTTAAAGCATTTGATTGTTTATTCCATTTTGCCATGCCAAACAAAATATCTGAGGCGGTGAATAACATTTTAACTTTACTTCTTTTAGTTTTTATTCTCATTTTTATTCTCAATCTAAATAATTAAATTGATGATGTTCTCTTACTGATTATGTAGGTATTATTTTCACAACAACGATTACCTTGAGATTTGTCGTTGCTACAAGGCGATATAAGATATTCCTTCTGTTAACGAGAATCCAGCTCAGTGGATATCGGTAAAGCTCTCTCACACACATAACACACACACATATTTAAGGAATATAATTGAGCTTCTCTGATATTTTTGTTCTATGTCATACAATGGACCACTCTTTGGAATACATACAAGGATGAGTTTGAGTGTGATACTTAATTTTGGCAATTTGTTTTTGTATTCAGGTCAGATTTTTAAGGATTGTTTACCTCTTCCCGAAGTTTGGTTTTGTAACTTAATCTAAATTCATTCGGAAGTTTGGTTTGTAAAACTAACTTATTTCATTTTGGTTGCATGCACTTTTAATTAACTAGTTTGGTAGACAATTGTGAACTTAAGCTTAACTTGTTAGTTGTTGCTTCCTTGGTATGAAAATTGAAACTGAAAATGTGAAACTGAAATTGTGAAACTGAAAAATGTGGGCTGCTAGCTTGCAATTGTTGACCTTTTTTTTTTTTTTTTTTCTAAAAAATGGGTGGGCTTACTTGTTAAAGAACTTAAAATTGCAAAAAAGTTTTAAAAGCCCAACATTTTGGGCTTCAAGGCCCAATCCCGAAACACTTGTTTCGGGAATCCCGAATTTCAGGAAATGAATAGTTTCGGTTCGGTTTCGGGATATAAAAGCCCATCCCGAAATGTTTTGGTTTGGGATTCGGGTTAGGTGTTTTGGTTCGGAATCCCGACCCGAACCAGCCCTAGTCTCCTCCACCACCCCGAGCTCGACTCTGTTGTTTACGACCTCGTCGTCACCAATGCCCAGACCAATGAAGGTTGGTTCTGATTTAGTTATTACCTTCTGAACATGTTGAAATTAATCACAGATACGTGGTAAAATCGTTGACCACCACATTCTCTCTGGTGAATTGAGTCAATCTGAGTGGGGACAGCTTGTGTGAGGTTGAAATCTGGGCTCTTTAGGAATGGTTAATCTGACTAGAACTTCCTAGGAATTGTGGGTTGTGATGTGGGGATTCAAATTTTGGTAGCTTTTATCCTTGCCTTGATGGATTATATCATTACAATTTTGTAATTTCAGAGTATCTTGATGAAGCGATGTTGATTCCCAAAAATACGTCAGTTGTATTGTTACTGATTCAGAGTACTATCTCAGATCCTTTAACTTGTCGTCTTTAGTTAAGTTGCAAAATCCATAATCAATTTAGAGTTGGCATTATTACTTTGATCTTGTGTTTAATGAATCTGTGACATGGGTAGTCCCTGTTTTGCATCTTCGTTGGAGTTATGCCATGTGCTTGGATAGGGTGATTGTGTTTCTTATGACCCTTAGGGCAGATTTCAAGGGTTGGTAAAGTTAGGCTATTTTTATTTATTTTGTTGTAGGCGAAAGGTGGAAGATAAGGTGGAGTGCACTGAACCAGAAAGGACTAGTTTCCCGGCAGCTGAATAAGGTTAGTAAAAGTCTTCTTCCCACTGTATTCATTTCACCATTCAAACCCACTATTGATTTTGCTCTGATAAATGTAGATGGTCAAGAGTAACTTATACATTTTTATCGTTTCTCTCTTGCAGCTGTCTGGAAAAGAGTGGCGCCAGATTCTTGAGGTTGGTTTCTGTAAATTTCATCATTTTATAGCCTCAAGAACTTATATTCTGGACTGATTTGTCTTGAAACCACACTTTCTGCTTAAATTCATTATCCTCATCTTGTGCATGACATCATTTATACATTGCACGAGATCAAATAATCACCCACTGGTTGGTTGGCAACCAGAATGTTAATGCTTAGAACTTATTTGGTGGATTTCCTGTTCTGTGTCTAATTTGAGTCTATTGTTAGCTGCTGTTCCTTTTTCCTCAGGGTTGAGCCTATTTTTAAGCTGCTCTTCCTTTTTCCCTCTGCTTCTCGCATTCCTGTTTAGGCATTATTTATTTTCTTTAGGAACTGGAAGATCCTGTGACGTTATAGTTCTGTTGACCAATGTCAGAAGGCATTCATAATGTAATAAAACATATGCAGCCCTAAATTTTAGTAGTCTTGTGTTATGATTCTGTGGTCTGTTCTGTTTGTAGTTAGGTTAACTTAGTTAATCGAAGATCAGCTGCTATGTAGTTAGGTTAACTTAGTCTGGCATCGTAATGCTTCTTCCAGGGCGCTGTAAAGCTGTAAAATCTGTAAACATTAAGTGTTTTTTATCTCCCAAAAAAAAAAAAAAGGGGACCTGTGTACCCAGACCAAACCAGCCCGTTTCAAATGGACCGAGTTAGGTCCGGTTCCTGTTTTAAAATCTGTTGTACCCGCCCCCGGACCGACCCTTTTTTTTTCTAAACTCCGGTCCGGTCCGTTCCTTCAAAATTGGGCCCGGCCCGTGCCCAGCCCTGGCAGCAACCAAGTACGCCTCCCTTTTTACTCTAGTTCTGGTCAGATTCTTGAGGTATGAATATATGTTACTAAAATGGATTCCGTTCCTAGTTTTTTGTCCTTCTTCACACTCACCCACTGATTGATGCTGGTTTTGAATTTACTAAAAAAGCTCTGCAAATTCATGGGTTGTGAAGAATTCATTGGTACCCGATAAAAAATCATGGGTTTTGGAAGAAAAATTTGATTAATGCTGTTGCTTTGGATTTGGAGTAATTAAGTGGTGTAAAGTTTGGAGCTTTTAAGTAATATATGCCTGGGTTTTAAATTTTCAGTAGAAACTTGATGGGAATTTTGTAAAAATGTGTTCAAATATGCTTATAAATTATAGGGAGGCAGCTACTGATGTTGTTGTGAGGACATTTTGCAAGAAGGTTTGAACTTTCGGAATAGATTTGAACCGGTTTAATCGAAACCCCCTTCATAGGACTATAGGAGGTTTGGTTCTGAATTGGTATGGAACAAAAAAACTTACATTGATGTACTGAATATTCTTATTGGGTGATTATGGAATATACATAGCTAGAGTGGGATCCATATCTATACGTGATCGATCATTGATATGTCGTTCATATTATTGGTTCCCGAAAAATTGATTATGCGGCTGTTGATATGGATCCCGCTCCAGCTACAGTCGATATGGGTGATTAGAATATGAAATCATATAATTTTCTATCATTGCATCACCTCAACATGAATCCGTTGTGGAACTGTATTCGCTTCATGTGAATCAATATCGGACAAGATGAATACTAAGTTAAACCAATGCTCGATTTCCCCTTTTTTTATGTACAACACAGAATTATGTTAGCTTCTGAAGAGAGGACCCTATAAAGAATTATTATAAACTTCTCTTTTTTATTTAGGGAATCATAAGAATCAGAAAGGGACTGGTTGGAGAAGTTCTCTGCTATGGTATTCTCTCTCTCTCTCTCTCTCTCTCTCTCTCTCTCTCTCTCACACACACACATATTTCTATCATAACTCTCATGATTTATCTATTGTATTATTGCAGATACGATTTCCATTGTCTTAATTCCTCTCAAGATTTTAACTTTGGGGGACTCACGCATATTTCTTCAATCCTAGGTATCATTGTGGATGCGTTTGTAATTGATATTATTTTCTTATTTCCATTGTTCCTTTTTGGTGACAAATGGCTTCATCTTGTATTTATGTCTCAGGAAAGTTGATGTGAATGGCGATTCCACATTTGCATTCTCTGCAATCTGTGAGAGTTTCTTCCCCTTGCCGCGTTTCCGTTTCTAACCGGTATCACTATGGTAGAAGCAATTTCAGTAGAAGGAGCAGTTCTCTTGTTTACGCTTCCTCCACCAGCAACTTTCACAGGGACCTCCATCTGCAATCAAAGGTACCTATTTCACTAACTTAATGTTGATTGTCATTCTTTACTAGAAATATTTCTAATCGAGATGTTGAATAGAGAAATTACAGAAGGATTCTTCATTGTTTGAATATGTTTTGATAAACCCATCAGCATTTACAGAAATCAGTACCGAATAGAACTGCAACACCCCTTCTTTAGCTGCTTCTGATGATAAAGATAGCCTTGTTATATCTTCTTTTTGAATTACACTGCTTCATTTTGATCTTGTGACTTAGCATGAATCATCCTTCAGAATGAGTGGTAATACTGCTTAACCAAGCCCTAAATTTTTACTTAACCCATGTTCTGCGGAAATGCAACTCAACCATACAGGGCACTACATGATTCAGTAAAAAGAAAAATTGTGTTTCGTCTTCTTAATTAGTCTATATTTATGGAGTTCTTATCATTCACTACTCTTAATAGGTGTTTACTAAGAATTATACAGAAGGAAATTTGATGTAGTTTGTCATTTCCTGATATTTGAGCCCCATCTGGAATCTAGAGACCAACCCCCTTTCCTTGAATGTACAAAACATATACCTACAAGTAGTGCCAATAGATGACATGTATTCATCTTCACTTAGTTTCGTATATGTGCTAAACTTGTTACAAATCACTCTCATATCGTGACAGATACTGTAGTGCCAATAGATGTAATGTATGCATCTTCACTTAGTTTATTTTGGATGCCGTCTTTTTCCTCTTCCTATTTTCAGGATAGAACATGTAAATGGAGGAGATTATAATATCCACCTATAATATTTCAGGTTGAAACAGTGTTAGACAGTGTAAAATGGGATGAGAAAGGTTTGGCAGTTGCCATAGCTCAAAATGTTGACACAGGAGCCATCTTGATGCAAGGCTTTGCTAACAGGGAAGCAGTGGCCACGACAATTTCCTCCCGGAAGGCTACATTCTACAGTCGGTCGCGATCAACATTGTGGACAAAGGGAGAGACCTCCAATAATTTCATTAATGTTCAAGAAATCTTCCTTGATTGTGACCGAGACTCGGTATGTCATTGGCTAGTTTAGTTGGAACCCATTTTCTAATCCTCAACTACTTTAACTCAGACCTTTTTCTCAGATAATATACCTTGGGAAGCCTGATGGACCTACTTGCCACACAGGGTCAGAGACGTGCTATTACACCCCAGTTCTTGATTTGTTGAAACATCGACAGGTTTTCAACATTTAATCAATTAAAATAACCTATATATTTTTATCAAGCATCAAATTACTTGTTTTGTAAGTGATTCAGATGATTTGTGACAGGACGAAGAACATAAATTGGCATTGACCACTTTGTACTCGTTAGAGTCAACAATTGCTAAGCGAAAAGAAGAGTTAGAAGTTCCAGAGAGTGGAAAGCCCTCATGGACTCGGCGTCTACTATCTGATGAGAAGTTGTTGTGCTCAAAAATCAGGTAAAATGTTCAAAATGTCATATTGTGTGTCAGATTTGAGTCAGAATGATATAAATTTGCATTGTATCTTAACTTCTCAAGAACTCGAAAAAAGGTTGCAAAAGGAATTAGAGAAGTAATATCCTTGTTATTCTCAGATGCAGACTTTTGGGTGGTTCGAGTTATAGATGTTATCCTCGTTGTCGAAAACTATATTACTAAATGAGCTATCTTCTGTATTTTCACTTGTAAGCCTCTGTTCATGGTTTTTCTTTCTCGATCCAGGGAAGAGGCGGATGAGCTATGCCGAACACTAGAGGAGAACGAAGACAGGCTGCGTGCTGCGTCGGAGATGGCAGATGTGCTTTATCATGGCATGGCTCTGCTGGCTCATAAAGGCGTGAAAATGGAAGAGGTTTTGGAAATTCTTCGGCGTAGGTTTTCTCAGTCGGGTATCGAGGAAAAGAGAAATCGCAAGTCACAAGCCTAAGACATAGGCAGCTTAGCTTGTCAAGTTTAATGATATGCCTTGATCAAAATTTTCCTGTTCTTCTTAATCGTTTTATTCACCATGTACTGTGCTCTCAATGGCTAAAAGACGTATTTATGAACGTTTATTTGCAGCTAATTTGATTAGTGTGTGTTTTAAACTGATTTCGTTGTGAGTGTCAATTGTTTGGATTCGAAATTATCAACGTATATTGATCAGTAGTCTTGTTACTTTGGTACTCCTTAATTATGTTTATGGAGAAAATCCTAATTAATTGAGAGAAAAGAGTAGGAACGTACAATTATGGCTAGTTTGGGGTTACTGTGTTATTTTTTTTTAAACTTGCTTTTGCTGTGTTGTAAGAATAAACTAAAAAAAAAGAACAAAAAAAAAACCAAATGTTGGATAAACTATGTGGTAAAAGTGCTTTTAGCAAGAAAAAGATGGGGTTAGGATTGTCAATATAAAATTTTTATTAATTGATAGTATTCACCTGCCTCTAATGAATTTTTTTTTTAAAAAAAGCATGTATAGAGGTGTTTCTGCTTTCTATTGGTTTGGACCCATCATTTTGAAAAAAATACACGTTTTTTTTATATGAATATAGCCTTTCTTCAAAAGTCTCATTTTACAATTCTCACAAGTATAATTTTCTTACTATTATAGAAGGTTTGAAGTGTAAAATGAGATTTTTGAAGTGCCAATAACAATTTCCTTTAAATAAAAAAAAATTAGTTATAGAAATAAATAACAAAAACAATTTCCGCTGCCGGGATTCGAACCCGGTTGTTGTGAAACAATGCTCAAACCAATTTTTTGTGCTACAGCGGAATTTTAGATGCTGGTAGAAGAATTAAAAAAGTATTTAAAAGTAAGAGACGCTTTGCAATTTGTGATAAATATGCCAAATTTGAATCCCCTCATCTTTATATATAAAGCCAAGGGCCCAATGAACAATGTTTTTTGGTGTCACAAGCTTCACCAAAAATAATTAGACGAAAATGTCCCTCAAGCAAAAAACTTCAAAAGCAACTCAAAATAACGCATCAAATGTGGCAGGGGTATTTTCATCAATTTGACAGTGTTTTTTTAATAATTAATTTTTGAGAGGTGTTATTCCCACCCCAATGTCTTATCTTCCCACCCACATTTTTATGAATTTTTTAAATACAAATTTGTCCATTTGTAAAATGACTAATAAGGACCTTAGTTACCCCCTTTTGCATTACTTTATATATATAAGCAAAAAGAAAAGTTTGAATGTGATAACTCTCACGCTATGTTTAGAATTTTTTTGCAAGTGATCTTAAAAGAATTGAATGCATTTACTTTAAGTTATAATTTTCTTGTAGTCTAGTTTAATTAAGTTGTACTTTTATGCAAGTGTTCTTGAAATCAAGTCATCCAATTCCTCCAATAGCGACAAATTGGGAAAGATATTGTGAACCATGGTGTTTAGAATGGGCTACTCCGTACATTGATCGTATACAACAATTCAAACTTATTGTAGGGTCTACTGTTATAACTAGAGAGATCGTGGAGTAGCCCATTCTAAACACCATGGTTCACAATATAAACAAATATTTTATATCTCTAATTATATATAGGGTTATTTTAGGAATAATAGTGGGTGAGAAAATAACATTTTAATTTTTTAACTTTTTATAGTGGGTGTAAATATAACGTGGGTGGGAAAATAAGACAACGAGATGAGTTTAGCAGCTCTCCAATTTTTTCTGTACATTTTTATTTTTTTTAATAATTAGTACATCACAATAGGCTAGCAATAATGTGATTCAATCAGTTGTTCATTAAATATTATTTTCTCTATTTTTAAACACGTTCAAAACATCTTAAGAGGCGTGAAATGCCGGTTATAAAAAAAGGTCTTTTGCACGCGGATAATAATGTGATTAAATTAGTTGTCAAATAATTGTTTTTTTTTTTTTTAACAAAAGATATTATCTACATTAAGGGGATGGGGTGGGCTTAGCCTCACAATGGGTTAGCAATAATATGATTCAATAAGTTGTTTATTAAATATTATTTTCTATATTCTTAATATAAATTCAATAGAGACCGAATTTATTATGTGGATTCAGCTACTTTAATTGGTTTATGAAGAGTTTCTTCAGCATGATCTAAGATTATTCATTTACTTCAAATATTTGACTTTTTTTTTTGTCAATTTACGCATATAAATACATTTAAAACGTGTATGTCGCGTAGCACGCCGTGATTCAAAAAATGCATTATGCGCACGCGTGAGCGTGTGCATGAAGGCTAGTAGCATATTAAGTGAGTGGCCAACTAAGATTGACCAATGGGTGGCCATAATTTTAATTACGTGGGTTTAGGAGAACATGGCCATATGAGTAATGTTATTCATACCATGTTTTTGTACTACATTTCTATACCACCTTAGGTGGCATTTGATGTGGACAGCCACATCATTTGAAAAATTTGCAAAACCCAAGGAAATGAAGGAGAAAGACTCCTCGTATACCACAATCATCATTTAATTAACTAGTTTTTCTTAATTATTAGTTTATTAAATAATGAACTAAATTTAAAAATCTGATTAATTCAAATGATATGGTTGTCCACATCAAATGTCACCTAAGGTGGTATGAAAATATGGTACAAAAACATGGTATGAATAGCATTACTCATGACGATATATCTACGTGTCAAAATATCACAATCATCTCCGAATTCTTATTTTTAATATATGCTTTTTAATACTATAGTTCAACTGGTTGTAATTATAATTTAGATTCCTACCGCTTAAGGTTATGTAATATTCTATATATTGTAAACATTATACACATAAACAATCAAAGAATAATATTTCTATATGATATCGGCCTAACTAGGTCCTAGTGTTTGTCCCAATCCTTTTCGGTGGTTTTTCTCTCTTCCTCTTTGTCTCCTCTTTCAGCACGTCTTCCTCTTCTTATACTTCTCTACTTGTCCCCAACAACACCCAATTTGTCAAACTTACCGAATCCAATTACCTTCACTTTTCGATTGGAATGAATTTATAAAGTAATGACCTTTCAGTAATGATCTGAAACATATGTTCATTGAGATATATTGTGGAGCGGATCCAAATAAATGGTTACCGTCACAAACTGATTAGTGCTTGAGCGCGTAATGGTAGTAAAGACCAGCAAAATAAAAAATGAAAAAAAAAAATATATATATATATATATAAATCTAAACTTGGCAATTAAGAGAGAAGTTTGACAAGAACATTAACAAGTATTAATCAACATTATAGTTATTAGAACCCTTTGTTCAATGTTGACTATAGCATATTCAAAAGAAAGCCAAAACCATGAAAAGAAAAATGAAAAAAAAGCAAAACGATTGATCTTTCTTTACGCTTCAATCTTCAAATTACTTCTTTGACGTTGTTTAAGTGAAACAAGGCTCTCCAAGCACGTAAAAACACGACCAACTTTGCCGATTCCACCAACGTTGATTTTCCGAAGGCTTTCGTCGTTAAATATGTACATGATTAACTGTTCTCCGAACACCATCAAATCATGAGACTGTGTCCAGAAACCGGAATGTTTTAACGTCGAATACGGGATGGAAACCCTCGTTTTAGTCCAAGACTTCCTCACTCCATATTCCGTCATGACCCAAAACTCGTTATATGTTCCACCACGAGGATAAGAATGATGCATTATGCATAAACAGTGTCTGAAGACTCCCAATTTCATCTTCCTCTCAATACTTTCAACAGAATCGCATTCAAGTGGGAGTGGAATTTCTCGAACCCTCTCCTTCCTCGTTAGAGCGAGGGAAACAATCGCTTGTGACTGATCTTCGAGTCTTTCCCCGAAACAATGGAGATCTCCATTCAACATAATCCCCTGTTGACTTGTAATGTAGGGAAACAATCTCTCAATCTTTCTCCAAGAATCGGTTTCCAGCGTATAAACACTAAACACAACCCCTTCATCGATGATTTCGATGAAGGAGTTGATTAAGCGATCGTGTTTATTGTAGATTCCCGTAACCACCTTGTGTTCCTTAGTGGAACAATCAAATCCAACCCCGTATACCTTGACTGAATTCCGATAATTCTCTTCTCTTGGTATTTCTGGCAGTTTCTTTGTTTCCTTGGTGGAGGGGTCAACCAAATATAACCTTGAGTCACACAACATGCATAACAAGTCGTTGCAGGAACACAAGAAGGAAACGAAAAAACCCGACACTTCGCTACATACTCGTGCTCGATGGCTGATACTAAATTCTGATCATCAGTATCATTATGATCGAGAAACTCGTCGAGGTGCATGGAGTAGAGTCCATTATGTGCCACATCAGTAACTATGACGCTTCGTCTTTGGCAGAGTAGACGGTCTTTGTCTTTGATTGCCTTGTTGAAGTGCGTTGTGCTGAATTTGGGGTCGGCGATTAGAGAACGCCATGGCTTTGAGACGCACTCAAAGCGGCACAAGGACTTAACTGGCAGCCATGAAAGAATCTCGTGTATGAGCTCGGACAGAAGGTGGTTAGGGTTTTCCCCCCGCTGGGGTTTCATTCTCCTGCAGAGAGAACTAAATTATTAGGGGTTACAATGCAAAAGATAATTAACTGACTTTTCCAGCAACTTATATATTAGGGGTAGTTTGCTTGTTATTCTAGTCCTAGCCCTGTTTTAGGACCTGCAATGTTGATATGGAACAAGGAATCCAGCAGGGTTAAGGGTCCCTATCCCTATCAAAGGTAATTAAGGAGTCTGACTGAAGGATTCTAGAATTAATTTCTGAAATACAAAACAACAAAGCCTTATCCAACTAAGTGGGGTCGACTGTAATTTCCGAAATACTACAGACAAGTTTTCAATGAAATTAATCAAGGTCAAGAGATGAGAAAAGAAAAAATCATCAATTACATACCCAACTTCTGCCCCTCCTCCCGTCAGAACAAAATTCTTTCCGCATGTGGGCTCTTCAAATCCTTTTCCTCAATTTTCGCTCAATTCGATTACATCTAGTTCGGAGTACAATTATTTGGGTATGCTAATCCAGTGACTTCATAATTATAAACAAGTAAAATCACATGACAAAAGGTTCACATACGTGTATTTACCGGGCCTCTGATTAACAGCTAGGGGAATCACGAACATGTGAGATTCAACAAGACGACAGCCGACAAAATAATCAACCAGAACCTCAAGTGTTCATCCACAGTGTCTGTAAAGCAAATCTGGACAACTTTCTGTGACCTGTGACCTGCGAGATCATGCTTGGTGAATATTGTGGATGGCTGCATTGATGCTTTGTGAATCAAATTCCATTATCTTCATCAAGTTCTCAAAGTCTCCGATTTCCTACGACACAAACCCACAAAAGAGTCAAACTATTGCACATTCCACTCTCAGGAACTTCAGAATTTTCGGCACAGCTATTGGCCAAAAAGAAAAAGTTAAAAAAGCTAGGTCAGAGCAGGAGCATGACGCATGCCCGTGTGGATTTGGTTGTGACTATAACTCACATTTCTCAAAAGCTAATTATTATTTTGTTCCTTAGAGGTTAAATGAACCTTAATGGCAGAGTTGACAGAGCGTGTGACTGAGAGCCATTGATCGGTCCGTTTGACGAATTGGGAAATGGTGGCAGTCCATGCTCGAATTTCAAGATCGATCCGTTTCTTGTATACAATCAACTCTTTCACCCCACCGTTCACCGCTTCCACCAGCAGCTCTGACACACTCACAGCCTTCTTAGTGGAATCATTCTTCGCCTTCTCTGCCACAATCACTCACATTCTTAATTATTTATCTGGTAACTAATTAATTCAAACAGTTGAGAATTCTGGCAACATAAAGAAACAAACCATAGATCGAATGTCGGGGGGACTGACCAGTGAGTTTGTGGATTCTGAGGGAGGCATGGTGGTGCACTGGTGCTCTTGTACCAATTGAGCAAAGAATCTTCTAGTTCTCTGGGCTTTGTCTTGGACAAGCATGATGCCACGGGAGCATGTTCTAAGGGAAGAGATGCTGGTGAATACATGCTTGGCAGAAAGTTCTCGGAGAGTGAGCAGTGCTCCTTTCTTAACAGCACTGTTTGAGGTGGGCTAAAATGTTATTGTTTCCAGAAACGATTTTCGACCAAATGGCAACATTTTTTGTGATCATCGAACACAATGTAATGATGCACTGGCTTAACTTCAACAATAAGAGAGGTAACTTGTAAAACGTGTTTATCTGCAACAACAAAAGGAAACACTGGATCAGATTCTATTTACATCGAAAGATGCCTTTCCTCCAAGATAAGAATACTTCTCAGTTAAAATGGTAGAGATTCAACTAGTTCCAACAGATACACTTATTTGATATCGAGAAAGCTTCATCTAAAAATTCAATACAAAAATTTATTATATATTCAACTAGGCTATAAGTGGCTGATCTGACAGTTATAACTCTAACCCACAATGAAATGAATATACGGAAAGCAGATCTATACAAAAGATTTGAAAATTAGTCGAATTGTGTCTTCATATCCACTTTGGCCGATGCACCCATCAACAACCAATGCAGAAGAATTTAACCACACCAGCTGCCATCACATATAGGCTGGCTCTAATTTGGACAGCCCAGACTAAAATACTGGAAGTCCGGTAAATTTGTGCTAGATAAAATCAAAGTAAACGGGAAATGTGCTTGCAGATGATCAATGACACTACCTGAATTGAGCATCAGCATTTGGATCTCCATAGTCATCTTCAAGCACATATAAAAGCTTCCTGTAAGCATGCCCATTCAGAAGGTCTTTCTCTTCAAATTCCTTCAACAACCTCATTGCCTCGCCAACCCTTCCTTGTCGGCAGATTTCATCAAGTATTGTCTTATAAGTAATGAATTCGGCAGATCTTCGATTCTCAATCATCTCCCACAGATACTTCAGTGCTTCCTCAACCTCTCCATGAAGAGCCAAAGCATTGACAAGTGAGTTGTATGATTTACTACTCGGCATAAACCCTTTACTCTTCATTTCATTCCACAGCTGCTTAGCATTAGTTGTTCGGCCTTGGCAACATAACCCATGGATGAGATAATCGTAGGAAAATGAGTTTGGTGTGCATTTATAGACCACACCCATCTGATGGAATATTCTAAGTGCATCATTGAGATGAAGGGAAAGTACGTACCCCTTAATCATAGAATTCAAAGAGTAAATATCAGGCTCAATCCCATCATCCACCATTTGCCGAAACAGACACCTGCTTGTCTCCATATACATGTGATTTATGTAAGAATTAGATCCCCTACTCAAAAAGGCCGTAAAAAGAATATTGTACGTCCTGATTGAAGGCCTACACTCCATGTTTCTGCTATTCCTCATGTGTTTAAATATATTGACAGCTCTAGTCAACTTCCGAGCTTCCGTGAAAAAATAGATAATGGAATTGTAAAGCGCCTCAGAACCAATGTAAGAAATAGCAAGCACTTGGTTGACAACATCATCCATTTCTTGATACATTTTAGCTATGCCAAGTTTCTTTATCGTAATGTGATAAGTAGAAACATCATGTCGGAACCGCGGCTGTTGTGATGCCCAATTGAACAACTCTAAACACACAAAAGGATTGTCTTGCTGAGTTATAACATTGCAAAGCTCTTCAGGTGTAAATCTAGGCAACAACTGGGATAAGGCCCTTTGAAACTGGACTTCATCAAGAGTTGATCTATTGGATTCCGATCTTTTACGTTCTCTCCTTCTAAACGATCGTGATGGGGGCTTGGTCGAGTAAAAATTATACAGCAAAAACCGCTCAAATATACCAAAATATCCATTTGAAGCGATTTTGGGAACTGGGTCAATTTGGGTTTGAATCAAATAGTGTATAGGCCGCAATGTGCTAGTGATGGAATTCAAACTATATGAAAGAACATCCTTTCTAAAGCAATATCTACGAACGGAAAGCATATTACTGAATGATTTACCGCAAGATCGAAGCACCAAGCTTCGTAATACTGCACTTCTTAATTTGGTTGTGCCTCCTTACGCATTATGAACTTGTAGCCTGAAAACTGAAATCACAAGAAAAAATCATCAAAAGCTCAATCAGACAATTACTTTTAAAGATCGAAAACATATAAAACGAAAAAAACCATGGCCTTTCATCATCAAACATAATTTTTTCGAAAAAGAAAAAAAACATGAAATGATTGCAAAAGCTGATTTAAATTAGACCTTTCTATATGATTATACAAAATAAAGCTAACCCAGAATCCAAAATCCACAAATTACAAAATTCTCCAGCATTACTCTGGAAACTGACTGAAACACCACAAGGGGGCAAACAATGCGCAATTTGTACCGAAACCGATACGAAATAGCAGACGCTTAGCTTAAAAAAATTAAAATAAAAAATAATGAAAAATGCTTGAATACCTAGCGAATACAGAAGCATAGAACGCAACAGTTTCCAGGAGAAAGAGAAACAACATACAGATTACTATTTGTATTATTTCTATTCCTTTAATTCATTTTCGGGTTTCTCGGCAACCAAACAGGTCGTGAGGAAATAAAAAGAAGTTGGGAAGAAGATTTGCCTGAAAAGTGGTAAAGATGAGTTTGGTTGCTGAGAATGGATGGGAAAAATGCAGGGGAAATGGGAACTCCAATGCAACTCCAAAATGTGGCCTACAAAACTCACCGTTCTAAGGACGCGGATCCTCTGGATCCTCTTCTATCCGGAGCCTCCAAACACATTAATCCTAGCCGTTGAAGTAGATCGTGCGGCTAGGATAACTCTAGCTCCTTTTTCATTTGTCAAAGACTCAAAGTTGTCTCTTCTCCAAAAGCCAATTGGACTTTAATACTTGTTTTTTCTTTTAATTGGCAGCCAAAGCCAAAGCCAAAGCCAAAGCCAAAGCCAAACCGTACTTGTTAGGGGTGGGCGCGGTGCGGTTTGGTGCGGTTTCGAGTGAAACCACAACCGAAATCGAAACTTTTTGCGGTGCGGTGCGGTGCGGTTTTGAAGCCAAAACCGAAATGAAACCAAACCGTTTGGTTCGGTTCGGTGCAGTTTCAAACGGTTTCGGTTTGGTTTTTGAGAAAAAATGTACAATTTAAAATATACACATATTTATGCATAAGATGATCTTATTTTCCTTGTATATTAATTAATGAATATGCACCAAAATTGCACCCAAAAAAAATAGCAACAACACCAAAAACTGCACCAAACCTGCAGCAAAAAACTGCAACAAAACAACACCAAGAACTGTACCAAACCTGCAGAAAAAAACTGCACTGAAACTGAAGCAAAAAACTGCACAAAACTGCACAAAAAAAGCAGCTAAACAGCACCAAAACAGCACAAAAAACAGCAGCTAAACTGCAGCAAAAATTACACCACAACTGCACCAAAACTGCACCAAAAAACTGCACAAAAACGCATCACATAATTCACATCTACTAAAATTTAACTTGATCACCAATCAATCACAATAGTTTACTACAACCCAATTGAAAAGTTAAGTTTGCCATAATACAACTAAAGTTCAAACTTCAAAGTTTCAAACAAAGTTAAATGTCAAATGCCTTATGGCATTAGTACAACCAAAAAAATAAATGGTTCATGGAATTCAATAAAATCTTGGTTTTCAACTTAAATATTGACAAATAAGTGAATGGTGCAGTGAAGACATAGAATAATGTTATATGGATGATAAAACAAACCATAGAATAATGTTGTATGGGTGATATCAAAAAAAAAAACAAACGTACCTAACATTCGAATTAATCTAATAAAAGAGAGACTTAAATATTGACAAATAAGTGAATGGTGCAGTGAAGACATAGAATAATGTTATATGGATGATAAAACAAACCATAGATAGAATAATGTTGTATGGGTGATATCAAATAAAAACAAACGTGCCTAACATTCGAATTAATCTAATAGTATAACAGTCTGACATTTGAACAAACCTGCCTAACATTCGAATTAATCTAACAACATTCGAATTAATTACTAATATCCCAAACCTGAGTTTTTCGAAATTGAAGATTGCTTGCTTAGATTAATAATTACTCCACTAAGTGTGTCGACTTCAACATGTAGATTAGTAATTTTTTGCCAAACCCAAACCTGCCTGCCTAACATTCGAATTAATCTACAACATATATGAAATTGAAGACAGAGGATGAGAAATTTTTACCTCTGGGTGTGTCGACTCCAAGATTGGAGGCAAGGCAGAGATGAAAGCAAGCCGCAGAAGCAGTCGCAGAAGCAGAAGCAGTCACTCGCAGGCAGGCAGAAGCAGTCGCTCGCAGGCAGCCAGGCAGAAGCAGATGCAAGCAGGCAGTCAGGTGACCAGGTCGCAAAGGCAGATGCGGAGATGCAAGGAGGCGGCGCAGAAGCAGTCACTGAAAGTGCAAACCCACTCGGTGCAAACCCAGAACCGCAAAACTAAATGTATAATAAGTATAACCTAGTTGAATGAACTAAATAAAAATAAAAAAGTGCGGTTTCGGTTTCGGTTTCGGTTTCGGTGCGGTTTTGAAAACCCAAAACCGAAACCAAACCGTTTTGTGTGCCGCGGTTCGGTTTTGAAACCGAAACCGTTTCAAAACCGCAACACCAAACCGTTTGGTGCGGTTTGATTCGATTCGTGTTTCGGTTTCGGTTTTCGGTTTCGAGTGCCCACCCCTAGTACTTGTTGTAAATTGGAATCGACAGGTGAACCAGAGCAGAAGGGAAGAAGGGAGAAAAGATGAGAATTTGTAATGAAATTGAAGTTCCACCATAAAACCAATTGACAATATGAGGAGTAGCTCAAGATCATATAAGCACATAACAAACATTATCCGTCACCGATGTGGGACAACTCTCAACAATTTGCAACTCAAAATTGAAGGAAATTTAACTACATAAACAAACTCAGGTAGTTGACTGAACGGTATTGTTGTGAGATTTAACAGAAAAGACTTGTCGGAAGAAAGATGTATGCACTAAAACCTTTTTGTTCATGAAATAAGTAAATCAATTAAATTAATTCCCGACTGCTTGATTTGAATCCAACGGCCAAAATGACCGCAAGATCCGAAGACAGATTTGTAAAGGATCTGAATCTCCGTTGCTGGAAATTTTAATTTGCACAATCGGAAGATTGCCCCTGAAAGTTTTGTGTCACTGACAATTTGCCCCCATGATCTTTTTTTTTTTTTTTGGAGGGGGGGTGGGGGAGGATTTTAATTCAGTAGAAAGTAAGACATAACAGTACAATTCAATTTCACATTAAATGGATGCGTTTCAATTGTTTATTTATCTATATTTTTATGGTAATGTTAGGGACATCAAAATTTTAAACCAAATTTGCAAACCAAATGATATGGTTATAGATGATTGGATTATTGATTAAATGTTGATTAACATGCTTGTTTCTTATTAGTGACATTGCAAATTTAGTTTAAAATTTTGATCTTCGTAGCATTATCCATCTTTTTATACAATTATATTGAGGTGGGGAATTAAGCTAAGTTACATAATGATTTAGGGCTTGTTTGGATGTGTTTTTAAAATGTCTGAAAGCGCTTTTGGTTAAATTGATTTTGATTTCCAAAAGCACTTTAAGTGCTTTTTGGAAGAAGCACTTAGGCCATCTCTAACCGAGGGCTGGCCAGAGGGCTCGTTTGAGCCATCTGGCCCTCCAAGATTCCCCAAGATATTAATATTTTAATGAACAGTACAGGGCCATATTTGCTTCCGTCTCCAACCGAGGGCCAGAGGGCCAAAGGGTTCGTTTTAGCCCTGTCACAAAAAACCGTCTCCAACCGAGGGCCAAATGGCCATAGGGCCAAACATAATTTATTATTTAAATTCAAATCTAACGGCTAGGTGACGTCAACATGATGTAAAAAATATGAAACAAATTTTTTAAAATAGAAGTTATATGAAAAAAAATATGAATCAAATTTTGTAAAATAGAAGTTATAGGAAAAAAATAGAATTTAAAAAAAAATTGAAACAAATTTTGTAAAATAGAATTGAAAAAAAATATGAAACAAAATTTGATTCATATGAAAAGGAAAAAAAAAGGGAAAAAAAGAAGTTTAAATTCATAAAAAAAAAAGGGCCTAATAATACAACGGCTACTAGCCGTTATATTAAAAAAGGGCCTAAAACCGTCTCCAACCGAAGGCTAGGCCAGAGGGCTCGTGAAATCTGAGAGGGACCCGCGGAATCTGAAAGGGTTGGAGGGCTGGCTAGAAAAATGATTAATCATGTCGGTTATAAGCGACACGAATGCTTAAGTTAAAATTCAAATGCAACGGCTATTTTTACAGTTTTATTATTATTTTTTAGAGTAAATTACATAGTAGCCCCTCAGGTTTGAGGTCAATTACAACCCCATACAACAACTTTAAAACATTTCACTTTCATACATCCAGTACCATTTTATTTCAAAATAACACCTCCGTTAGATTTTCCATCCATTAATCTGTTAAATGCTGACGTGGCTGCCACATTTGTGCCACGTGGCTGCCAAATGTGTGCCACGTGGAAAAAATAATAATTTTTTATTACCCTATTGAACAAAAAAAAAAAAAAAAAAAAAAAACCAGATCTCCTTCCCCAGAATCCCCACCCGTGCCCACCCTCGCACCCCCCAACACCCACCCCTTCCCCCATCCCCCATCACCCGCAACCATTTCCCTCCCCACTGCGCCTCCAAAAACATTCCCCGTCTAAACGACCATCGCCCCCTCCCCCGCACGGCTGCCGTGTGGTTTTCTACCATCTTTCCCCACCCTAAATCCAAATTTCTAAAGCCCAACAAGCAAAACCCTTTTGCCTTGGCTTTGGCAGCTGCTGTATCTTCCTTCACTTTTTCTTTTTGCAGGCGCAGAGGCATATATGGACTCCTCAAAGCTTTCTGTCCATCCTTACCCGAAAGCAAATGGGAGGGCGGCGGCAATGTATAATGCCGAGTCCCTGCACTATTCCTCCCGTCAAGCGCAAACCCACCATCCTCTGCCGCAAAACCCAGAAAAGGAAGAGAGAATTGATTAAAAAAAAAAACCCAGAAGACGAAGAGAGAGAAGATTGAAATTTGAAGTGGGTTTTTGGTTTTTGAAATTGTGAGGTTCTACAATTCCTTGAAACTATTGGATTCTGGGGTGGGTTAGGAGAGGCTTTGGTTTTGGATTGAGATAAAATGGGTGGGTGGGTGGCTGCATCTGTTCGAGTGGTGAAGTGGGGGTGGCTCTTGTCTTTTGGGTTGATGAAATGAATAATGGCAGTGGCTTGGGTAAGAGAGAGAGAGAAGGGGTGTGGTGAAAAATGGCGGTGTGGGGAGCTTGGGAGTGGATAATCGGGATGAGATTCTCGTGGTGGTTGAAGGTCAAGAACTGGGAATTTTGGATCTGGCAATTTTGGGTTTTGGATCTGGGGATTTTGGGGGGTATGGGGTTCGAGAGAGAGAGAGTGGGGAAGACGAACATGGTTTCGTTTTTTTTTTTTTTTTTTTTTCAATAGGGTAATAAAAAATTATTATTTTTTCCACGTGGCACACATTTGGCAGCCACGTGGCACAAATGTGGCAGTCACGTCAGCATTTAACAGACTAATGGATGGAAAATCTAACAGAGGTGTTATTTTGAAATAAAATGGTACTGGATGTATGAAAGTGAAATGTTTTAAAGTTGTTGTATGGGGTTGTAATTGACCTCAAACTTGAGGGGCTACTATGTAATTTACTCTATTTTTTATTTACAGTTTTATTATTGTTTTTTATTTACAAAAATTTTCCTATAACTTCTATTTTTCATTTTTTTTTAAATTCTATTTTTTCCTATAACTTCTATTTCACAAAATTTGTTTCATTTTATTTTAACTTCTTTTTTTTTCCTATAACTTCTATTTCACAAAATTTGTTTCATATTTTTTTATTATATTTTTTTCCTATAACTTCCTAAGCCATTATACAATATTAAATTAAATTAAGTAACATTAAACAATATGAAATAACATTAAATAACATTAACCAGCATACAAATTATACAACATAAAAAAGACATTTAACAACATGAAACTTAAACAACATTTTTAAAAACATTTAACAACATAAAACTTAAACGCCTACTCCATGTTTTTTTTTGGGCCCAAAGATGTGCAATAAGATCCTGTTGTAGGTACTTATTTGTGGCACGAGAACGTATCATTCTATAGCGCCTCATGTACTCATTTATAGAGATACTACCAATTCTTGGATTGAAAGGCAAATTAGGCCCATCAAATATTTTTGCACGAGCCCTTCTTAACCTATTTGGATCTTCTTGATCATCATCGGAATCTCCATCAATATACCCATCTCGCTCATCCTCCACTGTCATATTGTGTAATATGATGCAAGACATCATGATGGAGTCCAAATTTTCTCGACTCCACCCTCTTACCGATTCGCTGATGATCTTCCACCGTACTTGTAGAATACTGAAAGCTCTCTCAACATATTTCCGGTATGCCTCTTGGTGTAAGGTAAACAACTTTTCTGCGTCACTCCTAGGGTTTGGAATTGCTTGGACAAGTGTCACCCACTTTGGGTAGATGTCATATGCCAAGCAATACCCCATATTGTATTGACGGCTGTTGATGTAGTAGTAAAGTTGAGGTGTTTTACCTTCCGTCAAGTTATTGAAGAGAGGTGAACGCCCAAGAACTGTAATGTCATTTTGGGATCCAGGGACTCCAAAGAAAGCATGATAGATCCATATGTCATATGAGGCAACCGCCTCTAACACAACAATTGGCTTTCTCGACCTTCCGCTAAAGCCTCATTGCCATCTGGTGGGGCAGTTCTTCCAATCCCAATACATGCAGTCTAATGACCTTATCATGCCAGGAAACCCACGGTCTTCAACTTTGTGAAGGAGCCGATTCAAATCTTCTTGATTTGGCTCGTGAAGGTACTCGTCTTTGTAAGCCTGAACAATTGTGTCACAAAATTGTTCAAGAGTATCAATGCATGTAGACTCAGACATATTATGGGCTTCATCCATCGAATCAGCTGGGGAGCCATAAGCCATCATTCGGAGTGCAACAATAACCTTCTGATGAGGTGAGAAACCAAGGCAGCATGCTCTGTCCCGTTTTTGTTGAAAGTATGGATTGACCTGCTAGACATCACGAAGTAAACGCTCTAAGACATGACGCCTCATCCGGAAGTGACGTCTGAAATCATCTTCTGTGTACATCGAGTTGGGGTTGAAGTAGTTGTTCATCAAATTGGCATACGTCATCGCTCTGTTTCGTG
This sequence comes from Malus fusca, assembly GCA_035220775.1. Lineage (NCBI taxonomy): Eukaryota > Viridiplantae > Streptophyta > Magnoliopsida > Rosales > Rosaceae > Malus > Malus fusca. Next base: position 10,254,175 of record CM069069.1, read on the forward strand.
GTTTGTAAGAGCGACCAGCAACAAAGCCGCCCCATTGAAGCTGTTCCTCAGTTGGCTGACACACATTGGCCACAGTCCTGGCTGTTGCTCTGTTTTGTTTGTTGTGCCTTACTTGAACTTCTTCATCAGACTCTTCATATTCTCGTCTCATTTGAGCCCATTTTGCTTCTATTTTGGAATTGGATGAGGATCCCTAGTTGGAATCCGAAGAGGATACAAAGTTGGAATTCATTGCAAACTTTAATTGAAAAAGATTGAATTGAAAGAGATTGAATTCAAAGATGTGTGAATCATAACCCAATATCCACCTTATTTATTGCAAAAAAAAAAAAAATTCAAATCCAACGGCTAGCTGACGTCATGCTAACGTCACTTAGCCATTGGATTTGAATTTAAGTTGTAGTTTTTAAATAATAAATTATGTTTGGCCTTATGGCCCTTTGGCCCTCGGTTGGAGACGGAGGCAAATATGGCTATGTACTGTTCATTAAAATATTAATATCTTGGATGGCCAGAGGGCTAACACGAGCCCTCTGGCCAACCCTCGGTTGGAGATGGCCTTAAAGTGCTTTTCCAAGATCCACTTGGATTTTTACTAAGAATTGGTATCAAAAGCGGTTTCAATCATTTTAAAAGCACATCCAACCAAACCCTTAATACCGAACTCGCTTTATGGGAGTCAAACTAAGACTTTGATTTACAACTAAAAAGGAATATTGTTACACTATCGTGTAGTGAAGAAGAATATTGATCTTTTTTAGTCTTATTATGATTTGCAACTCACATTTGATCTCCCGCACCAAATAATCCTACTTCCTTCTTCTCTCACTTCAGTTTTGCATCTCCTCCATCTTTCTCTTATCTATTCCACCAAATTTTGAGTTGCTCTCATATATTCCACAAAAAATCATAGGTTTTAGGAAAATTACTTTTTTTTAACAAACGATATTACATACACTAAGTGAGTGGAAGAGTGGGTTAAGTCTCACAATAGGTTAGCAATAATGTGGTTCAAATTCACTTTTGACGAGAATCGAACCTAAGACCTCTTACTTACAAGTAAAAAGGAATACACACAAAAAATGTCAAGATTTTAAAGAGATGGACCAAAAATATTGATGCTCTGTCAAGATTTTAAATAGATAGACCAATGATCAACTTTCAACAAACACCAAAAATGTCTAACTTGCATTGTGCATGCACATTCAAAACACCACATGTCTTGTATTTCATTGCAAACGGCCTTTATATGATGACTCATTATATATTTTATTTTATTTTGTCAATTTGTTGAAGTGCAATTTTTGCAAGATAATTCTATCCACACACCGATTTTTACTTTGTATATACCTCTTTCAATTTTTGGCAGTCGCATCAAATAAATAGAAAGAGATCAATAACAAAAATTTAATAAGTGCGTGAAAGATAAAAATTGACGTGTAAATGTCACTTTCATTTTTGCATCTCACACTCCTTATATGGTGAGCTATACATGCATCTATCTAATTCCACATTTGTGATAGATCTAAATTTTTGTTGCAAGCCCAATAATATTTTGGGAAGTAAGGACCCAATAATTCTGGCCCAGTTCATAAACTCGCTACAACGTCATACAATTGTATTTGGGGTGTGCTATCCACACAACCCTTTTTTATTTCATACACAACCTCTTAATTTGCAGCTATCGAATTGACTAAATTAAAAAATGATCAAATGACATAAATTAACAAGGGTGTGTAAGAAGTAAAAAGATGAGCCCTTTTTTTATTTGTTTTCCTCTTAATTAAATCATTTCTTATATAATACAATAATGGCAGTCCTATATAAAAAAGAAAATTACTTTAACTAATAATATATATATTAACAGTATTACAATCACACTAAAATGTTATCCCACAAGTGTATCGCTTAAACCTCAAAGATTTTTTTTTAAACAAATAATATTATCTACACTAAGGGAGGGGGTGGGCTTAGCCCTCATAATAGACTATCAATAATATAGTTCAAATTTGCATTTGGCGAGAATCAAATGTAAGACCCCTCTCACTTACAAGTAAAAAGCAATACCACTAAACCCTACTATTAAGTGACAAACCTCAAAGAATTTGATAATTCATCAAACACTCGAGCTATTTTTTTATGAAAATAATTTTCTCTTATTTACTTTTTAGTTATTAAGTCGAAGAAAGACGTCATAGATGGAACCCGGCAATAGAGTGCTTAATCATAATTGTATTTTTTTCTAAAAAGAAGACAACGAGTGGCAAGTCACGATTATCCACTTCTTATGGGGGCTAAGAAGACTAACATAGGCATTTTAGGGGGAGTGCCTCTCCCTGGCCACAAGTCTAGCTTCCACTCCAGTAGTGTGTTTAGAACTCGAGACCTCCACACATTTTTTGTAGTGATCGAAGGATGCCTCACATCAGCCTTTACCACTGGGCAGTGGCGAAGCTACGTGAGGGCGAGGAGTGGTGGTTACCCCTCCCCTCACCTGAAAACACATCTAGGAGCGCTGGTTTAACCCCTTCGCTCTCGCCGAAAATGAGAATTCTCGCTCCGGTGATCTAGTTTCTATAGTAGAGATGGGTTTTTTTTTTTAGATTTTGGAGAACGAAATCTGAAGAAAAAAAAAGGGTAGTTGCAAAGCGGTGGAACCTACGAAGAAGATGAAGGCTTATCAGTTTGATATTCCCTATACCAAACGACGACAACTGAAGAAAATTAAAGCCAACAGAAAACTCGCTACACCAATTCATCTCCGCCATAAATTTGATGCTCATCATAGTTCATATCTTATACAAACACATAGTTTGATTCCTGTGAAAAACATGATAGGCAATAACATCAATTGACATATGATAAGAATGATTAAAACTATAAAATAAAAAAAAATCCCAAAGTATTGACCATGGACAAGTTGAGCAGCAGAATGAAGAGGTCGTCGGTGTGGCTTGCTTCGACGATGAGAGTTTGATGCCTCTGCTTCCAGCGACAATGCTCTCAATCTCCTGATTCTGATTATGGTGGAGTTGGTGGAGGTTATTGGCGTTGGGGGTCACCGGAGAGGAAAGGGATTGGGCGGGTGTAGTCGGGGCCGACAAAGAAGAGGTATTGAGGGTGATATCTAAAGTGTTTGGTTGCTAGAATAGTAGATCTATCGCTGTTTGGTTAGAGAGTTAAGAATGATAGATGTCGTAATTTTATTGAGCCACAAAGTCTAGTGAGTAAAATTGGTGAGTACTCAAGTTTTGTCTTTTTCTTTTAAGACGCCTACCATATTTATCTTAAACTCTCACATTATCTATAAATATTGTATTACGTTTTAAAAAATAATGTAAATATTGTTTAATGCTTATTTTACGATAAAAGAAATTCATTTAAATCCATCTAGGCTCATGCCTAGATCTCCCATCTAGCTACTAGGCCCCAGTTCGCTGCTTGACTAGCGCTTCTTTTTAGAATCTAAACCTAGCAAATTTAAGCTTATTACATTAGCTTTGATATTACTATTTACAACCGTTTTGGTGAATAAACTATTTTCTGCTATGAATATTGACTCAAAACTTTGCACTCTTCAATATAAAAGCAACCGCTTTGATTGAATCTTACACTTTTTTGAATTTTATCCCTCCCCTCGGCAAATCCTAACTTCGCTACTACCACTAAGCCACCAGCTCGTGGTTAATCATAATTGTATTCGAGGAGATTCAAGGAAGAAAATATCGGTAATATCGGAAATATTGGTAGTCCGAAAACACGGAAATATCGATGGAAATATCGGGATAATATCAATATCGATAAAAATTACATGGAAACCACGGAAATTGTAAGAAAAACTTGGAAATTTTTATTGAAACTTTGCAGGATGTTTATTTAGTCAATTATCTATTAGTTTATCACAAAAAATTAGAAGGAAATGCATTGCATGATGGATTTAACTGATTTAAGTTGATTATATAACGAGCTGGTAAACATTGTGAGTATAGAAAATATGTAGTAATTAATGAAAGAAGTTTAAACACATCATTTATATATAATGAATTAGTACAATATTTTACACTTTATACATTGCATGGTAAGATACATGAGTGACTAAGTACCACATAGAGTTCCTATGAGGTTCAAAATTTTCACTATCTTCATCATCTCTATGTGTAGAGTAAGTGTATTGTGAAGAGTAGTCAGCAACCATGGCAATGGCTTTCAAGAACCGAAACCCAAAAGTCAATAGGAAACCGAATACTTCGGTATTTTTCGGGATTACCAAACAAATGGGATTTGGAAACCAATCCCATATCGAAAATTTCGGTATTTTTCAGGATGGGATTCCCGAACTTCGGGATGGTTTTGGTTTGGGATTTTAGGGAATTTTTTCCAACCCTACATGTAAGTGACCAAATAAAAATTAGAAAAATTAAAAACCACATGCCATTGACTAAGTAATTAATTGACACAATTTAAAATATAATACCACAAAAAATTTGGAATATGTACAAATTTGTTTCTTGCAAAAAGAATTCAAAACAAAACCATATATATAAATATTTTAGCATGTTTTCACAAAAACATAAGTGGTATAGTGGTCAAGGCGCTGAAGGAGTTAGACGGGAGGGGTTCGAATCCCTCTATGTGCATGTTTGAGACTTTTCAGAAATTTTCAAATATTTTTAGGTTCATCTCGCGATATTATCGATATTATCGATAATATCGTGATATATATTAGCGATAATTAAAGAAATACTCGCGAAATATCGTTATATGAAAAAAACGATAATATCGACTATATTTCGCCGATATTATCGATATTTTCATCTATGGGGAGATTATGATCATCTGTAATTATTTATTTATTAAAATACTAATATTGCTGGATGTCGTCAGCGGAAAAAAGCAATTTGGTTATTAAAATATTAATATTGAAGGATGTCGTTAGCGAAAAAAGCGTAAAACGGGATTACCGAAATATTTTGAACATGCCAGGGCAGCAAATTATGTAAGCTCAAGCAAACACTCACAACCGTCAGATCAAATCCTCAATCATCCAAAGGCGGAGAGTAAAGCCCTAGCCTCCAGAAGCCCCATTTCCCCCTATTTAAAATTCACGAGGCTCACACATTTGCCATCCTCTGCTGTTCTCGCTCTTCACACTCTGAAGTCGGCGAGAGAAAGCTCCTGAATCTTCCTGTCGCTCTCGTCTGTTTCTTCCAGGTTTGCTCAGATCTTTGTCTCTTTGTCGCAGATTTTATTATATTCAATTAAATTCTGTGCGATTCTATTTGTTCGATTTAATTTTGATTCCTTTTAGATGTTAATTTCCTGAAAGTTTTTGAAAATTTTATGGTTTTTTTGTTCGTTCACTGATGAATTGATGAACTGGGTTGTAGTTTTTGTTTGGTATTTGTGATCAGATCTGGATTTCTGCGTGAATTGCATGTGGGTTTTAGGGGTTTCGTTTATCTGACACTGTTAGAGGCATTTATTTATTTGTTTGTTTCATTTGATTTGGATTCTGGGTCTGTTTCATCTGTTGATAGAGTTACAGAAAAGTATTATTTTAATTTTTTTTACGTTAATAAAAAAAGATATAGTTTAGTGATTGTTTATTTGCTGAACGGATGCAATCAAGCATGTGTTACATATGATTTTGTTTTAATATTGTTTATTAATTTGTGACTCGTTGGTGTTGCGTTTTGAAAGTCTGTCCCTCAATGAATCGTGGTTAATTTGTGAAATTTCTGCAACTATAATTTTCCCGTTTGTATTTTGTTAAAATTACAAAAGATATTGTTTACTAGATTATGCAGCGAAACTTTTTCTCTGTTATCAACAGTGATGATTTTTCAGTCCTGTAATCATTTTTCTCTGTTATCTAAAGGACTCTGTATTTTGATAATCTATGCATTGATTTGGTTGTATTTTTCTCGTATGTTATGCAGTATTTTGTTGTTTGGCGATGAGTGATCATAATCTGTTGATCTTCTAATCCAATAAAGCTAAGTGACTGATTGATTTTCGGTTATCTGTTTGGATTTTCAGTTATTTTTCTGATTATCCAACATGGGTAAGGAGAAGTTCCACATCAACATCGTGGTCATTGGCCATGTCGACTCTGGGAAGTCGACCACGACAGGTCACTTGATCTACAAGCTTGGTGGTATTGACAAGCGTGTTATTGAGAGGTTCGAGAAGGAGGCTGCTGAGATGAACAAGAGGTCATTCAAGTATGCCTGGGTGTTGGACAAGCTCAAGGCTGAGCGTGAACGTGGTATTACCATTGACATTGCCCTGTGGAAGTTCGAGACCACCAAGTACTACTGCACTGTCATTGATGCTCCTGGACATCGTGACTTTATCAAGAACATGATTACTGGAACCTCACAGGCTGACTGTGCCATTCTCATCATTGACTCTACCACCGGAGGTTTTGAAGCCGGTATTTCCAAGGATGGTCAGACCCGTGAGCATGCTTTGCTTGCTTTCACTCTTGGTGTCAGGCAAATGATTTGCTGCTGCAACAAGGTGAGCCTTATATATTTTGTGTCAATTGTATTTCAAATTTTATATGGTGTATCGGTATTTCAATGTTTTTATTTTGCAATTATATATCTAATTTTGTACGGTGATGATATTTCAATTGGTATTGGGTGTCAGCTGTTATTGCTGTGAGTTCACAAGCAGTTTTAACTCATGTCACACAATGTTAATTATTGTGTACAGATGGATGCCACCACTCCCAAGTACTCAAAGGCAAGGTATGATGAAATTGTGAAGGAAGTGTCGTCCTATCTCAAGAAGGTTGGCTACAACCCAGATAAGATCCCCTTTGTCCCCATTTCTGGGTTCGAGGGTGACAACATGATTGAGAGGTCCACCAACCTTGACTGGTACAAGGGTCCCACCCTTCTTGAGGCTCTTGACCAGATCAACGAGCCCAAGAGGCCCTCAGACAAGCCCCTCCGGCTTCCACTTCAGGATGTGTACAAGATTGGTGGTATCGGTACCGTTCCTGTTGGACGTGTTGAGACTGGTGTCATTAAGCCTGGTATGGTGGTGACTTTTGGCCCAACTGGTCTGACTACTGAGGTCAAGTCTGTTGAGATGCACCACGAAGCTATGCAGGAGGCCCTTCCAGGTGATAATGTTGGATTCAACGTTAAGAATGTTGCTGTCAAGGATCTCAAGCGTGGGTATGTTGCTTCCAACTCCAAGGATGATCCCGCAAAGGAGGCTGCCAACTTTATCGCTCAGGTCATCATCATGAACCACCCCGGCCAGATTGGACAGGGATATGCTCCAGTTCTCGACTGTCACACCTCCCACATCGCCGTCAAGTTTGCTGAGCTCGTTACAAAGATCGACAGGCGATCTGGCAAGGAGCTTGAGAAGGAGCCCAAGTTTTTGAAGAATGGTGATGCTGGATTTGTGAAGATGCTTCCCACCAAGCCCATGGTTGTTGAGACCTTCTCTGAGTACCCACCGCTTGGACGTTTTGCTGTGAGGGACATGCGCCAGACTGTTGCAGTTGGTGTCATCAAGAGCGTTGAGAAGAAGGATCCAACTGGAGCTAAGATCACCAAGGCCGCAGCTAAGAAGAAGTGAACCGCACTGGTTCAACAGATTTCCGCAGGCGAAATCTTCTATCATCTTTATAATAATATTAGTCGTAAAATCTTCTCTATTAGTATTTCTTTGGATTGCTGGTTGTGTAGTATTTTCTTGTCGGTGTCGTCGTTAGGCATTCATTCTCAGAACTGGGTGCTTGACCGGCGGTGGCGCTGCTAGTGTTTTCCTTTTATGTCCTCTGTTGAGAGTCAAGGTGCTCTGGGTTCTTCCCGGAGCGGCTAAAAGCTTTTGCGACCTGGTTCTTGCTACTCTCGCTATAAAAACATAGTTTCTGTTAAATATCTTTTACTTCGCATGTTCGCTTCTTCCAGTTGGTTTTTTTATATGAATTTGAATCAGCTTGTGTTGTGGTATACTTGTATGATATCTCTGATTCCCGAACTTCAAAATCTCCGGCAAGCTCTGACTGCGGTGGATGTGGTTGGTCTACGATGTTTTTATGTGGAAATGTTATAGAATGTCTTTGTTCTTTTGTTTAAGATCAATTTACATGGAACGGTTTTGCTGTGGTTGTGACGGCTTGGTCAAAACACAACTATATATTATTGGATCGATTCCGTTTTATGTAGGTCATTCTCGTCCATGGGATTAGACTTGTTTGGTGATTGGTCTGACCAACAAACTAAGGGTTTGTTTGGTATCTTATTTGAAAATTTTAATCATTTCTCAAAACATTTCTTAAGAACATTTATTGAAAATAATTTTCTTTAAAACTAAAAAACTTGATTGGTTTACAATTTAAATTTTTTAAATACTACTACTTAAACTAGACAAAAAGATTTAAAAAGATGGGATCGTAGGAGAGGAAGAAAGAGAAGAGAGGAGGAAAGAAAATAAGAGATGATTGAAGGAAAAAAGAAGAAGAGAGGATTGGACGAGATAGAGAGGAAGATGAGTGAGAAAGAATCGAGAGAACGAAGATAGCGGATTACATGAGAGACGAAAAAAGTAAAAAAAATAATAAAGAAAAAGGAGAGAGAAAGAAGAAAAGAGAGATAGATTTGGAGTGAGAGGGGAAGAGTGAGAGAAAATAAATGAGTGAGTTTAAGTTTAAAAACTCGAAAAACTCACTTTTTATGTTTTTAGATAATAGACTATATTTTTGAGTTAGTCTTAAGTTCAGTTTTTTCAAATAGTCCTACCAAACAAGTTTTTAAGGCCTAAAACAAGAAAATTGTTTTTGTGTTTAAAAAATTGGATTCAAGTAAAGTACCAAATAGACTCTAAGGGTTTGAGTTAGCATTAGATTAAGGTGGATGGATGTGTCATTTGATGCCTTGAACATTTGTGTCATGGGCAAATCATTCAGCTGGGATAAGCGACTCAATTTGCCTTCAACTTTTTGACAAGGCAAGGTTGCCTTGTTAAACTCCTCGAGGCATGCCTTGTTAAACTCCTCGAGGCAAGGCAATGCTGCCTTGTTAAACCCCTCTCGAGGCAACATTTTCCTGTTCTCTTGTCCATTGGAGAGGTGAAATGCAATTGGGAATCAACGACTAGATTACAGGCATTCGCGAATCATGGTGTTACGTCTGTTTTGTTTGCTCTTTTGTCTAAAGATTTATGGTCGTTTACTACTAAATCTAATGTAAATGGTTGAGATTAAAATACTAAAAGCACATGATTCTCAACCAATGAAATTGAATATAAGCGTGAGGAATGGAATTTTTATCATTCATGGATGGAAAGAGATTCTCTCCGGATCTCTTCCACTAAGGCCACCGGATTAAGTGATCCGGACTTTTAAAATTTGATCTAACGGCTAAAAATAGAGGCATCTTTTAAAAGTTTTAATAATTTTAGCCGTTTGATCAAATTTCAAAAATTCGGATAACTTGATACGGTAACTTTGGTGAAAGAGATCCGGAGATAATCTCCTTCCTCCAGGAATCAAGGGAACATTGCTATTAAGTTTCAGGTCTAGAAAATAAAATAAAATTTTGATAGGACTAATTGGCATTTGGCAATCCATGCCGCATATTAAATTGTAATGGATAAATCCGTTGTTGAAGGAAGAAATGAAAAAGTCGTGTCAAACAATTTCGAAAGGATAGAAGTACCTATTTTCTTAATAATTGTCACTATCAGATGACTGCGATCTAAGAACCACCATTTTAAATTAATACTATGGACCTCATACTCACGGACTAAAATTATTTTCCTTTCTCTTTCCATCTCCTTTCATCCCATCTTCTCACATTCTCTTATTTTGTCTTTCTCTTGCTATAAGAAATTAATATAAGATATTGACATGACTTAACCGTGACTGTTCAAATAGGAGATGAATGAAAAAAAGAAAGTAGAGAATTCTACTCTCATCCTCACACTTAATTGGCGGCAATTTTGGCCCACAATCAATCATGCACGCAAGTACGGAAAACACTTCCTCATCTTCCGTGATGTGTATTCTCTCTTCACGTTTAATTACGTGAGAAGAGGAGAGAAACAGACATTGCAAGTTGCAACAACGCGGATAGGATTAAAGCAGTTTTTGTTTTTTTTTTTTTTTTTTGACGCATTAATCCTTACAAAAGGAGATAAATCTCACTAAGTAATGGCTCGTCTATGAACATGAACTTGAATAGTATATATCTGCAAGCCACTATCTCTTCATACTGTCAGTTTTCGAAATTATTTTCTTTTTCATGTCATATACTGTTATATGAGATTAGTATGTTTTCAAATTCATGTTTGTAGAAATTAAATGGAATTTGATCCTTACATAGTGGCTTTCTGTACTGCATAAGGCCCATAAGGGCATAAGCGAAGTCAAGGGATTTCCTTCTAACTAGTAGCTGAGCGTAAGCAACCTACATTCATTCAACAGATTTGTGCTTGAGTCAATAAGATGCTCTAGGTCGAGAATTTTTGCTCTTCTCTTTTGCATTTTTGTTGCTTGGGCCAAAATGGTTCATGAAATTTGCATAACTCCTCACTTCGGTCACTGAGATTTGAAATCGATAGAAGTGGTCATTGAGTTTATCTATAGTCAATCATTTTGGTTTTTATGTGAAAATTTGATAAATAACCTCAATTTGATAAATAATCTCAGAATACTATTTTCGCTAAAAAACTTTTTTAAATAGACGAAGGACTTGAAAAAGTTGACGGTAGGATTAATGGTGCGGGGCGGAAGTGGTCTAGCTGAAGGACCACACAAACTAAAATACGAGTTAAAAGATTAAACCGTAACGTGTATAGGTATAAATTCAAGTACCATTACTCCAATTACGTAATATTATTATTCATTTCTACCCATGGCGTAAACTGGTAACAACTCAATCACGATTAAACAAGTAACATAGAGCTCTGTCTGCCAACGATGGAATGACTAAACAAGGAAACACACACAAGCAATTGACAAAGATGGATGATTGTATACGCTCATGTTTGGTCATGTCTTCCACATGTTGATTGTCCCAAGTCCCAACACCCCCAAGAAAACTAATCATCAAGTTCTTCACCACCCCCCTGAAGGAAATTTTGTGAAAAACATGTTCATTTGAATAACATCATATAGCATGCAATTAACAATTAAAGGCGGAATCATGCTTTCATGCATTCAAAAACAAAACATCTACCATGAAATTCAAAGCCTAGTAGATTGGTGAACCTTGACTCAACTTAAAAACAACAATTTGTTAGTTGAGAAATATTTACCTTTGTAGATTCCTCTTTGCATATGCAAAGGATAATCACCCAAGAGATAGGGCCTTCATTCCTTGCTTCTTAGCTCCATGGATTTGGTTAGAAGAATAGGTTCTCCAAGTTCCCAAAATTGAGAACCTCTAAAGATTCTACACCAAGGTTGGATTGGAGAGGAAATGAGTGACCTTGAGGAAATAGAATTGCTAGACAATATCCCCCAAGGTGGTTGGCCTCTTAGAGAGAAATGGAAGCTTTGTGTTCTCACCAATTTTCTCTAAAATCAACAACTTATGAATTTTAGGTTATCAAGTTCTTTATATAGTCACTTCTTTAAATGACCTAAAGAACCAAAAACCCTAATTCAACACTAAATGGATATGGGCTTTTGGGCCTTTGTGAATCTTTATTCATTAAGTTGTCATACAACTTAAGTCAATGGGCTTTGACGTTCGAAGCCCATTGGGCCTTAAGGTCCAAAAACTATCCCGAGGTCTTTAACGAACTTATTCGTTTGATTAATTAACATATTAATTAATCCTTGCCATAAATAATTAAACCATTTAATTCATCTCCTTTGTTTCTTCAATCTCCACCTTATTTGGTGTACGATACATTAGGTTCCTTTTAGCGAGGCAGTGGGCGATTAAAACCATTTTACATCGATTGTGAATTGAAACTTACTTTCAATTCTCCCTTTAGTGATTACACACGTTTAGGGCTTCCACAAACCATGAGTGACCCCTAGCAGCATATCATGGCTACCCAAGCTAATCAGAAGAGGTAGAGAACCTATTCAGTTTAGGATTACAAATGCAATACGGTCTTTCTCTAATCTAATACTCTTGACCACATTGTTTGGTTTGATAGTTTATTTATTCATGTCTACTATCCAATGTGATTCTTGTGCTTATATGATTACTTTGAATGTGAATTGGAACGCATTCCCAAATCTCATTCATACTCTGGCCAGAGATTTTAATCATATCATAGAGTATTCTCCCTCAAGCCAATTGAAGGTTAGAGATCCCTTGTTGCGCATTCACTTGTCTCCATGACTAAGTGGCTTAACCCCAATGATGTCGTGGACACCCCGATGGGGTGACTTTGACATAATCAAAGATCAAGGACTTAACCACAAGACAACAACTGTGATGCCTCAGGTCAAAGGACTAATTTGCATTATCCCAAACATGAGTTCTCATGTGACATGAGTATGAGAACTCCTCGTTGATCGTGTTCAGTGAACTCATTCTCTATTGAGCACCTACGTACTTGTCTTGATGTCACACACACCAATGACTCGAGACTAGTCACTCTCTCTGAGAGAAGACATAGCACGTACTGATCTTATCGGACTGTCAATGCCCAATTGGCAATCCTATGATCAGGAACGTTTAGGATGTGTCTACGAAAGAATGGTCTCATTAATCTAACTTCATTAGATTGCATTCTTCCAATCACATATTCCTTGGACTTTATCGTTTAAGCATATAACATTTATATGAGACGCCTCAAACAATAATGTTTGCCTTTTATATGTAAACTAGATTAGTTTAACATGTGAAATATCCGTAAAGTATCATCATATGAATGGCTTTAGGGCACATTTCCAACAATCTCCCACTTGCACTAGAGCCAATCAGCTTGGTCATCTGTTATGATTCCTCTTCTGTAGTCATTTCCTAAATGGCTGAGTAGTAGGCCTAGGCAATGGATATCTATATGTTATCCATAGAAGCAACCTTGAGAATATCGACGTCACCATTATACATGATTCCCAATCATGTGGTTCAGTCTCTCATATGAGTTCGGATCTTGATGAGACCTTGATTCCCAGGCTTGAGCTATCGCCCCATTAGTGTCGTAGTGTCAGTACACTAGATACACTTTCTGGTTGGAACCGAATAGAGAGTTCATAAATGAACTTTCCCATCCAAACAACATTGTTGTAAACTTCTACATGGCAATATATTTTGCATTCATAATGGAACACACTAAAGTCATTACTTTAATGTTTCCATCCAAATATCTCTTTAGTCATAATAAAGAGATATCTGTTTATCTCTTCATTCATAATGAAGAAACATCCAATGATGGATTAGATTCACAATCTAATACATTTACGCTTCCATTACGTTACTCTAATTCTTCCTCATTCTTCGAGGAACCTATCCTTTAATATTTCTTAAATACTTAAGGATTCACTTGACAGTTGCCATGGTTCTGATCCTGGGCTTGCATTGATATCGCCTTGTACCTTTCTAGGTACAACTCATATCAATGTTTTTCATACAATATGAAATACATAAATCACCTTTCTGCGTATGCATAAAGGATTCGATTTACGCATTATTTCTTTGGGAGTCAAAGGGTACGTTCCCTTTGAGAAAAGCTACCTCCTAGTCTCACTATAGTTGTTCTTCTTATTGAAGTTTATCATCATATGAGAAACTTCCTAGCATCCTTTTGTCTATTATTAGGGCATGATATAATCCAATTATATCCTAAAATCTATCATTATAGATTTCCATCCCATGTATATAGACTATGTCTCCCATATACATTCTATCTTTATAGAATGTTTAAAGTCATAACTTTAACAATGAAGTATTCTTTTCATTTCCAAAATTAATATATCATATATATATTTAAATTTTAGGAACATGATTAACTCCCACTAATCTTTTGTAAACCTAGTAAACAAAAGATTCATTTACATCTTTATGAGAAATCAAACGATTTGACCTTTTCTCTCATAAAACGCTTATGGCTCCCACTAGCTTGCTAAGATCCATGATGGTTGGATCTCTACAACTTACATGTTTTGTGATTCATAGTTTTAGACATATATTATTAGGACTATCTTAATAATGGTTTCGGAAACCTATATTATGTCCAAACATTGAATCAACATTTAGTTGTAGCTAGCTATCTTCGAATTAATTGAAACTAAGACTACGTCAAAAATGGTTCCTTCAAAGTCAACCATTCTCTTTGATTGTAGTCACCTTAAGCTACCAATTAGCTATGAAGGTTTCATTATTTCGGGTCAAATGGTACTTTACCATTTCCTTGAGTATATTTTGTATATACACTTAATGTAGTCATAAAGTTCAAACCATTCAACTGAGACGGTTTAAAATTCTTTTTGACTACCTTGGAGCTTGTGGTATAGGAACTAGGTTGTTATATTTGTTGATTATCATCTTGTCTCTCAAAGAACCCATTCTTTTGAGTTCTATTCCTAGTTCATTTGCTCTAAGGCAAATCACATTGTAGGATTACAATGAACTACTCAACAAACAACATTTGTTGGTTGGTTTATAGAAGTGATATCCAAAGGTTAATTTAAGGATATCCACAAGATAATTTTTAAACAAATATTGCTCATTAGCACACAACCCCAAATCTTAACATGATTAAGATTTGTCTTTCTTTCCAACTACTTCCTATGGAGTTATGAAAATTTTGGAAGATCTTCTAATTGACAATCATATTGTCTTAGAAGCATATATATCCTATATATGGGTAATTGATAATATCCAACGAACTAAATCTTATTCAAGTTCGTTCTTCTCCTAATGGAGAAAATCATTATCTTATGATGCTAATTTCCTTGATATCTTTCAAGGAAACTCATCTAAAGTGTTACCTTTTGGATTTTAAGCATCATTATATTCTAAACAGTTAACGCTACCATATCATCTCTACTATAGAGACAATCAATTAGATTACTATAATCCAATCAGTGATTAATAAAGAACAATGTTTTGTCAAACAAAACATTCATCCATCTCTACTATAGTGACGGAATTAAGTTCTTTAAAATTGGAATGTAAAGACAATCTTTGGTTTTTCCAATTTCTTTGGTAGTTCATATGAGGAAGTTAGTACCATCTGCTTTCGCAGAGATCTATATTTTATTCACGTTCTGAATGTGAAATACTTTCTCTTCTCTCATTAATCTTCTACTTCTTATTAGCCACACTTTTACAACGATTGTAAAACATTGTTACTAATACGGAATCAAGTATTCAAGTAGAAGAACCAATTGTTTTGAACTTTTCAAGAACAATTTATAACACCTTCGAAAGGTGTGTTCTTGACATTTGCAAGACATTTCTTGCAAATACCCCTTCCAATGTCCATCCTTTCATAAAGAAAGTTTGTTCCCTTGGAGTTAATTTTATCTTCTTCATTTGACTTCTCCTTTGACTACAATAGTCTTGGTCCCTAAACTCCCACTATCTCTCTTGAAACCTTTTTCAATTGTGTTATACACATCAAACATTTTGGAGAGTGTTTGGTTATTGTTCACTACATAGTTTACAATAAACTTAGTGAACCATTAGGATAGGGACATAAAGGTGAAGTCCTAGCCTAGTTTCCGTCTCGTTAAGTGGTTTATCACTTCAACACTCAATGATTCAAAATCATCATAAGTCCATGTTGATGGACTATTTTTGTCAACCAACCATTATGTTCTAAACATAATTACAAACTTTCAAGAGTTGTTCAAGGCAACTCTCATTTCTTCATAAGTTCCTTTGTTCATATAACGAAGGAATAAGCATTGGTTGTTTGTGTTGTCCTCTTCATGATAGACATTTCTAACATGTTCTTCCAATGATACATTATCAATAGGAAGATTGTGAGGATGAGACTTCTTAGGTACATGCACAATCCATTTAAGACAATCTTTGGGATTGTGTTACCAAGTCCGGAAACTAAAACATTCTGCTTTTCTTTGTCAAGTTTTGGATAGCGTTTGCAAATATATTGGTAAACAAATACATAACGAATATAAATTGATTGATTTTAAGCCATTTGATTTGGGTCTTTAAATCAAATAGCACCACCCACTATTTTTGGCAAATTCCATATCCCTCATTGGAATTCGAGAGTTTTGGAGGAAACTCTTAGTAGGTTATGGGAGACTCACTATTACCAAGCCCACCTCACAATGATATGATGTTGGCTAGCATTAATAATAATGAGAGAGTACGCTTACTCATTTGCAACTAATGCAAGTACCCATCAATTTGGCCTCTAGAGAATGTTGCCTCACGATGATACGATGTTGGCGCCATTGCACTTAGTTAAGTCATTCCCACCATGCTTAGTTCGTGAAGGGGTTCAAGAATAGCCTCACGATGATACGATGTCGGCCATCCTCGTTGCCTACACTAACCTCATCAAGTATGTATATAGACTCCTCCTGAGTATAAGCATGCACTTTGTACTCCCCCATGATAGGGTGAAGCCGGTGTACAAGTCATAAACGATTGGAGTCTACCACGGTGGAAGGCCACGAAAGAGTGTTCTAAGCACTCTCACGCTTTTCAACTTAATAATGATTTGGTTGAGGGTTTTAGGTCTCATCACATATAAGTATTCATTTTAATCTACATTAAAACAATTTTGGTCCTATTACAACTATTGGTCCATTTGATTCAATTTAGTTGTATATAATACTCCCACTATACTTATAAAACGGTTTTTAAAGCAAGAGTATATGATACTACTAACATAAGGTTTGCATTCATTTGATGGACTATATAGTTGCCTTAGGGCCTTAGGATGACTATGAACCTTTGTTTAGATTCAACACGAGCCTAGTGTTGAATCTCGGACTAGGGATGGAGATTGATTTTAGTTACGCGTTTAATCACATTAAGGCGTGTTGTTCCTAGGGGCGTTGGACCCAACTACTCCATTTTCATGCATATCAAATAAAACAAGAAAATGAGTACTTTAAAGTAAAGGTGAGCTTATGCTCATTACAACATTTGCATAATTCAAATTACTTTAAAGTAAAGAAGAGCTTATGCTCTTTTACAACATTTGATCAAATCAAATTACAACCAAAATTAATCTACACATTCCCATGGTTCAAACAAATTTGAAACGGCCTATCACATAGCTCAATTATCGTAGGCTTAGGTTCATAATCACCCTTTAATTAATCAACACTTTAATTAATTAAATTGAATGCAACATTTTCATTTGGTTTTTGTATCCATAAAATTGATTTAAATGGAGCTAAATGAAATGAAAATCAAATTCTCATTTAAAGAGACAAAACAATTTTTGTTCCCTACTTAATTTGGGCCATCATGCAATAACCACAACTTTTTGGGCTATATTGCGAAACACAAACTTTTGGGGTCACTTTGTAAAAACACAAAAGTCCACTACTTCATGTAATTACAACTAGAACCCAAAAATTTCAACAAATACAAAAAACTTCATTAAAGGAGCAAAACAATTTGTCCTTTAACGTTTTTGGGCCTTAACGTAAAAACGTAAACTTTTGGGCCAAAGTGCAAATACACAAAAGTATCAAAACTTTATGTAATTGAATAAAAGACCCAAAAATACCCTATTCTATTAGGGTGGCCGGCCATGATAGAAAAAATATGATTTTTACAAAGTTTTTGTAAGTGGGTTTTATTAGGTGAGGTAAAGATGAAATATTTTGAATTTATGTTAAACTTTTAAAAAAGTTTGTCTACCATTATAGCCATTAATTGAATTTATGTCAAACTTTTTTAAAAAGTTTGTCTACCATTAAAACCATTAATAATACTTTACAAATAATCATCACCCACTAAAATCACCCACTAAAATTAAACCAAAACTTTATGTAAAAACATAAACATTTTGAATCAAAACTTCAAAACTTTTTGTTCTTGGCAAGAACTTCAAGAACATTGAAGAACACTCATGAAAACTCATAATAGCTCCATGAATGTTTTTCACTCACCAAAACTCAAATTTTCATCACTCAAAAGAGGGTTAACATCCTAGGGTACTTAGGGGTTCCAAAAGTCACTTTAAAACCATTTTAACAAGACAAACATGAACCCAAAAAATCACCCTTTGGATTTGGCCGAATTTCCCAAAAAACATGGCACCAAATTTTAGCTCCAAAATTCATGCTCATATGAACTACATCTACAACATTTGAGATGGCAAATTTTCTAACAAAATTTACATTCAAAGAAACAAGAATAAAGCTTGTAACATATTACAACTTTTAAATCAAAAACTATGAACTACAAAACCCAAAATGATTCACCAACTACTAGACCTAGGCTCTTGATACCACTTGAAGGAAATTTTGTGAAAAACATGTTCATTTGAATAACATCATATAGCATGCAATTAACAATTAAAGGCGGAATCATGCTTTCATGCATTCAAAAACAAAACATCTACCATGAAATTCAAAGCCTAGTAGATTGGTGAACCTTGACTCAACTTAAAAACAACAATTTGTTAGTTGAGAAATATTTACCTTTGTAGATTCCTCTTTGCATATGCAAAGGATAATCACCCAAGAGATAGGGCCTTCATTCCTTGCTTCTTAGCTCCATGGATTTGGTTAGAAGAATAGGTTCTCCAAGTTCCCAAAATTGAGAACCTCTAAAGATTCTACACCAAGGTTGGATTGGAGAGGAAATGAGTGACCTTGAGGAAATAGAATTGCTAGACAATATCCCCCAAGGTGGTTGGCCTCTTAGAGAGAAATGGAAGCTTTGTGTTCTCACCAATTTTCTCTAAAATCAACAACTTATGAATTTTAGGTTATCAAGTTCTTTATATAGTCACTTCTTTAAATGACCTAAAGAACCAAAAACCCTAATTCAACACTAAATGGATATGGGCTTTTGGGCCTTTGTGAATCTTTATTCATTAAGTTGTCATACAACTTAAGTCAATGGGCTTTGACGTTCGAAGCCCATTGGGCCTTAAGGTCCAAAAACTATCCCGAGGTCTTTAACGAACTTATTCGTTTGATTAATTAACATATTAATTAATCCTTGCCATAAATAATTAAACCATTTAATTCATCTCCTTTGTTTCTTCAATCTCCACCTTATTTGGTGTACGATACATTAGGTTCCTTTTAGCGAGGCAGTGGGCGATTAAAACCATTTTACATCGATTGTGAATTGAAACTTACTTTCAATTCTCCCTTTAGTGATTACACACGTTTAGGGCTTCCACAAACCATGAGTGACCCCTAGCAGCATATCATGGCTACCCAAGCTAATCAGAAGAGGTAGAGAACCTATTCAGTTTAGGATTACAAATGCAATACGGTCTTTCTCTAATCTAATACTCTTGACCACATTGTTTGGTTTGATAGTTTATTTATTCATGTCTACTATCCAATGTGATTCTTATGCTTATATGATTACTTTGAATGTGAATTGGAACGCATTCCCAAATCTCATTCATACTCTGGCCAGAGATTTTAATCATATCATAGAGTATTCTCCCTCAAGCCAATTGAAGGTTAGAGATCCCTTGTTGCGCATTCACTTGTCTCCATGACTAAGTGGCTTAACCCCAATGATGTCGTGGACACCCCGATGGGGTGACTTTGACATAATCAAAGATCAAGGACTTAACCACAAGACAACAACTGTGATGCCTCAGGTCAAAGGACTAATTTGCATTATCCCAAACATGAGTTCTCATGTGACATGAGTATGAGAACTCCTCGTTGATCGTGTTCAGTGAACTCATTCTCTATTGAGCACCTACGTACTTGTCTTGATGTCACACACACCAATGACTCGAGACTAGTCACTCTCCCTGAGAGAAGACATAGCACGTACTGATCTTATCGGACTGTCAATGCCCAATTGGCAATCCTATGATCAGGAACGTTTAGGATGTGTCTACGAAAGAATGGTCTCATTAATCTAACTTCATTAGATTGCATTCTTCCAATCACATATTCCTTGGACTTTATCGTTTAAGCATATAACATTTATATGAGACGCCTCAAACAATAATGTTTGCCTTTTATATGTAAACTAGATTAGTTTAACATGTGAAATATCCGTAAAATATCATCATATGAATGGCTTTAGGGCACATTTCCAACACCCCCCCCAAAAAAAGGAAAAGGAAAAGAACTCTTGGTTCTTCAATTTTATTTCGTCCTTAAATTTTTGAACGTCGCTAAAAAAATTGATAGAATAGCACGTAACTATTTTAGAACGACCTTTCAATAAATCACCTGTTTTTCCAATCTACCGTAAATATGCTGCCATGCAACTCGTTGACCCTTTTTATCGTGGAGTAAGCATTTATGTTGCAAAACAGACATATCCACCAAATTCAAATAGGTCGATTTAGTTTGGAACTGTTTCTTTATTCAACACTAAACTAACTAAACCCGCCAACGAGAGTTGATTGAATTGATAAGGATCATTCTCTTCGTTAGACCAATATCTAAGTTTGAGTTCAGCCAGAAATCTCTCTTAGTTAGCGATCTGTAAAAACCAAAAAATTGCTAAGACCCCTCTGTAAGTGTCCCCTCATCCTAAACTTTTAGTAACAAAAAAACTAACTGAACAAATAAAACTAATTTTTCACTTTAAAAACAATTGGATGTAAGGGACAAGACTGAATTATATGATTTACATATTGTTTTTTACACACGTCTCCATTTGACAAGTCGTTTCACTAATATACTAGTTTACGAAACGCCGTATCAACTTGGTTTTTATCCGTGCAAAAAATTTTCTTGCTAACACAGCTGACACTGTGATCTGTTTGAACAAAAGAATCAACTAAATTAAATTGCGTTCACGATTAAATCTATCAACTTTTATAGCTAACGCCACAATTATCCTCTCTTTTAACATATTTTTTGAAAGTTTAAAGACTAACTTCAATAAAAGGACCAAAATAGGCAACCACTAAAAATAATGCAACTATTTTGTAATCAATTTATTATTTGGACCAACCCTTTTCTTTTCTTCTAGGACACATGAAATTAATGCTTTAGGAGATTGAATTCAAGCGTACTCCAACTCCACCCCTAAGCTATCATAAAACAAGAAATTTGATTTCATGCAACCCATTCTCAATCCATAACCATATGAGCTCCAATCTTTTAAACGTGAAACTTGTTCGTATCGGCTTCATAACTAATTTCAAAACAACCTGTTGGATATATGTCACAATCTGTGATAATTTATATATGCTAATAAATAATAAATGCAATAGAAATTAACAGAACATAAACTAGAATACGAATTATAAAAACAGACAACTTGAAGATCGAGGCTTGCGTACCGCAATGTCCTTGAAACAGAAATTTCGTCCCTACTCTGTGCTTGTAGTTCTACGGACGTCTGCTTCACCAGGATTCAACGATCAAGTTAAAATTCCAGCACCGGAAAATTTAACTTCTGGCGAACTTAGTGTGGTTCTCTCAGTAAGAAGGTTTATGAATGTAGAGGATAAAGTTGATTAATTTATGTGTTCTAAATGTCATGCAAATGGGATGTATATATAGCAGATGGATGCCTGTTTGCAACAGGTATGAGAATGGGGTGTGACTGTTGGGAGACATCTCTTCATAGGGGTGCTTTGCTCTGTGTTCAAAAAGAACTCTCAGACTTCATCTGAAAGGATGAGTCTTTTCATAAAAATTAAATAATTAATTAAATTCGAATTTAAAAAATAATTAATTAAATCCGAAAAATAATTAATTAAATAATTTAATTATTAGAGCCCGAGCCCAGCCCAAGACCCATCTTTTGATAATTAATTATATATTAATTATATTATTATTTATAATTAATTATATATTAATTACCAATTAATTAATACACCCCAAAGCCCAACCCCAAGGGTGAGCCCAGTTTTCTTCTCCAATGCCTATCTTCCAATCACTTTCTATAAGAGATAAAGCCTTATAAAGTGTGGAGACCTTGTGGGAATGGTCAATGTGGGACAAACCCCACATAAGAAATTTCTACTCAAAATTTCCAACAGAACCTTCGATCGGTTCTATATATATCAATATAATTCTTGGATATAGCACTTGGATTACTAGATTTGGTATATTTTAATCTATTGATTCTCGTCATAAAAAATAAACGAATCCATGCCAATAATTGTAACTAGTACCAGAGCACTTGTGGTTTCTATGCTCACGACAAGAGTTGGACTCTCGTCATCCTCCTTTTGCTTAGCCAAGCTTTAAACCTCACATGAATGAAAATCGAAAACAAAAGGAAAAGAGGAAATATATTTCTACCCATAGAAAAGGATAAGAGAACTAAAACTTACAAATGGTCGAAAAGCTGATGCCTTGAGAGAAGGGGACTCTAAGGAAGTATGTGGGACATCCATTGTCATAATCTTCCTCTCTAAGTTTTTCAATGATTTGCAGACAAACTTACAAATGGTTGAAAAGCTGATGCCTTGAGAGAAGGGGACTCTAAGGAAGTATGAGGGACATCCATTGTCATATAATCTTCCTCTCTAAGTTTTTCAATGATTTGCAGACAAATGATCGATATTTTACTTTTAGTTCTTACATAAAGAAAGAGTAATTAAATCAAATAAATGATTTCGGATGCAGATTAGATTCACTTTTACTAGCTTGAGAAATGATAAACAAACACTCTTTTTAGTTTTTTACTCACCCTTGCTTAATCTTATGTGTTGTTCTAGTTGATTTATTCAATCTGACGACAAAAATAAAAGGTTTATAGCCAAAATGATTTCCGAGATTGGCATAATTATTCGTTTTGGTCTCTATGATTTAAAATTGATACAACTGGTGTCTGAGTCTTTCTACCGTTAATTACTTTGGACATTTTATGACAAATTTTCGTTAAATATGGAAAAATGATAAAAATACCCTTAATTTTGTCATATCATTTGGCCCATTGTTTATTAAATTTAGGGTATTTTTGTCATCTTAGTTCTTATTTATCAGAGATTTTTCACGAAATGATCAAAATAATTGATGGTGAACAAACTCAGAGACCACTTCTATCGATTTCAAATCACATATAATATTTGAATAAAAAACCAAAATAGAAAGAAGTATACGAAAAGTGAAAAAGAGGTGTAAAAAATCACCTCGTTATAAACTTTTCTTTTTATGGTCAACATAAGAATTTGAAGTTGGATCAAATTCAAAACATGGATGGATGGATGGAGGGGTGGATGGATGCATTGCTCATGCTTCATGTGATGAGTGTTCTTTGCGTTGTTTAATGGTCTGATCGTTCTTTGTTTGAACAATGGTACAAGTTAATTGACCAAAAAAAAAAAAAAACAATGGTACAAGCGTGCCAAAAGCAACCAGCAAACAAGAAGAACGACAAATCAAAGGCAAATATTCCAAAACCCCATTAAAGCAAAAACGCCAAAAAAACCCTGATCAAGCATAAAAACTCCAAATTCTGACCCGAAATAAATAGAACTCCAAATATATGTTAAAAATTTTCATCAAATCCTTCATACATCATTAAACATTAATTCATAATCCAAATTAAGTAGGTTCATAAAACACATAAATTAATTAAGATTAAATTTAATAAGCTAACTTAAGCTAAGCTAATAAGCTTATGCAGCTTTTGCAGTACAAGCCAAATAACTGCAACACAGATCATGTAGTGCAGTAGCTAGATCTCCATCATCATCATCAAACTTGATCTCTTCTTCTGCAACTCTTTCACTTCTAACTTCAAAACCCACTTCTTGATTTGCACGCAGAGCTGCCCTAGCTTGTGATCTCTTCCTTCTCATGGCTTCCCTCCTGCGATCATGATCTACCATCCTAAAACAAAAACCACCCACCAAAAAGAATCAAAACCCAATAATATATTCTGAAAAATGGAAAGAGAGAGCTTTAGAGAGAGAAAGTAGTGAGAGAGAGAGAGAGAGAGAAAAGAAGTTTATACTCCTTAGAAAAGGTGAGATGGTGATGGGTTATCCCTGAAACACAGAGAGGAAGGCCAAAGCTGCCATGGAGGTTTAACATGGACTGCATTTTCTCTCTCTTCTTTTTTTGGGTTTTTTGAGGAGAAAATGATTGGGAGAAATTATTGTATGTGTTTTTGGTGAATTTTGGGATGGGGATTTATAATATAGGGAGGGATGGAGAGGAATTGAGTTGGTGAGGCTCCAAAGATGAAATAAATGCAAAAGTCCGGTGGAACTATGACCGATCTAATTGCAGAAAGGAGACCGACAGTGTACAAGAAGAGCATAGGAAATACAAGAAGCATTCTTGGGTCCTTTTGCTATTTACTGTGCAGGTTAAGAAGGAGATTGTGCCACATGGTAAGAGACATGGGCTCTCATTGCCCTTGCCATTTGAGTACTAGGCAACATTTGGCTTGGTGTAATTTGGACCTAAAAAATAAGGCCGAAGTATCTGTTAAGAACAGTCCAATGTTGTGAAAAGAGGAGGTCCAAACAACACCGTTGGGGGGCCGAACTTGAAATCTCAATAAAAATGAACACTCTTTAACTATATTGGAGATATAGTTAAAGAATTTTCATATATATTGATATCACACTCATGAGTTCAATATATTAGTATTACATTCAAATTTTCCGACCCACTATAGAAGTGTAATTCCCATTTGGGTTATATATGTTGGTATAATATCAAACTAGCAATATTCTGAATTCCAATAAGAGGGTATCATGTGTAGTGAAATCGTTAATTTGTATTAAATACGATATTAAGTTCCATTCGGTTTACATATGTGTCAACGTTATTTAACCCAATCTTATATTGAGACTTTCGATTCAGATAGGTTTGGTTTGGTATAAAATATAAAAAAGCATAAATAATTTTCAAACTCGGTTAACAGAAAGTTTAATTTGCAACTAATAAACTCTCAATCTTTTGGTTCGGATCGGTTTAGTTTGGTACACAATATAAAAAAAGCACAAATTACTTCCAAACTCGGTTAGCAGAAAGTTTAATGTGCAACTACTAAAACTTTAATACTTATTTTGAGACTTTCGATTCAGATCAATTTGGTTTGGTACAACATAAAAAAGAGCATAACTAATTTCCATACTTGGCTAGCAGAAAGTTTAATTTGCTACTACTAAACCCTGAATACTTATATTAGAAATGCTAGCTACTCGTTCTTATTTAACGATTCAAAATCGTCTATTGACCAAGTTTAAAAATTGTTTAGTCATCTAACAATTTTAAAATAATTTCATAATTAACCTTGAGCAATGAGTACGGCCGGATCCATACGAAGGTCAGAAATAAAATTATAAATTTTGATATCAGAAGGTAAAGATATTATAAAGAATGAAGCAAACTAAAGGTGGAAATTTTGTGTGCACATTTTTTTCTTAACGAGTGAACGGTTGATATTTAACTAGTTAAGATCGTTCACAAGTGAAAATAAATGTGTGAGCAAAGCCCAAACTTGAGTTGCACAAAACTAGAACACATGGTAAAATGTAATATTACAAACTAACAATATCAAAATATTTCTTAACAACGCGATATCTTAAACTAGTTTAATTTCCGAGTAGGGGAACTCAAACTCGATCGGTTGCAAAGTAACAGGAATAGCAGATCCATATATGACATTCTTCAAAATCAAGAAGGCTGGCAATCAGTGAAAAGAGGAAGGATTAGTAGAGATAAAACTACACTTGCTCTTTGACCCAATCGTAGGTCTAACGGCTATATGCCCGTTTCAAAGATCGGGTCAAAGAGCTTCAAGGCCTCATTCATTAAGCCATCCTCTACCAATCCATTGAACATAATCATTTCCAGTTCCATGACTCAACTTCTATCAGCGCGCCGGCTGAGGAAGATTTGTTTCATCTCCTCTTCGAGGCGGTTGTGGAACTCGAAATATTCACCATTGTTAAGCGCAATCCCCTTATCCTGGATCTGTTTCAGAAACTCTCCGGCCTCCTCCACTGTCTTCGCCTTACTGTCCGCCTGGCAAGAAATGGCCTCCATCAGAAAGGTTTATGTAGCGGAATCTGGCTGCATTCCGTTGTCAATCATTTGCAGAAACTACTTCTTCGCGTACATCTTGGCCAGGGCGTTGTCTCTCTGGAAAGAGGGAAACTTGATGGCATCATTGTATGTTTCGGCCGAAATGGGCATCCCAAATTCTAACATGCGCATGATTTCTCAAAAGTCTTCGGGTCATCTTCTTCCCCTGATAATGTAATGCAATGGCATTGTTAAACTTAAACATATGACAGCAACGTCTAATTATAATAACATTGCATTCTGAAAGTAAATTTAAACAAAACAAGGATGGAAATCTTGGTTTAATTTCACAGAAAGCATCCTAACTTTCGGATGTGAGTTCAATATCCGTGATTTTAAGTGCACCGAGATATTAATGGGACAGAAGAAATTGATGAAAGTATAAGATCTATTTCTTTAAATCTCACCCGTTTATTTTACGATGTTGTACATGTTCTGCCAAATCTCACCCGTTCATTTTGGATGTGAATCCATATATTATATTGCCTAAGTTGCTCCATTGCTGGAAATAACATTCAGCATTCTTCATGCCTATACTCTGCAGTAACAATATAGAAAGCGCCAATTCACAAATTTCATATGTAGGGGTATGTAGGACTTTTTGTATCCAAAACTTTTAACAAAACAAAAATTTTAACTTCGTAATTCTTAAAAGTGGGTTTTACTTTTATGCTACGTAGCATTTAATGCTACGGTCATTGGATGATCAGAATTCAAGAGATTACAACAAAAATAATAAGATTCAAATTTAAAACGTCTTGCTTAACAAAAAATGGATGGAGTTAACGACAAAGACCAAACTACCACATCAAAAAGAGTTTAAGAATTGTAAAACGACAAGAGAAAACTTCAAAGACAGCTATAAAACTCGGGGACAAGGACCATCACTGTAACTAATCCTATGTCTCCTCTTTGCTATGCAAAACAATGATATGCTGATAAAACCTCATGAGCCATAACCAACTGATCGACACCAACTACACATCATCGAGGGCAACATTCATGGCAATCATCAGTAGTTTCTCTCATGGCTTTGTTCTTGGCGTTGTTTAATAGATTTCGAGTGCCGCTTATCCCCGAGCTTACTTATTTCTCTATTTTACTAAGATCGGAGGTGGAAGTGAGCTGCTTATCGATGGAGCCGGAGTGGTTAACCACCACGTTGCTCAATATATAGTCCGTTGAGGAAAAGGTCAAACTAGTAGCTAAGGATTTTGCTCAAGATAACATATAAGGAAGTCTTTGACCTGACAGACAAGATGAAGTATCTTCGTCTCCTAAAGTAAATGGACTAGGATTCTTTTTAGATCCCATCTGGAACTTCAATCTAGAACGTTCATGCAAATCAAGTGGCCATGAATCATTTATTTAGAGACCGTTTGATAATCATTTCGTTTTCATTTTTATTTCACTTTATTGAAATATGAAAACTAAAATCTTCTTTTGTAACAACTTTAATTTTTTTTTTAAATAATGAAAACTACTTTCTTGAGTTTTCACTTTTTGGTTTTCAATTTTTTTTAAGGGTTATTTTGGTTCCGGTCCTTAATCAACCTAATTGTTAGATTGAAACCTTGTTTGTTTAAATATTTTGATCGAGGTCCTTCGCCTCATTTAAGATATTTAACTCATGCATTGTGCATTTAATGTCCCACAAATTATGAAATTTAAACAAATTCAAATAATATTTTTAAAATATAATAAATACTTAAAAATCAATTTTAGAGTAATATTGTTCTTCACAAAAAGCAAAAAAATAATGTACCCATAATTATTAACATATTATAAATTAAAAATTAATGATATATTTTAAAACATAAAATAAATGCATATAATTAGCATGGGTACATTTAGCAAAATAAAAAATGGGTACAAATAAATTAAAAAATATGGGTACAAATACAAATAAAATTTAAAAAATATGGGCACAAAAAAGGAATTAATATATGGGTACAAATTAAAACTGAAAAGAAAAATGGTACAAATTAAAATAAGGCTTGCAAATTAAAAATGGGCACAAACTAAAAATAAAAATATATGATAAAAAAATTTAGCCATAAATATAAATATACAGAATGTAACGTTTCTAATACTAAATGAATATATTTAGAAATAAAAAATATTTTATTATTGAAATAATTAATGACGTTTATTGAAATCTAAGAACCTTGATAAAAATTTGAAAAGGAATAAGGTTTTAATCAATGGAGTAGGAAAAATAGAGATGGGAACCTAATTTTTCCTTCTTTTAAAAAAAAAAACTGAAAAATGAAAGTAGTTACAAACAAGATATCAATTTTCAGTTTTGTTTTCACTTTTCTGAAAACTAAAATATTGTTTGGTAACTACTTTCAGTTTTCAAAAAATGAAAACTACTCTCTCTAGTTTTCAAATTTTGGCATTGAGTTTTTACTTTTTGGTTTTTAATTTTCATTTTTTTGAAAACTAAAAATAGTTACTAAACAAAATTTCAGTTTTTTTAAAAACTGAAAACTAAATGGTTATCAATCGTCCCTTATGTTTTCACGAGAAATGATGGACTAGCCCCCTCATTTGTTCGCTTTCTTCCCTCTTCTCTCTATTCGACTCTATTCTCTATCTTCTCAGTCTGCTCTTTTCTTCTGTTCTCTCTCCGTGTGTGCAAAGTTTGTGAGTTTTTTCTCTTTCTCATGCAGAATTTGTAAGTTTCCTTTCCCGTTAATTTTATTAGAGTAGCAAGTAGATTGAACAAATTAATAAAGGTTTTGTCATAAATGATTTTGAAATTGATCTAATTCATTATTTTTCCCCTTAATTTGAAAATCAATCTATGTGGTCCTTAAATTTGACTACCTCACATAAATGTAGTTCATGCTGTCTAAATTTATCAAATTTTTTGTTTGTTACTAATGTGGCAAAATAAAATAATAATAATAATAATATTATTATTATCTTTTGGATATTTAAAAGAACAAAAAAGCTTTAGCCCCATCTCTCCCGCCCCATCCACCGTTTGCCAAACCCAACCACCAAAAGCCCAGCTCCACTCCGGTGGCGGCAGTTGTGTTGTTGAAGCTACATGTGAGGCTTGTAGTCTCTCTCTTTATGTATATATACATGCAAGGTTCTAAAAAAAGTTAGGCGCTAGTCGGGCGGCGGGCAGAGACTTAGTGCATAGGCTGTTAGGCGGCCCATGCGGATTTATGTTAATTTATTGTATATCTTGTAAATAAGTGTTTATTTACACTTAAAAAAAAACTATACTTGTATGGACAATAAAAGAATGACCAAATGCAAAAATAGAAGTAGAAGAATACACAAAGTACATCTATCCAACAAGTTTAGTATTTAAAAAACAGTAAGCATATAATCATAATGAGGAGTATTCTTGGATGATTGACTAAATTCTTCTTGTTCATGATCCTTGCATTGGATATGATTGACTAAATTCATATTGTTTATGATCCTTGAATTAGATTGGACATAGACCAAATTATTTAATCTTGTTGTATCTAGTTTATTTCTTTTCTTTGTATATATCCCTCAAAAGTGCTTCAGTTCATTTCACAATTGGATGAACTTGTAGTCAATCTATCATTTGCAAATTAGGTACGCCATTTCCATAAGTATATCACCATGAAACTAAAAAAGAAAAAAAGCACACAATTAATTATAAAAAATAAAAATAAAACCAAACCGCTACCGCCTAGGACTGCCTAGCTCCAGACTGATTTTTCGATGGTTTGCACTAAATCGCAGCAGACCACATAGCACCTAGACGGTTGTCTAGGACGATTTTTAGAACACTGTATACAAGTTATTCTCGTTCACTTTCTACTTCAGCACCATTGCTTCCTCATTACCCCAATCTACCATCTCGGTTCTTTCATTTTCTCACCTGGATTTCTTTCATTTGGACATTATGCCATTAAAGATCGATGATTGAAGGTTTGATGGGAGCCGAACTCAATTTGCATATAATGTGTGCCTCCTCTTATGTGCAACATCATCAAATTCATAGAAAAAACTTAACGAATTTGGATGGCATTGAATATATAAATGTGAGGTAGTTAAATTACATTGATTGATTTTTAAATTGTGAGACTAAAATAATAAGTATGATCAATTTTATTAATCATTTGTGATAAAACCTAATTAAGAATTTAAGATGGAGTGTGCAGAACGGAAAATAACAAACTAAACTGCTACAACGGTTCAAATTGGCCGATTTGGTTGCTTTGGCCGACCTGATGCCCACACCAACATGTAACAGTGGCTAGATCCTAATTATTGGATGAGTAATGCTTGAAAGACAAACATTTTAAAGCAAATTTTGTAAATCATATGACGTGATTATTGATGATTAGATTACTAATTAAATGTTGATTAATATACTTATTTCCTATTAGTCACACATTATTAAGACTAACATATAACGTGGTTGTTGATGATTGAATATTGATTGATCAGTTACTAGTGCATTATTGATTTGGATTGAATAGTGAATTATCTATCACACTAACAACTAAATGGCTAAAAACTTTCAACTTGGTCGATTTTGGGAGCAACATATATGTGACCCCTACATTGAGCGATATGTCTCGTCTCTATATACACACGCATGACTTGACTGTCGAATCTCATCATTTTCATCCAATAGGGTCGAATCTCATCATTTTCATCCAATAGGGTCCTCTTCCAATCTTTTTAATGATCTTGGAGATCCGTGACTTGTGTATATTTATCGTATACGATCAATTTTTGTCAAGTACGATTTGTGTTTAATTTTAAATAAAAATATTTAAAATGATTTCTGATCGCACGATGTACGATAAACGAACACGATTAACGTACCTTCCGAATCCTCACAAAAAGGATCCCGCGAGAATCCCGATTCCATTTTCATAGTTAACCTTTAACAGTTGTGTAATGTCCCACATTTCCTAATCACCCACCAGACAGGCACCAGTGCGGTCACCCAGCACCACAAAAATGCCCAAAGAGTGGTCACAGTTGTTATGGTCGATCTACTCCTATTTTTTGTTTGCTGCTGAAACAAACCTGTGAGGTCCAAACCTTCTTGGAGTTGGAGGTCTGCATCATCATAAATGAAAACAAAAATGTGCTGGGGGCAGGAATTGAACTCTATACATTGATTGCATTGGTAAATATTTTTAGGGTTAAACTTTTTTTATTACCTTCATGTTTCGTCGTTTTCAATATTTAGTACATCAAGTTTTTTTTATCCCAGAGTTATACCTAAAGTGTTAATTTTGGAACAGTCTCATACATCCGTTAGTCAAATTGTTAATTCTCTCGTTAAGTGATGACGTATTACCCATGTGAACAATGATTAGGCGTCACGTGTCATTAAAAATATTAAAATAATCGCGCCCTCAACCCAAAAGAAGAAGGAAAAAAAAACCCAGTTCGTCATTTCCAGATTAATGGAGATCTACCACAAAACCAATCCAAAAATCATCTCAAACTCAAACTCCCCATCTCAAAGTATTTTCAAAATTCATCCACACTGAAAATCCCAAAAATATGGAGTTCATGGTCTGGGTTCGTGTTTGCGGTCGCGGGGCGGGGCGGGGGGGGGGGGGGGGGTGGGTGGGTTTGGGTTTCTTCTTCTTGGTTGCAAATTTGGGTTTTTTTTTGTTTTTTTTTCCTTCTTCTTCTTCTGGGTTAGGGGAGGGGGGGAGAAGGGATGGGGTTTATTTATTTATTTATTTTTCTTTTTAACTTTTATTTAACTTCTTCTTCATCTTCTTCTTCTGGGTTGCAGATTCGGTTTTTTTTTTCTTCTTCCTCTTCTGGATTGCAGATTCGGGTTTTTTTTTTTTTTTACCTTCTTCTTCTTCTTCTTCTTCTAGGTTGGGGGTGGGGGGGGGGAAGGGATGGGATTTTTTTTTTAAACTTTATTTCATTAATTATTTTAATATTTTTTAAAGACACGTGGTGCCCAGTCATTGTCCACATGGGTGTCACGTCATCACTTAACGAGAGAATTAACAGTTTGACTAACGGATGTATGAGACTGTCTCAAAATTAACACTTTAGGTATGACTCTGGGACGAAAAAAACTTGATGTACTAAATGTTGAAAACCACGAAACATGAGGGTAGTAAACAGAGTTTAACCCATATTTTTAATTAACTGAGTTACAAAACTATATCAATAATTCATCTCGGCTAAACTTGATAATTGCAAAAAGCAAATTAAGAGCAAGAGCAAAGCACTTGAACTATCCTTTGCAAGGCATAACAAAGAGGCTAAGGATCTGGGAGGCAATAGGGCAATAGTTAGCATGAGGTATAATTTGACATGCCATGCCAACAAGTCCTCCCTTCCAGTGAGGATTCTCTCTCCTCTTATTTTTGGGTGGCAAAACTCAAAGACATCATATCTCTTTTGAATGGTCTAAATTAAAAGGCGGGGATGGGAGGAGACAAAAATAGAAGGGGAGATAATCCAAGTCTCTAGTTTTTTAACAGTTTGAGTTGCTACTTGGACTTCATTATGCAGATAAGAAGCGTTCCTCCACGCAAGAACAACTTGATATGTTTGTAGAAATGTGTTATTTTGTATTTTTATTAAGCTAATTATGTACACATGTCAGAATGTGATTCGTCATTTAGTGTTCGGAATTCGAAACTCTCCCGCACTAGCTAGCACTTCAATTATTGAAGCGATATTAACTCATGCACCAACTGTGATTCACCATTTAGTGTTCGGATTTCAAAACTCTCCCGCACTAGCTAGCACTCCAATTATTGAAGCCATCTTAACTCATGCACCAACTATGACTCGCCATTTAATGTTCGGAATTCGAAGTAGCTAGCACTTCAATTATTGAAGCGATCTTAACTCATACACCAAGTTGCTTGTTAGTGCAACGTTCATGCCGCTGTAACCTCTGGTATTTTAGCAATATGAAATTTCACTAATTGACAAGATAATGCAGACAAAAGACAGCTCGTACTATATAGCACTCCTGACGTACCACAAGTGACCTCATAAATTGTTTATGTGACAATTTAAGCACTTAATTCCGCCAGCCACACAAAAAAGTGTGCTTGAATCATATTTCAACGTGCCGAACTGTTTATTTTGTAAGTTGCACCTCATAAATCATATTTGCAAAATATTTAGCCTATTCAGAAATATTTAAGACATTTAATAGAATTCAAAGAAATTGACCAACAATATGTTTTGAGAAACATTAAAATTTCATCGAGACAATTAAATGAGAAAATGGTTCCGGATTGAATTGAATTTTTGTAAGAATGATTCATGAATCAAGACTTACAAAATAGGCGGGTTGGATTGTTGAAATTCAATGTGAAGTGAGTCTCACAACTAATTTTTTTTATTTTTTATTTTTTTTTGAAAAAATGAGAATCCCTTGTATATATATAGGATTTAGGATAGACCGTATACATTTATATATATTTATCTATGTTTATATGCATATATGGCTGGAGGCAGTCTGGATAAATATGTTTGTATATATAAAACCATGCTCCATACTGAAGCAGACTAGAAGCTCATACACCATTGACCACGCCGCCATGGATACGAGGAGAGTAAAGAATATTCGGGAGGTTCACTACGCAGGAGAGATGACGCCGACGGTAATGTTCTTAGTATTAGGATTAGAACGACGGCGTCATCTCTCCTGCATAGGAAACCTTACATTGTATGTACACCAAACCACTGCCACGGCGAATTGGCAATCAGAGATTCGGATGAAAATAAGGTTCTACTCATTATTTCAACTTGTGCTTAACCGTAAAGTTTGTTGTTTAGTGTTAAATATGTAGTCTTAGTTTTGCAGGTACACAACCTAATTCGATATGGTTCATTGCACTTCCAAAGCTTGGAAGAAGAGCTGCATAAAACTTGGTTACCAAATGCTTCTATTAGAACTAATATTTTGGTTTTCTCTTTTTGTGACTAGCGGGGATAGGTGATTCGAAATTAGAACGTCTTCCAACATTCGAAAAAGAAGAATCAGTTGATTTCATTTTCATTTTTTATAAATTCTCCCCTCCTTTATGCACCATCGAGAAACTCCGAAGTTGGTGTACACTACAAAGGAATGACGGCAAACCTTGGTCGCACAAATTGGCCCACAATTCGTGCAACAGCTAGACGGGAGTCGACCATCCCATGTCTTGTTTACACTTCATCCCAAAGTCAGTCTTACCAATCAAACTCCACTAGCGACCCAAGCTGCCCCTTTGGAGTTGGGTGGCAACAATTTCAACACTCCAAGTTGCCAACCAACTCCTGGGGTTTCTAGTTGGCAAATTTTTTTATTTTTTTTAATTCTAGTTGGTAATTTTGATAGTTGATTTGTACTCTGTTTTACCTTTGTTATATTACCTGTGTTATCCACAAGATTTGAAAGCAAGAATCTATTTCACCGATCTGTTTTGTAAATCCATTGCAACAATAATCCAGGATGTGCGAAAATCACTTCTCTACACGATATCCGACTACGATCTGCAATCTCGCAATTAGCACGGGTTTATGATAATCGCTCTACTTATTTACATGTATTGTCGGGGCTTTTGGACCATGCATTATTTACGAACAAACTTGATCAGTGGTTCAAATTCGCAATTGACAAAATATATGAATTTCAAACCACATTTTTCCCAAATAATTCAAAATAAGTACGCACAAAGCTTTAAATATCACTACAATACGTTCATGCTTGTTGGATGCTGCAACAACAACATAAAGAAAACCCAACGATGTATTATCGCTAAAATGTTTCTCAACACCAACCAGCCACCAAGAAATATATTCCCAGGTGTCAACAATGTTACAAGTTCATAGTTCCAACCGTAGAAACACAACAAATTCCAACCTGGCTCCATGCTGGTTGTTTCATGTTCCGAAGATATGTAGCCATTCAGCTACCATGATCCTTCAGCTCCCAATGTTGGATTTTCGAAAGCGGAGAAACCCCAGAAAGTCTTCAAAGAGTAGGGCTGTGAGATAGTCACGCCTTCTTCAGTGATCTTAGATATCTGCAATTTCAAATTTTAAGAAGTGTCATCTTACAAGGAAGACAATAAACTCCACCCTTACAGCGGACAATATTATCAAGAACCGTCCAGAGACAAATTGCTGCGTTTCTTGCCTTGCAACTACTGTGTTAATTTCAAACTACTAGTTCACACAGTTATCCAATGTGTGCAATCATCACTTTATTCACAGACCTATAATAAAGATCAAAGTTTTCTCCGCTAACAACTTCCCCCACTCGGTAAGGAAGTCTTAAAACGCTTGAACTTCTGCTTTCCAATGGTTGGGCTCATAAGAGTATGACTAATTTTAAAAACTGAACTCTTGACGCCAACTAATGTAAGAGAATATATGCAAACCCAGCTAACATAAAAGTGAAATTTGGAGGAAATCCTGGATTTATTAATGACGCTGGATTCCGAAGGCAAATAATTTTCCACTAGGCCTCTACAAATAAAATCAACTTGAAAGAGTAAGGAAACATAGACATGCAGAAATAAAGCTATTACATATTTTGTCAACCTCAATATAGAACACTTCCTACACTTGGTGAAGAGTTAGGACATACAAGGTAGCTAGCGTCCAGGACTCAAAAATTGAAAAAGGAATCCATAGGAAGCTGGTAGTACTATTGTCTGGCATCTAACTAAATCCTTAAACATATGCCACCAACCTTCAATGCCTCTTTGGAGATGAAGTTGACAACGAAAATAATGTGATGTTCATTAGCACCTTGCACACATCTGACAAATGGGGTTTTCAAGAAGAATATTTTCCTCTAAAAAGGACCACCATCACCTAAATACTTTCTTCAATAAGTATATAGAAACCATGATTAAATTTTACCAAGAACCTCATTCTACAATGTATTTTACAGAAAGTACATATATTAGAAAACTTGTTGGGTAGAAATAGGAAAACGAAATCAAACCAAAATTGAAATCAAAACCATGCAGTCTTGTTCATCAGAATAACAAGTAATAGTTCCCTCTTTGCCCACTTTAAACAATTTCCGGGGCTAAAGCCCAATCTATTATCAGTAAAATAACTAGTACTTACACGGACGACGATAGCAACAAAAAGAACAATCTATTGAAAAAGGCTTATCAGGTTTCATAAGTGTTGAAGATAAAAGATGACAGACAGGTAGCTTATGTGCCAGTTAAAGAAAATAAACAGATAGATGCATAAGAAAGCTCTCAGGAATCGTTAGCCAAAAATTACTGAATATATAACTTTAAAATTGTTAGTATCAAAGGATACTAAATGATAGAGCAAATAACAATAATTAATTACTCTACCTGAAGCTTGTTCACAGCAGACCGATC
Source organism: Malus fusca (assembly GCA_035220775.1). Classification (NCBI taxonomy): domain Eukaryota; kingdom Viridiplantae; phylum Streptophyta; class Magnoliopsida; order Rosales; family Rosaceae; genus Malus; species Malus fusca. The sequence goes on from CM069069.1 coordinate 10,290,616, forward strand.
ACGATAGAGAAGGACACGCATGCATTTCTCCAGCAGCTTTACACCTTCTTCGAAAGTCAAGTTCTCATGCCACTCATCACGAAGAATAGGCCGTGCAAGGTGATTTCCAAACCCAGTTGCTACATGATTGTCCTCGAAATTCACGCCTATCATGCTAACCTGGATAAGAATAAAAATATGACAAGTAACTAAGTCAACTCATTCAGTTAAAATTAAAAAAAAAAAAAAAAAAAAAAATGTTCTAAAACCATACAACATGCTACAGAGTGTTCAGGGAAGGAAAAAAGGAGCCCTACCATGCCAAGATACTTCTGTCCCTTTTTTACTCCACCAAGGACAAGAGAGTTCCACAGTGGATTGAACTTGTTACGCCTATTGTACATCACACGAGTCAGATAGTTGTGTACCTCTTTCGGTCCCAAAGAGTTCCCATCGTCCCACATGTTGTCGTATAGGCTACAACCAGAAAACTCAAAATGAATAATCCTTTAACCAACCGTTGCAAATGATACAAAGAAACAGCAAAATATATATATATATATATATATATATATATAAACGCAATGAAAACATTAAGAAAGGTAGCTAAACGGTCATCTTCATAAATTTCCTTAATCAGGAATGCTTACATGAGTTCATCAAGATAACGTAATAGCTCCTGAAAATCACTTATTTCTCCACTTGCACCAAGAAGAGAATGCTTTCCAATGGGCTTCATTCGCTCCACACTCTTATATCGCAGGGTAGACCCATAAGAACCTATCAACAAATCCATCATTTTGATACTGTTAAGAAAGATGAACAGACACAAAAGGAGCATGCATGGGTGTCCAAATTTTGCATCATGAAGTACTAGACCTCCAACCATAAAAAAAGAAGAAGAAAGAGACGATGAATATTAATGATAAAAAGATGGGCCATAACATAAAAACAATGAGATAGAGAATACATGACATGGTACAAAGACTGTTAACAGTTACAATAAGTGCACAAAACTGGCACTCAGCAAAAAGAGAGAAAGAAGAAAACAAAAACAAAATAAAGAATACCCTTTTGTTTATGTACGCCCCAAAAAGGAATTTTACAGTCTGCAACATTCTTGATAACTTTAAACGGTATTGATGCAAACTACAAACAACCATTTATCCTTTGATTTAATGAATAAATAGCTTGCTAGGACCTAAGTTGCCTAACTTTGCTTCCTGAAACATGGGGAGGAAATTGAAGATATCCCATTGTCCTGCACACACTCTGTGCTTATTTTATTTCTCCCCAATAACTTTCACAGAACTTGAGAAGTTCAATTCTGTTTTTTATTACCATTTTAGCCTTTATCGTTAGTTTATCTCAATTACATTTGGCATTGTAGGGATCTAACTGCTAACAATGGGCATTATGTATAATAACACAGAAACTAATGTACCGTGCTTTGGAAAGACTCTAATTTGAACTATTTCTGCTCAAGATAAATTGGCACAAAGAGAATAAGCATACAAGAACAACTCCGAAAATTCCATAACAAACTCGATAAGAAGCTAAGAGAAAGGGGGAAAGAGTCCCACCTTCCAACAAACACCAGAAAAAAGTTATACACAGCACTAACATCATCAATTTTCAATCTAGAAACTGATCAACATGTTCAATCAAATAAAAAAATAAAGCTTTATTTTGCGATGCAATGTCAATGGAATTGGAAGCTAACCTCCCATATCAGCAGCCATCAAGATTCCATCTTTGTACTTGAGAGCCACAACAGATGTACCAGTCACATATGGGTACCTTCAAAAAGTACAAAAAAAACACAAAAAACAAAATTAAACAATTGAAACATCAAACAGAAAGCTAAATCCCCAACAACCCAAAATACCCTAATCTCTGTTACATTCAAAAAGTACAGAGAATTTGTTGAAATTAAACATAGAGAAACCGAAGAGAGAGAGAGAGAGAGAGAGAGAGAGATATTAGAACACATACAGGGTTCTCTGAGAGCCTTCAGGATTGCACAGCAGGCCGGGTTTGGATTGATTCGACTCCATTAACTGCTCAAAAAAAACCCTTCAAATGTTAAATCCAAGCAATTAAACGACAATCTGGGTGGTGAAATCAAATGGGTACTTGAAACTTACACTCGTTCTTTGCTTTCTGAAGTTTTTGTTGTGAGATCGCAGAGAGAAGAAAGCGTTAGACGTTCTGAAGCTCAGTGAGGTACAAATAAAGACTTTTTTTCCCTTTTCCTTCTGCTCAAGAAATCGCGACCCGAAACATTACTCGGATTGGATTAAGGAACACTTGGTGGAATTGGACTACAATTCTAAGCCCAACTATAATCTATGGCCCAGCCCAATTCAAATAATTTGGGCGTTTTTGTTAAATTAACTTGTCTTCGACGTTAAGAGAAATTGTGAGTTTTAATGACAATGTTGGAAAAATTGAGTTGTTTATAGTAGTTCCACCCTTCCATGAGTTGCTAGGTAACTGGTGGGTCAACTTCAGCTGGACTAACAGCCCATGTAGATATTGCCTAGGCCTTTACCTAGGGGAGGTGGCGTCAGGCTGACGTTACGATGACGTTAGTCGCGCAATGAGATGAGGTGAGCCGCCAATTTTTGTTGTCGGGGGCTTACATCTGTTCAAAAAATAGAGAGCATGATTCTTTTCCTTTGAAATCTCATCCCTTTTTGTTCCCTCCTCTTCTCTCACTTTCTTCTTTATCTTTCTCTCTATAAAGAAGCGAACACAATAAGTTGTACGGACTCAATAGTAACCGTTCATTTGTAAGTGAGAGGTTTTACGTTCGATTCTCGTCAAAATACGAATTTGAGCCACGTTATTATAGTTAGCCTATTGTGAGGCTTAGTCTATTCTTCCCTAGTAAGGATAATATCGTTTGTATAAAAAAAATAAAAAGAAAGGGAAGATGAATTTATAAGGGAATGAATTTATAAGGGAGAGAATAAATACTCTAAAAAGGAAAAGGATCCTAGCCGGATTCTTTTCATGGGGATCATAGGGATTATGTGATCGTGATCGTTCATCGTATATCGTGCGGTCAATTTTCGTCAGGTACTATATATTCAATTTTAAATTTTGAAATGATTTATGACTGCACGATATACGATGAACGATCACGATCACGGAATCCCTAGGATCCCTAGGAAAAAGATCCGGGGAGGATCCTTTTCCCTCTAAAAAAAAATAGGGCACCTCCAACGATTAGTACAAGTGGATCTATCTGAGTTGTTGAATTTCCATTGATCATAGGATCCAATGAACAAGTTTAATCTTGCTTTAACCAATTTTTTTTTTAAAAAAAAAACTTTTAAAAAAAATATTTTAAACATAGGAACATAAAATTTAAAATACAAAAAGGAAAAAAATATTTTGTCTATAAATTTTCAACCATCTTCTTCATTTCTCGCACCAAAACACAGTAGAATCTTATTCCTTTCTCATATCTTTTTGAACTTTTGTAGTATTGCTTTTTTTTTACTTTCATGTGAATAGTGTTTACTAAGACTAAATATTGTTACTCAATTTAATTATTTTGAAAAGAAAAAAAATCGATTAGTAATTGTCATGCAAATTGTAAATGGTGGAGTTGCACTTGCACTGACAGCTTGCTAACCTTCTCATCCTCTTCTTTTAGGTACTATTGGAATAATAAGATTTCTTCTTTATATTTCATCTTTCAACACCTTCAAAAGTAAAGTTTTGTATTCCAATCTAATCCTTTACATCAAATGAAACCTAAATTAGCGATTCTGGTTTCATGTAAGCAAGATGCAACTTACAATTCGAAGTGAGGACAAGTTTTTTGAGTTAGCTCACCCTCCCGGGATGGTGACCCTTTGTCCCGGCCATTGTACTCTTTTTCTGTAGTGGTGGCCACCACTATATATAAACAAGGGCTTCTAATTGCTAATTAGTTCTCTCTGGTCCCTTGATGTGATAAATATATACATAAGTGAGACATAAGCGTTTTGACTACGCTTGGTATGTGAGAAAGAGAGTTTCGGAATGGGAAAATGCTGCCTTTTTCATGGTTTGTAAGTCCATGCTTTTTTTATTATATATTTTTATATTTTTATTTTTTAAAGGAGGACAACTGGTGGCAAGCCACTTTTATCCACCCATTTCGGAGGCCGGAAAGATTCACAGAGACATTTTAACCTTTATCGTGCTACAAGTCTGACTTCCACACCAGATAAGTCCATATTTTGATAAACGATTTACTGGGTCACGAGAACATAGTGTGGGAAAGTGAATACCTTCACCAAGCATGAAAAGCATTGATTGCTATATTTTTATAATAAATTTGTCCTCATTAAAGACTAAAAATGTCATTATATATAAAAAATTATATTTCTTACAAACTTTTCTATCGTTACCAAACATGAGAAACTTTTTATTCATTGAATTCCTTTTTACGTAACAAACATGGTATTTTTGTAAAAGTTTACCTTTTTACTTTGCACTACACAGTAATCTCATCGAAACAATACAATCTTATACAAGTTATCTAATCAAAATTCAAAGAAGTTGGATATTTACCAAAACAATTTTGTACAGAATCTCAAATTCATAGGCTCATAGCCCTCCAAGTTGTTGCTTTACCAAAACAAATTGTGGGGGGCTTTTACATTTTGGACTGATGTATTTTCTTTTTGACTTTGGAAACATTTTATAAGTTTGTTGCTTTAGAAAAAGGGAACTCGCTCCTCAAATGATGAAGAGTACTTCATTTTCAAAATACTTCGTGGTCGGTTATTGAAACGTCATGCTTATGGTTCGAATTGTTAATATTACAACATATTTTTTCTGAAAATTGTTCATACACGAAATAATAAATTACTCTGTAAAATTTGTTTTAAGCTTATCATAAAAGCAGATGAAGGAATTTGATAAAAAAAAATTGATAAAACGACCTTAATTTTTTTAGAAACGATATATGCCAAATAATTTATAATAAGTTGATCTACTCATTATTTTGCTCATAAACACAAAATTATGTGAATGAAATATTTTGCTCGTAAGATAGGAACTTTTTTGAAAAGAGAAAATTTTCATTGTGCTATAACCAGAAGGTGAAACACCATTTATCATTGTACAACAGAAAAAAAGTGATTTTTTCGAGTATCATTCTAATTATATAATGACATATAGTGTTACACATGTGGTCCTAAAACACGGAAAATCTCACATTTGAATGAGCCACGAGAAAGTCGATCTCTCCGGAGTATCCCATCTGCCTTTCAAATTTTCAATACTCTTTTTTCCTCTTTGATTAAAATAAACAAAATTATCCAGAAAGAAAAAAAAAGAATTCGTACATGTGCTTGCAGAAGAAAAATTGGTACTCTGCGGGACCCACAGGCGATGGTTTCGTGCTCCTTCCTCCTTCTTTCCTGATTCTCTCGTGCATGCTTTTTCCCGGTCCACTTTGATGGACACCAAATCGTACGGTTTATTAATTTTAAAATCAAATTACTTAAAAAACACAGGATTAATTGTTTCAATTTTGAACGATGACGTGGCAAGATCAGAGCGGGCTGGGCCCCCCTTCTACCAGACCGATAAGTCCACACCGTACGAATTTGCCCGAGGCTAAAATGCGGGCGGGGCACACAGCGTGCACGTGAGCGCACCGGAACCGAACCCGGACGCGTCCCCGTAAAAAAACCGGATTGGATAATCGGCGACAGGTCCGAACATTGTAATTGGGGGGGATTGGTTCTGGTTGGGGGTCTTCGGTCAAAAAAGAAAAAAAACGCAAAAAACGATTACAGGGACGAAGAACAAGTAGCAGCATCGCAAAGTCGGCGCTTGGGAAAAAAACCCTAGACTCCCTCCCCCAATTCGATCAAGAAAGTAAGATTTCAATTTTTAGGGTTTTTTTTTTTTTTTTTTTTTTTTGTTGCCTGCGATTGTTCAATTCAGGACTATCAGTTGAGAACTTGAGATGGTTTGATTTTAATAATTTTGTGGTTTTTTTTGGTGGTTAGATCGGTCCCTGAGGAGGCTATGTGCTCGTTCTTCTGGTTTGGTGGTTGATTAAATTATTGGTCCGGAGGTGATTCTGTACTTTCTGGGCCTTCATTTTTGGCGGAGAAAATGGATTTGGTAGCTAGTTGCAAGGTATTTTAGTCGTTTTTTTCGATTTGATTACGTTTTTTTCTTGATGCTTGATGTATTAGTTGGCTGAATTTGCTTGAAAAAGTCGAGTTTGCGGCGATTATTTATGCAATTTGATGGATGATGCAATTTTGTAATGGGTGGAGTTTTGGCATGTGGTAGAACATTAGCCTCAGAATGTTTGCTTTACTTGCGAATTTACCTTGATGAATATGGTCAACTGGTACGCGAGCGGTGTTATTGAATGCATCAGTGGAAATAAGCTCATATAAGTAGCTTTAGGTGTTTGTCACTTAGTTTTTCTGTTATTCAATTAGTAGATGATCTAATGTAGTCGGGTATGTCTCAAATGACAACTTTTTTTGTTTATGGTTAATTTTATCGTTAGTGTCGTTCGTGTGACTTGCATAAGGTGTTAATGGATGAGATAAGAAGAATGAGTTTGGGTAGTTTGAAGCAGAGAATGCGAAGAAGCAAAGACATTTGAATACAGTTGATCACGAAAAGTTAGCAAGTAATTGTTGGATGGTGGAGATTTACCTTCTAAGAAAGAGTAGTAAATCTAGTTACGTATTCGGTTATAAGTTTTACTTTCTTTTTTCATGTCCCATTTCTTTCCCCTTGAGGTTAAAATATCCTTCACAGCTTTTAATTCATAGAGACTGTTTGAAATGCATGATGCAGACACAATTTTGCTTGTGCTGTATACATTGAGACTGTTTCATATTATTCAACTTGTGAAATTCATATCATTTTCAACTTAGAATTTTTGTTTATCATTGCAGGAAAAATTGGCATATTTTCGAATAAAAGAGCTCAAAGATGTTCTCACTGAATTAGGTCTATCAAAGCAGGGGAAGAAGCAGGTAAGATGCTAGAAATACCGCCCTGTGATGTGATGTCGGGTTCCTGTATATTGTGGATATCATCTACTTGCTCACCTCTTCATTCCTTTATATAAGGGATATTACTTATGTACTCAACTTTGCACTGCATTTTGTGCTCTGTGGCATAATTTTTCTGAGTTCACAGGGGTTTATGTTGATGTAGGGTTCCATTGTTCTTGTCAATACTCCTATAAAGGAAAAGAGGTCCTGTTATATTCTACATACTAATTTAGGTGTATTTATCAAGGTTGGATTGAATCTTCCTTGGTATGTACTATATGCAGTATTGATGTGTTATGGAGAGTTACTTTTGCATATTGGGATGCATTATAGTCTCAATGACTACCAAAAGTTGCTTAGTTATTTTCCCTCTCTCTTATTTTCCCCATTATTTGATCACTTAAGAGTGCAATTGTCAATTCTATGAAAATATTTGCAACTTTCAAGATGGATGGTTTCACCCACGAGTATTTTGTATGTACTTTTGTTATTCCTTTCTGTGCTGTCATTTGACTGCATGGATCTGTCAAATTATTTTGGATACCTTTTTGGCTGGAATTTTAGTGTAATAGAACCCGTTCATTGCATAATAATTGGCTTAACTTCTACGATGGTATCTTGTAAAGCATTTTACAAGGTTTTTGAGATGAATGGTGTAAGAGAAAGCTGTCGTTGTCTGATTTACCAATATCTATTATGCAGGATCTTGTTGACCGGATATTGGCCATTCTTTCTGATGAACAAGGTAAATGGTTCTATAGCAATTGTTTTTTTCCTGGTTCAGATGATTTAATGTTACAAGCCTACAGTAACAGTCCTGTATGCTATAAATGTAGCTTATATGTTGGGAACCCAGTGTACATATTGCATAGTTCCTTTTCTTCGTCCAGCCAGATAAGATATTAGAAGTATTTGTTTCTTAATTGGCTTCTATAATAAATGCATAGGAGATGAGAATTGATTGTGTCACAAGTTATTGATGTACTTCGTATGACATTTTATGTTAATGAGCATGCTACATCTTTTTAGCATTCATAATGCTTTCTTTTTGCAGCATTAGAAGTGGCTTTCATCTGCAGTTTGTCTTCTATTTGGCTGACCTAGAAATGTTCGGGGATCATGTATCTGGTTTCTTAGAGTCTTAGAGTTAGGAATGCAACTGCTTTTTTCCCTCAAAGCGCATTTTCTGGTTCAAAAACCATTGAAGACATTTTATTTATAAATCTTGTAAAACTAATGATGTTATATGTTATCCACGTTCTTTTTAACCATCAGCTTTTGGTTAAAGGTTGTTATTCATTAATTCATTTTTTGAGACATATTCCTGATAGAGAATCAAGTCATTCTGAATCTGGATAGTTTTTTTGATATCCATATTTTTGAACCTAGGTGTCATTTCCTTTTTCCCGTGCACTGAAATTTGCTTCTCGACCTTTTTGGTTTTAGGGCCTGTTTGGGAATGCTTGTCGGAAGCTCTCTGCTCTTTAGCGCATATGTTAGAAACCCCAATTTTTACTAAAAAGTCTAGTGCTTCTTGGAAATGCTTCCTCAAGAAGAAGCACAAAGGAAAAGCACTAAAAATGTTTTTATTGCACATAAGTACTTCTAGTTATTTCTGCCAAATTCTGCTAAAAGCGTTTTTATCTATTCCAAAAGCAGTGCCAAACAGGCCTTTAGCTTCTATGCTCCAAACCATTTTTCTAATGATGGTGTTTTCATTTAATCTTTCTCTGGTCTGGTTCTTTTGGGACTACTTCTTTTAGTTTGTGACACCATGATATGTCTGCATTATTTTGATTCTTTGGTTATGTTTCCAATTCTTTGTTTTGATCATTAAAAACTTCTACTCTATCTCCAGTCTCTAAAATGTGGGCAAAAAAGAATGCAGTTGGAAAGGAACAGGTGGCGGAACTTGTAGATCACACCTATAGGTTTGTCCTCATATATGCCATACATTTGTTGCATTTATTTTATTGAAGGGATGGATTTATCTTTGCCTTTTTTTTTCTTTGTTGTCTGGTATATTGAATGTAGAGCTGAAGTCCTCAGATGTGCTTTATATATAGTTCTCTATTTATTCAGACTATGTATTTTACTTCGCTTTTGTCCCCTGACTTGTAGTTTTTTCTGTTTTCTCCAGAAAAATGCAGATTTCTGGTGCCCCTGATTTAGCATCAAAGGGACAATGCATCTCTGATAGTAGTAATGTGAAAATAAGAGGCGAAATTGAGGATCCCTACCAGTCAGCTATCAAGGTTCGCTGTCTCTGTGGGAATTCATTAGAAACAGAGTCAATGATTAAGGTATCCTACAAATTTTCATATTCTCTTCCCAAGTCCCTTAGGTTGTAGCATGTTTGATTAATCATGAGTCTTCTCCTTGTCCCATCCCTTTATCATTTGACTACTATTGTGGACATGAAACATTTTCTTATTTGAACACATTTACTGCACCCTTCTTATGGTTTTTGCACTTTCTTATTTGAATGACTTTACTGCACCTTTAATGGCAGTGTGAAGATCCAAGATGCCAAGTGTGGCAACACATGGGTTGCGTTATAGTTCCAGAGAAACCTATGGAAGGCAATCCACCAGTTCCCGAATTATTTTATTGTGAACTCTGTCGACTAAGTCGGGCTGATCCGTATGTAGCACCAGTATTTTCTTGTTATAAAAAAGTGATTATAGCTTGGTTATTTTTTGTGTGTTTTATTTTTAATTATTCATGTAACCATTAGCCAAGCCATCTTCTTTTTCTTCGTCATTGTTTTGCGTTTTGGGGACCTTGGGGAGTTTGTTTAATTTATACATGCAAATCCTTTTTGCTAACTTCTTTCCCATTTTAAATTGGGCTATATCTTTCCTATGATGATGTTAACATAGTGAAAGTGATTTTTATTTTTTTGGGTTATGACCTTTATAACCTGCTCTACACAGTTTATGTACCATTTGAAAAATTCAATATTTATAAAAGGTACTGAAGTTTTGCTCAAACAAAAAATTAGGTCTCACATTGGGTCCATAACATATTTCTTTATGATTGTTTGCATAAAATTTTGAGTGTCACTTGAATAATAAACTAGTTACAATGATTAATTGGTGGTAAGGTGCCGTTTTGGAAAGGCAAAGTGTACATTGAATTGAATTGAGGGGGTGGTAAGACCATTATGTGGTATGATTGAAAAGACGATATGACTTCAGTTCCAGATAAGTAGGCAAAGAGATTCATCTTGGTCCCAAGTCCCAACACAATGATTGTGGTGATGGCATGGCTTTTGGCATGCTAATGTGTGTTTTTTATTTGGTGTATCTTGACTTTTTTGAAACTGGACCTATTTTAACTAGTAACTTCAGTATGGTGGGTCAAACTCAGTGACTAGGATTTATGGCTATTTGATGATTTCTACTTATATCAGGTTATGGTATTTTGGTTCGAATGAGTTCTTTCACTTTATTTGTTTTATGTAATAACTATTGCCTCACTTAGCTTATGTTTTATTTCAACATTGCAAATACTTTGCCCCCTTTTATGTTATGACATTTGTTATCTTCTGTTTTTTTGGCTTAATTGTTTTTTATTTTTATTCAGGTTTTGGGTAACAATTCAACATCCTTTACAGCCTGTTAAGTTGCATGCTACAAATATTCCAGCTGATGGGTGAGTGGACCATGTTTAATTTTTTATAGTTATTTCTCATGAATGTACTATGTGCACATGCTCTGAGCAATAACATTCTAATTCCAGCAACAATTAAGTTCGTTCTGAAGATGACATTGCATTGTGTATGATACCTAGCCATCATAAATATGATCCATAACTGTGCGTGCACTGTTATTTCACTCGAATTTCATAATACCATTATGAATCAGCATATTCAAAAGAGTAAACATCCTGTTGCCTGAGAGTAGTTTTCTTTTGATTTAATATGAAGACTTAGAAGGTTTCTTTAACAGGTAGAATGAACGTTATGAGTGTCAAGTATCTATGTACACTCTCACATATAGACAAGCAAACCCCTTTTGATAATATTTGCACATTTATCCATGTTTTGATGTTTTACTTTGCATCTGATATTTGTTCCCCATCCCCTTGCCAATTGTCCAGTTCGAATCCAGTGCAAAGTGTGGAGAAAACGTTTCAACTCACAAGGGCAGACAAGGACTTGATGTCTAAACAAGAATATGATGTTCAGGTTGGTTAGTGTATTGTTTGAAGATTGGCGAATCATTGGCTTTATATTAGTACTAAATCATTGATGGGTCATTTGACATCATAATGCAGGTTTGGTGTATGCTTTTAAATGACAAAGTTGCATTCAGGATGCAATGGCCGCAATATGCAGATCTACAGGTCAATGGTATGGTTATTTTGAAATTTTGACATAGATTGATGAGTTTTATCTTAAATTAAAATCTTGACTCTTGTCTTTAAAGATGCTGCTTTGGAATTTTTTTTTTCAGTGTATATCCACTTGAATGTCCTGTGTATTATTGGAGATTGTTCTGTATAATTTGCAGGTATGCCTGTTCGTGCAATCAATAGACCTGGCTCGCAACTTCTTGGAGCTAATGGTCGTGATGATGGTCCAATTGTGAGTTTTTTCCTATGCAATTATTAGCTTTTAGTTGTCAGTTTTTTTTCTGTGTGCTGGACCCTTTCTTTCTATTTTAGATGAGATTACTTGCCTTGTGACTGCAGGGCCTTTTCTGATCGCTCTGTAATTCAAAACACTTAAATAAGTTGTTTGTGTTAGTATCTTAGTGTACTTCATGTTGTTTTGTCAGATCACACCATATACGAAAGACGGATTTAATAAGATTTCCTTAACAGGATGCGATGCCCGCATTTTCTGCTTAGGGGTTCGTATTGTGAAGAGACGCACAGTGCAACAGGTAGTACTGATGTTTTATATATTGATTTTGTTTCTTTGGGTGGTTGAGCTTGCATTATGCTCTTGTAGTTTCCTTAGCATATGCTTGTAAAACTTGTAACCGGAAAAAAACACTTCTGGAAGAAGATTGTTGGTGAGGGGGAAGTCAAATCCATAATGTCAAATTATGCTGTTGTTGAATTGCCAACAATCTTCTCAATATATAAAAACACAACAGATATCTTCTTGATTGAATGTCCTGAAGCAGGAATTTATACATGATTAACTTTTTGAGCTCAATCTCGTAATTTACTGGACTATTATTGTTGTCGTAGAGTTGATCATTTTATATTATTCCAGGACCTGTTGATATTTAAGTATAATTTTCGTATGCTTTCTGTTATTGGTTTTCCATGGCGTTTATTATATTAGCAGGTCTTTTAAATTTTACTTTTTCTAGATTCTCAACCTGATTCCCAAGGAGTCTGATGGTGAGGGTTTTGAAGATGCGCTTGCTCGTGTGTGTCGTTGTGTTGGTGGTGGGACTGCAACGGATAATGATGATAGTGACAGTGATTTGGAAGTTGTTGCAGATTCTTTTACTGTCAATCTACGTTGTCCGGTAAGTTGTCTTCCGAACTTACCTTTTGTGCGATGAAATGCTCACTTCTATGTTAGGAGTTTTAAGTACAATTGGGAAATATGACTCACTTATCTGATGTATTATGGAATACTTCAATGACTTTTATTTTTTGTGTATGAGCTTAATATGCTGTGTGCAATTAATATCTCATGGGTTCAAGAATGCTTAGTTTCCAAGCATATGAATAACCAAGGGATTCTGCTAACTTCTTCAGATTCTTGTAATTTCGATATCAGGAGTGCATCTTTATGTTGCATGTTAGGCTAATTGTTTAAAGTGCTTTCCAAGTTCCCATGTGGTGCAACAGAGAATAGCACCCCTACTGGTGATGGGACGATCTTTTATTTGTTGGAACATGCTGACACTAATTCTTCCAACTCAAACACATATCTTCTATATGTTGCAATTTTATTTTTTTGATATTGTAGGAATTCATGTTGAATTATTTTTTTGTAGTACATGAAATGAATAGTCCGGAGATGAATTATTTTTGTACAGGAAATGAATAGTCCGGAGACAAGTTTTCTTATGTCAACTAACATATTTCATGCCTTGTTTTTAACGGCTAATTGTTCTTGGAACTGAATTGGTATTTTTCTGCATGTATTTTATAGATGAGTGGTTCAAGAATGAAGGTTGCTGGGAGATTCAAGCCCTGCCCTCACATGGGCTGTTTTGATCTTGACGTTTTTGTGGAAATGAATCAACGTTCAAGGAAGGTAAGCCTCTATGCAAAATGAAAGATGTAGTTTGTTTGTCCTTGTTTTTAATTCTGTTTGTTTAGCACGCTTTGGTTTGTGATTGCAGTGGCAATGCCCCATTTGTCTCAAGAACTATGCGCTGGAGAATATCATTATTGACCCTTATTTCAACCGTATCGCTTCAAAGGTAATGCCTTTTTATGCACTACATAATACTGTGGTTCTAAAGTATCACTTAACTGATTTATCCTCTTTTTTTTTTTCGTTTTCTCATTTTGTTTCGTGGGGTTGTTACAGATGAGGTATTGTGGAGAGGATGTAGCAGAGATTGAGGTGAAGCCTGATGGGTCTTGGCGAGTTAAGACTAAAAGTGAAAGTGATCGCAGGGAGCTTGGGGAACTTGGTCAGTGGCACCTGCCTGATGGTACACTTAGTGTCCCGACAGAAGGAGAAAGTATCCCAAAAACGGAAGTGTTGAAGCAGGTCAAACAGGAAGGTGTTTCAGAAGCTCATACTGGATTGAAACTTGGAATCAGGAAGAATCGCAATGGCTTTTGGGAAGTCAGCAAACCTGAAGATATGAACACTTCTTCTGGTAATAGATTACAAGAGCAGTTTGCAGACCATGAGCTAAAAGTTATCCCAATGAGTAGCAGTGCCACTGGAAGTGGTAGGGATGGCGAAGATGCAAGTGTAAATCAGGATGGTGGTGGAAACTTTGATTTCTCTACTAACAATGGAATTGAGATGGATTCTCTTTCTCTGAATGTTGATTCAGCATATGGATTTTCAGGACAAAATCCTTCTGCACCAGTAGGAGACGCAGAAGTTATTGTACTAAGTGATTCTGATGATGATATAATGCCCTCTGGAACCATCTATATGAATGACAGAACTGATGCTGCTGGGCTTGGTTTTCCTGTGGCGCCTTCTGGAATTGCTGATTCATATGGTGAAGATCACACGCTTGGAACTGGTGGGAACTCATGCTTGGGTCTTTTTGGCAACGATGATGAATTTATTCCGCTCTGGCCATTAGCTCCTGGAACTCAATCTGGCGCTGGGTTCCAGTTATTTACTTCTGAGGCAGATGTACCAGATACCCTAGGTGGTCTGCAGCATAGTTCCATCAATTGTTCCACATCCATGAATGGATACACTTTGGCTCCAGAAACTACCATGGGATCTGCTACCCTAGGACTTGATTCTTCTGTTGCACGTTCAGATGTTGACATGAATGGTGGCTTAGTTGATAATCCAATGGCATTTCCTGGTGATGACCCTTCTCTTCAAATATTTCTTCCCACAAGACCATCTGATGCATCAGTTCATTCTGATTTGAGAGATCAAGCTGATATGTCAAATGGTGTCCACACTGATGATTGGATATCTCTTAGGCTTGGGGGTGACGCCAGTGGCATCAATGGGGCGCCTGCAAGTCCAAACGGTTTGAATTCTAGAATGCAAATGCCATCCAGAGAAGGTGCCATGGATTCTTTGGCTGATACAGGTTTGTTCTCTTTTGATAGATTTGTTGCAAATGACTTTTAGATTGTTCATGATTAGCATCAGAGTTGCAACACATTCACTATATATAGTTCAGGCAGGTGCTATTTCCGCATCCTTGTATTGCTTCTTGAATGGGGTTATTGACTTTTAACTATATCTCAAGTCTTAAAAGAACAGCTAAAATATTTAGTCAGTTTAATTCTACTCTTAGCAAAAGTTGAATTTAAACTTTTGACTCTGCATATGGAATTTGCTTCCACCTATTTCCTTACCTCAATGTGGCTAAGATTTTGGGCTGTTTAATTAGTACCAATAATGCTCTTTTAGATATAGTTTTATTACGTAGCCTTGTATTGAACTTTCAAATACCCTTTTATCAGCAAAAGTTAGTTTCTTACTTTTTTATTCTTTTGCAACTATTGATGCTCAGAGTCTCTTAGAAGCAAAAAACTAGATTACAAAGAAAACTAATTTTTATTGTTAAACAAATGATAAAGGATTACAAGTACCTGAAAATATATCCAAGCCTTTTGTTATATATATTTTGATTTGGTTGATTTGGGTGGCCTCGCTAAAATTGTTTTATATATTTGGGTCCTGTTAATGAAGTTTTAATTCTCTAAATTCCTATGCTAATAGTTGAAGGTTTTAAGTCAATCCGAGTCTTAGAGGTCCCACCTTATTCTAGTGGTTGAAAGTTCAACTGACTTCTTCCTTTGCATAGTACATTCATGTAATTTGATGTGAACCAGCTCATCTCAATCCAGTGAAACAGTATCAAACACCTTAATCTTGTCGTTAAGCATGTGCGGAGTTCATTTTCTGTCTCTACTAAGTCTTTAGATTTTGGTGGTTCTTTCAAATTGATCTTGGTTTTGCTTACAACTGTGTAAAAAACCAGAAAGAACTGAATATACATATTATAAACATGCTTAGAATGTGGATACAGTCACATCTAGTTTCATTGAGCATTTGTGTGTTTTAAATAAATAACGTGCTATCACAGGTTCTAAAAATCTCTTTTTTTGTCTTTGAGTTTCACTGATATATGCTGAGTGCTATCTCAGAAGATACATGCACGAGTTTGAGTAATGAAATGGGTCTATTGAGCTTCTTCAAGCTAAACCATGTGTGGAATCACACATTCAAGTTCACGAACACCATGGAACTAAAATCTGCAATTCAGATAGGACCTAACTTTTCCAAGCTTGTTGCTTACTCTGTCTGCATTCTTCACTCTTAAGCTTTGAAAAGCGTGAAGTTCATAATGTTCACTAAGGCAAGTTGAATTGATAGAGACTCTGTGATACAATCGCATCAGAGACTAATCACATTTAATTTTCGTCGCACATCTCTGTTAACATTTTCAGAGTCCATAATTGGTGGTTAACAGAGACCATAGGGATCCTTGCGTGTACAATCAACTTTATTTTGTCTTCATTTGAAATATTGCTATCTTTCTCTTAGGAAACCCGCAGAGGGAGTTGTAAAGTCGATAACCTTGTTAAAGAGACTGGGTATAGCAATATAGGTGTGTGGAAATTGTCCCGCCCTTTGTCTTGTCGTCATTCCTTTATTTGGCATTCTTTGCAGTTCAATCAAAAAGATTATTGGCTCACTGTTGTACCCTTTGCAGCTTCTTTGCTTCTCGGTATGAATGACGGTAGCAGATCTGACAGGACAAGTAGGCAAAGATCAAACAGTCCTTTCTCATTTCCTCGCCAAAAACGTTCTGTGAGACCGCGATTATATCTTTCTATTGACTCGGACTCTGAATAGAGGAACTGGAGCTTGTTTTGAGAACAAGGTTATTGGATTTTATTTTTATTTTTTATTTTTTTTTATTTTAATCTCCCTGGGATTGGAAGCTGATCCTGGAGTAATCTCTTATGATTGAGCCAGAGAATCTAGTTTTGGGTTTAATTGGAAGAAACGCTGACAGACATTTGGTTCCTGACGAGATGAAGCGTTAGATGTTGCACTGGGCATCCAAGGTAGAAGAAAGCGATACAAATATACAAGGCATCCAAATCGACCGCATTGTTACAAAACTTGCGATGGCACCAGGATTCTTCGTGTTCCTCCCGTTAACAATCTGCAGGTCCGATGCTGGTATTGTACAGGAGATTGTGATTTGAATCCGAAAAATTGGGACGTGGCGGAGGAAACCCTGTCAAAGAAATAAAACATAGCTGCCTCGGCTCGGTTTTATAGTGACAAGCAATAGCCTGTAAATATTCACTCCAGCTTCAGTTTTTTTTATATAGATAGTCATTTTTTCGAAAATTGATATTACTGACTTTTTATTGGTGTGTCCATTACTGTTGGGGCATGACATTTGTATTAACTTATAGAGATCCATTTAAAGTACAGGGGATCGGCACTTTGTGCGTCTCCGATGGCCGACGTTTTAAGTCATGGTTGCTGAGAGATCATATTAGAACGCTGACTTCTGGTGAGGCAACGGAGAAATTATACCAAAAAAAACTTTTATATGTTTTATTGTATTTGGAATGCAATTGAGTTTCATGTTCGGTTATTCCAACTTTATGCAATGTCATCGGATTTCATTTTGTTGTGTAAAAATCCGAAGCTTTATGATATCCCCACAATTGGATGGAAATTCAACGGTTTCAAGCTTGCGGCGCAAGCGATTCAATCTAGCAGTATTGTTCTTCATTTGTAAGTAATAACTATAAGTTTGACGACTTAGACGTCTGGTTTGATGCCTAATTTATCTCCTTGGGATAATTTTTAGGCCCCCTAGGTCCAGCTAATTTTGACTCCAGTTTTGGACGCAATGATACTTGCGGAATGGATGGGCCATCGGTAATTTGATATCAAATTCGCCATTTATAAGAGTTGAACTTACAAGTGGAGAATAATACTAGTAGAGCGTTGTGCGAATTTGACTTGAGACCAAGAGAAAATTTTTCTTCTAAATAAATTTCTAGAAATTATGTGTGAGTTTTGTCAAATGTTATAAATAAAATTTTCTTCTAAATGAACTCTAATATAGCAACGAACTAATGATTCAATCATATTTCCCTTCAATTTGTAGGATGGTTCTAATTCTAAATTTGGCTCTCTCCTCTTAACTGTAATTGTTTTTAATTTATTGGCATTTTGGAGTGAGCTTGGTAATTAGAAATATTTTTTCAATGTTTCAGTTGACTTTATTGTTATTATCGTGGAACTAAAAGGATGTTGACAAAACCAAATAATGGTTTGACGATGTTCCTCTTCACTTGTTAGGTTCGATTTTCATAAAAGAAGAATTTGAACTATATTATTGATAGTTCATTTTGAAGTTTACCCAGATAATAACGTTTGTTAAAAAAGATAACAAAAAATAGATGGAACTTATAAAAGAGATAAGTCGGAATTTAGGGACCAACACACAAGTCTTTTGAAGGAAGCAAACTATAAGGAAAAACAAAATCTTACTAACAGGTTGAAGCAGATTCATTCCTCCATAAATCATCCTCAGCACTCGCTACCTCACTGAAGATGATGATGCTGGCAACAACGGCTGCTTCTTCCTCTTCTTTGAAGGTTGGTTGTGGCAGCAGCATCATCAGCAGACTCACACTTAGAGGTATGCTGCCTCGTCTTGTTCAATCTTCTTCTTCTTCTGTTGTTTTCGTAAGTAATTACTTGGCTTTGTTTCACTCTCGAGCTTCTAAATCGACCGAATCTAGAAACACCCAACAACACCAGTTTGTTAAAATCACTAATCTCGAGGATGCCCTCAATGTGTTCGACGAAATGCTTCAAAGGCGTCCTCTGCCTTCCGTCGTCCCTCTCAACCAAATCTTGACTCAGGTTGCCAAGTTGAAACAGTATTCGGCAGTCATCTCCTTGAATAACCAAATGGTTGTGTCCGGAATTCGTCCTGATGTTTATACTCTAAACATTCTCATGAATTGCTTCTGCCATTTGCACCAAATCGGGTTCAGTTTATCTGTCTTTGGAAAATTCTTCAAATTGGGTTTTGCACCGGATGTCACGACCTACAGCACTCTAATCAATGGCTTTGTTTGTGAGGGTAGAGAGGCTGGGGCAGCAGCACTTTTCAACAAAATGATGGAGGGAGGTAATTGCCAGCCGAATGTGGTTACTTTCAACACACTAGTAAAGGGCCATTGCTTGAAAGGTAACAGCATTGAAGCTATCCAATTGCTTAAGAAGATGGAAGAAGGAGATTGCAAGCCTGACGTAGTTGCCTATAACACGGTCATTGACAGTCTTTGCAAGGATACTCTAGTTGTTGATGCACTGAACCTCTTCTCAGAAATGACGAGTAAGGGTATTGCCCCAAATGTCATGACCTATACCTCTTTGATTCATGGAGTTTGCAAATTAGGGAAGTGGAAAGAAGCTACGAGATTGTTGAATGAAATGGTGGAGAAACATATCTTTCCAAATGTGCGCACATTCAGTGTCTTGGTTGATACATTATGCAAAGAGGGGATGGTCCATGAAGCAAGGAGTGTGGTTGAAATGATGATCCAAAGAGATATTGAACCTAATATGGTTACTTACAACTCGCTTATGGATGGTTATTGTTTGCGAGGCGAAATGGACGAGGCGAAAAAAGTCTTTGATCTAATGCTTAGCCTAGGCTGCATGATTGATGCTCGTAGTTATAGCATATTGATAAACGGCTATTGTAAGCTTAAAAGGATAGATGATGCCCAAATGCTTTTCCTGGAAATGTCTCATAAGGGCATTGTTCAAGATACAGTTACTTATGGCACTCTTATGGATGGGTTTTGCAAGATGGGGAGAACACAAGATGCAAAGAACTTGTTCTCTCAAATGCAAGCTAGTGGCCAACTTCCAAATGTTCAGATTTATAACATTTTGCTGGATGGCCTCTGTAAAAACCAACAATTTTCCAAGGCAGTTGAATTGTTGGAAGAGATGGAGGAAAAGAAGTTGGATTTTAACATTGTAACTTATAATATTCTTATTGCAGGTTTGTGTAGAGCTGAAAAAGTTGAATACGTAGGGATCTCTTTCATAGTTTATCATCAAAGGGAATTCAACCTAATGCCAGGACGTATAATACAATGATTAGTGGATTTTGTAGTGGGGGGCTAACAAGTGAAGCAGAAAACTTGCTTAGAGAAATGGAAGAGAAAGGCTGTTCTCCAGATGGTTGCACGTACAACACAATTATCCGAGGGTTTATCAACGACAACGAGACATCAAATGCAGTGAGGGTTATTCAAGAAATGGTGGAGAAGGGTTTTTCTGCAGATGCATCAACTACGGAGTTGATCGTTAATTCACCCGCTTTGTTCGCATTGATACAAAGATTGTGATGAAATTGATTTGCATCTTTGCAGTTTCTGACTAGTTTCGGTGCATCCTTCCCTTGAGTGCTGCATTGGAGGGAGTTGTTCCACTGGGTCCAGTTCAGGTAGCCATTCATTCATGCATTGCTTAGTGACAAATGATATGTGTTAATAATTTAATCTATTAAGTGATAGAGCAACTTTTATGTTACTCTTCAATGATGATGAAATTCGTAGACATATTTATGGCCCTGTTTAACTTAATAGGACAGGTCTATCCAATTACATGTTAGCACTAACAACTCTCCAACTCGAAACAAGGGGAATAATGAAGAAATTCCTCTGTTTCTTTAACTATCGAGATGGCAATAAATTTCGAAACTCAGATTCATGGTTGTACTGCAAACACTATTGTTTTTTCTATGGCAACGTTTGGTGAAGGCATCCCAGACTTCCAAAAGCCCTCTGCCGCTCTTTGTGGGAACCCCATCTTTACCAAATTAGCAATTGCAAATTCTGCTCTGGCTGGAGGAGGAGGTGCATGTTCCAATATTAACTCTTTTTAAGTGCGCCTACACAAAGCAGAAAACATATCAGAATCAATGTTATAAAAACGAACTTTGTAGGTTAAAACTTAATAGTAATAATAACTGTGGATGAAAATCTTAAGGGCTGATTTGGTATTGCTGTGCTTTGAAAAAAAGCTGCTTTTGATGTGCTGTGAGAATAAGCGGCTGTGAAATAAAGCTGTAGAGTGTTTGGTAAACTTTTTTGTAAAAATGCTTTTGAAAAAAAAAAAACAGTATTATAGTGTTCGGTAAACTTTTATGTAAAACATATGTGAAAAAAAGCCGGTTTTTCAAAGCTGGGTTTTGCATCTTCTTGTTTTTGGTTTTTTTTTTCACCCAAAATTGTGAAAAAAAGCTGAAGCTGAATGTTTACCAAACACAAAAAAACTCCCAACTTTTTTTTATACCAGCCTTTTTCAGAATCACCTCAGTACCCATGCACAAGACCCAATGCATTCTGCAGGGACGAGTCACCAGAGCATTCCAGTTTACCCATCAACGCTTTAACATGAGACTCGGGACTGCCACCAAGATCCGTTAAACAATGAGCATCACCATCTTATTTGTTTTTTCGAATTATGAGGTGGTTTCCATATTGTTTCTCTTCTCTTTCAAATAAAGAAGATTTAGATTTGAGAATCGATCGTTAAGGCAAAAAGAATTTGAGAGCCCATCACGTTGTAGCAAAAAGAGATCTATAAATGCATTGCATAATTGGCTATGCATTAACTTCATAAATATAATTTTTGGGTTGCTTCATACTTTCCCAAAAGTTAGCCTACTCTTTGATATTAGTTTTATTGCTGAAAATTTAAACAAATATGATTTAATGGTATTCTTTTTCATTTGTAAGCGAGAAGCTTTAGACTTGATTATAGCCAAAGGTAAATTTGAACTATATTATTAGTAGCCCAAATGATGTTATCTACACTAAAGTGAGGAGGAAGTGGACTTAGCCTTACAATGGAATAACAATAATGTGATTCAAATTCGTCTTTGACAAAGATCGAACTTCAAATATCTCATTTACAAGGAGAAAGGAGAGATGAATATTATTAGGCCATATTATTAAGTGATAAGAGATTTCCACTGTACTAAGTCCCAATTTCGTGAGATTAACAATGGGTAATTATGTGAACACAGAAAATTCCCGAAACGAAAGAGACAAGAACAACGTGCACAAACAAATATTTGTATTTGATGATTTTGGGTTACAATCTCTCTCAAATTTGATCCTCTGATTCGATCTCCGTAAGGTGTTGATTTGTGGATGTGCGATTGATCCAAAGGGCCGTTGGGCTTGATCTAAGGATGAACGTTCTTCAAGGGCCGTGGGCTTGATCTTGAAGGTGGATTTGAGCGGATCTTCAAGGAGCCGTTGGGGCTTGATCTTGAGGATGAGCGTTTCTTCAAGGGCCGTTGAGGCTTGATCTTGAATAACGGTGATGAACGGATCTTCAAGGGCTTTTGGGTTTGATCTTGAAGAACAGTGATGAACGGATCTTCAAGGGCTTTTGGGCTTGATTTTGAAGAACAATGATTGAATGTATGGATTTGTCGACGTTGTTGATCCAAAAGGCCGTTGGGGCTTGATCTTAGGATGAACGGATGATGAACGATGAACACTTTCTTCAAGGGCCGTCGGGGCTTGATCTTGAATTGGTGGAAGTTTCTTCAAAGAGCCGTCGGGGCTTGATCTTGAAGGTGGATGATTGTTGATCCAAGGGCCGTCGGGGCTTGATCTTGGAAGAACGATGAACGAAGAACGAATAGGGCTTTCTTGATTCTTCGGGAACCTAGATGCTTGAGAGCTTCGGAGTTTCAGAGCTTCAAGGTTTTGGTGTAATATGAATTCCTCTTTAAATGAATGAAATTGGCTTCTATTTATAGAATTTTCCAAGGCCTAATTTTGAATATAATATCCCAGATGAAATAAGTCGTTTCTGCCAGGTGTTGACACGTGTCCTGTTTGATGACTTTCTCGACTCATTTCAATTTTTCGTTTAGACACACGCTACGTGTAAAATTTATGTAATACATGAGCGTTGAAATTTTGATTTATTGGTCAACATTTATTTACCGAAATTTCGATGTCTACAAATGCCCCCACTTTAAGGCGCGTCGTATACATGTGCTTGTCACGTGTAGGAGATGCGTTTTGAAGTCCCTTACTGTAGATGTCGATCCAAGGGCCATCGAAGCTTGATCTTGAATTGGGCTGGAGATTTCTTCAAGGGTTGTTGAGGCTTGATCTTGAATTGGGCTTGAGATTTCTTCAAGTGCCGTTGAGGCTTGATCTTGAATTGGGCTGAAAGTTTTCTTCAAGGGCCGTTGAGGCTTGTTCTTGAACTTTGTTTGAAATTTCTTCAAGGGCCGTTGAGGCTTGTTCTTGAACTTTGTTTGAAATTTCTTCAAGGGCCGTCGAGGCTTGATCTTGAAGGTTGAAATTGGACCACAAGGAGCTTCATGTGGTAGATGATATTTGGCTTTGGTAGTGGATGAATCAGCACGTATTTTGTTGCGCTTGTTGATTTTCCACAGCTTTGATCTTGAACTGGGTTGGAGGATTTTCTGGTTTCCTCCAATTGTTTGACTTTCCACAGGCTTATTCTTAAACTGGGTTTGGAGTTCCGAGCAAAGAAGAGGAGAGTTCCTTGTGCTGGTGATTTGATGGCTTTGTACGGCGAGGCTTTGTTCTTTGGCGAATGTGCCCTCAAAATGTTGTTGAAGCTTCTCGAGTTCTTCAACTCAGACTCCTTCTTCTCTCTAATTCTTCAACTCGGACTCCTTCTGCTGAGTTGATTGTGCATGCCGCATTTCCTTATTTGTTCTTCAGGCAGATGTGGCAGCTTCTCGAGTTCTTGGTTTCAACTCAGACTCTTTCTGCTGGGTTGATTGAGTGTGCAGGCAGCATTCTTCTCTGCTTGTTTCTTCTGCACGGCAGGTAGGCACGAGGTAGAGGTGATGGTCTGTTTCTTTGTTCAATCTATCCAAGTGTCGACCGATTGCTTTCTTTCTCCTTGTCTCGTAGGCAAGAGCAAGGGTAAAGGAAAAGCATGCCATGAGATATCTTTGCCTTTGACTCTGATGATATGAGGTACTTTTGCTTTTGAAGAAGTATCTTTCCACATGTTTATTCTTGAACTGGGCTGGGGAACTTCTTAGCAAGGAAAAGGAAACTGATCTTGAAGATGAATTAGCACGTTGTCTCCACATGCTTCAAGGTATCATTTTCACTTGCCTTATCTGTTCTCCAGGCAGATGTGGCATCTTCTCTGGAAGCACAAGATGTTGAGATAATGGGTACTTCGAGAGTAGTGCTAGGTAAGCAATCAGGAAGGAGTTCCAGGCAGTCGGTTCTTAGATCGGAAGATTGACACCAAGTGCTGGCTGATTGCTCGTTTTCTCTTTGTCACAAAGACAAGGAAAATGACAGGGAGAAAGCATGATATGAGATACTCTTGCTTTCAACCTTCGTGATATGAAATACTTTTGCTCTTGATGACTTGTTTGCAGAGGTACCCCAAGGGATGAGGAACACTGAATGACTCGAGCGACTTCGTTGGGAATGCATTTTCGGAGATGAAGAAAGATTGGGTTTGTCTGCCTTGCTGTGAAGGTTGACATTTAATAAGGATTTCTTCATAACTGGTAGCGGCACTATTCTTTTACTCGTGTCGGCAACCGTTGGATGATTAAACAGTATGGCTTCACATGCTTTCTTCTTCATCAGAAATCTTCGACAAACTGCACGTGATTTCTGCAAAGCTGAGTCTGCGTGCGACAGGTGCTGACAAGGCTGAAAAAAACTGGCACCTCTTCGATATCTGGAATCCGTGCTTCGACAAACTGCCCGTGATTTCCTCAAAGCTGACTCTGCATGTGACGGATGTTGACACGTCTGAAAAAGACTGGCACCTCTTCGACATCTGGAATCGGCGCTTCGACCAACTGCCCGTGATTTCCTCAAAGCTGACGCTGCATGTGACAGATGTTGACACGTCTGGAAAAGCAGATGGTTGGAATCGGCGCTTCGACAAACTGTCCGTGATTTCCTCAAAGCTGACGCTGCATGTGACAGATGTTGACACGTCTGGAAAAAGACTGGCGCTTCTTCGATATCTGGAATCGGCGCCTTCGACAAACTGCCCGTGATTTCCTCAAAGCTGACGCTGCATGTGACAGGTGCTGACGAGGCTGAAAAAGACTGGCGCCTCTTCGATATCTGGAATCGGCGCTTGGTTTCTGAGCAGCCCATCTTTTGAGAAAGCAAACGTCTCTTCGATCTCTGAACTCGCCTCTTCAATTTCTGAAGCTCCATCGAGTGCTGATTTTTAAAGAGAGGCACGCATCACATTCCAAAGCACACTTGAATTTTCCGCCTGTAGAAGCTTCCTACCTGCACTTCTAAGAACTTGATTTGTTCAACCTCTTCTTTTTCTTCACACCTTCGAATATGTCTTGCCCTTCTGACCGTCGTCTTAACTTGAATGCCGGGGAAGATAGTGACATATCTTCTCCAAACAACATTTGGCAACCATCATTCGTATCTCCCAATGGTCCTCTTACAATTGGGGATTCTATGATGATGAACGATACAACCGCTTCGGTGGTGGCCATAAATCTTCTCACTCCTAGAGACACTAGGATACTTTCCAGGCGGTCCGACGAGCTGGCTGTTCAGGACTCTCTGGCTTACAGCGTCCGATGTGCAGGCTCAGTTTCAAACATGGGCCAACGCCTTCTTGCTCGATCTCGTCAGGTTGAGTCGTTGATGGCTGAGGTGGCCAGTCTTCGGCAAGAAGTCAGAGTGCTTAGGCACGAGAATAAAGAGTTGCACATGCTCGCAACTAATTACTCAACAAGCATGAAGATGAAGCTTGACTAGCTGCAGGAGTCCGAAGTGCGGATTCAGAGTGATCATCAGAGGTTTGTGGCGTTACTCCAGAGGCAACTTCTGCCTTCATCCTCTGGCGCTTCACCAAGTGTTGAGGCTCCGGATAATCAATCTCTGGTGCTTCGTCTGTCTGGGGCTCCGTCGAGTGATGAGGCGGCTCGCGAGCAATGAAGGCTTTTGTTTGTTTGCACATTTTTTTTTTTTTTTTTTTTTTGGCATGTAAATGTTCCCTTTGTAATTTTCCAGAGAAATCAATGAAATGGACTTTTATTTCTCTCAATGCATTTGTTTTTTTTTTTTTTTTTTTTTTTTTACTGTAAACATACCTATATTATGCACACATACATACATATATACATATTAATTTTTCACGTGGATTGATCCACCATTCTTTTTTTTTTCACATGGTGCAAGAGGCACCAAGACTCCACCAATTTTTTTTATATTATTTCTCCTTCTTTCCGCTTTAAAACAATCAAAACACGGTAAGTGGAGCACCCAAAACCTTTACAATTATTATATATAATTTTTTTAATTTTTTTATTTTTTTTACATATGGTGCCTGATGCACCCCTTTTTTTTCACGTGGTGGCAGCACCACTTTGCTCCACCATCCCATTTTTTTAATATATTTTTTTTTGTATAAATGTTGATGATGGGTAGAGAAATTTGCAGGGACCGGAGCAAGGAGGACGGAGAAGACGGTGCTTCGAGCTTCACGACCGGCTAGTCGTTTGACGGCGGTCGTTGAAGTCGTTGGCAGCTGCGAGGCAAAAGACGGAGTAGGTGGAGGTGATCTTGACGTCGGATCCAGCTAGAACCCAGAGCATAGCCACTGAGCCCAACCACCGAACACAGCCGCTGCACACCCGTTGTACTGCTACTCAGCACAGCCATTGCGCATCCGTTGCACTGCCACCGAGCACCGCCACCGATCAAGTACAGCCACAGAGCACCGCTACTGAGCACAGGCGCATAGCACAGCCCACTCATCCTTCGGCAGAGATCCAAAGCAAGAAGAAAATTCCAAAAACTGAGGAAAGTTCCTGTTCCTGTCCCAGCGATGATCCTTGTGCCATGGGACCTGGTCCAGGCCGTATGGGTTGGATGGAGCCACATGCGGCATGCCCTGCATCTAGCTTTGGTGCCTCATCTACTGCAAAAAGCAGTGTAGCTGATCATGGAGGAGATCTTGGTGCAGGTGCAGAGGAAGGTGGCGCGGCTGTTGGGTGGAGGGCTAAGCACCAGGAAAGATAAAGCTCCCACGAGAGTGCCTCACAGATTTCACAGCAAAAGAGAGGGAGTCAGCCAGCTCCATCCTCTTTGCCAAATTGCAGTACTGCCTATTGACCGTACACTCGTAGTCGGAGATCGAAGGATCCCATGATGGAGGGCAAAAACGGGTGCAGACGGGATGAGTGGTGCAGCCTTGGGCGGAGGAGTTGCAGCGGAGGTGCGGCGTCGACACCGAGGTTGGTGAGGCGCTGGATTTCCTGGCGTTGGGCTATTCTTCTTCGTTGCATCTCTGAAGAGGGAATGAGAGACTTTGAAAACATCTTTGGACACCCAAGTGGCTGCTGCGTCTGTTTGAGGATGAGGTTGGCGGTGGATCCTGGCGTCGCGGTGCTTGTGGCGCGTTTCCTGCGACGACGGTGTCCTCGCACTCGGCGTTGCTGAGCCGGGTCTTCCCGAGAGATCCGTCCCTGTCGCTGGCTCTTATGGTGGACAGGCGCTGTGGCGGGTGGTCTTGATTTGGATCTGACCTGAATTTAGTTTCAGAGGTTTTGCGGGTCTGAGACCATCCAGACCCTGGATGGGTCCCTTATTAATAATTGTTGAAGCCATGAGCTGGAAATGCTTCAGAAAAAGAGGTGGCTTGCTTGCTGTTGATTTTATAGAACCGGTGGAAGGGCCACTTCGTATTCTCGTCCTAGGAGTGCTTGAGGACGGAGACGAGGACTTGCAGAGGTCATGGAAGAGTGCCACAGCAGTTTTGGCGAGGAGTTTGTCCTGCTGCTGTAGTTTGCAGGAGTTGATAGAGGCAAGGATGGAGAAGGCATGGAGAGATGGCTTCGCGGATCAGGGATTGCAATTCGTAGTTAACGAAGATGAGTTTTGATTCACTGCAGCCCAGGTGTACGGAGACGGTACGTGTGTCATGGCGGGTGTTGATGCCATGGATGTGTCGCAGCCCAACACGCGGTACCTGATGAATGCCACCGACAGGGGAGAGCTGAAGTGGTTGTGGCTTTTTGTATTTAGCCCAGTATTGCAGGGTCCTTTGCGACATCCTGGGCAGTGAGCCTAGTGCAGCGTGGGCCTGATTTGATTTGGGTTTCTTCTTCTTGGAGCTGGATTTGGATAATAGGTTTGGGCTTGGACAACCTCCTTTTGATGGGCCTATTGCTGCTAGATAGAGGATATACATACATACATATATATATATATATATATATATATGTATTTATATGTATGAATATGTTCTTTTTTTTTTTTTTTTTTTTTTTTGTTTTTTTTAATACATAAAACATATGTATTTTTTTTTTTTTTTTTTGTAAATACATAAAACATGTATCTCTCTTTTTTTTTCTTTTTTTTCTTTTTTTTTTGTACAAAGAAATTGTAATAGCATCAAAACTTTTAATTAAATCTTTATTCCTTATTTTGGTGTGACTGAACTCAAATTTTGAATATTCGAGTTGCCTACGTACCCTTCCAAAGAAAGAGATCAAGTCAAAACGTAGTTCAAATGAGTGATGGTTTTAACAGTGATTTTGATGATGATTTTGCCGTACACAGTTTATGCTCTTGCGGGCCATGAGCTTTTGGTGTCGTTTGTAGTTTCAACTCGTGCAGACAATGAGCATTTGGTGCCGTGTTGCAGTTTCAGCTCGTGCAGGCAAGGAGAGTTTGGTGTTGCCTTTTATGCTCGTGCAGACCAGGAGCGTTGGTGTCGCCTTTTATGCTCGTGCGGACAATGAGCGTTGTGCCATGCAGTTTAGGCTCATGCAGGCGAGGAGCTTTTGTGTCTTGCAGTTTAGGCTCTTACAGACAAGGAGCTTTGGTTCGTGCAGTTTAGGCTCGTGCGAACAAGGAGCATTGGTGAATTTGTCAAGCAATTTTGGAAAGGCGTTCATCACAATCTTCATAGCAAGGAGCCTTGACCGAGTAATTGAAGAAGTCTTCGGGCAAGAAATCGCGCATTGTGATGGGGATGGACGATCTATGTGTCGAAATTTCATCATCTTCAACACGTTCATGTTGCTTTGAAGGTTGACAAGAGCGGTTTTGCCCCCTTTCCGATTGGCGGACTTGTGGATGAGACGTATGCTTCTTGTGCAATTTCTTAGGAGTGACTTGAGTCCATCCTTCAATTTTGCTTGTCTTGGAGGATCCCCCCAGCGGTTGAGGTGAAAACTTTGAGTCGGAAGAGCCAGAAGTGAAGGTGGTATAGTTTGACTTCACCACATCGTCAATATCTAGCTCGATGATTCCTTTCTGAGCCAGCTTCATGATGAGATCTTTCAGCACGAAGCATTTTTCTGTTGGATGACTGATGAAGCGGTGGAATTTACAGTACCTTGGACTATCGGTACGATTCATCTCTTCTGGCCGTTTGCACTCAGGCAAACCGATCACCTTCTTGTCCAACAGGTCATCCAGCATGGCAACCACATCAGAGTCAGGGAATGGATAAGTCTTCTCATCAAGCTCATTCAAAGTGCGTCTACGCATCTCTTGATCACGAAAAGCTTCGGCTTGAATCGTCTTGCCTCGTGTAGGGATTTTGACAGGAGCTGTGTTGACCGTTATTGCTTCCTTGGTGGATTTCCACGCAGCCTTATCCACCTTTGGCCCCAAAACTTTGTCGTTCTTGTAGTCGGCGATTGGTTCTTTCTTCCCATGATGGGCAATGCTTAACTCCATGTCATGGGCGCGAGTGGCCAATTCCTCGAAGGTCCGTGGTTTAATGCCTTGCAGGATGTATTGCAAACCCCATTGCATGCCTTGGATGCACATCTCGATTGAAGAGGTTTCCGAGAGCCTGTCTTTACAGTCGAGGCTCAGAGTGCGCCATCTGTTGATGTAGTCAATGACTGGCTCGTCCTTCCACTGCTTTGTGCTCGTTAGCTCTAGCATGCTCACAGTGCGGCGGGTGCTGTAAAAGCGGTTGAGGAATTCCCGCTCTAATTGCTCCCAGCTGTTGATGGACTCAGGCTCTAGATCTGTGTACCACTCAAAGGCGTTTTCTTTCAGCGAGCGCACAAACTGCTTGGCGAGGTAGTCCCCTTCGGTCCCTGCATTGTTGCAAGTTTCGACGAAATGTGCAACGTGCTGCTTTGGGTTTCCTTTTCCATCAAACTGCATGAACTTTGGTGGTTGATAACCCTTTGGCATCTTCAGGGCATCAATCTTCTTGGAGTAGGGCTTCGAGTAGAACGAATAGGTATGTGAGCTCCCTTTGTACTGTGCCTTGATGGTGTTGGTGATCATCTCCTACAGCTGCTGGATAGAAAGAGATCCCATGAGTGCCGCTGCTTGGTCTGGCTCCGGCTTCACATCGTTTTTCTCCACCTGAGGCTCATCTTCTTCGTCATCTCTTCTCTTTAGTGGATCATTCTCTGGGTCGGGTTTCTCGCCGTCCTGTGCCTCCAATCGGTTGACTAGTGCTGCAATTTGCAAGTCTT
The DNA here is from genome assembly GCA_035220775.1 of Malus fusca. NCBI lineage: Eukaryota > Viridiplantae > Streptophyta > Magnoliopsida > Rosales > Rosaceae > Malus > Malus fusca. The sequence continues at coordinate 10,320,815 of CM069069.1, forward strand.
TTTCTTCCACAGTTCGGGTTAGCCTTGCGATTGCTTCATTCATTTGAGCCAGCTGCTCATCGATTGAATTTGCTCCAATGGTCATGACTTGCATGGCTGAACTGCCGCTTGAATCAGCATTGGAGAGCATGGATTCGAAGTATTTCCTTGGGCCTTCCCCCCTTGGTGCCCCTAGTGAGGCTAAGGTGATCAAAGGCTCGTGCCTTGGGTGCTCTTGTTCCCTTGGCGGAGTTGATGCAGAGGTGAAAGAGGCGGCATAAGTAGCTCTTGCCATGCTTCGAGTCGTGATGCCCAAAGTGACACCACTTGCGACGAGGACGCTCCTGTTCTTTGCGCCGGTTGCGGGAACAATTTGAGCCTCCCTTGATGCCATTAATTTTGGAAGTACGCTTGAATTTCTTGAACGGAGAAAGAGATGAGAGGTAGAGATTGTCCCACTGGGCGTGCCAATTTGTGAACACAGAAAATTCCCGAAACGAAAGAGACAAGAACAACGTGCACAAACAAATATTTGTATTTGATGATTTTGGGTTACAATCTCTCTCAAATTTGATCCTCTGATTCGATCTCCGTAAGGTGTTGATTTGTGGATGTGCGATTGATCCAAAGGGCCGTTGGGCTTGATCTAAGGATGAACGTTCTTCAAGGGCCGTGGGCTTGATCTTGAAGGTGGATTTGAGCGGATCTTCAAGGAGCCGTTGGGGCTTGATCTTGAGGATGAGCGTTTCTTCAAGGGCCGTTGAGGCTTGATCTTGAAAAACGGTGATGAACGGATCTTCAAGGGCTTTTGGGCTTGATCTTGAAGAACAGTGATGAACGGATCTTCAAGGGCTTTTGGGCTTGATTTTGAAGAACATTGATTGGATGTATGGATTTGTCGACGTTGTTGATCCAAAAGGCCGTTGGGGCTTGATCTTAGGATGAACGGATGATGAACGATGAACACTTTCTTCAAGGGCCGTCGGGGCTTGATCTTGAATTGGTGGAAGTTTCTTCAAAGGGCCGTCGGGGCTTGATCTTGGAAGAACGATGAACGAAGAACGAATAGGGCTTTCTTGATTCTTCGGGAACCTAGATGCTTGAGAGCTTCGGAGTTTCAGAGTTTCAAGGTTTTGGTGTAATATGAATTCCTCTTTAAATGAATGAAATTGGCTTCTATTTATAGAATTTTACAAGGCCTAATTTTGAATATAATATCCCAGATGAAATAAGTCGTTTCTGCCAGGTGTTGACACGTGTCCTGTTTGATGACTTTCCCGACTCATTTCAATTTTTCGTTTAGACACACGCTACGTGTAAAATTTATGTAATACATGAGCGTTGAAATTTTGATTTATTGGTCAACATTTATTTACCGAAATTTCGATGTCTACAAATTAGTTACCAAACAACATTTCAAGAAAAACATTAAGATTTTGAAAAAGTCAAAAAAAAAAAAATATCCCTATGTTCCTTGAAAAAATTCAAAAAAAAAAAAAACATTTCAAGAAAAACATTCAGATTTTGAAAAAGTTCAATTTAGAATATCAATTTTATACAAATAAAATAAAAGGGGATGATAAATGATAATATTTGAAATCCCTATGTTCCTTGAAATTATATGTGAGTTTTCCTCCGTATATCATCCTCAGCAAAAGTTTTCCGAAAGCAGGATTGACGCACGGCCTCGCTGACTCACTAAAGATGATGCGGGCAACAACAGCTGCTGCTGCTTCTTTTTTGAAGGTTGGTTATGGCAGCAGCAGCACCAGAGGTATGCCTCCTTGTCTTCTTCAAGCTTCTTCTGTTGTTATTTTCTTCAACAATTACTTGGCTTTGTTTCACTCTCGACCTTCTAAATCGACCGAATCTAAAAACACCCAACACCACCAGCTTGTGAAAATCAATAATGTTGAGGATGCTCTCAATGTGTTCGACGAAATGCTTCAAAGGCGTCCTCGGCCTTCCGTTGTCCCTTTCAACCAAGTCTTGACTCAACTTGCCAAGTTGAAACATTACTCGGCAGTCATCTCCTTGAATAACCAAATGGTTATGTCCGGAATTCGTCCTGATGTTTATACTCTAAACATTATCATTAATTGCTTTTGCCATTTGCACCAAATGGGGTTTGGTTTGTCAGTCTTGGGAAACTTCTTCAAATTGGGTTTTGAACCAGATGTCACGACCTGCAACACTCTAATCAACGGCTTTCTTCTTGAGGATAGAGAGGCTGAGGCAGCAGCACTTTTCAACAAAATGATGGAGGGAGGTAATTGCAAGCCGAATCTGTTTACTTTCAACACACTACTTAAGGGCCATTGCTTGAAAGGTAACAACATTGGAGCTATCCAATTGCTTAAGAAGATGGAAGAAGGAGATTGCAAGCCTGACGTAGTTGCCTATAGCACGGTCATTGACAGTCTTTGCAAGGATACTCTACTTGTTGATGCACTGAAGCTCTTCTCAGAAATGACGAGTAAGGGTATTGCCCCAGATGTCATGACCTATACCTCTTTGATTCATGGAGTTTGCAAATTAGGGAATTGGAAAGAAGCCACAAGATTGTTGAATGAAATGGTGAGTAAACATATCTTTCCAAATGTGTGCACCTTCAGTGTTTTGGTTGATACATATTGTAAAGAGGGGATGGTCCAGGAAGCAAGGAGCTTGGTCGAAATGATGACGCAAGGGGATATAGCACCCGATACAATTACGTACAATTCGCTTATAGATGGTTACTGTTTGCGAGGAGAAATGGACGAGGCGAAAAAGGTTTTCGAAATAATGCTTAGCAAAGGCTGCATGGTTAATGCTCGTACTTACAGCATATTGATAAATGGCTATTGTAAGCGTAAAAGGATAGATGATGCTCGGATGATTTTTCTAGAAATGTCTCGTCAGGGAGTTGTTCCAGATACGGTTACTTATAGCACTCTTATTGATGGGTTTTGCAAGATGGGGAGAACACAAGATGCACAAAACTTGTTCTCTCAAATGCAAGCTTGTGGCCAACTTCCAAACATTCAAACGTATAATATTTTATTGGATGGCCTTTGTAAAAACCAACAATTTCCCAAGGCAGCTGAATTGTTGGAAGAGATGGAGGGAAAGAAGTTGGATTTTAATATTGTAACTTACAATATTCTTATTGAAGGTTTGTGCAGAGCTGAAAAAATTGAATGTGCAAGGGATCTTTTTCGTAGTTTTTCATCAAAAGGAATTCAACCTAATGTCAGGACATATAATGTAATGATCAGTGGATTTTGTAATGGGGGACTTACATGTGAAGCAGCAAACTTGCTTAGAGAAATGGAAAGGAGAGATTGTTCTCCAGATGGTTGCACGTACAACACAATTATCCGTGGGTTATTCAATAGCAACGAGACATCAAGGGTTATGAGACTTATTCAAGAAATGGTGGAGAGGGGTTTTTCTGCAGATGCATCAACTGCGGAGTTGGTCGTTAATTCACCCGCAATGTTGGCATTGATAGAAAAATCATGATGAATTTGATTTGCATCTTTGTATTGCCTAGTGACGTATGATATGTTTTGATTAATTTAATATATCAAGTGATTGAGCAACTATGTTACTCTTCTTTTTAGATTATGAAATCTGTTGGACAAGCCGAGTATCTGGACTGATGATATTTGTAGGGTCATTCTATAAGTAATGTCCTTCCATTGGCTTGGGTTGAAACAACGCATTTATTTAGGAGAAATGGAATTAAAATTGGCTCGTTCAATCTCATTATTTCAGTTTCGAAAATATTACGTTCCTTATAATAATACTATGTGAAATCCATATAAAATACATTGAATAGTTTTTCTTGTTAATCTAATCTATTCATTTTGTCAAATCCAAATCATTTCTTAATTATCTCATCCAAACGGAATCCAACTTGTGACTATGGAGATGCCGGATTGCAGGTATCAAACTCAATCATCTGCCGACTGAAAGAGGTGGAATAATCTCCAAACAACGCAAGTCAATCATCTGCAGAATCGTCCAACATCAGAACAACATTAAATAAGCTTCGAACAGTCCTCTCTGGCAAGTTCACCATTGAAACAAATGCCTTGAGTTGTTGATGCGCAGGTTCACTAGTCATGTTGGTAATGTATGCAAGAAGAAGGCAATTGCAAGTAAAGTTTGGCTCCGTTGGTCTTCCATTTCTGAATCTATCAGGGAGGATGCTCAGGGGTGAAGAACTATGATGCATGCCCCGGACGATCCCCCCATATTCAACCGTGATCCCGTGGCACAGAAGCAATATGGAATCCCACAATGGCGTCCTTCACTGAAACAAAGATCAGTAAAACACTACAGTTGTGCCTTCTCCCAACTGATGATGTTTAATTAAGTACCAACCTGAAGAGAAAGTTGGATTTCTTATCCCAATACAAGGGCAAAAACTGGCAGTCTTTGCCTTCCAACTGCGAGTACACAAGCTCCCGGGTGAAGAGCAGAAGGCATCCAAATCGACCGCATTGTTACAAAACTTGCGATGGCACCAGGATTCTTCGTGTTCCTCCCGTTAACAATCTGCAGGTCCGATGCTGGTATTGTACAGGAGATTGTGATTTGAATCCGAAAAATTGGGACGTGGCGGAGGAAACCCTGTCAAAGAAATAAAACATAGCTGCCTCGGCTCGGTTTTATAGTGACAAGCAATAGCCTGTAAATATTCACTCCAGCCTCAGTTTTTTTATATAGATAGTCATTTTTTCGAAAATTGATATTACTGACTTTTTATTGGTGTGTCCATTACTGTTGGGGCATGACATTTGTATTAACTTATAGAGATCCATTTAAAGTACAGGGGATCGGCACTTTGTGCGTCTCCGATGGCCGACGTTTTAAGTCATGGTTGCTGAGAGATCATATTAGAACGCTGACTTCTGGTGAGGCAACGGAGAAATTATACCAAAAAAAAACTTTTATATGTTTTATTGTATTTGGAATGCAATTGAGTTTCATGTTCGGTTATTCCAACTTTATGCAATGTCATCGGATTTCATTTTGTTGTGTAAAAATCCGAAGCTTTATGATATCCCCATAATTGGATGGAAATTCAACGGTTTCAAGCTTGCGGCGCAAGCGATTCAATCTAGCAGTATTGTTCTTCATTTGTAAGTAATAATTATAAGTTTGACGACTTAGACGGCTGGTTTGATGCCTAATTTATCTCCTTGGGATAATTTTTAGGCCCCCAAGGTCCAGCTAATTTTGACTCCAGTTTTGGACGCAATGATACTTGCGGAATGGATGGGCCATCGGTAATTTGATATCAAATTCGCCATTTATAAGAGTTGAACTTACAAGTGGAGAATAATACTAGTAGAGCGTTGTGCGAATTTGACTTGAGACCAAGAGAAAATTTTTCTTCTAAATAAATTTCTAGAAATTATGTGTGAGTTTTGTCAAATGTTATAAATAAAATTTTCTTCTAAATGAACTCTAATATAGCAACGAACTAATGATTCAATCATATTTCCCTTCAATTTGTAGGATGGTTCTAATTCTAAATTTGGCTCTCTCCTCTTAACTGTAATTGTTTTTAATTTATTGGCATTTTGGAGTGAGCTTGGTAATTAGAAATATTTTTTCAATGTTTCAGTTGACTTTATTGTTATTATCGTGGAACTAAAAGGATGTTGACAAAACCAAATAATGGTTTGACGATGTTCCTCTTCACTTGTTAGGTTCGATTTTCATAAAAGAAGAATTTGAACTATATTATTGATAGTTCATTTTGAAGTTTATCCAGATAATAACGTTTGTTAAAAAAGATAACAAAAAATAGATGGAACTTATAAAAGAGATAAGTCGGAATTTAGGGACGAACACACAATTCTTTTGAAGGAAGCAAACTATAAGGAAAAACAAAATCTTACTAACAGGTTGAAGCAGATTCATTCCTCCATAAATCATCCTCAGCACTCGCTACCTCACTGAAGATGATGATGCTGGCAACAACGGCTGCTTCTTCCTCTTCTTTGAAGGTTGGTTGTGGCAGCAGCATCATCAGCAGACTCACACTTAGAGGTATGCTGCCTCGTCTTGTTCAATCTTCTTCTTCTTCTGTTGTTTTCGTAAGTAATTACTTGGCTTTGTTTCACTCTCGAGCTTCTAAATCGACCGAATCTAGAAACACCCAACAACACCAATTTGTTAAAATCACTAATCTCGAGGATGCCCTCAATGTGTTCGACGAAATGCTTCAAAGGCGTCCTCTGCCTTCCGTCGTCCCTCTCAACCAAATCTCGACTCAGGTTGCCAAGTTGAAACAGTATTCGGCAGTCATCTCCTTGAATAACCAAATGGTTGTGTCCGGAATTCGTCCTGATGTTTATACTCTAAACATTCTCATGAATTGCTTCTGCCATTTGCACCAAATCGGGTTCAGTTTATCTGTCTTCGGAAAATTCTTCAAATTGGGTTTTGCACCGGATGTCACGACCTACAGCACTCTAATCAATGGCTTTGTTTGTGAGGGTAGAGAGGCTGGGGCAGCAGCACTTTTCAACAAAATGATGGAGGGAGGTAATTGCCAGCCGAATGTGGTTACTTTCAACACACTAGTAAAGGGCCATTGCTTGAAAGGTAACAACATTGAAGCTATCCAATTGCTTAAGAAGATGGAAGAAGGAGATTGCAAGCCTGACGTAGTTGCCTATAACACGGTCATTGACAGTCTTTGCAAGGATACTCTAGTTGTTGATGCACTGAACCTCTTCTCAGAAATGACGAGTAAGGGTATTGCCCCAAATGTCATGACCTATACCTCTTTGATTCATGGAGTTTGCAAATTAGGGAAGTGGAAAGAAGCTACGAGATTGTTGAATGAAATGGTGGAGAAACATATCTTTCCAAATGTGCGCACATTCAGTGTCTTGGTTGATACATTATGCAAAGAGGGGATGGTCCATGAAGCAAGGAGTGTGGTTGAAATGATGATCCAAAGAGATATTGAACCTAATATGGTTACTTACAACTCGCTTATGGATGGTTATTGTTTGCGAGGCGAAATGGACGAGGCGAAAAAAGTCATTGATCTAATGCTTAGCCTAGGCTGCATGATTGATGCTCGTAGTTATAGCATATTGATAAACGGCTATTGTAAGCTTAAAAGGATAGATGATGCCCAAATGCTTTTCCTGGAAATGTCTCATAAGGGCATTGTTCAAGATACAGTTACTTATGGCACTCTTATGGATGGGTTTTGCAAGATGGGGAGAACACAAGATGCACAGAACTTGTTCTCTCAAATGCAAGCTAGTGGCCAACTTCCAAATGTTCAGATTTATAACATTTTGCTGGATGGCCTCTGTAAAAACCAACAATTTTCCAAGGCAGTTGAATTGTTGGAAGAGATGGAGGAAAAGAAGTTGGATTTTAACATTGTAACTTATAATATTCTTATTGCAGGTTTGTGTAGAGCTGAAAAAGTTGAATACGTAAGGGATCTCTTTCTTAGTTTATCATCAAAGGGAATTCAACCTAATGCCAGGACGTATAATACAATGATTAGTGGATTTTGTAGTGGGGGGCTAACAAGTGAAGCAGAAAACTTGCTTAGAGAAATGGAAGAGAAAGGCTGTTCTCCAGATGGTTGCACGTACAACACAATTATCCGAGGGTTTATCAACGACAACGAGACGTCAAATGCAGTGAGGGTTATTCAAGAAATGGTGGAGAAGGGTTTTTCTGCAGATGCATCAACTACGGAGTTGATCGTTAATTCACCCGCTTTGTTCGCATTGATACAAAGATTGTGATGAAATTGATTTGCATCTTTGCAGTTTTTGACTAGTTTCGGTGCATCCTTCCCTTGAGTGCTGCATTGGAGGGAGTTATTCCACTGGGTCCAGTACAGGTAGCCATTCATTCATGCATTGCTTAGTGACGAATGATATGTGTTATTAATTTAATCTATTAAGTGATAGAGCAACTTTTATGTTACTCTTCAATGATGATGAAATTCGTAGACATATTTACGGCCCTGTTTAACTTAATAGGACAGGTCTATCCAATTACATGTTAGCACTAACAACTCTCCAACTCGAAACAAGGGGAATAATTAAGAAATTCCTCTGTTTCTTAAACTATCGAGATGGCAATAAATTTCGAAACTCAGATTCATGGTTGTACTGCAAACACTATTGTTTTTTTCTATTGCAACGTTCGGTGAAGGCATCCCAGACTTCCAAAAGCCCTCTGCCGCTCTTTGTGGGAACCCCATCTTTACCAAATTAGCAATTGCAAATTCTGCTCTGGCTGGAGGAGGAGGTGCATGCTCCAATATTAACTCTTTTAAGTGCGCCTACACAAAGCAGAAAACATATCAGAATCAATGTTATAAAAACGAACTTTGTAGGTTAAAACTTAATAGTAATAATAACTGTGGATGAAAATCTTAAGGACTGGTTTGGTATTGCTGTGCTTTGAAAAAAAGCTGTTTTTGGTGTTCTGTGAGAATAAGCGGCTGTGAAATAAAGCTGTAGAGTGTTTGGTAAACTTTTTTTGTAAAAATGCTTTTGAAAAAAAAAAGCATTATTATAGTGTTTGGTAAACTTTTATGTAAAACAGATGTGAAAAAAGCCGGTTTTTCAAAGTTGGGTTTTGCAGCTTCTTGTTTTTGGTTTTTTTTCATCCAAAACTGTGAAAAAAATCTGAAGCTGAATGTTTACCAAACACAAAAAAGCTCCCAGCTTTTTTCAGAATCACCTCAGTACCAAACCAGGCCTAAATCTTTTAAGTGAAAAACAAAAGACCACTTTCTGGTGCTCAAATGCATTAGAAACCCAAAATTCAGGTTTAGGGTTACCTAGATGAACTCACCTCATCCAATGCAATATAGTATAAGCCACCGGTTTCTTGGCATAGATGCTTGCTTGCATATGAAAATTTCTGCCGAGAGACCAATGACTGAGCACCTAATTTTTGATTTCTTACACTTCTGGATAGTTTCCAGTATATCTCCTGGATCACAGGTACTGAGAGCTGGATACAAGATCAACACTTCTCTATGACCATACGATGGAATCTGATTCAGATACCCATGCACAAGATCCAATGCATTCTGCAGGGACGAGTCGCCAGAGCATTCCAGTTTACCCATCAACGCTTTAACATGAGACTCGGGACTGCCACCAAGATCCGTTAAACAATGAGCAACACCATCTTATTTGTTTTTTCGAATTATGAGGTGGTTTCCATATTGTTTCTCTTCTCTTTCAAATAATGAAGATTTTAGATTTGAGAATCCATCGCTAAGGCAAAAAGAATTTGAGAGCCCATCACGTTGTAGCAAAAAGAGATCTATAAATGCATTGCATAATTGGCCATGCATTAACTTCATAAATATAATTTTTGGGCTGCTTCATACTTTCCCAAAAGTTAGCCTACTCTTTGATATTAGTTTTATTGCTGAAAATTTAAACAAATATGATTTAATGGTATTCCTTTTCATTTGTAAGTGAGAAGTTTTAGACTCGATTATAGCTAAAGGTAAATTTGAACTATATTATTAGTAGCCCAAATGATGTTATCTACACTAAAGTGAGGAGGCAGTCGACTTAGCCTTACAATGGAATAGCAATAATGTGATTCAAATTCGTCTTTGACAAAGATCGAACTTAAAATATCTCATTTACAAGGAAAGATGAATATTATTAGATCGTATTATTAAGTGATAAAAGAAAAAGTTCAATTTAGAATATCAATTTTATACAAATAAAATAAAAGGGGATGATAAATGATAATATTTGAAATCCCTATGTTCCTTGAAATTATATGTGAGTTTTCCTCCGTATATCATCCTCAGCAAAAGTTTTCCGAAAGCAGGATTGACGCACGGCCTCGCTGACTCACTAAAGATGATGCGGGCAACAACAGCTGCTGCTGCTGCTTTTTTGAAGGTTGGTTATGGCAGCAGCAGCACCAGAGGTATGCCTCCTTGTCTTCTTCAAGCTTCTTCTGTTGTTATTTTCTTCAACAATTACTTGGCTTTGTTTCACTCTCGACCTTCTAAATCGACCGAATCTAAAAACACCCAACACCACCAGCTTGTGAAAATCAATAATGTTGAGGATGCTCTCAATGTGTTCGACGAAATGCTTCAAAGGCGTCCTCGGCCTTCCGTTGTCCCTTTCAACCAAGTCTTGACTCAACTTGCCAAGTTGAAACATTACTCGGCAGTCATCTCCTTGAATAACCAAATGGTTATGTCCGGAATTCGTCCTAGTGTTTATACTCTAAACATTATCATTAATTGCTTTTGCCATTTGCACCAAATGGGGTTTGGTTTGTCAGTCTTGGGAAACTTCTTCAAATTGGGTTTTGAACCAGATGTCACGACCTGCAACACTCTAATCAACGGCTTTCTTCTTGAGGATAGAGAGGCTGAGGCAGCAGCACTTTTCAACAAAATGATGAAGGGAGGTAATTGCAAGCCGAATCTGTTTACTTTCACCACACTACTTAAGGGCCATTGCTTGAAAGGTAACAACATTGGAGCTATCCAATTGCTTAAGAAGATGGAAGAAGGAGATTGCAAGCCTGACATAGTTGCCTATAGCACGGTCATTGACAGTCTTTGCAAGGATACTCTAGTTGTTGATGCACTGAAGCTCTTCTCAGAAATGACGAGTAAGGGTATTGCCCCAGATGTCATGACCTATACCTCTTTGATTCATGGAGTTTGCAAATTAGGGAATTGGAAAGAAGCTACAAGATTGTTGAATGAAATGGTGAGTAAACATATCTTTCCAAATGTGTGCACCTTCAGTGTTTTGGTTGATACATATTGTAAAGAGGGGATGGTCCAGGAAGCAAGGAGCTTGGTCGAAATGATGACGCAAGGGGATATAGCACCCAATACAATTACGTACAATTCGCTCATAGATGGTTACTGTTTGCGAGGAGAAATGGACGAGGCAAAAAAGGTTTTTGAAATAATGCTTAGCAAAGGCTGCATGGTTGATGCTCGTACTTACAGCATATTGATAAATGGCTATTGTAAGCGTAAAAGGATAGATGATGCTCGGATGACTTTTCTAGAAATGTCTTGTCAGGGAGTTGTTCCAAATACGGTTACTTATAACACTCTTATTGATGGGTTTTGCAAGATGGGGAGAACACAAGATGCACAAAACTTGTTCTCTCAAATGCAAGCTTGTGGCCAACTTCCAAACATTCAAACGTATAGTATTTTACTGGATGGCCTTTGTAAAAACCAACAATTTCCCAAGGCTGTTGAATTGTTGGAAGAGATGGAGGGAAAGAAGTTGGATTTTAATATTGTAACTTACAATATTCTTATTGAAGGTTTGTGCAGAGCTGAAAAAATTGAATGTGCATGGGGTCTTTTTCGTAGTTTTTCATCAAAAGGAATTCAACCTAATGTCAGGACATATAATGTAATGATCAGTGGACTTTGTAATGGGGGACTTACGTGTGAAGCAGCAAACTTGCTTAGAGAAATGGAAAGGAGAGATTGTTCTCCAGATGGTTGCACGTACAACACAATTATCCGTGGGTTATTCAATAACAACGAGACATCAAGGGTTATGAGACTTATTCAAGAAATGGTGGAGAGGGGTTTTTCTGCAGATGCATCAACTGCGGAGTTGGTCGTTAATTCACCCGCAATGTTGGCATTGATAGAAAAATCATGATGAATTTGATTTGCATCTTTGTATTGCCTAGTGACGTATGATATGTTTTGATTAATTTAATATATCAAGTGATTGAGCAACTATGTTACTCTTCTTTTTAGATTATGAAATCTGTTGGACAAGCCGAGTATCTGGACTGATGATATTTGTAGGGTCATTCTATAAGTAATGTCCTTCCATTCGCTTGGGTTGAAACAACGCATTTATTTAGGAGAAATGGAATTAAAATTGGCTCGTTCAATCTCATTATTTCAGTTTCGAAAATATTACGTTCCTTATAATAATACTATGTGAAATCCATATAAAATACATTGAATAGTTTTTCTTGTTAATCTAATCTATTCATTTTGTCAAATCCAAATCATTTCTTAATTATCTCATCCAAACGGAATCCAACTTGTGACTATGGAGATGCCGGATTGCAGGTATCAAACTTGTAGAATTTTTGATGTGTATTTCATGAAGAAACAATTACAAATGAAACATATATATAGGAAAAGAAAGTAGACATAAGCCTAACTTGCCTAACTTTGCCTAACTTGCCTAACTTGTGTAACTTGCTTAACTTACACAAAGAAAGTTGACTAGCCTAAACCACTAGCCATCCAATACTCCCACATTTCCCATATTTCCCACATTTCCAACACTCCCCCTCAAGCTGGATCGAGGGGATTCCTTGAGCCAAGCTTGGATAGAATGCGCATGAACTGAACCGTAGGAAGAGATTTAGTAAAAATGTCAGCCAATTGATCATGACTGCGAGTGTAATGAGTGTTGATGATGTTGGCTTGAACCTGTGCTCGAACATAATGACAATCCACTTCAATATGCTTCGTTCTCTCGTGAAATACAGGATTGGAAGCAATATGCATGGCAGCTTGATTGTCACAGAACATAGACATAGGTTCCTTACTGTGAAACCCTAAATCAAACAGAAGACTTTTCAGCCAAATAAGTTCACAAGCAGTGGATGCCATAGCTCGATACTCGGCCTCTGCACTGGAACGAGCTACAACACTTTGCTTCTTACTGTGCCATGTTACCAAGTTCCCACCTACAAAGGTACAAAAACCTGTGGTTGATTTGCGATCAAGAGAGTGCCCAGCCCAATCAGCATCTGTGTAACCCATGATGGCAGTGCTGTCATTCTTTGTCATAAGGATCCCTCGACCAACATACGCTTTTAGATAACGAAGAATTCTCTTCACAATCTGCATATGAACTAATGTAGGAGCATGCATAAACTGACTCACAATACTCACAGCATAAGAGATATCTGGCCGCGTGATTGTGAGATAAATAAGTTTTCCTACCAATCTTTGATATTCAGTAACATTGGAAAGAACTTCACTATGAGTAGTGAGTTGCAGCTTACTATCCAGAGGAGTGCGTGCAGGTTTGCAATCCATTAAGTTAGATTCCTTCAAGAGATCAAGGATATATTTTCTTTGATTGAGAAAGAGACCTTGCTGTGAAGTGGCAACTTCAATACCAAGGAAATATTTGAGGCGCCCCAAATCCTTGATTGCAAATTTGTTTCGAAGAGCAAGCTTGAGAGATTGGATTTCTGCATCACTGTCACCTGTCACTATGAGATCATCTACATAGATTAAAACAATGACTTTTCCAACTGAGCCATTACAAACAAATAGTGAGGAATCTGCACTGCTTCTTTGGAAGCCAAACTCTTCAAGGATTGAGCTTAGTTTTGCATACCAGGCACGTGGAGACTGTTTCAGACCATAAATGGATTTGTGCAGTTTACAAACCATGTCAGGATCGCTCGATTGAGGATGCCCTGGTGGTAGTTTCATGTACACTTCCTCCTCTAATTCCCCATGCAAAAAAGCGTTCTTCACATCCATTTGATAGAGAGGCCAAGATTGATTCACAGCAACTGACAAGAGAACCCTTACAGTGTTCATTTTGGCTACGGGAGCAAAGGTTTCTTTGTAATCCAAGCCATAAGTCTGAGTAAAGCCACGAGCCACTAAACGAGCTTTGTGTCTTTCAATAGTTCCATCTGAGTTGAACTTTGTCTTGTACACCCAACGGCTACCCACTGCTTTCTTCCCTGTGGGAAGTTTAATTACACTCCAGGTTTTGTTGTCATGAAGAGCTTGCAGTTCGTCCCTCATTGCAATTTGCCAAACTTTATGTTTACTTGCTTCTTGAAATGTTTGTGGTTCATGAGTATGATCCAAGACACTAAGAAAGGAGATATGAGAGGGTGAAAACTGCTTATAGGAAACAAAATCTGTGAGAGGATACCTAGAGGTGTATGTGACATAATCATGTAGTCGAAGTGGGGGTTGACGAACCCTAGAAGGGTTTCGACGAATCTGGACTGGAGGCTCAACATTTGTGACTTGGGAGGGAGCATGTTCAGGTGATAGACTTGTAGTGTCACATGATGGAAGATTTTCTTGGTAGTACGGGACACTAGGCAATGGAAACATATCACTCAAAAACTCCCCCTGATCTGCATCACTTAGTTTCTTTGAGAAGTAAGGCATATTTTCATGAAACCTTACATCCCTTGAAACTAGAAGCTTATTTGTGATTGGATTGTAACACTTGTAGCCTTTTTGAGTGGATGAGTATCCCAAGAAAATACATTTGATAGCTCTAGGATCTAATTTATCATGATGAGGGGATTTGTTGTGAACAAAGCAGGTGGAGCCAAAAACTCTCAAGTGTGAAAGATCAATTTTTCTACCTTTTAGCATCTCATATGGGGACTTGAAATTGAGTACTTTGCTAGGCAATCTATTAATAAGATAGGCAGCTGTAAGTACTCCTTGTGACCAAAATTTCTTGGGTACATTCATATGAAACATGATTGATCTTGTCTTCTCAAGAATATCTCTATTTTTTCTTTCGGCCACTCCATTTTGTTGAGGTGTGCCAACACATGTTGTTTGATGCAAGATGCCATGAATACTCAAGTATTGAGACATGTTATGGGACATATACTCAGTGCCATTGTCGGATCTTAATATATGAATTTTTGATGCAAATTGAGTGCCAACCAGTTTATGAAAATCTTGAAAAACAATTGGAAGTTCACTCTTAAATTTCAAAAGATACAACCAAGTCATTTTTGTGAAATCATCAACAAAGGTTACAAAATATCTATATCCATCAAAGGACTCTAGTATTGGACCCCAAATATCTGAATGAATGATTTCAAACGGATGACTGGCTTTATTGGTGGAGGACTCAAAAGGCAACCTGGAAAATTTAGACAAATGACAAACATCACAGTGCAACTTGTCTGTGCACAATTTTGGGAATAAGAAAGACATCACTTTTTCAGAAGGATGAGCCAAACGTTGATGCCAAAGTTGTTGATCTTGAGACACACTCGAACTGACTTGAAAAACCTTGGGATCCTTAGTATCTTTAGCTAAGTAGTAAAGACCATTCAAAAAGAAACCTTCACCAATCGTTCTCTTGGTGATGATGTCCTGAAAAACAACATTGTGGGGAGAAAAAATAGCTAGACAGTTTAGAGAATTGGTGATGGCTCCTATTGATAAAAGTTGAAAAGGAAATGAAGGAATGTAAAGAGCTGATGACTCTATGTGTTTTGAGAGTAAGTTGACTTTTCCTTTTCCTACAACTAAGGCACCCTTTCCATTGGCTACTGACACTTGAGACGGTTTTGACAATGTTTTGAAATCATGCAAGTTATTAATTTGATTTGTCATATGATCCGTAGCACCTGAGTCAATGATCCAATAATCATGTTCATTACTAGCATTTAAGGCAGTAGAGAAGGCACTTGAAATACCTGGAATATCCTTCTGCGAAACATGATCATGCTCAGCCAAGAAACCAGCAAATTGTCCAAGTAAGGCATTGTGATTCTTTTCTTTAGCTACTGTAGCTTCATGAGCTTCATCTCCATTGTTATGCAGCTGTTTATTATGAAGATATGCTGCAAAATCATTGATTAGTGTTGTAGGATTGGTAGTGAAGTTTACCATTCCTTCAGTCGAAGAGATAGCTGCATGATTTGCCTTGTAGCCATTGTTACTCAAATGTCTTTGGGGACCCTTTGTCTCCTTCAAGGGGTTTGGCTTCAATTCTGGATGAAGAATCCAGCACCTGTCTCTTGTATGTCCATGTGAATCACAGTAGCTGCACTTCAAATCTGGTCTTTTTCCCTTATAAACTTTGCCATCATGACGCTTGTTGTTGGAGACATATGCCCTAGTTTCAGGAATAGGATTTTTAGTATCTTGGCTCATTACTTTCCTCCTTACTTCTTCCCTTTGAATGATGGCACAAACACCAGTGAATGAAGGAAGTTCAACATTCATTAAAATGTGACTTCTGAGATCTTCAAACTCTGAGCCTAAGCTTGCCAAGAGTTGAAAAATCTTGTCTTCTTCTGCTCTCTTGATCAACATGGTGGCATCGGTGGTATGAGGACGATAGACATCAAGCTCATTCCACATGCTTGTAAGGTTGCCAAGATGTTGAACAAAGGCTTTTCCTCCTTGTTGCAAGCTCGAAATATCCTTCTTAAGTTGAAAGACACGGGCAGAATTATTTTGATTTCCATACATCTCTTTGACTTGCTTCCAGAGATGCATGGACGACTCAGAATAGCTGAAAATTTCAGCAATCCTACGCTCCATTGAGTTGAGCAACCAAGACATGACCAACTGGTCTATACATAGCCACGACTCGTAGGTAGGAGAAGTGACTGCTGGAGCTTTTATGGCACCATTTATGTAGCCAAGCTTTGATCTCCCTCCAAGTGCGAGAGAAACAGCACGGCTCCAGGGAAGATAGTTGAATTCGTTCAACAAAATAGAACTGAGACGTTGATTAGGGTTGATTTCAACGTTAGGTAGAGCTAAAGCATTCATCGAGCTCTCAGCTTCATAATGTTCTCCAGCCATCTTGGCTTAGAGTAAAAGAAACTTAGCGGAAACGATCAACAGAGCCAGGAATTTAGAGTTCCTGCTCTGATACCATGTAGAATTTTTGATGTGTATTTCATGAAGAAACAATTACAAATGAAACATATATATAGGAAAAGAAAGTAGACATAAGCCTAACTTGCCTAACTTTGCCTAACTTGCCTAACTTGTGTAACTTGCTTAACTTACACAAAGAAAGTTGACTAGCCTAAACCACTAGCCATCCAATACTCCCACATTTCCCATATTTCCCACATTTCCAACAAAACTCAATCATCTGCCGACTGAAAGAGGTGGAATAATCTCCAAACAACGCAAGTCAATCATCTGCAGAATCGTCCAACATCAGAACAACATTAAATAAGCTTCGTACAGTCCTCTCTGGCAAGTTCACCATTGAAACAAATGCCTTGAGTTGTTGATGCGCAGGTTCACTAGTCATGTTGGTAATGTATGCAAGAAGAAGGCAATTGCAAGTAAAGTTTGGCTCCGTTGGTCTTCCATTTCTGAATCTATCAGGGAGGATGCTCAGGGGTGAAGAACTATGATGCATGCCCCGGACGATCCCCCCATATTCAACCGTGATCCCGTGGCACAGAAGCAATATGGAATCCCACAATGGCGTCCTTCACTGAAACAAAGATCAGTAAAACACTACAGTTGTGCCTTCTCCCAACTGATGATGTTTAATTAAGTACCAACCTGAAGAGAAAGTTGGATTTCTTATCCCAATACAAGGGCAAAAACTGGCAGTCTTTGCCTTCCAACTGCGAGTACACAAGCTCCCGGGTGAAGAGCAGAAGGGACACCAGACGGTTTGGGCCAAGAGATGTCCTTATTGAATTTAATTAATTCTCATGAGCAATCCAATGATCCAGGTAACACAAGTATAGCCTTAATTGCATCAGTTGATCTTGACATAGGTTGGATTATTGACTCTGGAGACATTAATCATATACCTTATGATCGGTCTCTTTTTTAACTCTACAACACCACCACCTCGAGATAGTATTGTCACTACTAATGGTGGTGTGGCCCAGGTTACAGGGGCAAGTTCGATAGCCCTCACTCCTACTCTCTTCTTACACAATTGCTTACTTGTTCCCACGCTCTCAATCCATTTGTTATCTGTGGGACAGGTCACTGAGCAATTAAACTGTGTTGTGCAAATGTTTCCGTCTTTCCATTTACTTCAGGACATTTAGACTCAGGAAATCATTGAGCGTGGTACTAAGAGAAGAGGGTTGTATTATGTTGATGATGTTGCACAGGGTTGTGTTCATCACGTTCATGGTCGTGACAATGGAAAATTAAAGTCTATTCAGTTGTGGCATCGTCGGCTAGGTCATGCCTGCTTTGGTTATTTGCGAAAATTACTTCTATCATTATTTAATAATATTCTGGAGTCCTCGTTGAAATGTGATGTTTGCACATCAGCTAAAAGTCATCGAGCTTCTTATTCTCCAAGTTTTTATCAAAGAACAATTCCGTTTGAGTTAATTCATTCTGATGTGTGGGGGCCATCTCCGGTTACTACTTAGCATGGTGTGCGTTGGTTTGTAACATTTGTTGATGATTGCACTAGGATGACTTGGTTGTACCTCATGAAAAATAAAGGTGATGTGGGTGGCATCTTCAAAGCCTTTTATCACATGGTTTATACTCAGTATTCACTCCATGTTAAAGTGCTTCGGTTAGACAATGGTGGTGAGTATCTTAATCAGGATATTTCTTAGTTTTTTTACGAAAAAGGGCATTCTTCGTGAAACTACGTGTCCTCAGACCCCACAACAAAATGGAGTTGCCGAACGAAAAAATCGGCACAGGCTTGGGATTACCCGTGCCCTTTTTATTGGTAGTTCTGCACCCAAGACATATTGGGCTGATGCAGTCACTTATGCTATTTATATCATGAATTGAATGCCATCGCGTGTTTTCTCTTTTAGAAATTCCTTATTTGTGCTTACTGATCATGTTTTGCTCCCTTCCACTCTTCATCTCGAACCCTGGGTTTTTGGTTGTGTGGCATATGTTCATCTTCACAAAAATCAAAGAAGCAAGCTTGATCCATGTGTAGTGCGGTGTGTGTTCCTTGACTTTAATCCTCAACAAAAAGGCTATAGATGTTATCATCCATCCATTCGACATATGTACGTCACCATGGATGTTACCTTCTCTGAAGACGAATTATTTTTCCTCCCAGCCATATTCCTTAGGGGAGACAAACTCAGGTGAAGATTATGGTTGGTTTGATATTATGCCTAATGTTTCTGTAAATAGTCCAAACAGGCTTTTAGACCAAATCGGCCCAGATGCTACTCACCAAATTGGCCTAGATGAAGCTAACCATGATTGCCCTGATGGGTGTGCTGACCATGGCAGAAAGAATGGCCTAGAACCGTGTGATGCTTGCCTAATTGGGCCGCATATTGTACACATGAGAATAATGATGGGTCACATGATGACGCTGTTGCTGTCTGCCTATCTGCAGCTGCCAGCCAAAGTGGGCCAAATAGAAATTGCTATGTTGGTCCGAGTGGGCCTTCAAGGGTGATAACTGCCTCAAATTTGAGTAATAGCTCTAGTGAGTTAGAAGACAATAACAAACTCCTTCATAACATAACGGATATTCCCGAGGTAAGTACGCACTCGAAAATTATTGAACCATCTTATATGTTGCCTCCTCGACAAAATCGAGGAAAACCACCAGACAGGTACCCTTCAGAAGGAAAGGTGCATTATTCCATTTCAAACTATGTCTCTACTCATCGACTTTCACCGAAATACGGTGCGTTTGTTCAGAAAATGGAAACCATCAAAATACCCACCAGAGTGGAGGAAGCTTTAAAAGATTCCAAATGGAGAGAAGTAATGCAAGTTGAAATGGAAGCACTACAAAAGAATAATACATCGAGTGTGGTCCCACTTCCCAAAGGAAAGAAATCAGTGGGGTGCAAGTGGGTGTTCACTATTAAACATAAGGCAGATGGAACAATTGATAGATACAAGGCGAGGCTAGTGGCCAAAGGTTTTACCCAAACCTTTGGGGTTGATTATCAGGAGACTTTTGCTCATGTTGCAAAGATGAATACCATTAGAGTTTTCTTATCTCTTGCTGCGAACCATGAATGGCCTCTGAGACAGTTTGACGTTAAAAATGCTTTTCTACATGGTGATTTAGAGGTGTACATGGGTATTCCACCAGGTTATGGCGCTGCGAACTCCAGTGGGAAAGTGTGTAGACTTCAGAAGTCATTGTATGGCCTTAAATAGTCACCCAGAGCATGGTTTGGGCGGTTCACCCAGGCGATGAAGAAGTATGGGTATCGACAGGGAAACGCAGACGATACATTGTTTATCAAACGCAAGGATGGCAAGGTAACTCTTCTTATCATATATGTAGATGATATGATTGTCATAGGTGATGATACAATGGAAATCAAACGTCTGCACGGGCATTTGTCTTTTGAGTTTGAGGTGAAAGATCTTGGAGGACTAAAATACTTATTGGGAATTGAAGTGGCTAGGTCTTAGAAAGAAATATACTTATCTCAGAGAAAGTATGTATTGGATCTTTTGTCTGAAACTAGTATGTTAGGGTGTAAACCAATGGATACACCTATTGTGCAAAATCATCATCTAGCAATTTATCAGGATCAAGTCTCAGTGAATAATGAAAGGTATCAAAGATTGGTAGGACGATTGATTTATTTGTCGCTTACAAGGCCAGATATTGCTTACACAGTAAGTGTGGTGAGTCAATTTATGCATGCTCCTAGTGAGGATCATATGGTAGCAGTAATGCGGATTCTGAGTTACTTAAAATGAGGTCCATGAAAAAGATTGATGTATAGAAAGCATGGGCATATGGAGGTGAGGGGTGTACCGATGCAGATTGGGCTGGAAATATCACCGATTAGCGGTCTACGTCGGGATACTTCACATTTATAGCTGGTAATCTGGTGACATGGAGAAGTAAGAAGCAAAATGTGGTGGCAAGGTCTTTGGCCGAGGCTGAGTACAGAGGAATGTCACATGGTATTTGTGAGCTTTTATGGCTTCGAATTCTACTCACTGAGATAGGGTTTAAAACAAAAGGTTCTGTGTTGTTGTACTGTGATAATCAAGCAACGCGGGAAATAGCTAACAATCCGGTGCAGCATGATAGGACTAAACATGTTGAGG
Organism: Malus fusca; assembly: GCA_035220775.1. Lineage (NCBI taxonomy): Eukaryota > Viridiplantae > Streptophyta > Magnoliopsida > Rosales > Rosaceae > Malus > Malus fusca. Next base: position 10,341,597 of record CM069069.1, read on the forward strand.
TGGATAGACATTGTATCAAAGAAAAGTTGGATGTTAAGTTGGTTGACATTCCATTCGTGAAGACAAAAGAACAGTTAGCAGATATTCTAACTCATGCAGTTTCTGCAAGAAGGTTTCAAGACTCACTGGATAAGTTGGGCTTAGGTGATATCTATGTACCAACTTGAGGGGGAGTGTTGGCGTGAGTCAACAATAATAGAATAGAAATGTAATTGTGTTTCCTAGTTTAGGTATAACTCTCCTTTTATGTCCTTAATATTCCTTGTAGTACAAGGATTGAGTATGTATATATATGGGTTGCCTTCTATGATATAAGAATATAGAGAAATATATTGAAACCCTAAAAAGTAGTTTTATCCCTTTCCCCTCCCAAACAAACTTATTGCGCTCCGTCCAAAGCGTCCAAAGCAGCATCAATACTACATCAAAGTCTACCCCTTTGCTTTCCACAATGCTATGCAACCAATCCTTCATGAACTCACCACGGATGTCCCCCCTACCCACACCCAATGGCGATGCAAACCACACAGCACGGGCAAAGTGACACTCCCGCAACGCATGTTGAGCAGTCTCAAAAGAGGCCGCACACCTAGGGCAGGATCCATCAATCCTCACATTTTTTGGGTCAGATTAATCCTAGTTGGGAGAATATCGGAGCACACTCGCCAACCACAAACCTTAACCTTTGGAGGTACATTCGCCCGCCTAATAGCTTGCCATAAACCTTGATAAGCACTACCCGCGTTTGACGAAGTACTTCGGTTTTAAGATCCGAGACACTAAACGAGTCCGGCTTTGATCTATACGCCAACCTTGTTTCGCTAAGAGTGCGAGATTATGGGAATGTAATCAATTTGGATTTAAAAGGATTTTAATGGATTTTTTTATTGACAGATTTCAAAGGATTTTAATATACTTTATAGTTATATATGGATTTTAGTTGATTTATATTGATTTTTGTAGATTTGTATGGATTTCTTCCATAAATTAGGATTTTGAAAAAATTGAAAATCACATGTAGAGCCGGATCATTTTTATTGAAATCATGCAGATGTGACTCAAACAACTCTAATATTCCAATGTGTGTTCAGTTATGGGTCTCCCCTGTCTAACCTTCATTCAGTCTAGCAGACTGACCACAAGCCGCAAGCATTTTCCTAAACTTCAATGCACACTCTGGCTTCCTGCCCTTCCAGTACCCACCACGCATAATATTGGAAACCACATTTCATTAATTTCCGGCAAGCTTCACTTCCCAACAACAACAATACATATTGAACCATCGGGTCTCAAGTAGTGGAAAAAATGGAGGAAGACTATTCGTCTTCTGAGAGACCAGAGAATTTTTGAGAAATTTGGATAAATAACCAAAATTTGTTGGGTTTGATGAGACTGGAACTTGGAGACTAGTACGAACTTGGTTTTGAGTTTGAAGCACCTACTGTCTTTTTGGATCTTCTGGAAACCTTATTTTCAGGGTATATTAGTATTTTTACTACACGTGGACATGTGTGGACATTTTTTTAAATCTTAATCGACTACTCCTGAATTTGAATGTATTTTTAAAATATTTGGTATTTTGACTACACTTAGACATGTGTGGACATTTTTTAAATCTTAATCGACTACTCCTGAATTTGAATGTATTTTTAAAATCCTCTCAAATCTTAAATTGACTACACCAAAGGGTCCCGACTAGAACAAAACATGAAATACATGCTCTTCAACTCTCACAAACACAGCCCTACAACAACTCTTTGTTTTCTGTGAATTCAACTCTCTGCCTCAGAGATGCAGAAGATGATGCGGGCAACGATTGCTGCTTCTTCTTCTTCTTCTTTGAAGGTTGGTTATGGCAGCAGCAGCACCACCGGCACACTCAGACCCAGAGTTATGCTGCCTTGTCTTGTTCAATCTTCTTCTGTTGTTGTTTTCTTCAAATTACTTGGCTTTGTTTCACTCTCGAGCTTCTAAATCGACCGAATCTAGAAGCACCCAACAACACCAGCTTGTGAAAATCACTAATGTGGAGGATGCTCTCAGTGTGTTCGACGAATGCTTCAAAGGCGTCCTCTGCCTTCCGTTGTCCTTTTCACTCAAAATGTTGGGTCAGCTTGCCAAGTTGAAGCATTACTCGACAGTCATCTCCTTGAATAACCAAATGGTTGTGTTAGGACGAATGTTGTGTCAGGAATTCGTCCCAATGTTTATACTCTAAACATTATCATTAATTACTTTTGCCATATGCACCAAATGGGGTTTAGCTTGTCTATATTGGGAGAATTCTTCAAATTGGGTTTTGAACCGGATGTCACAACCTTCAACACTCTAATCAACAACTTTCTTCTTGAGGATAAAGAGGCTGAGGCAGCAGCACTTTTCAACAAAATGATGGGGGGAGGTGATTGCAAGCCGAATCTGTTTACTTTCAACACACTACTTAAGATCCATTGCTTGTGTTGATGCACAAAATCAGTGAGGACTTTGGTACAATAGAAATGTTAAGTTTTTGACCTTCACTAGATTGTTTCGGTCACTAGTATGAATAAGTATGTAAATGGATAGGGACAGGGAAGCAAACACAAGATGTACGTGGTTCACCCAGATTGGCTACGTCCACGGAGTAGAGGAGTTCTCATTAATTGTGAAGGGTTTACACAAGTACATATGTTCAAGCTCTCCTTTAATGAGTACTAGTGAATGATTTAGTACAAATGACATTAGGAAATATTGTGAGAGAATGATCTCTATTTATAGAAGAGAGTTTCTAGTTTCATTATGACATTGACACGTGTCGTGTTGTGATTAGCTTCTGATATTGACACATGTCGCGCTATGATTGGCTTCTGATGTTGACACGTGTTGCGCAGTGATTGGCCTCCTGGTTAGAGGGAAACTCTTCTGGGTCTTTGACGGTATAACGTTGACCGGTGCTCAGTAGTTTCGGGATTGGTCAAGTATGGTACAAACAGCTTGAAAGGTAACAACATTGGAGCTATCCAATTGCTTAAGAAGATGGAAGAAGGAGATTGCAAGCCTGGCGTAGTTGCCTATAGCACGGTCATTGACAGTCTTTGCAAGGTTACTCTAGTTGTTGATGCACTGAAACTCTTCTCAGAAATGACGAGTAAGGGTATTGCCCCAGATGTCTTGACCTATACCTCTTTGATTCATGGAGTTTGCAAATTAGGGAATTGGAAAGAAGCTACAAGATTGTTGAATGAAATGGTGAGTAAACATATCTTTCCAGATGTGTGCACCTTCAGTGTTTTGATTGATACATATTGTAAAGAGGGGATGGTCCAGGAAGCAAGGAGCGTGGTCGAAATGATGACGCAAAGGAATATAGCATCCAATACAATTACGTACACTTCACTTATAGATGGTTACTGTTTGCGAGGAGAAATGGACGAGGCTAAAAGGGTTTTTGAAGTAATGCTTAGCAAGGGCTGCATCGTTGGTGCTTGCACTGTTCTAAAAATCCCCGCCTAGCGCCGCCTAGGCGCTAAGCCTCAGCCCACCATCTAGGCACCCGCCTAGACCTGCCTAGGTTGCAACTCACTTAGACAGAAAATACATAACTTTCATTTTGCATTTTGTTTTTTTTTCAATAAATTGTAAGAGACTTGTTGCATACTTGAATGAACAAACATTCTATCCTTATTTCACATGTTTTCATTATGTTCCAATACTTCATGATATATATGCATTCTATTTTGTAGTTTATGGTGAAATTATATATATTTCAAGTAGAAGCAGACACTTTTTTACCTGAAATATGATAGATTTACTTAAATCCGCCTAACCGCCTAGGCGCTAGGCCCCAGCCCGCCGCCCGACTAGCGCCTAGCAACTTTTAGAACCTTGGGTGGCAGCTATTACGTATTGATAAACGGCTATTGTAAGCGTAAAAGGATAGACGATGCTCAGATGATTATTCTGGAAATGTCTCATAAGGGGGTTGTTCCGGATACAGTTACTTATAGTACTCTTATTGATGGGTTTTGCAAGATGGGGAGAACACAAGATGCACAAAACTTGTTCTATAAAATGCAAGCTTGTGGCCAACTTCCAGACATTCAAACTTATTCTATTTTATTGCATGGCATGTGTGCAAACCAACAATTTTCCAAGGCAGTTGAATTGTTGGAAGAGATGGAGGGAAAGAAGTTGGATTTTGGTATTGTAACTTACAAAATTCTTATTGAAGGTTTGTGCAAAGCTGAAAAAGTTGAATATGCATGGGACTGTTTAACTTAAGTGATAGAGTAAATTTTATGTTACTCTTCAATGATGATGAAATTCGTAGACATATTTATGGCTCTGTTTAACTTAAATAGGACAGGTCTATCCAATTACATACCTCTCTATGAAGTTAGCACTAACAACTCTCCAACCCGAAACAAGGGGAATAATGAAGAAATTCCTCTGTTTCTTAAACTGTCGAGATGGCAATAAATTTCAAAACTCAGATTCATGGTTGTACTGCAAACACTATCGTTTTTTTCTATTGCAACGTTTGATGAAGGCATCCCAGACGTCCAAAAGCCACCACGGTAGCTGTAGTGTAGATGATTGTTCCAAAAACAAGTACCTGTGACAGTAGCCAGGTCATACATTTGGGTGAGAGTCGTGAGAGACCACCGCAGATTTGGAGGCAGCATCATATTAAAATCAGCTGCACTTCATCCTTCGTTTATATTCGGGATCTTGGAGTGCCTAGTGCTCTCACAACCAGGGCAGTTATGCAAGCTTTCATGAATATACATGTCGCATTCAAGGCAGAAGTGCTGTTTGCATTTTGGGCAAGCGACCCGAAGACCGGACTTGTTTCCTGTGTCATAAACAGTGAAAACAAATATAAGATAGGGAGGCGATGCTGCCTACACACGCAAGGTTTATATATGACATCAATGAATAACTTAAATATACATTTGAGAGGGAAGGTTTTCCCTGTGATTTGAACAAGTGATATTTCCGGGTTCTTCTAATTTTCCCTCTCCCCTCTTATATTACCTAATTTTTTGGAGCTTTTCCTATTTGGACTCATTGTCTCTTTAAGCATATTATTTTTAAGTCAAAAAGCAGCTTCAAGCTGCTGCTTCCTAAGGGAGCGTCTGCTAAAACGTTGCATTAAAACAAAGAAACACTACACTCCCCAGCTTCCTTATCAGACCTGCATAACTTCTGTCAGAGCATAAGGCCGACGTTTAATAGAATTGAACCATGCAATTCATATCAAGAGTATTTCCTGGTTTGTAGATATCATCCCGGAAGGAAAATACGTTGGAGCCAAATATGTCCAATCTTATTACAACTATAGCTAAAGCTGTTACATTGTGAACGTAGTCTTTCTATCAATTTTATTGCAAAAGCTCCAAAATATATATTTCATGTACAGAAACACTTACCGGGATTGAGAAGACTTTGTTGGCAGCCGAAACAAGATCTAGGAAACTTGTTTTGTTGATCAATTAGTAGTCAGAGAGAGACCTCATCAAAAGGTACAATGGGAAAGAGATGATGATAAGACCTTGCCAAATGAGGGGATGAAATGAGCGTCAACCCACAAATGTGACATTCCGTAGGTAGCTCACATACGCGAGCCTTGCACCTAGGACAAGTGTATCCAGCTCCTACCTTTGCCTCCTTGTGACATGAACAGATGGCCACAGAGTCTCTGCCGCTCTTTGTGGGAACCCCCCATCTTTACCAAATTAGCAATTGCAAATTCTGCTATGGCTGGTGGAGGAGGTGCATGTTCCAATATTAACTCTTTTAAGTGCGCCTACACAAAGCAGAAAACATATCAGAATCAATGTTATAAAAACAAACTTTGTAGGTTATAACTTAATAGTAATAATAACCGTGGATGAAAATCTTAAATCTTTTAAGTGAAAAACAAGACTACTTTCTCGTGCTCAAATGCATTATAAACCCAAAATTCAGGTTTAGGGTTACCTAGATGAACTCACCTCATCCAATGGAATATAGTATAAGCCACCGGTTTCTTGGCATAGATTCTTGCATATGGAATTTTCTGCCGAGAGACCAATGACTGAGCACCTAATTTTTGATTTCTTACAGTTCTGGATAGTTTCCAGTATATCTCCTGGATCACAGGTACTGAGAGCTGAATATAAGATCAACACTTCTCTATGACCATACGATGGAATCTGATTCAGATACCCATGTACAAGATCCAATGCATTCTGCAGGGACGAGTCACCAGAGCATTCCAGTTTACCCATCAACGCTTTAACATGAGACTCGAAACTGCCACCAAGATCCGTTAAACAATGAGCAACACCATCTTTTACAGTCACCAGGCCAACTTGACTAAGCGGATTCTGGAAGAAAAACTCTCTTATGAAAGCCTCAACATGTTTTGCAACCACCCCCATTCTGCTTGGTCGAAAATCCATTTCTGCAGCTGCCTTCACAACTTAACATCACGCATTAAGTACATACATATCACAAGTACTGTTAAAAAAGAAAAACTCCTGCATCCATGTATCTTACTTTAACATTTTCATCATTGACAGAAGATGATATAAACCAAAATCCTTGGCTGCCCAAGCTAAAGTTATTCTATGTTGCATATGCCTTCTCTGCTCTAAGCACTAGTCGAACCGAAAATCGCAGTACAAAATATTGTCAATGTACTTGAAACAAATTTAAAGCTTCAAACTTTACTAAACAAAGGTTCCAGAAAAAATCAAATTGTAGCAGATCAAACCAAAAAAAAAAAAGTAGAAATAAGCTAAAAGCTCTCTCTCTCTCTCTCTCTCTCTCCCCACACACAGAGACCCATTAGTAAAATTGAATAAAATTTCCACAAATCTCAAAAGGGTAACAAGCAAATATGAATCAAATACCTTAGAGAGGTCGATAACAATGAAAAGATAACGAAGGAGACCCTTTTGGATTCGGGCAGTGGAGGCGGCGCGAAGGCGGTGGCGGTACTGGGCATGTTTGAGGGACTGGTTGTCAATGGGCTGAAGAGGACTCGTCCTCCTGCAGAGACTCCCACGACCTCTCATCAGCGTAAGCTCGTTCCCAAGCGGCGAGGCCGCCATTGTTGGCGTCGTCGTCGTCGTCTTCTTCTTCTGCTTCTCCGTTTAGGGGCCTTTGTTCGCCGTTGCTCATGGTTCGATTGACCACGATTTGCTGTGACTGTCGGAGTGATGAGACCCACAGCACCATGGCACGGACGCCCACCAGTTCATAATTTTGTACCCAACTTTTAATTTATTTTAACTAAATATTACTTTTCTCCAAAAGAAAACGTTATTTCTTTCAATTTATTTTAAATGTTTTTGTAATTTTTTTTTAGTACATAGTTCGGTTAAGACACACAATGAGCAACTTAATTGATATCGAATTCACTATCAACGAAATTTGAATTTAAGACCGCTTACTTTCAGGTAATGAGTAATACCACAAGACCGTAGTATTAAGTGGTAAAATATTTTTCTTTTTGAACAAATAAATCTTTTTTTTTTCATAGTCACTACAATTGAGTATCATTCTCTTCACGTGGGATACTTTTGATTTGACCTTTTTAAATGGAGAGATTGATATTAAATTATGGCTAGTATATTGTGTAATTTAATCAAATATCCCGCTCTAATACAATTGTATAAAAGTTTTAAAATAAAATTATGAGGAGAAAATTATATTAACTTCAACCCAATGAAGTAACGGTCTCTTAACTAAAAATTTGTGACCATTGGTCTCTTAACTCATCAAAACGTGCAGTTATGATCATTTTTATCAACTCCGTTAGAACTTTTATCAAAATTAATCACGTGTCACAAAGACTGAATCAAGGGGCAATTATAGAAAACCAAATGAACAAATTGTAGCAATGGTCCCTTAATTTTAACCCATTTAAAGAAATGGTCCCTCAACTTTAACTCAATTGAAGCAATGATCCCTCAACTTTAATCCAATTGTAGCAATAATCATTCCAACATGACTTATTTTGACAAAATTTTGATGAAGTTGACGAAAATAACCATAGTTGAGCGTTTTGATGAGTTACGGGACCGATAGTTATAAATTTTTAATTGAGGGACCATTGCTCCAATTGGGTTAAAGTTGAGGATCATTTCTACAAATTTCTCAATCCTTAGTTATTTAACCAATTTAAGTAAGATTTTGAATAATACTTGGTTACTCAAAAGATGAGTAAGACTTCCTACATAAAATTAGGACTAATATGTAGTGGCTTGGCTTGAACTAAGCAGAATAAAAATAATAAAGTGTTTGATGCATTGCCGGACTAAACTATAGATTAAAATATTTTTTAAAGCCAAATTTTTATCTTTATCATTTTTAATTTTGCCATTTCTTCAATTCTTCTATTACTGTCCGCAAAACAAAACAAAACAAAACAAAACAAAAAATAAGAATTAACAAATTGATCTGCTTCAATACCCTCACCCTTTTAACAAAAAACCCATAACAGAATACACAAAGTGTACATTTAAGTAGAGGAGAGATAGTGTGTTCTCGTAGGTAGCTCTTATGAAGCTTAACTTTGATGGCTCAGTTGTTTCGGTCAAGCTACAATACAATGGCTGTTGCCATTGTCATTAGGGTTTTCTAGAAAACCTCTAGTGACTCAAATGAAATGCAACATATTGGCTAACTAATCACAACTTGGCACCTTGCATCGGAGACAAGTCGAATCATCTAGAGCGGAAGCAACAAATACTTGCATGCACCTTCTTCTAAAGTCAATTAATCGCGCTGCTGTTGGAAAAACCGCAACCGCCAAAGGTAAGGTTTTGATAGAGAATCAAAGAACCCAGGAGGGAAGCTAACTCGGGAATACAATGTAGAAGCTAAAGCCCAAGTGCCATGAGAGATGATTTTATACCTTTTGCCACGGACAAATGCGGAGAATTCCGACTTTGGAGGTTTACGCACGGCCTCCGTATATCATCCTCAGCAAAAGTTTTCCGAAAAGAGGATTTACGCACGGCCTCGCTGACTCACTAAAGATGATGCGGACAACAACAGCTGCCGCTGCTTTTTTGAAGGTTGGCTATGGCAGCAGCAGCGCCAGAGGTATGCCTCCTTGTCTTCTTCAAGCTTCTTCTGTTGTTGTTTTCTTCAACACTTACTTGGCTTTGTTTCACTCTCGACCTTCTAAATCGACCGAATCTAGAAGCACCCAACACCACCGGCTTGTGAAAATCACTAATGTTGTTGAGGATGCTCTCAATGTGTTCGACGAAATGCTTCAAAGGCGTCCTCTGCCTTCCGTTGTCCTTTTCAATCAAGTGTTGGGTCAACTTGCCAAGTTGAAGCATTAATCGACAGTCATCTCCTTGAATAACAAAATGGTTGTGTCAGGAATTCGTCCTAATGTTTATACCTTAAACATTATCATTAATTGCTTTTGCCATATGCACCAAATGGGGTTTAGCTTGTCTATCTTGGGAAAATTCTTCAAATTTGGTTTTGAACCGGATGTCACAACCTTCACCACTCTAATCAACGGCTTTCTTCTTGAGGATAGAGAGGCTGAGGCAGCAGCACTTTTCAACAAAATGATGGAGGGAGGTAATTGCAAGCCGAATGTGGTTACTTACAGCATACTATTAAAGGGTCATTGCTTGAAAGGTAACAACACTGCAGCAATCCAGTTGCTTAAGAAGATGGAAGAAAGTGGTTGCAAGCCTAACGTAATTGTCTACAACACGATCATCGCCAGTCTTTGCAAAGATGCTCTAGTTGTTGATGCACTGAACCTCTTCTCAGAAATGACGAGTAAGGGTATTGCCCCAAATGTCATTACCTATACCTCTTTGGTTCATGGAGTTTGCAAATTAGGAAATTGGAAAGAAGCTACAAGATTGTTGAATGAAATGGTGAGTAAACATATCTTTCCAAATGTGTGCACCTTCAGTGTTTTGGTTGATACATATTGTAAAGAGGGGATGGTCCAGGAAGCAAGGAGCGTGGTCGAAATGATGACGCAAGGGGATATAGCACCCAATACAATTACATACAATTCTCTTATAGATGGTTACTGTTTGCGAGGAGAAATGGACGAGGCGAAAAAGGTTTTTGAAATAATGCTTAGCAAAGGCTGCATGGTTGATGCTCATACTTATAGCATATTGATAAATGGCTATTGTAAGCGTAAAAAGATAGATGATGCTCGGATGATTTTTCTGGAAATGTCTCATAAGGGAGTTGTTCCAAATACGGTTACTTATAGCACTCTTATTGATGGGTTTTGCAAGATGGGGAGAACACAAGATGCACAAAACTTGTTCTCTCAAATGCAAGCTTGTGGCCAACTTCCAAACATTCAAACGTATAATATTTTACTGGGTGGCCTTTGTAAAAACCAACAATTTCCCAAGGCAGTTGAATTGTTGGAAGAGATGGAGGGAAAGAAGTTGAATTTTGATATTGTAACTTACAATATTCTTATTGAAGGTTTGTGCAGAGCTGAAAAAATTGAATGTGCATGGGGTCTCTTTCGTAGTTTACCATCAAAAGGAATTCAACCTAATGTCAGGACATATAATATAATGATCAGTGGATTTTGTAATGGGGGACTTACATGTGAAGCAGCAAACTTGCTTAGAGAAATGGAAGAGAGAGATTGTTCTCCAGATGGTTGCACGTACAACACAATTATCCGTGGGTTATTCAATAACGACGAGACATCAAAGTCTGTGAGGCTTATTCAAGAAATGGTGGAGAGGGGTTTTTCTGCAGATGCATCAACTATGGAGTTGGTCGTTAATTTATTGTCTAAAGATAAAGTAGATCCCACTTTGTTGACATTTATAGAAAGACCGTGTTGAAATTTATTTGCATCTTTGCAGTTTTGACAAGTTTGGGTGCATCCTTCCCTTGAATGCTGCATTGGAGGGAGTTGTTCCTGTGCTGAGTCCAGGAGACATTCATGCATCGCCTGGTGACGTATGGTATCTGTTACTAATTTTATCTATCAAGTGATAGAGCAACTTTTATGTTGCTCTTTTAAGATTATGAAATTTGTTGGAGAAGCAAAGTTTCTGGACTGATATGAAATTCGTAGATATATTTATAGCTTGGTTTAACTTCTTTATTTTTTTGGTAATAATTCTGTTAAGGACATTATTTATAAATAATTTTAAAGGATATGAGTCTGATAGCTGCAGGTGGACGACTCGATTTTCTTAAAATTCTGCACTTCCTCTAACACCAGATACAATACACACACATCTGATCAAATGATGCATCTGAATTCCATCACGAAAGGAACAGTCTAATCCGAACAAACGATGTCAGATGTGCACTAGAAGTATTGAAAGAATAGAAGGCCTTCTCTCAGTATACAGAAGCCAACTTACACATTTTCAAGCATTCAGGCAAGGAAGAGTATTCTGAAGCTTCTTTTCAGACCATAATTGTGCAATCTCCAGTGCTAGATCGTATCAGCTACCAGATGCCTTGCCACACCATCGCAATTTTTCCTTACTCCCTTCCAGACCAGCCGAACTCAACGGAAGAAATTGAACTCGCCTCTTCTCAGTGATGCACGAGATTTGCAGAAAACTTCTTAGTTGCAAACAACGTCCTAAACCTTTATGCTTACCACACTCGAGGACCAGCTCAAAATCGAAGCCAAAAAGGTATGTATATGAACTGAAATGGTTGGTTATTTGAATTTTGAAGGATCAGTCTCATTTCCAACCTTTCGGCTACCTAATTAAATTAGTGTTTATGTCAAATTCTTATTGAGTTCCTGTTATGTACTAAGCGTAAGCATGTGACTTGTAGACAGTAATGTACACTAAATTCATCCAGAGTGCGGGAAGGAAGAGAGTTTGCACGCACAGTGACGTAAAAGAGGAATACCCTATCTACTATGACAATCCACCCCTCGCGGCTTTCGTGTTGGCTTCACAGAAACGAAACACAAGAATGATCATGAACATGTCCTAAATTTGAATCACCTTCAACTGATATTCCATGGTATTTGAATCACCTTCAACTTCCAATCTCGAGAGTTTTAGTCCAAGTGCCAATTTGAGTTCTTGACGCAGAGCCAAAGCTGAAGCAATTCCAATAAAAAAACTTTACCAAAGCGTAGCCTTCACCTAAAAACCAATTGGCGAAGTACCCCATACAAATTGATCTTCTGTAGTAGGCAAGTTGGGATTGGCGACAAAGAGTTAGCAAGACGACTAACAAAATGATAGGTTTTTGCGATGTTTTGGAGATGGGGTTAGTTTATATGATTGGTCACTTGGGACCAAGTGGTATAACCACAAAATGTAATGTCCAAGGTCTGTGTTCAATTATACCGAATTTACGAGAATGAATAAAGTGTTTTCGGATTGCATTCATATAGATCATCTAAGGGTAAAGCTGAGAGATTAACAACCAGTAGTTAAGCATGTAAATTTCAAAGATGAATATTTGAACTTGGGTACAAAAAAAGTGTAAATACGATATTTAAGCCAGTAAAAAAGAGCATATTAATCCCGATTGATGTGAATAAGCAATAAAAAAATGAATAATTGGGAAGGAAACAAAAATAGGAAACGCTCATTCACTGGCGGATCCATTAAGGGGCAAGGGGGGTCAGCTGACCCCTCGAACTTGGATGAACATTCATAGATACCTTAGGTGCTAACCTTCCGAACTTCGATGAATGTCTATGGATAACTTGAGTGTTGCCCTTTTGAAGATTAGAGTTGGCTTCATGCATGTCTTCCAACCGACTTCAGGCCTACCAAAACCCGATGAATGTCAATATCTTGGATGCTGCCCCTTGCATACATTAACATGTGTGTAGTATGCATTTCTAAATGACTTCAGGCCTACCAAGACTCGATGAAATGGCGATATGCATGCTATTTCTGGTATAAAAAAAATTTGCATGCTACGCGCACTATTCTTACAGACCATCCTAATATTATTTCCTGGATCCGCCACTGCGCTCATTAATCTCCGATTGATGTGAATAAGCAATAAAAAAATGAATAACTGGAAGGATGCAAAAAATTAATCTCCGATTGATGTGAATAAGCAATAAAACAATGAATAACTGGAAGGATGCAAAATAAAGAAACGCTGAGTGTAGAATTCGAACCCACAACAATTCTTACTGACCTCCCTAATATTATTTCTTGGATCCGCCACTGCACTCATTAATCCCCGATTGATGTGAATAAGCAATAAAAAAATGAATAACTGGGAAGGATGCAAAAAAAGGAAACACTGAGCGTAGAATTCGAACCCACAACCACAAGGTTAGGAGCCTTGCATTCTACCAACTGAGCTAGACGGGCTACTTGTGAGGTTTGGGACCCACAAGTGTTAAGGGTACTGACCAGGCGGGCCTGCCATTTATTGTTCCAACAAGTCATAAATAATTTTTTTTTATTTGAAAACTAAAATACTTACTTGTTATTACAATTGGAAAAATAAAAACTCTTTTGATTTCTATGATATAGAATCAAATGATATCGAATCAGTGTCGTTTAGGGTTTAGGGCTTTGGTCCAAAGAATCATCAATTTGGACCCTAAATTTTTTTTCTTCATGTCGGAATGATACCTTGGGTTCTCCTCATCGGATTTCCGTGAAGCAAGATTAAGACCAACTCCAACCGAAATGGTTAAATAATCTCGTCTAAAATTATAGTCATATAAGAAATTATTTTTAAAATAAAGCCATATTTATGTATGGGTAATGCTAGAGAGATCAAAATTTGCAAACAAAATAACGTAGTGGTAAATAATTGAATTATTAATTAAGTGTCGATTAACGTGCTTCTCTCTTATTGGTTTGCACATTTGGTTTAAAATTTTGGTCACCCTAACATTATCTTTCATACATCATCTTCAACTAAAAGATCTAAACATAACCTTCTCAATAATTTATAATAGGAGACCATTCGTCCACAATTAATTCCTAATACCAGTATTGTACTTAAATTCATCATTAAAAGTTACTAATGATGATTATACTTGAACCTATTTATTATGTAAACTCTTCACTATTAATTAGAAATTCTATACCTCAACTATAAAAGGAGATCATTCATCCACAATTAATCCCTAATACCAGTATTGTACTTAAATTTATCATTAGAAGTCACTAATGATGATTATACTTGAACCTATTTATTGTGTAAACTCTTCACTATTAATTAGAAATTCTCTACCTCTTGAACTCAACCCAACTTGAGATGAACCACGTATATGTTGTGTTTGTTTCCTTATCTCTATCTCTTTACATATTTTCTCTATCTCTATCTCTTTACATATTATCCTCACTAGGTGATCGGAACAACCTTGCGAAGGTCACAAACTTGATAGTTTACGTTGTTCCAAAGTCTCACTGATTATGTACATCAACAATTAATATCTAGTAAATTTTGCACCCGCGCTTAAATATGTACAAATATTTTGGACCATATATTCAAAACCTTCTCCATCCTCTAGATAAATTAACAAGTCGACGCTGAACACAACTTAAACTCAATGTTTTTCTCGTTGCTTGAAACTATGGAATTGTAATGCAATGTAAATATTAATAACCACAAACGGTATTGAAAATCATGCAACCTTCAACATAAATAAAAAGCTTCTTCCACCCAAACACCTCCACTTCCGCATACCCATGTTTAATCTTCTCCCGACTTCCTCTCTTTCACTCCACCAAACACTAGCGCAGTTTTTCTTGTGTGCTAAAGTGTTTTTGTATAGTGGAGCTCAGATTTGGAGGCTGAATCGCTGAAGATGATGCGGGCAACGATTGCTTCTTCTTCTTCTTTGAAGGTTGGTTATGGCAGCAGAAGCAGCACCACCAGACTGAAACTCAAACTCAGAGGTACGCTGCCTTGTCTTCTTCAATCGTCTTCTATTGTTGTTTTCTTCAACAATTACTTGGCTTTGTTTCACTCTCGAAACACCCAACAATACCGGCTTGTGAAAATCACTGATCTCGAGGATGCTCTCAATGTGTTCGACGAAATGCTTCAAAGGCGTCCTCTGCCTTCCGTTGCCCTTTTCACTCAAGTGTTGGGTCAACTTGCCAAGTTGAAGCATTACTCGACAGTCATCTCCTTGAATAACCAAATGGTTGTGTCAGGAATTCGTCCTAATGTTTATACCTTAAACATTATCATTAATTGCTTTTGCCATATGCACCAAATGGGGTTTAGCTTGTCTATCTTGGGAAAATTCTTCAAATTTGGTTTTGAACCGGATGTCACAACCTTCACCACTCTAATCAACGGCTTTCTTCTCCATAATAGAGTGGCTGAGGCAGCAACACTTTTCAAGAAAATGTTGGACAGTGGTAATTGTAAACCGAATGCGGTTACTTTCGGTACCCTAGTAAAGGGCCTTTGCGCGAAAGGTAACAACACTGCAGCAATCCAGTTGCTTAAGAAGATGGATGAAAGAGGTTGCAAGCCTGACGTAGTTGTCTATAGCACGATCATCGACAGTCTTTGCAAGGATACTCAAGTTGTTGATGCATTGAAGCTCTTCTCAGAAATGACGAGCAAGGGTATTGCCCCAAATGTCATTACCTATACCTCTTTGGTTCATGGAGTTTGCAAATTAGGAAATTGGAAAGAAGCTACAAGATTGTTGAATGAAATGGTGAGTAAACATATCTTTCCAAATGTGCACACCTTCAATGTTTTGGTTGATACATATTGTAAAGAGGGGATGGTCCAGGAAGCAAGGAGCGTGGTCGAAATGATGACGCAAGGGGATATAGCACCCAATACAATTACTTACAATTCGCTTATAGATGGTTACTGTTTGCGAGGAGAAATGGACGAGGCGAAAAAGGTTTTTGAAATAATGCTTAGCAAAGGGTGCATGGTCGATGCTCATACTTATAGCATATTGATAAATGGCTATTGTAAGCGTAAAAGGATAGATGATGCTCGGATGATTTTTCTGGAAATGTCTCATAAGGGAGTTGTTCCAAATACGGTTACTTACAACACTCTTATTGATGGGTTTTGCAAGATGGGGAGAACACAAGATGCGCAAAACTTGTTCTCTCAAATGCAAGCTTGTGGCCAACTTCCAGGCATTCAAACGTATAATATTTTACTGGATGGCCTTTGTAAAAACCAGCAATTTCCCAAGGCAGTTGAATTGTTGGAAGAGATGGAGGGAAAGAAGTTGGATTTTAACATTGTAACTTATAATATTCTTATTGAAGGTTTGTGCAGAGCTGAAAAAGTTGAATATGCATGGGATCTCTTTCGTAGTTTATCATCAAAAGGAATTCAACCTAATGTCAGGACATATACTATAATGATCAGTGGATTTTGTAATGGGGGACTAACATGTGAAGCAGAAAACTTGCTTAGAGAAATGGAAGAGAGAGATTGTTCTCCAAATGATTGCACGTACAACACAATTATCCGAGGGTTTATCAATAACTACGAGACATCAAGGGCTATGAGACTTATTCAAGAAATGGTGGTGAGGGGTTTTTCTGCAGATGCATCAACTATGGAGTTGATCGTTAATTCACCCGCTATGTTGGCATTAATAGAAAGATCGTGATGAAATTGATTTACATCTTTGCAGTTTGGACAACTTTCGGTGCATCCTTCCCTTGAATGCTGCATTGGAGGGAGTTGTTCCACTGCTGAGTCCAGTTCATGTAGTCATTTGATTCACGCATCACTTAGTGACGAATGATATGTGCTATTTTAATTTAGTCTATCAAGTGATTGGGCAACTTTTCTGTTACTCTTCTTTTAAGATGATGAAATCTGTTGGAGAAGCAGAGTATATGGACCGATATGAAATTCGTAGACATATTTATGGCTTGGTTTAACTTCTCGTTTGTTTTTTATGTGATAATTCTGTCAAGGATATGAGTCGGACAGAAGAAGAAATGGAGGAAATGATAGCTATAGGAGGAGGACTGAACCCATTTCTTAAAATTCTGCACTTCCTCTAACACCAGATACAATATACACATCTGATCAAACGAGGCATCCGAGTTCCATCACGAAAGGAACAGTCTGTATCCGCTCAAACGATGTCCAATGTGATTTAACGAAGAATATACGAATTCCATCTTCGCTTAAACATTTTTCTATCTGCACTATAAAATATTGAAAGAAGAGAAGGCCATCTCTCGGTGTACAGAAGCCAACTTAACTTTGGTCAGTTGCTTTTGCTGACATTTATACTTGTTTGCAATCATCAAGGTGAAGGATTCGTATTCCTTTTTCGACTGCTTTTTCTTTCTTCTAATAGTCAAATGGTAACAGAGTTATCCATCTCTTTGTTTCTCTCCTCCCATTGTTTTCAGGTCCTACGTGTATTCTGTTGCGAGGGAGTGTGACAACGGAAAAATTGACCCTAAGGTGCTGTAACTGCTGTTGGGGCTTCTAAATTCTTTTTTTCACTTTAGTAAGTGATCTTACAAGTTCTTGGCATTTGCAAACAATAACTCTTCAAGGTACGAATTTTCAGGATTGTGCTGGAGTTATACTATGTACGGCTGAAGGAGCAACGCAGGTTGCTTTGCAGGTAAAAGATTCTGCACTTGCTTCTGCAGATGTGTAATTTTTCTACTCAAACATAAACCTCATTTGTGCCAATCAATTTAGCCTTAGCTTGGCCAAACGAATAGTTTTCTACATATTGCTCGAATGCCCTTAATAAAGTTGGTAATTTTCGTTCACGTGATTTGTTTCCTAGAGGTTTTTCGTAACTAGAACTGGGATCTGTATACCGATATGCTTGCAACAAACAGATGAGGGCTTGTGCATGATGACTTTACAAGTGCCGTGAACAAGTTTATTTGAACGTTGCAGGCTATACAATGTTTAGGTGGTAATGGTTATGTAAATGAGTACCCAACTGGCCTGTCTCCTTCGCGATGCCAAACTGTATGAGATCGGAGCTGGGATAGTGAGATCAGAATGCACATGTTCAATTGCTGAGCTGAAATGTCTGCAGCTCTCGCCTCTCGGGCACTGCATTCAAGATACACCGGGTGTTGCAGTCCGCCATTTGAGTTTCTTTCACTCGCACATTCCAGAATGCAGAATCACGAAGAAGGATCTTAGCAACTGGTGCATCCATGATCAGAAAACGAGAATCAGAGTGTTCTTCGGGTAATAAAAACACTGAAAGTTCGGAAATTTCATTACTTTTTCACCTTTGCTGTAAAACCGTACTCTATTTATTTACCCGTGGTGGTAGCGAGGTTCAGCAGTCGTAGGCTCCAGACTCCGTTTCATCTCTGTAATTTTCAGTTAGAGACAGCATAATCTTTAATGTTTGAACCAAAGTCATGAATAAATCATTGATGTGGAGGGAAGCATCCTAAAGAAACCCTACTAGAAATCCTTTCATCTTCTCCAATATGTTGGAAACCTACAGAGTAATAGCACACATCAACAATTTATACTCATACAAAGTCACAGTACTACATAATCAAACGTCAATCGGAAGGACATCAATCTCCGGAAGGCCAAACATGTCTCGGTTTCAAGACTACGACAACCGCAACTACATAACTTAGAACTCCATAAAATACATAATTAGGTTCTGGTGTGCATTATTTGCATATGCAGATATAAGATTCCAACAACACAATGACCACCCTGAATTTCATTATTTTTAGACCCGGATAGCTGTCGGAGAAGAATCCGGCTGGCTCACGGATGAGGACTTTGACACTTCAAGCATGACCGGCGCATGTTCCAAACAACTTTGAGTATCATCGCTGATCATTCCGATGGTCATCTTCTCCACTTCTTCCCGGGTATATATATGGATTTTGGAGACCACATTGCAAAATTCACTGCACCAAGAACACATCATTTCCGGAAGGTCATATACAAAAAGCACTTGTATGAATTGTTCAGAAACAAAACTTACAGCTACATTTATGCTAATTAACTTAAAACAAAAGTTCATAAATGCAGAACTAGATATAAAATTCTACTTTCCGAGAGAGAGAGGGAGAGACGTACTGCCATGGGTCATCCCCAACAACCATCATATCGTTCTCACTATCAGTGTACAAGATCCGCCATCCTTTATCAGAATCTCGAAGAAGGCCTTCCATGCCAAACAGCCGCTCCAGTTCGGTCAGCAGGTCACCATAGCCATTCAGTTTTGCGAGATCAATGGCTCTTCCCACCAAGCTGCCTTGCTTGTGAACCTTCATTCAATATATGTAACATCAGTTGGCAAAGATGTCCTAGGCATGGCATTTTAGAGACCAACTTGAGGGCTACAATAGCTTACCTTTGTACAACTCCGCTTACTGGAACTCTGAGAGTTTGGAGAGGGATTGTCCCCGGTCAAGGAAAAACCAAAAAGTTTACACCCAGTAACAGTCCCGTTATAGTCTTTATCATTTGGATTTCTTGGATTTGGCACTAAAGCGGGAAGGGTAGAAGTACTCTCCTGTGTCTTATGTTCACAAGGTTTATTTGGCCTTCCAACTTCATTTCTTGCAACTCCCATCTGCATAGAATATGGGTTGATTTGCATTTTCTCTCTGGGTAAGTTAGTAGCATTAGAGCACATTGTGGGATCTTGGCCAGCTCTGTGAATGTCACCATAAGGAAAGTACATATTTGGAAGGGATCCAGAAGCTAGAGAGAAATAATTTGGTTTGGGCGGTTGATAAACGTTGAAAGGTGCGCAACCATTGTTGGATTCCCAATCACCTAGGGTGAAATTTGCTTTTCCTGTCAACGATCTCAATGGGCATATTTCTTGACCTTGCAAGACTTTTGGAAATCTATCTGATTCCGCAAATCCTGTGTAGGGGGTGCGGCGAGCCCTCATAAGCTCATCAATAGCAGCCTTCTGTGTTGCATTTGATGCAAGACTTAGATGTGCCGGAGCATGCATCTCAAAATCTTGCGGGCGGTTTACAGTATCACCCCCATAGAGGGGTGATATGAAACCTATATTTTCTTGACCTTGCAAGACCTTAGAGGATTTAACTGATTCCTCAAAGTCCTTAAACCCAGCCCCTCCAGCTGCAAGAAATTCACATATTGAGGACTAATGATGATGTACAAAATGCTTGCGATGTTATTGGGAAGTATCGTACCAGTGATGGAGGGGATGGGTGGGGTTCCCTGCAGACTTGTCCGCAGTTTCTTCAGTCTTGGAGAAGACTGGATGCTCAAAGGTGGGAGAGAAACAGAAGGATCAACCTCCCACGGCGAGACTCTTTCTTGATGATCATTTCCTATATCTTCATCCCATCTGACCTGGTAACGTAACAAATAAAGGTGTAAATGTAACACCACAATAATAGAACTATAGTTTGTGAAGCTGTCATTTCTTTACACGAAGTGCATATGCAGTGCATGCATAGATGCATTTCAATAATTCAGCACTCTCTCTCTCTCTCTCTCTCTCTCTCTCTCTCTCAGAAAAACACGGCATGCAGTTCATTATCGGTTTTAAAAAAGGAAGATAAAATACGAAGCATACCATCAAGCATCTCCATTTTGAGTTTGGCCATCGAAACGGATCCAAGTCGGTGATACCAGTCACTACACCACTACACCTACAAGAAACCAGAATCTGTACTGTGTCAATAAAAAGTCTAACAAGGAAAACATGCTGGCCATGCCATTGAATCAACTTATAAATACCTTCTTTCAGGTGAATCATCCCTATCAAATCTCATTTTGAATCGTGTCCCGGTGGTCACCGGATTAGCGATGCTTTTGACATATTTTTGGTAGGGAATGACAAACTCTGCATGGCTTGCCCTGCATCACAGAAATTTAAACAATTTGAAAAGATTCTGTCAATGCATAACCCCGTCCATGCATGTTTACGAATCTTGGTGAAAAAAAAAATCTGTTTTTGTTTTTGATAGATGATTTGAGCAATGGAAAGAGAGGTTACTTCATTAAGCATACAATGGAATGAAAGTAACCATATTTAAGCCTCGTCGAAAAAGAATAAACATTAAAAGAACGGTTTGCACAAAACACAGGACGAACAAGCTGGTAGATTCTGAAGTTAAAAGATTACTAGATTTATCGGTAGCTTTCCGTGTAACTCATGCCAACTGTTGTGAGATCCAAAAGTGGAAATGCCCCAACTTACTAGCACTTGCCGTACTAGTTTATGGAACCGTATTAACAAAGTAGTGTACTAATTTATTAACGTCATCTCCTTATTTAAGTAATCGCGTCAAGTTCTTGTTTTCTATCGTTTGTGCTTCTTTACCACGAGAACAGGACAAGCATATTTAGATCGTACACAAAAAATGTGCAATCGTACAGATACGCCACATTTAGTGATCAAATGAAAAATGTTAAGTACGAAAATGCAGAGTATATTAAGGGTTCATAAAAACTGTGTGTCAAAACTAACATCACCAAAAAGTAAAGCGGAATAGTATTGTACTGGTACCTTGGACTGTAGAATACATGAAACATGCTCTTGGTGGATATCGCATTAGCCACGAAAGAAAGAACACTGGGGTACGAATTCTGGTTGCCTACAACTGAATCAGGAAGACCATTTCTAGGTCGAACAGCTCTTCTAATTCCCAACCTCAGCTCTCCGTTTTCACCCCTACAAAGACCATTGTAAAGTATTTAAGTTACTGAGGTTACCAGACAATGAACAAAATCAAGGAAACTTTTAGCTTCAAATAGAAGTTAAATTACTCTTGTTCCAAAGACATAATATTCTTTCATAATAGTACAAAGTACACGTAACATAAGTCTACATCCTATAATGTGCGGAAATCTATTTTCGCCTTTGGACATAAAAGTATTTGCATTCCAGCAGCAGAGATTCTTTTACAGAGAAAAATAAATACGTATACTCAACCAACTACAATATGGCAAATCAACACTTTTTATGATCCTTAGTAATTATTAATAGCTCCTTCACAAGGAAATCTCCAAAAGAATCAACCATTAACGTTATTCAGGCAAAAGGCATCTTTTTGGCTACTTCTCACCTGTTAAAAGATCGACGATAGCCTTTGAATTGGTAGAGAAACAAATTTGAGTGATTCCTAAGCCATGATCAATTTGAAACTAAAATAGTCAATTAATTGCAGTTACCTCAAAAATAGCACAGCATCCCCAGCTACAAGATTCTTTTGGCTTATGAAAATACTCCATCCTGTAGTGAGCAGATGTCGCCTTGGCTGACCTGATGAGTAATACGCTCAGAATCATACCAAATTAACAATCAATCAAACCGATAGAGGAATTCTAAATGATTTACCTCTATAAATATGTCGAAACCTCCACTCTACCCCGTGTAGGTCCTTTGCAACAAGTTCTTGAGACGGCCTCTGCTGTTTATAGTCCTACAGATAAAAGAAGAACTCTATTAAAAGATATACAAATAGAAAAACCTTCGATGGAAAACAGAGAAATATAAATGCATTTATTCATACCAATGGAGGAAAGCAGTCTTCAGCAGCTCTCCGAGGAACGGAAAACCCTCCGTGTGTACTGGTATCAGAAGCTGTAAGCGTCTTGCAAAACATGTGAGGGGTTGATTTTGCAGGTGATCCTCCATCCCCCTCATCCACTCCCAACTCTTCAAGCTCTTTCCCTTCCAAATTTGTTCCTACCAACTACAGAATACCCAAAATCCACATCCTAATTATAACCGCTATAAACCGATAAAATTGAGCAGCCACTATGAAAAAATAGCATTCCAACAGAAACTTCAAGTCCACAACAATAAAAGGTTAAGAATTAAATTGAACAATTCCACTCCAAATTTCATTGTTTATTACAATCATACCTCAGGCTGAGGAAGCAAAGTGACATGTGTGTAGACCTCATCATTCTCCTTGTTAGCCTGTTAATTCAAGAAGCAACAAATTCAATAACCAAATTAAATACCCAGAAAATATTTGAGAAAATAATAACAAATTAAATACAATGCTGGGAGTTTCATATGGAAAGGTTACTCACAAGCAGCTGGACATTCACAACCTTGCAGAAGATCTGCGGGTGGAGATCAAAGGTGGGCATCTCCATGGGAGAGAAAGGAGAGGAGGAGGCAACTTGCTCCAAGTGGCCTTGTGGGAAGTAGACAACCACATTCCCTTTCTTGGGGAGTGAGATGAGAGGGCCAGCACAAGCATGCCAAAGCTCCAAATAAATTGAGGAAGCCACAGGAGCTGAGGATGAATTGGAAGAAGATGAAGAAGTTGAAGAGGACAAGCAATAAACACAAACACCGCCACAATCCCCATTGCAATAAGCATTCTTCTCCACATCCCTCACTGCATGGTTCAGATCAATTTCCATGAATGTTCCCCAGAATTGCTCAAGAAAAAGTGCTTCCCAGATAAGCAGTCCCAAAAGAAAAATTGACAAGATAATCAAAAACAAGAAAATGGAGTAACCAAATGGGAGAAGTGAGGAGAACCCAGAAAGCAGAAAGGGAGAATTTGAAATGGGGAGGTGAAATTCAAATCATTTCAAGGAGTTTTGATGTTTTGAAGGGAACCCAGAAAGCAAAAAGAGGAGATGAACAGAAAAGAAGAAGAAAATCATGTTTGGCTTGGAGGAAAATTTCAGAGAGTGAAGGAGAGAGAAAAGCTGAGAGTGAGAGAGAGAGAGAGAGAGAGAGAGAGAGAGAGAGAAGAGCAAGAAGAAGAAGTGGTTTATCAAATGATAACAAGGAATTCAAAGTATGATTCCATTTCCTCCTCCCCCATTTACAGGTGGTTAGAAGAAGGAGCAGAAGCAGCAGCAGACGTAGACAATTGCATACGAACACAGAAACAAAAGGCAAAAAAAGCCAATGTGGTGATGGCTTTTCGACTTCGACTGTTTAACAGAAGACAGAGAGAGAGGGGAGGAGAGAAAGAGAGAGAGGAGGGTGGAGAGTGTTGGTAATGTACTGTCTTAGCCTGTCCCCCCCACCCAACACAGTCTCTCTCTCCCCTTTCTCTCTGCTTTTGCTCTGCCTTTGGCTTTATCTTTTTCGTTTTAATTAGTAATTTTCCTTTACTGTATGAAGGACGTCGTAGGTGAGGCCCTCCACCAAGACAAAAGGAAGGTTTTAGCAAGAAAATATATTGAAAAGACAAAAAGGGGTTTTCATTCATTTTCTATTTTCTTCATTTAAAAATCTTCAAAATTTGCCATTTAGTATTACAATCTAGTATGTTTCTTATTCACTTGTAAGTGAGAGATCTTATGTTCGATTCTAGAAAAGACGAATTTGAACCATATTATTGCTAGCTTATTGTGAGGCTAAATCTACCCCTCTCTTTTAGTTTAGATAATATGGTATTCCTCCTCACTGATTAGTGAGAGGTCTTAGGTTCAACTCTCGTCAAAGGCGACTTTTGAACCAATTTATGCTAGCCCATTGTGAGGCTAAGCCCAACCCCCTCCCCTTAGTGTAGATAATATCGATTTGTTCAAAAAAAAAATATGGGTTGTTAAAAAAAATCTTCAAAATTCAATAAAAGTACAAAATGGTCATCCCATTAAACAAAGTTTTAACAACGAAAATGAAAATTTGGAGACCAAGAGTAGCCTCTTTTGCCAATTAATTATGGGGGAGAGATTTTTGTATGCTTTGTTTTGTCATGTAGTTTTATCTTTTTCTATCATCTTTGGATTGAATAAATCAAAGAGAAAAATAAGAAGATATGCAGAAAGAGAAAACGGAAGTTTGAAAATTACGCTAATTTTGACAAGAGGAACTTTGTGTTTTGCAATGTTGGAGAATTTATTATTCTCCATTTTGAAGGTCATGCCCTTGTTCATGTTTTGCTTTCCTTTTGAATAAGTGGTTTCAAGAAAGTGTTTTGTTAGAGAGGAAGAAGATCGATGGGGATCCAAGCCGCATCAGAGTGTATAAACATAATTACTTTCCGTTACTGCTCCAAATCCAATCTTTTATAGTACCCTTCCCTTGACATTTTTGGAGAAGGATGCCCTCGTGCGTTTTTGTTGTAATTTATCTTTCTTATGAAGAAGACTAAACAAATATAACCTCCTCCTATCCAATCTATATGGATTATTTAAGAACTAAACAAGTACGTGGAGCAATGAAGACCGAAACTTTAGGTTCAAGTTAGGCAACTTTAAAGTTTAAAGCCATGAAGTAAAGCCTTACTCCGTATAGTGAGTAAACTACCTTACTAAATAAAAAAGAAAGCTTCAAAGTTATCCTTCGCTTTTTAAAGTAAGCAAGTAAATGAATGTTTTTTTAAGAAAATAGTCGTGCTAAATCAAATAGAGTTAAAAATAGAGAATTGTTATTGACATTCTAAAAATTTTATTGTACACTTTTCACAGGGTATGTTTTTTTTTTTTCTAAACATAAAAAGTTTGGAGTGCACAATGAGAATTTTTTGAGATAATGCTAGGAATACCACATTTATAAACCAAATTATGTGTTACCAATAAGAAACAAGCACGTTAATTGACATTTACTCAATAATTCAAACATTTACAACTACATCATTTGGTTTGTAAATTTGGTTTAACAAATTTGGTCTCTAAGCATTATACTTTTACTAATGCAAGTGCTCAATGCGAATAATTTAGCATACCCATATGACAAATTGAACGAAAACAACAAATAAATATTAAATAGGATAAATAAAGAGAAAAAGAGTGCATGGTTATTATTTTCCATACCAAAATGAAAACTACTAGTAAACTAAAAACAAACTAAAAAAAAATCATTTGGACTTTTCTTTACAAAAGTTTTGTGTAAATTGTCTTAAGAAAATGACCAAAATAAGTAGTGATCTTTTTCAATTTTGTGCTATATGATTTAGACTATTTAGTTGAAGATCAATCTCTTATGTGTAAAGACTCTTTTCTTAATCTTAATATATGACGAAGTGATATTATTTTATTGTCCAAAGGTAATAATCCGAACCACTCATTTATTTTGTCATCTTCGAAAGACTATATCAATAAAAAAATTTTTGATTTGAATAAAATTTAGTTATTCACATAAATCAAACATGTGAACGATTAATTATGAAGATTTTACTTTTTATTATAATCGTGATTTGTTTGACACAAATAAATGATAAATAAAATTATAATATTTATATAGTAAAACTATATCGACTAGTGATGTTTGAACGGGTGGAATCGGAATCTTGGGATTGACAAGAGGTCATGGACACATATCATTTTATGAAAGTAGAGAGAGAGAGAGAGAGAGAGAGAGAGAGAGAGAGAGAGAGAGAGTTGTCGATGCAAAATGAGAAAGGAGAGGAGGGGCCCTTGGACATTTTGGCAGCAAATATGGTGGGAGTGGTGTTGTTACTGTCGGGAGTATTTTTAGATTGATTTTTTAGATTAACTTCATATAATATTATCAATAGTAAATAATACGTTAACCACGGGTTGGTAGTTTGGTAGTAAATGATAGATTACGAGATTTCAAACTAAAAATTGAAGGTTTTGGGTTCGAAACCCATTGTTAGTGTCGAAGTCTCTAATAGGAGGGCTTACCACCAGTTATCCCATTTTAAAAAAAAAAATTAAAAAAAAAGTGAATTAAAAAAGGAACCTCCAAATAATAATTCAACAACAATCACGATGCATAATTTAGAAAATTTAATCTAAATAATTGATCCCTCTAACATTATCCGATTCACCCGCTGACACATCAGAGACCTTCCCATCCACAGTCCCACTCTTCTTTGTATCTCAAGTCTCATCAACCCTAAAAATCTCCGTCCTCCCCACCACCGCCGTACTCCATTTCCCGCGCGTGAGATACACGTTTCCTGACAAAGTTTGGCTAGAGGCGTTGACAGGAGCGAAGAGCGCGTGGAGGTGATTCTGGTGTCTTTGGCCTGCGCTTTTGGCGCTGCCTCATTTTGTTTTTGCGATACATAAATTAACATTTCCTTCCTCACGCTGTCACACATACATTCTCTCTAGCTTCTCGTTTACCGATGTACCGAATTTACCCCTCACGCGTTTTCGTATTCACCAGACTGCCACTCGGTTTAGCTGCGGAGAGACTGACATGTGCAACGCACGGGCATTTACAAAGTTGTCTCCCATCTTGCTCAGGAAATTTCTCGGTGTGCCTTGTAGATAATTTGGTATAACAAGTGTTATAATATAAGTGTTTATAATTTTTTAAATGTGCAATTACTTGTATTATGGCACTTAATTTGTCTTCTTTGCATACATACTGTTTATTTGCCACGAGGTTCTATAGTATATTCGGTGGACCTCTCCGCATGTGATTATGAAAGTTTTGTTTTAAGGTCGTATAACTATTTCGTTTGTGATTTACAAATTTTTTTAATTTTTTTTTAAGTTGAAAACTATTAGATAGTTGCTTTCAATTTTTAGGTTTTGTTAAATATTAACTAAAAACTAAAATTTGAAAATTGAAAACTAAAAATGAAGTGGTTATGAAACGAGACTTTAGCATTTAATTAATCAAGTAATTACAAATAGTCAATAAATACTTCAATTTTCTTTTTATGGAAAAAAATATTTCAAAATAAATTTGTAGCTCAAGTAATTAAGAATATTTATTTATGCACAGTAGTTCTAGATTTGTTCCTCTTATCTATTAACGCTTTATATCACTTTATATCAGAAACAACTTAATTTTTCGTTTTTTGCATCCCTAACCACTTAATTATAGAATAGAAAGAAAAAAAATCCACACTCATCACTTGTACCTAGAAATTGATTTCAACGCAACATTTTTTTCTCCACACCACACCTCATGCTCATTTTTTACCGCTAAATCGTATAAAGTAAATAAAATCATGTACAAAAACAAATAACGTGTGCAAAGGAAGAAAGAATTTATACAAAGATAATTTTCCTTGTACTTTCACATTATTCAAACAGGAGGGAAGAAACAATATTTTCCTATAGTCTATAGGATTGCATCAACCCTAACCCTAGCTTGGAGTGCTGCTAGCCTGCTACCACAAAACTACTAAGGCCATCTCCAACCGAAGGGTCTAGAGGGCCAGAGGGCCGAAAATAGCCCGAAAACCGTCTCCAACTGAGGGCTAGGTCAGAGGGCTCTGGAATCTAGGAGGGCCCCACGGAATCAGAGAGGGCTAGAGGGCTGGAGGGCTGGCTGGCTGAGTTTTTTGTTTTTAATGTTTTGTTATTCCTATCGGTTATAACCAACAGGATTTCTTAAAAAAAAATTCAAATGCAACGGCTAGTAGCCGTTGCATTTGTTTTTGTTTTTGTTTTTTTACAGTTTTATTATTATTTTTTATTTACAAAATTTTTCATATAACTTCTATTTTTTCCTATAACTTCTATTTCACAAAATTTATTTCATATTTTTTTTAAATTCCATTTTTTTCCTATAACTTCTATTTCACAAAATTTGTTTCATATTTTTTTTAAATTCCATTTTTTTCCTATAACTTCTATTTCACAAAATTTATTTCATATTTTTTTAAAATTTCATTTTTTTCCTATAACTTCTATTTCACAAAATTTGTTTCATATTTTTTTTAAATTCCATTTTTTCCTATAACTTCTATTTCACAAAATTTGTTTCATATTTTTTTTTAAATTCCATTTTTTTCCTATAACTTCTATTTCACAAAATTTGTTTCATATTTTTTTTTTAATTCTATTTTTTTTCCTATAACTTCCTAAGCCATTATACAACATTAAATTAAATTAAGTAACATGAAACAACATTAAATAATATGAATTAAAGTTGTAGTTTTTAAATAATAAATTATGTTTGGCCCTATGGCCCTTTCGCCCTTGGTTGGAGACGGTTTTTTGTGAAAGGGCTAAAACGAGCCCTCTGGCCCTCTGGCCCTCGGTTGGAGAAGGAGGCAAATATGACCATGTACTGTTCTTTAAAATATTAATATCTTGGAGAATCTTGGAGTGCCAGATGGCTAAAACGAGTCATCTGGCCAGCCATCGGTTGGAGATGGCCTAATTGTTGCCAATGGATGGCGAAGAATGCCAACTATGGTTATAAGAGTCACTGCCATATATCCATCGCTAAAGAAGAAAGATAGATTGAGGTTAAGAAACCTGAGGAGAAGAATATCGGTACACAATGCACAATTTCGGAATATGCCGAGAACAAGACAAAAGACAGCAAATAACAAAGGGTGATTAGTCAAGTTAGACAACGGGTGTTTTAGCAAGCCTTACAAGGAGATCTAGGAACTTTGAACAGTTGTTTGAACATTTACTTACCATAAGTACTAATATTGATTGGTATGTTTGAAGCGGTGTTTTTCCAAAGGGGCGTGTGATGAATATATTAATTAGAGTGGCAATATATACGTATATCATCACTTTTTTTTTCTTCTGTAGAGATATGTTTTCTTACATAAAATACACATTAATTTTTAGAATGAATATCATAAAAAACAGTCCTACAGTCTAGTGCTTCACTAGATCTTCTTCGTTTGCATGTTAAATGTCTCAGGCTTGACATCTAGACGTAGCGAGTTCGGTATCTTATTACGACTCACTCATTTGCCAGGCATTCTTTATTTAACTTTCTTTCAGAACCTCATATACCAATTTCAATCGAGAGTCATGGTCAAATGGAATTTGTCCCTAAAAGCTAGAAATAGTGTATAAACCCAAGGGATAAAGCCTAACTATAATTTGACAAGATGAAGTGAAATTAACTAGAGGTAACAACAATATATACCAACAGCACATAGCACCTTTTCTCATCTACTACTCCGTCACATGCATTGTTTTTGAAAACTTGCTTTGCTACTTGCTAGAGTATCTTCGATCTTCATTTGAGTCCAAATGTGGAAGGAGAGTTCTATGCATGAGTAGCGAGTAATGGACAAACAATGGCAGCCACAGCTCCTTCTCCATTCCAGAGAATAGAAAAATTACTACGTACCAAAACAATGGAAACCATTTAGGGGCATCTTATATACGGAGATTTGTATTTACTCCATTGTCTTCAACCAGAAGCATCGTATGAAAAACTCTCTATCCCTTAAAAACTAATTTATACATGATATACAATCATATGTATGCGTTTAGTTATGGATTTGGATATGATAATTAGGGAAAAACTTAATTGTAACAAGTTTAATATTGCATTCTCTCGTATCTGCAGTAGTGGATCTAGGAAATTTTATTGGGGGGTCAATAAGATTAGTGTGTGTAGCGTGCAAAATTTTTTGGACGAAATATCATGCAAATTGGCATTTCATCGAGCTTTGGTAGGCCTGAGGTCATTTGTCAAGTCATATTGAATAAGCCTGTCGACAAATACCAACAATTTATGAGCGATCATGTCAACTGATGTCAATAGCTTTTAAGCGAGCATGCAGACAGTTGCCAACATATGTTGAGTGAGCCTATCGAATGATGATCATAGCAATGCATACAAAGACATGAGGCTAGCAGCTACACTGCTTAGTGCCCATAGAGACAAATTCGTCGAGCAGTTGGAGGACAACTTTCAAGGACATGTAGCAGCCAACTCTTCTATGGAGGATTTCTAAGCTTAGAGGGGTCAGTTGACCCACCTTGCCCCAAAGTGAATCCGCCCTGCTGTAACTAATCACGTGATGAAAAGAAGATAGGAGAGGAGAAACCGAATAATTACATGTTAAGTTCTTATCTTCAACTTGAGACTGAACCCTAATTTAGTTATAGGGCATCAAAGTAAATGTGCTTTTTTGCATGAAGATAGGAGAGGAGAAACCGAATAATTACATGTTAAGTTCTTATCTTCAACTTGAGACTGAACCCTAATTTAGTTATAGGGCATCAAAGTAAATGTGCTTTTTGGCATTTGAGATGCTTGCCCTTCTTTTTTCTTTTAGGTCAGGAGATGCTCTCAAAGGGTTCACGTGTTCAAGAATTGGGATAAAAGACAACCTTGAAATGGACATGACATGCACTGTTTGTCTCTCTGTTTGGGTTTGGAATATGTAAATACCAGATTGGATCGGCTTGGTCCAAATAAGGAGTAGCACAAGAACCTCAAACGGAAAAAATAAAAGAAAATATATTTTACAGCCTGAGCTTACCTATTCTAATAACCATGATGCTGTGGTTTGACAGTCAAATTCGACTGTAGTTTTGCATGTATACTGTGTCCATATGGAACCCTGAGGATGGCTCCAATCATTTAAGAAGATCATAATCCACCTAACATAAGAAATTAGGATTAAAAAAAGATAGTGTTTCAGCAATTTTTTGGGAAGTGTTATTGGCACTCCAAAAATCTCATTGTACACTCCTCACAAGTGTATTTTTCTTTCCAAATATAGAAAGTTTGGAGTCTAGAATGAGATTTTTGGAATGCCAATAACTATTCTCCAATTTTTTTGTGTGAAAAATATGTTTAAACTTTAGTTATGAAACAATTCTGTACTTTTTTTTTTGTCTTTTTTTTTCAGAGGTGATAAACCTTTTGTCAAAAAGTGTACGTAGTTAATTTAACATAGAACCTCGGGGTTTAAGGGTTAATCCAAAAATGAAAAACCATTATGCAAAACATGGTCATTTTCACATAAGTAAAAAATCTAACCATGCATGTACGTCCTTTATTCAGTTTGTTGCATGCATGGATGTAGAGTGAAGAGAAGGATATAATGGATTATTCACTTTACCCTTTATTTTGTCCTTATCGTTAAAACTCAAAGTTTTCAAGCCATTTTCATTAGTTTTTCTTTCTTTTAATGTATTCGAAATTTCGAACCCACGCAATTATATCACACGTATTAGTTAGTTATTTCATTTACAATTTAGCGTTTGAAGTTAAGAATAATAACAATAGCCACTCAGTACTAAGGTCTAATGGTATTCCTTTTCACTTGGAAGTAAGAGTTCTTAGGTTCGAATCTCGTGGATGGCAAATTCAATACCAAATTAGGTTGCCCATTGTGTGGCTTAACCGAACTCCTCTTCCCCTTAATGTAAAAATATCAATGTATTAAAAACAAAAATAGTAACAATAATATTGTTAAACAAATCAAAGGATGAGAAAAAAAGAAAAATGAATTACAAACTATGAATCTTATTCCATAGACAAAAATAAAGAACTCTAGCTACAAAATTACTAAGAAAGTTACATAATCCGAACAAAGTACATCTTGCCATAATTAATTTAACTAAGTTACAATAAGTGTATTTATATAAAGATCTAATTTTGAAACAAACACGAAAATAATCTAATATAAGAATAAACCAAATCGATAACTAGTTAATTTTTCCAACAAATATTCCACATGGAGTATCAAGTACGTCGATAACACAACACACTCTCCGATTGTCATTCCGCATTCCAAACTCATATTTTTCATTACTTCTAAAGCATTCACAAAGAAAGTTGAATGAAAAAAAGGGAAAGTGAATATCATTGTGTTGTGTAGTAGAGTGATAATTTGGTGTGTGCGTGTGTGTTATATGTTGAGATAAGAAGAGAGAAAAGAAAAGATTCAAAGCTGGATAACACCATGATTCAGATATTGAGATGTCACACCAAAGTTTGTCGCTTAATATAATTAGAATGACTTTATTAAAGTCACAGCCCCAAGTGTCCAAACTTTAGTGAAAAATAAGGTGTGGTTTGTGCCTACAGTAAGTCTTTGTGTGCATGCGGGTGATCAGCTTAGATCTCAGGGCAGTCAATGGCTTATTTATCTGCAGAAGTGAAAAAAGAAAGAGAAGAGTGATTAAAGAGAAACCCTCGAGAGTTATGCCGGTCACTTTTTTTGCTGCTTCCACTCACTTCTTGACAAAAGGTTGAAATAAAAAATAAACACTAATTTAATTAATTGATCATCAGTCGATCTCTTGCTTTCCCAGCAGCAGTCAGTACTGTTTGTTTCGACTTTAATCAATTTGTGTTTGTCTGTTGATGTTGTAGGTCCTTTTTATCGACTTTAATTAGTTTTTTGGCTTTTTCATGATCATCATCTTTTATTTTGTTGCCCGCATTCATCGTACCCTTTTCTCATATGTCCATGTCTTCTTCTCTCTCTCTCTGTGCCCAAGGCTTTGTATAATATCACTAGGTGTGACCCTACTGTAATAGCAACTACTAAGTAGAAAAATTTACCACCCACCCCGCTCCAAAAAAGAACTAAAAAGTAGATAAACAAGCAAGCATGCTGCATTAGTGGTTGATTCTCTCTTTCTCTCGCTCATGTTTTAAAACTGTTAGAACACACGGAATGAATACATGTAAAAAGTTCAATATTCATGAATCTAACTAGGTTATGAGTCAACACAATGATAACATGTAATTAAAACAACGAGAAGAATCAATATCTAGTTGAGAAACACGTGTAACAAGCCAGTGACACTATATATCTGTTTAAAGATGTTTTTGTTTTCTTTGACAGGAAAAAAAAAGAAAGAGAAAGAAAATATATGCAAATTAGATGATTTAAGGGTTCAAGATCTGTCTATGTTAATGGTTTGCTTCTCCAGCCAAGAAACAAAAACCAAAAGATGTGATAAGAACATGTTCCCAGCCTCCCATCCTCTGAACCAAAACCCTAAAGTTGTTTATTTCTAAAGTTTGTGAACTTCTAATATATTAATTAGAAAATTAAATAAATTGTTTTCAATTCAAGCAACAATCACAGTGGGAAAGGAAATAAATGGCAATTTTTAGTTATTTTCCTAACATCAAATATGGGAAATTAAGGAATTTTTCATTCTTGAGTAGAAAACGACATGTGGGACAATTCAACAAAATCCTTGCATGCAATATGTTGTATATATGAATATCGTTCTATTTCTCTACTCACATGACAATCAACAAAAATGTTTTTAGGAACAATCTAATAAATAAAACTTGCACATAAAATAAGAGAAAAAGACGTTAATGTTTTATACAACATGTTGCACGAGAGTTCCTCACGACAGTTTAGGTCGCCTTTTTGAAAAGAAAAAAAGACATTGAAA
Source organism: Malus fusca (assembly GCA_035220775.1). Taxonomy (NCBI): domain Eukaryota; kingdom Viridiplantae; phylum Streptophyta; class Magnoliopsida; order Rosales; family Rosaceae; genus Malus; species Malus fusca. The sequence goes on from CM069069.1 coordinate 10,375,500, forward strand.
AAGGACATAATATATGTGCCTTTTCTTATCGTTGCCTCACATATTTTCTTGTAGTGTATGTTGCATGGCCACACACACCGACACACCCGAATACCAGCGGCAAGGAACCTTGGTTGATATTAAAAATGTTCTTGGCGGGGCCTATTTAGGGGGCAAATGGTATCCCCATGATTACCAGCTTGCGATCGGAGCATCACACAGAGTCCAGCTGCGAGTGGTGACGGAAGGGTCACCACAGAGTCATCATGTTTTATGGATAATTGACAACTCTTAAAGCCGGATTATAGATGAGAAGATCTTGTTGTTTGGAGCTAAGATTATCTTAATCATGACAAAAGAAGGATATTAAACAAAAGCCAAGTGGGACCTAAACCCAATCACTTAATCAAATGTTAGATTAACATCTGATCCTGATGTGCATACAGCAACTAAAAAACTCAAAACAATGCGACAATATAACTGTATCTTTATACATTCAAAGGAAGCCTAACCAAAATAATCACATTATCGGCTACAGGCTACACATTTCACTATTATTCATGAACAGGTTCATGAGTAGTCCCTTTTGTTGGGGATTCATGAGTACATTTTGAGGTGGTTACTCATCCAATGTATATTTTTAAACTCTTCATAACCATTTGACAATTTGTAAACCATTAAGATATTTAATTGCAATGAAATAGTGTAGATGAACACGATATTCAAAAAAATAAAAAAATAAAACCTTAAAATCACAACCCTTTAATCTAATGATTAAATGTTTTTAAATTTTGTCTTTTTTTTTTTTGGGTATAATCTACAACGAAATACATTGCAATTAGACTCTACAAAAAATACTTAGCACGACGAAATAAGTTTATTGCACAAAAGTATAATTTCGTCGCGTAAAACCTTGTGCGACGAAATTTTGGTCACGCATGGTTCGTCGCGCAAAGCTCATGAAGATAGGATTTTTGTTTTTTAATTTTTAATTTAATTTAATTAATTTAATATTTTGCGCGACGAAATATTTTGTCGCACAAGGTTTTTGACTTTTTGTTTTATTATTTCTCTTATATTAATTTAATTATGTTAATTGTTTGTGCGATGAAATATTTGGTAGCGCTAGATTTTTCAAATTTTTACTTTTTTAATTTAATTTAATTGTATGATTTTATTTTTTTAATTACTTTAATTTAAAATGACATATTCAAAATAAAATTACATATGAAAAATAGTGATCAAATTATCCAATATATATAATATATTCAAAATGTACACATAAATTAACAAAGTACAATAATAAAATCCTAATACAAGTCTATTGTGGTGGTATTGGCTGGGGATATGGTTTGATAGTGTCATAATCCTCAACTTTAGCCGTCAAAATCTTGACGATTCCCTACAAAAAAAAAAAAAAACATGGTCAAATAACAAAAAAAACAACATAAAATAATATCAAAAAATCGGCATAATCTCCCCTAAAATTGGTATACCCCAAATCCAATCCCAAACTCCACCCATCACCCTATACTTGACCCCAAATGTGACAACATGTCCCTAATTTTACTATTTTATTAATTTTAAATGAGGGAATTGATGAAAATGCCCATAGAGGCAAGGATTTTGACTTTCGTTGACCATCGTTAAGAGAGACGTATGACTCATTCTTTTAGCGTATTTGCGTAGTACGCGATGATACGAACCTGTGCGCACAAGTGGATTCAAATTTGGAGCTACGATGGAGATTTTTGGGAATTACGAACGTGATGGGCATTTTGGTACTATCATTTTCCCCCCTCTCTCCCATGTCTCCCAATTTTAGAACTATCATTTTTTTTATTTTTCTCAACTCTTCCTCCACTCATTTTCTGCCACCTCACCTTACCTCATTCTCTCTCAAACTCTCCCCTACCTCTTTTCCCTCTCATCTCTCGCCCTTCTCCTCCTGAAGCACCAAGAGCAGCACCACCGAGCTGCTATCCTCCGGCAAACCATGATGCCAACCACTACTAGGTCTCGTCATTTCCTTCGCCATTAAACAAGAAAAGCAAGAATGAACCTTCAATCTTGAACCCATACGGTGGAAACCCAAGCTCAACTTTGGAAGGTTTATTTTTGTGTTTATTTTTGTTCCAACAAATTTTTGGGTTTTCCAACTAAGGTAAACTCGGGGTAATCTTAATCCCTTCCTTTTGAAGACCTGGTTTGATTTTTCGTTCTATATGGTTGATTTGGTGGTGATGGGTACATAAATCAACTTGGGGAAGTTATTTCTTAGATGTTCGGTGAATCAGAGAGACTTGTAGGTATTTTCCGACGTACTCCGTCCATGGCCGGGAGTTGTAATGGTATATTTCGATTCCTCGTCCTTTAAGCCTCAATTTGGTATATTAGGTTGCTAGTGTTAGTTGAGTTGCGGAGTCGATCGGATCCGTTGAACTTCTGGCTTTCTCTTTCACAGAAACCAGTGACCGAATCTGAAAAAAAAATAAAAAAGGTAAAGGAAGCCCAGATCCGGCCCAGTCCATTTCTGTAATGGGTTTGGAATATTCTCATGAATATTCTTAAAATATTCCTTATGTTGACTTTTTCAAAATTTTCTCGAAAACCCTCATAGGCTAATTTCAACGTCCCGAGTCATTTTTTGGCATCCATTTAGTGAAATTATAAAGTTTTAACGTAGTTGACTGCCGAAACGTCTCGGTTGACTTTTTACGAAAATTGCCCGGAACCCTCCTTAGTGTATTTCGATGCGCTAATTTCGAATCCGCCGTCCGTTTCTCTAAATTCAAACATTTTAATTGAGTTTTACTAATGGGTCCCAATATTATGCTTAGGTGCGATTACTATCGGAGACACCGGTTTCCTAACTTGAACGGATGTGGCATGGCAAGTATCTGTAAGTGGGTCTTTGCTTTTAAATATTATATACTTATTTATTTTCCATTTATAAATTTAAAAAGAACTTCCTACATATGCCTATATTAGACTAATGTTTATAAGAATTAGCAAAATAACGGAATTTACGAAATTATTCTGAATCATGCGGGATGCATATGTATACGTGGGATGCCTTAATTATATTTGCAGCCATGAATAATATATGATGACTAAAATTATCGAATCATTGTGGCATGATTATATTCATGTTATCTACTCATCGTTGCTGCACTGGTGTTAGTACTCGCCCGGGCCAGGGCCAGTCTTTCACGTGTATGTGTACATTGCACCGTACACTCACTTTGGATCCATTGTAGGTGCCAATCCTATCCTAGATTGCTATAGGCAATTATGACTCGTATGTGTTGTGCATAGTGTCAGTCTTCACGTGATTGTAGTGCTAGAGCGTATATCATTGTTACACCCAGTCCTGTTCATGTCAAAATATCTCTGCATGAACTCGTGTGTCAGCATGTATCTATGAGCACTCAATATAATATGTTTGCTTATGCGAGATTATGTGATTACGGACGTCATGTGTTTACTCACGAAATATTGTGCAGTATTGAATTCTTGAGATATTGCAAGCTACGGGAAGTATTTTCTTACTATACGTAATATGTATATTTTGGAAACTATACTTGTTTTACAGCGAGGGGTTATTATGTTTTCGAAAATGTTTTTATTTTTACAAAGCTTTATTTTTAGGCCCACTCACCCTTGTTTTTTTCGTCCCTCCAGGTTTTAGTGTTGAACTTTCGTGTCGATGAGGATTCTTGGCAAATCTTGGTATAGATGGTTACCTTCGATGATATGATTCTCACCTTACCATATTGTACTTTACTTATGCTCTGACTTCACGTGTGAAATGGATTCATTCCCACTCACAAGCGCACTCTTCTATTTAGTCACTTTTAGGTTTAAATTTATTCACATTTTTCACATCACTTCACTTTATGGCTTCATCACCCTTCTGGTGTTAGCCAGCACAGCTCGATTTAGAGTCCAGGTGGATATTCCGGGTCGGAGTGTGTCACCAAACCTCACACCAAAATCAAAATTAACTCCAAAAACACATTAATGAAAAAAAAATTAAAATTTGGGGGAGAATATACCTTTTGGCAAGATTGAGAGTGAGTGAGAATGAGAGGGAAGAGTGAGTGTGAGAGAATTAGAGGAGATAATGAGAGAGTGATGAGAGAGTGAGAAATAGTGAAGAGAGAGAAGAGAGATTAAGTGAGAGGAGTGAGTGTGAGAGAGAGGGTTGGATTTAGGGAGAGGGAAAGAGAGAGGAGAGGTAAGAGAATAGAGAAAGACATTGAGAAAATTGTGGAGGAGTTATTTTGGTTTTCAAAACCGTATCACTTTATTCGATGAAGAATACAAATTTGCACGATGAAATATTGGTCGAGCAAAGTCTTGATAATTTTTTTAAAAAAAAAAATTCCCACATCCCATTTTTGGCGCCTGCACAAATTTTTACAGTTTTGTGCGACGAAGCATTGGTCGCACAAAGTTTTGCGCGACGAAGCATTGGTTGTGCAAAGTTTTGCGCAATGAATGATTGGTCGCACAAAGTCTTAAACTTTAAAAAAACAAAAAGAATTCCCGCATCCCATTTTTGACTCCCACCCAAATTTAAGGATTTTGCGTGACCGAATATTGGTTCGTCGCGCAAAATTTATAAAAATAATTTTTATAAGTAATTAAAAAGAAAATAATTTTATTTTACAATTTAAAATATAAATAAATAAAAATAAATAAGGTTTAGGCGACCAAATGTGTATTCGTCGCGTAAAGAAAATAATAAAAAATAAAGAAATAATTTAGTTTAACAATATTGTGGAGCCTAAAATAAGTTTAATGAGTTTAGCATTTTATTTATCATTATTGAATGAGTTTAAGTTGTTTAATGATAATAAATGTGGTGATGAATATTACCACAACTTTAAAGCCGTGAGCAAAAATGCACACATGTTTGTTGGGGCCAGTGGGCCAACAGGGTGTCCCAATAGGAACTATCTTAGTCAAATAAGGCTGAAAACTAAGCACCAACATGTTTTCTAATAATTTTCTTTAACAAGTGGGTCTCCAACTTTAACTATATGTTTTGTGTCGCACCACGATTTGATTGATTGATTCCAATTTCCACACCAAAATGGTTGGTGTTTTCAGTATGCCTTTGGGCCGGTGGGCCTTAGTATTAATTGCAGAATTTTAAAAGATGATAGATACTAATTGTGTAACAGGTTGGGGCTTCGAATTTAGGCACTTAGGTAGGCTTAGGCAAACTAAAGAGGATTTGAGTAGATTTATTACATATCGTATAAATTAATTAAATTTATTATATAACATATAAACATTGAATAATATGTTTTTTTTATTTAAAAAAAAAATATAATATAATGTGAGAGTTTTAAGTACATAATATGGTGTGGTTTTTCTTTTTTTTTTTTTTTTTAAAAAGAAAATAAAACATAGACTAGGATCCTTTCCAGATTCCTTCTCTCATGGTCCTTGGGATTCTTCAATCATGAACGATTTTGCCTAAATCGCGATGGCGCTCCATCGGCTAGCCCCTAGGGCGATTCGTAGAACAGTGATTAATTGTCGTAAATTGGCAAAGGGCATTACTCTTGTCTCATATCTTGTACTACATGTTGATTCCTTTAACAAATGTTTCTTTGTTGCCTTAGGCGGCCACCTAAGCACTGGGCAGCAGTGCTCCGCTACGATTTTGGTCAGTACATTTACAAAAGCCGGGAGGAAATAGGCGAGCGCCTAGGCGCTTTAGGCGGTCATATGCAACTCTAGTCGGCAGTCTAGGCGGGTTCTGCAATTTTGGATTCACCATATGCAGGCATCTGCATCATTGACCGTTCACCATCTGCAACCCGTCTCTGCAATTTTTGACAACCTGGTTCTGCAGAAGGTGGGTTTTGGGTTCTTTAGAGAATGAAAGAGGAGATAAGGATGGTGATCAAGAAAAAAAACCTAGCCGCAAGAGGAAAAAAATATCAAAGAAAACCTACGACCACCGGCCCCAATTTTGACCTTAGGTCTTTTTTTTTCTTTTTTATGGTGGTCACTCTCTTGCTTTGTCGAGAAGAGTCTTTGTGGTTGTGATTGTGGTCACTTTCTCTTTCTCAAGAGGAGAGCTTTTGTGAGTATTTTTTTGTGTGGTTTCGTTGTCGGTTCGCCTATCAAAAGCCTATGAGGGCATCGCCATGGTGTCTCGTAGCATGGCTTCTTTGCCGAATGAACATGGTATTTTGCAAGTTCATCAAAAAGTGATGCAAGGTTTTGCCCTCTTGAGCGTCGTTGTTCCATTTGGTTAAATGTGGTTATGTGGGGATTTTTGTATTGTCTTTTCTATTGCGTTCGTAATCATGGAATTGTATTGTCGATGGATGATGTTCTTGGTTTCATTTGATTAATAAAATATTTATTACCTTAAAAACAAGATATAGAGGATAATGGGTTAACAAAACATTCAAATTATAATCGGTATATACAGGGTATGCCAAAATTGAAACGAGAAACTCCAATCCTCTAATTAATGGGCTAACCTATTTATCACACTTGTTTGGTTTTGCCAGAAAGGATTAAGTGTGTGTTCTGGTGACCTCAGGCACTCCTATATGTACCTCAGTAGATGACGCATTACTGGCTAATTCAATTTCATTTTGGCCAGCCCCTTCTTGATGATCCTCAACAATTTCTTGGTTATCATGAAAATTCTCAGTTTCTCTAGGATGACTCTGGTTCATTTCGGCGAAAGTTAATTGGGGACGATGTGAAGAGAAATCAGGGGAATTCATGATTCTAGACGAATTTTCGTCATGACCAGATTGTGAATAGTGTGATTTATTTTTCCTCCTTCTCTTCACGTCAGCGTGCCACTGCTTTATAACATTTGTTGTTTGCTCTTCAAGCACTGCTGCACTCTTGAAATTTGATCCCATCTGCATGCATGTATAACCCGAGTTTAGGTGTACAATATCGAGGGTTATATTCTTCTTATCAAATGATATATTACACTATCAAACTGTTAGTTTTTAACAGTTGATCGATTCGATTGTATTCGACTGTGTGATTCACATTGATAGTTTGACGCATAGCATAACATAGTATCTGACATGAGAAAACAACTATATGCTCATATGCAAGTAAAGGCATGCATTACCTGGGTCACTAGAGCATAGAGGGGAAGAGTAATGTAACTGCACATCACTTGAACCGTCACCCTACAGAAATTTGTCAACCATTTACTTTTAGTGGAACAATGCTAAGTAGCATCTGATTTGTACAATGACAGACATGTGCAAAATTGAGTGTAGATATGTAGATGATGAGAGAAAGTAGAGGAAGATTCGAAGATGAGCGTTGGTACTTACGCTAAAACCACTCGTACGATTATAATATATATGTGTTCATGGTAGCAGGAGTGTATCCCAAATTGCATCTGAAAATAATTAAGAAAGGAGAGGTAAGTTAGTTTTTATCTTAATTTTCATTAGAACAAAGTAACTTTTATCTCGAGTACTATATCGATTGACTAAACCGGAGTAGTGTACTTATATCAAACAGTCTGACGTGTTATACTGTCATGTTGTCGATCTAATAAATAACATATATATATATATATTCAGGTAATGGTTAATCTAATTAATGGTTTATTAGTTTAGATAGAGAATATGATAAAAATAACAAAATGTTTGTCAAGATAACAACACATTTCTAACTAAATAACGAACAAGTGGAAATTAATAACACGTACCGTGACCCATATAAAGAAAGCAAGTTCAAAGGCATTCTGCAAAGACGAAATCATGTCAGTTAATTTGATCATAGTAATAACTGAGATGATTAATTAGGCATTAGTACTCATACGGAGTTAAGAAAGAAGATTAGTATTTACCATAAACAAAGTGAGATGTAAAAGAGTCAAGACGAACTGCGGTTGACTGAACCAGAAGTGACTGTCTTTTGGTTGCACCAGAGGAGTTCCTTTAATCACATTATGCTGGTCATGAAGTTGATGAGCCATGTTTGCTACTACTACTTCAAGTTTGGTTCCAAGAACTAGCACTATCTACGAACACATACTTCTTAATTAGCCCTTAATTACTACAAGAATTAGTAAAGTAAAACCATGATTAGAAAGAGCTAGTTTAAAATTTAGTACATACAATTAGTGGCACAAATGATACCAAGAGATACACCTGCCAACCTGTTTAAGTTCATATAGTTAATTAGTACCAACCAGAAACTAAAGAAATTATTTAGGTTGAATAAGCAAATTAAGGACTTAATTGGTTGCTTCTTAATTACCATGGACATCAAGGAGGATGAAGATGACGACAATAAACCACAGGAGAGGGCTGCCAAGTGATGGATTTCACAAACACACAATTAGCCAACATGAACAAACTAAATTAATTGTAGATATAATTACCAACCTTAATGAACTCAGGTTTTCTAATTAAAATTTAATAAAAATTACAAGCGGCAACCTGATTCCGACTACAGTTCTAAAATCATCGTCCAGTGATCGTTGTATGTACTTTTGGAAATCGAATGCATTGTGGTTTGTGGACAAATGAGTCTGCAAAATTTGTGAAAAACATACTTGAGATATAAACTACTGAGATATGAGAAATGAGAACCAATTAATTAACAGTAAACAGAATGACATATTTTTTATGTCTATTTATATATACTCACTGAAACGAAACCGTGGCGCAAAGTGAGGTAGTCAACTTTGTCCACTGAATGAAAGAACTGCCGGAAGAAGCACCTCTGCATAATACATAATTAACAATTTAATAATTAAGGGTAAATTCAAGGTTCTAAAAGACGCTAGGCGCTAGTCGGGCGGCGGGCTAGGGCCTAGCGCCTAGGCGGCTAGGCAGGGTCTAGGCGGATTTAAGTAAATCCATTATATTTCGTGTAAATAAATGTCTGTTTATACTTAAAATATATATAATTTCATCATAAACTACAAAATAGAATGACACATGTATTATAAAGTATTGGAACATAATGAAAACATGGGGAACAAGCATATATTGTGTGCCCATTTAAGTATTCAACAAGTCTCTTACAATTTATTGAAAAAATTAAATGCAAATTGAAAGTTATCTATTTTCTATCAAAGTGAGTCGCAACCTAGGCAGGTGCCTAGGCGGGTCTGGGCGGGCTAGGCGGTCTAGGCGGGTGCCTCAACTAGTCTAGGCGCCCTTTATTAATTTTCAAACGCCTAGGCATTAATCGGGGCGGTGACCAGCCGCCTAGCGCCTAGGCGGGGCGCAGGCGGCGCTAGGCGGGGATTTTTAGAACAGTGGGTAAATTACACAACTACCTCAGCTATTGGGTCATTAACAGTTTCATACCTCGTCTTTAAAAAGTTTCAATGTCATACCTCATCTACGAATTTGTTACAATTTCATACCTTCCGTCAGTTGTCTGTCAATTCCTCCGTTAAAATGCTAAAGTGGCAAGTGACGGGATCCATTTTCTATTAAAAAAATTTAATTAAATATTAAATTAAAAAAAAAAACCCAAACCCAGATCCCATATACCCCCCTCACCCCGGCAAAACCCATCCCCCCTTCCCATCTTCCTCATCCGTCCCCCCTTCCAAACCCAAAACCTCATCCCCACCTCCCCCGCAACACCCCCTTTCCCCCTCCCAAGCCTCCCAACCACCTCCCTCTCCTCCACTCTCTTCACCTCCCCTCCTGAGCCTCCCAACCACCAGTCTTCCCTCCCCTCCACCCTTCCTCCCTTCACTCCAAAACCCCCCGCGCCCTCTCTTCCTCCATCTCCTCTCCTCCTCCTCCTCCTCCTCTTGCTTCACTAACCTCTCCCCCCACCCAAGCCCAACCTGCAACCCAGAAAAGAAAAAAAAATCACCATCTTCATCTCCCTCGAGAGGGTGGGTGCAGGGAAGAGGGGGTCGGGGGAAGAAGGGATCTGGGTTTTTTTTTTTTTTTTTTTTTTTCCTGGGTTGCAAGTTGGGCTCGGGTGGGGGGAAGACGAACTGGGGGTTTTGAGTGGGGGGAATGGATGTGGATTTAAGGAGTGGTGTGTAGAGGAGGGAAGAGGGTGGGTGCGAGGGTGGGTGCGGAGGAGGAGGTGGAGGATGGGTGCGCAGTGGGTTTGGGGAAGACGGGAGGGGGAATAAAGGGGTGGGTTGCAGGGAAGGGGTTCTAGGCTTGGAAGGAAGGTTTTGGGGGCCCGGGGGGGGGGGGGGGCGACTGGGAGAAGGGAATGAGGGGTTGGAGGGAGGAGGAAGAGAGGATGTGGGGAAGGTTGGAGTTGTTGGCGTGAGTGGTAAAGGGGTCGAGGGCGAATGAGGTGGTGGCGGGTGGAGATGTTGGCGTGGGTAGGGAAGGGGTCGGGGGTTGCAGGGAAAGGGATCTGGGTTGCAGGGAAGGGGAAGGGGAAGGGGAAGGGGTCAGGGAAGATGGGTGTGGGGTTTATTTTTAGGGTAAATTATTATTTTAATAATTTTTTAATAGAAAATAGGTCATGTCTCAAGCCACGTCAGCATTTAACCGATGAATTAATAGACAACTGACGAGAGGTATGAAATTGTAGCAAATTCGTAGATGAGATATGACATTGAAACTTTTTAAAGACGAGGTATGAAACTGTTAATGACCCAATAGTTGAGATAGTTTTATATAATTTACCCAATAATTAATTATGAGCAAAAAACTTATCATGATTCAGGACAACCACATATATGTTAACATAAAATCTTATGATTATAATAATAACAATAATTAAAGTGAAAAGAAAATCAACTCACAATCCACAGTTGAGCAGTGGTTCCTCTTCCTGTACAAGAACTCATATGTCGAAGAGCAAATGTAGTCTGCCTTGTAAACCTAAACCGATTAGGATCTATACCCAAAAGAAGTTGAGTATTGAAAAAAGAAGAAGATTGAATTACCTGCTGTACTTTATTGAAATTGAATTATGGAACAAATGAAACAAATTAAGATTACACCTAAAACGATTAAGAATTTTATGTCATTGTTTATCATACCATTTGCCACTTGGTATTCCACTGTCTGAGTTTCTTTTTCCCATGCTTCCCAACGCCTCATCTGTAAATTTGTTTGAACGCAATATTAAACTAGTTACCCGAGTAACCAATTAGTTATAAATTAATAAATTATTACAAGGGAAATAAAGTGCTCTGCCATTTAAGTAAGGCCTAATTGGATAAATGGTCCCCGAGGTCATAAGGTATTCGGATGATAGTCCATGTGGTAAAAAAATTCGGATTTAAACATCTGTGGTTTAAGTCTGTTAGGATTTAAACCCCTGTGGTCTAAGTCTGTTAGGATTTATGCCCTTCTGTTAAATAATGCTGACGTGGCTGACACATATATGCCACGTGGCTGCCAAATGTCTGCCACGTGGCAAAATAATAATTTTTTATTTTTTAAAAAAAAAACCTGAATTTCAAAAAAAAAAAAAAAAAAAAACGCAGATCTGCAAGAAGAAGAAGAAGAAGGAAGAGGGAGAGAGGGAGGAGGGCGCGGGGAGAGGGCTCCGGCGGGGGGGGGGGGGGAGCTGGTCTCCGGCGGGAAGAAGAAGAAGAAGAAGAAGGAAGAGGGAGAGGGAGGAGTCGCGCGAGGAGACCGGCGGGAAGAAGAAGAAGAAGGAAGAAGGAGAAGAACGGCGGGGGGGGGAGGTTCTGGGTTTTTTTTTTTTTGTAAAAATTCAGGTTTTTAAAAAAAATAATAAAAAATTATTATTTTGCCACGTGGCAGACATTTGGCAGCCACGTGGCATATATGTGGCAGCCACGTCAGCATTATTTAACAGAAGGGCATAAATCCTAACAGACTTAGACCACATGGGTTTAAATCCGAATTTTTTTACCACATGGGCTATCATCCGAATACCTTATGACCACGGGGACCATTTATCCGATTAGGCCTTTAAGTAAAAGCCACTAGAATATTATAAATGCAAAGGATTGTTTTAAAAAAGGGACTCTTCATGAATTCTCTGCTATTTTATATTTTTGGCACAACATTTTATGATGTTGGTATGAGAATTAACGTTAAATAGTAAGGTGACAAATAGTCTATAGAGAGTCTCATTTTAAGAGTCTTCTTAATATTTCTTCCAGAATGTATGTTTTATTTTTTTCGACTAAAGATTTAGAAGACAACAAATTGAAGTGGCTGCCACAATATTTTTATAATTAATTAACATGTAGTAAGATAATACATATGTAACACAAATAGGATTAGAATAATTTGAAAAATTATATACTTTTCCTTTGACTATATGACATGACACATGATCCGAATCTTAATGCATTTTTTCTGCCTTTCAATGCTCAAAGCTCCCCCCGGCTGCCTCGGTGGTGGGGTGGGGGGGGGGGGGGCAAAGGTGAAAATTTTCCATGTGAAACAAACAAGGACATTGTTACCTAATTCTTTTCAGTTTCAGGTTGGGATGCATTCTCAAAATCTAAAAAACAAAAAGTCAATTTGTAGAAATTTAATTGGGATTCTACTATTTTTAACAACCAGGTTCTCAACCCCAAACTGTCGGTGAGGACATTGTTATGGGGTGTGGTTTGGAGAACATTGGGTGGGATTATGGTTGAGAGTTGGGCGATGGAAGAGCTATAAACACCCAAACTGTTGTTCACATACAATTATTGAACGATCGACTGTTTTGCATGATACATGCTTTGGACTCCAAAGATTGTTGATCTCGCACGATGCCAATGTGTTGAAAAAAAAATGTTATACAAAAGAAAAAGAGTGAAAAATTGGAAATGCATACCTTGGCCCTTCCTAAAGCCATGGTGAGAACACTATACACAATCTGCATAACTGCCAAAATAAAGATGAAATTGTTGAGCTGATTGAGCCCCCCTTGAGATATAAATGAGGTCTTTCCCTGCAAACCCAAAATTTCTTTTAATTAAATAATAAAACTAAATTAAAAGAGAAAAACAACTACCCTCTTCATCGCAAAAATATATCAATAAAAGAAAAATACTTAATAACATACCTGGGATTCACAGTGATCCTCACTGGTATCGGCTGCTGCAAGCATTCTTTCTATTGGTATTTGCTCTAAACCAAGTGCTTTGGTGGTTTTTGTTGGTGCATTTTTTCTGCAGGGAAGCATGGTGAATGCAACTTTTGTGGGTATGCATATTTTGGATATGGATCTTTGTGATACTGTCAAAATTAGTGACATAAATCCCAGGAGCATAAGCACTGCACCAAAAAAAAAAAAAATTTGATTCAGCAAATTGTGTCAAATTACCAACTAGAACATACATTCTGCATAAACTGCCTACGTGGGAAGAATACTCTCAGAATTAGGATAGGTTCTGAGTTATTTTTCTAATGAATCAGCAAACAGAAATAACTTACCTGATTTGAGCTTCTCTACGGCCTCGAACAAGGCGGTTTTTCTGTGTTTTTTGAGCCACTGCGTCAAAATACATGATCAAATTAAAGAAAATTTGAAATTAGTGAACCAATTTCAAAAACCATTTGACACTTTTCAACAAGTTTGATGGTAATATCTTACAATAGGTAACATGTACATACCTTGCTAATGAGATGGATCAAGTGCTCTATAAATAGAGAGAGAAAAATGAACACAAAGCAAACTGCTGCCAAAGCCCAGGTGGGGGTGTCTTGAAGTGAACGGCTGGATGCTGATCCTGCAGAAGCCATAATTTCTGTGTTTTCTTGGGGAAAACTGGATCAGCATCAAAGGAGGTATTAGTGAAGAGATGAAAGAACCACACAGAAAGGTTGTTCATTTAAATACCTGAAATAAATAGAGACGAAGGGGATGAAATGTTCAAATCTTCCATGCTGCTGTGACTTTCAAGTCCAAGCAAAGCTGCCCCTTGTGAAAGTCGTATGCATTAAACATGATTTGACACGGTTTATTATATTATATAATAAAGGTTTGTTTGATGGGGATTTTGAGTCCCATCTGGTTTTCTTGGTTGGAGATTTAGGTCCCATATTTTCGCGGTGCAAATACGTCCATATGTGGAAGTGGTTAGGGCAGGTGGTTCCATTTATTTGGGAACTCCTTTTCTGCAGCATGACATGAATGTTACTGTTATGGATAATCAAATATCGATGTTATGTGTTCACTTTTGTTGACCGCGGCACTCAACTGACTAGATGCTTCGGCCAAAATAAGAGACGGACAAGTTTCCAAAAAAAAAAAAAAGTTAAATTACAATTTACCACATTCTCAGGTTTGAGGTATATTGTAACCACATATAACATTCTCAAAAAATTTCATTTTCATACATCATCTATTATTTTATTTCAATATAATACGTCCGTTACATTTTCCATCTATTGGTCCGTTAAGAGCTGATATGACAGTAGTGGATCTCATTACACGTCAACCCACTCCCTCCAAAACTTGCACACGTGGATATCCATCTGCCACGTCATGCCAACTCAACAAAAAATAAATAAAAAATTGAAAAGGGAATCCGGGCAATCACCGTCTTCCTCCTCTCTCTCTTCCTCACCTTCTGCCACCACTCCCGGGCCTAGAAGGCCCAGCCCAAACCCACCGCCGCTGTCCAGCTAGTTCCGCCGAACCACATCCACCATTGCTCCGCCGCCATCCAGCTGGTTCCCCAAGGTCCGATTTCTCCGAACCACATCCACCATTTCGATGGTTTTCGAGTGGAGCGGGTCGCCAAGGAAGTTCAATTGAAACCCAGCTATCTGCCGCTGCTGGTGAACGCAAGGCCGAATCAGGGCGGTCAAGGCTTACTTCACCCACTCACCTTCGACTCCACTGATTCGAACAAGCGAGTTCGTCATAGCGGATCTACGCATATTCAACCTATTTGATGGGAAATATCCGGTGTTTTGACTCCCTCCTTGGTTCTTGTGGAGGCTGTAGCGAAACGATCCCGGATGTGATGTTGACGAGCACATATAGGTCTTCTTCGTCATCGAAATCGGTCTGGTTATCTTCGAAACAACGATGGATCGGTTCGCATAATGGTCCGGAGATATCGAGCGGTGGTTGATAGAGAACCGAACGGACGAAGACGGAGAGGAGGAGGCCGAACAGACGCTGATCGGTGGTGGTGGTGGTGGTTGTGGATCTGCTGATTGTAGTAGTGGTGGTCCTGGTGGTGTTGGAAGAAGGAGGAGGCCGGAGACGAGAAGCTGGAGATTGTCGAAGAGAGGGGTGAGGGGTTGTGGGCACTGTTCTAAAAATCCCCGCCTAGGCGCTAAGCGGCTGGTCACCGCCCCGATTAATGCCTAGGCGTTTGAAAATTAATAAAGGGCACCTAGACTAGTTGAGGCGCTCGCCTAGACCGCCTAGCCCGCCATGACCCGCCTAGGTACCTACATAGGTTGCGACTCACTTTGATAGAAAATAGATAACTTTCAATTTGCATTTAATTTTTTTTCAATAAATTGCAAGAGACTTGTTGAATACTTAAATGGGCACACACTATATGCTTGTTCCCCACATTTTCATTATGTTCCAATACTTTATAATACATATGTCATTCTATTTTGTAGTTTATGATGAAATTATATATATTTTAAGTATAAACAGACATTTATTTACACGAAATATAATGGATTTACTTAAATCCGCCTAGTCCGCCTAGGCGCCCGCCTAGACCCCGCCTAGCCGCCTAGGCGCTAGGCCCTAGCCCGCCGCCCGACTAGCGCCTATCGTCTTTTAGAACTTTGGTTGTGGGGAAAGGGAAAGGATAGGGTTCTGGGCAATTTTTTTTTTATAAATTAATTATTTTTAAATGCATTAAAAATTTATTTTTTAGGCACGTGGCACAAATGTGGCAGCCACGTCAGCTCTTAACAGAGATGGAAAATATAACAATGTATTATATTGAAATAAAATAGTATTTAAGGTATGAAAGTGAAATTTTTTAAAGATGTTGTATGAGATTGAAATAGACCTCAAACCTAAGGTGGTAAAGTGTAATTTACCAAAAAAAAATTAAAAAAAAAATTAAAAAAAGAGACATGCAAATTTTGAGGAAAAAAACAATATTCATTAAGAAGAGAACACGTACACAAACATAGAGGATATGGTGCGTGCTGAGCCTCGATAAAAATTTTGTTAGGGATTTCAACCCGAACAAAGGGAAAAAGAGTGTTCCGCACACTCAAACAAAGAGAACTAACCTCTTAAAAGGACAAACAAATCAATTACTACCTAGAACAATCTTCCAACAAAACATCCATAATTAAATCCCGCAGATCTTCAAACCACACCATCTCAGTATCATTACCAATTCATGTGCGTGCTAGCCGATGTGCCACCTGATTGGCTTCCCGTTGAACATGGGAAGCTCTCACCTTGGTAAATGAAAGTAACAGCAGCCACCTAATGTCATTGATAATTGGTCCCATAGTGGACACACCCTCTTCTTGTCTCTTCATGGTAGTGAGTACAATACCAGAATCCCCTTCAAATTACACAGGCCCTTCATCTGGGATCAACTCCTTGGCAAACAATAGAGTCCTTCTAGTTGCCAATAACTCCACCTGCAACGGAGAGGCATCATGTGCAATGTGGACCGAGAGTCCAACCACAAACTCACCTTCCTAGTTCCTGAAGACAACCCTTACATTTCACCTAAGTTAGGGGTGGAGCACTCCAACTTTGCATGCTGCGAATCCGAGGCTCCTTATATTGAGGGTAAAAATGTAAATGCAAGTGTAAAAGATATTCCTTAGATATTGGATAGTTTGTTATAGTTGTTTTCAGTTAGTTAGAATGAGGTGTTTTCTCTCATTAGTTGAGAATACTTGTATATATACATGTTGTAATATTATTATTCATTCAATGAAAAGATTATTCCCAATATGGTATCAATCGCCTTCTATCTCACGACCTGATCCAAACACGCTTCATCTTGTACAATTTCTTCCTCCTTTTTTCTCAGCGATCCGGATCGCGATCTCTGCACTTTCTCTATCTCCAAAACCCTAGCTTTTCACATCAATGGCGGATTCTGCTTCTCCTTCCTTTGATTCTACAGCTTAAGTTCATCAACCTCCTCCGATGACTTCCTCTGTCACAATCACTCCTCCGGCACTTCCTCCGTCACGATTTAGAACATTGGATACATGGTGTTGATTAAGCTCACAACTACCAATTATCTAACTTGGAGTGCTTTGTTCGCTCCAATTTTTCGTTGTTACAATTTCACCAGCATAGTTGATGGATCAACACCTCCACCACCTCAAATGCTACATGATGATTCCAATAATTGCACCTCTCTCATCAATCTAGATTATGTTTCTTGGTACGAGGGTTACATGCGTGTCACCTTCGTGTAAACCTGTTAAGAATCCGTTATTAACGGATGCTTATCGTGTGACCCGATAACAACCCGATTAGTTATTGTGTCGATCGAAAATCTATTATTTTCATATTAAATCGTATAAAAAATTATTAGGTCTACTCGGTGTAATGAAACGAGTGCCATAAATTAAAGCCTATCCTCCAATTTGGCAATCTGTGACTTTTCAAACAAGCTAAAAGCCTATCTAGGCTAAAGCTTTATCACATCGCCACCAAAGGCCAATCCTATCTATAGTCCACAACTTGTTACATCATTTACCAAAAACCAAGCTAATGACCATCATATCATCTCGCCAATAATTCATTATTTTTCTTTTGGTGATCACAAATACCACCACATACCACGTGCTGGTCTTGTTTGATGACCAGAATGTAGTCATCATCATCCATTCAAACCATTCTCTACGTCAACTTTAACTGTACCGCTTGCTTCCAATTTGGAGATATAATTTGCATCTCATTTATTTAGCATAAGAAAATCAAGACAGTTTAATACATTATTAAGAGTGAATTATTATGATTAAGAAGATCACAATATTATTCCTCAATAATATTAAAAAATTATCTTTAACTGCTCTTCTATTCAACAGTTTAGAACTCTATTCATTCAATTATCTCGTTTGCACAGACCGATGACATGATATTAGGTCCAACAATATTGCATTGAATTTGGAAAAAAATAATATGGTCTTTGTAGATTTAGTTAGGTTTCGTTTTGCCATAGGTTGGATTAACTTGCGGCTTTTGTTAAATAACGGAATTGATTTGTTTATAAAAGTAAAAACAATAAAATGATAAGGACGCATAAATACACACCCTCTAATTAGTATCTCCAACGAGAGATGGAAACTGTTTTGAAATGAACAATGTACTTTTTTTTTTTTTTTACTCCACAGTAAGCTGAAATTTGTTGATGCAAAATACACAACTCACTGGAAAATAGAAAAAATTAATCTGTATTTCCTTTTTTTTTTTCCATCTCCCAGTACAGAGAAATTGATGGTATTGCGCGGTTCCTCACGCCCCTTGTTGAATACTGGCTGTTCAAAAAAAAAAGAAAATTTTTAATGTACCAAAAACAACATTAAATACAAAACTGTATAAAAGAGGAGCTCAAAATTATCAAAAGAGTTTGAGTGGGCCCGCCAGTGAAGTTGAAAAATTAAGATTCAAAATTTGATGAACAGAATTCCAAAAAGAAGAATGTAACTTTTAGATGAAAATGGAGGGACAACAGTTCTTTTTTTCTTGGCTAAATTGGATTAATGGTCTCTGTGGTGAGAGGGTAATCGGAAAATAGCACATGTGGTGAAAAAATTCGGATTTAAACCCTCGTGGTGAACTTCGTTAGGATTTAAGTCCAAAATTAACATTTATGTGAACTCTCCGTTAACCCAAAATTAACAATCTCACTCTTTCCCCAAAGATTTATGTTCGTCTGGAGGAATTTCAGATGGGGACGTCTCCTGGCCGACGAGCACACAGCTCCCCGAGAGGTTGGCGCCGATTGATATTGTCTGTCGGGCTTCTGTTTATTGGCGGGCTGTAAGAGAATGACATACTTAATTCTGAAAGGTGCCTTTGTGGGGCTTTAGGTGTAGGCCTTGAGGCTCACAATCAAAATTAACTTTAGGTGTTCAGGCGTGCCACTGCCATCTTTAGCATGACAGATGTTTAGTTTGATTGTATATGCCCGAGAGAACAAATTAGCTATGAAAGGTGCCTTTGTAGGGCCTTAGGTGTAGGCCTTGAGGCTCGCAATCAGAACTAACCAAGTACTTGAACATATAATGGTTGTTTCATTGTTGCAGAAGTTTTACAACTGTTATAATTTAATCACCCGAGTCCGAAGAGTAGGACGAACCCAGATAGGTGCCTTTGTAGGGCCTTAGATATAGGCCTTGAGGCTTCCCATCAGAATCAATTCTATACTCAAGCGTTATGTGGCAATCATAATATAACAGAAGTAAAACTAAGAAATAGGTTGATTACTTGCGCCCCAAGTAACTCCAGACTTCTTGTTATCAAGGATTGTCGTGGATGGGTTAAGTCCACATAAAGTTCTTTTTTTATGCCTTGAGACCAAGGACTTTTGGTTGATCAATCTTATATGCCCGAAAGGTTAGAACTTAGAAGTCTTTTACTCATAAACTTGCTAGAAATAACTTGGATACAGATGGCAGTATACATCATATTACTAGTTTTATGAATGAAAAGACAGAACAAAGAGGGTCGGGCAAGGTTTCACCTTGTCGGGCAAGACTGATCGTCTTGCAACTTCATCTCTTTGTGATTTACAAAGGGTTTGAGTGCTAGAAAGGGAGATTGGGATATGAGTTTATAGGAGGGAATCGATACTACAACGAGATTTAGACAAGGTAGCAGAGCTTTTACAAAGGCTTTCGGTGAAGGTTGATCCTGAAAAGGATGAGGGCTTGGTGCTGACTACAACTTCGTATGCAAATCTGGCTTGAGCAGAGTTTGTGTATTTGTTTGTTTGTTTGAGTGTCCTTATCTCTGATTTCTCTTTCCTCTTTTATAGACGATTTGGCTTGGCTGCCTGCATCATCAATCTTGCCCGAATGCAGCTGAAGGGTAGTGACTCATCAGCTTTTTACTTGTACTGCCATTGTAAAGTACTTTTGGGCTGATTAGCTGGCTAGTCTACACCACTTGACCTCTAGGTAGGTGAGCAAGTGGCTTAAGTGATCTGCACTTAGTCGGAAAAATGGCATCTCCTTCCTTCTGGGCTTCGGTTGAGCTTCGGGCTTCATTCCTTCTGGACCTTTTTCTGGGCTAACTTCATTTTGAGCCCAAAGTTCAAGTTTTAACCCAAACAATTTCATTGGATTTTAAAACTATGAAGTATGCTGCGTTCAATCCCAAGCATATGCGGCATTTGTCAATAACGCCAGTGCTGAAGCTACATCAAAAGAACCAGGGTCGCCCCGACAAGTGCCGACATCTATTCCTCGTAGTTCAACTTTTGGCAGCCGCTTCAACTGATCCCGAGATCGTTGATGGTGAGGAAATTTGGTGTTTGGGAATTCTGCTGTGGTCCGGTCACAATCCTGCATGCTCAGATGTTCGTATCGTCTGGTAGGTATTCTAGTTGTGATCATTGCACGAAAAATTATCATATTGGTGTATTTATGGGTGCTTAAGTTTACAACAACGGTGAGGTTGTTCCATACAAGTGTTTTGTAAGAAGCGGTGTAAAGGACTAATGACAAGGACGACGTAAGAAATGCCGACATGGATTTTTCTGATCAAAAGATTGAGGTTGTAGCTATTCAAATACGACGCATGGAGAAAAATGTAGGACAAATTGAGATTGAACGCAGCAGATTTCGTGGTTTTAAAATCCAATGAAATCCTTGGGGGAAGTGTGGGATTGTTAATTTTGGATTAACGGAGAGTTCACATAAATGTTAATTTTGGGCTTAAATCCTAATGGAGTTCACCATGAGGGTTTAAATCCGAATTTTTTCACCACGGGGGTTATCTTCCGATTACCCTCTCACCATGGGGACAATTAATCCAATTTAGCCTTTTTTCCTTCTCTGTCTCTCCTTAGAAAATGTGTGAAATTATCTCTAGTTCCTTAATCTGCAATCATTTTTGCCGCCGGCCCTAGCCTTTGGCTTGGGTGATGGTGGTTACCTTGTCAATTCTCTTTCCTCTTTCCCTCCTTCTTTTTTTTTTCTCTCTCTTTTTCAAATTTCCCCTGAGATTTTTCTTAACTTATGTGAACTCTGTCTCCAATTTTGCCGTGAGTTGTCTCACCTTTGAGCTTCATGTCCCTCTTTTCCTCCCCTCCCTCTCCTCTGACCATTACTTTCCAAACCCAAAACTCCACCTCACCTCATCTTTTCCTTCTGCCTCTCTTCCTCATATTCCATCCCCACCTTGTCATTTGCTCTGATCTACGGACTCCAAGACGGATATGGTTGCCAAATTTAACTCCCTCCCTCACTTTCCTTCCCCCAACCAGCATGTCAAATTTCCCTCGAGGCTAAGTGCTCTGCGGTTACGAGCAAAGTAAGGGTATTTTACATACTCCCTTAGCCTTACCTTTTATCCATGAGTTAAGGGTATTTTACATACTCCCTTAGCCTTATCTTCCATCCATGAGTTACTTTGTTTGTATATATTTGCAGGGATTGGTGAATGGGTTTTGGATCCGGTAACTATCTTTTGGTTTTGTGTCTTTGGTGAAGAAATTTGGATGTTGTGTGCTTTTGGTTGTGGGTTTGGTAGTTTTGTGCGGTGTTGTCTTGGTCGGTTTCACCACTTTGTCGTTTTCTTTACTGTTGCAGCTTCGGCAACTAGTGGCATGACTTTTGTCGTGGTGATCGCGGTGGAAGCTGCTTTCTGCAGTCAAAGATTAGGGATTTGAGTTTCCATTTTTACTTATTTAATTGGGCTAGGCTTTTATGTATCTGGTTTCCCCCAATGTATTTGAGTTATTTTGCCTTCCTTTGTGTTGGCCTGTAACCATCTTTCGTTTTAATGAAGTTTACTTTTCATATCAAAAAAGATGAAAATGTAAATTTTGTTGCAGTCCTTAGATTAGGAATGTGATTGTGTAAATCCTAACATATTTAGAATATCACCATGGCATTCTACCATATCTTTTAGACTATATATTTTGTAATCCTATTGGGATAAGAAAATTACCTTCCATACTATTATAAATAAAGGCACAATGTGATGACATAACACACCCCTCACAATTACACATCTCTCTTTCTCTTTATGCCGCCGCACCCCCTCTCTATGCCTTTTATATTATTCAATAAATTAGACCTACAACAAATTTAACATTTGAGGACTTTGCAACTTATCAATGGAACAAAAAATGTGTACATCTTGAAATATTTTTTAAAAAGATGTCATCGGAGATGGTAAACATCGAATCTGAATCCTCGCCAGATTCTCTTTATGAGGATTCTGGAGATCCGTGAATCATATCCGTTCATCGTACATCGTGTGGTTAGAAATTATTTTAAATATTTTTATTTAAAATTAAATACAAACAAAATTTGACAAAAATTGATAGCACGATGTACGATGAACCGATACGATTTACGAATTCCCAGGATCCCCACCAAAATGATCCAGAGAGGATTGGGTAAACATCATTTCGCATTTCCAATTTTATATTTTTATATTGGAGATACCCTAACAGAGTACAAACCATACAATTAAAAATGTATCAGAAAGCGTGAGATTGAAGGACTAATCCAATTGATAAATGCTAGTAAATCGCGTCCAAAAAAGACAGTGCCTGAACTCATATTGAAAAATAAAAAACCCTCATATTAAAGAAATGGATTTAAAAAAAGAAAAAGAAAAAAAAAATGGATTTAAAAAAATACTCATATTAGAGAATGCGACCTTCACTATACGATTTTTCAGTTTTTTGGTCATCCGTTTTTGGCCGGAAGCATCTGTTTGAATTTGTTTACGTCGCATGACTTCCATGCACACCTTGCGGCATATTAATATATGCTCTGCTCTGGAAGCCCACAACTCGATCAAACGCCGGCCAAATTCTCAAGTCTCTATTTCACAGTCATTACTTACATGTTGTACTCAGAACTTTGACTGGTTAGGACGTCAATATTACAACACACGTGACATGTCTTCTTGTTTTAATTTGAAGCATTTCCAACAAGCGACTTTTTACATTGTTCATAATAGAAGAGTTAGTGGACCTAAGTATTGACCATTCTTTACACTACTTGGACGTGCTTAGTCACTATCAAATTCATTGGAAAGTTGTCTAGAAAATTTTGTCCATAAAGAATATATTCACATAAACTCTTCTTAGCTAATTAAAACATTTTCACGTTTGATTCATATATTTTCAATATTTCTGGAAAAAGGCAGTATCGTCTCACTTGTTATTGTGTTTCGTCAGTTTGTCCCATGAACTTGTATGATACTGTCAATTTTTTTTCTAAACTTTTATTTTAGCAATTACTCTTGTTAAACTTTTATAATCTCAGCCCAATTTTCCTTACAATTAGATTTTTGAATTTTTCAACTTAACATTAGGTCATTTTTGTCACATGTTGTGCACATGAGAAACTTTCGACAGTAAACAAGTAATTTTGTCCCTCACTAAGGATTAGATGGAAGGGAAGAAAGGTAGAAATTGTTGTAGTTATGAGTTAGGGACAAAATTACTTTTTTTCTCAGATGTCTCTCACTTGGCCAACATATGCATGTAGATAAATTGTTAGATGAAAAGTATGAGCATCTAACGATAGGGGGGATTTGAAAAATTATAATAGTAGGTAATTAGCTAAAATAAAGAGCTAGAAGCAAAGTAAGAGATCACACGAAAAATCACTTTCAAGCCACAAATTCTTCTATCTCCACACATGATCCAACTACATATCAAGAATGATGGCACGAAGCCTTGCATAGAAAGAAGTGAGATACCCTAAACTCTTGAAGAAACCACAACCAAATTAACCTGCAAAATCTTAAAAAATCCCATCATAAGCTGCAGGACTCGAGTTACCCTTAGCAAGGCCCTCCATATTCATTTTGACCCGAGGATACAAAGGAGGATGCCAAAGAACGAGAATTATTGAATGAGCTTTCAACGACTCAACCGATATCTCAAGAGAGACTAAGTTGTTTATCCAAAACACCATGGATATGATCAGTGGTGAAGTCCAGAATTATCGAGGAGATAGGCAAAATTTAAAGGGTAAAATGTTCCAGAAAATATAGACAATCATTCAAGGTCTACGACTTGGTATGCAGGAAGATTGGACAATATTTTATTCAACTAAGTGACTTTTACTTTATTGAAAACCATCTATAATATTCGAATAAGGATTTTGACTAACCAGAATATTCGAATGAGGATTTGGACTACCTGAAATATTCGAAGGAGGATTTGGACTAACCGGAATATTCGAAGGAGGATATAAGCACCATTTCTTATAGTATAATTCCATTACGTGTGTTTGTATAATGAGCAAGACTCTAAAAGACGCAAGGTTCTAACATATAATATATAAAAATTGATAGACTTTCCTAAATATTTTGGTGAATATGATAGTATGAGATAAAAAGTTTAAGTGATTACGAGCTCGTAATACGTTACGAGATGTTTTTTGGAAACTCGTATGGATTTGTAGTGAATTTTAAGAAGAATAACTGTGTCAAACATGTGGCCTAAAAATTTCAAATAACTTGACTGAATTGAATATGGCGCACGCAGTGTAGAAGCAACGACAACAACCTACATTCAAACATTTCATCAAACACTTTATGTGCAAGGCTAGAGGAGCGGATTCCTGATTTTTCATGGGGATTTTTTTATGACTAGAAGGGTGATCACCCCTCTTTGCTCTAATGTAGCTTTGCCCATGGACATGACTATGAGAGAAAACTCCAACTTGCCTAATTTAAGGTAAAGTAAACGACAAAGGTGACTAACCACCACGGGGCGGCCCAGTGGTTGGGGAAGAATTTCAATCCCGTATTCCACGCGGCACGTCTTGGGTTTGATTTCTGGCTTGTGAATGACACGATGGTGGTCAGGGGGATGTTGAAATGCCTATGTGAGTCTTCTCGGCCCCTGAAAGGGTGAACTGCAGTGGCGAAGCCACCAGACAGTCCCTTTAAAAAAAAAAAAAAAAAAAAAAAAAAGAGAACGAGAAAGGCGACTCACCATTTGGACTAAGTTACACAATATATGATATTATTAAGAAAATGTTCATTGTCATCATTTGGACTAAGTTACTTAGTAGGACAATCATAATCATAAGATATTACATTCACCATTCAAGCAACTTGAATATGAGATCTCCTATTTATGAGTGCATAAAATATTATTAAACTGTAGTATAGTGTCTACAATCTTATATTGAATAAAACTAATTTATATAGTTATCTAGAAAACAAAAAGTAAAGTCCATATTTTCTTCCCAGTATGGGTTCTTAACCCCTCAAAGTTGATAGATGAGAGTTAGGCTCAATTATTGTATCCCTTCGTAAAGAGCATTTCCAAATATCTTCCTTATTTTGATCAAGGCAAGACTTCATTCCAATCACCAACTGTGTATGTTTCGGTCCTTTCTCTTTGAAATGTTAGAGGTACAAAATGTAGATCCACATTCCCCGATTACATTATTATTTTTGGGAAGACACCACTAAAATTCATTTGTTATTTGTTGTGTAGGTGTTATATATTGTCTATCATTACCCAATAGAAATATACATATTATGCAACCATCCAAGATTGAATGGTTTGAATATTAATGAATGAAACATTTTGAAAATTTCAAAACATGATTCCCCTTGAAAAAAAAGAAAAAAAAAATTCATTGGCATCGCTAGTCGGTCAAATTGGCAAAAGTAATGTTCATCTCTATAATTTGTTTCTTTGATGATATCGGATTATGAAGTATTAAAATGGCGAGAGTGACATGATTCATTAATTAATAGGTCATTTATTTGCCACAACAAGCAAAAAGATCCAAATCAGAATCGCACATACAAGATTAAGTAGTTAAACTTTATGATTGATGGACTTGACAACTATATACGTTTTACATACATACGTACGTACATGTATACGTATGTACGTATGTACATACATACATACCTACTCAAACTATAAACGAAAGAGCTAAGTATTAGTTTGGTACTGAGTTTTAAAAAAAGCAGGTATAAAAAAAAGCTGGGAGCTTTTTTGTGTTTGGTAAACATTCAACTTCAGTATTTTCTCACAGTTTTGGGTGAAAAAAAGCTAAAAGTTCAAAGCAGCAAAAGCTAGCTTTGAAAAACCGGCTTTTTTTGCTTCCACAGCTTCTGAGCAAACCTAATTTGCAAGAGGCGCTGAGCCCTTTAATGAAACTTTCAAAATGAAACTTTCAAACACCCAAAATGACCTTAAACAATTAAATAACTACACATAATACCAACTGGAAAACGTCGCTGACTTCAATTGGGAGGTCGTCCTTGTAGATCCTGCCACAATGCCGCTCACTCCCAGCTTCAACAATCACCGTTATTGACCTTGAATTCCATACCGTAGGACGTTGTTTCTGCCTCTGTCTTTCCTCCCATCTCTTGTCTGTCCTCTCGCACTCCCATTCCATCAAAATTGCGTTGAGAAATACCACCATTTTTTCCGGCGAGGACCAAATTCGGTTTTGGCATCGCAGATTTTCCCAGATTTTCCAGATTGCACCGCTTACAGACGACTGATCTTCGTATTTCTACAAATTAGGAGAGCCCAGATTGCCCAGACAGACACCAAAACTCAATTATTCCAAATACCCAAAATTAAATACAGGAAACTACTTCGTATGATCAAATTCACACTATACAATTTCAAAAAGAAAAAATTATTAGTCCCAGAAGAAGAAAGAAACCAGCATCCTGGAGCGTTGGCCCTGCCCGATGTATATAATGAACTCCTCGAGTAGCTAGACCATGTATGTACTGCAAATCAGATGACATGTGAGAGAGATTGAGGAAAATAAAAAAGAAGAAGACGGAGCAAAAAAAAAAAAAACTAAGAAAATTGGGGTTGTGGGGGGGGGACTTCTAGAGAGATGCTTTTGATTGTTGGAAAGTCTGGTTCAGTGGTGGGGTAGTGAGAGAGACTACTCGATGCAGATGGAGAAAATTAAATTAATGGCACATCTAGTATTATACATTTTTAGTCATTTCACACAGTCACAACTGTTTTACATAAAAGTTTACCAAACACTATAATACTACTTTTTTTTTCTTCCATAAACACTTTTACAAAAAGGTTTACCAAACACTCAGCTGCTTATTCTCACAGCACATCAAAAACAATTTTTTTTTCAAAGCACAACAATACCAAACCAGCCCTAAGTGTCTCTACATACTTTTTCTTTTTCGTAAGTAACTTACAAATGTTTAAATGTCGTCATCAAGTTTTAGATACACACAGAGGCTTGAGAGTACATCTTGTCTTGTCGAAGGCTAGATGTACTAATAAGCTATAACTTTTTTTCAAAGATTCAGATCGTTTATATTTTAGTTCATTATCATAGATCATTCTTGCAAAAAGTTAGCTAGAAATATTTAAAACTATTAAGATATCCAATTGTAGTAAAGAAAACAGACGAATACAGTTCTTCAAAGAAACATTAAAATGATTCGAAAAAATTAAAAATAAAAACTAAAATGACTACTATTTAGTTATCCAACTATCATATGCTTTCGGATTTTTGTGGCTTTTGGTGGAGATAATATTTGAAGAAATGACTAACAGAGATCCATTGGGAATTGGGTCCTACGAGAAATCCCCAAATAAGCTTTTTTGACGGATCTCTCAATGAAAGGGATTTAGATATATGTATATGTGTGTATCAAATAAAGCACAACGTATAAACTCTGAATTAAAAGCCTAAAACGTCATAATTTTTTTTTTCAGCCATTGCCCTTAACGGAAACCCCATTCTGTTAGAAATCAATTTTCCATAATTTTTTTACAATTATGCCACTACCACCGACAAAGAAGCTCACATATGTTATTCAAAAGGTGCCTACCCAGCAGACAAAGATGCTCACGATGTCGTTCTCGGAGAAAGCCAATTTCGACATCCCCAAAAAAGTATCTCTGCTTGCTATCCCGATCCCTGCCTCCTCTCGAGTGCCTGGAGGGCTTTTCCTGCTCGGCGTCCTACGGTGGCGACAACTTGTACCTCGATGGCTTTCTCTTGAAGTGCCGATCGTCGTCGCTCGACTCATACTCCATGGAAGCAACACTGATCAGTCTTTCTGCTTCCAGTTCCGCTGCTCGCAGCCTTGGCCGTCGAAGACGAGTTGTACTCGTCGTAGAACCCATTCGCCAAGGACGATGATGACTCCTTGTGATAGTGATACGCCGACGATTATCCCCACCGTCGGAGTAGCAATGGCAGCAGAAGCAGTGGAGGAAGAAGAAGGCCTTCCGCTTCTTGCTCACCTCTCTCTTAGGAAAGCTTATGCGAGAGAACGCGCTTGCCTTGTGCTTCCACTCCGCCGCCGCTTTAGCCGTAGCAGCTGATGTTGTAGTTGATTATACGGTAAAGTTCAAAAAACTACCTCAATTATTGGTGTCACGACACGTTCATACCTCATCTTTTAAAATTACAATGACATACCTCGTCTTTAGAATTTGGTCCAATGTTATACCTTCCGTGAGCCTGGTCGTTAATTTGTTAGTTAAATGCTGACGTGGCTTAATCTAGACCCCACTTTCTATTAAAAAAATTAAAAAAAACAAAAAAAAAAAATCATTTAATATTTTTTAAACATTAAAATAATAAAGAAAAGTTATAAAAAAAAAAAAAAAAAACAAAACCTGTTCGTCCCTTCCCCTCCCTCCCTCCCTCCCTCCCTCCTCTTTCCCACATCTACCTGCTGTAACCCAGAAAAAAAGAAGAAGAAAAAGAAAAAACAGAACTATCCCCCCCCCCCCGCGTCCTTCTCTCTTCTCCCTCATCCCTCTTCTTTCCCACATCTACCTGCTGCAACCCAGAAAAAAGAAGAAGAAAAAGAAAAAACAAAATTGTCCCTCCCCCCCCCCCCCGCGTCCTTCTCTCTTCTCCCCCATCCCCCCCACCCCCTGATCTCCCCCACCCGAGCCCCTATCTGCGACCCAGAAAAAAAAAAAAAAAAAAAATTGTCTCTTCCTCCCCCCCCCCCGGCCGCGTCCTTTCTCTCTTCTTCCTCATACCCCCCAAAACCACCTGTTCTCCCCCACCCGAGCCCCTACCTGCGACCCAGAAAAAAAAAAAAAAACCCCAACCCCCCCACCCAACCTGAAGAAGAAGATAGAGAAGGGAAAAAAAACCCAGAATAAAACCCAGATCCCGTTCGCCAGGCCGATTCCACGGGGGGTGGGTGCGAAGGGTGGATGTGAGGGGAAGACGAGCTGGGATTTTTTTTGGGGTCGCAGATAGGGGCTTGGGTGGGGGAGAACAGGGGGTTGGGGGGATGGGGGAGAAGAGAGAAGGACGCCGGGGGGGGAAGGGACGGTTTTTGTTTTTTTTTCTTCTTTTTTCTGGGTTGCAGCAGGTAGATGGGGGAAAGAGGAGAGGAGGGAGGGAGGGGAAGGGACGAACAAGTTTTTTTTCTTTTTTTAACTTTTCTTTATTATTTTAATGTTTAAAAAATATTAAATGATTTTTTTTTAGTTTTTTTTAGTTTTTTTAAATTTTTAATAGAAAGTGAGGTTTGGATCAAGCCACGTCAACATATAACTGACAAATTAACGGCCAGACTAACGGAAGGTATAACATTGGACCAAATTCTAAAGACGAGGTATGACATTGTCAACTTTAAAAGATAAGGTATGAAAGTGTCGTGACACCAATAGTTAAGGTAGTTTTTTGTACTTTACCCTTGATTATATATATGCAAAAACAAGACATTACATTGTATTGCGTTTCACTTTGCGAATAATGCGAATAATCATATATAGCTACAGCTTCCACAAGCTAAACTGATCTTTTAAGATTTAAATTAGTTCAAAATTGGGACTATACTAAAACAATTTACGACAGGAGCATCTCAAATATCTCATCGGGTTAAAAGAGAAGCAGAAATTATCAGAACTAAGGATTGACACAAAGGAGGGGCAATAACTTTCCTTTCATTTTGCGAACCCCATGCTAATTATATATGATGCAGGAAAAGCCAAGGGAGTCTTTGGGAGACGGGGGATGATTATCTGGGATTCGCTCAACCAGGGGCAACGGAGCTCGCTCTCATCGCTAATCGTGGATTCACTCACACAACCAAGTCAAATGCTTAATTTTAGAAGGAGAAATCGCTCTCTTCAAATGCACAAGGCAAATACAATTTTAATTCGTTCAAGTCTGCCATTCAAGGCTTTCTAGTACAATATTTATAAGCGTTTACAAATTAATAGACTTTAAGTTTCCATGACGCCCATACAACTCCCAAGATAACTTAACAAATTCCTAAGTAATTAAAATACAAAACCTTTATTATTCCAAAGCATATTAATGGTTTCAAATTGTTTTCTCCAAGTCTACCTCTTGCATCAGAATCGCTCAACCAGGGGGACGGAGAGCGGGGACGGAATAAGACACTATTTATGAAACTGTACTGACTATTATATACTATTTATGAAACATGACCAAGAACTAAACACTATTTATGAAACATGACAATTAACTATGCATTGTATATGAAAGTGGACAAAAACCTAGGCACTATTTATGAAACTGGATCAAGAATGAGACATTATTTATAAAAATGTATCAACTACTATACACTATTTATGAAACATGACTTAATAATTAGGCACTATTTATGAAAGTGAATCAAGAACTATGCACTATTTATGAATCTAGACCAATAAATAGTATACTACCGTTTAATTTCATAAATAGTATAGTGCCATTCAATTTCATAAACAATGTAGTACGGTTAAGTTTCATAAATAGTATAGTACCGTTCAGTTTCATAAACATTGTCTGTGATGGACGCGCGAATCCCACTCATCAGGTTTTTTTTTTTAATATTAAAATTGTGTTATTTTCATTAAAATTTAAGTTATTTTGTCATATTTATTAAAATTTAAAGGTTTTTCATTAAAACTTAGGTTTTTTTCATCAAAAAAAAGTTATAGCATAATTTTTTATTAAAATAAACTTAACCCAAGTCTTTTTCATCAAAACTTTATTTTTCTTAACTTTAAAGAAAAGACTTCCGTAAACTTTTTATTAACATAAAAAAATCATCTAATAACTTTATTTAATAAAATGGCTTAAACTTTAGTAAAATGACTTAATTGTTAAAAGGACAAAAGTTAAATATAATAAAAAATAAAATAAGTAATAAAAAATTAATGCACGGGACTTTGCGCATCCTTCACACACACTCTCTCCATCCTTCACTATTTCTTAAACTGAACACTAATTATTTCTTAACATGACTATTTTTTAACTTAAACACTAACTATTTCTTAAATTGACTAATTTTGAAACTGAATTTGTGTACTTCAATATTTCTTAAACTGAATATTTACTATTTTTGAAAAAACATAGCACATATACTATCACCAATTTTAAACTGAATACTACTACTATCATTATTTCTTGAACTGAAAATGGACTATTTCTAAAACTAAACTCGGATACCACACTATTTTTTAAACTAAACCCGGGTACTACACTATTTTTTAAACTGACGATTTTTAAAACTAAACCCGAGTTGGCATGCGAGCATGCGCTTTGCTTAGTTTATTTTTGGAAACTTTAATGAAAAAGGCTTCGACAAATGAAACTGACTATTTCTTAAGTTGAGCACGAATATTACACTATTTATTAAACTGAACATGAGTACTACACTATTTTTTAAACTGAACATAGGTACTATCAATAAACAGAACATTATACTATAACTATTTCTTAAACTGGACACTTCACTATTTTTCAAACTGTCTATTTTTGAGACTCAACATCGGTATTACACTATTTTTGAAATCGAGCACGGATATTGTTTCTAAAACTAACTATTCACAAATATTTAATTGTGACAAGGTGACTTTGGTTCTAATCGACAAGTCGAAACAAAGAAAACATGTCAAAGCTTTTTGTTTCAACTAATGCAAAGAAAAGATGACTGAAACAAACATTAGGGTTTTGTTGACCCTAAAAACTACTTAGCCTACGTGGCGCGCATGCTGAATAGCTAATTAGCTAATTACGTCATTCGGTTGAATGCAGGGCTTGCCAACTCGTCGGCCGAGCTAGGTTAGGGAGTGAATGAGTGTTGATGTGGCGTTGGACGCGCTGCTGACTTCTAAATCTTGCGATTGTGGCCAAGGAAGGAACACATCTTGACCTTCGGGTTCAAGAACCTGAAAAGAAGGATGCTAGTTCTACGAAGTTCAATATCAAATTCGGCTTTCAGTATGCAAAATATCGAGTAACTTGGTAACACCTCACTTCACCAAGAAGGCTAATAAGACGACCTCTTCCAACAAGGACTCGAAAATCCTTGTTAACCGAGAATTGGTTAGATAACCAGTCGGTCTTGAAGCAGTGTTGTTTATCCAAATTGAAGGTGCTCCTCGGTTGATTGATTCTACGACTTTAGTGTTGTTTATCCAAACTGAAGATGTTGCCGGTTGCCACCACAGTGTTGTTTATCCAAACTGAAGGTGTGTTGGTGGGAAAAAGGAAAATAAAAATCTCAAGGTCTTTGAGAGGTTTCGCTTAGAGCAAGAGTTTGAGCAGGGCAGTTTTGTGTGTTGATTTGGAGGGGTTTCAATGATGCACTCCCCTCTCTATTTATAGTAGCAATTTCCTCAATAGTCGAGGTAGAGTTTCACTCGGACTAGAATTCCTTAACCCAATCCGAATAGATCTCGGCCAATCCTGACTCTTGCAGGACTCTGAATCAAACTCTTTAATCACTCAGATTTAGCCCTTGTTTCTCAGCAGTTTTTTATTCGAAGCATTCCTAGTTTCTGATAATTTCTTGTTGCATCAGGACTCGATTGCTTCACCCTTATTTGGATGGAACCTTCTCCTTATAGGACTCGGCAGAAATCCACTGGACCAGGCCCATGATGGGAATATTCCTGACACCTCATACTGGACTGAGAACAATTATGGGCTACATCATTGGTAGCATTAGCAACCTGTATAATCTATATCTTACTGACTATGAAAACAAAGACAAGCAACTATCAAAAAGCCTTTTAACACTTAGATTCTCAATGTTCGACTTCCAATTATTGGATTGTAGTTTACTAACAAGTTTTAATCCAAACATCTGGCTATTACAGTTCTTTCCATGAGTAGTCCTGTGAAATAGCTCCCTTAATAACAGCAATAAAAAATGTTAATCCTCCAATTGCAGTCTTGACAGTAACACACATATTTACAAAGACCAATATTACTAAGGAGTTACACTTATTCCCCTAACAAACCAAGAAGAAATTCTGGAGAGATCCTCTTACAAGACAAGAACTCTCCACTAACAAACCAAGAAGAAATTCAACTAACCTTTGCAATAGGTCTTGGTAAAGTCAAGTAGACGCATCAATTAATTGGAAGGGAACTGCAGAGCTACAAATATATATATTATCTATGGTAGCATTAACCATTTCTCTCTTGTTTTCCCGAATAGCCTCGCGATTAAAAGTGCAAATCCATATGAACAAATTAAGAAAATACGAATTAAACCCATAATTCAGATTTCATACGTAAATTAAGAGCGCTTGAATAATTGAATTTCAGCTTAATACCTCAACAAGATTAATCAAAAAACAAAAACTCGTGATTTTTTTTCTTTTAAATTCCGTTTCTTTCTAGTTTTCCATTAACCAAACACAAGACCTATTGCACTTTTAAGGCTTGGGATTTGAAGAATGCTACGTAGACAAAGCTTTTATTTCCCCATCTTAATTAATCTCAATTTTCTCATCAACCAAACAAAAGATAGAATATCAAGTTGTATACCTATCGACTTAAGCTCAGTTACTAGAGCAGCCACGGGTACCGAAAAGTATCTTGGAAATTGATAGGGTCGGGAGGGAGGTCCTTGCTGTCAGAAGACGCTGGTTTGTGTCTGAACACCCTTCAGCAGTCGCCTTTTGCAATTCTTGCACCTCAGGTATAGCGCCATGATCCGATTCCGCTAGGTTTCTTCGACGGAAGCTAGATTCGGCAAGTGGGTGTCGTTTAGGTCGTACAACGACATCTCCGCTTCTTTCCGAAGCGAGATCTGCATCTGTTTATCACATGCATCAGGTTTTCCATTGCCATTTTTCAGAGTTGGTGGTTGTCGATGCGTGTGTTGGAATTGTGATGAAATGAAAAGATCTGAATTCCTGTTCCGACTTTACTAATTGTGATGAAACGAAAAGATCGTTGGAAGGGAAGACATAGAGGAGTTGTATCTAAATTTAGTTGGAAGAGAAAATTACCTGGTCAGTCGGAGAACCAGAGAATCAAAATGGGAGCTCATTGATTTACCGGAGAAGAAGATCGGAATGGGCTGATGAAATGACAAATTACAGACATGAATCTAGAGAAATTTTTTATTGTGACCGGAATACAAATGGTACAACACATGTTGTTGTATAAATGGTGGAATACAGATGGTACATCACATGTTGTTGTATAAGTGGTGAAAAATTATATTTTTTAAGTTATTAACTTTTTAACACACATATCCTACCATTTTCATTAGTTTTTCTAATTTTCCATCACTACTACAAAACTTACCTCCCATAGCACTTATGAATATCCTATGTAGAATCTCAAGCTTGATGATCGAGTCTTAGAGTTTTGAAATCGTAAGCTCCATGGAAGCCTCATACTCAAATTGAAAGCACGATCACAATCCCTCAACCGAGTACATGCAATTGCATGTACGTATCAACTCCTCCTCTACATCTCCACTCTCATTTTCTTCACTAATATCCAGCTTCGTTCTTCGTTTCTGATCGCTTAGAGTTTCTGGTTCCATTTGGTGCTTTTCAGTTGGCTGGAATGTTGAAACTGTTGGAAATTCAAATAAAAAAGCCATGTGATGTCTAGTTGTCTGTCCATGTGATGCTAGCTATTCTTTCCAGGTTGTTTCCAGCAAACATCATTACTCCCTTCATTTGTTAGCCGAAAGTGTGTTGATTGCAAGCTGGAAAGATAGCTGCATATGTGTGCTAGACTGTCCAAAGTTCATATGATATGTTTGTGTGTGCTGTTGTGTTTATTTTATTAAAAGCACTTGAGTGGTCCTTCATTTTCTGCTAGTATAAATAAGCCTCTCGTAAGGCTTTAGAAAATGTCTCTGATTTGTCATTACATTTCATAAGTGTGTTTGCAAACTCTTTTAAATATATGAAAGTGCATTGTTTGCCGAAGTTTGTAGCTTCCCTCCTCTCTCTATTTCTTTGTCCAATTTTATTGAGAGTGCAAAGTGAGAGGTGTGATAGAGTTTGTAAACTTATCACCCACATATTTTGGTATTGAGTTAGTAAACTCTTTTGAATACCAACAATTGGTATCAGAGCCTATTTACCATTCTGGCAGGTGCAGCAGTTATGGCATCCAACTTAGTGCAGCTCCAGGTTCCCACATTGAAGAAAGAAAATTATGAAAGATGATGCATCCAATTCAAAGTATTGTTTGGATCACAAGAGCTATGGGAAGTTGTCAGTAGTGGGTATGTTGTACCCACTGCCGAGCAAGAAGCCACATATACTGCAGATCAAAGGAACACTCTCAAGGATTTACGAAAGAAGGACCAGAAGGCGCTGTATCTTCTCTATCAAAGATTAGAAGATTCAACGTTCGAGAAGGTTGCAGAAGCAACAACTAGCAAGCAAGTATGGGACACTCTGAGCATAATTTACAAAGGAGTACATCGAGTAAAAAGAGTCCGGCTTCAATCATTAAGAGCAGATTTTGAGGCTGCTCATATGAAATAAGAAGAAAACATTTCAGACTACTACTCTCGACTACTTGTAATTGTGAATCAAAGGAATGGTGAGAAGCTTGAAGATGTTCGTGTTATGGAGAAAATCCTTCGATCTCTTACATGCAAATTTGAGCATGTGGTGATTGCCATCGAGGAATCCAAGGATTTGGAGACGATGAGCGCAGATGAGCTGCTAGGATCCCTCCTCGTTCATGAGCAACGCATTCAGAAGAATGCAAGCCCCACAATGCTAGAGCAAGCTTTGGAGTCAAAGTTGAATATTGACAAACCAAATGGAGGTCGTGGGCAGTGGAACTCACGTCGTGGGAGTTCATCCAACCGCAGCCGAGGACGAGCCCGAGGAAGAGGTCGAGGCTACGCACAAAACCGAGGTCAACTCAAGAGTAGAGATCTACTCGAGGAAAGGTGCATATCCAGTGTCACAGTTGCAAGCAATATGGACATTATGCCAATGAATGTTCATATAAAAATGGTAAGCATGTCAACATGGCATAATCAAATGGAAATGTTGGTGAGGAATTTGCAGTCTTACTAGCACACCATGATATCAGTAGCCAAGAAGATGTTTGGTATTTGGACTCTGGTGCAAGCAACCACATGTGTGGAAAGAAGGAGTTTTTTGCCGAACTAAAAGATGGGCCTTATGGATCTGTGAGTCTTGGTGACTCCTCAAAGTTACCAGTTGAAGGCAAAGGAAAGATCAAAAGCATCCAGAAGGATGGTAGAGAAGAATACATCTCCGATACCTACTACATACCAGGTATGAAGAGCAACATTCTGAGCATTGGTCAACTGCTCCAGAAAGGGTATGTTATATATATGGAGGCTATGTTTCTCACTCTCAGGAATGCAAGGAGAAAGCTTATTGCACGTGTTCAAATGTTAAAAAACTGAATGTTCCCGTTGAAGTTGAACACAAAGATTGGGAGTTGCAACATCGGTGTAATGGAAGATGAGTCGTGGAAATGGCATCTTCGGTTTGGTCATCTTCATTTCAATGGCCTAAAGTTGCTGTCAAGTGGAGGAATGGTTCGTGGTCTACCCCAGATTGAAGCCACACGCCAAGTATGTGAAGGTCGTGTGCTTGGCAAGCAAGCACGACTATCATTCCCTGTTGGTGATACATGGAGAGCAAAGGCACCACTGCAGTTGGTACACACGGATATATGTGGTCCATTGGATCCTATGTCTTATGGAGGTAATAGGTATTTTATTACTTTCATTGATGATTTTAGTAGGAAGACTTGGGCTTATTTTCTCAAGGAGAAGTCGGCTGCCCTAAGACTCTTCAAGGAGTTCAAGGCACTCATAGAGGGTGAAAGCAACCATAAGCTTCTGGCTGTGAGATCAGACAGAGGTGGAGAGTACACCTCTAATGCTTTCCAAGCATACTGCAAGGAGCAAGGAATTAGGCATCAACTGACTGCTACCTATACCTCACAACAAAATGGGATAGCCAAAAGAAAGAATCGAACCATCCTTGACATGACAAGGTCCATGCTTAAAGAGAAGAATTTGCGAAAAGAATTGTGGGCAGAAGCTGTAGCTTGTTCGATTTATTTGTTGAATCGATATCCAACAAAGAGTGTCAAGTGGATGACACCACAAGAGGCTTGGAGTGGATACAAGCCGAATGTTGCACACCTAAGAGTTTTTGGGTGTGTTGCATATGCTCAAGTTCCAGAAGCCAAGAGAAGGAAGCTTGATGATCGAGGTGAAAAGTGTGTGTTTGTGGGCTATAGTGAAGAGTCCAAGGCATACAAGCTCTACAACCCACTAACTGGCAAACTAGTGGTTAGTAGAGATGTCATCTTCAGTGAGGAAGAGGCATGGAAGTGGAACAACAAAGAAGTCAGTAAAGAGAAGAACGTCTCCACTGATTTTGAAGAACCATAAGTTGTACCACCTGTTGAGCAACAACCTGCTCAAACAAACACAACAACTCCATTGCACAGAACTGCAAGGAATGGTCCTACATCCAGTGAAGAAAGTAACTCCTCAACTCCAGTGAGGCTAAGAAGTCTTACCGAGATATATGAACAAGAAGAAGAAGAAGAAACCAACATTTTCTGCTTGTATGCAGACCACGAGCCTCTCTCATTCAATGAAGTTGTGGAAGAAGATCGTTGGAGAATAGCCATGGAGGAAGAAATCCATGCCATCGAGAAAAATGACACTTGGGAGTTGATAAAGCTCCCACCAAATCAGAAGGCTATTGGTGTCAAGTGGGTGTACAAGATCAAACGCACTGCAGATGGGAGTGTGGATCGGTACAAATCAAGGCTTGTAGCAAAGGGCTACAAACAGAAGTATGAAGTGGACTATGATGAAGTCTATGCTTCAGTTGCAAGACTTGACGCGATAAGATTACTAATCTCTCTTGCCGCTCAGTATAAATGGAAAATTTATCAATTAGATGTCAAGTCAGCCTTCCTTAATGGAGTTCTTGAGGAAGAAGTGTATGTGGAACAACTAGAAGGCTTCCAAGTACAAGGAAAAGAAGATAAGGTGTATCGTTTGAAGAAGGCTTTGTATGGCCTCAAGCAAGCACCACGAGCTTGGAACTCAAGGATCGATAACTACCTTCACCAAAATGGATTTCAGAAATGTCCATACGAACATTCAGTTTACATGAAGAACGGTGCAAAAGGGGAGTTCTTAATTATTTGTCTCTATGTAGATGACTTGTTGTTTACAGGAAACAATGAAGCAATGTTCTGTGAGTTCAAGCAATCCATGTTCAGTGAATTCGAGATGACTGACAATGGATTAATGTCATACTTTCTTGGCATAGAGATGAAGCAAGAAAGTGACGGTATCTACATCTCTCAACAAAAGTACAT
Source organism: Malus fusca (assembly GCA_035220775.1). NCBI lineage: Eukaryota > Viridiplantae > Streptophyta > Magnoliopsida > Rosales > Rosaceae > Malus > Malus fusca. The sequence continues at coordinate 10,414,145 of CM069069.1, forward strand.
GAGAGATATATTGGAGAAATTCAATATGGACAAGTGCAATATTGTCAACACTCCAGTTGCAACTGGATTGAATCTGTCCAAGGAAGGAGAAGGTGAGTTTGTAAACTCAACCGTGTACAAAAGCCTCGTTGGAAGTCTAAGGTACCTTACAATCACAAGACCTGATATAGTTTATGGTGTTGGACTCGTGAGTCGGTACATGGAAACACCAAGGGAGTCTCATTGGCTGGCCGCCAAGAGAATTTTGAGGTACATAAGAGGTACTCTAAACTATGGTCTGTTTTATAATTTTGGTGAAGATGCAAAATTATTTGGTTATTCAGATAGTGATTGGGGAGGTGACCAAGATGAAAGGAAAAGCACAACTGGCTATGTGTTTTTTCTTGGATCAACAGCTTTCTCATGGACTTCAAAGAAGCAATCAATTGTTGCTTTGTCATCATGTGAAGCCGAGTATGTTGTTGTAGCCTCAACCGTGTGTGAGGCAATTTGGTTAAGAAATCTGTTGAAGTCAGTGTGTCATCCACAAATGGAATCGACTATGATTCATGTGGATAACATGTCTGCAATCAAGCTTGCAAAGAATCCTGTTCAACATGGAAGGAGCAAGCACATTGATACCAGGTTCCATTTTCTAAGGGACCATGTGAAGCAAAAGACAATTGAGCTCGTCTATTGTCACACGAAGGAACAAGTGGCAGACATCTTCACTAAGCCACTGCCAGTTGAATCATTCCGGCTGCTACGTGAAATGCTAGGCATGAAGGCATTTTAATTTGAGGGGGCATGTTGGAAATTCAAATAAAAAAGTCATGTGATGTCTAGCTGTCTGTCCATGTGATGCTAGCTATTCTTTCCAGGTTGTTTCCAGCAAACATCATTACTCCCTCCATTTGTTAGCCGAAAGTGTGTTGATTGCAAGCTAGAAAGATAGCTGCATATGTGTGCTAGACTATCCAAAGTTCATATGATCTGTTTGTGTGTGCTATTGTGTTTATTTTATTAAAAGCACTTGAGTGGTCCTTCATTTTCTACTTGTATAAATAAGCCTCTCATAAGGCTTTAGAAAATGTCTCTTATTTGTCATTCCATTTCAGAAGTGTGTTTGTAAACTCTTTTAAATATATCAAAGTGCATTGTTTGCCGAAGCTTGTAGCTTCCCTCCTTTCTCTATTTCTTTGTCCAATTTTATTGAGAGTGCAAAGTGAGAGGTGTGATAGAGTTTGTAAACTTATCACCCATATATTTTGGTATTGAGTTAGTAAACTCTTTTGAATACCAACAGAAACTTCACCTACTTACAGTGACTGGTTCGCTAGGGTTATCATTCAGCAGGATAGGTTAGGTTTTTCTCAATCACATCCCTGATTTTGTTTCTTTTGTTAGCAGCAGCAAGACGAAGATGAGATGCTTGTGCAGCACTCTAATTTGGTCGAAGAAGCCTGTGAAAGCTTTAATTTTTAATAATTTTTCGATGATTTGATGTTTGGAATTATTAAGTTTGTGTTTGCAGTGTGATTTTGAAGCTTTTAGTGTTGCATAATCTATCTGGTGTGATTAAAGTGATTGCATTTTCTTTAGGGTTTCGATTTTTTTGTTTGGAAAAATTCATGGTATTTGGTGTTTTGGTTGTAGCTGAACTGGAGCAGGCTTGTACAAGGAAATTGGAGTTGTTTTATGGTTCCAGCAATGTTGCTGATAACTTTGTATCATGGCTTAGACATTCAATTAGTTTTGGAGCAGGATATGTGTGGATGATCAGATATTCAGATTCACATTCAATTACTTTTGAAGTTTGTAATATGATTTTGACATTCAACTTATCTAATAAGCTCTCCATTTTCTATTTGTCTGCTATTTTGGATTCTCTTTTTTCTTTCAATTTATGTGGTAGTTAATCTACTACGTTTTATTTGCAGAGTTTCTGGTTTTATTTCTTTTCAAAGTACAGTAATTCATTAAACAAAGTCCAAACGGATATAAAGTAACTTACAATGACCATAAAAAGGACTAGCACACAAAAAGAACACAACTGATGCAAATAAAACATGAGTAAGTAGTAATTCATCTAATAGTTCCCTTCTGCAGCGAGTACAAAAATGATAAATAACATAAATGCATACGGGGTTTCAACCCAAACTCCTAAATGGCCCAACCAATAGAGGCTTAAAAGTGGCTAGTGAAGAAAACCCTAGAAACCTATGTGAGGGATGGCTAGCCGTAGAAACCCGAAACCCAGAGGCAGCGAACCGCACACATCGCCAATTTCACGCCACAAGACAACAAATGCTCCCTAGTTTATACCATATACAGACATCCAAAAGCCTCAAATGATAAACAAAGCTAAACCACAAACAAACAACATTAGGGCAACACCAAAACTCAAAATTACCGCCAAACAACCTGCAAACTTGGTTTCACACACCTTCAATTGAATGAGCGACGATTTACTCTCGGGATGGGTAAAGCAGCCATTTTGACAGCAAATGAGAGTTAGTAGGGCCAGGGTGGAAAGGAAACGGTAAAGGATAACGGAGAGGTTAGGGAGGACTGGGGTGGAGTGCATTTTAGTTGGCCACTTTCATTTATTTTTTGTAACACGGCGACTGGCTGGCATCATTAACTGGGCCTTCACATAAGCCCCTCTTTTTGGTCCCAAAAACAAAAGCTCTTTTTGTCCAAGAAAAACATAAGCCCTAAGCTCTTTCTTTTTTGCCTCTTTATTTTGGTTAGATACTGTTTGAGATTAGCTTTAACTAGTTAGTAAGTTATTATAAAGTTAATCATTGGTTTTGACGTATTCCACAATATTATATAGGGTTATTATACAAAATGGTCTCTGAGATTTGCAAGATCAATAGAAATGGACCCTGAGATTGCCCACCATACATGATTTTGGTCATTCCGTTAAAAACTATTTTGGGTAATTTTCAAAACTTTGTAACACAATCGTTTCTTAACCAAATTCGACCTATAATATATCAAAATGAAGATAGGAAAGTGTAGAATAAGATTATACCTATTTGGAACCCAATGGTTATCGGAGATGGCCAGAAAATAGCCTGAGATGTGACTGGTCCGCGAGAAAATTGGAAAACTCGCCGGAAACTAGGTAAACTTTAAACGTTCATAACTTCTTCAATACTCAACCAAATTGAGTGATTCAAAAATGAAAATAATACTTCTTGACGAGACGAAAAGAATTGTACCTTTTTCGAAGGCTAACTCGTAGTGGTTTGGTCGGACAACGGCTCGAAAGTGGCTAACCATTTTTGAGTTAGCCACTTTTGAGTAGTTTTCCGGCCAAACCACGGCGAGTTAGCAGTAGAGAAAGATGCCATTGTCTTCGTCTCGTCGAGAAGTATGATTTTAGTTTTGAATCACTCGATTTGGTTGAGTATTGAAGAAGTTATGAACGTTTAAATTTTACCCAATTTTCGGTGAGTTTTCCAGTTTTCCCGCGGACCAGTCACCTTTCAGGCTATTTTCCAGGCATCTCCGGCAACCATTGGGCTTCCAAATAGGTAAAATCTTGTTCTACACTTTCTTATCTTCATTTGATATATTATGGGTCGAATTTGGTTAAGAATCGATTGAGTTACAAAGCTTTGAAAATTGCCCAAAGAGTTTTTAACGGAATAACCAAAATCATGGATGGTGGACAATCTCAGGGACCATTTCTATTGATTTTCAATCTCAAGGACCATTTCTATTGATCATGCAAATCTTAAGGATCATTTTGTATAATAACCCTATTGTATAATTGTAGACATCGAAATTTCGGTGAAATAAATGTTGACCAATAGTTACAATTTCAACGCTCACGTGTCACATAAATTTTACACGTAGCGTGTGACTAAACGAAAAATCAAAATAAATCGGAAAAGTCATCAAATAGGACACATGTCAACACCTGACAGAAACGACTTATTTCATCTCGAATATTATATTCAAAATTAGGCCTTGGAAAATTCTATAAATAGAAGCCAATTTCATTCATTTGAGGGAACCAATTCATATTACACCAAAACCTTGAAGCTCTGAAGCTCTGAAACTCCGAAGCTCTCAAGCATCCAGGTTCCCGAAGAATCAAGAAAGCCCTCTTCGTTCTTCTTTCATCGTTCTTCCAAGATCAAGCCCCAACGGCCCTTGGATCAACAATCATCCACCTCCAAGATCAAGCCCTGACGGCCCTTGGATCAACAATCTTCCACCAATTCAAGATCAAGCCCCAAAGGCCCTTGAAGAACTTCTACTAATTCAAGATCAAGCCCCGACGACCCTTGAAGAAAGTGTTTATCGTTCATCATCCGTTCATCCTAAGATCAAGCCCCAACGGCCCTTTGGATCAACAACGTCGACAAATCCACACATCCAACCGTCCTTCAAGATCAAAGCCCAAAAGCCCTTGAAGGTTCGTTCATCACCGGTATTCAAGATCAAGCCCAAAAGCCCTTGAAGATCCGTCAATCATTGTTCTTCAAGATCAAGCCCAAAAGCCATTGAAGATTCGTTCATCACTGTTCTTCAAGATCAAGCCTCAACGGCCCTTGAAGAAACGCTCATCCTCAAGATCAAGCCTCAACGGCTCCTTGAAGATCCGCTCAAATCCACCTTCAAGATCAAGCCCACGGCCATTGAAGAACGTTAATCCTTAGATCAAGCCTAACGGCCATTTGGATCAATCGCACATCCACAAATCAAGACCTTACGGAGATCGAATCAGATGATCAAATTTGAGAGAGACTGTAACCCAAAATCATCAAATACAAAATATTTGTTTGTGCACGTTGTTCTTGTCTCTTTCCTTTCAGGAATTTTTCGTGTTCAAAAATTGGCACGCCCGGTGGGATAATCTTTACCTCTCATCTGTTTCTCCGTTCAAGAAATTTAAGCACACTTCCAAAATTAATGGCATCAAGGAAAGCTCAAACTGTTCCCGCAACCGGCGTAAAGAATAAGAGCGTCCTCGTCGCAAGTGGTGTCACTTTGGGCATCACGACTCGAAGCAAGACAATAGCTACTTCTGCCGCCTCTTTCACCTCTGCATCAACTCTGCCAAGGGAACAAGAGCACCTAAGGCACGAGCCTGTGATTACCTTAGCCTCACTAAGGGCACCAAGGGGGAAAGCCCAAGGAAATACTCTGAATCCATGCTCTCCGATGCCAATTCAAGCGGCAGTTCAACCATGCAAGTCATGACCACTGGAGCAACTTCAATCGATGAGCAGCGGGCTCAAATGAATGAAGCAATCGCAAGGCTAACCCGAACTGTGGAAGAAAAAGACTTGCAAATTGCAGCACTAGTCAACCGACTGGAGGCGCATGACGGCGAGAAACCCGACCCAGATGATGATCCACTAAAGATAGGAGCTATCGAGGAAGATGAGCCTCCGGTGAAGAGAATCGATGTGAAGCCGGAGCCAGACCAAGCAGCGGCACTCATGGGATCTCTTTCTATCCAGCAGCTGTAGGAGATGATCACCAACACCATCAAGGCACAGTACTAAAGGAGCTCAAATACCTCCGGGTTGTACTCGAAGCCGTATTCAAAGAAGATTGACGCCTTAAGGATGCCAATGGGTTATCAACCGCCAAAGTTCATGCAATTTGATGGAAAGGGAAACCCGAAACAGCACGTTGCCCACTTTGTTGAAACTTGCAACAACGCAGGGACTGAAAGAGACTACCTCGCCAAGTAGTTTGTGCGCTCGCTGAAAGGAAACGCCTTTGAGTGGTACACGGACCTAGAGCCTGAGTCCATCAACAGCTGGGAGCAATTGGAGCGGGAATTCTTTAACCGCTTCTACAGCACCCGCCGCACTGTGAGCATGCTAGAGCTAACGAGCACAAAGCAGTGGAAGGACGAGCCAGTCATTGACTACATCAACAGATGGCGCACTCTAAGCCTTGACTGTAAAGACAGGCTCTCGGAAACCTCTTCAATCGAGATGTGCATCCAAGGCATGCAATGGGGTTTGCAATACATCCTTCAAGGCATCAAACCACAGACTTTCGAAGAGCTAGCCACCTGCGCCCATGACATGGAGTTGAGTATCGCCCATCATGGGAAGAAAGAGCCGACTACAAGAACGACAAAGTTCTTGAGACAAAGGTGGAAAAGGCTGCGTGGAAATCCACCAAGGAAGCAATGACGGTCAACACAACTCCCGTCAAAATCCCTACACGAGGCAAGGCGATTCAAGCCGAAGCTTTTCGTGATCAAGAGATGCGTATACACATTTTGAAAGAGCTTGAGGATATGACTTATCCATTCCCCGACTCTGATGTGGTTGCCATGTTAGAAGACTTGCTGGAAAAGAAGGTGATTGGTTTGCCTGAGTGCAGACAGCCAGAAGAGATGAATCGCACCGACAGTCCAAGGTACTGTAAATTCCACCGCTTCATCAGTCATCCGACAGAAAAATGCTTTGTGCTGAAAGATCTCATCATGAAGCTGGCTCAGAAAGGAATCATCGAGCTAGATCTTGACGATGTGGTGAAGTCAAACTATACCACCATCACTTCTGGCTCTTCCGACTCAAAGTTTTCACCTCAACCGCTGGGGGCATCCTCCAAGACAAGCAAAGTTGAAGGATGGACTCAAGTCACTCCTAAGAAATTGCACAAGAAGCATACGTATCATCCACAAGTTCGCCAATCGGAAAGGGGGCAAAACAACTCTTGTCAACCTACAAAGCAACGTGAACGTGTTGAAGATGATGAAATTTCGACACATAGATCGTCCATCCCCATCACGATGAGCGATTTCTTTCTTGAAGACTTCTTCAATCACTCGGTCAAGACTCCTTGCTATGAAAATTGCAAGGAATGCCTCTCCAGGATCGTTTGACAAATTCACAAAGCTCCTTGTCCACAAGAGCCTAAACTGCAGGACACCAACGCTCCTGGTCTGCACGAGCATAAAAGGTGACACCAACGCTCCTGGTCTGCACGAGCATAAAAGGCAACACCAACGCTCCTAGCCCGCAAGAGCATAAACTGCGTACGGCACAAAAAAAAAAGTTTTATTAATGAAAGTCAATTTCATTACAAAAAAAAAATACATATGTGATTACTATGTATTTAAAAAAAAATTAATAATAATAAATAAGTGTTTCATTGATGAAGGTCAATTTTATTACCAATTTATTTTGTTAAAAAAAATTGCAATTTTCTTTGTACACAATTAAATTACAATTTATTCGAAAAAAAGAAAATGAATACATATGTTATTATGTATTTACCAAAAAAAAAATACAGATTCCTTTTATATACATACATACATATATATATATATGACCTCTATCTAGCCAACCCATCAACAGGAGGTCATCCAAACCCAAGTGGCAGTGACCAGGCCCAAGCCTATTGTCCAAATCCAGCTCCAAGAAGAAGACCCAAGTCCACCAGCTACAAATCCGGGCCCGGCTCTCAAAGCCCATCCTCACTCGGCTCCAAGCCTTCATCTCCGCCGGTCTCTCCTGCTCATCGTCAACAGCTCAATGACCACCGATGACCTCCTCTACGACTCATTACCACCTTCATTCACGACGACCCCACCACGACGTCAACCCAGAACGGGATTCTGTGATACGTTCTGGAGACGGAGGTTCCGGCATCAAAGTTGTTGCTATCGCAGCAGTCAAGTTCCGGCGTCAGAGTTGTTCTCCCATTTCAGTGATTTCAACCAAGTCGCCTAATTCAAAACCGTCGTCAGAAAAGCTGCTCATATTTCAAGCCCAACAGACTACTCTCTCTCACAGTTGGTATCTCAAGTTTCGGTTTTGGATTTGGGTTCGAGTCGAATGAGTTTGGGTTGTTGAGAAAATGGATCCTCCACTGATCAACGAGTCTTCCTCATCAGTAGCTAACCCAGCATCCTACATCCTGGCAGAGGTTTGGCCCTTCAGCGGTGAGCCCGGTGGCAGCGGTGGATGATTGGGGCTCCGAGTGGGTAACTTGGGTTAGAGTTTGGGTGAGCTTGGAGATAGCTCTGTGAACAGAGATGGGCCGTTGGAGGAATCGACTGTAACGGAGCAAGGTGGCAACAACGGAGATGAAAAAGTCCAGAGATGAAGTTTTTATAAGCTCGCAACTCAAGCGGCCCGTGGTTTCCGCTCGAAAAGAGCCTTCTGGGCAACCCCAGATGATGGCAGCAAAATGACCATGTTGAATAGAGCTTAAAGGTTCTGAGGAAGGAAATGGATCTACTCAGAGAAAAACTTCTCAAAACAGAGGCAGTCACTCAAGTTGCTAAGAAGAAATTTAATGAAGAAAATAATATGCTGAACGAAATATTTTATCAGTTTAGAGCTGCAGATGACATTCGTCAAGAAGCATATGCACATTTACAGGGTTTGAGAAAAAAAAAACTCCTCCCCGGCCACTCGACAGAGATTAGGCGCCCGCAACAAATGAGTAATCACCTGCGACACACTCCAGTTACCGGATCTACATCCACAAACCACTCCATATTCAATGCCAGATCCACAACCAACAGAAAGGGAAGTCATTCTCCATCAAGGAGTACGCGATTTCGATAGCGTTGGCGGTGAGACTAGTGACATGAGCAAAAGCAAAAGAAAAGCAACCAGGCTATCCCTTCAGCATTAAAGGAGCCACGTGCTCCACCGAAGCCGCAAGCAGTCACGAGCAGTAGCAAACATGTGGTGCAGTAGACAGCAGCAGCGCATCGAGCGGCGGTGTGCAGCAATCTTTGGCAGCCTGCTTTTCTTCATCATCGCTTGGCTCTCCCTCGTCTTCTCCACTAAAGCCCATGAACAGAGCCAAAAGATCACCATCTCCTCCATGATCTGCCCTCTGCTAATCGCCCAGCGCTCGACGTTTTGTGATGGATTTCTACGGATGAAGCTTAGTACTCCATTGATGCATTGGAAGAACGCGCTGCGCTGCGTTTTGCTTCTTCTTCCTCCTCATCTTCTTAGTATTTGGAGCAAAGTCTACAGTGAGACCGTCTGAAAATAATAATAATAATAATAATAATAATAATAATAATAATAATAATAATAATAATAATAACATGTTTTGGAAAGAATTGGAATGCCATGCACGTGGGCATCATGAACACGGGGCCCTCTAGTGTCTGTGATCTTCTCCATTGTATTGTGATTGTCTTTGCATTCAAAGCCGATCGCCACGGCATCGGTAAGAGAGAAGACACGGCAAGGTTAACATCGAGGAATCGAGAGGATGAGGAAGATGCAACGCAGCAGCAGGCAGAAGCACAGTGGTGGTGCAAGGCAACAAGAATGCTGTGGCGGTGCAATGGTTGTGTAGTGGCAGTGGCAAATAGCAACGGCGAAGAACTTCAATAACCGCTGTCAAACGACTAGCCGGTCACGAAGCCTCAACTGTAGCTCTCCGTTAGTGGCAAACAACAAGGGCGAAGAACTTCAATAACCGCCGTCAAATGACTAGCCGGTCATGAAGCATCGACTGCAGCTCTCCGTCCGTCTTCGTCCTTCCCTGCAAATTCCTCACCCATCATCAAAATTTATATAAAAAATAATAATAATAATGAATGGGATAGTGGAGCAAAGTGGTGCTGGCACCACGTGAAAAAGAAGGGGGGTGCATCTGGCACCGAAAGCAGACAGAAAAGAAAAAAAAAAGAAAAAAAAATATATATATAATAATAATAATAATAATAATATAATAAAAAAATTTGGGTGCTTCATGCACCATGTTAAAGAAAATATAAAATATATGTGCTTCCAGCACCATGCAAAGAAAATAATTAAAATAAAAAAAAAGGTAGCCGGCCATTATTTAAAAAATTGTAAGGGCTTTGGGTGCTTCACGCACCAAGTTTTGGAATTCTGCAGGTGCATGTGCACCATGCAAAAAAAAAAAAAAGAATGATAGTCATCATTTGTTAAGGGATGGTGGTGTCCAGAAAGCAAAAGGGACAGACATGCAACTTGGGAAAAAGAAGGAAAATATTGATGGTGCCAGTCTCACCGACAGCGAAAAAAATACACACACACAGAGAATGAAATAAGGCTCATTTATTGATTTCTCTGAAAATTTACATAAATGTACATTTTACATATGAAAAAAATAATAATAAAAAATATATATAGTAAAAAATAAAAAATAAAAATACAGGAGGGAGCCTTCACGAAGGTTGCTCGTGTTAAGCCTCACCACTCGGCGAAGCTCCAGGAAGAAGAGGTGTCGGAGGTTGACTGTTTGAAGCCTCACCACTCGGCGAAGCTCCAGGAAGAAGAAGCACCGGAGGTTGACGGTTTGGAGCCTCAACACTCGGTAGAACTCTAGAGGACGAAGGCAATAGGTGCCTCTGGAATGAAGCCACAAACATCTGATGGTCACTCTGAATCCGACCTTCGGATTCCTGCAGCTGGTCGAGCTTTCTCTTCATGCTCGTCGAGTAACTATTGGCAAGCATGTGCAACTCTCTGTTTTCACGCTTAAGCCCTCTAATATCTTGTTTGAGACTCATCACTTCAGCCGCCAATGATTCAACTTGACGGGTTCAAGCAAATAGACGTTGGGCCATATTAAACACAGAACTTGCACACTGCACACTGAGAGCAAGAGAATCCTTAACAGCCAACTCATCAGACCGTTTGAAAAGTAGTTTGTTATCTTTGGGAGTGACAAGGTTCCGGGCCACCACCGCAGCGGTCATATCATTCTTCATCACCGAATCCCCAACAGTAAGAGGACCAGTAGGGGATATGAAGGATGGGCGCCATATGTTGTCTGGAGAAGGCGGGGTTGCCGCTTCACCAAGGTTCAAGTCAAAACGACGATCGGAGGGGCCAGACATTTTCAAAGGTGTTGAAGAAAGAAGAGGTCGGACAAGTCAAGATCTTAGAAGTTCAAGAATGAAGTTTCTACAGGCGGAAATTCAAGTGTGCTTTGAAACGATCTGCATGCCTCTATAAAAAATCAGCACTCGACGGGATTCCAGAGATTGAAGAGGCGAGCTCAGAAATCGAAGAGGCCAATTCAGAAATCGAAGAGGCACTAGCTTTCTCAAAAGCTGAGCTTGAAACCACGGGCCAATCTTCTTTTCCAGATTGTCCACACTTGTCACATGCAACCTCTACACTCGACGGAGCTCAGAACTCGAAGAGGCAATTTGTCTAAGAGCCAATTTCAGATCTCGAATAGGCATCTGCTTTTCCAGACGTGTCAGCATCTGTCACAAGCACACTCAGCTTTGCGCAAATCACGGGCAATTTGTCGAAGATTTTTGGTGAAGCAGAAAACACGTGAAGTTTACTGTTCAATCATCCAACGGTTGTCGACAAGAGTGAAAGAACAGTACCGGTTATTAATCCATATAAATGTCAACCCTCACCCTCCATAGCAAGGCAGACATACAAAACCTTTCTTCATCTCCGAGAATGCTTTCCCAACGAAGCCTTTCAAGTCACTCAGTGTTCCTTATTCCTTGGGGTACCTCTGCAAACAAATGACACCAAAGCAAAAGTATCTCATATCACCAGGGTAGAAAGCAAGAGTATATCATATCATGCTTTCTCCCCGTCTTTTCCTTTGTCGTTGTTCTTACCTGCAAAGACAAGAATAAAGAAAGCAATATGTCGGAACCTCCACTCAAACTCGGGTAAGGAATCGACTACCTGGAACCTTTGCCTGGTTGCTTACATGGTATTGCTCTCGAGTACTTGTCTTCCATTGCTGCTGTACTTCCAAATAAGCTGCCACATCTGCCTGGAGAACAGATCAGGCAAGTGAAAATGATACCTTGCAGCATATGGAGACAACGTGCAGAAGAAACAAGCAGAGAAGAATGCAGCCTGCATAGTCAACTCAGCAGAAGGAGTCTGAGTTGAGGAACTCGAGAAGATGCCACATTTGTCTGGAAAACAAATAAGGCAAGTGAAAATGATACCTTGAAGCATGTGGAGACAACGTGCTGATTTCCTTCAAAATAAAGTCTCTCATTCCCTGCACAATCGACTAACCTAGCAGAAGGAGTCTGAGTTGAATCCAAGAGCTCGAAAAGCGTCAACAACATATTGACGACACCATCGCCAAATAGTAAAGCCTCGATGTGCAACGCTGTCAAATCGCCACCACTTCTTCGAAAGCAAGAGTATTTCATATCATGCTTTTTCTCTGTCCTTGTCTTTGTCCTTGTTCTTACCTGCAAGACAAAAAGAAGGAGAGCCATCAGTCAGAACTTGAAGTCAAACTCCCAGTCAGGAAACGACTGCTTGGAACTCTTCCCTGATTGTTTACCTAGCACAGCTCTCGAATTACCCATTGTTTCAACATCTTATGCTTCTAGAGAAGATACCACATCTGCCCGAAGAACAGATAAGGCAAGGGAAAATGATACATTGAAGCATGTGGAGACAAGCACAACAAAGCACGTGCCGATTCATCCGATACTTCTTCAAAATCAAAAGTATCTCATATCATCAAGGTTGCAATCACTATAGGTTTGGTGGACTTGTTTTGACCCTCAAATTCTTGGGTCGAACCGCTAGGCGTTGTGAGCTGCACGTGCCGATTCACCACCCTTGAATCAAATCCTTAAAGATCAAGTCACCAACTGAAAGAAGCGCTCACCACTCTTGAAGATCATACCGTTGACCAAACTGCTCAGGTGTGAATTGGAAAGATTGAACAAAGAAACAGGCTATCACCTTCACCTCGTGCCTGCTTGCCATGTGTTCGAGTCAACCTTCAAGAATCAAGCCTCAACGGCCCTTGAAGAAGCTTCCAGCCAAAGTTCAAGATCAAGCCTCGACGGCCCTTGAAGAAATTTCAAACAACCTTCAAGATTAAGTCTCAACGGCCCTTGAAGAAGTTTCTAGCCAAATTCAAGATCAAGCCTCGACGGCCCTTGAGGAAATCACAAGTCCGATTCAAGATCAAGTGTCCACCACCCTTGAATCAAAGCCAGTTCAAGAATAAGCCTGTGGAAAGTCAACAATTGGAGGAAACCAGAAAATCCTCCAACCCAGTTCAAGAATAAACCTGTGGAAAGTCAACAATCGGAGGAATCCAGAAAATCCTCCAACCCAATTCAAGATCAAGCCCCAACGGCCCTTGAAGAAACTTCTAGCCCAATTCAAGAACAAGCCTCAACGGCCCTTGAAGAAATTTCCAGCCCAATTCAAGATCAAGCCTCGATGGCCCTTGGATCGACATCTACAATAAGGGACTTAAAAACGCATCTCCTACACGTGACAAGCACATGTATACGACGGGCCTTGAAGTGGGGGCATTTGTAGACATCGAAATTTCGGTGAAATAAATATTGACCAATAGTTACAATTTCAACGCTCACGTGTCACATAAATTTTACACGTAGCGTGTGACTAAACGAAAAATCAAAATAAATCAGAAAAGTCATCAAATAGGACACATGTCAACACCTGGCAGAAACGATTTATTTCATCTGGAATATTATATTCAAAATTAGGCCTTGGAAAATTCTATAAATAGAAGCCAATTTCATTCATTTGAGGGAACCAATTCATATTACACCAAAACCTTGAAGCTCTGAAGCTCTGAAACTCCGAAGCTCTCAAGCATCCAGGTTCCCGAAGAATCAAGAAAGCCCTCTTCGTTCTTCGTTCATCGTTCTTCCAAGATCAAGCCTCGACAGCCCTTGGATCAACAATCATCCACCTCCAAGATCAAGCCCTGACGGCCCTTGGATCAACAATCTTCCACCAATTCAAGATCAAGCCCCAAAAGCCCTTGAAGAACTTCCACTAATTCAAGATCAAGCCCCGACGGCCCTTGAAGAAAGTGTTCATCGTTCATCATCCGTTCATCCTAAGATCAAGCCCTAACGGCCCTTTGGATCAACAACGTCGACAAATCCACACATCCAACCGTCCTTCAAGATCAAAGCCCAAAAGCCCTTGAAGGTTTGTTCATCACCGTTATTCAAGATCAAGCCCAAAAGCCCTTGAAGATCCGTCAATCATTGTTCTTCAAAATCAAGCCCAAAAGCCCTTGAAGATCCGTTCATCACTGTTCTTCAAGATCAAGCCTCAACGACCCTTGAAGAAACGCTTATCCTCAAGATCAAGCCTCAACGGCTCCTTGAAGATCCGCTCAAATCCACCTTCAAGATCAAGCCCACGGCCCTTGAAGAACGTTCATCCTTAGATCAAGCCCAACGGCCCTTTGGATCAATCGCACATCCACAAATCAACACCTTACGGAGATCGAATCAGAGGATCAAAGTTGAGAGAGATTGTAACCCAAAATCATCAAATACAAAATATTTGTTTGTGCACGTTGTTCTTGTCTCTTTCCTTTCAGGAAATTTTCGTGTTCACAATAATATGAGACGATTATTTTTTGGTCATCTTTCAAAGATTATACCTACTAAAATTCACTCCAATTGAAAACATTTTACTTATCTAATTGTGACCAATTAAATTAATGAACTCATTGTTGTCGATAAACAATGAAATAACAATAATCAAACAATGAAATGATTTTCAAATTAGGTGAATTTATGCAAAAACAATATTTGAACAAAGACCTAAAAAAACAAACAATTCACTTTAAAAACCAGCTGCCAGAGGGGAGGAAAAAGCAAGTTTCTCCCTCTTTCTCTTGGCATCCTGGCATTTGATATTAACAAGTTCAATGTGCTTACGGTCAACCTTGTCTGATGACTACTCTGATTCGCTATTATGCAACTCTTAACCGTTATTATGCGTAGTTGGATAGTTGGAAATCTTCCACTGATCCGCGCTTCTTTCGACAGGTTATTTTTGGCTAAGATGTGGGGGTTCAATGACAGCGCGGAAAGCAATATAAAGACAAAAACGAAGAACAAAAATTGAGAACTTTCCATGAAACAAGACTAGAGGGAAAGAAGAAAAACCCCTATGTGAAAAAAAACAGAAGAAGAAATGAAAACCGAATCGATACCAAACAACAGCGGTTTGAACCTTTAGAGGTTGAACATGCTTTTATACTATGTTAACCAATCACAGAATCGCAAAAGAAGGACAAATTAATTTAAAACTGAGATTCTTTATTTTATTGACCGAAAGTAAAAAGAACACCACGTATTATCAACACATTACCAAGACGACAGCAAAACCAAACGGTTATATTTTGTAGTTTTACCAAGACTTAAACTCTTATACCCACTAAAAATTACAACCCATATTTATAAGATAGCTTTTCATTAGCAAACCAGAAGGAAAAGATAATTAAATAAAGAGAGTTTTAACGAAACACTCCTGTTACTGTTTACTTTTAACGAAAAACCACATTTTTACCTTTCCTTGGTATTATTTATTATACATTTATTTGTCATTTTTCATTAAAACTAAAGTTTTTTTTGAACTTTTCGTTAGTTTTTCTTTATACAAATAGTTGGTTGCAATACTTGTACAACCCTTTAACTCTATCACCCTCAATTTTTCTTTCAAAGTACTCTCAAAATTGAAGACCTTTCATGATTGTTTAATGATTCCAAGAGAGTTTCTTCTTTATTTGGGCACTATTTAAAAAAAAATCTTGATTTGGTCACTTGAGTCCCTTTCTTTTAGAAAGTCAGTTCTCAATAAAGAATTCTAGCTTCAAGGGTTACAACTTGGAAATACAGACTGAAGACGTGTTTTATTTTTTTTTCTTTTCTAAATCAAGTGGGGTACGTAAAGGTCGGGTGCGGTTGAGTTAGATAACATGTGTTTTTTTTTTAACAAATAATATTATTTATATTAAGACAAAAAATGTGAGTTAAGTTTCACAATAAATTAATAATAATGTGGTAGATAATAAGTTTATACGATACAAAATTAATTGGACCGAATCCTTTGTCCTCCAAGTTTTATATCTTTTTTCTATCCACTGGTATTTAAGTTTGATTTTTTTTTTTCCAAAATAGCTGATCATTCTTATCGAGATGAACCATTAGAAATTAAAAATACTTAGACATGTCAACGATATGGACCATGTACATTAAATTTCACGTGTCAACAATATGCCGTATTTCAAACTTCACCTAATTTTGTTTGCTCTTGTATCTTTCAGAAAATTAATGTGATATTTGGAAGTGTGACATTATACGACTTTGTATATGACATGGCCTACGAGTCAATTTTTATAATAAAATTTAGCCTCGACTTTGCCGACTTTGCCGACTTGGTTTTGCATGGATAGTTCGAATTTTAAATTACGATGACGAACTTGTTTGCTTTTCACTTTTATTATCTGATAGAGCTACAAAAGTAAACAGTATGATACATTGCTCTCGTTTCACTCTGTTCTATGAAAGATTTTTTCTCTCTCACTTTTGCCACTCTGTTCTAGGAAAGATTCTCTCTCTCCCTCTCTCTCTCTCACTTTTGCCTATTTATAACATCTATTTTATTTCCTACAATCCGTTTGTTCTAGTAATTTCTTCTAGAACAAAAAACAAAAAGGAAAAAGAAAAAACAAATTCTCTTTAAAGAAAGGAATATTACTTGAGCTTCCAATAGTGAGTCATTAGACCAACGCAACCGAAGGTTCTAGAACCCCAAACAAACCCCACATTCATAGAAGCCTCTGGCAACAGGTCCTTTAGGCCATCTCCAACTTGATAACAAAGGCTCTTGTATGAAGGAACCATGGAGATTTGAAGAAATTATAGAGATGAAGGAAGCAAGAAAGTATGAAGAGCTAGAGAGAAAGCGAGCGGAAGAAGAAACAATAGTTGTATTGAATGAATCAATTGTAATGGATTACATCAGTTACATCCTAACAATTCTAACTAACTAGTCTAGGTGACAATCCTCTACATCTCTCCTTATACCTCCTTATCATACTCTAACCATTCAATAATTGCCACATGAAATCTTGTATTACATTTCAGTTATTACCCCCCCTCAATCTCATCTAGGATGTCCAAGACTGAGATTGATACAATGCTTGACAAATTGTGGACTATGCAATCCTTTGGTGAGTATATCAACAACCTAGTTGTATGTGGAAACGTAATGAACACTGATATCCTTCTTTTACACTCTCTCTCTCGAATCAAATGATAATATGTATCAAGATGTTTGATTTGAGAATGAAACATCGGATTAGTGCTAAGTAACAAAGCTAAAAGATTATCACAATACAATGTTGGAGGACCAATCAAAACCTCATGCAAATCTTTTAGTAGTGACCGTATCCAACACACATCTGCAACACAGTTTGCTAATACTTTATATTCAGGCTCTGTGGAGCTTCTAGAAACTGATGATTGTTTCTTGTATTAATATATGCAGCCCAATCTGCATCAGAATATGCTGAAATATGTGTACTAGAGTCTACAAAATATGTAAGACCACAATGTATAGTGCCTTGAAGGTATCTGAGTATCCTTTTGACTAAGAACATGTGTGCCTCAGTTGGATTGGTCATATATTGGCATACAACATTCACAGAATGAGCTATATCAAGCCTAGTGAATGTTAAATACTGAAGTGCACCAACTATGCTTCTGTAAACAGTTGGATCAGTTAAAGGTTGACCCTCAGAGACTAGTAACTGTGTATGTGGTTTCGAATGAGTTGGGGCTGGCTTACAATTCTCCATTCCATCCTTTTTAATATGTTCCTTTGCATATTTAGCTTAGTTGATGAACACATCACCATTATCTCTGTATTGTATATGTAGCCCCAAGAAGTATGTCAACTTCCCCATGTCTTTCAACTTAAATATTTCACTTAGAGCAGTTACAACAGCTTGAACTTTGGAATTGTTAGACCTTGTGAGGATTATATCATCTACATATAGAAGTAGAATGATTACATCCTTGCCTTCTATTTTAACAATTACGCTAGTATCTCCTTGAGATGCTGTGAACCCTAGAGATGGTAGCACACCTATGAACTTTGAATTCCAAGCTCGTGGAGTTTTTTTTAGACCATATAGGGATTTGACAAGTTTGCATAAATAATCTGGATTCTTTGAGTCCACAAAGCCTTGTGGTTGTTTCATGTATATTTCCTCCAGCAATTCTCCATGTAGAAAGGCATTTTTAATGTCTAATTGTTGAAGCTCCCACTTGTGACTTGTAGTTAAGGCAAGGATTAATCTTAATGTAGTATGCCTTACCACAAGGCTAAATGTCTCAGAATAATCCAACCCATGTTCTTGTGTATATCCTTGTGCAACCAACCTTGCCTTGTACTTGGATATGCTGCCATCTGGATTTTTCTTCAATCTGTAGACCTATTTACTGCCTATAATTGTTTTGTCAGAAGGTTGAGGCACTAGTGTCCATGTACCTTGCCCTTTAAGAGCATCAAATTCCTCTTGCATAGCTTGTTGCCAATTGGAATTCCTTATAGCTGCTTTAAAGGTATTTGGTTCTTCATAATCTATAATCTTAACCAGAAATGAGAAACCACCACAAAATATAGATTCATCATCAAGCTTTAGAGACTATAATTCAGGTAAGTTGGCATGAAAAACAGTGTAATCATTTCTCTGAATTGCTCCAGTCTGTAATCTTGTATTCATAGAGTGAGTTCTGGAAGCATCACTAGATGATGGATGAGAAGATTGTTCCCAATCAGTCATAGAAATAGGAAGTAATACCTGAAGTTGAGCCGGATCTAGGACATGTAACAAGGGTTGATGCAGATCTTGTACTGGAGTATGTGAGTGTGATGGCAGTTGTTCAGATTCCTGTGTATTTGTTGCCTCATGTGAACTTTCAGAAGACACATAAGAGATATTTGGAGCATAAGGAAGAATCATCAGAGACTAATTGAACCGTGTCATTACTTCTACTGTCTTGTGTATTTGGAACCCTTAACTGAACTATAACTGGGGCTAAATGTGTTGAAGTATGTACATTACTACTTCTTGACATTGCAGAATGCCAATACTTAGCTGGGAAAGTAGACTCATCATGAATAGCATGCCTAGATAGAATTAACCTTTTGGTTGGCAAGTTATAACATATAGCCCATTTATACCCTGAAGCATAGCCTAAGAAAACACAGACTAATGTTCTAGGCTGAAATTTGTTGTCATTATAATGTCTCAAATAAGGATAAATTACATATCCATATACCCTCAAATCTTTAAGAGATGGATATTTATCAAACAGACAATAGAAAGGTGAGTTCATCTGTAATGCTTTACAAGCCATCATATTAATCAAATACACAACAGCTGCACATCAATGAAACCAAAATTCATGAGATAAGCTTACAACATTCATTAAAGTTATCGTTGTTTCAACTATATGTCGATGTTTCATTTCAACCAACACATTTTGTTGAGGAGCAGAGGGACATGACATTATATGAATCATCCATTTTGACTGCATAAACTCATTGAACAGACCACTCATAAACTTTCCACCTTCATCTGATTGTAAACATTTAATATGAGTACCAAATTGAAGTTCAACATACTTATATAATTTGACAAATACTGAGAACACTTCAGATTTATTATAAAGTGGGAAAATCCACATGTATCTTGTACAATCATCAACAAATACAACATAGAACCTATATCCCTCTATGGATTTTTACAGAAGAAGGTCCCCATATGTCACATCTTGGCCCGGGGTCCACCACATCCCGGGCCCGCTCCACCATCGTAGCACGATATTGTCCGCTTTAGGCCCCGACTACGCCCTCACGGTTTTGTTTCTGGGAACTCACACATGGGATTGCTCTAGCGCGCTACTCGCTTAACTTCGGAGTTCCGATGGAACCTGAAGCCAATGAGCTCCCAAAAGACCTCATGCTAGGTAGGGATGAGAATATACATATAAGGATCAATCCCCTGGGTGATGTGGGATCTTACACCATACATCTGAATGTATTATATCAAAAGGAAAAACACACCTAGAATTATCATTAGAGAAAGGTTTCATGGTAATTTTCCCATGAATACAATCAGTGCAGATTGCATGCTTATTATCTGCAAAAACTGAAATATTAGACTTAGCTAACATAACTGCCAACACTTCATTTGTAGGATGTCCCAGTCTTTGATGCCATAGTGAAAAGTTTATTAACTGCCCAATGAATGCACTTGGTTCCTTCCATGATGACACAGGAATTTGAAAGAATTCTTGAGGCCTATTCCTTCCTTTGTACAAGATCTCCCTTGTCACCTTGTCCTGCACAAAGAAACATGTGTCATCACAAATAAACCAACACCTATTGTATTTGCATAATTGTTTTACAGACATAAGATTGACAGCAATTGATGGGACATGTAACACATTCTTCAAAATAATGGAATGAGATGGTGTTGTAACAATTGTGGACCCAATGTTTTAAATTGGCAAACCTTGACCATTGTTAATCTTAATTTGCTGTGATCCTTCAAATGGAGAAACTTGATTGAGACTGGCAAGATTCGAGGTTATATGATGGGAAGCCCATGTGTCCATGATCCAAGTTGCAGTATCAGAGTATGATGGTGAAGCTTGTGCAGACATACCTTGCATTGGAGGTTGCATTTAATAAGACAAATCTGACATATATTGTTGAATTACATACGATGTAGGTACTAGAGCTTGATAAGAGTAATGAGCAGCATAATTTTGTTGATGTGGAATCACATGAGGTTGACCTTGATTCACAGATGCAAGAGAAGCAGGTGGTCCAGATGGTTGATATGAATAGTTACTCATGTGATAGCACTCAAGGGCAATGTGGCCCATTTTCCCACAGATATGGCATTCTGTCATGAAATGTGGTGAATTACTCTGAGAGTTTCTGTAAAAACAAGTAGGTGCAGTATGCCCCATTCTTAGACAAATTTGACACTCAGGATGCAGTGTGATTCTTGACTCAGTATTGCCATTCCAGCCACTGTTATTTATGTAATTATTTATCCATTGAATCACCACTCTTTTACACTGTGTGTAACTCAATCTTCAAATGATTAATACCAGTGTTAGACACCAATGCATATCTGTCTTCAAGATTAGCCCATGCCTCAGCAGCAGTCTTACATCCAATTACATATCAATAGCATCATTTGATAGAGTAGTTATTAACAAGCTTAACAAAGCCAAATATGTAGTCTCCCATTCTTGAAAAGCAGTTGTCACTTCTTTAGTAACTCCAGTTTTAGCACTCCCATAAATTTGGATGGACAAATCGCAGATCCATCAAAATGATCAAACAATTTGTACCCTTTAAACACCAATTTGAACTGAAATGACCACTTAGTGTAATTGTGATCACTCAACTTAATAGTCAACATTCCTAATAGACCCTCAATTTTCACAGATGAAGAAGTCATATCTGATAAACTTCAAGAAACAATCTTTGAACAATCTTCAAGAAAGAAAACAATTTCTAAC
This sequence comes from Malus fusca, assembly GCA_035220775.1. NCBI lineage: Eukaryota > Viridiplantae > Streptophyta > Magnoliopsida > Rosales > Rosaceae > Malus > Malus fusca. Next base: position 10,435,470 of record CM069069.1, read on the forward strand.
TGATACTTCAACAAATATAACTATGTTTGAGTCACTGGCATCGGCCTTTTGTGAATCTCCTTTGGCTCAGAGTAAATGACATTGGCCTTCTCAAGATACTTAGTGCAAATCTATTTATTTAACCTACGAATACTAGCATTGGCCTTCACAAATTCATACACAAATCTACCAAACTACACACCAAGATATCAGAATACAAACTACTGAATTGCATCAAAATATTTTCCCAACAAATTTTCAAGAAATATACAATAAACTACAGAACATCAAGCATAGAACCTGAAAAATTTCTGCCGATATGAACAACTCAGTCACTGAAATCAACGCTGATATGATCAACCCAGTCACTAAACTCGACGAAATTGCCTTTCAATTGCAGAAATCATCACATAAAAATTTCAAGTCGCCAAAAAGAACACCAATCACCAACACCATCACAGCCGAACAACGAACCCAACAAGCTCACAGAAGGTCGCTAGCTCTGATACCATGATAACAAAAGCTCTTGTATGAAGAAACCATGGAGATATGAAGAAATTATAGAGATGAAGGAAGCAAGAAAGTATGAAGAGCTAGAGAGAAAGCGAGCGGAAGAAGAAACAGTAGTTGTATTGAATGAATCAATTGTAATGGATTACATCAGTTATATCCCAACAATTCTAACTAACTAGTCTAGGTGACAATCCTCTACATCTCACTTATACCTCCTTATCATACTCTAACCATTCAATAATTATCACCTGTAATCTTGTATTACATTTTAGTTATTACAACCGCAAGGACTATGTTTAGCTCCCGTCTAGATTATAGTCCTACAAGAAATTATTTTTTAATGAACAATGGCATACCACATTTATATACCATCTTCAACCAAAGGGGCTATTTTTTACCCTCCTCAATAATTTATCATTTAAAGTTTGTTCTTTAATTTATTGATTAATTGAATTAAACTACCATATTAAAATAAGGTTTCCGCACATATTTTGTCGCTAAATGAATAACCCTATGGATTTCTTATCTTTATATAATCTCAATAATTTTTCGGATATGATTTCGAGTGACACATGTCGCTCAATGTTGTTTAAGTTTCATGTTATTAAATATTTTAATTTTACTTGCATGTTAACAACTTAGACATTAATTCAAAGATCACAACTTAATTGAATTACAACTTAATTGAAATACAACATCTTAAATATTAAAACTACAACTTAAATATTAAAACTACAACAACTCATATATTAAATATTACAACAAATTAGGAGGTTAAAGAGTGTGAAGAATTGAAATAAAATGAAATAAGATAGTATAGAAGGGCGAAAAATAATGTGAGAAATTGTGTAGAAATAACTTAGGTATTTATGGAGAAAAAAAAATTAGATTTTTTATTTTTTATTTTTTAAATTTAGTCCCAAAAAAAATCAAAATCTAACAGTTAGCTAACGCTAGCTAGCAAGTGGGTTGTGACAGATTGAGCCCCCCAAAACATGATGGTTGGCTGGCTGGCTAGCTGGTTTTGTCCAGCCTAATGACCATCAAGCTCCTCTTTGGCCCAGTGGGTCCCTTTCTCCTTTGGCCCAGCCCTCCATTGGAGATGATTTTTTTCTCATTTCGGGTCAAAACATGGCCTATGGTCTTTTGGCCTGCTCGGTTAGAGATGGCCTTAAACACATCAGTTTTCTATCTTACTGACTCTTTATATTTTTTATTTGAAAAAACACAAAACAGAAAAAATAAAATCATAATATATCTCAAAAAAATAAAAGTTAGTTACTAACCACTCTGTGAGTTTTTTTTTTTTTTTTTTTTTTTTGTGATTTTCTTATTTTATTTGAAAATTTAATGGGAGAGGGCAATTTTGGGATTATGAATGTTTCACCATTTTTGACTTGTTCCTTTATATATAGAAGATATAGATATAGATGAGCTTTTTTCTCAAGGACTAAAATATTTAGATTTGGTCCTTAAATTTTCACTATAATTTATAAACGGTTGCTAAATGTCATCTGCTGTTCTTGCCATTAACCTCCGTAAAAAATCATGTTAAACTAAATATGGACTAAGGGAAAGTTTAGAGATCAAATTTAAATTAGGACGACATGGACCAATTGTGCATTCTATGTCCTCACACGTAATCAAATTGACGCAAAATCTCATAGAGGAACTCATAGTGCATGTTTTAGCGAGCTGCCACACTTAAAAAGGATTTTCATTTTAAACCGCATCTTCTATCGGTGAAGACGTACTTAATTTCTTGGTCCACCCACTGGTTTAATTATATATTGAGACAATGCCTTGTGAGATGGGGTGGTACAAATTTTGAAGAAATCAAGTAAGTAGACATTTTTGTTTTTCCTGATTTGATACGCCAGAAAACACAAAAAGGGGTCTTATAATTCATAGCTTCATCAACTGATAAGATTTTCGTTGGACTTGTATTATACGTAACTTTAATAGTGGAGCACTTTCTTCGTTCATAGAAAGAGTTCGACCTTATGATCCGACAATATATCTAGAAACTACTCCACCACATGGAAAGATGCATGGAAACCAGTTGAACTGAGAAAGACCAAGAGAAATACTACCTTTGTTTGAAAAAGCAAGATGCTATAAATCTAACTAAGAAAGATTTGATGGGTTAAATGGAAGTCAACTGAAAACGTGCTTTGTGCTGTAGAAAAAGAAAGAAATAAAAGAGAAGAAAACGCGTGAAATGTTGTTCGGATGTGGCTTGTATGGTGGTCCAGTTGAACCACCGATGGGCTATGGTGGGTAAGGGGGATGCCCTCTGGACTGGGGAACATTTCATTCTAGATGCTTTGAGGTGTACTTGTTCTCATTTATGACTTATGAGATAGTGCGATTAAGTCCTACATGTAATTGAGTTGGGATACGAAATAATAACCCTACTATGATTTTATATTTTGTAAGGGTGTGTGGTACCAAAGGTTTCTGAATTTTGCGTCATGTTTAGTTTTCGTCCTTAAATTCTTATATTAGTTTATTTCATCCTCCAACTTAACTCTGCGTTGCATGAATAGTCATTCAGTCAAATCTGTTTTCTTTTCTGTTAAATTTAAGAGTATAGCGGTCTTTTCATACATAAACAAGTATAATTATTTTTTTAAAAAGTGAAGAGTTTGGCTCCTTAAGGTTAAGGAAGATTTCCTCCTCAAAATACTTCATGACCTACTCATAGAATCCTACTTATAAATCACTATGTAAATATCATCTTTGCAAAACCAATTAAAACTAAGATCATTTAGTCAAATGAGTTCCAATTATAAGCACGAAGTTCTGTGAATAAGTCATGATGTATTTTAAGGAGGAATTCTTCCTCAATCTTTAAAGAAAATTTTCAGTGTCCTGGGAACACGGGCTGGTACATTAAGTGTTAGAATAAAAATGGTTGGAATTTGTATTTAAGTATTTAACCACTTGTATTACACACTTGGCGTATGAGGCCATGTTCCCGGCGCATCGAAAAATCTCTCCAATCCTTGTCTTCCTCTTTAAAATCTTTAATTTTTTTTTTATGAAATTCTATTTTATCATTTAACTTAATAGAAAAGTTGACCGAGTTAACGAAAAAGACTACTAGTGCAAAAATGACATAACTCGGGATGAGAGAAACTATCAGTAGAGCTAAGGGACAAAAATCAAACTCGTGGTATAGATTAGGGACCTTTGTTACAATTTAGCCTATCTGTAATATATCTGTTATATATAGTTTAAAGGAAAATACTAGGGAAACAAAATTTTGAACCAAATTTGCAAAACAAATGATGTGTCACCAATAGAAAATAAGCACATTAATCAACACTTAAGTAATAATCCGATCATCAGCATTCACATCATTTGGTTTATAAAATTTGGTCTCCCTAGCATTACCCTAGTTTAAATGTCCAAAATAGGTAATTATGTTAGGTGTATCCCAAACAAAAAGATTTTAGCAATAACATAGATGATCATCTTTTGCAAATAACTTGCAAATCAAATAATTAAAAACAATTTAACCCTACACTCGAGATTCTATATTGAATTGCTCTCCATTTCGCTAAAATGCCAATTTACTAAACTTTTTTTCGTTGAATATATAAGTTTAAATTTTTTATTCGTTAGAGATAAAGAATAAATGAATAGAGGAAGAGATGAAGAGTGGAGAAAAGATAGTGAATCAGATGATAAAGAATAAGGATATCGGAGGAAGAAAAAAAAATTTAGGAAAATTAACGAAAAGTTAAAAAAAAAATTTAGTTTTAATGAAAAATGACAAATAAAGGTGTAGTAAATGGTACTAGAAAAATGTAAAAATGTGGTTTTTCGTTAAAAGTGAACAGTACCGGGAGTGTTTCGTTAAAACTCCCTTGACCCGAAACAACTAAAAATGGTTAATTATAATATTATTTTACGTAGCATTTTATATTTTCATACAAATTTCTTTCATTTTCTTTCACTACCCTTATTTGTGGTAGCAAAAATCTGTCGTCTTTAGTTTTGACAAACTTATACCTACAAAACAAATAAACGCCTTTAATCAAGGCCAAAGCCTCACATGCCCATGAGATGGGAGGAAGGGTTTAGTCAATGGATCTACGATGTCTAAGTCAGATTCTCTAAAAAAAAGAGTGAGTGCTTAGGGCTTAATTGCGTAACCAGAGCTTACCAGAAATTGGTGGAGATGGCGTATTTACAGGGCAGTGGCCGGCCATAAGGTTAGGGTTTTGCCCTACACATGGCAACTTTCCATTGGCTAAGGTGGATGGATGTGGAAAGAATACTCCCAAAAATATTAATTAGGAGATAATATATTTGGATAATGATGAAAGTATCCTTGATTAATTATGATGAGGATTCCTTATTGTTCGATTTAATCTTCAATCAGGAATAAATTAAAGATATGACTTAGTAGTTAATTCTATCTTTAATGCTTTTGACATTTCTCCTTGCCATGGGCAAGAGAGCATGATGAGGTTGTAGTTGTTGCTCATGTTGTCAGGGATGTTGAACTGCGAGAAGTGTAATGAGGACATCTTCGTCACTTGTAAAATTCTACGCGTCGATTTTTGGATCTACAAATGCCCCGCACTTGCTGTGTTGTACATAGGAGGTGCGGGAAGTGTAGAAATCCAAGTTGAGTAGGTCTGCCAAAAATGCGTTCTTTGACTGCATTGGATTTTGAGCTCAAAATTGTAATAAATGTCTTTTGGGAGATGGAATCCAACTGCCCGTAGAATTCATTTAATTCTACCTTAAGTAAGGGACTAAATAAACCTAGAAAGCAATTTCCTTCTAAACAAGCAAAAGAGAAAATCAGAGGATATTGTTCCTCTTCCGTCAATTCTCTTCTTTGCTTGCCCTGTGAAGAGTTGAAAATAATTTCCTTCTTCTTATTACTGCAGCGGGGCAGCAGGGTAGGGTGGGCACGAGCCAGGCCGGGTCCAAATTTGAAGGGACCGGACCAGACCCTCTTTAAATTACAACGGGGCGGGCTAGGTCAGGTAATAAAATTTTTGAATCTGGAACTAGACCTAACCTGAGCCAGGTCCACAGGTCCACTTACTTTTTTTTTCTTTAAGAACTGATTGTTGGGTCCATTTACATTTTTTTATTAGAACAGACTACATACTCTACTGCATCATCCAATTTTTTTTTTTTTCCATCTTCGAAATTCCTAGATCCAAAATTCCAAATAACATAAAAAAATCCAAATTTCCAAGATCCAAAATTAAACCAAGTATAGAGCCTATAGATTCTGAGATCCAAAATTCCAAATAACATCGAAAGTTCAAGGTCCGAACATCAAAATAAAATATAAGCTCCGTAATAACATCCAAACAACAAAAAATAGCATCAGAGACATCCAAAGTCCAAAGTTCAAATTAACATCCAAAATAATATAAAATGAAATCCGTAATAACATCCAAATTAACATCCGAAATGACTTCCAATATTCTGGTGATTTATGGTAGAAGGACGACACCCTTCCTTGTGACCTCTCGCTAACTACAATTGAGGAAGAAACATATGAGATCATTAGAAATGAGAGATTAGAAGCATAACATAATCAGTAATTGCATGAAATATATTACATGATCAATATAATAAATTTCATAAACATAAAGAAAGCCAACAAACTTTTCATTATTGGCTTTGCTCAATAATCTAGCCAGTTCCGATTCGGGGTTGAAAATCGAAACTAATAATGGATATCAAATAATCTTCACTATTGCTTTGACTTAAAAGCATCAAGATTGTAGCTTCAATTACCAATTTTAGTTCAAAAATCAATATCTTAAAAAAATTGTAACAAAGTTAAATACAAAACAACTTAAAATCTACAATCTATAAGCAGATCCATAAAATTCAAAACCAATCTAAAAGTTTCAGCAAGTAATCAAATCACATTAGTCCATATAATGAATCGAAAAGCTTATGCAATCACAACCCAAAAAAATTTAATTTCCCAAATCATAAACCCACATAATTACTAAATCAATTGAAAAGCTTAAGCAAAACATCCTAAATTCCTAAATTAGAAAGCCTAATTCATAAATTACCTAGGGATTTGCAGGATGATGATGGTGTTCTCAACGACGAGGATGGTGTGGTGGTGGCAGGAACTAGCAATTGGGATGACCGGAGGAGAGTCAGGAGACGATGCCACGATGGTGATGGTGGCTAGCTGTTGTGATGTCGACACAATCGAGGTCGACTCAGTCACTATGAGTCTCAGGGAGTCGAGTCGAGTAGAGGTGGGAGGGAGAACGAGAAAGTGGGGAGAGTCGATGGACTAAGATGGGCGCCTTCTCAAGGTCTGAGACAAGAGATGAGAAGAGATTCAGGGAGTAGGAAAGTCTGAGTGCGATCAAGGTCTGAGAGACAAACTCTGCTATATGTTTTAATGCAGAGATTTAATTAACGAACCAGGTTAAATCACAGATTTTTGGACGGTGGAAACAGTCCAGGTCGGGGACCCGTTTCCTCAGCAATTAGAATCCGCCCCGCCCCGCCCCTCTCCGTTTCAGATTTTTTTTTAAAATTGGACCCGCCCCTACCCGCTGGTCCAGGCCTCATTTGCCCATCCCTACAACAGAGGACTGGTAGGCTGGAGCCAAAATAGGTGACACGACAACATGGGTTGCCTGATAGTGGGCGTCACCGCAGCTCGAGTGGGGCCGAGGTGCGAGAAATTTTATGATACATAAAATTCAGAAAGTGAATGCGAGAGCCTTTTTGTAGTGTTAAATCATGCTCTCAATGAAAGCACCATTTTGTGGTATCAACAATTTGTCGTCTCCAGTTTTGACGAACTTGTACCTACAAAACAAATAAATATATGTGATAAAAGACAAAGCCTCACGCGCCCATAAGGCCAGGGGGAGGGGGTTTGGCTAATGAACCTCTGATGCCTAAGTCAGTTTCTTTGAAAAGAGTGTCTGTTTAGGGTTTAATTGCATGGAAAAAGCTTACCTAGAATTGGTGGAGATAGGATTTAATTTATAGGAAGGTGACCGGTCATAAGGTTAGGCTTTTGCCCTACACGTTTCCCATTGGCCAAGGTGTGCCATCCGGAGGATGATGAGGAAGGAATATTCCAAAAGATATTAATTATGAGATTATATTTCGGGGATGATGGTAAAAGTATCCTTGATTGACTGCGATGAAGATTTCTTACTTGTTCGAGTTCATCTTCAATCATGAATGTATTAAAGATAGGATTTTGAAATTATATGTTTAATGCCTTTGACTTTTCTTCCAATAGGCAAGAGAGCTTGATGAGATTGTAGTCGACTACTCAAGTCCTCAAGGATGCGCGTGAGAATCTTTGTGAGGCCGCCAATTTAATAAGAGCATCTTCGTCACTTATGAGTAAAAGTTCAGGCTTCAACTTCAAAATTTTAGTATTATTTTTTACTCCACATTATTCATCCATCATTCTTCCATATTTTCATCCTTATCTCTAGCTAGCTAACAGAAAAAAGAAAACTAATTAATAAACGATAAAACACCAAACATACCCTAACATTTCTATACTTCATCTAACCTCCACCGTAAGCCCCACATTCCACATATTGCACGCGTGCTTGGATCCATCTCTAGAATTTACCACATTTAATCATCTGTCTGTATGACTGCACTTATCTTACCTTTTATGAGTAGTGTAATTTCGTTGTATAAATTTTATACCCAAAATTGTTCAATTTTTTAATTTTTATTTGATGTGACACTGTTCTTATATACAAACCTTATACCTTCGTATAAATATGATCATACATAATTAGATATTGGAAATTGTATGTTTATAGTATCATAATATTTAATGTTTGTGTGAATGAAAAATAAGAGTAAAGTGTTTTAGTTAAATTTAAATTCATGAGTTGCATCTATTCATTGGAACTTTAAGCAACAATCACAGTGTTTCAAAAGGAGTGGTTTGAGTTCTATATAAACTCAAGCATCCCACCCATCTAAAAGTAGACGAGAAGAGTTTTCTCGAATGTCTTTTATTCTTTGTTTGTCAAATTTTGAATCGTGTCTTGAGAGTACAGAATATATAAAGTTCGTCAGAGTCGGAATATTGCAGTGCTTCAACTTTGGATTATAGATTGCTAAATCCTGGGAACTGACGCCTACCAAACTACATTTATACAAACCTCAATCTCCAGGTTTGTTTGTTATACTTCTTACTTTCTCTTTTGCTTACTTTGATTGCATACACACTTATTGTTGTAGTATTTTGGCTTGTGATTTTTATGATTATTCTGAATGACTAGAATTTATGTTGTTATTTTCATATTTTCTAACATTACTCCAACATTAGATGGAGGAAGACATATGTAAGGTCATTGTGGATAACTCCAAGAAGGTCGGATGTAATGTAATATGTAAGTAGTCTGAAAATTGCATAACCAGTTGGGCACGTCGCTGCTAATGATACATTGATACGTTACTACGGATGCTACAAAAAATAACAATGTATAAGGTTAAAACTTTTGTTTCTCTTGATGACTATTTTAGTGATTCGAGTGAAACGTCATACTGAGGCACATTTAATTACTTATTATTTAAGTAGGAAACATTTTGTAAATACTAGAGATATTTTATTTTAATCTAAATTGTGAGTAGAGAGATTTAAACTTATATGCATAAAAAAGAGCAAGTCATTCCAACCAATATGGCTATGCACAAGTTTACAACGTTTTCTATTCCTAAGATGAATGACTATAATGTAAGTATAGTTGAATTTTTTTGGTCAACCGTATGGTTCCTTTTTTCTTGGTTTAATTATTCTCACTTTTAGTAGCTTCTTATACTGAATTATGTTCATTTTTTTTTATAAGGGGTAGATCAGTGACACTAATTTTTTACATAATTTTTGACACACTTTTTGTACGGCCCACTTCGTAATGTATTTTAATGATCCGAACCTTGTATCTTTTAGAACATCATTCATAAACCCTAAAACCTCAATCATTGCAATTGGCAATAATCTTTCTATGGACGTCCGGAAATCTGTTTCATGTAGCTTAACGGTTACATAGTTTTAGATTTGGATAATTTTTAGTAGATATGATCCATTACGAATTAAGCTCCACAAAAACTTGTGTCAAACATTATGTAAAGAAAGTAGTGTCATAGATTTGTCCATTTTTTTATATTGCTTATATAATTTTTGGTATTATATATCATGTCTGGCTTCTAGGCAGCCCACAAACAAGACAAGGCAATCATTAGGTCGTAGTTAATAGAAGCCTATTTCATATATGGGCCTAAAATTCTAAATCGTTGTGCTTTCCACGGTCATCATTCTGCGTAGCATGCATTTTCCTAAAATTCTACTAACAGACGTATGGTACAAGGCTGTGAATGAACCTAGACAAACTTTGGTTGGAGACGTCAGAAGCTTCTTTCCAGCCATATGTTTGTCCGAGACTTCTTTCCATCTTGTGTACGTAGACTAAAACCAGCTTGTCAAAGGCAACCAAATTGGCACTATGATTGAGACCAGTACTGTAATAGGATATGACAGCGAGAGGCTCTCCAAAGTTCTATTACCGTTGTCAATTATATTTTGTCTATTAAAGTGAGACTCTCAATTTCTTTGACTTATTCAATCCTAGTACAACATGAATTAGCAATCCTCTCACAATAAGACTTTTCTATTTAAACATGTGACAAAAATAATGGGCTTCTAAGACTCATATTCATGATCATATTCTTACCAATCTTTAAATGAAGATTACAAAATTGAAAGATTTCGATTATGAAATTTTTACAGTGAAGATACGCTATTCGCAAGGCGTGATATGTGCATTCTCCCATGTGAGTTGTAAGTGATATCCATTATATTCTATTCTAAGGAGAGATGATATATTCTACTCTAAGGAGATATGATATATATCTACTCCAAGGAGAGGCGATTGAGCGAAGCCACACAATGTGCTAGCCATAACTATAGGTATCGAACTGACTACAAATATTATACGTTGTTGTCGTCCATGTAACTCGAACATGAGACTCCTTACAAACAAGTGAAGAGAAATATAATTAAAATGTGTTTATATTTTTTTAAATTTGACAAATAACTAAAAAGTTACAAGTAGTTACAAAATTGTTTTTTAATTACAAACAATATTCTACACTAATCTACACTAAGTGGAGGTGAGAGCGTTTGGACTCGATATACAATGAGTTGGAAAAGAAGACCCAAACCATGCACCAGATCAATCTACCACTTGCGCGGTTACAAAATTGTTAATAACTCATGCATGACTATCAAGTTTACTGCTTTATGCCGCATAAGAGGGATTTTTTTTTTTCAATTTCTAAGTTATGATGTTATTTATAAGAAGAAAAAAAAGTCTTATTTGTTATAAGCATAATTTACTGAACAATTATAGAGGACATACAAGTTTACTGCTTTATGCCGCATAAGAGGGATTTTTTTTTTCAATTTCTAAGTTATGATTTAAGTGTGCGCAGTGCAGGATGAACACATATTACAAAGTATGTAATGTCAGAGAATAGATGTAAGTGCAGTAAAAGTAAGAATATTCACATCTAGGTAGGATGGATTATGCTACAAACTACAATAAGGATTCGTACACTGATTCGTGTGAATGTCATAACTACTAAAGAGCCTTCGCTCTATCCAACAATCTAAGACCTGAAGGGGCGAAAAGCAGAAAGTTGTGAGTGGGCAAAAATAAGGGTTTAATAAAACCTTTGTTTTCCATATAACCCCTTGTTGTATAACTTATATAGTTTCTAGATATCATACTACGTATAGTATGAAAAGAATCACCATAATATTTTAGTAATAAGGTAAACCATAATATCTTAATAATATAACATATAATATTGGATGCCCATCAACATATGATGACACACAAGCTCATGCAAAAATATTCTGACATGAAACAGGTTGTAATAATGATTTTCGCTCTAGTACTGCATACATTGGAGTTGGTGCTAAACACGTCACATACAAGACGCAACTGCCTAATGCAGACTAGTACATGTTGGCACCTACATTGAATCCAAATTGAGCGCACCAGTGCAATGTGAACATACACATGAAGCTAGTCCTGGCCTAGACGAGTACAAATCACCGGTGTAGGCATGCATAATGAGTAGATAAAATATGTATCATCATGTAATGATTGTTTCATAAATCACAAACTACAATAATACTTATAAACCTAAGTATAATCATGGCATTATGTAGAAATCATTTATTGAGCATTTGTGGCAAATATAAATATATAATACGTTTGAAAACAAAATCCACTCACTTGTACGTAGTCGGGTCGTAGCCATTCAAATTAGAAAGGACGGAGTCACTAATAGTAATTGCACCTCAGCATATTAAGGAAGAATTAGCAAAACTCCATTAAAACAGTTGAATTTGTAGAAACGTAAAGCGAAAATGGAATCAGCGAGTCAAATACCATAAGAGGGGTCCCGGTGCCAATTCCCAAAAAAAAAAAAATCAGCAGTCAAAGTCAACGGGTTGGTCGCCCGATCCGAGCTGACTGAAGCTGGTCCGAGCTGATTGAAGCTGGTCCGAGCTGATTGAAGAAGGTCAGATGTGACCGAAGCTAGTCTGAGCCGTAAGGAATATTGCATCAATTTCACATAATTCAATTAACTTTAATGGAAAACAATAAAGGTACCTGACGCCATTAGGAATATTCCATTAGATTTAACAAAATATTCTCTTGTCTTCTTCGATGAGCTGTCTGCCCTTGTCTGTGTTGCTAAAATCTGGTGAACCGTTTACCCGTTGTTATCGAATTGTAAACGAATGTAGTTTCTTCTTTATAAATCAGGTTTGGGTCTAGTTTGTCGTCACGCGTTTGTAGCAACAAGTATTACACGAATACAACAAGAAAGGAAGCAAATTACCCCTGAGCGCAAACGTCCGCATAGGATTTCAATTTCGCCTACAAGGGCATTGTCATCATTTTCCACTTTCAGAAAAGAAAATTCGGTAAATTGCATGGTGGGTCGTCACAATGGTTTTAAAAGCGTGGTGAGTTAAAATGGCCATATTAACTAAAATACAATTACAAATATAAGTTAAGGCAATTGGTTATAGTAGTGAGCTCGCCTCTTATTCCAAGTTTGAATTAATTTTCGTTAGAGTAAATCACATTGTAAAAGGAAAAAGAACTAGAACACAATAAAATAAAGGAAACTGAGTTCCATACGTAGTACCTTTGGAGTGTGGTGGGTTCTTTTTCTTGTGGTGTTATTACTATAGTTCTAGAACTTCCAAAGTTTAGTTTTGGTGAGTATTATCAATCCTGATGATTAGATGAGTCCTCCATGGTTGAAGAATTGTCTTGTATTCTTCGGACCAGGAGTGTCTCCGGATCTTTCCCTAGGGATCCCGCAATCTTGTCCGTTCATTTTATATCGTGCGGTCAGTTTTCGTTAGGTACTATTCATATTTGAATTTTAAAATTTAAATTTTAAATGATTTCTGACCGCACGATATACGATGAACGGACAAGATTGCGGGATCCCTAGGATCCCTAGGGAAATGCCCAGGAGACACTCCTGGTCCGTATTCTTCATGAGTTTGTAATGGTGAAAATGTGATGTATCTTTTTGTGTGTGTGACTTCTTGATTACGTTTAGTATGTCTGCCTTATAAACGTATTGTACGTCAATGATTTCTGACCGCACGATATACGATGAACGGACAAGATTGCGGGATCCCTAGGATCCCTAGGGAAATGCCCAGGAGACACTCCTGGTCCGTATTCTTCATGAGTTTGTAATGGTGAAAATGTGATGTATCTTTTTGTGTGTGTGACTTCTTGATTACGTTTAGTATGTCTGCCTTATAAACGTATTGTACGTCAATGATTTTTTTTATTAAAATTTCTTTTGATTTGATCTCATAAAAGTAATATTAATTCCAAAATATAATCACCGTGGGTTAATTAACTATAAAACGTCGTTGTATTCCAATACCATGCCATAGTTTTTCTTTTATTGAGATTAAAAAAAAAATCAAAGTTTACTCAAAACTTTCTTCATGCATATATGTAGGAGAATGCTTCAATTTCCTTTATATGGAAATTAAAGGCTAAGATTCTCGATGCCCTATATTCAGATTAAAAAAATTAAAAGGACGAATTTAAGGTCATCTCAGATACCAGGCATAACGAGAAAACCGATCACTTGTAGTGTTAACTTACTGCAGGAAGTAGAAACAATCATATGTATGAACTGTGGATATATATAAAATATTGTTGGTTTATGCAGAAATATTCACGACAGACCAAGTCAATGGAAGGGGATCATCTCTAGATCTCTTCCATTAAATTTTCTCAATCCATCAGATCTAGATCTTTGAAATTTAATTTAACAATTATAAATAGATGATCATTTTAAAAGTTATAATAACTTTATTCGTTTGATCAAAATTTCAAAGACCAAAATTGATGGATTGAGAGAATTTGATGAAAGGGACTAAGTCAATAACGCAGGCAATAATTTTTTAATTTTTTACATATAATATGCATTATTGACTTGCCACTTGTTCTATGATTTGTCAAACCCCGTCACTCTCATGAGTCAGTCAATTTGTTCATAGCATACACGAAAATAGGAACCATACATTTTTATTTCGTCTGTTTCTGTAGTATATTATAAGGAAAACTAATGAAAATGGCTTGAAATCTTCGAGTTTTAATGATAAGGACAAAATAAAGGATAAAGTGAATAGTACCAGAATTGACTTTTTAGTGAAAAAATATGATTTTTCGTTAAAATGAATAGTACCGGGTACTTTTCGTTAAAGTTCTTATTATTATATTATCTTAATGCTCCAGGATACCAGAAATGTTCTTGTACATGTCCTCAGTTTTGGACCCCTTGATTGGGGATCCAAAGGTTGAGAAACAAAAAGAATTACATATCCCTTAAATTTTAAGGTAGGGGTCGACTCTGGGGCAGTCATTAGCGGTGGTAATCAATTATTGGAATCAAGGCAACTTAATATTACGATCATTTAGGTGTGTTTTTCTTTTTGGTAAGTAAAAAATAATAGATTTCAATTTTTGTGAATGACGAGCTTGATACTAAATATTAAAACCGATTCATTGTGTGACTAATCAAAATCCATGCTCTTTCATGTAGATATAATGTTGTATGTGAAAAAAAATGCTAAGGAAACTATCTTAAAGTGGGATTCTTCACCACCTCATCTTTTTGATATAATGTTTTATAATCTTAGCACGAAATTGTGATAAAAAATGATGTGCAAGAGAGTTCGTAGAAAATCTCACTTTTAAGAAAGTCTCTTTAGGATTTAACTTAATAAAATTCAGGGTAATGCAAAATAAACTAAATTTGTAGACAAAATTTTAGAAACTAAATGACATTGAAGTTGATGATTGATTTATAATTTAAGTGTTAATAAACTTGCTTATTTCTATTGATACGACATCATTTATTTCGTAAATTTTATCTCTAAATTTAGTTATCCTAACATTACTCTTAAATTAAAGGGGACTATTATTATTCGGTCAAAATAACTGTGTTTGATTTTTTTTAATGGGTCAAGGAGAGGGGTCAAGGACTCTCTCTCTCTCTCTCTCTCTCTCTCTATATATATATATATATATTCTCTTACGCGCTCAAAAGTCAAAATTTTCCACTGCAGTCCCTTCTATTTTTCTTTCCTTGAGTTCATTTCAACTCCCTTTAACACCCGCAACCTCTCCATTACCTTCACCTGTTCATTTCAAATTCTCTCTCTCTCTCTCTCTCTCTCTCATATTCATGATTCGATAACTTCAGTTGTTTCATTCATTGTTCCTTGTCAATTGGGCAACTTATTCGAAACTTCAGTTGTTTCATTTCATTGTTCTTTGTCAATTGGGCAACTTAATCCAGAAAACATGGCAGCGGCAACGTCTGGAAGATCGTTAGAGCAAACGCCGACGTGGGCTGTTGCCGTAGTCTGTTTTGTTTTGGTCTTGATTTCAATAATCATTGAACACATAATCGAACTTATAGCAAAGGTAAAGTCATACTTCAACTGAAAGTTCATTAATTTGGGTGCTTAGACCGACTTCTGGTTCTTCTTCATTAGTTTACTCTCCTGAGTTTGAATTTCATTACATTAATTCTTTCACCATTTTTGCAGTGGTTAAAGAAGAAACACAAAAGCGCCCTTTACGAAGCACTAGAAAAGATCAAATCAGGTAAAACCCATGTCAAATCATAGACTAACTGATTAACTGGAAATGATTTATGGACACCACTTTTCTCCTTATGCACAGCCGGTCTATTTTTCGTGTCTTGATTCTTTGTTTTTCCGATCAAAAGGCTATAAATAATCAGCGTTGTGCCATAGGAGAAAAATGGTGTAGCAATCATTTCCCGCTCGTTAATTAATTTAGTGAGAGTTAACATATTGAGATTATTGAGCTAATACCTATGTTTTATTTGTGTTTGTGGGTGTAATAGAGCTTATGTTATTGGGGTTCATATCCTTGCTCTTAACTGTGGGACAAGGACCAATATCAAACATATGCATATCACAGAAAATTGGCAACACTTGGCATCCGTGTGGCAAGAAGCAAGAATCCAAATTGAATAAGGAAGAGGATTTGGAGTATGTGGATGAAACCCCGAGCAGGAGACTGCTCTCTCTGTTTAACGAGACCGGTGGTGGCTCACGCCGTGTTCTGGCTGCTGCTGGCACCGACAAATGTTCAGCAACGGTAGGAACTACGAACGTTCACCACTTATTTTAATCTACAATTTTTTTTTCAATTCTATTTTTGTTCCTAGAATAAAAAATCGACCAAGGTACTTATTTTAAACTTTTCCTTAAGATGCACTCAATAAACAAGTAGCCCTTTGTCAGCTAGCATTGCTTATATTATATAAATAAACCAGTATATCTTATCAGACAAGTGCACGTAATATTTTATAGTTATCAGACAAGTCCATGCAGATATATAATTTCAAAATGCAAACCAGAAACTAATTAGGAATGAATCAAACACGTAAATATTTGTTTATAATGTAGGAATTAAGGCTCATGGAATGTCTACTCAAATTTTGCAGGGTAAAGTACCTTTTATATCTGCGGATGGTATTCATCAACTGCACATTTTTATCTTCGTGTTGGCTGTTTTCCATGTCCTTTATTGCATCCTCACAATGGCTTTAGGAAGAGCCAAGGTACATCAATTTACAATTAATTAACTGATCTTTCTTTTTCTCTTTTAATTAATTATAATCAATGGAAATTAATTGATTATGATGACTATTTGGTGAGTTCAGATGGGAAGTTGGAAGCGGTGGGAAAAGGAAACAAGAACAGTTGAATATCAATTTTCGCATGGTTAGTACTGCAAAATAATAAATAATCTCCAAGAGCCAAAAATTTCTAAACATCCAAATTAACTAGATGAAATAATGGATTATTTAAAGTCTTGTAGTCTCTAATTGTGACTTTTAATTTTAACTACAATATATGAAAGGAAATTATTCAGAGTCAATGAGTCATTCAATTATTTGACATTTTTGTTTTGGCATGTGTTGTGTGTATGACAGACCCAGAGAGATTCAGGTTTGCAAGGGACACATCTTTTGGGAGGAGGCATATGAGTTTCTGGACCAAAACACCTTTCCTTATGTGGATAGTAAGAGCTCTCTACTCTTATTCTCTTTATCCTTTATGTTAGTATAATCATTCTTTGTGCATTTTATGAATGCATGGCATGTATATGTTAATATATACATCATTATTATCGCCTGGTTCTTATTGAAATCTTTCAAGCTTCAAAATAATAAGGAAATTGTTATTAGCACTCCAAAAATTTCATTTGGCACTCGAAACTTCTATAATTAGAAAGAAAAATATACTTGTGAAGAGTGTAAAATGAGATTTTTGGAGTGCTAATAATAATTCCCAATAATAATAACAATAATAACATTTTGTTTAAGATTGAATGGCGTAGAATTCTAAACCTAATCTACTCTCATCTATTATCCCGCCCACCTTTACTATACTAACCTAATTGACTTACGTACTTTCTACGCATTATAATGTCAATTTCTCACCCCTAATGGCTTAAGTACTTTCAAATTTGTGTTTCTTGCTACATGAATTTTTTGTGGTGAATTTAGTATTCGCCATCAGATTGACGTCCGCATTGATATTTTTTTATTCATTTCTTTATCAAACAATAAAGAATCTAAATACTTAATAATTGTTTGTTAGCTGCGTGGAAACTTATCTCTACTAATTAATAAAACACTCATTGTCAACCAAAATTCTATGAAATTACTAGTTTAACATTCTAATTAAAACAGAACATGAATAAGAAATATGGGGCATAAATGTAATTTCACACAACCAAATTTTGCTTTTTTTTTTCAAAGCCTCATCTACATGTAATCCTAACATATCTATAATTTAAAAATTAAAAATAAAAAAATAAAAAGAAAAAAACCTTCCCACTCCCACATTCTCTATCACTCTCTTCCTCTCTCCTTCTATTTCAAAAACAAAAATAAAAAAAATTCTCACACTTTGTGTGTGCCTATATGCTAGTGTTAGTATTATGATTTGATCAGTGTTAGATAGTCAAGGAAACAATCCCTTTCACATGACATAAAAATAAAAACACTGCCTTTTCAGATTTCACACGTACACACGAATAATAATAATCAAGTGATTCTCGTAACACAAATAGGTTAATTTAAAAATAATTACAAAGAAAATTAAGATTATAAAGCTAGATTGACGTGGAGGCACTTAAAAAAGAGTGGATAAAAGTATATAGGGTATCAATTATTTGTTTGATCTTTCCTGCTTTTTTTTTTTTTTTTGGACAAGTCCTGCTTTTGTTTTGGCCTGATTGTTTCAGTGTATCTTCAATCATACAAACCCTGATTCAGTAATTCAGTAATACTTCTCCTATCTAATGTTAAGTTTTTGGGTAAAGTACAAAAAACTACCTCAACTATTGGTCTCACGACACTTTCATACCTCATCTTTTAAAATTGACAATGTCATACCACATCTTTAGAATTTGGTCCAATGTTATACCTTCTGTTATTTGGCCGTTAATTTTCCAGTTAAATGCTGACGTGGCTTGATTTGGAGCCCACTCTTTATTAAAAAATTAATAAAATATTATTAAAAACTAAAAAAATTTATTTAATATTTTTAAAATGCTAAAATAATAAAGAAAACTAAAAAAAAAAAAAAAAAAAAAAAACCTCACTTCGTCTCTTCCCCCACTCTCTCTCTCTCCCCATCTTCATCTTCTTCCCTGCTTAATCTTCAACAGAAAAAAAAACCCCTGCAACTCAGAAAGAAGGAAGAAGAAGAAGAAAGGGAAGAAAAAACCCAACCCAATCAGGAATCAGGGGAAAAAATAAGAGAAGAAAAAAAAAAAAAAAAAAAGCCTCATTCCCGTCGGTACTTGCACCCGCACACCCAACCCAACCAACTCCAGAAATTTTCGCCATTTTTTCCGTCGAATCACCACCATCCAACACCCATAACCTCTTCCACAACCTCCCATCTACGATCTCCACCCAAATTTGGGGATTTTTAAGCCCAAAAATTGTGTAAAACCGTGCGGGTGGCCGGAGGTGTTCCACGACGATTCCCAATCTCTGCAACCTTCAACCCAAAATCACAGCAAGCTTTGAACTTGCTTCGCGTGGGGGAGATGCAGAAGCTTTTCTTTTCTTGTTTTTTTTTTTGAAATTGGCGAATTCAAATTTGAGGGTTAGGGTTAGGGTGGAATTGGGATATTTACAGGGATTAATTTGGTGAGGGTGATGGGTGTGTAAGAGGAGGGGGAGGAGCACCAATGGGAGGGATGTGGAGATGGAGGAAGAGAGGGCGCCGGGGGGGGGGGGGGTGAGAACACGGGTCGATGGGAGAAGGGGAGCTAGGTTTAGGGGGAGGAGGGACACGGGTATCTGGGTTTTTTGGGAGGGTGGTGGAGGAAGGTTGGGGGGGATGGGTGGGAAGGGGTCGGGGTGGGAAGGTTTTGGGGATGCAGCGAGGAGAGAGGCGAGAGAGGTGGGAGAGAGAGGAGAGAGAGAGAGATTTAATATTAAAAAAATAATTTTTTTAAATCCAGTTGTATTAGTGAGTGGGCCTTGTATGTAGCCACGTCAGCACTTAACAGAAAAATTAACAGAAAAACTAACGGAGGTATGATATTGGCACAAATTCGTAAGATGTGGTATGACATTGTCAATTTTAAAAGATGAAGTATGAAAGTGTCGTGAGACCAATAGTTGAGGTAGTTTTTTGTACTTTACCCTAAGTTTTTAAGAAAAGAATTATAGGTAAGTGTCACTAATCAAAAGTTTTCTCTTATAAGCCCAACAGAATGGACAATGATTGTTTGCCCTCCACTTCCGATGCCGTCTTCGTGCCCTTCTGTTTTGTGTGGTCACGGTTAAGCTACGTTAACATTTTATATTATTTTTTTATAGATATAATAAGACAAAAATAAATAGTAATATAAAATGTTGACGTGGCTTAACTGTTACCACACAAACAAGAGAGCACAAGGAGGGCACCAGAAGTGGAAGGCAAACAATCCTTGTTCCAACAGAATTAATGACGCCACGTTCTAACTGACATGTCATTTAATAAGAAATTAATGCTGCCAAGGAGAGTGATCGTGGCATGGCCATTGGATTAATAAGCTTAAGGCCTAATAAAAGTTTGATAAAGTTGTTGGAAAATATGTCCGAGCCACTTGTGTACGACAGTAACTCAAGAACCTCGTGTGTTAAAGATAATACTCTCAACTATGTTACAATTAGTAAGAATACCGTTATTATAAACGGATGCATACACTAATCCTCTCTTGCATGTATGCTTTTGATTTAAGGTTCTAAAAAGTGTGGGCTAGTCGGGCGGCGGATAGGGATCTAGTGCCTAGACGAGGGACCAGGCAGTTTGTTTAGCTTTAGTTAAATCTATTATATAACATATAAAGAAATCACTAATTATACTTAAAAAAATACATTATTGTATTAGAATATATATATTGCAAAACAGAATGACATATAGATTATAAAATATTAAAATATATTAAAAACATGAGGAACAAACATATAGTGTGTTTTTATCCAAGTATTAAAGAAGTCTTTTATAATTTCTTGAAAAAACAAAATACGTAAAAGTTATGTATTTTCTGTCTAAGTGAGAGTAACAACCTAACCGGTTCTAGGCGGGCTAGACGGTGCCTAAGCAGGCGCCTAGGCAGGTTTATGTGTCTTTTCTTAATTTTCAAACGCCTAGAAATTAATCGAAATGATGACCAACTATCTAGTACTTATGTGAAATTTTTTAGAACAGTGCTTATGATAGACAAGACTTTTTTAGCATTCACTTTTTATAATGTGCCATTTAACATTTTGTATGTTATCGAAACATACTGCAGAAGTATACAAATATTGTAGGAGTGTGTAGTAGGGTCCTAGTGTACGGAAGATCTCTGCTAAAATTTATATTAACATGCAAGAGATATTCAGAAAAAAGCCAACACCAAGATTAGGGTATAGCCTATATATCAGAGTCGTCTCCTTAAGTTGTTTTTTTTTTTTTTTTTTTTTTTGCGAAACAAGAATCCCTTTAAGTGGTTTTACATATACGAATGGTGTGAAAGCCCTTTTTTTTATCGAAAAATGGTGTGGAAGCGCTTTTGGTTCTTTTGTAAAAACGTTTTTTTTCAAGCATTCAGCTATGATTTTGAGCCTTTTTTTTCAAACATTCAGCTATGATTTTGACTTTTGAAGTCAATATAAGGATGAGGACCCTTCTAGCCTTCTAGATATTCTTCTGAAATACAAATAATGAGATTCTATAAGAAAACTTTGGCAAGACAAATTGGCTTCATTTTAATTTGTCATGCCATGCGGCATCTACGGTCTTAAGTTTGCCACTATAGATAAGAACTGGGTGGTGCCCATGCACAGGACAATTTCCTCCTTTTTTTGACTGATAGTTTGACTTTTACAAAGGACACCTAATTTGATTTTATTCATATTTCACGGAATTGTGAGCTACAGAAGGTCATGTGTCACAAAATAAGCAATAATGGTGGAAGTTCAAGACTTCTCATAAGCCTTCCTATTCCTAGCTAGGTCTTCATACAAAGCTTTTGTTTTGTTTTGTTTTTGAAAAGCATTCTCTTCTTTTTTGTTACATTTTTATGTAGTTTCTTAAAGTGATTTTTTTATTTCAACTGGGTTTATTTAAGTGTTGACCCGAGGGTATGTAAATATTTTTTATACTTTCTTTTGCCTTACCATCCATTTATTTTATACTATTTGCAGGTTTGTTTTTTTAGACAATTTGTAAGGTCCGTTCCCAAAGTGGATTACTTAACCTTGCGGCATGGGTTTATCATGGTAAGTGCTTTATCATAATCTACCCAGGTGATGAAACTTCAAAAGTTCTACACCTTGTTTTCACAAATTGACAACTATATTGTATTGTACGCACACGTTCATACAATATGTGGAATTTTTTTTTAATATAATTGATGTATTGATTCAACGAAGTTATGTTTTGTTATGACATATAAGATTGTGATAAATAATAATAAAACGCGTGACATACATTAGTTTGGATAATAATTATATTCTGTAACCAATAACATATTGCACAACAATATTTCAGGCACATTTGGCACCCCAAAGCCATCAGAATTTCAATTTCCAAAAATACATAAACAGATCACTTGAAGAGGATTTCAAGGTAGTTGTGGGAATCAGGTTAGTGATTTGGTGTTTTCTTCTACTTTTTTGTCCTTTTTATTTCACTGTTTGTTGACATAAACTTCCATTTTCTTTGTTACAAACTGCAGTCCTCCAATTTGGTTCTTTGCGGTGATATTCATACTTTTTAACACTCACGGTGAGTAAACTCATATATTTAATCACGTCTTCACCTACTAAATTATATATGTTCCAACTTATAGCACTTAACTTTAAACTCTAAATGTTTCAACATAATTAAATTAATTACTTATTTGATTAAGCTTACTTGAATTTCGTTTGGACAGGCTGGTATACATATTATTGGCTACCGTTCATCCCATTGATTGTAAGTAAAATCTCTTCCCTCATCATATTCTACCAAGTAGTCATAATATAATGGTGGGACCACAAGATAGATAGATAGATGGATAGATCTAACGGTGGAAAATGCACTTGGACGTTCAGATCATTCTCTTGGTGGGGACCAAGCTACAGGTGATCATCACGAAAATGGGTCTTCGAATTCAAGAATGCGGAGAGGTTGTAAAGGGGCTACCTGTGGTTCAACCTGGTGATCATCTCTTTTGGCTCAACCGCCCTCGTCTCATTCTCTACCTCATCAACTTTGTTCTCTTTCAGGTACCTTAATAATTTTAACAGAGTTTTCAGTACTTTAAATTATATTAATATGAACTTAATTAATTCCTAGAGTTCTTAAACCCTATGTATGTATATATACACTGATCCTTTTGCATTATCTTTTTATCAATATCAGAATGCCTTCCAGCTTGCTTTCTTTGCATGGAGTTGGGTAAGTTACATTTTCCTAATTATTAATTAATTGGTTAATTAATCTGAGATTTATTAGATAAGTAAATAAGAAAAGTGGAATAGTATACTAATTATCTGATAATTTTTGGCATTTCAGTATGAATTTAGCTTGAAATCTTGTTTTCACGAGCACACTGAGGACGTGGTCATCAGAGTTTCAATGGGGTGAGTCTCACTTCTTCCTTGGACTTAACTCTTAATTATTTCCTATTTTCCTAACCGTTAAAATTGTTCAAACACACAATTAACGGTGGCGATTTTTAGGATCCTCATACAGATTCTCTGCAGTTATGTCACTCTCCCCCTCTATGCCCTTGTCACACAGGTAATGATCTAAATACATGATCATCAATTCATAGATTTAATTGAGCAACCACGTAGTTTTAATGAGAACCAAATTGATCCAATTAATTTGTGAATTTACGTGACAAAATGGCTATTAGTTGTAATGACATTCAAAGTTTACTTTAAAAAGCAGGTCCTAAGTTCTAGTCGAATGATTATGAATGAGTTTGTCAATATATGACACTTGTTATTATATATCATTGTCCGAGTGAATCTGAATCACACAAATAAACATGTTTTCACTATATCGATGACTGAATTGAATAAATCTTGAAATTAATATTTGACTTTATATGTTGATTTGTGCAGATGGGCTCAACCATGAAACCAACCATATTCAATGAAAGAGTAGCCGCAGCTTTACGCAACTGGCATCACACCGCCAGGAAGCACATAAAGCAGAACAAAGGCTCCGTAACCCCAATGTCTAGCAGACCAGTCACTCCATCCCACCACACGTCCCCCGCCCACCTCCTTCGGAACTATCGGAACGAAGTGGATAGTTTCCATGCATCACCAAGAAGATCAAATTTCGAGGGTGAACGTTGGGCCAACGAATCACCCTCCCCCGCACACCACCTCCATGTAGATGGCAGTTCATCCTCTTACCACCACCATATTGAAATGGGAGATGTAGACCGTGAGAGGGTTGATGTCAATGAACAAAATTCGGTTCATGGGAAAACTACAATAACTGATACTAGTATTACTACCATGGAACCTGCTCAAACACAACACGAAATTAACATGGAGCGGTCGAAAGACTTCTCATTTGACAAGAGGCAACGTATAAAATAGCTCGAAAATTTGTTGCATTATGCATTAGAGATCGGCAATGATGGTGACAATGATGATAGCAAGGACGATGACGCAATGATCGGAGAGAATGGAGATGCTTGAAGCCACACATTTTGCATCCTGCCTAATAGTGTTTTTTTTTTTTAATATATATTTTTTACTCATTTATGTTCTTGATTTGCTTCATATTTGGCAGGGATGGAGATACACATACAGTGACTGTCTCAATTGTTTTACTGTGCCTTTATGTTATAGCATTTTTCTGTAAATAAATGCCTCTAAATCTTACGCACAAAGTCACGATCCTGAATGCCAAAGAGCATTAATATTCTGTTTGAAGAGCTGATAATTGCCTCTCACAATATATATGCAGTTGATGACTTTTGGTGATTTTATATGGATAGTGTTATTTCCTCACTCATTTTTATCCGTCACATGCTCTTGTTAATTTTTTGTCATTGATTTTTTGCCATTCATTCGATCCAAAGGCCGCAAATTAAGAGATGTGTGCAAGAAATAAAAATAGGTGTATGGATAGCACTATCATTTTCTATTAGTACTACAATTAAATCTCTATAAATTAATAGCCGTGATGTCACATCCCGACCCGGGTCCACCACATCCCTGGCCCGTTCCACCACCGTAGCACGATATTGTCCGCTTTGGGCTTACCATTCCCTCACGGTTTTGTTTTTGGGAACTCACGAGCAACTTCCCAGTGGGTCACCCATCATAGGAGTGCTCTGGCCTCCTTCTTGCTTAACTTCGGCGTTCTTACGGAACCCGAAGCCAGTGAGCTCCCAAAAGGCCTTGTGCTAGGTTGGGATGGGAATATACATTTAAGGATCACTCCCCTGGGCGATGTGGGATGTTACACGTGAGACCAAGGAAAAACTTGTATTCAGCAAAATATTAAATAATAGTATTTTATTAATTTATGGATTAGTTAATAACTTAATGTTAGCACTCAAAACTGGGAGGTTAACAAAGACAGGTGTGGTCGGCCCTTGGTGTGCTCGAGATTAAGACATTAGCAACTTAAGAACAAGGATTAATTAAGCGGTTCACCCCTTAAAACACTACTACAATATTAACTTTAGGTGTTAGACGATGGTGTCGGTTAATAAGCCATTATGACGGATAAAAGATATCCGACACATAAATTATTTAGTGTCAGATAAAAGTTAATTTATGTCAGATATATCCGACATAAATTCCTAGCGGATTTAACCGCCATAAAATTATTATAACCCTCAGTATTTTTGAATTCTTTTTTTTTATTAATATTTTAAACATATTATGGCGGTTTTTAAGTTAATGATGGCGGTTATAACCGACAGAAATTGACTATTTTATTATTTTAAAATGTTATATTGATTAAAAGGGTTACGGTTTTGTGAGGTTTGGGGACGAGAATGAAAGGTCACAGGCTATGACTGAAATGAATGGTACCTTTTGTTCCAGCAGGCCTATGCGCATCGGTGCTGCAACTCCTAGGAAATCATCTGGGTATCAACAACAATACTCTTCACAAGGTATTTAGTTCTACTTTTAGATAAGGAGGGGTTTAGTTCTTCTCTTTGGTAAGTAAGGTATTTGCGTCTACTTGCCCTCTCTATTTGAAGTTGTGTTTTCGTCCTCCAAATCTTTCGTGCATTAGTAAGGATTTATATGAATGTCATGTTGTAGTTTTACCTCCATCATGGCATATTTGAATTCATTGCTAGAAATATTCACTGCTTCTTTAAGGTGTTTAAAGTTCATTTTGGCAAGTAGGAGCCTATTTCCCACGTATTGCACATTAAACTGATGAAATCTTTCTTCCATTTGTTGGACTACTTTTGAAAAGCTATTTGTAATTTTCTTGTCCTTTGTGATCTATACTCCAGCAAATTAGATATCGTTTCCGAACGATGGTTTCAGATTATGAAAGAGGCTAATCTCTAAATGTTTTTTTTTCACTCACGGTCCTGTTACCTAATATTTGAATGTTTTTTTTTTTTTCAGATTATAAAAATAAATAAATAAATAAACAAATGGTTTAAATATTTTTTTTTCACTCACGGTCCAGTTACCTAATCTTTGAATTTTTTTTTTTTTGCAATTTTTTACACATGCTATCTCGGAGTATATACAAACATATTTGACGGTTGGATCGTTGAAACTAGTTTCGTAGAATGCATATCCTATCAAATTGATAGATTTAACAAACACTTAAGAGTTAATGTTATACTTCCATTAAGTATAAAAAAATTATCCACTAATTTAAATATTTTAAATTGAAGATCGAATTCGTTCAATGCATTCTTATAGGGTCGAGGAGTGTAGCTGTAAAAAATCATCAAAATCGGAGCTAAAATAACTGTTAAATTGTGATTTTTCGTTTATAACCGTCGAAACTTTTATTCTGTTACCTAATCTCTGAATGTTTGTTTTTTGTGATTTTTTAGGTATGCGATCTCAGAGTGTGTACAAACAAGTTTAACGGTTAGATCATTGAAAAAAGTTTCGTAGAATGTGTATCGCGTCAAAACGGTAGATTAAATAAACACTTAGGAGTTGATGTTATACTTCCATTAAGTATAAAATAAGATTTTGTGGTATCCACTAGAGTAAATATTTTAAATTGAAGATCAAATTTATTCATTGCATTATTATAGGGTCGAGGAGTGTAGATGTAAAAAATCATTAAAATCGGAGCTAAAATAAACCGTTAAATTGTGATTTTTCGTTTATAACCGTCGAAAACTTTTGTTCCATTACGTAATCTCTAAATGTTTGTTTTTTACGATTTTTTACGTATGCAATCTCAGAGTGTGTACAAATAAGCTTGACGGTTGGATCGTTGAAAAAAGTTTCGTAGAATGCATATCGAGTCAAAATGGTAGATTAAACAAACACTTAGAGTTAATATTATACTTCCATTAAGTATAAAATAAGATTTTATGGTATTCACTAGTGTAAATATTTTCAATTGAAGATCGAATTCATTCAATGCATTCTTATAGGGTTGAGGAGTGTAACTGTAAAAAATCATCAAAATCAGAGCTAAAATAACCGTTAAATTGTAATTTTTCGTTTATAACCGTCAAAAACTTTTGTTATGTTACCTAATCTCTGAATGTTTGTTTTTTGTGATTTTTTACGTATGCGATCTCATAGTGTGTACAAATAAGTTTGACGATTGGATCGTTGAAAAAAGTTTCTTAGGATGCATATTGCGTCAAAACGGTAGATTAAACAAACACTTAGAGTTAATATTATACTTCCATAGTATAAAATACACTAGTGTAAATATTTTAAATTGAAGATCAAATTTATTCATTGCATTCTTATAGGGTCGAGGAGTGTTGCTATAAACAAATCATTAAAATCGGAGCTAAAATAACTGTTAAATTGTGATTTTTCGTTTATAACAGTCGAAAACTTTTGTTTTGTTACCTAATCTATGAATGTTTGTTTTTTATGATTTTTTACGTATGCAATCTCAGAGTGTGTGCAAATAAGTTTGATGGTTGGATCGTTGAAAAAAGTTTCGTATAATGCATATCGCGTCAAAACGGTAGATTAAACAAACACTTGAGTTAATATTATACTTCTATTAAGTATAAAATAAGATTTTGTGGTATCCACTAGTGTAAATATCTTAAATTGAAGATCAAATTTGTTCATTGCATTCTTATAGGGTCGATGAGTGTTGCTATAAAAAATCATTAAAATCAGAGCTAAAATAACCGTTAAATTGTGATTTTTCGTTTATAACCGTCGAAAACTTTTGTTTTGTTAACTAATTTTTGAATGATTTTTTTTTTGCGATTTTTTACGTATACGATCTTGTAGTATCTACAAACAAGTTTGACGGTTAGATCATGAAAACTAGTTTCGTAGAATAAATATCTCCGTTAATTTGCCTAAATTTTGAAGTGGGAAAAGTAATTTGTGCTAAATTTTTATTTATGTTTTTCAAGTATTGATTAGACAATGTTTAGTTTGTGTGCTGACATTTTCATTGTACAATTCTCTTTCTGTTTCTTTATCGCATATTTTACATAGATTGTTATCTATTAAACCAAAAGTGTAAAAATTATCTATTAAACAAAATAATTATTTATTTAATTTTTAAAAACGTATTTTATTTAAATACATATTATTTATTTATTTATTAAACCAAACAATTATTATTTTATTTTTTTTAATTGTAACAAAATTTTCATTGTACAATTCTCTTTCTGTTTCTTTATCGCATATTTTACATGGATTATTATTGACACACCCCGTCCCGAAGGAGGGCATGCTGGCCGTCACGTGAGAGTGACGTAACCATTTACACGGTTCGAAAGCTTTAAAGATACAATTACTAAGATATAACACCCGAGGGTGAATCCTACTTTTGTGAATTCTGTCAGAACACCGTTGGATTCCTCTTGTCCACCAAAGCTCTGCTATCTAGAACCTGGAGGGGCGCAAAACAAAATTGAGTGGGTCAGTAAAACAAAGTTTTGCGAAAACATTTCATTTAAAACATTTCTAACCCCTCGCTGTAAAACCTGTATACTTTCCCAGAAAATAGTATATATAAAACCATATGTAATCTCAAACTCAAATCCCAAATCTTTAACATTTTTCAAGAAAACTATGCCATGCCATGAATCAAAATATAAATCAGGTGAAATAAGGAATCAATCGGAGACCCTGCAGTTGGTCCTATACGATCAATTCTATAGCTCAATATCCCACTCAGCCGGAGTCACCACAGTGACCTATACGGCCCTACTCTGCACATCACTCGGAACTACGTAAGGTGGTTTGTACGATGAAAGGTGTAAAAATACGCTCTAGTGCTTCTCTCATCAATCATCAGCGCGCATAACTAAGGTCACCCACTAGTCGGAATCACACCTAGTGATCTATACGACTAGCATGTCGGAACCCTCACATGGTCTGTACGACATCCACCTACTTGGATCCAAGACGAGCGTGCGGTGTGGTGAATAATATAAGCACTAACACCTAGGGTGCAGGTTATGAGCTTAAACGTCTCAACATCAAACAATTCAATGAATAATGAACTCACCTGACTTACCTGTGCCTCCACAGCACCATGCACATGTATGCATCATATATCAATCATATAATTCATATAACAATTCATATTTCTTCAAATAATTCTATGCATGGCATTTTAAAACATATTTTCGAATAAATGCATTTTTTGGGAAAAACAATGGTATATAGGTAATACAAAAACAAAACTGCCCACTCACATGGAGTTCGCCCTACAACTCCCCAGCACAACACATCAAAGCGTCAAGATGATCGGTGCCTAGAACCATAATCAATCCAATCTCAGAATCATATCGATAGAATATATAACTTATATAAAACACGTCACTACGCAATTCGATCCGGAAGATCTGCAACTCAGATTTCCAATCCATAACTTCCAGAGGTCCACAATATACCTCTAGGACAACATCCTAAAATTTCATTACCATCCAACGGTCGGATCTCCGTTAATTTCCAAAACCAAGTGATGGTCAACATTCTATATTATCGACTTACAACTCCAATTCCGGAAGATCCGTAAATCGGATTCCCAATCCGTAAGTTCCTATAATCCTCAAATATTACGTATTACAACGTATCAAAATTTGGTGACGATCCAATGGTCGGATCGTCAATTTACATTTTCACCTATATGCAAAAACTATAAAACGTTATTTAAAGCACCTAACTAACAAGTCTTAATAACTTCTCATACGGTGCTCAAATTGGGTATATGAATATACCACGGTGACCTACTCGACGTCACGAACGTCGACAAATTTTGAAAATAATTTTCTGACGTGGCACGCGCCCCCACGCGCCAGGACATACACTGACCTACGCGCCCCCCACGCGCGCTTCTTCTTCCTCGCGTCGCCGGCACAGTAACGCCGGTGCCGGAAACTTGCAACTCGGGTTTTCTCGGCCATTTCTTCACCATTAAGACTCAAATTTCTTCCTACATGCTCTAAATCAAGAGAGGAAGAAGTCCATACCTTCAAAAACCTCTAAAAACCTCTGAGATTTCGTCGGGAAAATCCTCCAAAATCGGCCAACTTCGAATGGCGTGATCCCGACGTCCAAAAACCTCCAACTTGGTCATCCGAGCTTCACAAGATCATTCTAAGAACTCATATGATCTTAGATTGGTCCAAAAATCCCTAGATTAAAACATCATGAACAGTACCTCGATGTTAACTTTCGGAAAACCCTTGATTTCATGAGTTTCAGGCCAAACCAAAAGCATGACTGGGTTTGTGAACTTACCAGGGTTCCAAATCCGTTAAGAACAAGTTCGATCCGTGCCTCAAACGTCCAAAACCACGACGTCCGTACGTTCGAGGCTAAATGAAAGAAAAACCGAGAGAGAGAAGGCACGGGGGATGGAGGGTTGTCCCGTGTGTGGGTGTGGTCTATCCAAACCATCCAATTCCAATCCCTAAATCCCTAACCACACAAAATATAAACCCATTTTAAACCATATCCAAACTTTCCAAAACTTTAGGAATGTACTTAGATTAATAATATGCCACACATACGTATCTTAGTAACCGTCGAGGGTACTTTCGTCATTTCATAACCTCGATAAATAAAATCTCGGGACGGGCTGTGACAATCTTCCCCCCTTATAGAATTTCGTCCTCGAAATTCATTCAATCAATTAAGCCACTTAATACTCATAAAACAACCTTGGATACATTTCTATCATTCGGTCTTCTGTCTCCCAAGTAGCTTCTTCCACTGAGTGGTTCTTCCACAACACTTTTACCAAACTCACCGTCTTGTTCCTTAGAACCTTGTCTTTCCAATCCAAGATAGTGACTGGTTCCCCATCACGTCGAATCCGGATAAATTTTCAATGGTCGATGAGGTATCACACGTGAATGATCTGAAACATAATGTCGAAGCATCGAAACATAAAACACATCATGCACTTACGTCAGTTCTGGAAGCAACTCAAGCCTGTAAGCAACTTTACCAACTCTTTCGGTGGTCACATAAGGTCCGCTGTCTCTATGACTTAACTTGCCTTTCTTTTCAAATCAAACCACACATTTCCAAGGTGATAATTTCGAAAATACTCAATCACCTACCTTACACCCGATTAGTCGCTTGTCTGACAAACTCTTTGTTAATCATGGGCTACTTTCAAGTTAGATTTAATCACTTGAACATTCCTAGTAGACTCATCCCTAATCTCAGGGCCCGCAAAACTCTTTGGACAACTTCTGTCCAACACAAGGGTGTACTACAAGCTTTACCATAAAGTGCTTCAAACGGTATATACCCATGCTCGAACGAACACTAAAGTTGTAGGCAATTCTCTTTTCATACCTGACCGATAGTAAAATGGTCGAATGGTATAATACGGCTTGGTACCTCCATGATGCATTGTATAAACTGAACAGTACGCTAATTCCAAAATTATTTCCTTTAATTCTATAACATTTGGTACAAACACCTTGTTCTCTTGCATAAGCATGCCATCTGATTCTTTAACCTTGAGGTCTTTCCTTTTCCCGTTATTCTTGCCTCAATTAATTCCTGGGTTTCTTCATCAATTCTCTGGGCAACAAGTATACTATCTACTAAAATTTGCCTAACTTGAAAACCAGCAAGTAAGGCTTCTTCTCGACTTTTACATTAAGCTTCACTCTAGTAGATCTCAAATCCGTAAGAAGAGAAACACATCAAGTATACCAACATTAATTCTCACTTGAGTCTTCTTACCAAGTGCATCGACCACAACAATTGCACGATCACCCTGGTCGTGTAATCATAATCACTAAACAACCTTTCATCTTCTTTGGCGAAGATTACCATCTTTCTGAGTGAAAGTATATTGGAGACTCCTATGATTCGTAAAATCTCGCACTTTTCTTCCCATAAAGACAATATCCTTCCACATGTTTCCACCTATGATTTAATTCATGTTATTCTTCCCCCCCACCCCTCACCCCCCCCCCCACACACACACGCATTTGTAAATTTGTTTGAGTTGGGTTTTCATCCATTGTCCATATATGAAAGAACAAGTTGAAGAAATGAGAATTCCTCATCTGTTCAAATGCCCAATCAGTGTGGACTTGTTGAAAGATCCAGTCACTCTCGACACAGGCCAAACCTACGATAAGTCGAGCATCAAAAAATGACTTTCCTCAGGTAATCTCTCATGTCCTGTCACAATGCAGAAGTTTCACGATCCATCCATGGTGCCAAATCATACTCTTCGCCATTTCATCAATCAGTGGCCGGAGATGGTCAACCAATTTGATCCTCATTGCTTTGTATTTTCATGATGAACTGTAGGAAGTGAAGAATATGGTGTACCTTATTAGCTCAATCTGGTTTGCTTATTAGCTGCAGAATCTAGATCAAGCATGTTGGGTCATTTCAATCAAACAGCATGTGGAAGACGCATAGTTTTATGGAGAAAATGATGATCGAAAGCCTTGACTTCTTGATTGCTTTTACCAAGGTAGTTCCAATTTTGTCTCCTCTATCAAGTCTGAAATCTATGTTTGTATCAATTTTCTTGCGCAGTAAAGCAACATGAAGATGGCTGGTAAAAGTAGGGCAGGTGTCTTCACCTCTGAAACTAATAAACACATCATACTTTTCTTGAAGAGTTGGGGCATCATCATCAGCAGCGTTATCATCATCAACAGCAGGAGCAGCACCACCACTAGAAGAAGAATACGAAGAAGAAAATGTTAAAGATCTGCAGCACATGTAAAACAGAGTCCCGATGGCGATGACGATGATGTTGAAAACTTGAATGAACTCAATCAATTCCATCTCTCTATCTGAACTATAGTTGCACCTGAGACTAGATCAGAGTTTACCATAGAAGAATTGGAATCATAGTAGTTGGTATGCGTATATAGAAGTAAGAACCGCTCCAGGGAGTACAAAATTAAAAATTAGGACAAACAAGGAGTAATCACTTTCACTTTCAACAAGAAAGAGAAGGAGAAAGGATAATGTTGTCATGTCCTTTTTATATATTTTTTTATTATTAATCTATTTGCTGTCGGTTTTAACAGACAGAGAATGGTCTTATTTATTATTAATATATTTCCTGTCGGTTATAACCGACATAAGTTATGTCGGTTTTTATATTTTATGTCGGTTTTATCCGACAGAAAATGGTCTTATTTATTATTAATATATTCCATGTCGGTTATACCGACACAAGTTTTGTCGGTTTTGTATATTTTCTGTCGGTTTTATCTGACAGAAAATGCTATTATTTATTCATTATTAATTTATTATCTGTCGGTTATATCCGACACAATTTCTGTCAGTTTTAGAATATTTTCTGTCGAAAAATTCATTTCCTGACGCTGGCAATTCTGTCGCTTATTATATCTGCCACTACATCCATTTTCTGTCGGATTTTGCTTAAAATCCGACAGTAATATACGTTTTTTGTCGGTTTTTGAACCGTCAGTTATAGATAATTTTGTAGTAGTGAAACTAGGCTACGTCCACTGTGGTGCTTGTATATATATATTGAGAATTGGTTACAAAGAGCACTTGGTTATGATCTAATCTTTTTCTTTTCTCTTTTTTTTAACCCTTATAAGAGGTACTCTTCCACCTCATATAGGCTCTTAGTGAGCCCTAAAAGTCATTGGGCTTGAATACTCCACCACTCTCGCATTTAATGAGCCAAGTATATAGACATGACTTGCTAGCTACTACTCCATCATTGAGTCAACATGTGGGAGTGAAGTGAAGTTTGTTCAATTCTAAATGCATGTCTTCATGGGCCAATGCGTACCCAAAGCCTTACTCGGACCTCAGGTTTGAGAAAACCCACACATTAGCGCTTGATCTGATAGCCTTTATGTTCCTTCATAGGCTTCTGTTCTCACTAATGGCCAACATGCGGCCTGGGGTTGGGATCCGAGTAGGCCTACTCCTAGGACTTCGTGTTATAAAGTTGCCAGTATGCCAACTTGTTGCCAATCCGGTAGGCAAACCAGAATGTTGGGCGGCTGTCCATAGCACTCGGGGGTGCCCTTTCTACTTCCATGGGGCCTCGATCTTCCTTTCTTCCTTTGGGCCTCGATTTTTCTTTCTTCCTTTGGGCATTGGTTTCCCAGGCCGATACCACTTTACGGGTCGAAAAGAACCCTGCGTTAACAAGTCCCCCAACTCCTTGTTCAAGTGTTCCTTATTAGACATGGACCCTAAAATAATACATGGGTATCCTGTACGACATTTGAGCCGCCTCATCAAGACAGATTTATGGCGATTCTTCCTTACGTGGCTGTTATAGATCGCTTTAGAAGCAACTTTGTCCTCACAGTAGAGACTTGATGATTTGATGATTTCATTCTCAAATTAGGTAGTTTGTCCTTAGTTTTGTTTCATCGTGTTTGCATTGCTTCAGTGAGTTGTTGTGGTAGCCGTATAGGGGTTTTCCTTATTTGCAAATCAGTCGGCTTTATCTTCAAATTAAGAAATTAGTTACTGGAGAATACACTCATCTGACACCTCGGTATATATATTTCGCTGTATGTGTTTGTTAGGATCGATTAAGTTATCTATTGCTTCTATAAAAATAATTAAAAAATAATTATTTTTTTTTTTAAATAATACAGGAAAAACGACAATCACATCTGCCTTAAAACGCTTTAAACCAAACAACCTCTGGTTTTCCTTTGTTTCCAGCGGCTAGCTGCCAATGAAGGCTCACTGGGGGCATATGCCCCCACTCAAGTGATTAGTTTGTTAAGTTGAAGACTACAATTATATAATACACATGCGTTATTTTTGAAGAAAATATATGTATCTAGTATCCAACATACTTTCATACTGCATATACTCCATATCAAATATTATATGAGCAAAAGTGCTCTTATTCTGTCATTCAAACCGAAAAACCTCACTCTTGCGTAATTATGTATTAATATTTTTCTTCTCACTTTGCCACTTTCCACTACTACACTGAAATTTTTGTAACATTGGAATTGTGATACATTATCATTTGAAATCATCCCTATTTTCATATTGGTTTTGTGATACATTATCATTTGAAATCATCCCTATTATCATTAACATTGGAATTGTGATACATTATCATTTGTAACATTGGAATTGTGATACATTATCATTTGAAAACATCCATATTTTATTATTATATATAATAAGGTTTTCTTAATTGATTTTCGGGTTACCCCCACTAAAAGAAATTCTAGCTCCGTTCCTACTAGCTGCTGCTTCTTTTCCACACCACTCTGCCCCTTGTTTCTTTCCTCTCTCTCTCTCTCTCTCTCTCTCTCTCTCTCTCTCTCTCTCTCTTTATATAAACTACATCCAGTAAACTTTTGACTTGTAAAAAAAAGTAAGAGAAAATATTTGAGTTAGGGATATGGATATAGCTGAGGGGCTTTTCGGAAGGTTGGCCAGGCAGTGCTATGCAGTCTTGTGTTTGGGAGTTGTACTTGTGACAGCCACGGTGGCTCACTACATTGGCGCTGAGGAGAAGCGGAAGGACCCGAAAGAGCGCACCAGGCGGCGTCTTCGTGCTGTTCATGGTCCATTTTTCGTCCCAGCAGCGCCTGCATATAGCTTAGGGGTATTTTGGAGGAAAATCAAGCAGTGAATCAAAGGTCCATCTGTGTGTGTGTGTGCATGATGGTTTTTGTTCTTTGGGTTTCTAACTTTCTAGGAACAAGTCTGTAAATTTTTAACATTTCGCTGGTGGTAGTGAAAGACAACTATAATTATTGTGTATGAGTAGTTTTTTGTTGACAAATTTCGTGATATTCCGGTAGCGGGTTAAGTATTGACATGGTGTTGGGTTCCGACAAAACATCTCGGATTGTGATGAGTTCGACTGTGGGGAGGCTGGTATATCCATGTATGGCTCACCAATCTGCGTATTTGTGATGAGTTCGATATTTAATTATTTATCGTCAATATCGACTCTAAATTAAAACAAACGATTAGCATTAATAAAAAGGGTTTTTCTTCCGTACGGAAAATGTTGTGTATCAAAGCCAGAGTAGATTGAGACTCAGATGGATAACTTAATTTAGAAAAGGGGAACGAAGTCCCCAAAGTTGAGAGTTTGATCCAATAGAAAAGTAAGAAGTTTAGTGGCACACCTTTGTTGGAGTGTCTTGACCCGTTGAGTGAGTTCCGTCTTTAAATCGAATAAGGATTTAAGTTGCAAGGGATGATGAGGCATCGACCCAACCAATACATTT
Source organism: Malus fusca (assembly GCA_035220775.1). Lineage (NCBI taxonomy): Eukaryota > Viridiplantae > Streptophyta > Magnoliopsida > Rosales > Rosaceae > Malus > Malus fusca. The sequence goes on from CM069069.1 coordinate 10,471,997, forward strand.
CAGGTAAAAGTTGGATCAAACTAACACAACTCAAATTACCCTTAAAACTTGAGAGATTATATAGCGTATCCGAAACATGGATCGGTGCACTACGTCATAACACAAATAGAGAAACACTTAAAAAAATAAACTTCTCTCCATTTATATTATAACGGGTGGTGTATCAATTCATATTCCAAACATAGAGAAAAATCTCTCCTAAAACCTGGCATTATAGCCTACTAGCTTTCTAATTTCGAGCACATACAAATGTGGCTTGACCATAATTTGATTGATTTATTATTCAATCAAGTAGTTAGGAAATTGTTATTAGTACTCAAATATTTTATAAAGAAAAATATTCCTATAAGAAGTCCATAATTAATTTGTGGAGTGTCAATAATAGTATCCAATAATGTGAATATTTTTTTCTCATCACCCTCAAGTGATGATGATACTCACATCTCATTTATCATCGTTATATTAGTTTTTAATTTTGAGATTTGTGTCAGTCCACTACACAAATCTCAAAATTTAAACTTATCTAAAAATATAAATAGGGTGGTGAGGAAAATGCACTATCCAACCAGGGTAATGTTAGGAGACTAGCTTTTTAGACCAAATTTTGTAGAGAAAATGCTAAGGAAACTGAACTCTCTATGGACTCTTTGTCACATCATGTTTTTGGCATAATATTTTATAATGATGACATGAGAAATAACGTTAAACTATAAGATGGTAGAGAGTTTATGACGAGTCCTACTTTTTTAGAGTCCCATAGCATTTCTCAACTTTGTAAATCATATGATGTGGTAGTTGATAATTAAATTCACTGTAGGCGGCTGGTCACCGTCCCGATTAATGCCTAGGCGTTTGAAAATTAAGAAAGGGCCCCTAGACCTGTTGAGGCGCCCACCTAGACCGCCTAGGTTGCGACTCACTTAGACAGAAAATAGATGACTTTCATTTTGTATTTTATTTTTTAAATAAATTGTAAGAGACTTGTTGAATACTTAAATGAACACACATTATGTGTTTGTTCCCCATGTTTTCATTATGTTCCAATACTTCATAATATATGACACACTCCGACCTGAAATCAAGGCGTGTTGGCCGTCACGTAAGGGTGACGTAGCCATGTGCACAGTGCGAAAGCAATAAGGATAAGAAATATACGAATAAATAAAAACCGAAAGCTAACTAATGTGCACTAATAAGCAGAAAGTACTAGGAATGAGATACAAGTGTAAATACACCTAATCAGAGCGTAGAAAGTCTAGGTGCAGTCCAGTAGAACGAGTACTAGTTATACAGTACTAGAAGATATCCTACAAATATTATATTTTGTCAGAACCGCCGAATCCTCAAATGCCACCAACAACAAGTCTACCTATAACCTGGAGGGGTGCAAAACAGAAAGTGTGAGTGGGCAAACACAAAGCTTTTCAAAATCATTTCATTTATCAAATGCTCTAACCCCTCGCCGTAAAACATGTCTATTTTTTCCCAGAAATGAAATATAAACATATACATACATACTTATATATATATATATATATATATATATATTCAAATCATGCTTCACATATCCATAATCATAAATATGCCATGCCAAGATATAAACATAATGAGTAACTCAGGTGAAAATAAATTCATGGAAAATAACACATTAGCCGGAACCCCTGTAGAAGTCTGTACAGCTGAATTCATAGCTCATTAGTCAATCTAGCCGGAGTCACTGCAAATGACCTATACGGCACTACACTGCACACGAGTCGGAACCACTGAAAAGGTCTGTACGACAAGACTGGGTGTAATATATTTATGCTCAATGCTACGCACTCATGATAGCTATCGATAAATCGCTAGTCACCTACGATTCGGAACCACCTATGATGGTCTGTACGACAGGACTGTGCACCTAAATTGTATCCAATGTGAGCATATGGTGCGGGAGGTGACATCATAAACAGGCATGTACTATATCTCTGGCTAAATCACAATCACCCGGAATGCAGGTTTATGAGCTCTATGTTTCTCAAATAATCACAACCGTTATTCACATTCACAATTCATGAACTCACCTGGGCTTACCTGAGCGTCCACAGCACCACAATTGTATATTATGCATCGTATACTATTTCATATTCTGAATATAAATTTATATGCATGGCATTTCAAAGCATACTTTCATTTAAACGCATTTTCAGGGAAAATATCGAGTATAAATATATATTGAAAATCAAAAGCCCACTCACTGGTATGTCAAAGGGTCGTAGCCCCCAAGCTGTACTTGACTGCGCTCGTCCTCGGGATAAGTCTCCCCTATATGCGAAACAACTATAAAAACGTTAATTAAATCACATAACCAATACTAGCTAATAACTTCGCATACATTACTCAAATGAGGCATATAAATATACCAACGTGACCTACACAACCTCACGAACATCCCCATATTTTTAGAAAAAATTTCCGACCACCCACGCGTCGTCACGAGCCAGCCAAGGCATGGCTAGACTCGCCGCCCACGCACTGGCATGTGTCAGGCATACTGACGGTAACCCTAACAGCGTTAGGGAATATTTCGTTAAATAATAGCATATACTGTTAAAACTAACCTGACGCCGTTAGAATATTCTGTCAAAGTTGATGGAATATTCGCTCGTCCTCTTCCTTCGACTCTGGTGACCGTTGCCGTCGCCGGAAAATTGGGAATTTGAAAAACCTTGATATCTCAGTCATTTCTTAACCAAAACTCATGAAATTGGTCTCAAGTTAAAGCTTATAACTAGAAGAACACATCCTTACCAATTTCAAGGCTTGAAATCCACAAAAACTCGCCGGAGAAAGCTCGATAATCCGGCGTAAACTTAAAACTCGTCGAACTTGATTTCCTGACGTCCAAATCGCTTGGTTTTTCTTCTCTGAGCTTCGTGAGGATGATTCAAAGCTCCCTATGTCCTTAAAAACTCCTAAAAACCTCACATTAATTAGTGCATGGACAGTGCATGAAATCTGGGGTTCGAGTTCATGGGGTTTTTGAAGCTTTCACAACCTAAAAATGGTATGGTTAAGATCCTAAGGTTACAAGGAACTCCAACATGGCCTCTAAGGGTTCGATCTGCAAAGCTTTGTGAGGGTTGGAGTTTGTCTGTACGGTTTGTATGGAAAAAGAAAAGAATCGAGAGGGAGAAGAGAGAGGGAGTACACGGGAATCAGAGAGAGGGAGTTTGAGTGTGTGTGTGGTCCAAAATTTTTGACCTCCAAACAACCACAAAACCATAACAACTTTAAGTCCTAATTGGTTCCAAAATATTAGGGACTTAATGTATTAGTTCACTTCTAAACTTAAACCACACAATCACACAAAACGACCAAGGGCAATTTCGTCTTTTCACACCATCGATAACAATAATTAGGGACGGGCTGTGACAATATATATGTCATTCTATTTTGTAGTTTATGATGAAATTACATATATTTTAAGTATAAACAGACACTTATTTATACGAAATATAATAGATTTACTTAAATTCGCCTAAGCGCCTAGGCGCTAGGCCCAGTCCACCGCCCAACTAACGTCTAGCGTCTTTTAGAACCTTGATTAAATTATTACTAAATATTAATTAACGTATTTATTTTTTGTTAGTAACACGTTACATTGATTGCAAATTTAGTATTCCAAACATTACATAATTTCAGTGTCTTTCCCGAGGCGATCCATATTTATTTTCGACGTCACAGTTTAACTAACCCAACTATAATTCAGCTTAAAGAAGTAAATACACTCCCTAATCATATTTTTGTCCACATTAATTACGCTCCCTACATTTTCTTCATTTGCCCAATTACCCTCTCTTCGCAGCTCACGCTCTATTCGTGTTGTCCTAACAATGGCTCGAGGTTCATCTCAGTCGCAAGCGACGTCGTCCTCTGCGACCTCGCGCCCCGGCGTCATGGCTCCGAGGGGCTCGGCTGCCGCGACGGCCGGAATGCGTCGTCGTCGTATTGGAGGCTCCACCAGCTCCGGAAGCATCGGCGGAGGCGGAGGCGGGTCCGGTGCCGGAAACAACATGCTGAGATTCTACACGGACGACGCTCCTGGCTTGAAGATCACCCCGACTGTTGTCCTCGTCATGAGCCTCTGCTTCATCGGCTTCGTCACGGCTCTTCATGTGTTCGGCAAGCTGTACCTCCACCGATCTGGTGGCGGAGCTTGAATTCTGGGTCCTGTTTCGAATCGGGTTCGCATTCGGAGCTTAATCGGTAATTCAATGATACGAATGTTTTGTTTTCGCTATGCTCTGTAAATTTTTGCAGGGTTGATGTTGTTAGGGTTTCAATTTTTGTTTAAAGTTTGGATCTGTTGGATCTTGGATTGTGTTTGGATCGAAATCAAGTGACATTTAGCCTTGAATTTTGAAGTGTTACATTGAATGATTGAGAATTTGAGGATCCAATAGTTTTGAATTTGTTGAAATTTTGGAGATATAACGGAAAACTGAATTGTGCAAATTTGGGAAATTCATAGTTAGATAAAGTAAGTAGACTTTTGCTAGTAAGTAGATTTTACACTCTTGACACATAGTTGAGATTTGGAAGACAACTAATGATTACTTTTGGTATAAAGTTACTTTCCTTCATGGTATCATTTTTAGTTTGAATCAAAATACAATTGATTGTTAGGATTTAGTGAAGGGGATTAGTCATCCGTGGATCAATATAGCAATAGCACCTGTTGATGCATAAAATCGGATGGATTCTAGAACAACGTAAACTGTCAAGTTTGTGACCTTCGCATGGTTGCTCTAGTCACTTGGTGATGATAATATGTAAAGAGATAGAGAGGGAAGCAACACAAGATGTGTGTGGTTCACCTTAAGCTTGGCTACATCCACGGGGTAGAGGAGTTCTCGTTAATGGTAAAGAGTTTACACAATACATAGCTTCAAGCATAATCATCATTAGTGGGTTCTAATGACAATTTTAGTATAATAATGACATTAGTCCCTTATTGTAGGAAGAAATGTCTCCTTTTATAGTTGAGGAGAGTCTTCGGCTTTCCTCCCTGGTCGATGTGGGACTCTAAGAGCTTTATTCTGATGTTAACACGTGTCGTGTTGTGATTGGTCTCTTGATTTGAGAGAAACTCGTGTGCTTCAGCAGGGGCCTCAACATGAACCTTTAAGTGAGTTCCTGAAGGTATTGAGTCGACCAGTGCTCGGCAGTTTCGGGATTGGTGACGTATGGTACAAACATGCCCTCCTAAGTTCCCGAGTAAGGAAAGCTTTTCGGTTGGGGAGTTGCAAAATCCGGGTCCTTGACTAATTACGAAACTTCCGAGTGCTGAAGTGTAGTAGCATATAGTGGGAGTCCTCCCAAGTTTTCAAGTGAGGAGAATAGCTGGAGGAGGTGGCTTGATTTTCCTGAGTCATTGAATAAAAAAGACTTAAAAAAATATCTCCTTTGTTTTTTGGATGTAGCCCAAATAGATTTTTTTTTCTTAAGCTCAATACCTTCTTTCTTGGTGAGAAGAGAAATTTGGTTGAAATTTTTTCGTTTGTGTATATAACTTGAGTAGTTGAAGCTTTTTAAACCACATAAATAAATTTTGCTTCCACTCTTGAGCAAGAGTGTTGAAGGCATTTTTGAGTTTTTGGTTGAAGCTTTTTGTTTGTAAAAATTTTTCCTTGTGGGTTTTGGTTGAAGCTCTTTGGTTGAAGCTTCTTGGTTGAAGCTTTTTGGTTGAAACTCTTTGGTTGAAGCTCCTTGGTTGAAGTTTTTTCCTTTGGGCACATAGCTTGAGTGGTTGAAGCTTGTCATAAGACACCAAAAATTGTTTTGGCTTCGCACAGTCTTGATGCAGAAGAGTGTGCGAAGCTTTCAACAAGGTTCGGAAAACATATAAATTAATTTTGCTTCGCAGAGTTGGGAAAACAATTTCCGCTTGACCAATATTGTTTATTTGTCAAGATGTGTTAATTAGTTGTGTTTTTACCTGCATCTGAGTTGCCTTAATATTTTCAGTTTGTATCAGTCGCTTATTAGAATCTGGTTGACTTGTGGAATCAGTTTTTGAGTGCTTGGCATAACACTTGGTTGTATTATGAGGAAACACTAGAGGTGTAAGATCTTTTATACCTCTGGCGTTTTCAGTGAGAGGACTTTGGATGGTTACCTCATCAATTGTGTTACTCTTCAATTGCTAATTTGTTTGTTACTTTTCCTGGCTGCAGGCGATTACGTTTAAAATTGGTACCGACTCTTGAGAATTTGGTTACCTGTGAATCTGTTTTTTCGATTTCGCCCATTATCTCAAGTGTTGGATCATACTAGTATCCATTGACACAAATAGTTCAGGAGAGAAAATCGAGTTGTTTGAGACCTATAGGATTCGCATGACGAACTGCTAGGGGTATTGGATACGAGATATCCATCCACCCGTTGACATTAAAGTTTTACAATTGTTGACCACCAAACCCCAAGTTTTTTGCCAAAGAAAAAACGAGAGAAGTTATTGGCTTTTACAAAAAAAAATCATCATGCACTTTGAATAACGGGCAACGATTACTTACATATTTAGGTATGGGTGATATGGCGCAATGGGTACAATGCCTAAAGTGTCCCTTTTTCTTTTTGGACAAACAATACAATAGTATAACGTGTTCAGGTGCGTAGAGCTTTCGCTTGGGTGTTCACACCACCTCCTTTGTTAGGTTTGCCTTTGATGGCAATGTTGCTAGTGGGTTACTTCTTCCCGCTAACTTCCTTCAATTTGTGGTTGCTACTATTGTGGAATTCGATGGCAGTGTTTGGAGCCTTGTTTTGGGATTATGTGTCGGGGGCTATGTTTAGCTTGTTTTCAGGAGTGTGCTGGGGACGAACTTTGTTTTTGTTGGTGGGTAAGCGGCTTTTCATTGGTGGCAGTGGTTTGATACTGCTAGGGTTTGCTTCGTTGTTTATGATTTGCTTTGGGCTCAAAATGTTGTTTGGGCTCTTGGTTACTGGGGGGGTCCATTTTTTCGTCTGTGTATTAGTATTTGGGTCTTCTCTTATGAACACAATAAAGTAACCTTTCACCAAAAAAAAATAAAAAAAAAGTCTAATTTATGTTTAATTAAGGGGGAGGGGATTCGAAAACGGGACTTCCAGTCTTAACTAATTTCCTTACAGGCCACTTGCGCATACCTAAAATTTTCAGCCCATGTTCTTTTTTCGTAATGGAACATGTTCAACTTGAATTTTGTTTTTTTATTCATCATGTGTGTTAAAAACAAAAGATTTGTCATAAATAAGTATAATATCCATACTTTGGTTTCTTAATCTTAGTAAGTAAACATGACATAAAAGTAGAACCAAAGAATCGAGAAATGAAGAGTTCTTCTGTTTGGACCAAAACTTGACTTTGGGCCCAAGCGAATTTGGCCCAAAAGGAAGCCTGAAGGAAGGGTCGGCCGAAGCCCAGTCGAAACCCAGAAAAGCAGGAAAGGGCCTCCTCTGACTTGGTGCAGCTCATGAAGACCACTTGCCCACCTACCCAAAGACCAAGTGGTGTAGACTGACCAGCTACACAGCCCATAAAGTACTTTATGGTGGCATTACATGTAAAAAAGCTGATGAGTCATCACCCTCAAACCGCATTCGGGCAAGGCTGCTGCTACAGGAGGACTTGCTAGTTTGTCTATAAAAGAAGAAAGAGAAATCAGGATTAAAGACACTCAAACAAACAAACAAAACACTCAAACAAACAAACAAAACACAAACTCTGCACAAAGCCAGATTTGCCTTCAAACGATAGCTGTAGTCAGCCAAAGCCTTCATCCCTCTCGGGATCAACTCCCCCCTCAACCCTTTTTGTAAGCTCTGCTACCTTGTCCAAAACACTTGTTGTAGTATCGATCTCCTTCTGAAAACTTACCTCTCCAACCTCTTTTCTTCTAAACTCTCAGCCTACTGCTAAACCCCGAATCCCAAGAAGTTGCAAGACGCCCAGTTTTGCCCGACAAGGTGAAAACCTTGCCTGTCCCTTCTTGGTTTTGTCTTTTCATTTATTAAACTAGCAGTATGTTGTGTACTTGCATTTGTATTCAAGTTGTTTCTAGGAAAATGATGATTAAGAAATTCTCTCAGTTCTTGAATCCGATTTAAAGATGTATCCACTATTTAAATCAGATCTAAGTTCTAATCTCCTGGATATATAAGAGTGATCATGTAAAAGTCCTTGATCTCAAGGCATAAAAAAGAACTTTATGTGGACTTAACCCATCCACGACAATCCTTGATAAACAAAGAAGTCCGAAGTTACTTGGGGCGCAAGTAATCGACTGATCTAGTAGTTTTACCACTGTTATATTATGATTATACTAGAACGTTGGAGTATGGAATGAATTCTAATAGGAAGCCTCAAGGCCTACACCTAAGGCCCCACAAAGGTACCTATTTGGATTCGTTCTAAGCTCTGCGGGCTAGAACGTTGGAGTATGGAATGAATTCTAATAGGAAGCCTCAAGGCCTACACCTAAGGCCCCACAAAGGCACATATTTGGATTCGTTCTAAGCTCTGCGGGCTAGAACGTTGGAGTATGGAATGAATTCTAATAGGAAGCCTCAAGGCCTACACTTAAGGCCCCACAAAGGCACCTATTTGGATTCGTTCTAAGCTCTGCGGGCTAGCTGGTCAGAAGTATAACGGTGGTAATACTATATGCTACAAATGGAACCAGCAGTATATATGTCCAAGAGCTGGATTGGTTATGGATTGGAAGCCTCAAGGCCTATATTTAAAGGCCCCACGAAGGCACTGTCATAATCAATACGGTCCCGTGGATATATATATCTATATATATGTACATAATCGGATTCGACATCCATTCGACATCTACCATACTAAAGATGGCAGTGGCACGCCTGAGCATCCCAAAGTTAACCTTGATTGCGAGCCTTAAGGCCTACACCTAAGGCCCCATGAAGGCACCTTTCAGAGTTAACTCTGACCTTCTCTTTCAGCCTTGCCCGACGAGCCCGACATGAAAGCAGAATCCCGACAGCAAGCTCTCCGCCGACGCCAGAACCTCTCCCGGGGAGCTGTGTGCTCGTCGGCCAGGAAGCCTCCCCGACGGGAATTCCTGACGCGAACATAGTTTTGGCACGCCCAGTGGGACTCCCCTGATCAAAGCAATATGTCAGGATTATCAGAAGATCTGCAAACTACCCTGCTGCAAATACTGCAGAGGTTGGAAGGTGTCTCCACAGATTTCAAAAAGGAAGCTGGTATGGTCCCAAGTCCAACTATTCCTACATCTTTACCTCATCATGGGGAAAGAGATGATAGGGAGAAGAAGAGACTCAAAACTAGCCAGTCAGAAGAAGCAGTGGTGAACAGACTCGCAGAGCCCTTCTCAGAAGCCCCAATAAATATGATCAATATGACATGGGCTGAGAAAGGAAAGGAAAAAGTCACGGAGCCGGAGGATGAAGAAAAATTGGCTGACAAAGGGGTAATTAAGTTGCCCGAGTATCCAAAAGCTGCCATAATCAAAGGTTTGGTTTTATGCAGCAAATGCCAATGCGAGTGCGAGCTCGAAATACCACCCTCAGGAGTTCTCATTGATCAGGAGTTGATCAAAAGAAAGGAGGCCCGTGAAAAATCTAGACGGACTACAGGGAAAGGTGCTTCTCGAAGTATCTTTCAAAACCATGACGCTTTATCAGAAGTGTTTCGAAACCATGAAGCTTCTGAAGAAGTAGAAGACATAGAGGCCAAGATACGAAGGAGTGCGAATCATCCTCAATATGGCCATATGGGGAAAGAAGTTAAGAAGAATGATGGGACAGCAAATCCTATTAGGAGAAATGGCCCTGCCCACCTCGGACGGAAATGGTACGTGGTTGGAAAAAACGGACAGCCTACCAAACCGATGGGAGCTTCTATGATCAGGAGAGTTCAAAGACAGCACAAAGCCCACATGAATTCCCTGAAGATCCCCGCAACATCAGAAGCCTCCCAGAACAAAAAACTGGAGAAGACATCATCTGACCGAAGTAATCAACTCCGGTGGAAAAGTAAGAAAGAGGTGGAGAATGCCAGTAGCCAAAAAGAAGGCGAGGGGAATCGCGTGCCGCAGAACCAGCACCCTGGGAAGTATAGGATCTTGCGGCGGGCTCAGGAAGATTTAATCATGGTGCCAACCCCGGGTTGGAAGACGAAGCAAACAAAGCCTATTTGTTTTGGAACTCTTTCACCCGAAAGAAAATCACCTTTTCTGCCATTGGTGGATCCTTTTGGTGAAGTTCCAAAACAAACGTTGGATGCGGGCAGGAATCAATTGGAGGGGGTACCAGAACCACTACTACCACCCGATGCCATGGCCTGGTTGGATGAATTCATGGACCAAATCGAGAGCAAGAAAGAAGAAATGCTCAAGCCTAATGATTTTCATATCAACATGACATATATATTATCTGCCACCTTTGGCGCCCAACTGGATCAGCCTGCTACTATGGAGGGTGATTACTTGACAAATGAGCCAATGATGGCACATGTCAATGTAGAGGAAGTCGAAGGAGGAGGATCGGACAACGCTGAAACTTCTGAAGCGTCCAAAAGAGCTCCTGTAAGGATTTATACCAACGAAATGGTGTTCAGCCGCCCGAACATCTCGATGGCTAATCATCTGAAGCCCATATATGTCACCGCTCATCTGGAAGGGGTGCATTTCAAGAGAATTTTAATAGATGGCGGAGCAGCTGTTAATGTGTTACCATCCAAGCAGATGAGGAAAATGGGAAGAAGTACGGAGGATCTTATTCCTACAGACCTCACAGTCTCTAGCTTCTCAGGCGCTATCACCAAGACTCATGGGATATTGCCCTTAGAAGTGGATTTGGGGTCTAAACAAATCATGCTGGCATTCTTTGTGGTAGATTGCACTTCCACTTATGGAGCATTACTTGGAAGAGACTGGATCCACCAAAGTCTCGCCATACCCTCCACCCTGCATCAACAAGTCACTGTCTACCATGAAGAAGGACCAACAGGACCAGGTTTTTGGGAAATGGTGGAGGCCGAATCACGGCCATTCCTTCCCACAGCCAACGTTGTGGAAGCAAGTTTCTACAACCCCAATGTAGGAAGCTTGAAATGTTCAGGAGCTGACGAGAACGGCCGCCCTACCAAGGTGACGGCCCAAAAGCTTTTGGAACAAGGAATGCTCCTTACTAAAGAAGAGTGGGATAGACCTTGTATCATCCCAAATCCCATACGCCATCAATGACTGGACAAAAGAAGAAGGACCAGGTAATGGCAGTCAGATCCCTGATTAAAAGACTGTTGGTGTATGGGAAAGAGAAGAAGCAAGAAAGGGAGCTTTTAGGAGAAGAATAGCAGGAATGGCAACCAGAAACTTCAACCAGCCAAGATGAAAGCAGGGAAGAGCATTGTAAAGAAGAGTTGGAGAGGGCCATACAAATGGCCGAATGCATTTATGACCTGGATGGGCCAGACGACTTGCCCGAAAACCCGGAGTTAGTTGAATTTTTATGTGCAGAACCTGATAAGCCACCACCAGGGGTGCATGATCCTTTGGAGGTTATTGATCTGGGGACAGAGGTAGATCCAAGACCAATACAAATCAGTGGCTTATTGGAGACTCAGGATCGGGCAAAGATTATTTGTCTCTTGCAAGAATTTAAGGATTGCTTTGCTTGGCATTACACTGAGATGCCAGGTTTAGATTCAACCTTGGTGGAACACAGAATGCCTATCAAGGAAGGATATAAACCTGTTAAGCAAGCACCACGAAGGATGTCCAAAGAGATAGAAGAGAAAGTTAAAGAAGAAATTGAAAGGCTGGTAAAAGCTGGATTCATTAGGCCAGCCAAGTATGTGGAGTGGTTAGCCAACATTGTACCCGTTTTAAAGGCTATAACAAAAGCGGTGCGATGTTGTGTTGATTACAGAAATATTAATGGCGATACACCAAAAGATGAATATCCCATGCCCATGGCTGATCTATCCATAGATGCAGTAGCGAAGCACAAAGTTCTATCTTTTATGGATGGAAATGCCGGGTATAATCAGATAAAAATGGCCCATGAGGATGTACATAAAACCGCTTTCAGATGTCCCGGACATGTGGGGGCATATGAATATCTGGTTATGCCATTCGGGCTCAAGAACGCCGGTGCGACTTACCAAAGGGCGATGAATGCCATTTTTCATGATCTGATTGGGCAGAATATGGAGGTATACATCGATGATATCGTGATAAAGTCCAAAACTGAAGGACAGCACTTGGTAGACCTCAGACAAGCCTTGACAAGAATGAGGGTCCACAAGTTGAAGATGAATCCGAAGAAATGTGCGTTCGGAGTAAGAGCGGGCAACTTCCTAGGATTCCTGGTTCATCAAAGAGGTGTGGAGGTAGATAAAAACAAAGCTCGGGCTATAATGGAGTCACATTCACCTACTAACAAAGTGCAACTTCAAAGGCTGCTGGGAAAGATTAATTTCCTACGGAGATTCATTGCTAATTTGGCGGGCAAGATCCAGCCACTGACTCCTCTGCTAAGATTGAAAGATAAAGAGAATTTTAAGTAGGGACCACCACACCAACAGGCCTTCGACAGCATTAAAACCTATTTGACTTCACCACCAGTGTTGGTGCCACCTCAAAGGGGAAAACCCTTGAAGCTATATATCTCTGCTTCAGAAAAGTCAATTGGGAGTTTGTTAGCTCAGAACAATGAAGGAGGAAAAGAGCAAGCAGTATACTACCTCAGTAGGATTCTGACTGAGATAGAAACCAGATATTCCCCAGTAGAGAGATTATGCTTGGCTCTATATTTCACTGCCAGCAAGCTGAGGCATTACATGTTGCCTTGTCACGTGCACATCATCGCCAAGACAGACGTGATAAAGTACATGTTGTCAAAGCCAATGCTAACAGGGAGGATCGGGAAGTGGATTCTAGCATTATCGGAATTCAGTTTCCAGTATGTACCCCAGAGGGCGGTCAAAGGCCAAGCGATTGCTGACTTTCTGGCCGAGCATCAGGAATCTCAAGACGAGGTAATCAATATACCAGGAAGCCTGGAGGTCACTAGCGTTTGGATCCCGCCAAGAAGAGATATCTCGGGCAGAGATGATTGGGTCCAACAAGAGATAAGAAGAGTGACTGGTCTCTGGATCACTCCTTGGAAGTTATATTTTGATGGATCTTACACTCAGAAGGCTTCAGGAGCATGAATTGTGATTATAAGCCCTCATGGGGTCTATCATTATTATTCATTTCTCCTAGATTACCAAGGAAATACTAATAATCGGGCAGAGTATGAGGCTTTGATAATTGGTCTGGAAATCTTAATAGAGCTGGGGGCAGCAGAGGTGGAGATCTTTGGAGATTCAGAGTTAGTAATAAACCAGCTCAACGGGGAGTTCAAGTGCAGACATATTACCATGGCAGGATATTACTTGGCAACCACGCAATTACTGAGTTTCTGGGATTCTGAGATATCAGTCAACCATGTTCCCAGGGGATCCAACTTAGCAGCCAACGAGATGGCACAACTAGCCTCAGGGGTGCCAATACAGGAGAGAAGATATGGAGTAGATGTCGAGATCCAAAGAAGGAACCTCTTTTCTATCTTAGAAAGGGGATTCAGCCTGGATATAATGAAACTAGAGACTGCAATAGAAGATTGGAGGTCCCCTATCATTCATCATTTGAAGGATCCCTCTTCGCCCACGAGCAGAAAGAACAGACAGCAAGCAACCAAGTATGTCTTGTGGGTGAGGGACTTGCTAAGGAAAACTCCAGATGGATTACTATTGAAGTGCTTGGGCCAAGAAGAATCCATGAGGGTAATGGCCGAAGTACATGAAGGGGTATGTGGAGCACATCAGGCGGGAACCAAGATGAGGTGGTTGCTTAGAAGATATGGTTATTTCTGGCCCGACATGGAAAAAGATTGCAAGTCTTACGCTAAAGGTTGTGAAGAATGTCAGCGGTATGGACCTCTCCAGCATGTACCCTCAGTACCTTTAAATCCAGTGGTCAAGCCTTGGCCCTTCAGAGGATGGGCGATGGACTTCATCGGGCAAATCTATCCAGCTTCTAGTAAAGGGCATACTTTCATAATTGTGGCAACGGATTACTTCACCAAGTGGGTGGAAGCATCGGCAGTAAAATCCATAACTTCAGCCGCGGTCAAGAATTTTATCGAGACTAAGATTTTGCACAGGTATGGGGTGCCCGAAACTATAGTAACGGATCGTGGGCCATCTTTTATCTCAAAAGAAGTTGAGGAGTTTGCAAACAAGTACAAAATAAAGATGATCCAGTCCAGTCCATACTACCCTCAATCAAATGGCCAAGCAGAGGCCAGCAACAAGATCTTGGTCAACATCATCAAAAGAATGGTGATAGATAGTCCAGAAAAGTGGCATGAAAGACTGGGAAACACTTTGTGGGCATACAGGACTTCCAAAAGGGCTGGGACAGGGACAACTCCTTATGCTTTAACTTTCGGGCAAGATGCGGTGCTCCCCATGGAAATAAATGTAAGTTCGGTCAGAATTCAAAACCAATTTGGGTTACATAGTGAAGAATATATCGAAGCCATGTGTCAAGGAGTTGAAGACTTGGATGTAGCCCGAATTGAAGCCTTGAACCAGATTCAAGAAGGAAAGAAAGATGTCGCCTGAGCTTACAACAAAAAGGTGAAGATAAAGTCTTTCAAAGAAGGAGATTTGGTATGGAAAACAGTCATCCCTCTAGGGGCTCAGCTCAGAGGCTTTGGAAAGTGGAGCCCGACGTGGGAAGGGCCTTTCATTATTAGTCGAGTTTTGGATAAAGGAGGATACTATCTAGCAGACCTTGAAGGAAATGGGCAGAAACATCCCATTAATGTTAAGTTCTTGAAAAAATATTGTCCCACATTATGGGATATTAGAGATTGCTACATTGAAGAGGAAGCAAAGTGAAAGCAGGCGTCGGGAGTTTCATATACAGTGTTTGTTCATCAACCGTTCAAAAAAGACAAAAGTTGCTGAAATAAAATTTATTTCATGTCGACAAATTGATAAAACATACGAAAGGTTCATTTCCTACATATTACATTTGATTTTCTCTGAGTATAGTAAAAATCTTCAGCTGGTTTTCCGGTGTCTTCATGGATGGGACCCAATCAGGTGATCGGGTTGTGCGGCCAACATGAGCCTGGTAGAGGATCCTCCGACAGAGCCACCACCATATGTGATGGTGAAGCCTGATTTATAAAGGCAGCAAGCGGGAGAGCAAGCATTCGTGAGGAAACCGCCTGACCAAGGTGTTGGGGATAGCGGGATGTTTGACCAAAGATGTTGGAGATAACAATCATTTGATGAAACCTCTTTTTCTCACGAAATGGGAGTTTTAGGAAGCTCCACTCAAAACCTGAAGAACCCATTTCTCAGTTTTCTCTCGAGGAGAATAGATGAAAGGACCAAGGAGGATTGGATGGCTTGAGAAAAAGGGTCTAAGCCAGAATTTATAAGGCCCAGAGGACAGTTCAAAGGTCGGCGGAAGATCAAGGGACTTCAGGTACTATTAATTTCATCCAGGAGGCACAAGTTCCAAGGGCAAAAATGTGGCCGCATGAAAACTTTTCAATTGATATTGGCGCCTGGAATTCCAGGCTAAAAATCAATTGAAGGGGGCATTGTTTGGACCAAAACTTGACTTTGGGCCCAAGCGAATCTGGCCCAAAAGGAAGCCTGAAGGAAGGGTCGGCCGAAGCCCAGTCGAAACCCAGAAAAGCAGGAAAGGGCCTCCTCTGACTTGGTGCAGCTCATGAAGACCACTTGCCCACCTACCCAAAGACCAAGTGGTGTAGACTGACCAGCTACACAGCCCATAAAGTACTTTATGGTGGCATTACATGTAAAAAAGCTGATGAGTCATCACCCTCAAACCGCATTCGGGCAAGGCTGCTGCTACAGGAGGACTTGCTAGTTTGTCTATAAAAGAAGAAAGAGAAATCAGGATTAAAGACACTCAAACAAACAAACAAAACACTCAAACAAACAAACAAAACACAAACTCTGCACAAAGCCAGATTTGCCTTCAAACGATAGCTGTAGTCAGCCAAAGCCTTCATCCCTCTCGGGATCAACTCCCCCCTCAACCCTTTTTGTAAGCTCTGCTACCTTGTCCAAAACACTTGTTGTAGTATCGATCTCCTTCTGAAAACTTACCTCTCCAACCTCTTTTCTTCTAAACTCTCAGCCTACTGCTAAACCCCGAATCCCAAGAAGTTGCAAGACGCCCAGTTTTGCCCGACAAGGTGAAAACCTTGCCTGTCCCTTCTTGGTTTTGTCTTTTCATTTATTAAACTAGCAGTATGTTGTGTACTTGCATTTGTATTCAAGTTGTTTCTAGGAAAATGATGATTAAGAAATTCTCTCAGTTCTTGAATCCGATTTAAAGATGTATCCACTATTTAAATCAGATCTAAGTTCTAATCTCCTGGATATATAAGAGTGATCATGTAAAAGTCCTTGATCTCAAGGCATAAAAAAGAACTTTATGTGGACTTAACCCATCCACGACAATCCTTGATAAACAAAGAAGTCCGAAGTTACTTGGGGCGCAAGTAATCGACTGATCTAGTAGTTTTACCACTGTTATATTATGATTATACTAGAACGTTGGAGTATGGAATGAATTCTAATAGGAAGCCTCAAGGCCTACACCTAAGGCCCCACAAAGGTACCTATTTGGATTCGTTCTAAGCTCTGCGGGCTAGAACGTTGGAGTATGGAATGAATTCTAATGGGAAGCCTCAAGGCCTACACCTAAGGCCCCACAAAGGCACATATTTGGATTCGTTCTAAGCTCTGCGGGCTAGAACGTTGGAGTATGGAATGAATTCTAATAGGAAGCCTCAAGGCCTACACTTAAGGCCCCACAAAGGCACCTATTTGGATTCGTTCTAAGCTCTGCGGGCTAGAACGTTGGAGTATGGAATGAATTCTAATAGGAAGCCTCAAGGCCTACACTTAAGGCCCCACAAAGGCACCTATTTAGATTCGTTCTAAGCTCTGCGGGCTAGCTGGTCAGAAGTATAACGGTGGTAATACTATATGCTACAAATGGAACAAGCAGTATATATGTCCAAGAGCTGGATTGGTTATGGATTGGAAGCCTCAAGGCCTATATCTAAAGGCCCCACGAAGGCACCTGTCATAATCAATACGGTCCCGTGGATATATATATCTATATATATGTACATAATCGGATTCGACATCCATTCGACATCTGCCATACTAAAGATGGCAGTGGCACGCCTGAGCATCCCAAAGTTAACCTTGATTGCGAGCCTTAAGGCCTACACCTAAGGCCCCATGAAGGCACCTTTCAGAGTTAACTCTGTCCTTCTCTTTCAGCCTTGCCCGACTAGCCTTGCCCGACGAGCCCGACAGTGAAAGCAGAGGCCCGACAGCAAGCTCTCCGCCGACGCCAGAACCTCTTCCGGGGAGCTGTGTGCTCGTCGGCCAGGAAGCCTCCCCGACGGGAATTCCTGACGCGAACATCTTCTCTCCGAGTGAGAGTTTTCTCTCCTATTGAGAGTCTTTCTCACCTTCTGGTGTGAGTCTTCAAAAATCAAGAAAACCCGGTGGCATCGGCCCTAGTTGCGGCTGGGGTCGATCGTCATTTCCTTCCTTCTTTATTCCTCTTCTCTGTTTTTTGTTTCTACTGCTTTCTTCCCCTGCTTTCAACCCTGATTTAGTCTTTCCCTCTTGCCCAGTTGGTGTCCCTCTTCTCTTTTCTTCTTTATTCCGGTTTTCAGCCATGAATATTGTGGAGATCATGTGTCGAGCTTCGGCGTCCTCACCGGCTCGGGTGTTTCTAACACCACCACCTTCTCCGACTTATCTGCTTTTTTCGACAGCGTTGTTCGTGGGTTTCCACGGACTTCATCCCTTTAGCTGGCTTCCGTTGTGTTGTTGCTGGCTATCCGTTCATTGTGGCTGTGCTCGTGTAGCAGATCAGGGTAGGAAGCTACGTCTGAAGAGGAGATACTCGGCTGGGGATGAGGACTTAGATGGATCGAGGTTGCTGCGGCGATGACGGTTGCAATGGATGCTTCTAGTGTCTGTAAATCTCTGTGTGTTTGGGCTGCAACAGTTGGTTGGCCCTGTTGTACTTTGTTTTGTCTTGGCCCACTTTTTGCTTGTCCATGTGTTAGTTTTTGGGCCTTTTGTTGTACGTTTGTTTAGTTTTGGTTTGCAATAAAAGTTGCACTTTGATAAAAAAAAAAAAAGAACCGAGAAATGAATGCCACAGAAAAAAAATATGAGAGCGTAAAAATGACGATCCTAGAATAAACCTATTCATTCTTTCAAAAAATAAATGTGTATACGTATAGGATTGAATCCGTACAACCTCCCAGTCATATTCATAGTTTCACCGTTCTCCAGTAATGGATACTTGATAATGGTTTCATGAGAGTTAGGCCCATTATGATTTGATTGTTTTTGGCCCAAATATTGTCTCTGGTCATGGGCCCACACGAGGGAATGAAGTAAATACTAGAAAAAGGAAAAAGGGTGGGGACCGAAATAGCCAATTGGATGCGTACCCGCCAAAAAGACGGCCAACTAGTCCATGCTGTCGTGCCCTTCCTCCCTGGTTTTCCAAAAATGGAAAAAACCGTCCGAAAATTCAGGCGCAGACAGAAGAGAGAGAGAGAGTTAGAGAGAGAGAGAGAGAGGCGCAATGCCTGAACGAGACGAGACTCTCTCTCTCTCTCCCCTACCTCTTTCTCTATCTAACGCAGCATCAGCAACCTTCTCTTTTGATTCCGAGAGAAAACGAAGAAAATGAGCGTGATCGACATTCTCTCCCGAGTCGACTCAATATGCAAAAAATACGACAAGTACGACGTCGAGAAGCACCGCGACCTCAATCCCGCCGGAGAAGATGTCTTCGCCCGTCACTACGCCCGCGTCGACGACGAAATCCAAGCCACTCATCTGGTTCGTAGTTCCCGCTTCCTCATTCAATATTGTTAATTGAGTTTGGTTGGTGAGAAAATGTACGAGTTTTGGTGTTTGTTTGATTGTATCTGAATGTGCAGAAAGCCGAGAAGGCTGCGATGGAGAGTAATCGGGCTGTGGCGGTTGCGACGTATGTGGAGATTCGTCGGACCAAGGCTCGGTTGATGGAGGAACTTCCTAAGCTGCGCAAGTTGGCTCTGAAAAAGGTGAAACGAATCCAATTCATCTATTTTTATTTTATTTTTAAGTTTCAAGCTTACTTATTAATTAAGACGAACTTAGGGAATATGTGTGATTAGATATGGTTTTTATTTATTTTTATGAAATAGAGGATTATACGATATTAGCTTCTTATTGTACGATAATGTATGACATGACATATTATACTTTTGTAAATTTTATCTATATCTATATATATATATATATATATATATATATATTTCTATTCATTAATGAAATTCTCTTTGTCAACGAAAAGATGATGAAAATACTACTTAGACTTGTATTACACAAAAAAAAAATGATGGGCAATAATGTAGTTTCACAGGTCCAAATTTTACTATTTTTTATTGAAGCCTCACCTACAGATGATGTTAAAACACCTCCAATATTAAAATTTAAAAAAAAATTACCGAAAACAAAAACCTCCCACTCTCCCCACCTTCTCTCTCTCTCCCTCTCTCCTTCTCATTTTCTAAAAAACTGTGTTCATACACACAAAGTGTGTACGCAAATGCTAGTATATATATATAATCTATAGTTTATAGATTTCTATTTTCTATTTATAATATATAATAAAATTATATAGAATTCTAAATCATAAAAATATTTATCAATTTCCCCTCCTCAAACGGGATTCAAGGTTTTTTTTTTTTTTTTCTTTTTCATATTCTTTCATAACTTAAATATTGTTAAGAGCCTCCCGGTGTGAAAACAACAAAGTTTGTGATGTTGTTCTAGATAAGGAAGTCTTTGTTATGAATGTACTAAAAAAAAAAAACCTAAATTGTGTATTGATAAGACAAAAAGAATACTTACCAAAAATATATGATCCTTTCTTCAATAGACCCTACCGTAGACGAATCATAAATTTTGAACGATGTGTGATTAGAGATTTGGTGGGTTTAAATGATATGAAAAATTTCTATTCAGTCATTGATGATTGGTAAGATTGAGATTTTGTGTTCGGATAAAGTGTGAGAAAGAAAGAATACCTCCAAATTGATGTACGTTCTTATCTGATGGCTGGTCAATGGTTTCGTGTGCCTATCAACAATGCACAAGATGAACAAAACAAGAGTGTGGTTCTTGGAGTAAAGGAACAAAACAATCATCGTCAACGACATTGCAGAACCTACAGGGAACTAGACTGAAGACAGAGTGGAAGCAAATACGGTTGCCTAGAGACAAGGCAAAACAAGACAACTGTAACCTCGGTAGATATATTCCATGAGATCTTGCATTTCCCCTTTATATACAACTTCTGTTCTGACACCATTGGCATAAGAGTTTGGACTCTACGGTTAACCCCGTTTCGATGAATTCTTAAGGGGTTGCATAGAATCTAACAATCAGCTTCTTTACTCTGATGACTTGTCATGAACTTGCTTCTTTTTCTTGAAATGGGCTTGCATCTCTGAGTTTCTCAGGAGGTCATTTTTTCTGTCATGCTTTACAAGCGCCGCATTCTCGGAGCAAATACAATGTTTTGAAAGGGGCCTATCATCTTCTTTTTGCTAATTTCTTCTTGTTTCTATTACCATTTCGTATCTCATGTTCATGTTTCACCCTGCATTGACACTACCTCCTAACATTTACCCCGCTTATGATGTTTCCGCTGCACTTTTTGGTAGCTGTTGTGGATTCGCTTTGACAATAGAAAGCGCAAATGTAACCAACATGACCAAATCCAAAAGCTACATAATGAGTTACATAGGATTGTACATTATGAGTTGCACTATGTGAGAATATCGTTCCCACAACGCCAGAGCATGAATTGGCGTAGGCATGGTTCTTACTATACCTTAAGAGTGTGCCGAACATATAGCCTTAGTATATCACTTGGAAACCATAGTGTGACTGCGCGAACTTCTTAGACCTATAGACACGCACACCCACATAAACATAAGGGAATTTGGATCATACTTGTGAGTATTGATTTTCATCACCACTATTATCTCTAAAGACATTCATATTTCGGTTTAATAACAGGTTAAAGGGCTATCCCCTGAAGAACTAGAAACACGTAGTGACCTGGTTTTTACACTGCCTGAGAGGATTCAAGAGATTCCAGATGGGACAGAAGCTGCAGCCAAAAAAGCTGGGGGTTGGGGAACTTCAGCATCCCATAAAAATATCAAATTTGATTCATCAGGTAATCAATGATTTTTATTCCTTTTTTTATTTTTCTGGTGTTATAGTTTTCAATGAATGTGGCCTTTTGATAGATTATTAATACTAATGTGTTTCCTTACCATTCAGATGGGAACCTTGAAAGTGAATTTTTCCAGCAAACTGAAGAATCGAGTCAATTCAGGAAGGAGTATGAAATGCGGAAAATGAAACAGGCATATAACGTTCCTGATTAATTTAGTTTCTTTTACATATGTTCTGTGAGGCAAAAGAAAGTTATTTTGTCAGACAGTTGCTTGTGACTGTCTTGCGGTACATCACTGCTGTTATTTTGATTGATGAGTTGCTCACTTGTGCAGGATGAAGGTCTAGATATCATCTCTGAAGGATTGGGTACTTTGAAAGATTTGGCCCATGATATGCATGAGGTTGGTTGATGCACATAACTCTGTTTCGTTTTCTTATTAGACGAATTCAGACATTGATCGTTGTTTCAATATGTTCAGGAAATGGATCGACAAGTCCCACTAATTGATGAGATAGATACAAAGGTGAGATTTTCTTCTCTAACTAGAATTCTAATCTTTCCAGTGACACCTGGGAGAATAATGTTGCAAAGATCTTATTAGTTCATTACTTGGTGACGGAGTTTTGATGCTTTTACAGGTGGACAAGGTTACATCTGACATAAAAAGTAATAATGTTAGGCTTAAGGAAAATCTAATCAAGGTGATTGTACGCTGACCGTAATGATCAGTTTTAATTGTTGCATCATACAGGCAGGGTTCTAATAATGAGAAACTCGGTTTGTTTTGCAGGTGAGGTCGAGCCGAAATTTCTGCATTGACATTATTTTGCTTTGTATTGTTCTGGGAATTGCCTTCTATCTATACAAGTAAGTATTCTCTCTGTCTTTTTACTGAAAAAACCTAAACTCGTACGTAGTCCCCAAATGCTAAGAAACATAGAGTTAAACATTCTGTCAAATTGGTTTCGTGTTCCGCAAAATAACTCATAAAACATTTTAGGCCACATTTATTTCATGGGGTTGTCTAAGAATTGGTTTTGCGTGTTCTGAATGCTTTAAATATGATATTAGTTCAAATTTTCTTATTGGAGACTTTTCTTTCCTCGAGTAAATGAGATATTCTAATGTTTTGTTTGCAGTATACTGCGATGAAGTTACTTTAAAAGGACTTGAGCAGCTTATCGGACCATATCTGGTGTGGTATTATATTCTTCCATTTCTCAAGGCTTGCTTGTATCACTTTAACATTTTCCGTTTAAGTACAACGTTAATTATCTAATCTAGCTACTTGAAGATGATTATATATAGTTTCTTGCTCATCATGGTGGTCTTTCTGCCAACAATAAGGAAAATTTGTAGTTTAGAGTTCATTTATGTATGTACTTGTCATTCAATGAACTTACTGAGCATCAATTTGACTTTATATAGTTTTACAATCCGTAGTTATAAAGTTATCTTGATCCAAATCCATACTGTTAGTAGTAAAAGAATTTATAACCCAATGAAAGGAAAACAAACTGAACTTATATGATAATTACTGATATTATTGAAGTATTCGACAATTCTAATTTACATATCCATTCATATTATTACATCCGAGAAGTGTTTATTTTCGTTCTTTTATCCCCATCCTCGATCAAGCATAAACTTTCGTATATAGGAATGCGACTCTAGATACATTTTTACGAGGGCGGTAATATCCCCGACCAGGAGATCATTCTCGACATAAACAGAGTTAACTAGCAACAAATTTAGATTATTGAACTGATATTTACCATCCAGTCTGGAGGCCAAATCGATACCATGCTTTGTACACCTTGCTTACACTTCATGCTGTACAGCCTGAAACTATTGCCTCCTGAATGTGTTCTTTCGTCAAGCCACATAGCTTTCATCAAAGACTTCATTACTAGAAGTACGTGGCTAGGAAGGACATTTCATTAAACTCCTCAAAGTTGGCAGGAACCGTTGGATTTGCTTTAGGTATGTCATTTTGCAAGTCGTTTGGTATGTAGCAGTTGACAACATTGCCAGCTGCTAGTCTCTTGCTAGGCAGAACATTCCCATATTTGTTCTTGCTTTCTAGATTTATCAGTGGAAAGAGACTTTCTTTTGTATTTTCTTCTCTAATCTTCCTTTTTAGGGTGGAACTAATGCCCGAAGAAGAAAATGATATTGTGGATTTTACCTTATTATTTGAACCGACTTCACAGCTATCTTTGCTCCCTTGAAAGCTCGCACTTGAATTGGTCTCTATCGGTGATGGAGCTTGACCGGCGAGCATGAAAGCTAATAGTCGACAGTCTTTGTATAAAAAATCTGTGATTAAATCAGCACGATGGATTGGATCTGTAGGCTGTGTCGGCCCAGCTTTTGGTAGGCACCTCCAAGATTCAGTGTTGTAGATGTCTTGAGCGTTGCATGTGTTCTTTGTTGTGTTTCCTCGCTGTTGAACTCGACATAGTACCCAATCATCCAACTGTTACAACAAGAAGCATTTTTATATTATTGCCCTGGGTCACATTGTTTTGATCAAAGTCGATGTATGAACTGGATAATTGACTAAGTCGTAGGTCCAAAAAAAAAAAAATGAAGACGGCTTAAATAGTTAAATCGAAGCATGGACTGAAGCAAGGTTCTTGAAGATGTTAAAAGTTTAGTACCTCTACCATCTGTGTTTCACTTTTAAAAAACACAATAGTTATAGTACAAGGCAGGATCAAGTATGTTGAACTCTAAGGGAATAGCTAGGTTTGCACGATAATTTGTTAGAGCATGGTGACTCTAAACAGTTGATGGGTGTGGGGATTACTCTCATTAATGGTTATTAGGCATGCAGACATGTGAGCGACTGATGCTAGCATTTCCTGCTTGTGAAACAATGTACAGTATGTATTGGTTGATTAGTAAGCGTATGCCTTTTAACTGGTTTGTTCCATCGTTTTGAGATACATATATATAATATGCAATCTCAGTATCTCATTCTATCCACTTACTCTCATAGAACCTTTTGACCTTGAGGGGCTAATCGTACTGTCGAGCAGTCTATACTCGTTCATGAGCCACTCAGTCTTAACTCCCTTTGGAGCTCGACCTGTGTAAAAGACTAAAGCCTTCTTCACTCCTATTAGCTCCGATCCACAAGAAGTGAGAATTGGCTTGTCACCTCCAGCAGCCTTCCAATAACCCAAAGCTGCTGCTCTATTAGGCCTATCCCCATTCGGATACTTCCGGTCCCTCGGGCTGAAAAAGTACCACTCATCTTCTCCAAACAAAGCCTTGTCTGCAAAAAACCAAGTAATGAAACAAACAATTAGAAAACATATACACTTGGCTATTACTGTGTAATCCAAATCGAAGGATTAACCATGGAGGAATGAAATGAGTGAATGCTTCAGTACTGACTGGGTAGATCCCACGGATTATACTTATACAGATCGATCTCCGTGATCAACTGCGCTGGAAGAGGATACGAAATCATTTTGTTTCGCAAGTAATGAACAATGAGTTCTTCGTCTGATGGATGGAATCTGAAACCAGGAGGCAATTGCAGAGTTGAAGAAGTCGTGAATGCGGGTTCTTTCTCCATCGAAAGCGCAGTTTTTCCTTGGACAACGAGGGAATACAATAAGAAGCAACGATAATATCAACCTAAAACAGTTGTAGATGGAATAGGAAATGGTGTGAGAGGCATTATTTATGTGCATTTTTCATGCAGATGCGGACATTACGTGAGAAAGTTACAACAACAAATCCTTATCCACCAAATGGATCGGCTGTAGGAATTCTAGAAAGCCATTGCGTTTGGTTTTGCGCCAAGTCTTATGTTAACTCCAAGTACTCCATTTCTTTTCTTAAAGTCTTTTTCCAAGTCTTCATAAGTCTTCATCTACCCTTTTTGCCATGAGTTTCTATCTTATAATATCATTTTCTAACCAAACCATCTGTAAGCTTTCAGTTCACATGTCCAAACCATCTTAACCAATTTTCTCTCATCCTATCTTCAATTGCGACCACTCCTACATAACCTTGAATATCCTCGTTCTTAATTATATCATTTCTCGTGTGCCCACATATCCAGCGAAGCATTCTCATCTCCGCTACACGCATTTTTTGGGCATGGTACTACATTCCGTGTAATAAAGCATTGTTGGCCTTATTGGCGTACTATAAAATTTTCTCTTTAGAGCAATTCCACCCCAGTGGACATTGCCCAGCACCTAGTCCAAAAAACTGCCCAGCCCCTTGTCAATTTGCTCCAGCCCGCAAAAGAGCCTGGCACACAGGCCAAGACGGGCAACAGGCCAGCCCATTTCGGACAGACCCAGAGGCCGGCCTGTTTAGCAGGCGCGTGCAGCACAAGCGCGCTTGTGCGCGAGTAGCAGACCGGGTTGCAGGCGGGGGGGCCTGCTTGTTAGCCCACTTGTGTTCACCCGGAATAGGGCTACGTGGCCCTCCTCAATGCCGTTGGATTTCCAACGGCTATTTTTTGTAGACCGTTGGATTTCCAACGGTAAAAAAATTTAAATTTAACTTTTAAAATGGACCGTCCGATCATAGATCAACGATCCACGTTTTTTTCACAAAAAGTAAATAAATAAATAAAAAAAAAACAGCCCAACGGTCATAAATATGACCGTTGGCCACGTGGCAAGTCCCTAGCTCTTGGATTTGAATATTTTTCAAATCTAACGGTCCAGATTAATTAACTATATTAAAATTCATTAAAAATTATTAAAAAATACAGAAAAATTATTAAAAAATACATAAAATTTAAAAAAAAATACAGAAAATTTTGAAAAATGTTAATTTTTTTCCTATAAATACCTACACCACATTTCAATATTTTCTACACTTTCTACCAAAGCTTTCATATACTTTTTGTGTGAAAAAAAATACCAAAAAGCTTGTGGTTGAAGAATAAAGAGTATTTGATGAGTTTATGTAATTTCATTTTAGTGTGTTTTTTTTTTATAGTTTATTTGATGAGTTTATGTAATTTTATTTTAGTGTGTATTTTTTTAAGTTTATTTGATGAGTATGTAATTTTATTTTAGTGTGTATTTTTTTTTAAGTTTATTTGAAATTTTATCCGAAATTGGTTAAAAATCTTATCCGAAATAAACTTAAAAAAAAAAAACACACCAAATAAATGCGCTGGGTGCCAGCGCATTTTTTTAGGGGTGGAGATGTCTTGGCCTATTATTGTTCATTGGAGTCTGTTACTGTTCATTTGAGTGGATAAATGCGCTGGGTGCTGGCGCAAAGTCCTTAGGGGTGGAATTGCTCTTAGCTTTAGTGACGTACGATGATCACACAACACACCAGATGTACTCTTTCATTTCAACCATCCAGCTTGTATTTTATGTTTGACATCTTCATCCAACCATGCACATTACGTGAGATAGTTAAACCAGAAGAAGGTGTTACGTAATTAAATGTTTGAACTCCAAAGAAAAAGACTTCGAGACAGCTATACCTGTTTGGATTTTCATGCTGGAATATTACATTCTTCGACCAACCTTTTTGGATAATATTGGTCCTCAGGCCCGTAGTTAATTAACATTAATTAAAAACTAATCAGAATTAGTTTTGGTTGAGTAGGGTTTCAGTAAAGTGTAGGTTTCCATGTAATTTACCTTAGTTAAAGACAACGTTATGACAGGTAATTTGCATGTCGGATTATGCATGGAATATTTCTTTGGGGAGAACGCAGCTGATCAGTAATCAGTAGCTCATGAGGATAACTTGTAAGAACGAAGAGAGAGATTTTTCACGGTATCATGAACACAATTCTGTATACCAAATGAATAATACAAATAGTTATTGGATACTTAAAGAAAACTTTAAACTACTTATATTATGACACTTGGTGTACTAGTCCTTTTTGTAATTGCATGGTACACCATGGCTTATAAAGATTCTTTGTTTATTGCTTGGGAGAGGTTTTTAATTGTGCAGAGAACATGGCCCCGTACACCAAATGTAAAAAACATAATTGATTGGAAACTTTAAAAAAAAAATCAGCAAATTATATTATGTCATTTGGTGTACTCGAGCTACGCTCCTAGTACACTAAAAAATTTCTCATTGCTTGGAGTTAAGCAGTAAAAGCACTATTTCCCATCTGTTTTAAAACCCAATTGTGCTCCAAATTGGCTGGACTCTGGCTGGAATTAATCGGAGTATCAATAGATTCTGTCAACACTTCTATGCTTAGTTTTGCCCGAACCAAGCTTCATGGAGAAGCAGTCCACTCTGTGGCAAAGATATAGTAAGAGTATCTCCAAAAGAGATATCAAAATTCTAGGTAGAATGTCACTGTGCATATTTAATATCAAAACTCTCTCCAACCGAAGTATTATTTGCTGACTAGATTTGAAGGCTTTTTGATTTGGAGTCAAATTTGACATCAATGTCAAATTATTTTTAATTCATTTTAATAGTGAGTCCTTTATTCCACAAACATTTCAACAAATTGAAATTTTGTTTTAACATTTTTTTAATAACTACAATCATTTAAAACTCTTTTCAAATAATAAAATAACATTTGATAGTTTGGTTGGAGAAGTACAAAATTTGATATAAGACTTCAGATTGTCAAATCAGCTATCAATTGTAATTTGACTCTTATAATTTGACATTTTCTTTAGAGATGTTCTAATGTCACCGGAGCACAAACACTAAACAGTATCTTTCGGCCAGTAAAACATTCCTTGTCCGCAGATGTGATTTGAGCGTCCTACTCTTCAGCCTATTCCTAAGAGTACATGATGATCTTAAGTGAGCGACAATATACTTATAATTCAGTATATATATAGCTGTAAAGCATGAAAACATTTAATAATATATGAAATTCCTCCATAAGAGAACTAGGTAGGATACTTGTCGTTTTATTCAAATTTTCTCTTGGTATTTATTTCATAAAATATCGTCAGAAATTACAGAGACAAATTCTGGCTATGCATTATATGGTCGGAAAGAATGTGATAACCTTGCTCACGTGCACATAGGATCGCACAAAAGTTGATATGTTGATCAGCTTCAATTGAGAATTTGAGAGATTTAAATGAATTTATAAATTCATAGATTTTTGTGGAGTTTAATTGATTTGTAGGGATTCTATGTAAAATTTTGATTTAATTCTCTCAAAATCTCATGGGAAGATGTGAGATTTGTAGATATTTAAAATACAGTACGCAGTCTCTTCAATTCCCTCTAATTCCTCAACTTTTTCAAACTCTTTAAAATCAAATTCTAATTTAATACATCTGGAATGTTATAAATTTATTTAAAATCCTAATTGAATACACCCGAATTTCTAAGGTTTTTAATAAACTATTTTAAATCATGATTGAATATACATTGAATTTAAGAGAATTACTTAAAATCCTGATTGAATACACCTAAATTCGTTAAAAGAATTAAAATCCTTCAAAATCTCAATTGAATAATAATAAAGGTGTCACATTATATGTTAAATGATCTTCTATCTTTATAAGAATTCATAATAAGAAAAAAAATAAAATTGAAAAGAGAAATATTATAAAGTAGATTAAGAGTCAGCAGACAATGGTTAGTTGTTATCATAGCATTTCTAAGACCATCTCTCATTGGAGATGCAAAATGCTTTGAAATGATATATAGAATCTAAATTATCCATCTTCCCCAAAAGATTTATATAAAAATATATATTTTCACCCTTTTTTTTAGGAGGTGAGCTCTGCTGGTCAAAGAGGAAAAAGTAATCTCAAATTTACATCTCTCTCGTTGAAGTATAACTCATATTTCATATTTTGGATATGTAAAATATAAAATATATAAATATGGGATTTCTATCTCTTCGTTGAAGATGTTCTAAGATTCAAATATGTAAATCTACCTTTTTATATACATTTTTTTGGTTAAGATCGAGATTTTGAAGAAGATTCGTGGGGAGAGTTTGGTGAGAGATCAACGAACGACTTCCCACTTTTCCAGAATGATAATATCGACATCATATTGGGTTGACAAAAAGTAAAATGTTACGAGGATAAAGTTGGCATAGTAAAAAAAAAACAATTACCCAGGAACATAGTCAATAGGTTTATAAAAAAAATTACAATTACCTAGGTTACTAATAAATGTTTATGGTATTGAGTTTATGTCAAATTTTATAAGGATTTGTTCTATCCATAATCTAAAAATGTTGTTCTTTTATTGCTCTGCCATTTTATCATATTAGATTTCTCTTAACCCCTATACAAGTGAAAGAGTCATGTTATTATGAAAGATGTGGTAGGGAAATTGAACACGAAATAGTAAATATGGTACGCACCTTATTGTTTATTTACCAATCATTTATAGTACAATATTTAATTACTATTTACCAGGTAAATGCTAAACAACCTAAAATAAAAGGCTGGTAAATTCCTTATGTCGATCTTTCTTGCATGCAAATCTATCACCGACCGTATAGGTACCTGCATAGGCATGAGGTTCATAATTAGTAATTTAGTTGGGGAGTCCAACTCTCGATACCCATTTGGGATATTAGAATTAAAAGAGAAGACTTTATGCACCGATGAAACCCAGGTCTAAATTTGTTTCGACGTATACATGAATTCTCGAACTCTATCTGTTGTTGTATACAGGATTTGTTCCTCATGCATTTATATATATACACATACGATGATGAACCTTGTTCAAA
This sequence comes from Malus fusca, assembly GCA_035220775.1. Taxonomy (NCBI): domain Eukaryota; kingdom Viridiplantae; phylum Streptophyta; class Magnoliopsida; order Rosales; family Rosaceae; genus Malus; species Malus fusca. The sequence goes on from CM069069.1 coordinate 10,502,087, forward strand.
TCGATTAATAAATATGCAATATAGCGAATCCAAGGTGTGTGTCCTTTTATGTCTGAATCAAGGTCTAAGCTTCCTGTTGATTTTGCGGGCAAATATATATAATATAACTTTCCGGTCATTATAAACAATATATTATAAATATTTAGCTTTATCTAATTGTTTTTAGGGAGTTTTAACGAAACACTTCCGGTACTGTTTACTTTTAACGAAAATGACATTTTTACTCTAAAAAGTCACTCCTGATACTATTCACTTAGAACACATTTTTGTCATTTTGATTAAAACTCAAAGTTTTCAAGCCATTTTCATTAGTTTTCCTTTGTTTTTATGGCAAATGACGTTTTATCGCAATGAAGGAGAACAATGATGTCTATTCACCCTGGTGCAAGTTCCATCCTCACCAATTGATATCCCCTCACTAGCATTTAACAATTTAACCACTAACACTCATTTGTCCAAAAAAAATAAAAATTGTTGTAATGAACGTGCATGTGGGGACACTTAAGTTGATAAAAATTGATAAATTAAGATCACATTGCTAATTAAGATTGTTAGAAATAAAATATGGAGGAAGAGAGAATGGAGAGAGACAAGAGTCTTTCTTTCTCATTAGAGTGCATATTTATAGACCTAGGATTTACATAGAAAAAGGTTATAACTCCCAAAAGTTAGTCATATATAATAAATCATATTTACAACACTTTTCCTTGGAAGTTCATCAATCAATGTAGTTGCTTTGATAAAATCTTGCTTGGAAAACTCAGTGGGACAAAACCTGAGCGAAGGAGAAAAATCAAGCGCAATGTTTTATGAAATATTGTTAACGTGTTGGACACGAATAATGATATAGCACAAGACTCCCCCTAACGAATAACTCTCTTTGGTGAATAATTCCCCTTGAAAATAGTAAGCCTTTATTCGAATGTCGTCATTGTTGAGTCTGATATTGACAAACATTCATTTCAACAATTGAACTTAGTAAAGCTCGTCCTCGGGAAGTATTAGAGTTTATCAGGAGTTGACAATAGCCATTTGTATTCTTGCACAGAATAAATAAATAAAAAAAATCTAGGATTCGAAATAATCTAGGAGCAACTTTACTCCATCATGAATATAAGCCATATATACAAATAGTTTGATCTTTCAAGAGTATGTTGCAACAATATAAATTCGGTTCGAAGTAACAATTACATAAATTTATGTAGAATAAGTATAGAGTACATACTTTGAGCATCATGCTCTTAAATTAAAATCTTTGATAAATAATTTTGTGGCATGTTCTATACTTTAATAAATCGCTTCGAGAGCTTTGAACACATGTCATAGGTCTCACGTTTAAAGAAACACTGTATTTATCTGTGGCTCTTGTTGGAAATTATATATATTATAATATGAAATATTGTAATATATAATTTTAATAATTGAATGAAAAATAGTGTTAACCAATTTCTTAGAAATGTTATGTTGTTTAGGGTCTCTTGATAAGTGATGTATACTTATAGATGAAAAGTTACATCTCCTTAACAAGAAGTACTTGGGTTCTATAGAAACTCATGAAACCATTATCATTAAGATATAGAAAATTAGAGTTAATTTTTTACTCTTGAGAAATAGGGTTTCCCCACTTTGTTTCTCTCATGCTTCGTGTGTCAAATTTCGAGTCGTGTCTTGAGAGTACGGAATATATAAAGTTCGCCAGAGTCCGAAGATTGAAGTGCTTTGACTTCGGATTATAGATTGTTGAATCCTGGGAGATGGACGCCTATCGAACTACAAGCACAAGAGTAGGGGCGACATTCTATCTTTAGGACATTGCATTTATGCAAGCCTCAATCTCCAAGTTTGTCAATTTTTCTATCTTTATCTCTAGTTGTTTATATTAATCTCATATATAATTGATGCTGTGAATTTCTTTATGATTATTATCATTGGAATTATATTGTTATTTTTCATGTTATATTGCTCCAACAGCTCTATCTACAATGAGAGGATATAAATGTCATAATAGTGATTTAATTTCACTTCATTACAAATACCTCAGAATAATAACATTTAGGGTTAATACTGTAGGTTCACTTATTTCATGTTTTTCAATGGCTCTCGAAAGTAGTATTTGCAATTTTTTTTTTCACATTTGGGCAACCTTTTTATGATTTGTTGACATTTAATGGAAAACTTGATTATATATAACCCTTGATGATATGACTAGCTATTATAAAATTAAATTCATCATCAACTTGTGATCCAACAATTCTCATTTTGCATGTGCATGCTTAACTTATAAGTGTATCTCATTGCTTGGGTACTAATGCCTTTCAGATTACCATTGTCGCTTTTAGGACAAACATCTTAAAATGAATTATTTAGACAATTGGATCATAACCTCCCATGAAGCGTAAGTTTCGATAGGGCTTGAATGTTATTAACTCCACTTATGGAAAATTCAAAATTTGGAACCTATAAATTTGTCATTCTTCAAGCATGTAACAGAATAATCTACGTATGTCACTTATGAGACAAAAGCGGATGTATCAATGTTAATTCCCGACATCCTTGGAAACTGTCGTTTCTCCCCTAACAGCAGGAATAGTGTCTCATTAAAGTGACAATTTGAAAATTTGCGGTAAATATGAGCATAACTAAAAACAAATCGACTTGAATCCTAATTTTGATTGGTGGATCATCTTTGTGTACACATTTACTTGTTGGTTAGAAATTAACCTCAACCAAACTAATCATGATGATGTATATGATCAAGATTCATCTCCCAAGCAGAACTACAATGAATAAAATGGTTAAAACATATTGTAACCCATGAGAAGTTGTATGCTCAAAATCAATCCCCAATGACATGAAATAGAAAACTTAGGAGTTGTGCTTGTAATAGCAAACCAATAATATAATGACTATATTTTGGATACATGTATGTAATTGGTTAAATAATCCACAATTAGATGATTAAGCTCACAAATACGTTTTTAAATTCACGATAAGCAATACAATAATTCAAGATGAATTTTGACTGAGATGGTCAATATGTAAGATTTAGCACCGCTAATAAATCGAATTGTTGAACTATAGGGGGGCAATATTAAGATTTTGGGGAGAAGGGGAAGCTTTGGGGAAACAATGAACATGAAGAAGGAGATTGACGGCAGGAGAACGTGACGTTTCACGTTACTTCAAGTCTTCAACTAGGAATTTGATTATGTTAATTATTATTTACTCTTGCCACTCAGTACTATGGTCTGGTGATATTCCTCTTCGTTTAAAAGTGAGAGATCTTAGGTTCGAATCTCGTGGATGGCGAATTCGATATCAAATTAGGCTACCCATTGTGTGGCTTAGCCGAACTCCCCTTCCCCATAGTGTAAAAATATCGATGTACTCAAAATTATTATTACTTTCAAATAAGAATTTTTTTTTAACAAATGATATTATCTACACTAAAATGGAGGGGATGAACTTAACCTCACAATGAGCTAGCAATAATATAATTCAAATTCGCCTTTGGCGAGAATCGAACCTAAGACCTCTCACTTATAAGTGAAGAGGAATACTACTAAACTTTAGTACTAAGATGCGGAAATTAAAATTTTTAATTAAGGGGAAATAGGGTTTTCGTTTTGAAAGATGATGTGTCAACTCTAAATAGATTGAATTTTTAATGAGCTAGCATGTGGAGAGTAAAGGGCAAGGAGATCCTAGCAGAGAAAAACCAAGCAGAAGATCAGAATCCAAGATATTCGGATGAGAATTACAAGTTTGAAATACTTTGAATTAATGATATGACATGCATTCAAACCAAAAGTTATCAATCATCAACAATAATATTCATAATAATATAACATTGTTAGAGCGTATCTATTGTAATTGATATTTTCCTAGCCAAAACCGTTTGTGTGTAATCAGGGACATAAGCAAATTAGGTATTAGATGTTAAGGTTGGTTATTCTCAAGCTATTTTTTGTTGGAGATGGAGATCAAGGCTCAAATTTTAACAGGTGTTCGTTATCTACGATAACTAAGTTATAATCTCGAGTTTAGGAAGATAAGTTGGCTAAGAAATCATGCATGCATTCATAGTTGGATTAGTCGTATTCATTATTACGCATCTCAACTTGATATGATGCACATAGTGCTTAGAATTACATGAAATTTTAGGAGCATGTTTCAAGACGTTGACTCTTTTGTAGTAAAGTTTCACCTCCAGGGCGCTCGAACGGATGAGAAATGCTCAAGTGGAAATTGTTAAGTTTTGGGCGCTTGAGTACACCATACGAATTTCAGTTTCTCAATTTCAATGTTTCACGTGTTTTTACTTGCGTTTTACATCCCTTTTTTAGTGTTATCTTCTAGTATTAGCATTATGTCTCTTAAATCTAATAACAAATAAATTAATATATTGCATCTAACAGATTTTCATATGAGTTAGCTTTTCTTTATGAATCTTTTGGGTTTCAACCATATATCATGTTCCTAGAAGATCTGTTTTTTATTTTAGTCACATTTCAATATATTGGGATTCTATGTGGTGGAAGATTTTATAGAGAAAAGCCATGACAATATTGCTGTGAATCTGTGATTACCAAAAACGACATATAGCGGTTGTGTAAGTCCTAAAATAATCTTGGAATGTGTTGTGTCATGTGACTTACAAGTCATCGAAACACAATCCAATTTTCCATCATTTCAACCATGAGCTACTCTCTTCAACAATTCCTCATGAATTAAAACATATCTCTAACAACAGCTTATAATGATGACATGAAGTATGAAGATATTTATTTTCCATGGCTTTTCCAAAATTGTAGTGATATCAATTTTCCCATCAATAGACAACCCCATTTCTCAGGTTCTTTAGCTATAGCAGAACTGTGAGGATGAAACTCTTTTACCTTCACATCTTCACACGTCATTTCTCATGTGGCAAATTTTCAAGCAAAACACGTGAATTATACGAATTGGTTGACGTGGAAAACGTGTGGCCATTGAGCTTCACACGTGGGTCAACTTGCTTTGATATCATGAAGAAAGTTAAAGTTTCACCATAAAACCGGGAATTGTCCAACCTCTTATTGGTTTTTCCATGTGGTTTGTTTGTGTGTGTTGGGCTCCATGTTGGTTTTGGGGCTTTGTCTTCTGTATGTTTGTGGCCCGTCTTTTTTTTTTTTTTTTTTTGTGTGTAACTTAACTTTTTTTTTTGGGGGCTTTGTTGTACTTGTAATTGTTAGTAACGTAATTTATCCTTTTGTCCAAAAAAAAAAAGTCTTCACCATATCACTAGCTTAGGAGGGATTAGGGGGGACTGGCTTAATTAGGATTATAATCCTATGTTTGGTATCGTATTGGGCTAGAGTGAACGAGACTTGCCTCGACTACTAGGCGCTCTGCTTCACTAAACCTTAGTATCTAGTCCCAAGCGTTCACTTAGGACGCATTTACGTAACCGTAATCAGAATCAAAACACGGAATTGAATTCCGATTACGGGGTATACCTTTGTTTACTAAACTTGGGGAGTAGGTTGGACCCACACAAAAATTTGGAATTCAATTCCAAAATTTGGAGGGTTTGGATTCCTTAGATTAACATGGTATTTGAATTCCTGATTGCTTGGGTAATCGGAATGACACTTTTGTTCCCTTTATGCCCTCACTTACTTTTTTTATTTCCAAGACTATCCTTTATAAACCCATTAACCCTAGTTTAATTATGCACAACTCATTACTTTTTTTTATTTCCATGTTCATTCACATTATGTACAACTCCAAGCATATGCTGAAGAGAAGAAACTACAACTTGAGCGAGAAAATTTAAATATTAAAGTAAATACTTAAATTTATAAAAAATAAATAAATATATAAAAGATATAAAATTTTGTTAAAAAAAAGTATATAAAAGATTTGATTTGGGACAAGGGCATTTCTATTCCAATTCCAGAACATTTAAGTAAACAACTTCAACAGGAATTCGATTCTGACTACATCTCAATTCAATTCCTCCTATTTCCTCATATTTTCATTACGGTTACGTAAACCCGCCAATAGTATGAAGCAGGACTAACAAGGAAACAGTGTCGACGACCTTACCCCACTCCTTCTCTGCATACGTCTCTCTCTTCTTCTCTCACTAATCACAAATCCGTGTTGCGAAGGTCAATTATGCAGATTGCGTCTCGTCATGGACATCGAAGAAGGATTCCGAGGCCGATTACAAGGGAGTTTTCCGCCGCAGCCCCCAAAAATGATTCCCACCACTCTGGCGTTGCAGCCATTACTCCCCCTGCAGGAAACGGCTGTTCCAGCGCCAAAAATTTTCTAGGAGGCACTGCAGTTGGTGCTGGGTTTGTGGTAGCTTACAAAACTGGAAATTTGGGTCTCTCTCTTTCGGGTCTGATTATTTATGGGCCGATTGTGATAGAAAACCATTTGGGTATTTTTTTTCATACTAAATATTTCACAATTCTTATACGGCTTAGTTTAAATCAAGTCAATCCAACTTAATCTATGAAGCTAGTCTAGTTGGAGATAATTCAGTGTAACAAACACATCCTTTGAATATTTTTCTTTAGCATGATCCTTCATAAATACGTAAGCAAGACTATCAAAACTTTGATGAGGCTTCGCTCCTCCATCCTTTTCCATCTTTCTTATACATCCCGCAATCATCTTTTAAAGATTTCAATTATACATCCCGCAATATGTTACCTTTTAAAGATGTTACCTTTTAAACCTCTGAATAGTGGGACGAAAGGATTTGAACCTCTGAATAGTGGGACCAAAATATGTTACCTTTTAAAGATTTCAATTATAGATCCCGCAATCATCTTTTGTTCGAATGTGATTGACAAAGTTTCATATTGGTGATGAACCAGATCTTATAAGAGCTCACAAGTAGTAGGACTACTCCGTATATGTCAATTGATTTATGGTAGAACCTCAACTTTCTTTAATTTTCACATTAGACAAATGGTTAGATGTGAATTTAATTTGCAATTATTTTTTCATTCTTTGAACAAATTAGTAATGTTTTATAAACTCATTTAAAATCTTAAGTAAATACTCTGAAAGAAATTTTTTATGAGGAGTGTATTTAACAATATGCTGGATGTTTATGAAAAAATTAAAAAAAAAAACAAAACAAAACAAAAGCGAATATATCTACACTTTTATAAACACCCTTACAACTTTGATTAATACCTTGATCCCAAGGGGTCTCTGTAAGTTTCTTTTCGACACCAAAAGAAGAAAAAAAATCATCTGAGCTTTAATGCTATACAAGATTTTCATCATTTCTAAGATTGCTTAACAAAACCAGCTATCTTTTTTTTGTCGAACAAAACCAGCTATCGATAAATACAGTAAATGTAAGAACACCACTATTACCGCAACCGCAAGTAAGCTTGAGTCAAAATGGGGAAAGATTATCAGTTCCAGTTGGTAAATGTGAACATATGGAAAATGATCGGTTCCTTTTTCTAGAGATGTATCAATTGTGTCCGTTTATTGTACATCTTGCGATCAATTTTCATTAGGTACTATTTATATTTGAATTTTAAATTTTAAATTTTAAATAATTTTTGATCACATGATGTACAATGAACGAATACGATTACAAAATTCCTAAAAAAATGATCGTCACTAGATCTTTTTTGTGAACATATAGCTAAAGCCACCAAAGAGGAGAGAGAATCACAGAGAGAGGGAGAGAGAGAGAGAGAGGAGCGAATTTCTAGAGAAAAGTGTAGGTAGTACGTGTGTGAAGGGTGAAGGTAGCGTCTCGTGGGTTTTGGTCGACATGTCAAGCGGTACCAGTCATTTCTTGTCTTCCCCTTCTCACTGTAACTGACAATCTGACAGTCTTTCATGGGTCCCCTACTCTCTCTGCGACCACTCAGCTCTCACGGGCGGCACCACCCTCTCTCTCTCTCTTCATGGTCCCCATGCAATTATAGCGTAATGATTTTTACCTTGTGAATTGCTGGCTGTAAAGGCAACTCACTTTTCTTTAGGGTTTAACCTTTTCAAATAAAAACTTGATTTCATCTTTAGAAACTTGTCCACTTCTCTTGTAAATTATTATTTCCATTATTATATAGATATATATTGAAAAAAAAATAAGGAGAGAATGGGTTCTAGCGGTCCAGCTGAGTCTATGGCTGACCGACTTTGAGAGAGCAGCCGTATTTGATAAGGATAGAGAGAGAGAGAGAGAGAGAGAGGAAATATTCTCTTTTGCCTTCATTTTCAGTTTGGTATTTTTCCTTCCAAGTGCAAGCGAGGACTTTTCCCAGAAAACAAAAAAGCTTGATTCTGAAGTTCTTAATTTGTTCTCAAGGATTCAATACACAAAAACTGAGATTTCTTGTATTGTCTTCCAGAGTAGTAAAGCTTTCTGTTTTTTTTTTTACTTTCTTAATTTGTTTGTGGGTATTGCTTCTTCTGTTGTTACTTTTGCTGATCTAGCAAGTTTATAACACAACCCATTACTACTAATAAGCTCAACTTCCAGATGATGTCCGAAGATGCGCGTTTAGTTCCCTCCATCATCACAGGGTTTGCTCAAGAGCCCGATTCCAATCCTAACCCTAACCCTAATACAAATAATCAACTCAAAAGGAAGAGAAGTTTACCTGGAACACCAGGCAAGTGTGTTTTCATCTCTACCTTGCAACTTCATACACTTCTTTAGCTTCGAATAGTATATTAATCAATATTCCTTTTTTGTTAATTATTCTCTTTCTTCATATTATGTTTGATGGGACTTCTACTCAATTGCAGATCCAGACGCAGAAGTGATAGCTATGTCCCCAAAATCCCTAATGGCCACAAACCGATTCGTTTGCGAAATTTGCAACAAGGGTTTCCAGAGAGACCAGAACTTGCAGCTTCACCGACGTGGCCACAACCTTCCATGGAAGCTCAAACAAAGGTCAAAAACAGAAGTGATTCGGAAGAAGGTGTACGTGTGCCCAGAAAAGACCTGCGTGCACCACGAGCCATCGCGAGCGCTCGGAGACCTCACCGGAATAAAAAAGCACTTCAGCCGAAAGCACGGCGAGAAGAAGTGGAAGTGTGAAAAGTGCTCAAAGAAATACGCAGTTCAATCGGATTGGAAGGCACATAGCAAGGTTTGTGGGACTAGAGAGTACAGATGTGACTGTGGCACACTCTTTTCCAGGTACTACTGTTTATTTCCAATTTAATCTCTCACTTCCTCTCCTTACAAATTCCCTCCTTTTATATGATTAATTTGGGGAGAGAATATACATTTAATGCTCTCACGTAGAAACTTTTGGGGTTCTATTTGAATTTAATGCCTGTATGATTACTCAAGTGTACGACTTTATCATTTTTTAGTTTGCACCGGGTATCTACCACACACGGGATCCTCGACTGCCAGATCCTTGTTCATTTAATTTTTTAAGCATATTCAACCATTCATACTCAAGAGTATATTCAACTATTCATTACTCCATTACATTGCCATACACTCGAGCATAATATAATTTGTTTACTAAGTTTCTCTTACTACTCAAATGTGCTTTATACATGCATATAATGCACTGTTAGACTCTTCAGCTTGTTGACCAAATTTTGTTAAACAGGAAGGATAGCTTCATAACACACAGAGCCTTCTGTGATGCTTTGGCGGCTGAGCAAAGTGCAAGATTCTGCTCAGCTCCAACTACCAATAATATCAATCCAAGCTTCATGAATGGGTCTATTGCCAATAATACCCATAAACCACAAAGAATCCCACATTTTATACCAATGTTTCAACCGGAATTTGCTGGCTCTGACCATCTAGCAGCCAACAATCATCTCAGTTCCAATGCTTTTATACCTGAAATGCTGCAAACGGCATCAATGGACATGTTTGGATCATCTTCATCATCTCAGATGCAATGGCTCATCAACAATAACAAGTTCCTGGAAGAATCATCATTTGCAAATGCCAATAGTCTCTCTATGTCATCGCCATCATTACTGCGGGGAGTGCTTAAGGAGGACGAAGAATCCAAAGGGAGTTTCTCTGAAACAATAAGTACTACTACTAACACCTCTTTCTATACTAACAACAATAACAAACAGAACCACCACCACCAACCCATGTCAGCCACAGCACTTCTGCAAAAAGCAGCTCGAATGGGATCTACAACCAGCAACAACAACAACCCAGCTACAACATTCAACGACACCACCTTGAACTTCAATGATATGGTGAATTCTATGTCTTCTTCGTCAACTCAAGGAGCCACAATTGAAGATGGGTCACTGTTCTTGAGCAACAAACACTTGATGATGCCAGTTGGAGCAGCAGCCATGACAAAACAAGGAACAAGTGAGCAAAGTAGTTTAACTAGAGACTTTCTTGGAGTGGGAGGAGGTGATGCAATATTTGGTGGCGGAGTGCCTTTCTTTCAACAAGAGCTAGCAAAGTTAGCTTCTATGAGTGACTTGAGCCAATACACTAGTACTACTACCAGTAGTCGGCATCAATGACATCAATTACAAGGTAATTATAATTCTAAGAGAGACTTTGTTGTACCTATAACTAGAGTTTTAGACGAAATGAATACTAATGGAAAGTAGATTATTAGGAGGCTAACGAGTCTGAGTTGCAGTCTATAAAGTGAGTCAACCCGTGGAGAGAGAGAGAGAGAGAGAGAGAGAGAGAGAGAGAGCGCTAGTGCAGGTTGGGAGAGACCTAACAAAAAGAGAATTCATGGGTCTGAAAGAGGGAGGAGGGAATAGGGACCCTCCCTGCATGCATGTTGTAGATTTTATTTTGTCTTTCTTTTCATTTGATAAACGCTGAAGCCTAGCATGTGTCATATTTGCTTGTGAGTTGTGACCTATGTCGCTGCCTTTTCTCAGTGTCAACATTTGCCACCGTCAATTTCAAACAAGGGAATCTAATGTACGTTGGTGTGGGCCTGATTCAGAAAAAGTTCAATGACAATGGAGTTGGTTCTACTTTATTTACTAGATTTGAGGTAATTTGCATTCCCAAGTAATTAGTAATGTTTATTGTTAGGTTAACGTGAATGTTTGTCAATTGTTATATTCAACAAACAAGCTTGTGGTTTATAACAAAAATATCTTCTTCCTATTTGTTTATAATACATCACTCTAATCCATTTTATCCCTGACAAAATAAGAATATCCTGGGCTCTTTTTATTAGTTTTGTATAATACAAATAGTTTTTTTTTTTTTTAGTTTAAATAAACTGTTATATTACCAATCATGTGCCATTAAATAAAAAACTAAATTGATCTTAACTATCACCTACAAAACTATCAAATACCGTGGCCGTCTAGAAAATTAATGTACAAAAAGACCAAAAGATGCTATTTCTCACTCAAGGAGGACGTCTCTCCCTCACCACATGTGCCAGGGATTTCGGCCGAATCTATATCATCAACATGCAGCCTTGTGTGACCCCTAGCATTCTCTTGGTCTTAGCAAGCTTTTCTCGTTGTGGAACCCCATTTGTCTTGAATCCCAATTAAATTGTTAGATCTAGACAACTCTAGCAAGGTATGAGTTGAGTCCAAGAATTTTGATAGTCGAGCCGGATAGGTCACCTTAATCTATGCGGGGTGGTGCAGTTGTGCCCGATCAGTGGAACAATGGTTGAGGTGATGGCGGCATATGGCCAGGATTTGCAGATCTAAGTGATCACAATAAGTAACGATATCTGTCAAAACAAGAAGCAACACATATCTCCCAAGCGCAACTGTTGTAAGGGCGGAGCCAGGATTTTTTTCTTGGGTGGGTTAGTTGAAAATAGTACCATAAAATCATATATTTATTTTTTTGCTTATATAAAATATATAATAATCAATATAAAAGAACAACAATATAATATAAACTATTCTCAAAATCATAACCCTAACCGATAAATTCAAGGACCATATAAATAATTAACCTACTAATTAAATCAAGAATAAGTAAATAAAGAGATTAAGAACGTACCAAATGTGACATTCATTGAAAAAGTGCAATGGAAAGTCAGGAATTGCAGAGATAGGGATTTAATTGTGTATTTAAAGAACTTATTAATCTTTTCTTGAGTAAGAAGCACATAGGCTAAACTACATAGGGTAAATGGTCTTTTTCTTTAAAGAATAGAATAAAGGGGGACTAGAGATAGAACTAATTTATAATTTTTAGCATAAAACTATTATTTACTACCTCTCCTCTACTAAATATACATTAAATAATAATATGTATTGAAATTGAGTAGGCTATAAGCATGAGTTTACAAAAGAATAGATCTATTCACAAACCCATTTTTACTTCCAACACAACCTTATTAATATTTTGTCAGTGATCATTTTCAATTCATTCGATCTGAACAACCGACAATTAAGAGAAATGTGTAAGAAGTAAAAATGAGTGCATGGATAACATTACCCTTACAGAAAACCTCCCTGGGCTACAGCCCACCTTAGCCTTATGGGTGGCTACGCCATTGTGTTGTAGAACTTTTCTTTGAAGTTTTCGTTTTTTTTTCAGCTAGACCATTTTAAATCAAAATAAGTTGTAGCAACTTAACTTGAGTTCGTTGTGCAAGTTTTTGTCTCTTCCTGTCAGAGCTTCTAGCATTAATTTTTAGTTTTTTTCCTGATGGTGGTTTACACAAGCTTCGCTTTTCATTAGGAAAGGTTCATTAGTTATTGGGATGAGTCTAAGGAATAACTTAAGTAGTACAGACGGAATTGCAAAAATGTTTCAATCCTAATAAATGTATTACGTATCCTACGGATCTTAAGTCCTAAACTATATTCCTAGTCATAGGATGATCGACAGGACTATTGAACATCCGCAAAGGCCGGTTTATGTCGTATTCAGTCGTATGTCTCAGAGTAAGCATGTAGTGACATGGAATAGACATAAGGGTGCTAGGAGATCGAACTCATTGAACATTGACCAACTATAGAAGTATACGAATGAAAGATTACCTACTTGTCAATTGTACCACACTTCTGATTTATGGATGCAACTAGTTCTTAGACCTGAGCCGCTATTATCTCGAGTTGATAAATATGATATTTGGTCTCGCCTAAAAGCTCTCAAACAGTAGCGCAATCCTATAGTGTGAGTTTCAGGATCATTTGATCACATTCATGTTTAGAGTTTGACAAAGGGTGGTGCTATCCACACACCAATTTTTACCTCCGACACACCATTGTCAATTTATGTCCCTTGATCTTCTTCAATTCATTCAATTGGATAGTCGTAAATTGAGAGAGGTGTGTGTGAAGTAAAAATTGGTGTGTGGATAGCATCACCCTTGACGAATGTTCCGTGCTCTGTCGGAATATAGTAGACAGAGGAACTAAATTGTATTGTAACCATAACTAAGGTTCTAAATATGTATTGTATAAATTCAAAAATATTTTGACTAATCTGGTAATCGAAAGCCATTGCTAGATGTTACTATTCGGTTTATGGATAATCCTATAAGGTTGAATTAGAATAGTTTCTGACTATGTAAATTAGACTAGTTTGATTAATCAAATTATTCATTGCCCCTTCTATTTATTATTGGTTAATGTACAAAAGTAAAATAAGGAAGTTCAGTCCAGAAGAAAATACCGGATAACTTAAATAAATAAAATAAGAAGCGAATAAGACCGAAGCCCAGTGGCAAAGGAAAGGTGCGACAAGGGCAAGAAGGGGTTCCCTAGGGCTTGCAGCATATGTGTGGTAAAAGATGCATGATTAAGTTGTAATCCTACCGGCTTATGGAATTGTTCTATATATAAGCCTAAAGGGTCTTTAGACCTTGTGTGTGGTTTTACATATTGTGAAATCAAAATTTAGAGAGAAAGGAATTAGGTTTTCCAGTTTAGAGAAATTGAAAAATAAAGCACCACACAATCTTACCCTTGCCGCTGCACCTAGTGGAGGAGAAGGACCCAACAGTTCGTTGTCTTCCTGTTTCACCAACCAGAGATTTATTCGTGTGTATACTATTAGAGGGCTAACACTTGGGAACCTCAACAATGAATTCATATTTATATGAAATCTAAAAGTTGGAATTCTAAATTTAATTTAAGTATGCATGTGTTCTTAAAATTATTTTACAAGAACACGAGCACATCAATTAACCTAGATCATGTGAATTAATTTAATAAGATTAAATGGAATCCAAAGTTTCGCTAACCATGCATGTAAATTGGATTATATATGCTTAATTCACCTTGACACGCTTCTGCACACATGTGCTAAAATAGTCCACAACCCAACATTCATCCCTAAAATTGGGCTACATCCATTGAGATGCTTGTATATATTAAATAAAGATTACAAGAAGTGCTCGGTATAGTCTAACCTCCATTTTCACTCTTATGTCTAACCCTTATAAGAGGTACTATTCCCATTATATAGGCCCTTAGTGAGCCCCAAAATTTTGTGGGCTTTAGTACTCTACCACTCTCGCATTTAATGAACCAAGTGAATAAACATGACTTGCTAGCTAGTTTTCTATCCCTTAGTTGACACGTGGTGATGAAGTGACCTTCGTCCAGGTCTAAATGCATGTTTTCGTAGGCCAACGTTATGTGTACCAAGTGTCTTGCTCGAACCTGGAGTTTGAGGAAACCCACGTCTGAGCACTTTTGACAACTTTTATGTCCCTTCATAGGTTTCTGCTCTCGCTGATAGCCAACACGCGGTCTGGGGTTGATGTCTAAGTAGGCCTACTCTTTGGCTTTTGTATTATAAAGTTGTCAGTATGCCAACTTGCCACCAGCTTCTTTATTGGTAGGAAAATCAGATCGTTGAGCAGTCGTCCGTAGTAGTTGAGGTGGCCCTTTCTTATTCCATGGGCCTTGGTCTTTCTTTCTTTATTTGTCCTTGGTCTTCCTTTCTTCCTTTGGGCTTTTATTGAGTCTCTTTTAGGTCTGTACTGTTTTAGAATCGAAAATGATCATGCGTTAACAAATATATATGTACTAGTCCATTGTGGTTGGTGATTGAAAAAAGATACAGTAAAATCTCTATAAAGTCATAAAGTTGGGACCAAATCAATTTTATAACTTTAGTAAGGTTATTACTTAGTAGAGTTATAGTTAATAAAATTACTTGCTTATCCTTAATAAAGTTGTTTCTTGAATATATGTACTTTCTTGTACTCCAAAGGCATTGTTCTTTGATTCCCAATGCCCGTTGTACATGTATATAAATGTTGTTGAATGCCCTTTCTTTTTTCTCTATCAGACAAATCATGTCATTCAAGATCCATATGAAAAATCAGTAAACTGAAAATATTCATGCTGAGTTATGCAAAAAGAAAGCACCAAACCCAACTAGAAGCAAAAGTTATAACTATGTAGAAAAGTTAGTCTCTTCAGCAGGATTACTTAAAAGAAATATGACCAAGATTTAAGTCTGACTAAAATTTGGAAGAAACTCTAATAACTCTAATGGGGTGCGGGTTATCGTTCCTTAACAAAAGATGGTGTCCAGATTCCTATATATGCCAGCAAACAATAGGAACTTTGCAAAGGAACTTTCGATCAATTTCAAAAGACGGACCCCAATTATGAAAACTAGTCAGTCAATCCAAAAAATCATTAGACACAGAAGGCCTCGGACAATCATGAAGATGCAGCCAGACAGAAGAAGCAAAAGAGAAAGAGAAAAAAAAAATGAAAGAAAGATGATTAATAACTCTAACTCTATGTGACAGAAAGCACAAGAGGGGTCAAAGGTAGGAGATTGAATCCGTTAGCTATCTTTAGTAATAACCGAGAAAAAATACGAACTTGAGGTTCCAATTTTGCATTAAGGTTCTGGTCCAGCGGAGCGGTGGAAGGAGGAGGCGGAGAAGAAGAAAGCTTCTAAAGGGAGAGTCCTGTGTTGTATGCCATACCTATGGAGAAACGGTTATGCATTTAATGCGGCACTGCCGTTATGCTAAGTGCGCTTGGTCGGCATCAAATTTGGGAATAATTTTCGAGTGATGCTCGGTCTATTTCTTTCCTTGAATGGGTTTCTGAAATAGCCGAGAACCTCCCAGACGATCATTTTGGTGTGTTCCTAATGATCTGTGCAGCTTTATGGGAAGCTAGAAATGCTAAGCTGTGGGAGGAACGGTGCGACACTCCGGATGTTTGTGCTGCCAGAGCAATGCAACGATGGCAGGAATTTGTTCATACAAATTGCACGGAGGGCAATGATATTGGGCCCCGAACGGCGTCTGTTCCAAGATGGATTGCCCCACCTCCAGGACGCTTTAAATTAAACGTCGACGGTGCTTGGAATGGGGTAAAAAAGGTGGCTGGTTTTGGAGCTGTTCTTAGGGACGACACAGGGAACTTCTTTGCTGAAAGGTGTGGCAGTTTTCAGGACTGTTTTTCCCCTCTGCAGGCAGAGGCTGTAGCCGTAAGGGAGAGCTTGGTTTGGGCAGGAGATAGGGGTTTCCAAAACTTTCAATGTGAGAGCGACTCGTTTCATATTGTTCAAGCTTCCAGAAATCCCTCCATTGACTTATCTGAAATTGGACAAGTGATGGAGGACATCAAGGAGCTGCTGTCAACAATCACTGGAGCTATTTTAACCCACACCCGCCGCCAAGCAAACAACGCAGCACACAGAATCGCTGGCTGGGGTCTCTCGGTGAGCAACGCCTGTAATTGGGATGATCAACCCCCAACCTTAATTTCAGATTTACTTACTGAAGAGAGTGTGATGCCTTAAATGGCCTTGTAGCAAACTATGTAACGACTCTTATCAATGAATCTACTTTCTTTCTTAAAAAAAGAAAAAAGAAAAAAAGCGGAGAGTCAGCGAAGGCGCAGTTGGTGAGCACGAGCATGAAGGCCGCCCCGACCGCCATTGCTAGATACGAAGATAGTATCGAGGCAGTAACCATTGGTAAAGATTGAAGCTTCAAGTTCGAGAATTCATGGGCATGTAAAATTTGATTTTTTTTTTTTTTGTTGATCAATTAAGTGTTTTTTAATTTTCTTTGTCAAATAAAATAAAAATAATTTCTTTTTGTCCATCTGACGCATAATTGGCATCTTAGCCAACAAAAAAGGGGGGCACACCTATTCCATATCATCAATTAACTACCAATTTGACAGAATATATATGCACTAGATGTACGACATTGCAATGAATTACTTTGCCTCTACTTCTTCACGGGAAGCTCTAAACATGAAGGAAGATTCACTACGTCATCCTCTCTAGCTGGAATAATGGCTTCGGCCACTGCCCAGTGTCATTATTTGTCGAACCCTAATTCATCCTCTTTAGGCAGCGAACAATTTGTCGACCCCTAATTCACCCTCTGTAGGCAGCGAACAAGCAATCAAACGACATATAATCGACACAAGAACCCATAGTAGTTATAGGTTTCTTAATTTGATTTTAAAAGGATGACTTTATCTTGTTTATTTAACAGAAGACTAACAGATTTAGGTTTGGACTTCAATTGTTAATGGAGTTTACCATGGAAATTTAGTTAACAACTTTTTCACGACAAGAATCACATTAAAATCGATGTACCACCACATGAAAAAAATATATATTTGGCCTTTTCTTTTTAAATTAGGAAAACTAATGAAAATGGCTTGAAAACTTTGAGTTTTAATGATAAGGACAAAATAAAGGGTAAAATGAATAGTACCATGTTTGACTTTTTAGTGTAAAAATGTGGTTTTTCGTTAAAGTGAACAGTACCGCGGATTTTTCGTTAAAACTCCCTTTTAAATTTTCATGAACAACACTGTACACACTTCATTTAATTAATTATTGGTGTAGTTAAACTATATGATTCATCAGAATAGATCAGAATAGTACATTTTCAATGTCTGCCTCGTGCATGTCAAATCGATGTGAGATTAACGTCAATCTTTATGGCTTGCGGAATTTCCAAGTTATCCCTGATGTTAACGAGGGAAATCATTGATAGTTTCTCTTCTTTTAGTTTCTTGATCAGCTAGACAGAGAATGTTTTCTAACCAACTGAATACTTGAAGTATTGTTAAAGTGTACATGCATGATGATGAGGGAAATCATGATGATCATGCCATTTACCATAGAAGTATACAATTAGTTCAGACAAAATTAAAGAAACGAATCATTATTAATTATATCGTTATTTAGTTACCAAATGATGATGAGGCACACTTAAAAAAAAATATTTTCTTTAAAATGAGCAGAATAAAAATACTAAAATGAAAAGATTATAAGATTTTAGCTGATGTTAAATATGGTTAAACAATCTCCAATGACTAATCTTAACATAAAAGCTTACATGATTTAGAAAGGATCACAATCAACCATAGATAAAAATTTCGATTATCCACCAATCTGATAAGGGTCATCAATACATATTAGCTATAAATCAATATAAACACCATATATTTCTTACTAGTGCACAAAGTTCTAAAAGACGTTAGACACTAGTCGTGCAGCAAGTTGAGGCCTAGCGCCTAGGCGCCTAGGCGAGTGCCTAGGCTGATAGACAGATTTAAGTAAATATATTATATTTTGTATAAATAAGTGTCTTCTTATACTTAAAATATATAAAACTTCATCATAAATTACAAAATATAATGACGTATATTATGAAGTACTAGAACATAATGAAAACATGGGGAACAAAGATATAATGTATGTTCATTTAAGTATGCAACAAGTCTCTTATAATTCATTGAAAAACTAAAATGCAAAATGATAGTTATGTATTTTCTGTTTAAGTGAGTTGCGACCTACGCGGGTCTGGGCCGGCTAGGCAGGCGCCTCAGCAGGTCTAGGTGCCCTTTCTTAATTTTCAAACTAAGTACTAATTGAGGCGGTAACCAGCCGCCCAGCTCCTAAGCAGGGCTTGAGCGAGAATTTTTAGAACAATGCTAGTGCACACTTAATAACTCAGACTCACCTACAGTGAGACTAAACATACAGACAACTCGAGTTTTCTAGATTTACTACAAGGACAAAACAACAAACATAGTCCTAATACCAAGCACACCATTTGTTGCCATGAAGAACCGTTCTAATTAAGGATGAAGGACCATGACAAAACAGCTTCACCTCAAACGAACAAACTCGATGACGATTCGCCGAAACTAACCTTGACCTAAGACAACGTCATCAGATATGAAGAGACAAGACATTAGCAATTCAAGTCCCAGCCTAAAACTCGCAATGTTTAGTGTATCTATGTGGGTCTCTAGCTAAGAGCTTTTCAAGAATAAATAATACTTCCATTCCTCTATGGAGTGAATGTACATATTTCACTATATGCGAATAACGTATTTTATCGTTTAAGTTTTATAATTGAAACTATTTTATATTTTAATTTTAATTTGAAGATTATTTATACAAAAAATCATTTGAATCTGCAATCGTTTAGTCATCCAAATATATCAAATAAATAAATGATTTATCATGAATATGTTACTACCAAGTCGCAACGTCGATATGTTCCATACATTTGGATGCATAAATAATCTCTGATTCGAAATGATATGATTAGTGATAATCTTCAAATAAAAATTAAAAGAAGGGAGACTTTGGATGCGGTCCTTAGTTTTGAATATTCTTTGACTGAAACCTTGTTGGTTTTCAATTTTTGATCCAAGTCCCTGAAATTAATGTGATAATTTATTTTTATGTACGTTACTATATTTTTTAAATTAAAATTTGAAATTTATAGTTGTTTATATTAATGAGATTTTAAATAAAATCCATAATTTGTGGGATTAAAAATATTAAAATATAAATATACTATTGTGTGTGTGTGTGTATATAAACATGGGTACATTCATCAAAATTAATCAAAAAATTATTGTATCAAAACATGAGTACATTCTTCAAAATCACAACAACAACAAAAAAAAGCATTAGGCTTAATAAAATTAGTAAATTTCTTCAATTAAACTTAACATGGATACATTCTCATATCAAAGAAAAAAGAATGTACCCATATAAGTTTAAAAATGGATTAGAAAAAAAAATTGAATAGATTTTATATATATAAAAAAAGGTACATTTTACATATAACAAATTGGTATATTTAAGAATGAGTACATTTTAAGATTAAAATTTTGAAAAAAATTACATGAATGGTACATATAATTAGCATGGGTACATTTAGCAAAATTACAAATGGGTACATATAATAAAAAAAATATGGGTACAAATACAAATAAAACTTTATAAAATATAGGCACAGAAAGAAATTAATATATGGGTACAAATACAAACTGAAAAGAAATTTGGTACAAATTAAAAAAGGTTGCAAATTAAAAAAGGTTGCAAATTAAAAATGGGTACAAACTAAAAATAAAAATATATGATAAAAAATGTAGCCATAAATATAAATATACTAATTGTAACATTTTTAACATTAAATGACTATATTTAGAAATAAAAATATTTTATTATTGAAATAATTAATGATGTTGTTAATACCAAGGACCTTGATCAAAAATTGAAAATGAATAAGGTTTTAATCAATGGAGTAGTAAAAGAAATGACAAGAACCTAATTTCTCCTTAAAAGAATTAAACGGTTCTGATTATAAATTTAGACGGTGAACATGTGTTGTTTGCAAATAGTAGAATATATGCATTCTCACATGGGAGGAACGCAAGTCTTATATGTGGAACCAAAAATAATCACAAGGCGACACGTGGATTTTTTGGTAAAAGATGACAAAAATACCCTTGAGGCATACCGAGATTCCTACGCGCGAGCGACGGACAATCATCCTCAACCAAGTAAAAAATGCTCCAAAAAAGGTAACCAATTCCAATTTATCTCATCCATCCTCATTATAGGTAATTACTTCATAACCTATAAATTATCCCATAAAAATAGAGATTAATTGGCTAATTAATGAATTAATTCCTAATTAATTCATTAATCACCAAATTAATCACCCATTATACCCCAAAAATCACACCAAGGGCCGGCCATTCCCATCCAAAAAGAGCCTATCATATTCTCTACCTTTTCCACCATTTTCCCTTTTTAATTATTTGGTAACTCCTAATTAAACCTAAATTAAACCCAAAAAACCCTAGCCACCCCTATCCCTATAAATATACTATCATTCTCACCAAAAAACCAATTCCAACACTTTGGCAAAAATCCCAAAATTCTCTAAACACTCTTTCTCTCTAAATTCTAACTTTGGCATCGGAGGTTCTTCGGCCAAAGCCCCCCCCCATTCATCGTGGGCGCGTGAGGCTTGTGGCCATAACCAAAGGTGTTATTTATTTTGTAGGTGCAATTTTGTCCAAGATTAAGGAGGAAGAAATTTGCATCCACAAATTGGTGCTTTCATTGAGAGTTGAAATCCATACTCGTAGAAGACTCTCGCACAAAAAGGTTTTTTCTTTATTTTCTAGTCCATTTTAATATTTTTCATACATTCTTATTATTATAATTTTTTACTTACAAAGGTTCTTTGATAAAACGTATAAGCAAAATATAATGGCTAGAAATTTAGAAAATTCCACAAGTGAAAATTCTAATGTTCAAGAAATGGGATTGCGGAGATCCGTGAGGCTAAATGCGATAATAAGTGGAGCAGCACCACCACCACGAGTTTCCACCATGGGAACCACCACGGTGGCTACCTCGGTAGCCACCCGTGGCGAGGTCCATGGTGCCTTCACCACGGCTCGAGCCGTGCCATCCAAGACTCACGGCACCAAGGCCACGGCCCAAGTCGTGCCATCCAAGTTTGCACGGGCCTGGGCCCAAGCCTCGCATTTGCATGCATCACATACTAACCAGCCTGCTCCCGCCAAGCAACCTGCTCTCGCGGCCCAGCCTGCTCTCGTGACCGAGCTTGCTCCCGACGAGCAGCCCACTCCCGTGGTCCAGCCTGCTTTCGTCGAGCAGCCGAGTTTCCACTATAGGAACCACCACGGTGGCTACCTCGGTAGCCACCCGTGGTGAGGTCCATGATGCCTTCACCACGGCTCGAGCCGTGCCATCCAAGGCTCACGGCACCAAGGTCACGGCCCAAGTCGTGTCATCCAAGTTTGCACGGGCCCGAGCCCAAGCCTCGCATTCGCATGCATCACATACTAAGCAGCCTGTTCCCGCCAAGCAACCTGCTCTCGCGGTCCAGCCTGCTCCCGCCAAGCAACCTGCTCTCGCGGCCCAGCTTGCTTTAGTGACCCAGCCTACTCCCGACGAGCAGCCCACTCCCGTGGCCCAGCCTGCTTCCGTCGAGCAGCCCACTCCCGTGGCCTAGCCTACTCCTGCCAAGCAGCCTGCTCTCGTGACCCAGCCTGCTCCCGACGAGCAGCCCACTCCCGTGGTCCAGCATGTTTCCGTCGAGCAGCCCACTCCCGTGGCCCAGCCTACTTCTGCCAAGCAGCCTGCTCTCGTGACCCAGCCTACTCCCGACGAGCAGCCAACTCCCATGGTCCATCCTGCTTCCATCGAGCAGCCCACTCCCGTGGCCCAGCCTGCTTCCGTCGAGCAGCCCACTCCCGTGGCCCAGCCTGCTCCTGCCAAGCAGCCTGCTCTCGTGACCTAGCATGCTCTCGACAAGCAGCCCACTCCCGTGGTCCAGCCTGCTTCCGTCGAGCAGCCCACTCTCACGGCCCAACCTGCTACTGCCGAGCAGCCTGCTCTCGTGACCCAGCCAGCTCCCGACGAGCAGCCCACTCCCATGGCCCAGCCAGCTCCAGTCGAGCAGCCTACTATCACGGCCCATCCTGCTCCAGTGACTTTCTAAGCAGCCCAAGTCGGCCCAAGACTATCTTAACCATCCGGACCTACCATCGAGCCAGGGGCATTCTCACCACATTTTTTCGCGGATTTGACATTTCCCAACTCAAATCTCACACCCGGAGTCTACCACCATTCCACTGCCCAAGGATGCGCATTTCTTCCAAGCTCTTCCAATCCAAATGGCGAACAACACTTGTCTCGACAAGTCATAGAGTTGACGAGCGCCCTTGCACAACAGACAACCTTGGTGAATCAACTTTTGCAACGCATCAAGATCCAACTTGCCCCGGACAAGGTATCCCGAAGTAGAACAAGGGCAGACGGACCTTTCCAGCAGCGTCCCGGCAAACAGCCACTCGACCAGCCACGAGCCGAACGTTTGGGTAGTGTACATTCCCGTCTTAGCGCGCGGAGGAGCATGCACTATCGACTAGGCCCACGGATAAGCATACATTCACGGTTGGGGTCATACTCCGATAGTCAACATGAGCAACCTTCCGGACAAATTGTCCATTCGCGGCTAAGCCCACAAGGAGCATCCTCCACCTCACAGAGTAGGCAGCACGACGGACGGATAGAAGCAGTCACTCAATCCAGCTCAAGTTCAACCAACAGCCTGCGAAGAACTCGTTCGCCTGCTAGGAACGCACCACATGCACTGCATCTGCGGCATAGACGAGCCAAACACATGGAAGAGCAGCCTAGACCAGCAAGTCATGGCTGGGGGCAGCCGAGAGCTCCGCTACCCCAACAAAGGCAAATTCAGGAAGAAGTAGAGAAACTATTGACCAAGCGATTGCATGATTTCCAACGCAACGAGTCACCGACGAGGCACTACGACGGAACATGACCAACATAAGTAGGTCACCCTTCACGAACGAGATCGAGCAGGCAGAGCCTCCACGCGAGTTCAGCATGCCACATTTCACATCTTTCAAAGGGGATGAAGACCCGGAGAGACACTTAAAGCGCTACCGAAGCGCAATGATCTTTTATCGAAACAACGATGATCTCATGTGCAAGATATTCGCCACCACTCTACAAGGCGAGGCGCAAGATTGGTTCTACACCCTGCCGCCACAATCCATCCGGAATTTCTATGAACTTTCTTTGGTTTTCACCAAAGAATATTCATCTTATCGCTCGATCAAAAAGAAGTCTGACCATTTGTTCGACGTCAAGAAGAACCCAAAGGAATCGCTTCGCGACTATGTGAGGAGGTTCAAAGTAGAGAAGGCAAAAATAGTCGGATGCAACGACTCGATAGCTAGAGCAGCCTTCCAAAAAGGACTTCCATCAAACCACCCGCTATTCAGAAAATTGATCATGAAAGAAGATCTAACTCTAGCAGACTTTTTTGCTTTGGCAGATAAGCATGCACTTTGGGATGAGGCTCGCCAATGCACATTCAAGGACTTGAAGAAGTACCCGACATCACATCCCTAAAAGCAGCGGATGACTTATTCGCATGTTTGACGGTATCTAAAGTAGCAATAAGCTCTACCATCATGCGAGAAGAGCTGGGGGCCCGACTACCTGTATTCTACAGTTCAAAAGCTCTCCTCAATGCTATTAAAAATTCAAAAGCTAACTTTGGCGATAATTGTCGTAACCCAAAAGCTTAAGTTTTACCTTCAGACGCAAGCAGTCATCATCATGACGTACTATTCCGTCGAATCCAAACCGGCGACGATAAAGGCGTAGACCCTGGCAGATGCAAAGTTTTCTGACGAACGCAACAACTCGGCCCAACGACCCCCCGAGGGCAGCCGAGCACACTTTAGCCACACCTGCTCCCTCAATGGAGATTTCTGGCATTTGCATGTCGACGACGCATCCAACTACGAAGGCTCGTGAGCAGTCGTGGTTCTTGCCACCCCACACGTTTCAATGCTCAAGCAGGCGATCACTCTAAACTTCAAAGCATCTAACAACGAAGCAGAGTACGAAGCCCCACTAGCAGGCCTTCGAATGACAAAAGACTTGGTGGTGAAAAAGCTTTCCATTCATTCCGAGTCCTAGCTAAACACCAGCCAGACTACCAGGGGCAAAGGCATGATGATCGTGGCAACCGACTACTTCACCAAATAAGTAGAAGCAGAGCCTATGATGATCATGGATCAGACGGACATCGAGCGCTTCATATGAAGGAGTATCATTTACCGATTTGGCATCCCTTAATCCATTGTCATCGACAACGGCCCGCAATTCGTGGGAAAAGATTTGGCGAAATTCTTCCAAAAATATGACATCAAGCAGCACATGTATATGCCAAGATATCATCAAGGCAATAGGCGGGACAAAGCATCCACTAAGATGATCATCGACTGCCACAAGAAATCCCCCACCAATAAGAAAAGAAAATGGCCAGACGAACTCCAAAGATGTCTATGGGTATATCACACAACCAAAAGACGAGCAACCGAAAGGATATGGCCACAAGCTTAGATCTAGCAGAAGAGAGGCGCGAACAGACTATCACTCGCATTGCAGCCTACCAGCATCAGCTCCTCTCCAGCTACAACAAAAGGGACAAGATCCGGCAGTTCCAGCCCGGAGATCTGGTCATAAGAAAAACCTTCATCACTGCCAACAGAAAATGCTCCAAAAATATGGATCCCATCTGGGAAAGTCCGTACAAGATCAGCAGAGTAGGTGGCAAGAACAATTACACCCTCGCCACCATAAAATGACAAAAAGATCGAAAAACAGTGGAATGCCTACAATCTGAGGAAGTACCATGTGTGACCTCTTGCTACATCAAAGCCCGAAGACTCAAGCAGCTCGACGGGCACTACCTCACCAGCCGAGGATTATCCAGTTGTTATGCAGTTCTTACCTTACATCTAAGTTCTCGTTCGTTTAACTCGTTTTTCAATGAGGAATTCAGAAGTAATCACGACTTGGCTTGGTTGCATGCTTACAACAACTGATCACTCATGCACTTCAAAAGAAGAACGCACCCTTCTTAGGGACTTACCGCAGGAATTGCGCCCCCCCCCCGATGGACCAACCATGCTCTCCAGTGCGAGATGGTAAACTAATTGCTCTCCAACGCGAAAGGGTAAACCAATTTCCCGACACCCACATAGGTCAGCTCTCCAAGAACGGGAGGATAAACTCTACACTCCGAATATCCAGACGTGGATGAGCCGGGTTGCCCTAGTATAACTAGATGCATGATGGCTTGCGCCGGGATTCCTAGAAGTAGCCGTAATGGTCTTTTTCAATGCTTAGCTAACTGAAGGATTTTGGGTCTCTTGGCCTAATCCGTGGGGAATCGGGCCCTAGAGACGGAGAGGGCACATTACGCAGTACATCCGATGGACGGCTGCCCTGGAATCCTAAAGCTGCTACCGAGTGCACTAAGGTAGCCTACGGATTCCGGAAGACTGCCTACGGCTTGCCCTTCGAGCAGTAAAGCCGCACTAGACTTATACAACCGCACATTCTTGTGAAAGGTTAAACAAGCTAGCAAGCATATACGAAGTTTTATCCACTGCCGACATGCTACGTAGTCGATAAGCTTCACCTCTGCCAAGCGCGGAACAACCTACACCAAGTCCTAAAGTGTTGTGATACTTGTTACGCAACCTACGGAATTGGAGAAAGTCAAGGTTAACAGCCTAGTGGTTACGCGGACTTGTTTGCTTCTGTAAGTAAGGCATCCGGCTGCCAACCCAATGGCTAACAACTTTGCAAAGTTCTACACCAACACATACGGCTGCATAGGTTACGCGAGCTTGTCTGCTTATAAAAAAGTAGCATGCTTGCCACTGGTCTATCAAGTCTAAAGGTTAGGGCATGAACAAAAGAAGCAAAAAATGAAGAAAAGCTAAGGAAAACATGTTTATAAACAACTAGCAAAGGCCGAAAGAGTTCAATTAAAACAAGAGCTATAAGGAAAAACAAAGAAAATCTTAAAGACTACCTAGATGATTACACTTTAGCAGCCTGGACATCCCACGACTATTCGGTCGCCACACCTTCAACAGCCGCGAAACTCTTAGCATCGGCATCACCCCCGACTGCTCCAGCCTGGGCACCAACTTCTCCAACTACTTCACCAATACCAACATGGACGCGATGCAGCTCATGCACTTCTTTCTTCAAACTTTTGTTGATCTTCAGTACACCTTGAAGTTCCAACACTTGGGGTTCAAGCCTATCGACGATTCTCTTGAAGTGGATCACTTGATTATAAGCAGCAATCAACTTTTCATCCTTTGCATAAGCAGCGAAAGAAGTCTTTGGTTTTTTCTCAGCCGGCATCTCTTGAGCAGGCAGGGAAGATCATTTTTCCCACATTCACTTGCATCAGGATCCACAACGGTGATTGGACGAACCAATGCATCCGCCTTGATCATATTCACCTCTTATTTTGGGAGCAGCCCACGTTTCTCTTGACGAAGAGAGTTAAAGTAGCCAACGCCATTCATGGTACCCAGCAGGGGAGTTCAACCCAACATTCCAGCAGCCCATGAGACCCACAATCTCCTCATTTCTCTCAATTGCTAGCCTGGTCCGAGTCAGGTCCAAGAGCCCAAAGGACATGAGCCATGCAGCTCACCTAACACTGCTCCCCAACTCCACAATCCGCGACCCCAGCCGCACAAGCTATCCTTGGCTCAAGCCAAGCCAAGCTGCCTAAGCAGTGGTCCTTGCCACGACATCTCCTCGGCCCATACCGAGCCCAACTCCTGTCCCCTGCCAGCCGACGTGCCGCACCACCCCGACGGCTGCCCTGCAATAGCACTATCCACGAAGAAGGCAAGAAAAATTAAATTTTTCTTACATCGGTGCGGCACGGAGAAGACGAAGAAATCAACGAAAGACGGTCATTTGCACGGGCAAGATGTAGAAGATTGCTAGAGGAGGGGGAACAAATATCCTCCAACTTTCTCTCTCTTGTTGGGTAGAATAAATCGCTCTCCAAAGTTGATTTAATAACCCACTTAAGGTGGACTTAAATAGGCTTTGAGAGAAATTTATTTCTCTTTCCTAGAAGGATCTAATTTCCTATTAAAGAGAGAATCAACATCAAAATAGGAAGCAGTCTTAAGTTTTCTAAAGCAAGAAGATCTCTACACCTGCTGCCCTTTCCTGCAAGCAGCCCAACAGGTGTGGGGGCATTTGTGGAACCAAAAATAATCATAAGGCGACACGTCGATTTTTTGGTAAAAGAGGACAAAAATACCCTTGAGGCATACCGAGATTCCTACGCGCGAGCGACGGACAATCATCCTCAACCAAGTAAAAAATGCTCCAAAAAAGGTAACCAATTCCAATTTATCTCATCCATCCTCAATATAGGTAATTACTTCATAACCTATAAATTATCCCATAAAAATAGAGATTAATTGGCTAATTAATGAATTAATTCCTAATTAATTCATTAATCACCAAATTAATCACCCATTATACCCCAAAAATCACACCAAGGGCCGGCCATTCCCATCCAAAAAGAGCCTATCATATTCTCTACCTTTTCCACCATTTTCCCTTTTTAATTATTTGGTAACTCCTAATTAAACCTAAATTAAACCCAAAAAACCCTAGCCACCCATATCCCTATAAATATACTATCATTCTCACCAAAAAACCAATTCCAACACTTTGGCAAAAATCCCAAAATTCTCTAAACACTCTTTCTTTCTAAATTCTAACTTTGGCATCGGAGGTTCTTCGGCCAAAGCCCCCCCATTCATCGTGGGTGCGTGAGGCTTGTGGCCATAACCAAAGGTGTTATTTATTTTGTAGGTGCAATTTTGTCCAAGATTAAGGAGGAAGAAATTTGCATCCACATTATACTTAGATAATTGTTTTTCCCATGGAACTTGAAGGATGAGAATCCTGAGATGAAAGTTTGGAACAAATGGATTTTTTATTTTATACGTCCTTATAGGCAATAGGTTAGAGTAAGAAATAATTTGAAGTCATTAGACACGATTAAAGAACTGGATCGTTTTAGGAAGAACTAGTAGTTGACAAACTTAACTCGTAAGCAAGAAGTGCTACCTCCAGCTCATGATACTAGCTAGAAAAGCTCCTCTTACCAGTTCGTCAGTAGTATTTGCCAAATCCGGCAAAAGTCAATGCCAATGCGTCATGGCTTACAAATTAACTTAATTACTTGCTTTGGCAGAAGCTGAAGCTAGCATACATGATAAATTTTATCCTAAAATAATTAAATTAAAAAATGTAGTCCAAATTAAGGGGGAAATGAATGATGAAAACACAAATTTTCTTGTTGAATTTACAATGAAGCTAGCATAACAATAGAACAAAACAAAATTATCAACAAATACAGTACAAAAGAACAAGCAAATTACGAACAAGAACCCCATAAAATCCATTAATTACAAGACATTGCTCTCATATATGATCACAAACTGGCATGCATAAAAATGGTAATAAGTCTACCAGACACAACATTATTCCAAACCCCTCACCTTACGTGTTTATCATTATCCTTCATATTCAATCCGAATTCGAATCCCCACCTGCAATATCGCTTGTATAAGAATTATTCAACGGCAGTGGGCACAAAACAGTTTCGTCACAAAAAGCTTATAGCTGCAGCAGCTAATGCAACTCCAATCGAGACAATGCCATTAATCTTGGGGATATTCAGTGTAGGCACAGCACCAGACTTCACTTCAGCAACAGGTTCATGAGATGAAGACTTCTTCTTGTGCTTCTCTTCCGCAGGAGAGGGTGCCGGTGACGGCGGCGGAGTCTTGGGAGCAAAAATACCGTAGGGTTGGAGCACACTGTCAACTTGGTAAATAGCCAACTGACCATCAGAGTAGACAGTGCCTGAGATTGAAGTGTTGACAAGGCCAGTTGAAATGTTCACAGCATTGCCTGATGTGGTGATATTTAGCGGGTACTCGAATCCGTCTCCGGCTTGGGTATTCACCGGATTGCTCAGAGTTTGGAAGTTTTGGGTCGTGAGAAAATCTGGGATGAGATGGTATTGCAAGAGCTGGACTTTTTGTGAATCAGTGAGGGAGTTGAGGGAGCCAGTTTTGAGGTTTGAGAAGGCGCTGTCGGGCGGGGCTAAAAGTGTCAGCTCACTGTTGGAGTTGTTGAGCTGGCTATAGAGCTGGCTATCGATTTGGGTGCTTTTTAGAAGGCGGATTAAGATGTTGAAGCCTCCTGCCTTTTCTAGGATTTTGGTGATGTTGGTTGGGCCTGGTGGTGCTGGGGCAAGTGCTGGTGGTGCGGGAACAGCCGCCGGGCTGGTGGTTGCCGGGGCAGCAGCAGGGCCTTGGCCTAGGGTTTTGGTGCAATGGGAGAGGAAGATGACTAGGAGTGTGAGTGAGAAGAGAGGCTGACACTGTTGCTTCATCATATTTAAGTGTGGTGTGGGATGTGTTTTATATTTTGAACACAAATGTTGGATATGAGTTTGGAGGACAGGAGAGGGTTTATATTAGTGGTGGGAGAGGAGGGGTTAGGTGAGAGAGGGTTAATCTTTTGATCGTTTGTACAACCTTAGTGGTTAGCATGTCTTATTTTCTTGAGATGGAGAGAGAATGAAAGTAGAGTGAGATTATGGTGTCGTAGCTACCAGTTTGCTGGGGAAAGAAGGAAAAGAACAGAGGGAAAATCAAGTGGGCGTGGGCAAATAAAGCTAGTTAGTAAGTGCATGATTGCTTTGTTTTCACTTATATGTGCATGCACTTTAGGCTAAATTTAATAATTAATTAAAAAATAAAATATCATGAAAGCATATATAAATTTAGTCAAGTTAGCTAAACAACAATGTTCTTCCACTACTACAAAAAAAACCTTGCGCGACGAAATTTTGGTCGCGCATTGTTCGTCTTGCAAAGCTCGTGACGATAGGGTTTGTGTGACAAAAATTAATCTTCATCGCGCAAAGTAGCTTTGCGAGACGAAGTAGTTTGTAGCACAAAGATACTTTGCACGACAAAATATTTTAAATTTTAAATTTTAAATTTTTGTTTTTAAATTTTTTTAATATAAACAAATTAATTTAATATTTTGCGCGACGAAATATTTTGTCGTTCAAGGTTTTTGACTTTTTGTTTTATTATTTCTCTTATATTAATTTAATTACATAAATTGTTTACGCAACGAAATATTTGGTCGCGCAAGACTTTTCGAATTTTTACTTTTTTTAATTTAATTTAATTGTATGATTTTATTTTTTTTAATTACTTTAATTTAAATTGACATATTCAAAATAAAATTACATATGAAAAATAGTGATCAAATTATCCAATATATATAATATATTCAAAATGTACACATAAACTAATAAAGTACAATAATAAAATCCTAATACAAGTCTATTGTGGTGGTAGTGGTGGGGGATATGTTTCGATAACGTCCTAATCCTCAACTTTAGCTGACACATCCCGACCTGGATTGTCCACTAGGACTCCGAATCGAGTTGTGTTGGCCGACACCTGGAAGGTGACGAAGCCATAAAGTGTGGTGATGTGGAATATGTGAATAAGTTTAAAAGCCTAAATGTGCCTAAATACAAAGTGTGCTGTGAGCGGGAATGAACTCATTTCACACGTGACGTCAGAGCATAAGTAAAGTATAGTAGAGTGGATTGAAAATCATACCGTCGAAGGTAATCTCCAATACCAAGACTTGCCACGAATCCTCGTCAATGTGAAAACTCTGCTACTAGGACCTGGAGGGATAAAAAAAACAAGAGTGAGTGGGCCTGAGTATAAAGCTTTAATAAAGACCTTCTAAATGATATAACCCCTCGCTGCACTACCTGTATAATTTCCAGGAAATCATACTACATATAAGTATGAAGTCAAATGCAAATCAACATTAAATCCAAAAATAATCCAAAATCACTAAATCTCGGCAACAGCATAATAAAACCAAGTGCTCATCAATCTATGATAACCCACGAGTCGGAGTTGCCTAACGCAACATGTACAACTCATAAATCAATCTATGATAACACATGAGTCGAAGTTGCCTAATACAACCTGTACGACTCATAGGCAATTTGTACGACAATGTTGGAGTTGCCCATTGCGATCTCTACGACAATGTTGGAGTTACCTATCATTGCAACCTGTACGACAGTGTCAGAGTTGCCTATTGCAACATGTACGACAATGTCGGAGTTGCATAAAACATAAATATAGTCATGCCATTAATCAATCATTTCAAATAACATCATAAACTCACCTGAACCTACCTATGCATCCCGCGTTCACCTTAGCACTTTAAAGCATTCACAACAATTATATGTAGGTAATATGCATATGGATATGCCATAATGCAATCTAAAACTCAACCATATCATAGTATTTTAGGTTATATAAATATATATATATATGACATGGCATAAAATGCATAAATCAATTTAAAAGTGTTTGTGGAATTATCAATCATATATATACGATAAAAAGGAAAAGACCCACTCACTTGAGGTCCGCGCTACGACTCCGTAGCACGAATATCGAAACATCACGAACGATCCTCACCTAGAACAATTATTCAGACACGTCTCATAACTCTTATCAATAGAACACGTAACTTACATAAAACACATCCCAATGGCGTTCTAGAATGATTTGAGACCCATTGACCAAAAGTCAATCGTCGGTCAAAGATCAACGGTAGGGTCCACAGCCCTATGTAACTCAATCCGAAAGATCTGCATCTCGGATTTCCATTCTGTAAATTCCAAGATCCACATTGTGCTTCTAAAACATCATACTAAAGCTTCATTACGATCCAACGGTTGGATCTCCGCCAATTGCCAATTCAAGTGGAGGTCAACGTTTTATTTTACGAAATTACAAATCTAATTCGGGAAGATCCGCACGTCAGATTTCCAATCCGTAAGTTTCTAATATCCTCAAATATTACATATTATATTGTATTAAATTTTGGTGACGATCCAACGGTCGGATCGTCAATTCACATAATGTTCAAGTAGCGGTCTTTATCAAAACTATGTTCAAACGATGAGATTTCATCAATCGGACTTAACCTATGGAATTGGGGTGTCAAAATTAGCTTAGAAAGGTCAAGGGATTACTCGGCTTACGCGTCGCTGCACACGGCGATCAACCGCTCCCGATTTTCCGAAAAATTCAACTATCTCCAAAAATTCTCAAATTTTACAGAAATGAAGATCTCAAAGGAATACACTAAAGGAATATTTCGTACGTCTCACTATATGTTGGTCACGAAAGTCAATACCCTCGCCTATAAGGGCATTTTCGTAAAATCATGCTTTTAAAATTATAAAAACCGTAAAATTGGGAACAAGTCGTTACATTAGCCGTCAAAATCTCGACGATTCCCTACAATATATATATATATATATATATATATATATATATATGTTCAAATAACAAAAAATTGGCATAATCTCCCCTAAAATTGGTATACCCCAAATCCAACCCCAAACTCCACTCCTCATCCTATACTCGACCCCAAACCCCGCACCAAACTCAAAACTAACTCCAAAAACACATTAATGAAAAAAATTAAAATTTGGGGAGAATATACCTTTTGGCAAGATTGAGAGTGAGTGAAGGGGAGGAGTGAGCGTGAGAGAATTAGAAGAGATAGTGAGAGAGAGATGAGAGAGTGAGTGATAGTGAGAAATAATGAGGAGAGAGAATAGAGATTAAGTGAGAGGAGTGAGTGTGAGAGAGAGGGTCGGATTTGGGGAGAGGGAAAGAGAGAGGAGATATGAGAGTAGAGAAAGACATTGAGAAAATTGTGGAGGAGTTATTTTGGTTTTAAAAACCGTATCACTTTGCATGACGAATGATACGAGTTTGCGCGACGAAATATTGATCCCGCAAAGTCTTAAAAAAAAAAAATTTAAAAAATTTCCCGAGTCCCATTTTTTTGCCCACCCAAATTTTTAGAGTTTTTACGCGACCAAGTGTTGGTCACGCAAAGTTTTGCGCTACGATGTATTGGTCGTGCAAAGTTTTGAGCGACGAAAAATTGGTCGCGCAAAGTTTTGCGCGACCACTAAAAAAATTAAAAAAAATTCCCAACACCCATTTTTGGTGCCCGCCCATATTTTTAGAGTTTTGCGTGACCAATTATTGGTTCGTAGCGCAAAATTTATAAAAATAATTTTAATAAATAATAAAACAAGAAAATAATAAAATTTACTGAAAATGTGACTTTTGTCCCTTCAAATTCAATATTTTTTTACATAAAACCCACAATAATATATTTTTGTAACAAAAACCCGATCTGCACTACAATAATAAATTTAAAGCTACTTAATATATATATATACACCATTCAACGATTTAACCGTCAAACTTGTTTGTATATATTTTGAAATCGTATACACCAAAAATCGCAAAAAACAAATATTCAGAGATCAAGTAACGGAACAAAACTTTTCGACAGTTATAAACGAAAAATCACGATTTAACGGTTATTTTAACTCCGATTTTGATGATTTTTTACATCTACATTCCTTGATCCTATATGAATACAATGATTGAATTCGATCTTCAATTTAAAATATTTACACTAGTGGATACCACAAAATCTTATGTTATACTTAGTGAAAGTATAAATAAGTGTTAGTGAATCTATTGTTTTGATGGGATACACATTCTATGAAACTGGTTTCAATGATCCAACTGTCAAATTTGTTTGTATATATCTCGAGATCGCATACGCCAAAAATCGCAAAAAATAAATATTCAAAGATCAAGTAACGGGACAAAACTTTTCGACGGTTATAAAAGAAAATTCATGATTTAAAGGTTATTTTAACTCCGATTTTGATGGTTTTTTACAGCTACACTCCTTGACCCTATATGAATACCATGATTGAATTCGATCTTCAATTTAAAATATTTACACTAGTGGATCTTATGATATACTTAATGAAAATATAAATAAACTCTTTGTGTTAGTGAATCTATTGTTTTGATGGGATATGCATTCTACGAAACTAGTTTCAACGATCCAACCGTCAAACTTGTTTGTATATACTTCGAGATCATATACACAAAAAATCACAAAAAACAAACATTCAGAGATCAAGTAACGGGACAAAACTTTTCGACGGTTACAAACGAACAATCACAATTTAACGGTTATTTTAACTTCAATTTTGATGATTTTTTACAACTACACTCATTGACCCTATATGAATACCATGACTAAATTAGATCTTCAATTTAAAATATTTACACTAGTGGATACCACAAAATATTATGTTATACTTAATGGAAATATAAATAAACTCTAAGTATTAGTGAATCTATTGTTTTGATTGGATACGCCTTCTACGAAACTAGTTTCAACAATCCAACTGTCAAACTTGTTTGTATATACTTCAAGATCATATATGCCAAAAATCACAAAAAACAAACATTCAGAGGTCAAGTAATGAGACAAAACTTTTCGACGGTTATAAACAAAAAATCTTGATTTAACGGTTATTTCAGCTCCGATTTTGATGATTTTTTATAACTACACTCATTGACCCTATATGAATACAATGAACTAATTCGATCGTCAATTTAAAATATATTTTTCTATCAAAAATTCGATTCGAACTACAATAATATATTTTTCTAACAAAAACCCGATCCGAACTACAATAATAAATTTAAAGTTACTTAATAAATATATATACCGTTCAATTTCTTAAGTGTTATGCGTACAAAATAAAAAACAAAAATAAATTGGTTTAGGCGACGAAATATTTGAATTACGTCGCGCAAAGATTTTAAAAAATAATTATTTATTTATTTATTTTTGTAAAGACTTTGTGCAACGAAGTTTAAATTTTCGTCGTGCAAGACTTTGCGCAACAAAGCTTAGAAATTCGTCGCGCAAAGTCACTTTGCACGACAATGTTTTTTCGTCGCTCAAGACTTTGCGTGACGAAGTTTAGAGTTTTGTCGCACAAAGTGACTTTGCGCGACGATATGTGTTTCGTCGCGCAAGGGATTTTTTTTACTAGTGTTCATTCTCTGCAAGTTCGAATCTAACTCCCTATAATTTAAATGAACTTAATATAATTATTTAATTTATTATTTGTAGAATAAAAGAATAGAATATCATGAAATCAAATAAAGATATGCATTCTCCTCTAAAAAAAAAAAAGGATATGCATATGATTTGCTTGCCACAAACTTAAGGAAGAAGTATGACATATTTTTTTACCAGGAGCATGATGATTATTGATGAAGTTATGCAAGTTGTACAATCCCTATTGGCCAACCTCTCTGATGAAAAATCCCTTGCTATGTGTTGATGATTGCTCCAAGTAGGTCACCTTCACAAATCTTACTATTTTCCATTTGTTTTCATAAATTTTTGTTATTATTTTCTTTTTGGATGCTGGGGCCTTACCTAGATCTATCAGTTGACATTGGCACTTTTGATTCGGATTTTTATTTTTTATTTTTTTATGTGTCTCATTGAAGCAATTTATAATTTATGCCCATCTTAACTTTAGATATATATAGTTACAGTATATAATTAAAGTAGAGAATTCTTTTATTCAAGCAATAGACTAATTTGATTTTAAATATGGGGAGGGGGATTTGAAACGTGAGCTTGTATTTTCATACCAACAAATAATTTTGAGCCAAAATATCGTATTTTTAGTTTAAGTACCAATTGAAAAGTCAAATGAATTGTTAGTTAAAATGACAAAAAATGACCAATCCAACCATCAAGAGGCCTAAATCCAAAATGATCAACCTCAAGCCTTAATGGACCTTCTAATTCCCTAAACCCTCAAAGTCAAACCCGGATTCTAATATCCTAAAACAAATAAGCTTTAGGACAATATGGTAATCTTCCCTATGTTTACTTAGTAATAGGCCCATCTTACAATAAAGTTTTGGATTTTGTTACAATACTTGCATGTATGTACTTAATACAATTATCATCTAATGGTCAAAAGTATTCATGTGAATATATATATTTAAATACAATTACTATCTGACCGTTGAGATAGTAATTATTTTAAATACATGTAAGTATTATAGCCAAATTCTAAAATTTGTAACCTATCCTAAAATATTTAGTTACGCTTAGTGTGTTTCCTTGCATAGTATTTTTTTCTTAAAATATAAGTCCAACTTGATATTTAATTTGAATTTAGTTGATACCAAATATTTAGTTACGCTTAGTGTGTTTCCTTGCATAGTATTTTTTTCTTAAATATAATTCCAACTTGATATTTAATTTGAATTTAGCTGATACCGAAATAGATGAAGAGAGAAGACACACTGTCTTAACCACCTTTACTATGATTAAGCCTCGATTAAGTCAAAACTTTCATTCTATGTATGTTTGGATACACATACAGAAACTTAACTCAAATTTGTTTGCACTTGTCAACCATGAAAATGCCATTCTACAGGGTTTAGAATTTGACTCACGTTTCTATTTCACATATTATTGATTTTTTTTTGGTCGAGAGATCTTATTATTTTTTTATGTAATCAGTATGCTTTCGCCACTTAGTACTACGGTTTAGTGGTACTCATCTTCACTAGTAAGTGAGAGGTCTTATGTTTAATTCTCGCAAAATGCAACTTTGATCCACATTATTGCTAGCTCATTATGAGGCTTAGTCCACTCCCCCACTTCCTTAGTATATAAATAATATCGTTTGTTTAAAAAAAAAAATATATGCTTCTCATAAGCCCAATGCAAAATAGAGACGACTCTTGCATCAGCCCAAAAAGGGGAAAGCCCATTACTGTCTTCTCACATCTCGAATGGTAATGGATCTTAAGAGACCCGTTAAAAGTCTAGTCACAAATATTAGCCCAACCCACCTAGAGCCAAGCCCACCCAAATCGTTAAAGCATGTTTGGTATCCTATTTGAAATTTTTTATCATTTCTCAAAACATTTCATAAGAACATTTCTTGAAAACAATTTTTTTAAGACTAAAAAACTTCATTGGTTTGTGATTTAAAAATTTTAAATCTTCCAACTTAAACTAGACAAAGAAATCTAAAAAGGGGGGGTCGCAGGAGAGGGAGAAACATGAGAGAGGAGGAAAGAAAGTAAGAGATGATTGAATGAAAGAGAAAGAAGAGAGAAGATCGGACGAGATAGAGAGGAAGGGGAGTGAGAGAAAGAACCGAGAGAATGAAGAGAGCGTATTGGAAGAGAAACGAAAAAGGTAAAAGAAAAAGAGGAGAGATAAGGAAGAAAAGATAGAGAGATGGATTTGGAGTGAGAGGGGAGGAGGGAGAGAAAAGAAATAAGTGAGTTTAAGTTTAAAAACTCGAAAAACTCACTTTTTATGTTTTTAGAGAATAAACTATATTTTTTAGTTAGTCTTGAGTTCAGTTTTTTAAAATAGTCCCACCAACCAAGTTTTTAAAGCTTAAAACTTGAAAATTATTTTTCATTTAAAAAAGTTGAATTCAAGTAGAGTGCCAAACAGATCCTAATGCATCAAAGGAAAGGATATTCGTGTCATAAATTGCCACACCCTTCTTTTTTTTTTTTTTTTGGATAAAAAAAAGGTGTGACAATTTATGACACAACATAATAATATATATATTTTTTGCATAATAATACGATTTGAACTTATGAAGTTAGAAGTTGTGCCGTTTCTTTTTTTGACGCCAACATGATTATGGCACAATTTCTAAATAGGAATTTTAAACGGGTTGGGTTTGTGCCTACCTCAATAATCTAATTTTTACATGTTAAACACATTTAACTAGTATTATATGAGCGGGCAAAAAAAAAAACCTAGTATTATATGAGAAAAACAATTCATTTTGTCTACATTAGCATGTATTATGCTACAAAACTGATGAGAAAATTGGAATGGGAAGTGATGTGACGAAGTGGAAATATTTCATTATAATATGTTCGTTTCATCTTTGGTAGGAGTGAGGATACTCGCAGAATCCTATTTGTGAGGATTTCGAAATCTTTCAATAACATCCATTCATTGTACATTATACGGTTAGAAATCATTGTAAATTTTTTTTATTTAAAATTGAATATAAACAGTACATGACGAAAATTGACCGCACGATGTATGGTAAACAGATGTGATTGGAGGATTCCCGAGATCCTCACAAAGAGGATCTGGCAAGGATCCTCTCTCCTTTGGTAGAGTCACTTGTTTTTAAACGTACATGGTAGAAGATTAAATACAATTACTTACCCTGTATATGTGTGTGTAGGTAACAGGTTACAAACACTAGCGGTGAAGCCACAGAGGCGCAAGGAGGTGCGGCCACACCTCCACTCGCCGGAATTTGTTTCTAAGACCCAGATTTCCTTCCTTTTGCTAGGCTGTCGCTGCTCTGCAAATGGCGGTGTTGTTTGGTGCTTTGCAGCTGAGCTGCTGCGTTCGTTTCCCTTTTTACAAATGGGTGCATTTCGTTTCAAAAAAAAAAAAAAAAAAAGTCTCCTGCGGCCTTCTTTTACAAATCCTGCATGAGTGCAGGTACTTACAACACTAACAAAAGTAGAGCCCCATTTGGCTGATGGTGATTGTCTGTCTGTACCACAACGTATGACCATCAATAATTGTAGAATCCAACCACACCAATATTATCCTCAACTTGATAATTATCACCTACACAATTCGTCAGGTGTAGAGTTTTATCACAAAATACATCGGTGTTAGTTGAAGTGAGATTTAGATATTTAAACTATTATTTCTCTCTTTCTATGGCCGATGTGGGATTCAACAAGTTAAAAATAAAGGGTTTAGGGTAAATTTAAAATTCTCTACAATCTCACAATTTTCAAATACAATTTCAATATTTTATTCTTCTCCATAAGGAGCAATTAATAAGATTACAGAAGAGCAAACTAGGAAATAAATCAAAAAAATCATTTTTCTACAAGACAAGGAAATCTAGATCAAATCAAATCATATCCAAACCCTAATTAAATCATATAAAATCACTAATTAAATCAAATCCTAAAATACTTTCTCTTTTATTTTCCAACAATAATTTGATACCAAAATCTGTTGGCTTGGCTCCGGAACTACTTCAAGGTCTCAATTCTTGTTTTCTCCATTTAGGAAAGTGAAAATTCTCCCTAATTGTTTCAAGTTTTAGGGTTTAGGTGCTTTGAATCTGGGGAGACGGAATAGCGCTTTAGAATGAGGGAGAATTTTCTCATATTGGCAATTGTCTCAGTCTCAAATTTGGTGCTTAGAATCTGGGGAGACGAGCTTGAGAGGATGTGAGTGGATGACATTTCCTCATATTGGCAATTGTCTCAGTCTCCAATTTGGAGTGGAGTTGTAGTTATTTTTTTTTAGGAGTACACTACTACAATATTAGCTTTAGGTGTCGGACGATCCTGGCGGTTAATAAGTCATTATAACGAACAAAAGATATCCGACACATAATTTATTTACTGTCGGATTAAAGTTACTTTCTGTCAGATATATCCGACATAAATTCCTGGCGGATTTAACCGCCATAAAATTATTATAACCCTCAGTATTTTTGAATTCTTTCTTTTTAATATTTTTAACATATTCTGGCGGTTTCTAAGTTAATGGTGTCGGTTATAACCGACAGAAATTGACTATTTTATTATTTTAAAATGTTACATTGATTATAAATAAATAAACAAATGGTTTTAATTTTTTTTTTTCACTCACGGTCCCGTTACCTAATCTCTGAATTTTTTTTTTTTGCGATTTTTTACACATGCTATCTCGGAGTATATACAAACATTGACGGTTGGATCGTTGAAACTAGTTTCGTATAATGCATATCCTATCAAATTGATAGATTTAACAAACACTTAAGAGTTAATGTTATACTTCCATTAAGTATAAAAAATTATCCACTAGTGTAAATATTTTAAATCAAAGATCGAATTAGTTGAATGCATTCTTATAGGGTCGAGGAGTGTAGCTGTAAAAAATCATCAAAATCGGAGCTAAAATAACCGTTAAATTGTGATTTTTTGTTTATAACCATCGAAATTTTTTGTCTCGTTACCTAATCTCTGAATGTTTGTTTTTTACAATTTTTTACGTATACAATCTCGGAGTGTGTAAAAATAAGTTTGACGGTTGGATCGTTGAAAAAAGTTTCATAGAATGCACATTGCATCAAAACTGTAGATTAAACAAACACTTAGAGTTAATATTATACTTCTATTAAGTATAAAATAAGATTTTGTGGTATCTAGTGTAAATATTTTAAATTGAAGATCAAATTTATTAATTACATTCTTATAGGGTTGAGGAGTGTAGCTGTAAAAAAATCATCAAAATCGGAGCTAAAATAACCGTTAAATTGTGATTTTTCTTTTATAACCGTCGAAAACTTTTGTTCTGTTACCTAATCTCTGAATGTTTGTTTTTTACGATTTTTTACGTATGCAATCTCGGAGTGTGTACAAATAAGTTTGACGGTTGGATCGTTGAAAAAAGTTTCGTAGAATGGATATTGCGTCAAAACGGTAGATTAAACAAACACTTAGAGTTAATATTATACTTCTATTAAGTATAAAATAAGATTTTGTGGTATCCACTAGTGTAAATATTTTAAATTAAAGATCGAATTTATTCATTACATTCTTATAGGGTCGAGGAGTGTAGCTGTAAAAAATCATCAAAATCGAAGCTAAAATAACCGTTAAATTGTGATTTTTCGTTTATAACCGTCAAATTTTTTTGTTCCGTTACGTAATCTCTGAATGTTTGTTTTTTACGATTTTTTACGTATGCAATCTCGGAGTTTGTACAAATATGTTTGACGGTTGAATCGTTGAAAAAAGTTTCGTAGAATGCATGTTGCGTCAAAACGGTAGATTAAACAAACACTTGAGTTAATATTTTACTTCTATTAAGTATAAAATAAGATTTTGTGGTATCCACAAGTGTAAATATTTTAAATTGAAGATCAATTTATTCATTACATTCTTATAGGGTTGAGGAGTGTAGCTGTAAAAAATCATCAAAATCGGAGCTAAAATAACCGTTAAATTGTGATTTTTCTTTTATAACCGTCGAAAACTTTTGTTCCGTTACCTAATCTTTGAATGTTTGTTTTTTACGATTTTTTACGTAAGCTATCTCAGAGTGTGTACAAATAAGTTTGACGGTTGGATCGTTGAAAAAAGTTTCGTAGAATGCATATTGCGTCAAAACGGTAGATTAAACAAACACTTAGAGTTAATATTATACTTCTATTAAGTATAAAACAAGATTTTGTGGTATCCACCCGTCTAAATATTTTAAATTAAAGATCGAATTTATTCATTACATTCTTATAGGATCGAGGAGTGTAGCTGTAAAAAATCATCAAAATAGGAGCTAAAATAACCGTTAAATTGTGATTTTTCGTTTATAACCGACGAAATTTTTTGTTCCGTTACGTAATCTCTGAATCTTGTAGTATCTACAAACAAGTTTGACGGTTAGATCATGGAAACTAGTTTCGTAGAATGCATAAATTTGCCTAAATTTTGAAGTGGGAAAGTAATTTGTGCTAAATTTTTATTTGGGAACTTTAACGAAAAGCACCCGGTACTGTTCACTTTAACAAAAAACCACATTTTTACACT
Source organism: Malus fusca (assembly GCA_035220775.1). Taxonomy (NCBI): domain Eukaryota; kingdom Viridiplantae; phylum Streptophyta; class Magnoliopsida; order Rosales; family Rosaceae; genus Malus; species Malus fusca. The sequence goes on from CM069069.1 coordinate 10,544,363, forward strand.
AAAAAGTCAAACCTGGTACTATTCACTTTACCTTTTATTTTGTCCTTATCATTAAAACTCAAAGTTTTCAAGCCCTTTTCATTAGTTTTCCTTTTTTATTTATGTTTTTCAAGTATTTATTAGACAATATTTAGTTTGTGCGATGATATTTTCATTGTACAATTCTCCTTTTGTTTCTTTATCGCATATTTTACATGGATTATTATCTATTAAACCAAAAATATAAAAATTATCTATTAAACCAAACAATTATTTATTTAATTTTTAAAAACATATTCTATTTAAATACATATTATTTATTTATTTATTTATTAAACCAAATAATTATTATTTTATTTTTTAAAATCGTAACAAAATTTTGGAAACAATTATTTATTTAATTTTTAAAAACATATTCTATTTAAATACATATTTTGGAAAAAATTATCTATTAAACCAGAGGATCAAGGCGTGCTGGCCGTCACGTGAGCGTGACGTAACCAACAGTGCGACACGGAAGCATGATAATATAGACTACGAAGGAATTTAAACCAATCTCTAGATGAACAACCTACTAGAGTAATAGGAGAGTTAAGATAATACACAAATTCAGAGCATAGGTTTTAGTGCAGTCAAGTAGGACTAAAATAAAGGTCACCCTCGGGTGAGTCCTACATGTCAAGAGTCTGTCAGAATGCCGGAAAAAGACCTCGAGAGCCACCAGAACCGCTAACTAGAACCTGGAGGGGCGCAAAACAAAATGAGTGGGTCAGTAAAATCAAGATTTTTCCAAAAACATTTCATTAAAATCATTTCTATCCCCTCACTGTAAAACCTGTATACTTTCCCAGAAAATAGTATATATACATATATATATCATCAAAAACTCAAATCACAATCCTTCAACGCTTTTAAGAAAGAATATGCCATGCCATGTCATATGCCAAAGTATAATATGAATGCATCAATATAAATCAGGTGAATAATAAATCAACCGGAGACTCTAAAATGGTCATGTACGGTTGGTTCTAAAGCTCAACATCCTCACTAACCGGAGTCACCTCGGTGACCTGTACGGTCTAACTCTGCACGTCACTCGGAACTACATAAGGTAGTATGTGCGATGACAGGTGTATAATTACGCTCTAGTGCTTCTCACATCGATCAACTGTGCACATAATCTAAAGTCACCCACCAGTCGGAACCCCTCTAATGGTCTGTTCAACTGGCATGTCGGAACCTTCACATGGTCTGTACGACATCCACCTACTTGGATCCAAGGCGAGCGTGCGGTGTGGTGAAAATAATATAAGCACTAACACCTAGGGTGCAGGTTATGAGCCTAAAACGTCTCAACATCAATCAATTAAATGAATAAATGAACTCACCTGACTTACATGTGCCTCCACAGCACCATGCAACATGTATGCATCATATATCAATTCATATACATATATATATCAATTATCGAATCAAATATTTCAATGTTTTCATGCATGGCAATTTAAATTCATAACTTTCATAAAACGCGTATTTTCTGGGAAAATAAATGTATATAGGTAAATACGAAATCAAAACTGCCCACTCACTGGTATGTCGATGGGTCGTAACCCCCGCGACGTCCCTGGATACGCTCGTCCTCGGGATACTCGTCACCTATATGAGAAACAACTAAAATAACATTATTTTTAAGCACATCACCAACATTTCGAAATAACTTCTCATACGATGCTCAAATTGGGTATATGAATATACCACATCGACCTACTCGACGCCACGAGCGTCGGGAAATTTTTAGAAAATTTTTTGGAGCCCGCACGCGCCCCCACGCGCCACGGGGACACGCGCCCCCATGCGCATCATCTCCTACCTCGGCTCGCCGGACTGGTTTTTCCGGCGGCCGGTTTCCGGCGAGTTTTGAAACTCATTGTTCTCCTTCGTTTTTCACCCATTTTCTTCGTATTTTATATCAAATTGAAGCCCTAAGAGTGTACTATCACGTTGGACTAGTTTTAGGGTCTAAAAATCAAGAAATCTCACCGAGCAAAATCCAAGAATTCGGCCAACTTTGAAACCCACGATCCCGACGTCCAAAACTGCCCAACGAACGTCCCCGAGCTTCCTTAGGACCTCCTAAAGCCCACTACAAGCTTGGAATTCCCTGAAACATGACATTTAACGATTGCATGAACAGTACCCAAAAATGGAGGTTTCGGATTCCACGTGAAATCGAAGGTTTCACGGCCTAAGACTAGTACCAATCGACTCACAAGGACTCAGGGATGAAGATGCATACCTTATTTGCTTCGATCCGCCGAGTTTTGCAAGGTTTTGGGTGTGAGCCGTACGATGGGTGTCTAGAGAGAGAGTGAGAATGTCGGGGGAGGAAGGAGAGAGAGAGTGACAGGGAAAGGAAGAGAGCAGGGAGAGTGTTTGGATCCTCACTTTCAATCCACACCTTCCATTTCTTAATCCCTAATCAACAATAATTCAACCTTACAAAAATTATGTCCAATTCACATAAATATTTCCCTTTTAATCTATACTATTAATTGAACCAATAATGTCACATAACGTACCTTAATACCCGCTAAGGGTAATTCCGTCATTTCATACCCCCGATATGAAAATCTCGGGACGGGCTGTGACAATCTTCCATCCTTATAGAATTTCATCCCCGAAATTCCCATAACCAAGTAAACCACTTAATATTCATAAAATAATCTTGGGTACATCTCTCTCATCCGATCTTCCGTCTCCCAGGTAGCTTCCTCCACAGAATGGTTCTTCCACAACACCTTCACCAAACTCACCGTCTTGTTCCTTAGAACCTTATCTTTCCAATCCAAGATCGTGACTGGTTCCTCATCATATGATAAATCCGGGTTAATCTCCAACGGTTGATGAGGGATCACATGAGAAGGATCAGAAATATAATGCCGAAGCATAGAGACGTGGAACACATTATGGACCTTAGATAGCTCCGGAGGCAACTCCAACCGATAGGCAACTTCACCAACTTTTTCAATAATCACATAAGGTCCAATGTATCTCGGACTTAGCTTTCCTCTTTTTCCAAATCGTACCACACCTCTCCAAGGTGACAATTTCAAAAACACCCAATCACCCACATCATACACTCGATCAGTAGTATGCCGATCCGCTAAACTCTTCTGTCGATCCTGGGCTGCTTTTAGGTTAGACTTAATCACCTGAATATTTTGAGTTGTCTCATCCACAATCTCTGGGCATTCTAACACCCTTTCACCAACTTCAGACCAACATAGTGGCGTACGACACGCCCTACCATAAAGTGCCTCAAATGGTGACATACTAATGCTCGAGTGAAAACTATTGTTGTAGGCAAATTCCATCAAGTCCAGACGATCATGCCAAGAATCACCAAATTGTAACACCGAAGATCTCAACATATCCTCCAACGTCTGAATCGTCCTCTCTGATTGACCATCAGTTTGAGGATGATAAGCATTTCTATAAAGCAATTTCGTACCAAGAGCTTCCTGGAAAGCTACCCAAAACTTGGAAGTAAATATTGGGTCTCTATCAGAAATAATATTCACTGGAACTCCATGATACTTTACAATCTTCGAAATGAACAACTTAGCCAATTTATTCAGATTATACTTCTCCCTCACTGGAATGAAATGCGCTGACTTGGTAAGTCGATCCACAATCACCCAAATACCGTCGAATCCATTTCGTGTACGAGGAAGTTTATACACGAAATCCATGGTTATATTTTCCCATTTCCACTGGGGAACGGGAAGTGGCTGCATCCGCCCAAAAGGCTTCTTTCTTTCTGCTTTAACTTGTTGGCAAATAATACACCTGTTCACATACTCAGCAATTTCCCGTTTCATACCCGGCCAATAATAAAATGGTCGAATGGTATGATACATCTTAGTTCCTCCCAGGTGCATCGCATAAGCTGAACAATGCGCTTCATCCAAAATTTCCTTCTTTAATTCTTCATTATTCGGAACATACATTCTGTTTTCTTGCATGAGCATACCATCTGATTCCCGAACTCTGAGGTCTTTCTTTTTCCCCTCATTTCTTAACTGAATCAGCTCCTGAGTTTCCTCATTCACCGTCTGAGCTTCAAGTATACGATCAACCAAAACTGGCCTGACTTGAAAACTAGCAAGAAAAGCTCCATTTTGATTTCCCAACTCCAACCTTACTCTTGTTGCCCTCAGTTCAGCAAGAAGAGGAACACGACTAGCATATAAAGCATTGAGTCTACCTTAAGGCTTCCTACTTAATGCATCCGCTACCACATTAGCACGACCCGGGTGATACTCAATAGAACAGTCATAATCACTTAACAATTCCATCCACCTTCGCTGACGAAGATTAAGATCATGCTGGGTAAACAGATATTGAAGACTCTTGTGATCCATGAAGATCTTACACTTCTCACCATACAAATAATGCCTCCAAATCTTCAAAGCAAAAACAATTGTTGCCAATTCAAGATCGTGAGTAGGATAATTCCTTTCATGATTCTTCAACTGCCTAGAAGCATAGGCAATTACCTTATTATGCTGCATCAAAACACATCCCAAACCATTTAAGGAAGCATCACTATAAATCTCATAATTACCGCTATCATCCGGAAGCACCAATACTGGAGCATGAGTGAGGCAATATTTCAATTGCTGGAAACTCTGCTCACAATTCTCATCCCACTCAAATTTAACATCCTTCCTAGTCAATTTCGTTAACGGCCAAGCAATCATAGAAAAATTCTGAACAAACCGTCGATAGTAACTTGCCAAACCAAGAAAAATTCGTACCTCAGTGACGGTTCGAGGTTGTTCCCAATTCTCCACCGCTGATATCTTTTGAGGATCAACTTGAATTCCTTGAGCCGATACAACATGCCCCAAAAATGCTACTTCAGTCAACCAGAACTGACATTTACTGAACTTAGCGTACAGCTGATGTTCCCTCAATTTCCTTAACACCAAATTAAGGTGTCGGATATGATCTGCTTGAGATTTAGAGTATACCAGAATATCATCAATAAAAACAATAACGAATTTATCAAGATATTGCTGAAATACCTCATTCATCAACCTCATGAAAGCTGCAGGTGCATTGGTTAACCCAAATGGCATAACCAAAAATTCATAATGTCCGTAACGGTTTCTGAAAGCTGTCTTAGGTACATCATCATCTTTGATCTTCAACTGATAATAACCAGATCTCAAATCAATCTTAGAAAATACACACGCACCTTTCAGCTGATCAAACAAATCATCAATGCGAGGCAATGGATAACGGTTTTTAATCGTCACCCGGTTCAATTGCTTATAGTCAATACATAACCGCAGAGTTCCATCTTTCTTCCTCACAAATAATATTGGGGCACCCCAAGGTGAAGAACTAGGTTGAATGAAACCTTTATCAAGTAATTCTTGCAACTGAATTTTCAATTCTCTCAACTCAGCAGGAGCCATTCTATAAGGAGTTAGAGATATAGGGTCAGTACCTGGAAGCAATTCAATAGAGAATTCCACCTCTCTGTCTGGCAGCAACCCCGTAAAATCATCAGGGAATACATCCGGATAATGTCTGACCACACCAACTTCTTCTATACTACTAGGAGCAGTATCATTTAACACCACATGTGCTAAATATCCTTGGCAACCCTTCGATAATAATTTCTTTGCTCTCATGGCAGAAATAACACCATGTCTCACCCCACTTCTTTCGCCCACAAAAGTAACCTCGGGTAGTCCAGGGCGATAAAAAGTAACTGATTTCCCATAACAATCAATATGGGCACGATTATGATGCAACCAATCAGCCCCTAGAATCACATCAAAATCCACAATATCTAACGGAATAAGATCAGCTAGCATAACTACGCCCTCTACCATCACTGGACACCCAGGATACACACTATCAACATAACACTTATCTCCTCTAGGCATGGCAAACTCTAAATCAAATCCTAGAGGTGAAGGGTGAGGTTGGGTCATTTGAGCAAACGTATGAGAAATCACAGAGTGCGTAGCACCACAATCAATCAAAACCTTAGCAAAATGACCAAGAACATTTAACGTATTCATGATCAAGTCTGGATGGTTCTGAGCCTCTTGCAGAGAAATATGATTAACTCGCCCCTGGATGGAAAAGTGAAGATATTTTTGTTAAAGGATAATATTATGATTTTTTTTATCATAATAATTATCTTTTAATGATGAATTATCTTGATATTTTCTTGTACAAGATAGATGAGATGCAAATGCAGTTCAATTTGATTTGGGATTCTTGGAGTTAAGACGCGTGGTGGATTGGGAGCATCAGAGCATGTTATTAAGAGTCCTAATACATTACTGCATTGTTGGCAAATGGACATTGATTGACAGAGATATTAATGCATGCATAAAGGTGTGGATGCCGAATTGGATTTGGTCAGCCACGTGGGCTTGGCGTTGGTCAGTCATACATTCATATTATTAGCATATTTCAAAACAGGATGCTTATCAGCACAAAGAATTATGATCCTTGGCTAAGGGATAGGAGATTTAGCGCATAGCCATATGCAATTCCACAAGATAGAATCCAATTAGGACTCTCTATGAGCATCAAGCCGTGCCAAGCAATGGGGTTTAATCTTCACTATAAATAGAGAAGGTTGTGCAACATTCAAAAGCCCATTCAATTCAACACACAACTGCCCTGCGCAAAACCTCTCAACAACTCTTGAGATTTTTATTTTCTCTTTTCGCTGACACATCTTCCGTTGGCATCAACAGCACTGTGAAAGCAACAGGTGATATCTTAAGTCGGCATAGATAACTCTGTCACCGTAGAATTGGCCGAACTCGCAGTATCTTCCGTTGGCATCAACAGCACTGCGGCGAGGACGGTCGGTTACCTATCCAAGTCTCGGTCGAGAAGGGTTTCCGAATCCTTATTGATTGAGGTCATCTCATCAGCCTTCTCGGCGAAGTGAGGTGTTACAGTTTACTGAGCTCGGCGCATTGTACGCCGAGTTGTTTTATGATCGGATACTCTCAAGTGGGATTTAGAGTTCGGCATTCAGACGGCCGAACCACGTTCACTATTAAGACTTATATTCGGTTTGAGTATTTGTGCCCTTACACTTTGGTGTCAATTCGGCGTGAGTTTACTTTGACGAATAACATCACTGTGACCGAATCCGACGACGACGATTCGTGAACTTCGTAAGAATAGTAGCCTTGTCTTCAGGTTCGAGAACCCAGGAGGCCGAGACGCGTTCCTTCCTCGGCCGCAATCGCAAGACGCAGAAGTCAGCCGCGCACCCAACGCAACATCAACAAATTTACTCCTCGGCCGAGCTCGGCCGACGAGTTGGCACGCCCCACACACAACCGAATGACGTAGTTAGCTTATTAATTACTCGGCCTGCGCGCCACGTAGGCTTGGTAGTTTTTATGGTCAACATTTTGGCACGCCCAGTGGGACCCAGTGCTAAAACTACGAAGTTCACATGATCTATCTCGATCAGGCTTCATGGGATGAGTGTCATCGCCTATTAAAGAAGCAAAAACAACTCCTTGAGAGATTGAGAAGAATTCCTAAAAGGCAAGAGGCCGGGGGGCAAATTTCCACTCCGGCCACAATCAACATTCGACCTAAGAAAATTGTCGAGACGACCGAAGAAAAACCTAGGCCACTTGTTGTTTCGGTCGAGACTGAAAGTATGGTAGGCCTAGAAGAAAAAATTCAAGTCTCTGAGCTAGATACAAAAATTGACTTGGAAAATGATTCGTCAAAGGAATGCTCCAATGACGAACAAGACCAATACATGACTTTTGACCATAAAACCACATCAATTGATATGGTAAGTGGAGACATGGTCTTAGACGCCGAAACCATGACAGTCGATATGGTTATTGGCGATAAAGCCGCTATAGAGATATCCCATTCGGCTAAGTTATTCGAGTTAAAAGCCGAAATTGGCGAAATTATTATAACTGGGGGACATAATAATTGTTCAACACATTCGGCAGCCGAAAGTGGGAAATATTTCGCCAAGTCAAAAATATTTGGAGAAAATTCTTTATTCGGCCTAGGGCGAAATCCATTTCAACATTTTGTTATTACAAGATCTCGGCTTGGAATAAAACATCGTTGGCCTCCTCCTAACTATGGTTCTGCCACTTTTATTTCCATTTAGAAAAATAAATAAATAAATAAATAATTTTCTTAATCATCTGGCTAATTAAGCCGATACATAAGAAAATAAGGGGGGCAACAATAGTGCGGCAATCCAAATATGTATGTATCAATTGGCCGAGGAAAATGAAAATTAGTTGGCCGAGTAAAAAAAAAAAAAAAAAAAATTAGTTGGCTAAGGAGTATAAAAAGTTTGGCCGAACTCTCGACCACCTTACAAAAGCCTCGGCCTCGGCATATATAAGCCTCGGCCAAAGCTGCATATATATGCTTTGGCCAAAATGAAATATGTATGTATGTATGTATGTATGTATGTATGTATGTATGTATGTATGTATGTATATATATATATATATATATATATATATATATATAAAGAAAATGGGGGATTCTCGGCCACAACTATATATGTATATATATATTGGGTGGTTGTTTTTAATGAGGGCATTAGAGAATCGGTGGACGTCAAATCTTGGTCGAAGGAGTGGGTCTGACTTTCAATGGCCATGTGGGGTCGAGGGTTCATGATTTATCTTGGTCATGATAGATGAGTGATATTCAACTGAAGGAATTCAGCACAGCATTTTGCCGAATAAGTTTTTATTCGGCGGTGGTTTCCCCTATAGTTCTCGGCCATATGTTTTTCTTGGTCACTCGGAGGTGGTCAGTCATTGGTATTATTACTAGTAAATCAATACAACTGGATGATCAGACTTGGTGCATACAGCTGAGCTATCAGGGATCAGGCCAAGTAATCAATCGAGCTACCAAGAATTAGTCATTGCTGAGCCTTGCATATAGAATGATGGCTACGAACAGTTAATTTCCTTAAATATTCGGCTTACGAGCCGAAGTTCAAGGAAATTGGGGGGCAATGTTTGGACCCAAATTTACACCATCGGCCCGTGTAATCAAGGTCGTTGAGTAAAGCATAGTTCTCGACCGTCAGATGGAAAAGTGAAGATATTTTTGTTAAAGGATAATATTATGATTTTTTATCATAATAATTATCTTTTAATGATGAATTATCTTGATATTTTCTTGTACAAGATAGATGAGATGCAAATGCAGTTCAATTTGATTTGGGATTCTTGGAGTTAAGACGCGTGGTGGATTGGGAGCATCAGAGCATGTTATTAAGAGTCCTAATACATTACTGCATTGTTGGCAAATGGACATTGATTGACAGAGATATTAATGCATGCATAAAGGTGTGGATGCCGAATTGGATTTGGTCAGCCACGTGGGCTTGGCGTTGGTCAGTCATACATGCATATTATTAGCATATTTCAAAACAGGATGCTTATCAGCACAAAGAATTATGATCCTTGGCTAAGGGATAAGAGATTTAGCGCATAGCCATATGCAATTCCACAAGATAGAATCCAATTAGGACTCTCCATGAGTATCAAGCCGCGCCAAGCAATGGGGTTTAATCTTCACTATAAATAGAGAAGGTTGTGCAACATTCAAAAGCCCATTCAATTCAACACACAACTGCCCTGCGCAAAACCTCTCAACAACTCTTGAGATTTTTATTTTCTCTTTTCGCTGACACATCTTTCGTTGGCATCAACAGCACTGTGAAAGCAACATGTGATATCTTAAGTCGGCATAGATAACTCTGTCACCGTAGAATTGGCCGAACTCGCAGTATCTTCCGTTGGCATCAACAGCACTGCGGCGAGGACGGTCGGTTACCTATCCAAGTCTCGGTCGAGAAGGGTTTCTGAATCCTTATTGATTGAGGTCATCTCATCAGCCTTCTCGGCGAAGTGAGGTGTTACAGTTTACTGAGCTCGGCGCATTGCACGCCGAGTTGTTTTATGATCGGATACTCTCAAGTGGGATTTAGAGTTCGGCATTCAGACAGCCGAACCACGTTCACTATTAAGACTTATATTCGGTTTGAGTATTTGTGCCCTTATACTTTGGTGTCAATTCGGCGTGAGTTTACTCTGACGAATAACATCACTGTGACCGAATCCAACGACGGCGATTCGTGAACTTCGTAAGAATAGTAGCCTTGTCTTCAGGTTCGAGAACCCAGGAGGCCGAGACGCGTTCCTTCCTTGGCCGCAATCGCAAGACGCAGAAGTCAGCCGCGCACCCAACGCAACATCAACAAATTTACTCTTCGGCCGAGCTCAGCCGACGAGTTGGCACGCCCCGCATACAACTGAAGGACGTAGTTAGCTTATTAATTACTCGGCATGCGCGCCACGTAGGCTTGGTAGTTTTTAGGGTTAACAGAAGCGCACCCACGAGGCCATGGGAGATGATCATTCGCAGAACTGCAGTTTGATTTACATCTAAGGCAACTAGAGCTCGATCCTTAGCAATTTTCAAGACCCGCCTTATCAGAAATGGGGTTCTCTCTGTTTCCAACCCAGCAGGTGACCGACAACGCTGTAATGTTGTACTACTAAATTCCGATGTACCGGAAATATGAACTCCTCGGGCTGAAGAAACCCAGTTCGAAACTTTTGTCGAATGCATGCAATTCTCAAAGTTCATGAAATGGGCATCATTAGCAAAAACCAAGGTTCCAAATTTTACATTTTCTCATACCTCTGCATTCTTTGCTTTCTTGCTCTGATTTGCTCTGCATCCAGTTCAATTTCACAGGGTCAATCTTTAAAAAATCATCAAATCGTTTATCGGACATACCTATCAGATATTGGGGACACTGACATGGAAGTAGAGGATGGTGGTGATGAGCCTCAATTTGTACCGGCAACTAAATCGTCCATTGAGGAGTTGAAGAGGAAGACAGTCGAAACCTCAACAATGTGTTCTATTTGCAGGGAGGGGATGATGGTTGGTTCAGAAGTAACTCGGATGTCGTGCTCACATCTTTACCCAATTTATTGCAGGGAGGAGATTGTATTGCGGAGTGGCTGCAGAGAAGCAGAATTTGCCCAATTTATTATGCAATTTGGTCTTTTTGAACCTAATTATGCTCTCATGTTTTTTTATTTTTTTTAAATATATTTTATGTCGGTTTTATCCGACAGAAAATGCGCTTACATTCATTATTAATATGTTCCCTGTCGGTTATAGCCGACACAAGTTCTGGCGGTTTTATATTTTCTGTCGGTTTTATCCGACATAAAATGCTGTTATTTATTAATTATTAATATATTCTCTGTCGGTTTTTTCCGACATATATTTCTGTCGGTTATATCCGACACAATTTCTGTCGGTTTTAGAGTATTTTCTGTCGGAAAATTCATTTCTTGACGCTGGCAAATCTATCGCTTATTATATCCGCCACTGCATCCATTTTCTGTAGGATTTTGCTTAAAATTCGACAGTAATAACCTTTTCTTGTCGTTTTTATTTGTGCCAGTAATGGGTAGTTTTGTAGTAGTGGTAATGTGTTTTTTAACAAACGATAGAGGTACGGTCTGGTGATATTCCTCTTCACTTAGAAGTGAGAAGTCTTATGTTCGAATCTCATGAATGGCGAATTCGATACCAAATTAGGTTGCCCATTGTGTGGCTTAATCGAACTCCCATCTCCTAGTGTAAAAATATCGATGTACTAAAAAAGAAATGTGATTTCTCTATCATTACTCAATTTAAAACAAACAAATGGGGTGGGAGAATGAGTTAAGTCTCACAATAGGCTTGCAATAATGTGGTTCAAATTCACCTTTGGCGAGAATCAAACCTAAGACCTCTCACTTATAAGTAAAGAGGAATAACACTAGATCATAGTACTAACTGTTTTTACGAGTAATGTTAGATAAATTAACTTTTTTAACCCACTAATGAAATTAGTTTTATTACCTCATACAAAATCGAGGCCGCGAGGAGATATTTTACCCATTAGTCATTGAGTTTCAGAATTTTCTTAGAATCAGAATTGGATTCCCCAAAAAGAGTAAAGGTCAGTGAGAGAAGGCCAAGAGTTCTCAGGGTGTTGAAGAGAGGTCGCAGCAACGAGCACGGGAAGGTGAGTGACGGCGAGATATTGTTGATGAATCTCAAATTGCTGTGCTTGAAGATGGTTTCTGGAGGGTTCTAGAGTTTCGTGATGGCGAGGAAGAAGAATTGGAGGCTTTGAGGTCATAGATATCTGTGGTTTTGGGCGATTGTGTTGATTCGGCAAAGTTCGTCTAGAGGATTTTTGGTGTGTGTTAAACAGAGAAGGCACCAGAGAGGTGAAAGAGAGAGAATCAGGATCCTGACTTGTGTGTTCAAACTAAAATAAAGATAAAAAATTCAAAATTATTCGGACCGCAGGATTTGTGGTGGACAGTTACGATGAATTGATCCCGAGGGGATCCGCATAAAAAGATCAGGCGAGGATCCTAGTCTAAAACATAGCAACTCTTAGAGCAACTCCACCTCTAAAAAATAAGCTGGTCCAAAATCCATTTAATCCACCCAAATGAATAGTAATTGACTCCAATTGACCCATTTAATCTACCCAAATGAATAGTAATTGACTCTAATGAACAGTAATTGACCAAGTGCATCTCTACCCGTAAAAATGAGATGGGCAAGAGTCTAGTAAATTCATATTAAAATATTATTATTATTTTTATAAAATAATAAAAAAAAATTTCATTTTTAATTTTGAATATAATTTTTAACCAATTTTGTCATCCCACATGTCATTTTCCGAAAGTACAATTTTTGTGAAAGATGGTTAGGTATTTATATATATATAAAATAATATTTTATTTATTTTTTGTATTTTTAAATAATTTTTTTATTAAGTTAATTAATCTGTACCGTTTGATTTCAAAAAAATAAAATCCAACTGCCCAAAAGCGGACACATGGCTCACGGTAAGGGCCAAGGTTATGACATTTATTTTTGTTAATGCTGGAATGCGCGCCCAAGCGTGCGTGTACCCCACGAGCCAATGGCAAAAAAAAGAAATTCATCTGGCTATGCTGACGTCAGTTTGACATCATGTAGGCATGTCTCTTGCTTAGTCCATTATGCTGCGTTCAAAGCTGGCCTCCACTTTGGGCCAACCTATTAGGTGGGGTGGCCTAAAAAAAATAGACTTTGGACCAATGTATTAAATATCGATGATATCGGAAATATCGGTAGTCCAAAAACACGGAAATTTCGATGGAAATATCGGGATATTATCGATATCGATAAAAATTGAATAAAAACCAAAGAAATTGTAAGAAAAACTTGGAAATTTTTATTGAAACTTTGCAGGATGTTTATTTAGTCAATTATCTATTAGTTTATCACAAAAAATTGGAAGGAAATGCATTGCATGATAGATATAACTGATTTAAGTTGATTATATAGCGAGCTGACAAACATTGTGAGTGTAGAAAATATGTAGTAATTAATGAAAGAAGTTTAAACACACCATAATTATTTATATATAATGAATTAGTACAATATTTTACACTTTATACATTGCATGGTAAGATAGATGAGTGACTTAGCAAGGTCTAAAATATCGATGATATCAGAAATATCGGTAGTCCAAAAAAATATCGATAATCCAAAAACACATAAATTTCGATGAAAATATCAAAATATTATGGATATTTTAGACCATGCTTTGGACTACCCCATTTGTTAGGGGTGGAAGTGCATCATCGTCCATTTCTTCAACTTTCTCAAACTTCACAGCCAGCCACCACATGGATCGCCCTCATCGTCCCAAATACTGACCACCTCCATCTGCATCTCCTGTCCGAAAAGTCCAAACCCAAAGTCAACTACGCTCCAAACCCCAACACCCGCGCACCACCCGATCCGTCCTCCCCAAAAAGCAGACCAAATAACCAGTAAGGAAAAAAAAACACTCTACGATGTTGTCTCGCTCTGTCAGTCGGCGACCGTAAAATTTCCTGAATTCGAACGACGATGTTCAACAACGGCTACTCCAACAACAAACACGGCCTGAGCCCGATGTTGTCGGCATCATCGTCAACGACTGCGACGCTGCAAACGACGTCGTCTTCTTCGTCTGCAACGACGAATTCCCAGACACAATCGCTTATAAAGGCGTATTTCAAAACCCCAGAAGGCCGATACAAGCTTCACTCGGAGAAGACTCGGCCGCCCAACCTCCTCCCGTACTCGTACGCCAAGACAATTTCTCAGGTACCCAAAAACAAAAAAAAAACGAATTTAATGTAGGATTAATCGAAGCAGGGTCCGAATTAATCGGTTGTGTTAGATATGTTGTCGTTGTCGCTGTCTCTGTTGACTCGGAGTTAGTCAGTGTTTGTTTGTGGATTTTAGGTGACGGTAGCGCAGCTCAAGGACAAGCCTAGCAGCCAGCCTACGCTGGCGCCGAGTTTCAGCACCACCGGAGTGCGGTCGGCGGCGGCGAGGCTGTTGGGGGGAAATGGGGGCAAAGCTCTGAGCTTTGTGGGAGGGAGTGGATATAGCAGAACCAGCAATGGGAGTAGTAGGTATTCTCATTTCGGCGGGTCGAATGGGACCCATCACACGGTTAACTCGAATCTCGGTAGTAAAGGGTCGTTTTTGGTATTCAATGTTGGGGATACTGTTTATATCAGTGATCTCAATTCGCCCGATAAGGTAATTTTCCGTGTTCTTGGGGTTGGATTGGTTTTTTATTGTGCGGTTTGGATAATTGGGTTTCTGTTTTTTTGGGAATCTGTGTAAAGGGTTTTCGGGATTTTGTTTGTAGGATCCTATCAAGGCTTTGCAATTTGGCAATTCGAATCCGGTGTGCCACGCGTTTGATTCCAAGGCCAAAGACGGGCATGACTTGCTTATTGGATTGAGCTCCGGAGATAGTAAGGAATCTTGTTTGTGTGTGATTGAATGCGGTTTTGGTGATGAGGAGGCTGTTTGTGACTTGGTTAATTTGTTTGTTGTTGCAGTTTATTCGGCATCTTTGAGGCAGCAATTGCAAGATTCTGGAAAGAAGCTTGTTGGTGCCCATCATTATAACAAAGAAGGTTCTGTCACTAGCAGGCAAGATTGTTACTCAACTTTGCCTCATTTCCTTCTGCTTTGTTATCTATGTACTACAAGTTTGTTGATGAAAAAAGGTGTCAGGAATGCACATTGTGTCACTGCTGCCTGCTGGTGTGCATGTAATCTTGATTGTGTTACAGGGAAACGGGGTGGGCCAAGGAATAAATTTGGCATAAGGTAGATAAACAAATTAACACTTCTTGCGTAAGTGGAGCTGAGAGTTCCCTATCCAGAAAAATTCCCACTTTCATTGATCTTACAGTTTAGTTCTGTACCTTGGAAATACATACCATCGTAGAAGCAGAATGTGGTTGTTATATATCGAATAAGTTTGCTAATGTAATCATAAATTGTGATCGCTCTTGATAAGTACCATAGCTGTTGGCTTGATATAACGTTACAAAGCAACGTACCAAATAACTTGTGGGGGTGCAGGGCGGTATGGCTGTTGGACTGTGCTTAGTGGTTTCTGTTTTGGTGGCAGTCTTCATGCACAAACTAACTATTTGGTTTTAACAGTCGGTGTGCCAGTGTTGCATGGGTTCCCAAAGGTAGCGGTGCTTTTGTTGCTGCTCATGCTGATGGAAACTTGTATGTGTATGAGAAGGCAAGCCTTGATCTTTAATTTTTCCTTTTTCAAATGCTATTTATCCTTTCCTGGTTTTCCTGTTTTCCTTACTTCATGAACTGAAATCAGCATTAATTCATTTTAGAGTAAGGAAAGTGCTGGTGATTCTTCTTTCCCGGTTATAAGGGATCATACTCAATTTTCGGTGGCTCATGCAAGATCCAGTAAGGTAATATCAATGTATAAAATTTCTTTGCGTGTTAGGTAAAGCATTATTATACTTAATTTTCTGCTTATGTAAAGGATTGGCTTTTAAAGTACATACCATTATGACCAAGGTCAAATAATATTATTATTACTGCCACTGCGTATTAACCTACCTTTGCGACATTTTCGCTTGAGCTGCAGCAATACTGCCATATAGGTTATGCAGTTTGGCTAATCGTTGGAACTTTTGTTATTTCCTAAAGCTTATACAAGAACCAAATATAGAAGTTTTTATCATCTTCCTTTTTGTTTCTTCTTCCCCCCCGTCTTCATTTTTATGGTTTATCTGCAGAGTAATCCAATTTCCAGATGGCATATTTGCCAAGGTGCAATAAACAGCATTGTTTACTCAGAAGATGGGGCAAATTTGGCAACAGTCGGTAGAGATGGTATTCCTCAATCTGTTATGCTTGCGACTCTGTGTATGAGCGTATCTGTGAATTGGTACTGACATTAGGTGCTACATGTAGGATATTTGCGAGTATTTGACAACTCAAAAGAACAGCTAGTATTCGGTGGCAAGAGTTATTATGGTGCTCTTCTGTGTTGTGCGTGGAGGTAAAAAATTAAATTAAAATATATATTTTTCATTGATACATGATTATACTGGCCGAATTCCTGCCATTAGTATATCCAGAAAGTTATACTTGTGTTCCACATGATGTTCATACGAATTTTCGTCAAACTGAATGTGTTTACACATTATGATGTTCATATTTGACCTTCATTATGTGTTGTTTCTCAGTCCGGATGGGAAATACATTTTGACAGGAGGAGAAGAGGATCTCGTTACGGTATGGAGCATGGAAGATAGAAAAGTAGTAGCTTGGGGTGAAGGGCACAACTCATGGGTACAGTTTCAGCAAACCTTTGTGCATAGTCGTTGATTCTCCCTCCTTCCCTCTTTTGACTTAGCATAACTCATGGACATCTCACACCTTTTAGCCCTTATGCTTGCAGGTTAGTGGTGTGGCGTTTGATTCATATTGGTCCCCACCAAGTTCAGATGGCACGGAAGAAACTATCGTTTACCGTTTTGGTTCTGTGGGTCAGGTAATTTGCTCTCTCCATCTCGTCCTTGCCTAAAGAAAACACTGAGATGATATGCCATGGTTAACATGTTTAAAAATAAAATCATTTAAGTGCTTATGTTTATCTTCTTATTTTTTCTGTTGACAAGAGCGTATGTTTATCAGTTTATAATATTCTATATCATTCCCAATTCCTCTCCATCACACAGCTAAGCTACATATTCTTTTAAGTTTTTCTCGTGCTGGTTAGTATCAAATATCTTTAGCTATCAGATTTTTCTTTTTTGTTATTCCTGGAGACAATTGTTTAAGTCCGATTAAAGAAATTCAATAGCTAGGTGCGAGATTTTCAAAGAGAGAAGTTGGGGCATGATATATTTTTAAGGTTAAAATTGGTCCATGAAATATTTTTCTGCTTTAGATGCGATTTTTTTTTATCTGTGCCAATGAGTTTTGCTTGTCTGGCTACTTCCACCTCTCATATTTGTGCTTACAGGACACAAAATTGCTCCTGTGGGACCTGCCCATGGATGAGATTGTAGTGCCACTTCGCCGAAGTTCACTTGGTGGATCTCCAACGTTCAGCACAGGTAGCCAGTCATCCCACTGGGACAGCGTTTACCCCATTGGCACTCTTCAACCTGCTCCCAGCATGCGGGACATTCCAAAGCTCTCCCCACTAGTGTCTCACTGCGTTCATTCTGAGCCCCTATCCGGATTAGTTTTCACAGAGGAAACTATTCTCACTGCGTCTTGGGAAGGGCATGTAAAAATTTGGATGAGACCCGGCGAACCTGAAAATAAGTCAAACGCAGAAGCCCTGCTAGGTGCTAGTCCAAAGGACCAACCACTCACAGGCAAAGGTTACACAGAACCATCTAAAAGCAAGCCGTTCAGTGAAAGTAAATCGAAACAGCATGGATACCCTGCTCGGTGCTAGTTCAGAGGACCAACAACCACTGACAGGCAAAAGCGGTGCTTTTAGTTTCAAGGAAATGTCAAAAAACAGTCAATTGGGGGTAACCTTCCATAGAGCTGAATCGCTGTTTGAACCTGTAATTATGCCGCTGTCAGCCACTCTGATCCTTCAGATTGCCATATGTATCATACCAGGTAATTGAATTTGCTTTGGTCAAAGTTTATGCACAGAGGAAGTAATCTAGCTCAACGGTGACAAACGATGGTTTCTTTTAGATAAGAAGCAAAGAGAGGGGTAGAGAGAGACGCACATGGTATAATTGTATCGCTTTTAGGTTTTTGCAAAGGTAGGTTTACAGCTTACAACTCACAATATTCACATGGTGCTGACTGCTTATCTATAGCACAATACATGTACAAATGCCCATTGTTTTGCGTTGGCGGGGGCAAATTCTTTTTGTTTTCCTTGTGACTAGTTCAGATAATATGATTTTGTGTAATGGTCACCAGCGCCAAAATAAAAGTGATATCGGAGTTGCCCGCAACAGTGTCCAGAGTGTATTGTTTTAAAGGAAAACTAATGAAAATGGTTTGAAAACTTTGAGTTTTAACGATAAGGACAAAATAAAGGGTAAAGTGAATAGTACCAAGATTGACTTTTTAGTATAAAAATGTGGTTTTTCGTTAAAGTGAACAGTACCGCGGGTTTTTTCGTTAAAACTCCCTTGTTTTAAACTAGCATCGGTATATGTTCCGGATGTGATTCATATGAAAGTTCGCTTGCTTTGGTGTCTAACAGGAGCTTTATAGTTTTCATATTACTGTGAGATGTAAAGATAAGTATATTGGAGAAACGGGGGAGACGAACTCAAGTCCAACTTCACCAGCTGGCCTGCCGTCTAACGACCGGCCCCTAAAACCTCCGACCTTCTCATCGCGGGGAAAAATGTTGTCCTTCGAAACTAACATGAGCTAAGTTGAAGCATGGAACAAAGTTCATGCATGTTTTGTGCACTTGCAAAGGGAAGAAGAGCAAGTGCATGTTCCGAAACCCCTACCCTGCTTTTGCTTCGGCTAATTTTCTCTTTGCCAATGCATCCTCGGCTTCTACTTTCTCCGGAACACAATCTGTGAACATAACCGGTTGTGCATTAGACAGCATAAACAATGGCGGAGTAAAAATAAAACGTTTTAGTTCCAAGTGACATTGAATGGAAGCGTAAACGTTACCTGAAAGGAAGTCGCATCTCTCTAAGCAAAGAAAGTTTAGAAATCCAGTTTCCAGCAACTGTTATGAGAAAATCGTCTGTCCATACGTTCTTTAGAGTCGAAATCTAAAACGAAAACCGTTCTCAGTGAGGCAGCTAGCGGGATTTTTCAAACACAACGGAAAATCAAAGTGGAGGTTCTTCACTCTTAACAAAATCTTCTGCACTCGAAGTTTTCATATCGTTGGACAATCCAAACTGAAGCCTTGTTGCTCTAGTAAAAACGGGTGTTGCTTACATCGCACGATGCGAGGATGTAGCGCCAGGACAGCTCCATTTCAAGAGGAAAACGAGATGCTAACCCCGTTTTGATTTTTATGCAGCATGTAAAAGCAAGACCTCACGAATCATGAACCAACCAAACCATGAGAGTGCTAATGTGCTATAGCAGCATCAGAGAATTTCTATCATTTCAAACACCCATTTGATCAAAATGTTCAGTGTTCATAACAATGCAATAATCACAGACAAAAGTAAAAATGAACTTCAAATATTAAATTCACAACTGAGCGCAGTTGCGTTCTATGATTCATATAGCCGATCCCACTTTAGAGGAATAAGGCTTGATTGTTGTTGTTTTTGTAAAGAAATAAAAAGAGTGAAGAGGAGAAATATGACCTGGTATCTTAAGACCTCCCAACTTAGACTCAGTTGCTCGACCCTTGCGTCGGCCACATGCCTGGTTTGAGCCTCATGACCATCGTACGGCCTAGGCCCTACCAACACAGAAATTTCACTAAAAACTCATCCTTTCTTTGAAAAATACTACGGATTCTTTACCACATGCCATTTCATGCTATGAACTCAAAAACCCAATTTGATACCGAAAAACAATTTCATCTTCATGTTCCATGTAGAACAATGACTAGAAATTACAAAAATTAATAAACCAAATCAATCCAAGCAAAACCGATCCCGACAAGTTAAGCTAACACCAAACAACCTGGTTATATTATTTTTTGGTTTTTGAGGTGTAACGGACCAAATTGGACCGCGTACACCTAAAACAAGAATTAGGTTGAGATTATTCTTAATTTGAATAATCTGTTTCGGCAACTTAGCAGGGCATGTGATTGTGTCAAATTGTAAATGTGCTTGTCTGAGACAGCTTCCTATTGTCGTCCTTATTGACCCCAGTCCCCTTTAAAAAGAAACCATCACCATCTAAAACCCAACTAGAACTCGGACCAAAATTAAATGTACAGCGAGATTTGGACATTGAGATCTAAAGCATTGAATATCACGGGGCACGTAGGATTGTAGGTACACCCCCAAAATATTACTACGTAAATGCATAAATACATGATTCTATTTTGTTAATGGTGAGTGCTAAACGCAAATGAAGCGGTTAAGAATATTTATCTTTATACTTAAAAGTGATTGGTTGATTTCCCTTCCTAAACGGCATGCATATAAAACTTTATCCAAATATATGTTGCTTCTTTAAAACCTTTGTGAGAAAATTGTAGTAATGATTCATTAACCTTGACTCAATTGTAGCAATGGTCTCTCAACTTTAAACCAATTGGAGTAATGGTCCCTCAACTAAAAATTCATGACCATTGGTCCCTGAACTCGTCAAAATGTGCAGCTATGATCATTTTCGTCAACTCAGTTAGAATTCTATCAAAATGAGTCACGTTGGAAGGATCATTACTACAATTGGGTTAAAGTTGAGGGATTATTGCTCCAATTGGGTTAAAGTTAAGAAGTTGAGGAGCTATTACTACAATTTTTCTCATTCTTTTTCCATAGTTGCCCCTTGATTCAGCCTCACGTGTGTGATACGTGACTCATTTTGATGGAAGTTCTAACGGAACTGACGAAAATGATCATTGCTACATGTTTTGAAGATTTAAGGGTCATGAAATTTTTAATTAAAGGACCATTACTTCAATTAAGTTAAAGTTGAAAGACTATTGCTACAATTTCCTCAAACCTTTGTATACCAATGGAGCTTTTAACCTATACAATGCCCACTACTTGATCACAATAGTGCCTTGTGCCTACTATTTTGGTGTGTAGCTAGTAAAAAAATACTAGGTCAACTGTCCTTATTTGGAGAATAAACAACGGTACAAAAAGTTGTTCAGTTATGAGACTCTTTAACTATTACACTCAATCAATAAATCTGAAATGAGGTATGGAGGATCCTCAAACAAGTTACAAAAAGAATAACACTGAAGAGCGTAACGTGCTAGTCGATGGGTAGCGGAGTTAGCTTGGAGTCGAACATGGGTCGAAATACCTTGATGATAGCAGAAGCTTTGAGTCTTCCACAATAGGTCCAACAATAGACAATTTGGAAGAGACGGCATTCAACGCTGAAGTAATCTAGAGGGAGTGGGTATATTTGGAGAATAATTTAGATGGACTGAGTAAACATCCCGATCCGATAATACAAATACTATATGAAGTGAGATTAATATGAAGTATTGTGTTATCAGATTGAAATATTACCTGTTAGTGGTTTAATTTAATTTGAAATACTGGTTGGACATTATATACTAGTGGTTCGTATGGTTTGCCAATTGCCAGTACTATCAACCATGCAGATATGATGTAGTACTAAGTAGGTTTTGGACCCATTTTATGGCACTCGCATGCATGCACCGCCCCAAAGTACAGATCATTTTCTCAGTAGACCAACCTAAAGCACATCAACTCATCAAGGTCAATGCATCTTTTCTTTTCTTTTCTTTTTTCCTTTTTAAAACAAATGATACTATGTATACTAAGGAGGATGGTGTGAGTTTAGCCTCACAATGAGCTAGCGATAATATGGTTCGAATTCGTTTTTGGCGAGAATCGAATTTAAGACCTTTCACTTACAAGTAAAGAGGAATATCAGTAGAGTGTATTACTAAGTGACAGGTCAATTCATCTTTATATGCGCTTCATCATTCTTTCTAGAATCCGGGTACTTTGAATGATTTGCTGACACCCCCATTGTGCTCGCTTGTGTTGATTTCACATGGCACCACTATAATTTGGTGGGGTATTTTGGGCTATATGAGCGATTGCAGTGAGCTTCATTAGTGACTGGTTCTTTTAGGGTATAGCATTGAGATGACAATCAATTTTCTGTTTCCAAACTAAAGAAGTATGCGTCGTTTAAGTTAAGTGAGGCAACACATACGGATGATGTGGAGTAATTTTTGGACGAGGTATAACATGCGTTGGATCTAATTTTGGATGAGACGTATATACTGTATGACCGCCACGTTATGTTACAATCTGTTTGTGTGATAACATGCATTTTACTTATTGATGATACAAACTTTAGTGTATAAACTCCATTTACGTACGCGTGTTACTTCAGTATTATACAGTAATTGTTTTGTATGTTTGTGAATTGAGAATGTATGCCAAATTAGAACAACATCCTCATCAAACTTGGGCAGCTCTCACAATATCTGAATGATGAACCTTCCCACTAGCTATTAGGATTTCCACTTGAACCATAATAATGCTACAAAACTACCCTATTCAAACGTTTCAACCGTGGCTTTTAGTTTTCATTGGCAAGCATTGATGTGGCAAATTAGGAGTGGGCACAGATCGATTTGATTCGGGTTGTTACAAAAAAATATAACTAAATCAACTAGTATTCAATGATTCGGTTTGGTTCAGTATGATTCAATACCACCATTGAAACTCAACCAAATCAAACCAAATCAGTGTTACTCGATTTGTTTCAGTTTGATTCAGTCAATTTAAGTCTATTCAACACATAAATAAAAACGTTCAACATTTCAAAAGTTTTAATGTTCTAAACGTTCAATATGATTTAGATCGGTCGGTGCTAAAGTTAAAGTTCAACATTCCCACCCCTATATGGCAAACCATAACACTTTTGCAAGTCATGCCAAGATGTGGACTAGCTACCAGCTGTCCATGCTAAAGTTAAAGTTGGATTAAAAACCCCAAACAAAAATACCTCACACAATCGAACAAATGGATAAAATAAAATGATATTTTTGATAAAAAAAAGAAAAAAGAAAAACATAAATGATATGGATGATGCAACTATTGTTTGGAACACGGACTTGAATGTGACGACCATTATTAGATCAATAACACATACGTGGTATATGTGAATTGAAATTAGTCTGTTTCTGTTAGTATGCCTTTCTGCACTCGACTTTGAATTCTAGTTTATTAAATGAAAATAGATTAAGAATAACGCTAGGGTTTGTAGCAAAACTCTAATCCCATCTTGTATTGCCGAAACACGAAAGAATATTCTAGAACTTAGGTAGCTAATTTTCACACACTGCTTTTAACATGGCACGTCCGAATTTATATTTAGCTATCGAATTGAATAAATTGAATAAATCGAATAAATGAAATGAAAACAAATAGCTTGAAGTAAAGAGAGGGTGTGTGAGAAATTGAAAAAGGTGTGCAAGTTTAATGATTATCCGATCCAAAAGTAATCACTAATTCTCAGTATAATAATTTGGACTTTGGAGATTTTGCAGAAACTATAATATGTTGTGGCCTCATACGATAATAGTGCTATATGAAGAAAAAAAATTAGTATGTTACCGATGTGACGAGATACATCATATATTATTCAAAACAAAAAACGATGATCGGTCTTTAAATTTACACCGTTAAACATAATTTTTAAATTAATTCAATAATCGGAAATAATAATTTCAATGATTGAATCCAAGTCCCATACCCTCATCCATGCATCTCTCTCCTTCACGAGATTTTCTCTTAGACTTTAAATATTTCTTTTTCTTTTGGCAGTCCAACGTTCACACGCATGACACAACAAACGCATGACTGAAACGCCAGCTCCCGCCAATACGGAATATGATTCTCTCTCCTTTTTTTTTTCTCTCTTCCTATTTAAACGGTTACGGAAGAGAATCCTAGTTCCGCCAATCCACCACCTGCCACTAAAATACAAAACGGTCCCGGCTCGCAGTACGCTTACTTTTTACCTTTTAGGTGATTTTTACCGCGAAAGTAAAAACCTTTCCGTCGCAGTCACAAATAGTTACCACTCCGCGTTTCCGTACGCAGAGACGCGACACGCCAGTCTTTCAATGCGCCCGGCAACGCCCGATGATTTCCCCGCACCGACAGCAACAGCATTTGAACGCGCTTATTATCCATCCAAATCCTAATCACTCACTCCTTTTAAGCTCACTGAGTATTACTAGTTACTAGTTAGAGAGCAGCAGCAGCGGAAAGCAGAAGCCAGAAGGCAGAAGCAGAAAGCAGAAAGCAGAAAGCAGAAAGCAGAAGCAGACGAGGACGACGACGGCAGCGATGACGTTCTCCACAGCGTCACCGCTTTGATTGGAAGCGTCGTTTTAAGGAAGCGGCCAAAGCGAGCCAAAATACAAACGGATAAACAAGGAATAAAAAAATTAAGCAACAATGCAAAGCAAATGCTGCAAGAAATCCAGCAATCGTTTTAAGAAACCGTTGTTTAATTGAGTAGCCATTGCTTTAAGAAATCGTACTCCGAAAACGAAATTTTATAAAAAAAGGATTGAATACAGAAACGAACTCAAAATTCAGAGTCGAAGAAGATGAGGATTTTAGTGGTGGTTTTGGTGATCGGAGTTCTGGCGACGGCGTCGTATTGCGCGAAGGTGACGTACGACCACAGAGCGCTGGTGATTGACGGGAAGCGCAGGGTTTTGGTGTCTGGCTCCATTCACTATCCTCGCAGCACTCCCGAGGTACTTCTCTTCCTCTCGTTCTTCCATTTTCCATTGTCCTTTTCTTTCTTTTTTTTTCTGTCTGAATTTTGCTGTGTGTGTGTGTTTGGTTGTAGATGTGGCCGGACCTTATTCAGAAATCGAAAGACGGAGGCTTGGACGTGATCGAGACCTACGTCTTCTGGAACTTGCACGAACCAGTTCGAGGCCAGGTCTCTCTCTCTTCTAGCGTTTGCTGAATTTTTTACATTTCCAATGCGACGCCGTTTGGTTTCTGTGAAAATGTGGGAAGACGAAGACTAAAAGTTCATTGCAATGATTACTGCTTTTCTTGGTCAGAGACACAAACGCTAAAGAAATCATGAAAAGTGAAAACCCACGATTTTTTTATTTCGTTTTCGTGTTTTATTATAAGAGTAAGGGGAATGGTTTGAATCCGGGACGTAGCGAGTTTTTTTGTGCTTTTTGTTATCTCGAATTATGTGCATTTTGTCTTTGTTGTGATGGTGGTGACTGGTGGACTATACAATTTTTGCAGTACGATTTTGGGGGAAGAAAAGATTTGGTTAAATTTGTGAAGACAGTAGCAGAAGCTGGCCTTTATCTGCACCTTCGAATTGGTCCGTATGTGTGCGCAGAATGGAACTACGGGTATTATGAATTGAATTGAATTTGAATTGGTCTTTTCCCATTTTTCTCTTTTGGAGAAATAGGAAAAGGAAGTTGCTTTTATGATGATCAGCTTATATTTTTTACTACTTCATGAAGAGTTTTATTGTGTGCTTGTGTTTGTGTTTCAATTTTTTTCAACAGTGGCTTTCCTCTTTGGTTGCATTTCATACCCGGAATTCAATTGCGAACGGACAATGAACCATTCAAGGTTTCTTCTCCATTTTATCCCAACTGCCTCTGTGTGTTTGTGTTTGTGTTTCCTTTTCTCGGTATTTTCTCAACTTCAGTGTTTTATTTGACTTTATGTGGTTCAGGCAGAGATGCAGCGATTCACGGCAAAAATTGTTGATATGATGAAGAAGGAGAAGCTTTATGCATCTCAGGGCGGACCAATCATTTTATCTCAGGTTCAAATTTTCTTACTTTTTATAATTTACCCAATGTGTTTGGTTTTGAGAATATTCCAATTAGAGTTATGGATTAAGTGCTGTTTCAATTATGCCAGATTGAAAACGAGTATGGAAACATTGATCAAGCATACGGGGCAGCTGCCCAAACCTATATTAAGTGGGCAGCAGCCATGGCTGTGTCTTTGGATACAGGGGTGCCTTGGGTCATGTGCCAGCAAGACGATGCTCCTCCATCTGTGGTGAGGCTTTTGTAGTCAGGTTTCATTTGTATGAACACAGCGCTCTTACCGTGCTTTCTTTACTCACTCACATGTTGTATAACTACCTGCAGATCAGCACTTGCAATGGATTTTATTGTGACCAATGGACCCCAAAACTTCCTGAAAAGAGACCCAAAATGTGGACTGAGAATTGGAGCGGATGGTAATTTGTTTATCTAATCTGTTTTTTTTGTTGGTACTTTGAGCTAGTTTTCTGAAAATTTGAATAAATTCCTGGCATCACCTGTATTATCTTTATTTGATTGCTCTTTTATTGGAAACCTTCAAAATATTTGCGGTCACTAGGTTTCTTTCCTTTGGTGGTGCTGTGCCTCAGAGACCAGTGGAAGACCTTGCATTTGCCGTAGCACGCTTCTTTCAGCGAGGTGGAACTTTCCAAAATTATTATATGGTACTGCAATTGTCTCTGGAGTTACTAACATTTTAGCATAACTTTAGGGGACTCACGATTTAGGACAAATTCAGTATATTTCAGAAACCAGGAAGAAAATATGAAGTGATTTGTTCTCTGTTGATCTTGAACAGTACCATGGCGGGACTAACTTTGGGCGGAGTACTGGTGGACCCTTTATTGCTACAAGCTATGACTATGATGCTCCAATTGATGAGTACGGTACGTTGTCTAGTATCCCTGTATTATTGCTTTACTACTGCTCATGATGTAGGCATATATACTTATTGTATGTACATACTATAGAGAACTGTGTGCTCATCGGTGCTATATAAATGAAATGCAGCTTCTGTCAACACGAAGCTTAGGGTATAGGCAATGGTTATAATGTTACGATATACTTTTATAATGAGAAGAGACAGTAATTAAGAACATCAATGCAAACATGGATGGCTCATCAGTAATCGATTCAACCTTTTCATGTTGCAGGACTTCTTAGACAACCTAAGTGGGGTCACCTAAAAGATGTGCATAAGGCCATAAAGCTTTGCGAAGAAGCGATGGTGGCCACTGACCCAAAATATTCTTCTTTTGGTCCAAACGTTGAGGTATGGTGTTTTTACTCAGAATTACAGAGTATCTTTCGTGGCTATGATGAGAAATGTTACATAAACTTCTAGGCCTTAAGGTCCTCCAGTCTAAGTGCATGCCCCCCGTATAGCCATATCCATCGTGGGATTGATCACCCATACCTGTTCATTAGTGGTGAAGCAATAGAACATACATGTTATTCATGTTTGACTATCTGAGAATAAATGTATGGAATATCTGAACTTCCTAGTATTCATTTTAGAATATCTAAAAGGAAGTATCTGTGGATGAAGTTTCTTAAAATTGATGCTGCAAAGCTAGTGCCAAGTAAAAAAACTGGATGGTTTTAGCTCCAAAACTAGTTCTTAGGATCTCCAAAACGTAATCGTAGATGACCTGTGGCTTCTAGTCATCACCTGTATGCTTTTATATCTGAAATGAAGTGGTATTCTATTGGTCTAGGTGAATGTCCTACAACATGATTTTTCTAACATGTATTTTCTTTTTTTGTTTATTCTCATCCTCAGGCAACTGTTTACAAAACAGGATCAGCATGTGCTGCGTTTCTTGCTAATTCTGACACCAAATCAGATGCCACTGTGACTTTCAATGGAAATTCTTATCACTTGCCTGCATGGTCTGTGAGCATCTTACCAGACTGCAAAAATGTAGTGCTTAACACTGCAAAGGTTTGCCTCCCCAGCTACTATCGCGTTGTGCTTGCATGTATTTGGAGAAGATTACCTATATTTATTTCTTCAGGTCTAGAGAGTATCAGAATATTTTGTATTCTATATGTATAATATATTATGGTTACCTTTTCTTGGTCTGGTCAAGAGATGAGTTATCTTCACAACGTTCTATATTTACCACTTGAAAATATCGGTCCCTACTTTGTATATCTCTGTGTATTCCAAATTCCATTGAGGGTTATTTTTCAAAAATACTATATATGAAATGCTGTTGTTTAGTGTGTCTCGTATGTCATATTTGGTATACATTTCCAAGGGATATTGCAAGTATTTTCTATTGAAGTCTTCATATATATAAGTAGTATGCTCATAAGTTTTCTTTTTTCATTGGAATCGTCTTATAAGCAAAACTATATAATCTATCATGACAGATTAACTCTGCCGCCATGATTCCAAGCTTCATGCATCACTCAGTGATAGATGATATAGATTCCTCTGAAGCTTTGGGCTCAGGCTGGAGTTGGATAAATGAACCAGTGGGTATCTCAAAGAAGGATGCATTTACCAGAGTTGGATTGTTGGAGCAAATAAACACCACAGCTGACAAAAGTGACTATTTGTGGTACTCTTTAAGGTAGGCAATCCACGATTGCTTTGTTACTAACTATGAATATATTTATTTCCTTTCATCCGGTTGTCTTGATTTCTTTCAAGACTTAAATCCGTTTTCTAAACAAATTCTGCAGCATTGATGTCACAAGTTCTGACACATTCCTTCAAGATGGATCTCAAACCGTTCTTCATGTGGAATCACTTGGCCATGCCCTTCACGTGTTTATTAACGGAAAGCCTGCAGGTGATGTATAAAGTTATAAACTAGTGTGGCTATAATTTGATTGCTTGCCCTTCTTCCTTGGTCTTCATCCAGCAGCAATATTTGTTACCTGGTAAATAGACGTTGACACGTCTTGGGAAACTACGAAGGAAACCATAATTTTATTATCCCTAAACCTTTGTAGTTTGGAGACGTAGGCCTTCAAGGCTGAGAATCTGATAGGGCTTTGAACGCGATTATGCTAATATTGCTGTCCAATCTGAGTTTTAAATTCCCCATGCCATTCTGTTTTATAGACTTTAAGAACACTAAACATAGTTTCTGCTGACTGTATTGCAAAAGAAGATGTCAGAATACTGTCATAAGGCACCATGTAAAATGAGGTTTTAATCTCACAATATAGTGGACAAGCCTGATGATAAGGTTCACGCTTCTTCACAGTTGTGAATTTCAGATCTGAATGAGAGTTATTGGCAAGTATTTAGTGCATTGCTTGAACTATTGCAACTGTTCTGGCTCAACTTTACAACTGTTCTGCTCTTGTATTTATGTTTTAGTTGGATTCTTTTCAGGGATAGGAATCATCACTGCTAAGAATGCCAAAATTTCTGTGGATATCCCTGTCACATTTGCATCTGGGAAGAACACAATAGATCTTCTGAGTTTGACTGTCGGCCTTCAGGTTTCACCTTATTTCTTATTATTTTCTGGAATTGCAGTTTTTGTAAATGAATGCCATGCTTTAAGGTCAATTTATGACGACGTATTGTTTTTGTATATCAATTTTTCAATCAGAACTATGGAGCCTTCTTTGACAAAGCAGGTGCCGGAATCACTGGTCCTGTGCAGCTGAAGGGCTTGAAAAATGGCACTACCACTGATCTCTCGTCTCAGCAATGGACCTATCAGGTCAGTCTTCCTATTTTGTTTTGTTGCAATTCCCTGATAACTTGAAATTTCAAAAACCGAAAACAAAAAGAAAAACACCCAAGTTCTTCAATCTGAATAAGTAGTGGCGTACCTTCAAAGGACGAAGTCTAACAATTTTCCTTTTGTCGTCTTCATCATTGCGGCTGCAGATTGGACTTCAAGGGGAAGACTCGGGTTTTTCCAGCGGAAGTTCTTCTCAGTGGATTTCACAACCTACCTTACCCAAGAAACAGCCCTTGACATGGTACAAGGTAAAAGTTTAGCATAATAATTATGTATAAGGGTAAGGGTGGTGAAAAACGATGTGATTTTGAGGAGAAATTGCAGGGACAAAATGTATTTAACCTTTCTAATACTGCTACATGTGGTGCATGTGTTGTATTTTCTTGCGTGTTCATGCTTGGATGTGGTGCATTCTGAGTGATATGGGTTTCCTCAAGTCTTGGCTGCTCATGATTTAGATACTAACCGAAGAAATATTCTTTCTCATTCAGGCAACATTTAGTGCTCCTGATGGCAGTAACCCTGTTGCACTAGACTTTACAGGGATGGGAAAGGGTGAAGCATGGGTGAACGGACAAAGCATTGGGCGGTACTGGCCGACCAACAATGCTCCAACTAGCGGTTGCCCTGACTCTTGCAATTTCAGAGGACCTTATGACTCCAACAAATGCAGAAAGAACTGTGGAAAGCCATCTCAGGAATTGTAAGCGTTAGAGATTCTAAGGGAAAAACTTGAATTGAAACTTTGATTCTGAATATTTGATATCACTAAACCTACAGGTACCACGTGCCTCGTTCATGGTTGAAACCAAGTGGCAATACTCTTGTCCTGTTTGAGGAAATTGGGGGTGATCCAACGCAGATATCTTTTGCTACAAGACAGATTGAAAGTTTGTGCTCACATGTATCGGAGTCTCACCCGTCACCTGTAGATACGTGGAGTTCAGATTCAAAAGCGGGAAGGAAGTTAGGGCCTGTGCTATCACTAGAGTGCCCATTTCCTAACCAGGCCATTTCTTCAATCAAATTTGCAAGTTACGGAAAACCTCACGGGACCTGTGGGAGCTTTAGCCATGGCCAGTGCAAGAGCACTAGCGCTCTATCCATTGTACAGAAGGTACGATCTTGCTTGCTACATTGATAAAATTCTTCGCACCTCCAACTGTTGTCTCCTCCTTGTTTTCTATCGATTCACATTGTTTTACTGATAAGTGCTACCTTTTGAACAGGCTTGCGTTGGATCCAAGAGTTGTAGCATTGAAGTCTCGGTTAAAACGTTCGGTGACCCATGTGAAGGAGTAGCAAAGAGTTTAGCAGTAGAAGCATCCTGTAGATAGACATCGTTCCTGCCTTTGAAAATTTCTTGTGGGATATAGTTAACTTGTTATCCCCAAGTTTCATTATAGTTGAATAATGTCATTCTCAAGGAGGCTATTGAACATTAATAAAATTCTCAAATATATAAGACTCTCGGTTTGGCGAAGATCCTATCTTCCGATAAACCGGACGGGACATGTTACACCTATCAGTGTCGGTGTTCCATTCGGGTGGTTCCTCGGGCCCGAAATTGACGGGGAAGTTGCCATCCCTACAATTAAGCAAGGTTACTTGCACGACAAGATTCCAACATTATTTTTCTCTCTGCCTAGATCTATAGAAAAGAGTGAACACATTTCAATCAAAAGCTTTAGCTTAGATAATAAGCACACTAAATTTAAGTTTACAAGTTTAGGGTTACAAGTAGCGTAGCAAATATGTTCTAGGCAAGCTTAATTTGCAGCCCTTATTTGTTTATTCCTTAATTTCATGTTTGAAATGCTAACAAATTACACAAAATACACAAATAACGTGTTTGTTAGTGTTGATCAGCATCAGTACTGAGCAATTCCTCCAGCAGCTGCAAGCTCAGGCTGTTTTTGGAACCTGCAAACCTTGCAGAGAGGCGAAAAGAGGGATGAAGTCTCGTACTTGTCCTCCCCGCCTGCCATTGGCATCGGGACTCCGACCTTGACCGGACTAACGTAACCTGGCCGGTAAGTCTTGCCCAAAACTCCCTCCACAAGATCGGATAAATTGGTAAACCTGAACTGTGTCTCCAAGTGAGCAAATGTGTCATCAGCTGGTATTTGGTAGTTATGAACCTTGTTTTCCTTTTCTCCGATAGGCCTAACCCTTATGTCCATTTCGACGAGGCCGGCCACTGTAACCCTAACGTAGTTGGTGTCGTCGGTTCTTTCCACTACTACCTCTCTATCTTCACCGTTAATCCTCCATTCAGCATCTCCATCAGTGGGGACGGTAACAACTTTGTCGTCCCACTTTACCATGAGAGCATCTACTTTGTCATCCCACTTTGAGACCCTCTTTGCTGCGATGACAAGGGTGTGAGAGTCGAACATCACTGCGAAAGCCTGAACCCATGTGAAATCCCGGGTCCTTCCTGTTGGTCGAGTCCCGATGAAGTGTGCGTTGATTTGGAGGTTGGTGTCTGAAACAATGGCAAAGTTTCCCCCCTTGGCTCCATGGAAGTAGAACATCACACCGTCACCGCCAACAAACCTAGGATCGTAGCACAGAGAGCCATATCCGTCACACTTGGATTTCCTATCTGCACAGAAGAAAAGAAGATCTAGTTTTAGTAAAAGTTTCAAAATATATGATCTAGTTGAATTCTTTTTGTCAGTTACGTAGTTAATTGAAAGAAAAAAAAGAAGGGTGAAATGGCTTACACTTGCAAGTAGCTTCACACTTGCTACCGCAGTTAATGAAACAACCCTTGTTCTTCTTGTTCTTCTTCGGCTTTCTCTGAGGGCATTCCGACGGGCACGTAAGGGTCTTGTAATAGCAAGCCCCCTTTGCTTTGCAGAACCCTCGCTCCTGCCCGGATCCCAGTGGTGTCAACACGTCGTAATTAGCCTCATCGGCTTTTTTGCCATTTGCGTTCCCGTTTCCATTGCCTTGCCCCATAACCAAGGCGGCTTCCATCGAAACAAGGACGACGAAAACAGCCACCAAAATATGCGACATTGTAATCGTAGGCGCCATTTCTGGCTGCCAAATATGTATGCTTCTCTTCTCCTTCTGTTGATTGTAGTTTGTGTTGTGAGCTGAAGAATTGATGGGAAAGAAAAGGTCCGACAAGAGATTTTATAAGGGAGTGACGAGGGAGGGAACCCTAGCATTAGCCTTGGGATTCGACTTAATGCTTGTGCTCATATTGCTTCTACATGTAATCAAACAGCTTAGAACCAGCAGTTTTGGCTATGCATTGGGATTGCTTCCAATTTTTTATTTGTATATTTTGCATCGCACATTAGCATTTCTTTCGGCTACCTCAAAGCGTTGTTATCGAGGGAAAAAATGGCTGACTCCCGAAAAAATAATGAAATTTGCATGTGAAAGTTGCAAGAAAAGTCTTATATATTTGTAATTAAATAAAAGTTTTCTATCCCAAACACTATCACATTACCGGGAAATTTTTCATTATGTCAAAATACGGTTTGGTATATAAAGTTTCATAATACAGATGGTTCATATTTGAAAAATAAAATTTCAATACTTGTATGACATTTAGTGAGCCGAGCTGTATTTTCAGATACAGTAAAAAATTTCTCATTTTGGTTTAGATATCATATTTGGATTAGCTTGCATGCACAAAAAAGTTTATATGAAAAATACGATAAGTCTATTTGAATGGGTGAAATAAACTTGAAACTTAAACAAATTAAGAAATTTGACGGTAGGAACCTTCAAATTCTCGATTTGTTAATTTTTTTTGGGAAAATTAGAATCCCTTATAGTTTTTCTATATCATTTAGATTAAGCATATGTACCTTTTTAAAATTTGATTAAAGTGCTTTGACCAATAGTCACCTCTATTTTTTAAAATTAAAATCATTTTTGAATTTATCCTTTTATCTGCAGGATGCAATTTTCCTTATTTAGTGGAGATTTTAGTAATTAAACTATATTTTCTCTTCTTCCAAAAATGTTTTTTCGATCACATTTTTTTTTAATGCAAACATTTAATATTATATCTTTTTCCAAATGGTTTTTTCTTTTTCAAATAGTTGGTGATCAACATAAAAGCTCCGTGTAATTTTTTCAATTTTTTTTGCTGTTTGTTTAAGTATAGTTGGTGACGAATTATTATTAGGTATAATATATTGCGTATATATTATCTGCTGGTACGTTTGAATTTACAAAAATCATTAATTGGTACATTTATTTGCAATTTTGGTATGTTTGATTTGATACATATTGTTAATATTGGTACATTATTTTTATTTTTGTACGTTTTATTTTGTACACATTGTGTATTGGTACGTTTATATTATTCTCAATCCTATTTTCTCTTAACGTACTAAAAGAAAAACTCATTTCAGTATGTTTGATTTTGGAGGATTTAAAAATATTTTAAACTATTTTGGAAAGAAAATGTCTTCAATCGTAGATAATTATTGCTAAATTGTAGCATTATTGTGAAAATAAAGGCTAATTATATTAACACCTCACAAATTGTTGAATAAACCCCACAAACTTAATACACCCCACATTTGCTTTTTCACTTAAAAATTATCTTAATACACCCCACTTACTTTCCCATAATACCCCCACACCCCACACCCCACATTCTCAATATACATCTTATATTTTGTACATACACCCCACATTTTCTTTACACCCCACATTTCTCAAATCTTATAACACTCATTTTTAATTTTCAGGGATTGAATCTAACCATATGAACACTAAAAGATGAATATGAATATAGAAGTTTAAATAATGCAGCAAACGCAAGATTAAATAATTATCGATGTCATCGAAATCACTAAAACAATGAAAACTATGAAATCTTACCTCATGTGAAGCTCCTGAAACATCGATTTCGTGTTCCATTCGTCAAAAACAATTTTTCTTAATCAACATGTTTGATAGTTGAGAAGATAAATAATACGCTAAAAGTGACTTGGGTGTATTTATAAATATTTATTTTTTTTAAAAACCTAATAAGGTCAAAATTGTCATTACATAGTGGAGTAAATAAGTCATTTAATATTAAATTTTAATGTGTGGTGTATTCAACATTTTGTGGGGTGTTAATATAAAAACCCAAAATAAATTGAATCTAACCAACTTTTTTTTTTTACAATTATCTCTAACGGAGGAGAGTGTAATCAAAAGGCTAGATTATAGGAAATTTGTTACAATACAATGTGCATATAGCACCAAAATTATGACAAAAAAAAAAGTTAAATCAAATCACTAAAAGGCATGGATGTTTGATCTAGAAAATTCAAAACTAAGACGCCTATATCAAAAGATCCCATTTTTTTTGGTGTATTGCTTAGCATTTCTCTTCTTTTGTAGTTCACATTAGCATTTCTTTCAGCATGAGTCCTGAAAACATATTGTAATTTGCAAGTGAAAGTTGTCATATAAAGTGGTTTTTTACATGCGTCTGAAGTTTGAAATTCCTAATTTCCTAAATTATTGTAATACTTTCAAACCCTTCCACTCCTCTTAATATAAATTTTCTTTTTTAAGAAAAATATTAGGATTGACTTCTATATATGAGTTCGTATAACAAATTGGGGGATAAGTTTCATTTTTATGATAGATCTGATCAATGTGATTAGCAAATATGACAGAAATATATTTATATAATCATATTAAATTTGAGAAACTTTTTGGACTGTCATCAAAACACAAATAATATTACAGCACTGTATGAACACTTCACCGCCACCGCCACCGACCGCCAGCCACTCCACGAGGGAGGAGCTTAATTATTGCCTCCTATTTCATGAATTAAATAAAGGAGTACATTATACATACTCAAACAACTATTCTACCCTTGAGGTTCATAAAAGATGCTCTTTTTTAAGCCCTATAAAGTGCTTGTTTTGCAAGGTATGATAATTTAGTGGACTTTAACGTAATGTGACTCTCACTGTGTATGTGATATATTCTAGGCTTGCCAATTTATTTCATGATCAGTTAAAAATGTCACAAAACGACACGAGAATAATAAGTTTTTTGTCAACCCGTTAACGGATTGGGTAGTTACTAGGTCACCCATTAAGATAACTAGTCTAACATAACATGATCCATTAGAATAATGGGCATGACACGAAAACAACAAATACGATCAATTTTCCCAAGTTTACTCATTATGCCTCACAATTTATTGCATAGCCCGTTAATCCTACATGAAACAACACGAAAATAGCAGGTTTTGGGTCAACCCGTTAACGGATCAAGTTGTTATCGTGTCGTCCGTTAAGATAATGAGTCTGACACAACACAATCCTTTCAGATAACGGATATGACACGAAAACGACATGAACACGAACATGACAACCACGACCTGGTATGGTAATAATAATTGAATAAGTGATTCGTAAGTCGTAGCCTATATGAAGAATTATAAGGGTACTAATGTATGGCTATTCCATTATGGACGGATCGGAAAAGAAAACTTATTCGGATTTGATGTTATGGGAAATGTAGCTAACTTACATTACAAGAAAACTTTACAATAGCTATTGACATTAGTTTACACAATGAGGTTAGTAAAGCCTTATCAGTCGTTAACAGGGTGGATATTTCTTTACCCACCGTAGGCCATCTCCAACCAAAGGGTCCAGAGGGCCAGAGGGATGAAAATAGCTCGAAAACCGTCTCCAACCGAGGGCTAGGCCAGAAGGCTCGTGGGCCCCATAGAATCTGAAAAGGCCAAATGGCTAAAGGGCCGCCGCATGCAGCCAGCCAGCCAACCCGGGGATGGCAAAAAATTCCAGCAATCTTGTCGGATATAACCGACAGGAATATATTTAATATAAATTTATTCCTGTAGGTTATATCCGACAGGAATGCTTAAACAAAAATTTGAATCCAACGGCTAGTTGACGCTAGTTACAGTTGGATTCATTTAAAAAAAAAAAATTGGTTTTTTGGGCCAATTTATTTTTTTAAATTCTTAAAAATTCTAATTTTTTTCCTATAAATACCCAAACCATTCATTCACCATTCCTCACAAAATTTTCACCATTCCTACACCATTTCAATTCTCATATTTATTTTTTCCTCTTTCAAAAATCTATCTTTCAATTTTTTCAATAATTTTCAGATGGCCTCGTCTGCAATGAAAGGTAGGGCTTGGACCCGAAAAGAAGATGAAGCTCTTTGCAAGGCTTATAGATGGGTGTCGGAAGATAGTGTGAGGGGGAGTTGTCAAACAAATGACGGTGTTTGGACTCGTGTGTCCAAAAAATATTTAGAGTTCTATGAAGGCACCACTCCACTGAATATCCAGAACCACGAGAATTGTTCTTCAAGATGGAAGAAACATCTTCAGCCAAGTTTGAACAAATGGCATCAAGCATTGTTAGCAGCCGCAAGTAGGCATGAAAGCGGCGCTAATTACTACGACGAAGTAAGTGTTTTCACAATTTATTTTAAATATTTAATTATATTACATTTAATTTCATAAATTATTTTCCCTTAATTTTTGTAATTATATTTTCTAGGTGCACCAAGCGGAGGAATTGTATATGGAGAGCAAATCGAAACCCTTTCAGTTTCACAGTTGTTGGGAAATTTGTAAAGGGTGGGTGTTATTTGAAGATCCACCTCAAGATAGAGCTCCTACGCCGGTGTTCAGAACTGCATCCTCAGTTGCAGATATGGATGAAGATGGATCTCCTACTATTCAACAAACAAGGGTAGAAAATCCGTCTTCGGGTGAAGGTTTCATACCTATGGCTATGGGACGAAACAAGGCGCAAAGGTTGAAGGAAAAGGGTAAGGCAAATGATGATTACGTCGCTCAACATGAAGTGGCGGCCTCATTGCGATTAATGGTTTAGCAAAATGCCCTTGAGGTGGAAGAAAGGAAGTGTAGGCATGAAGAACGGGCCAAACAAATACAAGAAGAGATGGATGATAAGAATATGGAAAGGAACACTTCGAATTACACTCCAATGAGTAAGGCTTATTTTGATAGGAAAAAAAAAAGAAATTATGACTCGGCGGCAGTTGTTTACCTCTAACAATGGCGGATGATGAAGATGATGTTGATAATGGATATTAAATTTAAGTTGTTGTAGTTTTTAAATTTAAGTTAATGTTGTTTTTAAATTTAATTTGAAGTTTTAAATTTAATCTATAGTTTTTAAATTTAATTTGTCGTTTTTAAATTTAAGTTGTAGTTTTAAAATATA
Organism: Malus fusca; assembly: GCA_035220775.1. Lineage (NCBI taxonomy): Eukaryota > Viridiplantae > Streptophyta > Magnoliopsida > Rosales > Rosaceae > Malus > Malus fusca. The sequence goes on from CM069069.1 coordinate 10,582,255, forward strand.
AGTTGTAGTTTTGAAATTTAAGTTGTTGTTATTTTGAAATTTAAGTTGTTGTAGTTTTTAAATTTAAATAATAAATTATGTTTGGCCCTATATGGCTCTCGGTTGGAGACGGTTTTTTGTGATAGGGCTAAAATGAGCCCTATGACCCTTTGACTCTCGGTTCGAGATGGAGGCAAATATGACTTTGTACTGTTCATTAAAATATTAATATCTTGGAGGGCCAGATGGCTAAAACGAGCCCTCTGGTCAGCCCTCAGTTGGAGATGACCTTATTATACACTTATTTTTTGTAGAACTAATATTAATAACTATTATTAACTTCTTCTTTTTTATAGTGATAAAATCCTTTTGCTGTCCGGCCATAAATCTACCATTGAACAAGTAGATTCTTGCTTCAATTAATTTGTTGTCAGGATTGCAGTTAGACAATATGAGCATTTGAACATCGTCAACAACTACGAAATTGTAATTTGCATGCGAAGGTTGGAGTAAAAGTTTCGTTTTTTTTTTTTGGCCATTGTATTAAACTTATCTAATTCAAAACACCGTTACACTCTTCACATTAACAAGTGATGATTGTATCTATCGTATGAATCACATTTTGAACTAAATTATGAACACATTTGGATCAACTTGCATGCATAAAACGAGTTTATCATAAGAATAGCGGTGAGATACCTTTACTGTACATTTGAATGAAATCAATAAACTTGAAATTTGAAAGAAATAAAATGAGTTCACCATAAAAATTACAGTGAGATACCTTCCAGTTCACATTAGCATTTCTTTCTTTATATATATGTGTGTGTGTGTAAAGAAAGAAATATATTAGTACTACTCAAAACAACTATTCTCCCATGGAGCTCATAGAAGATGCTCTTTAAGCCCTAGAAAATTAGAAATGCTTGTTTTGCAAGGCATAACTCCTTTGGTGGGCTTTAACGTAAACGTGATTTTGTACAACAATACTATCCAATGTATTGTATTGGTCAATACTTAATATAAGACTTCATAGCTAAATTAGCGTCAACTGCAACCTGGTTGACATTGATACACAATAAAGAAGATATTTTTTTTTTCTCACGGGAAAGAATATTTGAATATCAACCATCGAGAATCATCTGTTCAAATTGACCAAAACAATATATTTTGATCAGTTTCAATGATTTTAGAGGATTTGATTGGATCCCGAGATGTAGAATATGTTAAAGACGGGTCAAAAACCCACTTCGAACAACATCAATATCGTCATCGACTTGTTAGTTACCACCACTTGCATAGTTCACTGCCGACCCTAGCCCAGGGCAAGCAAGGCGACCGCATAGGGCCCAAAAAGTCAAGAGCCCAAAAAAAAATTTGTATTATCATAATGTTATGTTCTGTAAGGGTGCGTTTGGTATGTGGGATGAGACGGAACAGAGTGGGACTGACGCGTTCTGTCCCATGTTTGGTGCGCAAAAATTATGTGGAACGCGTGTCCCACGGAACGAAAATGGGTTAAATTTTGGTTCCCCCTCCCCCCCTCCCGGGAACGGGTTTTTCCATCCCGTGGAACACAAAAATCATAAAATTTAAGACAAAAATACCCCTTAGCTTTTTTAATAATTACACCTTCTAAATCATACAACAAACCCTATCTATCCTCTTCTCTGCCGCTGTGAAGTTCTTCATCCCTGCATCTCCCTTTTGCAAAGCCAACCCTGATTACCAATTCACTAACCAACCACATACCAACAAACAATTTAGAAAAAAGAAATCTTCTTTCTGGTTTTTTTTCAAAAGTTTAACCCAAAACTAAACCCCTTTCACCTCAAATGCCGTTGCACCTTTTGGCGAAATCTCCCAATCCTTCAACCACCAGACACACCCCGTAGCTCCGATTCTTCACCACTTTCCTAAACTTCTCCTTCCTCACATCCATTATGTACGGATCCACCGCTGTTGAGAAAAGCACCTTCACCGCAGTTGAACTTGTCCAGATACGGGAACCACCGACCGCTGATTTGGTGCGCAGACTCGTGGCGGCGTTCCATTTTCATCAGGCGAGCGACCTCGTTTTTCTTCCTCAGAAGCTCTTCCACGGTTTCCTGAGTCGGGTTCTCCGGCGGTTCTAGGGTTGAGTCCGCGGAGTGAAGAGGAGGGAGGGAAGAGGAGGGAGAGGGAATGGAGGAGAAAGACGGTGGGCCGATTGGTTCGGAGGGTGGAGGTGATTAAGGAGAGAGATGTACGAACTAGGGTTTTGTAGGCGCTCATAGTTCCGTCCCGCTCCACCTTCTTCTCCGGCGCCATCACCTCCGCGCTCCACCTTCTTCTCCGACGCTCCGACGAAGCCTCTGTAAATTGAAAAAAAAATAATAATTTGGGATTTTTCTGTGTCTGGTTTGAAGAGAAAGAAATTCAAAAAAGAGAAATATGGATTTGAATTGAAGAGAAAGAAAATCAAATGAAGAGAAAGTATGGGTTTGATTTACTGAGATTGATTTTTACTGGGAACAATCTGGGCATGCGAAGAACACATACGGAAGAAGAGAAAGCAGAGAAACGGGTGAGAGAGAGACAAATAAAAAGGGTAAATTAGTCATTTAATCCCGTTCCGTTCTGTTCCATCTTGCCAGTACCAAACATGACATGAAATCTTTGTTCCGTCCCGTCCCGTCCCGTCCCGTCCCGTCCCATTCCATTCTGTTCCGTCCCGTCTGCGTACCAAACGGTACCTAAGGTATAATACTACGAAACTGGGTAATTTATTATAATGTCGTAGTTGAAGCAGTGTTTTTGCTAACTACTTGCAATGAAAATGCGTGCGGGTTCGAACCCTGTAAATTGCATATTTTTTTATGAATCATTCGCCTTTTCATTGCAAGTAGTTGAAGCAAAAACACTACTTCAACTACTACATTAAAATAGAATTAATTCAAAAATTAAAATAGAATTAGAAAAATTCGTGCAATCAATTTTTCTATTGAAGCATCCGAATTTTCTTTCATTCGTCTACACAAATTCGCATTTATTCAGGCCAGATATTGTTTCAAAAGCCTGGATTTGGCTAATATGGAAAGCAGGTGAATTCAATGAAAGCAGGCAACCATTATTGCGGCTGAATTTAGCTAATCTGGAAACTTGGCTTTGATTTGCAATAAATTAAAAAGCAATGGACAAGAAGTTGGTAAGTCTAATCTGGAAAACTTGGGTTCAACAGGTTCAGAATTGGTGATAGCTGATTGTTAGTCTCCATCTTATTTCTTATTTCTGAGCTAGTTTTTAACAACAGAAAACAGTAAAAATCATACAAAAAACTTTTGAGCTGTATTTTTACTACTTTTTTATTCATTAAAATCAATTGAAAACGTACATCTTGCTCATTACTCATGTAACCATGTTCTGGAGCTTATTTGGAACATATGCATAAACCAGGATTGGACTTCTAACGCTATGAATACCATCAGACCAGACCAGTGACCCAGATACTTGTGATCGATCTTGCAAATCGCTTCCACCAACAGTCACGTCAAAATCCATCTGCTCGTTCAAGGACTTGAACGAAAGAACTTCAGGCACCACTTTGATATCAAGTTTGGAGTTTGAAAAGATTTTAGCCCTATATGTGGAGTTCTCAAGGCCAACATTTTTAACCGTTCTATGAAATTGAACCGTGAAAGGTTTCGTCGGATCAACTTTAGCTCCCATTGAAGGGTAATTATGATCCCGTGGAGACCATTTAGCAGGATCTTTAGGGCATGTGATATTTTCTCCTGTTATGAGCCTAACTTTTCCTTCATCATAGACTGTGCATAGCAACTTTATATGATCATCTTCAGAAGTTTCGTACACAAGGCCAGGGTTTATAGCCTTTACAGGATCGATATGTCCGGATCCATAAGCAAATACACCGCTCAAAGTGCTGGACGTATCATTCATGGGCCAAGCTGCAAGTAGGAAAAAATAAATTTGGTATCATGATATATGATATTTTAGAATGCCAAAAGAATTAGGCATTAATTAGGTCTTATGAAGGTGGTACCAGTAGTCATAAGAGATGATTTGATGGCAGCCGGAGACCAATCAGGATGGAATGATTTAACATATGCAGCTGCCCCGGCAACGTGGGGGCAAGATACGGAGGTTCCACTTAGTATATTGTACTTTACATGCCTATTGTCTTCTGGATATTCGCTGGCAGTAGCAAAAGTCGAATATGCAGCCAAAATTTCTACGCCTGGGGCACTTATATCTGGCTGAAGCACATTAAAGAATAAATGTTACTACATGTATATGACATTAAGCTGTATGTGACAAGAAACATATACCTTAATAATATCGGGTACAACTAAATTCGGTCCAGTCGCAGACGTGATAGAAACAAGAGGTGCAGCAACATCTTTTATGACTTCACTTTGTAATATCGGGACCCTGTAAAATAAGAGAGGCTTTCAAGAATTTAAAAAGCAACCTGATCGAAAATCGCCAGCCTTAACAGAATTGAAATGAATCTATACCTGGTGGAGTTCATGTAGGACTTGACCACATTTAGCTCTTCTGTGATTAAATTCACTCCAGGAAATGGGACAACTTGAGAAGAAGTTTCGTTCATAAAATTAACAAAAATTATCCCAACTGCCCCAGATCTGTAAGCCCCAGGAATTCCAGTGTTCTTCTCACATACAACTATCTTTCCCTTAACTAAATCAGGGTCCAGGCAACCTTCCCAACATATACTAAAATGCAACAAGAAGTCAGTGCTATAGTTTCATTTTTATTCCTTTATATTCTATGCAGTAAAAGTGAAACGGGGACAAGAATTACCTAGCTAGCATTTGAGAGCAATTTGTTCTTGAAGCATCTTTTCCATATATGAGAGGAAAATTTGTTCCATTTAATGTGAACGTGTTCGTAGAGTGCCCCTGTTTGTGATAAGAACATTAAAAAATATTGAAATGAAAACAATCTGAGCCACAGTATATACAAGTATTCATAAAATGTTTTTATTTTGTTGAAAAAGGAAGTGGATGAGACTTACGACTAGTTTCTTTCCGTTTGCAAGAACAGTGCTGTCAATAATCCGGCGATCTGTGGTACTAGCTGCAACTGTGAATATCCATGGTGCTACACTTGACACAGGACCAACCTTATCACTATTAAATATGGTTCCGGCAGACTGTGAAGTTAGTATCCCTTTCTTCATGGCATGAAAGGCACCAATTGCAACCGGGTCAATATAAAAATGAGGCTCAGAACGAAAAAATCCATTAAGTGAAATTGAAATGAGGTCAACTTCATCAGCAATTGCATCGTCAAAAGCAGCCAAGATACCGTCTGAACTACACCCGAAATCAAGATCACAGACTTTATATGCTGCGATTCTCGCAGCAGGTACACCTCCTCTTGCAGTACCGTTTGCTAGTCCGTAGAAGCTTACATCCTTTAGAGGACTCCCGGCTACAATTGATGCACAGTGAGTTCCATGACCCCGGAAATCCCTTGCAGAGTCTGTTAAGTAATATCGAGCACCAACGATCTTTCTGCAAAACAAACATTTCTTAATGTTGACTAAATGTTGCAAAGTACAAAGGCAAAAACCATTACAAAAGTAGTTTAATTATGAAATTTTGAAATGAGCAAACTCAACCAAAAGTTTTAATTCGTATAATTGATAACTTTATGCATGTAAATATTGAGAGACATACTTATTGCAGGTGAAATTTTTGCCGCCTTCACAAACACCTTTCCACTTCTTAGGAGGAGGACCAAAACCTTCATCTTTAAAGCCCTCAGCTTCAGGCCAAATTCCAGTGTCCATCACGCCAACAATGATATCACTTTCAGTTGTGGCATTTCGACTGACTTTCTCATCGAAACCCATAAAGTCCCAAGACCTTGTTGTTTGAGGTTCCATTCTTATGCTTGGAAAGACAGAGACTATTTCTTCCATGTCTACAATGTACAAACTCGATAAATTCTCAAACCATACCAGTGAACAATGTAACTTCTTCTAGTTCATAAGAAAGTATCTCAGAGGGTCGACTCACTCGCAATTTTCTCCCTTTCTTGGTCAGTGAGGTTGGCTGCAAATCCATTGAAACTCCTTTTATAACTTCTGACCAATATAGTTTCTGATAAGAACTCGCTCGTGACTCAAAAGACGAAAAGAAAAGAGCAACCTTGAAGATCTAGATAGACTACCTTCCCTGCACAACTCGCTGTAGAATACTAAGGTGGTGAGACAACGGTGAGTACGCTGGATTCCCATCAGGAAGCGATCCCATGTACACAATATGGACCTGCATCAACGACATTGTTATCATTACATTCTATGTAAAAGAAATTACTATTTGTCAAAGACGGCATCTTTCTGTTATTAATGGCAAAAGAAAAGTACGTACCCTTCTTTCCTCGTCAGCGGCCTTGCATAACAAGATCATTGTGAGTAAGAAGAGAGTGAAGAAAGGATAATAACACAGAGAAGCTCCATGCTTAGCCATTGTTCAATGCTCAAAAACTTCATGGGTGGTGAGTGCTTTATATGGTTGGACTAATTAATGACAACCTGTCATCTGTATTAAAACACCCAGATTTTCTTGCATTCCTCCAAGATATAGTAATAAATATAAATTTATAGGATTTACTGAGCCTTCAATATATGTAGTCTAATTGGCATTGGCACTGCCCAGATTCTCTGAGTGCCTTCCATTTAAAGTTACTGGAAAAGTCTGCAATGTTGAAGTAGTGTTTATTATGATGTTATGTTCTGTAAGGCTATAAAAATATAAAACTGGGAAATTTATTATACTGTAGTAGTTGAAGTAGTGTACTCTTAGAAAAATATCCCTATATTAGTATGAGGCCCTATATTTGCTTGTGAAATAATTGTGCACCCTTATCTAATTACAACTAAAGTGTAATGTTATGGCTTAGATGTGAAATCTATTTTTTCTTTACTTATAAGTGGGATGTTTTAGATTTGATTCTCTTAAATGATGAGTTAGATATCGAATTATGGCTAGCCCATCTCATTGCTTAGCAGAATCACTCACATCCAGATATCATTTTATCAAAGAAACGTTACATCTGTATGCATAAATATGAACACTAAAACAATTGATTTTTTTTCTTACATGGAGTTATACCAAGACACATTTTTTGGTGTTGCCCCGGTCCTTAAAAATCTCAGGACCGAACTTGATAGTTCGACATGTGTTAGATGGAGATGGGTTAAGATATTTGAACTTGACAACCACGTGGAGCCCAGAGGACTCACCCAACACACGGGGCCAAGGGACCTACCATCATTGTGCAGTGCCAATGGGACCTACCCATCACGTGGCAGTATAGGTTCGCTCCCTGGCTCTGATACTATGTCAAATTATCAAAGAAACGGGTCAAATGCCACTTCCAACAACACCGATATTATCCTCAACTTGTTAATTACCACCTGCACAGTTCGACAACTGTGAAGTTTTAATCACAAAAGTCCTTGGTGTTAGATGGAGTGTGGTTAGAATATTTGAACTTTTCTTTCTTTCTTTCTACGGCTGAAGTCAGATATTTCAACAGAATAAAAGCCACATCTAAGTTTGCTACATATCAAATATGTGAGGCGTATAACTTTAAGAGAAACTAGAGCAATAGTCCTAAACTATATTTTGCCACATAGCAATTATCTTAAACATGCTAAACTAAAAATCCGTCAGTATTGGTCTCTTAACTTGTCAAGCGGAGCAATGATCCTGTTATTCAAAGTAGAGCAAGAGTTTCACTCCCCTTACTCGTACTGTAGGAAAGTCCCGATACTAGTGGTTATGGTTAGCCCACTTGTACGAGCACATAACCTGTAGATGTTTCAATCTCGTCTGCCGACTTTGCCCCAACGAGAACAAATAAAAACCTTGAAATTGAATTAATAAAAAAGTGAAGAATTGCCCAGGTGGACTTCCTCTTTAACCCACTAAGTTTCAGATTCAGATACTGAACCTCTTTAATCTAATTTAGAGTAGTAATATCTCTCGCAGTAAAATTAATTAAAAATTAAAAATTGAACATTTGCAAAGTAAATCAACGGGACAGAGCGGAGTGAATAGTACATGGGCCAAGGGGACAAAAGGCCAGCCCAGCCCAGACGAACTGACAAGTTGACGCCTGAGTTCCCTTTCTTCTTTGGCACGAATCGCACCAGTAGGCAGTAGCTCTTCCTCCTTCTCCCTCTCGCTTCTGTAACTACTGTTGTTTCAGTCGGTAACTTCCTCATCTTCTTCTTCTTCGTTTTCTTTCTTCCTATGGTTTTTCTATTTTATTTATTTATTTTAAACAGGCTTTTTGCTGGCTCAACCTTTGCTGCTACCTCTCCCACAAATTTGGAAGCTCGCTCTCACAACACAACCTCAACGATAACCAAAAGTTGCAACAAGGTATCTATCGGAATTTAATTTGAAAAAAAAAAAATTCGTTTAGGGTTTGAAGTTGGGGAATTTGATTTAGGATTTAAATTAGGGTTTTTAATTTAGAAATTTACTGGGTTGCTTGTGTTGCAGAGCTGTTCTATGTACTGACATTTTTAATTGGTTGAAATATGGTAGAATTGGGGATGCCCACTTAAACAGAGGTTTCAATTTGGGGTTGTAGTGGTTGATTTTTCGCAAAGTACTAACATGTTTATTGGGTTTGATTTGGGGGTTTTTCATGGATCTAGCAACCCGATCCCCAGTAGGTTCGGTGTTCTTAGTAAATAGTCATTGTGTTTATCAAAAAATCGAATTGAAGCGAAACGCGATGCATTGCAATTCTGACAAAAGCTTGGAAACAATAAGAAGATAAGCAGAATGAGAAAAGGACTTCAAATTGAATTACATGTCCCAATTTTATTGCTGTGGTGTTGCTTCCCAATGGTAGTCCAGATGACACCCAACCTCAAGCAACGAGTTAGCCGTTCGTCCATGGTACCCCGAATACCAAAACTTGGCTTTTGTTTCCTCGAGTGAAGCCGTCTGTCGTCTCTGTGTACAGATGTTTTATGCACCAGAGAGGCAGACTGTCTCATAGAAACGAAATGAATGTCGAGAACATTGTGGAATATGGAAATGCAATGACCGTCTCAAACAAGAGAACAGATTCCAATTGAAACCAGTAATTCAAAAATTAAAATAGAATCAGAAAAATTCGTGCAATCAATTTTTCTAACTTGTTTAGAAAATTCAGTTTCTGTATGGTTTGGATGCCTTAAACTAATCAAGGCATGGATTAATCCTAAATTGATGATAGAAAAGGCTTGGATTAATCCTATAAGTTGATTTTGCTTCTGGATTTGAATCTTGTTATCCTGTGTTTTACAATATTTGCATTTCATGTTTGTTTCTTGATTTTGTTGTCTTTTAGTTTGTTGTATGCACTTTGAGGGGTAAGGCTCTTTGCGCCCGCATCACTATGTCATCATTCTTGCATATTAATGAAATTCTTGTACATTCGAGTTTTGTTTATGATGATTTATGCCCAAGTATGTTTGTATATGTGTATTTTTGCTGAAGAGGTGAAAAGGAATATTTAGAGTGTTTTGGTAGGTTGTAATGTTATTGAATTATTTATGATTAACTTATTGATCTCTTTTTAATCGCTGAGGGTTTAACAATACTGTTTTCTTGTCATTTATTCAGCTTCTTAATATGGATGCGGATGCTGCAAAAATTGCCCGGGAATCTCTTGAACTAGCATTTCAGTTGTCCAACATTCTTGACACAGGGCTTGATCGTCACACCCTTTCCATCCTCATTGCATTATGCGATTTGGGTCTCAACCCTGAGGCATTGGCTGCTGTTGTTAAGGAACTTCGAAGAGAAGTCATTCCACTCGCGCCATCAGATGCTGCTCGTCCTGTACTTTGAACTGGTTTTTGTGTTTGGATTGTTCGGTTTGATTCACTTGTTGATTTCTCTGGAACATAAACAGTTGCGCGCTTGAAGTATTCATTCGAAGTGAGTCCCTTTTTCTAAGTTCGGGAGTTGTGATTACATCTCTTTAGTTGCCTTCATCTTCTTTTCTCAACCCTAACTTACTCAGTACAGAATCAACAGCTCTCTCCATCTCCAAAGGCCTAAACTTTCCCTCACTTTCTCACAGATTACTGAGTGCGCGATTAGGTTAGTCTTGTTTGTTCTGTTTATTTTATTTTTGTCTAAGTCTAAGTTTAGGTATTAAAAGGGGTTCAGAAATCTTTACCTGTTTAGTCCAAAATACCACCAGCTCTTCTTTCCGTCTTGTTTGTTCTGTTTCTTGTGTGTTCTTCATGACTTGGTTCATCGAGCGTGAAATATGGCAGAGTTGCATCAAAACGGCGCTCTCGGACTGCAGTCGATCTCAAAACTAGGCTAGCTAATATGTTTTAATGTTTTTACTCACCGTAGATTTCCTATTTAGTTAATTAGCATCTTCTGTTATCGTGGAGGAGAAAATCAAAGTCTCAGACTAATTGCAACAAAGAGGTAACCAAAAGAAATGAAGTTTCATTGTATTCTCTAATAAAATACATTACGATGGAAGAACCATTTACCTGTAAGATGCAAAATTAATGTAAAGAATAACAAACTTCAACAATTAAGAAGAAAATGAAAGAAAGAAGCAACAACCAACGTGTTTCACGATGTTGCACTCAAGACCTCTCATATACAAGTGAAAGACAAATACAGTTAAATCATAGTACTAAATGGCAGAGGTTCATATTCTCCATCGTTATATGGCTTACTACAACAAATACGTGATCGGGAGGTGAAACCAGCAAGCAGTGCTAGAAAGAGAAACCAACTAATAATCCCAGCTGCATCTGGCCACGCGAAAAATCCTTGAGAAGAATCTTCTCTCACATTTGTCACGTCATACTCTGGATACCTTAGGGTTTGGAAAGCCGGATCGAAGAAGTCCTCTACACCATGCACAATCAGTCGTCCGTCGTTGTAGACATCCCACTCAGTGACTTTGACTTGGTTAAGAGAAGCGTATCCGCTAGTGCAGACGGGGAGGGAAGTAACAACGAGAGGATGGCCGAGCAGGAGAGTGTCAACCTTGGAACCGTGACGCAAAGACGCCTCCCTCGCATCTTTGTCCATCTTGAATGGCACAACATGGTACTCAAGGAGTGTCAACGGAGGCTGTGGATACTTGGGGTTAAAGAAAGCTTGGTCTTGAGGGCAAAAGAGGGTAAGAGTGGTATTAGGGTTTATGTTTAGGGCTGGAAGAATCACAGCCTCAAGAATGGTGTCTAGGGTTAGTGCCATGGCGTGATACCCTTTGTCAGAAAGTACACCGGAGACTAAACCGGCGTTGATTCCTGGTGGTTTCAATTGGTTTGCTTGTTCATATGGTTGGACAGCTCGAGTGCTTACAAATAAAGTTGAAGAGAGAAGAATGAGAAGAAAACACAGTGCAGACTTGGAATCCATGTGTGAAGAGAAAAAAGAAGGCAAAGCTAGCAGTATAGTGTTGCAAAGAATTTGGCGACCAAACCAATATATACACATACATATATATAGTCATAGTCCATGCTTCCAAATACTGCCCTTGTTTTAACTGATATCCAAATCCTGAATGGATTCCTTTTTCTATGAGGGAAACACGTGACATTAATATTTTGCCAAAATTATATTATTTGAAGACCTAACCGACATTACATATGCTATTTTTTTTTTTTTTGCCAAAATAGTGGGCATTTGGTCTACCGACCAACTCAATGGGTTGGATTGGATTGGGTTCTAAATACGAAAAACTTATTTGAGTAAAAATTCGATTACGATTATATATAAGTGAGTTGAAATACTATTAATCGAACTGAACCGAGCCACTCCATGACAATAAATTGTTGCAAAGAGAGAGATCTATGGGGTTGAATTAGATTGGGCAACAATTGTGACCTGGTTGGTGATATTTTTCTGTCACTTAGGTCGAGTTAGGTACGGAGACGGGACATAATGGAACAAAATGGAAGGGGATAGAATAGAGGTTCAATGCCACGTTTGGTATGCGCATGCTTGAAGGGGATAGTTTTTTTGTTCCGTGTTTGTACACACAAGGCGGAATGGACGAGAAGATTAAATGACCAGCGTACTCATGTTCTGTCTGTTGTTTGGTACAATGTTTATGGGATGAGATGGTTTTTTTATTGTTGTTTTTAACACATATATGCTTAATTATGATATGTTTGTTATACTAACACTTATTGAATATTAGTACCTAGGAGTGGGCAATTAAAAAAAAAATTTGACAAAATCGACCAAACGGCACCGACGGTTTAGTTTGGTTTTTTTTTTTTCTATTTTTCGGTGAGTAAACCGAACCGCACCGACTAAGGTCGGTTTGATAAGCGGTTCTTATAATTCTTGGACATCGGTTAACCAAACCGACCCGTGTGTTTGCTTTTATTTGTTTTAATCATAATAGGCATACCATGTACCCACCACAACAAAACAAAACTTGGTAGTTTTGCGAACTCTTGTGCAAAGCTTATGCTTCTGTGTTTACATAATTATTACATGGGTAGATTGTTGGAGTGTAGGAAGTGCTGGGAAAGTTACTAGAGGCTTGGAAGTATGGAACTTTTGGAACTTTTTGATCTTTTTGGAACTTTTGGGACTTCAATTCTTAATTATCTATATGTAATGCTTTCTCCAGTAGAACTTTTGAACTTTAAGAATGTCTGAATGTAATATTTAAGTATCTATATGTACTACCTTCTCCAGTAGATCTTTTGAACTTTGGAACTTTTGATATTTTGAAACTTTTGGATTGTAATATTTTGAAAACTTGGAGCTTTGTTGAATTTCTTTTTTGTAACTTTAAGAATGTTTGAATGTTAAACTTTGAATTTAACTAGTGTTCATACAAACCAAAAACCGACCCAAACCAACCCGCCATTGTCGGTTAATCGATATTATCGGTTTTAGACCTAGCTTGATCGGTTTCGGTTTGCAATTTTGGCTTAACCGACTAGGTCAGTTTGGTTTCGGTTTTGACCCAAAACCAACCTAACCCAACCCGCGCCCACCCCTATTAGTACCTATTCAAAAATGCAACAGGTAATGAAAAAGTTGTGATATATTGATTGCAAAACAGATAGTGCTTGAAATTTATAGATTCTTGTGACCTAAAAAAAACAGATATTCTAGAACTTATAAATATGCAAATAAGGGAAGATGCAATTGGACCATTTGTCCTGACTTAATAAAATTACTGTATTGCTAAAACAATAATGAAAGTTTCACATACTAAAACGGTTCATCCTACTTATAGCATAGGATACAATTCATCGTCCATACACATCTTAATGAAATATGACTTGTGTGAGTCGTTTAAGGTACACCAAATATGCAACAAATCAATATTGTTCACTAATGTCATTGCAAGTTAAATCCATAAGCGCGTAGGCGAAAACCGTTCACGAAATGAAGTTATAACAAATAATTCACAAGCAAACAAAATGAGGGGCAAATTGATAATTCGACTCATCTACATGTACCAGGCCCATCAGTTGCACCAGTAATTGTGGTGTGTGTGACGTGTGTCAAATGTGTAATCGCAGGGTTCTAGCGACAACATTTTTCCGACCAACCATATAGGGAAGACGGACAACCTTACGATATAATACACCAGTAATTGCAGTTAAAAGGACAGGCTGAGATCCTAATGATACAGTACTAGGTAAATGGAAGATGGTAATTTGAATTTTGAAAGGAAACTTTGTATATACAACCATCCGAAATGCAGAACTCGTTATCTACCTTAGAACTATGAGAATTTTAACGAAACACTTCCGGAACTGTTTGCTTTTAACGAAAAACCACATTTTTACCTTTCCTGGGTCCTATTCACTACACCTTTATTTGCCATTTTTCATTAAAACTAAAGTTTTTTTGGACTTTTCGTTAGTTTTCCTTAGAACTAAACCATTCATCTGAAAGAATACTTTCCACCATCAAAGACCTTTAACAGACATCGTACATCAACATCCGTCAACGGAAAAAACAGACGTTATAAAGTAAGGAATATAAAACTGCAGGGAATACACCATAACAATTCTCTATCTGGGCCACTATTGAAATATAGGGAGGTCAATCTTTGTTTGTTGGTCTAAATTTAGATCTGCTCCAACAGCAACGATGCTACTTGAGGCTCCTTCTCCGGTTTCAGTTGACATCTTCAAGAAGTAACTATGCCTGCGATATTAAACATTTAGAGCCTCGTGTGAATTTCGGAGAATGGATGACAGAGTAAGCATATTTACCATCGAGTGTCTGCTGTCAATTCAGGATGGAAGGCAGTCGCCAGCAAATTCTTTTGTCGAACTGCTACAATCACTTTATTCTCAGACACAGGATTCTCCTGGAATGTCAAAAAGTAATAAGAAAATAGCAACAAAGAAGGTATAAACGAACTTAATATATTCCCGTAGCATGCCGTCATTGGCAATTTCATTTTAGACGAATGATGATCTGGTTTTGTGTAGCAATATAACTGCATATTTGCACACCAGAACAGAAGCTTTGATAGTGTCTTTTGATATATACTGCAGAATCAGTGTTACCGACGATAGATTTCTGTGCAAAATCTAACTACACAATAAGTGTTATAAACACATGGCATAACCAGGTTTGTGAGTGGTGATTCTAAGAGCCCAAAACTAAGCGAGATGATGAACAGATCAAATTATTCTAGTCTGATTGTAGTCAACAACTTTCAATCATAGACATATACTTAAGATAAGACCACAAGAAATTTACAGCTTCTCGTATAAGAAAATGTACTTTTGACCGTAACTTGCTCGGCTATAATGAACTTGCAAACTAACTACCGTATTTTAGAAGAAATGAACCTGATTTTTTCAACTCCTTCGAAAGCAAATCCTATATACCCTATCCACAAATAATAGAACTGCCAACCACTGACGGAGCTGGTTGAACTTACCCAACTGTTACATATTAGATGTTTTATGGTTTACAAGGAAATATGGTTACTGAAGATGCAAATGAAGCTGCCTACCTAAACGAAACAAATGAGGCTCGACTAAAGACTGAATATAAAACAGTATAATCAGTAAAAAATTCTATAGACAGGAGAGAACCACAGACCTCTTGAGCTTCAACTGTGGAATTTGAATCCAACACCTTATTGGACGGGACAGGATAATCAGCCAGCACTTCAACTTCTGGTCCTACGTCAAGGATAGCAGGAGCACGGATGAAAACCCCACGAAATACTTCAGGACCACCTTCTGTAGAAGCAAGCTCTGGTACTGCAAGTTCAGCCTCAAAGCTCTGAATCTGTAAGTTTGTGTTTTAGGAAAAGCAAAACAATTACCACACAGAATATCAAAATCATGTAAATTTATGTGTTACAACAGACAGTTCCCTAAATAAGTCAGTTCCTCACAGCTCTTGTTCCTTTTTTATTTATCTATTTAACGTTAAAACCAGGTACGTATCCAAGTGGTGGTTTGGGTACGCTACACCCATCTAAAATAACTTCTTTTTTCCACCAAGAATATGTATTATCCCAGCCCCTCTTGCCCTCCTCCTTTCCTTTATCTAGTTTCAAACTAATATCTAGTCATCAGACAAGTGTTTGACCTCCTCCAGATGACACCAAAAATATAAGTAATGGAGCCAATATCGTAGTCCATTAGCTCCATGCTCTTTTTTCCAAATACTAACCCTATGAAGTACCCATAAAAGCACATGAATAAAGTTCCATGCAAGTGTTTAATTCTCTTTTTATGTCTGTGCTAGTAAAATAACCACCACTGGACTCCTTAGATAAGACAGTGACGTGGTTTTTTTGTGAAGAAATAGTGGATGACTTTTTTTTTCTTCTATACGTCATATATTTCATCATAATCTAACACATCATTCAGGTCCCATATCGTGCACAACTTTCAAGATTACATGAATGTGTGACCTTCAAAAATTTAGAACTACGGAATCCACAGTTTCCCATTAACAAGCACAGGAACATAGTTGACAGATGAGACTACAGGTAACAGAAATGATATTCAAACACAGTTCAACCAATCAAATACTCTGTGCCACGTACAACTCTTTTTTTATGAACTTTCCAAAGTAAGGAAGTCTAGGATTTTATTTTTTTTTAATTTTTTTTTTTTTTTTGAACACTAACTCTAGGAGACTAGGACACTCTTACCATGGTAAATACTGACAAATTTACTAATGCAACATGTGTCTCATCATTTTGCTGCATATGGCATATCTGGTCTTGATAAGCACGCTTAACTTGAGAGAAAACAGAAGTCAGTGCATTACCTGACTGCCAAAGAAGTTTCTGTGAACAGTGCAATCTAGGCCACCAACAAGTTCCTGTCCTCCTATTTTCTGTCCTGAAAAACATGACACTCGATTCAATTATAAAGTCAAACTTTTGGTAACTTTCATTTGTATTGAAGAAGCAAAATAAAATTCAAAGATTCATAGCAGAAAAGAAAGAAGGAAATGAACCTGTGGCTTTGTTTGCTAAGAAAATAAGCCCTGCACAGGTCCCCCAAACAGGCTTCCCCATTTTAACAAACTCGCGCAAAGCAGGAAACTGTGAACAAAATACATACATAAATAATAACCAAATACGAAAACAAAGAAAATTTCCTAATTCCTAACCATCTGGTAAGCCAAAAACATATTAGAGTATGCAAACAATCAGACACACAAATATTTAGCCAAATTCCTTTTGTGCAAATAAGAAACAAAAGGTGGTGGTTACATTTAACCAAGTCATTTGCTTTTTCAATCAAATAAGGTTATAGTCTATTTTCTCCTCCTTTTTTATCCCCTCTGTTGGAGCTTTAGTACAAAAGGCAAACCAAAATTGTTCATACTTGGTTAATAGCTCTCCTAACCCACAATTACTATTTAACAAGACCCATTACCATTTCTTTCTCTTAAAAATTACAAATTTAATCACTTAAAAATCAAAACTATACAACTTTTTACCAGAAATTGAAGTTCTATAGCAGGCATTTACACATTAACCCAAGAATTAACATACATAAAAGTACTAAATAAATCAACACAAACCCAGAAGCATAGAGAGAGACCAGGTTGTGGTACTCAGCGAGCTTAGCCATGGTGGTGCTCTCGCCTCCAGGGATTATAAGGGAGGCCACAGATTCAAGCTGCTCCGGCTTCCTTATCTCTACGCCCTTCACCCCAAGCCTTCTCAGAGCTACAACGCACACACAAACACACAAACAGTCAGCAAAAACATATATCGAATGCATATGCTGCGAGAGAGGGGGCGGGCGGCAAAAATGGAGTGCCTGCTATGTGTTCGTTGAAAGACCCCTGAAGAGCAAGCACGCCGACGAGGGCCATTTTTGCTCGACGGCTCGGGGAATTTGGGCTGACGATACAACAAACAGAGCTTTTATTATGTAGAGAGTCGAGGGAAGGAGAGAAGGCGTAAAGCGATTGAGCGCACTGCGCCTCTCGTTTCCTGAGTGGCTCCACTTTTTGCCCTTTTTAATGAATATTTAAGTTGTTTACGTAGTAAAATGTTACACGTTTGAGGTCATGGGTTCACTACTCGCTAGGAAATATCGAGTGCTATTCCTGGTTGTTAAAGAATTTTCGGTTTAGGTGTCTCGAGTTCGAAACTCTTTTTAAATTATTGTAATAGTTTTAAAGTAGATTCTCTTAGAATATGACTCTCCATTGAATCTTTGTTGCTTCATGTTTTTTGCACAATATTTTATAACGTTGGAATTGTGCCAAAAACATGAGATGACAGAGAATTCATGAAGAGTCGTACTTTTAAGAGTGTCTCCTTAGCATTTTCATATATACATGGCAGACTGATCCCTTCATGGTCTTAATAGAACGAAACTGTGCTCTGATACCAAAAGTTATTCCTTATCAATTTACATGACCCCTACACTGTTTCCCACCTCCCAACATTCCGCCAATCTCCGACTAGACAATCGTGTGTTTCTACCCATGTGTCCAATATCTTAATGGATATGATGTTGGGTTTCTACTTATGCGTCCCGAGTTTGAAAGTTCCCCCTCCTTTTGCTTAAGTGTGATGTGTGTGTGACTCTGTGTGTTATGTCAAACACCATAAAGCAAGAGCATCTTATTAATCACTTTTATTTTTTTATGTTGCAGATGGCTATTGCAACTCCTACGTAGAATGATGATATATGTGTATCCAATTCCCAGGTCATTACGATTATACGTCTGAAAAGAAGCTTCAGAATACTCTTCCTTGCCAGAATGCTTAAAAATATGTAAGCTGGCTTCTGTATACTGAGAGATGGCCCTCTCTTCTTTCAACATTTATAGTGCAGAGAGAATTATGCGACACGGCGTTTGATCGGCTACCGACTGTTCCTTCCGCGATGGAATTCCGATGCATCATTTGCTCATACGTGTATATTGTATCTGGTGTTAGAGAAAGTGCAGAATTTAAAAAAATCGATCAGAGTCCACCGCCGGTAACTATCATTTCCTCCATTGCTTCTTCCATCAGACTCTTATGCTTTCAAAAGTATTAATAGATAATGTCATTAACAGAATTATCACCAAAAAGCAAAGGAGAAATTAAACAAGCCATAAATATGTCTATGAATTTCATATCAGTCCAGATACCCGCTTCTCCAACATATTTCATCATCATAAAAGAGTAACATAAAATTTGCTCTACCACTTGATTGATTCAATTAACACATATCATACGTCACTAGTCGATGCATGACCAAATGGCTACCTGAACTGGACTCCGCGGTGGAACAACTCCCTCTAATGCAGCATTCAAGGGAAGGATGCACCGAAAGTTGTCAAACTGCAAAGATGCAAATCAATTTCACCCTGGTCTTTCTATAAATGCCAACAAAGCGGGATCTACTTTATCTTTAGACAATAAATTAATGACCAACTCCATGGTTGATGCATCTGCAGAAAAACCCCTCTCCACCATTTCTTCAATAAGCCTCACTGCCCTTGATGTCTCATTGTTATTGATTAACCCACGGATAATTGTGTTGTACGTGAAACAATCTGGAGAACAACCTTTCTCTTCCATTTTTCTAAGCAAGTTTTCTGCTTCACATGTTAGCCCCCCATTACAAAATCCACTGATCATTATGGTATATGTCCTGACATTAGGTTGAATTCCTTTAATTGATAAACTACAAAGGAGATCCCATGCATATTCAACTTTTTCAGCCATGCACAAACCTTCAATAAGAATAGTGTAAGTTACAATATCAAAATCCAACTTCCTTCCCTCCATCTCTTCCAACAGTTCAACTGCCTTGGGAAATTGTTTGTTTTTACAAAGGCCATCCAGTAAACTAGAATAAGTTTGAATATCTGGAAGTTGGCCTAAAGCTTGCATTTCAGAGAACAAGTTCTGTGCATCTTGTATTCTTCCCATCTTGCAAAACCCATCAATAAGAGTGTTATAAGTAACCGTATCTGGAACAATTCCCTTATGAGACATTTCCAGAAAAAGGATTCGGGCATCATCTACCATTTTATGCTTACAATAGCCGTTTATCAATGTGCTATAACTATGAGCATCAACCATGTAGGCCTTGCTAAGCATTACCTTAAAAACCTTTTTTGCCTTGTCCATTTCTCCTCGCAAACAATACCCATCCATAAGCGAATTGTAAGTAATCGTATCAGGTTCGATATCTCGTTGAATCATCATTTTGACCACGCTCTTTGCTTCTTGGATCATCCCCTCTTTACAGAATGTATCAACCAGTACACTAAAGGTGCACACATTTGGAAAGATATGTTTACTCACCATTTCATTCAACAATCTTGTAGCTTCTTTCCAATCCTGTAATTTGCAAACTCCATGAATCAAAGAGGTATAGGTCATGACATCTGGGGCAATACCCTTACTAGTCATTTCTGAGAAGAGCTTCATTGCATCAACAACTAGAGTATCCTTGCAAAGACTGTCAATGACCGTGCTATAGGCAACTAAGTCTGGCTTGCAATCTCCTTCTTCCATCTTCTTAAGCAACTGGATTGCTGCAGTGTTGTTACCTTTCAAGCAATGGCCCTTTACTAGGGTACCGAAAGTAACCGCATTCGGTTTACAATTACCACTGTCCAACATTTTGTTGAAAAGTATTGCTGCCTCAGCCACTCTATTCTGGAGAATAAAGCCGTTGATTAGAATGTTGAAGGTCGCGACATTTGGTTCAAAACCCAATTTGAAGACGTTTCCCAAGATAGACAAGCCAAACCCCATTTTCCCCAAACGACAAAAGCAATTAATGATAATGTTTAGTGTATAAATATGAGGACGAATTCCGGAAACAACCATTTGGTTATTCAAGGAGATGACTGCCGAATAATGTTTCATCTTGGCAAGTTGAGTCAAGATTTCGTTGAAAGGGAAAGCGGAAGGCAGAGGACGCCTTTGAAGCATTTCGTCGAACACATTGAGAGCATCCTCAACATTACTGATTTTCACACGCTGCAGTTGTTGGGTGTTTCTAATTCTAGATTCGGTCGATTTAGAAGCTCGAGAATGAAACAAAGCCAAGTAATTGTTGAAGAAAACAACAACAACAACAGAAGAAGAATGAAGAAGACAAGGCAGCATACCTCTGAGTCTGAGTCTGGTGGTGCTGCTTCTGCTGCCATAACCAACCGTCAAAGAAGAAGAAGAAGAAGCAGCAATCGTTGCCCGCATCATCATCAGCATCTCTAAGTCAGCGATTCAGTGCGTTAACCCTCCACAATAGAGTCTACTCGGGAATAAACCACCCTTGTTATTGAGTGTGATCGAAAATGCTCAATCTTGAAATAATGAAATCAAAACCCCATGTTGCTTCAGATAGAGTCTACTCTTGCGAAATGTAAAACCCAAACAATGGTAATCTATCTACCACCTTGTAGAACAAATATATAAAGACTCGATCCTGCATAAATATCTTAACAAGATACGATTGCTACTCTAAAAAAGTTTCGGTTATAATGCGACAAATGATGCCCATAACCAACGTTAATTCGGTAAATTTAATAAATGATGGGGCATATTCACATCATTTACGACATCAAGTGATAGTTCAAAGACTTATCAATTCGGTCCTATAGCATTAGCATATACTTCTTGAAGGCTTATAAAGAAGAAAATAATATTTCTTTAATTCAATCATGACCATTCATTTTCTGTACTATTAAATAATGTAGACTATTAAAGAAAATTTAGAGAAAAAGTAAAGAAATATTATGTTTTAAGTTGGAATATTGTAGTACTAGCATTATTTTAATATGAAAAAAAGAAAGATAATATGCAAGCCTTAGTGAGAATTTGAAGTAAGCATGAGATTATAAGAGTGTGTTTGGAAGTGTATTTTAAATAATTAAAAGAAAACTTTTTTGATGAAAATGCTTTTGGAATCAATCATTAGTAAAAGTCAAGTACATTCTAAAAAAAATACTTGAAGTGTTTTTTGAAAGAAGTACATAACTGGTACACTACACAAATTGTCTTTGTATTGGTCTCGTTGTATGTAAAGTATTCATTGTCTTTTCTCTCTAGTTATATTTCTTATGTTAGCTTTGCCAGCCTCTGCAGATTCCAGTCACTTCAAGACTTCAAGTTGAATAATATGGTTGGTTAAGTGAAACATGTTCACATCACAAATAAAGTAACACTAGACACATACAATCGTTAGGTTCACACGTAGGCAAAATCAAGATCTAATATCATAATGTGGAAGAGTTTCGCACATCCAAAAGTTAGGAGAGTTGGACTACTCCTATGTTACCTATCGGATCTCGGTTTTCAAATTTCATCTTGCTTCGCCATTAGTCTTTTATACATTTCACTTAGTTGTTACACTCTCATGTTTCATTTTAATTCGGGTTAATTACACTAACAGCTCCTAACGTTTTTCATGTTTTCATAAAAACCCCTCACATTTGATAAATATCACCAATACCCTTGGGGTGCGTTTGTTGCACCGGACTATCTCGGACTGGACTAGCTTCAGGGACTAAGCTGGATTGGCTTAGACTAGACTAAGCTGGACTGACTTAGTGAAGTGTTTGATGCAGTGCCGGATTAAGAAGCAGAACTCTAATATTATATTATTAAATCTATATATACAATATTTTATCATTAATTTAATCTAATCTACTAATTTTTTTTATTATTATTTTATCATTTGGCTAGAATCATCTTATTCCCTGATTCATTTTTATCTCCGCCCATTGACTCCATCCCATCTCCCTTTTTTCTGCCTTTTCTCCCTCTTTTTCTCAGTGTTACCGTCTTCCCCCAAAAAACAGGAGTGGGAGGTCTCTGGGAGGATAATCCCCTCTCTCTGATAGTGATACACAAATCTCACATAGCCTTTTTTCTCATCACCTGCTCCAAATGACAACAAAAAAACATTTTAAACAAAACCCATTCACGCAAAACTCAAATCACCCATGCAATCTGTGCCTTTTCTGAAAATCACAAGAAAGATGAAAAAATCCTGACCTGATTGAGCTTCTGCTGAGATGGGCATGGCCGCATGGTTGAGATGCTCTCACAGAGAAGAGCCGTGCCATCGAAAATCAAGGTCCAGGAGGACGGATGTGCGATCGACGACCTTGTCTAATCTGGGTTCGAGGTGAATCAGATGACGCAGCTCATGGATTCTCCGATTGAGATTCAAATTTGAGGTCTTGTTAGTTTGTGATTCTGGGTTCAAGGCGAGGAGGAAGAGAAAGCACGCGAGAGATGATGGAGCAGGGAGCGAAGTGAGGAGGACAAAGCTAGTTCTTAGCCAGTCCCATGGTATGCGGGGGGGCTCGCTAAGACCGCCTAGCGCGGTCCTTAGTCGAGGCGAGTCCTCTTTTATCCCATTAATGTTAATCCTGCAGAGCAACAAACATCAGACTAGACTAATTTTTAATCTAGTCCAGTCCAGTGAAAGCTAAGGAGGTCAAACAAACACCCCCTTGAGGTTTTAATTCACTTTCACATAAACCCTCTAAAGATGTATATAACCTTGTAGTTAATTACTTAAAATAAAAATTTATAAATAAATAGAAAAAGAAATCAAATTAAAAAGAATCACATTAAACATTAAAAATGGCCAAATTGTAGAATTCTGGGATACGTGTGTGTTGGGTTTTTGGTTTTGGTATTTAACTATTGGTGGCTTCCTTCAATAATTTCAAGTTCCATAATTATTCTCGTTATATTTTTTTGATTTGATTCATACTCTCTTTTGCGAGAATGGTAGAATGAAGAAGAACATATACTACGACAACAAAAAATTTTCCTAATATTGTTTATAATTTACTGGAAACAAAGATTTCATTGATCATTTTTAATTCTCAGAAATAAAAAATTCCACCAAAATACAGAACAAAAAACAATTGGAATTGCAAAGACGGGTGTTTTCCACTCTGATAGGACGACAGTGGCCAAAGCGGCAGTGTTGAAGAAGCAGTTGCAGAGGTTGGCGAGGGAAATCTTCCACGATAAAGAATAACGGGTTGAAGGGTGTATTAATATAAAAATGGTCTGTGCATTGGGTCTGCGGGTTTTCTTCACTTAACGAGGGTGATTCTGATCGAATCATGGCTAAGAAACAATGGATAATCTGGCCAACCTCCGTGTAAACATGTTAGGCTGCGACCGGTCTATGCGCCATTGTTGTTGGGATTTTGGAATGTTCTTGCGATCCATTTGTGGTGATGACTTAAGGACGGGGATTAGATCCTTTGAAAAGAATGCCGATAATGAAGCATCTCATAAATTGATGGCTTCATAGGGTTTCTTTTGTTTTATTTAATGGTGTTTCATGTAATTTTCGTTAATTTAACATTTTTCTAGACTTATTATTTATTTATAAAGATTTTTATTTTAAGTAATTAATTACAAGGGTACATCTGTCTTTTAAAAGGTTATGTAAAAGTGAATCAAAACCATAGGGAGTGTTTGTGATATTTCTCAAACGTGAGGGGTTTTTGTGAAAACACGAAAAACCTCAGGGGTGTTAGTCTAATTAACTCATTTTAATTCATTAGACTATGTAAATAAAAGAAGAATTAATGGGCATGATTAAGATTCAATCCCCAACAGAGTCGTCCTTCCTTTTATTGCATGTCATCTAAGATCTTAGCGGATAGGGTGTTGGTTTCTACCAATGCATCCCGAGTTTAAAACTCTCCCTTCCTCAAAATTGTTGTAATAGTTTCGAACCATTTTCCTTCCCTTTAATAACAATTTTTTTTAAAGGCATATTTGAAAGAAAAATCCATGCGAAAAATGGTAGGATAATTGAGTAAATTTTTCGAATTTTTTATGGGGAAAAACAATACATTCAGTGTTTTGTGGGTGTTTCGTTCCACTAGACAATCACTTTTGCAAATTGGAGATATTTGATTCTGAAATGATGATATTCTTCGTTAGGACGAGGATACTCTTGGGATCTTCTTTGTGAGGATCTTAGGGATTTTATCCGTTTATCGTACATTGTGCGATAAGTTTTCATTAAGTAATGTTTGTGTTTAATTTTAAATAAAAAAATTTTAAAATGATTTCTGACAGCACAATGTAAGATAAACGGATAGGATGTGAAGATTTCTAAAACCCTCACAAAGAGAATCCCTATTGGGATCCAAATCCTTATTATTAGTGGGTCAGGTGATGAAACCTTAGAGAACAAATATCAGGTTGGGCCCATTAACCTTTAGTTTTTGCCTTTTTCCTCGAGATCATGTGGGCCCATTAAGCTTTAATATACACACTTAATGGGGCATGTTACTATAGTGATGAAAAAGTGTTGAATTCATCATCTTCATCATAAATGATCTACTTGTCCTGAAATGACCTAACACAATAGGGAAATCTCAATTCATTGGGTCTTTCGATGCAATCAAATAGAAAGCCCCAAGGATGCCATATTCTAGGAGCCGATTGCATGACGGTGTGGGTTCAAACTCCATCGGTGGCTAATCTAACAAATCTATCATGTGACAAAAAAAAAAAAAACAGAGAACGTGATTGAGAGAGCAACCAGTGATGAGATGAGGCTTTCTCTAGTACACGTTTAAGTTATACATTTGAACGAGAGTCGTTAAATCATTTAACTTAACGGAATTTAATGACACTTGGTCAGATGTGTAATTTAAATATAAACTTTTGATGTATACTAAAACAATTCAGTGTTGAGAGGGCCTCTACGTGCTGAAACGCCTTGCATGTAGACTTGGCATTTCAAACCAGACCCGACCAATTAAAATGAGTATTCGGATGAGTGTTTAACGGGTCAACCCGTTAAGAGCAGTTCCATCGTGGGAAAGGCCCCCCCCAGGCTATTCACTATTTAATCCACCAAGTGAACAGTAACTGCCCTTAATGAACAATATTTACCTTTTGCATTTTCACCCCTACACTGAATAGCCTCGGCAATAGGCAATAAAATAATAGTATTTTTTTATTTATAAAATAATACAACCCTTACACTGAATAAATCACAACCCTTGGGCTTCCATCTCCACTTGAGTAGTTCCCGACCGTTGAATTTGCTACTGGAAATGCAATTTTATCCCTTGAATATCTCCTTGTAGGTATTGTCGTACCTCAGAGGGGAATCCGAGGTCGTGGATCCATTTTCCGTCGAAGTAGTCACACGACCCGCCCCGACGACTCGGGTCGGATCCGTCAGTCTTCGGGCTATACCAGCTCGGACCTTGGGCCTGCTAAGCCTTAGACCCAACCCAATGACCCCCAAAGCCCAAACCCATTTAGTAAACCTTTTAAACCTTCAGACCCGAGTCTTAGGACTATTTAGAACTAAGGGTCGACCTACTAAGCCAACCCAATCAAATCCTTTGGGTCGGGCTTTCAAGCTCTAGGCCAATTAAACCCAAGCCCAAAAACCCAAGTGACCGCAGGCTTTTGGGCCATGGAACCAGCCCACTAGCCCCCGGCCCAGCCTAGCTGACTTGACCCGGTTGATCTGGCCCGTGACCCGATCCGCTGACCTGGACCCGTTGACTGTTGTCTTCCGATCAACGCTAACCGTTGACTTTTTGTTGACTTTTTTGGGTTTCAGTCGGGACCCCTCCTAGGCTAATTTCGATGTCTTGAATCCATTTATGACGTTAGTTTTCCGAAATTCAATCGTTTGAGTATAATTTTATTAATTGGACCCTTTATATGCTTATGTGCATTTATTAGCGGCGATTCCGTCATTCCTATTTCACATGGCTCTTCGATGACGGAGTATCTGTGCATGGACCCCTTCTAAAATGCATGTTTTAATAGTAGAAATGCATACATGAAAATCATGATTTAATGGTTACGTTTTATGAAACGTTTTATGAGTAAATTAGATTTATCCTATTATTATCATGCTTTACTAAAAATATTTTGGAATACCATACTTTATCGAACTTATGTTCTTTGTAGTATATATGATGGATGACTATATACTACTTATGAACATGTTTTTACACTTCTTTGTAGCTATGAAGATGTTTTTGAGATATATGTACTTATGTTGGAAAGATTATATTCAATGTTTTTGAGTGTATCTAGTGGTCACTGTGCTACCTACGGGCGAGATACTTATATTGGCTTCGGCCGAGCATAGGTTGGTGGCTTCGACCGGGAGATACTTATATTGGCTTCGGCCGGGCGTAGGTTGGTGGCTTCGGCTGTGAGATATTGATACATGATACCACTATTTAGCACATTATACGATATATGTTTCATGAAATGTTTTATGGCATGCTAGGGTTTTCGGAAAACCTATTACATATTATGCTATGAGTTTTCATAAAACTTTGGGGGCTAGTACGTTGAATAACTGTTTCAGTATTATATATATATATATATCAACTTGGTTCACTTATTTTTGTTTTGTGCCCCCTCAGGACATAGGAACGAGGCGTACGATCCGAGCTATGAGGCATTCTCCTACCAGTGATTTCATATCATTCTCTCTGCTTTGACATCTATTGTAATAGCACCTCTCTATTTTACCTTCCGCTTGTACTCTGGATTAGTTGTATGCTCTGAACATGTCATGCATTATCATTATATTCATTGTCGGCAATTGAATATTATTATTGTATTTTGTAAGACTTATATTTGAATATTACTTTGCGTAGTTACGAACAAAATTTATATGCATGTTTCACATGTTCTCGGCGTATGCATCCATTAAATGGCTTGCGCCTCAGGTGTCGGCTACTTAGACACGAGATCGGGGCGTGTTACCTGCCACCGTTACCACCACTACCACCACAACGACAATTGGCATAACCATTGTTGCCGCCACAACCACCACCACCACCATAAACACAACCACCACAACCACAACCGCCACCATCGTCGTTGTTGCCCCCTACCACTATTGCCCTCGCCATTGTTGTCGTCGTCATTGCCCACGCTTTCATGTCCATTTTTATCATGATATACAATTATATCACTTTTGCATTAAAATTTATATAGTGTTTTACACCGCTTTTACATTACTTTGTTCCTTTCGTAAGTGTGATACGTGTTTGTGTGTTATGTCAAACACCTTAAGGAAAGAGCATCTTATTAATCACATTTTTTTTTTAATATTTTGCAGATGGCTATTGCAACTCCTACTCAAACCGTTTCTGTAAACGTTTCCTCTCTCTCTCTCTCTCTCTCTCTCTCTCTCTCTCTCTCTCTCTTGTGTAGCATTTTTATTAATTTGTACCACATATTATCAATACACAAACTATGATTTAGTGAAAAACAGAGTAGATTAAATGGTTTTGTTAGTTGATAATGTGATTAATTAGTTGTGCTTTTTGTTTGTTTTATATCTGTAGAATTATGAAATGAGATTATAAGAGGAAGTTTGCTGAAGTTAGAGTAGGAGTGCCTACGGGCCTCAACTTGTAGGGAAAAGGATCCTCGCCGGATCCTTTTCTTGGGGATTCCGAGGATCCCGTGATCGTGGTCATTCATCGTATATCGTACGGTCAGTTTTTGTTAGGTACTATTTATATTTAATTTTAAATTTTGAATTTCAAATGATTTTGACTGCACGATGTACGATGAACAGCCACGATCACGGGATTCCCAAAAAAATGATCCGGCAAGGATCCTTTTCCGACTTGTAGTGTTCACGAACTTTTCGACGTCAATTTCAAAGATGTTCTATATCCTGACGCAGACAGTTCAGCCAACCATTTAAGGAAGAGCAAGAACCGAGTTACCGAAGGAAGAACACACCAACAAGAAAGATTTCTCCTCTCTCCCCATCATTTATTTCTTTTACGTTATGTATACGCTTTAGATCACTTTTCATTGCATTTGTAAGATTATCTTATATAGTGAAATACAAACGCAAACAAGCTCTCGTGGATGTAGCCGATTTGGTGAACCACTTAAATTCCCGTGTTCATTTGTGTAATTGTAACATCCCAAATGATCCAGGCAACCAACACAGTCTGTCTCCATCACCTCTCTGGTGTCTGATCGCCACCGTGATAATGCGGAGTTTTACTTCCAGCAACAAATAGCATCATTAAACCAACATTTCAGTAAGATTATCTTATATAGTGAAATACAAACGCAAACAAGCCCTCGTGGATGTAGCTGATTTAGTGAACCACTTAAATCCCCGTGTTCATTTGTGTAATTGTAATAAAATATTATTTGGTTTTTTGTTTTTTATTTTTTTATTTGATCAGATGTCTATATTGTATCTGGTGTTGGAGGCAGTGCAGAATTTTAAAAATGGATTGAGTCCTACTCCTGTAGCTATCATTTCCTCCATTGCTTCTTCCATCAGACTCATATGCTTAACAGAATTATTACCAAAAAAATAAAAGAGGAGTTAAACCAACCCATAAATACGTTTACTAATTTCATAGCAGTCCAGATACTCTGCTTCTCCAACATATTTCATCATCTTAAAAGATTAACATAAAAGTTGCTCCGCCACTTGATAGATTAAATTACTAAAACGTATCATACATCACTATTCACTAGGCAAAGCATGAATGAATGGCCACCCGAACTGGACTCAGCAGCGGAACAACTCTCTCCAATGCAGCATTCAAGGGAAGGAAGCACAGAAAGTTGTCAAAACTGCAAAGATGCAATTCAGTTTCATCACAGACTTTCTATAAATGCCAACAAAGCGGGATCGACTTTATTTTTAGACAATAAATTAACTATCAACTCCGTAGTTAAAGCATCTGCAGAAAAACCCCTCTCCACCATTTCTTGGATAATCCTCACTGCCCTTGATGTCTCATTGTTATTTAAAAACCCTCGGATAATTGTGTTGTACGTGCAATCATTTGGAGAATAGCCGCTCTCTTCCATTTTCCTTAGCAAGTTTTCTGCTTCACATGTTAGCCGCCCATCACAAAATCCACTAATCATTATAGTATATGCCTTGACATCAGGCTGAATTCCTTTTGATGACAAACTCCGAAAGAGATCCCATGCATATTCAACTTTTTCAGCTCTACATAAACCTTCAATAAGAATAGTGTAAGTTACAATATCAAAATCCAACTTCTTTCCCTCCATCTCTTCCAACAATTCAACTGCCTTGGGAAATTGTTGGTTTTTACAAATGCCATCCAGTAAAATATTATACGTTTGAACATTTGGAAGTTGGCCTAAAGCTTGCATTTGAGAGAACAAGTTATGTGCATCTTGTATTCTTCCCTTCTTGTAAAACCCATCTATAAGAGTGTTAAAAGTAACAATATTTGGAACAATTCCCCTATGAGACATTTCCAGAAAAAGCATCCGGGCATCATCTATCCATTTAAGCTTACAATAGCCGTTTATCAATATGTTATAACTACGAGCATCGACCATGCAGCCCTTGCTAAGCATTACTTCAAAAACCTTTTTCGCCTTGTCCATTTCTCCTCGCAGACAATACCCATCCATAAGCGACCTGTAAGTAATCGTACTAGGTTCGATATCTCTTTGAATCATCATTTCGACCACGCTCCTTGCTTCTTGGACCATCCCCTCTTTACAAAATGTATCAACCAAGACATTAAAGGTGTACACATTTGGAAAGATATGTTTACTCACCATTTCATTCAACAATCTTGTAGCTTCTTTCCAATCATGTAATTTGCAAACTCCATGAACCAAAGAGGTATAGGTCATGACATTTGGGGCAATACCCTTACTCGTCATTTCTGAGAAGAGGTTCAGTGCATCGGCAACTAGAGTATCTTTGCAAAGACTGTCGATAATCGTGTTATAAATAACTATGTTAGGCTTGCAAGCCCCTTCTCCCATCTTCTTAAGCAATTGGATTGCTGCAGTGTTGTTACCTTTTGCGCAAAGGCCCTTTACTAGGGTACCGAAAGTAACCACATTCGGTTTACAATTACCACTGTCCAAAATTTTGTTGAAAAGTGTTGCTGCCTCAGCCACTCTATTCTGGAGAATAAAGCCGTTGATTAGAGTGTTGCAGGTCGTGACATTTGGTTCAAAACCCAATTTGAAGAAGTTTCCCAAGACTGACAAACCAAATTCCATTTGGTTGAGATGACAAAAGCAATTAATGATAATGGCTAAGAGTATAAACATCTGGACGAATTCCGAACACAACCATTTGGTTATTCAAGGAGATGACTGCCGAATAATGTTTCAACTTGGCAAGTTGAGTCAAGATTTGGTTGAAAGGGAAAACGGAAGGCAGAGGACGCCTTTGAAGCATTTCGTCGAACACATTGAGAGCATCCTCAACATTAGCGATTTTCCCACGCTGGTGTTGTTGGGTGTTTCTAGATTCGGTCGATTTAGAAGCTCGAGAATGAAACAAAGCCAAGTAATTGTCGAAGAAAACAACAACAGCAGAAGAAGAATGAAGAAGACAAGGCAGCATACCTCTGAGTCTGAGTCTGGAGGTGCTGCTTCTGCTGCCATAACCAACCTTCAAAGAAGAAGAAGAAGCTGCAATCGTTGCCCGCATCATCTTCAGCATCTCTAAGTCAGCAATTCAGTGCGTTAATCCTCCACAACAGAGTCTACTCGGGAATAAACCACCCTTGTTATTGAGTGTGATGGAAAACGCTCTCCCTTGAAATAATGAAATCAAAACCCCATGTTGCTCCAGATAGAGTCTACTCTTGCGAAATGCAAAACCCAAACAATTGTAATCTATCTACCACCACCAACTTGTAAAACAAATACATAAAGACTCGAGGGATATTTAGAAATATAGCCATTTCAGAGAACACGTATTTTAAATGACCTACTTTTTCCACTTCTTATAAAACTAACCAAAATTTATGTTCCAAAGACTAAATTACCCTAATACTAAAACCTTCTCAGTTCCTCCCTTCTTCCCATTTCTGAATTCTGATTGAGATGCTTCTCTGTTATTTCTGATATCTAATTATCTATCATTTCCTCTGTCTCTTCCGCTTCCGACTTCCGACTTCCGTTTTCAACCTTTATATAATTCCATGAGATTGAGCTTATCTTTCTTTCCAGTATACACAGCTCGCCATTCTGCTAAGTCGGTCGTCTTCCTCGCGGGTGTGGGTTGGTAGGTGGGTGGTTGAATCAGTTCAATGACTACTCTATATTTGGTAAATAAAGTTTGCTATCGCAGAATCTGGGACTGAGGAAGTAAGAGGGAATAAGATGTGTGAGTCTGGGAGACGAACTTGGCATGATAAGAGAACTACCTGATATACGACAGCATATGAAAGTGCAATAATGCGCGGAAGATAGCAAGAAGCTGCGATACCAGTGCATGCCAGTGCAACACAAAAAAAGGTTAAGTTCATGAATGCTTGAAATGTTTTTTTTTTTTTAAAGAAGCACATAACTGATGCACTACACAAATTGTCTTTGTATTGGTCCTGTTGTATGTTAACTATTCATTATCTTTACTCTACTTATATTTCTTATGTTAGCTCTGCCAGCCTTTGCAAATTCCGGTCGCTTCAAGACTTCAAGTTGAATAATCTGGTTGGTTAAGTGAAACACGTTCAAAACACAAATAAAGTGACACTGGACACTAACAATCGTTAGGTTCACATGTAGGCAGAACCAAGATCTAATATCATAATGTGGAGAGTTTCCCACATCCAAAAGTTAGGAGAGTTGGACTACTCCGTTACCTGTTGGATCTCGGTTTTCAAATTTCATCTTGCTTCGCTTTCAATATTGGCATGCCATTAGTTGTTTATACATTTCACTTAGTTGTTACACTCTCATGTTTCATTTTAATTCGGGTTAATTACACTAACACCTTCTGAGATTTTTCGTGTTTTCATAAAAACCCCTCACGTTTGATAAATATCACTAATACCCCTGAGGTTTTAATTCACTTTCACATAACCCCTCTAAAGATGTATATACCCTTGTAGTTAATTACTTAAAATAAAAAATCTTTATAAATAAATAGAAAAATAAATCAAATTAAAAAGAATCACATTAAACATTAAAAATGGCCAAATTGTAGAATTCTTCTTGGCTTTGAATTCTGGGATACGTGTGTGTTGGGTTTTTGGTTTTGGTATTTGACTATTGGTGGCTTCCTTCAATAATTTCAAGTTCCATAATTATTCTCTTTATATTTTTTGGTCTGATTCATACTCTCTTTGCGAGAATGGAAGTAGAACGAAGAAGAACATATACTATGATAACGAGAAATTCTCCTAATATTGTTTATAATTTACCGTAAACAAAGATTTCATTGATCATTTTTAATTCCCCGAAATAAAAAAATCCACCAAAATACAAAACCAAAAACAATCGGAATTGCAAAGACGGGTGTTTTCCACTCTGATATGACGACAATGGCCAAAGTGACGGTGTTGAAGAAGCAGTTGCAGAGGCTGGCGAGGGAAATCTTCCACGATAAAGAACAACGGGTTGAAGGGTGTATTAATATATAAATGGTCTGTGCATTGGGTTCAATGTTTTAAAAGACGCGCCCCGAGGCGCGCCTAGACGGCTTTGGAGGCGGAGCGAGAGTGATAACGCCTCTGCCCAGTGGGAGTGGGCGAAAACTCGCCGAGGCGTGGTCGAGGCGAGACTAGGCGGCTGAGGCGCGCCTAAAAGCGGTTGGAGGGCGTTCCCAGATCCATCCCCGACCCAAAATCGAAGTCGAATGCTCTGTTTTCAAGCTCTGCCATCTAGGTTTAGGGTTGCAGGTGTGCGGCGTCTTCACGAGGAAGACGACCGCGGAGAAGGAGGGTTTTTTTTTTGTTTTTTAAAGACTTGGTCCAAAACGACGTCGTTTTGGCCAAGTCTTTAATTTTTTTTAAATGACTTGGCCCAAAACGACGTCGTTTTGGCCAAGTCTATTACTCTTATTTCTAAAACCCTGCTGTTTCCTCTGTTTTTCTCACCTCTTTCCTCTGTTTTTCTCAGCAATTCCCTATTATTTAAGGTCCCGTAAGGCTTCGCCTCACGCCTCACGCCTCACACCTAGGCTGGGCTATCCCTCCGACGCCTCGCCCACGCCTCACGCTTTTAATACATTGATTGGGTCTGAGGGTTTTTGGGATTTTGGAATGTGTCAGGCTGCGACCGGTCTGTGTGGCATCGTGTTGGGATTTTGGAATGTTCTTGATCCATTCGTGGTGATGACTTAAGAACGGGGACTAGATCCTTTGAAAAGAATGCCGATCTTGAAGCATCTCATAAGTAGATGGCTTCATAGGGTTTCTTTTGTTTTATTTAATGGTGTTTCATGTAATTTTAGTTAATTTAACATTTTTCTAGACTTATTTTATTTATTAATATTTTTTTTAAAGTAATTAATTACAAGTGTATATCTGTCTTTAAAGGGATTATGTGAAAGTGAATTAAAACCTCAGGGGGTGTTTGTGATATTTCTTAAACGTGAGGGGTTTTTGTGAAAACACGAAAAACCTCAGGGGGTGTTAGTGTAATTAACCCATTTTAATTCATTAGACTAAGTAACTAAAAGAACAATTAAGGGGCATGATTAAGATTCGATCCCCAACAGAGTGGTCCTTCCTTTTATTATATGTCATCTAAGATCTTAGCGGATAGGGTGTTGGTTTCTATCAATGCATCCCGAGTTTAAAACTCTCCCCTCTCTAAAATTGTTGTAAAAATTTCGAACCCTTTTCTTTTCCCATAATAACAATAATTTTTTTTTTAAAAAAAAGGCACATTTGCAAGAAAAATCCATGCCAAAAATGGTAGGATAATTGAGTAAATTTTTCGAATTTTTTATGGGGAAAAAAACAATACATTCGTGTTTTGTGGGTGTTTCGTTCCACTAGACAATCACTTTTGCAAATTGGAGATATTTGATTATGAAATGATGATATTCTTCATTAGGACGAGGATACTCTCCGAATCTTTTTTTGTGAGGATCTTAAGGATCTTATCAGTTTATCCTTCATTGTGCGGTTAGTTTTCATTAGGTAATGTTTGTGTTTAATTTTAAATAAAAAAATTCAAAATAATTTGTGATAGCACGATATACGATAAACGGATAGGATGTGAGAATTCCTAAGATCCTCACAAAGAGAATCCTGTTGGGATCCAAATCCTTATTATTAGTGGGTCGGGTGGTGAAACCTTGGAGAACAAATATCAGGTTGTGCCCATCAACCTTTAGTTTTTGCCTTCCCTCGAGATCATGTGGGCCCATTAAGCGTTAATATACACATTTAACGGGCACGTTACTATAGTGATGGAAAAGTGTTGAATTCATCATCTTCATCATAAATGATCTGCTTGTTCCGAAATGACCCAACCCAATAAGGAAATCCCAATCATTGGGCCCTTCGATACAATCAAATAGAAAGCCCCAAGGGCGCCATATTCTAGGAGCCTATTGCATGATTGCGTGGGGTCAAACTCCATTGGTGACTAATCTAACAAATTTATCGTTTGATAAACAAAAAAAAAGGGGGCACGTAAGAGCAACCGGTGATGAGATGAGGCTTTCTCTAGTACACGTTTACGTTATACATTTGAACGAGAGTCGTTAGATCATTTAACTTAACGGAATCTAATGACTCTTGGTCAGATGTGTAATTTAAATGTAAACTTTTGATGTATACTAAAAAAATTCAGTGTTGAGAGGGCCTCTACGTGCTGAAATGCCTTGCATGTAATTTGGGGTCCAACATTTCCAATTCTTCCAGTTTTCTTTCCCAATTCCATTATTTTTTGTTTTGTTCTTCATTCCCTATCATTAAAAATCTGATTAATATTTAAGAATAAATCAATCTTCTTATAAATAAATAAAAAAAAATTAATGACTTAACTGCTTTTAAAAAAAAAAATTCAAAGATGTTAGAGATTGTTTCTTAAGAGATGTTCATGAACATTTATGTAATAATCATATGATGTGTGTGACCAATTTTTAAATTAAATTTGGGCCAATTGGGTCAATTGGGTAATTTCGAAGTGGTCCACGGAGAAAATTTGATAGCCGTTAGAAAGAAAAGCTCCCTGGTTGCTTACATTTAAACCAAGGGCTCAGATTCACTCAATTCAAACTTCAATGCAATCAAAACCTTACGCTCACAATCCCCCTGGTCCTAAAAACAAAAGCTCTCTCTCTCTCTCTCTGAGATCTTCGTCCAAAATTCACAACCCTCTCTCTCTCTAGAACTCGCATTCTTGCTGTGATCCGAATCCATGGAAGGTACTCTCCTTTCTGTCTCTCTCTATCAAATTATTTCTTGTTTTTTATTTAATTTCTTGTTAAATCGTCGAGCGAGCAGTGTAATAATGCGAATGTTTCCGCTTTAATTCAGATCGAACGGCGGAAATGTTTTTAAAAAAATGAAAAGACCTCGTTCCAGATCACGACTCCAAGCCCTCTTCGACCTCTGAAGCAGGTTCGTGTTCCTGTCTTATTTTATTCAATTTCCCCTCTTTTTAATTTTTTGAATTACAAGAAATGTTGAATTTGAGGTTCGGATTCGATTGTTACTGCTTCTTATAATTTCAATTTTACTTTCGGTCCAAGAAAATGTAGAATTGTGAAATTTTCTGATTCGATTTCATCCCTCTTTTTCTTCAGTTAAAGCCCTAGAGACGATTACAACCCAGTTGGAGAGTGACGTGAGCGACAAAGGTGGGTTGTTTCTTCAATTTTTGGCTTTTATTAATCTTTAATTTTGTAATAAAAATTGGCAACTTTTTCAACTGAACTGTTACATTGTGAATTTCAATTGAGTAGTTGAGTTGTAAGAAAATGGAAATGTTAACTTTTGAGTGGTCGTTGAAGTTAGGCTCTAATTATAACATTATTTTCATAATGTACTCCGGATATTGCTACCAAATCCATCGAGGGAGATTCTGAGTTAATTGGTGAGAGTCGCATGTCGAACGGAACTCAAGAAGGTTCTCCATGTCAGATGATCCTTCCAGTTTTGTAGAGGATCACTGATTTGACGAAAGCTTAGAAAGTGATTGGAAGCATTTGTATATTCTTTGTGTTTTGAATCTCTCGGCAGATTCACTAATCGTTCTTATTCTTTAGGATCTGAAGAGAGAGCATACTGTCTTGTCTAATGAAGTCAAGCACACAATGAATCCCTTTCCGGACCCTGCAGTTCTAAACACCATTCTGCTGCTAAGTGAGTCCGTTTATATTTGATCACTCACGATTATATTCTTTCCTTCTCCCTTTGATTGTATTGGTTGTTTCTGGATGTCTAGGTATTGAACATGAATTTTTAAACAAGAACAAAAAAGACTTTACAATGAAGTGATTGATTAGTGAGTCGGTCCAAATGTAGAAGCTTCATCAGAATTGTCCCGGTATGCTTTCTAAAAATCCACTTTATAACCGCTGCTTGCTATGACTGTGCTTAGAAACATGCATAGGAGTTAACTACTAGATAAACAAGATTAGGATGACCTTAGAGACTTAGCAATTCAATGATAGGCTAGGACCCCATATCTGCTTGTCTGTTTTGACTGTCCTCTGTTTGAAATTCGATTGCTTTGAACTGCTTACATTCTCTGCAATATGAAAGCCTTAGAATTGCTGTGGTTAATGTGAATGAATGAATTGCTGGATGCAGTATCCAGTTTTACTTTATTTTCCTTGCATGTCTTAAGATATAGGGCCGCCTTGTCTGTCTTGATTGCAACCTGCAAAAGCCAAAGTTTTTTCAGTCAATAGCCTGTTTTTATCAACTTAGTTTTTTTGCAATAGAAGTTTCTGTGAGAAAAAGTTTTCTTTGAAAAGATAAGAATTTTATCCAACAAAATAAATGTTTTTTTCGAATTAAAAACACTCTTTAGGCAAACAAGAATTTTCATAGCTAACAATTTTTACAAAAAATAAAATAAAATATAAAGTTAAAAATACAAAATTTTAAACTAGTATTATCGAAAGCAAAATGTTTTTTTTTGGATTTTTTCAAGTTAGGGTTAGAAAATTGGGCTACCTCTTAATAAGCATTTTAGTAACGTCTATAGCTAGACGTAGCAGAAGTCCGGTGGTCTAAGTGTGGTTTTAGCCTGTGATCATTCACATTGAATGTGTTACCACTTTACTCATTAATAATGTCGACAGCCCCATGAGGATAAACGTTAGTAACCCAGTATTGCTCGTTCCAATGGGACTTCTACTTCCCTAGAAACAACTTCAACCTTGAATTAAACAACAAAACTTTATGCCCTGGTTT
This sequence comes from Malus fusca, assembly GCA_035220775.1. NCBI lineage: Eukaryota > Viridiplantae > Streptophyta > Magnoliopsida > Rosales > Rosaceae > Malus > Malus fusca. The sequence goes on from CM069069.1 coordinate 10,619,886, forward strand.
AAACTCTTTTCTGAATTTGATTGTCATGAAACGCCTTAGTTTTCTCCTTGTAGAGCTTCTCACTTTCATATACCTCATTACAAAGTTCGTCCAACTCGTTGAATTGCAATTTACGCTTATCACCCGCATAAAAATAGGCAAAATATAGCTGTTTGATAGCCCAACAAGCCTTATGCTCTAGCTCTATATGTAGATAACACTCTTTACCATAGACAAGCCGTAAGAGAGACATCCCAATAAGAGTTTTATATGTTGTTTTGTACGCTCGTAGAGCGCCGTTTAATTTCAAGCTCTAGTCTTTGCGAGTGGAGCTAACTGTTTTCTCTAGGATGCGTTTTATCTCTCTGTTGGAGACTTCAACTTGCCCAGACGTCTAAGTATGATATGCAGTGGCTACATGATGGGTGATCCCATATTTTGCAAGGAGTGCATCAAAAGGTTTATTCAAGAAGTGCTTACCTACATCACTGATAATAGCTCTTGGAATATTGAAATGCGGAAAAATTGTACCTTAGAGGAAATTCAGGACCATTGGCCCGCCCAATGGCCCAAGCTCAAGGAAAAACCTAGGAGTGCAAGGCCTAAAGGTTCATAGAAGGTCGCCCCGAGCACTCGAGCCGACCGAGACAAAAAAAGAGTTACCCAGATGTCTAAGGATGATACGCAGTGACTACATGATGGATGATCCTATATTTTGCAAGGCCCAAGACGACACTCCGAATAAGAAGACGTGGCTTGACTCACCAGCTTGGAAGAGAAAATAAATGATATAGTTGTTGATGTCGGAGAGACGAATGAGGTGGGGAACCTTCTCCACGTCCAAAATACCCTGCTCAAGGAAAAGTATGACGACCTCCTGATATAAATCAACTAGACAAACAAGAAGATTGATAGGACATCCAAGTAAAGGGCTCGTTCTCTCCTTGAGATGTAGGGAGCGGAGATGAAGATGCCCGTGAAGTCATCAACAATAAGCTCTGAGTAGAGGATGACGCTTGGGAAAAAGGGGTGACAGCTGTCGAGCAAGCACTGGGAGGCTCGATGGGAACTCTGGTCGGTCCTCATCACCTGAGAAGCACCCTGAGAGAAGTTATGGGTTAGGAAATAAAAAAAAAACATGTGGTATCAGCTTAGAGACATTAAGCAATCGTCCAAACTAAATAACCCTGATTATTTCGAGGAGGAGGTGCTACTGCCATTCTCCAAGGAGCTACTCGACAAGCTGACAAACGAGGACACTGAAGCGCTTAAGATGGAAAGCTATGAAGGGCATACTGATCCGTATAACCGTCTTTATGGGGTTTATATACGCTGTCAATGGTTGAGATAACAACCATGCCACCAAATGCAAGCTATTTCCGATTACCCTCAGTAGAGCTGCTTGGGATAGGTTCAATCAAATGGCTCCAGTGTCCATACCTCTTTCTTGGGATTGAGATAGGTTTTACTAGACACATGTGTAATCATTTTTAAGAGGCAGTACACACCGACTGGTCTTGTGTAATCATTTGAATGAAACACTGAGAGATTATATATCCATATTCAAAAAGTACACTAGATGCAAAGGATGTGATGAGGCGACGAAATAATGCCCTCATCGGGGATTTGCTGGCGGTGATTTCTTCTTCCATCTGACTCTGACTCCCCTCAAGACTTTCAAGAATTTGCTTCGTGAGTCAACCAATGACTCCTAAGCTGAGCAACTTAACAAGACAAGGATTAACAAAACAAGGATATAAATAATTGCCACAACAACAAGGATTAATAGGTTGAGCATGTCAGTTAAGGATAAACATGTCGCCTAAAGCCAATCAGGAAGTTGTGTATGACTGCTCACCAAAAAAGAAAAAAAGTATAAGAATTACTAGCCCAACACAGAGAGTCACTCGAAGCGATATGACAGGTACAAGTCGAATACCCTCATGAATACATCTTAGAGGGAGATGTTCCCTTTTGTGGAGTGTTAACTCCCTACCACTCAAAGGGTGAAAACGATTTTCGTAGGCGGAGAGATGATACCAAAAGTATTGTCGGTATCAGAAAGACCACGACCACGTTGTCGACAACCACATGGATCTTAAGGACGATATATAAGCGCTCGTTCGGTGGCGACTTACAAAATACGTAGCCATAGTTCTTCGGCCCAGCCAAAGCATTCCCTCGACATCGGGTGCCATTGCAAATTATGATCTGGTAAAAAGGAATGTGATCTAGATTTTGTCCAGATGATCTTCATTAGCAAGGATTTCTAACCAAGATAAGAAGGCTTATGCTCAGGTGTCGTGTTAAGTAGCTTCGCATTTCTACTTAGTCTGAGAGGTAAGCCAACCTTCGAAGTTGAAAAGATTGTCAAAATAGCCTGTCATGTTTAATGAAGAGGATGGATTCGGAGTTCTGCAACCCCATGATGACCCCCTGCTCATCTCGGGAAAGATAACCAACTGTGAGATTATGCGAGTCTTTATTGACATTGGTAACTCTGTAAATGTCATATTCTTCTCGACATTCAATCAGCTAGAGGTCAACAGACATCTCTTGTGCGAAAACGTAGAACCCCTTATATCTTTCAGGGACATTCTAGTACACCCAGTAGGAGAAACGAACCTTACGTTGTCAATTGAGGGGTCATCTTGCAATGTTAACTTTGTAAATATAAGGTTCACAATGTCATCTTACGCTTAACAACCAGGTTCACAATTCTAGACTGCCCTTCAACTTACAATGTTAACTTTGGATGACCGTTTCTCATCGAGATATAGGTGACGATTAATCAAATGATGCTAATGATGAAGTTCCCGATTCCTAAGGGGGTAGGAATGATCAGAGGCAATTAGGCGCCAGCAAGAATGTGCTATGCGTCAGCAGTAAAAGTGAAGACCAAGATGTCGATCGAGGGATTCATACGAATGCTTGGAGCACGCCCTAGCCAAGCCTGCTTCACCTGATGGAGACTTCTGGCATTTGCACGTCGACGACGCATTTAACTACAAGGGCTCGAGAGCATGCGTGGTCCTTGTCACCTTAGACGGTTCGATGCTCGAGCAAGCAATCACTTTAGGCTTCAAAACATCCAACAATGAAGCAGAGTACAAAGCCTTACAAGCAGGCTTCCAAATGGCAAAAGACTTGGCAGTGAAAAAGCTTGCAATTCATTATGATTCCCAGCCAATCACCAGCCAGGCTACTAGGGAGTACAAGACAAAACATTTGAAGATGGCGCAATACCTAGAGAAGGTACAAAAGCAACTTGAAGCGTTTCAAACTTACACCCTCACTCAAGTTCCGCAGGAAGACAACGCCCACGAGGACACGCTAGCTGGCCTAGGCTTCACCCTCGACCATCTACTCAAACACTTTATTCCAGTGGAATATCTAGACAAGACAAGCATAGAGGCATAGCCAGCAGCCAAGGTGTCACGGGTTAATACAACTCCAAACTGGCAAGATTCCATTATAGACTGTCTGGTCAATGGTACACTCCTCATGGAAAAATTAAAGTCTAGAAAGCTCCAAATAAAGGTAGCACGCTACTGCATATGGAATGGTATTCTCGTCCAAATATCCTACATTGGATCACATCTCCGTTCCCTAGCGCCTCCCGACGACCTAAAGGTTCTAAGTTCAATCCATGAAGTCATTTGTGGAAATCACTCTAGAGGTCGATCCTTAGCACAAAAGGCTCTTAACGCAGACTACTACTAGCCTATTATGCATCAAGACGCTAAGGAGTTAGTTCAAAAGTGCGACCGCTGCCAACGTTACAAGCCAGTACCAGCAATGCCTGCCAGCGAACTACACCCGCAGACGAGTCTTTAGCTGTTCATGCAGTGGACAATTGACTTGGTAGGGCCAACGTCGCTCGTTATTGGGGGCAGAAACATGATGATCGTGGCAACTGACTACTTCATTAAATGGGTGGAAGCAAAACCCATGACAACCAAAACTCATACGGACATAAAGGGATTCATATGGAGGTACATCATTTGTTGATTTGGCGTCCCTCAATCCATCATCACAGACAACGGGTCCACAATTCGTAGGCAAAGATTTGGCGAAGTTCTTCCAAAGATATAGCACCAAGCAGCACATGTCAACGCCGAGGTATCCCCAAGGCAATTGGCAGGCTAAAGCATCCAACAAAATGATTCTCGACTGCCTCAAGAAATCCCTCTCCGACAAGAAGGGAAAATGGCCAAACGAACTTTTTGGATGTCTATAGGTGTATCGCACAACCAAATGATGAGCAACCAGTGTGACTCATTTCTCCTTGGCATTTGGTTCAGAAGCAATCATCCCTCCCAATGTCATCTTGCCAAGTATCAACACTTTACTGCCAAGCATCGAGCAGAACAGAAAAAAGATGACCACAAACTTAAATCTGGCAGAGGAGAAACGCGAGAAGGTCATCACCCGCATTGCAGCTTACCACCAGTAGTTCCTCTCTAGTTATAACAAAAAGGCCAAGATTCGGCAGTTCCAGCTTGGAGATCTAGTCATAAGAAAAACCTTCATCACTGCTTGCAGAGAAGGCTTAAAAAATATGGATCCCATCTAGGAAGGTCCGTACAAGATCAGCAAAATAAGTGGAAATGGTAGCTACACCCTTGCCACCATGAACGACAAAGAGATCGAAAAACAGTGGAACGCCTACAATATGAAGAAGTACCATGGGTGACATCTCGCTGCCTACAATCTGAAGAAGTACCATGTGTGACCTCTCGTTACATTGAAGCCCGAAGACTCAAGCAGCTCGAAGGGCACCACCTTGCAAATCGATGACTATCTAATTGTTATACAGTTCATACCTTACAACTAAGTTTTCGTTTGTTTCACTCATTTTTCAACGAGGAATTCAGAAGTAATTTACAACTTGGCTTAGCCGTATGCTTACAACAACTGATCACTCATGCACTTCAAAAAAAGACTGCGCCATTCTTAGGGACTTATCATAGGAATTACACCCCCTGGAGACCAACCATGCTCTCTAGTACGAGAGGGTAAACCAATTCCTTGACATCCACATGGGTTTGCTCTCCAATGCGGGAGGATAAACTATACACTTCGAATATCCAGAAGTGGATTAGTCAAGCTGCCTTAGTGTACCTAGGTGAACGATGGCTTGCATCGAGATTCCTAGAAGTAGCCATAATGGTATTTTTCAAGGCTTAGCTAATTGAAGGATTTTTGGTCTTTTAGCCTAATCTATAAGAAACCAGGCCTCAAAGATGGAGGAGGCACATTACGTAGTACGCCCTATGAACGACTGCCCTGGAAACCTAAAACTACTATCGAGTGCACCAAGATATCCTACGGTTTCCAGAAGACTGCCTACGGCTTGCCTTTCGAGCAGTAGGCCGCGCTAAACTTATACAATCACACATTTTTGTGAAAGGTTAAACAGTTTGTGTGAAATGATTATTTAGATCTACACTAATTCCTAAAGTGTTATGATACTTGCTACACAACCCACGTAATTGGTTACATAATGAGCAAAGAGTTATCTCAGACCTTTGCTTATGTACTTTTGATACAAAAGATTAGCGAATTTCATGACCCAAAAATCTTTAGTATGTTGTGATGCAAGCCACACAGCTCAAATGATTGAAGAAAGCCAAGGTTAACAGCCAATTAGTCATGTAGACTTATCTGCTTCTATAAGTAAGGTGTCTGGCTGCCGACCCTATGGTTAACAACTTTGCAAAAGTTCTACACCAACACCTATGGTTGCATAGGTCTGCCTGCTTATAGAAAAGCAGCATGCATGCCGCTGGTCTAAAGGTCAAAGGTTGGGCATAAACAAAAGAAGCAAAGATGAAGAAAAGCGAATGAAGCAAGTTTATTAAATTTTCTCGCAAAATTGATAAACAAATAACAAAGGTCAAATAAGTTCAAGCAAAGCAAAAAGCAACAAGAAAAATAAAGAAAATCCTAAAGGCTACCTAGAAGACTACTCTTCAGCAGCTTGGATATCCCATGACTACTCGGTTGCCACACCTTCAGCAGTCGCGACGCTCTCAGCAGCAGCATCATCTAGCGCTTCACGCCCGGCTACCTAGCTTGGGCACCAACTTCTCACTTTACCAATGGAAGCCTCAAAAGTAGAGGAAAACAAGTTTTTCAGAGGAATAGAAAAGGTCTTGAAGTTTTTCCCAGCAAACTCAAAGTCAGACGGCCTACCAAAGAGATGATCTACATAACCCAGCTTGTAGAAATCGGCTTGACTCTGAACAAGCGAAGCCTCGAGCCCAACCTTCTTACCTTTCAGCCACTCGTTCTCCTCGAGCAGACAAACACGGATGCATTGCATCTTATCCACTTCATTTTTTTAGATTTTCGTTGATCTTCAGTTCATCTTGGAGTTCCAACACTGGGGCTTCAACCCTATCAACGACCTTCTTGAGGTGGATCACTTGATTATAAGCAGCAATCAATTCTTTATCCTTTGCGTAAGCAGCAGATCACTTGATTATAAGATCTTGAATCTGAGATATGTAACAGTCAATCTCCTTCTCTACACTTTCATACTTAACTTAGATCGCGTCAAGCATTGTTTTCAACTCAACGATCTCCTAGCGAGCGGTCTCAAGCTGCAGATAAGTGGGGGTAGAGATATTGGACCCCTTCAAAGTGATGAGCTCAGACTCCAACCTTTTGATCTTCTCGGCAGAAGAATAAGCTTAAGTTGCCATAGTCTTTGCCATCTCTTGGCAATCTTTTTGGTCAAGGAGCATATACTCGGCTGCCATAATCGTTGTTTTTTACATCATAGCAAGCAGGATAGTCCTTTTATATTGGTTTGTATGCTTCGCAGAGGAACTTGGGCAAATAACCCATCTAACGCCATCAAAAAGCTTGGCACACGTGTTCATGTCTTCAAGCAGATATGGCTTCAAAAGCGCACAGATCTCAATCATATATTCTTTTGCAAAGTACAAATGAGTTAGAAATGAAGATGAAACTTTGCAGGATGTTTATTTAATCAATTATCTATTAGTTTATCACAAAAAATTGGAAGGAAATGCATTGCATGATGGATTTAACTAATTTAAGTTGATTATATAGCGCGCTGTCAAACATTGTGAGTGTAGAAAATATGTAGTAATTAATTAAAGAAGTTTAAACACGCCATAATCATTTATATATAATGAATTAGTACAATATTTTACACTTTATACATTGCATGGTAAGATACATGAGTGACTTAGTACCACATAGAGTTCCTATGAGGTTCAAAATTTTCACTATCTTGATCATCTCTATGTGTAGAGTAAGTGTATTGTGAAGAGTAGTCATCAAATGATAAATCCCCAAAATAGTTTTGCATGTAATTGTTAACATGCCACCCATATGGATCCGAGATTGGTTGAATTTGTCCATAAGCAAAATCATTTGAAGATTGAGTCTTGGATTCTTTGCATGAGTCGCTCGATTCCATCCCGACAAGAATGGGATATGAAGGGTAGGGAAATGGTTGGTTATGAGTATAACCATAGTTACTACTCCACCATTACTTTTTGTCTTGTCAATGTTTTTTTCACACACACACACGGTTTTGACAGTAAGAAACCACTCCACCATTACTTTTTGTCTTGTCAATGTTTTTTTTCACACACACACACATACCTTTTTCTCTTGGATAAGATAACACACACACACGCAACACACTTTTTGTCTTGTCAATGTTTTTTTCACACACACACACACACACCTTTTTTCTCACACACAGTCTCTCCACCCTCAGTCTCTCGATCCTTCTCCATCATTCTCCCTCAGTCTCTCCTTGTTTCTTCTCCGGTTCTCCCCCCCCCATCTTTTCTCTGCAACTCACCTTCCCAGAGCAGACAGACAGACACATACACCCCACCGTGACCTCCACCACAGTGGCGCACACTCCGACGAGCACCATCACCACCTGTGGACCGTTCCTCCTCCATTTCTCACCTCTCGACGGTGGCGAGCACCATCAAGCAAGGGGATGCCTTGTTTAGGCCGTACAAGGCGGATGATCCATCAAATCCGAGCGGGTTTTGGGATCCGGAGAAATGGATTACTCATTTTCAGGGTCTGAGCGTGGATTGCAGAGAGAGGATTGCTCATTTTCAGGGTCTGAGCGTGGATTGCTCATTTTCGGCTGCCGTTGCGACGACGACGACGGATCCTCGGCGATATTATTACGATAATTAAGTGTAAACGTGTGAAAATATCGCTATGTAAAAAAAACAATATTATCGGCGATATTTCGTCGATAATATCGATTTTTAAGACCTTGGTGATACCCAACGGTGTTATGCACATTTTCCCCTGAAAACCTCCTCAAGGTATAAATGGTTGATTTACTTGGATGCATCTAGCAAGTAGGCTTTTGTGGCTTAAATCCTATGTGCCTGCTTTCTTTCCTAATCGATACACTGTTTTTCTCCTTTAACACAAAACTTTATTGCACAAATTTCCATTAGAAATAGAATTATTCTTATTTCCTTGATTCAGTGTTATTCTTTTTATTTATTATTTTTTAAAGTTTCTAATATAAATGGGAGAAGCTTATATGATTAATCTAATAAATACTATAGAAGTTTTAGAAGGATTACGACTGGCTGCTTGTACAACCAACAGTCCGAGAGCAATTTGGATACCTAGGGATACTGATTTGCTCCTGATAGTTTAACAGCGCTTTTGTTTAAGGTTATGTTAATAACGGTGATTTTCATGTGTGTTGAACAGTTCATTTGCGTCCATTTGCTTTAAGGTTATGTTAGTATTGAGAATGTGAATTGAGATTATACATGAAATTTGCCCTACTGATGATTATGTTTATTATGGTGGTCAAGTACTTGTGAGACAAATTTCGTGTGCCGTATGGGTTTGGTACTCTTGAACTCCATATAGCTCAGTAGGCCTACTAATCCAATTATCCATAATATGTTACGAGCAATACCTATAATAGCGCTTGAAAATTCCGAATAAGTATGAACGGCATACATGTCTATATGTGAAGGGATTTAATGGTTTCAATGATAGAAAGTTATGCTTGGTTTTGCATGGTTAAAGAAGTTTGGCCATCGCAAAGTTAAAGATTGCTTGGTTAAACAATTTCAGCCACATGTTGAAGTTATATATAATATATAGTAGTTTGCATTTGTGACAACACTAAGACACCGAGTGCACTTATTATATTGCAGCACAGAGTTTTTTGTTCAAGCTAATCGACTTTATATTTTTGAAAGAAAAAAACCTTCTGTGCATTGGTATTTTGAGCAGCCCCGAAACCATATCATTTGTGAATTGGATTTAATTTCTGAAGGCTGCTGCTGCCGTATTACAACATATATATGCACTGAATTTTTCTTTTTTTTAATTGTGTGGATGTCCCAACTTATTAGAAGTCGTAAGGCGATGACGACTGCACACCGTTTGATTCCCCCGCCTCCTACTTCAGCCGCTACTGCTCCAGCAGAAATGGACCCCAGGCCGATTAGTCCTAGGGGTGGTTCGGTATGGAATACCGAACCGAAACTAGTATCCCGAATCCCAAACCTTTTGGGACGGGAATTTGAAGACCAATCCCAAACCAAATTTTTGGGAATCCTAAATTTCGGGAATCCCGAAATATTTTCGAGATTTCGGGATAAATCGGGAATCCCAAATTAAAATATGAAATTATGAATTATTCTTCAAATATATAATTCAAGAACACATTCATGAACTAGGAATGTCATTTCATTCACACTACCATTTAATCGAACACTGGCATGCCTGACTGTTTTTATCAGAGGCAAAATTCAAATTAATTAAACCTTTTTGGCAATCTGTTGAGCGACAAAAGAATCAAGTCTTCTAAAATCATCAGCCATGACATAAAATCCAAATGAAAATAAAACAGAACATGAAAAATATGGAAGGTGTAGGGCATTCCAGGTTGCAGAGCATGAATTAGAAACTACTAGTATCAATTATAAAAGAATAATATATATAATATATATGTATAAATATATATATAATAATTAATAATATATATTTTCGGTTCAGTATGGGATTCCCTAAATATCGAGAAGCCAATCCCGAAAATTTCGAGAATTTCAATTTGAGAAATTTTTGGTTTGGGATCGGGATTTTTTCGGTTCGGTTCGGGATTTTCAGGAATTTTTTCCACCCCTAGTTAATCCGGTTGGTCCCCGAGTCTCCCATGCGCCGACCGATGTCATCAACCTCTTCAGTGGCACTACCTGTTAGCACCAGGTGTGGTCACCGCCGCCCCGCACGCTCGACATGACATCGACATCCACTAATGATGCCTCGAGGTCACAACAAGGTAAAGTTAATTTTGTTCAAAATTGGAGCTGGAGCTGTTTTAAGTTCGATCTTTAGTTTGTTAGTTGGGTAAGTAGAAGGAAAAGGTGTCAAGCTAATAATTTAGTTTTCAATGCATGTCCTTTATATAAAGGATTCTCATCTAAATGATCATGGTAGGCATTAGGCCGTTAGTCCTCAAGTATTGAAGCAATTCATAATAGCATTTGAATTTGCTGCTTAAATTCCCAGGTTCTACTACGTATTATTTCACTTGGCGTCCACTACTAAAGCATTCAACTGTTGTGATTGTTGTTGGATATCATACATTATTAATTACAATGTACAAGGTTTGGGAAATGTTATAACTTTAGGGGAGGTTCTACCAAAATTTCGGTACAATTTGTAGTGTTTGTTTGATTGTTTTTATTTTTTTCAACATCGGGTTACACCAACGCTGAAGCAGCATAGCGCATTGGCCCACGATGTTTGTACCATATTTAGGGCCTCCGTATTTAGACCTCGTATAAATACTCGGGGGACTCAAATGTAATTATGTAATAAATGAAGGGGCAAATATGTAACAAGTCAAGAGCCCTTATTCTATAAAAGGACTCCTCACTCTCCTCATTAGGGAGGTCAAGGTTTAGGCCATGGGAAGAGAATAGGCTAGAGAGCACACTGCCTCTAGCCTTCTTGTATATTCACCATTCAGAGTGAAACAATATCAACATCAGTGTGGACGTAGCCCAAACATTGGGGTGAACCATGATACATTTTGTATTCTTTACTTTCTTGCAGATTCACGGTCGGATTTACGTTGTTCTAAGACCCCTCCGGTTTTGTGCATTAACATTTGGCGCCATATGTGGGAAACGACACGAAAAGCTATGTCGGTTCTCTTTCATTTTTTTTTCATCTCACCACTGTGAATCTGCACAACCCAAGAACCCAGAACATCCATCCTTGGGCTTTTCCAAAAAAAAAAACCTCTCTCGCCCAATCCACAGCTTGAAGACCCATAACCCTTAAACGTTGTTTCAATCTCCCATTTTGCAACCGGCTCCCCTGCAAAAATAGAGTGTGCAAGTGTTTCAAAAGGCTGAGAGTGGTGGGGGTGGGGCCCGCGAAGTTGTATCTGCCCATGTCGAGGATTTGCAGCGAGCTCAGCGACCCCAACTCCGGCGGAATTCTGCTGTCATAAAGAAGTTCATCTACCAAGAGTGACAGATCCATCCAGAGAGAAACAAAGTCTGACAAAAACAGAGAAAAAAAATTCCGACTGGAAATTCGCAAATGGCGCTTCTCTACGTCTCCATCTTCTCTTCCAAACTCCCCTCAAAACCCTCTCTCTTTCTCCCCCATAAACTTCACCCTTCCCGCCAACACCTCCCTCTCTCCGCCGGCTATCCTCCACCCCAGGTTGTAAAGAATCGCCTGGAAACTTCTAGAGGCTCTGTATTGTCGTTGGGAGAGTCCGTCTGTAAGGCGAGCCTGATCGCTCTGCTCTCAGCTTCTCTATTCGTGGCCAATCCTGCATTCGCCTTTAAGGGTGGGGGTCCATACGGTGCAGAGGTGACTAGGGGCCAGGACCTCACCAGCAAGGACTTTAGTGAAGGAAAAATTTTGTCCTGGCTAAGAACATTGAAGAACATTTGAATACATATGCATACTATTTAACACTTTAAAGTAGGCATGCATTAAAAAACAATTCATAAAACCCATGACTTTCAAAGCCTAGTATATGGTGAACCAATAAACTCTTTAACAACATTAAAGAGAAGTAAAGATTTAGAGTTTCTTTACCCTTGAAGCTCATCCTTGTTTACACAAGGGATTCACCCAAGTGGAGGGCCTTCAAGTCACCTCCAAGCTCCTTGAATCTTGCTTGTGATTTCCTTCTCCTTTTGTGCTCCTTTGGTCCTTGAGGATGTAAGGAAAGGATCTCCAAAAACACCAAAGATTTGGTGTCTCTAAGTCTCCACACCAAGGGTTAAGTGTGAAGATGAAATGGATGACTTAGAGAAGAAAAGATTGCTAGATTAATCTCTCTAAGTGGCCGGCCTCTTTAGAGAAATAGAGAGAAAGTGTTTCACCTCATTTCACCAAGAAAAACACTTATGAGAAATAAAGCTATAAAGTTGATTTTATACTTCATTTCAAGCGAGTGGCAAACTTGTAATTAATCCAAGCTTGCCCATTCACACTAATGGCCGGCCATATTAATGTTATTGGGCTATTTGCCCATTTTGTTTTAGTTGTCATACAACTTAAACATAATGAGCCTTGTGGACCAAAACACTTTTGAGCCCCAAAGCCCAAAACCAACTTAAAAGCCCAATACGAACCTTTCGTAAAATTAATTAACTAATTAATTAATCTTGACAATTCTTCAATTAAACAATTTAATTGCATATCCATTTCATTTAATTTCTTCACTATCGCCCTTACTCGGTGTACGATCCATTAGGTTCCAATTAGCGAGGCAGTGGGCGATTGTTACTCTTAACGATCGATTGTGAATTGAAATCACATTTCAATTCTCCCTTTAATGATTAGTGTTTGCTAATCATTAGGGCTTCCACAAACCATGAGTGACACCTAGTAGCATATCATGGTTACCCAAGCTAAGTAGAATTGGTTGGAGAACCTATCCAGTTACAACTACAATGCAATACGGTCATTCTCTAATACAATACTCTTAATCACATAGTTTAAGTGATAGTTTGTTTCATGTCTACTATCCAATGTGATACCTTTTCTATATGATTCTCTTGAATATGATTTGGAACAAACTTCCTAAGTCATATTCGTATGCTTTGGCCAAAGACTTTAGAATCATATCTTAGAGTATTCTCCTTCCTCCATGGAAGGTTAGAGATCCCTTGTTGTGCATTCATATGCCTACACGACTAAATAGCTTGACCCCAACAATGCCGTGGACACTCCGAAGGAATGCCGTTGACACGATCAAAGATCAAGGACCTAACCATTAGACATCTATGATGCCTCAGGTCAAAGGACTACTTTGCATATTGCAACTTTAGAGTTCTTACATGACATGTATGTTCGAACTCTCTTTTGATCGTTGTTCAGTGTACTTGATTACTCTTTCAAGCACCTATGTGTTTGTCTTAGTGTCCAACACCAAATGACTTGAGACTAGTCATACTCACGCTTGAGTTAACATAACACATATTAACCTTAGCGGATTGTCAATGCCCAATTGGCAATCCTATGGCTAGGAACGTTTTAGGAATGAACATAAGAGAATGGTCTCGATAATCTAACTCACTTAGATCACTTGTCTCTTAGATCAAATACATTCCTTGGATTCCCTTATTGCTTAAACACATGATACAATAAATAGTGATTAACAATAAGCTTTGTCATTTATTAAACATATAAAAGTTTAATACATTAAGTATTCCAAAAGCTATTACATCAAATGAGTGGCTTTGTGGGCATACTTCCAACAATCTCCCACTTGCACTCAAAGCCATCCTCCCATGTATCTAATACCCACATTTTCCATATGACGGTCAAGCTGGATTTGAGACATTGGCTTTGTCAGTGGATCTGCTACGTTATCGGCTGAAGCAACTTTGAGGATGTTGACTTTCCCCTCGGCAGCATATCTTCTAATGATATTAAAGCGTCTGTCAAAATGCTTGTTCTTTTGATGTGCCCTTGGTTCCTTGGCTTGAGCTATCGCCCCACTATTATCACAGTACAAAGTTACTGGTGATGTAATGGTTGGAACCACTCCAAGTTCAGTGATGAACTTCTTCATCCAGAACGCTTCTTTGCCGGCTTCAGCTGCAGCGACATATTCAGCCTCTGTTGTGGAATTAGCAATTACACTTTGTTTCTTGTTTTTCCAACTGACAGCCCCACCATTCAGAGTGAATCATATCCGGAGTTGGAACTTCTATCATCGACGTCAGATTGGAAATCTGCGTCTGTATAAGCTTCCACTCGCAACTCTGATGCTCCTCCATATACGAGGAACATGTCCTTAGTTCTTCTTAAGTACTTAAGGACCGTCTTGACAGCTGCCCAGTGTTCTGGTCCTGGGTTAGATTGATATCGACTAGTAATGCTCACAGCATATGCGATATCAGGCCTTGTGCATATCATGGCATACATGAGACTCCCTATGGCAGAAGCATAAGGAATAATATTCATTTGCCGTATCTCTTCAGGAGTCTTAGGTTCCATGGACTTAGAAAGGTGAATTCCATGTCTCACAGGAAGAAAACCTTTCTTAGATTGTTCCATCTGGAACCTACTTAGCACCTTATCAATGTACATAGATTGGGATAATCCAATTAATTTTCTGGATCTATCACGATAAAGCTTTATCCCAAGTACATAAGATGCATCTCCTAAATCTTTTATGTGGAAGGTTTTGGACAACCACACTTTTACAGAAGAAAGTACTGCAGTGTCATTCCCGAATAGTAATATGTCATCTACATATAACACTAGGAATACAACTGCATCCCCAACGACTTTTTGATAAACACAATTGTCGTCTTCGTTTTGAGTAAAACCAAACGTTTTGATTTCAGTATCGAAACGAATGTTCCAGCTCCTGGAGGCTTGCTTAAGTCCATAAATGGACCTTTGAAGCTTGCATACCTTAGTCTTTTCAGACTTGGACACGAAACCTTTGGGTTGAGTCATATAGAGCTCTTCCTCTAGGTAGCCGTTCAGAAAGGCCGTCTTCACGTCCATTTGCCAGATTTCATAATCATGGTACGCAGCTATAGCAAGCAAAATCCGAATGGACTTAATCATGGCTACAGGAGATAAGGTTTCTTCATAGTCAATCCCTTCTCGTTGCCTATAACCCTTGGCTACTAGTCTAGCCTTATAAGTCTCCACGTTCCCATTAACGCCTATCTTCCTCTTGAAGACCCATTTGTTTCCAACAGGTACTATACCTTCTGGAGGGTCTACAAGAGTCCAGACCTGATTTTGATACATGGAATCCATCTCGGATTTCATGGCCTCTTGCCATCTCTTTGAATCAATGTCAGACATTGCTTCAGTGTAGTCCCTAGGGTCCTCATTTGTGTCATTGTCACCTAGAAGGTGCAATTCCGCAAAGTCATTGTCTAAGCCATACCTCTTAGATGGCTTACTAACCCGTTAAGATCTACGTGGAGCTAGGGGTTCAGGAACAGGGTTGTCAACTTGTCGAGTGCTTGTTTGTGGTCCATCATTAATCTTATTAATTTCCATCTCTTTGCTTACAGTTCCTTTGAGAACAAATTGTTCCTCTAGAAACATAGCAGTTCTGGCGACAAAGACTTTCTGGTCGTCAGGATGGTATAACTCATATCCCATAGTTTCTCTAGGATATCCTACAAAATAGCATCTTACTGATCTCGCTTCAAGCTTAGTAGCCTCAAGCCTCTTGACATATGCTTCACAACCCCAAATCTTAACATGATTAAGACTTGGCTTTCTTTCATGCCATATCTCATATGGTGTTTGTGAAACTGATTTGGAAGGTACTCTATTAAGCAAGTAAGCTGCTGTATATAGAGCGTACCCCCAGAATGTTACTGGTAGATCAGCGGAACTCATCATAGAACGAACCATGTTCATCAAGGTTCGATTTCTCCTTTCAGAAACTCCATTAAGTTGTGGAGTTCCCGGTGGAGTCCACTGTGATATTATTCCACACTCTTTGAGATAATCTAGGAACTCATTACTCAGATATTCACCCCCTCGATCCGATCTTAGGATCTTTATCTGTTTCCCAGTTTGCTTCTCAACTTCATTCTTGAATTCTTTGAACCTTTCAAAGGATTCTGACTTGTACTTCATAAGATACACATAGCCAAACCGAGAGTGATCGTCGGTGAATGTGATATAGTAGGAGAAGCCTCATCTCGACGTAGTAGACATAGGTCTACATACGTCAGTGTGGATTAACCCTAGAATTTCAGTGGCACGCTCTCCTTTTCCAGTAAATGGAGATTTGGTCATCTTCCCTTTCAAGCAACATTCACAAGTACTCATCTGGTCATTACCTAATGGGCGGATATATCCGTCTTTCGACATCTTGTGAATCTTATCAAGGTTCACATGTCCAAGTTTAAGATGCCACATCTTTTCTTGGTTAACTTCTTCTCTAGCCCTTTTGGGTTTTGAGGTATTCCCGCTTGCAATACAGTGCATCCCACTATTCGTCTCTAGGTGAAAAAGTCCTTCTATCATATTACCATGAGAGATAATACGACCGTTCAAGTATAAAGTGCAACTCATTTTGTCAAACAATACTGAGTGCCCATCTCGTAAAAGCTTAGAGATGGAAATCAAATTCTTTATACATGAAGGAAAATATAAACAATTTTTAAGTTCCAGGACTTCCCCAGAGGGTAGGTTAAGCATGTAGGTGCCTATTGCTTTTGCAGAGATTTTAGTGCCGTTCCCAACTCGCACAACCATCTCCCCATTGCTCAGTGGCTTGCTCCCCACTAGTCCCTGCATCGTATTACAGATATGTTGACTAGCGCCTGAATCAAATATCCAGGAACTGGAGCTCACTGTAAAAGCACTTTCTATGACAGAAATAGTCTCTTCAAAAGTTCGTGTCATAAGACTCGCAATGCGCACCCTGTATTTCTTCTTCCAACGTTCATTCTTTCCACAATGAAAGCATGTTCCTTTGGATTTCTTTGCCTTCTTCTTATGCAACCTTTTCCTTGTGTTTGCATTCTCACTCCCACTGTCCATTTTGAAACCTTTTTCAAATTTACAGCACATGTCAATCATCTCGTTTAAAGAATGATCGAATCTATTCACTTTATAGTTTACAATAAACTTAGTGAAATCATCCGAGAGAGATGCAAGGAAAAAGTCTTGGGCCATTTTCCCATCGATGGAAGTTCCTAAACTTTGAAGATCTTGAAAGATCTTTTCCATCTTTTGTCCATGTTTATGGACTGATGTCCCCTTTGCCATTTTGACATTCATTAGACTACAAACATTTGAGAATCGTACATTACTAGTCTCAATGTCATGCATCTTATGCAAACTTTCAACCATGGCACAAGAAGTGTCCATGTGCTTATGTAGCTTCATAAGCTCCTCACTAAGTGAAGTAAGGATTAAGCATTTGGCTTGTAAATCATCCTCATAGTGCCTAACATAATTTTGACACTCCTCCTTTGAAGCTAGTTTCGTAGGAGGTACATGAGGAGGGGATTGCTTAAGCACATACAATATGTCTTTCACCTTTGAGACATTCTCAATGTGGCGATACCAAGCAAGGAAACGTTGGCCCCTAAGGCCCTTTTTGTCAATTATAATGGTGGGTATAATTTTAGGCATGTCGTTAACTACATAACATAACAGAAATCGTATTAGATTGTTTGTTTTAAAACTATTTGATTGGGTCTTTGAATCAAATAGCACCACCCACTATTTTTGGCAAATTCCACATCCCTCAATAGAATTCGAGAGTTATATTGAACTCTTAGCAGGGTATGGGAGACTCACCATTACCAAGCCCACCTGACGATGATACGATATTGGTTAGCAAAAATAATGATGAGAAAATAACGCTTTATTCATTTACAACTTTTGTAATTACCCATCTTGTTTGGCCTCTAGAGAATGTTGCCTCACGATGATACGATATCGGCTCCATTGCACTTAGTTAAGTTATTCCCACCATGCTTAGTTTGTGAAGGGGTTCAAGAATAGCCTCACAATGATATGATATCGGCTATCCTCGTTGCCTACACTCACCTCATCATATGTATATGGATTCCTCCTGGATGTAAGCACATACTTTGTACTTCCCCATGATAGGGTGAAGCCGGTGCATGAGTCACAAACGATTGGAGCCCACCACGGTGGAAGGCCTTCGAAGAGATGTTCAAAACATCTCTCGCTTATCAACTTAATATTTGTTTTGAGGGAGTAGTTTTGGGCTACATCAAAACATTTTAATCTTATTAAAAGAACTTGGGCCTATCACAACCATTGGTCCAAGTTAATATGAATTAGTAGCATATAATACTCCCACTGTTTCGAAGAAACAAGCGAGACTATATGGAACTACTAACGAATGCATTGCATCCTCATATGGACTATATAGTCATATTAGGTTTTAGGATGATTATGAACCGTTTGATTTGATCCAACACGAGCCTTGTGTTGGACCTTGGGTTTAAGGTAGATAGTTGTTGATTTTAGTTACGCGTTTAATCCAATTAAACCGTTATTTCCTATTGGGCGTTGGACCCAACTATTCCATTTTGCATACATATAAACAAAAGGAATACATGAAATAATAAGAAGGGCTTATGCCCTTTTACAACACAAATGATGGACTTATGTCCATTTACAACAACTTGAATTAATCAAATTACATTCAAATCTAATCTACTTAACCCAAACATTCATAATGTAAAGCGGCCAATCACATAGCTCAATTATCGAGGCCTTTGGTTCATAATCACCATTTTCTTAATCAATCACATTAACTAAGAAAACAAGTTTAAACAATTGGTTTTTGGATCCATAGAATTGATTTAAATGGAACTAAATGAAATGAAAAACCAATTCTCATTAAAGAGACAAAACAATTTTGTTCTCATTTTATTTGGGCCAAAAGGAAACTATGACCACAACAATTGGGCCATAATGCAAAAACACAAACTTTTGGGGTCACTTTGAAAAAACACAAAAGTCCACAACTTCATGTAATTTCAACTAGAACCCAAAATTTTAGTAATGTAAAAACATCATTAAAGGATCAAAACAATTTGTCCTTTAGAGTTTTTAGGCCTAAACGTAAAAACGTAAACTTTTGGGCCAAAATACAAAAACACAAAAGTATCAAAACTTTATGGAATTGCACAAAAGGCCCCAAAAGTACCCCCACTAGGGGGTGGCCGGTTTTAGAGGTGTGAAAGAGTGTGAAAGGGATTTTATGCAACTTGTGAATGCATGTGCAATATGCAAGTTGATTTTGGTGGGTGAGGTAAAGGTGAAATTGATGGTTTGTAAGAAAAATAAAAGACTATGACAAAACATTAAAACCATTTCATCACATCTCACCAATAACCATCAACCATCAAATAATAAACCAAAACTTTATGAAAAACATAAAATTTTTGAATCAAAACTTCATACCTTTTTGTTCTTGGCAAGAACTTCAAGAACATTGAAGAACACTCATGAAAACTCATAATAGCTCCATGAATGTTTTCAATCACCAAAACTCAATTTTTCACCACTCAAAAGAGGGCTAATATCCTAGGGTACTTAGGGGTTCCAAAAGTCACCTTAAAACCATTTTAACAAGACAAACATGAACCCAAAAAATCACCCTTTGGATTTGGCCGAATTTCCCAAAATACATGGCACCAAATTTTAGTTCCAATATTCATGCTTAAATGAAATACATCTACAACATTTGAGATGCTAAATTTTCTAGCAAAAGTTATATATTCAAAAGCAAGAACAATGCTTGTAACATTTACAACATTTAAATCATAAATCATGAAAATCACAAAACCCAAAAGGATTCACCATAAACTAGGCCTAGGCTCTGATACCACTTGAAGGAAAAATTTTGTCCTAGCTAAGAACATTGAAGAACATTTGAATACATATGCATACTATTTAACACTTTAAAGTAGGCATGCATTAAAAAACAATTCATAAAACCCATGACTTTCAAAGCCTAGTATATGGTGAACCAATAAACTCTTTAACAACATTAAAGAGAAGTAAAGATTTAGAGTTTCTTTACCCTTGAAGCTCATCCTTGTTTACACAAGGGAGTGGAGGGCCTTCAAGTCACCTCCAAGCTCCTTGAATCTTGCTTGTGATTTCCTTCTCCTTTTGTGCTCCTTTGGTCCTTGAGGATGTAAGGAAATGATCTCCAAAAACACCAAAGATTTGGTGTCTCTAAGTCTCCACACCAAGGGTTAAGTGTGAAGATGAAATGGATAACTTAGAGAAGAAAAGATTGCTAGATTAATCTCTCTAAGTGGCCGGCCTCTTTAGAGAAATAGAGAGAAAGTGTTTCACCTCATTTCACCAAGAAAAACCCTTATGAGAAATAAAGATATAAAGTTGATTTTATACTTCATTTCAAGTGAGTGGCAAACTTGTAATTAATCCAAGCTTGCCCATTCACACTAATGGCCGGCCATATTAATGTTATTGGGCTATTTGCCCATTTTGTTTTAGTTGTCATACAACTTAAACATAATGAGCCTTGTGGACCAAAACACTTTTGAGCCCCAAAGCCCAAAACCAACTTAAAAGCCCAATACGAACCTTTCGTAAAATTAATTAACTAATTAATTAATCTTGACCATTCTTCAATTAAACAATTTAATTGCATATCCATTTCATTTAATTTCTTCACTATCGCCCTTACTCGGTGTACGATCCATTAGGTTCCAATTAGCGAGGCAGTGGGCGATTGTTACTCTTAACGATCGATTGTGAATTGAAACCACATTTCAATTCTCCCTTTAATGATTAGTGTTTGCTAATCATTAGGGCTTCCACAAACCATGAGTGACACCTAGTAGCATATCATGGTTACCCAAGCTAAGTAGAATTGGTTGGAGAACCTATCCAGTTACAACTACAATGCAATACGGTCATTCTCTAATACAATACTCTTAATCACATTGTTTAAGTGATAGTTTGTTTCATGTCTACTATCCAATGTGATACCTTTTCTATATGATTCTCTTGAATATGATTTGGAACAAACTTCCTAAGTCATATTCGTATGCTTTGGCCAAAGACTTTAGAATCATATCTTAGAGTATTCTCCTTCCTCCATGGAAGGTTAGAGATCCCTTGTTGTGCATTCATATGCCTACACGACTAGATAGCTTGACCCCAACAATGCCGTGGACACTCCGAGGGAATGCCGTTGACACGATCAAAGATCAAGGACCTAACCATTAGACATCTATGATGCCTCAGGTCAAAGGACTACTTTGCATATTGCAACTTTAGAGTTCTTACATGACATGTATGTTCGAACTCTCTTTTGATCGTTGTTCAGTGTACTTGATTACTCTTTCAAGCACCTATGTGTTTGTCTTAGTGTCCAACACCAAATGACTTGAGACTAGTCATACTCACGCTTGAGTTAACATAACACATACTAACCTTAGCGGATTGTCAATGCCCAATTGGCAATCCTATGGCTAGGAACATCTTAGGAATGAACATAAGAGAATGGTCTCGATAATCTAACTCACTTAGATCACTTGTCTCTTAGATCAAATACATTCCTTGGATTCCCTTATTGCTTAAACACATGATACAATAAATAGTGATTAACAATAAGCTTTGCCCTTTATTAAACATATAAAAGTTTAATACATTAAGTATTCCAAAAGCTATTACATCAAATGAGTGGCTTTGTGGGCATACTTCCAACATTTAGCGGCAAGACTTTGATCAAGCAAGACTTCTAAACATCGATATTGAGATCTAAGAGCTGTGGACCTTTCTTTGGCCAATGTGACAAAGCGCAGAGACAGAGACAGAGAGAGGTGCAGTGGAAAGTGAAAAGAAAAAGCAAAAGGAAGTCTGGAGGTGGAAAAAAAGAAAAAGTATGTCTGAAGGTGGAGAGACAGAGAGA
Source organism: Malus fusca (assembly GCA_035220775.1). NCBI lineage: Eukaryota > Viridiplantae > Streptophyta > Magnoliopsida > Rosales > Rosaceae > Malus > Malus fusca. Next base: position 10,641,823 of record CM069069.1, read on the forward strand.
GGTGCGGTGGAAAAGAGAAAAGAAGAAGCAAAAGCAAAAAAAAAAAAAAGAAAAAAAAAAGGAAGGAAAAGAATAGAAAAAGGAAAATGATGTCTGGAGATGGAGAAAATGATGAGGTTTGTTAGAGCAGTTCCAGCGTAGTGGAGGCCCCCTAGGGCTATCCACTATGATATCCACCCAGTGAACAGTAATTGCCCTCAATGAACAGTAATCGCTTTTTGTATCTCCACCCCTAGACTGAATAACTCTGGCAATTTGTAATAAAATATTACTATTTTTTTCTCACCCTTCCCATTTTTCCCCTCATTTGACCTGTTCTTCTCTCTCTTTCTCTCTCTCTCTCACTCTCTCTCTCTCTCTCTCTTTTCTTTCCATCTCCCTCTTCATTTTTCTTTCTTTCTCTCCCTCTTTTCCAGCTCACTCTCGTGAGCTATCTTCCTCATTCCTCTTCAAACCTTCAACAAATCAAGCTCAAAAATAATATTTTTGGAATCCCTGGAACTTAAGAAACCCAACCATGGCCTTGCATGCGGCATCGGTGCATGGTGCTAGGTCATACCATTGAAGCCGAGAGCTTGAGCTCTCAATCCGTTTACCTCTCTGTCCTCCATTCTCTCTCCTCATCCTCTTTTTTTGTCTCTCCTATTTGTTTCTCCATCTCCCACCAGATCCACCGCACGGGTGGTCGGAATCTTGCAGGTGGGTGCCTTAATAACGTGGCTGACGTCAGCCCACGTCAGACAGCCTTCAGGCGCTCGATCAGGCACGAATCCACGGGCCTAGTGCTCGGGCTTGCTCGGGCTCCATCGCCAGCCAACGCTGGCCTTCCTCCCTCGGGCAATCAGGCCCTGTTCCCCCCATTATCCCTCGAGCAATTGTTCCCGCTGGAGCTGCTCTTATGGGGGAGGCCATAGACCACCACTATCAAGTCTGCCACACTCAATCATCCATTCGCACTCATGGAAAACAACCACAAAGATAAGACTCTTATCTTTACAACCCATACCCACTGTCATTGATGAGTATTTTATTAAGTTGTCTTCTGCAAACTGGAGCAATTATTGTATAGTTATACTAATGAGTAAAGAAGGCAGCATGCCAAAAAAAAAAAGGCAAAATGTCGGCAAGCCCAAAATAGTGGGCTGGAATGTTATGTGGAGGGCGGAGGCCCATATGCCCAAAAGAGCCAAGCCCTATGGCTTCAAACTTCAACCTCCATCCCTCCACTTAAGGTTCACCCTCTATTATCACCAACCAGGTGATCAAAAGTACGTCCAGTACTCCAAAATTATTCGGCAGCCTGCCGCTATTATCACCAACCAGGTGATCAAAAGTACGTCCAGTACTCCAAAATTATTCGGCAGCCTGCCGCTATTATCACCAACTAGGTGATCAAAAGTACGTCCAATACTCCAAAATTATACATGAGCATCACTCATGTCAATCATACATAAACATTCATTAGCATCCCTCATGTCAATCATACATAAACATTCATGACCATCACTCATGTCAACATTCATGAGCATCACTCATGTCAACATTCATGAGCATCACTCATGTCAACATCCATGAGCATCACTCATGTCAATCAACATAAACATTCATGAGCATCACTCATGTCAATCAGCTTCGAAAGCTTCATTTATAGAGCTCCAGGTTCGAAAGCTTCATTTACAGAGCTCCAGCTTCGAAAGCTTCATTTACATAGCTCTAGCTTCGAAAGCTTCATTTACATAGCTCTAGCTTCGAAAGCTTCATTTATAGAGCTCCAGCTTCGAAAGCTTCATTTAGAGAGCTCCAGCTTTGAAAGCTTTATTTACAGAGCTCCAGCTTCGAAAGCTTCATTTACAAAAGCTCCAGCTTTGAAAGCTTCATTTACAAAGCTCCGACTTCAAAGCTTCATTTACAAAAGCTCCAACTTCAAAACTTCACTTTCAAAGCTTCACCTACAAAGCTTCAGTGCATGGTATACAAAGACCGCCTCCGAACAACCGCCACTTCGGCCCATACTTGGACTGAATTTGAAGTCTCCAGCCAACAACCTTTATTGACTGAAGACTTGGGGGACTACACTATGTACCATATATTGGGCTTCCGCAACTGGGCCTCATGAAAAATACTTGGGGGACTTAGCCCATTATTTATGTACTGAGGAGCGAACCCTTATTCATGTATTGAGGAGCGAACCCTTATTTTATAAAAGGGACTCCCTCACCTTCATTAGAGAGTATCGTCGCCAGCTGAGCAACCGCATCACCGCAAGCATCACTCCTAACCCATCACTTATGTATTGAGGAGCGAGCCCTTATTTTATAAAAGGGACTCCCTCACCATCATTAGAGAGCATCGCCGCCTGCTGAGCAACCGCCTCGCCGCGAGTATCAACTCTAGCCCATCATTTATGTATTGAGGAGCGAGCCCTTATTCTATAAAATGGACTCTCTCACCTTCAACGCCACAAACCGAGCCAACCAAGGAAACATAAGCCACAAGCCGAGCAGCCTCGCAACATGTGCTACTTCTAGTTGAGCATCATTTCACATTGAGCACCGCCTCATATCGAGTATCAGTTCTAGACGACATCTAGTCACTTCAGCCCACACATGGACTGAATTTCAAGTTTCCAGCCAAAATACTCTCTTGACTGAAGACTTGGGGGACTACTGTTTGTACCATATTTAGGGCCTCCGTATTTAGACCTCGTATAAATACTCGGGGGACTCAAATGTAATTATGTAATAAATGAAGGGGCAAATATGTAATAAGTGATGAGCCCTTATTCTATAAAAGACTCATCACTCTCCTCATTAGGGAGGTCAAGGTTTAGGCCATGGGAAGAGAATAGACTAGAGAGCACACTGTCTCTAGCCTTCTTGTATATTCACCATTCAGAGTCAAACAATATCAACATCAGTGTGGACGTAGCCCAAACATTGGGGTGAACCACGATACATTTTGTGTTCTTTACTTTCTTGCAGATTCAAGGTAGGATTTACATTATTCCAAGACCCCTCCGGTTTTGTGCATCAACACACGACATTGGTCACGTCGTTCAAACCTATTGCCCTATGCAATGGAAGTCTTGGAAGGCGATGCCAGACTAGGTGAGGACAAAGGTGCGCGATTATTTGTCGGTAAGTATCCTGACTTTTTATTACTTTTCCTTTAAATATTTATATATTTATATTAATTAATGTATGTAATTAATTTATTACATTGCAGACGAACTACAATTTCGACGACATCAACGACAATATGTTGGCGTACGTCAATAGGCTCTTCACTAAACGGTATAACAGTGGAAGAGTGACCTGCACCAATATTTTCAGACATTTGATGATCCGCAGGTTGCTCTTAAGGAGGGTTGCCCGAAGGAGTTTGAGGATCGGAAAGAAAATTAGGTGTGGCGCTGCAGTCATTTTCAGGAGTCCGGCTATGTGATACGTTTTTTATATTAAGTCTAAAAGTATTATACGTTTCTTACTAATGTTTATTGATTTTTTTTTTATATTTCATTTAAATTACAACTAATACGTTTATTTTGTGTATAATAGAACAAGGCGAAAGCCAACAAGATCAATCAGGAGAAAAAGACTCTTATCCACCATTCGGGTTTGAGGCCCTTCTTATATAGGATGGAGGCGCGGCGGCAGGTAATAATAAAGCTTTTCATATTCAATTTTTAATATGTCAGTAATATTAATTTTTTTTCATACTAACATTTTGTTCTATTCAGGGGGTTCAAAATTCTCGAAGATCGATGTCTTTGCAGACGTTTATGTTCGACCCGATGATGAGTTGGTCGAGTCCCTTCATGTAAGTATTCTTCAATTGTAATTACCATCTTACGCATTCAAGTATCATGGTTATTATTTGAATGTTATTATTAATATTTCACATTATATTACACAGGTGACGATGATGGAGAAAAGGTAGTTGGTTTTTCAGGAGTCTGCCTCTCAGCTTTCTCCCGAGACTCCACTCGAGTCTGTGGATACCTTTGAGGATGGGGAATGCCCAACGGCGGGAACCTAGAGCCTCTTCATCCTCGCAGTCGAAAGGCGAGGTCACAGCTTTGACAGCAGAGGTGGCCGGCCTTAGGACTGAGCTCGCCTTGTATAAGAGCCAGATGTCATTGATTGTACAGGCCCTCAGTCAGTCCGGCATTCGTGTCCCGAATATTCACCCATGTCAACATCCGAGCCCCTCCAACCCGAGCATGCCAAGAACTCCTCCCCTTGGATCTTTGAGCCCGTCCTCAACCCCGAGCCCTTCTTGCCCTAATCTTTCCAGCCGCATGCGAACGACGACCCGGTAGATTATTCCTCATTTTTTTCTTAGTTGTTTAGTCCCTTACTTTTAAAACTTTTTCCTTGTACATACATTTCATTTTTATTTTAAATAAATTATTTTTCCCTTAATTACATTTTTTTATTCCAATTTAATTTTGTTATTTTATTACAAAAAAATATAATTTAAAAATAAATAAATAAATTTTGCTCGACGAATAGCTTCGTCATGCATATTTTTTTGCGATAACCCACTTTCGTTGCGCAAAGTTTTTATAGACGAATATTAGTCTTCCCATGTTTGTATCCTGGCATTTTATGAGATGAATACATTCGTTCCTAAAAATTTGGTGCGACAAATGAGGAACCGTCGCACCTTATTTTCCGCGACCAACGTTTTTGTTAGTCGCTCAAAGTCTTTCTTCACGATCTTTGCACAACGGATTTTGCACGACTAAGTTTTCATCGCGCATACGTTTGTGCGACGATGATGAGCTTTGCGCGACCAATTTTTGTTCGTCACGCTAAATGTTAAACGTAGTAGTGGATGTTGTCATCATAATTAGAGAGTAACTTCAACCGAATATCATTATGGAGTATCAATTCTAGAAAAACACTTGTGTTTTTGCTGAGTCCTACCAGAGTAATCTCGAATATTGGATGAAGAGGAGCTCACCGGCATGAATCATATAAAAAGGAATAGGGTATCCTAACTGCCTCCAACTAAAGGGAAAGATGATAGTTTGCTTAACCCACACCTGATTTTGGTAGTCCTTCAAAATCCCTAATTCCATTGTATTTGTGGAGCCAAAAATAATCACTAGGCGACACGTGGATTTTTGGTAAAAATGACAAAGTTACCCCTGAGACACACCAGTTGTCCTACGAGCGAGCAGTGGACAATCATTCTTTAATCAAGCCAAGAGTGTCCAAAAAAGGTAACCAATTCCAAATTATCTCATCCATCTTCATCTTAGGTAATTACTTCATAACCTACAAATTATTCCATATAAATGGAGAGTAATTGGCTAATTAATGGATTAATTCCTAATTAATCACCAATTAAATCCCCCATTTTCACACAAAAAACCTCTAAGGGCCGGCCACCTCCATTCGCTATATATATGACCCTATTTTTTTCTAAAAGAGGAGGTCCACACACTTGCAAAACTCCCAAAAACTCTCCAAATATTTTTATCTCTAAATTCTAACTTTGGCATCGGAGGTTCTTCGGCTAAAGCCTGCCCCCCATTCATCGTGGGCGCGTGAGGTTCTTGGCCTTGACCTAAGGTGTTAATTGTTTTGTAGGAGCAGCCTGCTCTCGTGGCCCAGCCTGCTCCCGTGGCCTTCCAAGCAGCCCAAGTCAGCCTAAAACTATCTCAACCATCCAGACCTACCATTGAGCTGGGGGTATTTTCACCATATTTCTCCGCAAATTTGACATTTCCCAACTCAAATCTCGCGCCCGGAGTCTACCACCCTTCCACTGCTTAAGGAGGCACATTCATTCCAAGCTTTTCCAATCCAAATGGCGAACAACACTTGTCTCGACAAGTCATAGAGTTGACAAGCGCCCTATCACATCAGACGACCTTGGTGAACCAGCTCTTGCAGCGCACCAAGATGCAATGTGCCTCAAACGAGGTGTCCCAAAGTAGGACAAAGGCAGATGAAGAACCTCTCCAGCAGCATCTCGGCAACCAGCCACTTGACCATCCACGAATCAAGCGTTTGGGCAGAGTACACTCCCAATTGGGCCCCCGAGATAGCGTATACTCTTGTCTTAGAGCGCGGAAGAGCGTAACTCTCTACTTGGCCCACAGACGAGCATACATTCACGGTTGAGGACACACTCTGATAATCAACATGAGCAGTCTTCCAAGCGAAATATTCATTCGTGGATAGGCCGGCAAAGAGTATCCTCCACATCACATCGGAGCAGGCAGCACAGCAGACGGAAAGAAGCAGTCACTCAATCCAGCTCAAGTTCAACCAGCAGCCTGTGAGTTACACGCTTGCCTGCTAGGAATATACCATACCCACTGCAGCCGCGGCATAGACGAGCCGAACATATGGAAGAACAACTTAGACCAGCACATCATGATCGGGGGCAGTCGAGAGCTCTGCCACCCCAACAAAGGAAAATTCAGGAAGAAGTAGAAAAGCTCTTGACCAAGAGATTGCGCAACTTCTCGCGCCAACCAAGCCTCAAAAGAGCACAAGATGAAACACCTAATGATGGCGCAATAATTCAGGGAGCAGCTCACTGCGCTTACACCCTTACGTGGGTTCCATAAGCAGTTCAAAGTCTCAAGCAGTTCCCCAAACAAGACCTCGCAACCTGAGGATTATTTCAGTTGTCCAGCAGTCCAGTTTTCCTCAGCTACACTCACGACAACGACTTCCATACTCTCCAGTGCGAGAGGATAAACTAATTGCTCTACAGTGCGATAGGGTAAACCGATTCCCCGACACCCAAAATGGTCTACTCTCCTGTACGAGAGGATAAACTAATTGCTCTCCAGTGCGAGAGGGTAAACCAATTCCCCGACACTCATATGGGTTTGCTCTCCAGTGCGAGAGGATAAACTAATTGCACTCCAGTGCGAGACGGTACACCAATTCCCCGACACCCTTATGGGTTTGCTCTCCAGTGCGAGAAGATAAACTAATTGCTCTTCAGTGCAAGAGGGTAAACTAAATCCCTGACACCCATCTGGGTAAGCTCTCCAGTGCGAGAAGGCCACATAGTTCAAAAGATCGAATACTTGAAGATCAACTAAGCAACAAATGGTTAGGGGGCAGCAACCACTTTTACACTTAACAGTTCGCTCATCCGACACTTCATCTTCAGCAACTCTGATCTTGGCAGCTTCATCCTTGACTGCTCCATCTATGGCAGTTGAAAAATCAAACTCAAGCAGTTTCCTCATTTTCAACAGACAGCCTAGATGTGGCAGCCCAAACAATTGCCTATTCCACGCCACTTCCTCGGCCCATGCCGAACCAATTATTGGCTTCAATCAAGCCAAGCTGCTCAAGCAATGGTCCCTGCAACATCACCTCATTGGCCCATGCCAAGCCGACTTCTGGCCCCTGCCAGCCGACGTGCCGCACCACCCCGACGACTGCCCCGTGGCAGCACCACCCAAGAAGAAGACAAGAAGAAATTAAGTTTTTATTACATTGGTACGGCACGGAGAAGACGAAGAAAGCAACGAAAAACGGTCCTTTGCACAGGCAAGATGTAGAAGATTGCTAGAGGAGATAAATATCCTCTAAGCTCTCTCTCTCTTGTAGGGTAGAATAAATCACTCTCCAAAGTTGATTTAATAACCCACTTAAGGTGGACTTAAATAGGCTTTGAGATAAATTTATTTCACTTTCCTAGAAGGATCTAATTTCATATTAAAGAGGGAATCTACATCAAAACAGGAAGCAGTCATAAGTTTCCTAGAGCAAGAAGATCTCTACACCTGCTGCCCTTTCCTACGAGCAGCCCAACAGGTGTGGGGGCATTTGTGGAGCCAAAAATAATCACAAGGCAACACGTGGATTTTTGGTAAAAAGGACAAAGTTACCCCTGAGACACACCGGTTGTCCTACGCGTGAGCAGTGGACAATCATTCTTTAATCAAGCCAAGAGTGTCCAAAAAAGGTAACCAATTCCAAATTATCTCATCCATCCTCATCTTAGGTAATTACTTCATAACCTACAAATTATTCCATATAAATGGAGATTAATTGGCTAATTAATGGATTAATTCCTAATTAATCACCAATTAAATCAGCCATTTTCACACAAAAAACCTCTAAGGGCCGGCCACCTCTATTCCCTATATATATGATCCTATTTTTTCTAAAAGAGGAGGTCCACACTCTTGCAAAACTCCCAAAAACTCTCCAAATATTTTTCTCTCTAAATTTTAACTTTGGCATCGAAGGTTCTTCGGCCAAAGCCCCCCCATTCATCGTGGGCGTGTGAGGCTCTTGGCCTTGACCTAAGGTGTTAATTGTTTTGTAGGTGCAATTTTGTCCAAGAAGAAGAAAGCGGAAATTTGCATCCACCGTATTCATCTACATCAACTGCCTGTCACCTATTAGAGCCAAACACACTTCCGTTTCAATATATTTCCAAGCTTATCGATAATACAATGAATTCCTTAAGCATAATCTTTTGGGAGTGGGATGACTTTGAATCTTTCATTTTTAAGGTCGAAAACCACCATAATAATTTGTGTTGAGGCATGTATCCAATGTATGGCTCCATGGATGCACACACTTATCCTGTCAAACTGGCACTTCAGCGGATCAAAAGCGAGATTGTTAGTGTATGGTTTGTAATTGGCTATTGACATATTAAGTTCTAAAGTATGTCAAATGCACGCTTTAAGCCATTACGATGTGAAGCGTAGAAGTCATGTGAGTGATGGAAAAACAGAACCATGTAACAGACACTACAACATAGAGTCTAAATCCAAAAGTAAAAAACAGAAGACACTGCATGTGAATCCAAATGTAAAAACGAACATGTAGAAGGTGTGCGAGTGATGGAGAAAACAAAACCAGGAAATAGACACTGCAATGTAGCGTCTGAATCCAAATGTAAAAAACAGAACCAGAAAATGGACACTGCATTGCAATGTCTGAATTCAAATGTAAAATAGACACGTAGGACGTGTGTGAGTGATGAAAGAAAATAAACCAGGAAATGGACACTGCAACGCTGAAGGAAATTTTGTGAAAAACATGTTCATTTGAATAACATCATATAGCATGCAATTAACAATTAAAGGCGGAATCATGCTTTCATGCATTCAAAAACAAAACATCTACCATGAAATTCAAAGCCTAGTAGATTGGTGAACCTTGACTCAACTTTTAAATCAACATTTATTGGTTGAGAAATATTTACCTTTGTAGATTCCTCTTTGCATATGCAAAGGATAATCACCCAAGAGATAGGGCCTTCATTCCTTGCTTCTTAGCTCCATGGATTTGGTTAGAAGAATAGGTTCTCCAAGTTCCCAAAATTGAGAACCTCTAAAGATTCTACACCAAGGTTGGATTGGAGAGGAAATGAGTGACCTTGAGGAAATAGAATTGCTAGACAATATCCCCCAAGGTGGTTGGCCTCTTAGAGAGAAATGGAAGCTTTGTGTTCTCACCAATTTTCTCTAAAATCAACAACTTTTGAATTTTAGGTTATTAAGTTCTTTGTATAGTCACTTCTTTAAATGACCTAAAGAACCAAAAACCCTAATTCAACACTAAATGGATATGGGCTTTTGGGCCTTTGTGAATCTTTATTCATTAAGTTGTCATACAACTTAAGTCAATGGGCTTTGACGTTCGAAGCCCATTGGGCCTTAAGGTCCAAAACTATCCCGAGGTCTTTAACGAACTTATTCGTTTGATTAATTAACATATTAATTAATCCTTGCCATAAATAATTAAACCATTTAATTCATCTCCTTTGTTTCTTCAATCTCCACCTTATTTGGTGTACGATACATTAGGTTCCTTTTAGCGAGGCAGTGGGCGATTAAAACCATTTTACATCGATTGTGAATTGAAACTTACTTTCAATTCTCCCTTTAGTGATTACACACGTTTAGGGCTTCCACAAACCATGAGTGACACCTAGCAGCATATCATGGCTACCCAAGCTAATCAGAAGAGGTAGAGAACCTATTCAGTTTAGGATTACAAATGCAATACGGTCTTTCTCTAATCTAATACTCTTGACCACATTGTTTGGTTTGATAGTTTATTTATTCATGTCTACTATCCAATGTGATTCATTTGCATTTTATGATTACCTTGAATGTGATTTGGAACGCATTCCCCAATCTCATTCATACTCTGGCCAGAGATTTTAATCATATCATAGAGTATTCTCCCTCAAGCCAATTGAAGGTTAGAGATCCCTTGTTGCGCATTCACTTGTCTCCATGACTAAGTGGCTTAACCCCAATGATGTCGTGGACACCCCGATGGGGTGACTTTGGCATAATCAAAGATCAAGGACTTAACCACAAGACAACAACTGTGATGCCTCAGGTCAAAGGACTAATTTGCATTATCCCAAACATGAGTTCTCATGTGACATGAGTATGAGAACTCCTCGTTGATCGTGTTCAGTGAACTCATTCTCTATTGAGCACCTACGTACTTGTCTTGATGTCGCACACACCAATGACTCGAGACTAGTCACTCTCCCTGAGAGAAGGCATAGTACGTACTGATCTTATCGGACTGTCAATGCCCAATTGGCAATCCTATGATCAGGAACGTTTAGGATGTGTCTACGAAAGAATGGTCTCATTAATCTAACTTCATTAGATTGCATTCTCCCAATCACATATTCCTTGGACTTTATCGTTTAAGCATATAACATTTATATGAGACGTCTCAAACAATAATGTTTGCCCTTTATATGTAAACTAGATTAGTTTAACATGTGAAATATCCGTAAAGTATCATCATATGAATGGCTTTAGGGCACATTTCCAACAATCTCCCACTTGCACTAGAGCCAATCAGCTTGGTCATCTGTTATGATTCCTCTTCTGTAGTCATTTTCTAAATGGCTGAATAGTAGGCCTAGGAAATGGATATCTATATGTTATCCATAGAAGCAACCTTGAGAATATCGACGTCACCATTATACATGATTCCCAATCATGTGGTTCAGTCTCTCATATGAGTTCGGATCTTGATGAGACCTTGATTCCCAGGCTTGAGCTATCGCCCCATTAGTGTCGTAGTGTCAGTACACTAGATACACTTTCTAGTTGGAACCGAATAGAGAGTTCATAAATGAACTTTCCCATCCAAACAACATTGTTGTAAACTTCTATATGGCAATATATTTTGCATTCATAATGGAACACACTAAAGTCATTACTTTAATGTTTCCATCCAAATATCTCTTTAGTCATAATAAAGAGATATTTGTTTATCTCTTCATTCATAATGAAGAAACATCCAATGATGGATTAGATTCACAATCTAATACATTTACGCTTCCATTACGTTACTCTAATTCTTCCTCATTCTTCGAGGAACCTATCCTTTAGTATTTCTTAAATACTTAAGGATTTACTTGACAGTTGCCATGGTTCTGATCATGGGCTTGCACTGATATCGCCTTGTACCTTTCTAGGTACAACTCATATCAATGTTTTTCATACAATATGAAATACATAAATCACCTTTCTGCGTATGCATAAAGGATTCGATTTACGCATTATTTCTTTGGGAGTCAAAGGGTACGTTCCCTTTGAGAAGAGCTACCTCCTAGTCTCACTAGAGTTGTTCTTCTTATTAAAGTTTATCATCATATGAGAAACTTCCTAGCAACCTTTTATCTATTATTAGGGCATGATATAATCCAATTATATCCTAAAATCTATCATTATAGATTTCCATCCCATGTATATAGACTATGTCTCCCATATACATTCTATCGTTATAGAAAGTTTTAAAGTCATAACTTTAACAATGAACTATTCTTTTCATTTCCAAAATTAATATATCATACATATATTCAAATTTAGGAATATGATTAACTCCCACTAATCTTTTGTAAACCTAGTAAACAAAAGATTCATTTACATCTATATGAGAAATCAAATAATTTTGATCTTTCTCTCATAAGACGCTTATGGCTCCCACTAGCTTGCTAAGATCCATGATGGTTGGATCTCTATAACTTACATGTTTTGTGATTCATAATTTTAGACATATATTATCAAGACTATCTTAATAATGGTTTCAGAAACCTATATCATGTCCAAACATTGAATCACCATTTAGTTGTAGCTAGCAATCTTCGAATTAATTGAAACTAAGACTACGTCAAAGATGGTTCCTTCAAAGTCAACCATTCTCTTTGATTGTAGTCACCTTAAGCTACCAATTAGCTATGAAGGTTTCATTATTTCGGGTCAAATGGTACTTTACCATTTCCTTGAGTATATGTTGTATATACACTCAATGTAGTCATAAAGTTCAAACCATTCAACTGAGACGGTTTAAAATTCTTTTTGACTACCTTGGAGCTTGTGGTATAGGAACTAGGTTGTTATATTTGTTGATTATCATCTTGTCTCTCAAAGAACCCATTCTTTTGAGTTCTATTCCTAGTTCATTTGCTCTAAGGCAAATCACATTGTAGGATTACAATGAACTACTCAACAAACAACATTTGTTGGTTGGTTTATAGAAGTGATATCCAAAGGTTAATTTAAGGATATCCACAAGATAATTTTTAAACAAATATTGCTCATTAGCACACAACCCCAAATCTTAACATGATTAAGATTTGTCTTTCTTTCCAACTACATCCTATGGAGTTATGAAAATTTTGGAAGATCTTCTAATTGACAATCATATTGTCTTAGAAGCATATATATCCTATATATGGGTAATTGATAATATCCAATGAACTAAATCTTATTCAAGTTCGTTCTTCTCCTAATGGAGAAAATCATTATCTTATGATGCTAATTTCCTTGATATCTTTCAAGGAAACTCATCTAAAGTGTTACCTTTCCTTGGATCAAATCTAAGGAGGTAAGTACTTTAGACGTCTTACTCATCAACTTACATTTCTTGAATTCTTTGAAACCTTTTGCAAAGTATTCGGACTTGTGTTTATTCATAATAAACTATAGTCCAACCGAGAGTGATCTTCGGTGAATGTCATACAACATGAGTAGTATTATGTTGTGGACAATTGCCACTATCTTGCAACCTTTTGGGTTTTAAGCATCATTATATTCTAAACAGTTAACGCTACCATATCATCTCTACTATAGAGACTTATAATCCAATCATTGATTAATAAAGAACAATGTTTTGTCAAACAAAACATTCATCCATCTCTACTATAGTGACGGAATTAAGTTCCTTAAAATTGGAATGTAAAGACAATCTTTGGTTTTTCCAATTTCTTTGGTAGTTCATATGAGGAAGTTAGTACCATCTGCTTTCGCAGAGATCTATATTTTATTCACGTTCCGAATGTGAAGTACTTTCTCTTCTCTCATTAATCTTCTACTTCTTATTAGCCATACTTTTACAACGATTGTAAAACATAGTTACTAATACGGAATCATGTATTCAAGTAGAAGAACCAACTGTTTTGAACTTTTCAAGAACATTTTACAACACCTTCGAAAGGTGTGTTCTTGACACTTCCAAGACATTTCTTGCAAATACCCCTTCCAATGTCCATCCTTTCATAAAGAAAGTTTGTTCCCTTGGAGTTAATTTTATCTTCTTCATTTGACTTCTCCTTTGACTACATTAGTCATGGTCCCTAAACTCCCACTATCTCTCTTGAAACCTTTTTCAATTGTGTTATACACATCAAACATTTTGGAGAGTGTGTGGTTATTGTTCACTACATAGTTTACAATAAACTTAATGAACCATTAGGATAGGGACATAAAGGTGAAGTCCTAGCTTAGTTTCCGTCTCGTTAAGTGGTTTATCACTTCAACACTCAATGATTCAAAATCATCATAAGTCCATGTTGATGGACTATTTTTGTCAACCAACCATTATGTTCTAAATATAATTACAAACTTTCAAGAGTTGTTCAAGGCAACTCTTATTTCTTCATAAGTTCTTTTGTTCATATAACGAAGGAATAAGCATTGGTTGTTTGTGTTGTCCTCTTCATGATAGACATTTCTAACATGTTCTTCCAATGATACATTATCAATAGGAAGATTGTGAGGATGAGACTTCTTAGGTACATGCACATTCCATTTAAGACAATCTTTGGGATTGTGTTACTAAGTCCGGAAACTAAAACATTCGGCTTTTCTTTGTCAAGTTTTGGATAGCGTTTGCAAATATATTGGTAGACAAATACATAACGAATATAAATTGATTGATTTTAAGCCATTTGATTTGGGTCTTTAAATCAAATAGCACCACCCACTATTTTTGGCAAATTCCATATCCCTCATCGGAATTCGAGAGTTTTGGAGGAAACTCTTAGTAGGTTATGGGAGACTCACTATTACCAAGCCCACCTCACAATGATATGATATTGGCTAGCATTAATAATAATGAGAGAGTACGCTTACTCATTTGCAACTAATGCAAGTACCCATCAATTTGGCCTCTAGAGAATGTTGCCTCACAATGATATGATATTGGCTCCATTGCACTTAGTTAAGTCATTCCCACCATGCTTAGTTCGTGAAGGGGTTCAAGAATAGCCTCACAATGATATGATATTGGCCATCCTCGTTGCCTACACTAACCTCATCAAGTATGTATATAGACTCCTCCTGAGTATAAGCATGCACTTTGTACTCCCCCATGATAGGGTGAAGCCGGTGTACAAGTCATAAACGATTGGAGCTACCACGGTGGAAGGCCACGGAAGAGTGTTCTAAGCACTCTCACGCTTTTCAACTTAATAATGGTTTGGTTGAGGGTTTTAGGTCTCATCACATAAACATATTCATTTTAATCTTTATTAAAACAATTTTGGTCCTATTACAACTATTGGTCCATTTGATTCAATTTAGTTGTATATAATACTCCCACTATACTTATAAAACGGTTTTTAAAGCAAGAGTATATGATACTACTAACATAAGGTTTGCATTCATTTGATGGACTATATAGTTGCCTTAGGGCCTTAGGATGACTATGAACCTTTGTTTAGATTCAACACGAGCCTAGTGTTGAATCTCGGACTAGGGATGGAGATTGATTTTAGTTACGCGTTTAATCACATTAAGGCGTGTTGTTCCTAGGGGCGTTGGACCCAACTACTCCATTTTCATGCATATCAAATAAAACAAGAAAATGAGTACTTTAAAGTAAAGGTGAGCTTATGCTCATTACAACATTTGCATAATTCAAATTACTTTAAAGTAAAGAAGAGCTTATGCTCTTTTACAACATTTGATCAAATCAAATTACAACCAAAATTAATCTACACATTCCCATGGTTCAAACAAATTTGAAACGGCCTTTCACATAGCTCAATTATCGTAGGCTTAGGTTCATAATCACCCTTTAATTAATCAACACTTTAATTAATTAAATTGAATGCAACATTTTCATTTGGTTTTTGTATCCATAAAATTGATTTAAATGGAGCTAAATGAAATGAAAATCCAATTCTCATTTAAAGAGACAAAACAATTTTTGTTCCCTACTTAATTTGGGCCATCATGCAATAACCACAACTTTTTGGGCTATATTGCGAAACACAAACTTTTGGGGTCACTTTGTAAAAACACAAAAGTCCACTACTTCATGTAATTACAACTAGAACCCAAAAATTTCAACAAATACAAAAAACTTCATTAAAGGAGCAAAACAATTTGTCCTTTAACGTTTTTGGGCCTTAACGTAAAAACGTAAACTTTTGGGCCAAAGTGCAAATACACAAAGGTATCAAAACTTTATGTAATTGAATAAAAGACCCAAAAATACCCTATTTAATTAGGGTGGCCGGCCATGATAGAAAAAATATGATTTTTACAAAGTTTTTGTAAGTGGGTTTTATTAGGTGAGGTAAAGATGAAATATTTTGAATTTATGTTAAACTTTTAAAAAAGTTTGTCTACCATTATAACCATTAATAATACTTTACAAATAATCATCACCCACTAAAATCACCCACTAAAATTAAACCAAAACTTTATGTAAAAACATAAAACATTTTGAATCAAAACTTCAAAACTTTTTGTTCTTGGCAAGAACTTCAAGAACATTGAAGAACACTCATGAAAACTCATAATAGCTCCATGAATGTTTTTCACTCACCAAAACTCAAATTTTCATCACTCAAAAGAGGGTTAACATCCTAGGGTACTTAGGGGTTCCAAAAGTCACTTTAAAACCATTTTAACAAGACAAACATGAACCAAAAAAATCACCCCTTGGATTTGGCCGAATTTCCCAAAAAACATGGCATCAAATTTTAGCTCCAAAATTCATGCTCATATGAACTACATCTACAACATTTGAGATGGCAAATTTTCTAACAAAATTTACATTCAAAGAAACAAGAATAAAGCTTGTAACATATTACAACTTTTAAATCAAAAACTATGAACTACAAAACCCAAAATGATTCACCAACTACTAGACCTAGGCTCTTGATACCACTTGAAGGAAATTTTGTGAAAAACATGTTCATTTGAATAACATCATATAGCATGCAATTAACAATTAAAGGCGGAATCATGCTTTCATGCATTCAAAAACAAAACATCTACCATGAAATTCAAAGCCTAGTAGATTGGTGAACCTTGACTCAACTTTTAAATCAACATTTATTGGTTGAGAAATATTTACCTTTGTAGATTCCTCTTTGCATATGCAAAGGATAATCACCCAAGAGATAGGGCCTTCATTCCTTACTTCTTAGCTCCATGGATTTGGTTAGAAGAATAGGTTCTCCAAGTTCCCAAAATTGAGAACCTCTAAAGATTCTACACCAAGGTTGGATTGGAGAGGAAATGAGTGACCTTGAGGAAATAGAATTGCTAGACAATATCCCCCAAGGTGGTTGGCCTCTTAGAGAGAAATGGAAGCTTTGTGTTCTCACCAATTTTCTCTAAAATCAACAACTTTTGAATTTTAGGTTATTAAGTTCTTTGTATAGTCACTTCTTTAAATGACCTAAAGAACCAAAAACCCTAATTCAACACTAAATGGATATGGGCTTTTGGGCCTTTGTGAATCTTTATTCATTAAGTTGTCATACAACTTAAGTCAATGGGCTTTGACGTTCGAAGCCCATTGGGCCTTAAGGTCCAAAACTATCCTGAGGTCTTTAACGAACTTATTCGTTTGATTAATTAACATATTAATTAATCCTTGCCATAAATAATTAAACCATTTAATTCATCTCCTTTGTTTCTTCAATCTCCACCTTATTTGGTGTACGATACATTAGGTTCCTTTTAGCGAGGCAGTGGGCGATTAAAACCATTTTACATCGATTGTGAATTGAAACTTACTTTCAATTCTCCCTTTAATGATTACACACGTTTAGGGCTTCCACAAACCATGAGTGACACCTAGCAGCATATCATGGCTACCCAAGCTAATCAGAAGAGGTAGAGAACCTATTCAGTTTAGGATTACAAATGCAATACGGTCTTTCTCTAATCTAATACTCTTGACCACATTGTTTGGTTTGATAGTTTATTTATTCATGTCTACTATCCAATGTGATTCATTTGCATTTTATGATTACCTTGAATGTGATTTGGAACGCATTCCCCAATCTCATTCATACTCTGGCCAGAGATTTTAATCATATCATAGAGTATTCTCCCTCAAGCCAATTGAAGGTTAGAGATCCCTTGTTGCGCATTCACTTGTCTCCATGACTAAGTGGCTTAACCCCAATGATGTCGTGGACACCCCGATGGGGTGACTTTGGCATAATCAAAGATCAAGGACTTAACCACAAGACAACAACTGTGATGCCTCAGGTCAAAGGACTAATTTGCATTATCCCAAACATGAGTTCTCATGTGACATGAGTATGAGAACTCCTCGTTGATCGTGTTCAGTGAACTCATTCTCTATTGAGCACCTACGTACTTGTCTTGATGTCACACACACCAATGACTCGAGACTAGTCACTCTCCCTGAGAGAAGGCATAGTACGTACTGATCTTATCGGACTGTCAATGCCCAATTGGCAATCCTATGATCAGGAACGTTTAGGATGTGTCTACGAAAGAATGGTCTCATTAATCTAACTTCATTAGATTGCATTCTCCCAATCACATATTCCTTGGACTTTATCGTTTAAGCATATAACATTTATATGAGACGTCTCAAACAATAATGTTTGCCCTTTATATGTAAACTAGATTAGTTTAACATGTGAAATATCCGTAAAGTATCATCATATGAATGGCTTTAGGGCACATTTCCAACAAACGCCACGTCTAAATACAAAGTAAAACACAGAACTAGGAAATGAACAATACATTGCAGTGTATGAAACCAAATGTTAAAAAAAGACACGTAGGAGGTGTGCGAGTGATGGAGAAAACAAAACCAGACACTGGAACGCAGCGTCTAAATCCAAATGTAAAAAACAAAACACAAACATTGCGGTCTCGTCCGTCCTACCATCCTTCCTCCACATGTTCAGTGCATAGGTTTTCTATCGCAATGATATTATTTAATTTTTTTTATGAAAACCCAGACGCAATGTTTCATACTCGTATGAATTTTTTAGTTATTTTTGGTCAAATAAAACGATATTTCTTCAAACTCAAATGGATAGAGAGATATACAGAAAAAATGATATTCAGCAAAATAGCAAAAACTCAGAGCATCCAAACTGATTGATGATACTTGATTTGCTTCCATTTTCTCACAAGCCAATCAAGCAAGGTCTAAAAACCCGACCATTCACACTCCACAAGCATTTCAGAAGACAGCAAGAAACCCCAAATCATTCTACTAATCTAACCAGTTTAACTAAAAGACTTTGAAAACTTAAGATGGCGGATTCAACATTATAACTTTGGGTGGTCCTAATTAAAGGACGTTGCGTCTGGGTTTTCATAAAAAATTCATACGAGTATGAAACATTGCGTCTGGGTTTTCCAACCGAAGGGTCAAGATGGCCAGATGGCCGAAAATAGTCCGAAAACCATATCCAACCAAGGGCTAGGCCAAATGGCTCGTGGGTTAGGTGGACAAAAAAGGGTCAAAGGGCCAACCGGCTGACCATCTTCAGCCAGCCCGCTGGCGAGCCCACTTTTTTTTTTTGTTCTTTTCCATTTGCCCATCCCACTTTAGGGTTTAGGGTTTAGGACTTTTATTTTGTCCCATCCCACTTTTTTTTTTTATGGACTTCTTTTTTTTTAATTTCTAATTTTTTCTTACACCATTTCTCACATATTTTTCACAATTTCATACTATCTTACCTCATTTTATTTCAATTCTTCACATTCCATATTATAGTCATTTGGCCCACGGTTGGAGATGGTTTTTTGTCATAGGGCTATGTTTGGTCTATGGCCCTCTGGCCCCTCAGTTGGAGATGGTAAGAAATATGGTCCTGCATTGTTCATTTAAATGTTAATTTCTTGGAGGGCCAGAGGGTTAAAACGAGCCATATGGCCCTCCTTTGGTTGGAGATGGCCTTAGGCGGGCTAGGGTGCCTATGCGCTTGGAGACAAAGACCTTGGTGGACTAGACGGATTTAAGTAAACTTACTATATTTTATACAAGTAAGTGCCTATTTAAATTACACTTACAAAATAATATACTTGTATTGAGAATTTGAGCTCTATTATTTTAATTAGGTTTATTATTCAACATATAACATACAAAAATATCAACATTTTTGCTTTAGCATTTTAGTGAATTTGATGGTATGAGATGAAAGTGCAAGTGACTACGAGTTCACAGGGGTGGGAAAAGATACTGAATATTCCAAACCGAACCGAAAAAATCCTGAAACCAAACCGAAAAAATACGAAATCCCGAAAATTTCGGTACCCAATTCCGAACCGATCCCAAACTTTCAGTACAGGAATGGGTGTCACATTTTCATTCGTTCGGTAATCCTGAACCAAACCGAAATAAAAAATATATATTATTTAATTTTAAATATATATTTGGAATTGTAACAGCCGTCGAATTTGGTTGAGATTTAATCTCAACTGTTGAATACAAATCAAAGTTCACACCCTCAGAGAACTCAACTTAGTCACTCTCTCTCTCTCTTCGTCTCTCGACTCGACCTCACCTCAGACAACCTCACCACCCTCCTCGACCTCACCTCAGAATCCGGCCACACTCACCTCTCTAATCTCTCTTTCTCTTGACTTCTCATCACTCAGACCCTCACTGTAGATGAGTCTTCCTTCACGGCACAGAGGCAGAGCCACGGCCACCGGCGCCGCTCACCTCTCTGATCTCTCTCTCTCGACTTCTTCATCCAGATTCCAGTGCACTGTGCACTGATTCTCCCCTAAATCAGGTAAATTTTAGAATTAATTTAGGGTTTGTGAAATTTAGATTAGGGTTTGTGAAAGCTAGATTAGGGTTTGTGAAATTTAGCACTTGGAACTGATATGGAGGTAGAAGATATGTAATGGTTGAACGATAGTATTAGAAATTTTAGTGTTTCTACCCTCTGAGCATGTTCTTCTCACCCATGTTTAGAACTTTTTGCGGATATGTGATTTTCATTTGCCTTGTATAGATCAGAAGGATGAGTCTTTTTACACTATAATTATCAATCTTGGTAATTTGATTCCTATTGGCAGCTGAATTATAAAGAGGAAATGGGGTGGAAGTTACAAGTTGGTTGTTCTCAAATATAAGAAACAGGAAAGAAAGTCTATATGAATATGGAAACAACACCAATATATTGGTCTCTGTTCTTTAATTTCATTTCCAGCAGCTATTTTGAGAACTATTTATATTGCAGTCATTTTGTCGTTCATTTGAAAGTCTATAAAACTACAAATATTAATGTTATTTAAATGAACTAAAAGCAGGAGTGTTTTCTATGTATCCCTAACGTAGCGTTCCCGATTCTTATAGAAACATGAGGAACCCCTTTAATTTTTCTACTAGAGTTGGGGACATTGTGTCTAGCACACCAAGCACATTTTGCTAAATAGATTGTGTACAAAACTACTAGATCATTCTCTTTATCAAATAGTAGCAGGTATGGTTAAAGAAAAGAACATGAATTATTACTTTGTTTTTCTTTTATTTGTATTCGATCGATTTTCTAATCTAATATATACTATGGGGAGGGGGATTCGAACTTGCGTGTAGAGGGGGAAGCATATTGTTGTAGCTAACTGTGACTATGGCCAAGTCTTCTGTTACTTTGTTTGCTTTGAGTATGCCAAAAGTAGTCAAATGAGTCATGTAAAATTACTAAGGTGCACCTTTGTGTGATGATTTAAGGAATTCTGCCATGGATTGTACCAGTGGATTGCTATCATAACTATTTTGGGATTCCCGATTTGTCCCAAAATCCCGAAACTATTTCGGGATTCCCCTCCAAAAATCCCAAAATCCGACAACCCCTCCCCCTCCAAACTATCCTCCGTCCACCCCACCAAATATCCCTGAAACTCCCATCTTCCTCTCAATCCAGTTCAACGAACTGGCAAGATTGTAAAGAGAAATACAACCCTGCAAACTCAAGAAATTGCAAAGAGCAACCCTACCCGACCCCGACTATCCCACTCCGTCAGCGGACACCCTTTCCCAAAACCATAACCAAGCTTTATAATTTGAGTTGGGGGTCCCTGAATTTGTGCAATGCCAGCCCACATCTTCTTCTCCATTTTCCTTTTCCCCAGCTTCTTCTCCAGTAACTCCATAATGCCTGCAAGCTTCCTGACACGGATTTTAAAAACCCCCGTACCAGAATAAAACCCAAATCTCAAAACCAATAAAATGATCGAATAATTGCAGACGAGGAAAGGGAAAACCCTCAACCAATTCGAGCTTTGTAGAGTCCCCGAGGGTTGGCGTTTGCGCTGCACGGGCTGACTGTGCTGCTGCTGTCGATGTGCTCGGCGTCAGAGAAGAGCCAAAACAAGGCTGTGCCGGCAGGGGTTCTGACGCAGGTGAGGGAGACGAGGGTGAGAAGAAAGAAGGGGTTGGAGATGAGGGAGGTTGTTGGGAGGCTCAGCTCGGGAGGGAGAAGAGGGGTGGGGAGGGGTTGCGAGGAAGGTGGGTTGGGTTATGAGTTTTTCAATTTTTTTTTTTTTTTTTTTTAGAAGATTCAAGTTTTTATAAAAAAAAAAAAAATTTGCCACGTGGTACAAATGTGGCAGCCACGTCAACTCTTAACGGATCAATGGATGGAAAATGTAACAGAGGTACTATATTGAAATAAAATAGTAGGTGAGATATGAAAGTGAAATGTTTTAAAGATGTTGTATGAGATTGTAATGGATCTCAAACCTGACGGGGTATTATGTAATTTACCCTATAAATTAAGGATGATGAAAAGTTTTGGGGCCCCTAAAAAATTCGGTGCCTTGTGCCACTGCACCTTTTGCGCACCCCCAACTCCCCCTCTGCTTATTATAGATAGTTATTCAAAGAGTCTAAAATGTCATTCACACTCTAACTCGAAAATAGTTTTTATTTACGAAAGGGGGCACGACACAGTTGTTAAACCAAACTGCAGAAAGGGAGCCTACTGTAAAACTAAAACAATTGTAATATATCTACCAACTTGTAAAACAATTTAAACAAATAATAAAGGGTATCATGCATATAATCTTAACAAGTTACAACTGCACATAACTAACGTTCAATCAAATAAATTTAGTAATTTACGGGGCATATTCGCATTACTTACCACATGAAAAAGTACTTCAAGGTGATATAAAATTGTAATCTCTCTAACATTTTCATATTAATTATACATTAAAATATGAAAAATTGGATTTTAATAATTCATCGGTCACTTTCCACCATGATAGTTACTTTTGATTTAAAAAAAAACAATTAAATAATTATTCAAAGACTTATCAATTCGACCATATATTAGCGTTAGCATATACTTCTTCAACCTTAATTTGTCAAACCTAATCTTATCCTCATCAAACTGATATTAATTTACCTATCAGATAAGTGGAATTTAGTTGATTAATTTGATTGCATTTTCAGGATGCCTTAGTTTATTGAGTGGGCCCTTTTTATACTTTTATCCAAGCCCACTTGAATAATGAGGTCATTCATCCGCCAATTTATTTATATATTTTTTCTAGTAGTTCTTGGAAATCCATGGTTTAACCTAGTGCCTGTGGGATTGTTGGGAAAAAGAGGTTTGTCTTTTAGTAGTCCTCTCTATTGGATCGTCCGGCTTTTTATCCATTTTATTGACAAGTAAGAAAATAAAAGTATTTCTTTAATTGTATTATGACTATTTATTTTTTGTATTATTGAATAGTACGGATTATTAAAGAAAAATTGAACAAAAAATAAGGAAATATTATGTTTTAAGTTTGAATATTGTAGTAGCATTATGAAAATATGAAAAAGGAAGAAAGATAATGTGTAAGCCTTAGTGAGAATTTGAAGTAAGCATGAGAGTATTAGGATGTGTTTAGAAGTGTTTTTCAAATAACTGAAAACGTTTTTAATGAAAGTGTCTGATTTTTTTAACAAACAATATTATCTGCACTAAGAGGGAGGGGTGAGCTTTAGCCTCACAATGGATTAGCAATAATATGGTTTAAATTCGTCTTTGGTGAGAATCGAACCTAGGACCTCTCACTTATAAGTGAAGAGCAGGCCCGGCCCAGGCCTAGTGCTGGCATGGTGATCGTCCGGGGCCCAAAATAATTGGGGCCACCAAAATTATTAGGGTGGTATATTTATATATGTTTTCATAAGAGTATAAATTTATAAAATTGGTTCAATGATAAAGAAATTTAACTAGAACTAGTGTTTTGTTGTTTGAAATTAATGAGGAGGTCTTGGGTTCAAAACACCATGTGTGCTTATTTACCATTTAATTTTTACAAATTTCTTTTCATAAGAGTATAAATATGTAAAATTTGGCTAAATAATCAAGAAGTTTAATTAGAATAAATGGTTTTTGTTGTTTAAAATTAACGAGAGGTCCTAAGTTCGAAATGTTAGTGCATGTTTATTCTTTTCAATTTTTACAAAATTTTTGTTTGGTTGTTAATTTATTTTAAATTAATAGATAGTAGTTATGTGAGTTGTTATTTTTAAACATTTGTTCCAATTCAAGTCTAATATTCAATAAAGAGTAATGCGTTGACCAAATTTTTAGATCAAATTTGCAAATCATATGATGTGTAATCAAAAAGTTTAATTTAGTACTCATTTATTGCTTATACATATCAATTAAAGACTCAAAAACATCATTATTTTTTTAAGCCCATATTGACAAGGTTAGTAAATAAGAAAAAACACCTCACAATTTATCAAAAACACTTTAAATTAAAAGTTCAGATGGAAAACAAAACTCATATCTATCTACATGTAAACCTGAAGTTTTTTTGTTTCCTTCTCACGATACAAAATAAATTAGTTTTTCCGTGTTTCTAAATTATTAAGTTTGAAGTGATTTTCTAAGTATAATTTTATTGATGTCTTACGTGTGAAAACAAATAATTTTCTTATATAAATTGAGGGCATATTTTTTTACGTTGCCCCGGGCCTCAAAAATCTCTAGACCGGCCCTGGTGAAGAGGACCATAGTACCAAGTGGCAATGAAAGTGCCTTTGGAATCAATCATCATAAAATTCAAGTGCATCTTGAAAAAGAATTTGAAGTGTTTTTTGCAAGAAGCATATAACTGGTGCACTTCAAGTGTTTTTGGAACCCAAAAATATTTCCACTAAAAACTATTTCAGTCATTTTAAAAATGGTTCCCAATAAACCTTAGATTTTTCAGTGAACAATGTTTAACTACTCAAGGATGAATAGAAACTACTATTCAAAAGTCTTAGTGTTTGAATCGCAGAGCTTTATGCTTATGATCAAAACCGTTATATTATGAATCACTTTGTAAAGATTATCTCTGCAAAAAATGAATTAAAACTAAGGTCATTTAGTTAATCTATTGTAGCAATTACATAGATGGTTCAAAATGTTTTTACCACTTCCGTTCATTTGTTTTTATACAATTTGATGACTAAACGACCTTAGTTTTAATTGATTTTTTGTAGATTGATCTTTATAGAGTGATTTATTATATCAACGTTTCCGAGAATAAACACGAAGTTGTATGAATCAACAATAAACATATTTGAGTAGGAACTCATACTCATCCTTTGAGTAACCAAGTACTATTCTTTTCAGTATAATTCTTTACCAACACTAGGAGAAGTTCTTCACACCTAGCAATTAATGTTAATTACCTAGCAAGGGTCGCAAGAAGATTAATAAAATGGCATTAACGTTCATTGTAGAAACATATTGTTCCCCGCCAACGTTTAATATGGTTGGGAAGAAAAAATTGGCGTCAAATTAAACTTGTTATTTATGAGATTTAAACATAAAATTTCTCACTTACAAGTGAAAATTGACTCGTACATATTCATTTTAAGTAACACTTTATACACAAAAATCACTCGTGCTCCCATAATACACTACCATGTACCATGGAAATAGGGGTAGTAAGGCTATCTCCAATGAAGAGGGTTAAAGGTCTAAAAGTCAAGAAATTACTTGATTTGCTCAAAAACTCATCTCTAACCAATAGCTGAGCTACAATTCTATGGAGCCCACCAAGCTATTATTTGGCCTCTCATAGCCTTTTTTTTTTTTTTTGCGCCCAACATCTTAGTTGCAATAATTGATTCAAATTCAACAAATAGATTTAAAACCATCCAACGTAGTTAAACTAATTAACCAATAAATTTAATGTGTAAACTTAAAATTAATAAATTATTAAAGGGGCTATGTTTAGCCCCTTCAGTTAGAGATGATACATAAATATGGTCCGACATTGTTCATAAAAAGATTTTTTTGGCAGAGTTATAATTCTAGACGGAGTTATGTTTAGGTTGGAGATGGCCTAAAGTGGATAGATGGAGCACAAATTGCATTATTTACTTGAACCCCTAACACTTTAATGTAAACTATACATAAAAATGCGTAATGTGCTCGTTTGTTATAACTTTGGGGGTCGAATTTATTACTCGTGAGCACTAATAGATTTCACATTATTTACGTGAAACACGAATGCATTACACACATATCATATATTTTTGTCGTAACTTTTCGTTTTTTCAGGATATATCTTATCAAAGTGTGAAATAAATTTGATATAGGTTAATTTTAGTAATGGTCTATAAACTTTACCTCTAGTTTAACTTTAGTCTATAAACTTTCATATTCGTTTTTTTTAGTTCTTGAATTTAACAATGTGGTGCACCATTAGTCCTTTTCACTAACCTCATCGTTTTTTTTGTTAAATCTAGAGGTATATTAGGAACTTCAACTTAAAACTTCAAAAAAGAATAAAAAGAAGCTAAAAAGCAAATAAAAATTTATAAATTAATATCTAAAACTTAAAACAAAATGAACTTTGAACTATAAAAGTACAAAATGTATATTAGGGTTTTTTTTCTTCTCATTTCTCAAGGACTAAAATACTAAATGTGAGTTCAAGGATTAAAACTAAACTACGGATAAATTCAGCTACCATTGTTATAATTAAACCATTTGATATTGATGAAACAGATTGTGATCGATCAATTGTTACGCACAATCTACATCAAATGAATTGCTGGATAGGATCAATTTGTGGCCTCCTCTAAACTTTTTCACTAAAAATGGTATACTCCATCAAGGTGTGTCTCTTTTTTTTTGGCTTAAAAGAAAAGGACTTCTATGAAATGAACTCTCTCATGTGGTGTGTGTTGGTTTAACAAATGCATTGCTATGTGGGATGAAGTTCCTAATATGCCCCTAAATATAATGGAAAAATGGACAGCAATGGTGAAAAAGACCAATCATACAACACATTGTTAAGTTTAAGGACTAAAAACTAAATGAGAGTTCAAAAACTAAAACTAAACTAGGGACAAAATATAGCGACCATTGTTATAATTAAGCCATATATTGATGGAAATGGATTGAGATCAATTGATCGATTGTTCCACACAATCTACGTCAAATGAATTGCAGGATAGGATCAAATTGTGGCCTCCTCTAAACTTTTTCACTAAAAATGGTTTACTCCATCAAGGCGTGTCTCTTCTTTTTTGGCTTAAAAGAAAAAAACTTCTATGAAACGAACTCTCTCACGTGGCGTGTGTTGGTTTAGTAAATGCATTGTTATGTTGGATGAAGTTCCTAATATGCCCCTAAATATAATGGAAAAATGGACGGCAATGGTGAGAAAGACCAATATACAACACATTGTTAAGTTTAAGGACTAAAAAACTAAATGAGAATTCAAGACTAAAACTGAACTAGGGATAAATTCAACGACCACTGTTATAATTAAGCCATTTATTGATGGAAACGGATTAAGATTGATTGATTGTTCCAAAACAATCTACATCAAATGAATTGCAGGATATGATCTATTTGTACCATACTTGACCAATCCCGAAACTACCGAGCACCAGTCAACGTTATACCGTCAAGGACCTAGAAGAGTTTCCCTCAAACCAGGAGGTCAATCACAGCTCAACACGTGTCAACATCAGAGGCTAAACACAACACGACACGTGTCAATGTCAGAACAAGGCTAGAAACTCTTTTCTATAAAAGGAGATCATTCTACCACAATAATCCCTAATGTCATTTGTACTAAATCATTCACTAGTACTCACTAAAGGAGAGCTTGAACCTACGTACTTGTGTAAACCCTTCACAATTAATGAGAACTCCTCTACTCCGTGGACGTAGCCAATCTGGGTGAACCACGTACATCTTGTGTTTGCTTCCCTGTCTCTATCCATTTACATACTTATCCACACTAGTGACCAGAGCAATCTAGCGAAGGTAACAAACTTGACACTTTCTGTTGTACCAAAGTCCTCACCGA
Source organism: Malus fusca (assembly GCA_035220775.1). NCBI lineage: Eukaryota > Viridiplantae > Streptophyta > Magnoliopsida > Rosales > Rosaceae > Malus > Malus fusca. The sequence goes on from CM069069.1 coordinate 10,669,664, forward strand.
TTTTGTGCATCAACATTTAGCGCCTTATGTGGGAAACATACTTATTCCTACTCTCTTCAGTTTTGTCAAGCTGGTTTCCACCATTCGTACACTCTCTTTTGACCAGGCATCCCTCTCTAACATGGGGAGCGAAGGAAGCCACAGCACGCAGAATGACACCCCCTCGCATCTAGTGCGAAGCAACGAAAGAAAGAACGAAAGAAGTTTGTTCTTCAGGCTAAAGTCTATGAGCTTGAGGCTTAGAACAACAAGATAGCAATGAAGAACAAGGTCCTCCATGAGCAGTATGAGAAGCTTTTCGAGATGCTCCATGAAGCTAGGCATACTCAAACATACGAGCTCATCACCCCCGTGGAAGTCAACCATCAACTGGGTGCCCCCCAACACGGAGGGTCACCTGCCTTCAACATGGGTATTCCTAACGAGGAGTTAGCTACTCATCGAAATATCGATCAACATGAGACTTCTCTCAACCCAGCTGTTTCGACCTAAAGTATGAGAAGTGGAAGAAGACACTTTCTTGCAGAAGAAATGGAAAGATCAAGAGTCGTTTACCATGACTGTCAAGACTTCCTAAGACAACGTCAAGAAAATTCTATCCACATAGGCTCAAGGGTCAAAGACCCAAGAGTCATTGAAGGGCTCGGTCATCTACCACAACGTAGGCCAATGCCTAATCCAATAAAGGAACCACATGCCTTGAAGGGACAGGAAGGTGAAGGAGACTCGGGGGACTTCCAAACCGCACGTCTCGAAAGCCAGTACAATGAATCTAAGAAAAAGCCACATGCCTTTGACCAAACTTCCATACTTCCAAAGGATGAGGAAAACTTGCGAATGATAATTCTAGTGATGCCTGACTCCACTCAGGACCCTCTTATCCTGCATCTCCTCGAAGAGGTGAACAAGCTAAAGGCCGAGTGTCATGCCCAAATCCCTGGCTAGGATCAACCAAGGCCCGGCCCTCTGACAAAGAGAATCTTTGACACCTTTCTACAAGGAGAAACGAAACAGAAGCTTGGCTTGCAATCTTATACGGGGAGGAAAGATTTGATTAAACATATATACCTCTTTGAATCTATCATGGCATATCGAAGACACAATGATGAGGAACAATGTCTCATATTCCCCTCAACTCTCTCTAGTGAAGCTCTCAATTGGTATTGTTGTCTTCGACCTAATACTGTGGATTCCTTCGCTGAGCTAAGGAGACTTTTCGTGGCTCAACACATCTTCCAAGCTAATCGTGTACACTCCGTTGATGAGCTATACACTATTCGTCAGAAATCAAATGAGTCATTGCGTGAATATGTCGGCCGCTTCTGCTATGAGTATTCTCGTTGTGCTGAGGCAGCTGATAAAACAACACTCAAAGCCTTCACGGTAGGCATGCATGAATGATTCTTCAAGTGCATGATGAAAGCTAACACTTGGAAGACTTACTTTGAGGTAATGATGCAAGCTTACAATCATGCATTTGCCGAGGTAAAGACATACCAAGGGAATCCCCATATGATTAACCCCTATCAACAAGTGGGAAGTGGAAGTCAAGTTCTACCAAGTGAGGAGATCTTGGCCATTCAAACACCCATTGCATCCTCTCCTGCCTCATTTAGCTACTCGTTTCTACCAAGTGAGGAGATCTTGGCCATTCGGACACCCATTGCATCATTTCCTGCCTCATTTAGCTACTCGCTAAGTCACCAAACGTATTTGTCTCTTGGTAAGGGAAATGATTTTTACTCTCAGCAAGCTCATTACAAGAAGAGGGATAAAAGTTCGTATCAAGACAGTCAGGGGTGAACGTAGCGTCGACTATTATGACTATGGGGCCAAGCCTCACTCTTTCAAAGTGGATGACTAGGTACTGAAGGAAATGCTATTATAAGAAGGCATACACATTACAAATGTTTTGACCCTCAACCGTTTGAGATCTTTTGTCACACAAGCCATTCGGCAAATATTTAAAGAATAGAGAATTCAGACAACTTCTTTTGAGTCTTTTGCATTCCTAACATTGGAACACTTGGTCTACGCTGACCTACCTCTATACTCCAACTCAGAGCTCCAACATGCGTACTTTGACACAAAGTAAGTGATACTAAATGTTACAACCAACATGGTTCACATATTGAAAGCATGGATTCCTTCATGCATAGCAAAACATTCATAAGCATAACTCATATCAATCAACATAAACATCATACATTCCAACACATTCATACATAAACATCATACATTCCAACACATTCATACATAAGCCAACTGTGCTTCGAAAGAGTTCAACATATTTTGTGTCATTCGACACTTGCTACAATGTACCTCGGCACCTTGCCCTTATTCTCACCAACTAGGTGATGAAGGAACTCACCTTCGGGCCACCAACCAGGTGATGAAATGTACAACTTGTACTCTAATATTATTTGGCAACTTGCCACTCTTATCACCAACCATCACCGACCAGGTGAAGAAGGAACTTACCTTCGTGCCACCAGCCAAGTGATGAAATGTACAACTCGTACTCTAATATTATTTGGCAACTTGCCACTCTTATCACCAACCAGGTGAAGAAGAAACTCATCTTCATGCCACCAACCAGGTGATGAAATGTACAACTCGTACTCTAATATTATTTGGCAACTTGCCACTCTTATCACCAAACAGGTGAAGAAGGAACTCATTTTCATGCCACCAACCAGGTGATGAAATGTATAACTCGTACTATAATATTATTTGGCAACTTGCCACTCTTATCACCAACTAGGTGAAGAAGGAACTCATCTTCGTGCCATCAACCAGGTGATGAAATGTGATGAAGGTGATGAAGGAACTCACCTTCGTACCACCAACCAAGTGATGAAAGCAACTCACCATTCATTCCACCAACTAGAAGACGAGTGGTACAACTTGTACATGTGAACTCCTAGCATTCACAAATAATCAAAAACCCTCAAGCTTTACAACTCAACTAGAGGAGCACTTATGCCCAACAAGAGTTATAGTCACCAACAAAGTCTTATTGCAAGCCAACAACGGCTTCAGTGCATGGTATACGAAGATCAAGCTCTTCAGTCCTCTTCCATCTGCTTCAGACATTTCTCCTCTGTAACAATGCAAATACTACAACTCGTAGAAAGCTTCACACACTCTTGATCAAGACTGTTCGAAGCAAAGTCAATTTATATGGTTCATCCAAACCTTCGACTACTACAAGGTGTGGCTTGCATCACAATCTCTTACTTAACAGTGTGGAAGCAAAATTTGTATATGTTGTCTCTCCCACATTTTCAAATTTCCAGTTTCCCAAAAAAAAAAAAGGAAATTGAGAAATTCAACAACTTCAACAAATGAAGGGCAACTACAAATGCCAAAAGCTTCACACACTCTTGATCAAGATAGTGTGAAGCAAAATCAATTCATGATACCCAACAAAGCTTCACCTACAAAGCTTTAACACAAAAGCTTCACCTACCAAGTTTCACTACAAAACTTCAACATCAAAGCTTCACCTACAAAGTTTCAACATCAAAGCTTCACCTACAAAGCTTCACCAACAAAAGCTTCAACAAATGGAGGGCAATTACAAATGTCAAAAGCTTCACACACTATTAATCAAGATAGTGTGAAGCAAAATCAATTCATGGTACCCAACAAAGTTTCAACCTCAAAGCTTCACCTACAAAGCTTCATCACAAAAGCTTCACCTACCAAGTTTCACTACAAAGCTTCAACATCAAAGCTTCACCTACAAAGCTTCAACCCTCAAAGCTTCAACATCAAAGCTTTAACAACAAAGCTTCAACCCCAAAGCTTCACCTACAAAGCTTCAACAACAAAGCTTCACCACAAAGCTTCACCAACAAAAGCTTCAACAAATGGAGGGCAACTACAAATGCCAAAAGCTTCACACACTCTTGATCAAGATAGTGTGAAGCAAAATCAATTCATGGTACCCAACAAAGCTTCAACCTCAAAGTTTCACCTACAAAGCTTCAACACAAAAGTTTCACCTACAAAGCTTCACCACAAAGCTTCACCAACAAAAGCTTCAACAAATGGAGGACAACTACAAATGCCAAAAGCTTCACACACTCTTGATCAAGATAGTGTGAAGCAAAATCAATTCATGGTACCCAACAAAGCTTCAACCTCAAAGCTTCACCTACAAAGCTTCAACACAAAATCTTCACCTACAAAGCTTCAACATCAAAGTTTCACCTACAAAACTTCAACATCAAAGCTTCACCTAAAAAGCTTCAACATCAAAGTTTCACCTAAAAGCTTCAACATCAAAGTTTCACCTAAAAGCTTCAACACAAAAACTTCACCTACCAAGCTTCACCTACAAAGCTTCACCTACCAAGCTTCACCTACAAAGCTTCACCTACCAAGCTTCAACCTCAAAGCTTCACCTATCAAGCTTCAACCTCAAAGCTTCACCAACAAAAGCTTTAACAAATGGAGGGCAACTACAAATGCCAAAAACTTCACACACTCTTGATCAAGATAGTTGAAGCAAAATCAATTCATGGTACCCAAAAAAAAAAAAAAAAAAAAAAGAAATATTTTTGAAAATTTGAAAATTCAAAAATTCAAAAAAAACAAATTCGAAAATTCGAAAAAAAATAAAAAAAGGGCCTGGGCCTCCCCTTCTTTGGGCCTAACAATTTTCATAACAAATATATATGAAGGAGGAGTTTTAGGCTAACACTTAGAAAGGGAAATGATGAAGTTTTGTTACTTTGGAAACTTTGCTACTAGTAAGACACCTCCTTCGTCAACTCAATCGACCGGAGACTTGGGGGACTCCTACCATATACTACTACACCTCGGTACTTGGAAGTTTCATAACTACTCAGTGACTTGGATCTGTCAAGTCTCCAATCGAGAAGTTTTCCTCACTCGAGAAATCAAGGGAGCATTATTTCAACCTAAATGCTTCACCCATGTAAAAGAAAGGGCAACAGGGCTGCTTGTTCAAAAACCGAAGAAGCATCGCTCTCTGAATCTCGAGAGCCATATCTTTCTAGATAAAATTTGTCAACACTACCCACACGCAACATCAGCTTTTTGGGTACCACGTGTAGCTTTCTCAAAGATCCCTGACCAAGCTAAGGCACGTGAATTTTGTAGCCCCAACTACCTTAACTATTACCCATAAGAGGTAAAGGAACAACACCATTACTGGCTAATTAGCAAATCCCTAGATGTGTCGACCTCCATCTTTCGTGGCAAAGCATACTTACAAGAATGCCTAATTTTTCCTCATATCCAAGAACACACCTTCAACAGATTTGCTTGTTCAAAAATCGAAAAGGCAACGCTCTCCGAATTTCGAGAGCCAGATCTTCAACATATCTTCTTCTTCGAAAATCGAAGAGGCACCACTCTCCAAACTTCGAGAGTCAGCACTTGGAATCAAGCTTCCAGTCAGGAACTGACTACCTGGAACCCCTTCCCTAATTACTTACCTAGCATTTTTCTCGAGTAATCATCTTCAACATCTTGTGCTTCCAAAGAAGATACCACATCTGCTTGAGGAACATATATGGCATGTGAAAAGGATACAAGGAAGCATGTGGAGACAAGCACAACAGAACAAGTGCCGATTCACCTATTACTTCTTCAAAAGCAAAGGTATCCCATATCATCAAGGTCGAATGTACTCCAGATTTGACGAACTTGTTTTGACCCTCAAATTCTCGAGTCGGCTCGCTCCTTTGGAGGAAACCAGGAACCCTCCAATCCAGTTCATGAATAAGCATGTGGAAAGTCAACAAGTACAACCCGATTCATCCTTTATTTCTTCGAAAGCAAAAGTATCTCATATCATCTCTTCTCCCTTTTCTTCTCTTTATCCTTTTTGCTGCGTGCAAGATAGGGAGAATGAGAACAATAAGCTGGAACCCAAGATCAAAACTTCTAATCTGAGGCTGACTACTTGGAACTCTGAGTGCTTACCTTGTTTGTCACCTCTTTCGGCAGATCTCCTAGCTCGGCGACTTGGGGGACTTTTACTATATGGTTTGTATAACACTTGACCAAGCCCGAAACTATAAGTAAGCTTCAAGTGAAAATGATACATTACCTTCTGCGTCAACATCGGCTAAAGATACCATTCCTGGATGGAGACAAATACCTCCAGAAAAGATGCCACTTCTACCAATGGGGCAGAGGCAAGTGAAAATGATACCACGCTTCGGTACTTAAAAGTTTCGTGATTACTCAGTGGCTTGGATCTTGCAAGTCCCCAACCGAGGAGTTTCTCTCACTCGGGAACTTAGGGGAGCACTGTTTGTACCATACTTGACCAATCCCGAAACTACCGAGCACTGGTCAACGTTATACCGCCAAGGACCCAGAAGAGTTTCCCTCCAACCAGGAAGCCAATCACAGCGCGACACGTGTCGACATCAGAAGCCAATCACAGCGTCAGAGGCCAAGCACAACACGACACGTGTCAATGTCAAAACAAAGCTAGAAACTCTCTTCTATAAAAGGAGATCATTCTCCCCCAATAATCCCTAATGTAATTTGTACTAAAGCATTCACTACTACTCACTAAAGGAGAGCTTGAACCTATGTACTTGTGTAAACCCTTCACAATTAATGAGAACTCCTCTACTCCGTGGACGTAGCCAATCTGGGTGAACCACGTACATCTTGTGTTTGCTTCCCTGTCTCTATCCATTTATATACTTATCCACGCTAGTGACCGGAGCAATCTAGCGAAGGTCAAAAACTTGACACTTTCTATTGTACCAAAGTCCTCACCGATTTTGTGCATCAACATGATCAAAAAATTGTGGCCTCCTCTAAACTTTTTCACTGAAAATGGTTTACTCCATCAAGGTGTCTCTTCTTTTTTGGCTTAAAAGAAAAAGACTTTTATAAAACAAACTATCTCACATGGCGTGTGTTGGTTTAATAAATGCATTGTTATGTGGGATGAAGTTCCTAATATGCCCCTAAATATAATGGAAAAATGGACGACAATAGTAAAAAAGACCAATCGTACAACACATTGTTAAATTTAAGGACTAAAAACTAAATAAGAGTTCAAAAACTAAACTAGGAATAAAATTCAGTGACCATTGTTATAATTAAGCCATTTATTGATTGATTGTTCCAACACAATCTACATCAAATGAATTGCAGGATAAGATCAAAAAATTGTGGCCTCCTCCAAACTTTTTCATTGAAAATGGTTTACTCCATCATGGTGTGTCTCTTCTTTTTTGGCTAAAAAGAAAAAGACTTCTATGAAACAAACTCACTCTCATGTGGTGTCTGTAAGTTTAATAAATGCATTGTTATGTTGGATGAAGTTCCTAATATGCCCCTAAATATAATGGAAAAATGGACGGCAATGGTGAAAAAGACCAATATACAATACATTGTTAAGTTTAAGGACTAAAAAATTAAATGAGAGTTCAAGACTAAAACTAAACTAAGGATAAATTCAGCGACCACTGTTACAAATTAAATCATTTGTTGATGGAAACGGATTGAGATCGATAGATTTTTCCACACAATCTATATCAATGAATTGTAGGATAGAATCAAATTGTGGCCTCTTCTAAACTTTTTCACTAAAAAAAGGTTTACTCCATCAAAGTGTGTCTCTTCTTTTTTGGCTCAAAAGAAGACTTCTATGAAACGGACTCTCATGTAAAGTTTTAGTCTAATCATGTATTGTTATGTGTAAATTTTTTCGTTCGCATGACTTCCACCGAAATGCTATAATGACAATCTATCCATACTACGTGAGTCGCTTTCCGACTCAAAACTTCAAGAAAATGACATGTAACGGTCACTCACCTGCCCACCTACCGTTCCATATTTTTCCAATTTTTTCTCCCTACCCCGATGAACCATAAGCCAAGCAACCACTTTTACAGCCCCTACTGCTTCTTCGGAATCGCGTTTCCCGCAAAAGCACTTTTATATTCCCACTCCTGCCCCTCCTATATATGCAGACTCCCAAATAACCCCATCTTTCTTACCAAATAAATTTTCCCCAATTTGCTCTCCTGCCCTCAGGTTTTTTTTTTCAAATTCCCTCCTCCCAACCCCCACCCCTTACCCTGGGGAGAATTCAGTTCTCGCGATTGCACCAGAGCTAGGGTTTCCGTTCCGGAGTCCTCTCTTTCTCGGGTAAATCTATTCCAATCTCATCCTCCTTGATTCCAAATTTAGGGTTTTTAATCCCAAATCTTGCTTCTTCTTTCTGTTTCGTTGTGGGGTTTCTGAACTTTTTGATTTTCCAAATTGGGTTGATTTCTGATGGAGTGGAAAGTATTGAGATTTTAAAAGTATGGATTTTCTATCAATCACACCCATATATTCATTTGAAAAATAAATGGTAGAATTGGGTTTTTTCTTTGTATTCTTTGTTTATTTTAAAGTATATCGATGTCGTTGTTGCTTCATGACTGTAGTCTGAGAGTTCCACGCAAACCTGTCCTTTTGTAAATTTCGGCTGTATTTGTTTAATGGGGTGTGCTATGTTCTTAATTTTTTATTTTATTGTTAGATTTTTTTAATTTTTGATGTTAAATTATTGAAATTCTGTGTCTTTGTGTAATTTCGGACAGGGTCAACGTATTTTTGGTTGGGGGAGGTGTGGGTTACAGCCTGCATTGGAGGATATATAAACTGGAGTCATCGCGATGCTGGGTTTGAATCGTGATGGCTTCAATATCGCGAGCTTTTTCTTTCATTTGGCTGAATGGCATCCACTTGAATAGCAGAGCTCAATTGGGCTATTGACGCCCTCTCCTCTCCCTCGGTAAACTCAGGTTTGGATTCACTGCCACAAACCCAAGTTGTTAAATTATGATTGGTACGGTAGATTTTCGCCCGTTCGGAATTAGTATTAGTTTAACATGAAGAAGAATTTGGAATGTACTTATCTGAAAAGTAAAATGAAGAACAAGAAATTCTAACAGAATGGTTTGGTTTGGCTGTTGCTTGATATGGTTTTGCAGAAACAACTTGATGGTCAAACAAGAACCTTTCTTTCTGACTTTCTGTTTCAGTTCTAATTGAATTTTGTGAAGGCTAATATGTTAAAGTTGCTACATATATGTGTGTGTGTGCGTGGACGCGTTACATATATATGTCAGTCGTGAAATCTATGATTTGTATAATTATTTGATATGTTCTTGTGCAGGCTTCTGGAAAACATTTCGTTTGTTGGTGGAGCTATAGTAATTACTACAAATATTGAGTTTCTAATGTTCCTTAAGAGTTCCTCTCTTGCTAGAATGATGGGCTGCTGCAGTTGCTTTGGCTTCATCAGAAAACCCAAGCGGAAACCAATGCCTAATTATGGATTTAATAATCACTGTTCCCAGGAGCTGTTGTTGGATGATGATATAGAAGATGATAATGATGATGGTTCATATAATGGTGAGGTTACAAGAACTACTAACGCTGATGAAAGTGAGCCACAATGCTGCGGTAATCGTTCTGAGGAGATTCTACACATCAGAGAACTGAATGGAATGATTTGTAGGCCAAGCCCTGTGAAGGAAACCTGCAAAGTTGTTCGCACAGAGGTAAATATTTTATGTTCTTTTGGGGTACAAGGTACCATAGGTTTAGGTTTGAATTCACTTCTCATACCAGTTATACATTTTTGCATGCAATTTCAGGATGAAAATGGGAATAAGATGGTCAATGAGTACGTTCGTGAGTGTAAGATTGGTGCAGGAAGCTATGGAAAAGTGGTAATTTTTGTCACTGATAGTGGTTTTTCTCCCTACTGCTTACTGGAAATGTTTCTTCACTCTTTTTGTGTTGACATGTGCAACAGGTTCTGTATCGAAGCCTTGTAGATGGACAACATTATGCAATTAAGGTAGTTTTTCTCTGTTTTAAATTACTGGCTTCAGTATTTTGGATGAAAGAGATAACTTTCGTCATGAAAAGTGCTTTTCCTGCTCCTAGGAAATTTCTGTGCAGTAGATGAAAAACAGTTTTGATGATAACTTTGTAAAACTAATTTACTTAGATAAGGGCTAAGATAGTATTTAGTATTTTCTTGGTATGTTCAAGGTAGAGATTTGGTTGTGTTAATATATGATATGAGCTATTTATTTATTTATTATAGAGGTTAAATGAGTTGAATTTTTGAAGGCCTTTCATAAATCTCATTTATTAAAGCTTCGAGTTGCACCTTCAGAGACAGCTATGACAGATGTTCTTCGTGAGGTATGCCTTTATGTCTTCTTGTGTGAATACATTTCTAGGTTCATAATGGGAACTCTTAAACAGTTGCCTTGTACATTATGACTATTATATTTTCTAGATTCTTTTATTTCTTCTTATTCAGGTGTCATATAAGTTTATTTGTGTGCATATCTTGGGTCTGTAATTTATATTTATGTTGTTGTAGTTGCCCAACAATGCTGCATATTCTACTCTACTAGAGCCTAACATTTGTTATACTTTTGGGTTTGATGGTTCTTTTGCTTTTATATTAATGAAAGATAACTTAGGAATTCAATTTTTATTCACTCTATTGATGAATGCTCACTAATACTGTATTCCTTTACCATACAGGTTCATATTATGAAAATGTTGCACCATCCTAACATAGTTAATCTCATTGAGGTGATTGACGACCCAGAAATAGATCATTTCTACATGGGTACTAACTGCCTCTCTCTCTCTCTCTCTCTCTCTCAATAAACTTATTTGCTTGATCCTGTGATGATGTATGCTGTTCCAAACTTATCTCAAAAAGAAAAATGATTTCAGAATGTGGTCCCTTACAAGATTTTCTGGAAACTCTGGTGGTTTTTAATTTTTATACGTCTGAGTTGCCACGGAAATTCACCATACAAGTACAAAAAAATCAACAAAATATCACCCAGTTGCCAAAACTAAAGGACACCATTGTCATGTCTTAATTTTTCTCATTAACATTGTTATTGTTATTTCAAACATTGAAGTATCAATATTTTTACAAAGTTTGTATTTTTGGACAACATACGTGGAGATGTATTGAATAAGACACATGGTAAGTAAAAAATTATCTGGAAAAAGAAAGTGAATATCTTGTGTTTGTGAGATTATCCTAATGCAATATAGTTCACTTTTTCACATTAGGATTACTTTCATGATCACATAACAGATATGTTATTCCTCATATTTTGAAAAATTACAAATTTTATGGCAAAATAAAATAAAATGAAGGGTCAAAAGGTCATAATATGTTAAATTTTGAGAAGAAAACAAGATAAAGAAACGGTGTGATATTAGTGTTAATTAGGTGAAAGGATTGGTTAGTGTTTTTAATTGTTAGACAATGACAATGGTTTTCTTGGTAATTTTCCAAGTTGATACAATCAGCCCATATAAATAAGCATGTGCATCACTAAAGGTGACATTAAACCTTGCAAACTCTATTAGACAAAGGACATAACTAAAAAGGAAAAGAAATCATATTTCCATCGGAAAAAAATGGCGAGGGGACTTTAGACTAATTAATAATCGCTATGCTTTAGTGTTAAATGTTACCTGTACCATTTGTTTAGGCCCATGCTTAACTGCAAGTTGTTCTTTTTCTTTTTCATATTCTGTTATCAGTTCTTGAATATGTTGAAGGCAAATGGGTTTGTGAGGGCTCTGATCCACCAGGTGGCATAGGAGAACATACTGCAAGGAAGTACTTGCGGGATATAGTTTCAGGGCTAATGTACCTCCATGCTCATGTATGATCTTTAAAATTCAGTTTCGTATATATGCTTGGCCGAGCCCTTCTCTATTTTCTGCTTTTGATGGGGATACATATTGTAAAGGAAATAAGTTTAATCCTTGCTTATCTGTTTGGCCATATTTCTGGTGGTTAACACGTGGAGGATTTTATTTAATTTTCATGTGAATAATAAAACCATCTTAATATAGCAGGCACATAATTCAATCCTTTTTAGTGTCAACGTATGTGCACTTACTAGCTTGCATTGGTTATAGAAACAACTAAAGCCAAATAGAAAGAACATTACGAGCTTGTTTGGATGTGCTTTTAAAATAACTGAAAGCACTTTTGGTGAAAATGTTTTTGGAATTAATCCTTAGTAAAAATGCAAGTAAATCCTGGCACTTAAAGTGCTTCCTGGAAGAAGCACATAACTGGTGCTTCTTGTAGAAAGCACTTAAAGTACTTTTGGAACCCAAAAACATTTTCTCTAAAAGCGCTTTCAGCCATTTTAAAAGCACATCCAAATGAGCCCTACAACTCTTATTTCACACACATACACTATAAATGGGGATGTTAGTTGAGTTCTCTGAGTCACAGAACATTGCTTTTTTTACTCTTAACATTAGGGTACTTGTGTTTTGTATATCGTGTTTGGGGTAATCCCTCTTAGGTAGTTCTTGTGCATTATCCTATTTGATTGTTAAAACTGTTAATTGAGTTCTCTGAGTCGCAGAACATTGCTTTTTGCTCTTTACAGTAGGGTACTTGCTTTTGTATATTGTGTTTGGGGTAGTCCCTCTTAGGTAGTTCTTGTGCATTGTCCTATTTGATTGTTAAAACTGTTGAATACTTATTTTATAACTATGATTGATGTTCCCTTGTGTGCGAATGCATGACAACAATTTAGATTATCCCAGAAAAACAGGACTACGCGTACAGCACTGTAGTTTTTTTCCACCACATATGATATGTATCTCACTTTAACGCACATTGGTTTTCCATTTTTACTGTTGTGATTTTCTTGTGGTTCCTTTGACAACAGAATATAGTGCATGGCGATATCAAACCTGATAATCTGTTGGTTAGTCGCGATGGTACGGTGAAGATAGGGGATTTTAGTGTCAGTCAGGTTTTTGAGGTAATGGAACTTCTGAATGTTGTACAGTTTAGACACTCTAGGATTTTTCTTTATTTCAATTCTGCTGAAGGAGACCATAAGAGCTATTTTGCTGTATAATTGTCATTGACTTGAGTTTATTGTTGTTGTGGATGTATTGCTACCTTTGTAATCCTATGTTTGCGTGGGGGACTTTCAAAGCGAAGGAAATTTTAAGTCAATTGGTAAAAATGCAATATTACGGTATTACCAATGAACTACTTAAGCACTAGAAAACTATGCACTAAACAAAGGACTTTCATAATGACACCTTTGAAGGTACTTAGCCTAAGGAATTTAGCCTAATTTCCATGGAACTTTGAAGTCCCTTATCCAAACATAGGGTTAGAGCAATAAATTACTCTTCTGATTTTATCTGTTTAGTTCTTTTTTTACTTTTGTTTAAGCCATGTTATTTGGAGTAATAATAGTTCACAGTTACAATTAAGTGTTGTATTGGCTTCATGCAGGATGATCATGACGAGCTGCGGCGATCTCCAGGAACTCCTGTTTTTACTGCACCTGAATGTTGTTTAGGTTAGATTTTCTTGGTATAAGATAGGTCAAATTTTCTTTGCAAGATATAAAAATGTGCAAGTAGGTCTTCCAGTGGCCTTTTTGGGCCTAAGGGCACATCCTCCTCAAGAAAACTGGTGGAAGCTCCTGGATTCAATCTATCTAGCGTGAGCATGTGGTTAATTAAAAAAACGAGTATACATCCATCTGCAGTGAATAAAGAAAAATGGCATATAAAAAGTACCTATCTGCTTCGAGTGCGAGTTCTCGGTTGACCTGATTTGACGTATAGCTTGATCAGTGCCTTCTAGATTTAAATGTGGACTTGAATATGTATCTGCAAATTGCAATTGAGTTCAGATCCATAAAAACAAAACAAAAAAGTCTAAATTTGATATGAATCTCACTTTATACTACATACACACATCTAATTTTTATTCCTTAGGGGATATCCTAGTGGTTAATGTTCTAACTTCCTCAAGTAAGACTTGAGTCCAAACCTTGTTCAGTGTTATTTCATAAGAAAATAATATTATATAAATTTTTTATTTTGTGGTCTTAGAAGGCTAATTAATCATATAAAGTCGTATGAGTATGCCTATGCTATTATTGATTTTTCAACTATACTCAAGTCAGTTGGCCATGAATTTTTCCATTATCTCGAGTCTAAGTTTAAGAAGATTTCCAGGTTTTGATCTGATATCCGACTGCTAAAGTTAAAAGAAAGATGATAGAAAATCTTATAGTTTAGTAACTCAGGAAGATTAGTACCTTACAATTATTTTCTGATCAACAGGGCTAACCTATCGCGGTAGAGCTGCTGACACATGGGCAGTAGGGGTTACTTTGTACTGTATGGTATTGGGACAATACCCATTCCTTGGAGACACACTTCAGGATACATATGACAAGGTATGAAGACACCAGGATTCCTATGCAAAACCTAAGTATGTCATAAGTTTTTAGCCGGTGTTTAAAGTGTTCCCTATAACTTATCTGATTGGAACTTTCTCCTTGCAGATTGTTAATAACCCTTTAGTACTTCCAGATGATATGACCCCACTGTTAAAAGATTTACTTGAAGGTCTTCTTTGCAAAGGTTGGTGACAAGCAATATTTTGATTTACGGTTGGTGCTTTTCAGTTTTTCTGCAACTCTGTCATCCTTATTCTTCCACATCTTCCCCCCCCCCCCCCCGGTTTGTATCTTATGCAGACCCAAACATGAGGTTAACACTGGAGGCTGTTGCAGAGCATACTTGGGTTATTGGAGATGATGGGCCGATACCTCAGTATTCATGTTGGTGTAAGGGTAAGAGTTTGCGAGAGGAATCTAATGGGATGAAAGATGAGTGTAGCATAACCAATACTAACTAGAGTGTTTAGGTTGGATTTGTTTATTGTACAGTAGAAAACTTAGGTTTTGCTCCTTTTATTTTCTCTCTTTGGGCTTTGCTATATGATCTGCAACTGCAAGGGAGGTAAATCGTGACAAGAACAAGTCTCAAAGAAACTATCTGCAACTGCAAGGGAGGTAAATCGTGACAAAACCAAGTCTCAAAGAAACTTTTCTGGAAGCCTGGAACACGCCTTGCCTTGACCGAAAAAGGAGGCAAGATGTTTCGGCTTTCCAATTTTGGTTTTCCAGTTGCAAAAATTGTTCCGGTATACTGGCTTTTCGGAATTGTCATGACTTTCGTGAGAGAATGGTGTTGTAAGTTATACTGCATCCGGCCCTTGGAAACTTATCGTTTTTGGATTACCTAAATGAGAAACAGAACCTTTTTCTCTGTTGTGTATTTTGTGTTGCTTCGTTTCCTCTGCTACACTTAGGTTTATAGAACCTGGTCTGAATAGTGGACCATTCCTATCTCTGCATAAGCTCATCCAGAATCTCACTAGTCAAAT
Source organism: Malus fusca (assembly GCA_035220775.1). Taxonomy (NCBI): domain Eukaryota; kingdom Viridiplantae; phylum Streptophyta; class Magnoliopsida; order Rosales; family Rosaceae; genus Malus; species Malus fusca. The sequence continues at coordinate 10,684,953 of CM069069.1, forward strand.
GAATGGCCACTTTGGAATCTATTGTAGGAAGTACTTCTGCTCAAAAGCGCTTTTCTTTGTATCGGCTAGTGCCTGAAGGAAAGCTAATTTTTGTTACACAAACAATCTGGTTGCCGTAAACACTACAACCAATGTGCCTGAAGCGCTTTCTTTAGAAAAGTGCTTGGGAAGTGCTGTGTAATTTAAAAGTATTTGAAGTTTAGAACTGTCTTTGGAAAAGTATTGCTATACTTGCCACATTTGTACAACCTCCTTAATAGAGATAGGGCCTGCGACACGTGGTATGTGGCACGTAACAAATCGACGCACAAGGAAAACTCGAATTTTGTAGCCACCATTGTCCTTCTAGACGGACAAAATTATGACTTCTTGTGCACAGAAATTAGGAGGTAAGACATCTGGTGGCAGCTGCAGTTTGTCCAACATGGCGTTGCATTAGCAGAAGGCAAAATCAAAGATTTTCTACTAGTGTGAGGGGGGAAGGTGATCGGAGCACATTTTCCATTCGTTGTTGTCATCCGCCATGTCGAAGTAAAACATTTTAGAATATAAAGACGAGACAAAGATTGCATGGTCGAATGCAATAGGACTGCCACACTCTTCTGGGCCTGGATGGTACGGCTTCAAAACTGGAGGTTCCGGCGGATCTAACCAGACCAGCGTCGAATATCTGTCGAGAAAACCTCAAAAGAGGGGACGAAGTGGACACCAGCAAGGCTAATGGGACGATAAGAAAGAGCGAAAAGGCTGGAACTTCCCTTGTATTAAGGTTGGCTCCATTTGTGTGCCGAACTTACGTGTATCAATATACCAGACATCTTTGCATGGATGATATCTCATTTGGCCTTTTACGGGATCGTATCTGCTTCTCGCACCGCCGGCAATAACAACGTGGTTGCCATAAACACCGCAACCCAAGTGGACCGGAAGATCGGTGCCATGAACAAACCATGCTACGCGTAAACTACCTTTGCAGGGCGATGAAGATAACAATTCGCTCAAATCGATAGAACGAACGGCAAAAACAACTGTGCCGTCAATTTTGTACTCGGCAAAACATAAAAACAAAGACTCTCTCCCATAACTTCTTCTCAGGATTGCACGGGCTTCACATCCCTCTCGCCAAGGTATGATCCTACGATCCGTATCGCAGGAAAGAAATCCTAAACTAAATAGAAAGAAAAAAAATCAAATTAATCGTAATCCCAACAATCTCAAAACTTTATGTAATTCATGAACTTTTGAGTAATTTATCACAACGCGATAATGATCTCGCATCAATAGTTTAGGGTCATTAGCTATAGTTTGGATGAGATATGGTGTAATTGTGACACTATAAACTATTGTGGTTTAATTAATTGTTCGGTAGAAAAATATTGGGGTTTAATTAACCACTTAGATAATTCATAGCGAAATAACGAGGTGGACTCTTTGTCCACAAATGACCATAGGTCAACGTTCGCGTTGACTTATGGTGATTCTTGAAAACAACAGTTTCCCATTCATCATCAGAACCAAAGGCGCACCTACCACCTTACCCTACTTTGTTAGGGAAGTATAACCTTGTGGGTCAATGAAATTCATTGCCAATGCATCTCACACTCCCTTCTTAATTTTCGGTCATCGAATCGAATAAATTGAAGAAGATCAATGATAAAAAATTAACAAAGTTGTGTGGACGTAAAAATCAATATGTAAATATCACTTTCCTTCATATATACAAAGAAGGAATAGAATTTTCTCTCATTACAATATTTTAAGAAGATAATATAAGGCAGTTGATTTTGATTAAACAACTTGTAACTAAATACTATGTTCAATATTTTCATGAAAACAAAAAGAATTTGTTTCTCCACTACAAACTGATTAGATTAGTGTGTAGTGTAGAAACAATTTCTTGCTTTTGTTGTACATATATATTTGCATTGTATGTTTGTTTCTTGTTTTTGTTGTATTTTTTTGTATGCATTTTGAGGAAAGGCTTATAAATGAAATTCACTCATGCTATCGATTTTTATTATTTGTTGTATTAGGAGTGTTCTTTAACTAGTGATGTAGCCTGGAGTTATAGCCCACTGGAGAAACAAATTTTCAGGATTGGATTTGGTTTCCAACTGCTAAACTTGAAAGAAAGAGGGTTGAACCTTCATTGTTTGGGCAGTGAGCAATGTTAGTAGACCAAATTTTTAAATCAAATTATGTGGATGTTGATGATTGAATTATTACTTAAGTTTTGATTAACGTTATTATTTCTTATTACTGACACATTATTTGGTTTACAACTTTGATCTACCTAGCATTACCCTTGGACAGTAGGAGTTACCATGTTGAGTGGCATTTGAATTTGTTCCCTTTATATCCTCACCCTAATCGGGAATTTGCAATAGGACTGCCACACTCTTCTGGGCCTGGATGGTACGGCTTCAAAACTGGAGGTTCCGGCGGATCTAACCAGACCAGCGTCCGATTTCTGTCGAGAAAACCTCAAAAGAGGGGACGAAGTGGACACCAGCAAGGCCAATGGGACGATAAGAAAGAGCGAAAAGGCTGGAACTTCCCTTGTATTAAGGTTGGCTCCATTTGTGTGCCGAACTTACGTGTATCAATATAGCCAGGGCCGGCCCAGGTCCAGTGCAAGCAGGCGACCGTTCAGAGCCCAAAAAAATTGGGGACATCAAAATTATTCGGGTGGTATATTTATATATATTTTTATAAGAGTATAAATTTAAAAAAGTTGGTTTAATGACAAAGGAATTTAACTAGAAGAGGTGGTTTTGTAATTTAAAATTAATGAGAAGGTATTGGGTTCAAAACACCACATGTGCTTATTTACTTTCCAATTTTTACAATTTTTTTTTCATAAGAGTATAAATTTATAAAATTTGGTTAAATACTCAAGAAGTTTAATTAAAAGCAATGATTTTTGTTGTTTAAAATTAACGAGAGGTCCTAAATTTGAAATGCTATGTGCGTGTTTATTATTTTCAATTTTAACAAAACTTTATTTGGTTGTTAATTTATTTTTAGTTACTAGCTAGTAGCTATATGGGTTGCTATTTTTAAATATTCGTTCCAATTCAAGTCTAATATTCAACAAACAGTAATGCGTAGACCAAATTTTTAGAGCAAATTTACAAATCATATGACGTGTCATTATAAGGTTTAATTTAGTGCCCATTCATTACTTATACATATCAATTAAAGACTCGAAAACATTATTATGTTTTTAGTCCCATATTGACAAGGTTAGTAAATAAGAAAAAACATCTCACGATTTATACAAAAACACTTTAAAAGTTCAGATGGAAAACAAAACTCATTTATATACTTGTAAGCCAGGAGTTTTTTAGTTTCCTTCTCTTGATACCAAATAAATTAGTCTTTATGTGTTTTTATTGAGTTTGAAATGTTTTTCTAAGTATAATTTTATCGATGTCTTTTATGTGAAAATAAATAATTTTCTTATGTGAAGTTAAGGCATATTTTTTAGCGTCGTCCGGGCCTCAAAAACCTCTAGACCGGCCCTGAATATAGCAGACATCTTTGCATGGAATGATATCTCATTTGGCCTTTTACGGGGTCGTATCTGCTTCTCGCACCGCCGGCAATAACAATGTGGTTGCCATAAACACCGCAACCCATGTGGACCGGAAGATCGGTGCCATGAACAAACCATGCTACGCGTAAACTACCTTTGCAGGGCGATGACGATAACAATTCGCTCAAATCGATAGAACGAACGGCAAAAACAACTGTGCGGTCAATTTTGTACTCGGCAAAACGTAAAAACAAGACTCTCTCCCATAACTTCTTCTCAGGATTGCACGGGCTTCACATCCCTCTCGCCAAGGTATGATCCTACGATCCGTATCGCAGGAAAGAAATCCTAAACTAAATAGAAAGAAAAAAAATCAAATTAATCGTAATCCCAATAATCTCAGAACTTTATGTAATTCATGAACTCTTGACTAATTTATCACAATGCGATAATGATCTCGCATCAAAGTTTAGGGTCATTAGCTATAGTTTGGGTGAGATATGGTGTAATTGTGACACTACAAACTATTGTGGTTTAATTAATTGTTCGGTAGAAAAATATTGGGGTTTAATTAACCACTTATATAATTTGTAGCGAAACAACGAGGTGGACTCTTTGTGACCATAGGTCAACGTTCGCGTTGACTTATGGTGATTCTTGAAAACAACAGTTTCCCATTTATCATCATAACCAAAGGCGCACATACCACCTTACCCTACTTTGTTAGGGAAGTATAACCTTGTGGGTCAATGAAATTCATTGCCAATGTATCTCACACTCCCTTCTTAATTTTCTGTCATCGAATCGAATAAATTGAAGAAGATCAATAATCAAAAATTAACAAAGTTGTGTGGACGTAAAAATCAATATGTAAATATCACTTTCCTTCATATATACAAAGAAGGAATAGAATTTTCTCTAATTACAATATTTTAAGAAGATAATATAAGGTAGTTGATTTTGATTAAACAACTTGTAACCAAATACTATGTTCAATATTTTCATCAAAACAAAAAGAATTTGTTTCTCCACTACAAACTGATTAGATTAGTGTGTAATGTAGAAACAAAAAGGATTTGGTTTCCAACTGCTAAACTTGAAAGAAAGATGGTTGAACCTTCATTGTTTGGGCAGTGAGCAATGTTAGTAGACCAAATTTTTAAACTAAATTATGTGGCTGTTGATGATTAAATTATTACTTAAATTTTGATTAACGTGATTATTTCTTATTACTGACACATCATTTGGTTTACAACTTTGATCTACCTAGCATTACCCTTGGACAGTAGGGGTTACCATGTTGAGTGGCATTTGAATTTGTTCCCTTTATATCCTCACCCTAATCAGGAATTTAACAAGTCAAATGAAGGTCGTATTGGGACCCTCTTCTAAGAAATACTTCTGCTTAGAAGTGCTTTTATAGGAATCGATTTTGCTAGGATGAACCACTTTTCCTTCTTACTTGAGGAAGGAGCAAAGCCAACACACAAAAATGGGCTGGCCGGTCAAAAGCTCGGGGCTAATTTCCTTCTGGGGTAAAACAACACATAGAAAAGGGTTCGGCTATCAAAGATCGGTTTCTTCGCAATCAAAGTAAAACCATTTCTAATTTTATATTGTAAAAAGCATTTTTAGTTGTTTGAAAACGCTTTTAGTCCTTCTAAAAACGACATCAAATGTGCTAAAAGGCTATTATACTTTACTACCAAGGATTATTCAGATGTATGTACAAAACTATTTCCAAATTTCAACAAAATACAACAATAAAGAACCATATGATTCATGCTCTCCACCAACTATTTCCTTTTCTTTTTTTTCAATAAATACAAACAAAATGAATGCCACTAGCAGCTCTGAACTTCTTGTTTTATGGTTTAATTTGCTTTTTTGACTTAGCAGGCTAATTAATTATTGAAATATTAAGCCAACAAACACATCATATTCTCCACGTCTCTCTAACTCTGCCTCCCTTTTATGTCAAATTATTCCACACGCCTCATCCTCTCTGTCTCTTTTTCTTCGTTTGGAAAACGGAAAGCATGAAAGCAAAGCACAACCAACAACACGTGGAGTTGGTTACAAATATAGTTGATAACAAAATCTGAATGGCGCATGCTTGATGACAAAAATAATAGCCTAAATTTGACGAGAGAAGAGCAATTTGCATGGTGCAGGTACAAATACACTGTTAGTAATATCCTTTGTTTATTAACACGAACACATAGGAAAAAAAATTCTTATATTATTGAAACAAAATAGTACCGTGATCGTAACTTTGCTCCTCAGCCTAAGCGTAATAGGGCTGTTTGCAGCTGTTGTCCCCCTCAAAGTCAGTTCACTTTCGTTTCGACAAAGTGTGTGCTACCTTATTCTTTTGGAGCTACCTTATTCTTTTGGAGCTTCGAGCTTGGCTCCTCGCAAGAGAGATTGGGCCAAAACAAATCATATTTTAGCTATTAACTTTCTTCAGTGTACTCGTGCGATAAAAATCATTCTATATGGTGGAAGAGATAAAGTCAACAAGATTTTGGAGGTTGCATGCCTGTCATTTAATTTAACTCCTTTAATTTGAGTAGAAGTTTTGTTTGTTCCCATTTTTCTTCAGTGTACTCATGCGATAAAAATCTTCTCTATAGTGGAAGAGATAAAGTCAACAAGATTTTGGAGGTTGCATGCCTGTCATTTAATTTGACTCCTTTAATTTGATTAGAAGTATTGTTTGTTTCCATTTTTATTCAACCACCCGGAATCATTCAAAGTCAGCATGCTAAGGCCATCTCCAACCGAATGGTCCAGAGGGTCAGAGAGCCGAAAATAGCCCGAAAACCGTCTTCAACCGAGGGCTCGTGGAATCTGAGAGGGCCCCACGGAATCTGAAAGGGCCAAAGGCCTGGATGGCTGGCTGCATATAGCCAGCCCGGGGCTGGCCAGAAAAAACACCAATCATGTCAGTTATAACCGATATGAATGCTTAAACTAAAATTTGAATCCAACAGCTAGCTGGCGCCAGTTACCGTTGGATTCTTTTTTTTTTATAGGTTTTTTGGGCCTTTTTTTCTTAATTCTTAAAAATTCTAATTTTTTTCCCTATAAATACCTAAACTATTCATTCACCATTCCTTTAAATTTAATTTGTAGTTTTTAAATTTAATATGTAGTTTTTAAATTTAATTTGTAGTTTTTAAATTTAATTCGTCGTTTTTAAATATAAGTTGTAGTTTTTAAATTTAAGTTGTTGTTGGATTTGAATTTAAGTTGTTGTAGTTTTTAATTTTAAATACTAAATTATGTTTGGCCCTTTGGCCCTCGGTTAGAAACAGAAGCAAATATGGTCATGTACTGTTTATTAAAATATTAATATCTTGGAGGGCCAAAAGGCTAAAACGAGTCATCTAGCCACTCATCGGTTGGAGATGGCCTAAGGATGTAGGATGTAGTAGTGGTGGGATTTTAAAACAAAAATCTTTACACAACAAAAGAATAAACCCTAAAAGAAATCTGGAACATCGTCATGCTGAGTTGCATTTTTGAATTATTAATCTTTTGTTACTAATTTTGCATGGCATGGCTCGTCAATCAGCCACAATTTCTAAAACAAGAAATATAAAGCATGACAAAGGAGTTGAAGAAGAAGACAAGGACATGCATAATACATAAGAGCAGTTCCACCGGGGACTCTTTAGGCCGGCACCCAACCAAATTATTGGCCCGGTACCTAACCAATCCACTCCAGCCTAGCAGATAAGCTAGCACCTAGCCCAAGCTGATCTCCAGGCCAGCCCAGAATCGACAGAGCCATGGCCTGGCCTACATGACGTCAGCCTTTTTTTTTTTTTTTTTTTTTTGGGTTTTGTTTTTGAGCCAGATAGGAAGTTGTTGTGAAGGTTGAGGAGCGGAGCTCGTCGAGGCGGGAAAGGGTGTCGAGAGGGAAGGAGCCACAGAGGGAGAAGGATTGGAGCTGGTTATGTGATTGTGTTTGTAATGAAAGGGTCATTTGAAAACTGAACCAAAAGCATTCGGGAAAAGACCATCTGAAAACTGAACCGAAAGCATTCAGGAAAGGAGAATGAACAAGAAGATCCCATAATTAAGGGATGAATAAACGACTGAAAAAATGTCAAAACCTATGCCAATTGAAACTGATAACATATACTGATTAATGCCAATTTAGAATCCCTAATCCCAATTCGAATTCAAATCACAATCCTTAACTTTACCTTTGATTTTGAATTCGAAATCCCAACCCCTAGTCTTAATTCGAACAAAAAGGTGCAGTTTCTTACCTTGACCTTGAGGTAGAGGCATGTGGAATGCAAATGCAGCAGTCGGACAAGGGAGAAAGGGACTGAGAGACTAAGTCGAGGGAGAGAGAGAAAGAAACCGAGAGAGAGAGAAACCGAGTTAGAAAATAAAAGTCAAATTATTATTTTATAATAAAAATTAATAATATTTTAATAAAATTGACTAGGCTATTTAGTATTAGGGGTGAAAATGCATTTGGCCTATTACTGTTCATTGAGGTCTATCACTGTTCACCAAGGAAGAAAAAATCGATAATATCGGCGATATTTCGCCGATATTTCACCGATATTATCGTTTTTTTGGAGGTCCGAAATTTTTTTAACTATCCAAATAATTTTCGTCAATATCGATAATATCGCGATATTTTGAAAATTATCGATAATATCGATAATATAATATTCAAAAATACTTAAAAATGTTAAGAAATCTCAACACATACTACACTTGATCAAAGCCCAAAGGCCAACCAAGACATGCTTTTCTCAGCATGTGAATGTGCCTTTTATAGGCGTTCTTGGCTTGCTCACTGCCCTCGCTGGGCGATGTGGGACTCGACCAAGGAAGAAAATAGGAATTTCGGCCGAAAATCCACACCCACTTTAAACGGCCATAACTTTGTCAAAACTCAACCAAATCAAGAAAGACAAAAACGAAAGTTGTAGCCCTCGAAGAGAGAAAGATAATGGTACCTCACACGACGTCTGAATCGTCGTGGTTTGGCCGGCAAATGTATCGAAAGTCACTGAGGTCGCCGAAAACTGGGTAAGATTCAAATGAGTATAACTTTTTCAATACTCAACGAAATTGAGTGAAACAAAAAGGAAAGTTGTACTACTCGACGAGACGAAGAGATCGATACCTTGCACGCCGGCCAACTCGCCGTGGTTTGGCCGGAAATTGCCTCGAAAGCCACTGAGGTCGCCGGAAACTGGGTAAGATTCAAATGAGTATAACTTTTTCAATACGCAACGAAATTGAGTGAAACAAAAAGGAAAGTTGTAGCTCTCGAAGAGACGAAGAGAATGGTACCTCACACGACGTCTGACTCGTTGTGGTTTGGCCGGAAATTGCCTCAAAAGACAAGTCCTTACACTAGATATACTTTCAAATTACGTTGAGTAGCAACCTGATATATGTATTCGGACGAATTATAAAACAATTGACACACTCCTGACTTCCAAAATTCAATTCTTTTACTTTATATAAACTTGAAAAAACATAATCGGCATCCAAATTAAAGTTTAGTCTTATTCAATGTATTGATTTTCAATCGTTAATTGATATACTATAATTTGGAACTTCAACGCCTAAACGCATGCTTATGTGTAAGAAATTTAAAGTGTCAAATTCGGCACATTATTCTTCATCATTTTATTCACTTCCCTTTTTTTTTTTTAATATCCTAAATAAAACCTCCAAATATTGTACTAATTCATTATATATAAATGATTATGGTGTGTTTAGACTTCTTTCATTAATTACTACATATTTTCTACACTCACAATGTTTGTCAGCTCGCTATATAATCAACTTGATAATGTTAAATCCATCATGCAATGCATTTCTTTCCAATTTTTTGTGATAAACTAATAGATAATTGACTAAATAAACATCCTACAAAGTTTCAATAAAAATTTCCAAGTTTTTCTTACAATTTCCGTGGTTTCCATGTAATTTTTATCGATATCGATATTTTACCGATATTTCCATCGATATTTCCGTGTTTTCGGACTACCGATATTTCCGATATTACCGATATTTTCTTCCTTGCTGTTCACTGAGTGGATTAAATGGGTTGTGTGCTGGCGTATTTTTTTAGCGATGGAACTGCTCTAAGAATATATATAATTAATTTTCTATACGAATCATACGTGGGAGATATTCAAACTTGAGATCTCGAATGTAGGCGAATTTGAACAAACATGATGTTAGGCATGTTTGTTTTTTTTTTTTTTTTTTGTCGAACGTACCACAATGATGTAGAACTAGGGCGGTTTTGGAAAAACATGTTTCCCATTCTTTAAAAAAAAAAGGTTTTGAAAATGATGAATATCATTTCCAATTTCGGAATTAGAATTTCAAAATTTTATAAACTCAAGACGAATTCATAATTTTAAGAATTGGATTACTTTTGGAATTTCAAAATTATGGGTGTTGTATGGCTTTGATCTATACCAAAATCAAGAGTATCCTATCTTCATGACTCCCTCTGGTCTCAATATAATATATATTTTATAGTGCTTATTTTTTTATGTAATATATTAAGAGATTTGTAATTGAGAAAATATAATCATTTAAACAACGCAAGAAGCATCTCCTACAATCAATAATCAATAAGTACATAATTGAGTATATGTAATAGAGTTAGGCAAGTTTTTTGTTTTACGAAGTGATTCGAATATTCAAATAACTCCAATTGCTATCTAATTCCTGTCTTTTTTTTTTTCCAAATATTTTGAAGTTTGGGTTTTGGATTTAAATCAGATAGAATAGTTTGAAACCTTTTCGGCTTAAATCGATCGGAATTGGATATTCTTATCTAATTTACACTCGTAGATAAAGAATCTCCAATGGATTAGGTAAATGGGTAGTCATACTCATTTTGATGAGCCACGTAAGCAAAAACATGTTTCATTGGTGTAGTCAACTGGGTCGGCAAATGTTGCCTACTTCCCCAAAGTAGGCAATGTTGCCTATGTTCAACATTATAGGCAAATGGGACCTACTTCTTCATTTATTTAAGTATTCTATATAGAGGAAGAAGACAAAAATAAATGATAAAGTAGATGTTAAACATGAAAATAAAATAATAAAATTTGCTTGCTTGATTTGCTTAACTCCATTAGGTGCATTTTTAATCACCACCCTTAAGCATTGTTAATGCTTACATCCCTACTTATCATCATTGGTTTAGCTTAAATTTTGAAGTTTATGTTATCCATTACACATATCTCATTACTTGAACTCATCAAACGGTGATAAATAACATAGTAAGAAAAAATAATTCATATTCTATTAGAGTGACATGCTTTTTTAATGAGGTAGTTGAGTGCTAATTTATCATGTCAACAATTATTGTACAATTTTGCCTATTTCTTTTGCCTACACGGAAATTCTCTGAGAACTATCAAAGATGAAAAGTAAAATCTGGTGTGGTGCAGGTACACCAGTAAGCAGTAGCCACATGGAGTGGGACCATCCGCATGCGTGGCAGAAGATACTGTGGAGCCTTGCTGGCGTGCATCGGTACATGCAGATTGTGTCAGAGCCTTCGGATCCACGAAAACCACTGGGATTTTCTGACATATAGGCGCAGAATGAGAAGAAGAACCGTTAGGGCATACAATGCAGATACTTTCCGATGGACCCATTCCATGTCCATCACTCCACCCACAAGAATTACATACTAATTCCAAAATATTGATTATACAAAGAAAATTATAACAAAGAGGATTTTGTCTCATTTTTTTAAATATTTTTATATTTTATTTTCATCCAAAAAAAATTATTGTCAATCAAATAATAGGATAATTTCGTCAACTAGTTCTTAGTTACTTGACCAAAGTACAGGTCTGCTATCTGAATTATAAATTTTGTTCCATTTTGAACTTCGAATTTTCAATTTCGTCTAGATAGCTCTTAAGTCTTTTAAGTTCTTATGAGAAATTGTGGAATTCATATGCCTCTAAAAGTTGGTTATGTACTTAACAATTAATGGAATTATGAAAAATTGTGACATATCGTTAGCATAAATTAAGTTAGCTCAAAACCAAATCGAATGTTCGTCGGGTTAAGTTAAGTGGAACAAGGTCTACAGTTCATGAGTCATTGCTAAAGTTTTCCCTTGAATATGTCTTTTATTTTTTTTCACATTCACATAATGTTTTTGTATATCAAAATCAATGAATATCTCCAATGAGCTCCTAACTAAAATTTAAGAAGGATTTAAAAAAAAAAATTCTAGATTTAGAAGCTTTTAGAAGTTTTGCAATTCCAGGAGCATGATAGTATGATTGGAAATGAAATTTTCCTACTTCTCCGTATATTTTAGCTAAGAGCTCGTTTAGGAGCCCATTAAAGATGCTTTTAATAGTTTACTTACATGCTCCAAATTCATCTTTAGTTTCTGATAATTAGAAGCAATATATGCTTGCTAATAAATTACTCGAGGTCGTGTGTTTTAACACTTTCATGCAAACAAGTAGTTAATATGTTAATAAAATTACGCACCAAGTTTAAGTTATTGGATAAAAATTAATAGAGTAGCAAGATGCATGTTACTTACTTATATACTAGCGAGTGTCGATTATATACAATGAAATATTCTCTTCTCGCACTGTTTAAACGGAAGTTTTACAAGAGAATGCAAGAGTAGGGATGGGCAACGGTTATGGCGGGCGGGTAACCGCGGTTATTTACCCATAACCGTTTATGTTCATACCCGCATAACCATTTACTCGTTGGGTAATTGTATAAACGGTTATACCCATAACCATAACCGTTTATAACGGTTATCCATACCCATAACCGTGTACCCATTTAACCATAACCATAACCATTTACCCGTTTTTGAACCCATTTATCCTTTTTTTACCCATTTACCCTTTTTCACCGTCTACATGTTTTTTTTTAACAACTTGAAAATTACAAAAGAAAAATTTGTCATAATTTTCGTTTTCTGACAATTACGCATTGTTATAAGTACATTTTATCATGCATTTTTATATTTTAATTATTTAAGTCCTCATACAATTCCAATAATTGAAATAATAGTTTACGAGATCATATTCACAAAGTGATATATCATCATATCAACTATCAAGATGGCAAGTCGCAGATGTTCTATTGATAGCACATACAGACTTGGTGACCAGATCAACTGGATGATTATGTGTATTTTAATTGATTAATTATATTGTGTAATTTGTATTAATATATATATATATATGTTGTTATTGCATTTGCACTTTGCAGGAAAGAGTTCATGGCCGGAGCCTACACCATGAACCTGTACTTAGAATTTTAGCATACCCAAAATCCTTGCGATAATTAAAATCCCTGCAGTGGAGCTGGGAAGGAGAGGGTCCGGACTAGAGGAGATAGAGAGAGAGAGAGAAAGCCTACTTCTAAAACCCCTCAAAATCCCTGCGATAATTTTTTTTTTAATTTTTACATATATTAAATTAAATGAGTAAATGGATACCCGTATAACCGTGGGTAATACCCATAACCAATGGATACCCGTTATAATCGCGGGTAATACCCATAACCGCTCATTTAAATTTCATGGATAAACGGTTATACTCATAACCGTTTGTTCATCTAAAAGGTTACCCATAATCGTAACCGTGAACTTTAAATGGGCGGGTAACCGCGGTTACCCAAACCCATGAGTATTTTGCCTATCCCTATGCAAGAGGTAGAAAAGTATCTAGCCCGACCTACTGGCATTTGGAGTGAGTATTGAAAAAAGTTTCCAAAAAAAACAAAAGTGTTAGTAAATGCAGTTAGTTAGAGATAATTTTCCTATTTATCAGTTTATATGATTGTAATTAATTGTATGGTTCTTTAATTATTCTTATTCATTGTATTTAGCAATTGGAAGTATTCTCTGTACCTTCGAATATGAAGGGTCATTGTACATCTTTATAATGTATTATTTTCACTCAAATCAATCAAGGAAAATCAGAAACTTCACATGGTAAGAAATTAATAAGCGGATTTCGTTGGTGACCGACGAAGGCAGATTCTCTGCCCTCACACTTCCCGTGCTCTTGTGACAGCCCGTCCCTAATTTTAAGAATTTTTAAAGTTTAGTAAAGGATTTTACAAAAATGGCATTTGAGGCACGCACGTCATTCGAGGTTAATCGTCATGTCGTGCCATCTAAGATTTGTTTTCTTGGCATATCCTCGTAGTACTCGTCGCTACGGACGCGTGGGCGCAGGCGGTTCGTGATTTGGATTTATATCGAAGAAGTTATTAACGTTTGAAAATTGGGCATTTAGGAATTTTAATTTTAATTAAATCTGGAATTTATTTTATGAAAATGGATGGCCCAGATTTAATGAAGATTTGAAATGGATGGCTTGGATGTGAGGGAAAGAAATAAAAATAAACATAAGGTTTTGTGTGTGTGTGTGTGTGTGTGTGAAGAAGAAGAAGGATTGGGCAAATCTGCCCAACCAGAAGAGAGGGAGACGAAGCTCCAGGAGAGAAAGGAGAGAGAGCCCAGCGAATCAGGAGAGGAGAGAGGGAGTTTCTGGCCAATCAGAAGAAGGAAAGAAGGAAAGGAGGGAGAAAGAAAAGGAGAGGATCGACCTGGCGACCCGCGCACTCGACCCGCGACCCGCCGGTGTTCTTCACCAATTTTCGTCGAAATTTCTCCATTTTTCCGACGAATTGAGCCATGATTTCACTTGGTAAGTATCCTACTACTCCTTCCTCATCATTTTCATCTCAAATTTGGAGAGATTTGGTGTTGAAATTGGGAAAAACGCACCAAAGGGTGCGGCAACTTTATGTCTTCGATTCTCTTATTTTTGAAACAATTTCTCTCAATTGTTGCCATCATTAGACTCCCCTTGAGGCCTAGAACAAAGCCCAAGCATTGGTTAGGACGACGGAGTTGATTTGAAGGTCGAATTGAAATCACCCAATTCTAGGATTCTTCACGGTTTTGGTGAAATTGAAGCACTTCCAGGCCAAATTGGCCTTGGCCACAGGTATGAAAGTTACTCTACTCATTGAGATCTTCAAATCTGAAAATTTTGGTAATTTTTGGAAATAGTTAGATTTTCCGGCGAGCCGGGGCGGCCAACCGCCACCCGCGGCGGCCCGTGCGGCGGCGCATGGCCAATGGCCCGCCAATGTCATTCTTAGCATGTGTTTAATGCTCTAGGTTCAGTTTTGATAATTGATGGACGTAAATTGAATAATTGAACCTAAGTCGGTTACGATTCGTGGTTAGGTAAAAATGTGAATTGACGATCCGATCGTTGGATCGTCACAAAACTTTGATACGTTGTAATACGTAATATTTGAGGATTATAGGAACTTACGGATCGGGAATCCGATTTACGGATCTTTCGGAATTGGAGTTGTAAGTTCATAAAATAGAACGTTAACCGTCACTTAGTTTTGGGAATTGACGGAGATCCGACCGTTGGATGGTAATGAAATTTTAGGAGGTTGTCCTAGAGGTATATTGTGGACCTCTGGAAGTTATGGATTGGAAATCTGAGTTGCAGATCTTCCAGATCGAGCTGCGTAGTGACGTGTTTTATATAAGTTGTATTCTATCGATATGATTCTGAGATTGGATTTGATTATGGTTCTAGGCACCGATCATCTTGACGCTTTGATGTGTTGTGCTGGGGAGTTGTAGGGCGAACTCCAGGTGAGTGGGCAGTATTTTCTGTATTTCCTATATACTATTGAATTTCCCAGAAACTGAGTTTTTAATGAAAGTATGTTTCTAAAATGCTATGCATGAACGAGATGCATGATATGAATGAAATGCCATGATAGGAATGATATGCATGTGATGAATGATATAAATTATATGATTGATATATGATGCATACATGTGCATGGTGCTGTGGAGGCACATGTAAGTCAGGTGAGTTCATTATTCATTGAATTATTTGATGTTGAAACGTTTAAGCTCATAACCTGCCCCTAGGTGTTAGTGCTTATATTATTATTCACCACACCGCACGCTCGCCTTGGATCCAAGTAGGTGGATGTCGTACAGACCATGTGAGGGTTCCGACATGCCAGTCGTACAGACCATTAGAGGGGTTCCGACTGGTGGGTGACCTTAGATATGCGCGCTGATGATTGATGAGAGAAGCACTAGAGCGTAATTATACACCTGTCATCGTACAGACTACCTTATGTAGTTCCGAGTGACGTGCAGAGTTAGACCGTACAGGTCACCGAGGTGACTCCGGTTGATTTCTTATTTCACCTGTTACATTGATGCATCATTCAAACTGTTTTAAAAGTTTTTACATGGCATACACTCTGGTTTTAAGAAAGATGATGATTTGAGATTTATGAAAAACTATATGTTATTATGCTATTTTCTGGGAAAGTATACAGGTTTTACAGCGAGGGGTTAGAAATGATTTTAAATGAAATGTTTTTGAAAAACTTTGTTTTACTGACCCACTCATTTTGTTTTGCGCCCCTCCAGGTTCAAGTTAGCAGAGCTTGGTGGCCACGAGGAGTCCAACGGTGTTCTGACAGAATTCACAGAAGTAGGACTCACCCTCGGGTGTTTTATATTAGTAACTGCATTCTCTTAAGCTTCCGAACTGTGTAAATGGTTACGTCACCCTCACGTGACGGCCAGCATGCCCTCCTCCGGGACGGGGTGTGTCAGCTCTTCTGTTTGTGTGGTCACGGTTAAACCAGTCAATATTTTATATTACTATTCATTTTTGTCTTATTATCTCTATAAAAAAAATATATAAAATGTTGACGTGACTTAACCGTGACTAAACAAAATAGGAGGACACGGAAAATGGAAGAGCAGAGAATCTGCCTCCGTGACCGACCTATTTACCAACCAAGAAAAAAAAGTTATGGTGGCTTTGGCACCCTCCAAATTGTACTCTGCACCGTAAAAGGCACCGTCTTTTTACATTTTGATGAGTTTCTTGTACTTGTATGCTTTCCATTGGTTACAGTACAGCTGCTCATTGTACTTAATTGGCTTGTCCTAGAGAGAGGAATATTTATTTGAAACATATTTTGTGGATCGCATGATGTAGCCGTTTGTTGTCTTGCCTAATGAGTGTTGTGGTTGTGCTGCTGCGATGGCTATATATGGTTTTGGCATTAAGGGATGTGTTATTCGGTCTCATTTACCTACAATGATTTTATGTGGTCTCATTTTCGCGATGATTTTATGTGGTTTCGCTTTTGCGATGACTTTATGTGACATCACTATTCGGCAATGACCTTTTGTAGTCAATAATACAAATATGTTATATCTATCGCTTTGTGACAGATTAGTATGGGTGACTGTAAAGTTTTTGTACATGTGGTAGTTGTTTAGCTGGTTGAGGAAAAAGGATCCTCTTTGAATCCCTTCTACCAAATCCACCCAGTCAATTAATCCGGGTCCTTGAAATTTGATTCAACGGCTACAAATTGGGGGCCCTTTTAAAAGTCATAATAACTTTAGCTGTTTGATCAAATTTCAAATGTCCGAATTAGGTGATTAGGTGGATTTGGGGAAAGAGATTTGGAGAGGATCCTTTTCCTGGTTGAGTAACGAGTTACTGTTTACCATCATTTTCAAAACCCACTCAACGCCGCCATATTGACTGCTTGGTATAGTTGCCATTGCCAACTTGCGATGCGTAATTTGACCAAATATTGCCATTCAGATTTGACCAACTGCAAAACAATTACTTTATCCACATGTGACGATTATCTTGAGGAATGACGGAGAAACGTGTGCTTTGTAACTTTAAGAAAAGTTCATGCGGCTCCTTGCTATGGATTACAAGAATATTATGGTCTTCAAAGTCGTACAGAATTGGATCATGCTATACAAAAATATAGTTTTGCATTTGATATGATTCATATGATATTTTACTGTAGTGACTAAAAGTAATAATTTTATGTATTTTGATACGAGTTCGATCTATATTGATCATCATCATTCTTAACATTTAACAATTTAACTTATTAGCGCTATCAATTGTCAAAATAAATGATGACACGATCGGGCATTGTTTCATTATTTTTAATAGGTTTCGAGACATTATGGTTATGTTATGGATACCTTCCTAATCATTTGATGATGCAACATGTCACACTCCAGTTTGGGTATGCCTAAAGTATTATTGGGTTTAATGAGTTATTCATGAAAGCTTGTGAATGTACAACAAGGATCTTGAAGCTGTTTCGGCTTTGTTTTGCTTGGAGGGCTCATATCTTATTTTGTGCTTAACTTGTAGTTGAGCCTTGTATTATGTATATTTGTTGTGTTGGTAATGAAATTTACCTTTGAAAAAAATTACTGTATTTCAAAGTAAAATATGATTGTATAAAAAAAATATATAGCGAAGACTCTTGACAAAGTTTGTCATTCACATAGAAAACAAAGAAAACATTACTGAGGCGTTGTCGTCAATCATCTGAACTTACTTGGATTTAATGAGCATATGGTGGAATTATATATTTATACTCACATGGGCAAAGGCACATGCCAATTTACCGGTCTTTTAATGTATTGTTTAAGATTGGTTAATGAAAGTAAACAGATACCAATTCGACCAACTTAAAAGCATGAGGTCCAATTTGACCGATAGGATAAAACATATGTACCATTTTGACATTTAAGACTTTTTATATTCAAAGTGAAATCTACCCCAACCTTTGTCCTCTGCTCAAGCTATATATCACTTACTTCAACCCTCTTTCTCGCTCTCCTCATCTCCTCATCTCCTCATCTCTTTCTCTCCCTCCCGGACTTCGGCAATATGCCGACGGAAAATTTCCGGCCAAACTCGCCGGCGACCTGACTGTTGAGATCCGAAACCGATTCTTCGCACTTTCCAGGTACGCAAACATTTCGTTTATTTTCGTCTTGATTCCTTGAAGCTGTTGTTTTTCTCAGCTCTTTTGGGCGAGATCCGAACCACTACCGATTCGGATCGGACCTTAGCTCTGTGCATAGTTTTATTGATTTTGCTTGCTTGCTGTTGATGATGTGTGTTTTTTCTTTCGTAAAATTTGTGTCTTTGATATTGAATTTGTGCTTGATTTTGTGAAAAAATATGCAGATTTTTGTGTTTGGATTGATGGAAATCATCCGAGAAAGAGTTGTTGGAATTCTCGATCGTTTGGTGAAATAAGCAGATTTCTGAACCATTTTGTTTGCAATGTTTGTTTGTGCTGTGAATCCGATTGGGGATGGCAATGAGATTGTTCGAATTTCGTTTTCGATATAGAAATTGAGAATGGAGTTTGCCTTGGAATTTTGACTTCTCTTTGATTGATAGGAAGGACTAAATCAACGGAAATCAATTGCCTGCAAAGAAAGGAATTGTTTTTTGGGTATCGGGGGTTGATTGATTCGAGATTTGTGTAGTAGGGATTTTTTTGGAACCTTTATAAAGATTGTTTTTTGTTTGGGAGTTTTGGTTGGGATATACTGAAGTTTTGTTAACATGAGAAACATGCCTTCCCCGATGGCTCATTATGGGAAAGAAGAAAAAGATGAGAGAGCAAATGTTATTTCGAATTTGAAGGGGAGAATGAGTGATGGTCGTCGTAGGTATGGATCAAGTGATTCATTTGTCCCCGGTCTTGTTGACGATGTAGCTTTGAATTGCCTTGCTTGGGCTTCTAGATCGGATTATGCTTCGCTGTCGTGTATTAATACAAGGTTTAATAAGTTAATTAAAAGTGGGTATTTGTATGGGTTGAGGGAGCGGTTGGGAATTGTGGAGCATTGGGTGTATCTGGTGTGTGATTTAAGAGGGTGGGAGGCATTTGATCCAGTGAGAAAGAAATGGATGACATTGCCTAAGATGCCTTGTGATGAGTGTTTCAATCATGCGGATAAGGAGTCTTTGGCTGTAGGAAGTCAGTTGTTGGTTTTTGGCCGCGAACTGTTGGATTTTGCTATTTGGAAGTATAGTGCAATACATCGTAGCTGGATAAAATGTCAGGGAATGAACCAGCCCCGCTGTTTGTTTGGGTCTGGTAGCCTTGGTTCAATTGCTATTGTTGCGGGTGGGAGTGATAGAAACGGAAATGTTTTGAAATCAGCGGAGATATATGATTCCGTATCGGGTAGGTGGGAAATGCTACCCAACATGCACACACCACGTAGATTGTGCACTGGTTTTTTCTGGGATGGCAAATTCTACGTTATGGGTGGGATGTCAAGTCCTAATGATTCACTGACTTGTGGGGAGGAATATGATCTTGAGACTGGGAAATGGAGGAAAATTGAGGGTATGTATCCATCTGTCAATATAGCTGCGCAGGCTCCTCCTCTTTGTGCAGTTGTTGATAACCAATTGTATGCAGTTGAGTATTTAACCAACATGGTGAAGAAGTATGACAAGGGGAAGAACACCTGGGGTGTTTTAGGAAGACTTCCAGTGAGGGCTGACTCTTCAAATGGCTGGGGCCTGGCCTTCAAGGCTTGTGGAAAGGAACTTCTTGTCGTGGGTGGGCAACGAGGTCCCGAAGGTGAAGGTATTGTTCTGAACTCATGGTCTCCAAAGTCAGGGATCAAGAATGGCACTTTGGATTGGAAAGTTATCGGTGTGAAAGAGCATGTTGGGGTGTTTGTGTACAACTGTGCAGTTATGGGTTGTTGAAGATTCTTTTTAGATTAACACAAAAGAAGGTACTGGTTTCTGCAATCTGACGTGGAACTTCCCGGATGGTTCCTTGTGCATCTATATGATTGACTAGAATTAATTGTTGCTGAGATAGCATTTCCCTGGCTCAGAATTTGGTTCTCTTAACATGCCTGCATCTTGAGATGTTTCATACTTCCATGATCCTGCATAAGATTTGCTCCAAAATGATCGAAGTAGGGACACATGGGTAGTATGCTGCTTCCTATTTATTTTTCAAGTTGTGTTTCTCGTCTACAGCCCAATTGTTTATTTTAATAAATTGAAAGCGTTATTGTCTAATGATTTGTTTTTATAAATTCGATGCTTGATAGTTGATAATGTTCTTTTTGTCACAATATACAGTTTTCTCGACCAAGATAATGAAATGTTACCTATCAGCTTCTTGATTTTTTTTTTTTTTGGGTCAAAATCTATCAGCTTCTTGATTAGCCTTACTGTATGTGCTTCAGAAATGTGTCCATACATATTCAGTTTTGTTTAGAGGGTAATATTCCCTTGCTAGCAGATATCTAGTCAAAAAATTTTGCTTCTAAACGAGAATCTGCTTCAGCAGTATTCCAGATTGATAGTTTGGGAACATAATATCACCCTTTGTTTGCACAGGCACAGGCACTGAGGCACACCCACCCACAAACACAGACACGCACACACGTCTGTTATTTTTAGTTTCTATCTAGATATTCAATTTTCTGTGTAGATTTAGATCCTAGTATTTATTCTAGAAACCTACAATGTGAAATACATGTGGCCATGAACCTGAACTAATGATGATTTCCGTACATTTAATTTAAATTCGTTAGCCATTTCTGTCATTGGGAACTTAGTTTTTTCTTCAGTTTGTTAAATTTTGATGTGTGCTTGATATTTTTACTAGCTTGTAGGTTGAGGTATTCTACGTTGTGGTCAAGATGTATTTTTGTCTAGGTACTGAGATGTGATTTTTGCATTTCCGGCATACTTCTTCAGTGAGACTTTCCTGGTTTAACATATCTTCTTTGCCTGGATCAACATCTTATTTTCCATATTCATCTGGATTTTCAATCTTCAATGTTGCAAATAATTCAACATCTATTTTCCAGGTAAATAAAAAACCGTTGCTAACTTGCCTTACGCTGACTTTTACATATTTTTTGTTCAAATTTTCATTGTTACGCTATCTCAATTTATCCATTTTCTTCAAGTTACTTTGACATCTGTTGTTTTCTTCCATGCTTAGTTCATATTTGCATTTCACCGATATGTCTGAACCCTTTTCTTCCTCTTTGAAAAGAAATGACAATCCAAAACTTTTTTGTTACTATGGTTGGCACAGAGTAGTAGTTAAAAGTGAAGATGAGAATTTGATTGAGCTTATCCAAGTTTATGCAAGAAAACTGATTGAGTGAGGGTGTCAAATGACTATATATTGTAGGAAAAGTTTGAAAATTAGCTAAATCCTGCCCCCGTTGAAACCTGAAACCTACAATTTTCAAGATATTTTAGAACATTAGCCATTTCCCATTCTCAAAATTCATTCTTGACTGAACTGTCAAAATTTATCGAAGTCATCATTCACATATAAGTACTCCTCGCCACAAATTGAAGCCGTCGAGACTCTTGCCGGGCGAGGAGTACAGAACGTCAGAGAAGGCATTTTCCAAATCTGCCGGCATAAGAGAAGGCATTTTCCAAGTTCTGAAATTCCACTAGCATCATTAACATAAAGTTGAATGGAACATGTAAATACATTACCAAAAATCACCTATATCCAAAATTATATTCCCGTTTGCTAATAAATGTTAATAATTTTAGTGTTTCTTTGCATAATCGTATTTATTCATTTTCTTTACTACTCTTAATAGTTTTAGATTTATCTAATTTTTTTTTACAAAAATAATCTACGAATGATGAATTGAAAATAGATGGTTCAGATTCTTGAAAAAAGTTATGGAGTGAGAATGTGTGTCGAAAAATAAAGTTCCCCAATCCTAACACAATGTAGAATCCCTAAACGGAAGAGAAGTGATATATGGATAAGATATAGTATTCCATATCTTAAATTTATGTGTTTGAATGAATAAATCTAAGATTAATAAGGATTAATGAATTTTAAAATAACGGAAATTGAAATGATTGTTGTAGGCATAATTTACTGAACAATTATGGAGGACAAAGAGAGAGAAGAGAGAGATGTGTAATTGAGGTGTGTTCTATTCCACCCCATTGTGCCTTTATTTATAGTAGTAGGATTGGTAAAATCCTTACCCTTTTAGGATTACAACTCGTAATAGGTAATCAACTCTTAATAGGAATATAAGAGATATTCCTAGATCTACTAGGATTTACACAATCATAATCCTAATCTAATAGGATTGCAACACTCCCCCTTGAGTGTGTAAATACTCAAGTAAATGGCGCATCAGGTCTACAGTGACGAAGCAAGTACAGTTGATGAAGTCGTCAGTACAATGAGCGAATGCGAGTCTCAGATCAACGGAAGAATGCATAAAAAAGTAAAACTCACAAAACCTCGTTATAGTAAAACCCAAGGTAGGAGAAATACCTATAGACTAAGGAGAAAAGTGAAAAGTTGCATTAAGTCAAAACTATACGTCTTTTGGACGCAAGTAGAATAGCTTACAAGGGTATGATCAACCCCGGATGGGTGCCTTGTTAAAACCTAGTTAGGTAGCAAAAATCCAGTGGGAAAAATGCTCTTAATCGTAGGGAAAAGAGCACATTAAGATCAAGTGAGTATACTACAAATGAGAACTACAAGCATTGCATATGATAGTTAGGCATACCAATTCCTCGGACAAGCTTATGGAATGTTGACTTTGGCAATGACGTCGTGTAGAGGTTGACAAGGTTGTCTGGGATCGGCTTGCATGACTTTAATCTCTTGAGCTTTGCTGATGTAGATGTAGACGCAATATGTCTTGGTGTTGACTTCGTTGATGTATCATGGCTTGGCCAGGTTGATACATGCGGCATAATCTTCATGGATCAATGTTAGGACTCAACGATGGATGAAAACATAGCAAGTAATTCGAAAATGCTCAACAAGAACTCTTAACCATGTCTCACTTATGGCATAGTGAAGTAAGGTGAGTCTTGAAACGATTCAAAGATTTCGCAACTAACGTTATATCATGGACTTCCAAGATATTGCGATATCCTTAATGGTAAAGACATAACAATTTGGGGATTTTGCCTTGTGCGGGTTTGATAAGTAACTAGCGTCAGCATAACAAACAAGGCAAATATCATTCCGAGGATCAGAAGGGTTGGATCCGCTCGAGATGCGTTGGGATTTGATTTGCCCAAATTTGTAGTACCTTCAGGGTACGTCTTTAATACCAATTCAGTGGTTGCGTGTAAGTGCGGTACTGCATCTTTACCAAAAGATCAGTAACGAATGAGATGTCCTATCTAAATACAATGAGCTAAGTACAACGAAGCGCAAAGTTGAACTTAGATATGGAATTTCGGATTCCATAACCTCTTTAAGGATCTCATTTGCATATAATGTATGGACGATCAGAGGTATACTCAAAAGTGACACCTTCAGGCTGTAGTTTAACTAGTAGACCAAAATACCATCAGAACAACGGGTCAAGGCATAAACGAGTTTTCCCAAGATCCTTCATCTCAAATTTCATCTTCAAGTGCGAGGCAGTTTTCTCAAGCTCTTCTAGAGTCTTAGTGAGATTTGTGTCAACAACATAAATTGTAACTCTAGCAATTCGGAATAAGACTTCATAGTTTAACACGCAAGGGCATAATTCATCCCTGACTGATCAAATAATCACTTAGACGGGTATACCACATCCGTCAGATTGTAAGAGAACGCCTCAAACAAGTTAAGAGGGTGTTCCGTGGTTTGGAACTATTTGAACCAGTCCATGTAATTCTTTGGGAACTTACATGTAACTCTCCGTATCTATATCCCCATGGAGAAACACTAACCACATTTCATAATGTTACTATCGATCACAAGACGTTTGAGATAAACCTTGCGCCGTAAGGCATGCATTATATCCCACTATTTCATTCATCTCATAACGCTTCTTTTCCCACCTGTAACACAACGGGGTTGCCTTGGGCAGTGTAGGAACGACAGGTCCAAAACACATTTTAGTAAAGAATTTGACCTGGATTGTAATTTAAGTTGTCCAATCAGTTCTACGTTGTCACTTAGGAGGGTGTAGTCAAACTCGGATTTGAGAGTTTTTTAAAAGACTTTAAAATCATAGTGTAGTCAATTAAAAGATTTTAAAGGATTTTAGAATCCATTCAAATCTAGTTGTAGTCAATTAAAAGAATTTTAAGGATTTTAAAATCCATCCAAATCTAAGTGTGTTTATACCATACTTAGAGCCTCCGTATTTAGACATCGTATAAATACTCGAGGGACTCAAATGTAATTATGTAATAAATGGAGGGGCAAATAGGTAAAAAGGGGAGGAGCCCTTATTCTATAAAAGGGCCTCCTCACCCTCACAAACCCTAAGCCTCCTCACATCCCCTAAGCTCTAAGCTCTCTCAAGCTCTCATGCTCACAAACAGAGAGCCCTCTCAAACTCTCTCTTTCTCTGGGGGACTCCCCCTCACCCTTGTAATCCATACATACAGTCAGAGAAATACAATATCAGTGTGGACGTAGCCCAAACCTTGGGGTGAACCACAATACGTCTTGTGTTATTTACATTTCTTGCAGATTCACGGTCAGATTTACGTTGGTCCAAGACCCCTCCAGTTTTGTGCATCAACATTTGGCGCCGTTTGTGGGAATCGACACAAAAAACTATGTCGGTTCTCTTTCATTTTTTCATCAAATCTCACCACTGTGAATCTGCAAAAACCCAAAAACCCAAAGCTTTCACAAAAAACCCAACGGTTCATTCTCTCTCCCTCTCTAAAAACCAACCAGAAAACTCTACCAAAACCCATCATTCTGGAATTCTGGAAAAACCAGCTCGAAATCCCCGAATACCATTTCCGGGGTATCGGGTCTGACACCCACTTCACCAACACAAAACCTCATTTCTCAAATTCCCTCCCACTTCTCGATACACAGACACACTCTGTCTCTGTCTCTGTCTCTCTCTCTGTGACTGTCTCTCTCTAAAAAAAGCATCAAGAACCCATCTTTAATTCTTTACTCACCAAACCTTTCATTTTTCTTACTGTAAATTGCAAAACCCATTTGAGCAGTTGCAGAAAAAAGTTAGTAACTGGTGGAGTTTTATCAACACAAGTAAAAGAAATATGGCGGGAAATCCTCAAGAAGGACTTGAAGATGATTTCTTTGAGCAGATCTTAGCTGTGCCGTCGTCGTATAGTGCCGGTAGTGGTGGTGAGTCAGCTGGTGGTGGGTACGGAGGAGATGTGGGGTCCATGCCCATGGTGCTGCAGCTGGGTTCTACTGGGTCTTCGGGTGGTGGTGCTGGGTACAGAGGAGAAGGAGTTGGGATGTGGCTAGGTATTCCGTTGGGTTTGAACTTGGAGCATGGTGGTTTTCTTGGGCAAGACAACAGGTTCAGAGATGAAGCCAACAATACTAACAACACAAACAGTTCCAAAGTTTCTGCTTCAATTAATGAAAGAGATTCTGTTTATATGTCAAGTTTGTTTCCAGCATTTGGACATATGCAAAACCACTCATCACTCCCTCCAACGCCACCACCTCCACAACCTCCTCACCAGTTTCATAGCCAACCACCACCAGGGCTGTCTAATGTTGTCCATCACCCTCCTTCCATCCACCCAAGGGTTCGAGCAAGGCGATGCCAAGCAACAGATCCCCACAGTATTGCTGAGCGGGATCAGAGTCCCTTCTTGAGAAGTTTGATCAATTCAAGTTTTCAAATTACAAGGTTTTGGTCACATCAAGATTTGCATTTCCAAGATTCGGTTCTCCTTATCATTGATGGAAATTTTGAGTAGAAATTTCTTATGTGGGGTTTGTCCCACATTGACCATTCCCACAAGGTCTCCACACTTTATAAGGCTTTATCTCTTATAGAAAGTGATTGGAAGATAGGCCTTAGAGAAGAAAACTGGGCTCACCCTTGAGGTTGGGCTTTGGGGTGTATTAATTAATTGGTAATTAATATATAATTAATTATAAATAATAATATAATTAATATATAATTAATTATCAAAAGATGGGCCTTGGGCCTTGGGGCTCGGGCTCTAATAATTAAATTATTTAATTAATTATTTTTCGGATTTAATTAATTATTTTTTAAATTCGAATTTAATTAATTATTTAATTTTTATGAAAAGACTCATCCTCTCAGATGAAGTCTGAGAGTTCTTTCTGAACACATAGCAAAGCACCCCTATGAAGAGATGTCTCCCAACAGTCACACCCCATTCTCATACCTGTTGCAAACAGGCATCCATCTGCTATATATACATCTCATCTGCATGACATTGAGAACACAAAAATTAATCAACTTCATCCTCTACATTCCTAAACCGTCTTACTGAGAGAACCACACTAAATTCGCCAGAAGTTAAATTTTCCGGTGCTGGAATTTTAACTTGATCGTTGAATCCTGGTGAAGCAGACGTCCGTAGAACTACAAGCACATAGTAGGGACGAAATTTCTGTTTCAAGGACATTCCGGTACGCAAGCCTCGATCTTCAAGTTGTCTGTTTTTATCATTCGTATTTTAGTTTATATTCTGTTAATTCCTATTGCATTTATTATTTATTAGCATATATAAATTATCACAGATTGTTGACATATATCCAACAATCTTGAAACAGAAATCTATGGATCAACAATCTGTGAATGTGAATGGCGCTGTGCCAAAATACTCAGAAAAGCCTGAGAAGTTCAAAGGGTTGGACTTCAAGAGATTGATAAGCTCATATTTATATATATTTTACATCAAATTCTCTTGTCTTTTGTTAGTTATTTCCTCATATTTTTGTGCTATTTACTTTGTTTTTGTGTTTTATCGAATTTATCTAGCTAAGAAAATAAAAATAGCATAAGTGTGATTTTATGTAATAAATTCGTGTCAAAACTGTTTAGCTTTTAAATTAAATAAAATATCTATATATATATAATAATAATTCATATCATGGTTTGTTTTATATAAAATAAGAAAATAAGAAGAAATATAATAAATAAGTGGGAGTGCATGATAGGTTAGTGGGATTCAAAAGCAGTGGGAATGAGGAACGAAAAACAGAAAAAAAGAAAAGAAAGCATTAGGCAGGTGGGAGTGCATGATAGAATAAAAAAATAAATAAAAAAGGAATGGTGCTGGGGGAATAAAAGAAAGATAAGTGGGGAGGAACTAAAGAAATATAAAAAAATAAAAGGGAAGGCTTCGGGAGTGGGGAGTCACGAGAGCAAGGCAGCAAATAAAGGTAAGAGGGGGTCAGAAGCGGAAGACTCGGAGAACAGCTGCCTTCCTGGCAGCTAGGGAAGAGGAAGCACAGAGGAACGCTGCCCTTTGGCAGCGAGGTCAGGAAGACGTGGGAGTTGACGTGAGGGAGCTGGGAAGTGAGCTGCCAGCTTGGAAAAGAAGCTTGGGGGACAGCTGCCTTGTGCAGCTTGCGAGAGCAGGACAGCAAGCTTGTCAGCTTGCGAGCGTAGGAGCAAGGAGACGGACGAGGGCACCTGGCAGCGGAAGACTCGGGGAACGCAGGAAACCAAAAAGGAATATCAAGGCAGCTTTGCTGCCTTGTCAGCTTGCGGAACTTGAGGAAGTCAGCAAGAAGGCAAAAAGGAGCAGTGCTGACTTGGGTCAGCACATAAGTCAGCACCTTTGGACAGTCAGCACGGAAATTTGGCAGCGCGCTAAAGCACTCTACTCAATCGGTTTATTTTTCCTAAACTCAAGTTTTATTCCTGTTTAATTTTAATAATGTGTAACTAATTTTATTTTGGCTAGAGTTTAATTCAAAATCATGGATATATTTGTAATTTGAATTGATTACCTTCAGTTGTGATTTCTAAGTTGTGATTTAATTTGCTTAACTGCTTGATTGATAACTTATTTTTGTATGTCGATTAAGGATGCATACTTAATTTACATGCATGAATTTGATGCTAGAATATAAGTGAATTTCACCTAATCGTTATGAACTTATATTCACAAGTAGTGAAGGTCGCTTATAAACGATCGCGTTAGGTAAATTCTTGGCATAAGTTTCATGCAATTCATTGTAACAAGTGTCTCGTCAATGCTTATGATTTTCATAAAACTTAATGATTCTTGCTTGTATCTCTATTATGCAATTCATGTAGGGAACTTGTAGGGAATGTTTTGGGTTGTCGTATGCAATCATCCAACCTAATAAAAGTAGGAAAATCTGAAGGTTAATTTAAGCGGACCTAATTAACTTGGGACGTTGAGAATTTACAATTTATTGAAAGAACAACTGAAAATCAATTTAGGTTGCATATGTGGCATGTGTGGAGAATAATCCTCTAGCCAGTCCGTCGTCCATCCATTCACCTTAATTTCATGTTTTTGTCAATTCTGTAATTTATTTAAGTTTAATTTACTTTTCATAAAAAATCAATCCCCCATTTATTTTAAAGTGTTAGATTTGTTAGAAATCAATTTAGTTAGTGTTTTCTAGAGTCTTGAATTATTTTGAGTCTTTTGATTTATTTTAGTTTATTTGTTAGTTTTATTTTGAGTGAGTCTATTTAAGTGTTTTGAGTCTAGTTTAGTGTTTTAAATTTTGTTTTTACGTTTTTAATTTAATTTTACTTTGGTTAGCATCCCTAGTTAATCCCCGGCCTAGAACGATCCCTACTTATCCATATACTACAATTATCACAAATAGGGTTTAAATTTGTGCGTTAATTTATTTTCGCATCAGAGATGGCAACAGAATATGTTGTTCTTCCTAACAACAATGAATCTCGCTCATGTTGTTAAGGAAGAAGCTCCGAAGTCTAATGAGAATCCAATGACGAGAGAGACTGTCATGGCAATTGAAGCTTGGAATCATTCCGAGTTTTGTTGCAGAAACTATATCCTGAATAGTTTGGATGACAATCTCTACGACATTTATTCTCTGTGCAAGACAGCGAAGGAGTTGTGGGAATCCCTAGAGAAAAAGTATAAGATTGATGATGCCGGTTCAAAGAAATTTGTTATCGGTAAGTTTCTCAAATATACAATGGTGGATTCCAAATCTGTTGTTTCTCAGGTCGAAGAAATCCAGAAGTTGATCTATGAATTGCATTCTGAGGGATGCGAGATCAATGAGCATTTCCAAGTTGGGGCGATAATCGAGAAATTGCCAACTTCCTGGAATGACTTCAAAATTTATCTCAAGCACAAGCGTCGTGAGATGAATATGGAGGATTTGATTCTGAGGCTACGTGTGGAAGAAGACCACAGAAAGGCAGACCGTTCTGGAGGGTTTGCGGCCATTGAAGCCAATGCGAATTATGTTGAGGGAGGAAACTCCAAGGCTAAGCCGAAAAAGAATAAGGCTCATGTTCCGAAAACCAAGCAGTTTGTGCAATCTGCCCTTACTCCTAAAGGCAAGAATCTGAAGAAGATTAAGGGTGCATGCTATGTGTGTGGCAAATCTGGTCACAAGGCACAAGATTGTTATCATCGCAAGGATGGAAATCATGGCCACGGAAACAACAACAACCATGCTAACATGGCAATCACCGATGAAGAATTGGTTGCTGTTGTGTCCGAGGTTAACATGGTCTCCAATGTGAGTGAATGGTTGATGGATACTGGTGCTACAAAGCACATCTGCGCTGACAGAAATCTGTTCACAGAATATCACCCTGCTGCCCTTGGAGAAAAGCTGTATATGGGCAATTCTGCCTCATCTGCGGTAGAGGGATATGGCAAGGTGGTACTCAAATTCACATCTGTGAAAAGTTTGACCTTGCTGAATGTGCTGCATGTTCCTGAAATAAGGAGGAACTTGGTTTCTGGACCAATTCTAATTGCTAAGGGCTTTAAACTTGTAATGGAATCCAACAAATTTGTACTTACCAAGGGTGGGATGTTTGTTGGAAAGGGTTATGTGGCTGATGGCCTTGTGAAACTCAATGTAATTGCCATTGATGATGCTAATAAAATAAATGCTTCTACTTATATTGTTGAGTCTTCTAATATTTGGCATGCTAGATTAGGACATGTTAATTTTCGTTCTATGCATAGAATGGTTAAATTAGAATTATTACCTAAATTCGAAATTAATTTTAATCATAAGTGTGAAACATGTACTGAATCAAAATTTGCTAGGCAAACGAGAAAGTCAATTTTGGAAAGATCAAATGAATTACTTGGATTAATTCATAGTGATCTTTGTGACTTTAAATCCACACCAAGTCGTGGAGGAAAGAATTATTATGTCACTTTCATTGATGATTGCAGTAAGTATTGCTATGTTTATTTGATTCATAGCAAGGACGAAGCTTTGAATATGTTTAAGACATATAAAGCCGAAGTTGAAAATCAACTTGAGAGAAAAATCAAAGCACTTAGATCCGATAGAGGAGGAGAGTATGAGTCTACTGCCTTCTCAGATTTTTGTGCACAACATGGAATTATACATCAAACAACGGCTCCATACACACCACAACAAAATGGTGTTGCCGAAAGAAAAAATAGAACATTCAAAGATATGATTAATTCCATGTTAAATAGTTCTGGGCTTCCACACAGTTTGTGGGGTGAAGCTTTACTTACTGCAAATACCATATTGAATAAGGTTCCTCTAAAAAAGATTGACGAGTCACCTTATGAGATATGGAAAGGACATAAACCCACATATAAAACCCTCAAAGTGTGGGTTGCTTAGCAAAGGTGCAAGTTCCGTTACCAAAAAGAACGAAACTAGGACCTAAAACTATTGATTGCGTATTCATTGGATATTAAATAATAGTGCTGCTTATAGGTTCCTTGTTGTGAAATCTTCGATTTCTGACATACATGTTAACACTATATTAGAATCAGCGGATGCAGAATTCTTTGAGGATATATTCCCTTACAAAGAAAAGGAATCTGGTTCTAATACAAAGAGAGTTCATGATCATAGTCATGATGAAGCCTCTTCTTCTGGTGTCCAAGGAAATGATGTGGAACCAAGAAGAGGAAAAAGAATCAAAGTTTCTAAAAACTTTGGACCAGATTTCATTGCTTTCTTATCCGAGAATGAACCTAGAACTTTTAAAGAAGCAATGTCTTCTTCTGAGGCTCCTTTATGGAAGGAAGCAATTAAAAGTGAAATGGAATCCATTATGGAAAATAACACATGGGAATTGGTTGATTTACCTCCCAGTAGTAAACCAATTGGCCATAAATGGATTTTCAAGAAGAAACTTAAGGCGGATGGAACCATTGATAAGTTCAAGGCACGTTTAGTAGCCAAAGGTTATCGCCAAAAAGAAGGGTTGGATTATTTCGACACCTATTCTCCAATTTCTCGCATAACGTCAATTAGGACGTTAATAGCGATTGCGGCTGTATACAACTTTGATATACATCAAATGGATGTAAAAACAGCATTTTTAAATGGAGAACTAGATGAAGAAATATACATGGAACAACCTGAAGGGTTTGTGCTTAAAGGACAAGAAAGCAAAGTGTGCAAATTAGTTAAGTCATTATATGGACTTAAACAAGCACCAAAACAATGGCACGAGAAATTTGATCATACTTTGTTGACACATGGGTTCAAAATAAATGAATTTGATAAATGTGTCTACATTAAGAGTAATGATAAAACTTGTGTTATTGTCTGCTTGTATGTGGATGATATGCTCATAATGGGAAGCAATAAAGATGTCATAAACAAAACAAAGAAAATGTTGAATTCCAGTTTTGACATGAAAGACTTAGGTTAAGCCGATGTCATTTTAGGAATTCAAATTAAGAGAAATAGTGAAGGATATGTCCTTACTCAATCTCATTATGCAGAAAAAATATTACGAATGTTTGGTCAATTTGACTGCAAACCTGCTGCAACTCCTTTTGATGCTGGATGCAAGTTGGAGAAAAATAAAGGCGATGCCATATCTCAACTTGAATATTCTCAAGTAATTGGAAGTCTAATGTACTTGATGAATTCAACTAGGCCCGACTTAGCGTATGCAGTAAGTAGGCTTAGTAGATATACAAGTAATCCGGCACAAGAGCATTGGGATGCTTTAGTAAGAGATTTAAGGTATTTGAAAAATACACTTAACTACGGATTACACTACACAAAATATCCACCTGTTGTAGAAGGCTTCAGTGATGCCAATTGGATTTCTGACACTACAGAATCCAAGTCGACAAGTGGATATGTTTTTACCTTGGGAGGTGCAGCAATATCTTGGAAATCCTCTAAACAGAAATGTATAGCTCGGTCCACCATGGAATCCGAGTTTATAGCTTTAGACTTGGCTGGCAAAGAAGCCGAGTGGCTCAAAAATTTTCTGGAGGATATTCCGATGTGGACAAAGCCGGTAACGGCTATATGTATACATTGTGATAGTATGGCCGCTCAATCAAGGGCCAAAAGTCATGTATACAATGGGAAGTCACGTCACATCAGACGTCGACACAATACTCTTAAGAAGATGCTCTCCAATGGAATAATATCCATTGATTATGTGAAGTCAAAGGAAAATATAGCTGATCCTTTGACAAAAGGCCTACCAAGAGAGCAAATATTATTTACATCGAGGGGAATGGGTCTTAAGCCAATTCAATGAATCGAACTGGGCGGAAACCTAACCTAGCTGATTGGAGATCCCATGGTCTAGGTTCAATAGGCAAACTGGTTGAGTTTGATTCAAAAGTTGAACACACAACTTACCCATTCTTATGATAACATGTGTGTTGTCTGTTGATGTTTTGATGGGTTATGTTTTATACATTTAATGACATTAATATCTTGTTATCAAGAGGAATATGGTAGACTATTCTTAATTAATGTCACCTATATATGAGTAAATGGGGCCACATTTATGAGAATTGAAATGGCTAAATTCTCTAAAGCTCCTACGAAATCCGGGATCTGTTCAGGGCCAAAATGAACACAACCGTATGAATTGACGTGTGGCAGTCATGATATGTGTGTAGCATATTGTCTCGGTTTACTACTGCGGTGAACAGTTCAAGATCTTCCACATCCATTGCGTCACCAAGTAAACCCGATATGTTTTCACTAGGGTAAGTTCAAGTCCAAAAGACACTTCACCCGATGCATATCATGACTATTCTCTCTCAGTTTTAGGAAGCCTAGTCATGCAGCTTAGTCACACATTTGCACTAACATTTGCATTCAAATGTGGGGTCATTGTTGGAGTTTGAATGAAATTTCAACTCAAATGTGGGGTATTGTTGGAAATTTTGAGTAGAAATTTCTTATGTGGGGTTTGTCCCACATTGACCATTCCCACAAGGTCTCCACACTTTATAAGGCTTTATCTCTTATAGAAAGTGATTGGAAGATAGGCCTTGGAGAAGAAAATTGGGCTCACCCTTGGGGTTGGGCTTTGGGGTGTATTAATTAATTGGTAATTAATATATAATTAATTATAAATAATAATATAATTAATATATAATTAATTATCAAAAGATGGGCCTTGGGGCTCGGGCTCTAATAATTAAATTATTTAATTAATTATTTTTCGGATTTAATTAATTATTTTTTAAATTCGAATTTAATTAATTATTTAATTTTTATGAAAAGACTCATCCTTTCAGATGAAGTCTGAGAGTTCTTTCTGAACACAGAGCAAAGCACCCCTATGAAGAGATGTCTCCCAACAGTCACACCCCATTCTCATACCTGTTGCAAACAGGCATCCATCTGCTATATATACATCCCATCTGCATGACATTGAGAACACAGAAATTAATCAACTTCATCCTCTACATTCCTAAACCTTCTTACTGAGAGAACCACACTAAATTCGCCAGAAGTTAAATTTTCCGGTGCTGGAATTTTAACTTGATCGTTGAATCCTGGTGAAGCAGACGTCCGTAGAACTACAAGCACAGAGTAGGGACGAAATTTCTGTTTCAAGGACATTGCGGTATGCAAGCCTCGATCTTCAAGTTGTCTGTTTTTATCATTCGTATTTTAGTTTATATTTTGTTAATTCCTATTGCATTTATTATTTATTAGCATATATAAATTATCACAGATTGTTGACATATATCCAACAATCATTTGGCACCCACTTATGACACCGGGGTCAAGGTTGAGCTCTCTGAGTCGGCCAGAGCTGGGGTCAAGGCCAGCAGTGATTGGGTCATAGACAACATAGGCAAAGGGACAAGATAAGTTCTTCATCATGAACTTGCCCATTTTATGAAAACCAACTGTCGACCACCAACTTCTAAAACAACTTTCATATGCATGTTCCCATTTTCTGAAAAAAGAAAAGCAGAAAGAAAAGTACTCTGATGGGGTTTTACAGCTGGAGTACACTAGCAGGTTTTCAGACAAAAAGAAAAAAAAAAAGGAGGAAGAGTCAGCTTATTATATGTGCTCAGAAAATGGAGCAGGGCCATGGAGGGATGAGACAGAGAGAGGCGCAGTGGGAAACAGAAACAAAAGCAAAAGCAAAGCAGAAAAGAAAAGAGAAAGCAAAAGCAAGGAATAAACACCCCACCAGAATGATGTGATTTGCTTTTCTTGTTTTTGTATGATGTGATTTATTTTTCTTATATTTCGGAGACATCTGTATAAACCCCACAGAGGGTAATAATAATAATAAAAAAAAAAGATGGCAAAGCCCAAAATAAATGGGATGGAATGTTGTGTGGAGAGCAAAGTCCCATAAGCCCAAAATAGCACCAACCAGGTGACCAAAAGTACGCCCAGTACTACAAAAAATTATTCGGCACCCCGCCGCTATTATCACCAACCAAGTGATCAAAAGTACGCCCAGTACTTTAAATTATACATGAGCATTACTCATGTCAATCATACATAAACATTTATGAGCATCACTCAAGTCAACATTCATGAGCATCACTCATGTCAACATCCATGAGCATCACTCATGTCAATCAACATAAACATTCATGAGCATCACTCATGTCAATCAGCTTCAAAAGCTTCATTTACAGAGCTCTAGCTTCAGAAGCTTCATTTACAAAAGCTCTAGCTTCAAAAGCTTCATTTACAAAAGCTCTAGCTTCAACAGCTTCATTTACAAAAGCTCTAGCTTCAAAAGCTTCATTTACAGAGCTCTATCTTCAAAAGCTTCGTTTACAAAAGCTCTAGCTTCAAAAGCTTCATTTACAGAGCTCTAGCTTCAAAAGCTTCATTTACAAAAAGCTCTAGCTTCAAAAGCTTCATTTACAGAGCTCCAGCTTCAAAAGCTTCATTTACAAAAGCTCTAGCTTCAAAAGTTTCACTTACAGAGCTCTAGCTTCAAAAGCTTCATTTACAAAAGCTCCAGCTTCTTCAAAAGCTTCATTTACAAAAACTCCAACTTCAAAAGCTTCATTTACAAAAGCTCAAGCTTCAAAGCTTCACTTGCAAAGTTTCACCTACAAAGCTTCATTGCAGGGTATACAAATACCACCTCCAAACAACCGCCACTTCGACCCATACATGGATTCAATTTGAAATCTCCAGCCAACAAACTCTATTGACCGAAGACTTGGGGGACTACACTATGTACCATATATTGGGCCTCATGAAAAATACTTCGGGGACTCTAGCCCATTATTTATGTATTAAGGAGCGAGCCCTTATTCTATAAAAGGGACTCCCTCACCACCATTAGAGAGCATCAACTTTAGCCCATATTTATGTATTGAGGAGCGAGCCCTTATTCTATAAAAGGGACTCCCTCACCATCATTAGAGAGCATTGCCGCCTACTGAGCGACCGCCTCGCCGCGAGCATCAACTCTAGCCCATATTTATGTATTGAGGAGCGAGCCCTTATTATATAAAAGGGACTCCTTCACCATCATTAGAGAGCATCACCGCCTACTGAGCGACCGCTTCGCCGCAAGCATCAACTCTAGCCCATATTTATGTATTGAGGAGCGAACCCTTATTCTATAAAAGGGACTCCCTCACCATCGTTAGAGAGCATCGCCGCCTATTGAGCGACCGCCTCGCCGCGAGCATCAACTCTAGCCCGTATTTATGTATTGAGGAGCGAGCCCTTATTCTATAAAAGGGACTCCCTTACCTTCAAACACCACAAGCCGAGCCAACCAAGGCAACATAAGCCACAAGCAGAACAGCCTCGCAACATGTGCTACTTCTAGTTGAGCATCATTTCAGATTGGGTACCGCCTCATATCGAGTATCAGTTCTAGACGACATCTAGTTACTTCGGCCCACACATGGACT
The DNA here is from genome assembly GCA_035220775.1 of Malus fusca. Taxonomy (NCBI): domain Eukaryota; kingdom Viridiplantae; phylum Streptophyta; class Magnoliopsida; order Rosales; family Rosaceae; genus Malus; species Malus fusca. Next base: position 10,721,505 of record CM069069.1, read on the forward strand.
GAATTTCAAGTCTCCAGACAAAAGACTCTCTTGACTGAAGACTTGGGGGACTACTGTTTATACCATACTTAGGGCCTCCGTATTTAGACCTCGTATAAATACTCGGGGGACTCAAATGTAATTATGTAATAAATGGAAGGGTAAAAATGGGAGGAGCCCTTATTCTATAAAAGGGCCTCATCACCCTCACAAACCCTAAGCATCCTCACATCCCCTAAGCTCTAAGCTATCTCAAGCTCTCATGCTCACAAACATAGAGCCCTATCAAACTCTCTCTTTCTCTGGGGGACTCCCCCTCACCCTTGTAATCCATACATACAGTCAGAGAAATACAATATCATTGTGGACGTAGCTCAAACCTTGGGGTGAACCACGATACGTCTTGTGTTATTTACATTTCTTGCAAATTCACGGTCGGATTTACGTTGTCCCAAGACCCTTCCGGTTTTGTGCATCAACAAAGTGTATTAAAAAAATTAAGATTTTGGCGGATTTCAATAAGTTGTGGATTTTGTGGGATTTGAGAGCAAAAAATATATATAACCAAGACTAAAAAGAATCCAACCTCACCCCCTAGGATTTCAAATCCTTTTCCATCTGGGCAATCCTCAAATCTCTACCAACCCCAGCCACACACAGGTAAGCACATTATACTTTATTGGAATCTCTTATTATGACTCTTAGAGGGCTACTTCAGGATGATTATTTTCAATTTCTTAGACGAAATGGGAAAAAATTTCAACCTGGAAAAAGAATGAAGTCGGAGAATAATCTATCGCTTGCGACTATGGACAGTCAGAGAAGGAAAAAATATGAATTTTTGGAAGAAAGAAGGGATCTTTGGATCTGGGTTGCGGATAAGGGATTTTGGGTTTTCTGGGAAAGTGATTAGCACAGAGAGAGAGAGAGAAGCTGGCATGCTACTAAGAATTCTAGGACAATGCAGGTACAAAGGTTAACTAGCAAATGGATAAGAGCCCAATCCTTTAAGGACCAAGTTGTTGAAAGTTAGAAAATTCAAGATATAGAGGACCCAATTAGACAAAAGTTTGATCTTAGCTTGATGACGACAAACATTCAAGAAGCAAGGCAAGACCTATCTAGGTATACAGGTTTTCATGTCGAATCCTAACGATGAATGTCGTCGAGGATTAGGATAAGAAAAAGGTTTGATCTCTTCCAAGTCCGGAACTGTCATATCCGCAACCTCAATATACTTCTGAAGGCATTATGTTGGGAAACATTAACATGGCACTTCCTACAATTAAATAAAAGGGGTCATTCCATAATACTAAGCTTGTATAAAGGAACCAGAGAGGAGGAAACTTGCTCTACAATAGCAAATTCTTCTCGTTCTCTCTCTCTCTCTCTTTCTCTCTCTCTAAAAGTACCTCTAAAATGAAAAATCTTGAGCTTCACATCCTCCTCTTTTTGTTGAAGGTAGCTTATTACAACTATATGCTCATAATTGAGAGACTGAGATTTTTCCCCATGTATATTTGTATCTGTAAAACTCATGTGGGGTGATGATTGTATGAGACCATGTACATCTCCAGCTCCTTGGTGGTGGTGGTTGTGATTCCCACTTTTCGATCTTTATCCATCCGATTTCTCCGTCCATTTCGGCTTCCCTGCTGTTGCCTGACTCGCCTCCAGTTGGAATTCAATAAAAAAATTATATGAAAATCCACCACAATCCACCAAAATCTACAAACTAAATCCATTCAAATTCTTTAAAATCCATATGAATTTTGTAGAAGTCTTAAATCCCCATAAATCCTATCAAATTTATCACTTTTAAAATCGTTTAAAATCTTAGTTTGACTACACCCCCTTAATCAAGGGAACACGATTCGATATCGTTGTTTTTCATTTATGTCGGTAGCTACCATATAAGTGAAAACATCATCGATGGTAATCTCATTTCAATTCCATTTAACTCATCCAAACTAATATACTAAACCAAGAACTTATAGTCTTGGGAGTAATCCGGATTAATCTCATGAGATGGAAATGATTTGAGATAACAATCGAGTTTAGATTTATTGTTGTGCCGTGTCTTCCTCTTATAGGGAAGTGAATCCTATGAACCGAGTGATTAGTTGTGCTCCAGGTCAAGACAGATTGATTGGTTATCCGCTGATGTACCAGACCGTCTAACAGGGGCGTCTAATCAGTCCAACGGGGGCGACACACCTTCCAGGGATGTTGACTCGACGTCCGTTGAGTACGTCTATCCTTGCAGGCATGTTTGCAGTTGGTATATGATCTCATCACTTTAGCTAGATCAGAAGAATGTGTCTGAAGCAACATTTTGAAAGCTAGAATTCATCGCACTTGCTTATCACACTTATGCGGTATGTCGATCGAGATGAGACATAGTGGGTAACGTTCACGCAAATTAGCGTCGTTCTCCAGGAATGTTGACGTTCTTATCTCCCCCTAACGGCGGGAATATTGTCTCATTAAAGTGACAACCCGCAAATGAGCGGTAAAGAGATCGTGTGCAAAGGCTCTAAGAGTGCTAGTGTGAAGGAGAATCATAATCGACAAAGATTCACATCCTTCTTTGAGGACCCATGTTGGTACGTTGTGGTGATGCAACTTGGCACATGGAATGCACACCCAAATGCGTAAATACGAAAATCGTCAAGCCAGTAACCAACTGTAACGTCAAATTGGTTGGGTGGCAATGGGCTACAAGGTGGACCAACATAACTGCGTACAAGATTGCATAGCCTTAGGCAGAAATCGAAAACTTGGTACGTTTACCAAAATTCGGGTGATCATTTAAATTGTGCTTTATGATCGCTAGACGAGGCTATTTGGGGCGAACATGGGAATTTGATGCTCAATTATAAACCCAAAATATATGCAATACTTTATCGAAAATCGTTGATATAAACTCTCCGGCATTATTCAGTCTCCCAGACCTTAAGGGATAAGTAGGGTGGTGAACCCTTAATCGGCCAAGAGGTTTAGCAGCAATGTGTGTGGAAAAACATGTGATCAGTTTGTCGATTCATCAATCAAAACCATAAGTATTTATATGGTCTGCATTTTGGCTGGATTAGTCCACATATATTCCCTTGAATCTACTGTGAAAAGAGAGTCGTTTCATATCTTTGCGAGGAATGATATAGAAATCAAATTTTTCAACGAGCGGGCTTTGACAAAGTGTGCTTGTAGGCACAAGATCTTTACTTCGGGTAAGGAGATGCGTCGTAGCATCATTGTTCAACCTAAGTGTCCCAAATAAGGTCGTGCCAAAGCAAGTAAAATTGCTTAATCACCAAGCTTTAGGCCAGCCACATGTCACGTGTTCCCAGTTGGGAGACAACCTATTGGCCCCAAATCAAAGATGTATGCTCATGTTTGGAGGTGGTGCAAAGATATTCCACTCTATTTTCTTTAGTGGTTTCATTTATGATCATTGTTAGAGATGTGATTTAGGGGTAAAGTTAGTGTGCGTAGTATCACATTCATCCAGACAACTAACTTTCCCACATTCCTACTTAATCACGAGTTTAATTGAATCGGTCACATGTATTAAGAAACATGATTCAATTAACTCATATTCGAGGACAATATCAATAAGATTATCCATAAGTAAAATATAAACTTGAATCCAAGAACATAGAAAAATGTTCATAAAGTAAATGGTTTACCAAGGGATTCGGCCAACAAGGCCATCCATGTCAAAATTATGCTCTTCCAACGATGTTTGGTGGAGCAAAATTAGTCTCACATATTGACTACGAGAACGATACTTCTCAACGACATTGGTAAAGGCACGAAGAGGTGCATAACCAATGATCTATTCCATCGAGACGGAAGTAGATTATGCAGGGTTGAGGTTTGGGAATATTATCCCTTATTCTTTGAAGTTTTAGGTCTTAGGTACCAAGGATCATGCTTCGGGCATGATGCCACACCTTGGCAGGCCCTGATTCTACCATATGTTGTAAAAACAAACTCAAAATTGGATTGTGAGAGAGACAGACCCTGAATTGGATTTGGTAGGCTCCAGCTGAACTGGGTCTATACCTTTCTTTCACGTTTGTGCTAGTAATCAGATTTGAGAATTTGGTAAAATCCCGCTTTCTACACTGCTGCTTCAGGGGCTAGTTAGAAACAAGGAAGGCCGAGAAAAGTATTCTCTAGTCAAAATTCGATCAGATTTATAAACTTCAGAATTGTACTCATTCATGGATGTAATCATGGTGTGCTTCAAGCAATGTATTTCATGATTAGACGATCCATAGGAGCGAGCCAAAGAGCCATGGAATCCTCGTTCAGGAGGTACTTCCATTGGTAATGCTTCAGGCATAAGTCTTCAAATGAAGATCATGACGGAGACTTATTTAGCTCTTCCATGCCATTGTTGGCTATAATGGTTTTTCAACTTCTTGATAGTCAAGTGGAGATTCATGTCTTCTACCCCACATAAAGTGGCTTCTAATAGAAAACGTCCAAATCAGGAAAATTAAACTTGTGACAGTTCCACAATCCATTGAATTAGAGGGAACAAGATTGTGATAGGTGATATAGGAAGGAATCATCCATAAGCATCAAAGTTAGAACATTCGAGTTCTAAGACATGGTTTTCATAAAAAAAAACGTCGAGTTTTCATGGGTGTACTGTTTTATGAAAACTTCGGGTTTCAAAGGCACTAAATTTGAAACTACAGATTCAATTTAGTTTATGAACGTTTAGTTCATAAAAGAGAGGTTCCTGCAAGAACACAAAATGTAATATGCTGAATTCAGCGTAGTGGATTTGAGTTTCTTCGGGAACTCAAGTGTGAGAGCTTCGTTACTACAAAATTATGTCAACGGTTCAAAGTATAAAAATAAATTTTTGAACTGTTAATGTCCAAAAGTGATCTTCAGGTCAATAATTTTGGATTCATTATCAGATTAATAGACTGCAGGTCACTTTTAATTAATTCAATAGATTCAGACCAAACGAGGTTGATCGTAGAAGCAAAAATAATAATACCAATTAGGTTAAAGTTATTTAAAATGCTAAATAATAGCGTTAGGTCAAAAATACCATTGCCCAAAATTTTGGGCTGGGTGCCGTGAGCAAAAAAAACTCGGGTATGGCTGCAATAGCAGCCCACGGTGGTGGCTTCAGGCCATGAGCTGAAAGCATGAAGCCCAGCAAGTTGCTGGCTTTTTGGGCTGCAAAGGGGGCACGGGTCAAGGCCCATCGAAAGTTGGCCTGGGGTGTGAAATAAAAACAGCAGCCCAAGCTGCTGGTTTGGGCCTCAAGGGGTGCGGGGGACTCGGGCCCAGCATGGGGTTGGCCTGGTTTTGCTGCGAGAAGGCCAGCCAAGAGGCTGGCATCATTTTTGGGCCGTGGGAAACCAAGCCCAATCATTTGGGTTGGCGATGGGGTAAGCAGGCTACGGGGCTGGGTTTGCACAGGGCAAAAGCCCAGCAAGCAAAGCTTGCCGTGGGCTAGGTCTAGGAACAAAGCCTGATTTCCCTTTTGTTTCCTTTTTTTTTTTTTCCGATTTTGTGAGGGTTTAAGCAACCCTAAATTTGCTTCTAATTTGATTTTATACTTTAACTCACATATTCCACATAGCAAATATAATTGCGCAATACATGAAACAAATATATATATATATATATATATATATTGACAAATATATGAACATATACAATATATATATATATATATATATGTATCGTAAGGAAAATATAAACATAGGAGGGTTCATGCATCATGCGGAATGTTTTCTTGCTTCAAGGTCGTTTCAAATATCTTACTTTATTTTAAGCGTACCTGATTGGCAGAAAACAACAAAAGCCTTTAAATTTGTAGAAGATTCTTCTCGAAAAGCCAGAATTGCATCTCCAATGCGTTGTATCACATTCAACATAGAAAAATTAAATTGAATCAATAGCATGTAGATCAATTCAATAATATAATAAATTAATCATAAAAAGAATGATTAAAACGTAATACTCCCCTTATTGAATAATAAACTCTCTTTAGCGCAGCTTCAAGAGCTTGCTGATAACGTGTTGTAGGCATAATTTATTGAATAATTATAGAGGCCAGAGAGAGAGGGAATGTGCGGCATAGAGAGAGAAGAGAAAAATGTGTAATTGAGGTGTGTTATATTCCACCCTATTGTGCCTTTATTTATAGTAGTAGGATAGGTAAAATCCTTACCCTTTTAGGATTACAACTCTTAATAGGTAATCAACTCCTAATAGGAATATAAGAGATATTCCTAGATGTACTAGGATTTACACAATCACATTCCTAATCTAATGACTAAATTTTATTTTAAAAACTTTGCGGACTTTCTTGTTTGCTTAATATTTTAAAAGAAATTTCAAAGTGCATAGAGAGTTATTAATATATAAAATGAGAGATAATAGCTAGGAAATGTGCTAGTAGTGGTGGTGAAGATGGTGGGGATGATGGTGGATGTTGGCAGCGACAACAGTGTGGTAGACAACGGTATGTAGTGGTGGTGGTAGACGTGATGGTGATGATGACGGTGGGTGGCGGTGGCAGCCATTTATGGTTGAGTTATTTTGTATTTTTTTTATGCTTTCACTTATGGAAATATGGAGGTGACAATTATTTACATAAAATTTAAATTTGAAAATTAGAGAAATGAAATTCCAAGTGTTTTTGTATGTTGATTTCTAAATTTTGACTTTTGTCTAAACTCAAATTTATTTCCCGTATCCAAACATAGTAATTTGCAAAGAACAAAAGCAGAAACTTTTCCATTCCCAACAAAAAAAGCAAACAAGCAAGTGTCCCTTTACCACAGTGGTGGATAGGTGTTGAGCCAGTGCATGACGGCGTGGGTTCAAACTCTGTTGGTGACTAATCTAACATATAATATGACAAAATCTATCGTTTGACAAAAATAGAAAAAACAAAAAAAACAAAATAGTGCAATTTAATTTAGGATTTGATCCAAATACACGATGACATGGCAATTGAAGCAAAAGAATAGAAGAAGAAAGTTTACGCGTATCTTTCTTTCCCAAGGTTGTCGCGGTGGACGTAGGACGTTGTCGCTGGTTGGTTCGGTGAACAGACAGACACCCCAAATATCCCATTTCCAGATTCATTCATTAAAAAATCTCAACCTCCATTCTTCCCTCTCTCTCTCTCTCTCCTCTCTCTCTCTCTAGAATGCAAACAACACATCCACAAGAATTTCTCAAGGTGCGTTTTCCCTTTTCATTTCAATCTCATTTTTCATTTTTCTTGTTGGTTTTCGTCATAATTTAATTTTCTTAATTTGTTTTGTGAATTTGATCGTATGTGATTGATGGAAATGATTTTCTGATCTAAAAACTAATAAATTCCAACATTTTCATTGCATTTTTTCTTCAGGTTTCTCATCTGCCAAACAGAAGATTCAAAATTTGAAGGTTTTTTTATTGTTCAATACAAAAAAAAGTGAAAACTGAAATTCCAAGTATAGAGAAAATGGGAAATTTTGGAAGCACCACCTCCGGGGGTCGCCGGAGGCACCGCCCGCAACCCCAAATGTCTGGGGGCACTCATGTTCTAGCTGCTTCACCACCACCTCATGCATCTCAATATCCAAACGGACCAGACTCCAATCCACCCCAATACCATCAATACCCGTCTCTATATCCAAATGGAACAAACCCAAATCCGCCCCAGTTCTTCCAATACCCCGGATTCCACCCGCCGCCGCCTGTGCCGGGTCCGTATCCGCAGTCTTTTCACGGCACCGGGGTCTACATGGGCCCCACTCCCGCCAATTGGGTTCACGGGCAGTTACCTTTCGGTGCACCCCCTCCTCCCCTTCAGGGTGCTCCCTTTGTGGAACATCAGAAGACGGTCACCATTAAGAATGACGTGAATATCAAGAAAGACTCTTTGAGGGTTGAGCCGGATGAGGAGAATCCCGGGAGGTTCCTTGTTACTTTCACGTTTGATGCTGCTGCGCCCGGAAGGTAAATTTCTTGAGTTTCATGGACGCCTGTTTTATGAGAGTATTTTTCGTATGCTTTGATCATTGGAGTAGTGATGTTTGACTATGGATTTGAAAAGATGTAGTTCTTTGATGACGTTAGATTGGTTGAATTTGTTTCGAGCTGATTGTGCGGTTTATTGGTGATGCTTAGTGGTTGTGTTAGGCAATATATACATGCCTCTTCATTGTGAGTTGCCATAGTCAAGTCAACTTTTTTAAAACATAGGGTTGTCTACTGGACCAAAGAAGGAAACGTATAGCTTAGCTCAAGCCATCAAGCTTATTACTTTGATACAATTGTCTAATGATAGAGGTTAAGGGCCTAAGGCAGATGAACTACAAAATGAAGTTATGAGGCTTGTGCCCTGGTGTAAAATGACATACAAATCTGTCGACGTTATTTGTGACATGGAGACGATGAGAGTCTAATATTTCTTGATGGGAATCAATTGTTTGTTTTGTGCTAAAAGAAATAAGAAATGAAACATAACCTCTGTACTTATGAGTCTAAAATTTCTTATTCAGTTGTTAAACCCCTTCATATGATGTTGTTAACCATTCCTTTGTTAAATACATTCATTTGATGGTTCTTCTATATGTGATCCTTTTACTTATTTATTTATTCCCCTTTTTGTGCCACAGCATGACAGTTATGCTTTTTGCTAAAGAAGATGTAGACTGTAAACTGATAGCAACGAAGGAAAGCTTGCTTAAATCTGTTACAGAGCCTTTTGAGAAAGGCATTGGTCAAAAGTTTAGACAACCTTCCGGAACTGGGATTGACTTCTCGGTGTTTGAGGACATAGGGTTAACAAAAGAGGGTGACGTAGAAGTTTATCCTCTTGTGGTGAAGGCTGAATCCTTCCCCTTGAATGATGGTGAGCGGGAATCGGATGGAAATTCCGCTGGGAATTCTCAGATCACCCAGGCGGTGTTTGAAAAGAAGGAGAATGGGGAGTACAAAGTGCGGGTGATGAAGCAGATACTATGGGTGAATGGTATAAGGTACGAGCTGCAGGAGATCTTTGGTATTGGGAATTCAGTTGAAAATGATCAAAATGGAAATGATTCTGGCAAAGAATGTATAATTTGCTTGTCAGAACCTCGAGACACAACTGTCCTCCCATGCCGGCACATGGTACGTAGAGATTCTATTCTTTACCTCGTCTTCTATTTGTAGTTTGGATGAAGACACATTTTATTGATGTACTATTTTGTTTTTGCTTACAAGAGATATTGAATCTAAGTTCTAATCCTTATAAACCTCCACACAATTCCATTCGAACTGCATAGTTTGTTGGAGACATCCCCAACTTTCATAACTTTTGTGGCTGAAAAAATGCAATGTCCCCCTCCACCCTCGCCCTCTCCTCCAGACATTCATTTAGCCTCACAAAACATTGTTTTCCCTCAGAGAAATATAAAGGAGTGTTGCATATGGGCCAAAATCCACTTTGTATAACTCCCTTGCAGGATTTATCTTTATCCGATATTTACAGTATTTTGGTTGGTGTTTCATCTTGTCAGCTGCATACTAGCGTTGTAATTTGAGTACCGAGTAAGGTTTGTCTTTATTTTTTCTTCTGGCTAATATTTTGTTTTTTGACTGCAGTGCATGTGCAGTGGTTGTGCCAAGGTTCTGAGGTTCCAGACAAATAGATGCCCCGTCTGTAGGCAACCAGTTGATCGGCTCTTGGAAATCAAGGTGAACAATGGAGCACATAGTTCAGGATAGCATGCTATCAACTACATATTGTAAACTCCATAAAATCCTAAAGAAAACGATACAAGAAAGGGAAAAACATGACCCGACTTTCTCACATACGATGAGCCCAACACAGATGTCAGAATTGTACGGATCTCATCTCATGTGAGCGAGTTGAGAAAATAGCTGGGCTCTACTTTTAAAAAGAATAAAATTGCCAATTATACTTGTATTCTATTTTCCTTTATAGAAACCCCTTGTCTTCCCTTTCATGAGGCGTGGGGCGGATGACTCTGTGCCCACGCTTCAGCTTCCTTGCAGTGATCAGTGTTTAGTAGTGACACTTAACAGAATGCATTTTATTTACTTTTAACTTGTGTTAACCATTGTCATTTTTCCTAATGACGCCATTGTGGGTGGTTCGGATCATTGTGAGCTCGACTAGAGTGCAAGTTTTTTCACCGTTGGGGTGGATATACGAAAACCCGGATTGAAGAGTTGTATTATGTTAGAAAGATTGAATACCATTGCAAAGTGCCTATGGAAAGATTGAACGCATTTCTCAGAAAACAAGGGTATTTTATGTTGGGAGTTTTAACGAAAAGCTCACGGTACTGTTCACTTTAACGAAAAATCATATTTTTACCCTAAAAAGTCAAACCTAGTACTATTCATTTTACCCTTTATTTTGTCCTTATCATTAAAACTCAAAGTTTTCAAACCATTTTCATTAGTTTTTCTATTTTATATATCTTCAAGCTAGTTGAGAATCTTCAGTTTGTACTTTGTGTGATGGCAATGTTCAAGCTAGTTGAGATTCTTCAGAAAACAAGGGTATTATATATCTATACTAGCAGAGAGCACACATTATGTGTGTGTGAACAATTTCTCTTAATAAGTGCATACTTTTTGTGAAAATGTACAAAATTAAAGCCTCTTCAACCACTCACCTCTTCTCACATTCTCCTCAAGTGCAGTTCTTTCAAACTATCCAAAAAAATCATGATTTCACTTACCTGTATGAAAAAATGATGGTGGGATAATTTATCTTAATAAGTGCATATTTTTTATCTTATGTAAATATTGTGTATCAAAGTGAGGGTGAAATAGGGAAAATAGGGATATGATTGTCATTTTCTCAAAAGATACAAAATTACTATTTTACCCTCCTTATGTAAATATTGTGTATCAAAAAGTGAGAGCAAAATAGGAAAAAAAATGATAAAAATTTGACAAGAAAGGTTCTCTTAATAATAGTACAGATGAGAAAAAAAAATAATAGTACAGATGATTTCGAATTGAAATTCGATTTCATCTCACTTTCTTTGATACGCTCATGCGTTCAAATTTCATTGAGGACAATCGTTGTTGGACGACTTTATGTTTTCAAATCTCTATGATGATGCGAGATGGAGTCTGCTTAACCCTATCTTCTCCCTCCATTTTAGTGCATAGAATTAGAGGGTGATTAATAGCTTGTTTGGATGTGATTTTAAAATGACTGAAAGCACTTTTAGAGAAAATGTTTTTCGGTTCTAAAAGCACCAATTATGCTTCTTCCATGAAGCACTTTAAGTGCGTTTTCCAGATTTACTAACATTTTTACTAAGGATTATTTTCAAAAATATTTTCACCAAAAACACTTTCAATCGTTTTAAAAGCACATCCAAACAAGCTTTAAATCCTTTTTCGACCTTCAAACGACTCTTTATTTTCAACTAGCATTTGCCTAGTGCCTACACTTTGTGTGTGTGAACAGAGAGAAAGAATGTGGGTGGGGCAGATAAATTTTTCATTGTACCTAGAACATAGATGGTACACCACGTGTTATTATTATAAGTGAATGAAAGTTTTATTCTTCATGTTATTAATTTTTTAACATAAACATCTCACTAATTATATAATGTCACATGATATATCATCTCGTATTCCGTGTACATTGAAAAATCTCTTGTGGGAGTGAGAGGTTTTTTTATTTTATTTTATTTTATTTTATATTAGATATATCTTAACATTACCTTTAAGTGAGACTTTAATAAAAACAGTAAAATTTATATATGTGAAATTATATTATTGGTTGTTTTTTTTTTTTTTGTGATAGAAGACAAAATAGTCTTTTTACTATCTTTTGATTGACAAAAATGATTCTATTAATAGGAAGTTTAGATTTGTGTAAATAGTTTTTTTTTTTAAATATTAAAAAAAATTAAATATTCAATTTGAAGGGTAATCTCTCTAATACTTCTACACTCTCAAATTTGTCATCCACCCGTATTGCAATACATGAAATAAAATAGTAACGAAGTACGTAGGTAAAACTTTTTTTTTTTAAGAGAAATAATATATTTAAAAAAATATTGGATATAGTTGTATGTAACTTAGTTATCACATAAAAAATTATAAAAGAAATTAGTTATCACATAAAAAATTATAAAAGAATTTTTTTGAAATGTCATTGTAGACATCGAAATTTCAGTGAAATAAATGTTGACCAATAGTTACAATTTCAACGCTCACGTGTCATATAAATTTTACACATAGCGTGTGACTAAATGAAAAATCAAAATAAATCGGAAAAGTCATCAAACAGGACACGTGTCAACACCTGGCAGAAACGATTTATTTCATCTGAATATTATATTCAAAATTAAACCTTGGAAAATTCTATAAATAGAAGCCATTTCATTCATTTTAGAAAATTGAAGAGGAATTCACATATACATTTCTCTACTCCCAAATTGGAAGAGAATTCCCTAAATCCTTGAAGCTTTGATGTTCTAAAGCTTTCAAGCATCCAACCTCCTAAATTCCTAAGAAATCCCGAAGGATCAAGAAAGCCCTCTTCGTTCTTCGTCAAATCCTCCTTCAAGACTAAGCCCCGACGACCCTTGAAGAAATTGTTCATCGTTCATCATCTGTTCATCCCAAGATCAAGCCCCAACGGCCATTTGAATCAACAACATCAACAAATCCACACATCCAACCGTTCTTCAAGATAAAGCCCAAAAGCCCTTGAAGATCCATTCATCAACTGTTCATCAAGATCAAGCCCCAAAGGCCCTTGAAGATCCGTTCATCAACAGTTCTTCAAGGTCAAGCCCAAAAGCCTTGAAGATCCGTTCATCCATCAACCTTCAAGATCAAGCCTCGACGGCCCTTGGATCAATCACACATCCACAAATCAACACCTTACGGAGATCGAATCAAATGATCAAATTTGAGAGAGATTGTAACCCCAAAATCATTAATACAAAATATTATTTTGTACACGTGTTCTTGTCTCATTTGTTTCAGGAATTTCCGTGTTTACAAATTTGGCACGCCCGGTGGGATCATCTCTACCTCTCATCTTTTTCTCCGTTCAAGGAACCCAAACACACCTCAAAGTCAATGGCATCAAGCAAGGGACAAGTCGTTCTTGCAACCACCAAGGGAAGGATCCTGAGCACTTCTGCCGCGAACGGACAATCCATTGGCGCCACAACCGCTCCTCAACATGCCACTTCAAAGTTGGTGCTGCTAAATGAACAAATGGAGCATAAAAGGCGTGAGTCCATCATCAACCTGACATCGCTAAGGGCACTGAAGCATGCTGTTGAGGCACACAAGATGACATCCCAAAACAGCCAACGACGTTCTTCGTCAGCATCCTGGATGTCTAAAGGAAAGTCACGTCTATTGGTTGCACAAGTCATGACCATCGGCGTTACCTCCATTGAAGAACAATTGGCTCAAATGAATGAAGCGATCGCAAGGCTAACACGGATTGTGGAAGAAAAAGACTTGCAAATTGCTGAACTCGTTAGCGGACTGGAGCCACAGGACAGCGAGAATCCCAACCCAAAGATTGATCCACTAAAGAGAGGAGCTGGCGAAGAAGAGGAGCCTCCGGTGGAGAAAATCGATGTGAAGCCGGAGCGAGACCAAGCAGCGGCACTCATGGGATCTCTTTCTATCCAGCAGCTGCAAGAGATGATCACCAACACCATCAAGGCGCAGTACGAAGGGAGCTCACATACCTCCTTGTTCTACTCGAAGCTCTACTCCAAGAAGATTGATGCCCTGAATATGCCAATAGGTTATCAACCACTAAAGTTCATGCAGTTTTATGGAAAAGAAAACCCGAAGCAGCACGTTGCACATTTCCTCGAAACTTGCAACAACACGGGGACGGAGGGAGACTGCCTCGCCAAGCAGTTTGTGAGCTCGCTGAAAGGAAACGCCTTTGAGTGGTACACGGACCTAGAGCCTGAGTCCATCAACAGCTGGGAGCAATTGGAAAGAGAATTCCTTAACCGCTTCTACAGCACCCGCCGCACTGTAAGCATGCTGGAGCTCACAAATACGAAGCAGTGGAAGGATGAGACAGTCGTTGACTACATCAACCGATGGCCCACTCTAAGTCTCGACTGCAAAGACAGACTTTCGAAAACCTCATCGATCGAGATGTGTGTTCAAGGCATGCAGTGGGGATTACACTACATCCTTCAAGGCATCAAACCAAGGACCTTCGAGGAGTTAGCCACCCGCGCCCATGACATGGAGTTGAGTATCGCCCATCATGGGAAGAAAGAACGGATCGCCGACTACAAGAACGACAAAGTTTTTGGGCCAAATGTGGATAAGGCTGCATGGAAACCCACCAAGGAAGCAGTGTCGGTCAACACAGCTCCCGTAAAAATCTCTACATGAGGCAAGACGATTCAAGCCGAAGCTTTTCGTGATCAAGAGGTGCGTAGACGCACTTTGAAGGAGCTTGAGGAGAAGATTTATCCATTCCCCGACTCTGATGTGGTTGCCATGTTGAAATACTTGCTTGACAAAAAAGTGATCGACCTACCTGAGTGCAGACGGCCGGAATAGATGAATCGTACTGACAGTCAAAGGTACTGTAAATTCCACTGTTTCATCAGTCATCCAACTGAAAAATGCTTCGTACTGAAAGATCTCATCATGAAGCTGGCTCAGAAAGGAATCATTGAGCTAGATCTTGACGATGTGGTGAAGTCAAATTATACCACCGTCACTTCCGGCTCTGTTGACTTAAAATCTTCACCTCAATCGCTGGGGGCATGCTCTAAAACCATGCCAATCAAGCAGAATAAAGTTGAGGGATGGACTCATGTTACTTCAAAGAAACTACACAAGAAGCATACGTTTCTTCCACAAGTTCAACAATCGGAAAGGGGGCAAAACAGCTCCCGTCAACCTCCAAAGCTACACGAAAGTGTTGATGATGATGAAATTGCGACACGAAGATCGTCCGTTGCCATCACGATGCGCGACTTCTTCCCCGAAGACTTCTTCAATCACTCGGTCAAGACTCATTGCTATGAGGATTGCAATGAATGCCTCTCCAAGATCGTTTGACAAATTCACACGCTCCTGGTCCGCACGAGCCTAAAAGGCGACAACTAAAGCTCATTCTCGGCATGAGCATAAAAGGCGACACCAAAACACTCATTGCCTGCACTAGCTGAAACTACAAACGGCACCAAATGCTCCTTGCCTGCACGAGTTAAAACTGCAAATGGCACCAAGATGCTCCTGGCCCGCAAGAGCATAAACTACGTACGGCACAAAAAAAATCCAAAAAAAATCTATATTTGAACTACATTTTGACTTGATCTCTTTCTTCGGAAGGGTACGTAGGCAGCTCGAGCATTCAATTTTGAGTTCAGTCACATAAAAAAAAAAGGGTTTGATTAAAGTTCATTGATGAAGGTCAATTTTATTACAAATTTATTTTGTTTAAAAAAAAATTGCAATTTTCTTTGTACAAAATTAAATTACAGTTTCTTCGGAAAAAAAAATGAATACACAAAAAAAAAAAAAAAAAAAAACAAGAAAGATACAATTTCTTCAAAAGAAAAAAAAGGAAATATATATATATATATATATATATATATATATGAGTACGTATTTTCCTTCTCGGCCCAAACAACTGGGATGGCCTCTTGGACCCTCTAGACCTCAAGGCCCGTGACAAAATATCCACCAAATCAAATGGAATGCAACACAGCTCAAGGCCTCAAGAATTCAGAGAGAAGGCCCATCTGCACCTTCTTCTTCATCGAGCTTCCTCCACATTGGCGCAGTCAAGCTCAGCCACACTATCTTCCTCCACGTCTGCAGCAAATCCAAGCTCTTCCACGACTGACTCATCGTCTTTTTCCTCCACAGCAGCAGCGATTATTGCAAACTCCATAAACCCGTGCCTCCTGGCGCATCATCTCCTTCATCAAGCAGAAGAAGGAAAGTCGCGGCAACGACGACCACACCTCCTTGATCCTCAACTACCGATCCAAGATCGAGACCGAGCTCTCCAACATCTGTGACGGCATTCTCAAGCTCCTCGACTCCGACACCCCTAACTCAAATGGACCCGGGTCAAGACGAAACATTCTGGTCACCAGAGACTCCCTACGAGCCCATGGAGTTCCTCTTCCGTTTTTGGACAGTCTCAGCTCTCGAAGTCGCTCCAGCAAAAGTGCCATCCGAGAGTCCAACAACCTCATCTGTCCTCTCTGCCATCTCAGCCGACTGCAGTAAGTAAAGGTAAGCTTTCATGTTTCGCTCGCTATCACACCCGTTGTCGGAAGAAGCCATAAACAATGGCAAACATCATCAATATCGCTGTTGCCCATCCCCAAATTGCCGGAACCCTCACCATTGCACCACTTTTTACCATGCCGAACACTCCGCCGCCGAGGTTGTCCTTGTCGCGCTCCACCAACCACCCCTCGTACGTCGACATCATTTCATCGTCGGTCCTCCAGCTGCCTGATGACTTGATGTCTTCGAGTTGGTAATTGTTGTCGTAAGAGATGATCGATACATCGATGGTCGATGAGACAGTGAAGATTGTGAGGAGAAAACGCCACCGGAGCTGCTACAACACTGGTAAATGGAGGACGTTGAGTAGTCCCCCAATTTGTTCCTTGACGATGAGGTTGAGGAAGTAGGGCTTAAACCCACCGCTTGAAGAGACCAGCTCCTCCACGATTCCGTTGTCCAGGTTGATCTTCATCATCATGTTGCTCGACATGCTGGAGCTCATGCTGTTGTCCCTCAGCGTCTGTGCCTTCATGATCCTCTCCATGCTCCTGCATCCAAACCTGCAAATTCCCCAACCCATCATCAAAATTTATACAAAAAAAAAATATAATAAAAAATGGGATATTGGAGCAAAGTGGACAACACCATGCGGAAAAAAAAGAAAGAAGAAAAAAAATAAAATAAAAAATAAAAAATGAAAAGCTTTGGAATGGTGCACAACATAAAGAAAGAAAATGGGAGACATCATGATAATGCCTATTCTTTCTTTTGGAAAGTAAAGGCTACTTTTTTATATTGTTTTGCAATTTGTTGAGTGAGCTCGAACGGATAACACAGAGGGATAATCTTAGCACCGAAAGCACCACATGAAGAGCAAGTGGACAACACCATGTAAAAAAAAATATATATATATATATATATATATATATAAAGAAAAAAAATGTACAATGAATGAAACAAAGCTCGTTTATTGATTTCTCTGATAAATTACAGAAACGTACATTTACATAAGTTAAAAAAAAAAAAAAAAAAACAGGAATGAGCTTTCACAAAGGTTGATCAGGTGGCGCCTTAGTACTCGGCGGAGCTCCAGAAGGGGGAGGCACCATAAGTTGATTATTTGCAGCCTCAACACTTGGTAGAGCTCCGAAGGACAAAGGCAATATATGCCTTTGGAGTAAAGCCACAAGCGTCCGATGGTCACTCTGAATCCGACATTTGGATTCCTGCAGCTGGTCGAGCTTTCTTTTCATGCTCGTTGAGTAACTATTTGCGAGCATATGCAACTCTCTATTTTCATGCTTAAGCCCTTTAATCTCTTGCTTAAGACTCGCCACCTCAACCATCAAGGATTCGACCTGGCGAGTACGAGCAAGAAGGCGTTGGCCCATATTCGATACAGAGCCCGCACACTGAACACTGAAAACCAGAGAGTCCTGAACAACCAGCTCATCATACTGCTTGGAAAAGATCATGTTGTCCTTGGGGGTGAGAAGATTTCTAGCTACCACCGTAGCGGTTATGTCATTCTTCATCACAAAGTCCCCAACTGTAAGAGGACCGGTGGCGGATAAGAATGACGAGTGCCATATGTTGTCTGGAGAAGACATATCAACATCTTCCCCAACATTCAAATCAAGACGACGATCAGATGGGCAAGCCATTTGCAAAAATGATGAAAGAAGAAGAGGTCATGTAAGTAGAATTCTTAGAAATACAAAATGAAGGAAATTCCTAACAGGTAGCAACTCTTTAAGTGTGTTTTTGAACACGATTAATGCCTCTATAAAAAGAAGAGGCAACATGGCCTGTTCAGAAATCGAAGAGGCAACGTGGCTGTTCGGAAACCAAAGAGGCACTTCTCCCCGAATTTCAAAAGCCGGGTCGTTTGTTCAGAAATCGGAGAGGCAACAAGGCCACCGGTTCAAAGATCGAAGAGGCACTGCTCTCTGAATTTCAAAAGATCGGATTTTCCGGATTTGTCAGCACCTTCCACACGCAACCTCAACTTTGCAGAAAGCACGGGCAATTTTGTCAAAGATTTCTGACAAAGTCGAAAACACGTGAATCTTACTGTTTCAATTACCCAACGGTTGCTGACAAGAGTAAAAGAATAGTGCCACTACTGGCTGTTGGAAAATTCCTATATATGTCGACATTCGTCCTCCATGGCAAGGTAAACCTGCAAAAATGCCCAACATTTCCTCACCTCCGAAAGTACACTCCCAGCAAAGCCTCTTGAAATACTCAGTTTTCTTCATCTCCGGGAATACCTTTGCAAACAAATGACATCAAAGCAAAAGTATCTCATATCACCAGGGTAGAAAGCAAGAGTATCTCATATCATGTTTTTTCCCTGTCTTTTCCTTTACCATTGCCCTTACTTGCAAGACAAGGAGAAAGAAAGCAATCAGTCGGAACCTGAAATCACACTTCCGATCTGGAACTGATTGCTCGGAACCTTTGCCTGGTTGCTTACCTAGCATTGCTCTCGAGTGCTCATCGCCGCTGAGAAGTAGTGCTCTGAAAGACCATTTAAATGTCAAGGTTGCATTTCACTCCTGCATTGGGGGTAAATACTGCAAGAGACTGAAGCAGAAGGATCAATGATGAGCCGGAACAGATCACTATAGCACGACGCCCTTCCTTGCAAAACCACATAACCCAGATGGAAGAGTCTAAATCAAAGCCAAGCTCGGCATCGTTGCTCTAATCAAAGAGCTCGAGAAGCTTCAATAACCTTTCGCTGGCACCATCGCCGAATAGCAAAGCCTCGCTGTGCAACGCTGTCAAATTGCCACCACTTATTCGAAAGCAAGAGTATTTCATATCATGCTTTCTCTCTGTCATTTTCTTTGTCATTGTTTTTACCTGCATGACAAGAAGAATGAGAGTCATCAGTCAGAACTTGAAGTCAAACTCCCAGTCAGGAACCGACTGCCTGGAACTCTTCCCTGATTGCTTACCTAGCACTACTCTCGAAGTACTCATTGTTTCAACATCTTGTGCTTCCAGAGAAGATACCACATCTGCCCGAAGAACAGATAAGGCAATGGAAAATAATACATTGAAGCATGTGGAGACAAGCACAACAAAGCACGTGCCGATTCATCCGTTACTTCTTCAAAGTCCAAAGTATCTTATATCATCAGGGTTGCAATCACTCTAGGTTTGGTGGACTCGTTTTGACCCTCAAAATCTTGGGTCGACCCGCTAGGCGTTGTGAGCTACGCGTGCCGATTCACCACCCTTGAATCAAATCCTTAAAGATTAAGTCACCAACTGGAAGAAGCGCCCACCACTCTTAAAGATCATACCGTTGACCAAACTGCTCAGGTGTGAATTAAAAAGATTGAACAAAGAAACAGGTCGTCACCTTCACCTCGTGCCTGCTTGCCATGTGTTCGAATCAACCTTCAAGATCAAGCCTCAACGACCCTTGAAGAAGCTTCCAGCCCAATTCAAGATCAAGCATCGACGGCCTTTGAAGAAATCACAAGTATGATTCAAAATCAAGTGTCCATCACCCTTGAATCAAATCCAGCTCCACATAAAAAAAGAGTAAGTTTAAACCTTCAGAGGAAACTAGAAAATCCACCAACCCAGTTCAAGAATAAGCTGTGGAAAGTCAACAATCGGAGGAAGCCAGAAAGTCCTCCAACCAGTTCAAGAATAAGCTGTGGAAAGTCAACAATCGGAGGAAACTAGAAAGTCCTCCAACCCAGTTCAAGAATAAGCTGTGGAAGCCAGAAAGTCTTCCAACCCAGTTCAAGAATAAGCTGTGGAAAGTCAACAATTAGAGGAAACCAGAAAATCCTCCAACCCAGTTCAAGAATAAGCCTGTGGAAAGTCAACAATTGGAGGAATCCAGAAAATCCTCCAACCCAGTTCAAGATCAAAGCTGTGGAAAGTTAACAATCGCAACAAAATACGTGCCAATTCATCCATTACCAAAGCCAAAGATCATCTACCACGTGAAGCTCCTTGTGGTCCAATTTCAACCTTCAAGATCAAGCCTCGACGGCCCTTGAAGAAATTTCAAACAAAGTTCAAGAACAAGCCTCAACGGCCCTTGAAGAAACTTCTAGCCCAATTCAAGATTAAGCATCAACTGCCTTTGAAGAAATCTCCAGCCCAATTCAAGATCAAGCCTCAACGACCATTGAAGAAATCTCCAGCCCAATTCAAGATCAAGCATCGATGGCCCTTGGATCGACATCTACATTAAGGGACTTCAAAACGCATCTCCTACACGTGACAAGCACATGTATACGACGCGCCTTGAAGTTGGGGCATTTGTAGACATCGAAAATTCGGTGAAATAAATGTTGACCAATAGTTACAATTTCAACGCTCACGTGTCACATAAATTTTACACATAGAGTGTGACTAAACGAAAAATCAAAATAAATCGGAAAAGTCATCAAACAGGACACGTGTCAACACCTGGCAGAAACGATTTATTTCATCTGAATATTATATTCCAAATTAGGCATTGGAAAATTCTATAAATAGAAGCCATTTCATTCATTTTAGAAAATTGAAGAGGAATTCACATATACATTTCTCTACTCCCAAATTGGAAGAGAATTCCCTAAATCCTTGAAGCTTTGATGTTCTAAAGCTTTCAAGCATCCAACCTCCTAAATTCCCAAGAAATCCCGAAGGATCAAGAAAGCCCTCTTCGTTCTTCGTCAAATCCTCCTTCAAGACTAAGCTCCGACGGCCCTTGAAGAACTTCCACCAATTAAAGATCAAGCCCCGACGGCCCTTGAAGAAAGTGTTCATCGTTCATCATCTGTTCATCCCAAGATCAAGCCTCAACGGCCATTTGGATCAACAACATCAACAAATCCACACATCCAACCGTTCTTCAAGATAAAGCCCAAAAGCCCTTGAAGATCCATTCATCAACTGTTCATCAAGATCAAGCCCCAAAGGCCCTTGAAGATCCGTTCATCAACAATTCTTCAAGGTCAAGCCCAAAAGCCTTGAAGATCCGTTCATCCATCAACCTTCAAGATCAAGCCTCGACGGCCCTTGGATCAATTGCACATTTACAAATCAACACCTTACAGAGATCGAATCAGATGATCAAATTTGAGAGAGATTGTAACCCCAAAATTATTAATACAAAATATTATTTTGTACACGTGTTCTTGTCTCGTTTGTTTCAGGAATTTTCGTGTTTACAGTCATATAAACTTATACGTCTTTTTCAATTTGTCATATGAACTAAAAAATTTAAGCGATTTGTCATACCAACTTTCTGAATCATTAATTTATCATCTTACACTGACTCCGTTGGTTTTCCATTCAAAATAAATCATGTGTTTTGCATATAACTTGTGTTGATGATTTTTTTTCAGACGTTTTAACATGAAGATATCATCCAACTTTAAATGACTTTATTTTGAGCATTCACTTAGAAATACAAAAGTGAGTGTACGTTATTCCCTTTTTCTGAACATCAAACCCTTTGATCATTATATCCGAGATCATTTTTTTTTTAATTTTGAAAAACCCTAGAATTATTTTTGTCGAAGGCAAATTAATAGAAAGAAAGTGAGGTATTGAAATAATCGAAATAACACTTAACAAAATTCATATGCAACTTATTCTTAAACTTATGATGAGATAATAAATTAATGATTTTGAAAAGTTAGTATGACAAATCGTTTAGAAATTTAGTTAATGTGACAAATTTAAAAAGATGTGCGTTTATTTAACATTTCAAAATTTTTCCCAAATTACATAAATATAGTTACAAAGTGCAAACCTAAGTATAAGGAACCACTCGAACTCCAAGTTAGCAGACAACTCCATTACTTTCGCAATGTCTTCAACTCCAACTCCCACTGCCGAACCCTCCGTAACTGAACTCCTAAACCCACCATCCCCACTCAACGGGCACGGTTCAACCGATCAACCCCAACCGCCACAGGACCCAGCAACCCAACCGCCCGACGACGTCGTATCCGGCGACAAACGCAAGCGCGAGGTTAACGACGACGTCCAAAACCCTTCCGCCGCGCCCCCTCTATGGAAGACAAGCCTCTGCTCCTTTTTCAGGCGCGAGGCCAAAACCTGCGGCCATGGAAGCGAGTGCCGCTACGCACACGGCGAGGCGGAGCTCCGTCCCCGACCCGACAACACGTGGGACCCGACGTCCGAGCGCGCCAAGAAGCAGAAGTTGGAGGAGGAGATTGAGGAGTGCGTGGCTTTGGACAATGTGATGATGACGGAGGCCATCGATGAAGACGGAGACGGCAGCGATGCTGGGGGTTTGGATCCCGAGCTGAGCAAGTGCCTGGTGCATTTGCCGAGGAATTGGAAGTCCGAGAAACTGAAAGAATTTCTCAGCGAGAAGGCAAGTGTTTTTCTTAGTGATTTTTATTTTTCGGGTTTCGAATTTCGAAGTTTGGGATTGTGATTTTTTTGGTAGTCCATTGCAGGGAGTCGAATTTAAGTCGGCGAAGAAGAAGAAAGGCATGGCTTTAGGTTTTGTGAGTTTTGAGAATGCAGAGCAACTACAAAATGCTGTGAAGGTATCCCCTGACTTGCACAAACATATAATTTGAAACTTTATTGTGTTTAAATTGACATGTTCACTGTCACTTGAAAATCTCTATGTGGCAGGACCTGGAAGGAACATCGATTGGCAACAAAGTTATGAAGGTTGCGGATGTCATTCCCAGATCATTCGAAAAGAGAACTAAATCGATAATGGCCCCTCAAATCCCAGGTGTTGGATTAGATGGGGAGAATGTGGAAGACTCTATGACTGCAAATGGGGCTGAGGATGGAGATGGGCTTAATGGACGAAGTGCCCGGAAAGTCGTGACTCCCCTAGCTCATATGTCTTATGATGATCAGTTGGAGCATAAAAAGAGCTCTCTTATGCAGATTCTCAAAAGACTTGTCAGTGGTGCTTGTTTATATTAATTCTTTTAATATCGTAATTTTTCGTATTATTATTAGCATCTATATATTTATTCACACGCACCGAAAAATGACTTATTTACTGGTGCAACTTTTATTTTGCAGACGAGGAACGCTCGTAAAGCTTGTCCTGATGGTATTCCACTTCCAGAATGGATACTCAAGTCTAGGGAGATAGGTAATCTTCATACATTACCTGTGAACTTATTGAAACTCATTTGATTGTTTATATTAATCTTTTGGAGATGATAGTGGGTCAAAGCGCTTGATTGCTCCAATTAGTCTGTTGTACTTGCAACAAAATTTGACTAGGGATTCACCCTTTGCATTTTGATGATTGTAGGTGGCCTTCCATGCTGTTTAGAGGGTATACTAGCGTCCCCAGTTGTAAAAGGATATCGGAACAAGTGTGAATTTTCAGTTGGGTATTCTTTACAGGGAAAAATTACTGTGGGGTTTATGCTTGGAAACTTTAGGTAATTCAATTTCAATAGACTTTTTTTTCTGTTTTTTTTTTTTTTTTTCTGTTCTTCGAATAGATTTTTCGCTAAATTAAATATTTCCAGGGAGGGTGTTACAGCAGTTGAAGAACCTTTTGACTGCCCAAATGTTTCCAGAATTTCTTCCCAATATGCTTCAATATTTCAGGAATTTCTGCAACATTCAAGTTTACCGATTTGGAACAGATTTAAGAATATTGGATTCTGGCGCCAATTGACGGTAGGTGTTGTAAAATTGAGGGTATACTTGGAAAAAAATTTGTATGACAAGTCTCACTGTCTTTCGAAGTACCCAATGCTCATATACTGTTGATATGCACCTGATAAGTAATATTGTTCTCCCAATCACTGAATATTCTGTCTCGTGATTTTTCTTCTAAGGTTCGAGAAGGGAGGAGACCAGGCATTGCTACTGATTCTGAACATTGTGAGGCCAATATTGCGGAGGTCATGCTTATTGTTCAGGTTAGTGTGTGCGAACCTGCATCAGGATTTACACGCGTCTTTTCTTTATTTTCCCCTATAAGCCTTCTTTTATAGTTAAAAAAAATTGAATGGTAAATTATAATATCAGTCCGAGTTTGAAAAAGTTTCTGATAGAATCTTCTGAAACCATGTAACCGTAATTTTTATGTTTTCACCCTCTCTGTACATAGGTTTCCAGTAGTGGATTTGATGATGCGCAAATAACCAGTGAATATGAGAGGTTGGCTCAAGCTTTTGTTTCAGGAGCTGCTGCTAGCTCTCCATCTTTGCCTCTAACGTTTTTAGTTATTCAGGTACTAAATACTTATTTTTGGATAACCAGGTGCCAAATCCTTGTAGTCTAGGTTTGTTATAAACTTATCCCAGCTGAAGGTAGTAAGAATGTCAGGGCTGAATTCGACTCGATGATGTCTTAGTCTCACGACAGAGTGCTTTCAAGAGAATATGTTGCTCCCCTTAGTTGATGATAGAGCAATCTTGTCTCTTCAGTTTTTAAATGTGTTGTGCTCAGTATCATGGTTTACCCTTTTTTCAGGATCACCAAGGAATATCGAATGCAGCTCCAGCTGATGCTCCACTGCGCTCATTATCTATTCCTAAAGCAGAAGGTGGTTCCGAAACGCAGTCCGCCGACAATGTTGTAGAACCAAAAATTCATGACTATATAAACAATCTTAAGTTCTGTATATCACCAACAGCCTTTTTCCAGGTTGGTCATTAGCTTGCTATATTGATCAGCTCATCTGAAAAGATTTTTCCTCGCAATACTAATTATTCCCGAATCCAACTCTACTGCAGGTTAATACCCCTGCTGCAGAGAAGCTTTACTCGCTTGCAGGGGAGTGGGCTCAGTTGGGTCCTGATACCTTGCTATTTGATGTATGTTGTGGGACTGGAACAATTGGGCTGACTTTAGCACACCATGTTGGTATGGTAATATACGAAATCCTGATTCTCATTTTTTTGTCATTTTCCCCCTTTCGGAGTGGTTAGAGTATCTTATAAACTGATCAGTCCATGCCCTTCTTTTAGAGTAGGTAAATGCTAGAAAAATTATGACTCTGTCAGAATGTCAGGTTCCATATCATCTGCAAATGAAAACAAAAACTTGTTATTTTTTTATTTTCCCCCTATTGACCAAGACTGCTTTTCCCTACGAATGTTTTCCAGGTTGTTGGCATTGAAATGAATGCTTCTGCGGTTTCAGATGCTCGTAGGAATGCTGAAATTAATGACATAAAGAACTGTAGATTTGTCTGTGCGAAGGTGAGAATTCGGGTTGTGATTTATATTAAGTTATTCATTGCGCCTTTGGATCTTGTGAAAAATACAATACACCCTTGAAAGAAAATTGGAGATAATAAATCCCTATACTATTTCTTATCTTCCAGTCAATTCATTATCATTTTTTGTAGAATTTGTAGTTTCTTTGAGTAAGGTAGGTGAAGGTAATAAAGGTATTTTTTTTTAATGTTTATTTTGTATTATTGTCATCTGTGAAACGGCAGGCAGAGGATGTGATGCGGTCTTTGTTGGAAGAGTACACAATTGCACCTCAGAAACAAGACGATCATGTCACTGAAGGTAGTGACAAAGTTATAGTTACCGAGGGCGAGAAAGCAATCTCAGTGGACAACAAACCCAACCCTGAGGAGAGTTCAAGCCATGAGCTTGACACTGCATCTGAGGGTTTAGAAATTGACAAGCAGGAAGTGAGAAGCCAACCTCAAAGCAGTTACACTTCTGAAAAGGGGAAAACTCCAGTCAAATGTTTCAGTAATGTTGTTGCTATTGTTGATCCTCCACGAAACGGACTTCACCCCACTGTGAGTAACACTCTGGTGCATTCCATATGATTCTCTGAAAATTTTGCACCCTTTTTGACACACGGTTTGCTCGACCAGCATGTGAATTTGATTGGAAAATTTTCAGTTTGGCCCATGCGAGCCTTGAAAACTTTAACCTTTTTTAAAGAGTCAGGTTTGTTTGGGCTAGCTTGCCCACTTGAAATCTTTGATCAGAAATCAAAGACTGAAAGTATATGGAGGTGGCAAATTTGTCTAGTGAACCATATTGAAGTGAATGAGTGGTTTTTCAGAAATTTTGGAGACCCTTCCACTGGTAGCGTACAAGCTGTTCCTTGTTCTTATCAATTACACTTATCTTTTTACGAGTGCGTCAAAAACTCTTATCCATTGACTGGTGTTAAATACTGCAGTTGTGGTTTTTTTTTTCCTTCAACTCACAAAATAGGCTCACTTCTGGAAATGTTCAGAGTAATCGTCTTTCCACGGTTCTAAATAGTCTTTTTAACTTCTTTTAAAATCTAGTAAACTGTTTCTGCAAAAATTATGTTCTTTTTTGTTTATGTTTTCCGCCGAACAACATTTCCTAATTGGTTTTCTCTGATTGCGGACTGTGATATGATATTGGCTATTGACGTGAGCATCACCAATGTCTATATGTTTAGTAGCTTTTGTAGTATGTTTGTGAGAAGATATTTCCCGAGACTGTTGAACCTGATGATTGGTCTGCAATATGTAGGTGATCAAAGCACTGAGGACTCATGCTGATCTAAGGAAGCTTGTGTAAGTTCACCTAGTTTGCTGTGTTTTTTTTGTTTGCCTTCATTTATTTCAGTACCGGAAGCTGACTTTCTTTTCCTATTTGGTTTAGCTACATTTCCTGCAATCCTGAAACATTGGTGGCAAATGCGATCGAGCTTTGCACACCTTCTCCTGAGAAAATCGACAAGAACAAGAACAACAGAGCATGGAGAAACATGGGCAGTGCTGGCCTAGCACGGCACAGGACCAAGTCTATGCCTGCTTCAGAGCCTTTCCGTCCTGTAAAAGCAATGGCTGTTGACATTTTCCCACATACCGTACACTGTGAATTAGTAATGCTCCTTGAGAGGTAGGCATGCAGCTGATCACACCAATCTGAATGGTTCAGCAAATAATTTATTTCGTTTACTAACAAAATTTTGACAGAATTCTACAGTTAGTTTTCAATTAGCATCTACCAGTTTTGTAGCATTGAAGTATTTGAATTCTCGAACCATCAAAGCGCTCCCAAAATGATTCTGATTCATCTTCGCATGTTATTTGTTGATTTTGGTCGTATGATCGCATCATAATTTGCTCGATAGACTTTCGTTTTTCACGAGTGCATATTTACATTTGTTGAATGAGTGTCACCTATGCGCACATTGATCCAACGACCAACTGCTCTTTTACTGTGAGAGGAGCTGGGAATTGGCGTGCCAAAAGTGTTTTTTACATGTCAAAACTTCAATGGCTTAGCCTTATGGGATGTGCCATCCTGCAAAAACGATGTTCCGGTGGAGTCCTATTAGGAAAGAAATCCAAGAGGAAAGAAATCTCAAACTTTTGATAACAAACGATGTGACAGGATGGTTAATTCAACGACACAATATTTGGCTCGGGCCGTTTAAACTACGACCGTTATATTTCTCCTTTAATGACGGCGTGAAATCATTTAAATGTACAAATGTCATACTGGAAGCTATTCATCCTCTTTATCAGCGTTTAAAAGGCATGCATAGGAAAATGTATTCATTTTGTAGATTCATGTATTGAAGAAAATGATGGTTATGATAACAAATAACATCTTTGTGAGGAACAGTCAATTTGTTTGATTCATATGGATGACTAAATGTTCTTCGGATCGAATGAATGTTTTTAAGGATGGTCTTTAGATGATCATAGAGTTCTGATTATGATATTTGAATACTGCTTTTCCTCATGCTTCTTTTTCTCTCTTTTGCTTTCTCTTCTTTTAAATTCTTTGGCCGCTTACAGGTAAGGATACCTTCTGCATAATTTGCAACGGAAAGGAGTAAAAAGCACAACAAATTTATACTTTGGAGTTTGTATTAAATAATTACTAATCATATTCAAACGGTATTTTAAATCAATCACACGTTGCTATTCATTTTAACTTTTCAAAATAACTGTGTGTGATTGACTTATCACAATAACATCCCGTTACATGAAAATCCTTCTTCATATGATGGAGCCTTTCAATAATTTCAATTTGGTTTGGAAGATTATTGTTTAATTGGAAGCTCCATTGGGTTTCACTTTTTCAATTTAAATCATTGTTTTATCTTGTTTAGCAGCCATTTCGGACTTTAAGCAGGCACGTGGCACTTGGTAGGCTTGTTTCTTCCGACATATGATGTTCTCTAATTTATGATTTGTGATAATCTTTGTGGTGACAACAACAACTAGCACCACCACCATGAGAAAGGTGAAGGTACGATTGATTTGGATTATAATACGCACTAGGTTACCCATAACTTTATCAAAGCCTCTCTCTCACTTTTTCCTCAATCAAGTTTACCATCTAACACAGGAGAAAGACTTGGTTGTAATCGAGAATATCTTCTTGTGTTCTTAAAATACTCATCACTTGACTGATTACATGAGTTGTATTGGATTATAATTGTCATAGAGCACTGCTTCAGGTCGTCTCTAATAATAATCAATAAGAATGCAAACATTTGAACTCTATTATGTCCATATAGCGTAATAGTAATATTTAGATTAAATGTCTTAATCATGTTAGGGAAGCAACACAGACTGTTGACTCAAGTCTAAGTGCTTTTTTCACCAGCAAGGAAGATGGAACTTTGAAAAGCAGGGTCTCCCGCCCAAGAAACTGGAGCTTGAGAGGCCCTTTATAAAAGCACTGCAGGGAAAAGCAAAGTGCTGGGGTTTCTAATTAAGATTTTTGGAGACTTTGATTACGAATGCATTAACTACCTAATAAAGTTATAAACAATTAATCTGGGATAATGTTAAAAAATTGGAAATAAAAAATAAATTAGTAGGCTTCGTGCCCTCATCACTCACGGTGCTGATGTGATCTTTTATGATTCTGCAAGTCATCTTATCTACCATCACTGCCGCCAGGTGCACTATAACTCGGTGCAACCATTTCTCCTCCTTCATGATTTCTTCCCACTAAGCAATTTACTATTCATTGGTAAAAATAAGTTAAATTTAACTTACAGGTTAGGAGGAATGTTTCTTTCTAAGCAATGTCATCTCGAGAAGATTAATTCTTCGGTTCTTATATTATCATTAATGTTACTAGTTCACGTGTTATAATATAAGTAAACATCAGAATTAATACACTATAAACATAAACATAGTAAGTCTTGTTATTTTGTAACATAATGCAACGATGAGAAAGAGATTTGCACATCAAAGTTTGGATATTAAACATTTATTTTAGTATAAACTCCCTCACAACAATAAAGAATATGTAATTAAATGAATACAATTAGGATAAAAGGCTACCAAGATCTATGTTTAAGAGTTAATCCCAAATTCAATCACAATATTCCTATTGGATGCCACTTTTACACTCTCTCAAATTGCTTGGTTGAAGATCAAATTTGAGATTTATGTCATTCATTTGTATGAAACCATGTTCTAAAATAGTAGCACCGACCATGTTATTTAAAGTAGCAAAATTTAGATTCTGAGAGGTCCAACCAAAATGCACCTCCACTTCAATGAGGATGGATGAATTCTGAACCCAACAACTTTAACAGGCGCACCAAGTTCTTGTGACAAACTAAAATGAGACCAACCTACTTTTAAGAAAAAGAATAAGGTCTTAGTATTGGACCATTGGTATCTCTCTTTTAAAAGTGAGCAAAAATAACTCTAAAGCTAAAATTAGTTACAGTATTAACTCATTTTAATTTAACAGTTATTCTCTGACGTGATACTTGTGAACCATTTTTATTTCACATCAAACCAAATTGATATCACGCCGGTCACATTTTGCTTATTTGTTGTCCATATAACGTCTGTTTATTTACATGACATTGATTTGACGTGCATATAACAAAACATAACCAGCAGACCTAGTGTTATATAAAAAAGAAGAGGGTTAATGTCATAGTAGAAATCAAGCACCTTTGTGACCCTCTCATTGAGGCCCAAGGTTCCCCACCGCATTTTCTCCTTTCAAGTATTCATTTGCAAATCCTTCTCACATGTTTTTTTGATAGTTCCTCACCTTTTTTTTTGTGATCTATTTCTTATAGTTAAATTTCTTGATATTTTAAAGTTGCTCATCCAAATAGTATCGGAGTGATTAGGGGTGATATTCGGATAGATCGGAGTGGTCAAAGAAAAAATTGTTAAAGTGAGCAAAGTATGTATGACAAGGGGGTGGAGTTAGCGTGTAAAAAAAGCCCCCAAAATTTTGACGGGAGTCCGCGCGCACTATGAATGTGATACTGACTGCTGAGGGAAGGAAAGAGTGGAGAGTGATAGTGTAGGCAGAGTAGGCCACCCCCCTCCAACCCCCCCCACCACCTTTTGCCATAAATATGCATTTAGCAGCATCTCCAATCGTCCTTTCCTCTCCTTTTCTAATCCTACTTGCTTTTCCCTTCCTTCCCTTCCTCCCACCCTCCCTCACAGACACCCCAAGAAACCTACTACATCTCCATAACCCAAAATTCCAATTTCTCTTTTTTTTTCTTTTCTTTTAATCTCTTTATTTTTTCTCTTTTTTGGGTTTATTTTTGAGATTGGGATGCAGAGGCTTGTTGTTTGAAGGGTGTTCTGAATTGGGTTTTGTTTGGTTTGTGGGATTGTATGTGAGAGAGAGAGAGAGAGAGAGAGAGAGAGAATGGGAACTGAGGAAGAAAAGCATGATCATGGTCAAAGTTCATGCCAGGGGCAAGGAGAAGTTGATGTGCCACTTGACAAGGTACAAACTTTCTGCTTCTATATACTGTGTACAGTTTACAATTTCACTCACTTTGTGATTCTGCAATAGCCATTTTCCCTGTGTTTTGAGCTAATCATGAGCTGGTTTGTAAGTATTTTTACTCGTTTATTTCCCTCAGATGATTAATTGATTGTTTGTTTCATGTCTTTTGCTTGGATCATCTGTTTTCCGATGCTCTTGTTCTCTGTTTGTTCATAAGCCAAAGAAAAAATAAACAGGAAGTTATTGGGATCAATTAGATTGTTAATTCTGTTATGCTTTTGGATTTCTACTACTGGGTTTGTGAATCATTACGGTGTCAAGAAATCGTCCCTTTCGGCGCATTTTCTTTGATTGGTATGACCAATTTGAAACAAGATTATTGGTAGAGATCATGCACAAAACAGCAAAACTATATTTGTACTGTTAATGTCTAATCCAGTCGTCAAATATGTAAAGTTTGTCTACAAATCAACAGTTGTAACTTTAATTTTTCCGTGATGCAATAGCAGTTTTTTCTGTTAGTTTTGATAAGAAAAGTTATTAAAGTTGTATGGGTGAACAATCTACTTACTGAAATGAGCCGAAGACAGACCTGATGTGTTAGTTCCCCAAACACGATCATGTGCAATTATTTTCAAATCAACATCCTGTAAATAAACTGGATTAACATTTCGTAATCTGAAGAAAAAAT
This sequence comes from Malus fusca, assembly GCA_035220775.1. Taxonomy (NCBI): domain Eukaryota; kingdom Viridiplantae; phylum Streptophyta; class Magnoliopsida; order Rosales; family Rosaceae; genus Malus; species Malus fusca. The sequence continues at coordinate 10,753,146 of CM069069.1, forward strand.
TGCGGGTGTCTTGCCGAAATGAGTGTGGTGGAGAGTTTAATGTCTCTCAATAATCTTAGCAGCATCCAGTTTATGTAGTTTTCAGTACAAATGTGAGTGTTTGACTGCCACATGTGCGTGAATCTAAATCAAATGATAAAATTGTTTTATGTGTTTTCGATAATAGAGACTATGGTTAAATACCTAGCAGTTGTGCATTTAAACATACCCCTGTTGTATTACTACTAATCTCTAAGTTGAAACATTTTAAAGTTACAATGTATCGGATTTGAATTGTGAGATTGGCTGATATTAGAAATTCATAGTTGCGAAAGTTTTCTGGTATATGTTCAGTTATTAAACGATCCACACCACTGAACTACGCAGCAGATTAGGCCCCACAAGTGATCCCTATGGCTTGCAAACCATGGGGATCCCTCTCATGCAGCTGCCTGCACAGAGACACAGAGATATATATGACTTACCACTGAAACTGGAATCTTGGTATATAAATGATACAAGGAAATAGATTTAAATCTAGTTCAGAAAAAAATGATCAAGTATGTCAGATATTACTGATTGTGATGGTGACCATTATCTTTCATGGATCAAGCTGTTTTCTTTTTCCCTCATTAATTTCTGCCTACCAAAAGAATACTACATAAAAGACTTGGAAGACATTTTCGAATAATGGATACAAAAATGTAGGTTCTAAACAAGCGTATGAGTTAATACAACACTTCCAGCTGGTTACTTCTGTCTTCGGAACTGCTATCTTGTATAATCAGATTAATTTATTGAAAAACTTGAAACGAGAAAAGATTGTTAAGCTGGCAACTAAAATAAATACTGTGTTGCGTTTTGCTCGTATTTTACAACCTCTTCAAGTCATTTTATATCCTCGTTTGTTCAGGTTGAAGATTCAGTAGTAGTTGCTGAAGAAGCACCCCAAGTTCATCCATGGAAGCGACAAAATCTCCACCTGGAGATACCCACGAGAACATCCGAAGATTGTGTTCAGGATTTTGTTACAATAAAGATGCCTCCAACACCGAGTCCCACTCCTAGGAAAGTAAATTTTCTCTTGACACCTGGTTCTGTAGATGGAAGAATGAGTGGATCGCCAGGGCCCTCTTCAGCTAAAGGCAAATCATCTATAAAATCTCTTTTACCAAAACTAAGCTTCAAGTATCGAAGTACCGCTGATGTGGAGAAGGCTTCCAACCTAGCTTCAGAAGGTTCTTCTACAGGAGTTCGGGAAAAAGCTTCCATCTCAAGGTCACTGTCTCTCACAAAATTATTCACACCGAAGATGAAGAGAACATCATCCCTACCTGTAACTCCAATGGCACTTGCACTCCGAGAATCTGCACACGGCGGAAGTGTTGGTGGCTCTCTGAATTCAATTGTAAGTTCTGGACATTATTGCTCAAGAATGTCTAAATCTAACCTAGTTGATCAACCCACCACCACGTGGTTGTTAGCATTACGGATGTAGCTTCATTAGATGTGTTCAAGTTCTTGTTCAATTAATCACTAGTACATACATAGCATACATGTTAACTAGGCCATCAAACATGTGAAGAATATCTTAGAACTATAACCTCATCTAGTACCCTAGCATCTATTCCTTCCAATTATGTGAGTACCCCATTATCTTGCTGCTCAAATCTACTTGCTCTTAGGCCATCTCCAACCGAAGGAGGGCCAGAGAGCTCCCTTTAGCCCTATAGCCCTCCAAGAAATTATATTTTAATGAACAGTGCCATGCCATATTTCATACCATCTCCAAGTGAGGGGGCCAAAGGGCGATGGGCCAAACATAGCCCTGTGACAAAAAACCATCTCCTACCGAGGGGGGCAAAGGGCCATAGGCCAAACATAATTTATTATTTCAATTTAAATACTACAACAACTTAAATTTAAAAACTACAACTTAAATTTAATTTTATTATTATTATTACTATTTTTAATTTCGTCCAAAAAAAAAAAATTCAAATCCAACGGCTACTGGCATCAGCATGACGTCAATAGCCATTGGCATTTGAAATTTGGGCCGGCCTGGGGCTAGCTGGCTGGCTCATTTGGGCCAGCCGGTTGGCCTGATTTGGTGTTTTTGGCCCGGTGGGGCCCACGAGCCCTTTGGCCTAGCCCTCGGTTGGAGACGGTTTTCGTGTCATTTCGGGCTATTTTTAGCCCTATGGCCCTTTGGCCGGATCGGTTGGAGATGGCCTAACATCTTAGTTATGTCCATCCATAAACATGTGTGTTACTATTACAAGGGCTTGTTTCTTTTTTATCTTACAGAGGAAAGAATCCAAAAGACAGATAGCTCGCTCACTTTCAGTCCCAGTCAACCATAAAGAAATGAACTTAAGGAGGATGGATTCATTTTTTCGTGTAATTTCTTCCACTCCTCGAGTCAAGGAAGGAGATGATGTATCGATTAGTTCCCCAACAGCAGATGCTGGTATCTTTCTTGTCTAGTTACAATTATGTTATGAACATTGACTGCTGATCAAGTTTTATATGATAATGTTTCTGACTTATAACTTTGTTGTATAAAAAATTTGCTTAGGCTATTATGTTAACTCTTACTCTATCTTATTGCTCTCATGGTTCAGGGAAAGATGATGATAATGGTGAAGACATATCTGAGGAAGAGGCCGTCTGTAGAATTTGTCTTGTGGAACTGTGTGAAGGGGGTGAGACTCTCAAAATGGAATGCAGTTGCAAAGGTGAACTTGCTCTGGCTCACCAAGAATGTGCTATTAAATGGTTTAGCATCAAAGGTAACAAGACCTGTGATGTGTGTAAGCAAGAGGTTCAAAACCTGCCTGTCACTCTATTACGAATTCAAAGTGTTCGAGCTCGAAATGCTGGTGCAAGTTTATATGGGCAGGAAGATGCTAATGGGTACAGGCAAGTGTGTTTGCATTTATACAGTTTTCATTGTTCAATGCCTCACAAACAAACATGCTTGTTTAATTATCTTGCATCCCATAAGCTCAATAAAAGAATCTTGCTGAAAAAAATGATCCATAGAAAAACATTCATGCGCTAATGTTGTTCGTTCATATCTTTTCAGGGTTTGGCAGGAAGTGCCTGTGCTTGTCATTGTCAGCATGCTTGCCTACTTTTGCTTTCTTGAGCAGCTCCTGGTAAGATTGGAAATCAAAACTGTGGAGTTGTCAATTTATATTTTCTGCCTCCTTCATAATATGCATGTTCACTGCAGGTGGAGAAGATGGGTACTGGAGCAATTGCCATCTCTCTTCCATTTTCATGTGTACTGGGTCTCCTCTCATCCATGACCTCATCAACCATGGGTAGGCTGATAATCATCCTTTCTCTTTAAGTTGTGCAATCTTCGAGTGCTCATTTGTGGTGTGAAAAACACACGTTCTGAGTTTATAGGTTACAAGGAATTGTTACACGCATCGCCCCGAAGGAAACTACGAGAGCAATCATTTAATATTAGAATATAAAGCCATGATATATTTTCATGCAACCGTGGCATTGAATTTTTATCATATTCTTTTAAGATCAAAATTCCAACTTATAGATTGTTGATTCACTACCCTAACTTTTGAATCGTCTGTGTTCAGTGCAAAGAAGATTTGTCTGGGTTTATGCATCGGTTCAGTTTGCTCTGGTGGTTCTATTTGCACATATATTTTACTCATTGGTAAGAAGCTCTTTCTGCAGCAAGTTGTCTTTTCTTTGTTTTTCTTAGGTTCATTCCGCACTTTTCTTGTAATCGAAGTGGAACCCAAACGACCTCCTATTTATAATTTGCTGCTCTCAGTGTGGCTTACAAACTTTTATGCACATTATAAATCAGATCATAAATTTCGATCAACTTTTTGCACCACTCTGAACACTAAGAAATGGCTTTGTGCTAGTTTTTGGACCTTCAATCCCTTCTGAACAACTAGTATCCCATATCCTGTGATGTACATTTATTTGTAGTCAATATGCTACACTTATTATGTATGATTTTCTTGTTGAAATAAATGTAGCATTCCAAGTCCTGTCATCTTATGCCAATGTTAAATACTTTTGCATTATGTTGTGGCTTCAGGTCCGTGTGCAAGCAGTTCTTTGTATTCTCCTCGCAACATTTGCTGGGTTGGGAGTTGCAATGAGTGGGAGTTCCATCATCGTCGAGTTCTTGAGATGGAGAAGAAGATGGCAAACTGCATCCGAGCAACGTCAGATGTCCTAATTGTCGACATGAGTCACATGACTAGATCAGCTCCCAGGAACCATAAATTCACACAGGAGTCCAATCTTTTATTGTAAGGTCATCAATGGCTGACATCACGTGATTAAGCTTATAGCGGAGATTTGAGTTTCGATAATTTTTGTATATATCCCGGAATTTTGTATGCTTCCTATGTTTAATACAAGATTTGAGATTGTATAGCCTCAAGATAGCAGTGTTGGTACCAAGTAGTGAGTAATTAGACGTATTGTCGTTAGATCAAATGAAGTATTAGTTTCTGTACCCGTACTCGGAGTTTCAAGTTAGAAATTACAGAAAAACAAACTTATTTTGTATGGTACGTTTGAACTCCTAGTTAAACTACGCCGTTTTATCTGAACAGTTTATAAACGTTAGGGTTTTGTACTTCCTACATAGTTAATTTCAGCATGCAAATTCATCAATACAATTGTAATATACAGTTATTAAGAACAAATCAATGTTCTGTGCTGAGATCTCTATAATTTCAATTTGAAATTATTTAGTGTTACGTTTTCCTTTTAATTTGCACAAAAGGAAAAACTAAATGCTACCTTGCTAAGAACACAAAATCAATTTAATGCTGGCTCTTAAAAGTTAAAGCATTTTAATTCCCAGACTAAATAGTTTAGTATCTACAATATTGTGAAAACCCAAGACAATGATCTTGTGTTGTTAGAAAAGAAAAAATTATGATTGGAATAACTATTTAAGTCGTAATTTGTTGGTTTTGGGTTGAGCCAAGAAAAATATTGCTCAAAGACATGAATCAAGTGCATTAATTAATCTTTGAGTTGGCACCATGACCTAAAATGAGTTGAATGAACTGAATAAGTAGTAACACCGCAGATCGAGTGTTTCTTATTTATTTATTCAGTAGTGAATAAAAGTTACGGTTACACAGAGTTTAACTTTTATGATATCGAAGCTACACTTATAAAGCATGCATGGTTCTTTAAACGAACAGTCTTTGACACTTAACCTTGGTTTGCATTCCCCCAAATCGTACCTAAATGATTAGGGTCATTCTCCTACTTACAAATAACATATCATCATGTAGAAATTTTATAATTGGACACATTCAACTTCTTAATCTTTATTTGAAGATCATTTCTATACAAAATTATTTTCTCAAAGATCGTTTAGTCATTCATATGTATCACATAAATGGACGATTCATCATTAATATGTTATTTTGGTACCTACACCATTGATTTACTCGATACGTTTGAAAGACTAAACGATCTCCCATTAGAATGATTTTTTTGTATGGATGATCTTCAAATGAAGACTAAGAAATTAAATTGTTCTGATTATGAAACTTCTAGGGGTGAAGATATGTTATTTGCAAATAGGGAAATGAGCTCATCTTTATAATGGGGGAAAGACAAGTATTATTCTTAATGAAATAAATGTTACGGTTTTTTTTTTTTTGAACAAACAAATGTTACGTACGGTTATTTAGAGTAACTTTTTTTATGTCGAAGTTACAATGCATGCATGGTTGTTCAAACGGACTTTATTCATCACTTACCATGAAAGTTAATGAAAAAAATGTTACAGTTACACAGAGTTCAACTCGTCTGATGTCGAAGCAACACGTACAAGGCATGCATGGTTCTTAAAATGGACTTTCTTCGCCACTTACACTACAAGAAATATGGGCACTGCACACAATAAATTATCTGTGCCCTTTGAGGCCAAAGAGCACCAACAATTGTGCCCATAGACCAATATCAACAGTGCAGCAACTAAAATATTGTTTGTGCCCTCTATGGGCGTCACCATTTGTCAAAGAGCACAATAAGGTATGTTGTGCTGAAAAGTGTAAGCACAAATAAAGGTCCTTTTGTGCCCAGTTCTGACAAAATTGTCAGCAGTCTTAGCACATTTATTGTTATTGTGCCCAATATGTCAACTATTTTTAAAAAAATATATTAAAAACGAAAATCACCTACAATTTGAGATTGAGGCTAAACAAAAAATTATTTTTTCATAAAATTAAAACAGCCCACAACCACAAGCATCTATAATATTACAATTTACAAAGATATTCACAACCATTATATATAAAAACAACTATAATTTTACATGTTCTATCCCCAACTAAAATAAAACTAAAATTATAAAGCTTTTAAGTGAATATCGGTTCTCTCAAGAATAAGAACATCAAATATTAAGGTTTTAAGTGAACCTGCATAGTTCTTTTCTCATCTTCTAGTTCCAAAATTTTCTTTCCCAAATGCTGCTTGAGTGACACAGTGTCGGACCCTTCAAAATTTACACAGAGCAACAAGAAATGAGTATGTAGTGGCTTCCAAATTTTCAAATTATGATTCTTTATCTTTATCTCATGAGCTGTTGTATATCATTTATCCCACAGATTAATTGGTGTAATTCTGCTATGTATACATGCACTTGTTTGTGATTGAAACATAAAGACTTTTGCCTGACACTTTAGTAACATTCTTATATGGATGGCAAGCAATCCTCACACAAATTAGGACATAAAAATAGAATCCAAAGTCCCAACAATATAATTCTCACTCTTTCAAATGTAAAGAACTAAATCTAAGAATTTATCCAAACCCAAAATCTAAGAATTTTAACAAATACTTTAGCATCAATTGAGAGAGGAATTGAGAGAATACCATATACACAGTATGTTACCCGTGGGCCACACTCAACAACATATCCAAGCTGCTTCTTCGTCCTATTTCCAGAAATAGCAGACAATTATATGAACATATATTCAAATATATTTGAAAACATTATTATTAGATCCCAGATTCTTTTGCTAGGCAGTATGTAAGTAAAAGTATCAGCCTCAAATAAAATCACCTTAGTTGATTGAAAAGTGGCTCCACAATTTCATCGAAAAGATCTATCAATGCTTTCAATAGGATTAACTCAATCCCTGTTTCTTGCTCAACTTGACAATACAGCTGCAATATGAAACCACAACCAAGGGAAGAATATCAACGTACAAACAAAGACAAGTACACCTTCATAAAGGGAAACCGAAACGAAAATGTTCCATTTTGAGTTACCTTAGTCACAGAGTTCGTTTCTGACTTATTCTTCACATTGGAATCTCTAATCATGTTAGCACCAGGAGGAAGACAAATAACATACTCTTTATTTCTCAACTCAATAAGCAGTGGTGGTACGGAAAAATTCGATTTGAATATATTTGACAGAGTAATTGCTTCGTCATCTTAACAAATTTCCATGGCAAAGGCCCTCAATGTATAGCTGCACATATTAAGGGGAGGGTAAGCTGAAGCAAATGCCTTAATTAAACTTATTCTAAGAGCTTTGACAAAAAAATAAACAAATGAATCATTCTAAAATCAAATATAAAAAATTATTTTTAAATAAAAGTCAAAATTAAGTATTGGGCAACTCTCCGATTCTCTCACTAGAACATACAACTCTGCACTTATCAAATTACATGTCAAAGTGAAAGAATATGAGGTCAAGAGGCCTGAACTGCATGGATTTCTCATGAAAATATACCCGGCTAGAGGATGATGCTAAGAACTTGAGTTTCACAAATTGACAGCAGTAACCTATAACAAATATAGGTACATTTGTGTAGTGTACTTGGGAACAAAGCTCGGGAATGAATGACTTCAAATCAGAAATAGACAATTCATCCAAAACATGCAACTTCTCATCTGCATCATAAAAAATTTGACACAGAACTTGCAGTCTTAAGTATGATGAGTGACTCAGAGGTTTCATATTGGTGTTCTTTAACCTTCGCTTCATATCTTCTTTAACGACCTGTTAAAGTGTCAATTAGCAATGGACAAGCCAAAAGAAACAAGCAAGGTATGCAAAACCAAACTTAAACCAGACATAGAGTGGAGTGATGGAAACAAAAGGCAACACATGTACCTTAAAACGATCAACTGTTGGCATGAAACTTTTGGCAGCTGCCAACACTTCTGACAACACTTTTCTCAATAACAAATAAGTAAAATTGAGCAAAATTTACCTCCATCAAGCAAAATTTAGCATCTTCCATCTTCACCATAGCAGGTGGACTCATCTAAACCCTAGCTGAACCAAACCAAAATCAAGATTACCAAAGTTCATTCCAACCATTAATTTCTATAAAATCATACCTCAAAAGGTAAAACAAAACGAAATTGAAGGGTTTTACATGGATTTGTGAATGCAAGAATTTTAATTTCCAAAACCCACTACTGTAAAAACCCCCAAAATCCCAAGATTTATACCCAAAAAAGAAAGAAAATTTCCAAAACATGAAACCCTAAAAACCAAAAACCCACAAATCTGCCCTCCCTGAGGAACCATCCGAGATTCAAATCAGAGAAATCGCACAGAAGAAATTGGAGATTATCACATACCGACTTGGAAGAGGCAACCTTCGGGAGAGCAAATCATGATCTGACGATCGTATCCGCCTCATCTTCCTCGGCTCATGATTTGAATGCTTTGATTTCTTAGCCTCTTCTCCTTCTCTGATTTTTAGGGTTCCTCTGAAATGACGTATCAGACCTCTGAGCTTCTTCTTCTATCATCGTGATTCTACAAGTCGCAAGATCTCTCTCTCCCTCCCTCTCTGCAAGTCGAGGCTCTCTCTCGTAACCCATCCCCTCACCAAATCCCACATAGCCGTTGATACCACCGACAGCAAAAAAGAGAGAGGGAAATAGAAAAATATGGGGAAAATGATAAAGAGAGAGAGAGAGAGAGAGAGAGAGAGAGAGCCTGGGGTGGAAGAGAGGCTCGGTTCGATTGGGAAAGGGAAAGAAAGAGAGAGACGAGAGACGGAGGAACTAAGGAGAGGATGGGTTTGAATGGGGAAACAAAAAGAGGCGCAAGGAAATGGAGGACAATGTGAGGTGTGAAGATTGAGGAAAGTGTTTTTTATTTTGTTTAAAACATTATTTTGAACAAAGGGCACAAAAAATCTATTTTCATTTTAAATATATTAAATTACAGGGCACAATAATATTTATAGTGTCATTGCAAATTAATAAAAAAAATTCATTGCTGATATTAAAGGCACAAAAGTCATGGTTATGTGCCCAATAATGTGTTTGTGTTTATTTTTCTTCACATTGGGCACATTACATGGTGCTCATTACGGAATGAACATTGTTCCACCCTATTGATGTTTAAACAAACACAAACACCTCATTTGTGTCCTTATTTTTGTGCCCAAAGGCCATTTTTCTTGTAGTGTTACCATGAAATTAATAAAATAAACATTATAGTTACACAGAGTTTAACTTTTCTGATGTCGAAGCTACATGTGCAAGACATGCATTGTTCTTCAAAGTTAAAACGGACTTTCTTCGACACTTACCTTGATAATTCATGTGACCTTATCTCTCTTGTGCTTATCCATTCCAAGGTCTTGCTCTATATAAATCATCTTTCCCAACAGGATGCGAAACCACACTTCGTACTGCACTGTAAGCATAAGCAGCATAGATGAGTTGGTGCTTAAAGCCTTTGATAGAACTTGCGGTGCTTATCCAAGTTCATAACAATTCTTGGAAATGGGTGGCATGGGAGGAAGAGGGAAAGTAGAGACGGATCCTAGAGCCTTCCGGCAGGTTTGCTGTCGGTGGCGTGGGAGGGTTGGTTTCCAATCTTCTCACCGCTAGTAATCCGCCTGAACCTTGATTCTTTTGGACTCTGACCTCGACAGCTAACTGAAGACGAGGCGCGGTCCTTGGGTTCAGGACTCCAACCTTCACTCGTAAGAAGAGCCACATGGTAATGTGTACTAGTTTTTGCCAAAAATGAGTTTGTTGTTTTTGTTTTTACTTAATGACATGTATGAGATTTAAACTCAGGACTTCCTTCGACAAAATGAAGACCCGAGTGGAACTGCAAGAAACGATCACGGGCTTAGTTCGGCAAAAAATTTCTTCAGCGAATATGTTTGCTGAAATATGATATCATTGAAAGGAGTTTTCCTAAAAAATGTGACATGAGAAAAGGTGCTGTCCACCACCATGCATCCAGTAGTTTTTGTAGTGAAATAGATCTTTTCATTTGCAAATGTGTTGTAGCTCAAATGATTAAGAGAATTCATTTTTGCACGCGAGGGCTCGTGTTTGAACGAGTGAATCCCCTTTTGTTTGTATGGCGTTAGAAGTCCCAGGTTGAGCAAATTGGCTCAGGCATAAAATCACTTAATTTTCTTTGATTTGAAGTGATTTGGTTGGTCACATGTTATGAGATTCAATTCTGCTAAAGATGATGCGTTCGGTGACTTGTGCGTGCGGATAAATTGTGAGACGATGTCTCCAAATTGATGTCATATTCGTATCTGATAGTGGGCTCTCTCCGAATTAGACTGTTTCTGTGGGTCTATAAAGTCATGCATAAGATTCCTAAGCAGATAGAGGAACCCCATTTTGAATAAATTCTCAAGGGGTTGTAGAGCAAAAGTGCTGATAACGTATTGTAGAAGGAATTACTTTGAGAGAGAATGACAAAATTCTATTAGAGAATTGTTGTAATGTGTTACAATGTGAGGCATAACCACCTTTATATAGTGGTGTGGCTATTTGTCAAATTACTCAATAGGGAGAATCAATTGGACTAATTAATTGAAAAATGAATAGCCTATTCATTTGAGAAATCAATGGCCTAACGGTTACAACAATTAATTGAGAAATGAATGACCTATGTTAACGCTCAAAACTTGCGGGTCAAACTTAGATGGATGTGGGTTGACGCTCACATATCGTTTTGAGTTTCAAGCCAAAAACTCAGGGACCACTTCTATCGATTTTCATTATCATAACTAAAGTGATAAGTTATGCTAATCTCAGATACCATTTTGGCTAAAAAGGTTATCGAATTTAAGAAAAACTATAAATAAAAAGGGTTTCAATGTCTCACAACTCTATTTATTAACCAAAATCATCTAATAAAAGTAAGAACGAAAAAAAAGCGGTAGCATTTTCATTAATAAGTCGATATTTGGTGGCACCAATAATTAGAAAAATTCACCAATCATAAAGATTAAGGAAAACGTTAGTTGGCCCTACATGGCTTTTATAAATATTGAAATCAATTCAACTTTTTAAATTTCGAATCAATTTTCGAGTTTTGTGTATTTATTTTTGTTTAGTTGAATTATTTTTAAAAACTAAACTCAAGAGTAACTTAAAAACATAGATAATTTGTTAAAAACCAAAAGTGAGATTTTGTTGAATTTTTTAACTCAACAAAACTCTAACCATCTCCAATTTCTTCCGCTGTCCAAATTTTCAAACGTCTAGGGACTAACGGGGTGATGATCAACCGCCTAGAGTTAGGATCTTTTAGAACAGCGTCTATATGTCAAGCAAGACTTGAGTAATATTATTTTTAATGCAACTCAATTTTCTTTTAATAGCGTGACAACTATCTACAAGAGTTCATTTTTTTTTCACATTTCGGCTTATTTAAGTGGCCAGAACAATATGTTTCCCCTTTACATTTGAGCTCGAAACATTTTTTTGTTTTTTTTGTTTTAGGTAATAAATATTTCATTAATCAAATAGAATGAGAAACATCGTCAATCAAAAATATAATTCCATGATTACAAACGCAACAAAAAGACAATACAAAACCTATTCCACATAACCACATCGAACCAACACAGAAAGATACGCTCACGAGGACAAAACTTTGCATCACTTTCTAATGAACTTGCAAAAGACAACGCTCATTCGGCAAAGAAGCCCTGCTATGAGACATCATGACGATGTCCTCATGGTTCTTTGCCGGGCAAACAGACAACAAAACAAAACAAACAAAAAAATGACAATACTAAATAAACTCTTCATAGCTACGATTCCTCAATGATTGGAGACCCACATCTTACCAATATGAAAGACAAGCTCACAAGGCCTAAACTCTACGAGCTAGACCAAACTCCGTCAATACACACAAGGTAATTTACCATCACCTGAAGACTAGGCAAGAGAACATGATTGTGAATCCCTTAAACAACTACAATGCCCCACAAGGGAAATACCACACCACCCATTGATGATTTTGCAATCGTTGTAAAACACCTTACTATGAGTCACCTGTAACAAACGTCGAGCTTCCCCCTCAATCCTTGACAAGCGCACAAACTACAAAATCACCACATCAATTTTGAACAACAATTGTCACTTTAAGATCTGAGGTTGAGCAATAAGTTATAACCACTGCAAAATCTCTCATCTTCAAAAGACGAAGTGACCACAACCACAAACACAAAAACTCTCCTAAAAAAAGCGAGAGAACGACGCTACTAATAACCGGAAAAGAAATAGAAGGGATAAAAAAGGAATGATGCCCACCCTAAGGCAAAAAAATGGGGCCGGCGACGATAGGTTTTTTCTTAAGGTTCCCAAAGACTAAGGTTTTTCTTTTGGGAATATTAGAGCTCGACCCATCTTCCGTTTAGATTAATTTGATACAAACTATCGTTTGCATCGAAAAAATAAAAATACAAGAGTTCATTTTTGTTTACCAACAAGAATTACAAACTGCCCCCTCCCATTGTAGTAGATTATCATAATATAAAGGCTTATATTTTTCAATGTCTCTTAACTCGATTTTAATTTTGAAACTCAAATTTCATCGAGCGTTAACTAAATTTTTGTTTACCATTTTGAGAAAAAGACAAAAGAAATCAAACTTGTAAATTACCCTTATGTAAAGGTCATCGCATGTGGTACAATATTTTAATAAATTGGATGTTGGACTTATTCATGCATCTCGGGTTCAAAACATTCAATTCTCTAAAAGTTATTGTAATGGTTTCGAATTCTTCTGTTTATGATAATCATAATAAATTTTTTGAAAAAGAAAAATGGGCATCCGGTCCTCATCGTTGACGGACGACGCATGACAAACGAGTGAGCAGAGTAGCGGAGAGGGATGAACATTCCAACAAGAATCGCAGCCAGACTTCCCCTACTCGCCTCTCCTTCGCTTCCCTCCTCCTCTTCCTCCGCTCTCACCCTCCACAGCTTCTCCTCTGTATTCTCTCACCACCGTCAGTCAGTCAGTCTCTCTCTCATAGAGCAAGAAAACAAACACATCAAACTTAGCTATTTCTTGTTCTTTTTCTCCAGGCTTGCGCAAATTGGGCAATTTAGCGCCAACAGTGAACACCAGTAGATTGAAACGCTGCGTTGCGAAGAAGATGGCTTGGAGTTTGGAGAAGAGCGACGCGGGCGTTGAAACCCACTTGGGGGTGGTCCGGCCGGCCACTGAAACTCACGCTGAAGAGGCCGTAGGAGCTCTCAGGGCCGGAAAAGTCATTGCCGTCCCCACCGATACGCTCTACGGCTTTGCTTGTGATGCTTGGTATGACAATCAACCCAATGCACTCCACCTGTTTGTTTAAATGCCTCAGCGTATAAAGCCCTGTTTTTCTGTTTCTCGATATCGGTATAGTGATCTTATTTATGTTACGATGATTTATAAGAAAGCTTATCTTTTTAATTTTGTGTTTTTCTGAAATGGTGGAGAATTATTCAGCTCTTTGGAAGCGGTGAATCGGATATATGAGATTAAAGGACGTAAGCATACAAGTCCTCTTGCAATTTGTGTTGGGGATGTTCCGGACATTGAGCGGTTTGCTGTCACAGACCATTTGCCCCATGGCTTGCTTGATGTTCTCCTTCCAGGACCCGTTACTCTTGTACTAAGCCGAGGTAAGAACACAAAGTATGGGAGTTCTTTCTGATAGACACTAACATTTGATTGATGCTGGATATCAGTAGGGTTGGTTTCGTTTCGGCCTTTTCACTTACACATTCAGTGTTGAATAAGAAAAGTTAGTTTGGGTATTTTGCAGGGGAGTCGAGCATTCTTGAGAAGTCTTTAAACCCAGGATTGCATAGTATAGGAGTCCGAGTACCTGACTGTAACTTCATCAGGGACATTGCACGCGGACTGGGGAGTGCATTGGCCCTTACAAGTGCAAACCTGAGTGGGCAGCCAAGTAGTGTTTCCATCAAAGATTTTGAGAACCTCTGGGAACACTGTGCGTACGTTTACAATGGTGGTGTGCTTCCTTCAGGCCGTGCAGGCTCAACAGTTGTGGACCTCACCAGAATCGACAAGTACAAGATTCTTCGACCCGGAAGGTAAGAATCTCGTTGACTACACTACCTTTTCTATGATGTAAATGGCTGCAAAATATATGACATTATTGTTGTGGTTTTGTTATTTAAATCTACAAGAAGTCCTTAAGGAAATACTAGTTAGCGACTCAGTAGCGATGAGGTACAGCTGAAGGATTACATATGGTGTATTTTCATCTCATCAATGCTTTCTAATTTTGGGAAATCTTACGAAGTTTGTCTAGTACTCACTACATACGAAAAGATGACATAGTAAACTAATAATTGGTCTAATGATGCCTTTTCTGTTGTTCAATTTAACAAAATCGGCGGGATATCTATCGGTAATAATCATGTATAGTTTTTCTCCAAATTTGAAATGCAAATATGTTTAGGATTGTTTTGATGGATCAAAATCCCGTTTGTTGCTCTTTAGATACGTCTTCTTTATATCCTCGTTTCCTTTGCTTTGGGCATGCTAATTCGTGCTTTAGTACAACTAGGTTCTAGTGGTATAAATATTCCCTGCTTTGCCATTGCAGTGCGAGAGACGAAACTGTTGCAATTCTCGAAAGGTATTCTCTTGAGGAAGAAGGAACAGCTACTTAAACCCGCATGCATGGCAACTTCCATGCTTTACATGCCTTAGTGGCTGTGACCTGGGCAGCTGTTAGGTATGAATCGACGATATATACACTTATTATCTGGAATTGAAGAGAATTTTTTATTGTAGAATTCTACTTATTTTTGTAATTTTATATGGTCTGAAAATATCGATGAAGTTTGGAGAAAAATTGCACTTAGTAATGTATTATTGGATACGGGGAATGCCACGTGGCGCTGAATCCATTTCGTGCAAGTCCTTCTCAGGTCTGGAAGATACTCTCGCTTCTAGGCCTCTTGGACAATCCATGTTAGATGGAATATTGGATGCTTCACCTTCAGGGCTATTTTTTTAGTACAAAGTTATTTCCTTATAATATGCTTTCAAATTTGTAAATGGAGGGTGTCATATTCAAATTTGTAAATGGATGACAACTTAACAATATGATAACACGATTCGGGCTCAATATGATTCACTTCTTCACAAACCAACATGACGTATCAAATACGCGCAACTCAACTGTTAGAGGTTAGGCCAATTGGTGAGAGATAATAGAAGAAAGAGTTATGGTTATGATAAGTTCACAATTTGATTATTTCAAAGGTAACTCTATTTCGACGTGACAAAGTGCAAATAAATAATCCGACTGTGTTTTCCACTTCTTTTGGCTTAATATTTGTTTAACGTAATGTTAGAAAGATTAAATTTAAAAACTAAAAGACGTGAAAGTTGATGATTGGTTTATTATTTACACGTTGATAAACTTGCTTATTCTTATTGGTGACACATCATTTAGTTTCTAATCTTGGTCTCTCTAACGTTACCTATTTGTTTAAACTTTCGGAGCCGCCAATTCTGGTTCAAACAAAGGCTTAGCTGAGTAGACTAGCGCGTGTACTGAAGCGCGTGGGCAGCAATTTGAATTGGAAGGCCGGCAGTTTAGCTTGTTAAAGTTCTTTGTCTTCCCGCGACATAATATAAGGTAAAACGGTGCATGCTAGATTCCTAATTGTTGTGCTTGTTCTTTGGCATCAAAAAGTGGGGAACTCGTGCTCATTCCTTCTCTCGAAATTAGGCATTCTTTTGTTTAGTGACGGATTTAAAATTTTTATTCCAACGGTCGTGTAAAAGTTGCCAAATATTCTAAAACAAAAGTTGTCCTTAAACGTAAGATAGTTGTATTATTTTAAATACTTAGATAATGTTAAGGAGACCAAATTTTAAAACCAAATGATGTATCACTAATAAGAAATAAACATGTTAACCGACATTTAATTAATAATCTAATCATCTACAAACACATCATTTGGTTTCCAAGTTTAGTTTAAAAAATAGAACTTTAACGAAAAACTTCATGTACTGTTTAATTTAACGAAAAACCATATTTTTACACAAAAAGTCAATCTTGTTACTATTCACTTTACCCTTTATTTTTTAGGAAAACTAATGAAAAGGGCTTGAAAACTTTGAGTTTTAATGATAAGGACAAAATAAAGGGTAAATTGAATAGTAGCATGTTTGACTTTTTAGTGTAAAAATGTGGTTTTTCGTTAAAGTGAACAGTATCGTGGGCTTTTCGTTAAAACTCCCTTATGTTTCATAAAAGAACTAGAAAATGGCATACACAATAAACAAAGGGCTGTGATTTTCACACACCCTTAACTACTTTTCCCACACCCCTTCCTATTTTTTTTATTACTTAATTGGTATCCTATTATTTAATGTTCCATATATACCCCTCCTTATTTAATCTTTCATTAATTACCATAAAAAGTAGGAAGGGTATATATGGAAGATTAAATAGTAGGATACTAATTAACTATTAAAAAATAAGAAGAGGTGTGAAAAAAGTAGTTAAGGGTGTGTGAAAATCATAGTTCTAAACGGATGGCTCAAGTTTATTTTGAAGTCTTGTGGAAGAGGAAGGCTGAAAATCACAAAGAAAGAATAGCACACGCAATTATTAATGGCTTCCTGCTTTGTATGGTTAGGTTACTGATTAGATCCCAAGATTAAACATTTACCAGAAAAATAGATGCCAAAAGAACTGGTTTTGTTGTCTATCAAAAAAAAAAAAAAAAAAAAAAAGGTTTTGTCTATATTCTCCATCCCAGACAATCCACAAATGGTACAAATTCAACCATTCAAAAACAAACTTCCAAAAACTTCCAATAATCGGTTTGTTGGGGAGACCTTCCTTTGACGGCAACTCTCTTCTCCCACTCCCCATCTCACCTCCAAATTTTCCAACTTCGGGAGTTCCATAGCTTCTTCTTCTTCCCCTATCACTCTGAGCGGTTCTGACTGATCATCTCCACACATCTCTCAAGGTAAACAGAAAAAACCCATTAGCACAACCACTAGCACACCACGTGTCCACCAATTGAGCATCCTTTTGGAGCTCACTTTGTTGTGATTTTATGCAAAATTTGCTCAGGAAAGTAGAGAATTCAGTTGGTTTGGATGTGATTAGGTGTTGGATTAATTTAGTGTTTTGGGTTCTGGGAAAGCTGAGAAATTTATGAAGAAGATCATTTTTAGAAAGTTTCTTTAGCTGCTCGGCTTAAAGAAAGAGTGAATTTGAAAACCCACAAATTCTTTTTCTTGTTTATATTTTGGTTCATGATTAATCGAAGTTCTTGTCTTGACATGATAATTTTGAATTTAGATGTATAAAATGATGAGTTAACAGAATTTCTAGCAAATTGTGCTTTTGAATTGTGAAGGGTAGAGCTTTGCAGTTGTGGAAATGGCGACCGGAGCTGTACCGGCTTCCTTTACGGGTCTAAAAGGCAGGGACTCGAGTTTCGGGTTTGCTAAAAGTATGGATTTTGTGAGGGTTTCTGATTTGAAGAGGTTCAAGTCTGGCAGAACAAGAATCTCAGTGATACGAAACTCAAATCCAGGGTCGGATATTGCCGAGCTCAAGCCTGCATCTGAAGGCAGCCCTTTGTTAGGTTGTTGAACTCCCTAATTGGTTTAGTCAGCCTTTGTTTTAATGCATCTGTTGTGTTTTCGTTGAAATTACTTTTGGCAGCCGTGAAAACGGGTGAAAGTAAAAGCAGATTACTGTGTTTTCTTTTGCCTTGTTTCCTGGTTTCTCAGAAATGCTGAACAAGAAATAATCGGTAGTTATTATTAGCTGGCTGTAATTTTCCTGCATTGTTTTTTCTTTTTAAGTTTTCTTCAGTTTTCCGAGAAACGAAATGGAATGTAAGGTAGTATATATCAGCCTAAGTATGTGTGTCTTTCTACCTTTATAAAGTTTCTTTCATATTGTCTGATAAATTGCTTTTTCAATGTAGTTCCTCGGCAAAAGTATTGTGAATCTGTACATAAAACTGTCAGGAGGAAAACACGCACGGTTATGGTTGGAAATGTGGCTATTGGTAGCGAGCATCCCATAAGGATTCAAACAATGACCACAACTGACACAAAGGATGTCGCTGCTACAGTTGAACAGGTTTGTTACTTCCCTCTTTTCTTCATTTATATATAAGTGGATTGACCAAACTCTGTATATCTATGATATCTCTGGGCCTGATTCAGAATGTTGGCATATCAAATTTCTCCTTTGGTAGGTAATGAGAATAGCAGATAAGGGAGCAGATATTGTTCGGATAACAGTTCAGGGGAGGAAAGAAGCAGATGCTTGTTTTGAAATTAAAAATTCCCTCGTGCAGAAAAAGTAGGTTTCATTGTTGTAATTCCAGTGGGTATTTAAATATTTACCTCTTATGTTGTATGAGGCTTGACCATGTTTCGATCTATATGTGCAGTTATGATATACCTTTGGTGGCGGATATTCATTTTGCTCCTACTGTTGCACTGCGAGTCGCTGACTGCTTTGACAAAATTCGTGTCAACCCTGGAAATTTTGGTATACAGTTCACTGTTCACTGTTCAATGGTTCTGTTTTATTTTATTTGAATAGAATGATTGTGGACTAATTTAGGTGTCTCATTGCAGCTGATAGACGGGCCCAGTTTGAGAAGCTAGAGTACACGGAAGACGACTATCAGAAAGAACTTGAGCATATTGAGCAGGTAAGCATATATCTATGAGTATATGGCCTCTGCTCGTGTTCACTGTTAAAAACACACATTTTCGTTTGAGAATATCATGCGGCTTAGCTTTTCCTTAAAGTTTGATACTTATGTATGATATGTAACTTCCTTAAAAAAAAAAAGTGAATTGATATGAAGAAAATAAAATTAGGAGATTAAAGAGGCAAGTATTTTGTAAAGTATAAAAACTTTACTGTTGCGTATCAATCATGTTGATACACAGTCATGCCCTAACTTTGTTCTCAACAACTCAGGTTTTTACTCCATTGGTTGAAAAGTGTAAGAAGTATGGAAGGGCAATGCGTATTGGCACAAACCACGGGAGCCTTTCAGATCGTATAATGAGCTATTATGGGGATTCCCCTAGAGGAATGGTGAGCAAATTATCTTTGCTGAAAATAGTTCAAGCTTGTTTGATGTGCCTACAAATCCATCGGGTGTCATTGACACGTCATTCCTTGAACAGGTTGAATCTGCATTTGAGTTTGCAAGGATTTGCCGGAAGTTGGACTACCATAATTTTGTTTTTTCAATGAAAGCAAGCAACCCAGTTATCATGGTCCAGGCGTATCGTCTGCTTGTAGCTGAAATGTATGTTCAAGGCTGGGATTATCCATTGCACTTGGGAGTTACTGAAGCTGGAGAAGGTGAGGATGGGCGAATGAAATCTGCAATTGGTATTGGAACCCTTCTTCAGGTACAGTTCGAATCATTTTGTTGAGGTGTTGTGATCAACTCAAAATCAGTAAACGTTGTACGGATTATTCTGATTTATGTACCACTAATGTGCTATTTGTTAAGCTGGCTTTACGAATACTTGTTTTCATACTGCAACTGTGCTTATGACAGATGGTAGGTTTACGATAGATTGGTAGGTTCGCCTATTTGTGTGTGTCATGTGATCCTGCACTTCATTCAATAGATTGAAGTTAATATTAATGCTATGAAGCATTACATTTATAAAGTCATGTCTAGCCATAATGGAACTCTGGAATTTTGTATGAAGGATGGCTTAGGTGATACAATTAGGGTTTCACTTACTGAAGCACCGGAGGAGGAGATAGATCCCTGCCGAAGATTGGCCAACCTTGGTATGAGAGCAGCTGAACTTCAGCAAGGAGTGGTAGGATTTTACAATATCATGTTAGTTGATTAATAATCTTGATCACCCTGTTTTAGGAATTGAAAGTCTAATCACTTTTCGTGATGGCATTATTTGAATCAGGCTCCATTTGGAGAGAAGCACCGACATTATTTTGATTTTCAGCGTCGATCTGGTCAACTGCCAATGCAAAAGGAGGTCAGCCCAGATCTTGATATTGAATAACTTTGTGCTTCATATTTTTTTTCTTTAGCAGAGATAATGATGTCGTCAAAACACAGGGTGAAGAGGTGGATTATAGAGGTGTCCTGCACCGTGATGGATCTGTTCTCATGTCAGTATCCCTTGATCAGTTGAAGGTACTGTTGAAATCGTACATCCTTTATTCCATTTTCTTGCGTTTTTTTTTCCTCCTTGAGAGCGAGGGGGGTTTGTTGGGTGGAGAAAGTACATTGACCTTTTTGCATTTTTTATAGACACCGGAGCTCCTGTACAAGTCACTAGCAGCAAAACTCATTCTGGGAATGCCATTTAAGGTCTACTTTTAGTCCATTTTAAATTTAAACTGTATATTGTACATTATGTAGGTTTACTGGGATTTTCGTTAATATGGTTAGTTCTGTTGATACAGGATCTTGCAACAGTTGACTCGATCTTATTGAGACAACTTCCACCTGTCGATGATGCTGATTCTGTAAGAACCGTGCTGCACTTTTCTTCATTACTTTTGAAAATAATCCTGTTCTCTTTCTCTTGCTCCCCCCATCATCCCCCAATAATTCACTTATTTCGTAATATGGTGCTTGAGCATTAAGTTCTTTGCAAGAACAAGAATAATTTGACAGTTTTCTTTGTATTATGATCAGCGGCTAGCTCTCAAAAGGTTGATAGATGTAAGTATGGGTGTTATAACACCATTGTCAGAACAGCTAACAAAGCCATTGCCCAATGCCATGGTTCTGGTAAATTCAAAGGAGTTATCAACTGGTGCATACAAGCTTTTGCCAGAAGGTGAAGCTTTGTTACTGATTTGAGTTCTGATGTTAAATTGAACATATCCCTTCTTTTATGTGTGCGTGTTGGAGGCTACCCCTGATTTATCATTTATAGTCTATTTCTTTTTTTGAGTTAATTACCTTGCAGGTACACGCTTGGTGGTCTCACTACGTGGTGATGAACCCTATGAAGTGCTGGATATTCTCAAAGGCATTGATGCTACAATGATTCTCCATGATCTGCCCTTCGGTGAAGATAAAATAAGCCGAGTGCATGCTGCAAGGAGGTAATGACTTCATAACTCATATAAATCACTATCAAAATAAAATCAACATTATAAGAATTCCAATGTAGAAGGGTGCTTTCCTACAAATATGAAATTTGTTTCTCCTTTCTTGTAGGGCCGTTAATTGCTAATTGAGAGTCCATGGTTTAACTTCCTGTATTGTTGCACACATCTTTCCTTCTGATAATATGAAGTCTGTTGCTGCAGGCTATTCGAGTATCTAGGAGACAATGCTCTAAACTTTCCAGTAATACACCATATTCAGTTTCCAAGTGGAATCCATAGGTAATTACATGATCGACTCTTCTCTCTGCCAGAGATCCATGGTATTAGTACTATCTGGCTTAATTCCACTTTGTGCAGGGATGACTTGGTTATTGGTGCTGGTACCAATGCGGGGGCCCTTTTAGTAGATGGACTTGGAGATGGTCTCCTATTGGAAGCCCCAGACAAGGACTTTGATTTCCTTAGAAACACATCTTTCAATTTACTACAAGGATGTAGAATGCGGAATACAAAGACGGTAGGGAGTTTTGTTACAAAATATACCTGAATTTGACATATCACGAAGTGATGATGGTCTAAAACAATCTTTGTACATGCCTATATCTCATTTCAGGAGTACGTTTCATGCCCATCCTGCGGCCGAACTTTGTTTGATCTTCAAGAAATAAGTGCACAAATACGAGAGAAGACATCACACTTGCCTGGTGTTTCGGTAACTACATTACTATTTCCCTTTTAACTAAATGATCGTGAATGGTGATTGTCTTTCATACTTAGTAATCCAATGGTTTGGTGTAATTCATTCTCTATCTCCTTTGCTAGATTGCAATCATGGGTTGCATTGTAAATGGACCCGGGGAGATGGCTGATGCAGACTTTGGCTATGTTGGCGGTGCTCCTGGAAAGATTGACCTCTATGTTGGGAAGGTAGTTCCTCTGTCCAGCTCGAAATTTATTATCGGTTTACTTAGAAGAACATAAAATTAAGTAGTAGAAAAGCAGCTCTTGAAGTTTATTTGAATTGATTGTGATATTATATGTTCCAAAATACCTTGTTTACAAGTCATTGTAACGATATGTTTCCAACCTTCAAACACGGGTGAACCTGATATGAGGTTGAATTGTGTTTCAGACCGTGGTGAAGCGTGGAATTGAGATGGAGCATGCAACCGATGCCTTGATCCAGCTAATAAAGGATCACGGCCGCTGGGTTGACCCTCCTGCGGAAGAGTAAAAGCCGGTAATCTCTAATCGCCGGAGATTGAAATTAGAGGGTATTCAAGAGAGAGAGAGAGAGAGAGAGTTGTCCCCCATTATGTTGTACAGGCAAGTAGCCACAGTTGAAAACAGTAAATGATGACTTGAGCTCAAAGAAAATGTATTGCCGTACATGTATGCAAGAATTTGTACCGATTTGCAGCGCACCGCGTAAAACGTTCATCATGGAGTATACAAAACAACAATGTAGCCATTTTACCAAATTAAAACCTTAGGTTTAGCCGCTTCTGTGGTTACGAAATTTCCCTTGCTCAACACACAGCGTCATGTCATTGAACAACTCCAACAAGTAATAGTTTGCGTACACAATGTCCTTTCGTTTCAAAGAAACAACACTTGGTTGGAACTTTGTTGGGCGATGTTGCTGTATGTTCCATTCCATTCGAGTTAAAGTGAGCCATGTTCAAATTGCATTTGACTTGACTCCCAATAGCAACCAATCACCCCCACAAAAACACGCACAAAAAGGTGGATGTAATGTCATCATTTCTCATGCCACAACGCTTCACTGTGTTTCAATGTAATTGGTGGGTTGCTCACATCTTAATTTCCACGAATGAGGATCCTCGCCGGATTCTTTTTATGCGAATCTCGAAAATTCTCAAATTATATCCGTTCATCGTACATCGTGCTGTTAGAAATTATTGTAAATTTTTTTTATTTAAAATTGAATATAAACAATACTTGAAGAAATATGACCTACGATTTACGATGGAACGGATATAATTAAATGATCATCGAGATCCTCACAAAAATAATCCGACCACAAGAAAAATATTGGAAAACTGAATCGAATAGCACTTCTGTACAAATCATATTGTGGAAATAGCACTAATAGATTTGGCACGAGTTGGCGACATTTACAGAGCCAAAAAGTCGAAAATGCTCCGCACTTAAATACCAAATTTATCACCGACTTTGACACAATATTGATTGACATAAAATTGACACCATTACCAAAGGGAAAAGTCAAATACGTTGCAATTTGTGCCAAGTCAGTGACATTGGTATGGACCGTAGAGAGAAATGCTAAGGAGATTTTCTCTTATTTTTTATAAATTTTTTGTCGTTTCACAGTTTAATGTTAATTTTTATTTTAATATTATAAAATATTATGTAAAAAATATGAGATGGCAAAAAGTTCATGAAGAACCACTTTTGAGAATCTCCTTAGTCCATCTCCAACAAAAATGTCAAATTATAACAGTCAAA
The DNA here is from genome assembly GCA_035220775.1 of Malus fusca. Classification (NCBI taxonomy): domain Eukaryota; kingdom Viridiplantae; phylum Streptophyta; class Magnoliopsida; order Rosales; family Rosaceae; genus Malus; species Malus fusca. The sequence continues at coordinate 10,777,031 of CM069069.1, forward strand.
TTACAATTGATAACTGATGTGACAAGTTGAAGTCTTATTTAAGATTTTATACTTCTCCGATCGAATTTTTAAATTTTATTTTCTTATTAATATAGAGCTTTAAAAGTTTGTGTTTATTAAAAAAAAATTGTTGAAACAAAATTTTCATTGTAGTGGTTGAAATGTTTAATGGAATAAGAGGTCTAGCACTAAAATTAATTAAAAAATATTGATGTCAAATTTAACACATAATCACAAAGTCTTCAAATCTTATCAACAAATAATACTTCGGTTGAAATAATTTTTTATGTCAAATATGCATATCAGCATTTCCATCTAAGATTTAACATCTCCTTTGGATATACTTTTAACATTTCTTACGCGAGGAATTTGGTCGTTGCATTTTTGCTCGCCAAATGAATTATAAAAATTTTCTTAAAATTTAATAATTAAATTGATCAAAAAACAAATACAAACAATATTCCAAGCATATATTAACGACAAACCGATCAAATATTAAAAATGATCATTTTAATCGATTTCCCTATTTATTTCGACGGGAAGGCTCTTTTGTGCACAGGAGAGGTTGTACTTTAAAGATGCCGAAGCAAAAGTAAAAGCCATCAAAGCATAAAATGGAGAGAAGGAAAAAAAAAGGAGGGAAAAGTTGCAGTTGGGCAAGTTTTCACTTTTCAAACAATTTCTTTCTTTTTTTTTTGGCACAAAGTTGACATTTTTGTTTCCCGCAATCTATTTTTTGGCAACTCTCTATGTTAATTTAAAAGGAATATTTAAATAACAAGTAACAAATTGCCACTCAATTATTTATAAATTGTATTTTATCAATTATTTATAAATTGTATTCAATTAATTTACCATATTTAACGAGATAAACCGAAACAAATTATCACATTATATATCTAAATCGCAATTAAAATGGCAGATACTTATCAGATTTATTTTTTCTTCAATTTTCTCAGTAATTTAAAACTTGATATTATAAACAGAAAAAAAAAAGAGCAAAATGATTAACTCTAAATCTGTAAATTCAATTATTATATCAAGTAAAATTAAAAAGACAATAATAAAAAAATCTACATATCACCATTCCACCACCACCGGCGCACCAAAGAATCAAGAATCGAATCACCATTTTTTTTCACCGTCGCAAAACCCCAATTCAATCATATACCAAACCCAGAATTTAACAAAACAAACTACGTGAAATTAATACCAGAAAATTGAAGATTTCACAGTAACCTCTAGAAGTAGAAGAGCTTTGCGTATGAGAAGACGACTGAGTGTTTCTTCAGAGAAACTCTCTCCTGGCGGCGTCACCGTACTGAGATCGACGGATGTTATCCTGACGCTTCTTGTACACAAATCCTCCGAGCCCTACCAAACCGACTCCGACGATGACTCCAGACGCGATCCCAGCCTTCTTTCCCCCGCTCATTCCTCCCCCGGAGGAGTTCTCAGCTCCGTTGCCTTCGGCGTAGATGTCATTGTTGTTGTTGTCGCTAGGATCCGACGGCGCCGGAGCGGGAACAGAAGGCTCGTTGTCAGGCGACGGCGCGGGAGGGGAAGAAGGAATTGATGAGTGTGCCGGTGTGTTGGACGGAGATGGAGTGAGGGAAATCGGCGATGGAGATACGTGAGAAAGCGAATCGGCAGCGGGTTGCGGCGACGGAGTCGGGGAGGGCACTGGCGGAGAGGAAGAGGATGCGGCGGTGCTGAATTGGACTAGGAGAAATGCGAGAAGCAGAGGCGAGAGGAGTTCGATGAACCTCGCCATTGTTGAAGGAGGAGAAAGAGGAGGCGGCGGCGCTTCGAGGTGTTTGTTTCCCGAGAAAATGTGGATCTGATGGGAAAGTGAGAAGAGAGGAAGTTGAGATTTTGGGAAGCGGTTTTGAAATGGAGCGGAGGAGATCTTAATTTGAAAGGAGGAACCTCGGGAAATGGAAAAGGAGACGGGAGATTCAAGGGGAAGCAAAGAGGCGGATTCAGATCTGGACACGTAGGTGGAGTTAAAAAATCGGGGAGAGGAACGATGCACTGGATCTAGAAAAATGCGGAGGAAATAGAAGAATATAAAGGAAAAGGAAATTGGAATTTCAAGTTTTGGGTTTGGGTTTGGGGTTTATGTAATATTTTTATTTTGTTTTGGCGTTATTTATATAGAGAATAAAAGATGGTGGTTCAATTTTTAACCCAGGAAATTTTAAATTTTAGTCCCGAAATATTTTATTTTTATTTTTTGTCAATGTTGGATTAGTCATTAGATTAGTTAACGACGGAGTTTGAACCCACACTAATAAATGGTCACTTGCCAAAAACAGTTTTTTTGCTCTAACCTAAATTTTTAGTCTGAAATTATAAAAGAATGAATTTAGAATAATTTTTTTTAAAGTAACTTTTAAAAAATGTAGCATATTCTAATTTAATTTTATTAACATTTTACTTAAAAATATTTAGATTCCAATAAGTATTGAAAAATCATTAAATCGACATTACGAAACACGTGGAACACTATGAAAGAATATGAAACACATGAAAGCATTTTTTTTAAAATTAGTTTGGCCGGCGGATTTAAATTTGAATTGTTAGATCTTTTTTTTTTACTATTGGATTTGATCATATTAGATCTTAGTTGTTAGATTTAATGAATTTATAAATATAAAACAAACAAAAAAATCTTCAACACCTCACTTCTCTTCAACAGGTATCCATTTATGAGTGTCCAAATCTTCAGTTCCTTCCAGAAGACGGTTTGCCACCATCTCTTTCTTTCCTGGAGATCTACTCTTGTTCCACCCTGGAGAAGAGGTACGAGAACAGGACCGGACAACGTTGGGCCAAGATATCTCATATTCCTTGCATACAAATAAATGACGAAGTCGTCATATGAGCTCTCTCATACAAACTTGTGCTTTTCGGCATTTCACTCTCTGGTATTTTGCATCTAATTAACTTCAATTAGTTTTAAAAATAAAAGACATGATAGATATAAGATTCATAGCATATTGATCAAATGTTTCGTTGCAGCATGGAAGACACACTATCCCTACATCTTCAACATTTTCGGATGGTACGGAGAGGATCAATCCAGCATGGTAAGCATCATAAGTGCAACATTTATAGGTACTCTTTCATAACCGAATAATGTATTAACGTTTCAGAAATTACAAATTTTGCAATTTGTTTCTCATCTCTCCCATTTTCTTTGTTAAATCTTGTTTGCTCTGAATTATTCTCTAGCCTTATCCCTGGCGTCACTTATACAACATATATTGCTTTGGCAACTGACATTTTCTGACCAGGGCCGGTCTAGAGATTTTTGAGGCCTGGGGCGACGCTAAAAAATATGCCTTAACTTCACATAAGAAAATTATTTATTTTCACATAAAAGACATCGATAAAATTATACTTAGAAAACCATTTCGAACTCAATAATTTTGAAACACAGAAAGACTAATTTATTTTGTATCAAGAGAAGGAAACCAAAAAACTCCTGGCTTACAAGTAGATAAATGAGTTTTGTTTTCCATTTGAACTTTTAAAATGTTTTTGTATAAATCGTGAGATGTTTTTTCTTATTTACTAACCTTGTCACTCAATATGGGAGTAAAAAAATAATAATGTTTTCGAGTCTTTAATTGATATGTATAAGTAATGAATGGGCACAAAATTAAACCTTATGATGACACGTCATATGATTTGTTAATTTGCTCTAAAAATTTGGTCTACGCATTACTGTTTATTGAATATTAGACTTGAATTGGAACGAATATTTTAAAATAGCAACTCATATAGCTACTAGCTAGTAACTAAAAATAAATTAACAACCAAACAAAAATTTGTTAAAATTGAAAAGAATAAACACGCACATAGCATTTCAAACTTAGGACCTCTCGTTAATTTTAAACAACAAAAATCATTGCTTTTAATTAAACTTCTTGAGTATTTAACCAAATTTTATAAATTTATACTCTTATGGAAAAAAAATTGTAAAAATTGGAAAGTAAATAAGCACACATGGTGTCTTGAACCCAAGACCTTCTCATTAATTTCAAATTACAAAACCACCACTTCTTGTTAAATTCCTTTGTCATTAAACCAACTTTTTTAAATTTATACTTTTATAAAAACATATATAAATATATCACCCGAATAATTTTGGTGCCCCCAATTTTTTTGGGCCCTGGACGGTCGCCCTGCCTGCACTGAGCATGGGCCGGCCCTGTTTCTGACCAAGAACTTTTGGAATATGTTTTATTCCTGGACTTAAGGGATAAATGATGCTGTTATATCTTAATGTCTCTGCATCCGTACTCCGGTTTCGGATTCATTCATTTCTTATTGAAAGCATGCATGTTTCTTATATCAAAAATGATAAAAAAAACCATCCGTACTGCTTATTTTGGTTTGCAGAAACCTACACAAACTTGCATCTACAGTTTCCTCCTCCATTGGCATGCTGTCTCATTTTCGTTATTCAGATTCCAGCCTGACGCTTGCGTAGATACGTTAAGCTCTTGTGGTTCCGATCACAAGATCGTAGCTGACAAATGGAAAGATGTGTGCAATTAAATCTTTCAAGGTGTGTTTTCCGATGTTTCTTTTCGTTTCATTCTTTTTATTTATCTCCAACATAAGCCTTTTAATGAGAGAGTGAGTGGGGAGGGGCAGATAAAATAAAGAACAAAATTTGAAAGTTTTGAGAATCAAAGTTGCAGATTAGTTTCTCAATAGTTCATGTTCTTCATGATGTCATTTTAAATGTATTGGTTGTACAAAATGTTGTGCTATGACAGCACCAAACCCGTTGGAACCAATTCAAGCTAACCCACAGGAAATTTATCAAATGAAATGCAAGAACAAAATATTAAAGACATTAAGATTTTAACGAGGTTCCTCAACAGTCAGTGTAACTGGAGTACGTCATCGGAGCAGTAGGAGCTCACCCAATAATCCACTATCAACCAAATGGGAGTTTACAAAGTGTTGGCAAGCTCACAACCCAAAAAACCCCAATACAACCAATAGCTCTCACACACCAAAGAAACAAATAGAGAGAAATATAATGATTAATTTCTTCTCTATACAAAGCTCAAAGCTATTACAACAACAACTACCTTGGTGGATGATTACTAACCAAAGAGAGGAGCACTTTCTTCTTCTCTTCAAAGAGGGGCTGCTCCACTTCTATTTTTTCTTCTCTGTTTTTCTAGTGCACACCTCTTCTCTCTCTAATTGCTCCAAAGGCAATAACACAATGTTAATAACCAAAACCCACGGGTGTTGATGGCCAAAACAATTAACTTTAGACAATGTGTCCTTTTTTCTCCCCAAAACATGGAAGGGACACAATGATATTGTCCACCTTTTCTTTTCTTTTATTTAATAAAAAAGTTGGCTACTTGGCCACTAATTCAACACAAAAAAGAAAAATCAGTTATTTGTGTATTATTGATGCATTATTCAACTTGTCTGTATCCTCCGTTTTTACCATTTCTCGGTTGCGTGAATCACTGGAAAGAAGCTTTCTGTTTAATCAGCCTTAGTTATCAAGTCACTTGTAGAATCAATCTTAAGTACAATGTGCCAGGACAGACTCATTTGTGGCCTTTATGGATGCAGTGGCGAGCTGTGGTGTGGAACTGCAAAGTAGAATTACCTAAGGGAACAGTTGCTAGCTTGCATCAATTACTGGGCCTTTCTGGCATGAGTAAAAAGCCATGGCATGCTTTTCTCGTATTCTTCCGATGTCATAGTGATCTTCACGTTGGCGCAAGAGATGTATCATATAGGTAACCCTTGGAGAATGGTTTTTTTTTATTTTATTTTTAAAATCATTCTGATTTCGTTTGAATATGGTGGCTTTTATGTTGGTGCGGATGAGTTTCTTTACAAACACAAATGTGTATTCACATACATATGTGCTGCACTGACTTATTTGGTTTGAATATGGTGCCTTCATCGGTGCAGAGTTCTTATTGTGGAACTTAAGAGGCAAATGTCTGAGGCAATAGATGTTAGCTCACATCAATTTCCTAAGCATATTTGGCACGATGATGCTCCTCTAAAGGAAGATGATGGAACCCCGGGATGATATAGTTCTTTGTCATACGGGCGTGGTTTGAATACGGTGGCCTGCTATCTCATCTTCTTTCAATGCCATTATCATCTTCAAGTTGGTCTATCTATGTTTTTCTTTACGAGTGCGAACTGGTAATAGATCTTTAGTGGATTACTGCATATTACATTCTCTCTTATCATCATTCTTCGCCCAAGAATTGAGAATATATACCTTAGATAATTAATGATTTTAATCTGAATAGAACTTCGGTAATTTATATACATTATACGGTTTCTTCTTTTGGTTGGTGATGAATTTTGATAAGTTTTCTGTATTTTGGGTAGGTTTATAAAACCAATTTAGCTCCGCCATGTCGCTTCCAATTGAAGAAATGATAAGTCTCTTTTTCCGATGCTCAGGTATTTCCCCTTTCACATTTAAAGCAACTCCCTTTTGCTTCTTTTTGCGTTTGGGTTTCGCGGTTTCTGACCTGGACCAAGTTGAAGGATTTTGAACTTTTGGTTTGAATTTGTTTGAGAAATGGGTTGGAAAATTTTGGTGGGTTTTGAGTTGTTATGGGTTTAGATGCATTGAGATGGAGACGTGGGTTAAGCCAGTTGGTTATGGCATTGTGCCTCCCCTTTGCAACCTAGTTCGTATCCTCCACCTCGTAAATTATAGTAGTTTAGAATAGTGTATTGTCAATAGAAAATTAAAATAAAAAATTGCAAGGAGATGCATTTTGTCCATGTGTAGATGATTTCACATTTATTTGTTCTTGACCTTTTGGAATCACACATTACTAGGTCTAATGACTTCAACGGTAAGTGGTTCTGTACTAGCAAGTACATGGTTGACATATTTGGGCAGAATCATCCTTCTGTAGCCAGCGAAGTGTTTGAGTGCATGATTTGTGGTCAGCCTATCGTGGCTGGGTGGTTTGCTTCTCATCTGGAGAAGTGTATGGGAAAGGTAATTATCTGTCATCTTTTCAGATAGTAAGATAGTAGACATTTCCTTGTTTTTATTTGTCAAGTCCTTAAATGAGAGACTAATAGATATTATGATTTGTTGCTCCACCATAGAGTAGAAAGGCTCGCCTCAAGGTGACAAGAAGTAGCATGGCTACACAAACTCGGAATTCTCAGGGAAACCCTGCTTCCACATACTCCACATATTCATGTTCCAGCAACACAAGCCGGTTATCAAATGGAGCATCAGGTGTTGCTGGTGAGGAGTACTCTGTTTATACCATATTTAGGGCCTCGTATTTAGACCTTGTATAAATACTCGGGAGACTTAAATGTAATTATGTAATAAAGGAAGGGGCAAATATGTAATAAGTGAAGATTCCTTATTCTATAAAAGGACCCTTCACCCTTACAATTGGGAGAGGCCAATTCCTAGGCCATCAGAGGCCTCACTCTCTCCCTCAGAGGCTCTGAATCTCTCTCCCTCACTCCCCTCACATCTCAGATAAATACATAATCAGTGTGGACGTAGCCCAAATCTTGGGGTGAACCACGATACATCTTGTGTTATTTATATTTCATGAGGATTCACGGTCGGATTTACGTTGTTTCAAGACCTTCGGTTTTGTGCATCAACATTTGGCGCCGTCTGTGGGAATCGACACAAAAAGCTATGTCGGTTCTCTCTCAATTTTTCACCTCTGCCGTGAATCTGCAAAGAAAACCCAGAAACCAACCAACCCAACACCCACACTCAGAGACACACCCATTCAATTTACAGAGAGACAAAATACATATTTGAAGAAAGTTGAGTTTGATGCATGAAATGAGTGCGTGCTCACACGCACGCTGACCGTCTTGTAATAAAAAAAATAGAAAAAAGGAAAGTGAGAGAGAAGAAAAGACGACTTGGGAGACTGAGAGGAAGAAGAGGTCTTTGTTTCCTGCGCCTTCGATTCCATTCGATCTTCTTCCATCCGACTGTTGCCCTCGATTTTGTTTGATTGAGCGCATCTCCTTTGCCGTTGCCATCCCCACCATCAGCTGCCAGACTCTAATGATCATCCTTGCAATTGCTGCCATCATCCACGAGTCCACCACCGAGTCACCCTCCAACTCGGCCGAGTCAATCGTCAAAATCGTCTGCAACGTGACGCGCCAAGGCACCGACGACGCCCCCGACCGCCTCATCTCCACCACCTGCTACTTCTACTCCCCCTTCGACGGCAACCAGTCCGGCGCCGGAAACAACTGGAGTTTCAACTAAACAATCGCCATGGTAGTCGGCGCTCTAGCTCCCGGCGTTAACAGTCCGACATGGACGACGCTGAGATTTGCATCTTGAAACTACCACCAGAAGTAGAGAATAAAGCTGTTGATTCTCGAAGACGCTTTTGGCGATACATTGTTGGTGGCATAAAACCACAATATGGAGCAGAACCAAGGTCTTTCATCAGCATGCCACGAGGAGAGATATCAGGGAGGTCAGGAACATAAGGTAAGACACAACCATCTCCTTTTGAACTGTCAACTACTACATCAGGTATCTCAAAACTGTTAGCTTGCATAGAATCATGCTGCACTCTGTCCACACCATTAATTCCACCGCTTGACTGGCCTTGTTGACTCTCCTGAAATGCTTGCAAACACACCTCGGGCGGATAAAAGTGGTAAGCCAGCCCTCTAGCGCCGCTCAACTCTAGTGTTCCAGTAATTCTATGTATACATTCCTCATAATGAGGTCTGGAGAAAAGCAGAGACAGAGGTGCAAAGCAAAAGTGAAAAAAAAAATAAGTAAACAAAAGCAAAGGCAGATAATATTAATGGGATGCATAGTGGGGTGGTGCAGTTCACAACCATGATGATGATGGGCCATTCGAATTCAGTTCTGACAGCAGTTGCATGTGCATGGTCATGGTGCTGCAACAGATAATATTAATAGGATGCATGGTGGGGTGGTGCAGTCCACAACCATGATGAGGATGGCAACTGTCGAAACCTTTATTTTTGTATGATGTAATTCATTTTTCCTATCTTTCAGAGACATCTGTATAAACCCCATCATAGGGTAAAAAAAAACGGCAAAGCCCAAAATAAATGGGTTGGAATGTTGTGTGGAGGGCGAAGGCCCATAAGCCCAAACTAGCACCAACCAGGTGACCAAAACTACGTCCAGTACTCCAAAATTATTCAGCAACCTGCCGCTATTACCACCAACCAGGTGATCAAAAGTACGTCCAGTACTCCAAAATTATTTGGCAACCTGCCGCTATTACCACCAACCAAGTGATGAAATGTACAACCCGTACTCTAATATCATTTGGTAACTAGCCATTCATGCCACCAACCAGGTGATGAAATGTACAACCCGTACTCTAATATCATTTGGCAACTAGTCATTCATGCCACCAACCAGGTGATGAAATGTACAACTCGTACTCTCCTTCATGCCACCAACCAAGTGATCAAAAGTACGCCTAGTACTCTAAATTATACATGAGCATTACTCATGTCATTCATACATAAACATTCATGAGCATCACTCATGACAATCATACATAAACATTCATGACCATCATTCATGTCAACATTCATGAGTATGACTCATGTTAACATTCATGAGCACCACTCATGACAACATCCATGAGCATCACTCATGTCAATCAACATAAACATTCATGAGCATCACTCATGTCAATCAGCTTCAAAAACTTCATTTACAGAGCTTTAGCTTCAAAAGCTTCATTTACAAAAGCTCCAGCTTCGAAAGCTTCATTTATAAAGCTCTAGCTTCAAAGATTCACTTGCAAAGCTTCACCTACAAAGCTTCAGTGCATGGTATATAAATACAGCCTCCGAACAACCGCCACTTCGGCCCATACATGGATTCAATTTGAAGTCTCCAGCCAACAGACTCTATTGACCGAAGACTTGGGGGACTACATTATGTACCATATATTGGGCCTCAACTGGGCCTCATAAAAAATACTTGGGGGACTTAGCCCATTATCTATGTACTGAAGAGCGAGCCCTTATTCTATAAAAGGGACTCCCTCACTTTCATTAGAGAGCACTTATGAAAAATACTTGGGGGACTTAGCCCATCACTTATGTATTGATGAGCGAGCCCTTATTTTATAAAAGGGACTCCCTCACCTTCATTAGATAGCATCGCCACTAGCTGAGCAACCGCCTCACCGCGAGCATCACTCATAACCCATCATTTATGTATTGAGGAGCGAGCCCTTATTCTATAAAAGGGACTCCCTCACCATCATTAGAGAGCATCAACTCTAGCCCATCATCCATGTATTGAGGAGTGAACCCTTATTCTATAAAAGGGACTCCCTCATTTTCAAACGCCACAAGCCGAGCCAACCAAGGCAACATAAGCCACGAGCCAAGCAGCCTCGCAGCGTGTGCTACTTCTAGTTGAGCATCATTTCAGATTGAGCGCCGCCTCATATCAAGCATCAGTTCAAGACAACATCTAGTTACTTCGGCCCACACATGGACTGAATTTCAAGTCTCCAGCCAAAATACTCTCTTGACTGAAGACTTGGAGGACTACTGTTTATACCATATTTAGGGCCTCGTATTTAGACCTCGTATAAATATTCGGGGGACTTAAATGTAATTATGTAATAAAGGAAGGGGCATATATGTAATAAGTGAGGAGTCCTTATTCTATAAAAGGGCCCCTCACCCTCACAATTGGAGGAGACAAATTCCTAAGGCTCCTCACACCCTTCAAGCTCTCACTCTCAGAGCACTCTCTCCCTCTATTAAATAAATAATCAGTGTGGACGTAGCCCAAATCTTGGGGTAAACCACGATACATCTTGTGTTATTTACATTTCATGCAGATTCACGGTCGGATTTACGTTGTTCCAAGACTTTCGGTTTTGTGCATCAACATACTCGAACGGTGCATTGGAAGAGCCTTGAAACAATTGAAGCACTGGTGAGCTCCCCAAGTTACTTGGATGCAATGGATCTTGCATACTTACTTAGTTCGTGATGTTTGTGGAAAGTGATGCCTTATTTTGAATAGTAGTCTGGACATCTATGTAGAGCGGGCACCAGACATAAGTGTGTGTGGGTGTTTTGTGTGGTCAAATTAATTGCCAAGTGGTCCGAGTGTGTACCTTACAATTTCTCCCTTGTTGGAGCCTCTTTCTGAGAGAACAGTGGACCATATTGTTCCGAAACTCGACAAATCTACGGGGAGGGAAATTCGAACTTAGATGAAAGGGCGAAGCACACTAGCCAACTTGACCAATTCAGTTTTGTACTACTGTTTTCTTCAGTTGTGAGAGTTTGCTTTCATTTCATGTTTCATGTTCATGGCAATCAAATTATGCCCGCAAGAATTGTCAATCATCCTCGTTAATACTTATAATACTGATACATCAAATGTTGAACAAACAAAAAACTGAAACCACCACAGAAACAGTAGGATGTCGATCCCTGAAAGAGTTCTCACAGGGGATGGATCATAAATTCACAACTCAAATTTTTTAGAATATGATTGGAGGAATTATGTGATGACATTCTTTGTTCCAGTACAAAGAATAGCGCATTGTATACAACATTCTTGACCACATCTTGAATGATAATTCTAAATCTCATAAAAGCTTATTATGTATCAAATTAAATATAATTGTTTGCTCAATATATGGTATCAAAATTATGAATACAAACACTAGAAAGATCCTGTATTGAAGGGATTACATAATGAATTAATTAGGTACCGACAACTTACTCATTCTCCATTCTGTGAATGATAACATTGTGTTGTTTAGCTCAAAGCCTCGAGAACTGCCATTAATATTGGTTTCTTTTTAATTGGTTTTTGATTGGATTTCTAATAACACGTTATTTTTGTGGTAACATGCAATTACACATTATTGAGTAACTATGAAATTGGCACTGAGTTGTGATACTTTTCTTTCTTTGTTCGGGATTTAATCGCATGTATTCTTGTTGAGCAATGTTTTAACGAGGTCACTCTTTCGCTACCACCATAGCTTGTATCTTAATTATGTCTGTCTCATGATAAAAATAAAATAAAAAACAATTGTTGTTCATGTGTATTGTACAAGTTATGTGTCATTGAATCCCATGTAAGCACAGAGAAAGGGACCAAGATTGTCTGCCCTCCTATTTTTGATTCCCTTTCATCCCCTCCTATTTTTCTAGCCATTAATTTCATGTTGAGTTAATTTAATGTTAGATTTTGCAACCTCACACATTTTCACTCTCATTTCTTCCTCTTCGCTTTTGCTGCTGCATTCACAGACCAAGAAACATTTTTAGCTACACAACAACAACATCCTCCACCAAGAATGCCATTGAGTTACAATACAATTTTCGAGTTGCTTTTCGGATTCTAAATCATGGGATTCCTTCTTTGCTTCCAAAAAATAATGGGTTTTTAACTAATTTGCTGATTGTTCAAGTGGGAGAGGAAACCAGATTAGTTAAAAATCCATTATTTTCCTCTCCTCTCCCATGACTGTTCTTCTTCGAACCACTGCCGTCGAACTTCTTTCCTCCAATCACCCTGCTTCAATCGTCGACTCCATCTCCGTTCCTCTCTCCAACCGTTAACCCCTATCTTCCAACTGTCGACCATAACGGCACACCTTCACTCTATCCATCCCTCCTCCGTCAATCTGAACTCAATACTCTTCTCCAACTTCTCTGTAGGCTGGGCAAGGAAAGAAGATGGAGAAGAAGATAGGTGTTTGGTCTCGGGTACAACCAAAATTAATTAATTAAATATTAAAAAAACAAAAAACAAAAAACCAAAATAAACACCCACACCCAGATTTTCAACCCGTATCTCCCCCTAACGCACCCAAACCCTCCTCGCCTCTCTTCCTCCATCTTCACCATCCCACCCACCTCAGCCTCCATCAACGGTCCCGATCTTCTCCGTTCCTTAACCAAACTCTCTCTCTCTCCCCCCTAAAAACAAATCCCAAATCGTGCAATCTGGGCGCGCCAGTGGAATGAGGGGGATCGCAAGTGCGTGGGGGGTGAAGGCGGTGTGGGGTGCGGCAGCAGCTGCAGCGGATGAGGGACTGGATCTCTGCCATTTGTCTGTGGGTGTTCATCAGCCTTGGCGACGAACTCCGGCGAGAGCCGTTGAGTTCGAAGCTTGCTGTGTTTTATAATTTTTTTTATTTTACTTTATTTTAATTAATATTTTATATTTTTTAAAATTTTATATTTTGGCTGACGTCGCCCTGACGTTAGCCCACGTCACGTTGCCTTCGGGCTCTCGGGCTGGCAACTCGTGCTGGGCCTCTCCCTTGGGCCCGCTTGGGCTTCATCGCCAGCACACGCTAGACCAAGTCCCTCGGGCTATCTGGCCCTGTTCGAACGCCAGTCCACCGGGCAATAACCCACAGTGGAACTGCTCTAAATATAAAACTTAAAAAAAATTACTCATATATGGTGGGCCAACCCACTAACCCAAGGAAAAATTTTGGCCTAGATTTGGCCCAAAAACGAGTTTTGGGTTAAAACTCATATTAGGCACAAGGATTAGAGCAGGTTGAGGTAGGTTTACCTAGAATTTTAGTTTTATTCTAAGGGTTGGAGTATGTCTTAGACGCAATATTTTGAACTATGTTAGTTTATCACAAGAATAAATTCAAAATGAAAATGGTATTTTAGACTACACTATGCAAGTCTTAGATTTGACTTTTGTATATGATAAGTTTGATGTCAAATTGTTATGGCTGATTAGTCCAATCTTCAATCCTTCGAGTAAATTAAAATAAACCGCTTATATTAAAAAAAATACACTATTATTTAAACTATATATTAACAAAACCGTCTTTTTTAACCAAAACATGGTGAAAAGATAATTTTGTCTTTTATCACAAACTAAATTTTACTGGTTTTTTTCCCTCACTGCACATGTCATCATACCATATCTAAATTCTAAAAAATAAACCTTAAAAAAATAAAAATTTAAACCTCTTTCACATTCACTGTCCCTTTCTTTTTCACATTTCTCTCAAACTTCTCTCCCTTCCATATATATATTTTTTCTTTTAAATTTTTTATATTTACACACATAATATGAGCTTCATCTAATATAAATTACAAGAAGATGTATCCGAGATTCGAGGGAGAGGAAGGGACAACGCTTAAAAAGTGAGTTGTCTTATGGGGATGACTTGACTTGAAGGTACATGAGAAATACTTGTTGTGGGTGAGTTGTGGTTAGGGATGAAATGCCACTCGAACATAGAAGTAACTAGTTCTCCCCGAAATGCATTGAGGATGAAGGGTGTAGTAAGCGATGAAATGTTTTGGGGAGTTGAAAATAAGAGTAGATCCGAAGATTTCCGAACATATTAACCTTTCGAATTGTTGCTTAATCCATGGGCATGCAAGAGACAACTTGGCGAACTGAAACATCTTAGTAACCAGAGGAAAAGAAAGCAAAAGCGATTCTCGTAGTAGCGGGGAGCGAAATGGAAGTAGCCTAAACCGTGAAAACGGGGTTGTGGGATAGCAATACAAGAGTCGTGCTATTAGGCTAAGTGGTAGAGTGTTGCACCCTAAATAACGGGAATCCATTAGCTGAAAGCATCACTAGCATGTGCTCTGGTCTGAGTAGATCCTGTGTGCAATCAACAAGGATCACTTAGCGAGGCTAAATACTCCTAGATGACGGATAGTAAAATAATTAGTTCCCTTATTTATGGGATGTCAGGGATGACTTGAATTGGAAGGACATGAGAAATGTGATTTATCAAGCATAATAAACGCGTCAAGAAATTTCTTTATTTATGTTTTGCTAGCCACCTCTTTTCATGCAATATGCACAAGATATGATGGGGACTAATTTGTAGGGGTGTGTTATCTACACATCTCATTTTACTTCTTACATATTTTTTTAATTTTCGGCCGTCAGATCAGATTAATTGAAGAAGATTAACGGACATATATTATAAAGGGGTGTGTGAGATGTAAACTGAGATGTGTGGATAGCACACCCCAATTTGTATTGTCGTTACCTGGAGTTTTTTATTTTATTTTTATTTTATTTTTTATATATATATTAAAAATCGCAAGTCCAAATTGTAAAGGAATATGAATGATATGAAAAATGGGAATATCTAGGGCTGGTTCGGTATGGGATACTGATCCAAAAACGACATATCATGTCCCAAACTGACTATTTTCAAGATGGAAATCTGAGGACCGATCTCAAACCAAAATTTCGGTATTTCGAAATTTCCCGAAACCGAACCTGAAATCATCCCAACCTGCATTAAAATTTTTAAATTTAAAACCCCAATTTAAAATTAGAGATAGTGGTGAATCGATGAAGATTGAATGTCCAAAGAGAGAAATAGAGTGCAGAGATAGTCTGACCTTCATCTTCCTCCTGACCCGAGCCACCAATTCGAAACCCTAAGCCCCAATTTGAAACCCTAACCTTAATTTGAAACCCCACACATATAGTGAATCGCTGGAGAGAATCAGAAGTGGGGATGAAGTAGTGAGGTGTGGTAGTGGCCAGAGTGGAGAGAGTTAGTCGGAGTCAAATTGTGAGAGGAGACAAAAAGAGTGAGACTTTGGCGGAAGGCAGAGATGGGAGAGACTTTGTCTAAAGAGTTTGAGTCTTTAGACAACACCCATGTGCTTTTGTGCACACTTACTTATTTTAATATTATACTAGCATATGGGCACACACAAAGTGTGAGAAAATTTTTTATTTTTGTTTTTGAAATAGAAGGAGAGAGGAAGAGATTGATAGAGAATGTGGGAGTGGGAATTTTTTTTTTTTAATTAGAGATATGTTATGATTACATGTATCACGGCTTTGAAAAAAGAAGAAGCAAAATTTGGTTGTGTGAAATTACATTTCTGCCTCATATTTCTTATTCATGTTCTGTTTTAATTAGAAGGTTAAACTGGTAATTTCATAGGATTTTGGTTGATAATGAATGTTTTATTAATTAGTAGAGATAATAGGCCATTATAGATATGTTTGCAGTTTGCTTGATAGAAGTTTAGACAGCACACAACACATCATGTGCTTTTCTGCACACTTTGCTTATTTTAATAATATATAATAGATATTGCAGTTTGCTTTTCTGCACACTTTGTTCATTGGTAGCGCTAGGAAGTAGGAACCAAAAGCAAAAGGAAAAGAAGATTTCGGGATTACCAAATAAATTAAATCTGGAAACCAAAGTTCGGGATAGTTTCGGTTTGGGATTTTTTTATTTGGGTTTGCGATTTTTTCGGTTTGGTCTGGAATTTTTTCCAGCCCTAAGAATATCTAGGAAGAAAAATGTGGATTGAACTAGGAGTTTGACCTTGGATTGGTGGGTGGTCGGGTCACCAGGTCATGTTTAGTTGTCACCCGAATCCCTTATTTTAGTTGGGAATCACCATATCGGGTCTAAGGGTTAACGGATTGTGCATGACGATCGTTAGATATTGGCTAGAATCACTGTTGTCGAGTGTAAAAATCACTAGATTGTTTCTAGCCATCATCAAATCGTGTAAGTCAATGATTGAACGGGTATGAGAGTCTACGTGGTTTTTTTTTTTTTTTTTTATGAATATTCTTTACTAAAATCATCATAAGATAGTATGATGGATGAACAAAAGACTCACAATCCCAAATCCAATCACGATGTTGAATCAAAGTTATAAGTTTTAGAGTCAAAAGGCATCACTATTTATAATTTAGATAAATTTAAAGTAAAAACGCATTTGATTTATAGTTTTGACATATTTATTTTTCTCTTTCGCAAATTAAAACCCAACAGCTGTTTTATAGCTTGTGGAGTTATGGCATTACAGTAATACGTGACTGGATGGCATATGCTTAATAACTAATATATATATATATATATTTATTTATTTTTGGTTGAAAGCTTAATAACTAATATACTAATGAGCTAATTTGCTAAGTTCGCGTAAATTGACAGATATAGAAATTGACAGATAATGAAATGTTTTAATTTAATTGTAAATATAAACGTGAAATAAATGACAAAAATACATTACAACAAGAAAAAAAAAACATTATCACTAACACAATTTTCATCTCTATAAGAAATAAGAGAGCACCCATAAAAATTATTGGCACATCAACAAAGTGCATAAGCATATGTACGAAAGTATAAGTGCATAAGCATATGTACGGAAGTATAAGTGCATAAGCATATGTACGGAAGTATAAGTGCATAAGCATAGGTACGGAAGTATAGTGCATAATCATACACACGGGAGTAGAAGTGCATAAACATAGGTACGAAAATATAAGTCCATAAGCATAGGTATGTAAGTTTCGGTATGCAAACTTTACTCCATGTATCTTCATATAAGCACACAATTCATACATTTAAAAATACCTACTTTTCAATCTCTTTAGACAAAAAAATTATCATACACGAATAAACACAATTCAACGATGCTGATGCACAAAATCAGTGAAGACTTTGGTACAACAAAAAGTGTTAAGTTTGTGACCTTCGCTAGATTGTTCTGGTCACTAGTGTGGATAAGTATGTAAATGGATAGGGACAAGGAAGCAAACACAAGATGTACGTGGTTCACCCAGATTGGCTACGTCCATGGAGTTGAGGAGTTCTCATTAATTGTGCAGGGTTTACACAAGTACATAGGTTCAAGCTCTCTTTTAGTGAGTACTAGTGAATGATTTAGTACAAATGACATTAGGAAATATTGTGGGAGAATGATCTCCTTTTATAGAAGAGTTTCTAGCTTTGTTCTGACATTGATACATGTCGTTTTGTGATTGACTTCTGATGTTGACACGTGTCGCGCTGTGATTGACTTCTAATGTCGACACATGTCGCACTGTGATTGGCCTCCTGGTTGGAGGGAAACTCTTCTGGGTCCTTGACGGTATAACGTTGACCAATGCTCAGTAGTTTCGGGATTGGTCAAGTATGGTACAAACAGTGCTCCCCTAAGTTCCCGAGTGAGGGAAGCTCCTCGGTTGGGGACTTGCAAGATCCAAGCCGCTGAGTAATCACGAAACTTCTAAGTACTGAAGTGTGGTATCGTTTTCACTTGCCTTATCTGCCTCATAGGTAGATGTGGCATCTTCTATGGAAGTATTTTTCCTCCATCTAGGGGTGGTATCTTTAACCGGTGAAGATGCACAAGTTAATGTATCAATTTCACTTGAAGCTTACTTGTAGTTTCAGGCTTGGTCAAGCGCGATACAAACCATGTAGTAGGAGTCCCCCAAGTCGCCGAGCTAGAAGATCCGCCAAAAGAGGTGACAGACAAGGTAAGCAATCAGAGCTCCCACCAATCAGTCCTAGATTAGAAGTTTGATTTCGAGTTCTGGCTGATTGTTCTCATTCTCCCTATCTTGCAGGCAGCAGGAAGGATAAAGAGAAGAAAAAAGAAAAGAGATGATATGAGATACTTTTGCTTTTGAAGAAGTAACTTTCCACAGGCTTATTCTTGAATTGGGCTGGAGGGTTTTCTGGTTTCCTCCAGAGTATAAGGTAGACTCAAGAATTTGAGGGTCAAAACAAGTCCATCAAATCAAGAGTGCGTTCGACCTTGATGATATGGGATACTTTTGCTGTTGACAAAGTAATAGATGAATCGACACATGTTCTGTTGCGTTTGTCTCCACATTCTTCCTTGTATCATTCTCACTTGCCCTATATGTTCCTCAGGTAGATGTGGTATCTTTTCTGGAAGCATAAGATGTTGAAGATAAATACTCGAGAGCAATGCCAGGTAACTAATCAAGCAAGGAATTCCAGGTAGTCAGTTCATGACTGGAAGCTTGATTCCAAGTGCTGACTAATTACTTTCTTTCTCCTTGTCTTGCAGGTAAGAACAAGGCCAAAGGAAAAGATAGGGAAAAAGCATGATATGGGATATTCTTGCTTTTAACCCTGATGATATGAGGTACTCTGGCTCTGGTGTGGCTTGTTTGCAGAGGTATTATCAGGGGGAAGAAAGCTGAGTATTTCGAGAGGCTTCGTTGGGAGTGCCCTCTCAGATATGAGGAATGGTTGAGCATTTTTGCAGGTCTACCTGTCCGTGGAGGATAGAGGTCGACATATATAGGAGTCTCCCTAACAACAAGTAGTAATGCTATTCCTTTACCCTTCTTGGTCATAGCAATGTAGTGGAAGCTGCAAGATTCACGTGTTTTAACTTTGTCAGAGCACTTTGAAAAAGTGGTATGTGGTATCTGGAAAGCTGATGTTGCGTGTGAAGATTGCAGATAAGCTTTATCTAAGGATATCTGGCTCTCGAAGTTCAGAGAGCGGTGCCTCTTCAGGTTTCGAACAAGTAATCTTGTCGGGGATCTGGTTCTTGAGATTCGGAGAACGGTGCCTCTTCAAATTTTGATAAAGTAATCCTATTGGGAGTTTGGCTTTCAAGAATCGAAGAGCGTTGCTTCTTCGATATTTGAGAAAACAATCCTGTTGGGAGTCAGGCTCTCGAGATTCGGAGAGTGGTGCCTCTTCAATTTTTGAGAAAGCAATCCTGTTGTGAGTCTGGCTCTCTAGAGTCGGATAGCGGTGCCTTTTCGATTTTTGAGAAAGCCATCTTGGTGGGAGTTTGGCTCTCGAGATTCGGGGAGCGGTGCCTCTTCGATTTTTGAGCAAGTAATCATGTTGGGAGTGTTTTCTCGATGTGAGTAAAGGTTAGGCATTTTTGCCAGTCTGCCTTGCCACGGAGCACGGAGGTTGGCACACACAGGGACTTTCCAGTTATCAAGCAGTGATGCTGTTCCTTTACCCTTGTGGGTAATGGTAGGGTAGCTGGGCCTTCAAAATTTATGTGTCTAAACTTTGTCAGAGATCTTTGGTAAAGTTATTTGTGGTACCCGAGGAGCTGATGTTGCGTGTGGGGATTGTCGACATATTTTACTCAGGAAAATCTGCTTCTCGAAATCCGGAGAGTGGTGCCTATTCGATTTTTGAACAAACGGCAATGCTGCCCTTTCTTTTATAAAGGCACCAATTGTGTGTATGAAGTTGTTCATAGAGTTATTGCTTGTAGGAATTTTTCCTTTATTTTCGTACTTCAGAGATTTATTGGGCCTCGTTTCTCCTTCATCATTTCTGAAAATGTTTGGCCCATCCGACCTTCGTTTTGACTTGAACTTTGGTGAAGAGGCAACCATGCCTTCTCAAGAAAACATATGGCGCTCATCCTTCTTATCCCCTACCAGTCATCTTACCGTTGGCGACTCTGTGATGAAAAATGATATGACCGCTGCGGTGGTGGCCATGAACTTTCTCACTCCCAAAGATAATAGACTACTTTCCAAACGGTCTGATGAATTGGCTATTAAAGATTATCTGGCTCTCAATGTTCAGTGTGCAGGTTCTATGTCTAATATGGCCCAACGCCTATTTGCTCGAACCCGCCAAGTTGAATCATTGGCGGCTGAAGTGATAAGTCTCAAACAAGAGATTAGAAGGCTCAAGCATGAGAATAAACAGTTGCACAGGCTCGCATATGACTATGCTACAAACATGAAGAGGAAGCTTGACCAGATGCAGGAATCTGATGGTCAGATTTTACTTGATCATCAGAGGTTTGTGGGTTTGTTCCAAAGGCATTTATTGCCTTCGTCTTCTAGGGCTATACCGTGTAATGAAGCTCCAAATGATCAACCTCCGATGCCTCCTCCTTTTGGGGTTCTGTCCAGTACTGAGGCTTCGAATGATCACCCTCCGGTGCCTTCTCTTTCTGGGGCTCTGCCGACTGCTGAGACTTCTCCTAAGCAACCTTTGTGAAGGTTCCCTCTTGTTTGTTTATTTTGACTCATGTGTATGTACATATTTGTAACTTATCGGAGATATCAATAAATAAGCTTTGCTTCATTTCAACGTATTGTGTTAAATACACCAAAGCCTTCTTCACTAAGTTCTTTGAATTTTTTCTTTTGTTGAAGCTTGTATGTTGAAGCATGTATGTTGAGGTAGTGCTCCCTTAATTTCCCGAGTGAGGAAAACTTCTCGGTTGGAGACTTGAAAAATTCAAGTCACTAAGTGGTCGTGAGACTTCCGAGTATCAAGGTGCAGTAGCATATGGTAGGAGTCCCCCAAGTCTCCGGTCGAGGGAGTTAACGAATGAGGCATTTCCTTTCTAAGTGGTAGCCCAAAACTCCTGCTTCATATATATTTGTTATGAAAGTTGTTAGGCCCAAAGAAGAAGAGGCCTAGGCAAATTTTTTTTTTATTTTTTTATTTTTATTTTTTTTAATTTTCGAATTTCTGAATTTCCAAATTTTCGAATTTCCGAAAAAAAAAAAATATATATATATATATATTTTTTAAGCTTTGTAGGTGAAGCTTTTGTGGGTCAAGCTTTTGTGGGTCAAACTTTTGTAGGTGAAGCTTTTGTGGGTGAAGCTTTTGTGGGTCAAGCTTTTGTGTTGAAACTTTGTAGGTGAAACTTTTGTTGGGTACCATGAATTGATTTTGCTTCACACTATCTTGATCAAGATAGTGTGAAGCTTTTGAGAATTTGTAGTTGTCCTCCATTGATGAAGCTTTTGTTGGTGAAGCTTTGTAGATGAAGCTTTGTTGGGTACCATGAATTGATTTTGCTTCACACTATCTTGATCAAGACAATGGGAAGCTTTTGAGAATTTGTAGTGGTCCTCCATTGGTGAAGCTTTTATGGTGAAACTTTGTTGGGTACCATGAATTGATTTTGATTCACACTATCTTGATCAAGATAATGTGAAGCTTTTGAGAATTTGTAGTTGTCCTCCATTGATGAAGCTTTGTTGAATTTCCTTTTTTTTTTTTTTTTTTTGGGAAACTAGAAATTTGAAAATATGGGAGAGACAACATATACAAATTTTGCTTCCACACTGTTG
The DNA here is from genome assembly GCA_035220775.1 of Malus fusca. Lineage (NCBI taxonomy): Eukaryota > Viridiplantae > Streptophyta > Magnoliopsida > Rosales > Rosaceae > Malus > Malus fusca. The sequence continues at coordinate 10,798,947 of CM069069.1, forward strand.
AGCAAGAGATTGTGATGCAAGTCACACGTTGTAGTAGTCAAAAGTTTGGATGAACCATATAAATTGAATTTGCTTCGAACAATCTTGATCAAGAGTGTGTGAAGCTTTCTACGAGTTGTAGTTGCCCTTCATTGATGAAGCTTTTGTTGGCACCATAAATTGGTTTTGTTTTACACTGTCTTGATCAAGAGTGTGTGAAGCTTTTGAGAATTGTGGTTGCCCTCCATTGATGAAGCTCTTGTTGGCACTATAAATTAGTTTTGCTTCACACTGTCTTGATCAAGAGTGTGTGATGCTTTTGAGAATTGTGGTTGAACTCCTTTGATGAAGCTCTTGTTGGCACCATAAATTGGTTTTGCTTTACACTGTCTTGATCAAGAGTGTGTGAAACTTTTGAGAATTGTGGTTGCCCTCTATGGATAAAGCTCTTGTTGGCACCATAAATTGGTTTTGCTTCACACTGTCTTGATCAAGAGTGTGTGAAGCTTTTGTACGAGTTGTGGTTGAACTACTTTGATGAAGCTCTTATTGGCACCATAAATTGGTTTTGTTTCACACTGTCTTGATCAAGAGTGTGTGAAGCTTTCTACGAGTTGTAGTGTCTGCATTGTTACAGAGGAGAAATGTCTGAAGCAGATGCAAGAGGGCTGAATAACTTGATCTTTGTATGCCATGCACTGAAGTTGTTGTTGGCTTGCAATAAGACTTTGTTGGTGACTATAACTCTTGTTGGGCATAAGTGCTCCCCTAGTTGAGTTGTCAAACTTGAGTGTTTTTTATTATTTGTGAATGCTAGGAGTTCACATGTACAAGTTGTACCACTCGTCTTCTGGTAGGTGGAATGAATGGTGAGTTGCTTTCAACACTTGGTTGGTGGTACGAAGGTGAGTTCTTTCATCACCTTTTATCACATTTCATCACCTGGTTGGTGGCACAAAGATGAGTTCCTTCTTCACCTGGTTGGTGGCATGAATGGCAAGTTGCCAAATGATATTAGAGTACGGGTTGTACATTTCATCACCTGGTTGGTGGCATGAAGGAGAGTACAGGTTGTACATTTCATCACCTGGTTGGTAGCATGAAGATGACTTCATTCTTCACATTTCATCACCTGGTTGGTGAGAATAAGGGCAAGGTGTCGAGACACATTGTAGCAAGTGTCGAATGACACAAAGTATGTTGAACCCTTTCGAAGCACAGTTGGCTTATGTATGAATGTGTTGGAATGTATGATTGAACGAATATATTGTGAAGCTGTTCGTTTATTTGTATAGTCTTGTGGACATATACTTAGACTTTGTTTCATGTTGGAAGCATTCATGTTGAAGCTTTGAACCCGAGTGTTTCATTGCTAGGAATGTAAGAGGATTAGGACCGAGTTGTCTAAATCACCTCTTTATTGAATTCATGCCAAATAGTCTTCGTTACATAGGATGCCAAACGGCTGCATCTTAACACTTGTACAATGTGAGTTTACTTGTAATAGTACTTCAAGTGATCAGCGTTCCATGGATGGCTAAGGGTCTTACCATCGGAGCTTCTAAGCTTGTAAGAGCTAGGGCGACTGATGCCAACAACTTCAAACAGTCCATCCTAGTTTGGACTAAGTGTTCTTTCACTCGGGACTCTGTCGCAGAGTAATCTTTTCTTCAATACCCAGTCCCCCACTTTGAAAGAACGAGGTTTGACCCTTGAGTCATAGTAGTTGGAGAGTCATAGTAGTTGGAGACGCACTGCTTGTAGGCAACATTCCTCAAGTGAGCCTGGTTTATGTGCTCCTCGACTAGATCTAAGTTGAGGGTAAATTGTTTGTCATTTTCGTTTTGCATGTAGTTCTGGACTCAGAACGTTGCTTGCTCAAGCTCAACTGGGACAACTGCCTCTGTACTAAAGGCAAGTGAGAATGGGGTTTCTCCTGTTGATGTCCGATACGAAGTGCGGTATGACCAAAGAACTTGGGGTACAAATTCTGGCCCACAACCTTTAGCCTTGTCCAAGCTGGTTTTCAAAGTTCACTTGATTATTTTGTTGATGGCTTCAACTTGTCCATTAGACTGGGGATGAGCTGGGGAGGCAAAACATAAGTTGATGTTGAACTTAGAGCAGAACATCCTGAACTTATTGTTGTCGAACTGTCGCCCGTTGTCAGTGACTATCGCATTGGGAATGCCGAATCTGCAAAGGATATTCTTCCATATGAAGTCTTCTGTTTTTGCCTCAGTAATGGTTGCCAAAGGTTCTACTTCGGCCCACTTGTGAAGTAGTCAATTGCAACGATTGCATAGCGGACCTTGCCCTTCCCTGTAGGCATTGGGTCGATCAAATCAAGTCTGTATTGGGCGAAGGGCCAAGGGCTGATCATAGGAGTGAGCGGCTTTGGAGGAGAGTGAGGAATAGTTGCGTAGCGTTGACACTTATCACATGAGCGGGATATTTTGATGGCATCTTGGTGGAGTGTTGGCCAGTAATATCCTTGGCGAAAAGCTTTGTGTGCTAGGGATCGAGATCCAGCATGATCTCTGTAGACTCCTTCATGTATTTCCCGAATGACAGTTTCCGCCTCTGCGGGCGTAAGGCATCTTAGGTATGGTAGGTTAAAACCCCGCTTGTAGAGTTGGTCATTAATGATCAAGTAACGGGTAGCCTTGTATCAAATCTGCTTAGCTTGGACTTTGTCATTTGGAAGGGTGCCATGAGCAAGGAATCTATAAATCGGGGTAATCCAACTATCCCATTGTTGTAAGTTGCACACTTCCGCAACCATGGTGCTTGGTGCTGCCAACAATTCGACCTGAATTGTATAGAAAGGGTTTCCTTGGGCACAGGTAAGTGCTGTTGCTTGACCGAAGTGTTGTAACATGACCGTGCACTAAGTTGATCTTCTCTAATGTAACCATTGCCATAGGGGGTTGGAAATTTTATCAACAACATATGTGTGGATACTATGGCCTTGAGATCATTGATGCATGTGCGTCCAAAGATGACATTGTATGCCGTTGGGCAATCAACCACCAAAAAGTTAATGGTAATGGTAGCTGTGTAATGGCCTGTACCAATGGTGAAAAGTAAGAGGAGAAATCAAGCGATCGAGCAAGTGTTCAGCTACATTAAGTGCCCTGAAAGCTTCAGCAAACATGATATTGACCGAAGCCCCCGTGTCTACCAGGATTCGTCGTACTTCAAAGTTGGCTATGTGAGCTTCCACGATCAGTGGGTCATTGTGAGGGTAGATGATACCTCTTTCTTCCTCATGGTAGAAACATATTGGATCCCAGTTAGGCTTTTGATACTTGCCTCATTTGATGTCTTCCACGTGAAACACTTGGTGACAAGGCCTTAAAGCTCGTTCGCTGTTTTTCATGGCTCTGTTGGAAGATTCAAATATGGGTGTGTCGCCGCTTATGGAATAAATCACATTCACTTGGCGTTGGTTACGGTTATCCCTTGAAGGATGAAGGAGGAATTGATCAATTTTTTCTTCACGCGTCAAAGCTTCAATATGATCACGAAGGGTGATACACTTCTCACAGTCATGGCTGTTATGCTCGTGGTAGCAGCAAAACATGTCCGTGTTCTTCGTGGGCTTGTAACCCGACTGCCTCGGCATTGGCTTTGGTATCAGGTGTGTTATGCTGGGGTAAATGGCCATGCATATGGCGTTCAAATATGTGTATGTCTCATACCTCGGGGTAGGGCCTGTCCTGACACGTGCTTGGCCCACTGTGTTGACTGCCTGGGGGTGGGCATTATTGTGGCGATACCCTTGGTTATCGCGATAGTGTCCCTTACTCATTTTACTAAAATGAGACTGGTGAGGATGAAAATCTTTCCTTTTGCCCTGAGGTTGATATGTCTGTTGACTTGGCGAGGCAAGGGGAGGCACCGCTGCCGTTTAGAAGGTCGAGGTCTTCTCATTTGGTTCGATCTGGCTTCCACTCCCTACTTACTGATAAGGGGTGGCTGTGGGGGGTTTCCCTTGATATGTCCTTACTTCGGCAGACGCATGGTTGTAAGCATGTGCCATCACCTCAGAGTAAGTCTTCCAAGTGTTGGCATTGATCATGTACTTAAAGAAACAGTCACGTAGTCCTGCAGTGAAGGCTTTGAGGGCAGTCTTATCGTCTGCCTCAGCACAACGGGAATGCTCATGGCTGAAGCGGCCATCATACATACGTAATGACTCGTCTGGCTTTTGGCGAATAGTGTACAAGTCATCCGCAGAGTGCAAGCGATCGGTCTGGAAATTATGTTGAGAAACAAACAGTTTCCTCAATTCTTCAAATGAGTCTACCGTCTTAGGTGGAAGACTACAATACCAGTTTGGAGCTCCGCCAGAGAGGGTTGAGGGGAAGAGAAAACATCACTTTTTATCTGTGTGCATCCGGTATGCCATGGTGGACTCAAAGAGGTTAAGGTGTTCAATCGGGTCCTCATTTCGAGTATAGAGTTGCAAGTCAAGCTTCTGCTTTGTCTTTGCTTAGAGGGGGTGTCGAAGATCCTCCTTGTAAGAGGGCCAGGCCTAGGTTGGTTCCAATCAGGTATCTCAGCTTGTCGTTCGGCCTTCAACTTGTTTACTTCCTTAAGGAACTGTAGGACAAGAGAGTCATGAGTGAAGTCGTGTACCACTGGAGCTTTCTTTCGTAAGTCTCCATCTCCTCTTGTAAGTAGGAAAGTTTGATCAAGAGCATGTGATTTTTCCCTGGACTTGCCGTACTGTCTTCCAAGGTATGTCTGTTGGAACATCTCTGAGTCCCCTATACCTAGGGCTGGAAAAAAATCCCAAAAATCCCAAACCGAACCAAAAAATTCCCGAAACCAAACCGAAAAAATCCCAAACCGAAATTCCCGAAAATTTTGGTACCCAATACCGAACCGATCCTGAAATTTCGGTACGGGAATCGGTCTCAAGTTTTTGGGATTTCGGTATTCCCAAACCGAACCAAAAAATATATATATATATTGTTTAATTTTTAAATATATATTTAGAATTTTAATAGCCGTCGGATTTTGTTGAGATTTAATCTCAACCATTGAATATAAATCAAAGTTATCAAAAGTTCAAAACCTAGTCTCTGTCGCTGACTCTCTCTCTCGGTCTCTCAAGTCTCGACACTCACCTCACCTCTCAGACTCAAAACCTCACCTCACCTCACCACATCCGTCGCCTGAATCCCGAATCTACCCACACCAGTCGTCATTCCTCTCAGTCCTTAGTCCTCACTTGAATCGCGCCTTCACCCACTGTTTATACCACCCGAATCCGGCTTCTGAATCGAGCTCTCGGTATTAGTCCGCACTCCTCCTCACTGCAAAGGTAAGAAATTCCTGCAATAAACTCAACAAAGTTCATACAAATTGTTTGATTCCAAATTCGATTAGGGATTTTGAATTTGGGTTTCTGAATTAGGAATTCTGAAATTAGGGTTTCTGAATTAGGAATTCTGAAATTAGGGAGTCCCATTTCACTTCCGTTATTCCATCGAACTCGAATCGAAGAAGCGCAGCCCCTGAGCTTCCCTCACCGAGCCCTCATCTCCAGCCCCTGAGCCTCTCATTGTCGAATTCCGGCCGGAAGTCACAGAACTCTCGATCCCAAATTAGGTAATTAATTTAGTGTTTTAAAATCTAATTTATGTCTTCCTTTTGAAATTTAATTTAGGGTTTGGAATTAATTTAGTGTTTTGAAATCTAATCTTTGATATGCTTTCCCCCTGAAGACTTCTAGGGATTGAAATATACTTGTATGGTCATACAATGTCATAATGCATTAAGAAAAGCAAAGATCTGTTATTACTAAATTTTCCGTTTAGCATTTCCTTTAATTTGTTTTACTTGTTCCTGTTTATGGATTTAGACCAGGCCTTGGATATGGAGAGTTTAAATGTGATATACAGTCAGAGGTGTCTGACATTGAAATCTGACAAAAATTGTAGATAGCAAATGAAAAAATCTTTGTAGTTATTGAAGTTTATTCTTTGAATTTTGTGGTCTTTGACGAGTTTTAATTTCTTTTGAATTTCTCAGCACTTGCTACAGAAGTTAGTGTGGTGCCACCACCAAGATTAACAGCTCTAATTGTTCAGGCTCTGAAGTGGCAGCAGCACCAAGGTGAATTTTTGCATCTGTTCATTTGTTTTGTTGATTATTTGGTACGAGGTTCTCTTTGAAAATTATCCTCCCGTGGAAGAGCTTAAATTTGATTATTTGATTATTTGATACCTTGCCCCTCCTTAATAATTCTTCATCTGGATGGTTCACATATGCATTGAGATGAAAGATTCATGTGCTATATAGAAATTTAAGCTGGTGTATTATTTTTTATGCTACAATTGTACTTACTGGTGTACACAGACTTTCTTTTTCCTATCATCCATTATTAAATCCATTTTTACTTACTGGTGTACACGGACTCAAATTTGTGCACAAATTAGTACAAACATGCCTTGCCATTTGATTGGTAGAAACAAATTGGCAAATTGAGCCCAAAAGCATAATATGTCAAATTTTAGTCCAAAAGCCCAAAATCATTTCGGGATTCCCGATTTGTCCCGAAATCCCGAAACTATTTCGGGATTCCCGAAAATTGGGATTCCCGAAAATTTGGTTTGGGATCGGTATTGAAATTGGGATTCCTGAAAATTTCGGTTTGGGAATCGGGACAAGGGTTTCGGTATGGGATCCCATACCGAACCACCCCTACCTATACCTTTGTGTTTCTCTAGGACTTGTTGCCCCTTCCCCAAATTGGTAGCCGGCCTGGGACATGAGAGGGGACCGAGTCTTTCAGAGACCCTTAGGTCATTGATCTTCGAGCTTATATGGATGAGATTGCCTCGACGTTGCTTTAAGAAGTCTTGACAGTCGCGAAAGACGGCTTTCGATCCTTCCACTCATTCTGTAAGGAGGTGTCTTCCTCCACTTATCCTGCTTCGGGTCGAAGCAGCTGGGTTGAGAGAAGTCTTATGTTGATCAATGTTTTGATGATTAGCTTACTCCTCATCAGGGATACCCATGTCGAAGGAAGGTGACCCTCCGTGTTGGGGGGCACCCAGATGATGGTTGATGTCCACAAGGGTAACGAGCTCGCGTGTTTGAGTACGCCTAGTTTCGTGGAGCGTCTCAAAGAGCTTCTCATACTGTTCATGGAGGACCTCATTCTTCATTGCTATCTTGTTGTTCTGAGCTTTTAGCTTATCGACTTTAGCTTGAAGAGCAACCCTATTTCCTGCATTCTTTAGTTGCCTCGCACCAGGTGCAATAGGGGTGTCATTCTGCGTGTTGTGGCTTCCTTCGCTCCCCATGTTGGAGAGGGATGCCTGGTCAAAAGAGAGTGTAGGAATGGTGGAAACCACCTTGACAAAGCTGAAGAGAGTGGGAATAAGTGTCGTTCCCACAGACGGCGCCAAATGTTGATGCACAAAATCAGTGAGGACTTTGGTACAATAGAAAGTGTTAAGTTTGTGACCTTCGCTAGATTGCTCTGGTCACTAGTGTGGATAAGTATGTAAATGGATAGGGACAGGGAAGCAAACACAAGATCTACGTGGTTCACCCAAATTGGCTACGTCCACGGAGTAGAGGAGTTCTCATTAATTGTGAAGGGTTTACACAAGTACATAGGTTCAAGCTTTCCTTTAGTGAGTAATATTGAATGATTTAGTACAAATGACATTAGGAAATATTGTGGGAGATTGATCTCCTTTTATAGAAGAGTTTCTAGCTTTGTTCTTACATTGACATGTGTCGTGTTGTGATTGGCTTCTGATGTTGACACGTGTCGCGTTGTGATTGGCTTCTGATGTCGACACGTGTCACATTGTGATTGGCCTCCTGGTTGGAGGGAAACTGTTCTGGGTCCTTGACGGTATAACGTTGACCAGTGCTCAGTAGTTTCGGGATTGGTCAAGTATGGTACAAACAAACGATATACACGAATAAACACAATTTATAGGTAGGCAATAGATTTGCAAACCTTAATTGTTCCCGAATGATGAGAATATAAGGAGAGGTGTGTATGTGCGTTGGAAATGTTGCTCTTCCCAACACCATTTGGTATTTTACTCTCATTTATCTTTTTTTTTTATGTTTTTAAAGGGGATTAGCTAGTAGCTTCACAATGATAGTTCACCCTTTCAGAAGCCAAGAAAACTTACATAAGCATTTTAGCCTTCTTCTAACCACCATCATGAATCGAACCCAAGACATGTGGTGTGAAATATGAGCCTGAAATTTGTCCAAAATCACTAGGCCATCCCACGATAGCTTATTATATTTAGCACTCATAAATGAGACTTGATTGTGCAACCGATATAGACATTTCATAAAAATATTTTTTTATTAATTTTAAAAAATAAAACTGAGCACTATTTATTAGCTAAATCATAGGAAAATGGCGATTTAGGAACAAAATAAAATAATTATTTTAATTAATTGACACTACAAGTGCAACTCATATATGGTAAGTTGCTAAGTTGAATATAAAGTCAAATATCAAAATTAAATATTAAATCTTGGATCTTTTTTAAGGATGTTAATGTAGTTTTCTGTATTAATAATTGATACTTAGTATAATTTAGTGGTATTTCTTTTCACTTGTAAGCAAGGAAGAAAAAATAGATAATATCGGCGATATTTCGCTAATATTATCGTTTTTTTAGAGGTTCGATATTTTTTTAACTATCCAAATGATTTTCGTCAAAATATCACAATATTATCGATAATATCAATAATATCGCGATATTTTTAAAATTATCGATAATATCGCAATATAATATTCAAAAATACTTAAAAATGTTGAGAAATCTCAACACATATTACACTTGATCAAAGCCCAAAGGCCAACCAAGACATGCTTTTCTCAGCATGTGAATGTGGCTTTTATAGCCTTCTTGGCTTGCTCACTGCCCTCGCATGGGCGATGTGGGACTCGACCAAGGAAGAAAATAGGAATTTCGGCCCGAAATCCACACCCACTTTAAACGGCCATAACTTTGTTAAAACTCAACAAAATCAAGCAAGACAAAAACGAAAGTTGTAGCCCTCGAAGAGACGAAGAGAATGGTACCTCACACGACGTCTGAATCGTCATGGTTTGGCCGGAAAATGCCTCGAAAGTCACTGAGGTCGCCGGAAACTGGGTAAGATTCAAATGAGTATAACTTTTTCAATACTCAACGAAATTGAGTGAAACAAAAAGGAAAGTTGTACTACTCGACGAGACGAAGAGATTGATACCTTGCACGCCGGCCAACTCACCGTGGTTTGGCCGGAAAACCAAAACATTTTGCCTCAAGGGCTGGTACATGTGAACTTGTTACTCCAACTAGGTAAGAGCCAGATCTAATTTGGGGCCTTCTATCCTATATTTGTGGACAACCATCAAATGCTAAAGTTTAAACAAACATAATATGTTCTACTGCTTAGCAAAAAAAGCTACAAACCCTTTGCTTATCAACAAAAAAAGACAAGTCTTTGCACTAGATATACTTTCAAATTACGTTGAGTAGCAACCTGATATATGTATTCGGACGAATTATAAAACAATTGACACACTCCTGGCTTCCAAAATTCAATTCTTTTACTTTATATAAACTTGAAAAAACATAATCGGCATCAAAATTAAAATTTAGTCTTATTCAACGTATTGATTTTCAATCGTTAATTGATATACTATAATTTGGAACTTCAACGCCTAGACGCATGCTTATGTGTAAGAAATTTAAAGTGTCAAATTCGGCACATTATTCTTCATCATTTTATTCACTTCCCTTTTTTTTTTAATATCCTAAATAAAACCTCCCAATATTGTACTAATTAATTATATATAAATGATTATGGTGTGTTTAAACTTCTTTCATTAATTACTACATATTTTCTACACTCACAATGTTTGCCAGCTCGCTATATAATCAACTTAAATCAGTTAAATCCATCATGCAATGCATTTCCTTCCAATTTTTTGTGATAAACTAATAGATAATTGACTAAATAAACATCCTGCAAAGTTTCATTAAAAATTTCCAAGTTTTTCTTACAATTTCCGTGGTTTCCATGTAATTTTTATCGATATCGATATTATCCCGATATTTCCATCGATATTTCCGTGTTTTCGGACTACCGATATTTCCGATATTACCGATATTTTCTTCCTTGCTTGTAAGTAAGAGATCTTAAATTCGATTCTCACCAAAGGCGAATATGCATCACTTTATTGCTAGCCAATTGTGAGGCTAAGCCCCGTCCCCCTTATCGATAGATAATATCATTTGTTCAAAAATAATAACCATAAGGTATTGAAAATTCATGCAAGCTCCAACATAAATAAAGGTAGTTAGTATCAGTGTTTGAAATATCCTGGATATACTCGATATTTTCACGGAAATATCCAAAAATTTAGGGAACGATATGGAAAGAGGGGGTGAAGTCTATATCCATGATATTTCCAGAAATCAGTTAATTTTCTCGATATTTTCAGGAAATATCTAGTGTTTGCTGACAATTTGCAAAAAGTTTGTAGGAAATATCCATGAGCCTATGCATTCTTTATTTTTTTTTAGTTTCTTTCTTTATGGTATTAGTTTACTTCAATAAAACTTGTGTTGCTTTCATGACGAAAATTTCAATTAAGTTATATATAATTTTTTTTTTCTACTGAAATGCTTTATTTTATTACTTGTCATTATAAGGAAGTTTTTCTTCTCACATATCACATACTTATTGTTTACACAGTATCTAATAATTAATTCTTGATTGATACGTGTGTTGTGGTTTCATATGACATTCCCTAAAAAATAATTTTAAATTTCCATATTTTTGAGCAAATTTCCAATCATTTCTATCAAAAGCAATCGATATCGATATATAATATATACATTGATGTCACAGCCTGTCCCGAATTATTACTATCTGTTGATGCACAAAACCGGAGGTCTTGGAACAACGTAAATCCGACCGTGAATATGCAAGTAATGTAAATAACACAAGATGTATCGTGGTTCACCCCAATGTTTGGGCTACGTCCACACTGATTATTGTATTTCTCTGAGAGGTGAGGGGAGTGAGGGAGAGAGTTTCTGAGGGTGAGAGAACTCTTCCCATGGCCTAAGAAAATGGCCTCCTCTAATTGTGAGGGTGAGGAGTCCTTTTATAGAATAAGGGCTCCTCACTTATTACATATTTGCCCATTCCTTTATTACATTATTACATTTAAGTCCCCCGAGTATTTGTACGAGATCTAAATACGATGGCACTAAGTATGGTTGATAGGAGCATATTTATGCGCCTTAGTTTAGCTTGTTCTTGTGCATTTATAGTGTTTTTCCTTAGTAAAGTAGTCTTTTAAGCTAGTTTTATGTGTTTTCAGGTTTTAAGGGCAAAGTGTGCAAAAGGAAGCATTTTCGAGCCTTTTGGAGCAAATTAGAGCTTGGAATGAATATCATATGTTTGGAGCCAAGAGGATGGACGAAATTGAAGATTTGAAGATGATGTTTCCTACTTGAACAAGGTTTCCTAGTCGAAGTAGGAAAGCGCCTAATCAAGAGATGAAATCCTAGTCAACAAAGGATTCCTAATCAACGAGGGATTCCTAGTTGAAGATGGATTCCTAGAAGAATGAAGATTCCTATTCAAACAAGGTTTCCTACTTGGAATAGGAAATGTAAACCCCAAATGGCATCAAGTTGCAGCTACAAGGAAGATTTCCAAGTCCAAGAAGGAAAAGGTTTCCAAGATGAAGAATGAGAAGAATTCCAAGTCAAGGAAGGATTGAGACATGTTTTCCTAATGCTAGAAGGACTCCTAAGTGTTGTAGAACACAAATGAGAAGTTTCTAGAGTATTCCCCTCCTTGCCACAAGTTCTAAGCAATTCCCATCAGATTTTGGGCTTTCTAGAAGCCCTATCTTATCCTCCCTTGAAATATGCCGCCCATTTACTTCTAGAAGACCCTAAATCCTTGCCTTGCAAGGCTTTCTAGAAGCCTTATCTGACCCTAAGCCTATGCCGCACCTATTCCTAGTGGGAATGTGTTTTTTTAGTCCAATTCCTGATGGATTTGGGTTTCTAGAAGGCCTAAACCTGATTTACCTAGGGTTAGAAGCCTATATAAACCACCTTAACCCATTCATTCATTCATTGATTCATTCACTCCACAAATCAGAAATTCGCCAAAACCCTTCACACACCTTTGCCGCACCCTCCACCACTCCTAAACACCACCATACCCCTCCATAACCATTAATCCATACACATAGGACCCTTAGAACATGTTTTAGACCTTTGCCGCACCAAGGAGGAGGAGGAGGAAGCTTGGAGTTCATGCGATTCAAGTTCAACTTGCTGGAATTTCTAGGTGTTTCTTTTCCTTTGATTTCAATGTTTAAATTCTATTCTCTTTGTGTTGTGAGTATGAGGAACTAAACCCCCCCTTGGCTAGGGGGGGATTCGAAATACATGTTTATGCTTGCGATATGATTTGATTACTTCTAATTGCGTTTCATAAATTGTGATTTCAATTTGCTTATCTATGTGAATTAAAACTTATTCTTGTATGTTGATTAAGGGTCGACACTTAGTTTGCATGCATTAATTTGATGCTAGGATATAAGGGAATTTCACCTAATCGTTATGAACTTATATTCACAAGTAGTAAAGGTTGATGATCTCAATCGCGTTAAGTAAATTCTTGGCATAAGTTTCATGCAATCATAGTAACAAGTGCTTCGTCAATGCTTATGGTTTTCATAGAACTTAATGATTCTTGCTTGTATCTATATTATGCAATCATGTAGGGGACTTGTGGGGAATGCTTTGGGTTGTCGTATGCAATCATCCAATTCAATAACGTTAGGAAAATCTGAAGGTTAATTTAAGCGGACCTAATTAACTTGGGGCGTTGAGAATTCATGGTTTATTGAAAAGCAATTGGAAATCCTTTTGAATGCAAGTATAACATGTGTGGAGATGAACCCCTTAGCTAGCCTTCCATCCATTGTTTTAAGCCAAATTCGTTTTAAAATCTGTTTTGATTTACAAGTTTATGTTTTGTTTTCAATTTCGTCAAAACCAAATCCCCCTTTGTTTTCAAGTGTCAAATTAGTTAGAAAGTGTGTTAGTTTGTGTTTTTAAGTGTTTTGAGTCAAGTTAAAACCTATTTTCGTCAAAATCTTGTTTAGAGTTCAAAACTGCCCAGAAAGTGGTTTTAAGGCAGTTTTGAGTGTTTTTGTGTTATTTTGAGTCTTTTGGTTTCTTTTGGTGTTTTAAGTTATAGTTTTACATTCTTTGAGTCTAGTTTAGTGTTTTAAACTTGTTTTTACGTTTTTGAGTCAATTCCAAGTGATTTTGCAATCCCTCCTAATCCCCGGCCTAGAACGATCCCTACTTACGTATTTTGCTACAATTGATAAAAAGAGGGTTTAATTTGTGTGCTTATATATTTCGCATCAATGGTACAAATAGTAGTCCCCCAAGTCTTCAGTCAAGAGAGTCTTTTGGCTGAAGACTTGAAATTCAGTCCATGTGTGGGCCGAAGTAACTAGATGTCGTCTAGGACTGATACTCGATATGAGGCGGTGCTCAATCTGAAATGATGCTCAACTAGAAGTAGCACATGTTGTGAGGCTGCTCGGCTTGTGGCTTATGTTGCCTTGGTTGGCTCGGCTTGTGGCGTTGAAGGTGAGTGAGTCCCTTTTATAGATTAAAGGCTCGCTCCTCAATACATAAATGATAGGCTATAGTTGATGCTCGCGGCGAGGTGGTTGCTCAGTAGGCGGCGATGCTCTCTAATGAAGGTGAGGGAGTCCCTTTTATAAAATAAGGGTTCGCTCCTCAGTACATGAATAATGGGTTAGGAGTGATGCTCGCGGCGAGGCGGTTGCTCAGCTGGCGGCGATGCTCTCTAATGAAGGTGATGGAGTCCCTTTTATAGAATAAGGGATCGTTCCTCAATACATGAATAATGGGTGCTCTCTAATGAAAGTGAGGGAGTCCCTTTTATAAAATAAGGGTTCGCTCCTCAATACATAAATAATGGGCTAAGTCCCCCAAGTATTTTTCATAAGGCCTATTTGAGGCCCAATATATGGTGTATAATGTAGTCCCCCAAGTCTTCGGTCAATATAGTCTGTTGGCTGGAGATTGACCGAAGACTTCAAATTTAATCCATGTATGGGCCGAATTGGCGGTTGTTCAAAGGCGGTATTTGTATACCTTGCACTAAAGCTTTGTAGGTGAAGCTTTGCAAGTGAATCTTTGAAGCTGGAGCTCTGTAAATGAAGCTTTTGAAGCTAAAGCTTTTGTAAATGAAGCTTTTGAAGCTGATTGACATGAGTGATGCTCATGAATGTTTATGTTGATTGACATGAGTGATGCTCATGGATGTTGACATGAGTGATGCTCATGAATGTTGACATGAGTGATGCTCATTAATGTTTATGTATGATTGATATGAGTAATGCTCATGAATGTTTATGTATGATTGACATGAGTAATGCTCATGTATAATTTGAAATACTGGGCGTACTTTTGATCACCTAGTTGATGATAATATCGGCATGATGCCGAATAATTTTGGAGTACTGGGCGTACTTTTGATCACCTGGTTGGTGATAATAGCGGCAGGCTGCCGAATAATTTCAAGTACTGGGCGTACTTTTGGTCACCTGATTGGTGATAATAGCGGTAGGGTGCCGAATAATTTTGGAGCCATAGGGCCTGGTTCTTTTGGGCATATGGGTCTTGGCCCTCCACATATCATTCCAGCCCATTACTTTGGGCTTGCCATTTTTTTTATTTTTTATTATTACACTCTGATGGGGTTTATACAGATGTCTCCGAAAGATAAGAAAAATAAATTACATCGTTCAAAAACAAGAAAAGTAAATCACATCATTCTGGTGGGGTGTTTATTCCTTGCTTTTGCTTTCTCTTTTGCTTTTTGCTTTTTTTTTTCTGCAACTTTGAAGCTTCCCTCGCTTGAACCGACGAATAGGACTCATTGGTGACAGCTTGTACCTCATTCTTTTGCTTTAGTCGTTCTCTTTTCCACCGCACCTTTCTCTTTTACTTTTGATTTCTGCTTTAATTATTCTGTTGCTGCTCTTTTAGCACTCACTTCCTTTTACTATTCCCTCAATAAAGCTAGCAATAACACTAGTGTCCAATCCATTTGGGTCTGTCGAGGCAGAAAGTGCTTCGAAAATCATTGCATTGCACACTAGGGCAGGTATTGCATCAGATAAGCCAGTCGAGGAATCATCCGCAACTGGAGTTGTATCGCGTCTGACGGGAGTTTCTGTTGATGCCTCGCCTTTGAATGGAGTTACCGCTGGTGCATCGCGCCTGACTGGAGCTTCTGCTGGTGAATCATGTCTAGCTGGGGTTGCTGCTGCTCCTCCTCCAGATCTGGTTTGGGTCGTCGCAGTGCCTGGGCTGCCATCTCCACTTGGTGTAAAACAAATCAGGACGGCCATTTTCAGAACATCTAAACCTTTCATCCACAAACCGGCAATCGTTGGACTGATACAGCGGATACGACTCGTCCCACACCCAATCCCCTTCAAACACGTCACAGCCACTACCCTCTTCTCTCAGAAACTTAACCCTCTGATCCATGCCCCACCTGTTATTGCTCTGCATCCACATGAACCGCGCCGATTGGCCTGAGAACCGATACTCTTTGACAACAGCTCTGTAATCCAAGTAAAAGAAGCACAAAATCACACCAACACTGGCAAAGAAGAATCCCATAACGCCCATGGACGGCTCCAACGGCTTCAAACGCTTCAACTTCTTGAAAGCTTCGAAGAATGGCATGGTTTCTGGGTCAGGTTGAGACGGGTCCTTAGACATTGGAGCTCGGAATCGTATTCTGGGATGTGGGTTTTGCTGCCATCTGGCAACTGAGATTGAACATTGTACCGGAGAGGCAATTGTCATTCAAAATTAGAGTGTTGAGGAACTTACAGTTGGTGATCTCCGGTGGGATCGAACCAAAGAGAGAGTTGCCAGAAAGATCTAGGGTTATGAGGTAAGGAAGTCAGTTGCAAATTTGGGGAGGAATCGAACCGGAGAGAGAGTTACCGGAGAGATCCAAGCTCTGGAAGCTGTGGCAGAACTTGAGAGACTCCGGGAGCTTGCCGGCGAGCTCCATTGACGGGAGCTGGAGGCTGATAAGGCAATTCTCCTTCTCGTTCCAGCAGGTAATGCCAACCAGCTTGCAGATGGAGGCCACCGACCTGTTGGCAAGGTCCCATTGGCTCAGCCACCCTTCTAGATCGGTGAACGAGAACTTGACGCCCTCGAGGCATGCAAAGTCGTCTTCAATAGAGTAGCAGGGGAAGAGGGACTGAGAGAGGAGAAAGATAAAGATTTGGTTTCTTGATTTCTTTTGGAGTTTTTTGATTTTTTGTTTTGTTTTGGTTTCTGTGTATGACTGACCGAGAGAGGAGAAATAGAGAGATTTGGTTTTTAGGACCTTTTT
This sequence comes from Malus fusca, assembly GCA_035220775.1. Classification (NCBI taxonomy): domain Eukaryota; kingdom Viridiplantae; phylum Streptophyta; class Magnoliopsida; order Rosales; family Rosaceae; genus Malus; species Malus fusca. Next base: position 10,815,423 of record CM069069.1, read on the forward strand.
TTTTATTTTGCAGATTCACGGTGGTGGTATGAAAAATTGAGAGATAACCGACATAGCTTTTCGTGTCGATTCCCACAGACGGTGTCAAATGTTGATGCACAAAACCGGAGGTCTTGGAACAACGTAAATCCGATCATGAAACTGCAAGTAATGTAAATAACACAAGATGTATCGTGGTTCACCCCAATGTTTGGGCTACGTCCACACTGATTATTGTATTTCTCTGAGAGGTGAGGGGAGTGAGGGAGAGAGCTTCTAAGGGTGAGAGAACTTTTCCCATGGCCTAAGAAAATGGCCTCCTCTAATTGTGAGGGTGATGAGTCATTTTATAGAATAAGGGCTCCTCACTTATTACATATTTGCCATTTCCTTTATTACATAATTACATTTAAGTCCCCCGAGTATTTGTACGAGATCTAAATATGGAGGCCCTAAGTATGGTACAAACATTATCGATAGTGTGAAAAGATGAAATTGCCCTTGGACGTTTTGTGTGGTGGTGTGGTTTAAGTTTGGAAGTGGACTAATGCATTAAGTCCCTAATATTTTGGAACCAATTAGGACTCAAAGTTGTTGTGGTTTGTAGGGGATTAGAAGTCAACAATTTTGGACCACACACACACTCCAACCTTTCTCTCTCTTATCTCCCGTGCTCTCTCTCCCTCAGACTCACTCTTTCTCCTTCTCTTCCGTACGGATCAACACAAAACCAGTGGAAAGTTTGCAGATCGAGGGTTTAAAGGACACCATCGTGTCCCTGAGGTTCATACGAGTTGAATGGTACCATTTTTAGGTAAGAACTCATTCGAAAACCCTAGTTTCTCTCAAACCCCGATTAAGGTACTATTCATGCAAACGTAAAATCTCATGTTTGTGGGGATTTCAAGCTTATAGGTAGCTTAAGGAGGTCCTCACGAGGCTAGGAGTGGTTCGTTGGAAGATTTTGGACGTCGGAATAGCGAGAACGACGAGTTTTAAGAATTGCCGGAATATCGAGGCTTTTTCCGCCAGGTTTCCGGTGGTTTCAGGGCTCGACTCAGATATGGTTTTGTTCGTCTTGGTGAGATCTTTAAAATGGTTCAAGTTTCATGAAGTTTGGTGTTAAAAAGAGAGAGATATAAGGTTTTGAAATTTAACCTAGAAACCGGTAAAGTCATCGGCGTCCAGCGACTCGTCAGAGAAGATGAAGGTATATTCCGTCAGTTTTGACGGAATATGCTAACGGCGTTGGATGATGCCGTTAATAATTAACGGTATAGGCTTGTTTTTGGATGGAATATTCCCTAACGTCGTTACTGTTACCGTCAATGTGCCTGGCACGTGCCAGCGCGTGGGCGGCGTGTCTGGCCGTGCCTTGGCCGACTCGTGGTGGTGCGTGGGTGGTCTGAAAATTTTTCTAAAAATATGGGGATGTTTGTGAGGTTGTGTAGATCACGTTAGTATATTCAAACATCCAAATTGAGCATTGTATGAGAAGTTATTAGCTAGTTTTGGTTATGTGCTTTAAATTAATGTTTTTATAGTTGTTTCGCATATAGGGGAGACTTATCCCGAGGACGAGCAAGTTCAAGGGCTACTCGGGGGCTATGACCCTTCGACATACCAGTGAGTGGGCTTTTGGTTTCCAGTATATATTTATATACTTGATATTTTCCCAAAAAATGTGTTTAAATGAAGATATGCTTTGAAATTGCCATGCCTATTGAATTATGCCTAAACCATGAGTTGAATTGTTTGCATATATACATAATTGTGGTGCTGTGGATGCTCAGGTAAGTAGCAGGTGAGTTATGTTTTGTTATGTGAATTAATGATTAATGGCATGTGATTGAGTAACATTGAGCTCATAAAACTGCACCTAGGGTGATTGTGATTTAGCCAGAGATATGGCACATGCCTGTTTATAATGTCACCTCCCACACCATATGCTCACATTGGATCCAATTTAGGTGCACAGTCTTGTCGTATAGACCATCATAGGTGATTCCGACTCATAGGTGACTAGCGATTTATTGCCTAGCTATCATGAGAGCGTAGTATTGAGTATAATTATATTACACTCAGTTTTGTTGTACATACCCTTTTAGTGGTTCCGATTCGTGTGCAGTGTAGTGCTGTATAGGTCATTGTAGTGACTCCAGCAAGATTGACTAATGAGCTATAAATTCAGCCGTACAAACTTATGTAGGGGTTTCGGCTAGTATGTTATTTTCCATGAATTGATTCTCACCTAAGTTACTTATTCTATTTTATGTTTTGGCATGGCATACTTATGAATATGGTTATGTGAATCATGATTTGAATTGATATATATATATATATATATATTTATGCATATGTTTATAATCTATTTCTGGAAAAATTTATACATGTTTTACGACGAGGGGTTAGAGCATTTTAATGATGAAATAGTTTTGAAAAACATTTGTTTTTGCCCACCCACGTTTTCTGTTTTGCACCCCTCCAGGTTTTAGGTTGGCTTGCTGTTAGTGGCGTTTGAGGATTTCGGATGTTCTGACAAATTATATTTTTAGTAGGATATCTTCTAGTACTGTATAATTAGTACTTGTCCTACTGGACTGCACCTAGACTTTCTATGCTTTGATTAGGAGTATTTACACTCGTATCTCACTCTTAGCACTTCATGTTTATTAGTGCACATTAGTAACTTTCGGTTTTTATTTATTCGTATAATTCTTATCTTTATTGCTTCCGCACTGTGCACATGGCTACCTCACCTTCACGTGACGGCCAGCATGCCTCGATCTTGGTCGGGGTGTGTCAGTTTAAATTGTCACATCCCGGCCCGGGCCCCCACCACATCCCGGGCTCGACTCCACCATAGCACGATATTGTCCGCTTTGGGCCAAGACCACGCCCTCACGATTTTGTTTCTGGGAACTCACGAGCAACTTCCCAGTGGGTCACCCATCATGAGAGTGCTCTGGCCACCTTCTCGCTTAACTTAGAAGTTCTGACGGAACCCGAAACTAGTGAGCTCCTAAAAGGCATCGTGCTAGGTAGGGATGAGAATATACATTTAAGGATCACTCATCTGGGCGATGTGGGATGTTACAATCCACCCCCCTTAGGGGCCCGACGTCCTAGTCGGCACACTTCTGGCCTGGGATTGGCTCTGATACCATTTTGTCACATCCTGACCGGGCCCCCACCACATCCCGAGCTCGACTTCACCATAGCACGATATTGTCCACTTTGGGCCCCGACCACGCCCTCACGATTTTGTTTCTGAGAACTCACATAAGAACTTCCCAGTGGGTCACCCATCCTGGGAATGCTCTCGCCCGAACTCGCTTAACTTCGGAGTTCCGATGGAACCCAAAACCAGTGAGCTACTAAAAGGCCTCGTGCTAGGTAGAGATGAGAATATACATATAAGGATCCATTCCCCTGTGCGATGTGAGATGTTACAATTGATATTCACAAATTTGCCTATCGATATTTCCACAGATGTCAATATTTTAAACACTGATTAGTACACCTTAGGGTTGGTTTGACATTACTAAAATTATTTTAACAACTTTTTTCTAAAAAAAAAAAAAAACCTAAGGTTAAATTTGTGTATGGTAAATGAAAAAAAAAAAGAAATGCTTTTGGTAAATGACAAAAAAAAAATGCTTTTAGTAGAATTTTTTTTTTTTTTCACAGCAGCAACTCCAAATATGCTTTTAGGGAATTTTAACGAAAAGCCTTCGGTACTGTTTAATTTAACGAAAAACCACATTTTTACACTAAAAAGTCAATCATGATACTATTCATTTTACTCTTTATTTTGTTCTTATCGTTAAAACTCAAAGTTTTCAAACCATTTTCATTAATTTTCTTTTTAAATAGAAGAAAAAAAAAATTCACAGCAGCAACTCCAAACTAGCACGTTCATAATTAACAACAATAAAAATGAGATACTATCATCTTTATCATTTAAAACAAATCTGTTCTGGAGTTCTGATACCCACTCTCTGTTAGTTAGACCGATTACTTCACATGTAAAAGATTTTTTGCGGTAGGAGCAGATACGTCCCTTCATAATTCATCCTACGCAAAAGTGCTTCTGTATAGTGGACCTCAGCTGTGGAGGATTAAGGCACTGAACCGCTGACTTAGGGCTGGTTTGGTATTGCTGTGCTTTGAAAAAAAGCTGCTGTGAGAATAAGCGGCTGTGAAATAAATCAGCAGAGTGTTTGGTAAACTTTTTTGTAAAAGTGCTTTTGGAAAAAAAAAAGCAGTCTGATAGTGGGTCTTTTCATTAAAGAAGTACGGTAGCTCTGTGTGCTTTGAAAAAAAGCTAGTTTTCCAAAGCTGCAAATATCAGCTTCAGCTTTTTCCTTTGATTTCAGCTTATTCTCACAGCAGCTTCCAAAATAAGCCTTTTTTTTCAGTTTACCAAACACCTAAAACCCTCACAGCTTTTTTTCATGGGTGCTTTTTTTTTTAAGTACCTCACTCCCAAACTCAACCTTAGAGATGCTGAAGATGATGCGGGCAACGGTTGCTGCGTCTTCTTCTTTGAAGGGTGGTTATGGCAACACCACCATCAGACTCAGACTCAGAGGTATGCCGCCTTGTCTTCTTCAATCTTCTACTGCTGTTGTTTTCTTCAACAATTTCTTGGCTTTGTTTCACTCTCGGTCTTCTAAATCGACCGAATCTAGAAAACACCCAACAACACCAGCTTGTTAAAATCACTAATGTTAAGGATGCTCTCAATGTGTTCGACGAAATGCTTCAAAGGCGTCATCTGCCTTCCGTTGTCCCTTTCAAACAAATCTTGACTCAACTTGCCAAGTTCAAACATTATTCGGCAGTCATCTCCTTGAATAATAAAATGAGTGTGTCAGGAATTCGTCCTGATATTTATACTCTGAGTATTATCATTAACTGCTTTTTCCATTTGCACCAAATGGGGTTTGGTTTGTCACTCTTGGGAAACTTCTTCAAATTGGGTTTTGAACCAAATGTCGCGACCTGCAACACTCTAATCAACGGCTTTCTTCTTCAAAATAGAGAGGCCGAGGTAGCAGCACTTTTCAACAAAATGATGGAGAGTGGTAATTGTAAGCCGGATGTGGTTACTTTCGGTATTCTAATAAAGGGCCTTTGCGCGAAAGGTAACAACACTGCAGCAGTCCAATTGCTTAAGAAGATGGGAGAAGGGGCTTGCAAGCCTAACATAGTTATTTATAACACGATTATCGACAGTCTTTGCAAAGATACTCTAGTTGTGGATGCACAGAAATTCTTCTCAGAAATGACGAGTAAGGGTATTGCCCCAGATGTCATGACTTATACCTCTTTGATTCATGGAGTTTGCAAATTACAGGATTGGAAAGAAGCTACAAGATTGTTGAATGAAATGGTGAGTAAACATATCTTTCCAAATGTGTACACCTTTAGTGTCTTGGTTGATACATTTTGTAAAGACGGAATGGTCCAGGAAGCAAGGAGCATAGTCGAAATGATGACGCAAAGAGATATCAAACCCGATACTATTATGTACAGTACGCTTATGGATGGTTACTGTTTGCGAGGAGAAATGGACGAGGCGAAAAATGTTTTTGATGTAATGCTTAGTAAAGGGTGCATGGTTGATGCTCGTAGTTATAACATATTGATAAATGGCTATTGTAAGCTTAAAAGGATAGATGATGCCCGGATGCTTTTTCAAGAAATGTCTCATAGGGGAGTGGTTCCAGATATAGTGACTTACGGCACTCTTATTGATGGGTTTTGCAAGATGGGAAGAATACAAGATGCACATAACTTGTTCTCTCAAATGCAAGCTTTAGGCCAACTTCCAAATATTCAAACTTATTCTATTTTACTGGATGGTCTTTGTAAAAACCAACAATTTCCCAAGGCAGTTGAATTGTTGGAAGAGATGGAGGAAAAGAAGTTGGATTTTAATATTGTAACTTACAATATTCTTATTCAAGGTTTGTGCAGAGCTGAAAAAGTTGAATATGCATGGGATCTCTTTCGTAGTTTGTCATCAAAGGGAAATCAACCTGATGTCTGGTCATATAATATAATGATTAGTGGATTTTGTAATGGGGGGCTAACATGTAAGGCAGAAAGCTTGCTAAGGGAAATGGAAGAGAGAGGTCATTCTCCAGATGGTTGCACGTACAACACAATTATCCCAGGGTTTTTCAATAACAACGACACGTCAAGGGCGGTGAGGCTTATTCAAGAAATGGTGGAGAGGGGTTTTTCTGCAGATGCATCAACTGTGGAGTTGATTGTTAATTTATTGTCTAAAGATGAAGTAGATCCTGCTTTGTTGTCATTTATAGAAAGTCTGCAATGAAACTGATTTGCATCTTTGCAGTTTAGACAAGTTTCGGGGCTTCCTTCCCTTGAATGCTGCATTGGAGGGTGTTGTTCCACTGCTGAGTCCAGTTCAGGTAACCATTCATTCGTGTATCGCCTAGTGATGTATGATATGTGTTATTAATTTAATCTATCAAGTGATAAAGCAACTTTATGTTATACTTTTAAGATGATGATGTCTGTAGCAATTCAAAATCTTTACAAAAGTAACAGAATCAACGAAATACAAACTTTCATTTGCTGCATGCAACCACTCCTCAAGTAAAATACTCAAACAAACAGCCAATTAGAACACAACACCTCCCAAAGTACAATGAGTGATCATATTACGTACATAAATTTATTGTAGCAAAGCTTGTATTGGTGTTGTTTTGGTGTAATGTAGTATTCTTATGCATGAGGATCAAGAAAGAAGTTGAGATATAGGCCAAGACTTTACATGGCCAAGACTTTTTGCGGTCGAATCAGATACTTCCCTCCATAATTCATCCTGTCCAAAACTGCTTCTGTATAGTGGATCTATTAAGGCACTGAACCGCTGACTTAGAGATGCTGAAGATGATGCGGGCAACGGTTGCTGCGTCTTCTTCTTTGAAGGTTGGTTATGGCAACACCACCATCAGACTCAGACTCAGAGGTATGCCGCCTTGTCTTCTTCAATCTTCTACTGCTGTTGTTTTCTTCAACAATTTCTTGGCTTTGTTTCACTCTCGGTCTTCTAAATCGACCGAATCTTGAAACACCCAACAACACCAGCTTGTGAAAATCACTAATGTTGAGGATGCTCTCAATGTGTTCGACGAAATGCTTCAAAGTTGTCCTCTGCCTTCCGTTGTCCCTTTCAACCAAGTCTTGACTCAACTTGCCAAGTTGAAACATTACTCGGCAGTCATCTCCTTGAATAACCAAATGGTTATGTCCGGAATTCGTCCTGATGTTTTTACTCTAAACATTATCATTAACTGCTTTTGTCGTTTGCACCAAATGGGGTTTGGTTTGTCAGTCTTGGGAAACTTCTTCAAATTGGGTTTTGAATCAGATGTCGCAACCTTAACCATTCTAATCAACGGTTTTATTCTCCATAATAGAGTGGCCGAGGCAGCAGCACTTTTCAAAAAAATGTTGGACAGTGGTAATTGTAAACCGGATGTGGTTACTTTCGGTATCCTAGTAAAGGGCCTTTGCACGAAAGGTAACAACACTGCGGCAGTCCACACATCTTTGCAAAGATACTCTAGTTGTGGATGCACTGAACCTCTTCTCAGAAATGACGAGTAAGGGTATTGCCCCAGATGTCTTGACCTTTAACTCTTTGATTCATGGAGTTTGCAAATTACAGGATTGGAAAGAAGCTACAATATTGTTGAATGAAATGGTGCATAAACACATCTTTCCAAATGTGCACACATTCAGTGTCTTGGTTGATACATTCTGCAAAGAGGGGATGATCCAAGAAGCAAGAGTCATGGTTGAAATGATGATTCAAAGAGGTATTGAACCTAATACGGTTACTTACAATTCGTTTATGGATGGTTATTCTTTCCGAGGAGAAATGGATGAGGCGAAAAAGGTTTTTGAAGTATGCTTGGCAAAGGCTGTATGTTTGATGCTCATGGTTATAACATATTGATAAATGGCTATTGTAAGCGTAAAAGGATGGATGATGCTCAGATGCTTTTTCTGGAAATGTCTCATAACGAAGTTGTTCCTAATACTATTACTTATAACACTCTTATAATACTATGGAGTTGATCATTAATTCACCTGCTTTGTTGGCATGGATGGAAAAATCGTGATGAAAGTGACTTGCATCTTTGCAGTTTTGAAAAGTTCCTGTGCATCCCTCCCTTGAATGCTGAATTGGAGGGAGTTGTTCCACAACCGAGTCCAGTTCAGGTAACCATTCATTCATGCATCGCCTAGTGGTGTATGATGCGTTATTAATTTAATGTATCAAGTGATAGAGAAACTTTTATGTCACTCTTCTTTTAAGATTATGAAATCTGTTGGAGAAGCAGAGTATCTGGACTGATAGGAATACTTACGGCTTGGTTTAACTTCTTTTTTATTTGTTGGTACTAATTCTGCTAAGGACATTATCTATAAAAACGATTTGCTTTTTCTTTTTTTCTTTCCAAATATCAAAGATTAAAACTTGGTTTGTAAGGACAAAAAAAAAAAAAAAAAAAAATGTAATAATGCATCTTTAAAGCCCTAGCTGCACGATCTCTTTAAAACAAGTCGGACGACTCACTACATCATCCTCATTTTTCATCTAAAATGGAGATCCCGCTTGATAAAGGATCCATATATGTATATATATGTATACAATATGTTAAATATACATATTTTTTGAGGTAAAATATGGTTTTTAATTCCGAACATAACGGATGATTCCTTTTTTGGATATACTAAATATGGAATTTCACTATGTCTTGAATCAGTCTATTGATTAGAAAATATAAAACTGATATGTAAATACATTAACATATTAATGTCAGAAATTTGAAATACATGCTCTTGAATCCTCCCAAACACAGTCCTACAACAAGTCTTTGATTTGTGAGCAACGATTGCTCTCAACTTGCTGACTTAAAATGCTGAAGACGATGATGGGAACGATTGCTGTTTCTTCTTCTTCCTTCAAGGTTGGTTATGGCGGCAGCGGCAGCAGCAGCAGCAGGAGGCTTGTGAGAGGTATGCTGCCTCGTCTTCTTCAATCTTCTTCTGTTGTTTTCTTCAACGGTTACTTGGCTTTGTTTCACTCTCGAGCTTCTAAATCGACCGAATCTAGAAGCACCCAACAACACCAGCTTGTGAAAATCACTAATCTCGAGGATGCTCTCGACGTGTTTGACGAAATGCTTCAAAGGCGTCCTCTGCCTTCCGTTGTCCTTTTCACTCAAGTGTTGGGTCAACTTGCCAAGTTGAAGCATTACTCGACAGTCATCTCCTTGAATAACAGAATGGTTGCGTCCGGAATTCGTCCTAATGTTTATACACTAAACATTATCATTAATTGCTTTTGTCGTTTGGGGAAAATGGGGTTTGGCTTGTCTATCTTGGGAAACTTCTTCAAATGGGGTTTTGAACCAAATGTCGCGACCTTCAACACTCTAATCAACGGCTATATTCTCCAGAATACAGTGGCTGAGGCAGCAACACTTTTCAATAAAATGTTGGACAGTGGTAATTGTAAGCCGAACGTGGTTACTCTCGGTACCCTAGTAAAGGGCCTTTGCGCGGAAGGTAACGACACTGCAGCAATCCAATTGCTTAAGAAGATGGAAGAAGGGGTTTGCAAGCCTAACATAGTTATTTATAGCACGATTATCAACAGTCTTTGCAAAGATACTCTAGTTGTGGATGCACTGAACCTCTTCTCAGAAATGAAGAGTAAGGGTATTGCCCCAGATGTCATGACCTATAACTCTTTGATTCATGGAGTTTGCAAATTACAGGATTGGAAAGAAGCTACAAGATTGTTGAATGAAATGGTGCGTAAACACATCTTTCCAAATGTGCACACATTCAGCGTCTTGGTTGATACATATAGTAAAGAGGGCATGGTCCAGGAAGCAAGGAGCTTGGTTGAAATGATGATTCAAAGAGATATCAAACCAGATACAATTACGTACAATTCTCTTATGGATGGTTATTGTTTGCGAGGAGAAATGGACGAGGCGAAAAAGGTTTTTGAAGTAATGCTTAGCAGAGGCTGCATGGTTGGTGCTCATACTTATAACATATTGATAAACGGCTATGGTAAGAGTAAAAGGATGGATGATGCCTGGATGCTTTTTCTAGAAATGTTTCATAGGGGAGTGGTTCCAGATACTATTACTTATAACACTCTTATGGATGGGTTTTGCAAGATGGGAAGGATACAAGATGCACAAAACTTGTTCTCTCAAATGCAAGCTCGTGGCCAACTTCCAGATGTTCGAACTTATAATATTTTGTTGGATGGCCTTTGTAAAAGCCACCAACTTTCTATGGTGGTTGAATTGTTGGAAGAGATGGAAAGGAAGAAGTTGGATTTTGATGTTGTAACTTACAATATTCTTATTGAAGGATTGTGCAAAGCTGAAAAAGTAGAATATGCATGGGATCTCTTTCGTAGTTTATCATCAAAAGGAACTCAGCCTAATGTCAAGACATATACTATAATGATCAGTGGATTTTGTAATGGGGGGCTAACATGTGAAGCAGAAAACTTGCTAAGGATAATGAAAGGGAAAGGCTGTTCTCCAGATGATTGCATGTACAACACAATTATCCGAGGGTTTATCAATAACAATGAGACATCAAGGGCGATGAGACTCATTCAAGAAATGGTGGAGAGTGGTTTTTCTGCAGATGCATCAACTATGGAGTTGATCATTAATTCACCTGCTTTGTTGGCATTAATAGAAAAATCGTGATGAAAGTGATTTGCATCTTTGTTTTGAAAAGCTTCGGTGCATCCCTTCCTTGAATGCTGCATTGGAGGGAGTTGTTCCACTACCGAGTCCAGTTCAGGTAACCATTCATTCATGCATCGCCTAGTGATGTATGATGTGTTATTAATTTAATGTATCAATTGATAGAGCAACTTTTATGTCACTCTTCTTTTAAGATTATGAAATATGTTGGAGAAGCAGAATATCTGGACAGATATTATCATATTTATGGCTTGGTTTAACTTCTAAGGACATTATCCAGAAATAATTTTTTTAGGAGACGAGTCTGATGGAAGGAGCAATGGAAGAAATGATAGCTACAGTATACTGACGACGACTAATTGGGTCTCTTAGACATCAGAAATCTTCAGCATTGTTGCAAACATTAGTATTCTGAAGCTTCATTTCAACTGCAAATCCATAATTGTGCAATCTGATACGTAGATTATATCATCTGTCACATGCCTTGCCACACCATTATAATTTGTTTTGCACTCGCTACTAGGCCAGCCAAATTCTGCAGAAGAAATTGAATTCGCTTCATCTAAGTGCAGCACGGGATTTGCAGGAAACTTCATTTCAGACGTTACTCCCCGCAGAACCATGTTATTGGATCTTGGCCTTGTTTCCGTAATCCTTTGAGGTATCTAGCATCATCAAAATAGCAGTCATCATCTCTCTACACCATGGATGCCCGTCTTGAACAACAATCAGACCAACGGAGTCCCTCTTGGCTCTCATTTTTTTAGACCTATATGGACCAAATGCATATTAGCCACAAGATTATATTACTTTCAAGCTCAACGATTTGCTTTTTCTTTTTTACTTTCCAAATATTAAAGATTAAAACTTAGTGAATTCTGATTGAAAAGTGTTCATGTTTAGAACTTGAAGATAATAAAAACAAGAACAGATTCACAACACAGAATCATATCTAAATATAAATCGAATTACAAATTATTACCCCCACATTCTCCATTAACCTGCAACCCAGAATCAGAACTTTGAAAAATAAAATCTCACTCCCCAGAAAGTCCAAAATGGTCATGGGAGGAAACCAATACATGAATTTGCAAAGATAAAGGAAAAGATTGAAAGACTGGGGATTGATTGAATTTGAACCTGGTTTGTAAGGACAAAAAAAATGTAATAATGCATCTTTAAAGCCCTAGCTGCACGATCTCTTTAAAAGAGATCGGACGACTCACTACATCATCCTCATTTTTCATCTAAAATAGAGATCCCGTTTGATAAAGGGTCCATATATGTATATATATGCACTGTTCTTAAAATTTCTGCCCAATGCCGCATAGGCGCTAGACGGTTGGCTACCGCCTCAATTAATGCTTAGACGTTTGAAAATTTATAAAAGACGCTCAGACTTGCTGAGGCGCCCACCTAGACCGCCTAGGCACTCGCCTAGTCCGCCCAGACATGTCTAGACACCAGCCTAGGTTGCGACTCACTTAGACAGAAAATAGATAACTTTCATTTTGCATTATTTTTTTTAATAAATTGTAAAAAACTTGTTGAATACTAAAATGAACACAAATTATATCTTTGTTTCCCATGTTTTCATTATGTTTCAATATTTCATAATATATATGTCATTCTATTTTGTAATTTATGATGTAATTATATATATATTTTAAGTATAAACAAACGCTTATTTACACGAAATATAACAGATTTACTTAAATCCGCCTAGTCCGCCTATGAGCTTACCTAGGCCACGCCTAGCTGCTTACCCACCGTCTAACTAACGCTTAGCGTCTTTTAGAACCTTATATATATGTATACAATATGTTAAATATACATATTTTTTGAGGCAAAATATGATTTTTTTAATTCCCTAACGGATGATTCCTTTTTTGGATATACTAATTATGGAATTTCACTAAGTTTCTTAGAAAACCTTGAACCAGTCTATTGATTAGAAAATATAAAACTGATATGTAAATACATTAACATATTAATGTCAGATACTTCATTAAAAATTTGAAAATCAATAAGATTTTAAGTCCAAAAAACATTGATAGGTAAAGACCAAGATCTAAAATATCGATGATATCGGAAATATCAGTAGTCCAAAAACACGGAAATATCGGGATATTATCGATATCGATAAAAATTGAATAAAAACCACGGAAATTGTAAGAAAAACTTGGAAATTTTTATTGAAACTTTGCAGGATGTTTATTTAGTCAATTATCTATTAGTTTATCACAAAAAATTGGAAGGAAATGCATTGCATGATGAATTTAACTGATTTAAGTTGATTATATAGTGAGCTGGCAAACATTGTGAGTGTAGAAAATATGTAGTAATTAATGAAAGAAGTTTAAACACACCATAATCATTTGGGTTTTTATCACAAATGGTCCCTGAAATTGACCAACTCCATCAAGATGGTCCCTGAAATTGAAAATCAATCAATGTAGTCCCTGAAATTGGGTGTCACAAATCAATGTAGTCCTTCCGTCATAATTCCGTTAAAAATTATGTTATGTGCTGACGTGGTAAATGACGTGGCACACTTTATATTAAAAAACTAAAAAAAATATTATTAAAACTAAAAAAATCATTTAATATATATTTTTTTTCTTCTTTTTTTTTTCTCCTCTTCTTCTTCTTCTTCTTCGGGTTGCAGCGGGTGGGGGAAAAGGGTTTTTTTTTTTTTTTCTCTCTTCTTCTTCTTCTTCTTCTTCGGGTTGCAGGGGGTGGGGGAAAAGGGTTTTTTTTTTTCTTCTTCTTCGGGTTGCAAGGGGTGGGGGAGAAGGGGGTGAAGGGTTTTTTTTTTCTCTCTTCTTCTTCGGGTTGCAGGGGGTGGGGGAGAAGGGGGAGAATAGTTTTTTTTTTCTTCTTCTTCGGGTTGCAGGGGGTGGGGGAGAAGGGTTTTTTTTTTTTTTTTTTCCTCTTCTTCTTCTTCGGGTTGCAGGGGCTGGGGGAGAAGGGGACGGGGTGGGGTTTGACAAACATGGGTTTTTTTTTTTAAAATAAATAATTAATTATTATTTTAACATTTAAAAAATATTAAATGATTTTTTTTTTAGTTTTTAATAATATTTTATTAGTTTTTTTAATATAAAGTGTGCCACATCAGCACATAATAAGAATTTTTAACGGAGTTATGACGGAAGGACTACATTGATTTGCGACACCCAATTTCAGGGACTACATTGATTGATTTTCAATTTCAGGGACCATCTTGATGGGATGGGTCAATTTTAGGGACCATTTGTGATAAAAACCCTAATCATTTATATATAATGAATTAGTACAATATTTTACACTTTATACATTGCATGGTAAGATACATGAGTGACTTAGTACCACATAGAGTTCCTATCAAGGTCTAAAATATCGATGATATCGGAAATATCGGTAGTCCAAAAACACAGAAATTTCGATGGAAATATCGGGATAATATCGATATTTTAGACCTTAGTAAAGACCCACGTTCAAAGTCTCACTTAGCACCATGGAAGAAAATATCGATAATATCGGCGATTACACACGTTCAAAGTCTTACTTTCAATTCTCCCTTTAGTGATTACACACGTTTAGGGCTTCCACAAACCATGAGTGACACCTAGCAGCATATCATGGCTACCCAAGCTAATCAGAAGAGGTAGAGAACCTATTCAGTTTAGGATTACAAATGCAATACGGTCTTTCTCTAATCTAATGCTCTTGACCACATTGTTTGGTTTTGATAGTTTATTTATTCATGTCTACTATCCAATGTGATTCGTTTGCTTATATGATTACCTTGAATGTGAATTGGAACGCATTCCCAAATCTCATTCATACTCTGGCCAGAGATTTAATCATATCATAGAGTATTCTCCCTCAAACCATTTGAAGGTTAGAGATCCCTTGTTGCACATTCACTTGTCTCCATAACTAAGTGGCTTAACCCCAATGATGTCGTGGACACCCCGATGGGGTGACTTTGACATAATCAAAGATCAAGGACTTAACCACAAGACAACTGTGATGCCTCAGGTCAAAAGACTAATTTGCATTATCCCAACCATGAGTTCTCATGTGACATGAGTATGAGAACTCCTCGTTGATCGTGTTCAGTGAACTCATTCTCTGTTGAGCACCTACGTACTTGTCTTGATGTCACACACACCAATGACTCGAGACTAGTCACTCTCCCTGAGAGAAGGCATAGTACGTACTGATCTTATTGTTGGAAGTATGCCCACAAAGCCACTCATTTGATGTAATAGCTTTTTGGAATACTTAATATGTTAAACTTTGATACGTTTAACGGAAGGGCAATACTTATTGTTAATCACTATTTATAGTATCATGTGTTTAACCAATAAGAGAATCCAAGGGATGTATTTGACATAAGAGATAAGTGATCTAATGAGTTAGATTAAGGAGACCTTTCTCTTATGTTCATTCCTAAAACGTTCCTAGCCATAGGATTGCCAATTGGGCATTGACAATCCGCTAAGGTTAGTATGTGTTATGTTGACTCAAACGTGAGTATGAACTAGTCTCAAGTCATTTGGTGTTGGACACTAAGACAAACACATAGGTGCTCGAAAGAGTGATCGAGTACACTGAACTGTGATCAAAAGAGAGTTAGAACAAACATGTCATGTATAAACTCTAAGGTTACAATATGCAAATTAGTCCTTAGACCTGAGGCATCATAGATGTCTAATGGTTAGGTCCTTGATCTTTGATCATGACAAAGGCATTCCCTCGGATTGTCCACGGCATTGTTGGGGTCATGTGATCTAGTCATGTGATCTAGTCATGTAGGCATATGAATGCACAACAAGGGATCTCTAACCTTCCATGGTGGAAGGAGAATACTCTAAAATATGATTCTAAAGTCTTTGGCCAAAGCAAATGAATATGACTAAGGAAGATGTTCCAAATCATATTCAAGGGAATCATATATGAAAGTATCACATTGGATAGTAGACATGAAACAAACTATCACTTAAACAATATGATTAAGAGTATTGTATTAGAGAAGGACCGTATTGCATTGTAATTGTAACTGGATAGGTTCTCCAACCAATTCTACTTAGCTTGGGTAACCATGACATACTGCTAGGTGTCACTCATGGTTTGTGGAAGCCCTATTGATTAGCAAACACTAATCATCAAAAAGGGAGAATTGAAATGTGGTTTCAATTCACAATCGATAGTTAAGAGTAACATCGCCCACTGCCTCGCTAATTGGAACCTAATGGATCGCACACCAAATAAAGATATATGTGAAGCAATTAAATGAAATGGATAAGCAATTAAATGGTTTAATTGAAGAATGGTCAAGATTAATTAATTAGTTAATTAATTATACGAAATGTTCGTATTGGGCTTTTAAGTTGGTTTTAGGGCTTCGGGGCCCAAAAGTGTTTTGGTCCACAAGGCCCATTATGTTTAAGTTGTATGACAACTAAAACAAAATGGGCAATAAGCCCAATAACAATATATGGTCATTTAGGGTGAGGGTATGCAAGTTTGCTTAATTGCAAGTTTGCCACTCACCTAAGAAATGAAGTATAAATTCATCTTTATAGCTTTGTTTTCAATTAGGGTTTTCTAAGCTACTTGGGGATAGTTATCTAGCAAATTTACTTCCCTAAGTGATCCATTTTTCATTCTCACAAATTACATCCTTGGTGAAGAGACATAGAGACATCAAACTTTTGGTGTTTTGGAGAACTAATCCTCAAATCCTCAAAGAAGCAAAGGAGCACTAAAAGGAGGGAAATCACAAGGAAGATCCAAGGAGCAAGGAGGTGACTTGAAGGCCCTCCACTTGGGTGAATCCCTTGTGTAATCAAGGATGAGCTTCAAGGGTAAAGAATCTCTAAATTCTTCATATTCTTTAATGTTGTTAAAGAGTCTTTTGATTCACCATATACTAGGCTTTGAAAGTCATGGGTTTCATGAATTGTTTTTGGATGCATGCCTACTTTAAAGAGTTAATTGTTAGCATATGTATTCAAATGTTCATACATGTTCTTAGCTAGGACAAAATTTTTCCTTCACTTATCGGACTGTCAATGCCCAATTGGCAATCCTATGATCAGGAACGTTTAGGATGTGTCTACGAAAGAATGGTCTCATGAATCTAACTTCATTAGATTGCATTCTTCCAATCACATATTCCTTGGACTTTATCGTTTAAGCATATAACATTTATATGAGACGGCTCAAACAATAATCTTTGCCCTTTATATGTAAACTAGATTAGTTTAACATGTGAAATGTCCGTAAAGTATCATCATATGATTGGCTTTAGGGCACATTTCCAACAATCTCCCACTTGCACTAGAGCCAATCAGCTTGTTCATCTGTTATGATTCCTCTTCTGTAGTCATTTCATAAATGGCTGAGTAATAGGCCTAGGCAATGGATATCTATATGTTATCCATAGAAGCAACCTTGAGAATATCGACGTCACCATTATACATGATTCCCAATCATGTGGTTCAGTCTCTCATATGAGTTCGGATCTTGATGAGACCTTGATTCCCTGGCTTGAGCTATCGCCCCTTTAGTGTCATACACTTTCTGGTTGGAACCGAATAGAGAGTTCATAAATGAACTTTCCCATCCAAACAACATTGTTGTAAACTTCTATATGGCAATATATTTTGCATTCATAATGGAACACACTAAAGTCATTACTTTAATGTTTCCATCCAAATATCTCTTTAGTCATAATAAAGAGATATCTGTTTATCTCTTCATTCATAATGAAGAAACATCCAATGATGGATTAGATTCACAATCTAATACATTTACGCTTCCATTACGTTACTCTAATTCTTCCTCATTCTTCGAGGAACCTATCCTTTAGTATTTCTTAAATACTTAAGGATTCACTTGACAGTTGCCATGGTTCTGATCCTGGGCTTGCATTGATATCGCCTTGTACCTTTCTAGGTACAACTCATATCAATGTTTTTCATACAATATGAAATACATAAATCACCTTTCTGCGTATGCATAAAGGATTCGATTTACGCATTATTTCTTTGGGAGTCAAAGGGTACGTTCCCTTTGAGAAGAACTACCTCCTAGTCTCACTAGAGTTGTTCTTCTGATTGAAGTTTATCATCATATGAGAAACTTCCTAGCATCCTTTTTGTCTATTATTAGGGCATGATATAATCCAATTATATCCTAAAATCTATCATTATAGATTTTCATCCCATGTATATAGACTATGTCTCCCATATACATTCTATTGTTATAGAATGTTTAAAGTCATAATTTTAACGAAGAAGTATTCTTTTCATTTCCAAAATTAATATATCATATATATATTCTAAATTTTAGGAACATGATTAACTCCCACTAATCTTTTGTAAACCTAGTAAACAAAAGATTCATTTACATCTTTATGAGAAATCAAACGTTTTGATCTTTCTCTCATAAGACGCTTATGGCTCCCACTAGCTTGCTAAGATCCATGATGGTTGGATCTCTACAACTTACATGTTTTGTGATTCATAGTTTTAGACATATATATTATTAGGACTATCTTAATAATGGTTTCGGAAACCTATATGATGTCCAAACATTGAATCAACATTTAGTTGTAGCTAGCAATCTTCGAATTAATTGAAACTAAGACTACGTCAAAGATGGTTCCTTCAAAGTCAACCATTCTCTTTGATTGTAGTCACCTTAAGCTACCAATTAGCTATGAAGGTTTCATTATTTCGGGTCAAATGGTACTTTACCATTTCCTTGAGTATATATTGTATATACACTCAATGTAGTCATAAAGTTCAAACCATTCAACTGAGACGGTTTAAAATTCTTTTTTACTACCTTGGAGCTTGTGGTATAGGAACTAGGTTGTTATATTTGTTGATTATCATCTTGTCTCTCAAAGAACCCATTCTTTTGAGTTCTATTCCTAGTTCATTTGCTCTAAGGCAAATCACATTGTAGGATTACAATGAACTACTCAACAAACAACATTTGTTGGTTGGTTTATAGAAGTGATATCCAAAGGTTAATTTAAGGATATCCACAAGATAATTTTTTAAACAAATATTGCTTATTAGCACACAACCCCAAATCTTAACACAATTAAGATTTGTCTTTCTTTCCAACTACATCCTATGGAGTTATGAAAATTTTGGAAGATCTTCTAATTGACAATCATATTGTCTTAGAAGCATATATATCCTATATATGGGTAATTGATAATATACAACGAACTAAATCTTATTCAAGTTCGTTCTTCTCCTAATGGAGAAAATCATTATCTTTATGATGCTAATTTCCTTGATATCTTTCAAGGAAACTCATCTAAAGTGTTACCCTTCCTTAGATCAAATCTAAGGAGGTAAGTACTTTAGACGTCTTACTCATCATCTTACATTTCTTGAATTCTTTGAAACCTTTTGCAAAGTATTCGGACTTGTGTTTATTCATAATAAACTATAGTCCAACCGAGAGTGATCTTCGGTGAATGTCAAACAACATGAGTAGTATTATGTTGTGGACAAGTGCCACTAACATCTAAGTGAATTAACCTCAATAACTTTGTGATTCTTTCTTCTTTCCAAAAGAATAAAGATTCGAACATTTCGCCTCTATACAATTTCAACAAGAAGGCATTGGATCCGGATCTAACGATCCAAAGCATCCATCTATGACCAACTCGTAATTTATGTTTTAGAGGTATCACAACTCAGTTGGGATTAGTCACTATCTTGCAACCTTTTGGGTTTTAAGCATCATTATATTCTAAACAGTTAACGCTACCATATCATCTCTACTATAGAGACAATCAATTAGATTACTATAATCCAATCAGTGATTAATAAAGAACAATGTTTTGTCAAACAAAACATTCATCCATCTCTACTATAGTGACGGAATTAAGTTCCTTAAAATTGGAATGTAAAGACAATCTTTGGTTTTTCCAATTTCTTTGGTAGTTCATATGAGGAAGTTAGTACCATCTGCTTTCGCAGAGATCTATATTTTATTCACGTTCCGAATGTGAAGTACTTTCTCTTCTCTCATTAATCTTCTACTTCTTATTAGCCACACTTTTACAACAATTGTAAAACATAGTTACTAATACGGAATCAAGCATTGAAGTAGAAGAACCAACTGTTTTGAACTTTTCAAGAACAATTTACAACACCTTCGAAAGGTGTGTTCTTGACACTTGCAAGACATTTCTTGTAAATACCCCTTCCACTGTCCATCCTTTCATAAAGAAAGTTTGTTCCCTTGGAGTTAATATTATCTTCTTCATTTGACTTCTCCTTTGACTACAATGGTCATGGTCCCTAAACTCCCACTATCTCTCTTGAAACCTTTTTCAATTGTGTTATACACATCAAACATTTTGGAGAGTGTGTGGTTATTGTTCACTACATAGTTTACAAAATAAACTTAGTGAACCATTTAAGATAGGGACATAAAGGTGAAGTCCTAGCTTAGTTTCCGTCTCGTTAAGTGGTTTTCACTTCAACACTTAATGATTCAAAATCATCACAAGTCCATGTTGATGGACTATTTTTGTCAACTAACCATTATGTTCTAAACATAATTACAAACTTTCAAGAGTTGTTCAAGGCAACTCTCATTTCTTCATACAACAATTTGTAAGTGAAGAATCATGGCACTAAAAGTGTCCTTGTCTTTATGCTAATCTTCGTAAGTTCTTTTCTTCATATAACGAAGGAATAAGCATTGGTTGTTTGTGTTGTCCTCTTCATGATAGACATTTCTAACATGTTCTTCCAACGATACATTATCAATAGGAAGATTGTGAGGATGAGACTTCTTAGGTACATGCACAATCCATTTAAGACAATCTTTGGGATTGTGTTACCAAGTCCGGAAACTAAAACATTCGGCTTTTCTTTGTCAAGTTTTGGATAGCGTTTGCAAATATATTGGTAAACAAATACATAACGAATATAAATTGATTGATTTTAAGCCATTTGATTCGGGTCTTTAAATCAAATAGCACCACCCACTATTTTTGGCAAATTCCATATCCCTCATTGGAATTCGAGAGTTTTGGAGGAAACTCTTAGTAGGTTATGAGAGACTCACTATTACCAAGCCCACCTCAGAATTATATCATGTTGGCTAGCGTTAATAATAATGAGAGAGTACGCTTACTCATTTGCAACTAATGCAAGTACCCATCAATTTGGCCTCTAGAAAATGATGCCTCAGAATTATATCATGTTGGCGTCATTGTACTTAGTTAAGTCATTCCCACCATGCCTAGTTCGTGTAGGGGTTCAAGCATAGCCTCAGAATTATATCATGTTGGCTAAACTCGTTGCCTACCTCACTTCATCATGTATGCATATAGACTCCTCCTGAGTATAAGCATGCACTTTGTACTCCCCCATTATAGGGTGAAGCCGGTGTACAAGTCATAAACGATTGGAGCTACCATGGTGGAAGGCCACGAAAGAGTGTTCTAAGCACTCTCACGCTTTTCAACTTAATAATGGTTTGGTTGAGGGTTTTAGGTCTCATCACATAAACATATTCATTTTAATCTTTATTAAAACAATTTTGGTCCTATTACAACTATTGGTCCATTTGATTCAATTTAGTTGTATATCATACTCCCACTATACTTATAAAACGGTTTTTAAAGCAAGAGTATATGATACTACTAACATAAGGTTTGCATTCATTTTATGGACTATATAGTTGCCTTAGGGCCTTAGGATGACTATGAACCTTTGTTTAGATTCAACACGAGCCTAGTGTTGAATCTCGGACTAGGGATGGAGATTGATTTTAGTTACGCGTTTAATCACATTAAGGCGTGTTGTCTTAGGGGCGTTGGACCCTCTACTCCATTTTCATGCATATCAAATAAAGCAAGAAATAAGTACTTCAAAGTAAAGGTGAGCTTATGCTCATTACAACATTTGCATAATTAAAATTACTTTAAAGTAAAGAAGAGCTTATGCTCTTTTACAACATTTGATCAAATCAAATTACAACCAAAATTAATCTACACATTCCCATGGTTCAATCAAATTTGAAACGGCCTTTCACATAGCTCAATTATCGTAGGCTTAGGTTCATAATCACCCTTTAATTAATTAACACTTTAACTAATTAAACTTGAATGCAACATTTTCATTTTGTTTTTGTATCCATAAAATTGATTTAAATGGAGCTAAATGAAATGAAAATCCAATTCTCATTTAAAGAGACAAAACAATTTTTGTTTCCTACTTAATTTGGGCCATCATGCAATAACCACAACTTTTTGGGCTATATTGCGAAACACAAACTTTTGGGGTCACTTTGTAAAAACACAAAAGTCCACTACTTCATGTAATTACAACTAGAACCCAAAAATTTCAACAAATACAAAAAACTTCATTAAAGGAGCAAAACAATTTGTCCTTTAGCGTTTTTGGGCCTTAACGTAAAAACGTAAACTTTTGGGCCAAAGTGCAAATACACAAAAGTATCAAAACTTTATGTAATTGAATAAAAGACCCAAAAATACCCTATTCTATTAGGGTGGCCGGCCATGATAAAAAAAATAAGATTTTTACAAAGTTTTTGTAAGTGGGTTTTGTTAGGTGAGGTAAAGATGAAATATTTTGAATTTATGTCAAACTTTTAAAAAAGTTTGTCTACCATTATAGCCATTAATTGAATTTATGTCAAACTTTTTAAAATGTTTGTCTACCATTAAAACCATTAATAATACTTTACCAATAATCATCACCCACTAAAATCACCCACTAAAATTAAATCAAAACTTTATGTAAAAACATAAAACTTTTTGAATCAAAACTTCAAAACTTTTTGTTCTTGGCAAGAACTTCAAGAACATTGAAGAACACTCATGAAAACTCATAATAGCTCCATGAATGTTTTCACTCACCAAAACTCAAATTTTCACCACTCAAAAGAGGGCTAACATCCTAGGGTACTTAGGGGTTCCAAAAGTCACTTTAAAACCATTTTAACAAGACAAACATGAACCCAAAAAATCACCCTTTGGATTTGGCCGAATTTCCCCAAAACATGGCACCAAATTTTAGCTCCAAAATTCATGCTCATATGAACTACATCTACAACATTTGAGATGGCAAATTTTCTAACAAAATTTACATTCAAAGAAACAAGAATAAAGCTTGTAACATATTACAACTTTTAAATCAAAAACTATGAACTACAAAACCCAAAATGATTCACCAACTACTAGACCTAGGCTCTTGATACCACTTGAAGGAAATTTTGTGAAAAACATGTTTATTTGAGCAACATCAATAGCATGCAATTAACAAATTAAAGGCGGAATCATGCTTGCATGCACTCAAAACAAAAACATCAACCATGAAATTCAAAGCCTAGTAGATTGGTGAACCTTGACTCAACTTAAATCAACATTTGTTAGTTGAGAAATATTTACCTTTGTAGATTCCTCTTTGCATATGCAAAGGATAATCACCCAAGAGATAGGGCCTTCATTCCTTGCTTCTTAGCTCCATGGATTTGGTTGAATGAATTAGATTCTCCAAGTTCCCAAAATAGAGAACCTCTAAAGATTTTACACCAAGGTTGGATTGGAGAAGAAATGAGTGACCTTGAGGAAGTAAAATTGCTAGATAATTTCCCCCAAGGTGGTTGGCCTCTTAGAGAGAAATGGAAGCTTTGTGTTCTCACCAATTTTCTCTAAAATCAACAACTTATAAATTTTAGGCTATAAAGTTCTTTATATAGTCACTTCATTAAATGACCTAAAGAACCAAAAACCCTAATTCAACACTAAATGGCCGGCCACATTAATGGATATGGGCTTTTGGGCCTTTGTGAATCTTTATTCATTAAGTTGTCATACAACTTAAGTCAATGGGCTTTGACGTTCGAAGCCCATTGGGCCTTAAGGTCCAAAACTATCCCGAGGTCTTTAACGAACTTATTCGTTTGATTAATTAACATATTAATTAATCCTTGCCATAAATAATTAAACCATTGAATTATTCTTACTCATCTCCTTTGTTTCTTCAATCTCCACCTTACACGGTGTACGATACATTAGGTTCCTTTTAGCGAGGCAGTGGGCGATTAAAACCATTTTACATCGATTGTGAATTGAAACTTACTTTCAATTCTCCCTTTAGTGATTACACACGTTTAGGGCTTCCACAAACCATGAGTGACACCTAGCAGCATATCATGGCTACCCAAGCTAATCAGAAGAGGTAGAGAACCTATTCAGTTTAGGATTACAAATGCAATACGGTCTTTCTCTAATCTAATGCTCTTGACCACATTGTTTGGTTTTGATAGTTTATTTATTCATGTCTACTATCCAATGTGATTCGTTTGCTTATATGATTACCTTGAATGTGAATTGGAACGCATTCCCAAATCTCATTCATACTCTGGCCAGAGATTTAATCATATCATAGAGTATTCTCCCTCAAACCATTTGAAGGTTAGAGATCCCTTGTTGCACATTCACTTGTCTCCATAACTAAGTGGCTTAACCCCAATGATGTCGTGGACACCCCGATGGGGTGACTTTGACATAATCAAAGATCAAGGACTTAACCACAAGACAACTGTGATGCCTTAGGTCAAAAGACTAATTTGCATTATCCCAACCATGAGTTCTCATGTGACATGAGTATGAGAACTCCTCGTTGATCGTGTTCAGTGAACTCATTCTCTGTTGAGCACCTACGTACTTGTCTTGATGTCACACACACCAATGACTCGAGACTAGTCACTCTCCCTGAGAGAAGGCATAGTACGTACTGATCTTATCGGACTGTCAATGCCCAATTGGCAATCCTATGATCAGGAACGTTTAGGATGTGTCTACGAAAGAATGGTCTCATGAATCTAACTTCATTAGATTGCATTCTTCCAATCACATATTCCTTGGACTTTATCGTTTAAGCATATAACATTTATATGAGACGGCTCAAACAATAATCTTTGCCCTTTATATGTAAACTAGATTAGTTTAACATGTGAAATGTGTGTAAAGTATCATCATATGATTGGCTTTACGGCACATTTCCAACACTTCCAAACAGTCAGCATGGGAAAGAGAACACCTTCATAAAATTCCTAATAGAGCACAAGGTTCCGGGACAAGTGGTGGTGCACAAATGAGACGGGGAGGCAGTCTTAGAGAATCACAACCAACACCATCAATAGCCCCAAGTTTATATAAGTCATCCAAAGCACGTCAAAAGAGTGTTTGGAGTTATTTCACTGGAGGTAATGTGAAGGAGGGAATGGGGCGTCTAATTAGCAAGTTCTTTATCTATGAAAATGTCCCTGCTACGAAGGCATCATCACATCATTTCAAAAATTTGGTAGTGGGATGTCAACAGGCTGGTGTTGGAGTACAACCTCCCACTCCCTATGAGATAAGAAACAAATATTTGGATATGGAGTATAAAGACATTGGCGAGTATGTTAACAAGTTGAGGTCAAAATGAGAAACTAATGGTTGCACAATCATGTGTGACAGATGGACCGGCCCGACCAGATTGTCTATCATAAACTTCATGGTATACTCCAAGGGAAAGACAATTTTTTTGAAGTCTGTTGATGCTTCAGACCATATAAAGAACTACAAGTATATTTACAAATTATTGAGGGATGTAATCATGGAGGTGGGAGAACATAATGTTGTCCAAGTCGTGACCGACAACGGTTCTGCATTTGTCAAAGCTGGAAAAAAGTTAATGAAGCATCATAATGTGTTTTGGACATCATGTGCAGCACATTGTATTGATCTCATGTTTGAGGCAATGGGAAAGAGATAGAATGTTGCTATTGTGGTCAAAAGAGCTAGAACGATCACAAATTATATTTACAATCACGGTTGGTTGTTGGCAAAGATGCGTGAATTTTGCAAAGGAGAAATTATTCGTCCAGCTACCACTCGATTCGCCACCAACTATATTGCATTAGACAGCCTACTTAAGAAGAAAGCAGGGTTGAAGTAACTATTCACTAGTGACGATTGGGCCAACCACAATTTGAGCCGCTCAAATGCAGGTCGTATGGTGGAAAGTATAGTGCTTGATCATGCTTTTTGGACTCAATCAGAACATGTGTGCCAAGTGTTTGAACCTATTTACAAAGTTTTACGGATCGTTGACACAAAAGTGTTTCCTACTATGGGGGCATTATATGAGTTGATGCGTGTAGTGAAGGATGAATTGGAAAGAAAACATGGTGCAAGGTGGGTCATAAAGATAATTGAAGACCGATGGTATAAAACATTATACCACGATTTGCATGCAGCAGGTATAAATTATGTCATAATTTGCAATTCATTTCTTTAGTTGCATAAGTATTATTTCTCTTATTAGAGTATGTGTTTCTTTGAACAACATATTATTTGAATCCCTGATACCAATACAGACCCGGCGTTGGAGATGATGGTAACCTTATACGTGTTGTACATAATGTATACTCTAAATTAAACCCTGCATCACCAGCAGTTGGCCAATTTGGAAATGAGGTACACAATTACTTAAATTATAATAATTACTTTGTTGGATTAAACTAACACGATTTATTGAATTCCGCTAACATGGTTTAAAGATGCAAGAAGAACTTTTGGAGAACCAACATCAGTTGCTGCTCGAACAAATATGTCTCCTAGTGAGTATAAACATATTTCACTATAAGTTTATAATAGAATTTGTTGGAGTTATTAGGCTTATCAACATTGTTTTTCATTGTAGCTGAATGGTGGATCATGTATGGGATCGATGCACCAACTGTGAGAAAGTTAGCAATCAAAGTATTATAAAAAACAACTTCATCATCTGCTTGTGAAAGAAATTGGAGCACATTTGCACTCATACACACAAAGCAAAGAAATAAGTTGGCTCATAGTAGCTTGGAAAAATTAGTTTATTGCTACTACAACATGAAGCTTCAAATTCGAGATAAGGAAGCAGAAATAGATCATGTCGACCGTGGTGACCCACTAGATGTGTTTGATATTGTTGGTGAAGATGATGATACAGAGGGTAACCAACTTTTTCAATGGATTAGACCTCTTCATTTAGATGATGATAAAGGCAACCCAGCTCCCAGAGTTGCTGAAGAAGCACGTAATGAAGGGATAAATGTAGAAAGAGTATTAGATGAGGAGGTGGGATCTAGCAGCGCTGACTCTTTGGAAGAACTTTTGCGCCCAAGACCAAGAAACACTGGAATTCCACCTTCTTCCAATCCTACACAACCACAACATCGTGCTGATACTAATGATAGCTCTAGTACAAGATCAGGAGACTCACCTACCACCGGAGGTGGGAATGATGAAGGACATAGTGGAGCTGGAGGTAGTGGTGGTGGATATGAAAACTATTATGGACCACCTCCCGGATTTATGAGCCCCTACACTGGTGAGGTAAACTTCACGCATGCAACACATGATGATAACTATGGCAGTAGGCGGGCAGGACCAGGAATTGGTGTCATAGGGAATGACTATACTCACAGAGAAAGAGGCAAGGGGATTTTGTCAAGTCAAGAAGATGACTCGTTATCTAGAACTTCGGACTCTGTTGGAGTGGGAAGTAGTAACTATGGTAATACTCATAACCAACCATTTCCCTACCCTTCATATCCCATTCCTGTTGGGATGGAATCGAGCGACTCATGGAAACAATCCGAGACTTAATCTTCAAATGATTTTGCTTATAGACAACGTCAACCAATCTCGGATCCATATGGGTGGCATGTTAACAATTACATGCAAAACTATTTTGGGGATTTATCATTTGATAACTACTCTTCACAATACACTCACTCTACACATAGAGATGATGAAGATAGTGAAAATTTTGAACCTCATAGGAATCCTATGTGGTACTAAGTCACTCATGTATCTTACCATGCAATGTATAAAGTGTAAAATATTGTACTAATTCATTATATATAAATGATTATGGTGTGTTTAGACTTCTTTCATTAATTACTACATGTTTTCTACACTCACAATGTTTGTCAGCTCGCTATATAATCAACTTGATAATGTTAAATCCATCATGCAATGCATTTCCTTCCAATTTTTTGTGATAAACTAATAGATAATTGACTAAATAAACATCCTGCAAAGTTTCAATAAAAATTTCCAAGTTTTTCTTACAATTTCCGTGGTTTCCATGTAATTTTTATTGATATCGATATTATCCCGATATTTCCATCGATATTTCCGTGTTTTCGGACTACCGATATTTTCTTCCTTGCTTAGCACAGATTGAAACTTTTATTTTTAACTATAAGAAGGTTATTCCTTTATATCATTACAATAAAGGTTCTTTAATAATTTGACAGTTAATCTTGTTCTTTTTCATGCTTATATTCTCCCAACAAAAATGAATTATATTTTTTTGGTTGATTTGTTTATTTATTTTTAATTTGCGTAAATAGAACTAGAACAAAACGTGAAATACATGCTCTTGAATCCTCACAAACAGAGTCCTACAACAACTCTTTGATTTGTGAGCAACGATTGCTCTCAACTTGCTGACTTAAAAGGTAACAACACTGGAGCTATCCAGTTGCTTAAGAAGATGGAAGAAGGCGATTACAGGCCTGACGTAGTTGTCTATAACACGATCATCGACAGTCTTTGCAAGGATACTCTAGTTGTTGATGCACTAAACCTTTTCTCAGAAATGACAAGTAAGGGCATCGCTCCCAACGTCATTACCTATACCTCTTTAGTTCATGGATTTTTCAAAGTAGGGAATTGGAAAGAAGCTACAAGATTATTGAATGAAATGGTGAGTAAACATATCTTTCCAAATGTGTGCACCTTCAGTGTTTTGGTTGATACATATTGTAAAGAGGGGATGGTCCAGGAAGCAAGGAGCATGGTTGAAATGATGACGCAAAAGGATATTGCACCTGATACAGTTACGTACAATTCACTTATAGATGGTTATTGTTTGCGAGGAGAAATTGGCAAGGCAAAAAAGGTTTTTGAAGTAATGCTTAGCAAAGGCTGCATGGTTGATGCTCATACTTATAACATATTGATAAACGGCTATGGTAAGCGTAAAAGGATGGATGATGCCTGGATGCTTTTTCTAGAAATGTTTCATAGGGGAGTGGTTCCAAATACTATTACTTATAGCACTCTTATGGATGGGTTTTGCAAGATGGGAAGAATACAAGATGCACAAAACTTGTTCTCTCAAATGCAAGCTTGTGGCCAACTTCCAGATGTTCAAACTTATAATATTTTGTTGGATGGCCTTTGTAAAAATCATCAGCTTTCTATGGTGGTTGAATTGTTGGAAGAGATGGAAAGAAAGAAGTTGGATTTTGGTATTGTAACTTACAATATTCTTATTGAAGGCTTGTGCAAAGCTGAAAAAGTTGAATATGCATGCGATATCTTTCGTAGTTTATTATCAAAGGGAATTCAACCTAATGTCAGGACATATAATATAATGATCAGTGGATTTTGTAACGGGGGGCTAACATGTGAAGCAGAAAACTTGCTAAGGAAAATGGAAGGGAAAGGCTATTCTCCAGATGGTTGCACGTACAACACAATTATCCGAGGATTTATTAAGGACAATGAGACATCAATGGCAATTAGACTTGTTCAAGAAATGGTGGAGAGGGGTTTTTCTGCAGATGCATCAACTACGGAGT
This sequence comes from Malus fusca, assembly GCA_035220775.1. NCBI lineage: Eukaryota > Viridiplantae > Streptophyta > Magnoliopsida > Rosales > Rosaceae > Malus > Malus fusca. The sequence goes on from CM069069.1 coordinate 10,844,891, forward strand.
TGATCATTAGTTCACCTGCGTTGTTGGCATTGATAGAAAAATCGTGATGAAAGTGATTTGCATCTTTGCAGTTTTGAAAAGTTTCGGTGCATCCCTCCCTTGATGCTGCACTGGAGGAAGTTGTTCAACTACCGAGTCCAGTTCAGGTAACCATTCATTCATTAGTGCATAGCCCAGTGATGTGTTTTATTAATTAATGTATCAAGTGATAGAGCAACTGTACTCCATGTATTTTCATATAAGTACACAATTCATACATTTAAAAATACCTACTTGTCAATCTCTATAGACAAAAAATTATCATACACAAATAAACACAATTCATAGGTATACACGAATATACACAATTCATAGGTTGGACAATAAATTGGCAAACCTTAATTGTTCCATGATGCTAGAAACATACGAATCATGAATCATGAGAATATACAATTGAGAGAGATAATATAAAGAAGTGTGTATGTGAGTTGGACATGTTGCTCTTCCCAGCACCATTTGGTATCTTACTCTTTTTTATCTTCTTCTTCTTCTTCTTCTTTTTTTATTTTTATTTTTTTGTCAAAAAGGGACCTGGCGGTTTTGCCACGACAGTCCACCATTTTGGAGATCGAAAAAACTCACAAAGGCATTTCAGCCTTCTCCTGGCCACCATTAGGAATCGAACTTAAAACGTGCCGTGTGAAATACAGACCTAGAATTTGTCCCCAACCAGAGGGGCACCCCCTGATGGTTTATTATATTTTTTAGATTTAGCACTCATAAATGAGACCTGATTGTGCAACTCGTATAGACATTTAATAAGAATATGGGGGGTGGGATTTTGACTTATTTTGCATGACACTTTGGGGTTTGTGGAAAGAAAGAAATGCTCTGATATGGGACGGAGGAGAAGCCCGGTAATGGAGGTGGTTCAGAGGGCTGTTTGTTGGCTGCAATCTTTCAAGGAGGCTAATTCCATACCCAGGGTCATTAGACAACCACACCAAGTCAAATGGAGCGCTCCAGCGGAGGGAGCTGTTTTGTAACCACTCCCGGGAGCTGTCTGCGATGGGTTTTATACCAGAGGATGTTATTCAAGTTGCGAGTACTCTACACCCCACAAAGTTCCTACATATTCCTCGATCATGTAATAGTGTTGCCCGTACGTTGGCCAAGTATGCTATTTCAATTGGCAATGAAGTAGTTTGGTTTGAGGATCCTCCGACATTATTCAGGATATTCTCGTCCAAGATATGATGTAATTTCTATTTGAAGTCAATAATATATCGTCCTTCTTTAAAAAATAAAAAATAAAATTTATTAATTTAAAAAATAAATTCATGCCGTCCAAAACTGCTTATGTATAGTGGATCTATTAAGGCACTGAACCGCTGACTTATGACTGGTTTGGTATTGCTGTGCTTTGAAAAAAAGTTGTTGTGAGAATAAACGGCTGTGCTGTGAGAATAAGCGGCTGTGAAATAAATCAACAGAGTGTTTGGTAAACTTTTTTGTAAAAGTGCTTTTGAAAAAAAAAAAACTGTCTGATAGTGGCTATTTTCATTAAAGGAGCACTGTAGCTCCGTGTGCTATGAAAAAAAGCCAGTTTTCCAAAGCTGCAAATAACTGCTTCAGCTTTTTCTTTTGATTTCAGCTTATTCTCACAACAGCTTCCAAAATAAGCCTTTTTTTTAAGTTTACCAAACACCTAAAACCCTCACAGCTTTTTTTCATAGGTGTTTTTTTTTTTAAGCACCTCACTCCCAAACCATCCCTTAGAGATGCTGAAGATGATGCGGGCAACGTTTGGTTATGGCAGCAGCACCACCAGACTTAGAGGTATGCTGCCTTGTCTTCTTCCATCTTCTTCTGTTGTCGTTTTCGTCAAATTGGGTTTTGAACCGGATGTCACGACTCACGACCTGCAACACTATAATCAACGGCTTTCTTCTCGAGGATAGGGAGGCTGAGGCAACGGCACTTTTCAACACACTAGTAAAGCAGAAAAGTTGCTAAGTGGAAGGGAAAGGCTGTTATCCGGATGGTTGCACGTACATTAAGCTCCCAAATCCAATCATGATGTTGAATCAAATTTATATGTTTTAGAGTCAAAAGGCATCACTATTTACAATTTAGATAAATTTAAAGTAAAAATGCATTTGATTCATAGTTTTGACATATTTATTTTTTATCTTTTGCAAATTAAAACCCAACAGCTGTTTTATAACTTATGGAGTTATGACATTACAGAAATACGTGATAGGATGGCATATGCTTATTAAATAATATTTTGTTTTTTGTCGAAAGCTTAATAACTTGGGAACTTTAATGAAAAACTCATGTTAATGTTCACTTTAACGAAAAATCACATTTTTACACTAAAAAATCAATATTGGTATATTCACTTTACCCTTTATTTGTCCTTATCGTTAAAACTCAAAGTTTTCAAGCATTTTTCATTAGTTTTCCTTAATAACTAATGAGCTAATTTGCTAAGTTCGAGTAAGAAATTGAAAACCAACTTTAAAATAGAGAAACTTTATTATCTTTTATTGACCAAAAAAAAAAAAAACAAGAAAAACAGGGAAGTATTATTGACACTCTAAAAATCTCATTCTACACTCCTCACAAGTGTATTTTTCTTTCTAAATATAGAAAGTTTGGAGTGTATAATGAGATTTTTGAAGTGCCAATAACAATTCTCAAAAAACAAACAAAAATGCATTATATATTTAGTCATGGACATGGATGCCCATCCAAATACAAGATAAATAAGGAACAGCTGAGCAGAGATGTGTGGTTTTTTTTGTCATTAACAAATAGGCTAAATCGCGAAAATGATCCCTGAGATTTGTATAACTCCTCATTTTGGACCCTGAGATTTCAAATAAATAGAAGTGGTCCCTGAGATTGTCCACCAGCCATCATTTTGGTCATTCTGTTAAAAACTCCGTTAAGTGTCCCACAGGTCTTGGCCGGAAGTTTGAGCAATTTTCAAAGTTTTGTAACTCAATCGTTTCTTAACCAAATTCGACCCATAATATATCAAAACGAAGATAAAAAGTATAGAATAAGATTATACCTATTTGGAAGCCCAATGGTTGCCAGAAATGGTCGGAAAATAGCCTCAAATTTGACTGGTCTGAAGGAAAACTGGAAAACTCGTCAGAAATTGGTAAACTTTAAACGTTCATAACTTATTCAATACTCAACAAAATCAAGTGATTTAGAAACGAAAATCATACTTATCGACGAGACGAAGAGAATGGTATATTTTTTGACGGCTAACTCGCTGTGGTTTGGCCGAAAAACGGCTCGAAAGTGGCCAACTCGAGACCAAGATAGCCACTTTTGAGCCATTTTCCGGCCACAAAACAGAAATTTAGCCACTGAAAAATGTACCATTCTCTTCGTCTCATCGAGAAGTATGAGTTTTGTTTTTGAATCACTTGATTTCGTTGAGTATTGAAGAAGTTATGAACGTTTAAAGTTTACCCAGTTTCCGGCGAGTTTTTCAGTTTTCCCTCGGACCAGTCAACTTTGAGGCTATTTTCCGGCCATCTCCGGCAACCATTGGGATCCAAATAAATATAATCTTATTCTATACTTTTCTAACTTCATTTTGATATATTATGGGTCAAATTTGGTTAAGAAACGATTGAGTTACGAAGCTTTAAAAATTGCCCAAACTTCCGGCCAAGAGCTCCGGGACACTTAACGGAGTTTTTAACAGAATAACCAAAATGATGGATGGTGGACAAACTTAGGGACCACTTCTATTGATTTGAAATCTCAAGAGCCAAAGTGATGTAGCCTTAACAAATATGGTTGTCCAACCAACATTATATATAACACAAGATAATTAAAATTATATTTCAATTAATAAAAATTTAATTATGTATATGCAAAGCAAATTACAATGGATTCTAAATCACATGCATATAGATAGAAAGCTGCTAAAAATGCAACAGCAATTAGGGTTATTAGAATTCCAATTAGATGCATTGCCATTCAAAAACTAATGACTAGGGTTGTTAGAATTCCAATTAGCTGCTAAAATTGCAACAGCAGTCAAGGAGATGCTAAAATACATTTGTGAATCTTCCCAGTCTTCAAAAGGAGTGGATAACAGTGGCTTTCTACCAGTTGTCTCCCTTTTTTAAAAGAGAAAAAAACTAATGACTGTTGTAAACTTTCCTAGTTTAAGTGTGATGTGTAAGTCCTAATTTAGATTTGATTATAGTTCTTCTTTCCTATTACAACTTGTATTCCTTGGGGATGAAGGAATTTCTTCTCTTCTTTTACTATTATAAATAAAGGCACTATGTAGGAGGGATAACACACATGTTCCCCTATAATTCTACAAACACATTTCTCTCAATCTCTCTTCTCCTTGCCGCCGGCCCCCTTTTCCCTTGTCAGATAAAATAGGCTACAACATGTTATCAGCACGCTTCTACCGCTGCACTTAGGAATTTGACGAGGAGTTTTTCTGCATCAAACCAGTTCATCCATATCATCACGCAATCAGGTTCTTTCAAAACAACGGTTTTTATCTCGATATTTTTGTAGCTCTGATAGCATGAACATTCACCATAATGCATGACCCAACTTTACGTTTTTCAAAATTTAGATTCTACATAAATTGTATATGCATTATATTCATAATTGTTGAATTATGTGAATTTGATATTTGCCATGAATTGCATCAAATATATGTACATGCATTAAAATTATTGAATTGCATATGGGTCAAATTGAATTATATATGAATTGAATTGAAAAAAAAAACAAAAAAAGGGAAACAAAAGAAATCGGAAACCACGGCCTGGATTCTTCGAACCCATGACCTCGAGCGCTCACCCAAGCCTGCAGCTTGTGGTTGAGCCGTGTCGGAGCCGAGAGCTCCAAGTGGAAACCCAGAAAACCCGACACCATTGACGGTGTCCTTGTCTATATCGACCATGGGGATGGCTTGCGGCCACCACCTTCAACATTTCGTTCACGTCGTCGACAACCAGAAGTCGTCCCACACCGAGATTAATCAGAATTTTTCTAAAAAACCCGATTCGAATTTCTAGGGTTTTGTTAGAACGATTGGGTTTTTTTTCAAAGTCTCTGTTTATATTTGAGGTCTTCGTCGACCCATGGACTCATCTCGAGCACCATTGTCCCAAAGCACAGCTGCGTGAAGTGGTGGCGCCGGCATTCTTCCCCGGCATTCATGCATCGCCTAGTGATGTATGATGTGTTCTTAATTTAATGTATCAGTGATAGAGCAACTTTTATACTCTTCTTTTAAGATTATGAAATCTGTTGGAGAAGCAGAATATCTCGACAGATATTATCATATTTATGGCTTGGTTTAACTTCTAAGGACATTATCTATAAATAATTTGATAAGGAGATGGGTCTGATGGAAGAAGCAATGGAAGAAATGATAGCTACAGTATACAGACAACGACTAATTGGGTCTCTTAGACATCCGAAATCTTCAGCATTGTTGAGATCATTAGTATTCTGAAGCTTCATTTCAACTGCAAATCCATAATTGTGCAGTCTGATATGATAGATTATATCATCTGTCACATGCCTTGCCACACCATTATAATTTGTCTTTTGCTCGCTACTTGACCAGCCAAATTCAACGGAAGAAATTGAATTCGACTCATCTAAGTGCTGCACCGGATTTGCAGGAAACTTCATTTCAGACGTTACTCCCCGCAGAAGCTTGTTCTTGGATCCTGGCCTTGTTTCCTCAATCTTTCGGCATATCTCGCACCATCAGAATAGCAGTCATAATCTCTCTCAACCATAGATGCCCATCTTGAACAACAGTCAGAACAAACTATGGCCTGCAAGTTTGAAGGCATTCCTCTCATCCAGCAAGCTTCTTCCTCCCTTCAACCTCAGCCTCACCATTGAGTCTGGTTTTTGGTTTCCTCACCATGTTCTCATATGAATGGAAACTCTCTCGGTCAAAAGGTTTTTCAGGGTTTAGATCTTTTGGTTATTCTTTATGGTAAAGTGATATCGATGATCATTCGAACTTGGTTCCAAAGAAGTGTGAATACGTTATGTTATTCTTGTCAATATATTTAAAGCCCATAAAGATGAGCACATTAATTCCAGTCCATTGATCTGATTCATATAGAAAGAGAGAGTATACGGTTGAATTGTTCCGATCAATTGACCTCACCAACGTAGATGGTCTACAATTTAATTTGAAAAACTAATCCAAAAAAATATAAATGGAAGGAGAAAAAGAAAATAATCGCCCACCGTGGGGCTCGAACCCACGACCACAAGGTTAAGAGCCTTGCGCTCTACCAACTGAGCTAGACGGGCTGGTTGTTGTGAGTTATGGGACCCACTAGTTATAAGACTTGTGCATTTATGGAGGTTAAGAACCTTGCCAATTGAGTTTTTTTTATTTTTTTTTATTTTTTTATTATATCACAATGTCAACTTTCATTATGATAAAAACTAGTACAAGTAGGGCTGGAAAAAAATCCCAAAAATCCCAAACCAAACCAAAAAAATCCCGATCCCAAACCAAAATTCTTGAAATTTTCGGGATGTAATCCCAAACCAAACCGAAAGTTTCGGTATGGGATTCGGTATTGCATTTCATTTTTTCGGTATTCCCATACCGAACCGAAAAAAAAAATTATATATATAATTTTTTAATTATAAGAGAATTATTTCAACCGTTCATTGTTTTGGATTTAATCTGTGTCGTTGATTTGTTTTTAGGTCAGATCACATTTCACTTTTGTAGTTCCTCCGTTCATTTGTTTCGAAGCGCAGCCCCTGAGCCTCCGGCCCTCACCAACGTCGTCCCTCACCAACGTCATCTCATTCTTCGTCTTCGCTGTCGTCGTCGTCGTCGTCTTTGTGGATTCATTTGCGTTCGGTTCTGTTAATCGTGTCCTCTTCCTCACCAGCTCATTGTTCTTCCTTTGATCGGTGAGTCTCTCTCTCTCTCTAAAGTTTTGTTTTCGGTAATTTCCTCTCTTAGATCCCGATCTCGGGAAGCTTCAAGTTCATGTTTTTAGTACCAATTTTAGCTCAGTTCCACTGTTTTAATGGCGTTTTCGCTTCGATCCCTTCTTTCGGGTCACCTTCTTCATTCGCATTTTGGTCCTCCTTGTAAATTGTTACTCTTTCAGTTGCTTAAAAAATTGTGGGTTCGATGTATTGGGCAAGCTGCATTGGTTGTTTCTTTTGCGCATCGATTTGCTTCTGGAAGATTTGTGTTGTTTTTGTCTCATGGTTCTAGTAAAGTTAGGATCTTTATGTTTTAATATTGTAAGTGTTTGAATTTTGTATATTAAGCTGCCATTGAGCAACAATGCTGTGGTTTAATGAGTCAAAGATTGATAAACCCGAATTGATGTTAGCTTTTACTAATCTTCTCAACAGATAGATGGATTGAAGTGTTTTGGATATTCAAAGTCAATTAATTAAGCTGCAAAGATATTGCGTTTATCTACAGTTTAACTTTAATCCTTGTTGATAATTTGCTTTGACTTGGCCCTTCGAGTGCATGCTTATGTAGAATATCCAGAATTTTGAAGCGGTCTAATTTGGTTTTCGTCTACTGCCAGACCCTTTCTTTTATATGAAAGGTTCAAACTTTGAGATGTTTTTATTGGCCTAACATTTTCATTCATTTATACACTGATATTTTTTGTATAGCTGATGCTTCCTTAATCTAACCATTACTAATTGCACTCATTGTTTCATTTTCAGGGTTCGTCTTAAGTCACCTTGGTCCCGCAGGAAAAGAAAACATGCTCTTTCAGCTCAGCAATGAAGGCTTTTCTTTACACCAGATGGCAAGCTTCGTGATGGTGGAGTTAAGTTGGTGAAGAAAGTTCGCAGTGGAGTGAGTTTCTGTCACTTTCGTGTTATATTTGCTATCAAAATGCCGTAACATCTATTCATGGTTCCAACTTCCATCATTGACATTATTCATCTTAAAATTTCGTGAATGCAGGGTGTTGATCCAAGTTTTTCAACTACTATTTCGGGATTCCCGATTTGTCCCGAAATCCCGAAACTAATTCGGGATTCCCGAAAATTTGGTTTGGGATCGGTATTGAAATTGGGATTCCCGAAAATTTCGGTTTGGGAATCGGGACAAGGGTTTCGGTATGGGATCCCATACCGAACCACCCATAAGTACAAGGCTAAAAATGACTAGAAAAACAACTACAAGAAAAGTAAAAGGCCCAAACAAAACTAGAACAGCAACCCAAGATACAACGGGAAGCCCACACAAGTTTAGGCCCGAAGGCAACAGAAAATAAACAATAAAAATCCCCAAACTACAGTAGCCAAGACCACATCGCCGTTGCTATTACATCCTCAGAGGAAGCCAAACTCCGAACTAAGAAAGTAGATACCAGATCCAAGTCTCCTTCACGAATCCCTGCAAATATATACAAACAAAGTATCTTGCAGGTAGAGAGTGAGGCTAAAGGGTATGTAAAATACCCAACACTTGGCTTCGATGGGGAGCTAGATGGGCTGCTTGTGAGTTTTGGGACCCAAAGTAATAAGACTTATGCATTTATGGTGACGAACCACACTTTAAAGGGTGCGTTTTAAATCACGTTTATGCAACAATCTCACATCAACCGACTATTCTGTCTATGAATGCTTTATATATTATCCGTCTACAAGGAAGCTTGTCCCTTTGGGGACATTCGATAAAATTGGAATAATACATAGAAGATTAGCATGGCTCTTGCGCAAGGATGACATGCATAAATCGAGAAATGGTCCAAATTTCTTTTTTAATTCCTTTCCATTTGCAGATCAATTTTTCTTTTGATTCCTTCATCTCCTCAGCTTTCGATGAAGTAAGACTAAGCTCACAAATTTATTATCCTCAGTCGAAACATTTTCCTACTTATAACGAAATAAATTGCCGTTAGTTGGAATCTAATTACAAGTTTTTAAATTTGTAGAGATGTAAAACAACATATAAAATTATCATGCATGCATATCCACCATTCGAGTTTCCACTAATTGCAAATGTATCATTTTTTTTTCTTTTTCTTTTTATTATTTGTATTTTATTTAATGCAACGATAGGTGATTTTCATCAAACAAAGGTCATTACAGATGGTAAACTAAGGCAGAGAATCCTCAAGGAGGAAATCTAAAATTATGGTGGGTGGATAGTCCAACCAAATACATTCATGGGGAACTGTAAGACCATCTAGCAAGACGATGCGCAACCACGTTGGCTTGGCGGCGTGAATGGGAAGAGGAAGCTTCAGTGATCATCGACAGCAAAGCCCTGATATCCTCAATAATCTACCCAACTAGGGAGAGATTAGTCGAGGTGAACCGCAATGCTTAAATGATTTGAAGCGAATCAAATTCAAAAATCATATTGTGAAAGCCACTAGAACACGCCCAAACCAAAGCCGAACGGAATGCCAATTCTTCCGCTTGAAGGGGTTGAACCACAAAAGTGCTAGTAGAGTCTCTGACAATCAGACCAAAACCCCCGAGTTTTGCAGATGTGTTACAAGCTCCATCAATATTCATCTTCAACGAGTCGATTGAGGGGGGCATCTATTGAGGAAAGGGAATGGTTGGAGATTACGATTGTACTATGCCGCCCTAGTACAACATAAGGATTATCGCATGTTCCCGATCATAACTTTTTATTTCAAGCACCCCAAATTACCTAGAGAGCCATGAGTGCCATTTTGAAGCTCACAGAGGGGAGGCAATTTGCCATATCAGATATCCAATCCAGGAAAGAAGAAGGGTGAAGGTCCCGCAGTGGAACACCCAAGCTCGAGATAAGCCAATAACATTTTGCGTAAGGGCAAAACCTTGATAGGCGGATAACTGATTCATCAGGGTCATTGCATAAAACACACGAATGGTCAAAAATAATATGGCGTCGAGTGAGGTTTGCACGAGTTGGGACGTAGTCATTGCAAAGCAAGCCATACACACACTTTGACCTTTGGGGGAACTCGAGATTTCCACAATTTGTTCTAGAGTTTGGCAGTAAGAGTCAAAGAAACTGATGATGCGCCACAGGGTTGGAGAAGAATTTTCCTTGCCACATAATAAGCACTTCGAACCAAGAATAAGCCATTATTTTCATGATACCAAACAAGTGTGTTCGGCGGGGCTCAGATGCTAATCGGGATTAACCAAATGAGATTGGTTTCCTCCGTAAAGAATAGGGAGATGAGGGCCTCATTCCTCCAGCACTTCAGAACCAGATCAATCAAATCATAGATTATATGAGAGCTACAATCGGGGGGTTTTAGGGAAAAGGGACGAAAAGTAAAAGGCAATGGCAACCATAGGTCTTCCTAAATCCTGATTAAGCTTCCCACCCCAATTTGCCAGCGGCAGCCCCTGTTCGGGCCAGGAATTTTCGCTGGGGAAGCTTCCTGGCCGACGAGCACACAGCTCCGCGGGATAGTGTTTCGGCGTCGGTTGAGAGTACCATTGCGATGCTATTCCTGCGTCAGTAGATTCATGATCATATTGCTTAACTTCAACAAGGTCATTGATGGTCAGTTCCGGCTCTATTCTGTAGAATTGTTCGTGGAAAGCCATCTCCATCTGTCCCCAGTTGGCAATAGAGTTGGGGGGTAACAGAGAGTACCATTGCGATGCTATTCCTGCCAATGAATTTCCAAACAACCTTAATTTTTAATTTGGATTGTCTTCATATGCCACACAATGATTGGAAAATTTAAAAATGTGGTCTCTGGAAGACACGCTGCTGTCTTCTCCTGTAAATGTTGGGAATGCAGGCATCTTAAAGTTGAGGGGGAATGGATTCAGCTCATCAATGTATTCAGGGTACGGCTTTTGGTAAGTGACCCTGAACACTGGGCGGGCCCGTGGTTGAGCGTTTTGAGCCACTGTCCTTCTCAACTCAGCTAATTCCTCTCTCAGCTGTTGAGTAGCTAAATTATCAATATGGCCGACGAGAGTAGACTCATTCCTGGGGTTCCGGTCGTTGCCCGCACTTGCCTCTCTTCTTGGCTCGGGCTTTCTCCAGTTTGCCCCTCCTCCCTTGTTAGTCAATTAGGGTGGCCTGTAAGGTGGAGGTTTATCTGAAGCAATGGTGGCCTCCTTCCCGCTAGTTTCTCCGATTGTAGCTGGCATTCCGTACCTCGTTCTTTCTTGCTCACTCTGCCTCCTATTATTGAATGATAATACTGGGAAGCTGGGAAACTCCTTTTCCAGAACTGACTCTATTATTGGTTGACTATCTTCAGGAACCACCTTCTTCTTTCCTCTATCTTTCTCTTCTTCCAATAGCGGGAATAAGGGAATGATTGGTTCATTTTTCATAATAACTTGGCTCATCCCGCTTCCTTGAGTCCCCTTTGGAGTAGAGAATTCTAAGTCAAGCCTTCTCTGTAGATTCCCTGTTAGTGTACAGAGTCAGCTTACTTCCCCCTTGGTTTCCAAGGAGATTCTTTCCATGCTTCTTAGCACTTGGATCATAGTAGCTTGTAGTTCTTCACTAGTTCCCCTTCCTTGTGACTTTTCAGATGCGGTTGGACTTTCACTTTCTAGGACCACCTGTCCTGACGGAGAAGAAGGATTCTCTGATTGATCTGCCATTTGTAGAAGACATTTCCCTTGATTTGTCGCTAGACTTATAACTTCTCTTTTGTTTTGATCATAGGGATCCCACCGGGCGTGCCAAAACTATATTCGGGCCAGGAATTTCCGCCGGGGAAGCTTCCTGGGCGACGAGCACACAGCTCCGCGGGATAGTGTTTCGGCGTCGGTTGAGAGCTGCTGTCGGGCTTCTGCTTATACTGTCGGGCAGGGCTCGTCTGGCAAGGCTTGTCGGGCAAGGCTTGTCGGGCAAGGCTGAAAGAGAAGGACAGCGTTAACTTTGAAAGGTGCCTTCATGGGGCCTTAGGTGTAGGCCTTAAGGCTCACAATCAAGGTTAACATCTGGATGCTCAGGCGTGCCACTACCATCTTTAGCATGGCAGATGTAGAACGGATGTTGAATCCAAAATACGTATATCTACATATCTATATGCATCCGAGAGACCGTATTAATTATGACAGGTGCCTTTGTGGGGCCTTAGGTATAGGCCTTGAGGCTTCCAATTCATGATCAATCCCTCTCTTGGATATATATATATATATATATATATATATATATATGCTGCTGGTTTCATTGTCGCGCGTAATATCACCACCGTTATACTTCTGACTAGCTAGCTCCCAGAGCTTAGAACGAATCCAAATAGGTGCCTTTGTGGGGCCTTAGGCATAGGCCTTTAGGCTTCCTATCAGAAGTCGTTCCATACTCAAACGTTCTAGCCCGCAGAGCTTAGAACGAATCCAAATAGGTGCCTTTGTGGGGCCTTAGGTATAGGCCTTGAGGCTTCCTATCAGAAGTCGTTCCGTACTCAAACGTTCTAGCCCGCAGAGCTTAGAACGAATCCAAATAGGTGCCTTTGTGGGGCCTTAGGTATAGGCCTTGAGGCTTCCTATCAGAAGTCGTTCCGTACTCAAACGTTCTAGCCCGCAGAGCTTAGAACGAATCCAAATAGGTGCCTTTGTGGGGCCTTAGGTATAGGCCTTGAGGCTTCCTATCGGAACTTTGTTCCAAGCTCAAACGTTCTAGCATAATCATAATACAACAGTGGTAAAACTACTAGATCAGTCGATTACTTGCGCCCCAAGTAATTTCGGACTTCTTTGTTTATCAAGGATTGTCGTGGATGGGTTAAGTCCACATAAAGTTCTTTTTTATGCCTTGAGACCAAGGACTTTTACATGATCACTCTTATATGTCAAGGAAGTTAGAACTTAGATCTGATTTAAATAGTGAAGACATCTTTAAATCGGATTTAAGAACTGAAAGACTCTTTTAATCATCATGTTATTTGAAATAACTCGAATACAGCTAAAAGCATACAACATAATGCTAGTTTAATAACTGAAAAGACAAAACCAAGAAGGGACGGGCAAGGTTTTCACCTTGTCAGGCAAAACTGGGCGTCTTGCAACTTCTTGGGTTTTAAGGTTGGACAGGGGCTCGAGAGTTTAGAAGAAAAGGGTTTTTGGGAAGGAAATCGATACTACGACAAGTGTTTGACAAGGCAGCAGAGCTGATAAAAAGGGTTGGAAGTGATCCCGAGAGGGATGAAGGCTTTTGGCTGACTACAGCTATCGTTTGAAGGCAAATCTGGTTTTGAGCAGAGTTTGTGCTTTTGTTTGTTTGTTTGAGTGTCTTCAATCCTGATTTCTCTTTCTTCTTTTATAGACAAACCAGCGTGCCTTCCTGTAGCAGCAAGCTTGCCCGAATGCGGTTTGGGGATGATGACTCATCGGCTTTTTTACCTAAAATGCCACCATAAAGTACTTTATGGGCTATGTAGCTGATCAGTCTATACCACTTGGTCCTTGGGTAGGTGGGCAAGTGGCCTCTGTGAGCTGTACCAAGGCAGAGGAGGTCCTTTCCTGCCTTCCTGGGCTTCGGCTGGGCTTCGGCTGAACCACTGGGCTTTGACCGACACTTCCTTCAAGCTTCCTTTTGGGCCGGCCCCCTCCTGGAGCCCAAAGTTTAAGTTTTGGTCCAAACAGCCCCTCAAGAGAATGGTTCGACTAACGCAGATGCTTTTCCAACAAAATGATGCAACGTAATTAACCCGGGCATCCAGGAAAGATCTGCTCGAAAAATATTCAGCTTTTAACACTTGGGCCACTAGAGATGTTGGATTGGATAGTATCCTCCACCCTATTTTGGCAAGCATTCCCAGGTTAAAAGAGAAAAGGTTACGAAACCCAAGTCCACCTTCATTCTTTGGTGAGCGCAGATTGTTCTTGGAACACCAATGAATCTTGCAATCCTCTTCGCCACCATTCCACTAGAATGAAGTAACTAGTTTATTTAAGTCAGCACAAAAATATTTTGGCAGGAGGTAGGAGCTCATGGTAAACACGGGGATTGCTTGGGCCACCGTTTTAACCAAAGTTTCCTTACTTGTTGCACTGAGGAGTTTCCCTTTCCGGTTTTGTAGCCGTTTCCATAGCCGTTCCTTAATGTACCCGAAGCAGCTACTACGGTTTCGGCCCACAAGGGTGGGCATGCCCAAGTATTTCTCATGCTTAGAGACACATCGAACACCGAAGATAGTATTCAGCCGATCCTTCATGGGGGTTTGACATTCCTACTAAAGCATACTTCACTCTTATCCAAGTTGACTTTCTGTCCAGATGCCAATTCGTAAGCACGGAAGACATTCGTGACTTTAGTACACTCAGATTCGCTTGCACAGAAAAAAAACATGCTGTCATTTGCTAACAAGAGGTAGCTTAAAGGTGGAGCACTTGAGCAAATAAACACACATTGGATCAACCCGTCAGACTCGATTTTAGCAATTTGGGCAGAAATGCCTTCTGTACAAAAGAGAAATAGATAGGGGATAGAGGGTTGCCTTGGCGAATGCCCCTAGATGGATGGAGGTAACTCATTGGGCATCCATTAACGATAAAGGAATAAGTCACAGAAGTAACGCAGACCATCATCAATTCCACCCATTTGTGAGAAAAGCCAAATTTCGTGAGAATTCCCCAGAGGTGACCCCAATCAATCATGTCATACACCTTACTAATGTCCAGCTTTAGAGATATAAGACCGTTGTTTTTGTGGCAATGTTTAAAAATATGGTTGGAGACCTCGGCAGCCAAAATGATATTGTCAGATATATTCTAGTCGGGAACAAAGGCACTCTGGTAAGGAGAGATGATGTGGGGTAGAACGGTTTTGAGCCTATTTGCCAACAGAACATTGTAGAGGCTAATTGGCATCAAGTGAGTCATATATTCATGATGCTTTTGCTTAGGTATAAAGGATACCAGAGTAAAGTTTACCTGTTTTAGAATTTTGACAGAAGAGAGAAACCCCAAAACAACCTTAAAGATATCCTTGCCTACCACATGCTAATAATGTTGGTAGAAATATGGGGTCATCCCGTCCGGGACCAGTGCCATCCTCACAAAATGGTTGATCGAGAGAGTGATTCATTTGAGCCGTTACCCTGGGCTCCAAGATGTCGAGAATTGGGTCACAATTGACCGGCCCATCAGATGGTCTGGACCCACGTGCCTAACTACATCGCTCACCGTCCTCGGAGTGCGGATGGCACTGCCCTTGGGCTTCTTCCGAAGGACTGCCGGAAACAACGGTTGAAGAGCGGTGGTGTTGCGGTTTGGTTGATTGCTTGGTTCGCCGTCCTCGGGGGCCTTGGGCTTCTTCCGAATGACTGCTGAAGACAACGGTTGAAGAGCTTCTGAAGTCTTTGAATTCTTTTTGAGAGTTTTTATTCAAATATGTAGTGTAGTGAAGACCCATAAGAGGAAGATAACAGCCTTATTTTATTCCTCTGCCGTTGCTTGTTCATCCGCGAGAACGGAAGGATGATACACCACTTCTTTGCCGCTGCTGCTTGTCTCCCTCCATCTTTGACTTTCGACCAAAACGGGCGGCATGCCAAACTCTTCCTCCTTCGCCGCGAGGTGCGTGGCATCCTGATTTATTTCGTTCTTCACCATCTGCCGTTTGTATGGATGTATTTTCTTTCTTCATGGACCTTATACAAGCTTCAGAGTCTTTGATAAACTTTTATAAGAAAGAAAAACGCAACAGCATATCTTCAACTTTAAAGCAGCAACATGTCCTTGTATTTAGAGCAACATCAATATGTGATAAAAAAAGTTAATGGTCTTCGTTCATGCCACGGATTTCTTGTGAAAGAGCCGTGCCTGAAGCTTGGTTCTGCTTATGAAGGCGACGAACTTCGTCGAACGGTAGGCAGCTAGAGAGTCCCTTGTAGCAGATTTATGCGAGCTTTCTCAAAACACGTACGGTAATCGATGACCAAACTTGAAGTCGCATTCTGCTTTCTGGTGAAGATGGTGGGTCGTAGACGACTTCTTTCTTAGGACCGAGAATGGACGATGAAGAGCATCGATCACTCAAATTTGATTGGAACTTCACGGGGTGTTTTAAACCACCCTGAAGAAATTCATGGAACTAACTTCAGCGGCACGGACCACTCTCTTTTCTTCTCGGCATAGAAGACCTTGATGGGTAGAGAGGTCACGGCATGGCTGCAACGTCATTTTGGGTTTCCTTTTAACGTCCGTGACGGTGCTACAAGTTTCTTCACTGATGGAGAAAGGAAGGTGGCAGATTTCCAGAGGCCTACGGCTTTATTTTCTAGATGGATGTCGTGACTTGGGAGAGGATGAAGAAGCAGAGTGTTTCTTTTTCTACAAAGCAAAGAAATAACAACGAAATACAAAGGAAAGATTAACCCAAAAAAAAATAATGGATTTATACCTTTTGAGTCCTTGCCTTTCCTTTTTGTCGTCCACCCCTCCTCTGTATTCTTCTGTTTCTCTTCTCGTTTGATCTCTCTTAGTGCCCCCACAATCTCTGCAGCGTTTCTGTATCTTTCCTTCGTTGCTCTCCTCTTTTGTCTCAATTTCTGCACAGTCTCCCTCCTTTTCTTTCGTCCTCCGTGTGCTTCAATTTCTGCAGCGTCTCCCTCTTCTTTTTTTCGTGTCCTCCTTTGCTTTGGTTCGATGCCTTTTTATAAGCGAACAGTGGACATGGCAGTTGAAGTTAGTGGGATGCAACTTTCCTGGGGTGTGGAGATGCTGAGAGAAAACCATCTCTTTGAGTGGAGAACGTGGGAGTTTTTGAGGGTTTTAAATACACACGTTCTCTATACCCGGCTGCCATGTAGATGACAAACTCTTTCAGACTTGGCATACGTCGAGGTCCACGTGTGCGGATGTAGAGTTGTTTTTTCCTCTCTTTATTTCTTATATATACTTGTTTGGGCCCGATTTTACAATATCGGCCCGAGCCATCGAGGCCGTTGAATGAGCGGGTTTTAGACCGTTGGATTTCATATTTTTCTAGATATTACTATTGAATTTTCGTAGTAATTATCTTATGAAATATATTTATGGAAGCAACAACAGCAGAGTTCGAATTAATTGAGGTTATGTGAAATACCGTGCAGCCTTAGAGTTCTATCTTGCATACAGAACCACATGGAACAATTCCACAAGGATATAATGGGACGATCAGCACGTTGAGATGCCGTGTGGAGTAGTCAAGATAAAGTGTTGTGATGGGATCAAGGTGGTTTTGCAGATAATGCAAAACTATCAACCATGATTTTTATTACGCATGTGTGGATAAAAATTATGAAGTGATGATGGAATATTCTTGGCAAGGTGCCAAGAATCTAGTCAAGCAAATTGTATCAGATTGGAACTTATGGGCTTTGAAAAAGGAGGAAAGGAGATAATGATGGAGATTTTAAAATTGGTTGGATAATGGCATGATGAGTCTGATCCACGCCAAGAAATTCTCACGCAATACTCGGCAACACATCCCTATAAATACAGAGGCAGTAGCAACGAAGAGAAGACCTCCAATTCAACACACAAAACTGCCATGCGCAAACCCTCTCAACAACTTGAGATCTTTTTCCTTTTTCTTTTTCGCTGACACATCTTCCATTGGCATCAACAGTACTGTGAAAGCAACCGGTGATATCTTAAGTTGGCATAGATAGCTCTGTCACCGTAGAATCAGCCGGTCTCGCAGTACCTTCCGTTGGCATCAACAGCACTGCGGCGAGGACGGTTGGTTACCTATCCAAGTCTCGGTCGAGAAGGATTTCCGAATCCTTATTGGTCGAGGTCATCTCATTAGTCTTCTCGGCGAAGTGAGGTGTTACAGTTATTACATTCGGCACATTGAAAGCCGAATTCGATTCGTGAACTTTGTAAGAATAGCAGCCTTGTCTTCAAGCTCGAGAATCCAAGAGGCTGAGACGTGTTCCTTTCTCAGCCGCAATCGCAAGACGCAGAAGTCAGTAGCGCGACCCAACGCAACATCAACAAATTTTACTCCTCGGCCGAGCTCGACCGACGAGTTGGCACGCCCCGCATTCACCGAAGGACGTAGTTAGCTTATTAATTACTCAGCCTGCGCGCCACGTAGGTTTTGTAGTTTTTAGGGTCAACAATACTATATAAATATAGTATATATAAGAATATATACACACACATAATGTGAGCCTTATTTCTAGTCAGTCTACATTTTGGACTTTATTATTATTGTTATTATTATTTTGAAGTCTCCCTATTTTTAATAAGACTTGCTAATATATTTTGTTTGTGAAAATATATAGCTCAACACACATGATCAGATTTACTAGGATTCAAGTGCTAGATGGTAGCACAGTTGAAAATGTCCATCTAATGAGACATGGCCATGACCCTATCCAAATCGATGAAGCGATCAAAGAAATTAAAAACTCGCAGGTTGATATTATTGACCCAAAACAAACAGTCCCTCAGATTGGCCCTGTGAATGAACTCTGAAACATGTATCAAATCCAAACTTGTGCTTCAAAGAAATAATAGTCCCCGTATCAAGTTTAGTTTCACATAAGAAAACCAAAGTGAGATCTTGTTGCCGGATCAGGTCCTACAATGCTTGAATTTTTTTTGGAGGGTTCCCAAGCCTTCGACGGTTCCAAATCCTGGATTTTTGTTTCACGGGGCAGAGAAGCAGGTGAGTAGAGGTTGTCCTCAAAGTTGAGAAGGTTCATTTTATTCCAAGCAGACCTCAGGATTTCCTTGACCACGTTTTGAGAAGGTTCATTGTCAGCAAAGAACAAATTTGGTTTTGTTGATGGGTCTGTGAAAAAGTTGTCAGACAAGAAAGCAACTGAAGCTGCTCTTTGACAGCGCCGTAATGACATGGTTCTCATGTGGATTTTAAATTCCATGAGTTCTGGGTTATCAAACAGTGTGGTTTATGAACAAATTACACATGCTGTCTGGGAGGACCTCAAGACTCATTTTTCGCAAGATAACGTCCCACGAATTGAAGAGTTTATGGGATGAATTATCTTCTTACGGCAGCCATAAAAACTGATCATGTGGCGCCATGGAAGATCTTAACGAGAAAGAAGAGCAGAATAAGGTTATGCAATTTCTAATGGGGCTTGGTGATTCATATGCAGCAGTGAGAGGTCAGATTCTGCTTGTAAAGCCATTGCCTTGGGTGTTCAAAGCTTTTTCAATGGTTAACCAAGAAGAGAAGCAACTTGGAATTCCAGCCATCACACAACCAAGTTTGGAATGAGCAACCATGGCAGTTTAAGGTGGTCGAGGTAATCAGCACAGCCGTGGTAGCCAAGGGAATCGCAAGCCACTACATTGCGATTATTGTGACGTGGACCACCGTACCAAGGAGACTTGCTACCAGCTCCATGGATATCCCGAGGACCATCGTCTCTATAAAAAGAACAAGGGAAAAGATCGCGGTAAGGAATGAAAACCAGTGACCAACCATGTTCAAGCAACCACTTCTTTAGCTTCTTCCTCTACATTAGCAACACCGATGACTTTTACTCCTAGCAGCTTCAACAACTCTTTGCTATGATGGCTGGAAATTTGTCATTTGAAGCACAGACCAATGGAATCACAGGTTTGTCTTCCCATCATTCACAAGAGTGGATAATTGATAGTGGCACCACAGAACATGTTAGGATGCTTCCCTTATCAAACTCTTCTGTGAACAAATCTTTGCCGCCAGTAAAACTTCCGACTGGTGAGAGGGTTTCAATTAGTAGTATTGGTAATTTTACTTTGATCCCAAACTTTCATTGACTAACGTATTACGAATTGCCTCTTTTTTGGTTAATTTGATATCTGTTAGTTGTTTAACAAAATCCCCTCGATGCTCCATAACATTTTTTTCCAGATTTTTGTGTCTTACAGGACCTGGAGACGAGAAAGATGATTGGGTGGGCTCAACAACGTGGAGGTCTTTACTATCTCACCAAACCAAACAGTAGTTTGCACCACTTCACCTTCACCCAGTATACTAAGGAATTTCAAAACAATAGAAATTGAAATGATAGAATTTTATTTCCTAAAATTTGTGAATTCTTTTGTTTACTTACCTAAAAAAAACAATGGAATTTGAATACAGAATTTGTTATTTTTAAACATACTGGGATTATTACAAGGCCACACACAAAATAAGTGCGATTAATTTGACGCTTTTATAAATTATAACAAAACAAAAACGCACATCCATCACAGAAACGAGAGAGAAATGAGAAAGGTGATATTATTAGTTTCTTCAGCTGAAGTTTCTTATATATCCACATTCAAAACCAGCTTGCTGCAACATCTAAATTTTTCTCCCGATATCTTTTCGAGGGGTTTAAGATTCGAATTTGAGATTAACTTGTGATTTTTAACCTCCCTGTTTCTCTTCCATGTGACAACTATCTCTTTTCTACCACTCACATAGTAGACACAGATTAGCATATACTATTGTATTCCTCATAGTTCATCCTTCGAATCGTCTGCGCTGCTGCTGCTCCCTTGGCTTTCTGTTGCAGCAGACCCCTCAGATTTTAGCGTTGATGCTGGCTTCTGGAGCTTGAAAGGGATTGATGCGTTTTTCTTGAGAAACTTGTAGAATGCCACCACTGTACGGTCACAGTCTACGGGAATCTGGTTTATCAAGGAACCAGATATTCTACGTCAGACGCAAACAAGGATGAACAAGAAGATATATGTAGAAGCACGTTAGAGAAGAATGCATTTAACAATTTTACATGCCACTTACTGGATCAAAGCTCTTATTTCCCGCTGGGAAGAATAGAAGCGTGGGGAACCCATCAGCCTGCAAAAATTAAAAGAACAGCAATTAACCGCAAAGTTCTTGTTTCTAATAGACATTC
Source organism: Malus fusca (assembly GCA_035220775.1). Lineage (NCBI taxonomy): Eukaryota > Viridiplantae > Streptophyta > Magnoliopsida > Rosales > Rosaceae > Malus > Malus fusca. The sequence goes on from CM069069.1 coordinate 10,865,698, forward strand.
AGACTTTACCCCAAGACGTGGATATTGACTTTAGACATTAAAACCATCAACCTAATGCCTTTTCTTCCAATGAAAATTTGTCCCCAGAAATCTCGAATAGGCAATTGATTTACAAACTATCATTTAACCCACAGCAACTTGACATTACCTTTCCCCTGGGATGCTCATTTGTGGTTCCATCCATCTTGGCTATAACAATAGAGTCAATGCCTCGTAAATGTTTGGCAAGCTTGTTGTAGGTTGGCTCCAGAGATTGGCAATGCCCGCACCAGGGTGCATAAATCTGAGATGATAATCCTTTAAAACATGAGAACTTCGACAAATTTAAACAAATAATTGTTTGTTTCTTATTTTGCAGTTTTACCTCAAGAAGAACATCCTTTGACTCATCCAAGACAATGTCATCAAAGTTATTCCCAACCACTATCTTCACATCCCCGTCGTTCTGTGCCAATCAAATAAAACGTATAAATTTGAATAGTGGACCAACACAACAGAATCAGGTGGATGAACAAAACTTAAACACTTACAGTTTCAGGAATTGGATCTGACTTATAGAAAGGTTTAAGTTTGTCCTCAATAAAGTCCTCCCCAAAAGTCTAATAAAACATAAATTCACAAGATACAGTTAGAATGTATAAAATGGAGTGGACGCACATACAGAGAGAGAGAGAGAGAGAGAGAGATGCAACCTTTAAATTAGCCAAGGTCACCTCTCCGTCAAGAACAAATTTCCTACCATCATCATTTCCGGTATACCCAAGAACCTGTTAGGAATAAAGTTATCAACTTCATAGCACAAATAAATACTGGAATATGTAGAATTACAACCGTACAACTAAGTTTCCAAAAATAATTTAATTAAATACAAAGGTTTGGAAAAGCTCACCGTTGGAGCTTCACTAGTAACACCAAAATAATCTGAAACTGGCTTTCCGATATCTTCATTATCCGTTTCCACATATACAAAGATAAGCTGCAAGCAACTCCACACACATTATACAAACATAGGTTGCAAGCTTTGTCCGTTTTTAACAAAATAAGACTGCAATGAGTAGCTTAGCGGCCAAAAAGGATCAGATGCTCAGATTATGCAGGTCATATGTAGTGGCCACAGAGAACAAATGAAGCAACACATTAGAAGTTAATACAAAATGACCAACCTACTTAAAGGAAAAGGTATTTGTTTACTCTGTATCTTTCTGTTGAAACAATATTTTGTTAATAAGAAGAGATGAGCACAAACCAAACCACACAATTTAGCAGAGCACAAACTGAAAATCCTAATAATGCCGAGAAAAAGAGTTCCTGGAAAATTTTCAGAAACCAAAGCCCATAAGGATTACCAAATTGAAACTTTACTCAACAAAACATCCTCCCCCTATCCCCTAATGCACTAAAAAAATCCCTTACTTCTATCTAACTACACCACCCCAAACACAGCCATCACACCACCTCTCCGTAGGACTAACCTTCCCGCACCCTCAAAGCTTGTGATTTCAATAAGAAATAAAAAGAACACAATGCTGGAACTACAACCACTGTCAGCTTCTCCTTTACACGTGACGCACTAAGAACAAGGTATTTCAAGCCTAGACTGTTTAAAAACCTTTATGTAATTGTTATTTTAGATGCTCTAGAACAGTTTCTATGACAGCAACCCAACTCATAGAACATAACTAATAGTAACCATACCTTTCCTTTGAAAAGTTGTGCAGCCTTTTGAAATTCAGGGAGAACCTTCTCTGAATCTTTTGAAGTGGCAAAGAGCAACAGCTGAGTATAGAAAGATTATATGTCAATCAGCATGAAATGTTTAATACTCTGTTGTAAAGAGGTTCTGATTGAGGTCACATCTACAAAACAAAAAATCAAAACATGTAACAAATTACCTGTTTCTTGATTGTACTTTCAAAAATTTGTGGGGCATTATCCCTAGTAAAAGTGATAACCAAAGGAAGCTTGTTGGCAAAGACAAACTCGGCAATTGCAGACTTATCAAATTTACCATCTGCAGAAATGAGAAACTGAGTATAAAGAAATTCAACCCAAAAACTCTATCTGAGACATCAATGTGATAACAATATAGAAACTAACCGAAATAACTTAGTTTCTCAGCCTCCTTCTTTAGCAGGACCAAAGCAGGGCGCTTAACTTCAGCATCAAGATGGAAAAGTTTTGCCACCTTGGGATCTACAGTTTGGTAAAAGGTGACCTCATCTTCAAGTCTTGAAGCAGCAGCAAGCTCGTCACTCTCAGGACCCTTTGAACATAAGAACAACACAAAATTACAACAAGTATCAATATCATGGGATATGGAAGACAAATTACAATAGCCAACAAGAGTAAATAAGGAGATCTTCTAGCCACCATTGTTTTCCTTTTCTGTTTCGATAATTCATTTTACATATATCAATTTTATTACATAAAGCAAAAAATAGTGTTTTGCACGCCTCATCAATCACCTATTTTTGAATTCCTATTCTATATTTTGTGTAATTAAACAGCTTACATAATTCAACACGTCCCCAATTCATCTACATTTGACAGCCAAACATGCCCTAATAGATGTGGCTAGTTCCACATACATGTGTAATAACTCAAACAAACTCTGGGGCGTCAACTAAAAGCCGACTGCTTGGACTTAATTTAAGATTAATTCCATTCCAAGACTATGAAGAGACAATTGAAAGGTGGAAGAAAACTTTCAATCTCCTCACCGCCACCAAAGTTTACGGCAAACCAGTGTATTTATGCACATTAATCATAATCTAATACATTATTATAACAATCACAAGATTAAGAATTTTAGATTTCATAAAAATTTGACAAAAACGGGGCAAAATTATGAAAAAGCAAAAACCATACCGCCAGAGAGTTGAGGTAGCCCAAAACGACTTTACTTTCAGCAGTCAAAATACGTTCAGCATCTTCCAATGTGGTCACGTTTTGAATTCCAGGTCCAATCTTTTTCTTAATCCAGGTTACAATTCCCTCCCTGAATTCACATTTCCAAAAATTAAAAACAATCCATAAAATTTTAAAAATTAAAAATTGGGCTTTGTAATTTTCATAATTCTATCAAATTAATCAAAACAAAGAAACTCACTTGGTTCTTTGGCCTGTGTAAGGCTTGTGAACGCCATCAATGAAGAAGAAGATAGTCGGGAAACCCTCGACGCCGTACTCCTGCGACAGCTCGTTCTCCTCCGTGGCGTCAACCTTGGCCAAAACTACATCTTCGCCCTTGAGCTCGGTGGCTGCCGCCGCGTACTCCGGGTTCAAGGCCTGGCAGTGTCCGCACCACGGCGCGTAGAACTCCACCATCATGAATCTGTTCTTCTCCACCGCATCGCTGAAGTTCGCCGCCTTCAAAACGACGACGTCCTTCTCGTCCACCTCCGGCTGCTTGTACGAGTCCTCATGATCGCCGCCCTCGTCGAAATCAGAGTAGTTCTCGAGATCGTCGAAATTGTCCTCGTCGTAGTGGTCCGAATCTGGATTGTGTGGCGCGGCGTCGCCGTGGTCAGTGGGCTCCTCGAGGAAGCTGAGATCCTCGTCGTCGTCGTCGGTCGGGTGCGAGTCCTTGCAGAGAACCGAGTGGGAGAAAAAGAGGAGGGCACTGAGTGCGAATGCGAGAACGAGTCGACTCGCCATTCTTTGAGTGAGAGTGAGATCTGGTTTTAGCAGGGGTTTATAGAGGAGGGGGAGGAGGAAGGGAAGATTGGAGAAGTCAAGGCCTGGTGCGACGTCGTTTGGGAGGGGGTAAAGAACTGCTTTACCGTTGCAGCAGTTGCTGCTGGATTTGGTTTTCTAAAGCGTTAAAGCATCTTTCTCGTTGACCAGCAATTAAATAAAAGAAAACTAATGAAAATGAGTATAAAATTTTAAGTTTTAATGATAAGGATAAAATAAAGGGTAAAGTAAATAGTACTAGGTTTAACTTTTTAGTGTAAAAATATGGTTTTTCGTTAAAGTGAACAGTATCGTGGGCTTTTCGTTAAAACTCCCTTAAATCAAAGCATTTTTAGTAGATCCGGCAGTTTCTGACACGACACGAAAACAACACGAAAATAACGGGTTTCGGGTCAACACGATAACTTATCGGGTCATTATCGGGTGACCCGTTAAGAACCCGTTAATAACGGATTCTTAACGGGTATACACGCGGGTAACACGTGAGTAACTCGTTTCGACCCGTTAAGAAAAAAATTATTTTGATAATTTTAAAGTTTAATTACTAAAAGATATATTATAAAATATAATAGCCATATTAATATATACAATATATTCTATATTAAATATATAGTTTTGTATTATTATTCTATATAAGTTTAAAAAATAAGTTTTAGTCATTATTTATTTTTATTATGAAAGTTCCTTATTATCATTATTAGGATAAATTTTACTTAAAATGTTGTTGTCCAAAATTAAAATAAACTAATATAGTATTTGTATAGGCAAAAACTAAGAAGACATACAATTTATATTTAACCGTCGATTGTCATTTACGCTTTATTCTTCTTACTGAATTTCATTTTAAAATTTTCTTTTTTGAAAACATGATCATCTGGTAGATGTAAGAAGATGAACGGTTCAGATCTTTGGTATCACGTTTCGATATTTACGGTTAACTGAAATATAAGTCGATGTCATATAGTTTGTAGAAACTTTATATACATCAAGCAATATTTTCACTAACCGTAAAACTCTGAATATAATATCAACGATCCAAACCGTTAATCTTCCTGCATCCTCTAATAGATCAAGTTTTCAAAAAAGAAAATCTGAAAAAACAAAAATTGATGAGAACAATTTATTAAATGTAAACAACAATCAACGGTTAAATTTTGATCTATGATTTATATGATTATAGTGGCAAATTTCGTAGTTAAGCTCTTCATGAAAGTTGTAAAGCTTGTCATGACGAGCGTTTATATATATTTTTCTATATTTTTTTACACTTCTAAGTTATTTAAAAAACTATTAAAGATTTTATGTAAGTGAAAATATACTTAAAAGAAAATTGCGTTTTTATGTTTTGGATGTGACAATATGGTATGTATATACTTATTTAGTATTATGTTTTTCATTTGATTATTTATTGGTTTAAAATATATTTTCCTTAACGGGTAACGGGTCGGGTCATATTACCTATTAATATTATCGGGTCGATTTCGGGTCAGGTCATTTTACCCGTTTATTTTAACGGGTGTTAAACGACACGACCCGTTAAGATATCGGGTATGACATGAAAACGACACGAACACGGAAAACACGACACGAATGCCAGGTCTAATTTTTAGATTGGAATGCGACTTAAGAAATTACCAGAGAAAAAAAAATGTAACCTGGGAAGTAATTTTACTTGATAATTTTCCTATTTTAGTGTAAAAATTGAACATATCGCTCATATAGGTATGGTTTAATGGGGTTGAACAGTTTAGGCAGTGTTTCGTCCGGAATAATGTTAGGTAAATTAATTTTTTAGACCAAATTTGTAAACTATTAATGTGTTATCAACTTATTGATAGTAAATAAGCATGTTAATAAATATTTAAATAATAACTCAATTATCAACAACCAAAGTATATGTTTCATAAAATCGTAAGGAAAGAAAATGTCATTTTTGTAAATGACCAATTCAAGTGGTTAATTTTTGTAGAAAACAAGTTCTCTCAATATTCCTTTCGTCGAAAAGCCTTGTAAATGACCAATTCAAGTGGTTAATTTTTAGGTTCAAATCTAACCTCTTCATTTACTAAAAAAAATTGGTAAATTTGCAACAAGATTTTAAAATCATAAATTGAAGTAGTGCATAAAAATATATGCATGATATAAATAAATGAAAATTATTAATTCTATAACCACGAGCTGGTGGCCCAAGTGGTAAAGTACGGATTGCAAGGCTGCTGTGGAAGCTAGACTTGTGACTAGAAGAGGCTTAAATATCTCTATGAGTCTTCTCGGCCTCCAAAAGGGATGGATAACCATGGTTTGCCACCAGTTGTCCGTCTTTTTAAAAAAACAAAAAAAATATTAATTCTATGTTGGAGATGTGGTTTACACGATCTGCAGCTTCAGTTGCTTGGCATGGAAGCAGCACAAAGCTAGCAAAAGCTAGGATTTTGAAGTGGATCTCAAAAAAGGGTCTCTTTACTTCTAACGCAACTTTTGCTATCGAATAAATCCCATTAGAAAATCCTTCCAAATGACTACGTCAAATGGAATGACTAACTAGCTCCTGATCTACTAATATTTTATATTCTTATGTATGCAATGCGCTACTTGGTAAGTGAAAATTTGCACAAAAATTGCGTTGGGTAATTTGGACTACAAACAGAACGTTTGAGGTGGTTTGAATTTGTTATAATCGTTCTTGGTTTTGTATTATTTTGTTTTTCACCAAAAAATTGCTTCATTTTAATGTTAGAATTAATTATATTTTGCACCCTCAAGTTTGAGTGCGATTTCAATCTCGTACCTCAAAATTCATTTGCACACTGGCCTATTGCTCGTTCGGTTCTTTTCCTGCACCTATGTTTTGGTGGCTCTCGTGGTGGTGTTGAGCTTTGGGCCTTGGATAGTTAGTTTCTTTTGTGTGTTTTTCTCTTTCGGCCTTTTGTAATGTTCTGTTTCTAAGCAAAGAAGCTTTATTAACAAAAAAAAAGGGTTAAAAACCATTTTAGTCCTTTTTATACCTAGAATCTATTTTAGTCTTCCGTTAAGTAAATACTAGCAGATGCCTACAAACTTTGTGCGTGTGAACATTTTTTTTTTTTTTAAAAAATGGGAAGGAGAGAGGGAGATAGGGAAGAGTGGCAAGAAAGGTTTTTGTTTTTTATTTTTTATTTTTAAGTTAGATATATGATAAAATCATATGTATGTGTTGTTTAAACAAAAAACAACAAAATTTGATTTTGTAAAATTACATTACTGCCTATAAATTTTTTTTGTGATAGAAGACTGAATAGTCTTACTCTCTTTTAGTTGATAAAAAGGTTGTATTAATATTAGTTTAGATTAAAATATTCAATTAACTAATTTTAAATTAATAAAAAGGGTAAATATCAATTTATTACCCTCATGTTTCGTGGTTTTCAACATTTAGTACATCAAGTTTTTTTTGTCCCAGAGTCATACCTAAAGTGTAAATTTTGGGACAGTCTCATACATCAATTAGTCAAATTGTTAAGTCTCTCGTTAAGTGATGACGTGATGCCCATGTGGACAATGACTGGATGTTACGTGTCATTAAGGGATCTACGTGGATTTTTTTTTCTCTCTCTCTTCTCTTCTTCCCTTCAAAGAAGGGGTTCATGTGGAAAATTTTTTTTTTTCTCTTCTTCTTCTTCCTTTCTTCTCTTCAGATGAGGGGTTCACGTGGAATTTTTTTTTTCTCTTCTTCTTCTTCTTCTTCTCTTCAGAGGAGGGGTACACATGGAATTTATTTATTTATTTTCCTTCTTTTCTTCTTTTTCTTCTCTTCAGAGGAGGGGTACATGTGGATTTTTTTTTCTCTCTTCTTCTTCTCCTTCTTCTTCCTTTATTCTCTTCAAAGGAGGGGTTCATGTGGATTTTATTTTATTTTTCTTCTCTTCTTCTTCTTCTTCTTCCTTTCTTCTCTTCAGATGAGGGGTTCACATGGATTTTTTTTTTCTCTTCTTCTTCTTCTTCTTATTCTTCCTTTCTTCTCTTCAGATGAGGGGTTCACGTGGATTTTTATTTTTATTTTCTTCTCTTCTTCTTCTTCTTCTTCTTCTTCCTTTCTTCTCTCCAGATGAGGGGTTCAGTTACGAAAAAAAAATCAAATTAAATAGGGAAAAAAAACCACAACTTTGTATTTCAAATCTGCAAATTCAATTCCAAACAAACTTTAAATTCTAAATCAGGAAATTCATCATTTAAACTACCAACAAAGTTTCAAGGGTTCACAACAAAGTTCAATTGTCAACAACTTTCAATTCACAATAAAGTTCAAAATACACCCTCCAATTCACACGAAATTATCAAAAGACCACAATTTTAACAACTAATGGATCAAGGTGTTCTTCCAAAAACACCAAAGATCTGTCCAAAACACTAAACATCTATCGGAAAGTTGTTTCCAAAAAAACTAAGGGCATATTCAACTATAACAAAATGAACCCTTAAACAACCTAAAGCATTAAAGCAGCATCATAGAACATTCCTCCTCCTTTTATGACCTCTTGCAGTAGACTTTGAAGTGGTTTGAGAGGCTTGAGTTGGCTGAGATGAAGATTGTGGAGCTTCATGAATGCATGGCTGTGATGATTGAGAGGGTTGTGATGCCTTAGATGTTGAGGCCTAAGTAATGAACCCATATAGCATTAGCACTGACAGATACTACACTTCACAAGTAACAAATTCACTTAAGAAATGAAAAATCAACAAAAAATATCAAAATGTATACCTCATTTTTCTTGCTTTTTCTTCCTTTTCTAGCAGCTGAAGGAGGATGAGTGGTTAAGCATCTGGCCTTGTTGTGTCCCGAGGCCTTGCAAACACTGCACTTCACACTTTTTTGCCTTCTCTTGCTTAACTTGAATTCATTTTCATCACCTTCCTTATGTCTTCTATTTTTTGGTCTCCAAGGCTGCCTTTTAAAAGTTGGAAGAATAATGTATTTGTTTTCAAATAGCTCCCAAAATTTCATGCCTTGGACATGTTGAATCAAGTTTTCGTAAGCTTCAAAGTACTTCTCCTTCTTGTACCAAGAGGAAACAAATTCCTCAGGCTGTCTCCTTGCATAATAAATGGCCGAGCAACCATGTATGCAAGGAAAGCCTGTCAAATCCCATCTTCTGCATGAGCAAGTGCACCCATTCAAATCCACCACAAATATATTGCCTCTACCTTCATCCAGTTCAAATTTTTCTCTTCCAAACCATGTAGCATTAGTGTGAGCTTTTTAGTTTGTACTCCTCCAACTTTTTCTGGATTTTTGGGTAGATAACTCCTTTATCCTTCCTCATTGCATATCTTCTCAACCATATCATCTTCATCAATAAAACTCTTATAGTTTCCAGCATGGTAATAATAGGTTTGTCCCTAGACCTTAGGATAAAAGAATTGAAGCTCTCACAGAGGTTGTTTAAGAGAATGTCACACTGAGTGTGTGTCTCAAAGTGTGACCTACTTCAATGCAAGGCTAGTCTCTTCAACAACCATTTATAAGCTTCGACATTAGCCTATTCACCTCAGCCATACTCTCTCTAAAATCAACGATGGTTATTGCCTTGGCAACATTCCACAAGGCATCATTTAATTCTTTCCCTTTAAACATATCTGCTTTGTAGTTGGTGTATAAGTGTCTAACACATAACCAATGATTACAATTAGGTAGCACCTTCTTAAAAGCTGGTAATAATCCCTTTTGTTTGTCAAAAATGAAAGTCCAAGCACGTTGGTTCACAATTTCCAAGTCAACAGCTAGCAGTTCCATAAACCAAACTCAATTGTCCTTGTTCTCGAGCTCTACTATGTCATATGTAATAACCCAAGTTTGGTTATTTGCATCTATTCCCACTGCGGACAGTAACTGGCCCTTGAACACTCCATTTAAGTGACAACCATCCAACCCTACAAACTGCCTACATCTATTCTTAAATCCATTTTTGCAAGCCCCCAAACAAATATAAATCATCTGAAATATCACATGAGCATCATCATAGGGCAGCACCTTCATTTGAACTGTGCTACCCGGGTTTGTCCTCCTAATCTCATCACAGTACTCCCACAACTTTGTGTACTGATTCACGTTACTCCCCTCAAGGATTTTCAAACACTGTGCTCTCACTCTGTAGGCTGTCTTGAGGTGGATCTCAACCATTCTTTCCTCTTTCACTGTCTCCATAAATGTAGTAATGGGCATGCTTGGGTTGAGTCTAAACTTGTCCACATACCTCTTCACAAGCCATGCCACTTTGCAATTAGGATTTTCCCTCCAAATCCTCAGACAATCATGTTTCCCAACATAGGTTTTTACTTGCATTGAATCTTCATTATACATCCTGGAAGCATACAATCTCCATGGACAGTTTTTCTCACACCTTGCACTAATCTTCCATTTCTCATTCATTTTTAGCTTAGTAGAAGATGCACCATACTTAATGGAGTGAGACCACACTGCCTCTCTCAACTGTGCTGCATCTCTGAAGTTTAATCCCTTTTCAAACTTTGGATCATCCATGTCGGCTTCTTCATTGAGCTCAATGTTGGAAATGTGCCCTAAAACCAATCATATGATGATACTTTACGGACATTTCACATGTTAAACTAATCTAGTTTAATATCAAGGGCAAAGATTATTGTTTTAAGCCGTCTCATATAAATGTTATATGCTTAAACGATAAGTCCAAGGAATATGTAATTAGGAGAATGTAATTTAAACAAGTTAGATTAATGAGATCATTCTTTTTCGTATACATATCCTAAATGTTCCTGATCATAGGATCGCCAATGGGTCATTGACAGTCCGTTAAGATCAGTACGTGATGTGTCTTCTCTCAGGAAGAGTGATTGGTCTCGAGTCATTGGTGTGATTGACACCAAGACAAGCATGTAGGTGCTCAATAGCGAATGAGTTCACTGAACACGATCAACGAGGAGTTCTCATACTCATGCCACATGAGAACTCATGGTTGGGATAATGCAAAGTAGTCATTTGACCTGAGGCATCATAGTTGTCTTGTGGTTAGGTCATTGATCTTTGACTATGTCAAAGTCACTCCGTCAGAGGGTGTCCACGGCATGGTTGGGGTTAAGCCACTTAGCCATGGAGGCAAGTGAATGCGCAACAAAGGATCTCTAACCTTCAAACCGTTTGATGGAGAATACTCTATAATAAGATTAAGAATCTCTGGCCAGAGTATGAATGAGATTTAGGAAGTGGTTCCAAATCACATTCAAGGTAATCATATAAGTAAATGAATCACATTTGATAGTAGACATGAATAAACTATCAATCCAAACAATGTGGTCAAGAGTATTGTATTAGAGAAAGATCGTATTGCATTGTAATCCTAAACTGAATAGGTTATCCACCTCTTCTGATTAGCTTGGGTAACCATGACATACTGCTAGGTGTCACTCATGGTTTGTGGAAGCCCTAAACGTGTATAATCACTAAAGGGAGAATTGAAAGTAAGTTTCAATTCACAATCGATTTGAAAGAGTTCTAATCGCCCACTGCCTCGCTAAAAGGAACCTAATGGATCGTACACCGTGTAAGGCAGAGATTGAAGAAACAACGGAGATGAGTAAGGATAATTAAATGGTTTAATTATTTATGGCAATGATTAATTAATATGTTAATTAATCAAACGAATAAAGTTCGTTAAAAGACCACGGGTTAGTTTTGGGCCTCAAGGCCAATGGGTTTCGAACGTCAAGCCCATTGACTTAAGTTGTATGACAACTTAATGACTAATAATTCACAAAGGCCCAAAAAGCCCAATAAAACCCTATGGCCGGCCATAATGAGAGTGGAGTGGATTTTGGACTTATTACAAGTTTGCCACTCCAATGAAGGTAGGTATAAATATGACTTTATAGCTATTTCTTCATTAGGGTTTCTTTTAGGAGAAAATATGAGAACAAAAGCTCTCTTTGCTCTCTAAGAGGCCGGCCACCCTAGAGGAACATAGCTAGCAATCTTACTTCCTCTAGATCACTCATTTCTTCATCAATCCTTCCTTGGTGTGGAGACTTAGAGGTTCTCAACTTTGAGAACTTGGAGAAACCAATTCTTCCATCCAAATCCATGGAGCTAAGAAGCAAGGAATGAAGGCCCTATCTCTTGGGTGATTATCATTTGCTTATGCAAAGAGGAATCAACAAAGGTATAAATTTCTCAACTCACTTTGTTCATGAGTTGAGTCTTGGTTCACCTAACTACTAGGCTTTGAATCTCATGGGTATTGTTTTGTTTTGAGTGCATACAAGCATGATTCCGCCTTTAATTTGTTAATTGCATGCTATAGATGTTGCTCAAATGAACATGTTTGTCACAAAATTTCCTTCAAGTGATATCAGAGCCTAGGTCTAGTAGTTGGTGAATCCTTTTGGGTTTTGTATTTTCATAGTTTATGATTTGAATGTTGTAATTGTTACAAGTTTTATTCTTGCTTCCTTGAATGTAAATTTTGTTAGAAAATTTGTCATCTCAAATGTTGTAGATGTAGTTCATATGAGCATGAATTTTGGAGCTAAAATTTGGTGCCATGGTTTTGGGGAAATTTGGCCAAATCCAAAGGGTAAAATTTTGGGTTCATGTTTGTCTTGTTAAAAGTGTTTTAAAGTGACTTTTGGAACCCCTAAGTACCCTAGGATGTTAACCCCATTTTGAGTAGTGAAAAATTGAGTTTTATTGAGTGAAAATGTTCATGGAACTCTTATGGGTTTTCATGGATGTTCTTGATGTTCTTACCAAGAACAAAAAGTTTGATGTTTTGATTCAAAGTTTTGGTTGATTTCATAAAGTCTTTGTTTTGTGTTGGTTGGTGTGACTTTTCTATCAACAAGACATTTATTTAAAAGGTGATGGAAATGTTGATAGAGTGTTTGAATTTATGTACATAATTGATGTTTCTCTTATACACCTATTTCACACCAACCCATTTCCACTTGCATGGCTTTATTCACACCAACCCATTTCCACTTGCATAGCTTTATGACTTTGTTAAAAAAATTCAAAATTTTGTGGCTTCACTCTCACCAAAACCGGCCACCCTACAAGTGGGGTGCTTTTGAGGCTTTTATGCAATTACATAAAGTTTTGATACTTTTATGTATTTGTAGTTTGACCCAAAAGTTTACGTTTTTATGTAAAGACCCAAAATCACTAAAGGACAAATTGTTTTGTTCCTTTAATGAAGTTTTTGAATTTGTTGAAATTTTTGGGTTCTAGTTGTAATAGGACCAAATGGACCAATAGTTGTAATAGGACCAAATCACTAAAACCCTCAACCAAACCATTATTAAGTTGATAAGCGTGAGAGTGCTTTGAACACTCTTTCGTGGCCTTCCACCGTGGTAGGCTCCGATCGTTTGTGACTCGTACACCGACTTCACCCTATCATGGGGGAGTACAAAGTGCGTGCTTACACTCAGGAGGAGTTCTATATGCATACATGATGTTGTGAAGGTAGGCAACGAGAATAGCCAACATCATATCATTGTGAGGTTGTTCTTGAACCCCTACTCGAACTTGCATGGTGGGAATGACTTAACTAAGTGCAATGGAGCCAACATCATATCATTGTGAGGCTTCATTCTCTAGAGGCCAAATAAGATGGGTACTTGCAAGAGATGCAAATGAGTACGTGTACTCTTTCATTATTATTGATGCTAGCCAACATCATATCATTGTGAGGTGGGCTTGGTAATGATGAGTCTCTCATACCCTACTAAGAATTTCCTCCAAAACTCTCGAATTCCGATGAGGGATATGGAATTTGCCAAAAATAGTGGGTGGTGTTATTTGATTTAAAGACCCGGATCAAATGGCTTAAAATCAATCAATTTATATTCGTTATGTATTTGTTTACCGATATATTTGCAAACGCTATCCAAAACTTAACAAAGAAAAGCCGAATGCTTTAGTTTCCGGACTTGGTACCACAATCCCAAAGATTGTCTTAAATGGATTGTATATATACTTAAGTAGTCTCATCCTCAAAATCTTCCTATTGGTAATGTATCATTGGAAGAACATGTTAGATAAGTCTATCATAAAGAGGACAACACAAACAACCAATGCTTATTCCTTCGTTATATGAACAAATGAACTTACAAAGATTAGCATAAAGACAATGACACTTTTAGTGTCATAGTTCTTCACTTACAAATTGTTGTATGAAGAAATAAGAGTTGCTTTGAACAACCCTTAGTTAATTCAAACACTAGTGCTTGTTTCTTTGTTAAATGAACAAAGAACTTGTGAAGAAAGCACAATGGCATGGACACTTTATGTGCCATGATTCTTCACTTACAAATTGTTGTATGAAGAAATGAGAGTTGCCTTGAACAACTCTTGAAAGTTTGTAATTATGTTTAGAACATAATGGTTGGTTGACAAAAATAGTCCATCAACATGGACTTACGATGATTTTGAATCATTGAGTGTTGAAGTGTTACACCACTTCAAGAAACGGAAACTGGGCAAGGACTTCACCTTTGTGTCCTTATCCAAATGGTTCACTAAGTTTATTGTAAACTATATAGTGAACAATAACCACACGCTCTCCAAATCGTTTGATGTGTATAACACAATTGAAATAAGTTTCAAGAGAGACAGTGGGAGTTTAGAGACCATGACTATTGTAGTCAAATGAGAAGTCAAATGAAGAAGGGGAAATAACTCCAAGGGAACAAACTTTCTTTATGAAAGGATGGACATTGGAAGGGGTATTTGCAAGAAATGTCTTGCAAGTGTCAAGAACACACATTTCGAATGTGTTGTAAATTGTTCTTGAATAGTTCAAAACAGTTGGTTCTTCTACTTGAATGCTTGATTCCGTATTAGTAACTATGTTTTACAATCGTTGTAAAAGTGTGGCTAATAAAGAAGTAGAAGATTAATGAGAGAAGAGAAAGTACTTCACATTCGGAACGTGAATCAAATGTAGATCTCTGCGAAAGCAGATCGTACTTACTTCCTCATATGAACTACCAAAGAAATTGGAAAAACAAAAAGATTGTCTTTACATTCCAATTTTAAGGAACTTAATTTCGCCACTATGAGAGATGGATGAATGTTTTGTTTGACAAAACATTGTTCTTTATTAATGAATGATTGGATTATTGTAATCTAATTGATTATCTCTATAGTAGAGATGATATGGTAGTGTAACTGTTTAGAATATAACGATGCTTAAAACCCAAAAGGTTGCAAGGTAGTGACTAATCTCAACTGAGTTGTGATACCTCTAAAACATAAATTACGAGTTGGTCATAGATGGATGCTTTGGATCGTTAGATCCGGATCCAATACCTTCTTATTAAAATTGTATAGAGGTGAAATGTTCGAATCTTTATTCTTTTGGAAAGAAGAAAGAATCACAAAGTTGTTGAGGTTAATTCACTTAGATGTTAGTGGCACTTGTCCACAACATAATACTACTCATGTTGTATGACATTCACCGAAGATCGCTCTCGGTTGGACTATCATTTATTTTGAATAAACACAAGTCCGAATACTTTGCAAAAGGTTTCAAAGAATTCAAGAAATGTAAGTTGATGAGTAAGACGTCTAAAGTATTTACCTCCTTAGATTTGATCCAAGGAAAGATAACACTTTAGAACAGTTTCCTTGAAAAATATCAAAGAAAGAAGCATCATAAGATAATGGATTTCTCCATTGAGAGAAAGAACGAACTCGAATAAGATTTAGTTCGTTGGATGTTATCAATAACCCATATATAGGATATATATATATATATATATATATATATATATATATATATATATATATATACTTCTAAGACAATATGATTGTCAATTAGAAGATCTTCCAAAATTTTCATGACTCCATATGATGTAGTTGGAAAGAAAGACAAATCTTAATCATGTTAAGATTAGGGGTTGTGTGCTAATAAGCAATATTTGTTTGAGAATTATCTTGTGGATATCCTTAAATTAACCTTTGGATATCACTTCTATAAACCAACTAACAAATGTTGTTTTGTTGGGTAGTTCATTGTAATCCTACAATATGATTTGCCTAAGCGCAAATGAACAAGAGATAGAACTCAAAGAATGGGTTCTTTGAGAGACAAGATGATAATCAACAAATATAACAACCTAGTTCCTATACCACAAGCTCCAAGGTAGTCTAGAAAGATTTATAAACTGTCCCAGTTGAATGGTTTGAACTTTATGACTATGTCATAGACTATGTCATAGAGTTACACCTCTTAATTCGAAAGAAATAAGAATGAGAATCCTTATGACTACATTGAGTGTATATACGACATATACTCAAGGAAATGGTAAAGTACCATTTGACCCGAAAGAATGAAACCTTTATAGCTAATTGGTAGCTTAAGGTGACTACAATCAAAGAGATTGGTTGATTTTGAAGAAACCATCTTTGACGTAGTCTTGGTTTCAATTAATTCGAAGATTGCTAGCTACAACTAAATGGTGATTCAATGTTTGGACATAATATGGGTTTCCGAAACCATTATTAAGATAGTCTTGATAATATATGTCTAAAACTATGAATCACAAGACATATAAGTTGTAGAGATCCATCCAAAATGAATCTTAGCAAGCTAGTGGGAGCTATAAGCGTCTTATGAGAGAAATATCAAATTGTTTGATTTCTCATAAAGATGTAAATGAATCTTTTGTTTACTAGGTTTACAAAAGATTAGTGGGAGTTAATCATGTTCCTAAATTTGAATATATATATATATATATATATATATATATACACATATATGATATATTAATTTTGGAAATGAAAAGAATACTTCTTCGTTAAAGTTATGACTTTAAACATTCTATAACGATAAAATGTATATGGGAGACATAGTCTATAAACATGGGATGGAAATCTATAATGATAGATTTCAGGATATAATTGGATTGTATCAAGCCCCAATAATAGACAAAAGATGCTAGGAAGTTTCTCATATGATGATAAACTTCAATCAGAAGAACAACTCTAGTGAGACTAGGAGGTAGCTCTTCTCAAAGGGAACGTACCCTTTGACTCCCAAAGAAATAATGCGCAAATAGAATCCTTTATGCATACGCAGAAAAGTGATTTACGTATTTCATATTGTATGAAAAACATTGATATGAGTTGTACCAAGATCGATACAAGACGATATCAATGCAAGCCCAGGATCAGAACCATGGCAACTGTCAAGTGAGTCCTTAAGTATTTAAGAAATACTAAAGGATAGATTCTTCAAAGAATGAGGAAGAATTAGAGTAACGTAATGGAAGCGTAAATGTATTAGATTATGAATCTAATCCATCATTGGATGTTTCTTCATTATGAATGAAGAGATAATTAGATATCTCTTTATTATGACTAAAGAGATATTTGGATGGAAACATTAAAAGTAATGACTTTAGTGTGTTCCATGATGAATGCAAAATATATTGCAATATAGAAGCTTACAACAATGTTGTTTGGATGAGAAATTCATTCATGAACTCTCTATTCGGTTCCAACCAGAAAGTGTCTCTAGTGTACCGACACTACGACACTAATGGGGTGATAGCTAAAGCCAGGGAATCAAGGTCTCATCACGATCCGAACTCAAATGAGAGACTGAACCACATGATTGAGAATCATGTATAATGGTGACGTCGTTATTCTCAAGGTTGCTTCTATGGATAACATATAGATATTCATTGTCTAGGCCTACTACTCAGCCATTTTTGAAATGACTACAGATGAGGTATCATCGCTGATGACCAAGCTGATTGGCTCTAGTGCAAGTGGGAGATTGTTGGAAATGTGCCCTAAAACCAATCATATGATGATACTTTACGGACATTTCACATGTTAAACTAATCTAGTTTAATATCAAGGGCAAAGATTATTGTTTTAAGCCGTCTCATATAAATGTTATATGCTTAACCGATAAGTCCAAGGAATATGTAATTAGGAGAATGTAATTTAAACAAGTTAGATTAATGAGACCATTCTCTTTCGTATACATATCCTAAACGTTCCTGATCATATGATCGCCAATCGGGCATTGACAGTCCGTTAAGATCAGTACGTGATGTGTCTTCTCTCAGGGAGAGTGATTGATCTCGAGTCATTGGTGTGATTAACACCAAGACAAGCATGTAGGTGCTCAATAGCGAATGAGTTCACTGAACACGATCAACAAGGAGTTCTCATACTCATGTCATATGAGAACTCATGGTTGGGATAATGCAAAGTAGTCATTTGACCTGAGGCATCATAGTTGTCTTGTGGTTAGGTCCTTGATCTTTGACTATGTCAAAGTCACTTCGTCAGAGGGTGTCCACGGCATGGTTGGGGTTAAGCCACTTAGCCATGGAGGCAAGTGAATGCGCAACAAGGGATCTCTAACCTTCAAACCGTTTGAGGGAGAATACTCTATAATATGATTAAGAATCTCTGGCCAGAGTATGAATGAGATTTAGGAAGTGGTTCCAAATCACATTCAAGGTAATCATATAAGTAAATGAATCACATTGGATAGTAGACATGAATAAACTATCAATCCAAACAATGTGGTCAAGAGTATTGTATCAGAGAAAGACCGTATTGCTTTGTAATCCTAAACTGAATAGGTTCTCCACCTCTTCTGATTAGCTTGGGTAACCATGACATACTGCTAGGTGTCACTCATGGTTTGTGGAAGCCCTAAACGTGTATAATCACTAAAGGGAGAATTGAAAGTAAGTTTCAATTCACAATCGATTTGAAAGAGTTCTAATCGCTCACTGCCTCGCTAAAAGGAACCTAATGGATCGTACACCGTGTAAGGCAGAGATTGAAGAAACAACGGAGATGAGTAAGGATAATTAAATGGTTTAATTATTTATGGCAAGGATGAATTAATATGTTAATTAATCAAACGAATAAAGTTCGTTAAAAGACCACGGGTTAGTTTTGGGCCTCAAGGCCCAATGAGCTTCGAACATCAAGCCCATTAACTTAAGTTGTATGACAACTTAATGACTAATAATTCACAAAGGCCCAAAAAGCCCAATAAAACCCTATGGCCGGCCATAATGAGAGTGGAGTGGATTTTGGACTTATTACAAGTTTACCACTCCAATGAAGGTAGGTATAAATATGACTTTATAGCTATTTCTTCATTAGGGTTTCTTTTAGGAGAAAAGATGAGAACAAAAGCTCTCTTTGCTCTCTAAGAGGCCGGCCACCCTAGATGAACATAGCTAGCAATCTTACTTCCTCTAGGTCACTCATTTCTTCATCAATCCTTCCTTGGTGTGGAGACTTAGAGGTTCTCAACTTTGAGAACTTGGAGAAACCAATTCTTCCATCCAAATCCATGGAGCTAAGAAGCAAGGAATGAATGCCCTATCTCTTGGGTGATTATCCTTTGCTTATGCAAAGAGGAATCAACAAAGGTATAAATTTTCCAACTCACTTTGTTCTTGAGTTGAGTCTTGGTTCACCTAACTACTAGGCTTTGAATTTCATGGGTATTGTTTTGTTTTGAGTGCATACAAGCATGATTCCGCCTTTAATTTGTTAATTGCATGCTATAGATGTTGCTCAAATGAACATGTTTTTCACAAAATTTCCTTCACTCAAGGTAGATGATCTTCTCATCACATTCTGAACCTGAATCGTCCACAGTGTGCAGGCCATATGAGTCTCGTGTCTCATCATCCAGGGGAACGTCTTCTACATCCCTTGCATCAATAACATCTTCTGGAAGTTGGTTCCCAACCATTCACCTCCTTCAACATCTCCAATGACATTTTCCACAACCGTATCATCTACTGCACGACGATCATCATCTTCCAAACTATAGTCATTGTCCACAAACTCACTATCTGTATTGTCATCCTCTGCATTTACTGCCACAAGCAATGCATATTTGTTAAAAACCTAAACTTTGCAAAAATAATTGAATACTGAAATCAAAATTGCAAAAATAAATGTTTCAAAATTTTTACCTTTATTAGCTTCTACTTCGGCCCTTTCATTAACTTCTTCAGTTTCGTGACCTTCTTCAGTTTCATCACCTTCATCATCTTCATCACCTTCATTATCAGCATTGAAAGGACCATCTTCAGCCTCATGTTCATCATCACCATTGTAGGCTATGTCATTCAAAAGACATAGCCATTTTTCTAGGTGATCAGCACCCCCTTTTGCTCTACCCTTCTTCAGCTTTGATCCACTTCCCTTTGTAATCGAAATCGCCACCCTCGATTCCTCAATATCTTCTATATTGACATCTTTTTTTAATATGCCACTCTCATCTAGATTCATCAAAGGCTTATGTTTCAAGGCAGCTTGCTTCAGACTTAGATGTTCTAGGTAGATTTATATGTCCCTAGTTCCTGGAACATACTTGCACATTTGACCCACATCTTGGTCCCGTTCAATAAGCCTTAATCCCTCCCTATAAGACATCCCAGGAATCCTATAGTGATACAATATAAACCCATCATATCCTAACTCCTTAACCATTTCATCAATCTAAAAAAAAAAAACATGAAGTCTTTGTCTACATAATCAAACCAAGCCCCGAACCCTCCCATATATGCATTTTTAGACCACTTCCCACCATGGTTAATTTTAATGCTAAATAATTCAGGCATGCCTGCAAAGTCAAGGAAAAATGTTTTAAAACCCAAAAAATTAACCCAAAATACTAGTAGGACTGTTACGCCCCAGACCCGGAGTCGGTAATAAAAACTCGAACCTGAATCCGAAATGTGAGTTAAAAGCTCAATAAATAAATAAAAATTGACACGGGTTGGAAAAATAAACTCATCTTATTAAAATAACTCATGATTCTTAAACAAATCAAGACTTCTTTACAACCTACAATAAAGAGATGAATAAACTTTCTATTCTCCAATCTAATCCGATCTCGTCTTGCCTATTCTCTTGAATGTCTAGTTCATAAACCTGCATAATAATAAAGGGATGAGCTTCAACAGCTCAGTAAAGACATAACCTTATCACAGTAAATTGACAATATTAAATTAAGTATCATGAAATCATATAGCCAAATCTCCAAACAGCAATTATAACGATCCATGAATGCCATGCAACCTCTTCAGTTACCCCCGTTAATTTATAAAATAAAACATGCGAACCTGCACGTTCCATACCATGCATTTTACCCCTGCAGAGATGGTTCGAATGTTCTATTATAGAAACTAACCCCCATATGATATCCCAAGTTCATAAACCCCTTTTGCTAGTCATCTTATCTAATTCATTGATCTCCAACCCAAATCACCCACATCGACAATTCCCGTCGATATCCTATTCTATTGTGCACATCGGGCTCGCCTGGAACTGGTTTCACAATGAATAGATTCAACTACACAAAAGATCCTTTCCAACTACCCTCATTTCCATACTTCCAATTTGAACACTGAAATTCCAACCACATCAATATGAAGGATGCACAAATGATGTCATTTTATCTTTCACATATTTCACAGTATATTCTCAACGAATAGCATTCCAGCAATAATTTCATAACCAATAACAAGTAAACACTTAACGGAAGCAATTAGCCAATTAAACTCAATCATATAAATCAACCAAAAATGTCAAGAATATTATAGCACTTTACGAAATTTAATAAAATCAATTTCTATAAAGATCTGCCTTATCCACGTCACCACGAAATAGTTAAGCTCCACGTACTTGAATAAAGTCCTTGATCACTCCGAACGCCATATATTTCCTCTCTCTCTCTCTCTCTCTCTCTCTCTCTCTCTCTCTCTCTCTCTCTCTCTCTCTCTCTCTCTCTCTCTCTCTCTCTCTCTCTCTCTCTCTCTCTCTCTCTCTCTCTCTCTCTCTCTCTCTCTCTCTCTCTCTCTCTCTCTCTCTCTCTCTCTCTCTCTCTCTCTCTCTCTCTCTCTCTCTCTCTATATATATATATATATATATATGCGCGTAGGTATGCATACATATATATCATATAATATGCGTACGACCATATCGATATAAATATATAGACATATATACACGCACACATGAGCTACAGAGCCTGCATTGGGTGCTAGCTCTCCTTCGAAAACAAATGGAGATGATCTCCTATTTATAGCAATAGGAGGCGGCTACAAACTACATGCCAATTAGTGTAGATTGACATGATATTGGTTCTGATCTAAACATAGCCAATCAGATAAAGGCTTGGGCATTAAGCAAGTCACCTGCTGGATATTTTTATCTCCACTTTGGATAATAGTTTCTTTGATACAAACACGTCCTACTAATAAAACCATGAGTCACTTGCATCTCCTTTGCATGCATGTAAACTTACTTCCACCTATAGTTTGTAGAAAGTTTGATTAACTTTTAGACTTCCACGTGTAAAGAAAGGCCACCTCCTACTTAATATTTGTGTAGCAATTTGACTACCTCATCTAATCACTTTCCACCTAGCATGCTACTAACATGACAAATGTCTGTGCTGGCATGTTGGTTGATCCCATGTGGCAAACTTAGCCACTCAGTTGCTGCCATGTGTCATCAATTCATTGGTCCAGCTGTAAATTCTATATTCATATGAACTCCAAAATGTATTTCAAAAATGCCACGAGCTCATAATAATTCCTACTATCTTCATATAATGACCTTTTCGATAAATAGTTTCCAAATAATTTTCTTCTTTGGTAATAAATTCTTGGGATCTCACAAGGACCATGAGGAAAAAATGTGAAAACAAAAACATGGGGACCCGGGGACCATGAATACAGGGTTTTTTAAGGCTGCAATTGGGACCACGAATGAAGACAAAACCACATGCACATTGAAAACAATTAACAATGCAAAAAACCCACTACAAAACACAATTCCAGAAACCATAGAGAAAAAAATGGGATTGGAACTCACAAATCCCTAATCCCTAAAATTCAAAATTGAAAAATCGAAAAACTTAAACCCATATTATCTACACTTCGAAAAAGGTAGGTTACTTACAATAAACCGGTGTTTCAGCTACTTCAATCCTTCTTTTCCCCCACCTATGGCCGACAATGGCTTAACGACAACCTTGCCCATAAACGGTGCCCCTTCTTTGATGTGCAAAGGTGTGCGCAACGTACGACGACATGCGAGGTCGAGCGACGACGCGTTGGTAGGGTTTCAGACGGAGATGGGGGATCGCGATTTTTGGGGGAGTGAAAAGTGGTTTTCACTTTTCACTTTTAACTGTCCCCCTTCTCTAAATTTTGATTTTTTTTTTTTTTTAACTGAACCCCTCCTCCGAAGAGAAGAAAAAAAAATCCATGTGGACCCCTTAATGACACGTGGCGCCTAGTCATTGTCCACATGGGGGCCATGTCATCACTTAACGGGAGACTTAACAGTTTGACTAACGGATGTATGAGACTGTTCCAAAATTTACACTTTAGGTATGACTATAGGACGAAAAAAACTTGATGTTCTAAATGTTGAAAACCACGAAACATGAGGGTAGTAAACTGAGATTTACCCTAATAAAAATGATTTAACTACGTAAAACAACTTAAATCAATAAGGTAAAAATAAATAAAAATCAAATTGCAGTCCAAAAACTTTGAACTTTATCAACCTAATCAATCTGAACTTTTACTATTTTCATTTGATTTATATACTTAAGAATGTTTGTATATATTATATATTTTTCTTGTGTAGTTAATTACAATCAATCAAATTTATAAAAGAACGAAGAGATGACACTGATACAAGGAACTCATTTGAAAAGCTCACTCCCAAGAGTCACAGCACCTATCTCCTCATCAACTTCTATATGAAAATGGCTACTTTCTCTCCCCCGATGGATTCGTTCTAGCTCCTCCACAACAATCTGCATCTGCGGCCTTCGCTCGCTACCATCTACACACATCAATGCCAGCTCCATCATCTGTTTGGCAGTTTGCCTCGACTTGTCACCTAAAGTTTTGTCAACAAATCTGTCTAAATCCTTGCAATCCTTTGCCTACGAGAGCAAACGGAACTTGATAATAAATGAAAGGGTTGAAAGGGTGACTATATAGGCTGCACTTCGCCTTGTTGCTTTCTTTTTTTGTTTACAGTTGTGTCACACAAGCAGATCTTAAGAACGAACGAAAAGTTTACTTCTTTGAATGACAAACTTGTAAGTACGTAAAGTCAGTGAAGTTTCATAACTACGCATAAATGCATGTATAATGATGAAAGCCCATCCAAAATATGTAACTCATAACGCGAGCACATGATCTTGTAAATGATAGAGTGAATGCATTGTTCAGAACCGACAACTCTCTCTCCCTCTCCACAACCTTTTGATCTCAGAATCTCTCACACTCTCTAAATTCTTTCTTTAAGAGCTCTTCAATTACGTCACTTGATCTTATCCAAAAAGGATCAGAAAAACCTGCAAGCTACTCTAGGATCTTGAGAATATCCATTATATTAGGGAGAGCTTCAGCCATCATTTTGCTTGCCTTAGAGAAGTGAGGTGTCCATCCACATAAAGACGTGTGGAGTGCAAGAGTGTAGAAGGTGAGGTGTTTCGCATTAAACGCGCCTTTCTTCAGTGTATGAAAAAGAACAGCCAAGTTCCTGATGGCCTATGCCTAAAATGTAAATGATATGGCTCTAAAGAGTAAAGACGGGGGAATAAGAAGTTATCATTAGGGCAAGATACAGATATATACCTGCAATATTAAATTATCCACTGAGTTCAACTGGTTTCTTGCATTCGCTTCACGTCCACTGACCAATTCCAGTAAGAAGACCCCGAAACTGTAAACATCACTTCTCTCTGAAAACTTCTTTGATGAATCTAACCTATAGGAAAAAAAAAAAAAAAAAAAAGTAGATTAGATATAGACATTATCAATAAATCAATCTAAACACAAAAACCATATTTCTAGAATGAATGATATCTGAAGTTTTGCTAAATTGATTATCAGGCATACTTCGTTAAGAGTAGATTATCATACTTCGTTATGATTGGAAGACCAAGATATCTGAAGTTTTTTCTTCAATCGAATTAGTCAACTTAAAATTCGAAGCAACTTCCACTATAAGAACTAGAGGCGCAACTTGATGAAGCACTCAGAAGCAGATCGCTACTAGCTGCTCAATGTAGTACTAGAAGAAAGTTAAATCATATTACCGCAATACAATCAACTTCTAATCTTGATTTTGGCACTCAAATGGTTATAGAACTCGACATAAGTTCTGTTAGGGCAGTATAATTTACAACAGGGGTGGAACCTGCTGAATTGCATCAGATGCTAGGAGGGGAAAAGAATATCCAGTAGCATTGCGAGAAGTCACTTTCTGTAGTCTAGTTATTAAAAGTACGCATTATTCTGATGGTGATGCTACGTCAACTAGCCACCATAACGAAGTATGCTTGTCAGGCATATCCATGAGAAAATTTAACTACGGTTACTTTCTGCTAAATTGACTTAAAGAAGCATAGAATTATAAAATAGAGCGACCAAAGGGTACTGTTAAGTGCTAGATTGTTTTTGCCAATCTAGATCGCTTAACATGCGAAAATGACCTGCAAGGAATTGACAGAGGAATCTTTGGAGAATAAGTTGGACGAGGAAACTTACTCTTATATTCCTCGCAGGCAATTCTTGCACATCAAGCAATCTTGATCGTTAGTGACAAATAGCATTACAGGCACAAAGAGGTGCTATCCGCATCCTACCATCTACCATACAGACTTAGCACTTTAAAGATAAGATTACATACTCTGGGTCAACAAAGCAATCAACGGCTGAAGATGAGCCAGCATGATGACCCACTAGCAATTTGGTTAGTCCATAATCAGACACCTTGGCAGTAAAGTTTTCGTCCAGAAGAACGTTGCTTGTTCTAAAATGCATGTGCAGAAGAGGAGGCACCAAACTGCGAAGGTGTGCAAGTCCTTGTGCAAAATAAATGAAAGAGGAAAGTTCAATTATTTTATGCAAAAGAGACTTGCTGAAAGAACTTGAAGCAGGTGATGTACCTTTGGCTGCTCCCAAAGCAATCGATAGCCTTTGCCTTATGCCCAACCTTCCAATAGGCAAACCTTCAGCATCTGCATAATTATGTTGTTAAAGAGGGGGAGAGAGAGAGAACGAAGGAGAGTGAAAGTGTGTAGAGAGAGAGAGAGAGAGAGAGAGAACCATATAGATGATTCCCAACATTTCCATTTGGAAGATAGTCATATACAAGTAACTGTTGAGTAGCATCTTGACAATAACCAATAAGCCTGAGAATATGCATGTGGTTGACACGAGCTACGTGCTTCACCTGTATCGGATCAAAAGAAGTCAGAATACTCAGAAGTTGCTACAAAATGATTTTCTAGGCACTACCTCACTAAGAAAGTCATGGTTTACTAGATAAGATATATGAATCGGAACTTGCATACCTCATGAAAGAAATACTGAGTTGGGGCATGTAGGCGTCTCTTGATAGCTACAATAGTCCCATCTTGAAGCAATCCCTTGTAGACCAAACCAAATCTACCCTGGCTTATGATATTAGTTTCGCTGAAATTGCACGTCGCTTGCTCCAATTCCAATATGGTGAGTTGCCTCAAGTTTGGTGCACTGTAAGGAGAATGAGCAACGGCGTAGGGAGATGCGTCCCCTCTTTCCCACTGAACTGAAGGAAATCAAAGAAACCAAATCACCAAACTTAACCAGTGAGCCAAACCACGACCTTAACAGATAGAAACACCAGTTAATATTCTTGTACAACATTATCAATCGAGCATGAAATAACTTCGCATCATTTTCAGTCACATCCTACTGTTATGTCTGTAATTTTTTAATACAGCGTTGATGATAGAGAGTACTTTTATACAAAAGTGACGTACACTAGGACTGAATTCTACAAGACGCACCTCATAATGCCAACTGTGGACCTTCTAGCTAGGAGTATTCCCCCCATTTTTTATTCTTTTTGGGTTAATTAAAATGCATAGTGGTTAAATACAGATAATCAAAACACATAGATGCTTTGCTCCCTTTCCTAGAAGAAACGAATTGATTTATCTCGAGGACCTGTTTGTGAAACACCAACTTGAGAAAGGCATGTCCATATTGTACCAGAGTGGTGTGTGTGGCCAGAAACTCATTACTTAGCCCAGTGCTGTTTCAATTTTGAAGCCTTCGAAACTGTGTCTGTAAAGTTGTATTGTTCATCATTTGACTTAACAAGAATACGCAAGGCAACTGCTATTTCACATGTTTTATGTCGTTCCTCCTTCAATAAACTGCCCTGAAGGCTGAAGGCATATGCAATGCAAGGAATCCAAGGAATTCTTTGGCTAATGATCAATGCAGTTAGATGTATCCTCATTTGAGTCATTTTACATCCTTTCCGGGACTGAAAATTTCCTCAAATGGTTATGAGCTAACTTACCAGGGGGTGATGGTGCAGATGACACTGTCTCAGATGTTTGCCTAGTTAATCTTTTTACACGCATCAAGCAGATGTAAACGAGCATCACTACGATAATCACAAGCAGAGTGGCAACAACTCCACCAATAATTGCTGCAACTTTTGGTTTTGTTGAATGGTTACCACGAACTTTTTCCACAGGTGTGAGTGTTGGAGTTCCATTATCCCCATCAACTATGGCCGCTATCCTCCTGCTTCTTGGTTTATGGTGCTCGTTTTGTAGTTGAATTGAAGAGTGTGTAACGAAAAGTCTTGGAACAAAAGGTGGCAAACTGACTGCGTTAGCCCGCAGGGCAATTGAACAGATACCAGAAAACCTGTTGGACGTATAACATCTAAACGTACTTGCAATATACGTCAGAGCTCAAAAGGTTAGGTCCATATCTATAAGAAAATTATTTTAGACGTGTATGGATGAACTTTTTGGCTAGTTTCAATATATATTCAACACAAGTACTGCTCTGCATTACTACAAAACTTTAATTTGTAGTTAATTTCCTGGCAGTAATCAAGATATTCGCTTGCGTCTTATATTAATGCTATGAAGGCAACAATTGCTCTACTTTGAATATGTTTGATGAATCATCATATACTATTTACTTCTGCACTGCTAGAGAGAGAGAGAGAGAGAGAGAGAGAGCTTACAAAGAAACAACACACGGGTCCTTCAGTTTATGACAGTAGACGATTTTCCATTGTGTTAGACAAGGACATCTTCCAATTCGACCGTTGAGTAGTTGAGGGCTTCCACCATCGCTCTTGAAAGTTAGTAGAGCTTCAGCTATGCGTTTCAGAGAGGGAAACAAAACAATAAAAAATCAGCATTCTTCGAAATGGCAATCGCAATGAAGATTAAGCAAAGTAAGAATATGACAGCCTAAACATCATGCACATTTTGCGTCAATCGCATGCCTAGCCAAACCATTTCGAACATGAACAAAACCGTATCCTTTCAGACCAAAAAATAAACAAATGAGAAGAGAAATTGCAGCATAGCTGTTTAAAAGGAATTCCGAAATCCAAAACAGTTCTAAACACCGTTTACATATTCAAAACAGCATATCAAGGAGGAGAGAAATTTGACCCTATGACTCAAATAAGGGGCACAAGCAGACGTGACAATAACCAAGTTGGCTAGAGCAACGTACTCCCGCTCTGCACCCAAGTTCGAATCCCCTTTCCCGCATTTAGATTAGATTAGAATACCGCTCGAATAAAAAATAGATAGAAGAAAAGTACCGTAAACTTTGTAGCTTGTTCTGCTGGGTTCCAAAAGATGGATGAGAATAAGCAGAGGCAGCTGTTGCCACAAGAACAAGCGCATTGTCAATAAGCCCAACATTTCGTTCACACTTGGCAGACAAAATCACAAAAGTCCCACATCCCAAGGGATTCCCATGGGAATCTCAAAAACATCAGCATGAACAAGTTCAAAACTTGGGAGCTGCTCAAGTCCTCAAAACCCAGGTAGTGAATGTGAATGACGATAATTGATAGAGAAAGTGGTGTGCTTTTCCCTCGGGTTTTTCACTTTTCACCTTAAAATAAAAAGCCGCTTTTTCTCGCAGGGCTTTCTGCTTCTGCTGTTCATAAAATCTAGGATTCTCAGGAAAACAATGAGAACCCAAGTTTCAAAATCTTTTAAAGATTTTCGGCCTTTTGACACGACAAAAAAAAGAACAGTGAAAGAGAGATACTAAAGAGATTTTCAATACTCCCACTTCATATTTTTTGCATAATATTTTATAAAATTGACACGATAATTGACGTTAAATTGTGAGTTGCTAGAAATCTCATAGGATGTCTCACTTTAAAGGTGTCCTTAGCATTCCTCACAATGAAAAATAGTACATGTATACAGACAAAGATTATTTAACGCAAAGCTAAAGTGTGACTAAATGGGTCTGCACTTCATTGTTAGAGAACATGTTTATTGTTTTTTTCCTTCCACATGTCAAGGAAAAGTCACCATTGCCATAATTAGAGGCGGTTTTAAGGGAGCGAAAAATGCAATCGCACACAGCTTCAAAATTAAAAGGGCTTCAAAAAAATTTTGTCATCTAATATTGATATATCCTTTGCATTTCTCATAGTGAAACAATAGTACATATATACTGACAAAAATTAGTTAACACAAAGCTAAAGTGAGAATAAATGGGCTAGCACTTCATTGTTAGAACACGTTAACAGTTTTTTTTATTCCACATGTCAAGGAAGAGTCACCATTGCCACTGTTTTTTTTCTTCCACAGGTTCCAAATTTGAAAGGGCTTCAAAAAAAAAATTTATTTTTGTTTTTAAAGTAGATATAGAGAGGAAGACAATAACAGCATCGTCAATGGGGACTTTATCCTCTATGAGGCTACTATATTTTAAGCCTTAGTGAGAAATTTCATCTCCAATGAGTCGGAAAATGGGGCTACATCCACCACTTGGGCTAACAACTTCCTTTCTTGGGTAGCATAAATTTGAGCTACATCTAGGCCAAAAAACAGTGGGTCCATGAGAAAAGTAGCAACCCATATGAACCAAATTCTATCACTCTCCCTCCACTTATGAATACACTTATGCTCTCATTTTATTCTTTTTTTTAATTCTTTTTTTAATTATTTTTTCTTACATGTTTTTGTTCCAAAGATCCTCCTACATTTTGTTTGTATGTTTAGTGTTTAAGACATAAAATGATATAAGCTATTCTACAAAAAGGATCACTTTTATTAATCTAAAAATTTAGCTTTCCCCTTAAAACTTTAACACATCAAATATATTTTTTCCGACTTAAACCCGTTTATTGGGTTTTAACAAAAAAAAAAATTTCATTAAATTTTCTTTATGACTCAGATTACAAAATTTTATATTCCTAAAATGCCCCTTATCATGTGATGAAATATTTGATTGTGTTTGTTTGTAATTTGGCTAATTAATGATTGTTTTAAATTCCATAAGAATTAAAATTTCAAGTTGATTTAACGTTCATGGGCATTGGTGGGTGAAATTTTCAAATAATTTTTTTTCAAAATTGTATGATACTAATTTACCAATGGGTGCTAGGTAAATTGCTGTGTTGTACATGAAAATCAAATTATATTACAGACCGAAGTGGAGGTTTGTATATTTCAACAGATGAGATTGAAATAAGAGAATCTAATCCAACGAACAATTCATAAATGATGAAATCTAATTTTGTCAGAATTAGAACTTTTTTATGTTGAAATGTTCATAAAAAAAATTAAGATAACACGTCCAAAAATCAACTTAAGAAAAGTTAACATAAAAAAAAAATTATCGCATAATCAAATTAGTACATAAATATATATATATAGCCTCATATAGAGCCCGAAAGAAATAGCCCTTCATTGGGAGATATTCTTTTATAAAGCCCCAAATATTTCTCGAAGCTCTAAAATTGGCTATATCCACCGCTTTTACAACCCCATATAGAGCCCCTCACTAGAAATGCTAAGAGAGAACGTAAGCGTGGGGATTTGGAAGAGAGGGGAGTGAGGTTTATTTCTTGTGTTTTGACTTTGTTGAGGTCCCTTGTGTGGGTTAACATCCGAAACAGAATTCTTCTCCCAGAAAAGCAGCCAAACACATACATAATGAATGACGTGACATACAAAATACATTCCAAGTAGGTCCGCATTTCCTATGACATAAGAACAGTTAGTTCTTCAAAAACCGACTTTCTTGGCCTCTTTCAGTCTTCACATTTGTTTCCCGTCCCAGATTACTATAGAGCATTAAATTATTAGTTGTTCAAAATTTAGGAAATTCAGGAAATTCAAATCATAATGTGTTGCTTTATGGAGAATTGGAAATGATTACGACAAATTGTTATGTGAGATATCAATTGTTAAAGTAAGTAGGTCTCACAATGCGTCAACAGTTGACAATCATTCATGTGTGGATAAACGATTGCTACTGGCACTTGCACAACTCTTATAGAGATTCACAAGAGGTTTTAGATGTAGGTCTTTGTCAATTTATATAGAAAATGAGCATGTCGTGTGTACTTTTTCATGTGCCATTACATTTATTAGTTACTAGCTTTCATGCACACGCTCACGCACGTGTAGAATGTATTTTTTGAATCACGGCGTGCTACATGTGGATGCAAATTTCTTCCTCCTTGATCTTGGACAAAATTGCACCTACAAAATAAATAACACATTTGGTTATGGCCACAAGCCTCACGCTCCCACGATGAATGGGGGGCTTTGGCCGAAGAACCTCCGATGCCAAAGTTAGAATTTAGAGAAAAAGATTGTTTAGAGAATTTTAGGATTTTTGCAAGAGTGTTGGCTTGACTTTTTGGTGAGAATGGGTGTTTATTTATAGGGTTAGGTTTTGCCCAATTTTGAGAAGAGATGGCCGGCCACTCAAGGGTTCTTTGGGTTCAATTTTTTCATTTAATTAACCAATTTATTGGCTAATTAAATATGAAGGGCATAAATGGGTGGTTATAAAAATAAATGTCTATTTTAATTTGGGTAATAAAATAGAGTAAATGTGAAAGGTGAGGATGGGAATGGTGGCCGGCCCTTTGATAGTTTTTGGGGTTAATTTGTATAATTTAATTGGTAATTATTGGATTAATTGGGTAATTAATCCATTAATTAACCAGTTAACACTATTTTGGAGGTTACCTTGCAAAAAGAGATTTGATAAGATAGATCTTGAATTTGTTACCTCTCTTTGGAGCATTTTTGACTTTATTGAAGGACGATTGTCTGTTGCTCACGTGTAGAAATCCCGGTATACCTCAGGGGTAGTTTGGTCCTCTTTTACCCAAAAATTCACGTGTCGCCTTGTGATTATTTTTTGCTCCACAAATGCCCCCACACCTGCTGGGCTGCTCGTAGGAAAGGGCAACAGGTGTAGAGATCTTCTTGTTCTAGGAAACTTAGGACTGCTTCCTATTTTGATGTAGATTCCCTCTTTAATATGAAATTATATCCTTCTAGGAAATGGGAAATAAATTTCTCCCAAAGCTTATTTAAGTCCACCTTAAGTGGGTTATTAAATCAACTTTGAAAAGTGATTTGTTCTACCCTACAAGAGAGAAAGAGCTTAGAGGATATTTGTTCCCCTTCCTCTAGCAATCTTCTACATCTTGCCCGTGCAAAGGACCGTCTTTTGTTGTTTTCTTCGTCTTCTCCGCGCCGCACCGATGTAAGAAAAACTTAATTCTCCTTATCTTCTTATTGGGAGGTGCTGCCATGGGGCAACCGTCGGGGTGGTGCGGCACGTCGGCTGGCAGGGGCCAGGAGTCGGCTTGGCATGGGCCAAGAAGGTGATGTGGCAAGGGTCATTGTTTGTGTTGCTCGGCTTGATTGAAGCCAATGATTGGCTCGGCATGGGCCGAGGAAGTGGCGTGGCATAGACAACGATTTGGGCTGCCACGTCTGGGCTGCTTGCCAAAAATGAGGAAACTGTTTGAGTTTGATTTCTCAGCTGTCGTAGATGGAGCAGTCAAGGATGAAACTGCCAAGATCGGTGTTGCCGAAGATGAAGTGTCGGATGAGCGAACTGTTAAGTGTAAAAGTAGCCGTTACCCCCTAACCATTTGTTGCTTAGTTGATCTTCAAGCATTCCATCTTTTGAACTATGTGACCTTCTCGCATTAGAGAGCTTACCCAGATGGGTGTCGGGAAATTAGTTTATCATCTCGCACTGGAGAGCAATTTAACTCTCGCGCTGGAGAGCAGACCCATATGGGTGTCGGGGAATTGGTTTACCCTCTTGCGCTAGAGAGCAATTAGTTTAACCTCTCGCACTGGAGAGCAGACCATTTTGGGTGTCGGGGAATTGGTTTACCCTCTCGTGCTAGAGAGCAATTAGTTTAACCTTTCGCACTGGAGAGCAGTGTTGGAAGTAGGCCCACAAAGCCACTCATTTGATGTAATAGCTTTTTGGAATACTTAATATGTTAAACTTTTATATGTTTAACGGAAGGGCAATACTTATTGTTAATCACTATTTATTGAATCATGTGTTTAATCAATAAGAGAATCCAAGGGATGTATTTGACATAAGAGATAAGTGATCTAATGAGTTAGATTAAGGAGACCTTTCTCTTATGTTCATTCCTAAAACGTTCCTAGCCATAGGATTGCCAATTGGGCATTGACAATCCGCTAAGGTTAGTATGTGTTATGTTGACTCAAACGTGAGTATGAACTAGTCTCAAGTCATTTGGTGTTGGACACTAAGACAAACACATAGGTGCTCGAAAGAGTAATCGAGTACACTGAACTGCGATTAATGAGAGTTCAAACATACATGTCATGTACGAACTCTAAGGTTACAATATGCAAAGTAGTCCTTAGACCTGAGGCATCATAGATGTCTAATGGTTAGGTCCTTGATCTTTGATCATGACAAAGGCATTCCCTCGGATTGTCCACGGCATTGTTGGGGTCATGTGATCTAGTCATGTAGGCATATGAATGCACAACAAGGGATCTCTAACCTTCCATGGTGGAAGGAGTATACTCTAAAATATGATTCTAAAGTCTTTGGCCAAAGCAAATGAATATGACTAAGGAAGATGTTCCAAATCATATTCAAGGGAATCATATAAGAAAGTATCACATTGGATAGTAGACATGAAACAAACTATCACTTAAAACAATGTGGTTAAGAGTATTGTATTAGAGAAGGACCGTATTGCATTGTAATTGTAACTGGATAGGTTCTCCAACCAATTCTACTTAGCTTGGGTAACCATGACATACTGCTAGGTGTCACTCATGGTTTGTGGAAGCCCTATTGATTAGCAAACACTAATCATCAAAAAGGGAGAATTGAAATGTGGTTTCAATTCACAATCGATAGTTAAGAGTAACATCGCCCACTGCCTCGCTAATTGGAACCTAATGGATCGCACACCAAATAAGGATATATGTGAAGCAATTAAATGAAATGGATAAGCAATTAAATGGTTTAATTGAAGAATGGTCAAGATTAATTAATTAGTTAATTAATTATACGAAATGTTCGTATTGGGCTTTTAAGTTGGTTTTAGGGCTTCGGGGCCCAAAAGTGTTTTGGTCCACAAGGCCCATTATGTTTAAGTTGTATGACAACTAAAACAAAATGGGCAATAAGCCCAATAACCATATAGGCCAACCATTTAGGGTGAGGGTATGCAAGTTTGCTTAATTGCAAGTTTGCCACTCACCTAAGAAATGAAGTATAAATTCATCTTTATAACTTTGTTTTCAATTAGGGTTTTCTAAGCTACTTGGGGAAAGTTATCTAGCAAATTTACTTCCCTAAGTGATCCATTTTCATCCTCACAAATTACATCCTTGGTGAAGAGACATAGAGACATCAAACTTTTGGTGTTTTGGAGAACTAATCCTCAAATCCTCAAAGAAGCAAAGGAGCACTAAAAGGAGGAAAATCACAAGGAAGATCCAAGGAGCAAGGAGGTGACTTGAAGGCCCTCAACTTGGGTGAATCCCTTGTGTAATCAAGGATGAGCTTCAAGGGTAAAGAATCTCTAAATTCTTAATTATCTTTAATGTTGTTAAATAGTCTTTTGGTTCACCATATACTAGGCTTTGAAAGTCATGGGTTTCATGAATTGTTTTTGGATGCATGCCTACTTTAAAGAGTTAATTGTTAGCATATGTATTCAAATGTTCATACATGTTCTTAGCTAGGACAAAATGTTTCCTTCAAGCAGACCCTTTTGGGTGTCGGAGAATTGGTTTACCCTCTCGCACTTGAGAGCAATTAGTTTATCCTCTCGCACTGGAGAGTAGACCATTTTGAGTGTCGGGGAATTATTTTACCCTCTCGCATTGGAGAGCATACCCTTTTGGGTTTTTAGCAGTCGTTGTGGACAGCAGTTGAGCCATGCTTGTGAATAACTTCTTGAATCTTCATTGAGAATAAAGAAATAAATTTACTGTTCTGGAAGGCAGAAACTGCATAACAAACTAGATAATCTTCGGCTTGTGAAGCCTTGTTCGTCGAGCTGCTTGAGACTTCAAACTTATTTGGAAAAAAACCCAAACGAGGTTTAGGGGGTGATGGAGACTTCCCCTGCTTGTGTAGGCCGTTTCGTTGACTTGTCAAGATAATCGTCACATCGGCCCTCATTTATCAGTTTCTCAAGATACTGCTTCCATTTCAGGCAGCCGTTGGTAGTGTGGCCTGGTCCTTTATGAAATGCGCAATACTTTGTATGATCCAGCCTGGAAAGATCGCCTTTCATGGGTGGCGGCAGTTCGAACCAAGGTTCGTTCTTGAGCTTGCGGAGAATTTGGCCGATTGGAACTGTGAATTTGGTGAATGTTTCAAGCGCTGAATCTTCTCTGGTTGGGGAACGTTCCATGTGCTTCTTTTCCGACTTGTTTTTGTTAGATTGCTTGGCCTTGTCCCATAGTGCATGTTTTTTTACTAAAGCATACGAAGCTGCTAGGGTCAGTTCTTCTCCCATGATCAGTTTTCCGAATAAAGGATGTTCGGTGGGAAGTCCATTTCTGAATGCTGTCGTTGCTATGTCTTCGTTGCAACCAACAATCTTGGCCTTCTCCGCTTTGAATCTCTTGACATAATCGCGAATTGTCTCCCAATGGTTTTTTACGATGCTAAAGAGATGTTCGGATGTCCTTTTGATTGAGTGGTTAGACGAATACTCCTTAGTGAAAACAAAGGAAAGTTCGTTAAAACTTCGGATCGACTGCGGCGGCAAAGTGTGAAACCAGTCTTGCGCCTCGCCTTGTAGAGTTGTGGCAAAAAATTTGCACATAACCGCATCGTTGTTTCTATAGAGGATCATGGTACTGCGGTAGTGCTTGAGATGTCGATCTGGATCTTCGTCTCCCTTGAACGGAATAAAGTGAGGCATAGTGAACCCGCGAGGTGGATCTGTCCGCTCGATCTCATTCGTGAATGGTGACATGCTTATGTTGGTCATGTCTCGTCGAATCGCATCGTCAGTAGCCTCGTTATGTTGGAAATTGTGCAATCGTTCAGTTATGAGTCTCTCAACTTCTTCTTGAATTTGCCTCTGCTGAGGCAGTTGAACTTTCGGCTGCCTCCAATCGTGACCTATGGGTCTAGGCCGCTCTTCCCTATGCTCGAATCGTCCATGTCGCGGCTGCGGCGCATGTGGCATGTATCTGGCAGGCGAACGAGCCGTTCGCAGGCTGCCGGTTGAACTTGAGTCAGATTAAGTGATTGCTTCTCTCCATCTGCCGTGCTGCCTATTCCGATGTGAGGTGGAGAATGCTCCTTGGGGCCTAATTGTGAATGAACATTTCGCCTGGAAGGTTGTCCATGTTGGTAATCGGAGTGTGACCTCAACCGTGAACGTATGCTTGTCTGTGGGCTTGATTGGGAATGCACGCTCCTCCGCGCGCTAAGACGAGAATATACGCTATCCCAAGGACCCAGGCGGGAGCGTAAACTGCCAGAACGCTTAAAACGTGGCTGGTTAAGGGGCTGTTTGCCGGGACGCTGATGGAGAGGTTCGTCTGCCCTTGTCCTACTTCGGGACACCTCGTCCGGGGCACGTTGGATCTCGGTGCGTTGCAATAGTTGATTCACCAAGGTTGTCTGTTGTGCAAGGGCGCTCGTCAACTCTATGACTTGTCGAGACAAGTGTTGTTCGCCATTTGGATTGGAAAAGCTTGGAATGAATGTGTCTCCTTGAGCAGTGGAAGTGTGGTAGACTCCGGGTGCAAGATTTGAATTGGGAAATGTCAAATCCGCAGAGAAATATGGTGAAAATGCCCCCGACTCGATGGTTGCTCCGGATAGTTGAGATATTCTCGGGCCAACTTGAGCTACTTGGGAAATCATGAGAGGCAGGGCTGCGGGAGCAGGCTGGGTCGCGGGAGCAGGCTGGGCTGCAGGAGTAGGCAGGGCTGCAGGAGCAGGCTGGGTCGCGGGAGTAGGCAGGGCTGCGGGAACAAGCTGGGTCGCGAGAGCAGGCTGCTCAATGCGTGTTGCATGTGCATGCGAGGCTTGGGCTCGAGCCCATGGAAGCTTGGATGGCATGGCTTGGGCCATGGTGGAACCTTGTAGTAGTGGTGCTGAAGGAAATTTTGTGAAAAACATGTTTATTTGAGCAACATCAATAGCATGCAATTAACAAATTAAAGGCGGAATCATGCTTGCATGCACTCAAAAACAAAAACATCAACCATGAAATTCAAAGCCTAGTAGATTGGTGAACCTTGACTCAACTTTTAAATCAACATTTGTTAGTTGAGAAAT
This sequence comes from Malus fusca, assembly GCA_035220775.1. Lineage (NCBI taxonomy): Eukaryota > Viridiplantae > Streptophyta > Magnoliopsida > Rosales > Rosaceae > Malus > Malus fusca. Next base: position 10,903,069 of record CM069069.1, read on the forward strand.
ATTTACCTTTGTAGATTCCTCTTTGCATATGCAAAGGATAATCACCCAAGAGATAGGGCCTTCATTCCTTGCTTCTTAGCTCCATGGATTTGGATGAAAGAATTGGATTCTCCAAGTTCCCAAAATAGAGAACCTATAAAGATTCTACACCAAGGTTAGATTGAAGAAGAAATGAGTGACCTTGGAGTAGTAGGATTGCTAGATTCACCCTCCAAGGTGGTTGGCCTCTTAGAGAGAAAATGAGAGACATGTTCTCTCTAATTCTCCCAAAAGAAACCCTTATGAATTTTAGGCTATAAAGTTCTTTATATAGTCACTTCTTTAAATGACCTAAAGAACCAAAAAACCCTAATTCTACACAAAATGGATATGGGCTTTTGGGCCTTTGTGAATCTTTATTCATTAAGTTGTCATACAACTTAAGTCAATGGGCTTTGACGTTCGAAGCCCATTGGGCCTTAAGGTCCAAAACTATCCCGAGATCTTTAACGAACTTATTCGTTTGATTAATTAACATATTAATTAATCCTTGCCATAAATAATTAAACCATTTAATTATTCTTACTCATCTCCATTGTTTCTTCAATCTCCACCTTACACGGTGTACGATCCATTAGGTTCCTTTTAGCGAGGCAGTGAGCGATTAAAACCATTTTACATCGATTGTGAATTGAAACTTACTTTCAATTCTCCCTTTAGTGATTATACACGTTTAGGGCTTCCACAAACCATGAGTGACACCTAGCAGCATATCATGGTTACCCAAGCTAATCAGAAGAGGTAGAGAACCTATTCAGTTAAGGATTACAAATGCAATACGGTCCTTCTCTAATCTAATACTCTTGACCACATTGTTTGGTTTGATAGTTTATTTATTCATGTCTACTATCCAATGTGATTCGTTTGCTTATATGATTACCTTGAATGTGATTTGGAACGCATTCCCTAATCTCATTCATACTCTGGCCAGAGATTTTAATCATATCATAGAGTATTCTCCCTCAAATCATTTGAAGGTTAGAGATCCCTTGTTGCACATTCACTTGTCTCCATAACTAAGTGGCTTAACCCCAATGATGTCGTGGAAACCCCGATGGGGTGACTTTGATATAATCAAAGATCAAGGACTTAACCACAAGACAACTGTGATGCCTCAGGTCAAATGACTAATTTGCATTATCCCAACCATGAGTTCTCATGTGACATGAGTATGAGAACTCCTCGTTGATCGTGTTCAGTGGACTCATTCTCTATTGAGCACCTACGTACTTGTCTTGATGTCACACACACCAATGACTCGAGACTAGTCACTCTCCCTGAGAGAAGACATAGCACGTACTGATCTTAACGGACTGTCAATGCCCAATTGGCAATCCTATGATCAGGAACGTTTAGGATGTGTCTACGAAAGAATGGTCTCATTAATCTAACTTCATTAGATTGCATTCTCCCAATCACATATTCTTTGGACTTTATCGTTTAAGCATATAACATTTATATGAGACGGCTCAAACAATAATCTTTGCCCTTTATATGTAAACTAGATTAGTTTAACATGTGAAATGTCCGTAAAGTATCATCATATGATTGGCTTTAGGGCACATTTCCAACAATCTCCCACTTGCACTAGAGCCAATCAGCTTGTTCATCTGTTATGATTCCTCTTCTGTAGTCATTTCATAAATGGCTGAGTAGTAGGCCTAGGCAATGGATATCTATATGTTATCCATAGAAGCAACCTTGAGAATATCGACGTCACCATTATACATGATTCCCAATCATGTGGTTCAGTCTCTCATATGAGTTCGGATCTTGATGAGACCTTGATTCCCTGGCTTGAGCTATCGCCCCATTAGTGTCATACACTTTCTGGTTGGAACCGAAATAGAGAGTTCATATATGAACTTTCCCATCCAAACAACATTGTTGTAAACTTCTATATGGCAATATATTTTGCATTCATAATGGAACACACTAAAGTCATTACTTTAATGTTTCCATCAAAACATCTCTTTAGTCATAATAAAGAGATATCTGTTTATTTCTTCATTCATAATGAAGAAACATCCAATGATGGATTAGATTCACAATCTAATACATTTACGCTTCCAGATTAGATTCACAATCTGATTCTTCCTCATTCTTCGAGGAACCTGTCCTTTAGTATTTCTCAAATACTTAAGGACTCACTTGACAGTTGCCATGGTTCTGATCCTGGGCTTGCATTGATATCGCCTTGTACCTTTCTAGGTACAACTCATATCAATGTTTCTCATACAATATGAAATACATAAATCACTTTTCTGCGTATGCATAAAGGATTCGATTTACGCATTATTTATTTGGGAGTCAAAGGGTACGTTCCCTTTGAGAAGAGCTACCTCCTAGTCTCACTAGAGTTGTTCTTCTTATTGAAGTTTATCATCATATGAGAAACTTCCTAGCATCCTTTTGTCTATTATTAGGGCATGATATAATCCAATTATATCCTAAAATCTATCATTATAGATTTCCATCTCATGTATATAGACTATGTCTCCCATATACATTCTATCTTTATAGAATGTTTAAAGTCATAACTTTAACAATGAAGTATTCTTTCCATTTCCAAAATTAATATATCATACATATATTTAAATTTAGGAATATGATTAACTCCCACTAATCTTTTGTAAACCTAGTAAACAAAAGATTCATTTACATCTTTATGAGAAATCAAACGTTTTGATCTTTCTCTCATAAGACGCTTATGGCTCCCACTAGCTTGCTAAGATCCATGATGGTTGGATCTCTACAACCTACATGTTTTGTGATTCATAGTTTTAGACATATATTATTAGGACTATCTTAATAATGGTTTCGGAAACCTATATTATGTCCAAACATTGAATCAACATTTAGTTGTAGCTAGCTATCTTCGAATTAATTGAAACTAAGACTACGTCAAAAATGGTTCCTTCAAAGTCAACCATTCTCTTTGATTGTAGTCACCTTAAGCTACCAATTAGCTATGAAGGTTTCATTATTTCGGGTCAAATGGTAATTTACCATTTCCTTGAGTATATATCGTATATACACTCAATGTAGTCATAAAGTTCAAACCATTCAACTGAGACGGTTTATAAATCCTTCTTGACTACCTTGGAGCTTGTGGTATAGGAACTAGGTTGTTATATTTGTTGATTATCATCTTGTCTCTCAAAGAACCCATTCTTTTGAGTTATATTCCTAGTTCATTTGCTCTAAGACAAATCACATTGTAGGATTACAATGAACTACTCAACAAACAACATTTGTTGGTTGGTTTATAGAAGTGATATCCAAAGGTTAATTTAAGGATATCCACAAGATAATTTTTAAACAAATATTGCTTATTAGCACACAACCCCAAATCTTAACATGATTAAGATTTGTCTTTCTTTCCAACTACATCCTATGGAGTTATGAAAATTTTGGAAGATCTTCTAATTGACAATCATATTGTTTTAGAAGTATATATCCTATATATATGGGTAATTGATAACATCCAACGAACTAAATCTTATTCGAGTTCGTTCTTCTCCTAATGGAGAAAATCATTATCTTATGATGCTAATTTCCTTGATATCTTTCAAGGAAACTCATCTAAAGTGTTACCTTTCCTTAGATCAAATCTAAGGAGGTAAGTACTTTAGACGTCTTACTCATCAACTTACATTTCTTGAATTCTTTGAAACCTTTTGCAAAGTATTCGGACTTGTGTTTATTCAAAAATAAACTATAGTCCAACCGAGAGCGATCTTCGGTGAATGTCAAACAACATGAGTAGTATTATGTTGTGGACAAGTGCCACTAACATCTAAGTGAATTAACCTCAATAACTTTGTGATTCTTTCTTCTTTCCAAAAGAATAAAGATTCGAACATTTCGCCTCTATACAATTTTGACAAGAAGGTATTGGATCCGGATCTAACGATCCAAAGCATCCATCTATGACCAACTCGTAATTTATGTTTTAGAGGTATCACAACTCAGTTGGGATTAGTCACTATCTTGCAACCTTTTGGGTTTTAAGCATCATTATATTCTAAACAGTTAACGCTACCATATCATCTCTACTATAGAGACAATCAATTAGATTACTATAATCCAATCAGTGATTAATAAAGAACAATGTTTTGTCAAACAAAACATTCATCCATCTCTACTATAGTGACGGAATTAAGTTCCTTAAAATTGGAATGTAAAGACAATCTTTGGTTTTTCCAATTTCTTTGGTAGTTCATATGAGGAAGTTAGTACCATCTGCTTTCGCAGAGATCTATATTTTATTCACGTTCCGAATGTGAAGTACTTTCTCTTCTCTCATTAATCTTCTACTTCTTATTAGCCACACTTTTACAACGATTGTAAAACATAGTTACTAATACGGAATCAACCAACCATTATGTTCTAAACATAATTACAAACTTTCAAGAGTTGTTCAAGGCAACTCTTATTTCTTCATACAACAATTTGTAAGTGAAGAATCATGGCACTAAAAGTGTCCTTGTCTTTATGCTAATCTTCGTAAGTTCCTTTGTTCATATAACGAAGGAATAAGCATTGGTTGTTTGTGTTGTCCTCTTCATGATAGACATTTCTAACATGTTCTTCCAATGATACATTATCAATAGGAAGATTGTGAGGATGAGACTTCTTAGGTACATGCGCAATCCATTTAAGACAATCTTTGGGATTGTGTTACCAAGTCCGGAAACTAAAACATTCGGCTTTTCTTTGTCAAGTTTTGGATAGCGTTTGCAAATATATTGGTAAACAAATACATAACGAATATAAATTGATTGATTTTAAGCCATTTGATTCGGGTCTTTAAATCAAATAGCACCACCCACTATTTTTGGCAAATTCCATATCCCTCATTGGAATTCGAGAGTTTTAGAGGAAACTCTTAGAAGGTTATGGGAGACTCACTATTACCAAGCCCACCTCAGAATTATATCATGTTGGCTAGCGTTAATAATAATGAGAGAGTACGCTTACTCATTTGCAACAACCTCTTGCAAGTACCCATCTTATTTGGCCTCTAGAGAATGATGCCTCAGAATTATATCATGTTGGCGTCATTGCACTTAGTTAAGTCATTCCCACCATGCCTAGTTTGTGTAGGGGTTCAAGCATAGCCTCAGAATTATATCATGTTGGCTAAACTCGTTGCCTACCTCACTTCATCATGCATGTATATATAACTCCTCATGAGTGTAAGCATGCACTTTGTACTCCCCCATTATAGGGTGAAGCCGGTGTACAAGTCACAAACGATCGGAGCTACCACGGTGGAAAGCCACGAAAGAGTGTTCAAAGCACTCTCACGCTTATCAACTTAATAATGGTTTGGTTGAGGGTTTTAGGTTTCATCACATATAAGTATTCATTTTAATCTTCATTAAAACAACTTTGGTCCTATTACAACTATTGGTCCATTTGATTCAATTTAGTTGTATATAATACTCCCACTATACTTATAAAACGGTTTTTAAAGCAAGAGTATATGATACTACTAACATAAGGTTTGCATTCATTTGATGGACTATATAGTTGCCTTAGGGCCTTAGGATGACTATGAACCTTTGTTTAGATTCAACACGAGCCTAGTGTTGAATCTCGGACTAGGGATGGAGATTGATTTTAGTTACGCGTTTAATCACATTAAGGCGTGTTGTTCCTAGGGGCGTTGGACCCAACTACTCCATTTTCATGCATATCAAATAAAACAAGAAAATGAGTACTTTAAAGTAAAGGTGAGCTTATGTTCATTACAACATTTGCATAAAACAAATTACTTTAAAGTAAAGAAGAGTTTATGCTCTTTTACAACATTTGATCAAATCAAATTACAACCAAAATTAATCTACACATTCCCATGGTTCAAACAAATTTGAAACGGCCTTTCACATAGCTCAATTATCGTAGGCTTAGGTTCATAATCACCCTTTAATTAATTAACACTTTAACTAATTAAATTTGAATGCAACATTTTCATTTTGTTTTTGTATCCATAAAATTGATTTAAATGGAGCTAAATGAAATGAAAATCCAATTCTCATTTAAAGAGACAAAACAATTTTTGTTCCCTACTTAATTTGGGCCATCATGCAATAACCACAACTTTTTGGGCTATATTGCGAAACACAAACTTTTGGGGTCACTTTGTAAAAACACAAAAGTCCACTACTTCATGTAATTACAACTAGAACCCAAAAATTTCATCAAATACAAAAAACTTCATTAAAGGAGCAAAACAATTTGTCCTTTAGCGTTTTTGGGCCTTAACGTAAAAACGTAAACTTTTGGGCTAAAATACAAATACACAAAAGTATCAAAACTTTATGTAATTGCATAAAAGGCCCAAAAATACCCTATTCTATTAGGGTGGCCGGCCATGATTAAAAAAAATAAGATTTTTACAAAGTTTTTGTAAGTGGGTTTTGTTAGGTGAGGTAAAGATGAAATGAAAAGTTTGTAAGAAATGATTTATGTCACATCTTTAAAAAGTTTGTCTCCCATTAAAAATACTTTACCATTAACCATCACCCACTAAAATTAAATCAAAACTTTATGTAAAAACATAAAACTTTTGAATCAAAACTTCAAAACTTTTTGTTCTTGGCAAGAACTTCAAGAACATTGAAGAACACTCATGAAAACTCATAATAGCTCCATGAATGTTTTCACTCACCAAAACTCAAATTTTCACCACTCAAAAGAGGGCTAACATCCTAGGGTACTTAGGGGTTCCAAAAGTCACTTTAAAACCATTTTAACAAGACAAACATGAACCCAAAAAATCACCCTTTGGATTTGGCCGAATTTCCCCAAAAACATGGCACCAAATTTTAGCTCCAAAATTCATGCTCATATGAACTACATCTACAACATTTGAGATGGCAAATTTTCTAACAAAATTTACATTCAAAGAAACAAGAATAAAGCTTGTAACATATTACAACTTTTAAATCAAAAACTATGAACTACAAAACCCAAAATGATTCACCAACTACTAGACCTAGGCTCTGATACCACTTGAAGGAAATTTTGTGAAAAACATGTTTATTTGAGCAACATCAATAGCATGCAATTAACAAATTAAAGGCGGAATCATGCTTGCATGCACTCAAAAACAAAAACATCAACCATGAAATTCAAAGCCTAGTAGATTGGTGAACCTTGACTCAACTTTTAAATCAACATTTGTTAGTTGAGAAATATTTACCTTTGTAGATTCCTCTTTGCATATGCAAAGGATAATCACCCAAGAGATAGGGCCTTCATTCCTTGCTTCTTAGCTCCATGGATTTGGATGAAAGAATTGGATTCTCCAAGTTCCCAAAATAGAGAACCTCTAAAGATTCTACACCAAGGTTAGATTGAAGAAGAAATGAGTGACCTTGGAGTAGTAGGATTGCTAGATTCACCCTCCAAGGTGGTTGGCCTCTTAGAGAGAAAATGAGAGACATGTTCTCTCTAATTCTCCCAAAAGAAACCCTTATGAATTTTAGGCTATAAAGTTCTTTATATAGTCACTTCTTTAAATGACCTAAAGAACCAAAAAACCCTAATTCTACACAAAATGGATATGGGCTTTTGGGCCTTTGTGAATCTTTATTCATTAAGTTGTCATACAACTTAAGTCAATGGGCTTTGACGTTCGAAGCCCATTGGGCCTTAAGGTCCAAAACTATCCCGAGATCTTTAACGAACTTATTCGTTTGATTAATTAACATATTAATTAATCCTTGCCATAAATAATTAAACCATTTAATTATTCTTACTCATCTCCATTGTTTCTTCAATCTCCACCTTACACGGTGTACGATCCATTAGGTTCCTTTTAGCGAGGCAGTGAGCGATTAAAACCATTTTACATCGATTGTGAATTGAAACTTACTTTCAATTCTCCCTTTAGTGATTATACACGTTTAGGGCTTCCACAAACCATGAGTGACACCTAGCAGCATATCATGGTTACCCAAGCTAATCAGAAGAGGTAGAGAACCTATTCAGTTAAGGATTACAAATGCAATACGGTCATTCTCTAATCTAATACTCTTGATCACATTGTTTGGTTTGATAGTTTATTTATTCATGTCTACTATCCAATGTGATTCGTTTGCTTATATGATTACCTTAAATGTGATTTGGAACGCATTCCCTAATCTCATTCATACTCTGGCCAGAGATTTTAATCATATCATAGAGTATTCTCCCTCAAATCATTTGAAGGTTAGAGATCCCTTGTTGCACATTCACTTGTCTCCATAACTAAGTGGCTTAACCCCAATGATGTCGTGGACACCCCGATGGGGTGACTTTGACATAATCAAAGATCAAGGACTTAACCACAAGACAACTGTGATGCCTCAGGTCAAAGGACTAATTTGCATTATCCCAACCATGAGTTCTCATGTGACATAAGTATGAGAACTCCTCGTTGATCGTGTTCAGTGGACTCATTCTCTATTGAGCACCTACGTACTTGTCTTGATGTCACACACACCAATGACTCGAGACTAGTCACTCTCCCTGAGAGAAGACATAGCACGTACTGATCTTAACGGACTGTCAATGCCCAATTGGCAATCCTATGATCAGGAACGTTTAGGATGTGTCTACGAAAGAATGGTCTCATTAATCTAACTTCATTAGATTGCATTCTCCCAATCACATATTCCTTGGACTTTATCGTTTAAGCATATAACATTTATATGAGACGGCTCAAACAATAATCTTTGCCCTTTATATGTAAACTAGATTAGTTTAACATGTGAAATGTCCGTAAAGTATCATCATATGATTGGCTTTAGGGCACATTTCCAACAGGTGCCACTCTGCTTACGATCGCATTTTGCTTCATGGATCTCGGCGATCCCATTTCTTGAGTATTAGAATTTTCACTTATGGAATTTTCTAAATTTCTAGCCATTATATTTTTCTTATACATTTTATCAAAGAACTTTTACAAATAAAAAATTCTAATAATAAGAACGTATGAAAAATATTCAAATGGACTAGAAAATAAAGAAAAAACCTTTTTATGCGAGAGTCTTCTACGAGTGTGAATTTCAACTCTCAATGAAAGCACAAATTTGTGGATGCAAATTTCTTCCTCCTTGATCTTGGACAAAATTGCACCTATAAAATAAATAACACCTTTGGTTATGGCCACAAGCCTCATGCTCCCACGATGAATGGGGGGGCTTTGGCCGAAGAACCTCCAATGCCAAAGTTAGAATTTAGAGAGAGATTGTTTAGAGAATTTTGGGATTTTTGCAAGAGTGTTGGCCTGACTTTTTTGTGAGAATGGGTGCCTATTTATAGGGTTAGGCTTTGCCCAATTTTGAGAAGAGATGGCCAGCCACTCAAGGGTTCTTTTGGTTCAATTTTTTCATTTAATTAACCAATTTATTGGCTAATTAAATATGAATGGCATAAATGGGTGGTTATAAAAATAAATGTCTATTTTAATTTGGGTAATAAAATAGAGTAAATGGGAAAGGTGAGGATAGGAATGGTGGCCGGCCCTTTGATAGTTTTTGGGGTTAATTTGTATAATTTAATTGGTAATTAATGGATTAATTGGGTAATTAATGGATTAATTGGGTAATTAATGGATTAATTGGGTAATTAATCCATTAATTAACCAATTAACACTATTTTGGAGGTTACCTTGCAAAAAGAGATTTGATAAAATAGATCTTGAATTGGTTACCTCTCTTTGGAGCATTTTTTACTTTGTTGAAGGACGATTGTCTGCTGCTCGCGTGTAGAAATCCCGATATACCTCAGGGGTAGTTTGGTCCTCTTTTACCCAAAAATTCACGTGTCGCCTTGTGATTATTTTTGGCTCCACACTACACGCGACTTACACGTTTTAAATGTATTTATATATGCGTAAATTGACAAAGGGAAAGTCAAATATTTGAAGTAAATGAATAATCTTAGATCATGCTAGAAGGAACTTCTCATAAACCAACTAAAGTAGATGAATTCACATAATAAAATCAATCTCTATAGAATTTACATTAAGAATAGAGAAAATAATATTTAATAAATAATTGATTGAATCACATTATTGCTAGCCCATTATAAGGCTAAGCACACCTCATCCCCCTTAGTGTAGATAACATCATTTGTTAAAAAAACAATCATTTGACAACTAATTTAATCACATTATTATCTGCGTGCAAAAAACCTTTTTTATAACCGGAGTTACACGCCTCTTAAGATGTTTTGAACGTGTTTAAAAAAAATATTTAATAAACAATTGATTGAATCACATTATTGCTAGCATATTGTGAGGCTAAGCCCACACCTCCCCCTTAGTATAGATAATATCATTTGTTAAAAAAATAATCATTTGACAACTAATTTAATGTAATTTAATCATATTATTATCCGCGTGCGAAAGACATTTTTTATAACCTACATTACACGCCTCTTAAGATGTTTTGAACGTGTTTAAAAATAAAGAAAATAATATTTAATAAACAACTGATTGAATCACATTATTGCTAGCCCATTGTGAAGCTAAGCCCACCCCTCCCCTTTAGTGTAGATAATATCATTTGTTACCAAAAAAAAATAATCATTTGACAACTAATTTAATCACATTATTATCCGCTTGCGAAAGACTTTTTTTATAATCGGCATTACACGCCTCTTAAGATGTTTTGAACGTGTTTAAAATAAATAAAAATAATATTTAATAAACAACTGATTAAATTACATTATTGTTAGCCCATTGTGAGGCTAAGCCCACCCCCTCCCCCTTAGTGTAGATAATATCATTTGTTAAAAAAAATAATCATTTGACAACTTATTTAGAGCTGGTTTGGTATTGCTGTGCTTTGAAAAAAAGCTGCTGTGAGAATAAGCGGCTGTGAAATAAAGCCAGTAGAGTGTTTGGTAAACTTTTTTGTGAAAGTGCTTTTGGAAAAAAAAAAGCAGGATGATAGTGTGTCTTTTCATTAAAGGAGCACTGTAGCTCCGTGTGCTTTGAAAAAACTGGCTTTTTTTCAAATCAGCAAATAGCAGCTTCAGCTTTTCCTTTGATTTTCAGCTTATTCTCACAGCAGCTTCCAAAATAAGCCTTTTTTTCAGTTTACCAAACACAAAAATGACCCTCAGCTTTTTTTCACAGTGGTTTTTTTTTAAAATCACCTCAATCCCAAACGGGGCCTTAATCACATTATTATCCGCGTGCGAATGACTTTTTTTATAACCGGCATTACACGCCTCTTAAGATGTTTTGAACATGTTTAAAAATAGAGAAATTGAATCACATTATTGCTAGCATATTGTGAGGTACTACTTAAAAAACAAACAAACAAACAAACAAACAAACCACAAAAAAATAAATTATTAAAAAAATATTATTAAAATGACAAAAATGCCCCTACCTTATTTGATGCATTATTTTGGGATGCCTTTGAAGTTTTTTGTCTTGGGGATGTTTTTGTCCAAATATTTTTGTTGAAGCTTGGTGTTAATAAAATAACTATTCACCTTTTCCATTGGCTTTATATATAGATATATATATATAAAGGGTTTTTGAGCTTACATGATATAAGTTGTAGTGAGTCAATGAGGAGATGGGTTAGAACAGTCACTTAAATAAGAGTGGGATTTTAGCCGTTGATGCAAGCGGATCTCATAGTTCATTAATGGATAATAGTTACTCACACGTGTATGGACAACAATTACTAGCAAAACTCTTATAAAGAAAAATGACATAGACTTTTTGGATGAAATGTTCTGTCAAATTATATATCTTAAATGTACAAGTGAACTTAATTTGAGATTCAAAGAAGAATGCGGAATTGTAATTTTTTTTTTCAAAGTAGGAACAAATTTGAGATTGTATCCTCTGCAAAACAAAAAATTTGGGTAAATTACATAGTAACCCCTCAAGTTTAAGGTCTATTACAACCTCATACAACATCTTTAAAACATTTCACTTTCATACCTCAAGTACTATTTTATTTCAATATAATACATCCATTAGATTTTACATCCATTAATCCGTTAAATGCCGACGTGGCTGCCACATTTGTGCCACGTGGCCTAAAAAATATTTTTTTAATTTAAAAAAAAAACCTAAATCTTCTAAATAAATTAAAAAAAAAAAACCCAAAAACCAAACCCCACTTCGTCTTCCCTCCCTCTTTCCCCCCCCCCCAAAAAAAAACCCAACCTGCAACCCAGAAGAAGAAGAAGAAGAGAAAAAAAAAATCCATCTTCATCTTCCCCGACCCCCCCTTCCTTGCAACCCACCCTTTTCTTCCCCCCTCCCGTCTTTCCCAAACCCACCGCACCCATCCTCCAAGTCCTCCTCCGCACCCACCGCGCACCCACCCTCTTCCCTCCTCTACACACCCCACTCCTTAAATCCATACCCATTGGGGAAGATGGGATTTGGGTTGCAGGGAAAGGGAGATGAGTTTTTTTCTTTTCTTTTCTGGGTTGCAAGGAGTGTGGAGGGGGGCTTGAGTGAGGTGGGTCGCGGGGTTGGGGGTCGCTACGGTGAGGTTGGTCGCAAAGGGGGGTGTTGGGGGAGGGATAATCGTTAGGGGGTGGGATGGGGGATCTGGGGAAGGGATGATCGTTTAGGGGGGGTGATGGGATCTGGGTTTGGGTTTTTTTTTTTTTTGGGTTGAAGATTCAGTTTTTTTTTTAATTAAAAAATTATTTTTTTTACCACGTGGCACAAATGTGGCAGCCATGTCAACATTTAATGGATTAACGGATGGAAAATCTAACGGATGTATTATATTGAAATAAAATAGTGTTTGAGGTATGAAAGTAAAATGTTTTAAAGATGTTGTATGGGGTTGTAATAGACCTCAAACATGATGGGTTACTATGTAATTTACCCAAAAAATTTTGCCTTCTAAATTTGGAGAAGAACTTACATACAACTAGGACGTCAATATGACAGTAACCCAAACTAATTACTCATGAGTACTTCCACTAGTTGCATGTAATTAAGTTTCTCTCATAAATTTGAGATGGTTGTATAACCAAATTATAACTTCTTACAAGTTTCAACATCCAACTTCCAACCCAAGTTATGAATTCAACATCAAGGCCGTAAAGATCTTTTGTCTAACAGAGGTTTCCTATACGGTCCTCCAAAGTATGAGACACTCCGGAGCACCATAAAATTTTTGCAAACTCTAAAATATCAAATACCCCGGAGCATCATAAAACTATTGCAGAATATATTCATTGCAGCGTGTATATATGTACATTCTCATGTGCCATTGTGTGTATATAGAGAGGGTTTATCTATGGGTTTACGTGCATGATATAAGTACTAGTGAGTTTATGAGGAAGGAGGGTTTTTGCCTTTTGGGCACCAAGTCATTGGTGGACTGGTCCTGCATAATCCTGCGGTTCATGGAGACGGAGTCCAAAAAGTCTCGCAACCAGCGACAGTCACATGACACTGGGTGGCTGTGCTGCCGAGCGTTGGCAGAGGGGACTCACATGCAAAACGCCTTCCCTACTTTGTCTGCCCCATTTTCTCAACTTGGGAGAAGTGGAAGGATGAACCAATTTGGTCTTACTCTAATCTTTATCTTTGTTTTAAAAAGTTGGTTTTTATGGAAGAAAGCACTCTAGCCCTTTTTTTCCTTCACGCAGGCATTTTTGGGAGGAGGATTTTAAGATAAACATTTTTAATTATTTGAGTTGCATATCTTTAATTTGGTAGTTCAAAAGTTGCGTTAATTCCTCCACATCTTTTCAATTTGGTTTGCTTAAAAACCAAAATGAATGCAGCATCATAGCTACTGTTGAAGTTTAACTCTAAAGTAACTTTCTCACACAACAACTTTACCAAACAGGCGAACAATAAAAAAAAATTTGAAAAAACAAAAGTTGTCTCAAATATTCAACAAGGTCTTACTTTGAAAAGCTAAGAATTTGTAAATAAGTTTATAAGGAGTGTGATTACTTTTTTCTGTTGAAATTAGTTTTAGAGTGAAACCTCAACTTTTTCAAATACTAATAGTGCATTCAAAAGAACATCATTTTAAGATAAATAGAGATTCTTGAGATTGTATTCACCTCAAATATGGGCAAACATAACAATGCTCAACCGAGATTTTAACACTGCATTCTCTTAGAGCCATTTTGTTATCTGAAAACGTTTTTAACCCTCAGAGGATAACTAAATGTGTGTATGAAAGTACTTTTAAAATAACAGAAAGTGCTTTTGATGAAAGTTGTTTTAATCAATCTCGTACCCCGTCTAATACGGGTCAAGATTGTTAACCGGGTTCAGTCCGGTAACGGGTTTGAACCAATCTAACTCGTTATACTGGGGTTGCCCATAGAGATTTGTTTTTCGGTTGGGCCAGGAGTTGATAAAACCCGGCCCAAATCAGGTGCTCCTCGTCGCCCGAGCTGAACAAAATCAGCCACCCATAGCTTCCTCCATCTGCACAGAAATTTGAAGAAATCAAATCATTCAGTCCGCCATGATTAGCGTTCTTGCTCAGGTTCGAAATTACAAATTCGAAAATTTTAATTTCGATTCGTGGTTTTCTAGTATGAACAAAATTTGAAAAATGCAGGAGCGTCTGCTGGGCGCTGCACTCGGAAGCATACTCACGGGGATCGTTGTGTTCGAGCAGCGCAGGTGCATCTACAACTCCATTTCCGGCGCCAAGCCTCTACGAGTTTCCCAGGTAGTTTCCAATTTCCTTGTTTAATTATTGCGTTACGGCGTCGTGTTTGTGGCGGCTGAAAACCCTAGCTTTAGTGTGTAAAGTCTTAATCTTGTTGATTTTTAGCTTTTCCCAATTGGTCATAATAACCTGTTGGTGAGGTTTTGGGGAGGATTAGGATTGCTTAATCAGCATACTTGGCTTATTTGTTGTGGAAATATATTTTGATTATTTTTTTATCTTATTTTATTTTTGTATGATAATCATTTTCTCTACATGGGGCCATGTCAATAACGGGGTGATTCTTAAAACACTAGAAAAATTTTGCAATGGGTGTTGTGCTATTAGTCTATAACGATGTAGAACGGAATTGGCGATGATCGCGATTCACGAGTTATGTGGGGAATGAAACGGTGGGAAAATCAGGGGATGGATATCTGTACTTATTCATTGCGGCTAGTAATTGTATGGGTTTTCTGTCTCTCCTTTCTCCTGTAACTTTCCAGAAGATTATTGGAATGTGTTGATATGAAAAACTTTGACTTTGATGATGTACAATTGTAATTTCATAGTTAGGCTTACAGCTCGACATAAACTTTTAATTCAATTGTATTAATCACAAATATCTGAGGCATTACATACATGATTTTTTTGACAATTTAGGGTCTTAATGGTTGCTTGATAGAAATGTTTGTCCCTTATATGACATTTGTTAATTGAGCAGTCATAGCAAAGAAAGCAGCGTCTTCTCGCAAAATGGTACATGCTTTTGGGAATGGGATCAATTGAAACGTGGTGTGTCATAATCGTTAGCAATTCTCTTGATTATGTATAGAAAACATTAGTGGACTTATGAGTATTGTGTTGCAATATAGGATCAATGAACTGAGGATGTGTCTAATCTAGTTTATACATGACCTCAAAAGAGTTATTACTTTCTTGAAATTTTTCATGGTCAGCTGTTCATTGCTAATTATAGGAATAATTATTAGGCAAAATCCAAAATGACCTTCGTTCTTTTTTTGTAAATCTAAATACTGGCTTTTCCATTAATGATATTATAGGAAGAATTATTGAGTCCTAAACATTTAATGAGGGTGCGTTTAGGAGGAAAAATGAAGTTGACCTAGGTTAATTTCGGCTTAAATTTCTTTGATGCAGCTGTTGCTTGTGTAATAGAAGTTGGTGAATCATAAAATTCTTAGCTCATTAAAGTTGAAGAATAAGCAGTTGAGTTTAGAATCCTTTTTGCTTTGGCAATATCTGCAGAACAGGAACTATTCAAGTGAGTTTGCGCACTTGGGATTTTTTTGGTCGAAAGCGAACTTGGGATTTATGCCTTTATGATATGGACTTCTGTGCATTTGCGTGTTTGGCTTGTTTCGTGGGTCTTCTCTATCAAACTTATCATGTAGCAGGAAACTGTGAACTTTACTTGCCAATAAGTGTGTATTGACACAGAATGAATGTTCACTGAATCGTTTAGCTCCTAGCTTGCTGTGATTGAATTCTAATAATTTCAACTTTCAAACTTCAGCAGATTACAGAGCCCATTTTTGGAAGGAAATCTCGTGCAGAGTTGGCGCACCTTTGGAACAAAGCTGTGGACCAGACATTTCGACCTGTGATCGAGTCTCTTAGTTCATCTGGATGGTAGATATACGCACTGCACTGTTTTCGTGACATTAATACATGCTAAACTGAACTTGCCCCACTTTTGTATTTTTGCATATTTTGAGCAACCAGACCATGATTTCAAAGGCATAATAATTTTGCTGGCAAACTATATTTTTATTTTTGAATTTATAGCAGTGAATTATGCTTGTCTTTCTCTTCATGATTCGTGACTTTCAGGACACCTCAAGATGTACGAAAGATAATACAAAAAAGGGAACCCAAATGGTTTTGGCCCTTATTGTCAAACCAATCCATCTGGCTCTTTTCTTCCATTGCTCCATTGCGACCATTGGAAGTTGCTCTCTAACTAAACATATATCTAGCTTTATGGTTGTTACTACAAATTCCTCACCTAGGGCTTGACTGTGACTTTCCTTTATGCTGTTTGTGACACTTTTGGTTTACTTTAGGAATGCCTTTCATCCTTTTGAAAAAAGAGGACACAAGCGTTTGCGGATTCTAGCTCAAAGGTAGTGTACTTTTGTATCCATAGTTATGATAAGAGTTCGATGTTGACGTTTTTAGAAATTGTAGGACAGAATCATGAAACCATTTTTTTTTATGTTTTACTTTCATTATTGTATGTTACTTGCCATTTAACTTGTTAACATGTGACCTCCATTTTCTTTCATATTGCTCTCAATGTGGATTGCGTTAGTAATCATTTGGTTTCTTAGTTGCTTGAATGCTGAAAGGTGAAGGAAATTAATTACCATTTAATAAATACTTTTTACTAGTACATACCGTGCACTGGCCACTAATGATTATAGATACATACTACATAATCGGGTTTTAGTACAGTGGAGGATAGATCAGAGAGAGATCCAAGTAGGGTTGTAGTCTTGTAGATGGCTTGGTCAAGCCATGATGGTTCATGCAGTGAGAAGAGAACTTCATACATCGGGTTGAACTGTGTTGGCTCGACTCATATGTGATCTGCGTGTGACAAACACATGGTAAGCCCCCATTGCCAGAAAGACTGCAAATGCTAAACCGCACACAATGCCAGCAACCCCAGCAGCTCCGTATCCCGTACCGCCATTCTGTGATGTAGAGTATTTGCTCTCGTGTGCTTCTGTTGCTTGCACTTGAGCTGCCACATGCAATGGTGAGCAACTGGATGTAACACATGGGTCTTTGGAAATGGGGTTTTGCGACATTGGATTGAAGAAATCATATTGTGACGGTGAAATTGCCGTTGGGTTTGCTCTGGCAAGGCCGTGGGGGGCTCTCTCATCAGCAAAAGCAACGGAGAGAAGGGTCAGAGAAGAGAAGAAGAGAAAGATGGAAACCCTTGAAGGCATTTTTTCAGACTTGCTAATGAAGTAGTAGTAGTAGTAGTAGTAGTAGTTAGTGTTTTCCTATGATACTTGTGGGTGCTTTAGTGTGGCTTTTATAAGATCCTAAGAGGGGGTGGTGGTTGCTTGGACTAGAATTTTGGTTATGAAAAAGAGGTCCGGGAGGGAACAGAATGATGGTGGTGACATGGTGTACTCTATTGATCTTCCCCATCCCCTAATAAAAATGTCTAAATTCTAGAAATACCCTTTTCAAGGTCAATTTCGTTGCATTTTTTTTTTAAAACTAATCTATCCGAGTTCTTGACCCGACTAATCACTAGGTCCTCTGCTTGACCCAACAACACTTGGGGAGCGAGAAACTCTAGCATTTGCTTGGTTGGTACCGTGGGAGAACATGAAGCCCATACCACTTGAGAGCAAACCAAGGACTTGACCGCTAGACCAACAACTCTTAGGTTTGTTGCATATTTTATGAAACATTATATCGTTGAGAAGTTGCATCTAACATGCCAGTTTGGTTGGAAATGACCTATAGTAGTAGCGGGTATGATTGTCATTTAAATTTGTTGACAACCTTATTACCTTCACTAGTTCCTACTGTAGTCTATTGATCTCGTTTTTCCTCCACCTGAGTGCCTTAATTTTACACATGAGTGGGAACGTGGAATGTAATTAATCTTCTCCAAACCTTTATGTCCTTACTCAATTGATAGGTTTTCACAATCATATAAACATACTAATTAAATTCATGGTTGTCACATGCAAACCACTTTTCTCACCCCATCTCATTCATTATTTTCTGTTTAGTTTTCCGAAGTCTTCCTTCTATCTTTTAAGAGCATCCCTAATGAGAGACGTCAAATCTTTCGAAATGAGCAGTTTGGATGTTTTGTTGGTAAGTTCTCCAATGGACGAGATGTAAAACACTTATTGGCCTGATAATGTAAGTAAAAATAAAAATGTCATTCTTACCGTATTTGTATCATCTCTTTAATAGAGATGAGACTCACATGTGTTGGTGGGTCATATCTCTACTAGAGGGATGATACAAATAGATGGTGAGTGTAGCATTACTCAAGTAAAAATATAAATTCTTTTTTTATTCAGTTTTTAGGAGTTGTGCCCCGCCATTGAGTAAAACATATATTTTTATATCTCATAAATGTAAAATGAGATGTATATGTGGAGATTTTTTTAATGTGCCCGGAACATGGTGCTTTAGGCCATATGTAATTATATAAGTTGAGAAAAAAAAATTATTTTCGCTTCACTTATATAATAACATATGATTTTATATCTCGCACACTGAAAAATCTCTCGCACATGTGGTTTTATATCTCTGATTTGTATACCTCTATAAAAGATGCTATGAGAAGGGGAGTTGAATACGGAATTTCAAGTACAAAAATAAATTTTCTTAATCAAGTTTAACGTCTAGTTTAATTATCATTACATAAAAAAGAAAAAGTTCATTTAAAGTGTTCTTGTAATACCGTACAAGTACAAGTATACATGCATTGCAAAACAAGCGTGGATGTGGTTTTATGAAGGTTTCTTAGATATAGGTGGATTGTCTGCTCTTCCATTTTCGTACTCTTCCTATCCCCTTTCTGTTTTGTGTGGTCACGGTTAAGCCACGTTAACATTTTATATTCCTATTACTTTTTGTTTTATTATTTTTATAAAAAATCAATATAAAATGTTGACATTGCGTAACCGTGACCACACAAACAGGAAAGAATGAAAATAGTATGGAAATATGAGGTCAGACAATCCACCTCCTTCTTGGATTGGAGGGACAGAAAAGGCGACGTCCGTGTTTATCCATTTCATGATGTGTATAATTGTAATCATAATGGGCAGCCAAGCTTTGTGTGCGTGTCACCGGCCTTGGTATTTGACATTATTGCACATGTTTAAACGCATGCCATTGCCAATTTCACTAACCTCAAATAAATATATGTCCTTTCTCCCTCACCCTCGAGAGATTTTTTCAGTGTGATTGATACACGAAGTGATACACCATATGTCATTACACAAATAGTGAGATATGTGTGTTAAAAATTAATAACTTAAAAACTAAAATTTCTCACAACTTATATAAAAACACGTGATATATCACTTGCGTTCCGATCACAATGAAAATTTTCTTCTCACCTCCACTCTAACATTACAATCATGACTCATCACACCCTTCAAAGCTTTTTGTTCAACTCTCTCTCTCTCTCTCTCTCTCTCTCTATGACACAGTGGCACTGAGGCTTCACCTAATGTATACACAAGATCCTTGTTAATTGGTTCAGGGCATCATATGTTTGAGCAATGCACCTTCCAAATCACAAGAGTTTGATTGTATGTGATAAACATCTCATTCTGTTGGCTACTTCAAACATTTCTTTGTTTTTGTGTTTTGTAATCAAAATACTTAGATATCACTAGTTTAAATCCTTCCAACATTGGGCATTGAACGTCAATAGCACTCGTTTGGTGTTTAGGAATTACGTGGATAGATCGATTAGTAAAATTCAAGGTATATTAGAGGTAGAGATGGATGATTTTTCATTTAAAAGGGTTTGGACATGAAGAGACATATGTCTACTAATCTTACTATTTTTTGTTTTGGAGAAGGGATTGGAATGTAAATGTTTTCTTAATGAGTAATCTACTTTTTATCTTCAAGTTCGACACAATTGTTTCATTTCTTCCTTAGGCGTCCCTTTAATATAGTGGACGGGTTATCCATCCCAATTCGATCCTAGACACGAGACTTTATTCTTTGGGACAACAACTCATGTCCCAATTGATGTAGCAACAGTTCATTTGTTTACAATTGGGCCTACTATAAAACTCGTTTATTGGCATACACTACGAAAATGTTATGTGATATGACACGTCAGTTGGTCTTGTACAAAATTAGATCAACGAGGTGGGCCAAAGGCCAATGAAGCCCAAGGAGGATAAGGCTCCAAGCCCTTGGCTGGTGCTTTTCTCCCTACTTTGGGGTCATCAAAGTAGTCCGGTAGAGTCCTCCTACATCCTTCCTGCAGCACTCCTCAAGGGAGACTTTGGTAGAGAGCCGGAGGATGAGAGTGAGTAACGCCACAATGCGATCATCAGGAGCATGGAAGAGATCAAGCCCTCGGCCAAGCAACGGCCATGAATGACTGGCACTTTACTAACAGTGCTGGTAGAGGGACTTGGATTGTCTGCCCTCCCATTTTGGTGCCCTCCCGTGCCCTCCTGTTTTGTGTAGTCACAGTTAAGCCACGTCAACATTTTATATTGTTTTTTTATAAAAATAATAAAACAAAAAGAAATAGTAATATAAAATGTTGACGTGGCTTAACCGTGACCACACAAACAGGAGGGCACGAGGAGGGCACCAAAATGGGAGGGCAGACAATCCAAGTCCCTGGTAGAGGTGGGTTCAAAAAACCGAAAACCGAAAAAAAATCGGACCGAACACTGAACAGAAACCAAAAATTGAAAGAAAAAAAAAACCAAACCGAACCGAACGGAGTCCCTTTACACTTTATGAATGTATGGCTTTTTCAAATAGCATACTTGGTTCAATTAGGGAGGATATTTCATTGATTATAGAGGAAAGTTTTGGATGGCTTTGAAACTTTGAAAAGCTTCTCTATTTGTTTGCTTTTTGAATGGATACGGTGATCAATTTTTCTTTGCAATTGAGGTTGTTGATCTCATAGAATTGGTTTATATGATATTTGTATATGTACAATTACCTTCCCACTTTCCCCATTTTCTTATTATTAGGCCATCTCCAACTGAAGGGTCCAGAGGGCCGAAAAACGCCCGAAAACCATCTCCAACCGAGGGTTAGGCCAGAGGGCTCGTGGGCCCCACAGAATCTGAAAGGGCCAAAGGTCTGGCCCAATCCAACCAGCTAGCCTCAGGCTGGCCAAAAATGTGAGCATTCATGTCGGATATAACCAACAGGAATATTTATTATTATTTTATTTACAAATTTTTTTCTTCCTATAACTTCTATTTTTAAATTCTATTATTTTTCTATAACTTCCTATAACTTCTATTTTACAAACTTTGTTTCATATTTTTTTGTAATTCTATTTTTTTTCCTATAACTTCTATTTTACAAAATTTGTTTCATATTTTTTTTCCTATAACTTCCTAAGCCATTATACAACATTAAATTAAATTAAGTAACATGAAACAACATTAAATAACATTAAATTTAAATAATAAATTATGTTTGGTCATTTGGCCCTCGGTTGGAGATTATTTTTTGTGACAGGGCTTAAAATGAGCCCATGGCCCTTTGGCCCTCGGTTGGAGATGTAGGCAAATATGAACATGTATTGTTCGTTAAAATATTAATATCTTGGAGGGCCAGAGGGTTAAAACGAGTCATCTGGCCATCCCTCGGTTGGAGATGGCCTTAGTCTACCAATGTAAGCCTCTATTCTAAATTCCATATTAAAAAATGATCAAATTTTATAAAATTAAAAAAAACCGAAATCGAACTTAATAAAACCAAACCCAAAAAAAAACCAAACCGAATAAAAACTAAAAGAAAATTGAACCGAACTGAAGTTTCTATTCAGTTTCAGTTTTGGCAAAAAACCAAGCCGAATTAAACCCACCCCTAAATGTTGGTGGTGGCGAAGAACAAGAAGTTCGAGAATAGGCCCTAGCGTAAAAAAAATGAATTTAGAGAGCAAGTCGGATCAAAATGACTTTACAAGACAATGCGGGATTTCGAAAATCTTTTAGAGGACATGGCAACATTCCATACGAATCATGAAGACGGACCTTGACTTCAAATCCATTGAGCTCGGCACGGTATGTGAAGCATGAACTCTGGCCGAAAGAAGCTTTCAAAATAGTGAATGCCCATCAAAGTTATGTTTCATGTATAAACACCAAACTTTTCTACACAATTTTTTTATTAGAGTAAATTTAAGGGAGCTTTCATGAAAAGGGTTTGGGCTAAATTTATTTTAATAAAAAATTATGCTATAAATTTATTTAATGAAAAAGACTTAGATTTTAATGAAAAACTCTTAAATTTTAATATAAAAGACAAAATAACTTAAATTTTAATGAAAAAGACATCATTTTAATATTAAAAAAAAAACTGACGCGTGGACTTATGCGTCCTCATACAAACTGTTTATGAAACTTAGTACACTGTTTATGAAACTTACTATACTGTACTGTTTGTGAAACTTTCTACACTATTTACGAAACTTAACGGTACTACACTCTTTATGAAACTTAATGATAGATGAAGATTAATTATAATGTAGTTATATAATAATATATGTGTAAAAACTATATAAAATTCCTAATCCTACTTTTGTGTATATAATCTACAAGGGACGAATTTGACCAAATTCATGCACAAGCAGTAGTCTAATACAGATACGAAGAAAATATTGAAAAATATAAAATTGTTAGAGATAAAGAGGAGAGGCATTGTTGTCAGGGAGAGTAGTTGATGGAGGAGAAGGAGATGAAGAATAATGAGGCGATGATTTTGTTTTTTTTGTTTTTCATTATCTTGTATTTATCTTTAAATAAAGTTATATGATAGCTTTTGGTTAAAATTCAAAGTTTTGAAGACTTTTTCATTAGTTTTCCTTGAATTTTAATGCTAAGTAGATCAATTTTTTAGACTAAATTTGTTAAACATGTGGTGTGTCTAATTTATTCATAGAATACTGTAAAGCATGCAGAAGATGAAGTAAGAACATTATTTCGCCAAACACCTTAAACAAATAAGTAGAAAAAGTATAATTTAAAGAAGAAAATTACAAACCGTATAACCTAAATGATATTTATTTGCTGCTTTGTCACTGCTTACGAAAATAGATAATAGTCAATAGTGTATGTAAGAGTTAACATTGTGCAATACTTGTATTCATACTCCTCAGCATATGCTATGAGCCTATGTCATTCAATCAATTAAAAAAATGAAAGTTATTTTTATCGAAAAATTAGTAAGTATCATAACGACCTTCTATTCGCGGGTAAATTAAAGAGTATTAATTCTTGCATCCAAATTCATATATTTGTTCTCTTGCTTGTAAACATTTGGACATGAACTATCATTAAATTACCCAAAAACTAGAAAATAATTAATTTTCTAATTAACCTAACGAATAAGAGCGACATGACTGGCAGCAAAACATCTCTCTCATTACATACGTAACTCCAACAGCAAAAGTCTTTAAATTAAAGCAATATCTGCATCATCAAGCAGCTTAAGCATTACCTACTTATTCCTCCCTAGAAAACGACTAGAAAGCCATAGAATATCGACGAAGATAAGATAGAATAATCACTACAAAAAAACTCTAAATAATTATTTCATGTAACATCATCCACCTTTTAAAAAGATAGACAAACCCAGCTCTAATGACCTGGCGTGCATATATACATGTGTTGTCCCTATAGGCTATGGCCCTAACTACTGCATGCCAAAGATAATGGAAATCAAATGCACCATCGATCTCACTGCCAAGGACCACCACCACCACAAAAACCCTAGCTACATAAAGCATCTTTATTATTATTTTGCATGTTTATCAACACCAGTTAAATATATGATATAAACAATCTCATCAGCAGCTTTTTAATATTTGAAACGATAAGAACGTATAGAACTCAACTCATCTCTGGTTTTGATATTATATTATTGCAATTAAAATTAAAATTACACCCACAATCCCAATTCGAAAGAGAGGTCGTAGATTGATAGATAAGAAAACAAGGTGAAAAAACTGCATCCAAATGACTCATTAGCGTTTTTCGATGGATTTAATTTAATTAGTTTCTTATATGATTATGAGTTATCTATTGATCAAATTCGAACTCAATACTTTTTTCAACGTTAAGAAGAGAAATGTACTAACAAAAGCTAGCTAGTCGCTTCATCCTGGGATATGATATCACATTTCTACCAATTTACACCAATGGAAACGTGGAGTGCTCATACCATGGGGACAAATTAAGAGTGTAATTTAGCCAAATTTTTATTTAAACCCCACCATTTAACTAAAGTTAAGTTAAAGTGTATCTTTCATTATCTCTTAATCAAATGACCCCATTTTCAAACCTGATTAATTAACTCTACCTAATCTGATAATTGTGCTGACGAATATTCATTAAACTAAAACCAGGATAAGCATTACAAGGTACAACTCGTATTTCATTAGCTTTCTCTGGCATCAATATAAATACACAACCACTTGAAAAGGTGACAAGAGAAAATAGTATTTAAAATAAAAGATAAGAATACACAGAAGAAATGAAAATAGCACAAACATGCAAAGCAAAGATAACCAAGAAGAGATGGATACAAAATAGCACTCTTTGCCCAAAGACGTAATTATCTACAGTTCCACCGCCATTCAAATTTCTCCTTTTGAGATCATGAGAGACTTGCACTCCTCTATTTTGTTATTCCTTTAGAATCACCATCTCCATTTGAAAACCATGGATGAAATTAAAAGCCTTAATTAATTAAGCATTGCTTCTGAAAGATCCCAGAGCCTTGATGGCTCCTGCTCTCAGAATGTATTGGTGGTAGAAGGCAGCAATGGCAGCTCCAATGAAAGGTCCAAGCCAGAAGATCCACTGAGATATAAAACGAAACCAATTAATAAGAGAAAATAAAATAATTAAGTCAATTTTTGGGAAAACTGAGAGGGATCATACTTGGTCATCCCAAGCTTTGTCCTTGTTGTAGATGACAGCAGCTCCAAAACTCCTAGCAGGGTTGATGCCAGTTCCAGTGATGGGAATAGTGGCCAAGTGAACAATGAACACAGCAAATCCAATGGGAAGTGGGGCCAAGACCTTAATTTAAGACGATAAATAATTTGTAGAGTTAATAAAATTGCCTAAAATGAACCAAAAATTGAGCGATCATTTGGTGTACTGACACTCGATCTGAAATTTATTTTAAGTCACAAGTTCAAATCTCATAGCTAACAAATGAGTGAGAGATGTGCTTACAGGGACGTGAGAGTCTCTGGCATTTCTCTTGGGGTCGGTTGCGGAGAAGACGGTGTAGACAAGAACAAAGGTACCGATGATCTCAGCACCCAAACCAGTGCCCTTGTTGTAGCCAGCAGACAACTCGTTGGCTCCACCACCATACTTCACGTAGTATGACTTCTGGAAGGCCTTCACCAACCCTACACCGCAGATAGCACCCAAACACTGTGCTATGATGTACAACACTGCCCTGATCAGTGAAACCTTGCGAGCCAAGAACAGCCCAAAGGTCACAGCTGGGTTAATGTGTCCTCCTGCAATTGTCATAGAAACACAAGACTTAGATTCTGTTATAAGTACCTTTGTATAAAGCGCTTTTAGTCCGTAACAGTTTTTGTTAGTAGCACTTTTAATGTAAACACTAAAATTTATTAAAAGTTCATGTACTTCTGAAACCCTAGAGTCACTCGAACTTCCTCCAAAAGCATTTATCATATGTTTTCAGGAATTTCTTTCAAGTGCTTCTGAGATTTCATAAAAAAAAGTTCTGTTTTTTGACAAACACTTCCAAAAGTGCTTCTAAAGTTTCAAAAGCACTTTTATCTAGTTATGCTAAGGACCGAGAAAAAAAAAAGACATACCTGAGATACCGGCGGTGCAGTAAACAAGGACGAAAATCATGCCACCGAAGGCCCAAGCGATACCAAGAATGCCAACACCGCCGCATTGGTCAGCCTCGCTCTGGGATTTGTAGCCAATGACGGTCAAAACTGTGATGTAAAGGAAGAGGAGGGTGGCAACGAACTCAGCAATGAGAGCTCTGTAGAAAGACCACTTGGTGAGCTCCTCAGCGTCAAACAAGGGGGTTGGAGGAGGGTCATGGTAGTCTTTGGTGGCAAACTCACCGTGTTCAGCTCCCTCTACATCTTTTGCCATGGCTTCTGTGACTAATTAAGTGGCTTTTGGCTTTTGAAGGAATGAGAGAAGAGAGAGGTCGTTTGGGATTGTGAGTGTGGATGGAGAGGTGTGAGTGTAGAGGGGTATATATGGGGCAGACAAGAGTGATGGTATGCTAAACAATAATTAGGAAAGTAAGTATGTTTATGTTATTGTTTAAGTAAATAATACATGATGATGAAAATGATTTATGTTATTTTTATGCCGCCCATAATCCATATTAGCTTGATTTCGCTTGCATGGGTCCCCTCCTTGTCCCCCAACGGCTACTAAAAATAAAAGGGTTTTACTTTAGTTTCTCGCCTTTCATCACTTTAGAGATATAATATAATCACCCAGTGTCCTAGAGACAAATAAAGGGTAGTTGTTAAACCTACAAGGGTTCTTTTTATTTTTTTTTACAATTGTTACTCAATTTAAAATGGCAAATGTAGTGGGTAGAATAATGCCTTGAAAACAAAATGGTAAATATAAAACGGTCATCCAGCCTAAAAAAGGGTATAGCCAACGGTCTAATGCTAACACACACATTTTTTATTTTTGGTTGCTTTGGTTAATTACTTACGATGAATGGATTTTTAAGAAATGAGTATCATTTTTTTGTTCATGTGCTTATTAACAACCGATGAATTAAAAAGAATGTGTACGATTCTCGTTCATGTGTTAACAACTTAGGAATGAAAATAAATAGATCCAAGTATCTCATATGTTCTTATACCTTAAAATCGAGGTATACGATTACTAAGAGAGGATTGTTTATCCTGTATGCAATCTTTCATATTTACATTCCTTCATATCCCTTTTATTTTTTATTGTAAATTCAATGTAAAGATTTCTCTTCGAGCTCGTATGAATGTGTTTTTAAAATAACAGAAAACGTTTTTTATGAAAATATTTTTAGAACCAATATTTAGTAAATGTGCAAGTAAATCCTGGAAAAACACTTACAGTGCTTCTTGAAAGAAGCACATAACTGATACTTCTTGCAGAGAGCACTTAAAGTGCTTTTGGAACCCAAATTTTGTTTTTCTAAAAGTGTTTTCAGTCATTTTAAAAGCACATACGAACGAGCCATTTTTCTTTCTCTTTATTGCTTTCGTGCATGCAAATTGTTTTACCAAAAGAAAATTTCTTTGGTAAGAATTGCATCCACAATTAAATGGAAAATATGCAACCCCCAATTGTGAAAAACAATAGAAAAAGAACCTGAAAAAAGCTGGGATCACATATATAATAAGAAGCCTACCATTGTGAATTCAATAATAAAAGGAAAAGAACCATTATCTCTAAACTTTTAATTAATTTATTTATGAATATTTTATCCCTAAATGTATTGTCATATGTTAGCTGATGACGGTTTGCCAGAAGAACTTATCTGGATCCTACCTAAAATCAAATGGTGTACATATATGGTGGTTATGCACCACTCGTCATCTCAATTATGGAGCCGATGGTGTTTTTTTTTACTGAGATTTATTTTTATAACCAAAACACAAAAAACATGTTGAGTTTAGAATTAGAAATAGACTTATAACTTTAAAAAATTTAGAAAAAAAAATATGGTTTCAAGTTAAGTTGATATCGTATTGTAATTTGACTTTAGAAATTATATGTATCTTAAAATTGTTGAGTAAACTCTCTTTAAATTTAGTAAAATTATTATGGTTGTGCGGCTGGATACAATTTGTGGATGTGTATGACTTTAACCGCTAATCGAAAATGTACCACAACAATCTAGAACATGAAAGTAATTTAACTTAGAATTATATGTATCCTAAAATTTTGTGTAAATTCTCCTTAGGTTTAGTAAAGTTAAAGGATGAGAATGCTATGGTTGTGTGGTTAGATGCAACTTGTGGATGTGTACGACTTTCACCGCATATCGGAAAAGTGGCACAACAATCTACATCATCATGAAAGTAAGTGGCTAACTATAATAATATGTACCAAGTCATTTTGAAATAAAATCCATTTTTCCCTCACTTACTCTGATTGGGAAGTAGGGAATCCGTGTGTATTTTTGAATTAAAGAGCTACTATTACTTTTATATATCGAAATTATCTACATATGGACTAGAACAATGTACAACTCCCTTACACTTACGTTCAAATTTCGATTTTTCATTTAGATTAAATTAAGCTGTTGTTCAAATGAAGAAATTTTTTGACTATTTACTAAGTATTTTATGTAAGAGCATCTCTGCCAGTTTGGCCGATTGATAAGGCAATTGAGTTGAATTGCTCTTGGATCCAAAAAACTTTTTCCACCGGTCCAGAAATGGGAAGGCAATTGGACCAAGGGCTTGTGCTTGTTAGACTGCCCTTGCAACAATTGTCTGGGCTTGAGCCTGTTGGGAGTAGACAATGGCCTAGAATGCTTTCACAACCGTTAGATTCCAACGGTCCTTTCATTTGAAGTGTTGGATTTCCAAAGATAAAAAAAATTTGAAACTTATAGATTGTGCCACGTGGCACAATTTGGTGCATCTAATTTAAACAAAATTTGATAAATCAACTACCTGTATTAATTCGAAGGCAAAAAAATATCAAAAAATTCTTAAAAAAAATACAATTTTTTTAGCAATACACTTAAAATTAAACACATTTAACAAACTTACAAAGTTCAACAATCTTCTTCATTCACCTTTTTTTTTTTTCATTAATTATTGCTTGTTTGTCATGCTATGTTTTGCTTTGTATTTAAAATTAAATTATCAGAGTTAAATAGGGAGCTTATTTTTAAAGAACAAACTTACTAAGTACACACTTATAAGGCATAAACATAAAAATTATATTTGTGAATAGTAATCTCTATTTCTCTTGCCCTTCATCTTTCCAAACGGATGAACTTGCACAAAGACAATTAATGTTTAGAGTGCATAATAAGAGCAATTCTTGCCCTTAGCTTGCCCTCGCCCTCCTAAAAGGGGTGGAGATGCTCTAAGCTAAGTTTAGGTACACCATAAATAAAACAATTTTAGGATCCAAACATTGTACAAAAATACATAGCTCATGACAACCTCACAATAGATAAACCACATATTTAATTTATATTTTTGGTGAAATGTTGATGCCATGAATTGACAACCATGGCCGCCCCACTCTAGTATAAGTTATAACTCTAACCCTTTTGGATTGTTTTTCCGTTTGACAATTTGACATTTCCCAAATCCCATTCCCCCATCCACAATTCCACATTTTGTTTTCAATTACTCTCAATATTTTCTTGGTGTGGTTTTTTTTTGTTTTCACCTTGAAATTATGGCTAAACATGCAACACTTGTCAAAAACTTGAAGGGTGGATGATGTAATTGAAAGAAAAAATTTATTTGTGTTTTTGGCTTTGTGTGGCTGCAAGTGACTTCTCATTGGCCGGTGCCTCCTCCAATTTTTTAGTCCATAGTTTAGCCATATGTTATTTTTTTAAATAATAATTTTTATTATAAAATGATAAGATAACTTACATTAATTTAATGGGGAGTGAGATTCGAACACGGGATTTCAAGTGCGAGGACGAATGCTCTTAACCAACTGAATTACAATTCACTTACATTTAGCCATATGTTAATGTTAAGTAATTGCTAAATGGTTGTGTAGACATGTAAATTTTGGTGAAATAAGTACTCACTAACAAACTAAAGTTTTGACATGTCAGGACTTAAGTGACACACATTGTGGGTCTCACAAGTTGCGCACATGCATGTGACTCATCAAAATCGGACGAGCCATCAAGAGTGATACTTGTTGACATTTGGTTGAAAATAATTAAGGAGTTATATTTAATTAACCTTGATTTAAATCTAACAATTAACCAAATTAAGGATGAAGTTGATTGATTTATTTGATAAAATCAAATATAATTTGATTAAATCAACATTATTTGATGAAATCAAATTGAACACGAATCAAGTCCAAATCAAGTTTTGGCCCCTGCATCAATTAATCAAGTACAAATTAATATCAAATCAAGCCTCAACCAAGACATGGAGACGCCTATAAATACGAGCCTCCAAGATAAAAAAAGGGGTCTCACATCCACATATCCCTCAAACTGTCAAACTCTCAAACACTCTACACACTCAAAAAAACTCTCAGCATTTTTGCCACTCTCGTGAAGAACTACCAAATTTATTTTGTAAACATATTTTTGTTTTATTTATTGTAGAAAATTCGTAACCCTGAGAGAGAGAGAGAGAGCAGGAATTAGAAATAAAATAGACAAGAGATAGCTCAAATCTAAAGACTTTGAAGAAAGAAGTAATGATGTATCCTTTAATTCGCCCTAAGTTCTTGGCCTCATACAAACATCATAAGTGGCAGACAATTGGAAAGGCATTTTAGTATTGTGCCTTATGTTGACTATCCGTTTGAATGAATTTTGTATATTAAGTGGTTAATGCATTGACGTGTAGTCCAAAATTTTAAGTTCAATTCATTTCTCTCCTACATTTGTTTGTGGCTTAAATGTCAAAATGGTCCATGTGTTATAGTTATATGGTCAATTTAGTCTATGTATTTCGATTGAGGTATTCATCAATTTTCCCCGTGAACTTGTGACCATTGGTCAATTTCCCCCCTCAACTTTAATTTTGGCCAATTTCCCCCCTCAACTCTCATAATTAGTCAATTTCCCCCCTCAACTTTAATTTGGCTAATTTCCCCCCTCAACTCTCATAATTAGTCAATTTGCACCCTACTGTTAATTTTTTTTTAATTTTCCATCTATTCTTTTTTTAATTTTCAATATTTCTAATAACTTCCAACAAAGTACTAAAATTAACATAAACTCACATGCATAATATAGGGTAAAATGTACAAAAATATAATACAATTAGTATGTGATATGGGTTGATTATAAGAAAAAGTTATGAATTGGGTTTAAAGCATGTAGAAGAAGAAATAATAACAAAAAGAAATAATAATCATAAACTCATGGATCAGACATATTTCAATAAAATGGGTTATTCTTAATAAGGAGTCGAAAATTATGAATTGACTAGCCATTTTTGCACTAAAGCTCGATTCTCCGCAATTTACTTGAACTTAGCTTTCACTTTTATAAAGAAAATTGTATTCACATACAAAAATTTACGCATCAATCCTTTTCGTTATCAATTTTGTATAGTAAAAAATCAAATAAAATAACTCCGTACTGATTTATTATGACTAATAATACTATCCATGATAAATTGTAAAATTCTAAATTTTAATCTATTTGTAATAGGATAAAGATATAGGAACTTGATTAACATACATCTTATTTAGTTTCTTACACACACTTGTTTAATTATGATCAAATTAAAAAATTAACAATATGGTTTAAATTGACTAATTATGAGAGTTGAGGGGGAAAATTGGCTAAATTAAAGTTTAGGGGGGAAATTGACTAATTATGAGAGTTGAGGGGGGAAATTGGCCAAAATTAAAGTTGAAGGGGGAAATTGGCTAATGGTCACAAGTTCAGGGGGGAAATTGATGAATACCTCATTTCGATTTGGCTAATTTAGTCCTCGTATTTGTTAATGTTAGCCAATGAAGGACATTTAATTCAATCTCTTTTAAAAAAGGGAGTTTTAACGAAAAGCCCGAGGTACTGTTCACTTTAACGAAAAACCACATTTTTACACTAAAAAGTCAAACCTGGTACTATTCAATTTACCCTTTATTTTGTCCTTATCATTAAAACTCAAAGTTTTCAAGTCTTTTTCATTAGTTTTCCTTTTAAAAAATTCATAAGAAAAATTATATGAAATATATTACTATTTCTCTTTATAGAAAAATGAAAATCAGTGAGAAATAACATATATAAGAGATAAAGCTTCCAATCTGAAAAATGATTAAGGTTGTGACATAGGAAAGAGAAGGGACCTAGGAAAGAGAAGGGGTAATGTTAGGGAGGAGGTCAGGGAGTTTGGAGGAGAATAATTTTTATTTTAGTTTTTAATTTTATCTCATTTTTAAATATTTTAAATCAAATAAACAAGTTTATAATAATTTATAAAAAAAATTTAAAGAAATTAGATGAAAATATCCTTAATTGGAAAACGAAGATAACACAAGGACTAAATTGACTAAATTAAAAAATTAACCCAATGACTAAACACACAGGGATCATTTTAACATTTAAGTCTTTGTTTGTCAAAACAAAAAATATTTAAAAAAATAAATAAATAAAAGCAAATGATGCTTTACGCAGTGACAAAAATCAATCATATTATACACTTTGGTGTGAATTCGATTCTCACCGATTTTTTTTTCTCCTACCAATTAATCATCTAACTCCATCAATGCTAACGCTCTATTTCAAACATATGTAAAAATATATATTTCTTAATTTTCTGTTCGGCCTGTGGGCCTATATGGATTGTACATGTCAATAAACTCACTGGTGGACCCTCTCATCTTCTTTCGTTGCTTAGGTGAGCCGGTGGCTTGAAGAACCTAGAAAGACCCTAGATGGAAAAACACAAATCAAGCTGAGGAAATTTCAAGAATTTAAGAGAAGGAAATTTAAAGAAGGGGTGTGATATCCACATATCATTTTTTACTTCTCACACCCTTTTAATTTTCGACCTTCGAATCGGATGAATTGAATAAGATCAAATGACATAAATTAATAAGAGGTGTGTCAAAAGTAAAAAAAGTGTGTGGATAGCACACCCCTTTAAAGAATTTAAAAAACAAAACCTTAAAAATTAAATATCTCCCCTCAACCTTGGTGGGGGCCGTAGTGCTCGAGTACGAGAGGAAGAAGATGATGAACAGTCATCTCTTCTTTTTTCTTCTTTTTTTGTTTTTTAAGTTTTTAATTATATAAAAATAAAACTTGTTTTTAATTATTTAAATATTTTTAATTAGACTTGTGGAACTCAATTATGCGTCACATCAGCACATAACAGAAATTTTAACGGAGTTATGACAGAAGGATCACATTGATTTGCAACACCTATTTTTAGGGACTACATAATCAATTTTCAATTTCAGAGACAATCTTGAAAGGGTGGGAAAATTTCGGGAACTACTTGTGATAAAAAAACCCTTTTGTATATTAAGTGGTTAATGCATTTACGTTGTAGTCCAAAATTTTAAGTTCAATTCCTTTCTCTCCTACATTTGTTTGTGTCTTAAATGTCAAAATGGTCCCTGTGTTATAGTCATATGGCCAATTTAGTCCTCATATTTTCGGTTTGACTAATTTAGTCCTCGTGTTTGTCATTGTTAGCCAATTAAGGATATTTAATTCAATCTCTTTTTAAAAATTCATAAGAAAAATTATATGAGATATATTGCTCTTTCTCTTTACAGAAAAATTGTCACAGCCTGTCCCGAATTATTTTTATCGGTGGTGTGAAAAGTCTAAAATGCCCTTGAGTGTTGGGTTGTGTTTGTGAATTAAGCTAAGGTTTTGGACCAATTAAGTTCATTTCCTAACTGATTGGACCCAATTAGATTTTTTTAAGTTATTTGTCTTTGGTTGGGGACCAATCTGGACCACACACACATACCCTCACCCTATCCCGTTGACTCTCTCTCCTCCCTCTCGCATTTTCTACCATTCCCGTACAATTGTACGGACAAACCTTGAACCTTCACTTCCATCCTTATATCGAACCTATGGAGACCATTTTTAAGTTCCTTGCGAGCCCAGGAACCCATTGATACTATTATTTGGACGTGAAGCCATTATTTTCCCGAAAAACCATAATCTCTGATTTGAGCAATGTTCATGCAATCATAAATGTGAAGTTTTTAGGAGATTTTAAGTTGCCAAGAAGCTTTAAGACGTCTTCGCGAAGCTCGGAGAAGAAAAACGAAGTGTTATGGACGTCGGGAAGTTGAGTTTGACAAGTTTCAAGTTTGGCCGAAATATCGAGGTTTCTCCGGCGAAATCCCGTGGATTTCAGGGCTTAAAATTGGTAAGGTTTTGTTCTACTCGTTGTAAGCTTCATTTTGGTACAAATTTCATGAATTTTGGTTGAGAAATGAAGAAGATATTGAAGTTCTAAGACTTTTCAGTTTCCGGCGTTCGCAACGACACCGGTGCCGGACTCCGGCGAACCAAGGAAGAAGGAGGAGAATATTCTGTCAAAGTTGACGGAATATTCTAACG
Organism: Malus fusca; assembly: GCA_035220775.1. Classification (NCBI taxonomy): domain Eukaryota; kingdom Viridiplantae; phylum Streptophyta; class Magnoliopsida; order Rosales; family Rosaceae; genus Malus; species Malus fusca. The sequence goes on from CM069069.1 coordinate 10,937,811, forward strand.
CCGTCAGGTATAATTAACAGCATATTCTATTTTTTAACGGAATATTCCCTAACGGCATTAGCTACTCCGTCCCCTGTGCCAGGCACATGCCTGCGCGTGGGCCGCCCGTCTGGCCATGCCTTGGCCGGCGCGTGAGGGCACGTGGGGTCATGAAATTTTTTTCTAAAAATATGGGGATGTTCCTGAGGTTGAGTAGGTCATGGTGGTATATTCAAATACCCCATTTGAGCAATGTATGAGAAGTTATTTCCTAGTTTTGTGTATGTGCTTTAAATAACGTTTATTCAGTTATTTCGCATATAGGTGAGACCTACCCTGAGGATGAACACCATCAATCGAGGCTTGGGGGCTCCGACCCTTCGACATATCAGTGAGTAGGCTTTTGGTTTTCAGTAAATACTTATATACTTGGTGTTTTTCCCAGAAAATGTGTTTAAATGAAATTATGTTTCGAAATGCCATGTAAAGTATCTGTCTATTTTATTATGCATTAGTAGTTGCATATACTTACGATTGGTGCTGCGGACGCACAAGTACCAGGTAAGTTCATAAATTAAAGATATGAGATTGCTTCAGTTATGCGAGATATGATGTGATGTATTGAGAGCTCATAAACATGCACCCCGATGTTAGTGCTCCCGCCCAAAGTTAGGGCACAATCCTTCACGTGATGTTCACCTCCCGCACCATATTCTCACCTTGGATCCAAGTTAGGTGCACATGCTTGTCTTACAAACCACTTTAGGTGGTTTCGACTCGTAGGTGACCCGCAATTATTCGCACAGTCTTCACGTGATCGTAGCACTAGAGCATATTTATTTTACACCTAGTCTTGTCGTACAGACCACTTTAGGTGGTTCCGACTCGTGTGCAGGATTTGATTTGATATGATTGAGATTGGTTATGAGCTATATACTCAGCCGTACAGGTCAAGTTAGGTAGATCCGGCTGTTATGATATCTGGCATTGATATATCTTAACTGGGTTACTTATGGCATTTCATTGAGATACTTTGGCATGATATATTTCTATGGATTTTCATCCTGAGCATGAATTCTGATATAGCATATATTATATTTTTCAGGGAAGATTATACAGGTTTTACGGCGAGGGGTTAGAACTTTTGAGAAATGAAATGATTTTGAAAAGCTTTGTTTTTGCCCACTCACACTTTTTGTTTTGCGCCCCTCCAGATTTTAGGTAGAAGTGCTTTGGTGGCTCAAGGGGATTTCAACGGTGGTTCTGACAGAACATCATAAATGTAGGATGACCTTTAGGTGTTGTATAATTAGTGTTGGAAGTATGCCCACAAAGCCACTCATTTGATGTAATAGCTTTTTGGAATACTTAATATGTTAAACTTTTATATGTTTAATGGAAGGGCAATACTTATTGTTATTCACTATTTATTGTATCATGTGTTTAAACAATAAGAGAATCCAAGGGATGTATTTGACATAAGAGATAAGTGATCTAATGAGTTAGATTAAGGAGACCTTTCTCTTATGTTCATTCCTAAAACGTTCCTAACCATAGGATTGCCAATTGGGCATTGACAATCCGCTAAGGTTAGTATGTGTTATGTTGACTCAAACGTGAGTATGAACTAGTCTCAAGTCATTTGGTGTTGGACACTAAGACAAACACATAGGTGCTCGAAAGAGTAATCGAGTACACTGAACTGCGATTAATAAGAGTTCAAACATACATGTCATGTACGAACTCTAAGGTTACAATATGCAAAGTAGTCCTTTGACCTGAGGCATCATAGATGTCTAATGGTTAGGTCCTTGATCTTTGATCATGACAAAGGCATTCCTTCGGATTGTCCACGGCATTGTTGGGGTCATGCGATCTAGTCATGTAGGCATATGAATGCACAACAAGGGATCTCTAACCTTCCATGGTGGAAGGAGAATACTCTAAAATATGATTCTAAAGTCTTTGGCCAAAGCAAATGAATATGACTAAGGAAGATGTTCCAAATCATATTCAAGGGAATCATATAAGAAAGTATCACATTGGATAGTAGACATGAAACAAACTATCACTTAAACAATGTGATTAAGAGTATTGTATTAGAGAATGACCGTATTGCATTGTAGTTGTAACTGGATAGGTTCTCCAACCAATTCTACTTAGCTTGGGTAACCATGACATACTGCTAGGTGTCACTCATGGTTTGTGGAAGCCCTATTGATTAGCAAACACTAATCATCAAAAAGGGAGAATTGAAATGTGGTTTCAATTCACAATCGATAGTTAAGAGTAACATCGCCCATTGCCTCGCTAATTGGAACCTAATGGATCGCACACCAAATAAGGATGTATGTGAAGAAATTAATTGAAGAATGGTCAAGATTAATTAATTAGTTAATTAATTATACGAAATGTTCGTATTGGGCTTTTAAGTTGGTTTTGGGGCTTCGGGGCCCAAAAGTGTTTTGGTCCACAAGGCCCATTATGTTTTAGGTTGTATGACAACTAAAACAAAATGGGCAACAAGCCCAATAACAATGTAATGGCCGGCCATAAGGGTGAGGGTATGCAAAACTTGCTTAATTGCAAGTTTGCCACTCACCTAAGAAATGAAGTATAAATTCATCTTTATAGCTTTGTTTTCAATTAGGGTTTTCTTGGCTACTTAGGGATATTTATCTAGCAAATTTACTTCCCTAAGTGATCAATTTTCATCCTCACAAAATACATCCTTGGTGAAGAGACTTAGAGACATCAAACTTTTGGTGTTTTGGAGAACTAATCCTCAAATCCTCAAAGAAGCAAAGGAGCACTAAAAGGAGGAAAATCACAAGGAAGATCCAAGGAGCAAGGAGGTGACTTGAAGGCCCTCCACTTGGGTGAATCCCTTGTGTAATCAAGGATGAGCTTCAAGGGTAAAGAATCTCTAAATTCTTAATTCTCTTTAATGTTGTTAAAGAGTCTTTTGGTTCACCATATACTAGGCTTTGAAAGTCATGGGTTTTATGAATTGTTTTTGGATGCATGCTTACTTTAAAGAGTTAATTGTTAGCATATGTATTCAAATGTTCTTACATGTTCTTAGCTAGGACAAAATTTTTCCTTCAATTAGTACTTGTCCTGCTTGACTGCACTTAGGCTATTTATGCTCTGATTGTGTATTTCACACTTAATCTTGCACTTACACCTTATTTTATCTAGTACTCTAGTTGATATGTTTTTTTTGTTTATTCGTAATTCCTTATATCTTTATTGTTTCCGCACTGTGCTCATGGCTACGTCACCCTCACGTGACGGCCAGCATGCCCTGATTTAGGTCGGGGTGTGTCAAAAATACAAATCAATGATAAATAACACATATAAGAGATAAAGCTTCCAATCTGTAAAAATGATCAAGGTTGTGACATAGAAAAGAGAGGGGGTAATTGTGGAGCCAAATCCACGAGTGAAAATTCCAATATCCAAGGAATGAGACCACGACGATCCACGAGGCTAAATGCGACAATAAGTGGAGCGGCACCACCACCACGAGTTTCCACTGCAGTGGCTACCTCGGTAGCCACATGTGGCAAGGTCCATGGTGCCTTCACCACGGCTCGAGTCGTGCCATCCAAGGCTCACGGCACCAAGGCCACGACCCAAGCCATGTCACTCCAAGCCCAACGCGAACTCAACGCGTTGCCAAGCCGAGCCCAAGCCTCGCACCCATGTGCATCACACTCCGAGCAACTCATTCTCGTGGCCCAGCCTGCTCCCGCCGAGCAGCCCACTCTCGTGGCTTAGCTTCCTTCTGCCGAGCAGCCCACTCTCATGGCACAGCCTTCTCCAGTGGCCCAGCCTGTTCCAGTTGAGCAGCCCAATCTCGTGGCCCAGCCTGCTTCCGTCGGGCAGTCCACTCTCGTGACGCAGCCTGCTCCATCCGAGCAGCCCACTTTCGTGGCCCAACCTGCTTTAGCCGAGCAGCCCACTCTCGTGGCCCAACCTGCTTCCGCAGCCTAGTCTGCTCCCGTGGTTTTCCAAGTAGCCCAAATCGATCCAAGATTAGTTCAACTATCCCGGCTCCAAATTTCCAAACTGACGATCGAACCAGAAGCATTTTCACCACATTTTTCTACGGATTTGGCATTTCCTAACTCAAATCTCGCGCTCGGAGTCTACCACACTTCCACTGCTCAAGAAGACGCATTCATTCCAAGCTATTCCAACCCAAATGGAGAAAAACACTTGTCTCGACAAGTTATAGAGTTGACGAGCGCCCTAGCACAGTAGACGACCTTGGTGAACCAGCTCTTGCAGCGCACCGAGATGCAACGTGCTCCAGACGAGGTGTCCCGAAGTAATACAAGGGCAGACAAAGAACCTCTCCAACAGCGTCCTGGTAAGCAGCCACTCGACCAACCACGAACCGAGCGTTCAAGCAGTGTACACTCCCGTCTTAGAGCACGGAGGAGCGTGCACTCTCAACTAGGGGTGGAAAAAATTCCCGAAAATCCCGAACCGAACCGAAAAAATCCTGATCCCAAACCAAAAATTTCCCAAACCAAAATTCCCTAACCAATCCTGAAATTTGGTTACGGGATTCGGGATTGGCTTCTAGATATTTCAGGAATCCCATACCGAACAGAAAATATATAATATTAATTATTATATATATACATATATATTATATATATTATTCTTTTATAATTGATGCTAGTAGTTTCTAATTCATGCTCCACAACTTGGAATGCCCTACATCTTGCATATTTTTCATGTTCTGTTTGATATTCATTTGGATTTTATTATTGCTGCTGCCATGGCTGATGATTTCAGAAGGCTTGATTATTTTGTCTCTCAACAGATTGCAAAAAGGATTTAATTAATTTGAATTTTGACTCTGATAAAAACAGTCAGGCATGCCAGTTTTAGATTAAATGGTAGTGTGAATGAAATGACATTCCTAGTTCATGAATGTGTTCTTGAATTATATATTTAAATAACAATTCATAATTTCATATTTCAATTTGGGATTACCAATTTGTCCAACAATCCCGAAAATTTGGTTTGGGATTGGTCTTTAAATTCCCGTCCCGAAAAATTTCGGTTTGGGATTCGGGATACTAGTTTCGGTATGGTATCCCATACCGAACCACCCATACTCTCAACTAGGCCCATAGACGAGATACATTTACATTTAGGGTCACACTCCGATAGTCAACATGTGCAACCTTCCAGGCGAAGTGTTCATTCGCGGCTAAGCCAGCAATGAGCATCTTCCACCTCACATCGAAGTAGGCAGCACGACGGACGGAGAGAAGCAGTCATTCAATCCGGCTCAAATTCAACCGGCAGCCTGCAAAGAACTCACTCACCTGTTAGGAACGAGCTACACGCACTGCATCCCGGCATAGAGGAGCCAAACACATAGAAGAGCAGCTTAGACCAGCAAGTCACGGTTGGGGGCAGCCAAAAGCTCCACTACCTCAACAAAGGCAAATTCAGGAAGAAGTAGAGAGACTCTTGACCAAGCGATTGTGCAATTTCCAACGTAACGAGTCACCGACGAGGCACTACGACGGAACATAACCAACATAAGAAGGTTACCCTTCACGGACGAGATCGAGCAGACAGAGCCTCCACGCGAGTTCAGCATGCCACATTTCACATCTTTCAAAAAGGATGAAGACCTGGAGAGACACTTAAAGCACTACAGAAGCGCAATGATCCTCTATTGAAACAACGATGATCTCATGTGCAAGATATTCGCCACCACTCTACAAGGCTAAGCGCAAGATTGGTTCTACACCCTGCCGCCACAATCCATTCGGAATTTCAACGAACTTTCTTTGGTTTTCACCAAAGAATATTCATCCTATCACTCGATCAAAAAGAAGTCTGACCATTTGTTCGACGTCAAGAAAAACCCAAATGAGTCGTTTCGCAACTATGTGATGAGGTTCAAAGCAGAAAAGGCAAGGATAGTCGGATGCAACGACTCGATTGAAGGAAAATTTTTATCCTAGCTAAGAACATGTAAGAATATTTGAATACATATGCAAACTATTAACTCTTTAAAGTAGGCATGCATCCAAAAACAATTCATAAAACCCATGACTTTCAAAGCCTAGTATATGGTGAACCAAAAGACTCTTTAACAACATTAAAGAGAATGAAGAATTTAGAGATTCTTTACCCTTGAAGCTCATCCTTGTTTACACAAGGGATTCACCCAAGTGGAGGGCCTTCAAGTCACCTCCTTGCTCCTTGGATCTTCCTTGTGATTTTCCTCCTTTTAGTGCTCCTTTGCTTCTTTGAGGATTTGAGGATTTGTTCTCCAAAACACCAAAAGTTTGATGTCTCTAAGTCTCTTCACCAAGGATGTATCTTGTGAGGATGAAAATGGATGACTTAGGGAAGAAGAGATTGCTAGATGTCCCTTCCCTTAGTGTTTGGCCTCTTGGAGAAAAAAAGAGAAAACGTTTTTACCCAATTTCAACAACCAAAACCCTAAAATGAAAACCAAGCTATAAACTTGAATTTACACTTCATTTCAAGTGAGTGGCAAACTTGTAATTAATCCAAATTTGCATGCCCTCACCCTATGGCCGGCCATCACATTGTTATTGGGCTTGTTGCCCATTTTGTTTTAGTTGTCATACACCCTAAAACATAATGGGCATTTTGGACCAAAACGTTTTTGGGCCCCGAAACCCAAAACCAACATATAAGCCCATTACGAACCTTTCGTAAAATTAATTAACTAATTAATTAATCTTGACCATTCTTCAATTAAACCATTTAATTGCTTATCCATTTCATTTAATTTCTTCACATACATCCTTACTCGGTGTACGATCCATTAGGTTCCATTTAGCGAGGCAGTGGGCGATGTTACTTTTAACGATCGATTGTGAATTGAAACCACATTTCAATTCTCCCTTTGATGATTAGTGTTTGCTAATTATTAGGGCTTCCACAAACCATGAGTGACACCTAGCAGTATGTCATGGTTACCCAAGCTAAGTAGAATTGGTTGGAGAACCTATCCAGTTACAACTACAATGCAATACGATCCTTCTCTAATACAATATTCTTAATCACATTGTTTAAGTGATAGTTTGTTTCATGTCTACTATCCAATGTGATACTTTCCTATATGATTCCCTTGAATATGATTTGGAACAACTTCCTAAGTCATATTCATTTGCTTTGGCCAAAGACTTTTGAAGGTTAGAGATCCCTTGTTGTGCATTCATATGCCTACATGACTGATCGCATGACCCCAACAATGCCGTGGACAATCCGAAGGAATGCCGTTGTCATGATCAAAGATCAAGGACCTAACCATTAGACATCTATGATGCCTCAGGTCAAAGGACTACTTTGCATATTGTAACCTTAGAGTTCATACATGACATGTATGTTCGAACTCTCTTTTGATCGTAGTTCAGTGTACTCGATTACTCTTTCGAGCACCTATGTGTTTGTCTTAGTGTCCAACACCAAATGACTTGAGACTAGTTCATACTCACGTTTGAGTCAACATAACACATACTAACCTTAGCGGATTGTCAATGCCCAATTGGCAATCCTATGGCTAGGAACGTTTTAGGAATGAACATAAGAGAATGGTCTCGTTAATCTAACTCATTTAGATCACTTATCTCTTAGACCAAATACATCCCTTGGATTCTCTTATTGCTTAAACACATGATACAATAAATAGTGATTAACAATAAGTCTTGCCCTCCATTAAACATATAAAAGTTTAACACATTAAGTATTCCATAAAAGCTATTACATCAAATGAGTGGCTTTGTGGGCATACTTCCAACATCGATAACTAGAGCAGCCTTCCAAAAAGGACTTCCAGCAAACCACCCACTATTCGAAAAATTGATCATGAAAGAAGATCTAACTCTGGCAAACTCTTTCGCTCTGGCAGAGAAGCATGCACTTTGGGACGAGGCTCGCCAATGCACATTCAAGGACTTGAAGAAGTACCCGACATCACATCCCTACTATCCAAACCGGAAGCAGCAGATGACTTATTCGCATGTTTGACGGTATCTAAAGCAGCAATAAGCTCTACCATCATGCGAGAAGAGCTGGGGGCCCGACTACCTGTATTCTACAGTTCAAAAGCTCTCATCGATGCTATTAAAATTCAAAAGCTAACTTTGACGATCGTTGTTGTAACCCAGAAGCTCAAGTTTTAACTTCAAACGCGTGCAGTCATCCTCATGACGCACTATTTCGCCTAATCCAGACACGCGACGATAAAGGCGTAAGAACCTGGCGAATGCAAAGTTTTCTGACGAACGCAACAACTCGGCCCAAAAGACGCGCCAAAGGTAGACGAACACTGGAATGACACACTCGAAAGCAAGTTTTTGTCTCTATCGCCCCAAAAGATTCTACATAGAGCAACATGTACCAGCAGTTCAGCACCACTTCCTACTACGTGTCACACGATCCTATCCAACCCTTGCTCCATAATTCAACTTTAGAGTGGTCCTATACCAGCAGTTGAGCATCTCCTGCTGCGTGTAACATAGACTCAGCTCCACGGCTCATTACCACGTATTCATGATGCAACAGAGCGGCCCAACAACACCCTAGAGGTAGCCGAGTGCGCCCTAGCCGCGCCTACTCCACCCGATGGAGACTTCTGGCATTTGCATGTCCACGGCGCATCCAACTACAAAGGTTCAAGAGCAGGCATAGTCTTTGACATCCAGACGATTCGATGCCTAAGTTTCAAACTATCCAACAACGAAGCAGAATACGAGACCCTACTAGCAGGCTTCCGAATGGCAAAAAACTTGGCAGTGAAAAAGCTCACAATTCATTATGATTCCCAGCTAATCCCTAGCAAAACTCTTGAGGCATTTCAGACTTACACCCTCACTCAAGTTCCACAGGCAGACAACGCTCACGTGGACGCACTGGCCGGCCTAGGCTCTACCCTTGACCACCAACTCAAATGCTCTATTTCGGTGGAGTATCTAGACGAGCCGAGCATAGAGCCGAAGCCAGCAGCCAAGGTGTCACATGTTAGTACAACTCCAAACTGACAAGATTCCATTATAGACTACCTGGTCAATGGCACATTCCCCACGAAAAGATTGGAGTCTAGGAAGCTCCAAATCAAGGCAACACGCTACTACATGTGGAACGGCATTCTCATCCAAAAATCCTACATCGGACCACATCTTCGCTGCCTAGCGTCTCCCGATGACTTGAAGGTTCTAAGCTCAATCCACGAATGCGTTTGTGGAAATCACTCCGGAGGTCGACCCTTAGCACAGAAGGCTATTAACGCAGGCTACTACGACCATTGCCAACGCTACAAGCCGGTACCAACACTGCTTACCAGCGAGTTATACCCGCAGACGAATCCTTAGCCGTTCATGTAGTGGGCAATCAACCTGGTAGAACTTATGTCGCCTGCTACTGGGGACAGAAGCATGATGATCGTGGCAACCGATTACTTCACCAAATGGGTAGAAGCAGAGCCCAAGACGATCACGACTCAGACGGACATAGAGCACTTCATATGGAGGAACATAATTTACCGATTTGGCATCCCTCAGTCCATCGTCACCTACAACGGCCTGCAATTCGTCGACCAAGATGTGGCGAAGTTATTCCAAAAGTATAGCATCAAGCAGCACATGTCCATGACAAGATATCCTCAAGGCAGTGGCGGGCCGAAGCATCCAACAAGATGATCCTCAACTGCCTCAAGAAATCCCTCACCAACAAGAAGGGAAAATGGCCAGATGAACTCCCCGAATGTCTATGGGCATATCGTACCACCAAAAGACAAGCAACCGGTGAGACGCTTTTCTCTTTGGCATTTGGCCCAGAAGCAATCATTCATCCCAATGTCATCAAGCCAAGTATCACCGCACTACTACTAAGCATTGAGCAGAACAGTAAAGAGATGGCCACAAGCTTAGATCTGGTAGAGGAGAAGCGGGGGCAGACCATCATCCGCATCGCAGCCTACCAGCAGCAGCTCATCTTCAGTTACAACAAAATGGCCAAGATCCGACAGTTCCAGCCTGAAGATCTAGTCCTAAGAAAAGCCTTCATCACTGCCCATAGAGAAGGTTTCAAAAAGATGGATCCCATATGGGAAGATCCGTACAAGATCAGCAGGGTAGGCGGCAAGAATAATTACACCATCGCCACCATGAAACAACAAAAAGATCGAAAAGCAGTGGGACACCTACAAACTGAGGAAGTACCATTTGTGACCTCCCACTACATCAAAGCCTGAAAATTCAAAGCAGCACGACGGGCACCACCTTACAAGCTGAGGATTATCCAGTTGTTATGTAGTTCCTACCTTACAGCTAAGTTCTCATTTTTCAATGAGGAATTCAGAAGTAATCACAACTTGGCTCGGCTGCATGCTTACAACAACTGATCACTCGTGCACTTCAAAAGAAGATTGCACCCTTCTTAGGGATTCATCGCGGGAATTGCGCTCCCTGATGGACCAACCATGCTCTCTAGTGCAAGAGGATAAACTAATTGCTCTCCAGTGCGAGAGGGTAAACCAATTCCCCGACACCCACATGGGTCAGCTCTCCAAGACGGGAGGATAAACTCTACACTCTAAATATCCATACGTGGATGAGCCTCGCTGCCCTAGTATAACTAGATGCATGATGGCTTACGTCGGGATTCCTAGAAGTAGCCACAATGGTCTTTTTCAAGGCTTAGCTAACTGAAGGATTTTGGGTCTATTGGCCTAATCCGCGGAGAACCGGGCCCCAGAGATGGATGGGGCACATTACGCAGTACATCCGATGGACGGTTGCCCTAGAACCCTAAAGCTACTACCGAGTGCACTAAGGTAGCCTACGGTTTCCGGAAGACTGCCTACGTTCGCCCTTCGAGCAGTAAAACCACGCTAGACTTATACAGCCGCACATTCTTGTGAAAGGTTAAACAAGCTAGCGTGTATATACGAAGTTTTATCCATTACCGACATGCTACGTGGTCGATAAACTTCACCTCTGCCAAGCGCGGAACAACATACACCAAGTCCTAAAGTGTTGTGATACTTGCTACGCAACCTACGGAATTGGAGAAAGCCAAGGTTAACTGCCTAGTGGTTACACGGACTTGTCTGCTTTTGTAAATAAGGCATCCGGCTGCCAACCCTATGGCTAACAACTTTGTAAAGCTCTACACCAACACCTATGGCTGCATAGGTTACGCGGGTCTGTCTGCTTATAGAAAAGTAGCACGCCTGCCACTGGTCTATAAAGTTTAAACGTTAAGGCATGAACAAAAGAAGCGAATATGAAGAAAAGCGAAGGAAACATGTTTATAAACAATTAGCAAAGGCCGAATGAGTTCAAGCAAAACAAGAGCTACAAGGAAAAACAAAGAAAATCCTAAAGACTACCTAGAAGACTACATTTTAGCAGCTTGGACATCCCACGACTATTCGGTTGCCACATCTTCAGCAGCTGCGACGCTCTTAGCAGAGGCATCATCCAGTGTTTCACCCCTGGCTGCCCCAGCCTGGGCACCAACTTCTCCAACTACTTCACCAATGGAAGCCTCAAAAGTAAAAGTAAGCAAGTCTTCCGAAGAAATAGAGAAGGTCTCGAAACCTCGAGCTCATCCTTCTCACCCTTCAGCTACTCATTCTCCTCAAGCAGACCAACACGGACGAGCTGCAGCTCATCCACTTCCTTCTTTAGACTTTCGTTGATCTTCAGTACACCTTGAAGTTCCAACACTTAGGGTTCAAGCCTATCGATGATTCTCTTGAAGAAGATCACTTGATTATAAGCAGCAATCAACTCTTCATCATTTGCATAAGCAGCGAAACGAAGCTTAGAAACTGTAAACTCAAGATCTTGAATCTGAGGTATGTAACATCCAATCTTCTTCTTTGCACTTTCATAATTAACTTGGATCGCGTCAAGCCTAGTCTTCAAGTTAACGATCTCTTGGCGAACGGTCTCAAGCTGCAGGGAAGTGGGGGCAGAAATATTAGACCTCTTCAAAGCAACGAGCTCATAATCCAACCTCTTAATTTCATCAGCCGAGGAATAAGCTTCAGTTGCCATAGTCTTCGCCACCTCCTTGGCAGCCTTGCTACATCTGCATCATAGCAAGCAGAGCATTGATTCTATATTGGGTCGTATGCTTCGCAAATGAACTTAGGCAAACAACCTTTCTAACGCCATCAACAAACTTGGCACAAGTGTACATGTCTTCAAGCATATATGGTCTTAAAAGCACATGGATCTCAGCAGCCTCCCTAGAAGCAGGCTTAGTGGATTTCTCACAGCTGCCCACGCGAGCAGTCTCATCTTTCCCAGTAGGGGGTCAGTCTCTGCAACAAATGAAGTGGGCCTTAGCGCCACTTTAGCAGCAGAGACCACCTTATCGCTCTTCATAATAGCAAGCCTCTCCAAAGGTGAACCAGACTTAGCTCCCAACGGACGTCTTGGTACAGACTTCGGCACTGGGGGCACGACATGACCTATACGCTAAGTAATCCTATCAGCAATCGTACTAGCCATTCTCGATGGCAGGCGCCACATGCTCAGATCTAGCAGCCTCATTTTTCTTCCCATCGGAAGAAGTCATGCCAATCATAGACCTCTCGGCAACAGGCGGACCTTCACGAGCAGCGGAAGAAGTCTTCAGTTTTCTCTTAACCAGCATCTCTTGAGCAGGCGGGGAAGATCTATTTTTTCCACCTTCATTCATAGTAAGCTCTACGACAGCGATTAGACGAGCCAATGCATCCGCCTTGATCCTATTTACCTCATCTTTCGGAGGTAGCCTACCTTTCTCCCAACGAAGAGGACTAAGCATCAAACGACATTCACGGTACTCAGCATAGAAGCTCAACCCAGCATTCTAGCAGGCAGGAGGCCTGCATGCCCAGCATTCCAGCAACCCATGAGGTCTCACGACCTCCTCATTGCTCTCAGTCACCAGCTTGGCCCGAGTCAGGTCCAAGAGCCCAAAGGACATGAGCCATACGGCTTGCCTAGCACTGCGTCATAGAGCCACAATTCGCGGCCCCAGCCACACAAGCTGCCATTGGCTTTAGCCAAGCCGAGCTGCCAAAACAGTGGTCCCTGCCACGACATCTCGTCGGCCCATGCCTAGTCGACTCCTGGTCCTTGCCAGCCGACGTGCCTCACCACCCCGACGGCTGCCCCGTAATAGCATTATCCAAGAAGAAGACAAGAAAAATTAATTTTCTCTTACATCGGTGCGGCACGGAAAAGACGAAGAAATCAACGAAATGCGATCTTTTGCACAGGCAAGATGTAGAAGATTGCTAGAGAAGGGGGAACAAATATCCTCTAAGCTCTCTATCTCTTGTAGGGTAGAATAAATTGCTCTCCAAAGTTGATTTAATAACCCACTTAAGGTGGACTTAAATAGGTTTTGAGAGAAATTTATTTCCCTTTCCTAGAAGGACCTAATTTCCTATTAAAGAGGGAATCTACATCAAAATAGGAAGCAGTCCTATGTTTCCTAAAGCAAGAAGATCTCTACACCTGCTGCCCTTTCCAACGAGCAGCCCAACAGGTGTGGGGGCATTTGTGAAGCCAAAAATAATCACAATGCGACACATGAATTTTGGATAAAAGAGGACAAAAATACCCTTGAGGCATATCAGGATTCCTACGCGCGAGCAGCGGGCAATCATCCATCAACCAAGTCAAAAGTGCCCAAAATAGGTAATAATTCAAAACCTATTTCTTTCATCCTCATCAAATCCCTTCTACAATGTAACTCCCAAAACCTATTTCATTCCATATATTTTCTACCTCATTTTTCCTTTTTTAGCTAATCAATTAGCTAATTATTTTAATCATTCCATAACTCCCCAAATAATTTCTTTCAAAATATGTTAATTAGTCCATTAATAGATTTATTGCCTAATTAATCTATTAGTGGCTAATTAACCACAATTTACACCCAAAATATACCTAAATGGCCGGTCCCTATTCTCCTAATAGGGCCGGCCATATCCCTATAAAAAGCTCTTCATTCTCTCCCAAAAAACGACTTCCAACTCTTGCTAAAATTCTCTAGAATTCTCAAACATTTTTTCTCTCTAAATTCTAACTTTGGCATCGGAGGTTCTTCGGCCAAAGCCCCCTCCCCCTCCATTCATCGTGGGCGCGTGAGGCTTTTGGCCTTGACCTAAGGTATTAATTGTTTTGTAGATGCAATTTTGTCCAAGATCAAGGAGGAAGAAATTTGCTTCCACAGTAATGTTAGGGAGGAGAATCATTTTTCTTTTTATTTTTAATTTTATTTCATTTTTAATTTTTTAAATCAAATAAATAAGTTTAAAAAAAATTATAGAAATTAAATGGAAATGTCCTTAATTGACTAACAAAGATAAACACAAGGACCGAATTGGATAAATTGAAAACATAGGGACAAAATTGATCCAATGACTAAAACATAGTGACCATTTTAATATTTAATCATTTGTTTGTCAAAACAAAAAATATTTTAAAAAAGCAAATGATGCTTTACACAGTGACATAAATCAATCATATTATACACCTTGATATGAGTTCGATTCTCACCGATTTCTTTTTTTCCTACCAATTAATCATCTAAGTCCATTAATGCTAACGGTCTATTTCAAACATATGTGAAAATGTATTTCTTAATTTTCTGTTCGGCCTGTGGGCCGATATGGATCGTACATGTACAAAAACGAAAGGTCCAGAATGCTACTAAAAATGTGGAAGGTACAAATTAAAACTAACATTACACCTTGGAAAACAACTCTTACTATATTAGTGACGTAAAACAAGAGAATGTAGAATACAAGGCACATAAGCCACATGGTGAATAGTATACCGAACATATACCAAGATTTAGATACATGCCTCTCTCTCTTGTTTGATCGGAATGCTACAATGTGAGCAAGTAATCTTAAGAGTCTGTTTGATAACTATTTTTATTTTATTTTTAAAACTGAGAACTTGTCTGGTAACTATTTCAATTTTTCAGTTTTCATTTAAATAACTAAAATAGAAATCTAAAAGCTAATTTTGTGATCTTCAAAATTTGGCTACATTTTAAAATATTTTTTTATTTTTTGGGATCTAAAAATTAAGGGGGTGTATTCAATTGAGATTTTGAGAGATTAATTCTCTGAAAGTCTAAATTCAATTAGAAATATTTTAAAGGGTTTTAAAAAGCTGGGGAATTGGAGAGATTTCATGTTGTATTTTAAGTATTCTCAAATCTCGCCTCTCTCCTTGGGAATTTGAGGGAATTCACTCAAAATTTTACATAAAATCTCTAGAAATCCCTCAAATTTCAATTAAATACACCCTCATAAAGTTAGTTATCAAAATAAAAAATGAAATGGTTATCAAAAGGCCCATAAGTTCTAAAATCCGAAATACAAAGTGAGATTTTTGTACTCTCATTTTCTTCTTTTGTATTGTTTCTTGCTTTAGGATTGATTAAATAAAAGGAAACTCAATGGACAAAGAAATACCTTGACATAAAAGAGAGATTAAATTATAAAATAGTTGGATTACATTTTACGCACAATGATTAAAATATATTCAGAAATGTACATAACAAATACATTATCAAAGAGTGACTCACAATTGTAAGCCATTATCATCTCTGATAATTGTCATCTCCCATTCAATTCCTAAACGAGGACGCTACTTTCATTCTCCAGCACAAATTCAAGTCTTTCTCAAACCAAAACCAAGAACACTAATCGTCGTCGTCGTCGTCATTATACTCTTCCACTCGCTCCTCGATCGTCTCCAATTTCGGAGAGCTAGAACCCTTCCATGGAAAATCAAGAAGGGACGGTGCAACCTCAATCCAAGGCTTCCTCGTATGCACGAGCTCCTTCGGCATTGCGAGCTTGTAACCTAACATCATCATAGCTTCTAAGCAAATTTGAAGCGAAATCGTAGGTTTTGATGTCGAAGTTTGTATGTTTTTGTGATGTGGAGAAGATTTTTAGGTAAACGGGTGCCTCTCTTTCTCCTTTTGGTTTTTAAGGTTGAGAAAGAGAGAGGAGGATGGGAAGGGATTTCAAGAGATTTGAGAATTGGGGTTTTTGAGTGGATTTCGATTTGAGGGGTTGGGGGTTTATATACGTTTGTGTTTTGGTAAAATGGCTATGCTCTTAATAAAACCAAAAGCCCAACTTTAGCAAGAGAATTCTAAATGAGAATCTACCAACCCTTTTTTCCTTCCTATTATTCGGGTTAAGGACATAAAATCGCCTTTGGCCAAATTTATGCCTAATCATGAACTAGTAGAATTTTGTTTTGACTGCCTTATCTAGAAGGTTCGACCAAAATAAGTGAACTTTTCTACATGAGAAGGTATGTTTTAGGTGGGAAATGACTTCAAAACACCATTTCCGCTCCTTTTAAACAACCTTGTTTATTTTTGTCCATTGGTTTTTATTTTACTTGAAATTTATTCAATCTATAGGTAAATATTTGGGTTGCACATTGTAAAGAACTTCGGTTTACCGTAATACATACGTAAATATTTGTTTAATTTGATAAAGGTCCACACAACAAAATCAACATATGATTTTCAGAGGTAACACGAATAATCCAACCATTGTCTATGAAAGTCTAATCAACTTGGATACATGACTAGAACCAAAAGAAGAAACTACATTGCCTATGAAAGTCTAATCTAATCAACTTGGATACATAACTAGAACCAAAAGAAGAAACTACATTGCCTATGAAAGTCTAATCTAATCAACTTGGATACATAACTAGACAAAGCACCTTTGGTCTTTTTTCTGTTTGGTGTTGCCAACTGCTCGTTCAACATGAGTCTCCCAAATCTACATTGGCAAAATGTATCTTATTAGCAAAATTGTTCAAAGGGAAGATATGTTTTAATAGTGCAAGTATGCATGCAGCTTCACACACATTCAGCTTTTTTGTATTTGCAATTTCTTGAGCTCGTTGCAAGTTGCAACCCTGGTAAAGATAGTCATTTCCAAGGCTATTTCAAGGAGGGAACCTCCATATTTGTATCCGACTCATAAAGATCCCACAAAACCTCCAGCTTTATCATGAGTTTTCAATTCAATCTATATATTAAAGATATCAAAGCAAGAACAAAACCAAGTGAAAACTTATAGATGTTTGCTAATTAAATATATGGTATTTAACCTTAACATCTCTCTGCATTATTTTTTGCTTTATTAGTAAAACTCCTCCAGCTGCATATGGTAGACCAGGTGCCAGACATGACACAACAGAGCAAGAAGGGATCTTTATATCATTATGATTTGAATCAATAGTTCAAATTGATCACCACTGACGACCTTTTCCACAACAGCATTAACTATGCATCTTTCAAATGATGATAGAAATTTAGAATCCTTTTCAAATTCGAAGGTACACATGAATAGTGTTACTCTTCCAGCAAAGATTGATATGTCCTAATATCAGGTACATAATTAAAATCATTAGGTCAGATCAATGTTTGTTGTAAGAGTAAAGTTATCATCATTTGAAAGATGCATGTTGATGCTGTTTTGGAAAAGATCGTCAGGAATGATCATTTTGAGCTGTTGATTCAAACCAAGGATCTCACTCTTTTGTGTCACATGTACAACACCTGGTTTACCATGGAGCTGAAACGATTTTACTAATGAAGCAAAAAATGATGTGGAGAGATGTTAAGGTTAAATCTTATATATTTAATTAGCACACATGTATGAACTTTCACATGGTTTTGTTCCTGCTTTGATATATAAAAGTTGTACTTAATACAGATTAAATTGGAACACATAATAAAATGATAAAGTTGGAGTTTTTGCGGGATCTTTATGGGAGTCGCATACAAATATGGAGGTTGCTCTCCTTGAAAATGACATTGTAAAACTTCAAAATACCTCTGTCTATACCAAGGTTGCAACTTACAACGACCTTGAACGAGCTCAAGAAGCTGCAAAAACAAAAAAAAACAGAATGTATGTGAAGCTACATGCATACCTACACCATTAAACATGTTTTCCCTTTTAATCAATTTTACTAATAATATACATTTTGACATTGTAGATTTGGGAGACTCATGTTGAACGAGCAACCGACAATTTAGGAGACCATTGTCTATTCTCTCAACAGCATTCTCCAAACATGCTACTAGATGAAAAATAAAAATAAATAAAAAACCAACATCAAATTAAGGTTATCACGTCGGAAGTGGGGCAGTCTAAACTAAATTTGAACTTAAAACTGACAGTGGTAACAAGGATTCTAGGTGCGAAATGAACACCGCAACACAGTATTACTACTTCTACAACATAAACAATGCTTCAAGAGGTGCTTTGCAATACTGTACAAGACAAAGCTTTCAGAAATGAACTTTCAAAATATACAGTAAATATTTAACAAAAAACAGAAATCATGGAAAAATAGGTAGGGAAATGACAAGATGCACTTGAACTAATTAATCGTGCAGTGTTTTAGTTCACAATACAACTAGGGGTGTAGAGAAGAGGGTTTTAAAAAATACCCACAAAAAATCTCTATGAGAGGCTCAAACAAAACATGTGAAAGCACAGTTGACAAAGAACAACACAAAGTAAGACTTAACTACGACTACAGAGGAAGGATCAGTAACTAGAAGATATAGCAGATTCTAAATCTTCGATTAAAAAAATGAAGGTTCATTTCCTCGACCTACAAAAGCATTTATATACTCCGACCATGGTTATGAAAATTCAATAACAGATTGAACACAAAAGGATGATATAGTGAAACACTACCCAGTTTTCTCAGCTCAACTCTCAACTGCAAAACCCAGTTTCATCTCACTTACATCTGCTTTTGCAGCAGCAAACTCTTAAAATATGATTTAATCCAAATAAAACCCACATATGATTTCTTAAGCCGATAACCATTTACCAAAAGTAACATTATTTGCATTCAACAGATTAAAATTCATATGGAAATCCAAAATTAAAGCGAAAAAATCAAAGCATTATAACTACCAAAACACAAAAGCCAATGTACTTCCGAATCCTAACAGCATCATAATCAACATACCCAACATGCTAAAAATGGGATCCAAAATCTTGCCACTCATCTAAATTACCAAAAGAGTGATTAACGATCTTAACAACATACTCAAAATTAATCCCCAAATTATCCGAAATGACATACACTTCAAAACAAAAATTTAACTCAGCTAAAGAAAAAGAAAGAGCCTCACTGCAGCAGCAGCTCAATCGAGAGGGATTTCGACATCGCCATCGGCGATCTCCTGTTGCAAATCCTTGGGGTCCTTGCCGTCGACCGTGCAGCCCACTGAGACGCAGGTGCCGAGAATCTCCTTCACCGTGCCGGCGAGCTCCTTGGCCATGGATCTGTTCCTCATGACCTTGGCGATCTCAATGACGTCATCCAGTGAGATGTTGCCGCTGTGCTTGATGTTCTTGGTTTTCTTGCGATCGCGCTCGGGCTCCTTCAAGGCCTTGATGACGAGCGCCGCCGCAGACGGCACAACCGAAACCTTGGCCTGCCTGTTCTGGACGGTGAGCTTGACGGTGACGCGGAGGCCCTTCCAGTCCTTGGCGGTCTCCTTGGCGATGTCTTCTCCGATCTTCTTTGGGGAGAGACCGAGAGGGCCGATCTTCGGGGCGAGAGAACTGGCGGCTCCGACCTCACCGCCGGTGACTCGGACGTAGACGTCGACGACCTGTGAGGGATCGAACTTTGGCGGCATTGTAGCTGATGGTGGCGAAGGACAGAGAGTGAAACGCTAGGGTTTCCAACAGAGGCGACAGACGGAGTGGGAAATTCTGTGAATTATATGCTAGGGTTTTGCAAGGATGGATTTTGTGAACTGTCGGAAATAACCTTGATATTTGCGGAGTTTTACAAAGAGGTTTTTGTGTGTGAATTTGGGCTTTTGCTGCCATGGTTCGAGGATAAATTTGTCTTTAGGATATGGGCTTCTTTGTGCGTGGTATGGATAGTGGCTCTTCCTTGAATTGGGTTTGGGCTTGGTTAAACCACTACTTAGGCTTGACCTATTGTGATTGGGCGTTTTTAGTAATATGTCATGTTTTGACATGTGTAGTAAAGTACAATTGTCGTGTTTTAACGTGCTTTCTATGTCGTGTGAATTTATCTGCAAATAAATTTTTATTCTATCACAACACTATGATCTAGTGGTATTTTTCTCTAGTTGATTCAGCGTCTCTCAACATAAATTCTCACGGCCTTTGAGTAGGATATCATTGTATCAAAATCAAAAAACATGAGTTAAAGATTCAAAGTTAAGTGTGTTATTCCTAAAGAAAGAAAGAAAGTGGACAGATACTAAGGAGAGGAATATAATCCCCTGATTTTACTGATCACCTATGGTGTATCTTTTGTTCAAAATGCACGACATTAAACGAATGTTACCTTCACGTATAATAATTTTTTTCCAAGTCTAAATGCAAGTTTCTTCAATCAATTTGGGCCACAACTCTTGAAGTCCACAACGCAAATCCCCAAATATGTGCTTGCCCTAATTATAAACCCTAATTTCATTTCCCTCCAAAAGACTCTCACTTTACTTCCCTCACTCACTCTAATACTCTTTCATCCCTCTCATCGGTAAATTGTCTCTGACTCGTACCTGTCCTTCAACCAAAACATGAACGAAGATATTGGGTGATGTTGCTTTCTCTTTCTTCTTCAGATGTATTGATTGCTTGCTGTGATTTTTTATCATTATTATTATTCTTCTTCTTCCTCTTGTTGTGAATAACCTGCTGAGTGCAAGAATGCTCCAGATTGATTTCTGGCTTTTGAGTTTTTGTTTGGGTGTTTGCACAAAACACTCATATAGCAGGCCTTTTCTTTCCTCCTTCTTCTCTTGTTCTTGTTGGTTGCTTCTTAGTTCTTACTTGTATTGTCATGTACTGATTTAGGACTTATAAGAAGCCTTGTCATACTGACAAGGCTGTTAGCATCATCAATGGCACTGGCTACCCATCGAAATGGGCAAGTCTTCCAGTAAGCTTTGATGTTCTGGATAAGCTGGTGGAACCCATTGACCATGTTCGTTTTGCTGCCGTTTGCAAGGGCTGGTGTCTTCTTTCGAAAGAGTATAATCATACAACGGGACGCTGGCGTAAGGTACTTCCCATGCTTATGATCCCTACCAAATCTTCTCAAGAAGAGGAGAATAGCGAGACCAACCAATGCCTTGTGTACAGTGTTTATGAAGGACACATCTTCAACAATATTCAGCTATCGGTTTGTGATGGTAAAAAGTATTGTGGCTCTAGCCATGGTTGGTTGGCTGTGGTAGATCAAGGACTAGATTGCCTTTACGTAACTCTCATGGACCCTTTCAGAAAATATCTGGCGCCCATTAATCTTTCTGGCATTGGTTATTATGACTTAAACCCTGATGAAGAAGATAACTACATGGATGAAGATCGGTATATGAATTACCTTCCAAAGGTTATCTTGTCTGCCGATCCATATGTGAAACCGAAGGATTATTGGGTTGTTCTATTTTACCAAACGAATTTGAGGTTGTGTTTCTATAAAGCAGGACAGAGATTTTGGTCCTGTTGCAAATTTAAGGAAATAACGTGTATTTCTGATGCTGTATTTTATAAAGGCCAAGTATATACAGTTGGAACTCGGGGAAAAATTGTGTTGTTCGATATCAAGAGCAAAATTAAGTTTCCACGGGTTCCAAAAGCCACACGGCTTAAAGGCTGAGTGTTTGAAAGGTGGTCTGCGCGTAAGGCATATCTTGTGGAATCAACCAAGGGAGACTTGTGGCACGTTCGAAGAACTGTGAAACGAAAGGAAGGTTGTGATGGAAATTTGACTGATAGCTTCCAGGTTTACAAGGTGGTATTTGATAAGAAAGACAGATCCATAGTGGAGCAGGTTGAGGTCAAAAGCATTGGAGATGAGGCTTTGTTTGTTGGTGACAATCATTCGATGTCTTTCTTGGCTTCAAACTTTGCTGGGTGCCAGCCTAATTCCATATATTACACGTGTGATCTTCTGCGTTTTCAACATCCTGAGCGCAGGCCATTTGATATGGCTGTCTACAATTAGAGAACGAAACCATTACACCATTTTACTCTCCGACTTCTTGGCAGAAAGGCAACCCGCGCGCAGCTTGGATTTGTCCACAGTTTAATGGACTCTGCTAGCCATAAGCTACTCTTCTATTTGCCCTTCATATTTTGCCCTTGTTACTCTCCGTTCAGCCATTTTGTGATCAACAACCTCAAATTAAGGAAGGGTAACTTTCTTTATCTCGCAGGTCGCCTCAACGTACTTTTGTCTGTTGGCATGACTGGATATTAGCCTTGATCGTTAATCTATTAGGTACTTGCACTTGCAATCTAATTCCGTATTTTCTAATCGGTTGAAGCATATTGCTGCATTAGAATGTTTTGATATTTCAGTTGTGCACTCCTCGTTCATCTTGAAATTAAAATTAGAACAAATTTCGGTCTTATTACCGAGCCTCACCTTAGTTGAAAGTTTTCCTGGTTGATTTGATGTCATACCACACACAGCACAGACTCTTTTGTACTTTTGTCAGTCAAAAAGTGAACCCATTCGCAAGAGTACACACTCACATCAGTATTAGAAACCTGGTGCTAGGGGTGGGCACGGGCCGGGCCAAAAATTGAAGGAACCGGACCGGACCTGTTCGTAAATACAACGGGGCGGGGTGGGGCGGGTTTTGGATTTTTCAAAATAAGAATCGGACCTAACTCGGCCCTTTTGAAACGGGCCGGTTCCTACGGGTCCCCACGGGTCCAAATCTTTCACTCACGCCTCAAGACTGGTGGTCTTTCCTCTTCGTTCTCCTCATTTGAAGATTCGCTTCTTCAAACAACATCGTCATCGGCTGTTCCATCAAAACAACCACAGCAAGATCTGCACTCTCAAGGCAAATTAGGGATTAAATTAGGGTTTTCACATAACTCTTTCATACAAACCCACGAATCCAATTTTCATTCTCATCGGCTATGAATTCAAAGAATAAAAGAAAGGGAATACCTTAGGGTTTCTGAATCTAAGCAATTTCAATCAATTCTTGTGATTTTCTTTTCCTACTCATTGACCAAAAGGTTCTGCAAATAGGAAAAGAAAAAAAAAGAAGCATTGATCTATAAATTCAAGTCCCAGATAAAACATAAAATTTCAAGTTCACAAAACCTAAGTAATTTCACCTTGTGATTGGGTTGCAGATGCTCTCCAACTCCATCTTATCTTCGAACTCATCGGCATCTGACAACTGGTTGTTGTCCAACCACTGTATAGCAGTCTCTCGATTGAGTCCTCAATCTTCTTGTCCTTAATTGAGTTTGGGGATCGTGGGTCTCTTGGGATGGAGAAGGAGAGGGTTTGAGTGAAAAAAAAAAAAGGTGAAATGAGTGAAAGAAAAAAAATAGAAATGAAGAAAGAGTGAAAAAAATAAGGGGTGAAACGAGTGAAAAAAATAAGTGAAATGTAGTACAAGTTGTCAAGTACTAGTGTACTGCACAAAACCAATGTAGTACTTGGACTTTTGGACCGGAAATTTGAGTGGGCTTGGGAGAAACGAGTCCTACAGGGGCCCTGTTTCTTGGGCCTTTTGGACCCGCCCCGCCCCGTTAATTTCTTGAACCCGCCCCGGCCCGCCCCGTTTGTGTTTTAAAATTTTAAGACCCGCCTCGTACCCGCCCCGAATCGCATGTACCCGCCCCGCCCTGCGGGTCTAGTACCTGTTTGCCCACCCCTACCTGGTGCTGCTGCTTTTCTAGTTGTAAAACTACAACTTTTAGCATGTCTACATAAATATCTGAGATTACAACTATCTCGGCTCTGGATTTGTTGCGACTATCTTGATTTCGCATCTGTTGTCGCTACCTTAATTATCTTGGTCTTCCGCGATTATCTTGAGCTTAAACTGGGTTCTCGTGTCAAGAAACTTATAGCTTGAGTGATTAAGTGCATTTTGAGCTTACATCCGTAGTTCTTTGTTTAATTTATTCTCCTCGGTTACTACTTGTGTAATGCCCCGCCCAGGAAATATATATTTCCGAGAAATAATTCCGATGATAGGCCCAAATTAAACTCTGGTTTACATTACTACCAATAATCACGATTCTTTATTTAAATTTCATAATCCCTCACAAAAACTATAACAAAAATTAACTTATCAAAACTTACGATAATTTTTTTTATAATTTATCACTGGATGTGCTATCCACACACCCCTTTTTACTTCTCACACACCCCTTGTTAATTTATGTCCGTTGATCTTCTTCAATTCATCCAATCCGACGGCCGAAAACCAAAAAGGTGTGGGAGAAGTACAAATGGGTATGTGGATACCCCTTTATCACAAATTTCTTCTCTTAAATCAAATTCCCAACTAAAGATTAAATCTCGATTATTAAGGCTGCATCTAACTCTTGTTAGATTGCCTACGTACCATTTAGCGGATCAAGCCTTTTGTGGTTCATAATTCCGTTTAAATATATTCCTAGAGCCATTTCCGAAAATATTCTAGAATCGGAAATATTCAACATTAGCTTTTACAATCAAATCACATCAAATGGTTACCAATTACAGAATTAAAATATCTAAATTTGCATAAAAAAGCAACATCAGCCCACTGGCCACGCGCCGCCGCGCGTGGCGGTTGGCAGCCCCGAGTTACCGGAAAATTTAACTTTTTTAAAAATTACCAAATTTTACAGAAAACTAGATCTCAATGAGTGGGAGCAACTATCTTCTCGTCTCATCTGCGCCCATTTTTCTTCCAATTTGGAATTGGATGAGGACCCCCAGTTGGAATTCGAAGAGGATCCAAAGTTGGAATTCATTGCAAACTTGAATTGAAAGAAATTGAATTCAAAGTTGTGTGAATTATACCCCAATATCCACCTTATTTATAGCAAAAAAAAATTCGAATCCAACGGCTAGCTGACGTCACTCAGTCGTTGGATTTGAATTTAAGTTGTAATTTTTAAATAATAAATTATGTTTGGCCCTATGGCTCTTTGGCCCTCGGTTGGAGATGGTTTTTTGTGACAGGGCTAAAACGAGCCCTATGGCCCTTTGGCCTCGGTTGAAGATGGAGGCAAATATGGTCATGTACTGTTCATTAAAATATTAATTTATTAGAGGACCAGAGGGCTAAAATGAGCCATCTGGCCAACCTTTGGTTGGAGATGGCCTTAGCTAAAGCTGAGATAGCTTCATTGGGTTTGCTAGTTTTAGCCGCCACATTCTACTATAAACAGAGCATTTGCGGTGCAACTTTAGGTACAACGAAACAAGGGAAAATATTTTATAAACAAAAAATTTAAGGAGTTTTATTTATTTTGTACATCCTTTAAAAATTTTAGAGTTAGTTTATAAGAGAAGGTCTTTTTCGCTTTTATTTTTACTTTACTCGCACGTCAGACGCATGGTCTATTTTGCCACTGATATTGGGTCCAGGGGCGTGAGATTTGCAATCGATAAAAGTGGTCATTGAGATTGTCCACCGTCAATCATTTTGGTACTTTATGAAAAATCTTTGTTAAATTGAGGGTATGTTTGTCAAATCAACCATTTTACTTGAACTGGTGGTTTCTTCAATTTAACGGAAAATTTTCGGGACCAAAGTGAGGAGTTATGCCAATCTTATTGACCATTTTAGCTAAAAGGCCAAAAACCAATATCACTTGTAACCATATGGGTAGTTCTACTCACACACCCATCTTTACTTCTCGCACATCTGTATTAATATTTGTTCATTGATTTTCTTCAATTCATTCGATCCGACATTCGAAAATTGAAAAGAGTGTGCTAGAAATAAAAATAGATGTGTCGATAACATTACCCATAATTTGAGTGGAACTTTGAATCTCAAAGTAGAAGTAAGGCCTTTTAGTTGTTGATGGGATAACCTGTTGTAGAGTTAGTTGTTCTCCAATATCCTATTTTGATGCCGTTTTAGTCCTCATAAGGTAAATCCAATACCCACTACCCAAAAGATCACATTATTGTTGTCCCTCATGATTTTTATATCTAGCACCTAGGTGGCTTTAACAATCCTTTGCAAAAACAAATTACACAAAAGATATAATTATTTGAGGGCTTAATTATTTTAGATAAGTCTAAGATGATGTTTGATTAACTATTGGCCCCATTCGGTCCCCTTACATGCAGATCTTATGATTTAATTAGAAGAAAAGCAATGTTCAATTTGTACGAACTCGTATTAAGTTGTTAGATCGTCAGTTTGAACCACTAATCAATCATCAAATGAACGACTTGTTCAAATGTGTTGCACTCGTATTTCTTTGTAGCTTAAATGTGGAACGTATTTTATTCCAATCAAAAAGGAAAAGTTGGAGCACAAGTACTTCAACAAAAGTACTTCTCTTTTATGAAATTGCAATTACTTTTTTCCTCCGAAAAAGTTTATGGCAAGTGGCAGATGCTTGATTTAATTTGTTATTGGCTTATAGCTAAATGATCTTTAATTAGTACATGAAATGATTTTGCAGCTGTTGTCGCTACCTTAATCATCTTGGTCTACCGTGATTATCTTGGCTTAAACTGGGTTATCGTGTCAATGAACTTATAGCTCTGAGTGACTAGGTGCATTTTGAGCTTACATCCGTACTTCTTTGTTTAATTTATTCTCCTCGGTTTCTATTTGTATCGAAGTCCCTTCAACTACAAGGAATCATTTAATTGAATTTTAAGAGTTTTGGGGTCATTTCAATTTGCCAAAATCATATTCAAAGGAAAACAATTGCGGGTAGAGGAGCTTGGAAGCTGCAAGTTACAATTTATTTTATTTTCTTGGCTCTCTTTGTCATCTTGTAAATTTGTTTGATGATCGAATGTCAAAATTATCTATTTTTCTAGGTCATCCCTAAAAGATAAGTTTTGCAAAAAATTCAACAAAACTAAAAATTGTTGAAAAGTTCGGTTAGCATTGTCAAAATTCAATGTTTAAGTGAAAAATATGGTTCATCTATTCATTAGATAATTGTTGAATGACTAAACGATATCATATTTACCACTTAATTATCTTTACAATCTTTGTTTTTACCTGAAATTGAGTTACATTAGCAAATGGCTTATAACTCAAGTAGCTAATAGCAAAATTCGCTCTTCTATCCAAGATCATGTGTTTAATGTTCACTATCGCTCGTGTCTCTCACAGGAGAAAAGAGAAATAGATTATCTTGATCATTTTGACCCCAAAATGAATCATTTAATAACATTGTTTAAAACAAATCATTTTTAAGGAAAGAGAATTTCCGCATCCATTTTCTTTCTCTGAACGCCTTTGTTTATGTATGACCTAATGATTGTGCACAATGAAAGAAATGAGTTTACATAAATCATTTAGCTTTTTAAGACCATCTCCAACCCTTGGGCTAAAAGCCAAATTTTTTTGCCCGGAAAATTTAGTTTTTAGCCTAGAAACAGCTTTTTTGTTCCAACCATTCCAGCCTAAAATTTTAGCCCGGGATTATTAAAGATTGAATTTAGGCTAACTTTTTTCTTAAATTAATTTTTTTTAATTATGTAGACTATCATAAATTAATTTTATGAACATTTTAATCTAAAAATATTTAAATTCCAATAAATATTGAAAAATCACTAAATCTTTCCAATTACGACCTCTAATATACTCTATTGCCATGTTGAACAATTTGGAAAGGGAAAGAAATGGTAGGAAGAAAAATTGGAAGAATTGTAGGAGAAAATTGAGTTTTGTGTGGATGTTTAAACAAATACATAAGTATTTATAGAGTTTTTGGGTGAATTATTGAGTTAAATAATTTTTTTTTAATTATTTTAGCCGTTGGATTTAAATTTGGGCCGTTAGATCTTTTTTTTTTACCGTTAGATTTGATTATATTCAATCTCAGCTGTTGGATTCAATGTATTTTAAAATAACATTTTTTAAAAAAATAAAATTTGAATCTGGACCGTTGGTTCCAACGGTCCTAAAATTCCTGCCGTTGTATGCGGAAAAGAGCCATTGGGCTCGAGGATGTGGCCAACAGCGGCCCTGACAATGCCCCCCTGCTGTCGGGCGCTGAAGGCACGCGGGCTTAGTGGGGCTCGTCGGCTAGTGAGCGGGCCAAGACTGGGTTTTTTTGGGCAAGTCCACGCGTGTGTGGGCTAAATCTGGGGGGTATTTGTCCCAGGTTTAGCATTTGGCATTTAGCCCAATGTTTTGGCTTGGGTTGGGTGGTGTTTGGAGGGAGAGAATAAATGGGGTATTTTGGCTTTTAGCCCGGGTTAGAGAGAGTCTAAGAGTGTTGGGAGCTAATAATATTGGGGTCATTTCAATTGCCAAAAACATAACTTTCAAAGGAAAATAATGGTGTGTAGACAAAAGAACTTCAAAGTTGCAAGTTACAGCCCCACTTTAAGTAAGAAATCACCCTCCTATCACTCTCAAACAGCATTACCTATCAATCCAAAGGTCCACAACTCACACCAAACTTTATGCCCATGAAAGTGAAACCCTAGCTGTAAGGCTTATTTCACCCTCTCCCCCTCCATGCCTTTTAGTAGACATAGACTTTCACACGTCTTGCTAACCAATACTATAGCACCACCATCTCACAAGTAATAAATTGGAGTTGGAGGGTGATAATAGTGGAATTTTATTTTTATCAACATCAACAATGTTTATTAAAAAAAATTCGAGCATACTTATTTTTTTTTTTTAACAAACGATATTATCTATACTAAAGGAGAAGATGTGAGTTTGGCCTCACAATGAGCTAGCAATAATTTGGTTCAAATTGGCCTTTGGCAAGAATCGAACTTAAGACCTCTCACTTACAAATGAAGAGTAATATCACTAGACCATACTTTAAACATTTGTATAAGACACAAATTCAACCAGACTGTAAAATCAACAAATTGAAAAGGCAAAAATAAAATAGACAAAAATTGCATAAACAACTGAAAAAAACTCATGACACAAGCTGCATAAAAAACTAAAAAACATGGTTTTTTTTAGCCAAAACAGTCCCAGAAATTGGTATAATTCCTCACTTTGGTCCCTGAAATTGTCCATCGTCAATCATTTTGGTTATTCCAGGGAAAATATTCGTTAAATTGAGGGTATTTTTAGCAAATCAACGCATTCACTTAAACTGGTGGTTTCTTCAATTTAATGGAGATTTTTCCTAAATGACCAAAATTATTGACGGTGGACAATCTTAAGGACCACGTCTATTGATTTTAAATTTCAAGGATCAAAGTGAGGAGTTATGTCAATTTCAGATACCATTTTGGCTAAAAAGCTAAAAACTAATATCACTAGTATCCATGTGAGTAGATCTATTCACACACTCATTTTTACTTCTCACACACCCTTTTAATTTTTGTCTATTGATATTCTTCAATTCATTCGACTCGTCGTCTGAAAATTGAAAAGAATGCTTTAGAAGTAAAAATGGATGTGTCGATGGTATCACCCATAATTTGGGTGGAACTTTGAATCTCAAAGTAGAAGTAATGCCTTTTAGTTGTTGATGGGATAATCTGTTGTCGAGTTATAGATGTTTTCCAAGATCCTATTTTGATGCCATTTTAGTCCTCATAAGGTAATCCAATACCCACTACCCAAAAGATCACATTATTGTTGTCCCTCATGATTTTTATATCTAGCACCTATGTGGCTTTAACAATTCTTTGCAAAAATAAATTACACAAAAGATATAATTAATTGAGGGCTTAAATATTTTAGATAAGTCTAAGATGATGTTTGATTACCTATTGCCCCCATTCGGTCCCCTTACATGCAGATCTTATGATTTAATTAGAAGAAAAAAAATGTTCAATTTGTACGAACTCATATTAAGTTGTTAGATCGTCAGTTTAAACCACTAATCAATCATCAAACGAACGACTTGTTCAAATATGTCGCACTCGTATTTCTTTGTAGCTTAAATGTGGAACATATTTTACTCCAATTAAAAAGCAAAAGTTGGAGCACAAGTACTTCAACAAAAGTACTTCTCTTTTATGAAATTGCACTTACTTTTTTCCACCGAAAAAATTTATGGCAAGTGGCTTAAGTTTTAAGATGCTTGATTTATTTTGTTATTGGCTTATTGCTAAATGGTCTTTAATTAGTACATGAAATGGTTTCCACTTTGAAGGAAAAAAACGTAGCTATTAGAATACAAAGGATAGCAGGATAGGGATGGTTTATTAGTATCAGGGCCGGCCCAGGCCCAGTGCAAGCAGGGCAACCGTCCGGGGCCCAAAAAAATTAGGGGCACCAAAATTATTAAGGCGGTATATTTTTATATGTTTTTATAAGAGTATAAATTTATAAAAATTGGTTCAAAGACATAGAAATTTAACTAGAAGTGGTGGTTTGTCATTTAAAAATAATGAGGGTGTCTTGGGTTCAAAACACCATGTGTGCTTATTTACTTTCAATTTTTTACAAATTTCTTTTCATAAGAGTATAAATTTATAAAATTTGGTTAAAGGATCAAGAAGTTTAATTATAAACAATGATTTTTTATGTTTAAAATTAACAAGAGGTCCTAAGTTCGAAATGTTATGTGCATGTTTATTCTTTTCAATTTTTACAAATTTTTGTTTGGTTGTTAATTTATTTTTAGTTACTATCTAGTAGCTATGTGGGTTGTTATTTTTAAATATTTGTTTTAATTCAAGTCTAATCTTCAACAAAGAATAATACGTAGACCAAATTTGCAAATTATATGACGTGTTATCAAAATGTTTAATTTAGTGCCCATTCATTAATAATACATATCAATTAAAGACTCGAAAACATCATTATTTTTTAGTCCCATATTGACAAGGTTAGTAAATAAGAAAAAAAACACCTCACAATTTATTCAAAAACACATTCAAAGTTCAGATGGAAAATAAACTCATCATCTATCTACTTGTAGGCCCGAAGTTTTTTTTGTTTCCCTCTCTCAATACAAAATAAAGTAGTTTTTTTGTGTTTCTAAATTATTGAGTTTGAAGTGTTTTTCTAAGTATAATTTTATCAATGTCTTACGTGTGAAAATAAATAATTTTCTTACATGAAGTTAGGGCACTTTTTTTTACATCGTCCCGGGCCTCAAAAATCTCTGGACCGGCCCTGATTAGTATCTTATATAATATGACTTGATCATCATCAGATCTTAGCCTCAATAAACAAGTCTTGAATTAAGGTCATCGTTATTGGAGTGTAATTGCCTTTTAATGAAAATTGTATATGGTATTCTAATTGTTATATTGTGGTTGAATATGATAAACGAAACATCTCATAATTAAAGACAAGACGTCATCACCAATAAACAAATTACTTATAAGCGCATGTAAGGTTTATTTGCTGTGAAATTCATATTCTTACCGTCCATGCCCCCTCACATGATGCAAATTTTCAAGTCTAACATGTGAACAATACATATTTGGTGACGCAGAGCATGTGTGACCATTGGATTTCATATGTGGGGTAACCTGCTCTGGTTCCATGAAGGAAGTTGAGATTTCACTATAAAATCAATTACTTATAAGCACATGCAATGTCTATACTTTCACAAATGTGAGATTCATACTCTCGATGTACTGAAAAATTATTAGCATTGAGTGGCTTGGTCTTATTAATTGGATTAGTATAAATGCAAGCAATGGAACGATGTATTCAATAATTGTTTGTTTTTTTTATAGGAAAATAAAATTACAAACAAAACCTTTAGGACAAGAAAAATTTACAAAAATCCCAGAAGTGACACCACCACCAAAAACAACCATCAGTAGACCCATGTCCAACAAGAACATCAGCCACAAAATTAGTTTTCCTAATAATTGTTTCAGCTATATGCCATGCAAACCAAGCCATGGACACAAACGAACAAACCTCAAAGGAAATAAAACATTTGATATCAATCATCACATAAAATATGACTTATTATATTAGCACCCCACAAATTGTTGAATAAACCCCACATACTTAATACACCTCACATTTACTTTTTCAATTAAAAATTATCTTAATACACCCCACTTCCTTCCCTATAATACCCTCACACCCCACATTATTAATATACACCTTACATTTTCTATACACACCCCACATTTTTTATACACCCCACATTTCTCAAATCTTATAACAGTCATTTTTAATTTTGCCGAACGATTTCAAACCATCTAAACTTTAGTTTGCCGAATGATTTCAAATTGAATGATTTCAAAAAATGTTTAGGTTCATTTGAATGTTTTTCAATAACAATAACAATGATTTCAAAGCTTTCGAAACACCAATTTCGTGTTCCATTCGTCAAAAATAATTTTTCTTAATCAACATGTTTGTAGTTTCATTGCTTTGAGTTTTATTCAACAATGGAGGGTGTGAGGGATTTTGATAGTTGAAGGAGATAAATAATACGTTAAAAGTTAATTTTATTATTATTTTTTAAACCTAATAAGGTCAAAATTGTCATTGCATAGTAGAGTAAATAAGTAAATAAGTCATTAATATTAAATTTTAATGTGAGGTGCATTCAAAATTTTGTGGGGTGCTAATATAAAAAGCCTAAAATATTTATATTGACAACACACCGATTCCAATAAGTTTAAAATAAAGACTGTCCATTAAAATAATTCACCATTTATAACATACCGTTTCGGATAGTCACGCAACTCTTGTCAAACAATACTAAACTCTATATTATACTATACGATGCTAGAACAAATTAATTAAAGAAATCAAATCATACATGAAGTTACTTTGCAATGCGAAATGTTGTGATTAATATTAATCTATATTATCTATATTATGAAACCTCTTTGTCAACTTTTTTCTCCTTTTTTTTATTTATTTTGCCCTCACTTTTGATACATACTATTGATAAAAAAGAGGGCAAAATAGTAATTTTGTACCTTTTGACAAAATGGCAATCGTATCCCTATTTTTCCTATTTTACCCTCACTTTTGATACAAAATATTTACATACGGAGGACAAAATAGGAAAAAAAGGGGAAAATTGATAATGAGGCTTCTCTTAATAACACTTTTGATATACAATATTTACATAAGGAGGACAAAATAGGAAGAAAAAAAAGGGGAAAAAGTTGACAAGGAGGAGGCTTCTCTTAATAATAGTATATAAAAAAAATATGCACCTATTAAGAGAAAGGGGAAAAAAGTTGAGGATGAGGCTTCTCTTAATAACACTTTTTATACATAATATTTACATAAGAAAGACAAAATAGATAAAAAAAAATTAAAAAAATAAAAAGAAGGGAAAAAAGTTGACAATGAGGCTTCTTCTCTTAATAACAGTATAGAAAAAAAAATGCACTTATTAAGAAAAATTGTTCACACACACACAAAGTATGTACTCTCTGTTAGTAGATATGATAACACCATGTTACGAAAGTACGATCTTATTAAAAAAATTATTCCATTATATGAGCGGACATCATCAGTAAAATTTACGTCTCAACTTAGTCTAACATATAACAAATATTAAATTGTCAGTCAATAATTTGAAGTCACACTCCTCAGATTGGATATGTTCATATCTTTTCTGCGAACTCCAATAAAGTTAAACAACAATATTATTGTTAATTTGATGATTTAGACCGCATTTTAGTCATCATAATATAATAGTCTCATGGAAGCCACCCAGAAGGCCGTAATATTCCCATTGGTTATTGTGTAACTCATATGGTCGAATCAAAATTTATGCTTCCGTTGCTAGAATTTGACCGCATTAGACCCAACTTTATTCAAATAATTTGGTAGCTAAACAAGTTGGATACAAGTAATTTGAATAAGATCAATTGACTAAATTAAATTCAACTTTCTCAAAACGAATTTGGGAGCTAACTAAGTTAGATACAAGTACATATGAGTTAGATCAGCTGACGAGAATAATACAATTGATTATCTTATGTTTAAATTTGAATTTGGTTAGAGTAGTTTAAAAATATCGTGCGATAAACAAAAAACGTTAATTACAATAATCAATAAAAATGATTTCTGTAAACTATGTAAAACGTTCATGTTTATTTTCGTTTGTTAACTTGACTTATTCAATCTATAAAATAAATAAACAGAGGTGTGTAAAAAACAAAACACGTCTCTAAAAATCATCTTACCAATCAATAATTATGTATTTTTTATTTCTACAAAGAAAAAGACTGCTTGCCCGGACCGACTTGAGCATTTACCTTTATCTTCTTCCTTCTTGCTGGTTCCTACCGCTTTCGTAAGCAAAGCGTGAAGTTTGCTTTGCCATTCAACGTTCAATCAATTTTATAACTCCACGTGTCCCCCTCAGTTATAATATCGCGATACGCGCGGGAATTTTTCACTTTTTATTGTCGCGTTACGGGAGGGCATTGGGCCAGCTGGCAAGAGACGCGCAAGATCCGAGCAGTACGGGCCTAGTTCACGTGCCAGCCTGCTCCCGCATTAGAGTGAAACCAAACTGCGCCACGTGGCTAGACACAAGTAGCGGGACACGTGTGCAGTTCCTCGAGCCTCAAACAGGACCACTTTCTGCTTCTGCATAGGTGAACCACTCCCCTAACTCACGTCGAGACAAAACTTGTGACCACCCAGTGCGAGTCTGCGAGATACATTGTACTTTTGTTTTGTTCTCGTTTTGTGTCAATCCGTATTTTTTATTATATCCCTCTCTCCCCGTCTCCGGTTTTTTTTTGTCTCTGTTTGATGTTCGGTTTGATTTTTTTCAATTTTTTGAACCCATCCCTAATAATTCCCTCCCCGTACGTGGCGGTAATCGACGGCTTGGAAACAAATGGTATTTGGCTAGATATGGAATTTAGTTTTATTTCTTTTTAAAAATATATTGTTTGGTTTGGCGAAAAAAAAATACAAAATGGTATTCTTTCTCATTTTTCACCTTTTCTTTCACATTTTTTCATCCACCAACCATGGTTTATTTACTAAATGTAAGTAATAGCATTTGGAGTGGTAGATTCATGTGAGACCGATGCATCTAAAATAACTCGCTCTTGCATAGAACTAGCATAACCTCTTTCGTAATCCGTTAGAAATAAATAGAATAAATTGTGAACATGGACTTTACATTTACATAATACTTGAGAAAAAAAGTCATCCATATATACACACATAATATTGAAGTATCAATCATGATATCCTAATTGATAAAAAAAAAAAAAAATCATGATATCCTACTACAATGATGATGTATTTAACATTTGTATTCATGTATGTCATAATTCATAAAATCTAATGATTTCTACTATGTTCTGTCATAACTTTTATTTAAAGCCTATTAATATATATATATATATATATATATATTAGAACAATTAACAAAAGTGAAATAGGATCATTTTTTCCCCAACAAATAAGATCCTATTCCAAAATGCGTGTAAACCTTTTTTTTTTAAATAAAAGCAAATAATCGAAAACAACAATATATTCGGTTTCCTTTTTTTCCATTTTCTGGTTTACAGTTACAAAAGATCAAATACGTTAGTTGGGCCAACAAAAAGGATCAAAGACCAAACAGACCACTACGCGAACAATCTGCTGCCCCCCAGTCCTATCCCGCCACGTAGCGAGTATCCAGTAAGAGAAATGGATCATCTTCGGATCACTTCCTCCTAATTCATCAAGTTTAGAAATACAGACCATTGAAATTTGATCCAATAGATACAAACATCAGCCGACTTTAAAAGTTATAATAATTTTAATCGTTGAATCAAATTTCAATTTGGTAGATTAGGAGGACCCCTTCCCCAGTAAAAACCTCCGTCATCAGAACCGTGCGAGGAATGCATTCCGGGCCCACCCTCGAGATCGAAGCTAACCCCCTTGAGTGGATAAATCGAAAATCCTACGTGTCAATTTCCCATAATAATTGAAGGGGCCAGTAAGGTAATTTTACCATGATTGAACTGGAAGATAGAGGACAGTCTTATCCACTTGCGCCAAAGCAGCAAGCGGACCTGTATAAAAGCAAATCGAAACGCCTTCAATTCTCAGAACCAAAATCACAAAACGCAGAAGAAAAAACAGAGGGCTTCGAACCAAAACGCAGCGTTTTGATCCTTCCCCGAATGGCGACTAGTAAGAGCTACTACGCTAGGCCGAACTACCGTTACCTCTCCGGCGACCACCACCACCACCACCAAACCCTAGCGTCCGATTTCGAACTGGACGAGTCGGACATCTACAACTTTGGCCGGTCCAACTCGCCTGAGTACCGCAAACCGATCCCGAGTTCCCGCGGCGTCTCGGCAGGGAAGAACCGGCGGGGAGATTCCGGACACCGCTCGGACATGACCGGCGGCAAGGCAGCGTCGTTGCCGGTCGGCATTCCGGACTGGTCCAAGATCTTGAGAGGTGAGTACCGGGAGAACCGGAGGTGCGACGACGACGAGGCGGACGGCGATAACGACGTGGAGGGAGGCGTGCGGATCCCGCCGCACGAGTTCCTGGCGAGGCAGATGGCGAGAACGAGAATCGCGTCGTTCTCGGTGCACGAAGGCGTCGGGAGGACGTTGAAAGGGAGGGATCTCAGTCGGGTCCGAAATGCAATTTGGGAAAAAACTGGGTTCGAAGATTAATATTTATTTTTCAGAAACAGGAAATACAGAGAGAGGGGGTTGGGGGTGTACGGAAATTATTGGTTAGATTTTTTTTTTTTTTTTTAATTTTATGAATTTTGTGCTTCCTTTTTTTTGTGAGATCAAGATGATCGTTTTTACGAATGTAATCCCAAATTGGAGAATCGTCCTCCAATTCTCGGAGGTTTAAATTTTTAACATTAAATTCCAATCTCTTCTTAATTTAATTAAGTTATTGGGTTGTTTTTAATTTCGGATGACATGGAAGTGGTTAATTTTTGGGAACTTTAAAGAAAAACTATACTGTTTATTTTATCGTAAAAATTATATTTTTACACTAAAAATTTAATACTATTTATTTTACCATTTATTTTATCTTTATCGTTAAAATTTAAAATTTTAATTTTTTTTTTATTAGTTTGAAAATGATTGGTGAGAAATAGAGGTGGTGGGTCAAATTGGTAAATAAAAATGGAAAGTAATGGTTGGTGGGTTTTGTCTTTTTTTTAATTATTTGATTGTTGGTGGGGTTGGCACGAAATAGAAAGCAGAGAAAATAAATTGGTGAGAACGACTTGTATTAAAAAATAATGCACAATAATACAAAGGTGTCAAATCTACGCCTTTTCCTTTGCCTTTCAAGTTTTGTCGGTAGTCAATTTCTTTGTTGAGGTAAGTTTTACGCGTATGTGTATGGGTATACTGACAACTACTTACATATGATCTTCGATCAACAGTCACGGTGACAATTTCTGCGAGGCTACTCGTATTTATAATTAGGTCAATTGGATTTCTTACATTTATTTACGCCCAAACAACAATAGTTGACAATTGTTTATACGCTCATGAGACGACCAACAAGATAAAATATTTTGTAATGCAATTACCATGAGGCTTCTTAGTTTTGTAATGCAATATATTCAAATCATATGTAATGAATATTTTAAACTAATCTAATCTACTAGAATGAAAAATCCGAATTACAGAGATATTCTAAACTACTCGGAAATTCTTTAATTATTTTTGAAATATTCTTATGGTGAAGTAGACTTCCTTTTTATGAGTAAACATGGTATAAGTCCAATTATGCAAGTCATTCTTGGGTTCAATCGACTTTGTTGGGTTAGTTCCATTCGTTGATTATCCACATCAGTTTATTTTTATTATCTTTAACTCAATTTTAGGATTAACCATACAAACTAAATATTGTTTCTCCTACTCCCAGTTTGTATCTCAAGTTTTTCTTCTAGCTCCATCACAGGTTAGGTGTACTAACTAATCTATGTTGTAAGTACTATATATATCATCAAAAACGGTGGCGAAGCCAGAAATTGGACAAAAAGTAATATCACGAATGGGAGAAAAAAGTTCATTTTTTAATAATGCAAAGAAATTTTTTAATGTGGAGTCAAGACAAAATAAGATTGAGATAGTTATATCATAAGTACCAAACTTTTTTATAAGTTCCTACATTGACGTTCAACAAAAAATAATAGTCATGGTTCAAAACTGCAGCTATACAAATTGTTTTTCAAGATAAATTATTCCTTTATTCCATACATGTGTAGTTTTACTGTAAAACAACACTATCATCCGAAATGGTGAACTAACTAAGAAAGGCTAGTTGATTGAAGGCTTTGGTTTCATAACAAACTACTGTGAAACACATTTTTTGATCAATTAGTGAAATATAATAAAGCTAACTGGGAGCAAAAACACATAAGTCAAAGAATGCAGAGTATTCAACTAAAAGCACACAAACAGAAGTTACAAAGTGAAGAAACTTTAGGATAGGCGCGGGCCTCTCCTGATCCTCAAGTAGCTCCCCCACAAATCAAATATACTAGTATGAAGGTATAAACATATGAGGTTTAAATTTTTTTGAACTACTTTCATGGATGATGATAGGTAGATTAGTTTTATTTATTTTTGTATATTCTACCTCCAGGTTGAATGTATTTAATCAACCTTTAGTGTAGGCCAATAATGTTCACCTAAGGTCCCCATGTGAGGACCTGTGAAGTCCTCTTTCGTTTGAACCCTTAAATTAATCTGACGGTGGATAAATCAATAACCTAAGATTATCACAGTTACAATGCATTAATCAACATCCTTAAATTATCCATGTTACACCCTAACAAAATAATAATCCCAATTGAAAAGAAAAGAAAAAAAAATATAAAAAAAGAGTCCACGCATGAAAGCCTTCCGTCTTCTTTTCTTATCCGTCTCCCTCATCTCCATCCCTCTCTCTTCCTACCCCTCCCTCTTTGTCTGAACTTTTTTTCCATTTTTGCGCATGAAAAGGGAGAGCGGAACAAAATGAAGATTTTAGAAATACATTGCAATTAAACAAAAATACTAGATGTTAGGAACAAATACTTCGGAAGGGAAAGAAGTTTTTCACTTTGATTTGATTTTCACATTATTAGAACACCTACCAGAAACAGAACAAGATTTAAAGATTTACAGCAGTTCCAACAATCTTCAATGTAACCTAATTCCAACAAACTTAGGGATTTTGATAAATGTCTGCAAGGCCACTCATTGGGACCCCATCGACGATTGTGGTGCGGAATCTGAAACATGCGTGAGATGAAGAATTCTTCTTGAATGATTGAACTTTGGAGAAAGACCTCTCGGACCGAGTACTCAAACACAAATTATAACTTGGGGATGTGTGTTGCACTGCTGCTCATGCAAAAAGCTCAAAAGAATAGAGACAGAGGTAGGGGAAGAAGACGGAAGGGTTTCACATGTGAACTCCTTTTTTATTTTATTTTTTAATCCGGATTATTATTTTGTTAGGGTGTAAGTGTTACAGGGATAATTTAAGTTTATTGATTAATGCACCATCAGATTAATCTAATGGTTCAAATGAAAGAAGACCTTGCAGGTCTTCATAATGAGGACCTTAGGTGAGCATTAATACATTGTTGGTATCATATGATGACATATAAATTTTCTTTTAATTTTTTTTTTTTTGTTAAACGATAGATTTGTTAGATTAAATGTCAGATTTCGGAGCCGACGGGGTCCGAACTCATGCCGTAGTTAGATCTTCGTAAATATTCAAATTAAAAGCCACTTAGTATTATGGTACAGTGATATTCTTCTTCACTTATAAGTGAGAGGTCTTAGGTTTGATTCTCGCTAATGCGAATTTGAACCATATTATTGCTAGCCCATTTTGAGGCTAAGCCCACCCCCTTATCTTAGTATAGATAATATTGTTTGTTCAAAAAAAAAATATATTCAAATTCATATGTGAATAAAGATGCATAACTCAAAAAGTTTAATTCATGGTTCTAAAAAACATTAGGTGCTAGTTGGGCGGCGGGATGAGGCCTAGCACCTAGGCAGACTATACGGATTTAAGTAAATTTACTATATATCATTGGTACTTTGATGGATTTGATGTAATAAGATACAAGTTCAAATGATACAAATCTGCAGTACTTTAGGAAATATTTTTCAAAGATGATATGAATTTATAGTGCATTTAAAGGGGAATAAAGGTGCCAAATATATGTTTAGAAATCATTTAACTTTGAAAACAAAATATTTGACCAAAAAAAGAAGGGAGTTTTAACGAAAAGCCCGCGGTACTGTTCACTTTAACGAAAAACCACATTTTTACACTAAAAAGTCAAACCTGGTACTATTCATTTTACCTTTTATTTTGTCCTTATCATTAAAATTCAAAGTTTTCAAGCCCTTTTCATTAGTTTTCCTAAAAAAGAAAGTATTTAATCAACAATTTAAAACAATTACATAAAAAAAAAAGGAAGGGTGGGAAACTAGGATGCATAGAAGGGAGGGCGGTGGGGCACCATTATTAACATTCAGTTTTTAAGGTACTAGATGTCCCCTCCTTTATACGTATACAAGCAAATAGGATGCTAGGTGTCCCATTTTAATTGGACAATAGTTTAAAATATATTAAATACGAAAAAACGAGACATGATAGTGGGAAAGGGATGGTCACGTGGGGTGAGAATTGAAGATAGAGAAACTCAATTTTCTCTCTTCTTATTCCTTTGGTCTTATTCGCTGGAACTCAAAACCCAAAACGCATATAGTGCTCTCCATTCCTCCTTCCTCACTTTGAAAACAGAAAAAGGAAGTGAAATGCCCAGACCGCCTAGGCCGCCCAAGCGCCGCCTGCCTAATCCCTTCCCTGATTTTCTTCCCGACTATAGGTTAATCGCAGCGGTTGACCATTGCCTAGCGCCTAGGCCGATTTTTAGAACACTGGTTTAATTAAAGAAATTTAATTAGATGAAAAATAGACTGTTGGAGTGAGATTTCCTACAAGAAGAAATACCTCCACAGATTTGTTGACCGCAATCCTCACGTTCGCCGAATCCTTCTTCGAGATGTCCCAAAATAATCTTCCTCCGTAGTTTGGCGAGCGGGTACCTGCAAAAGATACTCTGACGCTCAAGTCAGTCGATTGATTTCTCTCATTTGGATTCCCTCGGGTTTTACTTACCTCCCTTGTTCTTTGGCTCCACTCCATCTTTATAGGATTGCATGCCTGGAGGGCAAGTACCACGATCTCTCTCTCCTTCCCACTTCCTTAGTGGTCCTCCGTAATATGACTGCATGCTTCGGGAACAAGCACCACATCATACTTTCCTTTCCCACTTCCTCAGTGATCCTCCGTAATGGAGGCGGTTACCTGGACACGTGTGCCTGCTTGTTCCTCGTGGGCTCTCCTTACGGTTTACCTTGCATAACACCATCCTTAGGTGACTTGGATTGGCCCATGAGTCGAAACCCGGATTTTATCCTCCCACAATGCCCCCTTTTTCCTTTTTTTACGTATGTAAAATAGGGGAAAATTAAGTTTTTTCGATCACATGTGGCCTTGAAAGCTTTTTGAACCTAGCTAAACTTTTAGCATTTCTTACCAAGACCAACATTTGTGGGAGTTGATTTTTCTACGGGTAAACTTTTACCAACGTCATTGTTTCGTGTGCTTGACTCTCGAAAGCCAAACAGGCTGCTTTGCTTACTTTACGAAAGTCACCTCGCACCCTCACATAAAATGTGGGCTGACACCTTCCACGAAAGCAGACTGACATTACGAAAGTGGACTGACATTACGGAAGAGGACTGACATTACGAAAGTGGATGACAAAGATGACTGACATTACGAACGTGGACTAACATTACGGAAGAGGACTAACATTACGAAAGTGGACTGACATGGCGAAAGAGGACTGACATTACGAAAGTGGACTGACACTACAGAATAGGACTGACATTACGAAAGTGGATTGACATTACGGAAGAAGACTGACATTACGAAAGTGGACTGACATGGCGAAAGAGGACTGACGAAATTTAACTGTGTAGTCTGACATGTCACACTTATGCGTATCTATTATATAACTCACTGTCCTGTCCCGTCTTACCTTTATACATACATACATATATATATATATATGCATACTTTTGAAGACCTCACGTTCTTGCCAGACTTTTGCACGTTTCCCTATATGTACTTTTGTGGACATCATGTCCCAGCCAGATTTTTGCATGCTTTTGCATGCCTTTCATTATGTCTACTCGCCTGTGGGAATATTTCAAACATTTCACTTTCGTTATCAATCTAAAAAACTGTTCAACCTTGAATTTACTCTTAATCAAATTTTTACCTTTTCGATCTTGACTGGGTCTTTGCCCATTCGATCTTGGGTTTTCTTTTCCCGCTCGATCTTAGATTCTTGATCTTGATTGGGTCTTTGCCCATTCGATCTTGGGTTTTCTTTTCCCACTCGATCTTAGATTTCCGATCTTGATTGGGTCTCTGCCCATCCGATCTTGGGTTTTCTTTCCCCACACTATCTTAGAATTTCGATCTTGATTGGGTCTTTGCCCATCCGATCTTGGGTTTTATTTTCCCGCTCGATCTTTGACTTTCGATCTTGATTGGGTCTCTGCCCATCCGATCTTGGGTTCTATTTTCCCGTTCGATCTTTGATTTTCGATCTTGATTCGTTCCTCATCCCTTAGTTTGTATTCTTCAGCTTTAGACTTTATTTTAAGATTCAAATGAAATGCAACTTTATTTATCAAACAATAGGGAGATGTCAATGGACATCTAGGGATACACCCTTCGATATGCAAGGAAAACAGAAAGGGATTTACCCTTCAACATTACTGGAAACAGAAATTTAAATACGGGAAACATAAACACGAAAAGTTAAATGTAGTACTTTCTCAAATGAATTGCGTTCCACGGGCGCGGCACATACTGACCTGTTTCAACGTGCCTGAGTTTATAAGCTCCATTTCCGAAAGCTTCGGTCACCTCATATAGTCATTCCCATATGCGTCTAAGCTTCCCTGCATTCAAATCTTTTGTGTTTTCC
Organism: Malus fusca; assembly: GCA_035220775.1. Taxonomy (NCBI): domain Eukaryota; kingdom Viridiplantae; phylum Streptophyta; class Magnoliopsida; order Rosales; family Rosaceae; genus Malus; species Malus fusca. Next base: position 10,980,799 of record CM069069.1, read on the forward strand.
ATGACCTTTCTCAACACCCACTCAAATCTTTCGTGGTAGTGCCCGCTGGAGATGTAACAATAGTCGCGGTGGCCTGCTTTGATTGGATAAATTCCTCTTCCTCTAATCTGATGATTCCATCAGCTCGGGCCATCACCTCCCTCATGTCCAGTGGTGGCGTTTCTATCAATGACCTACGCATCTTTGTTCCAGGCAACACTTCTTCTCGGAATGCCAAAGACGCAGTGTGGGAATCACATTCTTCTAGGGTGGACATCTCTTCGGTGAACCTAGTCATGTAGCTTTTGAGGTTCTCGCCAACATTTTGTTTGGTGCTGAACAAGATCGTAATATATTTTCTTGGCCTCCGATTATAGACATATTGGGATATGAATGCTTCGCAAAGCTCTGTGAAACTTCCGATAGACCTCAGTTTCAGTTGTCTGAACCAAGTTAACGATGATCCCGAAAGACTTGAAGGGAACAACTTGCACATGAGGGCCTCGTCGTCTCCTTCAAGCGCCATTTGTTGTTGAAAGTGGTAAATGTGTTCGACGGGATCAATTGCGCCTTCGAATAGCCTAAACTTTGGCTGGGTGAACTTGGCAAGTTTTTTAGCTTTCAGGATGTCCTCTGTGAACGGCGATTTGCGAATCCCTCAGGTTGCTTCCAAGGCAAGTTCTGCCAGGGTCTGGGGCTTGTATCCCTTCACAATCTTCTCAATTTGTTCTCGCAAATCAACATCCTTTACCTTTTTCGATCCTTTTCCCCTGTGATCCTCTTCGCCCTGATTTTTCGTCACTTCAACACGGTTACTGTATGGCGCGCTATTAGAGCTGCCCCCTTACCTTCCTCTTCTACACGTTGTCTCTGAATGAAATTTTGTGAAAAACATGTTCATTTGAATAACATCATATAGCATGCAATTAACAATTAAAGGCGGAATCATGCTTTCATGCATTCAAAAACAAAACATCTACCATGAAATTCAAAGCCTAGTAGATTGGTGAACCTTGACTCAACTTTTAAATCAACATTTATTAGTTGAGAAATATTTACCTTTGTAGATTCCTCTTTGCATATGCAAAGGATAATCACCCAAGAGATAGGGCCTTCATTCCTTGCTTCTTAGCTCCATGGATTTGGTTGAATGAAATAGATTCTCCAAGTTCCCAAAATAGAGAACCTCTAAAGATTCTACACCAAGGTTGGATTGGAGAGGAAATGAGTGACCTTGAGGAAATAGAATTGCTAGACAATATCCCCCAAGGTGGTTGGCCTCTTAGAGAGAAATGGAAGCTTTGTGTTCTCACCAATTTTCTCTAAAATCAACAACTTATGAATTTTAGGTTATAAAGTTCTTTATATAGTCACTTCTTTAAATGACCTAAAGAACCAAAAACCCTAATTCAACACTAAATGGATATGGGCTTTTGGGCCTTTGTGAATCTTTATTCATTAAGTTGTCATACAACTTAAGTCAATGGGCTTTGACGTTCGAAGCCCATTGGGCCTTAAGGTCCAAAAACTATCCCGAGGTCTTTAACGAACTTATTCGTTTGATTAATTAACATATTAATTAATCCTTGCCATAAATAATTAAACCATTTAATTCATCTCCTTTGTTTCTTCAATCTCCACCTTATTTGGTGTACGATACATTAGGTTCCTTTTAGCGAGGCAGTGGGCGATTAAAACCATTTTACATCGATTGTGAATTGAAACTTACTTTCAATTCTCCCTTTAGTGATTACACACGTTTAGGGCTTCCACAAACCATGAGTGACCCCTAGCAGCATATCATGGCTACCCAAGCTAATCAGAAGAGGTAGAGAACCTATTCAGTTTAGGATTACAAATGCAATACGGTCTTTCTCTAATCTAATACTCTTGACCACATTGTTTGGTTTGATAGTTTATTTATTCATGTCTACTATCCAATGTGATTCATTTGCATTTTATGATTACCTTGAATGTGATTTGGAACGCATTCCCCAATCTCATTCATACTCTGGCCAGAGATTTTAATCATATCATAGAGTATTCTCCCTCAAGCCAATTGAAGGTTAGAGTATTCTCCATGACTAAGTGGCTTAACCCCAATGATGTCGTGGACACCCCGATGGGGTGACTTTGGCATAATCAAAGATCAAGGACTTAACCACAAGACAACAACTGTGATGCCTCAGGTCAAATGACTAATTTGCATTATCCCAAACATGAGTTCTCATGTGACATGAGTATGAGAACTCCTCGTTGATCGTGTTCAGTGAACTCATTCTCTATTGAGCACCTACGTACTTGTCTTGATGTCACACACACCAATGACTCGAGACTAGTCACTCTCCCTGAGAGAAGACATAGCACGTACTGATCTTATCGGACTGTCAATGCCCAATTGGCAATCCTATGATCAGGAACGTTTAGGATGTGTCTACGAAAGAATGGTCTCATTAATCTAACTACATTAGATTGCATTCTTCCAATCACATATTCCTTGGACTTTATCGTTTAAGCATATAACATTTATATGAGACGCCTCAAACAATAATGTTTGCCTTTTATATGTAAACTAGATTAGTTTAACATGTGAAATATCCGTAAAGTATCATCATATGAATGGCTTTAGGGCACATTTCCAACAGTCTCTTGGTGCCGGTTGCACATTCTACTGCGTTTTTCGCTTCAGCCTTCTTCAACGCCTCATCTGCTGTCTTTTTTGTTTCACGCAATTCCCTCGTTAGCCTTCTAAATTGTTCCATGGCGAGACAAGGTTCACTATTTTGGGATTGAGACCTCGCGTGTACCGATCGAGTCCTTGTATCTTCACAGGGATTCGGAACTTCTTATGCGGATCCAGTCATGTTTATAGCTTGATTTTGTTTCGTTCCCACAGACGGCGCCAACTGTTGGAGTGAGATTTCCTACAAGAAGAAATACCTCCACAGATTTGTTGACCGCAATCCTCACGTTCGCCGAATCATTCTTCGAGATGTCCCAAAATAATCTTCCTCCGTAGTTTGGCGAGCGGGTACCTGCAAAAGATACTCCGACGCTCAAGTCAGTCGATTGATTTCTCTCCTTTGGATTCCCTCGGGTTTTACTCACCTCCCTTGTTCTTTGGCTCCACTCCATCTTTATAGGATTGCATGCCTGGAGGGCAAGTACCATGATCTCTCTCTCATTCCCACTTCCTTAGTGGTCCTCCGTAATATGACTGCATGCTTCGGGAACAAGCACCACGTCATACTTTCCTTTCCCACTTCCTCAGTGATCCTCCGTAATGGAGGCGGTTACCTGGACACGTGTGTCTGCTTGTTCCTCGTGGGCTCTCCTTACGGTTTACCTTGCATAACACCATCCTTAGGTGACTTGGATTGGCCCATGAGTCGAAACCCGTATTTTATCCTCCCACATAGACACTAAGTACTACGGTATTGTGGTATTCTTCTTCACTTGTAAGTGAAAGATTTTAGGTTCGAATCTCGTGGATAACGAATTCGATACCCAATTAGGTTGCCCATTGTGTGACTTAGCCGAACTTCCCCTCCCCCTAGTGTAAATATTTATATCGTAATACTAAAAAAAACATAGTTGAAAAATAGGACACTAAATCCGATTACAAATCAATTTTTTAGACCTAGATCAAATGTATTTTTTTTTATCACTTGAGTAATGTGCAGACTGTCCACCATTACATATATAGTTTTTTGGGTAAATATCAGTTTACTACCCTCAAGTTTTGTGGTTTTCAACATTTGGTACATGAAGTTTTTTTCGTCCCAGAGTCATACCTAAAGTGTTGATTTTGGGACAGTCTCATACATCCGTTAAGTTTTCTGTTAGAACTTTTGTTAACTGATGACGTGGCGCCCACATGTACAATTACTGGGCGCCACGTGGAGATATAAAAAATTAAAATGATAATAATAAAATCATAAAAATTGAAAGAAAAAAAAACCATAATCTCCTACCTCTTTCCCTGACCCCGATCCCAGCCATCCTTCCTCATTTTCTCCTACCTAACCCCCCCCCCCCGGCGGCGAGAACCGTAGCCACACTCCCTCCCTTCTTCTCCATCCCTCATCCCCCGCACCGTATCCCTTCCTTCTACCTCTCATGTCTGTCTGTCCCTCACTCTCTCCCTTTTTCTCCATCCCTTCTATCATCTGCACAAACCCACCAAACCTTCCTACCAGATCCGATCGATGACGCAGCAGCGCTGTCTTAGGGTGCGGCTCCGAGCTGTCTCGTCCTCTGCATCCCATCTCTTCTTCTTCCCTACGCAGATCCTAGACCAACCGCCACAGCTGCGTTGTTCCTTTTCTCTGCCCTCCCGTCTGTTCTTCTTCCCTTATTCTTCCTTTTTCCTTTTGATTTTCCTTTTCTATTTCCGTTCTTTTTCGTCTCGAAAAAGACCCCAATTTTTCTGGGTTCACACAAGAAACCCAATATTAGTTGATCTAAATTTTTTTGTTCTTTTAACTTTATAGTTTTCTGGAAAATTGGGAGGATTTGGGTCTCCTCCACCTGCTTCGAGTTTGCATTTTCTGGGTTTTTCTTCTGGGTTTCTCCTTAAGGCTGGCTTTGAACCTATTCGTCTCCATCTCACCCAATCTAGACAAGCCTTTCAACCCATCTGCCCTCATAAACGAAACCCTAGCTCCACCTCTACTGCTTCCGCCTCCTCCTTCTTTGCCGCCGCCTGATGTGGTCCAGAGTTTCGGCATTGTCGACGAGAAAGGTACCATGTCTGACGAGTTCGAGGCGGGGGATTTCGATCCTGATGGTGTACACGAAAGCCTTTTTTTTTTGTAATTTTGTAATTTTTTTAAAATTTTAAATTTTTTTAATATCCACGTGGGAACCCTTATTGACACGTGCCACCCAGTCATTGTCTACGTGGACGCCACGTCATCAGTTAACGAAAGACTTAACAGTTTGACTAACGGATGTATGAGACTGTCCCAAAATTTACACTTTAGGTATGATTCTGGGACGAAAAAAACTTGATGTACTAAAAGTTGAAAATCACGAAACATGAGGGTAGTAAACTGATATTTACCATATTTTTATTTATTTATTTTTAGGGAGTTTTAACAAAAAGCCCGCGGTACTGTTCACTTTAACGAAAAACCACATTTTTACACTAAAAAGTCAAACTTGGTACTATTCATTTTACCCTTTATTTTGTCCTTATCATTAAAACTCAAAGTTTTCAAGTCCTTTTCATTAGTTTTCCTTTATTTTTATCTATAAATCTTTTGCTTTTTCGATAAGGTTATTAAGTGGATGGTTGCAAGGTATCCCAATTGTCCATGTTCAGTTCATTAATTAATAGTTGGTTAGGTTTTTAATTCAATCCGACATCAGATATTGACAATTAAGAAGACACAATTTGATCACACCTGAAATCTTAATCCCTTCACGTGAAAAATCTATAAAAAAATATCGAGAAAAAAAAATACCTCCAACAATTATTTTCTAAAGTTGCAAACTCTAGGAAGAAAGCTTGTCTACCAAACAAGTTATGGCCACCAAAAAAATACTATGAGAAATAAAAATACCTACATGAATTTAAAGTTCAAGCTTGGAGGCATTAATTGGTTCAAGTCGATGTAAAGACATATTCGTGCTTATGTCATAATCATGTACAAGGTTCTAAAAGACGCTAAACGCTAGTCGGGCGGCGGGTTGGGGCCTGATAAGCTCATATTTATATATATTTTACATCAAATTCTCTTGTCTTTTCTTAGTTATTTCCTCATATTTTTGTGCTATTTACTTTGTTTTTGTGTTTTATAGAATTTATCTAGCTAAGAAAATAAAAATAGCACAAGTGTGATTTTAAGTAATAAATTCGTCATTTCTACCGTGCTCACTTATTTTATTAACTTAAGAAAATATTTTGGCAGAAAACAAAGGAAGTGGCGAGGCAACTGTCAGAAAACAAAGAAAAAGAAAAACCGAGGATGGCAGACACTAGTTGGTGGAGACGGCAGGAGCACTAGGAAATAAAAAAAAGGCAGAAGTGGAAAACGTGTGGAATGGTGGGAGTGCATGATAGGAGGAAAGAAATAAACAAAGCTCGCACTCGGGGGAGTTTCCAAGTGAGCAAGTCAGCAGGAATGGGCTGCCATAAATAAAAGGCTTTGGACAACAAGTCAGCGGTGAGGGGGAGCACGCTGCCTTTGGCAGCGTGAAGGAAAGAGGAGTGAATAACCTTGAGGCATCGAGCAGGAATACAGGAGGAAAGAGGGAGTTGCTGGGGGGGGGTGGACAAAACAGAGAGCAGAAACGCTGCCTTTGCAGCTGGGCAGAGAGTCGGTGCAGCAAGGCTGCTTGGCAGCACGTGCGCAGCTGAAGGGAGACAGGGGACAACGACAGGAAAGAGGGCAGCAAGTCAGGAAACGTGCGGAGAAGCAGCAGATGCTGCCTTGAAGAAAGCAGACGTGATTGGAAGGCTGGCGTGCGGGAGACTGACAGCTGACGCTGCCCTTTGCAGCTGGCGTGCGCAGAAGGCAGCAAGGCTGCACGTGGGCAGAGAGCAAAGCATCATTCTCCTCTCTCGGTTTAATCCTCCAAACTTATGTTTATTTTATGGTTTAATTTATGAATAATGTGTAATTAATTTCTGTTTAGTTAGAGGGAAATTTGAAACCATGAATATTTGTTTATTATAATTTGATTTACTCCAGTTATGAATTTATGAATGTTGGATGTGGTTTATTTTTCTGTGTTGATTAATAACTTGTTTATGTATGTGGGTTAAGGGTCGACACTTAATTTGCATGCTTAGACTTGATGCTAGGATATAAGGGAATTTCACCTAATCGTTATGAACTTATATCCATGAGTAGTAAAAATCGCTAGTCACGATTGTGTTTAGTAAACCCTAGGTTGGATTAACATGCGTATTCCATAGTTATGAATGCCTAGTCGATGCTTATGATTTCCATTGAACTTAATGATTTTTGATATGTCTCTCTATCATGCGTATTCCATAGTTAGGGAACTTGATAAAAATAATTTGGTTGTGATGCGTATCCCGTCCAATTCAATGAATTTAGGGAAATCTGAAGGTTAATTTAAGCGGACCTAATTAACTTGGGGCGTTGTCATTTATTCGTTTGATGAATTCATAACTGGGAATCAAATTGTATACATTTATTCATGTGTGGATAAGGAACCCTCTAACTAACGTTTCGTCATTTTATTTCTATAAAATATATTTTCTTTGAAGTTTGTTTTTTAAAGTTTCTAGTTTAATTTACTTTTCATAAAAAAAATCAATCCCCCGTTTATTTTAAAGTGTTAGATTTATTAGAAATAAATTTAGTTTGTGTTTTCTTGAATTTTGAATTGTTTTGAGTCTTTGGATTTGTTTTGGTTTATTTGTTAGTTTTATTTTGAGTGATTCTAGTTAAGTGTTTTGATTTTAGTTTAGTGTTTTAAATTTTGTTTTTACGTTTTTAATTTAATTTAGAATAGATTAGCAATCCCTCCTAATCCCCGGCCTAGAACGATACCCTACTTATCCATATACTACAATTGTCAAAAAGAGGGTTTAAATTTGTGCGTTAGTTAATTTTCGCATCAAATTTTTGGCGCCGTTGCCGGGGATTAGAAAATTTGCTAATCCTTTGTTTGTGTTTTATGTTTTTGTTTTTGTTTGTGTTTATTTTTGTGTTTTGTCTTTTACTTTTGATTTTTGATTTAGTTTTATTTCTTTGAAAAAAAAAAAAAACAAAAAAAAAAAAAAAACATAAACATTCATATAAATAAAACACAAAAATATTTACATATATATATATAAAAAAAAAAACTTAAATGCATAAATATTTTACAATAACTTTTAAACTAAGAGCTTTCATTGGTCATTGGTAGGTGGTGCCTCGGAGGTCGACGGAGCCCCTGAAAGACGAAGCGCCAGAGCTGGATCATTCAGAGCCTCAATACTTGGTGCTGCTCCCGAGGACGAAGCCAACATAAACCTCGGGAGTAACGTCATAAACCGTTGATGATCACTCTGAATCCGCACTTCGGACTCCTGCAGCTGATCAAGCTTCCTCTTCATGCTTGTGGAGTAATTGGTTGCGAGCATGTGCAAATCCCTGTTCTCATGCCTAAGCACTATGACCTCCTGCCGAAGACTAGCCACTTCAGCCATCAACGACTCCACCTGACGAGTTCGTGCAAGAAGGCGCTGGCCCATGTTTGATACTGAGCCTGCGCATCGGACGCTGTAGGCCAAAGAGTCCTGAACAGCCAGTTCGTCGGACCGCCTAGAAAGTATCCTAGTGTCTCTAGGAGTGAGCAGATTTCTGGCCACCACCGATGCTGTTGTTTCGTTCATCATCATGGAATCCCCAACTGTAAGAGGACCATTTGGGGATATGAAGGACGGCTGCCAAATGTTGGTTGGAGAAGACGTATCACTATCTTCCCCAACATTCAAGTTAAGGCGACGGTCAGAGGGGCAAGACATATTTGAAGGTGTTGAGAATGAAGAGTCGAACTGATCAAGATTAAAGAAAATGTAAGAGGGAGTGTTTGCAGGAGGGAGTGTTACAGGGGGAGCTTAAGTGTGTTGTGGAACAAAAATGAGCGTTCTTATCAGAAGAAGAAATCGTTGAGGCATCACTCAGCAGTCGAAGAGGCGCCCTCTCGCAAATCGAAGAGCCGGGCTCCTTTCTCAAAAGCCGGATTCTTTTCTCAAAAGCGGCGTCGCCGTTCTCAAAAGTCGGGCGCCTTTCTCAAAAGTCGGAGCGGTCAGGAATCACGAGGCGAGCTGTTTTTCCAATTTTGTCGTCACTCGTCACGCGCGCTGTCAGCTTTGCGCAAATTACGGGTGGCTTTTTCAGAAAGCGCGTGACCTGTACTGTTCATCCATCCACCGGCTGCCGACAGGGGTAAAGGAACAGTTTCGGTTGTGAAGAAAAGTCCTATAAACGTCTACCTTCGCCTTCCACAGCGAAGGCACACTCTCAACACTTCTTCATCCCCGAAATTTTTCATCTCCGAAAATGCCTTTCCAACAAACCCTCTCGAGTTTCTCTGTGTTTGTCATTCCCTGGGATACCTTTACAAACAAGTCATCTAGAGCTAGAGTATTTCATATCATGAAGGTTGAAAGCAAGAGTATCTCATATCACGCTTTCTCCCTGTCATTTTCCTTGTCTTTGGGGCAAGGAGAAAGCGGGCAATCAGCCAGCACTCGGTGTCAATCTTCCAATCTAAGAACCGACTGCCTGGAAATCCTTCCTGATTGCTTACCTAGCATTGCTCTCGAATGCTCTTCTTCAACCGCTGATGTACTTCCGAAGAAGACGCCACATCTGCCTAGAGAACAGATATGGCAAGCGAAAATGTTACTTGAAGCATGTGGAGACAAGGTGCTGTTTCATCTTCAAGATCAAGTCTCATTTTCCTTGCTAAGAAGTTCCCCAGCCCAGTTCAAGCATATACCTGTGGAACGATACTTCTTCAAAAGCAAAAGTATCCCATATCATCAGAGTCAGAGGCAAAGATTTATCATGGCATGCTTTTCCTTTACCCTTGCTCTTGGCTACGAGTCAAGGTGAAAGAAAGGACATCGGTCGGCACTTGGACAGATTGAACAAAGAAGCAGACCACCACCTCTACCTCGTGCCCACCTGCCATGCAGAAGAACAAAAAGAGAAGAATGTAGCCTGCAGACTCAATCAACCCGGCAGAAGGAGTCCGAGTTGAAACCAAGAGCTCGAGAAGCTTCAACACCACCACCAATCAAGTCTCATTTTCCTTGCTAAGAAGTTCCAAGGCCAGTTCAAGTTCAAAGCTGTGGAAAGTCACCAAACAGGACCAATGATCACTTTTTAGTTTTATTCATTGTCTTTTATTTTCATTTTTAATTTTTCGTTTGCATTTTCTACATTTTCTTGCGTGCTTAACTGATTTATTTCTTTTCTTTGCAGGAACTTTTGGCTATTTCCACCCTTGAAGTTGATTGCAGAATTTTAGCTTGGGGGTCATCGCTTGATTTTTTCTGCAAATTAGGGAAGTTTTCAGTCCTATTGCTTTATTTTGTTTCTTTATATTTATCTACTTTATTTTTATTTGCATTTTATTATATTTTCTGACATTGGGGACAATGTCTAGTTTAAGTGTGGGGGTAAAAAGTATAAAAATGACCAAATTGAAAATTTTTGTACCTTCGACTTTGAACTGCTTTCATTTGTTTCCATGTTATTGCTTTGTATTTTCTTAATTAAGTTGTTGTTTAAAAAAAAAAAAAAAAAAAAAAATCCAAAAATATTTCCTTGTTTTCCTTATTGTTTTGAATTAGATTTTTGTTAGTTTCCCGACCCAATGATATAATTGGATAAATTTGAACCATGATCATCAAGAACTTAGTTAACATATGTTGTGTGAAATTCCTAATTCTCGTGTTAGTTTGTACATATTTGATCATCTTTGAAAAACTAAATGCACATAGCCTTGTTGATGTGAAATTAAAGCATGATTTAAAGCTCCATATGTGAATTTAGTGACCATATACATCCTATGTGAGTTTTTGAGCCTATTGAAAGTGTGTGCATTTTTCATACACTCCTATTTTTTTCATGTGTGATGAACTTATGTGAGATATTTCTCTAGAACTTGCATAACGATCTTTCGAAATTTTTGTCATTGATTGCATGAACTTGAAAATGATAGAGGCATTAGGTTTACCACCATGGCTCAAATAACCTTGTTTCCCAAAGAAAAATGATATCATTAGATTGCCGATTTGAGCCGTATTGGTGAGCCTTTTATTTCTTGTCACCAGATATGTCTACCCTTATGCCTAAAATAAATATTTTTCCTTACCCTTTCCAAGCGAGCAATGCAAGATTGTCTTATGTGAAGTGTTTGTGAAGTACTTTGAGGGTGTTTGGCAAAAGAATAAGTGTGGGGGTTTTTCATATTTGTTTCTGCTTGTTTAAAAAAAAAAAAAAAAAAAAAAAAAAAAAAGTAAAAGAAAAAGAAAGGTTTGTTTACGAAGAAAATAAAAAAAGTGTTGAAAGTTTCAGTTTAAAGTTGTGGTTGGAGGTGACTGGAAGAATCGTTGGAGAGCTTGAGTTCTTATAAATCTAAAGAAAAGAATTGCTTGCAATGTAGCTTGGAACTTGTGTTTTCCTATTTTTTTTCTTTTCAATAACCCTATCCCTAAGCCTCATTACATCCAATAAAAGTCCTCTTGATTTAAGTTTTGCAATTATGACTGTGGAAAAGTGATCTTTATGCAAGCTTATGGTAGAACTTTTACATTCGTTTCTTTGAGCGAAACACATTAAAACTAAACACATGTGTGATTGAGTGCATATCCCGTGAGAAGGTCGCTAGTTTGTATACGGTGTTTTTTTTTTAAAATAAAAATTTGAAATTGCATTAGCATGGCTATCTCACACACTACACTTCAAGGATGTTTCAAAGATTACTGCTAATATTTGAATTAGGAAAATGAACTTGGATTAGCTTGTTTGGTGTTAGCTATGGTTCTTGATGTTTTGTGTTCTCGAATGAAATTCTATGAGGGTCACATAGGGGGAAACTAATAATTTTCATGTTATTACTTTTTCTGTTTTCTCTGTTTTGCTCGAGGACTAGCAAAAGATAAGTGTGGGGGTATTTGATAAGCTCATATTTATATATATTTTACATCAAATTCTCTTGTCTTTTCTTAGTTATTTCCTCATATTTTTGTGCTATTTACTTTGTTTTTGTGTTTTATAGAATTTATCTAGCTAAGAAAATAAAAATAGCACAAGTGTGATTTTAAGTAATAAATTCGTCATTTCTACCGTGCTCACTTATTTTATTAACTTAAGAAAATATTTTGGCAGAAAACAAAGGAAGTGGCGAGGCAACTGTCAGAAAACAAAGAAAAAGAAAAACCGAGGATGGCAGACACTAGTTGGTGGAGACGGCAGGAGCACTAGGAAATAAAAAAAAGGCAGAAGTGGAAAACGTGTGGAATGGTGGGAGTGCATGATAGGAGGAAAGAAATAAACAAAGCTCGCACTCGGGGGAGTTTCCAAGTGAGCAAGTCAGCAGGAATGGGCTGCCATAAATAAAAGGCTTTGGACAACAAGTCAGCGGTGAGGGGGAGCACGCTGCCTTTGGCAGCGTGAAGGAAAGAGGAGTGAATAACCTTGAGGCAGCGAGCAGGAATACAGGAGGAAAGAGGGAGTTGCTGGGGGGGTGGACAAAACAGAGAGCAGAAACGCTGCCTTTGCAGCTGGGCAGAGAGTCGGTGCAGCAAGGCTGCTTGGCAGCACGTGCGCAGCTGAAGGGAGACAGGGGACAACGACAGGAAAGAGGGCAGCAAGTCAGGAAACGTGCGGAGAAGCAGCAGATGCTGCCTTGAAGAAAGCAGACGGGATTGGAAGGCTGGCGTGCGGGAGACTGACAGCTGACGCTGCCCTTTGCAGCTGGCGTGCGCAGAAGGCAGCAAGGCTGCACGTGGGCAGAGAGCAAAGCATCACTCTCCTCTCTCGGTTTAATCCTCCAAACTTATGTTTATTTTATGGTTTAATTTATGAATAATGTGTAATTAATTTCTGTTTAGTTAGAGGGAAATTTGAAACCATGAATATTTGTTTATTATAATTTGATTTACTCCAGTTATGAATTTATGAATGTTGGATGTGGTTTATTTTTCTGTGTTGATTAATAACTTGTTTATGTATGTGGGTTAAGGGTCGACACTTAATTTGCATGCTTAGACTTGATGCTAGGATATAAGGGAATTTCACCTAATCGTTATGAACTTATATCCATGAGTAGTAAAAATCGCTAGTCACGATTGTGTTTAGTAAACCCTAGGTTGGATTAACATGCGTATTCCATAGTTATGAATGCCTAGTCGATGCTTATGATTTCCATTGAACTTAATGATTTTTGATATGTCTCTCTATCATGCGTATTCCATAGTTAGGGAACTTGATAAAAATAATTTGGTTGTGATGCGTATCCCGTCCAATTCAATGAATTTAGGGAAATCTGAAGGTTAATTTAAGCGGACCTAATTAACTTGGGGCGTTGTCATTTATTCGTTTGATGAATTCATAACTGGGAATCAAATTGTATACATTTATTCATGTGTGGATAAGGAACCCTCTAACTAACGTTTCGTCATTTTATTTCTATAAAATATATTTTCTTTGAAGTTTGTTTTTTAAAGTTTCTAGTTTAATTTACTTTTCATAAAAAAATCAATCCCCCGTTTATTTTAAAGTGTTAGATTTATTAGAAATAAATTTAGTTTGTGTTTTCTTGAATTTTGAATTGTTTTGAGTCTTTGGATTTGTTTTGGTTTATTTGTTAGTTTTATTTTGAGTGATTCTAGTTAAGTGTTTTGATTTTAGTTTAGTGTTTTAAATTTTGTTTTTACGTTTTTAATTTAATTTAGAATAGATTAGCAATCTCTCCTAATCCCCGGCCTAGAACGATACCCTACTTATCCATATACTACAATTGTCAAAAATAGGGTTTAAATTTGTGCGTTAGTTAATTTTCGCATCAGGGCCTAGCGCCTAGGCGGCTAGGCGGGGTCTAGGCGGGCGCCTAGGCGGACTAGGCGGATTTAAGTAAATCCATTATATTTCGTGTAAATAAGTGTCTGTTTATACTTAAAATATATATAATTTCATTATAAACTACAAAATAGAATGACATATGTATTATAAAGTATTGGAACATAATGAAAACATGGGGAACAAGCATATAGTGTGTGCCCATTTAAGTATTCAACAAGTCTCTTACAATTTATTGAAAAAAAATTAAATGCAAATTGAAAGTTATCTATTTTCTATCAAAGTGAGTCGCAACCTAGGCAGGTGCCTAAGCGGGTCTGGGCGGTCTAGGCGGGCGCCTCAACTGGTCTAGGCGTCCTTTATTAATTATCAAACGCCTAGACATTAATCGGGGCGGTGACCAGCCGCCTAGCGCCTAGACGGGGCCTAGGCGGCGCTAGGCGGGGATTTTTAGAATAGTGATCATGTAGTGCTCAATTATTTCGATGTAGTCGAAACACGAATACGATGTGTCATATTCGTGCTTGTCTCATGATCATGTGATGTATTAATTAGCTTGTATTGAGTTTTGCAAGGTAAGATTAGTTGTTTGCCTTTGTATTTTTTTGTTGCATAATTTCATCCTTGTAGGTTTTATTTTTTTATTTTTTTATTTTATGTTATATATTCAATTCATCAACGAAGTTGAATTTAATTTTTATTCGGTTCGTACGCATCTTCTCATTTGAACAACCAATTGAATGAAGTAATAATGCTAACTAGATCAAAATTAGAAGAACGTAAATGCAATAAACAACACTTTTGCGTATAAACTTCATCGTATCTAAATTAAACTGCAATACATGAACAGTTGTGTTTGTTTCATTTATTTATTTATTACTTTCACATTCATAGATATTAAAAAAAATTAAAAATAAAAAGTCAAGAAAATCTCAACCATGCTACTAAGCCCACCCCCTTTTTGTATCTCCCCACCCACTTATTTTGTCACCCACTATCAAAAGTAAAAACAATGAAATACAATCTCAACCATGTTTAGATGGGTAGTTATGTCATATTTTAAATTCCTAACAAAAAATAAAAGATAAAATAACAATATAATTTTTTTAATTTGTGGAAAAAAGCATGAATTGGGCCTAGTAATATTTATCAATGGAAAATTTTTGGTGATACCAATGGGAAAGTTTGAGATGTAATTTTGTATCCCAGCTGGAGAAGTTTGTCGTGGGTTGAATTTGGACGAGAGAAGATGTCGGGTGCACAGCGTATAGAAAAGGCAACACGTTCCAGTCGAGTTGTGCATATGGAGGAGTGGCGTGGGTCGCCTCTTCCCGGATCTGTAGGAGGCCAGCCTGCAAATAACGGTTCATGGGTTTGATCCACATCATCAAGATGATCCCTAAAATTGAAACTCGGTTAATGTAGTACTTGAAAATAGGTGTTGCAAATCAATATGATCAATCTGCCACAATTTTGTAAAAAAAATTGTTATGTGCTGATGTGAGTTTAATAATTAATTAAAAAGTTATCTAAATACCTTTTTGCACAATGAATTTTTTTCTTATAGTAGGACTTACTCTGAAGATTTGGGACACTTACTTGCGGGATTACATTGATCGATTTTCAATTTCAGGGACCATTTTGATGTCGCAAATCAATTTCAAGGACTATTTGATGTTGCGGGTTAATTTTAAGGACCATTTTTGAGAAAAAAAGACTTATGTGACCTATTTATGTGCAACATCTACACTTAGCAGAATTATGACGAAATGACCACATTGATTTGCGATACCTATTTTCAGGGACTATATTGATTGATTTTCAATTTCAGTGACCATTTTGATGGTGATGGTCAATTTTATGGACTATTTGTGATAAAAATCCGAGAATAAATTTGTAAACAAAATATTTAATTTAAAGTGAATGGAGAAATAAGACATTAGGATGGAAGTTGCAACAGTCATAACTAAGAGACAAATAAGGACGGAAGGCGTTGAATACTTGGTGAATAAAGCCAAGGCCTATATAGTCATTAAGCGAGCGTTAAGAACGAATCGACGTTGTCTTGACACAAATGAATGGATGGCTAAAAAAGCTTAGGCAACAGTTTCCTTTTTGAAAAGAAGATTGGAAAGATCTCAACCGTTGATTATTTAGTGGTGGGATCGCATATATAGGGTTTACTTTATACGAGCCCCCGCACCCGTTTTATTTAAGTTCCCGCGTTTTTTTTTTTTTAAGATGTCTCTTTCATTAGTTTCCAAGTTGGAATCATTTGATTAATCAGCTCACACTTTACCGTTATAGCGAAAATTAATAATGTTTATGTATTTTGGTTCAAGTTTAAATTCAACTGAATTCTTTTTCTCAACAACTAAATATTTAACTTACTAATATTATCGCTATTAAATGAGAGATCTTTATGCTTTGTGTCATATACTAGTCAAATATATACCTGCAATTGTTTTTAACCCTATTACGGCCTATTTTACTATTCAATGAGATAATTACACGTGGATTAGGAGATGTCTTTCGACGAGATTTCTCATCGAAATCTTGCAAGAAAGATACGAACCACAGGCTGTCAGTCATTTGTTGGGCTCGTGAATTACACATGCTCAAGGCAAGCATGGCCCCAACAGCCTCATGAAGCCCATCAAGGCCTATTAATGAAAGTAGCCAAGCAATAGCTTGTATAGAAGGTTCAGCATGATGATGTCACTATTAAACCTTAACATGTCTCCTATTCACTTGTAAGTGAAAAATTTTAGATTCAAATCTCGTGGATGGCGAATTTGATATCAAATTAGGCTGCCCATTGTGTGGTTTAGCTGAACTTCCCTTCCCTTTAGTGAAAAATATATCGTTGCACTAAAAAAAAAAAACATGTTGTTGACAATGTATGAAGTTCGAGCCCAAGTCCTAAAAATGGAGGGCTGACCAATTTGAACTTAAGTGAGAACTTAAGTTCGATTCTTCACTTGTAAGTGATAACTTAAGTTCGATTCTTGCCAAGACGAATTTGAACCATATTATTGCTAGCTCATTGTGAGGTTGAGCGCACCCTTTCTTTCTTAGTGTATATATGTTGACCCTAAAAACTACCAAGCCTAGGTGGCGTGCATGCCGAGTAACTAATGAGCTAACTACGTCATTCGGTTGTATGCGTGCGTGCCAACTCGTCGGTCGAGGAGTAAAATATGTTAATGTTACGTCGGATGCACTGCTCACTTCTCAATCTTGCGATTGCGGCCGAGGAATGAACACGTCTCGGCCTTCGGGTTCTAGAACCTGAAGACAAGGCTGCTAGTTCTACGAAGTTCACAAATCGTCGGTGTCAGATTCGATCACGGTGATTATATTCGTAAGAGTATAAGCACGCCGAATCGACACCAGACTATATGGACACAAATATTCAAAGCAAATGTACGTATTAATCGTAAATGTGGTTCGGCCGTCTGAATGCTGAACTCTAAACCCAACTTGTGAGTATCCAATCATAAAACCACTCGGCGTTTAATGCGTCGAGTCTAATGATTCGTAACACCTTACTTCGCCGAGAAGGCTCGTGAGATGACCTCTGCCAATAAGGATTCGAAAACCCTTCTCGACCGAGACTTGGATAGATAACCAATCGACCTTGACGCAATGTTGTTTATCCAAACTGAAGATGTTCGCCGGTTGCCTTCACAGTGCTGTTTATCCAAACTGAAGATGTGTTGGCGAAAAAGAAACTAAAAATCTCAAGGTTGTTGAGAGGTTTCGCGTAGAGCGAGAGTTTGCGCAGGGCAGTTTGTGTGTTGAATTGGAGACTTTTTCTGTTGCTATTGCCTTTGTATTTATAGCAAGTCTCCTTGATCGCCAATCCAATAGAGACCTTTTCCGAATAGGTGTTCCTTTGAAATCTCGAAGTGCCTTTTCACACGTCATGCATATTGTGCTCCCATCATCAATTCTTATCACTCCAAACTCATCTGACAATGCCCATCACCATGCAAAAAGGCCTAGCCTATCTAGGTTTCTCATCTCATCATTATCCAAGACCATCAAATCCTAGGCTTATCACATCATCATAATCCCATCACCTTTAAACAATGCAGCATCCTGATCAAATGAAATTCAAATTCATTTTTAGCTTCCAAGTGCCGTCAGACATCCTAAATCAATTCGAACTGTATTGTTTGCTTGGGATATAATTCGCATCCTATTTATCTGGTTTAACAAGATGCAAATAATTCATATTAAAAGATAATTATTATGATAAAAGCCATAATATTATCCTTTAACAATAATAAAATTATCTTCACTTTTTCATCCAACGGTTGGGAGTTATGCTTCATCAATGACCTTGATCGCACGAACCGATAGTGTAAAATTGGGTCCAAACAATATAATATCGTTTGCTAAAAAAAAATAATAGAGGGCTGAGGTTTGTTGTAAATGGGGCATGCGCACAGCACATATGTGCAGGAGAGAAAACCTGATTTATTAGTTATCATTGTGAGGACAAGCCCATTATGTTAAACTGGTTTACAATTTTGAGAAGCTTTGGGCTTGGTCCAAAAGTCCCTTCAACCCGCCCCAACCCAAAACGTATAAAGTCCGAACTTTCTAAACCGACCCGTATCAGTACGCGCCAGGCTCCATTCGGATTTCGGAGCCACCCACCTACTCGTCAGTGCCGCGTTGGAAATGGAGTAATTTGCAGCAGAGGACACGACAGAACCAACGACTGGTAGACGAACCCCTCGCTCTCTCCTCCCTCCCTCTCTAAGCACACTCGATTGGAGCCCTAATTTCTCACTTTTACCAAAATTCACAAAAATTCACCAAAATTCCCAAATCCTTTTAGTTCTCCATGTCCTCCGAATCGGGAACTTCGACCTCCGGCGACGAAGCCTGGGAGCCAAACCCTAACCCTATCCCCAAACCCCCGGAAGACCAATTGGCCGCCCTCGCATTGTCCGAGGCCGACAGCCATGCAAATGGCGTCGCACATGGATCTGCCGAGGGGAACAACCACCAGGAGATCGAGAACGAGGAGGAGGAAGTCCGGGCTAATTCGGTTGCTCCTGGTTTAGCTGAGGTGGAGGAGGCGAGCGAGGGCTTGCCACGTGGCGAAATCGGCGGTGGTATTGTGTGGGCGAGGACCAATTCAGAGCTGGAGGTTGATGGGCCGTCGAGCCCCAGCAGCAGTGGGTATGCTGGGGAAAGAGGGAGTAGTAGTGCCAGTAGTGGTGCCGGCTCTGGAGTTGATGAGATTTTGGAAGTGAGAAACGATGAGATTGCTGATGGGTTTTCGGATTCGCAAACCCCGTGGGTGCCCGGGAAACGACATGTCGATGAGGTATTGCGTTCTAACAACTCCTTGGCCATGTAATTTGTGTGACAATTATTGCATTGGTTGAATTGCTTGGTCATTATTGGACACGGAATGTAAAGTGAGTTTTAATTGTGCATGAAGTTTAGTATCGAAAAATAAAGTAATGATTGAGAGAGAAATTGGGAAGAAAGTTAGGTAATTTCCCTGCGGACTTCTTTCGGAAATGGTATTGGAAAAAGCTCGAGACTTGATTCGTTTGTATGTTTGTGTATTTCACTAATTTCAAATTGTTAGAAGATTTTCATTTGGTTGAATGTGATCAATAGGTGTGTTGTTTCAATTAGTTGCCTTAGACAAATGTAGGATATACGCTACTTATGCAGGTGCTATGTATCAGACGTTGTACAGCTACCTTGGTGCTCTTCTTGACTGAAATAGGTGTAAATAGACTGGTTATTGCTCAATTTTAGATATTAGCATGTACTTATGCACTTGAATAAGGCATACAGATGTTGAATGATAAATTTTTCTTGTCCTTATGATCTCAGTAACTTTTTGGTCTATATGATCAAATAAGTTTAGTATGAGAATGATAGTTGAGTCACAGAGCTAAAAGCCTTAGATTGGAATCTGATAGAGAAAGAGATTGCTCCCTAGCATGGTTAGTGACATAACATAGCATATAGGTATTGAATGCAGGATGGTCCTATATGCAAAGTGGGGTTCAGGTCTCTTGTGTATTCACTAGATTTGTCATACCATTTTCAGATTTTTGTCAAAAGATTAATGTATTTTCCTTGACTTTTTTTTTTTAATGCAATTCTTTGATTTCTACTGTATTAGTATGATGTATTAATCAGGCATTCTTGAGTTCTAGGATAGGTGAAATAAATCTCTGAACATTGTTAGATTGCAAAACAAAAGCAGAATAGAGAATATTGAAAGAGAGAAAGGATGGTAAAATGCTTAGTGTATTGCTCATTGTTTGGTCATCAATTATGTGATATTAAAACATGTCAGTGTCTTCTTTTCTCTTCATAAAACAGTTCAGCCCTATACCCATTCCTTTAATTTCACTGCTATTTTGGATGACAAAGTGATTTTCATTGATAACTGCAATGTATCTGTTTGATTTATAATTGAAGTGCAGGATGATGCTTCCATATCATGGAGAAAGAGAAAAAAGCACTTTTTCATACTAAGTCACTCTGGCAAACCAATATATTCCAGGTTTGTCTCAGGTGACTCGACTATCTGTTTCAAGAAATGCAAAATTTACATTAATGTCTATGCAAAATAGAGTGCAACTATCAGTCTATATTCTGCATTCGTCATATATTTTTGTCTTCTTTTGAATTACTTGCTTAATATCAGATATGGAGATGAACACAAGCTAGCAGGATTTTCAGCAACATTACAAGCCATAATTTCCTTCGTGGAGAATGGGTACGTGTCTCAATCATTCTGAATTGAATCTCTTCTCCAATTTCTTAAATTTTGATTATTTGTCTACTCTTACAGATTTACTTTAGTCAAATTATGTAGAAAACTTCCAGTGATTTTGTTCATTAATTGTTTTACAGTGGGGATCATGTCAAATTGGTTAGGGCTGGGAAGCATCAGGTCTGCTTTGTTACTTTTTTTTGCGAAATTTTGTTCATCAAGTTATTTCTTCTTTAACAGTCCATGATTCCTAGGATGATCATAAGAACTGCCTTCTCATTTTCCTGGTGGTATAATCCTTCATGAGTGCTTGTATATACCATCCCTGAACTGATAACTTTAATTTTGAACTAGTTGATGGAGCTGTGTTGTCCATCCTGACACTGTCTTGGGCAGATGTTGAAGTCTTAGTGATATATGCATGTTATCCTATAAAAACATAGGGGTGTGATATCCACACACCCTATTTTACTTCTCACACACCTTTTTAATTTTTGGCCGTCGGATCGGATGAATTGAAGAAGATCAACGGACAGAAACGATCAAGGGGTGTGTGAGAAGTAAAATGGGGTGTGTGGATAGCACACCCCAAAAACATATTTGACGAGGGACCTTTGGCTTGTATTTTTTGAATTTTCTCGTATGACTTGAAATATGTTATGTTTTTTCCTAAGTTGGATCAGAATATATATCTTAAGTGTTTGAAAATAATGTTCATGTGCGTGAAATACCTAGGTCTGACTTGTGTGGAGGTCTAGAATGACATTATTTGACTGTACATCAACTCACAGCTGTAGGCCTTATCTTTATGGAACCAGTTAAATTAAATTGGCATAAAATATTTGTATGTTCAGGTGATTTTTCTTGTCAAGGGACCAATTTACTTAGTGTGCATCAGCTGTACAGAAGAGCCTTACGAGTCTTTGAGGGTGCAATTGGAACTTATTTATGGTCAGGTAGCATTGGATCTTCCCGTTCCGCAAAATTCTTTGTGCATTAATATGTTTGACTGTTAGGTCATATTTTGTTAGTGATTTATTGAATAACCAGAATATTGTTTATGTACTTTCCCTTTTATAGAATAAAAATAGCTTATGTTAGTAACTGCACTTCATTTAATTAGTCACGATATGTGGATGCAGATGCTACTTATTCTTACAAAGTCAGTAAATAGATGTTTTGAGAAGAATCCGAAGTTTGATATGACACCTTTGCTTGGAGGAACAGATATTGTCTTCTCTTCCCTCATCCACTCTTTCAGTTGGTTTGTTTCTCTGCTCCCTTTGGCATGCCTAACTTGGATATGAATTTTCTTTTGGTGTGAAAAACCATCCAATAAACTCATATGATAGTTCCTGTTTTTAGATGTTTAGATGTTTGCAAGAGCACAAGTAGTATCCCTACATTACAGATATTGTTATTTTGGTGATGAACTATTGTAGAAGTGATATTAACAGATCATCCAATGTGGCTGCTTGGTTGAATATTATGATCATTTCTAACCTGATCTGTTTTAAACTGATTGTTCACTTTGAAATAGTATAAAAGTTCTGAATAAAAACCTTTTGTTCTAAAAGCTTTTAGAAAAAAAATTGGTAAAATCATAAGCTCTTTAATGTGAAGTTTACATAAGCTAAGTCATTCGTATCTTGAAATTATGATATATATTGGATGGTCTGTTTTTTTCTCATTTATTTGTTTGTGTTATGACTATTAATGTTTTCTACTTTGTCCTGCCAATGTAATTTCCGTTCACACATGCCAAAAATTAAAATTACAAAACCTAAAGAAGAAGATGCTTATAGTACTACTACTTGTTTCTGTGTTTTCAGGAATCCTGCCACATTTCTTCATGCATACACTTGTCTTCCCCTTGCTTATGCGACAAGGCAAGCTGCAGGTGCCATATTGCATGATGTTGCCGATTCTGGTGTTCTCTTTACAATACTGATGTGCAAACACAAGGTTCTATCCTGATGTTAATACTTGAGGAAATCTCTTTTTAAGAATATTTTTTTAAATATTTTTCATGGCACAGTTGAAAAATCTTTTACAACTTAGTGCACCGTAACAACTTGAAATGGATTGTAGGTTATCAGTCTTGTGGGTGCTCAAAAGGCCTCTCTTCATCCTGATGACATGTTGCTGCTTTCCAACTTTGTCATGGCATCAGAATCATTTAGGCAAGTAGATTAAATTGAATAGGTGTTATGTCTTCCTTTTGGAAACTTACAGGGGATCTGGGATTGAAACTAGTACAATATGATACACTAAATACTAACCAGCTACTAGTTTCAATTTCCAATCCCATGTACTAGTTTCAGTTTCCAATCACAAGATGTCCCGTTTTAAAGCACAGGATCATACACAAAAAGCATATGGTACTTTCTTTTCTACTAGCATGGTTTCAATTGTGGGTGATTATGTTTTATAGACATTTTCAGCTGCAATAGTTGTATTAATTTCTTCTTTTTGTCTTAATGCAGGACATCTGAATCTTTCTCTCCAATTTGCTTGCCTAGATATAATCCCATGGCATTTTTGTATGCTTATGTCCATTTTCTTGATGTGAGTCACACTTAGGTTGATGACTTATGTAAATTTAAGTGCACACATTATACACTTTGCCTCATGTTAAGCTTGTCTACTTAAAATATCATGACAAAATACACTTTCTTGTGGCAGGTTGATACATACTTGATGTTGCTTACTACTAGTTCAGATGCCTTTTATCATCTCAAGGATTGCAGGTATACAATAAATTTAGTTTGAAAAAATGATATTTGTGCTGTAGGAGTTCTTCATGTGGCAACATCCTAGCCCATTTCATAGATTGGTAACTTCTTAGCCCAGGTTTTTTTTTCCCTACATAATTTTGTCTCTGATCTTATAGGATTCGGATTGAATCGGTCCTTTTGAAGTCCAGTGTACTAAGCGAGATTCAGAGATCCACGGTAGATGGTGGGATGCGTGTTGAGGAGTTGCCTCTTGATCCTTTGCCACGTTCTGGATCTTTTTCTCCTCATTTGGGTCAACATACAGTTCCAACAGATTCTCCTGACAGATTCAGGGAACCATATATTGGCGTAGGTGGTCCTGCTGGACTTTGGCATTTTATATATCGGAGTATATTTTTGGATCAGTATGTATCCTCTGAGTTCTCACCACCAATAAGTAGTCCTCGTCAGCAGAAAAGGTGACAGCTGAATCTAACAGTACATTTAAGCATAAAATTGAATCTCCCACAATGAAGTCGTATGTCACTTTTTGTTGTAGATAGATAATTAATTCTTCTTCTTGCAGATTATACAGAGCTTACCAGAAGCTTTATGCTTCCATGCATGACAAAGGAATTGGGCCACACAAAACCCAGTTTAGAAGAGATGAGAACTACGGTACTTTTGAATATATACTGCTTCATACATATGCAGAAAGGAAAAGTTGAAAACACTGAGATTTTTTGATTTTCTTGACGCAGTCTCATTGCTACGTAGTCCAAACTTGGGTGTTTTAAGTATGATTGTACTATTTCAAACTTGAATATTGATGTCATTTTTTCAAAAGGCCAGCATCTAGTAGGCCCACTGTTCTAAAAATCCCCGCCTAGCGCCGCCTAGGCGCTAGGCCCCAGCCTGCCGCCCCGATTAATGCCTAGGCGTTTGAAAATTAAGAAAGGGCGCCTAGACCTGCTGAGGCACCCGCCTAGACCTCCTAGGCACCCGCCTAGCCCGCCTAGACCCACCTAGGTTGCAACTCACTTAGACAGAAAATAGATAACTTTCATTTTGCATTTTGTTTTTTTTCCAAAAAATTGTAATAGACTTGTTGCATACTTAAATGAACACACATTATATCCTTATTTCACATGTTTTCATTATGTTTCAATACTTCATGATATATATGCATTCTATTTTGTAGTTTATGATAAAATTATATATATTTCAAGTATAAGCAGACACTTATTTACATGAAATATGATAGATTTACTTAAATTCGCCTAGTCCGCCTAGGCGCCCGCCTAGTCCGCCTAGGCCCCGCCTAGCCGCTTAGGCCCCGCCTAGCCGCTTAGGCGCTAGGCCCTAGCCCGCCGCCCGACTAGCGCCTAGCAACTTTTAGGCCAGTACTCAAGGTATTTTGAAGTCACAGTTTTTCACCTAGCCATTTGTTAATTGATCCCTTTGACATTTATGACTGTAATTAACAAAAACCCTATGGTAATCAAGCTTGATCATTACTGTGTGTCATTTTTACTGTTTCACATTACATTTTTATATAGGATACCATGGTTGACATTTGCTTCGATTACATCAAACTTGTGTTGACATGCTTGATGATGCTTTCCTGATGGAGTTATATGATCATTTTGTTTTGTCAGTTTTACTATGCTGGGTCACCCAGGACTTCGAGCTTTATGCAGCTTTTGATCCACTTGCAGACAAGGTAAGTTTTATTGTTTCCTACCCTTTTCCACTATGCAATACTTGTCCACTTTTACATCTGCCAAAGGGAATAAAAGGGAAAGAGTTGATGATTTTTACTTGCCTTGTTTGGTTTTATTAGACAAAAGGGAGGGAAAATATTTTAGTAAAATTCGTGGGTCCCAGTTTATGTTAAGTAATATAATTTGCTCACCCCCCCCCCCCCCTCTTCGGCTGCCTCATTTCTCTGTTGGGTGAATTGCAAATTGTGGGCCCAGTGATGGGGAATATATGCAAATCATTGCCCTTTCATCCAAATTTTTTCGTTTTCCCATTTCTCTAAACCGAACATAGATTTAGGGATGAGTTGACAAGAAAGGGGTTTTTTCTGAATGAGGTTTATCACTTATGGGAACCATTGGGCTAAAAGATGATTGCTTATCCAAAGAGCATTATCGTGTTTATCTCATAGGATAGGTGTTGAAATGTGTTTCTGGTTAAGCAGCAGAATAAATGGGGAATGCTAGAGCTTGTCACAAGCGTAATCAACTCATTGGTTATCAACGTTTTGTATGCCCTGCTTATTACCAATAGGCCAACACAATCTCAAACCGAGTTAGTGGGACTGGAGACACTCATAGACAAAAGGAGAAATCACGAAACAGAACACCTTAGAAGATACGAACTTGTAGCAAAGTAAGAAATAATGGCAATAATGTGAAATGAAGCCGGTGAAAGAATTTGAAGAAAATGAATGGCAGGGCTCCTGGGAGAAAATTGGCTAGTACTTTTATCCTTTGACAAAAGATTTTAATCCCATGTTATTTTTGTTTTTGCTATAATTAATATTTTCTTGGAGAAGCCATTTCAAGCTGATTTGGATTTATCCTTAGGTGCATTTTGTTTATTTTCTTTAGATGCCTTCTCAACTTATATTCGTACCGGTTTTCAGGGATTGGCAATAAAGACTTGCAACCGGGTTTGTCAGTGGGTGAAAGATGTGGAAAACGAGATTTTTTTGTTAGGAGCAAGCCCCTTTTCATGGTGATATCCCTTTATATTCTGTAATACTGCCTGTACCATAGTTCTGTTCTTTTAATAAAATTCAAATCGTCATTTTTGTCATACGCATTTGAATTAGCAGGTGATGTTGCTCGTAACTTACCACTTTGTTGCTTCAGCTTCATAAGGTTTGCATTTGCATTTGTCACAGATGTAAAAGCAGTTGCAAAAAGAATCCTTTTAACACACGGTTATAAGTTATTTCACACACAAATGGCTCCGTTCTGTCTCCTGATGTTTTTCTCTTTTCCTGATTGAGGTCTGCGAAATGTTTGCGAAGGCCTTTTAGGATCATTTTGTCCGTGTTGCTTGTGCCATCCTGCTATCACAAACAAATTGAGCCCTGTTTCTGTCCTCGTTTAGTTTGTTTGGAGAAACCTTGTTTTCGTAGATGGGTTTAGGGTTAACGTATTAAATTACCATGCACAATGCACTAATCAGCTCTGCACATTTTGTACTTGTTTCGTTGTATGTTTTCGTTTCTTCTTTTCGCTCCTCTGCTTTGTTTCTTCTTTTTGTTCTTCTGGGGCATAACAGGCATTCCTTTTAGAGTATCCAGGATCATAATCCTTGATTGCCATTCATTTCCAAGGCTAAAAGCGCTTTTTAGATGAGTAAGGACTAGTTTGGTTGTGTTTTTTAAATGACTGAAAGCGCTTTTAGAGAAAATATTTTTGGGTTGTAAAAGCACTTTAAGTGCTTTCTACAAGAAGCACCAATTATGTGCTTCTTCCAGGAAGCACTTTAAGTGTTTTTCCAAGATTTACTAGAATTTTTACTAAGAATTGTTTCCAAAAATATTTTTCACCAAAAACGTTTTCAGTCATTTTAAAAGCACATTCAAACGAGCTCTGGGTTCAAGTGCTTTTCTGCGAAGCACTCGGTTTATAAAATGGCATAATTGCTTTCTACATAAGCGTATCCCGAAACCCGTTAATCAATCATAATTAATGCCGATTGACTATATTCACCTTCTTTAATTAATGTTAATAAAATCACATTATGTGGCAGGTGGAGTTCATTTGTGACAAGAATTATCACCTATCACATTAGGTTATGTAACACCAATATGCGTATATTTAAGTCCGGAAATAGTGGTGAGTTAAGCCCAAGAAGCACCGAGACATTGGAGAGGTCCAAACTTTCGAGTGCATTGGAGATGGCCTAACAAGGACCGTGTCGATGTCCTAAGAATCACCGACACGGTCGGAAAATGTGATCGTTTTGGTCTTATTGTTGTTCCTCTTTGAAGATGCTGTGCTCCATACATAACTTGTTCCAATGACCAAGAGGCCCTCTCTCCTCCTTTTGCATTGACTCCACCACGCGTGGTTTTTGCAACCTTTTTACTTTAACAAGGTCTGATTTTTCTTTCTTTCTTCTTCTCGCAACGAGTATTTATCAAATATAACAAAAAATTAACTCTTAATTTTAAAAATGTCACTTTTTATAAAAACTTTCAAATATATCTAAAATGTCACTTAAATAGACACAAATACCCTCAAATTTAACAAGTAAATAAATTAAAGGCTTTTTAGCTACTGTTGCCTCAAGCTCCGGTCCAACTTCACCTTCGCTTCTACACTCCACCACCACAACCCTATCCCCTTCGACCTCCTCATCACTGACATTGAGCGTTGCCGCGGTTACCATAAGTGGGAGCAACATAATTTCAATCATGCATTCAATGCCTTTTTTCTTACTAATATCATTTTTAATTTTAAATATAAAAATAGTTTTTAAAGTTAATCCACATGTCGTTATATGATTGTATTTGTGAGACCCACGTGGCGCCACATCATCACACTAACAGAGCAATTGACCAATTTTTCACCAAAAAACTAAAATGATCACAATGAACAAATTCAAAGAAAGACTAAAATAATTCATGATAGACAAATTCAAGAACACTACTATTGATTATCATTAATTGTTAAGGACCAGATTAAGGAGTTATGTCAATGTCATGAATCATTTTGGTTAAAAAACCTTTAATTTATTTGATTGTTAAATTTGAGGGTATTTGTGTCTATTTAGGTGGAATTTTGGATATATTTGAAAGATTTTATAAAAAGTGACATTTTTTAAATTAAGGGTTAATTTTTTGCTATATTTGATAAATACTCTTCTGTTCTGCAACAGTAACTTAAACGGTGAAGTAAGTAAGTAAATTAATTAATTAAAAAGGGTGTATTAATGGAGGAGGAATGGTCGTTCTGTGAAAAGGAAAGGGATCCTCGGATCCCTTCCACCTAATCCTTCTCATCAAACAATCTGGACCTTTGAAATTTGATCCAACGGCTAAAGTTATTATAACTTTTAAGTGAGCCCGTGTTTTTAGCCGTTAAATCAAATTTCAAGAGTCCAGATTATATGATGAGGAGAATTAGATGAAAGGGATCCAGAGATGATCTCTTTCCCTGTGGAAGGATTTATGAAACTTGAAAGCTCCTGTCATCAACTAAAGAGGCCTACTTGAATTCTACTCATACCCCCTCTCTCTCTCTCTATCTCTCTCTCTCTCTCTCTCTCTCTCTCTCTGTCTCTGGGTACTTTTTTTAGTGGGTGTGATGTAAATTGTGTAATGAAGTGGTTGTGAGGCCTTGTGGCTTTGACTATTGTTTAGAGAGAACAATATGTAGGATTCACATCATTAAGTAGGGTTTTGTTAATTAAACATGTGTATTTAAGCTTCACAAGAAATGTTAATTAACATCTTGGACTTTAATCCAACAATTGCAAGACAGAAATTGATCGATCAGTGTTAATTGGCCATACAATCAACGTCACATGACCAAACAATCACATTGCTCTATCAACAGTTGCAGTGACAGAATCGCGCGACTAAAGCTTGCCACTTAATTCAAAATTGGTGTGTTAAAATTGAAAGTTGTCATTTTAGTTTCAATGGAAAAAATTTATCAAAAAAAAAAAAAGTTACCTTTCACACGTTGAGTTTTAACTTTTAACAAAAAGTTTAATGGAATTGGTAGTAAATTGCACAATACAACTTTAAAAAGTGTGACAATTCCAACTATCTGATAGAGTCAAGAATGAGATTGATGATTCATAATGGCATTATTCCAGTAATTTTAAAGTGAAACGATAACAATTTTATTAGAGTATTAAGAAAAGATATAAACTTCAAGAAAACATCTTGGATTAAATTTGAGGGTCCTAAAATACAGATAAAAGCAAAAAATAAGGTCAGCTTGTTCAATCTAATGCGCAACATTGGTTGATATATGGGCATGAGAAGCAGCAAAGGAATACAATCAGCATTCCTAAGTCGAAAGAACTTCAATCATCGCAATTAGAAATTTAATCACTTTATAATTCGTCACATGAAAGAATCCGCACATAAAACCGTCAAAAACCATTAGTTAGAAATAAAAACTATTTCAATTAGTACTATAACATGGTATGATCATTTTCTAATTTTTCTTTTCTTGCATGCCTATATAAACAAACTCCATTGACTTTTGATCAAATCATCAACTCATCTTACCTTCACAAGATTCAACAAAACAATTTTATTTTAACATTATTTATTTTATAAAATTTCGAAGATGACACATCATTAAATGCGTAATTAAATTCCATGATCATCTTCAACAACAAGAAGATTTAAAAGTTAAAGAATTTAAGTGAGTGGGAAGGCTTTTTCAAA
Source organism: Malus fusca (assembly GCA_035220775.1). NCBI lineage: Eukaryota > Viridiplantae > Streptophyta > Magnoliopsida > Rosales > Rosaceae > Malus > Malus fusca. The sequence goes on from CM069069.1 coordinate 11,010,253, forward strand.
CTTTTTCATTTACTCGTCCCCATCTTTTCTCTGGATTTATTTGGAATTTTGGGTCCGAACCCCGCGTTTTCCAACTCCCTTCGTCAAACGTATCATTAACTCGCCAGTGGCATTTCCGTAATTTCACGTCAGTCAAACATCATCAATTTCGGAGATTAAACAAGTTTTTGTTTGTTTTTGTTTTGTTTTCTTTTCTAAGAATCTAAGGATTTCGTAATCGTGTCTGTTTATCAAAAATTGTGCGGTCAGTTTTCGTTAATTACTATTTATATTTGAATTTTAAATTTTAAGTAATTTCTAACTGCACGATGTACGATGAAATCCTTAGGATCCCCAAAAAAATGACTGTTCCCCACTTTTACTTGTCCACGTACCACGACCATAACACCCTCGGACAAATGACACAACTTTGTGAAAATTCAGGGGTATTTTGGTCATTTGACAGCATCGGTGTTAGAAATTCCATGGTCCTCTAACTTGGGAATTATTATACATACATGCGTGCCAAGAGTGCACCACTGGCTGGCCGGCGTCGACTGTGGAGGCCACACATATACTCGGTTTCTATTGTTTTGACACCAAACGACTGCGAGTAACGCTACATGTATCGTATTTCTGTTACTGTATAAAAAATTATATTACTTGACAAATGACAATTAACCCGTCTATTACCAACATGGAAATTATAAATAAGAACGGGTGTATATGAGATAAGAAAAGAGGTGTTCGAAAATCATTTTTCAAGAAATAACTTATACATGGACACAAGATAAAAACAAAAGGATTTTTCTTTCTTTTGTTTAAAAGTCTGAAGGGAGATAGTACATCGTGTTGTTACCAAGGGCCAACCCGATCCTCTTGCCCAAGGATCCTAGATGGAACCCTAGGAGAGCCATGTACTATTCATACTAAATATGGTCAATTGCACACTCTATCTTCTCTACGTTCTTGACAACCAGTCTTTGTCTTAGTAAAGTCTTCCAGTTGCATGCTATGGCCTAAAAAGACTAGTATCATATAATGTGACCAATTGTTACGATCATAAAATACGGTCACTCTCATTACACAAAATCCCTAATTTTTGTGTTTCTAATATGTTGGCATGTGACTGATTTTTGCAAGAAATTTCACATATATGGAGCATGGAAGACACATTGATGTTTTAACTAATAAGATGATGAAACCAAAAGGTACAATGTTAGTGATGTCATAGAAGAAGTGAGGAGTAGAAAGAGTATCACCACCAATGCCAAGAAATTTGGCCATTAAAGTTGCTTGAGTAGTACAATCTCTTCTCTGGATATGCTTTTGATTGATGCAGCTGCATGAGGTTTAAATGCAGAGGTTTCATGCCTGCAGGGTAGCAAATACTCACAAATTAAGTAAAAATCTCATTTGCTATTTTCAAAAATCAAAACAAACAAATAAACTTATTTTAAAAGAAAACACAATTTTAGAGTTAATTAAGTTAACTAGAACAATGCAAGTGGCTCTTTACCACAATGGTGAATAAGTGTTGTGCCCTTGCATGATGGCGTGTTTTCGAATTCCGTCGGTGGCTAAGCTAACATTTACTTACTAATGTTATCGCTTGACTCACAAAAAAAAAAAAAAATTAACCAGAACAATATGTTTCTCCGTTGTACTCAAGTTCGAATCCAGATTTTTAGTTTTCAATCTTATCTATTGGAGTTCGTCTTTCGTTTTTTTGTGCTTTAGTAATTGAGTAGCTCAAAAGATAATCAAAATACAAAAAACAAAAAATTACGATAAAAAACTTATTTGAACACATAAGTTTAACACACTTGCTTTATAATACAGTCTATTATAGAATTGGACGTAGACTTCACATGTATTGCAAAGTGTCAACAAATGTATTAATTTTGTGTCTTCAAATAACATTGCTCCGAACAAAACTAAAAAACGAATTCAAAAAAAAGGAAAATGTGTTTTTTCAATGAACACTTAATAAAGGTGTGCTTTCCTCTCCACTCGTTTATGATCTCAAATTACTCCTCCTCTAAATCAAAATGTGATAATTTTTCACTAGGGTGGGGAACATGTGATTTTCATTATTCAAATCCTTTTAGCTAGAAAGGGGAATATAATAATTTAGAAATGATAATTGCCATTGTATTTGTACTCATATGTAAGATGATTCTCATGTCTTGGCTAAAAAACAAGAAAAAGAAGAAACTAATCATGTGTGTGTGTGTGTGTAGATATATGGATATAGATATATAGATATAGATATATATATATATATATATATAGATATATATATATATAGATATATAGGTATAGATATATAGATGTCGTAAGTCTTTATTTTGGTCTCTGACAATAAAAATATATAAAAGTCATCACTGAGTTTGTTCACCGTAAATCATTTTGGTTATTTCGTAAAAAAATTGCCAATATCCTCGTTAAGTGGATGAGTTGGTTTGATAAAAATACGCTTTTAAAGATCGTCACATGATCTTTCACATGACAATTTAACAAGGATATTGACATATTGACTGAAGGACCGAAATGGTTTATAGTGGGCAAATTCAAAAACCACTTCTATCAATTTTCACTGTCATAGACCAAAATAAAGAGTTATACCAGTCTCAGGAACCATTTTAAATATAAAAAAAATCGTATATATTATGTTTAAAAGGTTATGGCCCCATTATCTATAATTGTTAACCAGGGACCCATTTGGATTGGTCCATAATATTAATCTACACGACAAAAGTGTTAGTTTGGTATTGTTGTGCTTTGAAAAAAAAATTGCTTCTGATGTGCTGTAAGTACAAGCAGTTGTGAAATAAAGCAGTAAAATGTTTGGTAACTGGGATGAAGGAGAAAGAGAGGGTAAGGTTGCCATTTTGAAAAATTCATTTAATGACACTGTTCACCCGTGTATTGTGATAAAAAGCTAGTTTTGTTTTGCTGCTTTGCCTTTTTAGCTTTTTTTTCACCCAAAACTATGAAAAAAAACTAAGTTTGAAAGTTTACCAAACACAAAAAGACTGGGTGCTTTTTTTCATACCTGCTTTTTTTAAAAGTTAAGCAGTACCAAACTGGTACTAATCTACACGACAAAAGGCTTTGATCCCCAACACATTTAGCCGTATCTTAATGCCAATATTTTTAAGAGTAAATTGTAGCAATGATCCTTCAATTTTAATTAAATTGGATCAATAGTTCAATTAAAAATATATTATTATTGGTCCCCCCAACTCATCAAAACATGTAGCTATGGTCATTTTTGTCAACTCCGTCAAAATTCTGTCAAAATGAGTTATGTTGGAATGACCATTGATACAATTGGATTAAAGTTGATGGATCATTTCTCTAGTTGGATTATAGTTGAGGGAGCATTGATACAATTTTTCTGATTTGATTTTCCATATTTGCCCCTTTATTCAGCCTCACGTGCATGGTACGTGACTCATTTTAACGGACGTTGTAACGGAGTTGATGAAAAGGACCATAGCTGCACGTTTTGATTAGTTGAGGGACCAATGGTAATGAATTTTTAGTTGAAGGACCATTGCTTCAATTAGGTTAAAGTTGAGGGATCATTACTAGAGTTTACTCTATTTTTAATTTTATTAGAAATTTAGAAGAACATCATATTTTTATTTAAGATTACACCACCTTATCATGCAAAATACAAAATTATACAAGAAAAGGGACGGGAAGGGTCGCACATTTAGCGTATTTTAATGCCAATATTTTCTTTTTGGTCCCTTTAAAACTATCTTATCCTCGTCACCTCTATAAAAAAAGATCGATGTCCTTTGACCACAATGTTATTGACCAAATACATTTTTGTTCATAACAAACTTGACATTGGATAAACTTATTCATATTGACCTCTACCAAGAAAAGTAATACTAATTTTGATTATATCATTTACAAGATGGAACTCATTTGAGATGAATTTTTTGTGTAGAACATTGGTTATTTGTTAAACGATGGAATTAAAGCTCGAGAAAATATCACTTATGCTCAATTTTGTTGAATTATGGTATCATCTATTAATAGAAATGATTACTATGGAGTATAACGACTGTTTAGAGTTAAGATGTTACGTACGTTTTAAGGAAAACGGTGGATTGCCTTGATGATTAGGGCATTCCTCTTCAACCCACCGCGTATGTCATATTTAGAGATTAACATATGTCTTATTTAGAGAATAACAACTTGTTTGAGATCCATCTATATAAACAAATCTCGAACTCAAACGAAAATTATCATGATAGTGTGGCTTGTAAATATGATCCATGTACCATTCCACATCCATTAGCCATGGCAATTGAAAAGTGTGATTAATTGGGATTAGATACCAAAGAGGAAAGGGATTAGCACAGGTAGCTATTGTTTTCTCCAATCAATGCAGAACAGGTAGCTATTGTTTTCTATTCTAATCAATGGAGTTAGGATTTATCGAAATAAATTATTGTACAACATTCAGCCTCTAGTTTTTTTTTTTTTTTTTTTTAACAATATTATATACACTAAGGGGGCGGGCGGGGGAGTATGTTAAGTCTTACAATGGGCTAGTAATAATGTGGTTCAAATTTGTCTTTGGCGAAAATCTAATCTAAGACATCTTACTTACAAGCGAAGAGAAATATCACTAGAATGTAGTACTAAGTGACCAATATTCAGCCTCTAGTCATATTTGATTTTTTTTTCCTGTCAGACAATAGCTTTATTCAATCAATTTGAATATCAACGTTACACCTCAGCAAGAACATTGAATAAAAATTCAGGAAACAAAAATCCGTTGTATGAGGCCGTCAAGTGAGCCGGCCTATTGCAGTTTCTAGGCACGAAAGCATACTCGACAGCACTCAAAACTCTTGTTGCATTTGATTAACCAACTCTTTTATGCTGAAATGTAAGGAAAATTAGAAGTCCAAAACTCAAGACTAAAATAATTGATAGCCCTCATCAGCCACTTGTTAAATCATTAATGCCTACGAGTATTATATGGTTAAAATGAAAGTGTTAATAACATATGAGAGCTACTTGATCCACCTTATTATCTTATTTTTTCACCCACGTTATAATCTCACCCATCTTAAAAAGTTAAAAAATTAAAATGTTATTTCCCCACCCACTATTATTCTCAAAATCACCTTTAATATATACATACATATGAAATTATAAAATTGTCCCTTAAAAAATATAACAAATAATATGTAAATGAAAACTACTAAGGTTTGCAAATTTATATGGAAACGACATAGCTATCCAAATTAAAAAGAATTTGACAACAACAAATTCAAAAATCGATGGACAAATTCAAATGACCTACACACAAATTATTCTTCTACATTTTCAATGGAAACATAATCTTCTACCTCTTCCGTAGAAGCGTCATCTTCCACCTGTTCAATGAAAAAGTCATTTTCTAAGTCCCTTGATCTTTTTTTTACTTTCTCTGAATGAAAGGAGATTAAAAGAGTTAGGGTTTTAAGGTAGACAAATCGTCTCCCACGCTCAACCTCTTTTTTTTTTTAATTTAAATTAAGCAAAATAAGATAATAAATGTCCTTTTCAATCCCTTTTTACTTCTCCCACACCTTTTTAGTTTTCGGCCGTCAGATCGGATGAATTGAAAAAGATCAACGGACATAAATTAACAAGGGGTGTGTGAAAAGTAAAAAGAGGTGTGCGAGAAGTAAAAAGAGGTGTGCGGATAGCACACCCTATGTATATGTAGCGAGTGTGAAAGTTGCTACGCATTGCAAATACTATTCATATACTAAAAATCATTAAAAGTTTGTAAGAATAATATCGAAAGATGGATTTTTCTACATGTTGTGGAACACGAAAGGAAATATATTCTTAGAACGCCTGCATGAAATAAATCTCAATTGTGTAATAGATGTTTATACAAACAATCAATTTGAGCCTATTTTGGAGAAAATCTTAGGGTCTGTTTGGTACTCTACTTGAATTCAACTTTTTAAACTCAAAAACAATTTTCAAGTTTTAAGCCTTAAAAACTTGTTTGGTATGACTATTTTCAAAAACTGAACTAAAAAATACAGTCTATTCTCTAAAAACATAAAAAACGAGTTTTTCGAGTTTTTTAACTTAAACTCATTCATTTCTTTTCTCTCCCTCTTCTCCACTCACTCCAAATCTATCTCTCTCTCTTTTCTTCTTTCTCTCTCCTTTTTTATTTTATTTTATTTTTTTCATTTCTCCTCAAATCCACTATTTTCATTCTCCCAGTTCTTTCTCTCACTCGTCTTCCTCTCTATCTCGTCTGATCCTCTCTCTTCTTTCTATTTCCTTCAATCATCTCTTACTTCATTTCATCATCTCTCCTCTTTCTCCCTCTCTTGGACCCCTCTTTTTAGATCTCTTTGTTTAGTTTAAGTTGTAAGATTTAAAAATTTTAAATCGCAAACCAATCAAGTTTTTGAGTCTTAAAGAAAATTGTTTTCAAGAAATATTTTGAGAAATGATAAAAAATTTCAAATAAGATACCAAACAGGCACTTAAATTCAACTTTTTAAACTCAAAAACAATTTTCAAGTTTTAAGCCTTAAAAACTTATTTGGTATGACTGTTTTCAAAAACTGAACTCAAGACTAACTAAAAAATATAGTCTATTCTCTAAAAACATAAAAAATGAGTTTTTAAACTTAAACTTATTTTTTTCTTTTCTCTCCCTCCTCCCCTCTCACTCCAAATCTATCTCTCTCTATCTCTCTTTTATTCTTCTCTCCTTTTTTTTAATCTATTTCTTCTCTCCTTAAATCCGCTCTCTTCATTCTCTCAGCTATTTCTCTCACTCATCTTCCTCTCTATCTCGTCTGATCCTCTCTTCTTTCTCTTTCCTTCAATCATCTCGTATTTTCTTCCCTCCTCTCTCCATTTTCTCTCTCTCATGCAACTCTTTCTTTTTAGATCTCTTTGTCTAGTTTAAGTCGTAAGATTTAAATTAAATCACAAATCAATCAAGTTTTTGAATCTTAAAAAAAATTGTTTTCAAAAAATGTTTTGAGAAATGATAAAATTTTTCAAATAGGATACCAAATAAGCCCTTACTTTCTACAATTTTACTCAACTTGTATCCAACATTCACTAGTCATAAATTTTTTACAATTGTCGAGTTGTAACTAACAAGTGTCAAACATGCATTGGCCATCGAAAACAAACAATAAATATTACCTGCCACAATTGTATTTAACGGGTGTGTAACATGCACTGATTATAACTGACATATCGTTGTTCGAGTATAGATAAAGGGTGTTTAACATGCACTGGTCATAACTGACATATAGTTATTTATTGCTTACAACAGTTGTCTCACATGCAGTGGTTGTACCATCACATAATCAGCTATTGGGGCCCAAAAATATCACACACCAAAATATCACACACCAACCCAACCAAGTCTCAAGGCCCAATTGTCATGCAAAGCCTACATTCAAGCCCAAACATATGCCAAGGCACAAGATTGACGAGGGATATACTTACAAACATGTCATGCCACGGTGATTAAGCCAGATATTCACGCCATGCTCATGCTTATTCATCACGCCATGCTTCCTTAGCCACAATTCATGCTAAGCCCAAGTCACATATTCGGTGTTTGTCAAGTGGAATGTGGTGTGGATGGTTACAGAAGGTTATCAGGCATACGTGGAATCGGGGTCATGGAATACTTTGGGCTGCTTGGGGGCCCAAATATCCAAGCCCATACCCTTTGTATTTCACGCAAACATCATTGAGAGAGAATTAGCCTAGTTTACCCATTTCCCTAGCAAGCCAACTCATTTAGTTAGGATTAAACTAGATTCTTGCATTAAATGCATGCTAAGCCCAGCAAGTCAGGCATTTAATGCTGATTTTCCATTCCCAGCCTGCACAGACAAAGAACGTGCGAAAGCCATGAGGCGCACTACCAGAAATAGCGTCTGCGGAAGGTTGTCCTGGGAAAGCCGCGTCTCGGGAAGAAGCAAACTGCAGGTCTCAACAGTGCAACTATCTTACACCAAAATGGGAATAATATGAGGGATAGGTAGAAAGGAGGGGAAGACCAAGCCACAAAGGGAGATTCCTTTGAAGCCTAGAGAAGAACCCTTCACTTACATAAGGAGGGAAAAGCCATTACAAAAAGGGAGATTCAAAGAACACAGAGAGGGAGACAAAGAAAACGTAATGAGAGAGAACCACCTAGGAGAAAGCCCAAAAAGTTCCACTTAGCCCAGAAGCATACTCCAAGCCCTAAGCATCACCATCTATGCAACCTTAGTAATTTCCATAGTTTTGCATCAAACATCCCCAACCATTAGAAACTTTACTATCACCCTAGGAAAGCCCAGATTATCCAGTAAAGAATGACATGCAACCATGCAAATCCCTTCTCTCTCATGTAAACTAATAATCTTCTAGCTTCCACACCACGCTTCACTTAAGCAAGTCATTATCTTGATTATTCATGCTATCTTCGAGTCGTTGATGTTACCAGGTATTTCCTAAGACAAGCTAACTCTTTCGAGATATCTCGGGACTTATTACGAATCCGTACCAAGGGAGACAAGAGGACGTTCTCAAAGCCCAAGTCCACCTTAACCTAAAAGTCCCCCAACATCAGCATATATATTTTTTTTTTGTCGAATAAATGGCGTATATGTGAAACCCCACCCCCAAAACTTTATGTAATTTCACATTTTCCCTTAAAAATATATGAGATTACATTTTCACCCTCACTATTATACCCAATCCGGATCTACTTTATAGATTTTTTCTCAAATTCTCTCATCTCTCTGCATGCCACGTGGCAGCTCCCTCACCATATCTCTTATTCTCTCTCTTCTCCCCGAGCACTCTCTCTCACTCTCGGATCTCTCTTGCAGCTTACCATTTCCTTTCCCCGATCGACACACACACTCACCCATAACCAAACCCAAACGATCGCCAGCACCATCACCATCATTATGTAACTTTATCATCTCTCTCTCTCTCTTCATCTCTGTAAAGCTCCGGGGCACCCAGAGGGTACCAAAAACTAGGTTCGGCGAATCCCTACAATTCTCGAGCTAAACCCGGCCACCCCACGGTGAATCGAAGGTAAGAAAACACTTTCCCTCACCTTGCACTTCATTTTAGTACTTGAATCGTGCCTTAGGGTGGTAGATCTCCATCGATCGGAGCTCGTGAGGCTCCGGTCTTCGTTCCGTCGAGAACCGAGTCAAAAGACCGACACTAAGAAACCCATAACCCACCAAACTAGGCCCTTCGGGCCGTGACCAACATCGGGCCCTTGGCCCACTGAACCTCTAGCTAGCAAAAACCTAAACCCAAACCTTTTTTTTTTATTTAAACCCCAAAACCCTTACTTTGGGCAGGGCCTTCAAGCCCAAGGCCCGATAGAACCCAAAACCCTACAGACCCAGGCCTTTAGGCCTTGCATAGCTTGGGCCTTCGGCCTAAAGAACTTAAGCCCAAGATCCTAGGCCTAAGATCCCAGGCCCAGGCCCAAACCCGATCTAAACCCTAAGCCCAGCGGCGCCTGAGCCTGCACGTGGATGTCTGCCGGTGACGGCGTGTGGAGCACACGTGCCACCATCCACGGCGGCGCCATCAACTTTTCCGGCGACCCACGGCAGCATGTGGTCGCCGAAGTCGCCACCTTGCGACGGGCGCGTAAGGGTACCCAAGGTCCCTTTTTATGCTTTTCAACATCCTAAATCCATTTATGATGTCCGTTTTTTGAAATTCAATCGTTTAAGTATAGTTTTTTTAATTAGACCCTTTATGTGCTTAGGTGCGATTATTAGCGGCGATTCCGTCCTTCCTATTTCGTACGGCTCTTCGACGACGGAGTATCTGTGAGTGGACCCCTTCTAAAATGCATGTTTTAATATTAGAAATGCATACATGAAGAGCATGATTTAATGGTTACGTTTTATAAGTAAATTAGATTTATAATGTATTATTATCATGCTTTACTAATAATATTTTGGAATACCATACTTTATCGAAACTTATGTTCTTTGTAGTATATATGATTGATGACTATATACTATTTATGAACATGTCTTTACACTTCTTTGTAGTATATATGATGGATGACTATATGCTATGAAGATGATTTTGAGATATATGTATCTATGTTTGGAAAGATTATATTCAATGGTTTTGTGCGTATCTAGTGGTCACATATATGTTTTCAGGTGGGTGCTGTAGGAGCCTACGGGTGATTGATACTTGTATGCCTTCGGGTGGGTGCTGTAGGAGCTTACGGGCGATTGATATTTGAAGTATTTCTGAAGGAAGGCCTTCGGGCAAATGGAGAGTTCTATGTGCCTTTGGGCGACTCTAATACCACTATTTAGCACACTATATACGACATATGTTTTATGAGAGATTTTATGACATGCTAGGGTTTTCGAAAAAACCTATCATATATTATGCTATTAGTTTTCATAAAACTTTGGGGGTTAGTATGTTGAATAACTGTTTCAGTATTATTTATATATAACTTGGTCCACTCATGTTTGTTTTGCGCCCCCTCAGGAAATAGGAACGATGCGTACAATCCGAACTATGAGGCATTCGCCTACCAGTGATATCGTGACTTCATCTCTGTTTTGACATCATTGTAATAGCACCTTCCGTTGTATTCTAAATTAGATGTATGCTCTGAACATGTCATGCACTATTACTATCTTTATCATTGTTGGCAGTTGAATATTAGTATATTATTTTTATGTAGTTCAAACGAAATTTATACGAATGATTTACATGATCTCAGCATATGCATTCATTAAATGGCTTGCGTCACCCTCGGGTGTCGACCAGCACGTGGCCATCCTGATGTCCTTCATCATCAGGATCGGGGCGTGTCAGTATATGAATCATGTAAGACACTTGTTGAGTGCAACGAAACGACTATACGTTTTCACTCCCTTTTAAGAAACAAAATTAAATGTTCTTGAAATATCGTTGGTAAATAATAATAAAATAATACAAACTTAATTCAGCATAGTGAGAGAGAAAGAATAACTGCACACAATTTTTTCTCTTCGTATAAACTCTTTTTTTAATTATGGTTATAAAATTAAATAAATCAAATAAGAACAACGTACAAAATTGAACAAGAGTGTATCGAAAAAAAAATAATGTGCAATTATAATTACTTAATAAAGTATTTCAAACAAATAGTTACGATGTATATGTAATTTTTTTTTGTTTTTATTTTTGTTTTGGTGGTAAATTTGAAGTTATAAGAATATATAAAATGAACACGTAAAATAGTAAAAAGAAGGAAAACATAAAATGAATGTACCATATTGGTGGCTGAAGCGCTACGCTCAGAGATGCACTCAACTTTGCAAAATAGAAGGGTTTCTTTAAAATTTATGTGGAGGGATACTCTAAATTAGTTATTGATCTGTGGAAGATAGGGGTTATGTCCCTTGGAGAACTATTGAAAACATTCGTTAATTGCCTTCATCCTTTCGTTATGTAACTTGAAAGCATATTTATCAGTAAACAAACTTTGTGATTGATATTGTGGTTAATGTGAGTTTATCCCTCTCTAAAGTTTATATTCGGGATATGACTATTCTCTTCCGGCTACTCCTACTTTTATATTTCATTGTAATGGTACTGATTATTTGCGAGGTTTCTCGCTTTAGTTGATTCTATTTTTGAGGAAAAAAAATAAAAAACCATGCAGCCTAACGTTCAGTTGACCAACAGTAATAAAACCCCACTATTTAATTAACGAGTGCATTTTTGTTCACCAACATTTAGTGTGCTGTGTGCTCACCATCTTATTTATCACCGTTAGATGAGTTTGAATATTGAGATTTGTGTTTATCCACTACACGAATCTCAAAATTTAAATTCATCTAAAGATGATAACTAGGATGGTGAGCATATGGTGATGAGCAAAAATGCTCCCTTAATTAACTCCCCCATCTCTCTCTCTCTCCCCAATATTTTATAATTACCTTCCAAAAAGAAAAACTCCACTATCCAGAAATATTACCCCCCCCCCCACTCCCCTCCCTTTTCTCTTTTCTCCATCTCTCTCTCTCTCTCTCTCTCTGCTTTTTGCAGCTTCACATCCCCCAACTCCAAAGTCCCAACCTCCCTCTCTCTCTTCAAACTCAATTTCACACCCCCATCCCTTAAAAACCCTAAAAATCTCTGATCTCAACCCGACCCATTTCCTGCCGGCTCCAAATACCCCAACCCACTTTCCACCCGACCCAAAATCGGCGCCGATCCGATCTTCCCGGGCTCCTCCCATTACCAGAACCCAATTTCGGAGCTCCGAGAACAGTTGGGTCGGGCACAGACGCGCAGAGAGGGGGAGAGAAGAGTACAGGGGAGAAGAAATGTACAAGAACCAGCTGCAAGAGCTGGCCCAAAGGAGCTGCTTCAACTTGCCTTCCTACACGTGCATTCGGGAAGGTCCGGACCACGCGCCCAGGTTCAAGGCCACCGTCAACTTTAACGGCGAGATCTTCGAGAGCCCTCACTACTGCACCACTCTCCGCCAGGCTGAGCACTCCGCCGCCGAGGTCGCCCTCAACTACCTCTCCAATCGCGGCCCATCTCACTCTCTTGCCGCTAGGATTCTGGTTAGTTATCGCTCCTTCTCTTCACGCTGTTAGGCTTCCTTTAGGGTTTTTGCGCGCGTGGTCCTCAGTCGCCGCTCGGTTTCTCGCTGATCAGTTACTGTGTGAACATGATGAGCTCGGAAACTGAATTCGGTAATTTAAAAAATTAAAATTTGTTTTCTGTAATTTCGAAATTTAGGGGTTTGCTAATGTGCGCCGCGTAAGTGATCAAGCTTGTCCTGCGCACCGGAGTTGCGCGGGAGTCGGAATTTTGGATCAGTGATCACTGGCCGGCCAGGATTAGGCTTTTGAGGTTGGGAACTGGGGTGAGGTTTACGAAATGACCGAAATGTCCCTCTTCATTTTGTACTTGATGGCTTTGGGGATTTCTTAAAATCCGGTTTGGATTCTCTGAATTCTGAAAAAGCCGACGACCCTGCTAACTGGAAATGTCAGTAATTAAATACTTCGGAAAGGGGTATTTTGGTCATATTAAATAGTGGGTTTCCAGAGTCAACTATATGGAACCTGTTCTTTCTAGTTGACCACCTGATTGGTTGCCGGGAAAACAGGGCAAGTCATTTTCCTTTCGCAACTTGTCATGTGTATTGGTGAAATTAGGAGGAAATTTGATCTCATGAAACTTGATTGCCTAGATTTTGATGGAAATTGAAAGGCATTCTAGTTGAGTTAATAGGCATCAAGGAAGTTTTAGTTTTCTTGCTTAATCTACAGTTTTCGGGTCGGTTGCGAATTGATATGACACCTGAACAGTCCTCCCTTCCAATAATATGTTGGACACATTGGCAATTTTGTTGTCGAAATTCAAATTTTGCTACCAAATGTAATTAGTTTAACTGGGTCGGTGTAATTTTACCAATGTCATTATCGCTTTGATGTGTTGGTGTCCAATGCGTTTTGCGATTTGATTTGTTGTCTTGATTCTGATAAGGCATTTTTTTTGCTCAGGATGAGACGGGGGTTTACAAGAACCTCTTGCAGGAAATTGCTCAAAGGGTAGGAGCTCCGTTGCCGCAGTACACAACCTTCCGGTCTGGCCTTGGCCACCTACCTGTTTTCACCGGGGTAGTTGAATTGGCTGGAATCACATTTACGGGGGAACCTGCCAAGAACAAAAAACAAGCAGAGAAGAATGCAGCAATGGCAGCTTGGTCGTCTTTGAAACAATGTGAGTCCCTGCATACTAGTCAGACTTATATTTCATCGCATTATAATTTCATATCACAATGCTTGCCCCTTTGCTTGAATTTGGTTTTAGTTTAGTCCCCATCTTAATCAAATTAGTTGAACTAATGTGGTGCATTAAACAACATTTTGCATCTGTTGCTTGCATTTTAATGTTCTCATTGGCCGCATATAAAACAGTTTCTGACTTTTTGTCATTTCTTTCCGTATGATACTCACTATGAAATTAATGCGATATTGCTTTGAAGTCATTCTTACATATTATGTTCTCGTTAAAAAATATATATGGACTTGGTTAACTTTATGCGTTAAACTTGGTGATGAATTATGAGAGTCGAGGTCTTAAGTTTAATAATTTTGTGTTTAACTTGAATCACCTGCTTTCTATTGGACAGTGGCAAAGGAAACTGCAAGCTCTTCGTCTGAGCCAGAGAACAATGATGAGCTGGAACAGATCACTATAGCACGAGCCCTGCTCAATTATCGTATAAAGGAAAAGATGACGATGGCAAATCCAACCGCTCCAATTCTATTTCCAAAGAAGTTTCCAGTTCAGAACCGCAGACCTACAAGTCCACAACCTCCTCCTGCTCACACCTCAAAAATACTGCCCTTAATTTGCCAAAAGCAAGCTCCCCGGAGCAGATACCAATCAAATGCAACACATGATAATCGTGTTACTTCATCACAGGCTTCTCCACTAGACAGTCGTGTGATGCGTCCCCAGAGATTCCCTGCTGCAGGAGCAGCTCCTTATGTACCCATTAGACAATTGAGGACTCCTTGCCATGGAATTGCACCACCAGTGACAATAAGGACAGCAGTGCCTGTGTTCTCGGCACCACCACTTCCGCCACCTCATGCAATGCCCTGCCAAACAATGCGAATTCCACCCCTACGTGTGGCTCCTCCTGTCACAGTGAGGCAGGCTGTACCTGTATTTTCTGCTCCACCGGTTAAGAAAGATGATCCACCGACCACTCGGAAAGAAGAATCTCCGGTCATTGTGAAAGAAGATCCTCCAATCATTGTGAAAGAAGATTCCCCAATCATTCTGAAAGAAGATCCTCCAATCATTCCGAAAAATCCTGCTGCTGTTGTTGCTCCCGGTGTGCAGAATAAACCAATAGGTCAAGTAGAGGAAACTGTAAGAGCAGCTGCCGATGATTTGGAGGAATCGAAGACAGTTAAAATCTTGGAACAACTAGAAATTTGATGGTCGTCGGGAAGAACTTAATCCGTGGGAGGTATAAGTGGTTGTGTTGGCCTCAAGTTCGTCCTGTCATATTTCTCATCTTATTATATGCTTTTTTTTGTTGCTGTTGCCGGTCTTTTCGTTATCTTCTACCCTTTTTGTTCTGTTAAAACTTCAGTTGGGAGGTTGGTTTAGAATTAGAAAATCTCATATCTATGCTCTTCAAAAGTAGCTGTGCCAGTTATTTAAATTACTAATTCTGCATAGGGAAGTGATTTCCGCATTCGCTTGATATCCCCCGCACTCCTGTCTCTTAAAGCCTTTGGATTGAATGAATCAAATGATAGAAACGCGAAAATAAGTGCAGAGAAAACGAGAGTGAAAATCAATACCCTTCATATAGCGTTACCATTAATGTGATTGCCTTCGTCTTCTGATGCCATTGGAGACATGTTTTTTTAACGTGTATTGATTCGAAATTCAAGTATATAGGGAAAGGAGAAGGGCTTCTCATGCCATTTTTCTCGCTGCACACTCTTGTTGATTTCGCACAATTAGATTGAATAAATCAAAAAAGAATCACGGGACAGAAATAAACAAGGGTGTGCAGAAGAAGAAAATGTGTTTAAAAATCATTTTTCTAGGGAAAAAGAAGATTAATTGATGCCGTCTAGTAACTTTTTACGGGCTGTTAAAAAATTATTTGTTGGTACTGCAGCTGGATTATACTCTTTTCTTATAAAACAATACGGTCTAGTGGAATTCAATCTTCATTTTGTCAGAAGAGGTCATGAGTTCAGATCAATATTTTACTCCATTCTAATCATTTTCTTAATGCAACTGCACTTTTTTGCCATGATATTTTCTTTTTCGGTGAACTCTTGTCATGCTTTTTTACCATTTGAATTTGAGAGTTGTGAAAAAGGACTCTAAATCGTTTGCCCAAAAAAAATAAAAAAGCCAAAACCTTTCCTGTAAATCCATCCTCTCTCGGCTAGGCTCTCCCACAAGAACACGGGCAAGGTTTTCTCAAGCCCAGCATTGTACTGGATCGGGCCTTTATGGACATGGACTTATTGCTCCCTAGTTCAAGCCTTTATGCGATCATTAACCACACACCGCTTTTATCCTCCTATAGCTTCTCTTTAATTATATTTTTTTTTATTTTTGTTTCAGAGTAATGTGTGAGAGGTGAAAAAAGGTATGTGAAAATCAGCTCCTATTAGAGCATGTCCACCGGTTGGTGGATGGCAAGGACAATTTGTCGAGGGTAAATTTTGGGCCAATACCAGCCTGTCTAAAAGGTCGAGCAAGATAAGCCTAACCTTGCCCTAGCAGGCAGCCGATGTCCGCATGACATCAACCACTATTTTAATTTTTTTTTTCTATCTGGCGCATGTAGCACTCACGCGATTTTGGCAATTGGGAGACAAAAACTACAACAGTGGGCCCTGCTGCAGCAAATTAACATAGCCCAACGGCTTGTTGACTTGGCTTCCTTGCAACCGTTAGATTTCTAAAGACCAGAGTATCTGGACCATGCGATTTTCAACAGTAAAAAAAATTAAAATTTTATATTGTGACATGTGGCACATTCTGGTGCATCCGATTTCAAATTAGTTTGAAAATCAACAATTAAGACTAATCCAATGGTAAAAATAAAAAAAAAATAGGAATTTTTTATATTGTTATTCTATAAAGGTCCAACCATCTTCTTCATTTTCCCTTCACAACTCAATATTCAATTTTACTAGAATCTTCCATATTTGTTTTTCACTTTTTAAATATTTTTTACCAATTTTTTTTTTTTATCAGTTTTGTAGTATGTTTGTTCGTCTATTCGATGTACTCTGACTTTCAACTTCATTGTCAAAGATAACGTTTAGCATGTGAGAAGCAAAACAATAAATTCAACTAAGCTACTCTTCAAGTCATTGGTTCTTAACTACGAACAAATTGAACATAAGGACTAAGGTGTTAAAGTCGTCCACGAGGTTTTTAAAGCCACCGTTTGAGCCATGTCCTTAATGTCTTAAAATGTAGGAACCAAAATACCAAAAATGCATCAAAATTGAGGCCATATGAATGCTTATAAAACATGCATGGTTATTCTCAGTCATTTATTGCTATTGAAACCATATTGTCCTTATACCACCAGCTAATTTGTCCATGTTCTTTAACATATGAGGATGTGAAGATAAAAGAGTCTTATGTTAGTGAAAGGAGAAACATTGCAATGACTTATAAGAGGTTTGACTGCTAATTAGTTTTATGGTGGAACTTCAACTTTCTTCATGGTATCATAGTAGGTTGGCATATGTGTGAAGCCCAATGGCCACACGTGCTTTACTTCACCTAATTCGTGTTTGACTTGAAAATTTGTCACATGTGAGGAAGCGTGTGAGGATGTGATGATAAAAGAATTCTATATCAGTGAAAAGAGAAACATTGCAATGGCTTATAAAATGTTGGACTACTCTCTATATTGTCTATTGATTTTATAGTGGAACCTCAACTTTCTTCGTAAAACACATCCATTGAATCCCATGGATCATAAATTTAGGTAGAAATCCATTCAATTGAATGCGGAAATGTACAAAATCAAACCCACTTCTTTGTTCGCATCAGAATCTGCAAGACATATTTACCACTTTGCCTGGTTATAAAAGTGCACCAATTGGTTTGGGACAAACTTCTCATATCACTTTCATCTAAAATGAATAGGTCCCTACGAATTGTCACGAGTTGTATATAATTATGAGTTTATATATCTCATACATATAAAGCATTGTAACGACCCGTCCCTAAAAAATTATGATTTTTATAATTTTAATAAGTAAAGTTACGAAAATGCCCTTCGAGGCAAAGTGTTGATTTTTGTTGACTGTCGTGTTGTGTCACGTAAGGTTCGTTTGCTTGGCGTATTTTGGTAGTACTCATCACTACTGACGCGTGGAGGCAAACATAATGTGTTTTGGAGTTATAACGAAGGAGTTATTAATGTTTAAAGTCGGGGACATTTTAGTAAATTGGTTAATTTCTGGAATGCTCCAGATTTTTGGAGCATAATCTGATAAAGTCACGTGTGTGGCCAAATTGAAGGAAAATAGAGATGGGCGGTGGAGATAGGAAATAAATGAGTGAAGGGGGGAGAGGTGAAGGCCAATGGGGAGAGGAGAGAGAAGAGAGTGACCAACCAGAGAAGAGGGAAATGAGGGAAATGAGGGAGGAGAAGAAAGAGAGGAACCCACCGGGTTCTACCTAGATGCATTTAGAGCTCATTATCCTGCACCCCGATGTTAGTGCTCTCGCCCGTGGCCAGGGCACAGTCCTTCACGTGATGTTCACCTCCCGCACCACACGTTCGCCTTGGATCCAAGTTTGGTGCACAACCCTATCGTATAGACCACAATAGATGGTTCCGACTCGTAGGTGACCTGCGATTTATCGCACAGCCTTCACGTGATCGTAGCACTTAAGCATACTTATTTACACCCAGCTTTGTCGTACATACCACAATAGGTGGTTCCGACTCGTGCGCAATAATTGGTTTATGAGCTATAAGTTCAGCCGTACATATCACATTAGGTGACTCCGGCTGACATATCATTTTATATTGATTCACAGCACCTGGCTTACATATTATTTGCTGAGATACTTGACATGGCACATACTTTGGTTTTCATTGCTCTCAAGCCTGATTTCTATATACATATGTATTATTATTTTCTGGAAAAGTATACTGGTTTTACGGTGAGGGGTTATTATTTTTGGAAGGAGAAATGGTTTCAAAAAGCTTTGTTTTTTGCCCACTCACGTTTTCTGTTTTTCGCCCCTCCAGGTTTTAGCTACTGAAAGTTCGTATCGACGAGGATTCTTGGCGAATCTTAGCATAGGTGGCTACCTCTGAGGGTTTGATCGTTACCCACACTACTGTACTTTACTTATGCTCTGATGTCGCGTGTGAAATAGGTTCATTCCCGCTCACAGTGCACTCTTGTCTTTAGACATTATTAGGTTTAAATTTATCCACATTTTTCAATATCACTATACTTTATAGCTTCGTCACATTCCAAGTGTCGGACAACACAACTCGATTCGGAGTCCTACTGGACATTCCGGGTCGGAGTGTGCCACGCATGATAAAAAAATAAACACGTAATTATTTATAATGAGTTGTAGAAAGTTTTCTTAGCTAGGAAAGATAATAAGCTATTAGGTTTATTGAGATTCCTTAGAGTCAAAATCACAATAACTAAATAGTTTTGGTTTCAAATCTTGTAGGTACCATTCATCTAATGCATGCTTGGGTATCTCCCACTTAGCTCATCTACCTCAAACTTCATCGGCTCATTAACGTTAAAATGCTTTAAGTTTGACTCACATAAACATGCTACAGATATATTTATGGAGTTAAATTTTATTTAAAATAACATATCTTGAAACCGTGAATGCATTATAAATTTAAAAATAATATGTATCGTGTTTGGATGGAATAAGAAAAGAAAAGAAGAACATGGTCGTAAGGGAACTTGAGGGAACTATGTTTTAATTGGACCCCTTTAAAGTGAGGATTTAGATCTATGCGTTTAATAAAAGGAAAGGTTGTTAAAAATCAATCAAAGTGCCTAGTTTATGTTTTTTTTTTTAGGTAATTAAAGGTTGTTAAAGTCAGGTAGTTATAAAATGGATTACTTTCATTTTTGCTAAAGTCGATTGCTAGATCCAATGCTCCTAAAAAGGACTTTGTCATATAGTGCTTATTCACAAGGTGAAACAATAGTGGAATACCCTTCTTCTAGAATTGTTTTACATGTAAAAATAATATGGACAAAAAAATAGTGTGCGTAAATCATTTCTAACCAGAATTATCACATGATTAATACCTAAGGGGCTATCTGGGCTGATTATGAGAATTTGAGGGCTGTAGTGAGCCTTCAAAGTAGAGCCCTAAAGTCTTCTAGCTGCCAATCCTTTGTACATTGATATGTATAAAACAATACTGTCGAATTTCAAACTGCCAACACAAAGAAAGATTACACACTCTATTTCCACCACGCCAACAACTCATTTGCTTAATTTGGGTTACTTCTATTAATTTATAATATCTATACCATTTTAAAAAACATTCCTCCCACCAAGATCGAGGGCCCTAGTTGTCGCCTTATTCGGCTACTTTCAGGGCCGACCTTGAATGCGATTCATAAAGAAGTAGCTATTGTGATATATATTAGTTTTACAATAATTGATCACCTTACCAATCGTTGTGAGGCGATCGAATAAAAGAGAAGCACTCATTATGTATAGATGAGTTTTCTTTTCTGACAATAACTGATCACATAAGTAACATACGAGAGACAAATAAGAGGAAAATTAACTATGCATGTATGTTGTGTGCTATAATTTTTCACTCTCCAACAAAGTAACTTATAATCTTTGCTTGAGTAACACACCTAACCAATATCTAACCATGTGTGGCGTTCATCCATTTGTGGTTAAAACTTTATGGTGAAAGTAACAGAGCATGGAGGAGTGGAATGATGTAAACTAGAGGGTGTACTACGACATTCATGTGTACCAAACAAGCAAAGGTTCAAAGGAGGGAGAGAGAGAGGGAGAGAGAGAGAGGTGTCACACTTCAAACTGTGAGTTTGGATGAGGAACCTCTCCTAATCATTTTTATGGAGATCTTTACATTTTAATATTTAATCGTATATCATGCGGTCAATGTTCATTAGTTACCATTTGTGTTTAATTTTAAATAAAAAAATTTTAAAAAAATTTAACCGCACGATGAATGACTAGAATATGAGAATTCCACTATTTGAATCCAGATGGAATCCAAATCCTGTAAGTATGACAGTGGCTTGTTTGGGGTGGGGCCAAGTCTCCACTTCAACGACACCAACCCCCTCAAAGCGAAGGCCACGTCGGCATTCTGTTTATTTACGCAACAACGTTTCTATTTAATGAATAGAGAGAAAATGTATGGGGCCGGAGCAGACAGAATGGGCCCACATGATTGGACTGGAGATGGGGCCCAAAAGGGCTTTTAAGAAGCACTGGCAATATTCCTTTCCTATGAGAAAAGCAATGGCTCAAGGAAAAAGGAGAAGGATGGGAACCCTCCACCCATTCGGAAGAAGAACATCAAACAAATAAAGCAAAAAGTGTTGCCACTTATTACAAGTGTTCTTATTTAGTACTACTACTATCTGGTAATATATTTTCATTTTTAAGTAAAAAGTATAAATTGAACTCTCGTTAATATCGATCTCGGATCAAATTATTATGATTAGTAAACTATGTAACTTAACCTAAATCCTCACCTCTTGATGTCGTGGTATCAAAAAAGTGTGAAGAAAATAAAAAGAAGATTAGGGGAGGAGGGGGACAAAGTGGAAGGATGTTAATCCCATCATCTAAAGTTAAAAAAGAAGAAAAAAAAATCCCCAATTTGACTTTGTTATTGGTCATCATACTATACTATATATGGGAACAGGTATAATATATGTGATGCATAGGCAATAGCCCACCTAGGCTATCATGTGGTGTATGGCTCCCCTTTTGCAGCCATGAATCTTAATATGTACTTTGGAATTGAATATAGGTACACTCTACTTTCTTATTAACCCTACATACGTCAAGGAATACAAGAATTTCATTATCGTTACTAGTGGTGATGATAAATTTTTTTACGGCATAAACGTCTTATAACGGTATATTCTCTAAACGTATGGTCTCGATTGACAAGCTAGCACTTTAAATCACTGTTTTAAGATGGTTGGCTATCATCCCGATTAATCCCTAGACATTTGAAATTTAAGAAAATACGCTTAAAACTGCTTAGATGCCGACATAGCCCACCCAACTCGTCGTCCGACTAGTGCCTAGTATTTTTTAAAACATTGCTATAAGTATATAAATATAAATATTATTATATGGTTTATTATCTAAAATATACAGTTTTGATTGACAGTTTAATACTGTAAAAAAAAAACAATACTATTACTAAAAATTTATTACATAAATATATGATTTTAATGGACGGAGTAACTCAGTAGTTAATATATGATTATCATTCTTTTGTAATTATTAATTATTGTCTCGATCACGGTGAAGTTGATGTTGCAAATAGTGAGGCATGTTTCGACCATGAGGAGGTTTAGCTATAGAGTTAGTTGGTAGGACACACCTTGTTTCGTTCACGAAGAAGCGTGTGTCTCTGCAGGCCGATCCTAGTTTTAGGGGAAAATTTATTGCTAAGGAGTTTCGTCGACAAGCCATCTTGCCTGCTTTTGAGGCAAGTGCAGTGTTCTTCATCCAGTTCAAGCGTGGATTATCTCATATAACCAAGATTTTAAAAGACGTTCTGTAACACCCAAACTCAACACAGAAAGATAACAGTAACGAGGAGAAAACCTTGCATCACTTTCTAATGAACTTGTAAAAGACGACGCTTATTCGGCAAAAACGCCCTGTTATAAGTCATAAAGTGGTTGGACATAGTCTGTTGCACGTAGGGGTGGGCAAACGGGTTCTGTACCCACGGGTCGGGGCGGGTACAAAATTTCAAAACACAAAACGGGACTGGGCGGGGCGGGTTATAGGAAGGAACGGGCCCCCGGCCCGGCCTGTTTCTAGCTTTAGAAATTTGAATCGGGTTTAATGTATGTCAAATCCCACTCTCCACCGTTGATTGCCTTATTTTCATCTCACAGACTGACTCAGTTTCCCATTCTCCATTCATTCATGACTCGAGCTCGAGTCGAGTCCTCGACAGTAGCCATCGCAGACTCCACAACCCTCGATTTCGTCTTTGTCTCCCTCTTTCTGGCAAAATGTCAGTGGCAGTAACCTTCAACAACCATCATCACCATCATCTCTCCGAATTGAGACCACCACTGTCATCTCATCTCCTTTCAAATTAAGGTAATATCATTTATGAACTCTTAATTTTAACTCTCCGGTTAATTTTCTGGATTTAGGGATTTATGGTTATCTGCAATCTTTGATTCTCTCTGATCAATTTTGAGATTTGAGAGTTAGGGTTTTCTACAATCTCTCAATCTATTGAGCAGTTCTTCATACCTCAAACACAATCCATAAATTTTCCTTCGTAGAAATTTGGAATTTGGAATTTAGGGATTTAAGGTTCAAATGTTCATACCGTACCTACTAGGTATTCCATAATGTTTGAAATTTGAATTGGGAATTAATGTATTGTTCAAACTTGCAGACTTGTTGTATAACATTGAATGAGAATTTATTTATTGTCCAAATCTACAAATGTACAACACCTTGACATAGTTGACATGTTTCACTTCTTAGTTCTTTAATCTTTGGGGGTTTTGTGTTGCTAAGGAAATTTCTGACACTATTTCACTTTTGACATCATTGCTAAGGAAAACGCTTTTGTGCTATAAATTTATTTGAGGATAATTTGATGATTGTTCTTTTCGTGGTGATAGTTCTGTACCAGTCTCCCTAAATACAACTCCTCAGTACGTCAGAGGAATCTAAAGAACTATTGTCAGGTAATGCAAAGTTGAGTGCTGCTCTTTGCTCCATGTATTTTCTTTGATGGATTGCTTTTATTTAAATCCTGATATAATCAGGCATTTCATAGTAGTCCATCATTTGAACTCCCTTTCGATATAACCAGCTCTGATGACTTTATTTGCTTTTTTTAACTCTATTTCGAGCAGCCCTACATTGAATTGGCGCAATGCTATGTCAGCGGAAAAATTGTGCATTTGGTGGCAATGGTTGACATACATAGGAAAAAGTATGAAAATGTGAGTTCTTATAATGTTTTCATCCCGTTGTTTTTCCTAGGGGTGGGCACGGGATAGGCCGTGCCCATTTTTGGAGGGATTGGACCGAACTTGGATGCAAAGGAAACGGATCGGGCCGGGCCGGGGATAGCAGATTCTTATATAGGAACCGGACCTTACCCGGCCCGGTTGAAACGGGCCGGTTCGGGCCGGGTCCATGAGTCAATCTTATTTTTTTTATTTGTTATATATATATTATAAATTAAATGAAGAGGGACAAGTTGCTGAAAATCTTGAAGGGAAAAAGTTGAGTATGTCTGAGTCAGTCTCTGAATGTTTCGATTATACTAGGAAGATAATACCTGCCTCACCAGTCCAACTGTCTAAGATTGTTGTCCTGGAGAAAAACAGAATTCCAAAGCCAAATTAAGAAGGTTGAAGAATTCAAGTCAGAGAATCGTAGGTTATAGAGAAATCATGCTGCATCCATTTTTCCTTTGACACCATGGATACGACATACGAATAAAGGAAAAACAACGGGATTAAAACATTATAAGAACTCACATTTTCATACTTTTTCCTGTGTTTGTCAACCATTGCCACTAAATGCACAATTTTTCCGCTGACATAGCAGTGCGCCAATTCAATGTAGGGCTGCTCGAAAGAGAGTTAAAAAAGCAAATAAAGTCATCAGAGCTGGTTATATCGAAAAGGAGTTCAAATGCTGGACTACTATGAAATGCCTGATTATATCAGGATTTAAATAAAAGCAATCCATCAAAGAAAATACATGGAGCAAAGAGCAGCACTCAATTTTGCATTACCTGACAATAGTTCTTTAGATTCCTCTGACGTACTGAGGAGTTGTATTTAGGGAGACTGGTACAGAACTATCACCTCGAAAAGAACAATCATCAAATTATCCTCAAATAAATTTATAGCACAAAAGCGTTTTCCATATCAATGATGTCAAAAGTGAAATAGCGTCAGAAATTTCCTTAGCAACACAAAACCCCCAAAGATTAAAGAACTAAGAAGTGAAACATGTCAACTATGTCAAGGTGTTGTACATTTGTAGATTTGAACAATAAATAAATTCTCATTCAATGCTATACAACAAGTCTGCAAGTTTGAACAATACATTAATTCCCAATTCAAATTTCAAACATTATGGAATACCCAGTAGGTACTGTATGAACATTTGAACCCTAAATCCCTAAATTCCAAATTCCAAATTTCTACGAAGGAAAATTTATGGATTGTGTTTTAGGTATGAAGAACTGCTCAATAGACTGAGAGATTGTAGAAAACCCTAACTCTCAAATCTCAAAATTGATCAGAGAGAATCAAAGATTGCAGATAACCATAAATCCATAAATCTAGAAAATTAACTGGAGAGTTAAAATTAAGAGTTCAGAAATTATATTACCTTAATTTGAAAGGAGATGAGATGACGATGGTGGTCTCAATTCGGAGAGATGATGGTGATGGTGGTTGTTGAAGATTACCGCCACTGACATTTTGCTAGAAAGAGGGAGATGAAGACGGAATCGAGGGCTGTGGAGTCTGCGATGGCTACTGTCGATGACTCTCATGGTGGTTGTCGAGGGTTGTGAGTCTGATGGTGGTTGTTGATGGATGGCTACTGTCGAGGACTCGACTCGAGCTCGAGTCATGAATGAATGGAGAACGGGAAACTGAGTCAGTCTGTGAGATGAAAATATGGCAATCAACGGTGGAGAGTGGGATTTGACATACATTAAACCCGATTCAATTTTCTAAAGCTAGAAACGGGCCGGGCCGGGGGCCCGTTCCTTCCTATTTTTGAACCCGCCCCGCCCCGCCCCGTCCCGTTTTGTGTTTTGAAATTTTGTACCCGCCCCGACCCGCGGGTACAGAACCCGTTTGCCCACCCCTAGTTTTTCCTTTATTCGTATGTCGTATCCATGGTGTCAAAGGAAAAGTGGATGCAACATGATTTCTCTGTAACCTACGATTCTCTGACTTGAATTCTTCAACCTTCTTAATTTGGCTTTGGGATTCTGTTTTTCTCTAGGACAACAATCTTAGACAGTTGGACTGGTGAGGCAGGTATTATCTTCCCAGTATAATCGAAACATTCAAAGACTGATTCAGACATACTCAACTCTTTCCCTTCAAGATTTTCAGCAACCTGTCCCTCTTCATTTAATTTATAATATATATATATAACAAATAAAAAATAATAAGAAGGACTCGTGGACCCGGCCCGAACCGGCCCGTTTCAACCGGGCTGGGTAAGGTCCGGTTCCTATATAAGAATCTGCTATCCCCGACCCGTTTCCTTTGCATCCAAGTTCGGTCCGGTCCCTCCAAAAATGGGCCCGTGCCCACCCCTAGTTGCACGGCCAATAGACAATAAAAGCAAAACAAAAAACAACATAATACAAAACAAACTCCTCTGAAGTATGATTACTCACCCACAAGAGACCCACATCTAACCAACATGAAAGATAAGCTTACAAGTCCTAAAGCCAACAAGCTGGACACACCGTCAAACACACAAATAAAAATTGCACCATTCACCTTAAGATCTTAAAACAACAAACGACAAGAAAGAATAGCTATGAATCCTTCAAAATCATTGCAACGACACCGTGATAGAAAGACCGCACCTCCATTGATGATCTTAGCACTTGTTGGAAGATAACCCTTCTATAAGTCACTTCCCACAAATGTCGAGTTTTCTCTTCATAGTTCTTATCAAGCACACAAATCACAAAAGCAACACATCAAGTTTGAACAAATATTGTCGCTCTAAAACCGGAGTTGTGCAGTTAGTCATAATTGCTATAAGGCTCTTTTTCGTAGAAAAAGAGAATAACCACAACCGCAAAGGGACTTCTGGACAAAATTATAAAACGACTACTCCTAAGATACGGTTTATTCTTTAAATGTGTGGTTCTGATATATATAGTAACACAGTATTAGGTATCAACTAGGCACATCATGCTCCCAAAATCTTGCCAATACATGGAGAATATATACTTGCTTTCCCTTTCCCCTCCATGTGCATGGAAGAGGGACTTATGTCGGAGGCTCGGAGCTGATCATGCACAATCATGCCAACAACAACATATGTTACATATCCATATATGCGAAGCATGAAAAAGCTTTTCCAATGCAGAAAGTCAAATTCTTTTGCTTTTTCTATTTTTCTTCCATATTCTTTACTTGTATGATATTCTCATTTGGCATGCTTGGAAGGGTAGGGAATGCAATTGCAAAGTCATACTGGGCAGACAGACCGCTGTCTGGACTGGAATATCGAACTTTCTTTTGTTGAATTAAGCTTCAACCACGATTCGATTCACCATCCGGAAACAGGAGCGGGAGCGCCGGAATTCGAAATGATTTTATTAATTAATAGAAATTTTATAAATTAATTAACAGGGATTTTATTAATTTACATGCCAAAGCAATGCTGGTGGCTTTTTCCAATAGGTCATTTTCATAGATATGTAGAGATGAAGGATCACGTAGGATCTCTTGATATGACATGTTCTAAATTTTCACAGACGTGCGGGATTTGTTCGTTTTTTGAACTTGTGCTATTTTTGGAGTACAAAATTCTTCTTTTGCAGTGCTTTCATCAGAGATCCATTAGGTTTAGCAATACCCAGGCTGACAGGGTTTTTTATATATATATATTGTATCTGTTTTTTTTATTCTTTTGGCTAACAGTATATTTGCATCCATATCGTTGCATATATTTTTTTTATCATAATCTTTTATTTGATAAATCAACAACTTTTTCATCATTTGCTCATTATTTTAGTACAAATTATTGTTCCACGATCTTTATCAAAAAACAAGTGGAATTTAAAAAATGAGGATGGATGGACACATCGTAAAGTGGGCATGATCTAGTGACATTTATATTTGTTAATGGCCATTAGTTCGAAGGGGTTTTTCATTTGAAAGATCAAACCGAGAGCCTCATGCAAGTACATGGGGTAGAATTTAGATATGCCTAGTAGTTCAAATTAAGGAGTGTTAAATTCGTAATTGCCTATGTCACTTCAGTAATGGGCCAATGGCATTAATTAAATTCATATGTTTTTCCTTTTTTTTTTTTTTTTTGCAATTGTAAGTGTGCGTTGCTTGGGAATGTGATGTAGATAAAGCTTCGGACAAATTATTACTTATTGTAGAAGAATAGTTTGTGTTTATTCCGACTCTAAAATCATATGACTTTCTTGAGTTAATCTATGAATCGAATTGTGCACCTCCAAAGAACTCATACCATACCAAAATAGGCAATATATCCAATGTCAGATGTTAAAGTCTAAAGAGATTCAGTTCACTTGATTAAAACATAAATTGTTAATTCATCAATAAACTCGAGAATAGCCATGGCTCCTTAATTCATTTAACAAAGCAAGGGGCATTTTACTATAGTGGTAGAAAAATGTTGAGTCCTTACACGTCAGTTGCTAATCAAACATATGATATAACAAAATTTATCGTTTGATTAAAAAAAAATTCATTTAACAAAGAAAAAAAGTTGTGCTGAATTTGATTTAAATTTGTTTATATTACGTACAAAGCAAAGGCAAGCCTCTAGGGCAACTTAATAAAGCAAGAGAATCCCATTTTGAAGGCAGAGTTTTGAAAGTAATGTTGCATTTCGTCCATTTTGTGTCTGAATGAAAACATTTGTCAAAGAGTTGCTTCACCAACACGAAAAACATAATGGAATGAAATATGATAAAAGAAACCAAAGGGTAAATGTCTTTGGTTCGCGCGTGGAGCCTACAACAAACTTCATACCCAAGTTTAATGAACTGGATTTGGTTTTTTTTTTTTTTTTTTTTTTGTCGTTACTAAATGAAATTTAATTAGTCTTGGTATTGAATTCGTCTTTCAATGACGACATTATATCATTTTACCGTACAAACGTTATTAACACAATTATTTATTCTCCATATCTGACACACCCCGATCCTAGAATCAAGACATGTTGGTCGTCACGTGAGCGTGACGTAACCATAAGTGCGGTGCGGAAGCAAAGATAAGAGAATTACGAAAGAATAAAAACCAACTACTAGCAAGAACAACCAAATAGCATGCTAGAGTGAGTTAAAGTGTGAGTGCACACATAAACAGAGCTTAAGCAATAGGTGCAGTCAAGTAGGACTATAATTAAGTTACAACACCCGCGGGTGAGTCCTACATGTAGAAGTCTGTCAGAACGCCGAAGCGAAACCTCGTGAGCCACCAACTGCTAACTAGAACCTGGAGGGGCGCAAAACAAAATTGAGTGGGTCAGTAAAACAAAGCTTTGCGAAAACCTTTCATTTAAAACATTTCTAACCCCTCGCTGTAAAACCTGTATACTTTCCCAGAAAATAGCATAATAGCATAATAGCATAATACTTTTCATAAATCTCAAATCATCAATTTTTCTCAAAAACCAGAAAGTATGCCATGTTATAATTTCAAAAACAGAATGAATGATGCATCAATGTAACAGGTGAAATAATGAATCAACCGGAAACCCTGCAGTTGGTCCTGTACGGTTAATTCTATAGCTCAATATCCAATCCAAACCGGAGTCACCTCAGTGACCTGTACGGCACTACACTGCATATAAGTCGGAACTACCTGAAGTAGTCTGTACGACATGAATGGTGTAATAATACGGTCTAGTGCTTCTCTCATCAATAATCTGTGCACATAATCTAAGGTCACCTATCAGTCGGAACCCTCTCATGGTCTGTACGACATGTCGGAACCCTCTCATGTTCTGTACGACATGCACCTACTTGGATCCAAGGTGAGCGTGCAGTGCGAGGTGAATAATATAAGCACTAACACCATGATTGCAGGTTATGAGCTATCAACATAATATACATCATCAATGATTCACATGAATAATATAAAACTCACATGATACTTACTTGTGCGTCCACATCACCAATTCACATATATATATGCATCAATTATCAATTCATATAACTCATATCATTCATATCATGCATGCATGGCATTTTAGAAACATACTTTCATTAAAACTCAATTTCTGGGAAATTCAATAGCATATAGGTATAAACAGAAATACTGCCCACTCACTGATAAGTCGAAGGATCGTAGCCCCCGTGACGTCCCTGGATGCGCTCGTCCTCGGGATAGGTATCACCTATATGCGAAATAACTATAAAAACGTTATTTTAAAGCACATAACCAATAATTCTTAATAACTTCTCCTACAGTGCTCAAAATTGGGTATATGAATATACCACAGTGACCTACTCGATGTCACGGACGTCGACAAATTTTTAAAATAATTTTTTGACGTGGCACGCGCCCCCACGCGCCGTGGGTGGCACGGACCTACGCGCCCCCACGCGCGTCTTCTTCCTCAGCCAGTCGCCGGACTGGTTTTTCCGGTGGTCGGAATCTGGGTAATTTTCAAACATCTTGTTCTCCTTCGTTTCTCAACCATTTTCTTCGTATTTTATATCAAAATGAAGCCCTAAACATGTAGTTTCACGTTATACTACTTTAAGGCTCTAAAAATCACGAAATCTCACCGGAGAAATCCCACGAAAACCGGCCAACTTTGAACGTGGTGATCCCGACGTCCAAAACTTCCAAACGAACATCCCCGAGCTTCCTTAGGACCTCACTAAGCTCACTATAAGTTTGCATTGTCCTAAAAATCAACCAACACAAAGTTCATGAATAGTACCCAAATCGGACCTCGAGTTTTCAACGTGAAAACGAAGGATTTCTTACCTGAAAGTGGTGTCTTTGGGTTCGTAGAGTCCTCACGAATACAATGGTGCTAATCTCCACTTCGATCCATGAAGTTTCAGGGGTTTTTTGGCGTTGGTCCGTACGGTTTCGAAGGAAGAGAGAGTGAGAGAGAGAGAGTACAGGAAAGTGAGGGATTTGTGTGAATGTGCACGTGTCCCGTGTGGTCTCACTAAAACCATCACTATCCAAATCTCTTAGATCCCTAACCACACAATTTACAAACCAATTTTTAAATCCAAATTCAAACTTTCCAAAATTTAGGGAATTATGTAAATTCAAAACATGTCACACACACATACCTTAGTACCCGCTAAGGGTAATTTCGTCATTTCACATCCTCGATGAATAAAATCCCGGGACGGGCTATGACAATCTTCCCTCCTTATAGAATTTCGTCCCCGAAATTCATACGACCGACCAATCCATTTAATATTCATAAAACAACCTTGGATACATCCCTCTCATTCGGTCTTCCGTTTCCCAAGTAGCTTCTTCCACTGAGTGGTTCTTCCACAATACCTTCACCAAGCTCACCGTCTTATTCCTTAGAACCTTGTCTTTCCAATCTAAGATAGTGACTGGTTCCTCATCATACGTCAAATCCGGATTAATTTCCAAAGGTTGAGGAGGAATCACATGTGAAGGATCTGAAACATAATGTCAAAGCATCGAGACATGAAATACATTATGAACCTTAAATAACTCCGGAGGCAACTCCAATTTGTAAGCAACTTCACCAATCCTCTCAGTGATCTCATAAGGTCCTATATATCTAGGACTTAGCTTGCCTCTCTTTTCGAACCGTACTACACATCTTCAAGGTGACAATTTCAAAAATACCAAGTTACCCGCATCATAAACTCGATCAGTAGCATGTCTATCTGCTAAACTCTTTTGTCGATCTTGGGCCGCTTTCAGGTTAGACTTAATCACCTGAACATTTTGAGTAGTCTCATCCACAATCTCTGGGCCCTCTAGCACTCTTTCACCAACCTCTGACCAACACAATGGCGTACGACAAGTTCTACCATAGAGTGCCTCAAATGGTGACATACCAATGCTCGAATGAAAACTATTGTTGTAGGCAAATTCCATCAAATCCAGGCGATCATGCCAAGAATCACCAAACTGCAACACTGAAGATCTCAACATATCCTCCAACGTCTGAATAGTCCTCTTTGATTGTCCATCTGTCTGAGGATGATAAGCAGTGCTATAAAGCAATTTCGTACCAATAGCTTCCTGAAAAGCTATCCAAAACTTAGAAGTAAATCTTGGATCTCGATCAGAAATAATATTCACTGGAACTCCATGATACTTCACAATCTTTGTGACGAACAACTTAGCCAATTTATTCAGAGGATATTTTTCTCTCACTGGAACGAAGTGTGCTGACTTGGTAAGCCGATCTACAATCACCCAAACGCCATCAAATCCATTTTGTGTACGTGGAAGTTTATACACAAAATCCATAGTTATATTTTCCCATTTCCACTGAGGAACGGGAAGTGGTTGCATCCGACCAAAATGCTTCTTTCTTTCAGCTTTGACTTGTTGGCAAACAATACACCTACTTATATACTCAGCAATTTCCCTTTTCATACCCGGCCAATAATAAAATGGTCGAATGGTATGGTACATCTTGGTTCCTCCTGAAGGAAAAATTTTGTCCTAGCTAAGAACATGTATGAACATTTGAATACATATGCTAACAATTAACTCTTTAAAGTAGGCATGCATCCAAAAACAATTCATGAAACCCATGACTTTCAAAGCCTAGTATATGGTGAATCAAAAGACTCTTTAACAACATTAAAGAATATGAAGAATTTAGAGATTCTTTACCCTTGAAGCTCATCCTTGATTACACAAGGGATTCACCCAAGTGGAGGGCCTTCAAGTCACCTCCTTGCTCCTTGGATCCTCCTTGTGATTTCCCTCCTTTTTGTGCTCCTTTGCTTCTTTGAGGATTTGAGGATTAGTTCTCCAAAACACCAAAAGTTTGATGTCTCTATGTCTCTTCACCAAGGATGTAATTTGTGAGAATGAAAATGGATCACTTAGGGAAGTAAATTTGCTAGATAACTATCCCCAAGTAGCTTAGAAAACCCTAATTGAAAACAAAGCTATAAAGATGAATTTATACTTCATTTCTTAGGTGAGTGGCAAACTTGCAATTAAGCAAACTTGCATACCCTCACCCTAAATGGTTGGCCTATATGGTTATTGGGCTTATTGCCCATTTTGTTTTAGTTGTCATACAACTTAAACATAATGGGCCTTGTGGACCAAAACACTTTTGGGCCCCGAAGCCCTAAAACCAACTTAAAAGCCCAATACGAACATTTCGTATAATTAATTAACTAATTAATTAATCTTGACCATTCTTCAATTAAACCATTTAATTGCTTATCCATTTCATTTAATTTCTTCACATATATCCTTATTTGGTGTGCGATCCATTAGGTTCCAATTAGCGAGGCAGTGGGCGATGTTACTCTTAACTATCGATTGTGAATTGAAACCACATTTCAATTCTCCCTTTTTGATGATTAGTGTTTGCTAATCAATAGGGCTTCCACAAACCATGAGTGACACCTAGCAGTATGTCATGGTTACCCAAGCTAAGTAGAATTGGTTGGAGAACCTATCCAGTTACAATTACAATGCAATACGGTCCTTCTCTAATACAATACTCTTAACCACATTGTTTAAGTGATAGTTTGTTTCATGTCTACTATCCAATGTGATACTTTCTTATATGATTCCCTTGAATATGATTTGGAACATCTTCCTTAGTCATATTCATTTGCTTTGGCCAAAGACTTTAGAATCATATTTTAGAGTATACTCCTTCCACCATGAAAGGTTAGAGATCCCTTGTTGTGCATTCATATGCCTACATGACTAGATCACATGACCCCAACAATGCCGTGGACAATCCGAGGGAATGCCTTTGTCATGATCAAAGATCAAGGACCTAACCATTAGACATCTATGATGCCTCAGGTCTAAGGACTACTTTGCATATTGTAACCTTAGAGTTCGTACATGACATGTATGTTTGAACTCTCATTAATCGCAGTTCAGTGTACTCGATTACTCTTTCGAGCACCTATGTGTTTGTCTTAGTGTCCAACACCAAATGACTTGAGACTAGTTCATACTCACGTTTGAGTCAACATAACACATACTAACCTTAGCGGATTGTCAATGCCCAATTGGCAATCCTATGGCTAGGAACGTTTTAGGAATGAACATAAGAGAAAGGTCTCCTTAATCTAACTCATTAGATCACTTATCTCTTATGTCAAATACATCCCTTGGATTCTCTTATTGATTAAACACATGATTCAATAAATAGTGATTAACAATAAGTATTGCCCTTCCGTTAAACATATAAAAGTTTAACATATTAAGTATTCCAAAAAGCTATTACATCAAATGAGTGGCTTTGTGGGCATACTTCCAACAATCTCCCACTTGCACTCAAAGCCATCCTCCCATGTATCTAATACTCATCTTATCCATATGACGATCAAGCTGGATTTGAGTCATTGGCTTTGTCAGTGGATCTGCTACATTATCGGCTGAAGCAACTTTGAGGATGTTGACTTTCCCCTCGGCAGCATATCATCTTATGATATTAAAGCGCCTATCAAAATGCTTGTTCTTTTGATGAGCCCTGGGTTCCTTGGCTTGAGCTATCGCCCCACTATTATCACAGTACAAAGTTACTGGTGATGTGATGGTTGGAACCACTCCAAGTTCAGTACAAGGAAGAAAATATCGGTAATATCGGAAATATCGGTAGTCCGAAAACACGGAAATATCGATGGAAATATCGGTAAAATATCGATATCGATAAAAATTACATGGAAACCACGGAAATTGTAAGAAAAACTTGGAAATTTTAATTGAAACTTTGCAAGATGTTTATTTAGTCAATTATCTATTAGTTTATCACAAAAAATTGGAAGGAAATGCATTGCATGATGGATTTAACATTATCAAGTGATTATATAGCGAGCTGACAAACATTGTGAATATAGAAAATATGTAGTAATTAATGAAAGAAGTTTAAACACACCCAAAAGATTTTGTAAATTCGCATTTTTTCCCCCAAAAGGTTTATTAAATTTTGCATTTTAGTCCCCTATCTTCATCCAATCAAAATCTCATTTTCAGATTTTCTAAACCTGTCCTCCTATCAGTGCTTGCCACGTGGCAAGCACTCACCTATCTCTCTCTTCTCCCCGTACCAACTCTCATTTCTCTCTCTCAAGTCTCAGCTAACTCACATCTCTCTCTCGCCGATCGAACCCACACCCACACACCGAGGTACCAGAGCCACCCCGACGACGGCGCAACAGCACCACCACACGCACAGAGACTCTCAAAACTCTCATCTCTCTCCGTCCTTTCTATCTGCAGTCTGCACCGAGAGTCCGAGATTCACACATGCTTCAGGAATACACCCCACCCGCTTCGACGACGGCTTCGTCCCACACCCTCACCACCACGACGCCAGCGAGAAGCGAACATCGGCACTCATTCTCCTCCTCCCCCCGGAGCCTGCCCCGCCGGCGCCGCGCTCGCCTCCGTCTCTGTTCCGCATCTGCTTCAACCCAAGATCAGCCAGATCCCTCTTCGTTTCCTCCTACTCATTCTTCCTCCGCCGCCTCCCCTCCTCCTCTTCCTCCTTCGGCTTCGTCACCATCGTCACCGAGATCAGCCAGATCGGCGTCGTTGAGGCGCAGATCTTGGGTTTGAGCATGGATTGCAGAGAGATCTGGGCAGCTGGGGGGACGACGCAGCCTCGGCTGCCTTTCCGACGATGGATCAACGACGATTTTTTCGATAATATCGCGATATTTTGACGATAATGAGACGGATACCTCAGAAAATATCGGAACCTCAGAAAAACGATAATATCGGCGAAATATCGCCGATATTATCGATATTTAATTCCATGGTTCAGTAATGAACTTTTTCATCCAGAACGCTTCTTTGCCGGCTTCAGCTGTAGCGACATATTCAGCCTCTGTCGTGGAATCAGCAATTAAACTTTGTTTCTTGCTTTTCCAACTGACAGCCCCACCATTCAGAGTGAATACATATCCGGAGTTGGAACTTCTATCATCGACGTCAGATTGGAAATCTGCGTCTGTATAAGCTTCCACTCGCAACTCTGATGCTCCTCCATAAACGAGGAACATGTCCTTAGTTCTTCTTAAGTACTTAAGGACCATCTTGACAGCTGCCCAGTGTTCTGATCCTAGGTTAGATTGATATCGACTAGTAATGCTCACAGCATACGCGATATCAGGCCTTGTGCATATCATGGCATACATGAGACTCCCTATGGCGGAAGCATAAGGAATTTCATTCATTTAGCCGTATCTCTTCAGGAGTCTTAGGTCCCATGGACTTAGAAAGGTGAATTCCATGTCTCACAGGAAGAAAACCTTTCTTAGATTGTTCCATTTGGAACCTACTTAGCACCTTATCAATGTACATCGATTGGGATAATCCAATTAATTTTCTGGATCTATCACGATAAAGTTTTATCCCAAGTACATAAGATGCATCTCCTAAATCTTTCATGTGGAAGGTTTTAGACAACCACACTTTTACAGAAGAAAGTACTGCAGTGTCATTCCCGAATAGTAATATGTCATCTACATATAACACTAGGAATACTACTGCATCCCCAACGACTTTTTGATAAACACAATTGTCGTCTTCGTTTTGAGTAAAACCAAACGTTTTGATTTCAGTATCGAAACGAATGTTCCAGCTCCTGGAGGCTTGCTTAAGTCCATAAATGGACCTTTGAAGCTTGCATGCCTTAGTCTCTTCAGACTCGGACACGAAACCTTCGGGTTGAGTCATATAGAGCTCTTCCTGTAGGTAGCCGTTCAGAAAGGCCGTCTTCACGTCCATTTGCCATCTCTTTGAATCAATGTCGGACATTGCTTCAGTGTAGTCCCTAGGGTCCTCCTTTGTTTCATTGTCACCTAAAAGGTACAATTCATCAAAGTCATTATTTAAGCCAAACCTCATAGGTGGCTTACTAACCCGTTCAGATCTACGTGGAGCTAGGGGTTCAGGAACAGGGTTGTCAATATGTCGAGTGCTTGTTTGTGGTTCATTATTAATCTCATTAATTTCCATCTGTTTGCTTATAGTTCCTTTGAGAACAAATTCGTCCTCTAGAAACTTAGCAGTTCTGGCGACAAAGACTTTCTGGTCGTCAGGATGGTAGAACTCATATCCCATAGTTTCTTTAGGATATCCCACAAAATAGCATCTTACTGATCTCGCTTCAAGCTTAGTAGCCTCAAGCTTCTTGACATATGCTTCACAACCCCAAATCTTAATATGATTAAGACTTGGTTTTCTTCCATGCCATATCTCATAGGGTGTTTGTGAAACTAATTTGGAAGGTACTCTATTAAGCAAGTAAGCTGCTGTATATAGAGCGTATCCCCAGAATGTTACTGGTAGATCAGCGGAACTCATCATAGAACGAACCATGTTCATCAAGGTTCGATTTCTCCTTTCAGAAACTCCATTAAGTTGTGGAGTTCCCGGTGGAGTCCACTGTGATATTATTCCACACTCTTTGAGATAATCTAGGAACTCATTACTCAGATATTCACCCCCTCGATCCGATCTTAGGATTTTTATCTGTTTCCCAGTTTGCTTCTCAACTTCATTCTTGAATTCTTTGAACCTTTCAAAGGATTCTGACTTGTACTTTATAAGATATACATAGCCAAACCGAGAGTGATCGTCGGTGAATGTGATATAGTATGAGAAGCCTTCTCTCGACGTAGTAGACATAGGTCCACATACGTCAGTGTGGATTAACCTTAGAATTTCAGTGGCACGCTCTCCTTTTCCAGTAAATGGAGATTTGGTCATCTTCCCTTTCAAGCAACATTCACAAGTACCCATCCGGTCATTACCTAATGGGTGGAAATATCCGTCTTTCGACATCTTGCGAATCTTATCAAGGTTCACATGTCCAAGTTTAAGATGCCACATCTTTTCTTGGTTAACTTCTTCTCTAGCCCTTTTGGGTTTTGAGGTATTCCCGCTTTCAATACAGTGCATCCCACTATTCGTCTCTAGGTGAAAAAGTCCCTCTATCATATTACCATGAGAGATAATACGATCGTTCAAGTATAAAGTGCAACTCATTTTGTCAAACAACACTGAGTGCCCATCTCGTAAAAGCTTAGAGATGGAAATCAAATTCTTTATACATGAAGGAAAATATAAACAATTTTTAAGTTCCAGGACTTCCCCAGAGGGTAGGTTAAGCATATAGGTGCCTATTGCTTTTGCAGAGATTTTAGTGCCGTTCCCAACTCGCACAACCATCTCCTCATTGCGCAGTGATCTGCTCCCTGTTAGTCCCTGCAACGTATTACAGATATGTTGACTAGCGCCTGAATCAAATATCCAGGAATTGGAGCTCACTGTAAAAGCACTCTCTATGACAGAAATAGTCTCTTCAAAAGTCCGTGTCATAAGGCTCGCAATGCGCACCCTGTATTTCTTCTTCCAACGTTCATCCTTTCCACAATGAAAGCATGTTCCTTTGGATTTCTTTGCCTTCTTCTTATGTAACCTTTTCCTTATCATTGCATTCTCACTCCCACTGTCCCTTTTGAAACCTTTTTCAAATTTACAGCACATGTCAATCATCTCTTTCAAAGAATGATCGAATCTATTCACTTTATAGTTTACGATAAACTTAGTGAAATCATCCGAGAGAGATGCAAGGAAAAAGTCTTGGGCCATTTTCCCATCGATGGAAGTTCCTAAACTTTGAAGATCTTGAAAGATCATTTCCATCTTTTGTCCATGTTTATGGACCGATGTCCCCTTTGCCATTTTGGCATTCATTAGACTACAAATATTTGAGAATCGTACATTACTAGTCTCAAGGTCATGCATCTTATGCAAACTTTCAACCATGGCACAAGAAGTGTCCATGTGCTTATGTAGCTTCATAAGCTCCTCACTAAGTGAAGTGAGGATTAAGCATTTGGCTTGTAAGTCATCCTCATAGTGTCTAACATAATTTTGACACTCCTCCTTTGAAGCTAGTTTCGTAGGAGGTACATGAGGAGGGGATTGCTTAAGTACATACAATATGTCTTTCACCTTTGAGACATTCTCAATGTGGCGATACCAAGCAAGGAAACGTTGGCCCTTTAGGCCCTTTTTGTCAAGTATAATGGTGGGTATAATTTTAGGCATGTCGTTCACTACATAACATAACAGAAATCGAATTAGCATTGTTGTTTAAAACTATTTTGATTGGGTCTTTTAATCAAATAGTATCACCCACCATTTTTGGCAAATTCCACATCCCTCAATAGAATTCGAGAGTTATATTGAACTCTTAGTGGGTTATGGGAGACTCACCATTACTAAGCCCACCTCACGATGATACGATGTTGGCTAGCAAAAATAATGATGAGAGAATAACGCATTATTCATTTACAACCTTTTGTAATTACCCATCTCGTTTGGCCTCTAGAGAATGTTGCCTCACGATGATACGATGTTGGCACCATTGCACTTAGTTTAAGTTATTCCCACCATGCTTAGTTCGTGAAGGGGTTCAAGAATAGCCTCACGATGATACGATGTTGGCTATCCTCGTTGCCTACACTCACCTCATCATATGTATATGGATTCCTCTTGGATATAAGCACATGCTTTGTACTCCCCCATGATAGGGTGAAGCCGGTGCATGAGTCACAAACGCTTGGAACCCACCACGGTGGAAGGCCTACGAAGAGATATTCTAAACATCTCTCGCTTATCAACTTAAATATTTGTTTGAGGGAATAGCGTTGGGCTACATCAAAACATTTTAATCACATTAAAAGAACTTGGGCCTATCACAACCATTGGTCCAAGTTTATATGAATTAGTAGTATATAATACTCCCACTGTTTCGTTGAAACAAGCGAGACTATATGGAACTACTAACGAATGCTTTGCATCCTCATATGGACTATATAGTCATATTAGGTTTTAGGATGATTATGAACCGTTTGATTTGATCCAACACGAGCCTTGTGTTGGACCTTGGGTCTAAGGTATGTAGTTGTTGATTTTAGTTACGCGTTTAATCCAATTAAACCGTTATTTCCTATTGGGCGTTGGACCCAACTATTCCATTTTGCATACATTTAAACAAAAGGAATACATGAAATAATAATAAGGGCTTATGCCCTTTTACAACATAAGTGATGGACTTATGTCCATTTACAACAATCTTGAACTAATCAAATTACATTCAAATCTACACTACCAAGCCCAAACATTCATAATGTAAAGCGGCCAATCACATAGCTCAATTATCGAGGCATTTGGTTCATAATCACCCTTCTCTTAATCAAACACATTTAATTAAGAAAACAACTTTAAAACAATTGGTTTTCGGATCCATAGAATTGATTTAAATGAAACTAAATAAAATGAAAATCCAATTCTCATTTAAAGAGACAAACCATTTTGTTCTCATCTAATTTGGGCCATTTTCTAAAAACAAAAACTTTTGGGGTCACTTTGTAAAAACACAAGAGTCCACAACTTCATGTAATTACAACTTAGAACCCAAACATTTTTAATAATGTCAAAAACATCATTAAATGAGCAAAACAATTTGTCCTTTAAAGTTTTTGGACCTTAACGTAAAAACGTAAACTTTTGGGCCAAAATGCAAATACACAAAAGTATCAAAACTTTATGTAAGTGCACAAAACACCCAAAAATACCCTATTTAATAGGGTGGCCTGCCATAAGTGGGTTTTATTGGTAAAATTCAAATTTTATACAAAGTTTTGTAAGTGGGTTATGTTAGGTGATGTAAAGATGAAATAAAATTTTGTATGAAATGATTTATGTCATTCTTTAAAACAAAGTTTGTCTCCCATTAAAATTACTTAATCATTAACCATCACCCACTAAAATTAAATCAAAACTTTATGTAAAAACATAAAACTTTTTGAATCAAAACTTCAAAACTTTTTGTTCTTGGCAAGAACTCCAAGAACATTGAAGAACACTTATGAAAACTCAAAATACATGGCACCAAATTTTTAGTTCCAATATTCATGCTTAAATGAAATACATCTACAACATTTGAGATGCTAAATTTTCTAGCAAAATTTATATTCAAAGCAAGAACAAAGCTTGTAACATTTACAACATTTAAATCATAAAACATGAAAATCACAAAACCCAAAAGGATCCACCATACACTAGACCTAGGCTCTGATACCACTTAAAGGAAAAATTTTGTCCTAGCTAAGAACATGTATGAACATTTGAATACATATGCTAACAATTAACTCTTTAAAGTAGGCATGCATCCAAAAACAATTCATGAAACCCATGACTTTCAAAGCCTAGTATATGGTGAATCAAAAGACTCTTTAACAACATTAAAGAATATGAAGAATTTAGAGATTCTTTACCCTTGAAGTTCATCCTTGATTACACAAGGGATTCACCCAAGTGGAGGGCCTTCAAGTCACCTCCTTGCTCCTTGGATCTTCCTTGTGATTTCCCTCCTTTTTGTGCTCCTTTGTTTCTTTGAGGATTTGAGGATTAGTTCTCCAAAACACCAAAAGTTTGATGTCTCTATGTCTCTTCACCAAGGATGTAATTTGTGAGAATGAAAATGGATCACTTAGGGAAGTAAATTTGCTAGATAACTATCCCCAAGTAGCTTAGAAAACCCTAATTGAAAACAAAGCTATAAAGATGAATTTATACTTCATTTCTTAGGTGAGTGGCAAACTTGCAATTAAGCAAACTTGCATACCCTCACCCTAAATGGTTGGCCTATATGGTTATTGGGCTTATTGCC
This sequence comes from Malus fusca, assembly GCA_035220775.1. NCBI lineage: Eukaryota > Viridiplantae > Streptophyta > Magnoliopsida > Rosales > Rosaceae > Malus > Malus fusca. Next base: position 11,051,737 of record CM069069.1, read on the forward strand.
CATTTTGTTTTAGTTGTCATACAACTTAAACATAATGGGCCTTGTGGACCAAAACACTTTTGGGCCCCGAAGCCCTAAAACCAACTTAAAAGCCCAATACGAACATTTCGTATAATTAATTAACTAATTAATTAATCTTGACCATTCTTCAATTAAACCATTTAATTGCTTATCCATTTCATTTAATTTCTTCACATATATCCTTATTTGGTGTGCGATCCATTAGGTTCCAATTAGCGAGGCAGTGGGCGATGTTACTCTTAACTATCGATTGTGAATTGAAATCACATTTCAATTCTCCCTTTTTGATGATTAGTGTTTGCTAATCAATAGGGCTTCCACAAACCATGAGTGACACCTAGCAGTATGTCATGGTTACCCAAGCTAAGTAGAATTGGTTGGAGAACCTATCCAGTTACAATTACAATGCAATACGGTCCTTCTCTAATACAATACTCTTAACCACATTGTTTAAGTGATAGTTTGTTTCATGTCTACTATCCAATGTGATACTTTCTTATATGATTCCCTTGAATATGATTTGGAACATCTTCCTTAGTCATATTCATTTGCTTTGGCCAAAGACTTTAGAATCATATTTTAGAGTATACTCCTTCCACCATGAAAGGTTAGAGATCCCTTGTTGTGCATTCATATGCCTACATGACTAGATCACATGACCCCAACAATGCCGTGGACAATCCGAGGGAATGCCTTTGTCATGATCAAAGATCAAGGACCTAACCATTAGACATCTATGATGCCTCAGGTCTAAGGACTACTTTGCATATTGTAACCTTAGAGTTCGTACATGACATGTATGTTTGAACTCTCATTAATCGCAGTTCAGTGTACTCGATTACTCTTTCGAGCACCTATGTGTTTGTCTTAGTGTCCAACACCAAATGACTTGAGACTAGTTCATACTCACGTTTGAGTCAACATAACACATACTAACCTTAGCGGATTGTCAATGCCCAATTGGCAATCTTATGGCTAGGAACGTTTTAGGAATGAACATAAGAGAAAGGTCTCCTTAATCTAACTCATTAGATCACTTATCTCTTATGTCAAATACATCCCTTGGATTCTCTTATTGATTAAACACATGATTCAATAAATAGTGATTAACAATAAGTATTGCCCTTCCGTTAAACATATAAAAGTTTAACATATTAAGTATTCCAAAAAGCTATTACATCAAATGAGTGGCTTTGTGGGCATACTTCCAACACCTCCTGGGTGCATCGCATAAGCCGAACAATGTGCTTCATCCAAAATTTCTTTCTTTAGTTCCTTGTTATTCGGCACATACATTCTATTCTCTTGCATAAGCATGCCATCCGATTCCCGAATTTTGAGGTCTTTCTTTTTCCCTTCACTTCTCAACTGAATCAATTCTTGAATCTTCTTATCAATCAACTGAGCTTCAATTACACGATCAACCAAAACTGGCCTGACTTGGAAACTAGCAAGAAAAGCTTATCTTCGTTCTTCCAACTCCAATTTAACTCCAGTAGCTCTCAAGTCTGCAAGTAGAGGAACACGGCAAGCATACAAGGCATTAAGTCGACCTTGAGGTTTCCTACTCAGTGCATCAGCTACCACATTTGCACGACCCGGATGATACTCAATAGTGCAGTCATAATCACTTAGCAACTCCATCCATCTTCACTGACGAAGATTAAGATCATGCTAAGTGAAAAGATACTGAAGACTCTTATGATCTGTGAAGATCTTACATTTCTTGCCATAGAGATAATGCCTCCAAATCTTCAGAGCAAAAACAATGGCTGCTAACTCAAGATCGTGAGTAGGGTAATTCCTTTTATGAATCTTCAACTGTCGAGAAGCATATGCGATCACTCTATTATGCTGCATCAAGACACATCCCAGACCATTCAAGGAAGCATCACTATAAATCTCATAGTTACCACTATCGTCAGGAAGTACCAAAACTGGAGCGTGAGTGAGGCAATGTTTCAACTGCTAGAAACTTTGCTCACAATTCTCATCCCATACAAACTTAACATCCTTCCTGGTTAACTTTGTTAGTGGCAATGCAATCATAGAGAAATCTTGAACAAACCGTCGATAATAACCTGCTAGACCAAAGAAACTCCGTACCTCGGTGACGGTTCGTGGCTGTTCCCAATTCTCCACCGCTGCTATCTTCTGAGGATCAACTTGAATTCCTTGTGCCGAAACTACATGCCCCAAAAATGCCACTTGATTTAACCAAAACTGACATTTACTGAACTTGGTATACAACTGATGCTCCCTCAATTTCTTTAGTACCAATTTAAGATGGCGAATATGATCCGCTTTCGACTTAGAGTATACCAGAATATCATCAATGAAAACAATGACAAACCTATCAAGATATTGCTGGAATACTTCATTCATCAACCTCATGAAAGCTGCAGGTGCATTAGTCAATCCAAATGGCATCACCAAAAACTCATAATGTCCATAACGGGTTCTGAAAGCCGTTTTAGATACATCATCATCTTTAATCTTCAGCTGATAATATCCAGATCTCAAGTCAATCTTATAGAACACACATGCACCTTTAAGCTGATCGAATAAATCATCAATACGAGGCAATGGATAACGGTTTTTAATCGTTACCCGATTCAATTGCCTGTAATCAATACATAACCTCAAAGTTCCGTCTTTCTTTCTTACAAACAAAATCGGAGCTCCCCAAGGTGAAGTACTAGGTTGAATGAAACCTTTATCAGTTAATTCATGTAACTGAATTTTCAATTCTCTCAATTCAGCTGGAGCCATTTGATATGGAGTCAAAGATATAGGATCCGTACCTGGAAGCAAATCAATAGAAAACTCCACATCTCTGTCTGGCGGCAATCCAGACAAATCATCTGGGAATACATCAGGATAGTGCCTGACTACTCCAACTTCCTCAATACTGCTAGGAGCAACATCATTTAACACCACATGTGCTAAGTATCCTTGACAACCTTTCGATAACAACTTATTTGCTCTCATGGCAGAGTTAACACCATGTCTCACCCCACTTCTTTCACCCACAAAAGTAACCTCTAGTAGTCCAGGACGAAGAAAAGTAACTGATTTCCCGTAACAATCTATATGGGCACGATTAAAATGCAACCAATCGGCCCCTAAAATCACATCAAAATCCACAATATCTAACGGGATAAGATTAGCTGGCATAACTACGCCATCTACCATCACTGGACACCCTAGATAAACACTATCAACATAACATTTGTCTCATTTAGGCATAGCAAACTCTAAATCAAATCCTAGAGGGGTAGGGTGAGGTTGTGTCATTTGAGCAAACGTATGAGAAATCACAGAATGGGTAGCACCACAATCAATCAAAACTCTAGCAAAGCGACCAAGGATATTTAATGTACCCATGATCAAGTCTGGATGGTTCTGAGCATCCTGCAGTGAGATGTGATTAACACGTCCCTGAGTTTGCTGTCGTCCACCACGACCTCTGCTACCTTGATTACCTCGCCCCCGAGAAGTGCGTCCCTGGCCTGACTGGCTAGCCTGTCTAGACGGTCCTGCACCGCTAGCAGCAACCTCTCCCTGACGGGGCTGATTTCCTTGATACCGCTGAGATCCACTGGCTGGCATGGAAGAATATGAAGAATAACCTCCAGGATCTTGAGAATACCCACTCTGAGAATAAGGATCCTGGGCATACTTATTCGGTCCCGAAGTATAGGGAGCAGGATCACCCTGATAGTGGTAAGCACCACCACGACCCGTCTATCCATAACTGCCTGATCCATAATTATGCTGTACAGGTGCTGGAAGTGGCATAGCAAATTGCTGAGGTCTCTGCTGACTCTGGGGACACTGAGCAGCTCTATGTCCCATCTGTCCACAAGTAAAACAACCACCACCACTACCACTTCTTCTACATTCTCCATGATGCCTGAAGTTACATCGACGGCACAACGGAGCACCTGAACCACCAGCTCCACTAAAATCTCTCGGCCTCTGAAATCTGGGTTCACCCGCAAATCTTCCACCTCCCATCGGGCCTGTCACACTATATCCTCCACTGGAAGAACTCGAGCTCGCTCCACTCCTCTTGAAATTCTGCGTCCTGCGGGGTCCCGGAATGGAGATACCTTTTCCCCTATCATCTCTCATCTGAGTATCATTCTTCTCTTCATCATCATCACTGTTACTGGGAAGGTTATTGGAATCCTCCATCCGAACCAAGATCTCAGAAAACTCATGATAATCAGCGCAAGGAAGTGCACTAGCAAAAGTCCGCCATTCCTCTTAGTTCCCAGCTTAAAGCGGCGAAGCATCTCTACCGGATTACCAGCTGTATCAGGATCATAACGAGATAAGTCTGTAAATTTCTTGTAGTAATCATGCGCCGACATATTCTTTTGCTTCAGTCGGGCAAATTCTTGCTTCTTACGGTCAATATACTTTGGAGGGACAAATCTCTTCTTAAAATTCTCCTTAAATACCTCCCAATCAGATGCCATCTCCGATGACATAAACTGAGTCTGATTCTTCCACCAACCTGCTGGCTCTCGCCCCAAAAACCAGGTAGTGGTCTCTACCCATCTGTTAGCAGGAAGGTTCCCCTGACTTTGCATCACCTAAAAAGTCTTCTCAATATGATCTAGTCATTTCTCTGCCCCTTCATGCCCCTCATTACCCATGAAGCGGTCTAACTTCAGATTGTACATGGTCTCCAGGGGCGTTCTCTGAGGAGAGGGAGGAGGACGAATTGCATTCTGAAAAGCATGGGCAATCGCTTCCCCTAATTGAGCTATATCAGGGAAGTTAGACTCAGAAGTACGACGAGGTTCCCTACGAGGCGGCATAGTTCTGACAGAAGACACCAAAAGATCATTAGAGCATTAACAATTATACAGGACTGCAACCTAGGCTTTGATACCAAACTGACATACCCCGATCCTAGATACAAGGCATGATGGCCGTCACGTGAGCGTGACATAACCATAAGTGCGGTGCGAAAGCAAAGATAAGAGAATTACGAAAGAATAAAAACCAACTACTAGCAAGAACAACCAAATAGCATGCTAGAGTGAGTTAAAGTGTGAGTGCACACATAAACAGAGCTTAAGCAATAGGTGCAGTCAAGTAGGACTATAATTAAGTTACAACACCCGCGGGTGAGTCCTACATGTAGAAGTCTGTCAGAACGCCGAAGCGAAACCTCGTGAGCCACCAACTGCTAACTAGAACCTGGAGGGGCGCAAAACAAAATTGAGTGGGTCAGTAAAACAAAGCTTTTCGAAAACCTTTCATTTAAAACATTTCTAACCCCTCGCTGTAAAACCTGTATACTTTCTCAGAAAATAGCATAATAGCATAATACTTTTCATAAATCTCAAATCATCAATTTTCTCAAAAACCAGAAAGTATGCCATGTTATAATTTCAAAAACAGAATGAATGATGCATCAATGTAACAGGTGAAATAATGAATCAACCGGAAACCCTGCAGTTGGTCATGTACGGTTAATTCTATAGCTCAATATCCAATCCAAACTGGAGTCACCTCGGTGACCTGTACGGCACTACACTGCATATAAGTCGGAACTACCTGAAGTAGTCTGTACGACATGAATGGTGTAATAATACGGTCTAGTGCTTCTCTCATCAATAATATGTGCACATAATCTAAGGTCACCTATCAGTCGGAACCCTCTCATGGTATGTACGACATGTCGGAACCCTCTCATGGTCTGTACGACATGCACCTACTTGGATCCAAGGTGAGCGTGCGGTGCGAGGTGAATAATATAAGCACTAACACCATGATTGCAGGTTATGAGCTATCAACATAATATACATCATCAATGATTCACATGAATAATATAAAACTCACCTGATACTTACATATGCGTCCACAGCACCAATTCACATACATATATATGCATCAATTATCAATTCATATAACTCATATCATTCATATCATGCATGCATGGCATTTTAGAAACATACTTTCATTAAAACTCAATTTCTGGGAAATTCAATAGCATATAGGTATAAACAGAAATACTGCCCACTCACTGATAAGTCGAAGGATCGTAGCCCCCGTGACGTCCCTGGATGCGCTCGTCCTCGGGATAGGTATCACCTATATGCGAAATAACTATAAAAACGTTATTTTAAAGCACATAACCAATAATTCTTAATAACTTCTCATACGATGCTCAAATTGGGTATATGAATATACCACAGTGACCTACCCGAGGTCACGGACGTCGACAAATTTTTAAAATATTTTTTTGACGTGGCACGTGCCCCCACGCGCCGTGGGTGGCACGGACCTACGCGCCCCCACGCGCGTCTTCTTCCTCAGCCAGTCGCCGGACTGGTTTTTCCGGTGGCCGAAATCTGGGTAATTTTCAAACGTCTTGTTCTCATTCGTTTCTCAACCATTTTCTTCGTATTTTATATCAAAATGAAGCCCTAAACATGTAGTTTCACGCTATACTACTTTAAGGCTCTAAAAATCACGAAATCTCACCGGAGAAATCCCATGAAAACCAGCCAACTTTGAACGTGGTGATCCCGACGTCCAAAACTTTCAAACGAACGTCCCCGAGCTTCCTTAGGACCTCACTAAGCTCACTATAAGCTTGGATTGTCCTAAAAATCAACCAACACAAAGTTCATGAATAGTACCCAAATCGGACCTCGAGTTTTCAACGTGAAAACGAAGGATTTCTTACCTGAAAGTGGTGTCTTTGGGTTCGTAGAGTCCTCACGAATACAATGGTGCTAATCTCCACTTCGATCCATGAAGTTTCAGGGGTTTTTTGGCGTTGGTCCGTACGGTTTCGAAGGAAGAGAGAGTGAGAGAGAGAGAGAGTACGGGAAAGTGAGGGATTTGTGTGAATGTGCACGTGTCCCGTGTGGTCTCACCAAAACCATCACTATCCAAATCTCTTAGATCCCTAACCACACAATTTACAAACCAATTTTTAAATCCAAATTCAAACTTTCCAAAATTTAGGGAATTATGTAAATTCAAAACATGTCACACACACATACCTTAGTACCCGCTAAGGGTAATTCCGTCATTTCACGTCCTCGATGAATAAAATCCCGAGACGGGCTGTGACAATATCACTGTAAATATCATTTTATAGAAAAATTCATTCACTTTGATGAACGTTTGGTAATCCACGTGTCGAACAAAATCGATGATTATGATAACAAGTAGCATAAATCTTATGTTTGTTGTACAATGAATAAACGATCTTAAAATCAATAAAGTTTTCTAAAAACAATATTTAAATGTTGATTTAACAAAAATAAACAAATATAATTGTAACGTTTATACTATAAAATAACATCACGTCATTATTAAAAAAAATTATTTGTTTTTGAGTGACAACTTTATAATTATATATAAGGAGCCAAACAACATGGAGATAGCACGCAGATGCACATTGATTCAATCAATCGCAAATGCGAATTCTTCTTGAGGTCAGAACTCTTTACCTTGAATACGATCATCCCAATTGTTTAAATATTATACTTTAACAGAAAATAAACTATCATTGCACCAAAAAGATTAATTTCAACCCGATGTGCCAAATAATAGTATTTTAATTTTATAATATAAAAGTATATTATATACTTTGGCAATTGGGTGGTGCCTTCTTTATTCACAAAAAAATGGAACAAAACCAATAATTAAGTCAATTTCAGTATGATTTCTTATGAAGATACATTTTTATATAATAATAAAATGACATGGTTTTGCAGATGGTAATGGGAATATGGGAAGCACGTGAGACTACTTTTTGCGCATGCCAAAAGCAAGTAAAATGCCATAACCAAAATCCTATTATTTTTTTATTTAATAAAACTTAAAAAAATGCATCCAATATGATTAAAGAATTTTTAAACAAATGTTTTTTTTTTGTTATCAATGTCCTTGAGTTGTATTCAATTGAGAATTTGAGAGACTTTAATGAATTTATAAATTCATGAATTTTTATGGAGTTTAATTGATTTGTAGAGATTCCATATAAAATTTTGATTCAATTCCCTCAAAATCTTATGAGGAGATGTGAGATTTTTTTATACTTAAAATAATTACGAAATTCCTCCAAATCCTTCAATTTCTCAACTTTCCAAAATTCTTTAAAATCAAATTCTTTAAAATAATGTATTTATTTTCTATTGATTTAATTTATCTAAGGTTAAATAGAACCGCCCAAAAAGGTTTATGCGTGCGCCGTCCGCCGCTTCGAAACAGCAACATTTCTACAAATTTTCGTAATAAACAAAAATTCACTTTAGCATGCATTTTGGGTTTTATTAATTTAATTTTCTCTTACTTTTGATGATGTTTGGTCTGGATTAAACGAAACTTGCCTTGGAACTCATAGTCAAAGCCGCTGGTCGTCCTTGTTCCTCTTTTTATGGCTTCAAAACAGTTTTCGGCCTTGCTTGTGGAGGATTTAATTATAATGGGCTAGCCTTCGTGCAAGTACTCAAGCACGTGCAAAAGATATTTTTTGAATCACGACGTGCTATGTACGATTTACATATTTTAAAAGTATATATATGCATGAATTGCTTCAATAATTTTTTTTAATGAAAAAAAGAAAGTCAAATATTTGAAGTAAATGAATAAAATTAGTTCATACTAGAATAAACCTCTCATAAACCAATCAAAGCAGTTGAATTCACATAATAAAATCGGTCATTCAATTTTTATCTACATTCCATTGAATTTACATTAAGAATAAAGAAAATAATATTTAATAAATAACTGATTGAATCAAATTATTGCTAACTCATTGTGAAGCTAAGCCCATCCCCCTCTCCTATCATTTGTTAAAAAAAAAGATCATTTGACAACTAATTGTATCACATTATTATGCGCGTGTGAAAGACTTTTTTTACAACCGGCACTATTCACCTCTTAAGATGTTTTCAACGCGTTTAAAAATAGAGAATATAATTGTGAACACGAAATTTTCCTGAAACGAAAGAGACAAGAACAACGTGCACAAACAAATATTTGTGTTTTGATGATTTAGGGTTAGAATCTCTCTCAAATTTGATCCTCTGATTCGATCTTCGTAAGGTGTGTATTTGTAGATGTGCGATTGATCCAAATGGTCGTTGGGCTTGATATAAGGATGAACGTTCTTCAAGGGCCGTGGGCTTGATCTTGAAGGTGGATTTGAGCGGATCTTCAAGGAGCCGTTGGGGCTTGATCTTGAGGATGAGCGTTTCTTCAAGAGCTGTTGAGGCTTGATCTTGAATAACGGTGATGAACGGATATTCAAGGGCTTTTGGGCTTGATCTTGAAGAACAGTGATGGACGGATCTTCAAGGGCTTTTGGGCTTGATCTTGAAGATGGATGATTGTTGATCCAAGGGCCGTCGGGGCTTGATCTTGGGATGAACAGTTGTGTGGATTTGTTGATGTTGTTGATCCAAATGGCCGTTGGGGCTTAATCTTAGGATGAATAGTTGATGAATGATGAATACTTTCTTCAAGGGCCGTCGGGGCTTGATCTTGAATTGGTGGAAGTTCTTCAAGGGCATTTGGGGCTTGATCTTGAAGGTTGACAGATGAATAGATCTTCAAGAGCTTTTGGGCTTGATCTTGAAGAATGATTGTGCGGATTTGTTGATGTTGTTGATCCAAAGGGCCATTGGGGCTTGATCTTAGGATGAACGATGAACACTTTCTTCAAGGGCCGTCGAGGCTTGATCTTGAATTGGTGGAAGTTCTTCAAGGGCCGTTGGGGCTTGATCTTGAAGGAGGATTTGACGAAGAATGAAGATGGCTTTCTTGATCCTTCGGGATTTGCTTGAGAGCTTTAGAGTTTCAAAGCTTCAAGGATTTTGGATGTGTGGAGAGTATTCTCTTCCATTTTGGGAGTAGAGAAATGTATTTGTGAATTGGTGAATGATACCTTGATGTAGAAGCCTATTTATAGGCTTTGAGAATGAATCACCACCACAAAATATTTTTTTCTTTTCCAAGCGCCATTGCCTAATTTCCCACTTAATACAATTTAAAACTTGAAGTGGTAATTTTATGGCCTAATTTTCCACTTTATATCATTTTAAACTTGATATGTGCATGCTTTGTCATTGCCCAAAATGAAAAGAAAATACTTGTGTAATCCTTCAAGGGTATTTCTTCTTATTTTGTCGAGTCACACACCCTGTGTACAATTTGTATGACACGTGGCATATGCCATGTATGCCCTGACACATCAAAATTTTAATGCGTTGGTGAACATTTATTTCACCGCAATTTCGATGTCTACAATAATATTTAATAAACAACTGATTGAATCACATTATTGTTAGCCCATTATGAGGCTAAGCCCACCCCCTAGTGTAGATAATATCGTTTGTTAAAAAAAAAAAAATTATTTGAATCACATTATTACGTGCGTGCGAAAGACCTTTTTTTACATGCCTCTTAAGATGTTTTGAACGTATTTAAAAATAGAGAAAATAATATTTAATAAACAATTGATTGAATCACATTATTGTTAGCCTATTGTGAGATACTAATTATTAAAAAAAATGTATAAAAAGAATTAATTATTAAAAAAAAACACTGTTTATATGACGAAAATACCCCTGTATTATTTTTTGCTGCATTTGATTTTTTTTGGGGGCATTTTTGTCCAATTTTTTTTGGTGAAGCCGTGATCCCAAAAAGGGCCTGCTGGCTTTATATATAGAGATCATTCTCTAAAATCATAGCATATTAAAAGTAGAAGAGAATAATTTTTTATTCCCGGTTCATGGCATATTAAAGGTAGAAGAAAAAATTTCATTTCTAACCTTGCTACATTTTGAAGAGGATCAAAACATTTCATTTCTTTTGGTATAAAGTTTTTTTTTTTTTTTTTTACACAACGATATTGGGAGGTGTGGGATTGTGTTAAACCACACGATTGGCCAATCATAATTAAGTTTCAAATTTGCTATCCATTTAAGTAGAACCTAAGATCTTTTACTTAAAAATGGACAGATCACGAAATTGCAGTCGTGGTGGCAAATATTCTTGAAGTAATAAAAAAATGTAATTTTTCTTTAAGTAATCACTTACTGATAGCTACATAATCTCAAATTTCAATTTTGTATCACTAAAAAATCTCAACTTTCACAATATTGAGAAGGTTAATGTTATGATTGACCATTGCAAATTGGCAATGGTCCAAACTAGAGTTCAATGTCAAATTAGCACAATTGACCGTGATCACACAAACTCATTCAAACTAATTCCTTCACAAGCGAATCTGGTCAAACAAGTGTTAAGTGACACTCAGGGTAGAGCAATTTGCACTCAATTGACTGCATGACATTCTAACTGTAGAAGGAAAGTTACGTATTAGCTTGTGAAGGAAATGTTATATGAATTTTTGGTTGGCAGTGAAGGTGAATGCGACGTCGACGCCGACAACGATTCGAGTTTAGAGTTTTTTGTGCTTGTTGCTCAGGTTTGGAAATGTTTTGGATTTGCCAAGAGTGTGTCATGAAGTTTTATATGAAATGAATTGTAAGAATTTACAGGATTGATTAGATTTTAGGCGTTTTGGGCTCCTTGAATGTAATGAAACTTAGAGGATTTTGAATGTACTCTCTAAATGAGCTCTTTGCTAAAATTTAGGAATAAATTAGAATTAGAAGAAAAAAATTATTTCCAACCACACCCCCGGTCATGATTTTAGGTCTCGTTTGGTAGGCTGAATGAGATGAGTTATGTCCAATTAAATTAGACTTATAACCCAACCAATGTTTGATGTGAAAAAGTGTAAAACGGACTAAGTTGGTTACAAATCTGAAATAAAGAAAATACGATGGATTATGTAATCCAAACCAACAAACGAGTTACAAGTCTCATCCATCTGCATGGGTGAGGCACCTCCTTCCTCTCTCTCTCTCTCTCTCTCTCTCTCTCTCTCTCTCTCTCTCTCTCTCTCTTTTTGCGAGCAGCGACTTCAAGAGTCATCGCGTGCAATACATCAATTTATGTATCTGTCCTTGAGTTAGGTTGTATGTTTTTCAGGTAGATTTATGTTAGTAGATTATCTTCTGTTTGAAAAGATTGGGTAGAATCAAAATACATCAATTTTCAAATATTCAAAGCTCAAAAATACAAACAAAAAGATGTATGAAATTAGAATATTTTAAATCATCTCCAATACTTAGAAAAATGTAAAATTAGTACAAACTTTCTATTTCCGCGATTTATTTATTTTGATCCTTTCAAAGTGGAGAAAATGTAATACTAGAATGAACCTAATAGCCATGTTAATTTTTTGGATATCCATAAAGCGTTTATGAATCAGAAATACTTTTAAATTTTTTGGACATCCAAAATCATTTATGAGTAAAAAAAACTAGTCATTTGCCACTCGCGTTTTGTCATGCGTGTGGCAATTGATTGCCACTTTTTTCAGTTTATTTTGTAATTTATTTAAAATGCCGATTTTATAATTATTCTAAAAATTAGAGAAATAAACAATAAAAATGCCCACTAAGTAAGAATCTTTTATTTGCAAGTGATCATTTACTACAGTGGTGAAAATATGTTAAGTTTTTGCATGACGATGTGGGTTCAAATCCCGTCGATTGCTAAAATTTATCGTTTGACAAAAAAAAAGTATGAATCTTTTATTTTTCTGAATATTTAATTAATTATTTTTACTTTAACATTCTAAGAGAAGACATGCTTAATATATTGAAAACTTTATTATTTTACGGTGCTGACTTTATATATAGATAAAAAAATTAAAGTTCTTTTTTTTTTAAACACTGAAGAGTGCTCACCGAACAAAACATCTTCCAAGTGTATTTTAGAAAGTATTTAAGAGTTAGAGACAATTTTAATTTTTTCTACCAAAGACAACTATAAACGATTGTAATATAATTAGAAACGTTTTTAGTCGTTTTTGAACTATCCCTAGACAGAAACAGAGTGAAATTGTTTTTTAATTTTTAAAATTGAGTTGAGACTTGCCATTCAGTACTACTGTTTGGTAGTATTCATCTTTACTTGTAAGTGAGAGATCTTATATTTGAATCTTATGGATGACAAATTTCATATCAAATTAATTAATTATTGTGTGACTTAACGGAACTCCTTCATCTCTTTAGCGTAAAAACTATCGTTGTGTATAAAAGAAATTGAATTGAGATTTGGAAAAAACTTGAAACAAAAGCCCCTTTGGACAGATATGGATTTTTTTATTTTTTTTAATTGAAAGAGATATGGTTTATAAATTTGTTTTTACTGCCAAGATATTTGGTTTACTTGACCGTGACATATGAGATATGACAGAAGAGCCTCAGCCCCTATAGGGCTATAGATACGTGCCCTTTGGTCTAAGACGTCATTTCAAAGATACACTAGGGACAACGACGTAAATGCGCCGAAATCGTGTAGAGTACTTTGACTGCTGATATGTGATATGTCCTCCTTTAATTTTTTTTCTCCACCCCTTTTTATTGTATAATTTTAATACTAAATTTAATCTTACGTAAAATAAATAAAAGAAACAAAATGAATATAAAAAGAAAAACTAAAAACTTAAAATAAGATACGAATCAAGTTGCACCGATTTGTCCCTTCATTTCTCACCTTGTTTTGTTTTTCCAAAATTTCCAAGATTTGATTATTCTTTGTAGTTATTTTATATAGAACTTAAAAGTGATCGGGATGTTTTAAGAATATAAATGGGTCGGAAGATAATTATTTTTGAACTTTCTATGGTGAATAAAAGTAGCGTAGTTCTATCGACACATTTATTTTAATTTTTTAAGAATATTTTTTAATAATTTAACGTTAACTAGGATAAATTAAAAAAGATCAATAACAAAAATTGATAAAGTTATGTTGAACGTAAAAAAATTGTATGAAAATAATTATGCTGATAGTATAACGTGAGTTTTTTTTTTTTTTTTTTTTTTGAATAAATCGATATTATCTACACTAAGGGGAGGGGGTGTCGCCTTTGGTAAGAGTTGAACCTAAGACCTCTTACTAATCAGTGAAGATGAATACCACTAGACTGTAGTACTAGTGGCAATATAACGTGAGTTAAAAAATAAGAGTATGGCACCGAGCTTAATAGCATTCATCGTATAAATAATCCTCAATATTAAACTACTAAAAAATTAAAATTTGGGAGCTTCCCCGCGAATCAGGATTCTCTCCTGAGCATTTCCCTAGGGATCCTAGGGATCCCGCAATCTTGTCCGTTCATCGTGTATCGTGCGGTCAGTTTTCGTTAGGTACTATTCATATTTGAATTTTAAAATTTAAATTTTAAATGATTTCTGACCGCACGATACACGATGAACGAACAAGATTGCGGGATCCTTAGGATCCCTAGGGAATGCTCAGGAGAGAATCCTGGTTCCTTCCCCGCTGCTGAATTTGTCGATATTTGTGCCACATAAACGCTCTCCCTCTCTCTCCTCTCCTTTATTCTCCACTGTTTCTGCTCAGCTCAGATCACTGTATTTTTAGCTCCTCTCTCTGTATCTGTGATAAAATTAATCAAATAATGAAGCCAACCCCATAAAATCCTCTCACATATTCTCTCTGGAAAGTGGCAAAACCAGCTTCTCTCTCTAGGATGATTATGATTAGGGTTTCTCTCTCTCTTCATCCATCTCTCTGATGCTTCTGGAGATTAACTTTCTTCTAACACTATGATTTTGAGCGTTGTGTTTCTGTTCAAGCCAAAGGTTGCATTGTGTAACAAGCTTTTGTTCATTGTATGAAAAAAAACAGTGGATCTTTATGTTAAAAAAGACAAGAGATTGAGGTGGTGGTTTTTGGAAACTCAAAAAAAAATAGTGGGTTTCCTGTTTCTGTGTCATATTTTTGGACTTTTTTTTGGAAAGAGAAGAAGTGGGTTTCTTTCAGTTCAAAACAGCTTGAAATTTTGTATTGTATTCAAAGTTTCAGTTACAGCAACCAGTAACAGAGATTTCTTTGAAGAAATTAAAAAAAAAACAAAAAAGCCAAAAACCATTTGGGTCTTCACCAAGAAGCAAGCAGCTATTGATCTTCTGTTCACACAAACCCAAGAATTCTGGCTCAAAAATCCAGTCCTGCTCAACCGTTTACACTTAATCTCTCGCTCCTTTATCTCTCTCTCTCTCTCTCTCTCACACACACTAGACGGACTTTACAAAGTAGGGATCTTTAAGCTCCTTCTGAAATCTAAAGAAAAACCAAAACCAACTAGTTGTCTCTAGAGCTCTCTCTCTTCCTCCTTTCTCTCTCCTCCCACCCTTTGTTGTCTATATTAGCTTTTGAGCTTTTGTTGGTTTTTGGGGTTCGGGAAAATGGCCATGGCGGTGGCTCACCACAGAGAGAGCAGCAGTGGGAGCAGTATAAACAAGCACCTCGATGCCGGAAAATATGTACGTTACACATCCGAGCAAGTTGAAGCTCTTGAGAGAGTCTACGCCGAGTGCCCGAAGCCGAGCTCTCTGCGCAGGCAACAGTTGATCCGGGAGTGCTCCATTTTATCAAACATTGAGCCCAGACAGATCAAGGTCTGGTTCCAGAACCGCAGGTACATGTGAACAGGACTGATGGGCAACTGGTTTTTTTTTCTCTCATTGTTTTTTCCCTTTGGGGTGCATCAAGTTTAAATTTTGGGTACTTTAAAAACTGAGATTTGCTTAACTTCCTAGTTTTGATCAAAGTTCAAGGCCATATATTTTTGTTGTTGAAATTTATCTTTTACAAACGGGTTTTTTTTCTCAATCTTTTCTATATTTGGGGTGATTTAAAAATTGGGTTTTACTCAATTTCCAATTACTGAAGGTTTTTAGCGTTTGATTTGGCCTTGAGATTATGCATCTTGGGATAAAAAGAAGGGGATTTGGTGTTTTGGGTATGCAGGTGTAGGGAGAAGCAGAGAAAAGAGTCCTCAAGACTGCAGACTGTAAACAGAAAATTATCGGCAATGAACAAACTGCTGATGGAGGAAAATGATCGTTTGCAGAAACAGGTCTCTCAGCTTGTTTGTGAAAATGGATATATGCGCCAGCAATTGCATACTGTAAGTATAATTATCTAAGATTTTAGGGAAATAATTGTTTTTTATTTTAGTCCAGGATCGGAAGTCAATTTTGTCCTTTTGCAGTTATTTATTATAAATTTTAATATGTTTTAGCCAAGTTGTGAGATTTCAGACACATTAATGGCATCTGCAAGTTTTTCTTTTATTCCAATTTAATGGATTTTATTATGGCCAACTGAATTGCAGTACAATTTAGTGGTTGCTAGAACTTAACCTCTAAGTGGTCTTCTTGTAGGCATCAGCTGCAACTACTGATGCAAGCTGCGACTCTGTGGTGACAACTCCTCAGCATTCTCTCAGAGATGCTAATAACCCTGCAGGGTAAGTTTTACTACCATGAAATTTCACCTTTCCCAATTCCTTTTGTAAATATTTACTGGCAGGGTGATTGTTTTGTGTTACATAATCTAATCTTTATTTTACTATACTCGGCAGACTCCTATCCGTAGCGGAGGAGACATTGGCGGAGTTCCTATCCAAGGCTACAGGAACTGCTGTCGATTGGGTCCAGATGCCTGGGATGAAGGTTGCTTCTTGTTTTTATTATTTGGGAAATACTAGTTTGTGTTCCTTCTCTCTTGTTAAATCTTTGTGTAATCAAATTGTATAAATAGTTGTACATCTCATGCGTTCTGAATTATCTTATTCAATTGTTTGCCAGCCTGGTCCGGATTCGGTTGGGATATTTGCCATTTTACAAAGTTGCAGTGGAGTGGCAGCAAGAGCCTGCGGCCTCGTAAGTTTAGAGCCTACGAAGGTAAGAATGTCCCATCATTTGATAATGGTAGAAATTTTTGCTACACCTTTGTAGGCCACTTATTTTCAAGTGATGAGGTTCATGAAGCATTTGGATTTGAAGTTAATTATTCATGGACAGATTGCAGAGATCCTTAAAGATCGTCCATCTTGGTTCCGGGACTGTCGGAGCCTTGAAGTTTTTACAATGTTTCCTGCTGGAAATGGAGGAACTATAGAACTTATATATACACAGGTGAATGTAAACTGTTGAAACTTAAATTTTTTCCACGGATGGATGATGGTTAGTCACCTATTTTTATATCCAAGGAATAACTGACATTTAATTGCTTCAGACATATGCTCCAACTACATTGGCTCCTGCAAGGGATTTTTGGACCCTAAGATACACTACAACTTTAGACAATGGCAGTTTTGTGGTAAGCATTCTGATGTATACTATGTTGCCATACTTTGTGGAGACCAGTTTATGAAAAATACAAATTGGCTTTCCGTCTCTTTTTTTCATACTCCTGTAAGTGGATACCTAATGTACTGTAAAAATATTTTGTTTTCTATGTTATAAGGTGTGTGAAAGATCTCTTTCCGGTTCTGGCGCTGGCCCAAATCCTGCTTCTGCTTCACAATTTGTTAGAGGCACGATGCTTCCTAGTGGTTATCTGATTCGATCATGTGAGGGTGGAGGATCAATTGTTCATATTGTTGACCACCTGAATCTTGAGGTATCAGTTTTGGATTCTTACTTTCGTAACTCTCTTAATTAGGAAAACTCAATTGTTTCTCATCTTATTTCAGGCATGGAGTGTGCCAGAGGTGCTGAGACCGCTTTATGAATCGTCTAAAGTGGTGGCACAGAGAATGACTATTGCTGTGAGTACTTTGTGATTGACTTGATACATTCCTCTGTGCAATATATGTAACAAAGTACTGGATATTCTGATTTTCTGTATAAAAAGTGCACTTTCCGAGCTCCCATCATGTGATCATCTTCCTTTACATCTTTAGACATTAAGTTTTATGCCCCTTGATATGAACCAAAGGCACCCTGGAAAGTAGAATTTCTCACCTGTAAGTTTCCGAATGCTGCGGTGTGCTAGTGTTAATAGCACGTTCAAATGCTGCGGTGTGCTAGTGTTAATAGCACGTTGGCTGTAGAATGGAAATATAAACTAATAAACCCCTTCCCTCCCCACCCTACAAAATTGATTAGCTATATTGTGAATAGAAGTACTAACTAAATTTCTTTTATGAAGGCGTTGCGCTATATCAGACAATTAGCTGAAGAGACAAGTGGTGAAGTGGTGTACAGTTTGGGCAGGCAGCCAGCTGTTCTGCGAACTTTTAGCCAAAGATTGATCAGGTGGGGTAATACTCTTCATTTATTGGTCATCTGCTCATTTGATACATCTGTTTGTATAATTCCTTGGCCACCTTTTTGAGTGCTAATAACCACTTTTTATCTTTCTTTATTATATTTGTAAATAAATTTTAATTACCAATCTGTTTTCTTGTAGAGGCTTCAATGATGCTGTCAATGGATTCAATGATGATGGATGGTCATTGGTCAACTGTGATGGTGCTGACGATGTTATAATTGCAGTCAATTCAACTAAGAATTTAACTTCTACTTCGAACCATGCCAATTCCCTTGCATTACTTGGAGGTGTTCTCTGTGCAAAGGCTTCCATGTTACTACAAGTAAGTCTGGAATCTGATGACCATCAATTTTGAAAATGATAGTTTCTGTGCTGGGAAAATAGTATAATGTCCATGATTCTTCTTTACCGCTTTGTTGTTTCTGAAATTGGGCATTTAGCTTTTCTCTGGAGGGCTGTATTTAGAATGATTTTGTCCTCTCTGCATCTATTAATATTGCTTCGTCTTGGATTTGTGGAAATCAGTGTTAATCTTGATTGACTGGGAGCGTATATGCTTTGTCCAGCTAAAACCCTAAATTAAGCTAATGAGAACTTGGCGCTTGTTTTTTTTCAACTCCAGAATGTGCCCCCTGCTGTTCTTGTTCGTTTCTTGAGGGAGCACCGTTCAGAGTGGGCAGATTTCAATGTTGATGCCTACTCCGCCGCATCTATGAAAGCTGGTTCATATGCTTATCCTGGGATGAGGCCAACAAGGTTTACCGGGGGACAAATTATCATGCCACTTGGCCACACAATTGAACAAGAAGAGGTATGCTGTTTCAATTGGTTCAAATTTTCATTGTACTTTTTTTTGTAACACATGAACCTCTGTTGTGAAACATTACATCAACAGGATAATAATTGCAACCGCTTTTTGTCATGTTGAATTGAAAGTATATTCTACGGAGTGCTTCCCATCCCCCTTTTCTTTTTTCTAACTTATTTGGATTCCAGTTGCTTGAAGTTGTTCGACTTGAAGGCCATTCTCTAACTCAAGAGGATGCTTTTGCATCGAGGGACATTCATCTCTTGCAGGTGCTTTTTCCTGCTTCTTGTTTAGCTACTGCTGCCCTTGCCGCTATCTGTTGGGGTGCTATCTGCTTATGTACTGATCATACGAAAAAAATGTCCTGTTTCTATTGACAGATATGTAGTGGAGTTGATGAGAATGCTGTAGGAGCCTGCTCTGAGCTTGTTTTTGCTCCAATTGATGAGATGTTTCCAGATGATGCGCCATTGCTTCCCTCTGGTTTCCGTATTATCCCACTGGATTCAAAAACAGTTGAGTTTTTTTCATGCTTCGTGTCAGTTTTACCTGTTAATTCAACCAAGTGGACTTATGAAAATCAATATTGTTGTAGCCGCCGTACTGGAATTCATATTAATGTGTTTTTGGGCTCCCCCAACATTAATGTCTTGCAATTATGAATACAGGGTGATTCAAAGGATACTTTGAATACACATCGAACATTAGATTTGACATCCAGTCTCGAAGTGGGCTCAACAACGAGCAATGCAGCTGGAGAGCTTACTACATTTCACAATACTCGATCAGTATTAACGATCGCCTTCCAGTTTCCATTTGATAATAGTCTACAAGAGAATGTCGCAAACATGGCACGGCAGTATGTTCGAAGCGTAATTTCATCTGTGCAGAGAGTTGCGATGGCTATATCTCCATCTGGATTGAGTCCGTCCGTAGGACCAAAACTATCTCCCGGCTCCCCTGAAGCCCAAACACTGGCTCACTGGATCTGCCAGAGTTACAGGCATGCTCTTCAATGATTTAGACCGCATGCATGATTAATCTGTCGGGAAGAATTCCGCCATATTTCCGTATGATTTCTGAATCCTTTTCTTTTTCTCCCACAGTTATCATGTTGGGGGTGAATTACTGAGACCTGATTCCTTGGGCGGTGACTCGTTGTTGAAACATTTATGGCATCACCAAGATGCCATTTTGTGTTGTTCATTGAAGGTACAAGTGCAACATCACATCACTGACACAGATGCTAAATCTTTACATCATTTTTTCCCAGTAGCATAGCAAATTGAGCATGTCATTCTGTTTAATAATCTGTGGAGATCGTAATCTGTGCAATTGTTCGTTCTGCAGTCAATGCCGGTTTTCATCTTTGCAAACCAGGCAGGACTTGACATGCTGGAGACCACATTAGTTGCCCTTCAGGACATCTCATTGGACAAGATTTTCGATGAGTCCGGACGCAAGACGTTGTGTGCAGACTTTGCTAAGCTAATGAACCAGGTACGTGTTACATCAGATCCATCCATCTTTCCACCACCATATTTTCCCGTTGTAGCCTAATTCATCTGTTATTGTTTCTTCCTTGTAAGGGGTTTGCATACTTGCCGGCTGGCATCTGCATGTCGACGATGGGACGCCACGTATCGTACGAGCAAGCGATTGCATGGAAAGTAGTTGCAGCAGAAGAGAACTCTGTCCATTGCCTTGCCTTCTCCTTCGTAAACTGGTCTTTTGTGTGAACGTTTTAATTTATTCCATCCCTCTCACCTTTCTTCCTCTTGAACGTGCAAAAGAAGCTTGAGAAAAAAGAAAAGCAGAAATGTGGGAAAGGAAAAGAAGTTTTGTAATATATTTACCCCGGAGGTTTGCATCATATTAATTTAATTTAATTTTTGCTTTGAAGCATCCAAAATCTGCAACTGTGTTGCAATTTGCTATGCTGACATGCATTTAAGTAATCAAAGTAAACCTGACAAGAGTTTGCTGAAGAAAGATTTTGAATTTGAGAAGAGTGCTTTAAGTTAACATACCTTTGGATGGCTTAAGGACGGTTCCACCCTTCTTCCAATCAAATGATTCTTGGGAATTTTAACGAAAAGTTTTCGGTATTGTTCATTTTAATAGAAAATTACATTTTTACACTAAAAAATCAATTATGTTAGTATTCACTTTATCTTTTATTTTGTTTTTATCGTTAAATTTAAAGTTTTCAAGTTATTTTTTATTAGTTTGCCTAAGATTTATTTGATCCATGGAATCGATTGTGAAGACCGATGTAAAATTACACTCAACAGAGACTTGAGGCTAATCAAGTAATCAATTAACATTCAGTGCTCTTCCTGGAAGAGGTGAATGGAGAATGTTGAGTTGGAGTTGGTGAGTCGCCTGCTATAGCAACTTGCATGAGTAAATTGTAGCAATGGTTCTTTAATTTTAACTTAATTGGAACAATAGTCCTTCAACTAAAAATCAATTACCATTAGTCTTTTAACTCATCAAAATGTGCAGCTATCGTTCATCAACTAAAAATTCATTACTATTGTTCCCTCAACTTTAATCCAATTGGAGAAATGATCCCTCAACTCTAACACAATTAGAGCAATGATCCATCAACTTTAACACAATTGTAGCAATGGTCTTTCCAACATAACTCATTTTAACTAAATTCTAACGAAGTTGAAGAAAATGATCATAGCTACACGTTTTGATGAGTTGAGGAACCTCAATTGTAGCAATGGTCATTCCAACATAACTCATTTTGACAAAATTCTGACAAAGTTGACAAAAAAGACCATAGCTACATATTTTCATGAGTTGAGAGACCAATGATAATAGATTTTTAACTGAGAGACCATTGGTCCAATTTGATTAAAGTTGAGGGACCATTGCTACACTTTACTTCAACTGGTATTGAGTATTAACCTAGGATAACAACAACAACAACAACAAAGCATTTTCCCACTAAGTGGAGTCGGCTATATGAATCCTAAAACACCATTGCGCTCGGTTCTGTATCATGTCCTCCGTTAGAACCAAGTACCCTAAGTATTAACCTAGGATGAAGAAATAAATTTTTTTTTTTTTACCTGAACTAGCTGAAGCAAGTGGTATTCTGGTCACACACAACGACTAAAATCGAAATTACGACGAGAAAATGTAATTTCGAGTCAAAATTCAGTCGCCAAAAATTCCTTCATCAAAATGAAAATCAACGTATTCAACTGTCATCCCTTAAATATCAGAGTTGCAATTTTTACAAACAAAAATCAAGGCAGCGCCGCAAAATAGTCAACCAACGAGCGATGGTGCCTCAGGATGAGAATCATATCTGACATTAAGGCCTCGTTTGGCATGTCGGACTGTACTGGCTATTTCTGTCGGATAGGATAAATAGTCACCGGATAGTACTGATTAAATTAGTCGGACGTTTGGTGCAGTATCGGACTATTGACCGTATTATTTATACTGTGTTTGGTATTATATCCGATAGGATAATCAAACTTAAAATAAAATAAAAAAAAATAAAAAAACAAAAATTATCTCTTTTCCCAGATCTCTCCGCCGCAACCCCCAAATCCCTCCCTCTCTCCATTCTTCATCTTCGTCTGCTCCGCCATTTTCAGCACCACCATCGACAACTCCAGCTTCAACTTCTCCAAATCCTCCACCTTCTCCTCCGTCGCCTCCTTCAAATCCTTTAAATCCTTTAAATCACTTCTCTTAAATCCTCCACCTTCTTCCCCACCCGATATGTCGCCGCCTCCACCTCCTTCCACATCATCTGCAGTGTCTCGCAGCTGCAATCGGCGGCGGAAGCTGTCAACGGCAGCGGCGGAGAAGATGCAGGGAGATCCGGTAGCCAGAAGAAGTTGCGATGCTCACTGTCACAGACCTCCCCTTCTTCTCTGCACATCAGCTTCTCTTCTTCTCTGCACCTCACTGTCACAGACCTCCCCTTCTTCTCTGCACATCAGCTTCTCTTCTTCTCTGCACCTCACTGTCACAGACCTGCACCTCATGGGCAGATCGACGTCGGCGAGATGAGGCGACGGCTATAGGAGAACGATGACGACGAGAGGGATGATGGCGATGACGATGAGAGGGATTATGGCGAAAACGACGACGGGACAACTGCGAGAGGAGGTGTACGTCGTGGAGAACAAAGTGCGAGAGAGAGGAAAGGGAACCGGACTAATAATCCACTCCTTTTGGAAGGGTTTATTAAGAAGGTGTATACCCGACTATCCTATCCGACTGCTTAAATTAATCCGGCAACTATTTAGTACGAGAGGACACCAAACGGTCGGGCCCGTACTATTAGTCCTATCCGATCCCTTAAATGTCTAAAATGACAAATGCAGTTCTTTCTCCTTCCCAAATCACTGCAAGTGCCAAAAAAGAACGGCAAGAAAGGCGCAAGAAAAGCTGAGGCAGAATAGAATCTATTGTAACATGAAAACATACATCTCTTCAAACTACATGTAAATGTTTAGTTGACAAGATAACTAACCAACCCACATTCACGACCACAAATATTTGATGTCGCAGCAACTATACACACAAAAGTACAAGTTTCACTCTAAACAGATTGCAGTGGCAAGAAAAATCATGCAAAACACAATAAGCTTCGCTAGCATTCAAACATGACTCGTGTCATCATTCTCTTCTCGAGTGTTTTTTCATTATACATGCATTCATCGAGATGCCAGTGACCAGAAATTCAAGAGAAAAGATGGTAATGCAGCGAACCAGGATATGAAAGCCATGGCTGTAGCTGTTTCAAATTGTGCACAATGGTTGCGGGCACAGCCATCAAGATCATTGTCAATGAGAACCGTGATGCCCGCAGAAGCACAAGCAGCAGCAAATGTAAGAGTGGAGGTCACCTGCATCAAACAATGGGAATGTTGACAATTTAGACTGTGTAAATTGAGAATAGTGAACAAGTAAATGCCCAAATTGAGACTGTGCAAACGCAAACAAGGGAAAATGTTGATAATAACAACAGAAGGAAATCGAGAGCAAGTTAAGGGAGTACACTCGCATGGGATTTTCAACTTTTATTATGCATGGTATCACTATTTAGTATTAAACCATGCTGATATTTTTCTATATAAAATCTTCAAGCAATTCAGACATGAATTTGATAAAGAGGTTTTCATAGAAGTTCACTGACCAACTATGTTGGGCCTTCTACTTGCATCAATTCTTCAACGGTGACTAGACAAGCTTATTTCAATTCACACATTAGTTCAGTCTCCAACATAATCATCTATATTTGGTTAGTTACTTAGGAATAGCAAGTTAACATCCATAAGACAGCGTAGGACCGTGCTACTTTGACAAAGTTCTGACGAAAATGACTTCCTACAACCGAGTTTATCATGAATACATCACTCAAACTAATGAGAGAGTAAGCTGAAACCACCGTTGATTCCTAAAAGAAATGGTCATCAATTCTCAACCAGTCCATTTAGCCTAAGAATCAGATCCATTATGTTTTGCACTATCAGCACCAATTAGATTCACTAATACTAATTAAAAAGTTATACAGCTGGTAAAGAAGGCAATAACTTTTTCGGCTATTTACAAGTAAGATTCACAAATGGTGGACTGATAAAAACTCGAAAATGCTTCAATTTGAATGTAAAAAGTAAAAACCAAACAAAAGCAACAAGAACCACAATTCCAAATTGTTGAAAACACTGAAATCTCCTAAGGAAATACTCGAAATTACGATTGGTCTTACCCCATCGCCGAGGGTGAACAAGCACACAACTCCATGGTTCTGCAAAGAACGCCTGACTAGAAGGGCATAAACGTCAACAATGCCCAACGAGAAGCTCCACAAGCACTGCAAACCAGTAGCTGCAACAAGGTAGCTGAAATCCACACACGAAACAGAACAAACTCAAAAACCCCAGTTGTTATCAGATTGAAATTTAAGCATAACTAAAAGAATTAACAAAAAATAAGCTGAAAAAAAAGATATGGGTTCAGTTGTGGCGGCTACCCACCAAAACGCGGTGACGGAGGGGAAGTCAGAGGTGGTGGCCATGACGACGAGCGCGGCGGCGGAGAATAAAAACTGGGCGAGGCGCAAGACGAGGCCGCCCGGGGTGCCGGGCATGCCCGGAAGATCCTTCATTCGGACCCGGAGCGGGTTCGGGCCGGCCCCCTCTGTGGTGGGTACATCTTCAGCTGGGTGAACCGACCCATGGCTCACGTTCATCTCCTCCTGGGTCTTAATTGGTCCGAACCATGGTCGTTAATCAGTCAACGATGGTGGATGGGGGCTGAGAGTTGAATCGAACGAGTCCGGCGGTTGCGAGATCTGGGTTCCCGGGGGGGTGGAAGATGGAAAACCAGGAGACCAAGTGGGGGTTTGTCTCTGGTGTTAGGAGGAGGAGCTGCGAGCGACTTTTCGTTGTGTTATTACACGACGGGTGGATCAAATGACGGCTGGGGGTAATTTATTGTTGATTTAATTTTCAGTTTCCTTGCAAGACCGGCACGTAATATTATGGGATCTTTTTCATATATAACTGATATTTATTCTCTAATTTCATAAATGTCTGTTTTAATAAAAACTATCAATTATAGCAAAATACATGCTTAAGTAGACCAAACTGCCCTAATAATTAAAATCAAATTACACTACACCTAAAATCGTTGGAGTTCCTTTTCATTCAAACTCACAACGAGAATGCGTACTTGTCACCGGACCACCCACCGCCGCAACCTTCTCCCCTTCTGGCCTTTGCTTATCCTTCTTCTTCATATTGTTTGTTTTGAAATGTTCAATTAGAAAAAATTAAAATAATAATTAATTTTTGTTCTTATACTTCCGGTATGCCTTGAAAACCTAACAAATCAAAAGAAAATATATTGGCAAAGTTGAAGGAGGGTCTCGCTAATTGGGAGCAACGACGGCATGTTGCCTTTGTTCATCGATCATCAGAAGCTATACATGCCCATCACAATTGCAAATTTCAATTTTTATTGCAAAACCAAAATGAAAAAAAAAAAAAACAAAAGAGCATTTCTGATTGATTGGGAGGTGGGGATGAAACCGTGAGGTGACAATACCAAGTTTTCTTGGAAATGAATTCAGGTTCATTCATAAACAGGTGGAATTGTCATAATTTTATCAAACAGTATTTGGATTTAGGGTTAGGTTTGTTATTAATTTCGATGGTATTGAGGTCTATTTCAGTGAAATTTTGGATATATTTGATAGTTTTTATTAAAATTGACATTTATGAAATTAGAGTGTAAATTTTGGATATATATAATAAATTCTCTAATATTATTCATTTATACAATTATATTAGGTTATTTTAGTCAAATTACTTTAGTCTAAAGAATTGTACTCATGGACAGTGTTTTGGGGTAGATTTCACTTTATTTATAGTCGTGCCATTCATCTAAAGATGGGGCTTTGTGGGTTTGGGCTTCATCTGGGCTTTTGCCGTTGCCTCGCCTCGGTGGGTCCTGCTGTCGTTGACGCCGAATGACCCGTTTTGCCAAATTTTAATTTGGAAAGGAGAGGCTGCGATTGCTTTGGATCGCAAGGGGGTGAGCTGGCTGCAGGACTGAAATCAGAGGCCAGGTGTAGGGATGCTAGAGAGAGGAGGAGAGAGGGAAAAGTAGGGTGCTTTGGAAAGGAGAGGCTGGGGTTGGTTTCGATTTAGGCTCGGTGGATGGGGAGGAGCTGACGTTGTTGCACCGACAGAAAGCAAAAGACCGCGTGTAGACATGCTAGAGACAGGGATGAGTAGGATGATCGAGAGGGGGGTGCCGAAAAGGGATACAGAGAGAAGGCGAAGCAGGGAGGGAGAGGGTGGGAGTGTAGGGCTGGTCTTGGAATTTTTGTTCCAGGTCCTTTTTTGCAGAAATGTTATCTTGGTCACTCCTGATCAAGGTATTAAATATCGGTAATATCGGTAATATCGGAAATATCGGTAGTTCGAAAACACGGAAATATCGATGGAAATATCGGTAAAATATCGATATCGATAAAAATTACATGGAAACCACGGAAATTGTAAGAAAAACTTGGAAATTTTTATTGAAACTTTGCAGGATGTTTATTTAGTCAAGTATCTATTAGTTTATAAAAAAAAATTGGAAGGAAATGCATTGCATGATTGATTTAACTGATTTAAGTTGATTATACAGCGAGCTGGCAAACACTGTGACTGTAGAAAATATATAGTAATTAATGAAAACAAGATTAAACACACCATAATCATTTATATATAATGAATTAGTACAATATTTTACAAGTACAATATTTTACATTTTATTCGTCCTATAAATTATTTGCATGTTTTTTTTTCACATTACACGCCACGCCACCACACACACAGAGATAAATTTTTTCACATTACACTCTTACACACGCCACCACACATGCACACAGAGTTCGAGAGAACCCACACCACACACGCACACCGAGAGCTCTCAGTCAATCCCTCTCTCTTCTCCTTTCAGTCTTCTTGAATCTCGATCCTTCTCTCTTCTTCTCCGAGAGCTCTCCTCTCAGTCAGTCCCTCTCTGCTTCTTCCTGGAAATGGAAACATGCGAAAGACCAAGGTGACAAGCCCATCTGCTTCTTCCTAAACTCTTTTCCAAATCAAACCCTCTTTTTAGATCCCCTTCTTCCTCCCCGGGCCTTCGAATCCCCCATCTCCCCCCCCCCAATCTCTTCTCCGCTGCGCCCCCCCCACACTTCGAATCTTCAGATCCCCCCCCCACCCTTCGAATCTTCAGATCTCTCCCCTCCCAACCCTTCGAATCTTCAATCGCCGCGGATCTCCCCCCCCCAACCCTTCAACCCTTCAATCGCCGCAGCCCCTGTAAATGGAAAAACGAAGGGCCTCATCCTGCCATTGATTTTCATAACTGCTTCCTAGAGCCTCCCCAATTTCTTCCCCGCATAAGCCTTCTTCTCCGAGCATCCCAGTTCCGATATTTTCGATAATTTCGATAATATCGCGATATTATCCCGAAAACCATTTGGATATTGAAAAAAAAATCGGTTTCCCTAAAAACCGATAATATCGGCGATATTTCGCCGATATTATCGATATTTTCTTCCATGCTCCTGATCGAGAAAGGCACCTGTCACTGTTTATTTATTATTATTATTTTTTTTTTTTGAACAAACAATATTGTCTACACTAAAGGAAGGGGATGAGCTTAGCCTCACAATGGACTAGTAATAATGTGATTCAAATTCGCATTTGGCGGGAATCGAACATTAGACATCTCATTTACAAATTAAAATGAATACCATAAGCCGTAAAACTAAGTGATAATTTAATAAGAGTTGAGACTAAATGAATGTTATTATGTTGTTTTGATCTCGTTTGTTAATATCAAATTTTAAGGCTGTGACCATTAATCTTTGATCACTATATAAAATGAATGAGACTAACATGGGGATAGGTGGCAGATTGATTGTCACAAACAAAAAATTCTTCTACCAAACAACCTCACTCAATGTTGAACAAAACATGGCAAAGTGCCGTTTTACCTTATGAACTATCTCGACGTTGTTAATTTTACGTCTGAAATTATTATTTTTCAATAGATTAAGATCCCAAACAATATTAAAATAGTCAATGTGAGATCTTTTGTCAAATTAATTAAACCTCGTCCAATTTGTCGGAAAGTGTCATGCATTAAGCATGTAAGTCACTTTTTAAGTCAAACATCATCGTACGAGTATATAGTAGTAAAAGAAAATTAATACCTAACAACCTTTCACCCTCCTTCAAAGTATGACCTCCCCACCACTCCCATCTATTATGCCACCCCTCTCCAGTCACCCTACATTTTTTCCTGGCCATCACCACATTTTTTTGGTGTCATTCATGACTTTTGTTTTGTTACAACAATATTTTATGCTAACCCTGGTTGTATTTGAACTAAGTCTCATAAGCAGCTAGCAATAATAACGTCGGTAGTGAACTTGCTATTTAGGGTAGTCAAATATAAGACATAATGTTGACAAGTAAAGAATAATATCACTAGACTATAATATTTAGTGGTTAATATAGTTTATAACCCTAATCTAAAGGTAAATTGACAAAGGTCAATCTCTCATGGATTCACCTTAATACGTTACTTTTACTTGACTCACGATTATTGTGCAGTGGTAGAGTTTTGAAAATTTTATTATCCACATTGAGGTAAAATATCGAGAAAATTGGAGCATTAGTCCTTAGACTTAGGCTCAACTGAAGATTTTGTTCAAAATAAAAATACGTGAGTAGTGATACTTAAACTTGTCACAACATGGACTGATGGTCCTTGCGGGTAACACCACTTATACCGTGTAAATGAAATACCATAAACATTTATGTCTAAAGATTCTACTAAGGACTAAAAGCCAAACAAAATTATGCACTAACCAAATTACTCTTAAGACCTAACATTCTACTAATCCAAAAATAAATTTATGAAACCGAGCTATAGCTATTTATTGGTGATACAAAATTTGTTTCTTATAGTTTTTTGGGAAAGACCAGAAATATGACAGTTTTTTAATCTTGGGACATAAATAGGACATTTCAAATCTGCACACGGCATGTACAAAAATCGGACAGAAATGAGATTTTCCTACACCTTGAAATGACTTAATTGCCCTTGTATATAAATGGGTTATTTGCTCCCATTTTCTGATTTCTCTCTCTCTCTCCCTCATATCTCTATCTTTCTCTCTTCTCTCTCTTTCTCCCTCACGCATTATTTCCCCTTCTCACTGTGCACACATGGTGCACTGTCATCATGAAGTCATCACCGTCCAAATCGAAGCCACCACCAATTTCATCTCGTCCTCACGAGTCCAAAACACCTAGCCTTGTCACGAATCTCATCCTCGATCGTTGGGATTGAAACTCAAACATATCGTGAGTTTTCTGGCCATTTTCCGGCAACACAGCAAACAACCGAGGCTCGAGACCACCATCACTAGACTCGCATATGGACTCGCATCGAGGGTGGAAACAAAGCCCAGTCATTAAAAGTTGGTGTTTTGTTTGATGAACTTTCCAGGATTTGCCCACTGTATGTACACGACATGCACATGATATGCTCATAAATCTGAGCCAACCCAAAAACCCAGATGAATTAATACTTAGAAGTTAAATTAGGGTTTGTGTTTCATGTTGGGGCTTATGGATAGTGGAATAAATTTCAAGTTTTGACGTGCTACAAAACTGGGATGGAACAATTTATGGTTCAAGTGTTCCAAGTGCAGAAATTTGTGAAATTTTTTCTGTAATGTGCATGTGGTGTGCATGGCTACATCTTAATATGAGAAGCGGGAATGTTTACTAGTTATGATGCATGTATGTTGTGCCCCGAAATTTAGCGAGTATGACCACAACCTAGTTGACCTTGGCAAAAAAAAAAATGAAAAAAAGAAAGCTTAGAGGATGTTAAGGATCATGCGTGTCCATAAAATAATGACAACGAGCATCATGTTTTCCACGTGCACAGTTAAGTGGTGATTGATATACGTAACAAGACTTTTCCAACTGCCACTGTAACCTTACATACGTAACAATTATGTTTTAATTGTATAAATTATACCAATAAGTTGTCGTTAAAGTTTCTTATTAATATGAAAAGCATGTTGTTGCTCGATCTCCAGTTATGTGCATATCATGTGCATGTAATGTACATATGATGTGCATGTGATGTGCATATAGTGTATATGGTGGTGACATCGTAGGTGATGATGTCATTTTTCTGATTTTGAAAAGAACGCTGTGAGCTATGGGTTTTTGGAGTTGGAATATTATTATGAAGTTAGCCATGCACACCATATGCACACCACATGCACTTTATGGAAAAAAATTCACAAATTTCTGCAATTGAACACTTGAACCAGAAATTGTTCCATCCTAGTTTTGTAACATATCAAAACTTGAAATTTATTCCACAAACCATAGGCCCCAACATGAAACACAAACCCTAATTTAACTTCTAATTAATTCAACTTGGTTTTTGGGTTGGCTCAGATCTGTGAGCATATCATGTGCATATCGTGTACATACATTAGGCAAATCCTGAAAAATTCATCCTACAAAATACCAACATTTAATGAATGGGCTTTGTTCCCACCCTCGATGCGAGTCCAATGGTGGTGGTCTCGAGCCTTTGTTGTTTGCCGTGTTGCCAGAAAATGGCCGAAAAACTCACGGCTTGCTTGAGTTTCGATCCCAACGATCGGGGATAAGATTCGTGACAAGGCTATGTGTTTTGGACTCGTGAGGATGAGATGAAATCGATGGTGGCTTCGATTTGGACGATGATGGTCGGGATGACAGTGCACCGTGTGTGCACATCGTGAGAATGGGAGAGAGAGCGTAAGGGAGAAAGTGAGAGAAGAGAGAGAGGGAGGGAGAGAGAGAGTAGAGAGAGAAATCAGAAAATGGGAGCAAATATCCCATTTATATGTGGGTATTTTAGTAATTTTGGTTTTGTGCATGGTGTGTGTGGCCGGTGGGCCTATTTTTGTCCAAATATTAAGAAATTGTCCAATTTTGGGGTATTTCCCTAGTTTTTTTTTCCCTTTCTTGACTAGTTAGTAATCAAAATATGAGTTTTCTGAACAAATTGTATTGTCTTTAATTACATTTATTTTAGATGTTTTCTTATTTTTGTACATCCTTCAATAGAAGAAAAACTACATAATGTCAACACGTGCCTGACAAGATGATGTCGTACCTAAATGGTCGCGATTATATTCCTATTTGTGAATAAATTTATGTATACAAATCTTAAGCTCATAGAAGATATTACGAGAGATAAGTACAGTGCATATATACTTTTGGTAGATATTGGTTTAGGTTAAAATAAAACATATTAGAAATGTGGAGTAGTTGTACTTTTATGCTATATTTATGCCTTTTTGTAAGACAAGAAGAGCCACATAAACCTAGGTGGGTCACTAACATCAAACTTCACCATCATTGATCCCAAACGAACAATATGTGGTGATATTTATGTATTTTTATAATGGTTTTGAACCCTTCCTCATTTTCCAATAATAATAAATTAAAAAAAAAATAATTGCATGTTTTATACACATAACTGGTAACACACACCCATCATCATATTTCTTTATTCAAATTCTCATTTTAAATTTTTTTTAATGATCAATCAAGTGAGAGTAATTCAAGAATCATCATAACAAACTAGTTTCTTGCCACATGCTTATGCGTGCGACAATTTACTATTTGTTATTGTATTTTATTATTTTTTAAAAACTAAATTTACATGTATACACATACATACTCCTCTACATGAGGTAGTTTTATTTTAAAATTTTCCAGTTTTATTTTTCCTTTTTAATTAACCTGTATTCTTTAAAAAGTGAAAAAGGAGCACTTTAGATAAAAAAGGAGCACTTTAGATATTTTCAAGACTTCATTTAACGCGTGTGGCAATTGATTTTTTTTTAAATAAAATTTTTTAATTTTTTTAATTACTAATTTTATAATTATTTTAAAAATTCAAAGAAATAAACAATAAAAAATTCCCACTACATGACATCCTTTCATTTTTCAGAATTTTTAACGTACGTTTACTAATTAAATGTACTCATTTTAAATTATAAGGAAAACTAATGAAAAAGGCTTGAAAACTTTGAGTTTTAACGGAAATGACAAAAATGTGTTGTAAGTGAATAGTAACAAGATTGACTTTTTAGAGTAAAAATGTGGTTTTTCGTTAAAGTGAACAGTACTGAGAGTTTTTCGTTAAAATTCCTTAAATTCTAATTAAAAAAGGACATTCGTGGTATATTGAAACCTTCACTATTTTAGTTTGTCGGCTTTATATATACTAACAACATAAAGAAAATACCTACACAAAAACATGAGTGAAAAAAATTGGAGTAATTGCATCTAATATAATTATTGAACAGATCAAAACTAAATATTGACAATATAATAATTAAGATGACCACACAATAATTATACATTGACAACATAAAAAGAATCAGCAAATTTTTTTTAGTGGCACATAACATTATGCAATACGAACAAAGAACATATATGTTTTTTTTTTTTTTGAACAAACGATATTATTTATGATAAGGAGAGGGGGTGAACTTAGCCTCACAATGAGTTAACAATAATGTGGTTCAAATTCGCTTTTGGTGAGAATAGAACCTAAAACCTTTCACTTACAAGTGAAGAGGAATACCACTAGACCGTAGTATGAAATGACATGAACTGATAAAATTAAGAACAAAAAATTTAGTAACTACATAAATTAAATAATTAAAAAAAATTTAACCGCTAAAATACCTACCATTGAAGCTGGACTCAAAATTTTAGATATTGAAGTTTGAAAAATCATGGTTTTTGAGAGAGTCGGACTCAAAATGCTAATGTTTCAAAAGTGTGACTCTCTGTAGACTCTTTACCACCTCTTATTTTTATTAAAATTTTCATGCCAACGCTATAAAATATTGTGCCACCGGATCTTACAATTTTTCTCTTCTCACATATTTGTTTTTTTAATTTTTTTTGTCGAAACAAAATTTGTTAATTTCACTCACCTCCATTTGTACTTTTGCCGTTTTGCGTCCCCCTCTCTCTTCACCAGCGGTCCAAATAAGCCAACGAGCCGATTAACCATTTTGCTCACGCAGCTTTTTATTGTTTTTGACCCTCATTTTCTGACTCTCGATCTTCACGGCCTTTGCTCCCTCCTCCCTCATCGATCTCTCTCAAAAAAAAAAAAAAAAAAAAAAACTAGGGTTTCGACTTTCGAGCTCCGGACCCACCGACCTCCCCCACCTGCTCCCCAAAACCTCCACCTCCCCCGCGACGGCCTAGATTCTTTGCTACTGCTTCTCCCTCTGCTGCTGCGGCTGCCGCCTCTAGGGTTTACAGATCTAAGCCAGCTCTCACTTCCCAGCTTTGCTTTCTCTCTCTTCACCATGTTTTGGAAGCTCACTTCTGCCGCCTCTCCTGTAACTCTCTATCTTTCCCAATCTCTTTAATTTCGAAACCTAATTTCAGCTGCTTCTTGTCGAAATTGACTGGTGTGGTGTTCTGTTTGATCAATTTGCTAATTCAGAAGTTTAGCTGGTGTGGAGTTTTTAATTGCTAATTAATTTTGTTTAATTGGGTTTTATTGCAAACTGGTTTAGACTGATCGGACGTAGCTGTATTAGTTTCCCAAATTGAATGGAACGTAGATTTTTAGTAAGCTGTACTATTTTCTCGGGTTGGATTTACTTTTTAAGAGCGGTATTTTATTAATGTGATTGAGATTAAAGTTGGGTAGCTCAATTTTTGTAATTCCGGGATATGCGATTACCGCCTGTATTTGCCGGGGTTTGGATAAGTGGGGTCTTTGATTATTAAGATTGTGATTGAAGTGGGGGAGCTCAAATTTTGTAATTTTGTGATGTGTGATTATCGTCTGTTTGGTTGCTGAGAAACCTATGGCAGTGGTGGGAAAGAACTACTTTTGAAGTTCATGCTTTCTGCTTAATGGGGTTTAGATTTGGAGGCTGCACTCTTTAGCTGCATCTAGTTCCCACGTGCTGCCTTTTCCTTGTCCAGCTATAAACCATGAGTAACAGTGTTTGACTGCTGTAGTTTTAAGTAGGATTCTTTGCTTAGGACTGCAACGGTTCTATTTTTATGACCTCTGATTTGTTCTTTTTTCTTGTGTATTTTTTACCGTACAGGTGGAGACAGTGCTAGACAAGGAAAATTTTACATTAGAGGAGCTTCTGGATGAAGAAGAGATTATCCAAGAATGCAAAGCCTTAAACACTCGTCTCATTAATTTGTAATGTCTCATTGATGTTCTCTTTACGGATTGTACTGCTACTGATATTATCAAAGTTCCCTCCTGTATATATATTAAGCTCAATACCAGAATTTGTTGTCTTTCCTTACAGTTTTTGGGATTTTTTGGAGGAATTATACGTAGATGAAATCTTCTATAATAGGGAACTTGATTGTGGATGAATAATTGATACCCTTGTGTAAGTTTATGTTTTCAGTTTACGGGATAGAGCCCAGGTGGAGCAATTATTGCGTTATATTGTTGAAGAAACTCCTGAGGATGCTGAAAGCAAACGAGCCTTCAAGTATTATTTCATCTTGACAAAGCATACTTTTGACAATGTTTATATATTTCTCTCCAAAATGTTTGAGATTTTTATCTTCTGAGTTTTGCTCTTGATTGTTTGAGTAAATGTTTTTTTCTCATGATCTTTAGGTTCCCCTTCATTGCTTGTGAGGTTTTTACTTGTGAAATTGATGTTATCTTAAAGACTTTGGTGGATGAAGAGGAGGTATTCATGATCAAATCTTAATCTTGAATAAGGAATTTAATGTATAAAATCTTGTCTAGTTTTGACATATGCTTATTTTGTTATTGCAGCTAATGAACTTACTTTTCTCTTTCTTGGAACCAAATCGTCCTCATAGTGCTCCGTTGGCTGGGTATTTTGGCAAGGTAACTTTTGAGGATATTTACAGTTTGTCCTACTTTATCTGGTCTCAAAACGTGTTACTTGACAAATTTTGCGGGAACTTTAGGTTGTTGTATGTCTAATGATACGGAAGACAGCCCCACTTATGAACTATGTTCAAGTAAGTAATTCTGTTAGCTTATCTTTATATTTTCAAACTTCTGCAATTTGGTTTTCTTCATTGCATTAATTTGAGACCAGTACTTTGCACTGTATTGGACCTATTGCCTCTTTGCATTGCCAGCAATAGCATCCATATCACTCATTTGTCTAATTGCAATGCTTGCTCTTCTAAGTCAAAGTGCCATGGTTCTGGAAACAAAGTTTTGTGGGAACTGTTTTAGCTGTGAAATATGGGTGGTATCCTGAAATCCGTCTTTTGTTTGTCTGTGTATATGTTTTGATTTACAATCCTTGGTGTTTACAGGCCCATCAGGATGTTTTCCGTCAGCTAGTTGATTTGATAGGAATTACGTCCATCATGGAGGTATTTAAGACTTAGAATCGAGTTCAAAGTTTTTGGTTTTTTTCATGTAAGATCCTCTTTGAAACTCAATCTGAGGTCTTCTTATTACACAGGTTTTGGTTCGACTTGTTGGTGCGGACGACCATGTGTATCCCAATTTTATTGATGTGATGCAATGGTTAGCTGAAAGTAATCTGCTTGAAATGATCGTAGATAAGTTGAGCCCAACTGTAAGTGAAAGATTACATTCTTGTTTATCAGTAGAATTTTATCTTTCCTTATCTACTTATTTATGAAACATATCCCTAGTTACTACTTAATTATGGATACAATTTGTTTCTTTAGTCATTATGGTAACAATGTCTTACTTCCTCAATTCGTGATACCTTTAGTAGAGAGTCATATATGTTGACAACATAACCTAATGGATATCTGTTTTACTTGAATGCTCATATGTCCTGTGTATGTCCACTTTTGACGTGGATTTCATCTGTGCACTGTTTTAGTAGTTACATAAATGTGCTGCTCCTTAGATCCAGGAAACACAAAGAATCAAAAGTGTTGCATACTTTGTCACCTTAACTTTATGCCTTTGGCCTCTCTAGTTGGAGTTCTATATGATTTTATTGTTTTTGGTAGGATCTAATAACAAAAGAGAGACTACTATAATTGAACTTAAAATTTTAATTGGAGAAAACACTAAATGGTAACATACATTTTCATGAGCTTAAGAAGTTTGGAATAAATGTTAAATAACTTAGCTTAAGAGCTGCCCTGTGCATCTTCATCTATCTAACATCATTCTTTTTTTACTTTGGACCAGAATCCTCCTGAAGTTCATGCTAATGTAGCTGAAACACTTTCTGCTATAACTCGAAATGCTCCATCGGCCCTAGCCAACAAACTTTCTAGCCCAAGGTTTGTGATCAGGACACTTTTTTGGTTGGCTTTGAGTATTTATTACGTTTTAGTACATTTTATGTGGATTGGTTTTCAGTTTTCTTAAATACTTCTATGCAGTTTTGTTACAAGGATATTTGGTCACGCATTGGAAGATTCACATTCAAAGTCTGGTCTTGTACACTCGCTTTCTGTCTGCATCTCTTTGTTGGATCCGAAAAGATCAGCAGTTTCTTCTCCCTTGTTCCATTCTTTTAGGGGCCAACATATGTATGAGTCTCCAATCCCTGTTAATCCAGATACTGTCAGTGCAATGCTCCCAAAACTTGGTGAGTGCAAATACTGATGCCGTAATTTGTCAAAAAATTGCAAAATTGCGTTTTTTTAGCTTCCTTACATGTGTAATTCTGCTGGTGTTTATTTTTTTTCGGCTGATTAGTATTCTGCTGTTGTTACATCATTGTTTAGTTTTTCAGTTGCAGTTTTCAACAATAAATTTTGAATCTTCACTCTGCTATTAAATTTTTAATATAACTTTGACCTTTTGTTGCTACATGAAAGTAGAAGGGAATATCTTGGGGTAAAGAATTTTGAACCTCACAGTGGCTTTGAAATATGACAAGGCTTTGGGTTATGATAAAGGCTCATATCATAGGGGGGAAAATATTGCCACGTTGGGACTGCCATTAGAATATGCCTCATATTTGTACAGACCCGAGGGCTATTAGGATTTGTTAATACAGTGATACTTTTACCATTAGAATATGCCTTATTTTTCGTTATAGCTGCCTAAAAGAAAAAGAACGGTTTCTTCATTGTGATTTTAAGATTCAAAGTGGTTGTCCAGGCAACTTGCTTGTGCTTTTGAACGTGTCATGGGATGAGAAAACATTGCCGACGACATACGGAGAGTTGAGGCCTCCACTTGGAAAGCATCGTTTAAAGGTTGGTTTTTCTTATGACCTCTACAGGAGTTGAGTAGTATCTGGCTGTTTTGTCTACTAAATTGTTGACTGATTTTTAAATTCAGTACTGTGCTGGCAGAATTATTAATTGATAAGAAATTATGTGTCAAATGAAATTTCCACCCTAATTTACAGAAAGAGAATTGTTAATAATTATTGGAATAATGTAACTGTCAATTTCCCAATTCTCAACTGTTCTGCAATTTATTTCAGATTGTGGAGTTCATTGCTGTTCTACTGAGATCAGGCAATGAAGAGGCAGAAAAGGAATTGGTTAGCTCAGGAACCATCCAACGGGTCATTGATCTTTTCTTTGAGTAAGCTGTTGCTTCAATTTTTAATTTTGAAATAGTGTAAGTCCTGAGTATAGGTTAAAAAGGGACACTTTCTTCTCTTTTGTTGTAGTGAATGATGTACTTGTTACTAGATACCTAATGTGTTTATTTAATTAATGCAGGTACCCTTACAATAATTCCTTGCATCATCATGTAGATAGTATAATATCGTCATGTTTGGAAAGCAAGAGTGATGCCATTGTTGACCATCTTCTTCGAGAGTGTGATTTAATTGGAAAGTTTCTTCAAACGGATAAAAATCCCATTCTATCTGGTGATGCTAATAAGGTAGAGAAATGGATATCTTGGCTACTCTAATTGTGCACTGTAGTAGTAAAACATTAAATGCTCAACATTCTTGATTTGTTTATAATGCCTCTAGTTCCTTTGTTGGATGAGGTTTATTATAAAAGCGAGAGCATGGTTATACTTGAGTGGAGTTCTAGATTTTTGCAGTGCATGTAACCATATATCAATGACTACCTCTAGTTGTTTGTTGATTTTATTTCAAGCTCTGATAATTAATTTTTCTCTATGTAGCCAACCGTACCTGCTACTGGAAAATCAGCACCACGAGCAGGAAACCTCGGACACATCACAAGAATTTCTAATAAGCTCATTCAGTTGGGAAACAGCCAAAGCCGGGTTCAGGCATGCCTTCAGGTAGGTTGCAGGTCTGAACTTTGATTTACTACAAGAAGCATACATATTTGGATCGTGGCATTTTTCTCATGTGTGATTTTGATGGTGATCAAACTTAATTGTAACTTTATTGTCAAATGACTCTTTCTCTGTGAAGCAATTCAACCATATTTCATGTCATATCTAATATCTTTGCTCTAAAGTCTGCGTCTATATTATCAACTCAAATTTATTGCCCTTTACCTCTCTATATTGGTAAGATTATGATGTTATCACATTTTGGTATACTTGAGTGGGTGTTAGTGGTTTTGACAGCTAGTTTTATTTTTAGTGTTTTTCCTTATAAAACTTTGCTTGGCTTGTTTTTCTAGGAAAATAGCGACTGGAATGGGTGGCAAACAACAGTTTTGCAGGAGCGCAATGCAGTTGAAAATGTGTATCGATGGGCTTGCGGGTATGCTGTCGTTCCATTTATCTGCTTTGCAATGTACATTCTTCAAATATGTTAGGGACCATACTGTATACATTACCATATTTTCCATACAACTGACACATTTGCTCAAGCATTTGATTTTTAAAATATCCGTTTTTACATTTTTTGTTTCACTTTATATTTTCTTCTCACTCACTCAGTCGTAAAGAAAAAAAATACACCATGAATTCATAATGTCAACTTTTACTATTTCTCTGTTAATTTAGATGGATTCTAATGCTTTTAATTTTTGTATGTGAATTCCATATAAATCAATTTATTTCCACAATTTCTAATAAAAAATCGCTATTTGATATGAATTTCAATATCGTCATCGATGTATCCTTATCTATCAACTTAAATATGGCATTTCATATCTACTATGTAGTCCTTGATTTTATTTTCTGTTATTCAATATTCATGGTACACAAAGTGCTTATAGTTGAGCTTTATTAAAACGATCAATGAGTTAACCCTGCTATACATCAGCCTTATATTTTTGGATCTCAATGTCAACTTCACCTACGTTTCTCCTTGTTACGCACAGTCGCCCTACTGCTTTGCAAGACCGGACAAGGGATAGTGACGAGGATGACATGAATGACAGAGATTATGATGTAGCGGCTCTAGCAAATAATCTAAGCCAGGCTTTTAGATACAAAATCTATGGGAATGAGGATGCAGGAGAGGTATCTAGCTCAGTCCTCCCCTTTTATTATTCCTCCATTTTTCTTTTTGTTGGGCTAATGGTTTGGGTTTTCTGCATTTCAGGACCAAGGAGCTCTTGATCGAGATGATGATGTAATAAATTTTGTTTCTTCCACTGATGTTTTTTTAGTTGATATATAGTACTTGATGGTAACTGTTCTTATCTAAGCATGAGTAAGCTCTGTAAAAAGGTCGGAAGTAGAAAAAAGATAACCCATGTAAGCATTTTTAACAAGGAAAACTAACGAAAAGGGCTTGAAAACTTTGAGTTTTAACGAAAAGGACAAAATAAAGGATAAAGTGAATAGTACTAGGTTTGACTTTTTAGTGTAAAAATGTGGTTTTTCGTTAAAGTGAACAGTACCGCGGGCTTTTCGTTAAAACTCCCTTTTTAATATTTATTATTATTTTTTGGTTTAATTACATTCTGAATGAGGGGGTTTGATTTATAAATGCAGGATGTCTACTTTGATGATGAATCTGCTGAAGTGGTCATATCATCCTTGCGTCTTGGTGATGACCAAGGAAGGTGAGTTTGTAACTTTTTGTTTATTTACCGCTGTTTGTATGAAGAAAAATAAACTTTGAAATTTGGGTTCAGTGGAGAAATATTGAGTCTGAAAGGGTTGCAAATTTACATGAGATTCGTTTTGGTTTATAAATTTGTCAATTTTTCATAAGCTCTTTTGTGTGTTCCTTATCATTGTTATCTTCTGAACATCATCCATGTTGATAGGTCTGCTAGTTTCTACTGTAGGTGAAAAGGTGGGCTAGAAAATTAAGTATCCTATAAAGAGTCATTTCAAGACAATATGATTGAAATGAAACAATAATCAACAAGGCTTGATAGGCTTGATGGTTCGCATGTAATCCTCCCGTGCAACAGACTAGCAGTTAGAACTTAGGTCTATAATAAGGTGCAACATTTTCGGAGACACTATATAGCGACTAGCAGCTTGACTTGTAGACCTAAAATACCAAAATATTGCAAGAAAAAAGAAGAGATTTTATTGTATTCTCATATCTTCCATTGTTCCAAGGTGGAGTATCGCATAAGGCATCATATATGTCGTTGCAATGTATTAAATATGTTCAACTAATTGCTTCACGAGGCTGGCAATTGATGTCTATGAATTTTCTCTCTAGTTGTAATGTCATATGCATAAAAATTCGAATATATATCTTATACATAACATATATTGTATATGTTCTTGTGATTTACAAACTACATAACTTATTGCTCCACATAAGGTTGAAAATTGTTGGTCATAAATTTTATGTCTGGTTGTGGTGCAAAAGTGCGTGATATTGAAGTGTCAAGTGCATGAGAGCTTAAAATTGGCTCAGGTGTTGTGTATTACAAGTTTCGCTGTAGAATATGTTTAATGTGGATGCTGAATAGTTATAATCCTGAATGCAGCAGTTTATTCACAAATTCCAACTGGTTTGCATTCCAAGATGATAGAACCGGTGATGAACCTGTGGGCACATCACTGTCAGAGATGGAAGAAGTAAACTTGAACGGCACTGCAAATGGTGGTAATAGCAGTAGTGATGATGAGGTTGTGGTAGGGGAGGATGATGAGTTGGCCGGGAGTAAAGAGACTGTCAATGGCGCGTCCAGTTCCAACAGAAACCTTATGAATGGATTTAGCAACAGTGGTAACATGAACCCAGATGGCGAGAAGACAAGTGCCTCCAGTGACTTGGGGGGTTTCTTCAGATTTGAGACATCTGATAATGATGACATGTTTGGAGACAGGCCTTTGCCTGAATGGGTGGGATGGAGTGAATCATCAGATTTGCAAGTCGGTGGTGCAAGTGTTAATCCATTTGAGGATCATGATGACACAGTTGTCAATCCTTCAACTGCCGAGGTAGTGGCACCAGATGCTGGTGCTAGTTTGCACTCAAGTGGAGAATCTACACTTCCAAATGGCTCTCCTCCATCCTCCACTGCTTCTACTGCAGGGTCAGTGGGCAGTGATGTGAGCCAGAGATCAGCTGCTGTCCCGTCACTGTTTGAAGAGGATGTTGAATTTGTGGGTGTGGAATTGGAAGGTACTGAGAAGGCTATGGAGCAGGCTCTTAAAGAGGGTATCGTAGGGGAGGCAGGGCCACTGAAGAAAAACATTATGCCGAAGGTGCCAGAAAAAGAGAACCCTGATGACGGTGAGGCTGCAAATAAGGAGTTCAATGACACCAACTATTGGAGGGTTGATCAGGAAGTGGCTGTTTTGGAGTGAATGGTGGGTTTATCCTTCTTAAGGCTGTTTGAATCTGAAATTGTGTCTGAAAGCCAGGGCCCCAATTTCCGGTTGGCAGCATGTCAGCGGCTTATGCAGCAGCAGCAGTCATGTACAGTATATTTTTGTTTCGAAGGTAGGTTGTGTTATGGTTATTTTCTGTTTATTTATTGTTAACTCATTGTTTATTATTGAAAGGTTTGTTTCACCCTGATACCGAGTATGGGAATTTCCCAGATCCGAAATGTTTTCCGTATTTTCGTTTCTGGCTGCAATCATTCGTAATGTGGGATCTATATCTATCATTGTGGCATCCGGACTGATTTTAAGTATAAATTGGTTAGGTATTGTTGTGATTCTATTCTATACATATCTACTGCAGTTTTGATGGTCACTGCCTTGTCTCGCTCTTGATTGAATTTTTCTTATTAGCATGCAAAGTGATTCAATGTGTTGATTGCCTTTTCGGTTTGGTTCCCTCCCACCAAACGTAATCGGTTTGGTTGCCATTTTACGTGAGTTAAAACTCGAATGATGGTGTGAAAATCGCTCTCATTTGATTACTTTTGGTGTCCTTTTATTTTTATTGGTACCGGTGCATTAACCGATATTTAATTTGAACCAAACCATGATTCCGTTACGCAATTATGCGTGAAATAAGGTGGTTAGCAGTGCCACTACTTGAAGGTAGTGAGCGAAAATAAGGGGTAGGTCGGCTCACAGCCTCCAAAATGGCCCGCCACCCACAAAAAGTGCTCCAACCCAGCCTAATAGGCTGGCACCTAGCCCAAGCCATTCCATAGGCTGGCCTAGAATGTGCTGAGTCAAGGCTCGGCCTATGTGATGTCATGTTGATGCCAGCATGATGTTACAGGCCATTTTAATTTTTTTTTTGAGCCAGGCACGTGCGAAACACTTGCGAGCAAGGTTCTAAAAGACGCT
Source organism: Malus fusca (assembly GCA_035220775.1). Taxonomy (NCBI): domain Eukaryota; kingdom Viridiplantae; phylum Streptophyta; class Magnoliopsida; order Rosales; family Rosaceae; genus Malus; species Malus fusca. Next base: position 11,094,980 of record CM069069.1, read on the forward strand.
AGGCGCTAGTCGGGCGGCGGGCTGGGGCCTAGCGCCTAGGCGGCTAGGCGGGGTCTAGGCGGGCGCCTAGGCGGACTAGGCGGATTTAAGTAAATCCATTATATTTCGTGTAAATAAGTGTCTGTTTATACTTAAAATATATATAATTTCATCATAAACTACAAAATAGAATGACATATGTATTATAAAGTATTGGAACATAATGAAAACATGGGGAACAAGCATATAGTATGTGCCAATTTAAGTATTCAACAAGTCTCTTACAATTTATTGAAAAAAATTAAATGCAAATTGAAAGTTATCCATTTTCTATCAAAGTGAGTCGTAACCTAGGCAGGTGCCTAGGCGGGTTTGGGCGGGCTAGGCGGCCTAGGCGGGCGCCTCAACTGGTCTAGGCGCCCTTTATTAATTTTCAAACGCCTAGGCATTAATCGAGGCGGTGACCAGCCGCCTAGCGCCTAGGCGGGGCCTAGTAGGCGCTAGGCGGGGCCTAGTAGGCGCTAGGCGGGGATTTTTAGAACAGTGCTTGCGAGTGGCCGCGAGTTTCGACAAGAAAAAGCGAGCAGGGCCCGCATGTGCAGGCACAACAGGGGCGAGGGTCCGGATGCCACATGGCTCATTCTGGATCGTTGGATTTCCAACGGTAAAAACAATTTGAAATTCAAATCCAACGCCTAGTCACGTGCGTGATTTGGGCTATTGGATTTGAATTCTTTTTCAAATCCAACGGTCCAAATTAATTAAAAAATTGTTTAAAAATTCAGAAAAACTAAAAAAAAAATTTATTATTTTTTTCCATAAATACCTAACTATCATCTTCCACCTTACACCACATTTCAATATTTTTCAACACTTTCAACCAAAATAGGACTTTCGGATAATGACACGTGGCGTGACAAGATTGGTTAAAAATCCTATCCGAAATTAAAACTTTTTTTTTTATTTTATAAAAAAATTAATAATATTTTAAATGGGCTAGGTGCCAGTGCATTTTGTAGGGATGAAGATCGTTTGTGCCATCGCATTTTTTAAGGGTGGAGAAGCATTTGGTCAATTTACTGTTCATAGGGTCTATCACTGTTATTGAGTTGATTAAATAGACTGAGTGGCAACGCATTTTTCAAGTATGGACTTGCTCTTAGAGAAAAGAAAGAGAGAGATTCTGATGCACGCAGGGAAACATGTTTATTTTTATGTCCTTGCACGTATAATTCATTCACGAATTGGCTCTTCTTCCAATCCACCCTTTGACCATTTGACTTTTTGACTCTCGCGAATCACTCTGCTTTACTTTTATGACTACTCTAATTAAGTTGAGAAATCCTTCACACTCTCTACTGATTTTTTATTTATTAGCAATATTTTGAGGAGCTCTTATTATAAGTGATATTGTTTTTATCATTAAGTTCCAATTTACTAAAGGGGAGGCGAGAGACGATGAATGAAACCAAGACGCATTAGTTGAAGAGAAATATCATATTTACCAGAACAATCCAACACTATCTCACACTCCCTAATTAACCTCGAATTAATCAAACGAATTGGGACACTGAGTTTTAGGTGTACATATATAAGAGTGAACCAATGATAGTGAATTAACAAGTAAAAACAGGAAAAGGCAAATGACCTCTTAATGTCGTATTGACAGAAAGTAATTATGTTTATACATTTCGGTACTGATTTGACTCCCATTGATTGATCGTTTAGTTAACAATTAATTATTTAATCCGCCAACATTATCTTTTGTGAAAGAAAAACAAGAGGCGGAGGAAGTGGGAGTGGATGGGTGGAGTCAAATCCCTAAATCCCTAAATCCCTAAAATCCCTAAAATCCCAATCCCAACATCTCAAATCAATCCATTAGCCAAAAATGGAGGCCCGGGCCCGGCCATCAAAAAGGCGACACAAGCGTTGGACCGGACGTGCCTGATGATGTCACTAACCCAATACTTAATTGTCCTTTGGGACCACTGCACGTGTGCGTTGCGCATTTTTCCAGTTTTTTTAATTTTGATTTTTTGTACTTATTTTTGTTGGGATTAACAAAATAAAAATAATAATAAAAAAAGTGGTCTTAAAGTTGAACCTGTGACCGCTGACTGAATATTGACAAGTCACCAGACCCAAATTACAGGCAGGCAGGCAGGCAGGCATGGCATGTTTTTGGGGTTTCAGATCCCAATGCCCCAACCCCAGGTTATATCCCAACACAATACATGAATAAATATAATTGCACTATTTATTTTGGGATGTGATATCCACACATCCCATTTTATTTTTCACACATCTTTTTAATTTTCGGCCGTCGGATCAGATGAATTGAAGAAGATCAACGGACAGAAATACCCAAAGCTAATCTCCGATTTTTCTTCAATAGTATGTATCATTCTAAGTGATCCGATGAATTAACGGTTAGATTATTTTTATTTTTTTTAATAAATGATATTATTTACCTTAAGCCTCACAATGGATTATCAATAATATGGTCCAAATTCGTCTTTGACGAGAATCGAACCTATGATATTTTATTTACAAGTTAAGAAGAATACCACTAGATCGTAGTACTAAGTGACAAATTAATAGTTAGATTTTGTATGTAAGAATTTAATAAATTTTTACAACGATTAAATTCTGCATAAAACTCGTACACTGAGTGATACGTACTGTTGTAGCCAGACTTATTAACGTAATCTATCTTTTTTTTGGGTGCATAAATTAGAACTTAACATGTGTCTTAACTTTTGTTTTTGTGATTTGAATGAAATATTTATTTTTGTGTGAGATTGTGATTTACAACGAAGGAGCGCCATTCAGTCGAGGGTATCCTCGCATAATTCTCACGTTCCATTGTTGCGTGATCTAAGGTGATGGTCCTCGGGCTGACGAATGAGTTCGGTTTTATCTTTCTGTATTTTCTTTGTATTTGATTGTGCACAACGGGATTTTACACAAGTACCATCTGAACTTGCAAGCATGTGTGCCAATACCATGTAAAGTTTTAATTTTTAAGTTTTACCACCTGAACTCTATTAACTGTTGGAATCTACTATCTACATTACTTTCCATCCATTTTTCTGTTAAAACATGTCAAGTGCCCCTTGCATAGAGGGATTTTTTGTCAATTATACATTTCCTAGGCTTGCTGTTATGAATTTGTACAAACGCAGAAGGGCTTTTTTTTAGTGGTGTCGAAGTCAGATCATGAAGAAAAGGGAGAAGTTCATTTTGGCAAGGATTATTGAAGAATTGAATTGAAAATTATGCAAAAATCTTGTCCTTCATTTACAATGAGTTTTAAAGTTTATTTATTTATTTATTTTTATTTATTTTTAGGTAAGCAAGTAGGTGTGTGGTTCACCTTAATTTATTCAACTATTAATTTTTCAAACTCTTATGGAGGGAATTGCCGAACTAAGACAGTACAAACTCTTAGTTTTGGCGCCACATTGACTCATGCAGTATTACTTTGGAGCCAATTGGATTCTAGCCAACCCCATAAAGTTAATTGACAATAATATCCTACCAATGACATGTTTTGACGGCAAAATGGATGGATAGTAAAGTAGGTGGTAGATTTCAACAATTAAGAGATTCCAAGTGGTAAAAAAAAAAAAAAAAGTTTAGGTGGTATTATCGCACATGCTTACAAGTTCAGATCGTACTTGCGCAGAAAAACCCTACAAAATTATTATATGTGAATTACTAGAAGGAAAGAAAGATTATAACTTGTTAATGATTTGTATTATTTTTTTGCTGCATCAAACTTCTTAAAATATTTTAAAGCAATGGTGGCAAATAGTAAATGAAAATTCAATAAGATTCGGAATTAGATTCTCTCAAATTAGAATGGTTGGGGTCGGTGACTAATATAACATCTAATTTAACAAAATCTATCGTTTATAAAAAAAAAAATCAATGTTATTTTCTCTGCTATGTTGAAGTTGAAGGACAATAGGCAAAGTCTTTTACTTTTAATAAGTTTGTTTTTTATTCCTTTGGATCATAAGATAAGTCAGTTGGAAATAGAGAGAACACCAAAGAGAGGAACAGTAGGTGCATCATATTATTCTTGTCAATGCAAATCCAACAACAGCAAAAGCCAATTCCATGAAGTAAAAAAAACTAAATGCCAAGTCATCAATTCCATTGTAACTTTTGGCACTAACGTGGCTTCAAGTATGGGTGACAATTTCAAATGCCACAAGTTTCACCATTCAAATACGTATTGAGGTCTTCACGAGTAACATTGTTGAACTAAAATTCTATTGATAAAATGATAACATTTCTCATTTCTCTCATTTATATATCTTTTTACGTATTGATCAACCTGTGAATTAACACAAACATGATACAGATATATATATATATATATATGTAAATAAATTCAAACATAAGATTTTGGCTTGCTACCGAGTCCTGTACAGGAATAAAAATTAAAAAAACTCAGATTATGAGAGAAATAGACACATCGATTTATCAGTTTCCGTTTTAGAAGGGTTGGAACATATTAGTCTTAAATAATTAGAGATAATGTGTAGTATAGAGTCGCCTATCTGTACGTATACCATTTGTTGGAATCTGGTTCACATGTAGTACTTGGATTCAAGCTTAAGCAACATGCCTGCATGGGCATCATGGAAGCCAACCAAGCACCTGGCTTTCCTCAAAACGAATCCCAACAAGCAGCTGCAGTTGCCTTCATCATTTGTCTTCAAGAATCCCAACAACCACATCATAAACCTAACGACATTGCAGGCCAGATAACCCCAATTGTTTTTTAATAATAAACATATTTAATTGGTATTATATGAAGCTAAAATTCTAGTACATATTTTCCTTTCAATTTGTCTTATCCATTAGGTTGAAAGAAGTCTTATGTTCGACTCGTAAAAAGCAAAGTGCGCTTAACTCTGTTGTTGATACGTTATGTATTTAAAAAGAGTTTAGTTGATTTTGCTAAATGCATAGAATTGTTTAAGATCTTCATGAGCAGTGAGCACCTTTAGATCAGATCAAGTTAGATGGGCAAGAAAATTTCCACCAAAACATTAGGCATTTTAATAAAATTAAAAAGGAGTTCAATATCCCACTTCTCCTAGCTAAAATTAAGTTAAAAACTTCAACACACACTCAGTATTCTCAAGCATCTGGTCTCAAATGCTATATACTAGAGTCTACACTAAGCAAATATGCTCAAAGGACCCGTCTTGTTTGTTGCTCCCAGTCCATTTTCCGCATTTTGCATTCCTCGAATCCACGTCCTGCGACACAGTTTTTCGACTTTCAGTTTATAGGCGGTACATAAATGATGAAATCTGCTTAGTTAACTCAAAATGGCAAACACAGGAAGCTGTTCTTATGTATTGAAAATTAGTTCGAAACGTTTAGCGGTGTTTGAAAGAAGGGAATGTATTGGAATGAAGATGAATAAATATATCAAGCACGAGACTATTTTTTTCCGCTTACCTTCCAATACTTTCGCTGGCCGGATGTGTTATAATAGTCAGTCTTTTTGCAGTTTTCATAAAATCACTGCATTGCAAAAAGGAGAAGGGAAAAAAACCCAAAAATAAAAAGTTATACTGGAAATGTAAGATAAGTTTTCATGCATAGTTCAAAGGCATACGACGATTTCAAGACAAGGAAGATAAAAAGTTATACCTGAATGGCTCAACTCCAGTTTGTTTAACAGAACCTGTTACATCTCGATAAAGAACATGGCTCATCATCTCTGGTTTTTCTATTCCAAACATGTTAGCAAGCCTCCTATATAGCTCTTCATAAGAACTAAGAGCGGAGAGGTCAAGAGTCCGTCCCACATCTTCTGACTCCATGAACACCTTGCAGTGACCAGTTTCTAGGTCAAAGTCAGTAGGTTGAAAATCCTTGTGCCATGAGAACCCAACGCTAGATGATTTTGCTAGTGAAACCTGTCGCCCAAGCGCTGATTCTGAACCGTTAAAGAAAACCTTAGTGTTGTCTTGATTTCCATCTTTTGAACAACTCCGAGTAATCTGCTGCTCAGTAAGTATTGGTTGACCGAAGAGTAAAAACTGGTGTTTCTTCACATTATCAGACTTCTCCGAGTTCTGACTAGAATTCCCCATTGTTAGCAAGCAAGATAGATTCTCATTGCTGCTTGTATGGCCTGCCCTGATGCCATTGGAGATTCTAGAACTTTGATCGAGCTGCTCGAAACCGGATGAAAACAGCCCCGACTGCAGTTTGTTGTTAAGGTGGAGATCTAATAAAGATATTCTAAATTGAGCATGCCTGGCTCCCTGTATGCCTGCAGGAGTATTGTTGGGTAAACAACACAAGGGGCTGCTGGGCCCGAAGGGGTTGCCTGAAAATGACGGCGATGTTAATTGCCCGTCAAGAGAAAAATCTGGGTGTTGCGGGAGACGCAACTTCTTTCTTGGTGGTGAAAGGGGTGACATTTGGATCATGGGAAAATTTGATACTAGCTCAATCAACCATGGGCTGACACATTTCACATTCTGTAACAAATCTGGCTCGTCCCACGTCACCTGTAATATTGTTGTATGTTAATAAATGTATAAGCCAGATGATCAAATGGCAGGATTTCAACAAGGTTACACAGTTTAAACATACAGCAAAACAGAGATAGCTGCACCAAATCAACAACGGTGGAGAACGTATAAAACAACTGAGTCTAGAACACACCACAAATTATTCAGACATCTCAGACACTGGAGTTATTTTTTGCCTTAAGGATGACGATGTCATGTGTGCATGTTTCCGTATCGAATCATGCCGGGATGTGACTCCATGAGATGAGAGTCATGCCAGAAACTAGTGCTAACGGCAACAAAAGTTGGTGCTTCGGACCACATTCACAGGCAAATCACACAAGGAGGGAGGGTGGTCGATGACACATATCGGAAGACAAGAATTTAGAAACAGAAACTCACAAAAATAATCTAAGGGAAATGAAAATCTAAACAACACTGAATTAGACATGCCATGAATCATTTTTATCTTAGTCCTACAAAGGTTCCGAAAATCTAAGCAAACACTCCGATTCACTCGGAAACATTTGAAGAGCTAAAATCTGAAGTATTCTTAACAGTTATCAGAACAAAAAACCAAAATTAACAAACGAAATTTGAACAAGAAATACAAGTTGAGCAGCAAAATCACAGAAAAATAAAATACCTGCAGAAGCCTCCAAGGCGAATTAGGCCAGCGAATCGGGTCAGCAACCTGAACAGAAGAAACTGTCCCCATGAACCAGCTGATCCTCGATGAGTCCTCAGTCTCGAAAGCCATCTTAAACCTCATTCCGGAGCACCACTGCACCCTCATCGCCGCCCTCACTGCCGAGGCCTTCACGCAAAACTCCGGCGTGCTCGCCCTCGGATAGTAAACCACCTCAAACGGCTGCCCATTCGCCGCCATAGTCGCCGCCTCAACGACACTCTCAGGCCTCACTCTCCCCTTCCCTCTCATATTCCCATTGGGACTCAAATTCCCACCCCCATTTCTCATCATCTTGTTCTCCTCCTCTCTCAAAAATACAGAGAACCCGCCGTAAGGCAGAACACAACCTCCAGAGCCACCGCCGCTGCTGTGGCTGTTGTTCCATCCACAAGTCAATTCATTTCCTGCACCGCCATCTAATCCCCTTTTCGCCCTCCGAATCCCAACACAGAGATCGCCATTTTCGGCTCTCAGAAACACAATCGAGTCTCCAGCCACCAATTTCTTCTGGTTCACAAATGTGCTCCACCCCGTAGTTAACAAATGCCGCCGTGGCGTCCCTCTGTAAATGTGCCTGAACTTCCACACCTCGCCGTGAACGTCCTTCGCGATCACCGTCTGCACCGGCGGGTCCGCCGAGTAATCCAACCTTGGAAATATGGTCTCGGCGCAGTACCTTGGGACAGAGAATCCGCCGCCATTGTTGGCGTCGGATTGGGTCAGCGTCTTGGCGAAAGACGCCGGCTTTTCCTGATTTTCCGACCCATCTGCCTCCGTACCCCCGTCGTCCGCGGCAAAGGCCTCGTTGTTCTCAATTGGGTTCATCCTAATTTTGGCGAACACCTCGTCGGTTTCCGGGTCCGCCATGAACTTGATGGCGGCCACCCTGCAGAGAACGAGCGACGGGATCCTCTGCGAGGCGGAGAAGAAATCGACGCCGCCACCAGCTTGGGCGTGCTCGGCGTGGCCTTGCGGAAAGTAGAAGACTTCGGAGTTCACCGGAGGCACGTGTACCATGCCGCCGGCGCAGGCGTGCCACAGCTGAGGATCCAAGCTTTTCTCCGACTCTTTCATGGTTCTGGTTCGACTTCAAAACTACCCAGATGATCAAAAATTAAAAAACTATGATGGATTTCTGGGTTTTTTTCTTTCTGGATTTGGGTTTTTTGGTTTTAGAACGTTGCTGTTGTATCAAGGCAATGATGAATATAAAGGCTTCAACTTCATGACCACAAAAGGATTTGAGCTTTTTAGAGAGAGAGAAAGAGCGGCTTTTGATGATTTCAGTGAGTAAATGCTGCGAGGAAGAAATACAGAGATCCAAAACAAGTTAATGCAAAATACAAAGTGAATGAAAGTGGACCTCCAACAAACAAATCACCGCAATGAATTTTTATTTACCTTTCTTTGGTACAATACAACAAAATCTTCAGAAGAAAACAAATCAAACCAAACAAAATGTACCAAAAACAAGTCCCTCTGTTTTACTTTTCACTCCAATTTTTTACCCCTACTAAAAATCAACAAAAAATCAGAGAATAAATCACAGTTTTGAGATCAGTAATCTACCCTCTCTTTTCTCTCTCTTCTTTCTCTCTCCTCACTCTCTCTCTCTCTCTCTCTCTCACCTGAGTACGCAATCAGATCTGACGACAGCGATGAGTTTCTCTCTCTAGAACCGAAACAAAACAAATCTTTATAAAGGGGATTTTTCTTAAAATTCAGCAAATTCAAAGAACTTAAAATAAAAAGTCAACAACTCACTATTACGATCCGGTGTTATTCTTTACAGATTCGATAACAAAGTAGGTTATACTGTGTGGTTTAATCGAATTCTCATTTTCTGTGTACTTAATGGCAAGATCTCTCATCCGAATAAAATAGTGGAACATATCGCAACGGGAACTAACAGTGGTAATTATAGTACTTGTACAGTTGTACTGGGACTGGCTCCGAAATCACAGCAGTCAAGTGGCAAACACTTAAACTCAACCCTTGAGTTAAAACTCCACTCTTGTTCCACTTTAACCTTGGTCCGACAGTGAACTCGCCCCTCGGATTAGGACCGACCTTTCTGTGTTTTCTTGCACGCCATTTTTCCGGCGCGTGCAAGTTTTAGCTCGTGGTTGATGGATGTTGAGGTACACGTGCGCGCGGGAGCGTGGGGTGGTGTCTGGTGGGGAAGTGGGGGTCCGCGATGTTTTGGTCGGGGCAGCCGAGGAGGGCTTGATAGGGTGAAAGTGTAGGTGAAAAGGTTAAAAAGTTGGGATTTACTGTGATGCGACGTTTCGCAATACAACTTTGCTCTATGTAATTTAAAAGGAGGCAGATTCTCTGCCCTCCTGTTTTGATGCATTTCTCATCCTCTCCTATTTTGTGTGATCATGATTAAGCCACGTTAATATTTTATATTAATTTTTTTTATAGAGATAATAAGATAAAAAGCAATAAGAATATAAAATGTTGACGTGGCTTAACCGTGATCGCACAAATAGGAGAGGATGAGAAATGCATCCAAACAGGAGGGCAGGCATTTAGTGTGGTGTATGCTCATCATTTTATTTATCATCGTTAGATGAGTTTGAATTTCAAGATGGTGATGAGCAAAAATGCACTCAATTTAAAAGTCACTACTTTATAAAATTCAAAATTCACTTCACATTGCCCTATAAAACTCGATTTTGATCTCATTTTGTCCCGTAAAATTGAAAATTTGTCTTTATAAATCTCAAAATTTGCTTTACGTTGTCTTAAATCTTTTAATTTCTCATATGAATTTGATTTAGGTGCACCAAGCTAATTAAATTTTTTTTTTTTTTCAAATTTTTTAAACTTAATATTTTCTCATTGTTGAATGTTAACGCATAGTAGAGCTTTATAAACAAACTTATATGTAGCATAGTTTTATTAGGTGTTGGATCTCATATATATTTCATGAGGTAGCCTATTAGTGTCAGAGAGAAGAAGGAGTTCACAAATGATCACTTTTGAATTATAGAAAGCAATATCAAATCAAAATCAAGTTTTGGGGTGTATATTTTATTAAAATGAAATATTACTATAACTTTGAATTCGTTCGTGCAAATTGATCTCAAGCAGGGGCGCATGAGGACGTCTGACTTTTGGAGCTGAGGGGTCTAAAAAAATTGTAAAGAATTACTTGAAGAATTATTTGAAAACTATTTCGGTTTTATTTTCTTACTTTAAAATTTGTTCACTTCTTTTCATTCGATTCTTTGTGGATTAGATGATTGAAAAACAAGCAAGCCAATATGCTCGATTTTCATGCCGGGGGCGAATCAAATTGTAGTTGTGAAAAAGTTGGAAGAAGTAGCCAAAGACCCCGGGCATTGTAAATGAGATTGGTCATGGCACAATAGCTGATATGGTGTAACACTCGTAACCAAGGTCTAGGATTTTGGTGATTTTAGGGTCTTATTTATGTTGTGGTAGAAAGTTTATCACTTTCAGTCGTTTTTTGGTCAAAAAGAGAAAATTCATTAAAATGAAGAACCGATACAAAAGTTGAGATAGAAAGTACAACAATAAAAGACTCGAGCAATAGGTGAGCTATAACCCAACACAACTAGGGAGGCACACACAAACTTTTGCCCACTAAAAGCAACAAAGTAACAACAGAAAACCCTAATCTCTAACTTTAGAGAGTAGCTCACCACACCCGCTACGCGGCAATTGCCGAAAGGAAAACAACTCGAAGTTGAGTTGGGCAAATGCATTGTAGCACCATGCTTGCTCCAATCCAAAAACACACTCGAACCATAAGTTTAATCTTGAAGCGCCAACCAAATCGAACCCCCATGATCCAAACTACCAGCAGCAACACCGGCAAAGAGAACCAAGAAACCAAACAAAACAAAAAAAGAAAAATGGGAGGGTTGAAGGAGGTGTGTAGAATACCCTTGTTACGACACAAATCGTTCCACACTTCGTCCAAATTTTCCGGCAAGGCCGGTAAAGCAAGGGGCTGTGAAGTGTGGATGTTGCTTTAAGTTTGCAATTTTAGTTACTTCTGAGTGTTTGGACTAACACACCGAAACACACAGAACCCACCTAGAGGTGTTAGGTCAAGCCCTTAAAAGATAGGGTTTTTTTAGGAGTATAAAGTACGTATCTGACATAAATAAGTCGAGAAAACTCGTCACAATTAGGATTAAGAGTGAGAGAGAAAAAGGGTTCGGCCAAGGAGACCGAAGACAATATTCATGGTCGAACGTTTCGAGACTTCCGATTAAGACTTTGAGTTCAGACCTCATTGTTTTAAGGATGTGAAACTAGACATTTTAATGGTTAAGAATCACAAAGAAAAAGAAGTTCAGTTTTTCGAATTGTTATGAATTTTACAATTTGAATCTGAGTCGATGGTTTCGTTTACAATAGTAATGATTGTGTCATAGTTGTGATCAAAACAATATGAAACAAACACGGATCGATATGAGTTTTTGGTGCTTCATTCATGGTTGTTGAGTCCTTCTAGTCCAATTTATGCAACCCCAAAAATAGACTTAACAAACCGGTCGTGTATGTCGTGTTCTTGTCATATTCATTATCTTAACGGATTATATAAAATTAAACTCATTATCTCAACGGGATCTTAACAATGACCCGATAACAACCCGATTCGTTAACAAGTTAATGGATAATGCAAGAAATTGTCATATACCTAATGACTAGATTTGACAAATGATATCTAATTAGATTCTTAATGGATGGCCCGATAACGACCAAACTTGTTTACAAGTTGACCCGAAACTTGTTATTTTCGTGTCGTTTCGTATCAGGTTAAAGAATCACACAAAAAATTATCAGGCCTACCTAGAAATGTAATAAGTTTAAATGCGATTAAAACGCAGGCTTAGTTTGTGTGCCCCATGCCCATAAAGTGTGAGGTTCCATTATTTTTTCTTTCTTTTGGTGTATTCGCTACGACAATCTATTTTTCAGGACGCCGAGAAGACTTATAAAGACATTTCAACTTCTCTCTAACAACTATCGTGTAATTCATCAGCCTCTCCTAACATTGCATTATTTAGGTACCAAAGGTCTATCAGAACAATTGCCGTGGCTCAAATGGTTTAAATATAGGGAGTTTTAACGAAAAACCCACGATACTGTTCATTTTAACGAAAAACCACATTTTTACACTAAAAAGTTAAACCTGCTACTATTTACTTTACCATTTATTTTGTCATTATCGTTAAAACTCAAAGTTTTCAAGCCCTTTTCATTAGTTTTCCTTTAAATATAACCCCTCTCAGATCTTTTTTTGGTACAATTTTTGAAATCTTTTTTTTGGTACAATTTCTTAAATCCTTTTTAGGGTACAAGTTCTGAAATATTCACGGCTGGCCTGATTGTCATGGGCTACAAGACGAAAACGGCAAATTGAGGAAAAACATCAACTACATTTCAAAAACATTTGTCAACATTACCTAAGTATAACTTTAGACGGGGACTAGAGAATCTCCACAATTAAAAACAAAACCATTTAATTAAAATATTAAGTTGTATCATTACTCAAAAATGCTTTGTGCTATGTTCACTTATTTTTCAAATACAATAAGATAGAAAGACTAGATAGATTTAACGTTAAATTAAGGAGTTTAGATTCTCTACTCGGTGTTGCTATCGTGATTGCTTTTAAAACTACATCGTCATGGATATTTATTTATTAGATTCTAAAAATTATTAAACTCTCAAGTGGTTTGTACTTTGATTAGTTAAGAATATTCACATTTTTTATCCTTCTTCCCTCATATCATTTCAGATGTAATTACATCAGCACCAAATAATCAAACGTTTTCGATTTATTTTCCAGAGAATTCATAAGAATTTTAGTTACGGAGATTCGAATAAGAATAAATCGTTATCACATTCTTTGCTTGTATTACCAAGAGTATAAGTAAATCCCCAACAATTTTTTTCAATGATTTATATGTTGAATATTTTTTATTTTGTGATTTCATATATTTTGGAAGTCAATAGAAATTATGTAAAGCTGGCAGGTCAATATATTCGTTATTTGCATTAAATTTGAATTTCTGAATGTAGATTAAAGTAATTTAAAATATTTACATTAATTCGACAAAAAAATTTTATATACAATAATAATAATAATAATAATAAGAGTAATACACTTTTTAAACATACTTTTAAGTGACAACATCAGACTCGTAATGGAAAAAATCTATTTATTATGAAAAGTTGAAAGCTTTTGGTGAAGTCATAGGACCAACATCAATTGTCACCTATGAAAAAGAAAGAAATAGTCATATCTTATCTAAAAAAGTCTGAAGTCTGGCGTCTAGATCAATGTTCGTGAGGATTTTAAACACAAAATCTTTTCATGTCTCACCACCTCCTATTTAAAGACTACCTTCCTCTCACATTATTCCTATGTTCCACGACCTCCTATTTTGAGACCTATCACTATCTCATGGTAATGATCACATCCTTTCTCACACAACCCCATGGCCCGTCACCTCTGGGTTATTCACATAAGAATCTCTCCTCTTAGCCTCTAGGCATGATTTTAGGAGAGATTCTTGTGTGAGGAACCTGGAGGTGGTGGGCTATGAGGTGGTGTGAAAAGGGGAGAGACTAAGGTCCTCACAAACACGTGATTCGAATGCCGGACCTAAGACTTTCTTTGATTTTAGACACCCATTTTACTTTTTAGCTTAAGCTACAAATTCTTTTAGTGAAAATTCAACAACGTACAAGTGTATGAAAATAAGTCATAATACATCTAACGATTAAATTTATATGTTTGAATTTTGACAATCTCAATCTAACCATTCAAATTCGGTACTTTAGATACATCAATGTATTGTGAAAAGTCAAAGAAATTAAAATTTAGACGGAGATACATGAATTTGGTCGGTTAAGCATACTCCCAATTGATAGCAAAACACAAGGTCGAGACAACAAGTGTATATGATGTGACCTTTGCAATTAATCTAAATTAAATTAGATTCTTTTGATGAAAAATTAAACTAGATTTAGCATGACAACATCAAATTAGGTGGTTTTTGTAACAATTAATTCTTCTTATGTTTGGTCCAATTAACGTACAAATTGCCGTCCCCATAGCCAGGAGGCTAAACCAATCCCCTAATAGTACGAGTGTGGGGCCCTCATCATCCCTCTGGATTTGTTTGCTTCTCTTTAAGCTCATTACTCTATGTGGTCCTCCAAATTGACCCTTCTCGTTTTGAGTTGAGGAAAACCAACAACTTTGTTGCCGACGCTCATTGAACCTAAATATGGTATTAATTATTTGTTAACAGTACGTAGATATAGTTTGTGTTTTCTTACCAAACTGTTTCGGTATCTTATATCGTTCGTCTGTTTAATCGAACTATTTACTTTAATTGTGAATGCAATTAACTAATAATAATATAACAACGTAACATGTACAAATTGTATGAAAAATGAACAAACTCTCCAAACAAACCGCCTTCAACACATTTAGTGACGAGTCACCTACGTGACACATTTAATTACTAATCACGTACGTGATGTTGAGAATGAAGCTCATATTAATGATATGAGAGACATTACATGAACTTAAAAGTAAGTTGGGTCACTCTCATATTACCAATTGGTTTTATGGTAGAATTTCAATTTTCTTCATAGTATTAGAGCAAGTCGTTCCACGTGTGAAGCCTAAAAGGTCACACAAGCTCCACGCCACTTCGTTTGTGTTTGTTGTCTATATGTTAGGCTTAAAATTTGCCACACGTAATATGGAATTTTTAGAGAGACGAGCAGAATGCCCACTTCAAACAACACCGATATTGTCTCCAACATGGTAATTACCACTAGCATAATCTGTCAAGTATAAGGTTTTATCATCAAAGGCCTAGATATTGGTTGGAGCAGAATTAGGTTATTTAAAAAAAAAAAATTCTTCAGAGATACAATCAATATGAGATATTTCAACACGTAAAATGGTGTACTCATAATGGATTGTTGGTAGGGTTTTCCACCATGTGAAGAAGGCCAAGGATATGAACCATTTATATCAATTGAGCTGGTAAAGTAGCAAACAATCACACCAATACAAGACAAATATCATGTTTTAAACTCTCTAAAAAAAGGAGACCGTTGTCCTCCTTTCGATTTCCAATTTTGTTCCTTTTCCATCCAAACACCAAACGGTAACTTAATTTTTTAAAATAAAATAAAATGCCAAGTAAATTAATTTCTGGTTTTCATTGGTCCAAACCAAATGACCCAACGACAGCTTTGTCTTTCTCTTCGGCCCTTAAAAACGACAACCCAACTGACGCGACTGCCGGTTAGACAGCCGTTGTTCAGAACAAAAAATACAAATAAAATAATAAAATTTGTGGGGTTATTGCAGTCCTTTACCAGCATTTGCTAACATGCGCCGTGGGTGCGCATTTAGCTGTTTGGACCTCCTTCCGGACATCACAAGGCAGAGTGAGGAGTTGGACAGCTAGAGACAACCCATGAGGATGAGGTGACAGAGAGAGCGACAGGTCGTACGAGTTTTGACCTGAGCGATTTATGATGACCTGGCACTGCCACGTCTGCAGAATTTTTAATGGACTGGTATTTGTTTTGGGGGGAGGGGGGCCCACTCCTCTGCGACAGTCCACGAATCTCTGTCGTTTAGTTTGGGTTCTGAGTTGGGTTGAAGGCTGGATCTGGCGACACGCGTACGCTGAGGATCGGGAGGTGAATAGAATACCCCACAATTGTCCGAGACACATCGTTTCGGAGTCGTGTCGTGGGCCTGCGGCTCTACTCTGTCCTTGTAAGAATGTCGGACTCACACTCATGACCCATCCCAACTCAAACCCAAAGAGATGTAACCATCTCACCTAATATAAGAGACCAGTACACAGTCATAGCGACGTCTCAGTTTAATAACTTAATATTATTTACGTATATATAATTATCTTTGGTTCATACCATAATAATATATGCAATATCGACATGTATTATTGAACAAGAACGTTATTGTAAAGGTATACCTAAACCATATAAGTCCTTCTAATTTCAACAGTATAATGACACATGACCTCTTTTAATTAAAACAAAGAAGTAAAAAAAAAACAGACATTAATGAATAGGTAGATAGTACGTAGGTATCATGTTTATCATAACCTCTCACAATACGTGGACGCCTGCGTTTGAGTCGAATGCTTGCATTTTTATTAAGGATTGGTTCCAAAAATATTTATACAAAAAACGCTTTCAGTCATTTTAAAATCACACTTCCAAACGAGCCCTAAGAGTAACAAATTAATAACCTCAATTTTCATTAATAGTTCGGATTGCTTAGTAATACGGAAAATGAACGGTCGAGATTTTTCTTTTTAAGAAAGAAAAGTCCGGATTGAATTGAGGTCAAGAAAACAAAAATGGACAGCTTTAATTCCATGTGGCTCTCAGGCTTACTCTAATAACCTGTGTACAATTACTAACTAGAGTGTTCTGTAAAAGTAAACGCAGGGCACGGACACTGGTCCTAAAAAGATAAGGGAAAAAGTTGTCCAACTGAGAAAATAATGTTCAATTTCGTGGGGAAAATTTGAAAATCCTTGGACAAAAAGCCTTTTACCCTCGCACAAGTCAGACAGAGAGGTTGCTTGAGGGTTGTGACCATTTTAGCAAGTGGTGATGGACCATGGAGGAGGGGCCAATATTTGTACCAGATATTAATTGGTTTATGCTACATCATATCAGACAGAGATATTTTAATGTATTCAGAATACAATATAAACGTAAATAAGATCTTCCTTTTTTTTATATTTTTACACTGGTTTTATGACACGTGACGTGCTGCTTTGATTTTCAGATTCACTAAAAATCTCAAGAGTTGATGAGTACACGTGAACAACCTTTGATCCAATACTCCAATTTTATCTATTAATAATTTTTTAAATCCAATTAGTCCTACAATTATTCAATTGAATAATATGTAGCTTCTTATTTGGAGTAAAACGTACGTAATAACCGATAATAATTGTATACAACTTGGCTTTTAAATCAAAATAGTTATTGAGATTGATATAATTCCTTACTTTGGTCCTTAAGATTAAATCGATAGTTGTGGTCCCTAATATTATCCACTGTCAATCATTTTGAAAAGTCTCCGTTAAATTGAGAGTTTTTTTGTCAAATCAAATCCTCTAATTGAAATAGTGATTTCTTTAATTCAACAAAGATTTTTTCACATAACAACTAAGATGATTAACGATGAACAATCTCACCCATTTTATTTTTAGTGATATGTGTGTTACAAAGAAACACATGCAAGTATGTAACACACGACCAGCCAAATGGCCGTGTGGCCGCTGCCCACGCTTTGTCTCGTGCGTTGGACTTTTTTTACACACTTTCGTTGAAAGTCGAAACTCTCTCTATTCATAATTCACGGAATTTATTTTTTTAATTTGTTATGCTTTGTGCGTGATTTCAATATATCACTGTGCTTGATGTTCAATGCTCTCCTATTCACCATCTTATCCATTTGTTTGCATCCACTTGGTTCTAACCCTTTGGAACTCTCTTGAGTGTTCACGTAGAAAACGCTTATAGTCATTAGCGTTTTTGTTAGAACTGCTTTTATTTATTAAAAGTAAATTTTTTTAATGAAAATTTGAGTGCTTTTTCAAAAAGTATTTGGAAGTACACTTTGTCCAAATACTTTTCCAAAGAGCACCGAAAAGTTCTTTTAGAATCTACACATATTTTCATATTCTTCGAAACATTGTAAAAGCGTTTTTGGTTACTTGGAAGTGTTATTAGCCATTTCATACACATACTAGTTCACGTTGAGTTTACTTGTGAAGATAAATGTTTTAATTTTTCTTGGTTTTTTTGTTGTTGTGGACCCTGAAGGCTGATGAGCCCAATAGAAGGGAAGATGATATGGCCGTTCACTCTCTTTTTCTTAGGCTTTTCTCTAATGCACATTTAAGTTACACATTTGAACAAAAGTCATCGATCTCGTTAGGTCAAATGATCTAACGGCTCTTGTTCAGATGTATATTTTGTCGTTGTGGACCCTGAAGGCTGATGAGCACAATATAAGCAAAGATGCTATGGATCATTCACTCTATGGCTTTTTCTAATGCACATTAAAAATAAACATTTTAGTTACACATTCAAACAATAAGCCATTAGATCTTGTTAAGTTAACGAATCTTGTTCAGATGTGTAACTCAAATGTGCACTTTTAACACGAACTAGAGAAAATCGACTCCTTTTCATTCTCTCCATCTTTGCTAAAAATGGAAACAAAATTAGGAAGTTTGTTCGTAGTCCAAGCCCTTGACCCATGGCCCAACCCATTAGAAGCCTAATGCTCGCAAACGGAACCAGAAGTGCCCTTTCTAAGTATTACAAGCATCATCAACCTCACTCGCATTTGCAGGCCCGCTGGCAAATGCCATGTTCTCCGTATGTTAAAATCAATGTTGATGCTAGTTGGGTCGATGCATCGCATGATGGCTTTATCGGGGTGGTGGTGCACGACTCTCGGGGTCATTTTCTTGCTGCCAGGAGATTCCATTTTCAGGCCCCTTGTCTTCCGATTGCGGAGGCTTCGGCAATTCTTCGCGGCTGTGAGTTGGGACACACTTTGGGTCTACGTTATGTGATAGTTGAATCTGATTCCTCGAACTCCATTTCCTCTTTACAGGGTAGCATTTATAATGGCATGTGGGAGGCGTTTCCAATCTTAACCAAGTGCAAGCAAGTTGGCAATTCCTTCCATGACTGTCGCTGGTCTTGGACTCCAAGATCAGCCAATATGGCGGCGGACCGGTTGACGTCGCGTAGTTGTGTGGAGATGTGTGACTTTACTTGGGTCGATCGAACCCCAATCTTCACTTGTTCATGTACTTAATAAGGACGGACTTCCTTGCCCACATTAATTTTCTTTGGTTGTGCAAGGGGTGACACTAGTTGCTTTCTGGTAGTGTCGGGTTCTACCCCTTGCACTTCCTGTTTTGTTTTTTGGTTGTTTGCCTCGTTGTGGCCTTTCTTTGTACTCTTTGGCTTCTTAGCCCTGGTTATGAAATCCAGTTTCCAAAAAAAAAAAAAGAGGTAAAAAGAATTTGTAAATAACTTCTTCCAAGTAGTCATTTGCAAATCGATCCCAAGAATCATTTGTTATATGTACTCTTTAAAACGCAATTTATGTTATGTCTTCATATTTTTCACAAACACCACATGGACTACTTAGCTATGAGGATGCACAACTACCACCAAACAAAAGTCTTGCCAATTTACTAACCAGACTCTACTTTTCGTGTGGGTGTACCACCTCTATCAACCTCTATTAGAAATTTCATCAAAACACATCATGTGTTGCGCATTAGCTTGGGCACTTTTCATATGTACTCCTTGATGACTTGGTGTAAGAATTTCGTCCATTATAACTTGTCTTCGAGAAAGCAGAAGATATGTGAGTGCTTAGTGGAAAACACTTAATAAATTAAAGGAGGTGGTAGATTAACATTGAAACATGAATTTTTTTTTTTGAACAAAACAATATTATCTACTGGGAGGGATGTGGAATCAGCCTCACAATGTACTCACAATGTACTAGAATCAGACCTAAGATCTCTCACTTACAAAAAAGACGCTAGGCGCTAGTCGGGCGGTGGGCTGGGGCCTAGGTGGGTGCCGAGGCGGATTTAAGTAAATGTATTGTATTTCGTGTAAATAAGTGTCTCTTTATACTTAAAATATATATAATTACATCATAAACCACAAAATAGAATGACATATATATTATGAAGTATTGAAATATAATGAAAACATGGGGAACAAGCATATAATGTTTGTTCATTTAAGTATTCAACAAGTCTCTTACAATTTATTAAAAAAAATAAAATGCAAAATGAAAGTTATCTATTTTATGTCTAAGTGAGTTGCAACCTAGGCGGGTTAGGGCGGGCTGGGCGGGCTAGGCGGGCGCCTCAGCAGGTCTAAGCGTCATTTCTTAATTTTCAAACGCCTAGGCATTAATCGGGGTAGTGGCCAACCGCCTAGCGCCTAGGCAGCAGTAGGCGGAGATTTTTAGAACAATGCTTATAAGTGAAGAGGATTACCATTAGACTGTACTACTAAGTGGCAACACTGAAACATGAGTTGGAATGGTAAATTGACAAGAGTCATTATTTGAACAGTAAGTGCACACCCCTTTAATCAAAGTAGCGTTTGTGAAATTTTTACAAAATCAATTTGGTAATTTAATCTCTCGCCGTTGATGTAAATGTTTCGATTCACATTTCATCACGAATAAAATTAATTTATCGTTTGAAAAACATTACTAAATTGAAAGTAATTTAGTTTATTGTTGTCAATCTTATTGGCTTCGAATCAAATTGGATTAGAAATTTTGAGCACACAGATTGATAAGTGGATCACCTCAACACAATAATGCGCACATGCAGGCTGCAGCTGATGGTTTGGGCAACTCAGCTCATCATCACCCATCAACACTCCATGTGAAACTTGGTCAATATCCCCAGTATTTTACCCCAAAACAAAACAGTTAGGTGGGGTTCTGAATTTGAATAATTTAGGTAAATTCAATCCACCAAAATAATTTATAAAATCTTTATTTATAGGCGGGACTTTTGATTTTCTTTTTCCTTTCAAAATTTAAAATGCAATTGACTTCAACTTTCACACACTAGTTTTCCTTAGTTTTAGTTTTTAATGTTTATAAGAGTTCGAACAGGTGGAAACATTCATCTAATCTTTTTTAGTGGCGCTATCCACATTCTTTTTTTTATCTCCCATAATATTTGACAACCAAAAATTAAGAGGTGTGTGAATAGCACGACCTTTTTCTTTTGTGGAAGATAAATTGATTATAACCCTCAACAAACTCTTCCCCGGCTTTTTTTATTTTTTTATTTTTGTAACTTTTTTTTATCGTCGGAGGAAGAAGGATTTGAACTCGGAAATTACGAGCCTGTTGGTAATCTATTTTAGTTCCTATTTTCTTCAAGTTTTTCCCTCCATTGAGGTAACGAGCAATTTCGAGGATAGGGTTAACGACCTCTTATTCCATCATATGTACATGAAGAACATATCAAATAAATTGGAACAGAAAGCAATAAAACAGAGACAAAAAGAAAGGTCTCTCAAATAAGAAGACTGTTCTCATTTTCAAGATATAATGAAATATTTGCTACCCCTACAACTACTACTACTACTACTGCTGCTGCTGCTACCTGAATTTCCTACTGGGCCGACGATAAAATCCCCATAACCGCCTCCTGGCAACCCTTGCTTCTCAGCTCGATGACCTTCTTGTGCGAGTTCGAATGCACTGCTGCGACGAATGTAGGGCTTGCTGCAGGGCGGTACTCCGGGAAGAGACGCCCAGACCTGTACCTAACTCCACACGCATTGCACAGAGTCTTCGGCCCTAGTGGCCCTTCTCTCCACTGAGGGGTCTTCGTCACTTGACAATGCGTGCATCTTTTGGCCTCACGACTCTCACCTGGTTCATCTGTGGTGAGCTTTCCCGTTTTCTTCTTCTGTTTTCTTTTGGTAGTGTTCAACATATCCTCTGTGCGAGAGGATTCTATGTCAAATTTACAAGCATCCCAATGGTACAAATTTTCGGTGGCAGAGGAATTGGATGAGGTACTGGGGATGAACTGTGTACTGAAAGTAACAGGGTTTGCACGCCTGCTTCGTGAAAGCTTGCTTCGGGTGCGCTTTTCAAATTTGGGCTCAAATTGGGCAGCACAAGAGCCAATGCTTTCATGGTCATCATTGCGAAGGCTACCTTTGCTGCGGATGGTTTCACATGTAACACTTGGGAATTGCGGTTGATACATTTGTTCATACTGAAAGCAAATCAAAAAAAAAAGAGCGAGATGAGCGAAGGACCTACGTTGGCAATTGTTGGCTAAAACAGCATAAAACCGTAAATTCCTTTACAAGAAACGTGGCAAGAAAAATACACACATCTTTAAAATACAAAGTACAAACTAGGTATCCTATAATTCCTAGAGTCAGTTAATTATCATCTGTTTCACCATCAACTACATGAACATTGTCAGTAATTTATATGAAGGACCACAAAGCCATTATCCGGACGTAGAGTATTCATAGGATAATCCAAAATTCAACACCACTCAGATGGATGTTCAAAATGAACGCTTCGAAGGGAAGCCTGAAATTAATTTGAGACAAAATGCAGATGCATATAAGCAGTTTTCTCTAAAGTGAAATAAGTTTATCTTCTATAAATCTTGTCAACAAGAACAAGCCTGGTTGTTAAATTCTATTTGTTCTCTGAGAAATCCATACCAACTTCATATATCGTTCAGATTCTTTTACAATTTAAACTCTAATACTCATATATCATGTTGTCAAGAAACAATATGCTCTATTGATGCTAGGTTTGATGGAAACCTTTCTTCAGCACCAAAAATGTTATCCATAGGCTAGATATGCCGACGCTACTTTTTAGAACATATGTTACCATGAATCTTTGGTCTTTTTCACCATGACTTAGTGAGTCCAAGAGTTCATAACCTAAACGAAAATATATGTTTAATAAGATTTTTACGGCTACAAAAACAACATATGATTTACAACCTTCAGGAACATGTCATATTTGCAGGGACATAGTTTCACTTAAGGAAAAACAAGAGTAGGCATAGAAATTCAACTACCTAACAGGAAATCACATATCATGGAAGCTCTGATTCCCTGAGGAATATACATACCTCTATCCTCTTTCAAAGTATACATCTATCATTACTACACTTTGCTTAACCATAAAGTTCGCAACACAACAAAAGGGTTAGGTGCATTCATCAAGCACTCGACCGTAACTAGTTATGCATACTTTGTGCATCCAACAAGAATAAAATTGCCCATGACGCATCACTAAATCAAATTCTTGTTCAAAAATATTGCTACAGTGCAAGAGACAGACTAAATAGTTATGCATGGAAGAAAAATTCTTGAAACCAATTTCCGGGCCACGTAGAAAGTATTAAACACAATAGTGCCAAGCGAAACAACTTCACAGAGTCATGCATATATACCGTAACACAAAGACAGTTCCACAGCAAAAACACAAACAGAATGATAACCCTTATGTCCCTAACATAAGACAATAAACTCACCGGAGTGGAGAGGTTCGTATGTTTCTTTTTGTCATCATAGCTGAAAATCCCTGGACCAAGCAACTGATCAATGTTAGGTGGCGGCTCTATGTCTTGGAACTTTGTATCCCAATCGTTATCTTCGACACTGTCATCAATGTCTTCCATGGGAAAATCAAGAGCGCTGAGGATGTCGTTGCCGAGGAAGCTCTCGTAGTTGAAAGCCCCATCGGTGGGCAAAGAACCATCCATGTCACTAATATTCTGTTGACAGTGGCAAAAGACCAACAGCAGAGGAAGCAAGAATTAAACTACGAAAACTCTTTAATTAATTAAGATGTATAGACAAACAAGAGAAGCATGGCATTGCTTGTTATATATACAGTGCTAAAAAATCGAAAAAATATGCCAAAAAACCAAGAGATATCACAGTAAGAAGTCAAAACGGAAAAGTTATCCAAAGGGGATTGGATTGGATTGGATGTATGGGATTGGATAGTTGTGGTTTTTGGTCATAAATTCAGAGAGGGAAAGCGTTTTTAATTGGGTAGAAAATCGTCACTAATTGAAGGTTACCCAAAATAGGACTCTGAATTTCTCATTTCGAGAAATGCCAAGGGACTTTTCTCCGCATGAGACTATTGACACCTCGTACTTTTGACACAATGTTTTATAATATTGGCACGCAAGACATTTTTGCTCACCGCTGCAAACTATGGTGTATGCTTGTCATACACTTAATCATCTAGCACGTGTTCTTTCACTTAACCTTAGTTAATTTTGTTCAAAATTGAAAAAAACAATATTTAATGTGAAAATTAACCTAAGTTAAGTAAAAAGACACATAACAGATGATTAACTCACCATAATTATGGTGTTGAGTATACACTATAGTAACGACGGTGAGTAAAAATGCTCCCTGATGTCACGTGAAGTTAAACAGTAAGGTGACAGAGAGTGCACGGAGATTCTCATTTTGAAATAGTCTCTTTACCATTTCTCATTTCATTATCCAATTAATTTCCTCATCAATGTTGAATCAGAAACAATAACATAAAAAAAGGGTAACTTACTTTTACCATGCTAAACAAGAGTAAAAACAAAAAATTAAAATTAAAATCTTACAACTGCACACGCTCGAATTCCCAATTCCCCAAGCACCCTGTTTGGCCTCTGAGAAAATGCCGGGAAAATCAGAAATGCTTAAGAAACCCAAACGCTAATTCGCATTGCATGCCAATTGTACAGTTGCAGCACCAGTACAACATTTTCCATGAATACTTAAATTTAAAAAAATTAAAAAAAAAAGAAAGAAAATTGAAAGGGGAATGTTGGGTATTATTCGAATTCCATTTTCTGGCGAACCAAACAGGATAAAAAGCAAAATGCTAGCAGAAAATAGAGAAAATGCAAACCTCTGAAAAACCCTAAAAGCGGCGAATGAGAGCATGACATTCATTCATTCATTCATTCACGAAGAAGAAGAAGATGAAATGATAAAGAAGATAGAGAGGGAGAGATGGAGAGGGAGGCGAGTGTTGGCACCTCACGCTTCGTTAGCTTGGTGACGTCAGCGGAGACCGCCGTCATTGTCCCTGTCAAAACTTCCACAGAGAGAAAGAGAGAGCTGGTGGCTGTCTGTGTTGCTTGAGAGGAGAGAGGAGAGAGGAGAGAGAGAGAGAGTTGCAGAGGAGAAGAAGGAGGAGGAGGAGGAGATGGCTCTGAGCCTCTTTGCTTTTGTCTGAGATTGGAATTTAGGTTTTCTTTCTCTCTCTCACCAGGGGAGGAAGGTTCACGTGTAGCGCTGCCCCACGCGTTTTTACGGTGAGGTCTCACTTCCCAACCAGATTCAGATTTTGTTTATTAGTCAACGTCCCACAACAACGTGCCTACTTTTAAGTTTTCCAGTTTCAAACCATTTTCCCTTGCCATTGCCAGCACTATTTCCACTTTATCTTTTTTATTTTTATCAGAGTGTTATTATTATTACTACTAACATTTGCCTACACACTTTGTAAATTACTAAATCCCAATCATAAAACATTTTAATTTCAAAATAAAAAAATTGGAAAAGATTATAATTTATTTTTAGAAAATAGAACAATTCATTGTTAGGACTAACGAAGTTTTAAAGAAACACTAATGATAATGTTCACTTTTAACAAAAAAAGATATTTTTACTCTAAAAAATCATTCATGATACTATTCACTTATAACATTTTTTTGTCATTTTGATTAAACAAAGTTTTCAAACCATTTTCATTGATTTTCTTTTTTTTTTTGAGTTTTAACGAAACACTAACGAAAATGACATTTTTTTGGGTTATCGTTAAGATTATATTAACCCTAATATATTTAACCTAGCAAATGACATTTTACTACAGTGGTAAAAAGATGTTGAACTCTTGCATGACGGCATAAATTCGAATTCCGTCGATACTAATCTATCTTCTAATCTAATAAAATCTATCGGTTTATATATATATAATGGTGTGATATCCATACACCCATTTTTACTTATTCCACACCTTTTTAGTTTTCGACCGTCGGATCGTATGAATTGAAGAATATCAGCAGACATAAATTAACAAGGGTGTGTAAAAAGTAAAAAAATGTGTGTGGATAGCACTCCCCTATATATATATTTAACCTGGATAAGCGTCGGTGGTTGTGAATTGTGTGATAGGGATTCAAATGAGGGTGGTGGCAAAAGTCACGTGTGGGCCTTCATTTTTAAATACCAACATGCATTACCGGTACCATCAGTACTCCACTCACACTGCTTGATAGTTCATCACCGAAGATTGGGGTCTTATTTTATTTATTATTTTGGTCAATGTTTGGCCACCAAAATTCTGATCCTTTTTCCTTAAATTATCCTAATTCAAGTTAACTCTCGTGGGTGTATTTTTTGGGGTCCATCATCTCTGCCTTGATGTACGGCTTGACAAAGGGTTAAAAGTACGATATCGCTTCATATAGTAACGGAACTGTATAACGAAAACAATTCATCCTTAATTAATGAACAGTAAATTATATCGTATATTGAAAAAGTATTAATTACTCATTCTTCATCCCTGTTTCCTTAGTGCAAGGAAAAAGCCAACTTAGATCCAAATGGTGAACTTGCTTTTACAAGTCATAATCCTTCTGAAAATTACATTCAAATGTAACATCCTAATAGGAAGATGGAACCTCAAATTTCAAATGACTGATTGGTTTGGCGATCCACTTTCTTCATTGTAACATCGTAATAGCTTACCAATCATATTCAAACACTATTTGTGTGAAAAAGATAAGGAAATCGTGCCAAGAACTTAATCATCATTCCATTTCAATTAGGCCAAATCGGATAAATAATCCTTGTGGTCATAAGGTATTTGGAAGATAGCCCATGTGCTAAAAAAACTCGGATATTAACCCCTGTGGTGTACTCCGTTAGCAAATTTAGTCCAAAAGTGATTTTTCCGTTAACTATCTGTTAATACATGAGTAAAATTGTACTTTAACGTGTAAACCCTATTATTTACCCTATTAAAAAAAAAAAACCAACCAAACAAAACAAACCCACAAACCTAGAACCTCCCCCCGCGATCCACTTCTCCATCTCCTCCCTCTTCACCTCCCATCCCTTCTCTCTCCCCAAACCCACTCTTTCCTCATCACTTCTCCAAGTAGAATACAACATATTCTAAACCCCAATTCTAATTTTAGCATAATTTTCAAAGTAAATAAAAATAAACTAAAATAAACGAAGCAGAATTTAATGCATAGATACAAAAACAAGTAATTAAATACAAACTTTACTCAGAAAATAAAAATCCAAAATTTCCAACATTTGCAACAATGTACTTGGGGATTGAATCGTAATTGCCACACTTCAGACGGCGGGGCTTCGAGACTGGCCACGATATTGTTGGTATTAACATCAAATACCATGACGAAGCTATCCAGCGAAGTCGAGGCGGCCGGAGGGGTGGGTCGCCATCGAAGCCGAGGGAGGAGATGGAGAAGTGGGTGGCGGGGTGAGGTTTTGGGTTTGTGGGTTTGTTTTGTTTGGTTTATTTTTATTTTTTTAATAGGGTTTAGACGTCAAAGTACAATTTTACCATGTATTAACAGATAGTTAACGGAAAAATCACTTTTGGACTAAATTTGCTAACGGAGTACACCACAGGGTTTAAATCCGAGTTTTTTTAGCACATGGGCTATCTTCTGAATACCTTATGACCACATGGATCATTTATCCGATTTGGCCTTTCAATTATGTATAAACAAATAAGTGTATTTATATCTCAAAACAAGGGCAATAATCAACGGGGCAAGCGAGACCAACCCTAGAAAGAAATTGTCAATTGAACATCAAAGTGTGTGACGACAAACAAATGGAATATAAAATCACGAATAATACATTGTTAATGGAAATGAAAGAGAATAGGGTAAATTACACAAAACTACCTCAACTATTGGGCCAATCACAGTTTCATACCCCATCTTTAAAACATTTCAATGTCATAACTCATCTTACGAATTTGTTACAATATCAGACATTTGTTAGGTTTTTTGTCAATCTCTCTGACGTGGCTTGAGACGGGGCCCACTTCATATTCCAACTAGATTAAAAAATTAAAAAAAAATCATTTTAATATTTTATACAACAAATATGGGACCCACCCTTTATCCCCATCACACTTCTTCCTCGCTCCCGTCTTCCCCCAACCCTAAACTAGAACCACCCTAAACCCAGATCCCACCTGCGCCAACATCCCCCCCCCCCCCGCACCCTCCCCGGCCACTCATCCCACTCCCCCACTCTTCTCTTCTCTCCCCATAAACAAACAAATTTTGAAACAAAAAAATCCAATTTTTTTTTTTGCAGGTGATCGATTCCGCCGATTCACTCCCCCCACCTCAGCGCCATCGCGGCACGTCAACATTGCTTCCCGCCTCCTCTCCCGAACCCCAAACCAAAACCCAGAAAACCCCAATCGAACCCACCCTCCTTCGACCCCAGAACCCAAGCATAGTTGCCTCCCGTCCCCTAAGCCAAAACCCACAAACCCTTGAGCAAAGGCCGAAGCTTTCTCCGAAACAGGCTATGGGGATGATTAGTGCTAAGAATTTGAAATTTAGGGCTAGGGTTTGGGTGGAATTGGGGTATTTTGTTTGAAATTGGTTACATGGATTAATTTGGTGAGGGTGATGGGTGTGTAGGAGGAGGGGGAGGGAAAGGGGGAAGAGCGCCATGGGAGGGAGGAGATGATGGAGGAAGAGAGGGCGGCGGGGTTCTGGTTTTGACGGTGAAGGAAGGTTGGGGGGACACGGGTGGATGGGGAAGAAGGGGTGTAAAAAATTTAAAAATTAACTAAATATTTAGTTTTTAATATTTTTTTAATTTTTAATAGAGAGCGGGCCCCGCCTTAAGCTACGTTAGCATTTAATGGAAAAATTGACAGACAAACTGGTATGACATTGCAACAAGGTATGACATTGAAATGTTTTAAAGATGGGGTATGATAGCGATTTTACCACTTGTAAAACAAAGGGTTAAACCATAGAAAATTCTTGCAAGAGAACAAGTGTTTGTAGTATAGAATGGCTCAAGCAAGGTCGATCTCCTCAGGGACTGATATAAACAATTTACGAGTTTTTGTGTATTTAACTTATTTAACTTTAAGAATTATACTAATTTGACGAAACTAAATATTACTGGATGTGACTTAAACAAATATCTAAAATGGGAATTGGTTTATAGGAATAATGATTCAATTTAAACAAAACAAGCAAATAAGGAAATTCAAGATAAAATAAATGATTAAAGAAAAATAGATTGACAATATGCTAGAGTTCAACCTTTACCAACAACACTCCTACGTAGCTATTCCAATTGCTTAAATAATTGAAAACACACATGCTTTGAAGGTTGGATTTTCCTTTTGTATGTTTTACTTGTGACATTCAAGCTAAAACGCATACCACTACATGCAACTTATCCATGACATTTGGATTAAATATAAACATGAATGATTCATTAATCTTGATGAAAATCCTTTTGTTAAACCATATAATCCCTAAGAGCATGATATTTACCTTAGGAGATTACAATTCTCAATCACAAGAAGCACAACCAATTTTAACGTGACATTCGTTCAAAATTGCATCCGATAACTTTTCTAAGCAACCTAATGGTGATCAAGCATCAAGGTACATAGATAGTTTAATTCAGTGATTGAAAATATCAAAGCAAATATGTAACAACACTTAAGCAATTGAAAATAAATCTACGTATTCATGTTGTGGCTCATGGCCTCACTCTAGCATAATAAAATTAGTTACACATAATTATGTTCATACATAAGAAATTATCCATAAAAAATAATAAGAAGGAAAACACCCGTTTTTGGTTCCTCTTCTGCTCCTGACTTCCTCTGCTCTGCGCACTGCCCTCTGCCTTTGTGCCTAGTTCTCTGCGCCTGCTCCTTCCGTCAGTCTCTCACTGCTTCTGTCAGTCTGCTGCTCCTTCCCCGCTCTCTCCTCTGTCGCCTCAGTCTCTCCATCCTCTTCCTTTTATTTTCTGCTCAGTGCTTTCCACTTCCTTCCCAATTATTTCTTTTCTTTTATTTCCTTTTCAGCCCATTTTCTTTGAGATTGATCCTAAAATAAAATAATTGTACATTAACACAAGGTAAGGTAAAATGCTACAATTTTAACACAAAAACATCACAAAGACTTTAGAAATGAATGGTATAAATGCATGAAATATATGAGTGATCAGGGTATGAAACTATGATTGGCACAATAATTGAGATAGTTTTATGTAATTTACCATACTAATTTGTCAAGATAGCTACACAAATCGCAAAAATATATTGTGACTAACTTAATTCTCATACTAAACTACAAAGTATATTTATAAAGAGTAAAACCTAAAAAACCCTAATCAGATAAACAAGATTCAAACACAAACAATAAAATAAATAACTTTCCGACAATGTTTGCACAAGTGCATGTGGACATATAAGATTGGTACAAAATGAACATCCAAAAAGTAACTGTACAACGAACCCAAACTGCTCTCGTGATGGACAAACAGGCAGGACAATATTTGGAGAATGAAAATAGCCTTAGATGGTCGCCAAGCCAAGGATTTGGATCCCATCTGGATCCAAATTGGATCCTCACATCCTAACCGTTCATGGTACATCGTGCGGTCAGAAATTATTTTGAATTTTAAATATAAAATTAAACACAAATAGTACTTAACGAAAACTGACCGCACGATGTACGATGAACAGTTAGGATGTGACGATCCCTATGATCCTCACAAAGAGGATCCGAAGAGTATCCTCGTCCCCAAGCCAACTCCCTTTGAGGTCAAGAGACGTTCACATATAATATAACTTACGCGCGGGATTGTTAATTAAAGAAGCCTTTTCATGCATGTTAATGCAACATTAAGCAGGAGGACTCATGAATGAAAGCTTCGAAAGAACATAGCTTCGCGCTCAAGTGGAACGCCATGTAATCAAACTTATTGTTGACGTTGTAGAGAATGTAAATCTCGTATGCAATTGTTGGTTGATGTTTAAGCTAAACGATTAGTTTAGATAAATGTTCATTTGGTAAGCATGCGCGGAGCGTTTTAATTTGTGCTACACTACTCATTTTCTAACATAGGGCTATGTTTGAGTGAGAAATTTTCAAGTCGTGGACTTTAAAGCCAAATTATAAAAAAAAATGATCACAAATCGTCGGATGTAAGGGAGTAAGAAATGCACTATAGAACATTACGAAGGCATATGTATAAAAGGGAATTGCAAATGACTTCTTTCAATTTATCCCTCACATGCCTTGTAGTGTTTATATGATGCATTTTCTAATCCCTCCTATACAACATTTTGTGATCTTTTCTTTAGCCGTCGGATCGAATGAATTGAAAAATATCAATGAACGAAAATTAACAACGGTGTGGAAGGTAAATGACCAAAGAATGAAAACCCTCCACCGTAATAAATTGAACCTATATTAACAAAACCCCACAAAACAAACACAAAGGATGAAAACTTAAGCAAATGCGACAGCTTCTTTCCATCAGGTTTCTCAATAATTTTAAACCGGTGTGATCCTTCCAGTCTATCATCAAGATACATTCATATTTTAACTTTTGACGTTCTTCTTCGGGCGTTAACAAATACATAGAAGGCCAAAAGGAGTAAAGCAAGAGTTCCGCCTAACGAGAGGACCTTTATGCTCGTGCCATATGTGCTGTTCTGCATCCTCTCCCAAATTCCCTGCAATTTAGATGCATTATTTAATGGAACTAAGTTTGTTCAATCAAATTATTTGGGGTGCTAAAACGGCTAAATTTCTTCCTGCATCTCCCCTTAACAGACAACAGAGAAATACAAATTTCAGTTTTCCGTAAACAGCTAAACAAAATAATGAAGCAGATATGTTCAGGAAAATTCCATGTGGCCAAAGCATTCCAATCATAATGACATCCTGTTTTTGTAAAAAGGCAAGAGCACGGGACCAGTTCGATGATTATGTACAGAATATGTAAAACAAGTAGGCAACATGTTCAAGAACAAGGCCATCACCGCACTTCAAAGCGATATATAAAAGCTGGAACTCCGCATATGCATAAAAGAAAATAACCACATACGTCCCAATAAGGACACTAGATAGAGGTTCCTAGTGAATGTCTAATGGTTATTGTAATTGTGGGATAAACCCAAGCTACTCTCTCATGATAAACAAACAGTCAGGATATGATTTGGATAATGAAAATAACCATGATGCTTGGTTGAATACAATTCACAAGACATATTTGAGGTCAAGCAGCCTCAGGAAAGATTTTCTATATTCTAAATCCAAACCACCATTAACAATTTCCAGCAACAATTACTACTTCAGTTCCAAACCCCCATTATAACAGAGTTTAAAAGTTAATGTCGGATACCACCTGTAAAACATCTAAACAAGAACGCCTATAAAAGGTTTCAATTTCCTAATACACCGCAAAGTATTTTCTTCAACGACAACTACATTTTCTCTTCCAAGCCCAATTTTGAGTCTGACAAAACTAAAAAAGTCATGGTTGACTGTAAATTTATCAAATTAAGAGAAAAGCAGACACTATAAAATAGTCTAACACATCTTGCCACATGCATATGTATTTATTTAACATAGGGAATTATTAGCCTTGAAAAAAGAAACTTACTGTGATGCTAAAATTACGCTTATGTTGATTTGCAAAGATATTTTGTGCATATTTATAAAGCTCCACATCAAGGTGGTTAAGTTCCCTTATCTGCTGGAGGACCATTTCAGGAACCTGGAGGCGTGCCTGTAAATTTTTAACGGTCAGAATGACATCTAAAACAAGAAGAGAGAGCCCATTGAGTATTTTGCCTCTTGGCACATAGGGCATGCCAATTGGCCATCTAATGTAGTCTCCTTGGTTTGTGTTTAATTATTCAGTTTACTAATTTATCCTTATTATAAAAGTTTTTTTTTTCCTCTCCACTTTAGCAGTTTTTTAAACTAAAGGATTTTAAAAATTTTTATTTTGATAGTTCCACCTGACAAGGCAACATGCGGTTTGCAATATTTATATCCAATAAATCAGAGGTTCTATATGTTATAGATTACAGGTGCATCTAACCAAGAAGAGAATTGAGTACAAGGATGAATGGATGCTGTGCAGAGACGTTGATGAATGATGTAAAACATCATCTATTGTACCATCTACTTTGAAGAAACTAGAAACTTAATGCTACCTGCTTAGTAAAGTTTGCGGGGGAGATTCTCTTCAAAGAAGAGGTGCGCCGGTTTGCTTGGGTCTTTCGTAAACTGGAAATGCAGTCTTCATAAGTTTCCATAAGCTCTCCCACAGTCATCTAATAAGGTGTAGAGAGGATCAAAGTCAACAAAGTGGAAGCCAGATCAACTATCATTGTGCCAATATGAAAAATGGCTTACATTTCCTTTCACTGCTTCAACAGTTTCAGGTGAAGCAATCTCACTTTCCTTTCCATCTAGGGTTCTGTTCTGTCATATTAAAAAAATAGCAGTAAGAAAGCTGCTAAATCATTTTCCAATATGAAGCAATCCACATACCGATGATGGCCTTTTCTAATTACCCGAAGTTCATTATTATCTGACTTGGAATCTGAAACTGAGTAGCTCTGTTCTGTAGCACAAGCAGAGGAATAAGATGAATGCCAGGTTTACAGTGTAAATCAACCCTATATAGCAATTATCAAAGATCAACATGTTACCCAAAGCAAAATGCAACATATAATTTGGTAATACCCAAACTCAGCTTGAGGCATTATACAGTTCAAACTCAAACTAAATATTCTCAACTTTGTGCTACAACTCCATTTTTTTTAGAGTACTGCACCTGAACAAGGTTAAATAACAGAAATTTTAAGTAGATGCCACACTGACCGGGTTTGCTGTCAGTAGCACTCTCCTCACTAGAATTTGATCTTCCTAGCTGTGAAATCACCTGGGCGCCAACTACATTTGCAAACATGGTTGCAGATTCTCTGTGCTCCTCAGTGAGACCAACATATAACATATCATCCAACCTCTTCTGAAAAATTTACAAATCACTACAGATTACAACCATAGGGAAAAATGGATTATGTGATAAAACATTTATACAAAATACTATGGAAAACTTACTTTTGCGACTTCCAGGACATGTTCACCAAGATGTTTATACCTCTGTACACAATGGCGCACTTCATGTGATTCTGATAGATAGGAGTTGTTTGTCAATCCTGCAACCTTTTGAACTAGAAAGTCAACCATATAATAAATTAAAGTATTATATACATATGTGTGCGTAATGATGCTTCAACATAAAGAGATCTCATAAATTCATCATTTTCTAGCCACAGAGGGGTCCACATGTGATAGGTTTCTACCCCAAAGAAGGAGCCTATTATGGAAAAGTGAGACAAAACCTACAAAAAGCAGCTGCTTGTTGTTGCTTCAGGAAACTACTAAAGCATTTCAAATTATTCGAGATTCAAAAAGTTTTAACACCCTCAAAGATTGCTGAAGTTTCGACAACAAAGAGGAAGGATATCCCTTCCACACTAGATTCTGTGTTGGTACCACCAAGGTCAAAATATTGGTTGATATCTCAGTACCGCAGCCAATATATTGACATTGGATCATAATATAAAAACATTAAATCAGTCAAAGTAGAAGAAAAATCAACAAAAAGGTTTTATTGGCGGAATCTCATTATTAAGAAAAATAAGCAACTATTTAGTATCTAAGACTCTAAGCAAAGCTTTCTAGCATTTTCACAACTCATGGATAGAGCAAAACTAAAAATAAGCACTAACGATTTCCACGATGTTCTAAAACTATAGGAGAATAAACAACCTGGAATGTTTCTCCGTTGTGAACAATTTCTTGAGCTATAGGGTCATTGATGTACTCGTGTAATGGCATCACAACTTCCTCCATGTTGTACGGGTCATTGCTCTGACCATCATCTGAGTCTCTATGCTCTTGACCATCTCTCTGTCCAGAAAAGTCAATACAATTACAAATAATGTGCAAAGGAGAAATACAGCACTTTAACAGAAATATACCAAGCATGAGAGCTGCAGAACCAAAAAGGTCAACTAGGTCCAAGCAGTACAGAACCAAAATAACATACCCGGGCAAAAAGGTCTTCCCTCATCCATGGAACCAAATATTTCCATGGCCAAATATCCAGCGTGCTTACTCCTTTAGTCTTCGAACGTATACGTCTTGCCATTTGTGTTGCAGAAGTTAAGTTGGGATGTATCAAAAACCTAGCAGCTACCTCTACCGAAAATTCGTACGTACTAAAAACACGGTCAACCGGATCCCGAAGTATTGTCACTACTGATGTTCTCTCCCTGGGAAGTTTGGACATCATGCTATAGTCATCATGAGTAACCAACAACCTGCAATGTCGCTTTCTGCATAGGGTACAGAATTAACACCTATTAGAGATGCAAATATATGAAAAATTAAGAGAAGGAATAGGTAAATGAAAGGGCAACAGACTATTATAGATCTGTAGGCCTCCAACTTAGTTGCTGACTTCAGGCTTGGCTTTACTTTTTAAAATGCAAACCTAGTGAAAGCAAATATGATACCCTTGTGAAGTAAGTTTCTATGAAAATTTACGCCTATCAGTCAAAATAAAAAAATAATGATGCTGTAACAATAAATAATAAACCCTTCCCCTTTCCAAGTTTATTTTCCATATAAGAACAGTCTTCCTGTAAAACTAACTCAACACAATTCTAGGCGCTCTAACATATGGACATCTGAGCTATAAGTCTATCACACCTTTGTAACAGTTCAATGCTCAATTATAAAAATGGTATAAACCTTGACTTTAGTGGTTCTTTGTTAACAAAATTATTTGAATTCTTGAACTCACTGAACTGGAAATGTCAAGAACAGAAGTTAGAAAAGAGAACACAGTATCTTACCTAGGATCAAATCGAAGCTTATCATAAGATCGAGGACATTCCAGAGAGCTATAGTACAACTTTCTCAAGAAACTGCAAGTGTATATATAGCCAGAACCATGCATTAATACGGTTGTCAAAATTATGGGTGTCAATCTATAGGTTAGAAAGTTGGACTTATGTGGAATTACCAGTGGAAATACGTACGTCCTCCTGTTCTGGGGACATGAAGGAAAAACAGCAAATCCCTCAGTGTGTGTTTGTCTTCTCTAACTTCTTGTTCAAGTGAAGAAGAAGCCCATTTTTTGACAACTCTTTCACAATGACCAAAATCATTCCTAAAAGGCGAAGCAGTCGCTGATACAGAAGCCGTGGATGAGTTATGAGAACCCAAAGAATAGCATCCTGACCAATATAACTACCCAAGTAATGCAACGAAATGAACCAAAAGAAAACAGAAAGAAAGTAACCAAAAAACGATTTACTCAAAACAACACGTCTGCCATTTCGTTTGTTACTCAAATTGGTTCACATTGCATAATGTTAATCTCCAAACAATCCCACCTAAACCGCCCGAACATATATTTAAAAACTACATTGTACAGTATTACCAAGACCAAAAGAGCTAACTTGAAGACTAAAAACTAAGAAATGATAAAGAATAAATTAAGAGCAAGTATAAGAGACATAAATTGTGTTCGATACATACCGAATCCGAGAAGCAACAGCAGGATAGAGAATTTCAGAGTAAGATCCATACGCCTTATTCCTATTCTCCAACCACTGCTACAAGTAACAAATTTAACAATATTCAAAGTTGGCATCCTTCAAAAGAGTTCAATAAAAAACATATATATCAAATGAAAAATGAGTATCTATCAGCACACCTTTAAACTAATTCTATTTGCTTTGCTTGTGCAAAATTTTCCCAGAAAAATCTCTTCTTTTCCTACCAACCAAACAGGATTAGAACCCAAACCCCCAAAATTCAAAACAAAGACCAGACATTTCCGGAATTACAAAGCTGAGATATGGAAATACGCAAACTTATATAAGAACCCACAACAATTGAAACCCTAACGACAAGAAAGGAGAGCGAAAAAAGGGGGCAATGGAACAAAATTCGATACCTGTATCGAAACCGGGGGTGTTTGTGTTCATAAACGGTGTTGGGAGTGTAGCAGACAAACGGAAGACGATGAATGAGGGATGAGGGCCCCACCTTTCAGAATCTTCCAGAGATCCTGAAGAGGCCGGTCGGTCTCACCCGGATTCAAATTTTCTCAGCAGCCAAACACCCGGATTTTCTCAGGATTTTGTTTCTCTCAAACTCTCTGCGGTTGTGTGAGGATGGTCATGCAAAAGATACAGTGTATGATGTATCTATCTGCGCGTGTCTGCATAATTGTGCGCGCGCGCGACTCCAAATGGAAAGTTTCGCTGTATGGAATGAATTGAAATATTTTGTCCTGGCGCAATCTGTTCTCCGGGGGCAAACTCGTCATATGAAAATTTAGAACACCCTTCTTTTTATTACAAAGCGATATTTTAATCTAATTAAGATCGAATATTTTAAGAAACAAACATAATATTCGTGATTCGCTACGTTGAGATACAACTATAATTGGTCTTGTAAACAATAAGCACCATGGCTATGACACTAGTTATGATAGCCATAGCCATAGGACACAACCACCATTATATTGATCAGGGTGACCGTGACATTATTGTTCAAGGATTCATTGATTAACATTGATGATATTGTAACTTGTTTACAGTAGAGATAAATACGAAAACTTTTAAACTCAAGACTGGTAAGAGATATTATATTTGTTATAGTAACAGATCAACGTTCATAAAATTTAATCTCAAGACGTTAAGGGATATTATGTTGTTTTATTTACAAACTGACGTTCATGAGATTTAAAATTTAATCTCAAGACGTTAAGGGATATTATGTTGTTTTATTTACAAATTGACGTCCATGAAATTTTAAACCGAAGACGTTTCTTCGAACTAATTAAGCAGATCAAAATTGTGGGCTTAATTAAACATCTGACGGCCAAAATGACTATAATATCCCCAGGACAAAAGGCAGGTTAAGAAAAAGGATGATGGTTTTTAAGTTGGAAGAGTGGGGCAGAGGTGTTGGTAGTGCGACACAGGGAGTACCTCTCATGGTTCGACAATGGGGGACACACGGACTAGGATTCTCTCCTTTTCTTTTGGCTTATTATACAAAATGGTTTATGAGATTTGTATGATCAATATAAATGGTGTCTGAGATTTAAAATCAATAGAAATGGTCATTGAGATTGTCCACTATTCATGATTTTGGTCATTCCGTTAAAAACTCTTTGAGCAATTTTCAAAGCTTCGTAACTCAATCGATTCTTAACAAAATTCGACTCATACTATATCAACATGAAGATAAGAAAGTGTAGAACAAAATTATACCTATTTGGAAGCCCAATGATTGTAGGAGATGGCAGGAAAATAGCCTGAAAGGTGACTGGTCCGCGGGAAAAGTGGAAAACTCGTCAGAAACTTGGTAAACTTTAAACGTTCATGACTTCTTCAATACTCAACTAAATCGAGTGATTCGAAAATGAAAATCATACTTCTCGACGAGACGAAGAGAATGGTATCTTTCTTGACTGCTAACTCGCAGTGGTTTGGCCGAAAAACTGCTCGAAAGTGGCTAACTCGAAAATGGTTAGCCACTTTCGAGCCGTTGTCCGACCAAATCACTACGAATTAGCCTTTGAAAAATGTATCATTCTCTTCTTCTCGTCAGGAAGTATGATTTTCGTTTTTGAATCACTCGATTTGGTTGAGTATTGAAGAAGTTATGAACGTTTAAAGTTTACCCAGTTTCCGGCGAGTTTTCCAGCGGACCAGTCACATTTTAGGCTATTTTCCGGCCATCTTCGGGCTTCCAAATTATTCTACACTTTCCTATCTTCATATTATGGGTCGAATTTGGTTAAGAAACGATTGAGTTACAAAGCTTTAAATATTGCCCAAAGAGTTTTTAACGGAAGGACCAAAATCATGGATGGTGGACAATCTCAGGGATCATTTCTATTGATTTTAAATCTCAGTGATCATTTCTATTGATTTTAAATGTCAGGGACCATTTCTATTGATTTTAAATCTCATATTTTTTACTTTATCTTTCTATTTCTATAAAAAATTAATATAAGATGTTGACGTAACTTAACCGTGACCGTTCAAATAAGATCGGAGAAAAAATAAGAGAAACCAAGAGGAAAAAGAATTCTATTCCGGTGTACTCTGGTCTGGTTGGTGTGTGTGGAAATATTATATGTGTTTGTATGGGGGTGGGGGCCCAAAGAAGAGTGGAGCCCTCTGCCTATCCCCACAGCCCACTTGATGTTTTGTCACATGCTAATGCTATGCTCCTTGTGCCATTGTTTGCCATTGTTTCTTTCATTTTCCTAGTGCTACATACATCCTAAGAGCAGTTCCACCGGAGGTGGAATAGCCCAGCACCCAGTCAAAAAACCAGGCTAGGACCCTGTCAATCCACTCCAGCCCGTGGAATAGACTGGCACCCAGCTCAAGCCAGTCCACAGGCCGGCCTAAAATCGACAGAGGAAGGAGACGGCTCATCTGACGCCATGCTAACGTCATGGCCACATCTCTCTCATCTGGAACCCATTTGACGCCTAGAACCCCATCCTGATCCTTGGAACCCATCCCGATGGAGCGAGCGGGCTTGGAGGCGAGGGGGGAGGTTAGGTTGTTGAGCTTGATCTTGCAGAAGCATGGGGAGAAGGAAGGGTGAACGACGGAGCGAGCGGGCTTGGAGGCAACGGGGATCTTGAGGGCGAGATTGCCCACTGTGACCCGCACAAATGAGCATGGATCCATTTTTCACCAGCAAAATAAAATCAAAGGGGGAAATGCTAATGCGCCTATGCCTCTCTCCCTTTCTCAGTTGAGTGTTGGGGCAAATGGTGTTGTTGCTGCCATTGATTTCTGGCAAGTGGGAAGAAGAAGAAGGAGAAGAAGACGACAGGAGTCAGAGAAAAAGGAGTCGGAGAGAAAAGTCAGAAATTAAAAAACCAAATTATTATTTTATAGTAAAAATTAATAATATTTTAATAAAATTGACTAGGCTATTTTTTGTTAGGGGTGGAGATGTTTTGGTCTATTACTGTTCACTGTGGTCTATTACTGTTTATTTGAGTGGATAAATGCGCTGGGTGCTGGCGCAAAGTCTTTAGGGGTGGAATTGCTCTAAGGGACTGGGAGACCCATCAACTTTACAACTACTCCACCACTTATATTGTTATAATTAATTGAATGATCTTGGTCTACTGAAATTTAATCTTCAAGTTGTCAAAACAAAATTTGAATTTAAATTTAATTAAGTTAGAAAATTGTTATTGACACTCTTAAAATCTCATTTTGCACTCTAAATTTTTTATAATTAAAAAAAAAAAACATTTGTAAAGAATGTAGAATGAGATTTTTTGGAGTGCTAATAATAATTCCCTTAATTTATTGGCACTTAATTTTATTTGGTTAGAAACTTAACTTTTATTTGGTTAGAAAACATTTCTAAGTTCAAAAATTATGAATGACAGTTATCAAAGTTAGTCTTAATTGAAGGCATTGAAGATAAGTGCACGAAAAATAAAAGTATTTATAACCGTAGTGATAGTGTGAATGAGCCACTAGAACATGTACATGCGGAATATGAGAATTTCATGTACAAAATAAAGTTGAGTTTCAAACAATGTACAAAACAAAGTTAAGAGTTTTCGGAAAAACAAACAAATCATGTAACATCATCACAAGTTAATAACCTTACCAAGATCATCACAACCACCACACCCACTAGTATCATTGCTATGACCATCACCATCTTACAAAATTCGTCATAATTACCACTCATTGTCATCATATCATCATTGTTGAACATCTTCGTTTCCTCCACCACTGCCACCGGCAGGACCGCGGCCGCCGCCATCCACTATCATTGCCACCACCACCACCCGAATAACCTTTTCCATGACTCACACCCGACTCCCATTGCAATCGTTGTCACCACTACCCCACTCACAAAACGCATATTTCCTGTTTCTTTCATTTTCAACACACTTTTCACAAATTTCCTTTTCAGCTTGAACTACCATACAGTATTCTCAAACTTTTAAAATGCAAAATTTTGCTTGTCATTTTCGTTTATCTAAACAATTCTTACAACACAAATTAAAAAATATTACCACCATAGATGCCCTTTATGTACTCATTTATGGGCAGAAAAGGAGTTGTGAAAGGAGAGGTGTTATAATTGGACGTGGATTGTCTGCCCTCCCATTTCCATACTCTTCATATCCCCTCCTGTTTGTGTGGTCACGGTTAAGCCACGTCAACATTTTATATTGATTTTTTTTTTTTATAAAAATAATAGGAATATAAAATGTTGACGTGGCTTAACCGTGACCACACAAAACAGGAAGGGATGGGAAGAGTATGGAAATGAGAAGGCAGACAATCCACCTCCGTTATAATTAGCACTACTTTGTGTAGAAGCACTTTTACCCTACTGATTTGGTATTTTAAAAGTTTCATGATAACATCAATTGCTTTGTGAATTCTATGCAAATCATCTCAAACAGTAGACAAGAAACATTTGATAATATGATGAAACCAAACAAAAAATGAATCGAAGAACGAGCAGCAATGAGAAATGACATCTTTACAAGGGTGAAATATCAAATCCTAATGATATCTACAGTGCTTGCTACGCCGTGTTCCCAACATCGAATTGAATTGATTGAATAAAAGAATGACCTCTGCCGGTAAGTTTGCAGAGAACAGCCGGCCCTGAATTTCCGTTATCTAGGCTTTATGTTCAATTCAACAGTATGACAATACGGATATTATCACGGTTTAACTAAAACAGCCTTCGAGGCATCAAGGTGATTAAGGCGGCAGGTTCCAAGAAGAAACTCCGGAAGCTCCTCTGGCGTGTTTGCCTGAGCAACAAGCATTGGAAGTCAAGCATGAAAATGGAATAAGTTGTCCAGGGAAGTCGATTTTTCTAAATAGTTAAGGGTGCATTTTACGCAACATTATTAACGTGCACATGAATATCTTTACTTCTTTAGATAAGAAACAAACTGATAACATGGATGTTTACCTGTATTAAAAATGCCATCTCAATGACCAGATTGTTTAGGTACCCAAGGACAAGACTAACCACGCCCCTTGCAACGGTGGATGATCCAATGTCGATACCAAGCTGAATGATAGTCAATGATTTCAGAATTAGCATGTATTAGACAAATTTAAACAAACGACATCATTTTATTACTACAAAATTGATTTGGCTGCATGCAGGCAACAATAATATCAAGAATGCAAGTAACAATTTTTAATCTACTTCAATAATTGTTTCTTCAAGTTTACCTCCACGTAGTTTTTCCCGTGGAAATAATTGATTTCAAGTGCCTGACCAATGAGGCACGCTTTCTTTCCCACACTCTGCTTAACAATCCATGAACCCTGAGGACAGAAGTAACAGTTAAAATTTAATTGATCTTAGTTAGACGGAGAGAGAAAGGTTAAATAGAATTAAACTTAGTTAGAGATCAAAATACTTGAACAACACCAGTAAAAGATGCATTTTCTTTTCAGGTAAATGGTGTCACATATTTTGTATTTTGTGTACATTTTCAACAAGATGACGGGAGAAGACCGAGTATGCCATTCCAACTGGATTACAGCAATCATTGCATGTACCAACCTTAGATATGTATGGTATCAGCTTAAACCTTGAATTTCTATATGCGTCATCCCCCTTGATAAAACTCTCTAGTAAGGGTGTATCTTCAACTGGAGAATTCATCATATAGTATAGTGCCAGGCTATATGTAGTTGAACCTGGGACCTGAGTCAAAACAGATAATTTCGTAAATATTGATAGGTTACAGGCAATAACATGCAAATAGTAATAATAGGAAAAAAAAAATCAAATAAGACGGAATTTACCTGAATGTTCACAATGAAGAAGAATTCTCCCCTACCCTGTGCCGCATATTTCTGCAGAAACACAAGATTGTAAAAAGTGTGTAAATTACATTCGTCCTTTTCTTAATTCTATGTTTTCAGTTAACCCTATATGTGATAACTGGCTAGGAAAAATCTTAGCAATAAAAGAAAAAACCACAAATCCTCAGTTAAATAATGACCTGAACAATGCTCCCTGGGCGACCTGCAAGATCATCTTCACGCTTGTCAGATTTTAGCCAGTCTGCAGCTACCATTTGCATCAACGTGCCCTTAGCCTTGACCTGAACAAGAGAAAGCAATGAAAGATAAGATAAGGACTAGAAACGCAGGT
Organism: Malus fusca; assembly: GCA_035220775.1. Classification (NCBI taxonomy): domain Eukaryota; kingdom Viridiplantae; phylum Streptophyta; class Magnoliopsida; order Rosales; family Rosaceae; genus Malus; species Malus fusca. The sequence continues at coordinate 11,138,209 of CM069069.1, forward strand.
TAAAACTCCAACTGCCAACTGACGTATCAGCAACATTCAAGAGGTGAAAGAAAAAGAACACTTAAAGAGCCCTGGATTAGAAATTCCTATAAACTACAGTTGGAAACTATTATTATGAAAACTTTACGCTTATTAACACCATGGTTACTAAATGAAACTGATATTGAAAGAAATTTCACAACCGACACCTAAAATTCATTGATCATAAAGCAACACATAAATCAGCATACCAAGAACATGCAAACCCAAATCAGCATTCAAAGGATATACAACCTCAAAGCTCGACTGCAAACCATTTGGTAATTGGTATGATGACCATAATTGTAAAACGTGAGCAATTTTTTCCAAAAAATCATGCTAGACAACTATATCTAAGACATTTCTGTCCAAACCTTCTTATGGTCTTCCAGATAACTTTTGCCACGAATTAGAAAAGTAGAAGGATCTGCTGAAGTCCAACTGGAAGCCAAATTACAAGCTGAATCTTTTGGAAGAGTAGACCCATAGTGGCAGGTAATGTCTTCCCTATCCATCTCTTGTAGGTCCACATAACCCCTCTTCTGAACTGCAGCACACAATCACGCAGAAAACTAAATCAAGAAGGGCGATATACAAAGGCATAAAATGTTAAGACAAAAATATTAAACACCATAATAACCTGCAAGATCATGCAATCTTTTCACAAAACCAGCAGCAGTTGACAACTTGGGATGATGTATATTCTGCAAGGTGCAATCAGAGCCAAGTTAGAAACTCTTAGAATACGAAATAATTGTTGGTCCACATCCTAACCGCTTAAGCAAACTAACAAGCTTATAAAGGTACGAAAGCAGAAGATCCTGAGCCAAAATCCCTGCTACCGCAACCTCCTAATATAAGTTATATAACTTATATTCCACATGTTGGGCTCTAAAGGTTGAAGACCCACATGTGAAGGGCATAGTAGAATACGAAATAACCAACAATATAGATACAAGCACTAGTGTGGAACTTTAGAAGGTAAAAAGACATGAGAATAAGCTACAAATACAAGTAACTAAGCAGGTCAAGATTTCTATAACAAGTTATGAGCAGTGCAAGACATAGTGGACTGAACTATGGAAGACTATGTACAGAGGTCAACATGATGATGTTTTGGACCCAAAATAAGTCTAGCGAAGCTAAAATTTTATGAAAATTGTATACACGAGAGGGAGAGAGAACATTGGTGGCAACACACAAGAACCACCCGGTAACCGCGTAAAAGTAAAGGAGCATAAAAGTGGAATGATTGTCTAAATGTCACAAATTTATGCCCACATCGTTTACCTGTGAGTGCATTTCTGAGCCAATATCAGGAATCCAGTCAGTTTCTGATTGATCACTGTATGGTGGTTCTGGCACATCAAAGAATTCATCAGAAGCATCATTCAAGCTAACAAGACTAGCATGTTCGGAAGGTGCTTTTTCTACTTCTTCAGCTAATTTTTCCTTCGTCCTCCCATCCCCAGTCACTGTTGGAGCATCAGCCTCACCATCCCCTTCATTCTGTTGCAAACTAAAGTTTCTCCTTAGCTCTCCCAATGAAAATTCTGAGGAAGAATAGTTTCCTTGTGTTCTGAAAAACTCCCGTAGTGCTACAAATAAATTTATTCTTTTGATTCAATAAGTAGACCTCAAAATAATGTAAACAATGAAGAGGTTTGTGTATATATAAAGCTCTATCAATCAAGAGTACAGAAATACCAGCAACTCTCCCTAGCATTTTGATGGTCATAGATCGGGCTGAAGAGCTTTGTAGATAAGATTTCCAGAATTTCCAATCAATAGCAAGCATGTGCTTCACAACTGATTGTTTCCCTTGGTTCACAGGGGTTATAACATATCCTCCACCTGCAGAGAGTGGAAAATGTCTCAAAATCTTTCCATTATTAACTTTCAAATTATGCACCTCCAGCCAAAAAGATCCACTAAGCAATAACCACTAGAACTCACAATAAAATCTTGAACAGGCAGTTGTACAAATTAAATTTAAACTTAAAACAGGAAGTGGAAGGAGAATATAGTTTTATCAACTCCGGAGGTATCACAACCATAAAAGTTGTACCTATCCACACTAATATGCACCAACGTTATAATACTACCATGTTGACGCTGTATCAAGTTCAACACATGCACATACTCTTGTACGCTAGTGCGCACACACACACACATGCAAATTCGTTGAAGGAATGAATACCCCAATGCTTCTTACTCATATTATTAAATGTCCAAGCTCCGGACAACTATCCTATATTAAACACTTGTAAAGTCTAGGAGATTTATAAATATGTAAAATCTAAGCATACATTACTTTTAAGGCAGGCACGGACGTAGCCTTTCTGCGGTGGACACCTCTTATGAAACACAGAATGGTAGAGAATAACTGTGAAAGAAGACACCAAAGGAAGCTAATTTCGGTATCAATATACTTTTAAATGTAAATGCAAAAGAGAAAAAAAAAACAAAAAACAAAAAAAAAACCACCATTTCAATACTACCATATGTCCCATCATCTTCCCTTCTCCAATAACGCCGCAACAATAGATCTCTTCGCTTCATTCCCCTGCAATATATGAAATGTTGATTTTATAACTATAAAAAGAAACACTTACACAACTGCTTCAGAACATAATTCAAAATTATTGTAGGCCAGCGGCCTGACCATGGTAACCAATCGCTGTATAACTGCTTGTGAATGATATCCGTATGACCATCAAGGTGTTCAACCACATTTCCCTTGTAGAAACAGAAGTCCCATCTACAACATGGTTTATCATTGTTAATTTCAATTACAAAAATGCTTCATATAAGGCAATTTGGATAAGAAATTAATGGATACATGTATAATACAGATATGGTCAAGAGGAGCAAATACAAAGACAAAAGGCAGACCACTCACTACATCATATAGGTTACCGCCTCAACGTTCAAATGAAACCACTGGTAATATAAAGGCTAAGGAGTTATGATGGAGATCATGATGTAAGCCTAGACAATTTGTACACAAAGGCACAAGCTGTAGTTTATGCCTCAGCGTTTCTAACAATGTATAGGGGGGTGGGTGGTCTTAAGTGTTTTAACATAATGTTTGACTTTATTAAAGTATTTTGAGCTTCCATATTGGATTTGTTTTGGAGCTTCCATTTTCGGATTTGTGCAGCATCATTGCCATTGTGTTGGAGACTTTTTTGAGCATGAAAATTTCAAACAATTATAGTTTCAGTTTTAGATTAGTTTTTCTCATCTTTTGTTTCCACAGTCTACATAAAGTTCTCAACAAACTTACTCTGATCTTGAGGGACCAAGGGACATAAGTGTCTGGAAAATGCCTTCTGAAGTTCCATCAACAACACCCACAGCCATTATGGCAGGATGATCGTCCCACTGCTCATGGTAGGAACATAATCAATAGAACGAATCTTTCATACAACCAAGTAGTGAATATTAAACCTACCAACCTTCCCATGAGAATCCCTATCTTTTGCTTCTTTAAATAGTCGTAGACCTGTATTACAGTAACAAAGTTCAGCATGCAGATTCACTACTTCAAAATGCAGAGAGGAGAATAAACAAAGTTCAGCACACAGTTTCACTACTTCAAAATGTACAGAGGAGAATAACTCTTACCATTCTGACACCCGAAAATTGTCCAAGGTGAAGGAGCAATTACATCGGATGTCACAGCATCGGTTTGTGTAGAAGAACAAAGGCTCCAGTCTATAGAATTAATGCGACTTCTACTACTAGATCCACCTAGTCTGCGTGCATGAATACTTTAAAAGTACCCAGAAAAAAAAAAATTAAATAAAATGAAGAATCATATCAGAGCCACAAAGATTAACCATAGCCCACGACCTGTTTACCAAAGCCGCCAAGCATAGTTAAACAAAGTTACTTCCAAATGAAAAAACTCACACCAATGTTCATGATGAGGTGAACAAGAAAACTAATTAAGAGCAGTAGATAACAAAATATCACACCTAAAGGACTGCCATATGCTATTGGAACCATGCAAAATATTATCGTTTAGATCTGGACCACCCTGCATACGTGCAAAGACTTTAGACTCATATTTAGCATAATCATCTACAGTAAATTACAAATACTGAGGATTTTAAAGTTAAGACCTGTAAAGCGATCTCTTGAAAGGAATGAATCCACCTTGCTGCTTCTTCTGGACTGCTTGCTCCCAACTACGAAATTAAAGTTTTTCAATATTTTGACATTAATTTGTAAGAGAAACAATTGGTTGAGGATAGTTACCATACCTTAAGTTGATCATTGTGATTTGACGTATTATACAGTGTGAAAATGAAGAATACCTATAAGTTGTACAAACAGGTGTTATATGCATATATCACTGTCGCTAAAATAATCAAGAAATATGAACACAATGCTAAAGTAGGACAGTCTGTAAGACTCATACTTTTCTTTGAATGCTCTCACGTCCATTGTCTGTCACTCGAATGCAAGAGTCTATGATAGCGCTTCTTACAGGATCCTGATACACACAACAGGTGGGAAAATATCAAGGCTCTTTTTGTACTTATGACTACCTAATAATGTTGTAAAATCTATATCACAAAAGGACAGAAACACAGTTCTCACTCAAACTGTCTGCAGGCCAAATTATAACTCAAGCGCTCCTCATTCAGTTTGTGTTAATACAAAAATAAGCAGAAGCACAAATAATTCATTTTTTCTTGAGTTAATGATGGACATAATCCTAAAAACAACAAATGATATATACCAATTGAAAAATTCAAAAAGCTCTTTAAATGAAAAGGACAGTAGAAAAACATAATACATAATTCTCCGCACAAACTTCTAAAAGTAGGATTCAAACGGCCAAATTCCAACAAAGGCATTACCAACTTCTGAAAGCCATGGGTGTACGAAAAAGCGTGTACAAGGAAAGACAAAAGAAAAGGCAACTGAGCCCACAAAAGTATCAAATTACGTAATGAGTTCTTGCAAAATTCTATCAATTTTTTCCTTCTCACTTCTTGATTTTCAGTCAAGTTTTCACAGGAAGATTATTTCCTTGTAACTCAAAATTAAACTTGTCTAGTTTTTCCAAATGTATTAATATTTTCAAAGGGAGATTTATATGTTCTTTGGAACGGAGCTAAAGGGAAACTCTAATAATCCCTATCACACTTACTGTTTGAAGCCCTCCATAGACGTAGGTGCATTCTAACACTCTTCAAGTATCTCATATGCTTATCCAAAGTAGTTATCAATATGTTACAGACTTTAAACGCATAGATATATTCACAAGCATATATACATTTTTAAATGTAATATATGAACAATGACAACTAGAAATGAAGTTTTCACATAATCAACCGCATAGTGATCCGATGAAAATTAAAGGGCAAAAACAGATCATTCTACAATAAAAGTCCGTATGATGGATGCATAATTTTGATTGCTCCATCAACGGCTTTCAAACAACACATTCCAGCCAATAACGACCAAAACTCGGAAACCACTCTGTTAATACAATGCTAACTAAAAACCCAAAAAGTCACCAATTACTTGAAAACTTGCAGATAAATTTCATTAGCTTTAACTCTTCCTAGTCATTTATTTTTCTAGAAAGGCAAAGAAAGGGAGGAGCAAGAACCTCATTGTTCGAAACGGGAACTGATTTGAAGCTTTTGAGAGAGTGGCCTTCAAGAACAAAGTAGCGTTTGCGGGAGTACTGTAGCCCAATCCGATTCGAACGAACGAGATAAAGCCATCCCTCCATTCTTTGATCGGTTTGCGACATACCCATTTCGCAGAACCTCGATCCCCGATAAACCCACCTCTCAAATTCGATCACTTTTCAGTATCTCAACATCCATGCAAAATCTTGGGCTCCGTTTGTGTGTGGGTCGGAGTCAGACCCGGTTCGGCTCGTTTAATAGCAGTGGAAAGAGAGATTTGAGTGCGGATGAGATAGCAGAATGGTGATCCTCTGAAGTTCTGAACTCAATCAAGCCATTGAACACAGAGAATCGTGGCGTTCGTCTTTGGAATTGTAGGTGGGATTCTCTCTTTCTCCCTCTTTCTCTCTGTCAAGCAACTGAATGAGTGCACATATCATATATAAGACAAACACTGCCAGGCAAATAATAGTATTAGTACGTGGAATTACTGATTTACCCTTGGATTTGAATGGACTTTTGAAACTTTATTATTATATATTATACAAGAAAATGTGAGATATGAACTTAATTTTTTTTTTGTTGTTTGTGTATTTTCCGCGCAAAGGTGGAAAGTTAGTTGTCAAAAAATATTTTCTTCTTTTGAATTTAGGTTTTGACACCAAGCTATAAAATTTGCTAAATTAACATTAGACTAAGGAAAATTCTATTTAAATCCATACAATTTTTACACGCAACTTAGTTTTATATTGAAACTTCAAATTTATCTCACAATTCTCTTCCTACACTCGGAAAAAAAAAAAAAAAAACCCAAAGATTTTAGCCATCACTACCTAACCCCGACCTTTGCCTCGCCACACAACAGCTGCCCCTTCCACATAGTTCTTTTAGCATGCCCGAGTTTCGCCGAAACTGTTAGACAATCGAATCTAACTGCGTTGGACCATTGAGTGTGTGATACATTGTTTATAATCACAATTTGAATATTATCATATTTTTCTTTGGGGTCTTTTTAATGGTGGATTGTTATGGGGATAAGGGTGTGTATGAATAGTGGGTCGAGATGGGGTGGTCGGAGGTGGTTCTCCTAATTTCCACTTTGTAGGTGGTAGGGGAGGTGGCGATCAAGGGTTGGAGAGGGGTAGAAACTGGTTGAAGTTTAGAGATGGGGTGGCCGGAGTTATCTATTGCTGGGTTTTATTATTTTTCTTTTTAGGGGTAGAAAGAGACTATTGGGATACATTTGAATTTTCAAGATAAAATATGATAAGTTAGGTGTAGAAAGAGAATAAATGGTTATAAATAAAATTGTTCTTAAACTAATCTTAGCAGTCATAAAAAAATAAAAATACCCTCCCTGCAACTAAAAAAATAAGAGAAAAAATCAGTCTTTAACCCCTGCCTTTGGCGTTGAGGTCGAAGGCAATCCTGCTTAATCTCTTCTTTTTTCCCCTCTTTGTTTGTAGTTGTAGTCAGTCGAGTAGCGGTTTTGTGGTTGTGATCATGGTCAAGATTTGTTCAATCTCAAATTCTAGAGCTATGATTGTTGTTTAGATTGAGGTGGTGGAGTGTGCTCGGCAAAGGAAAGGAAACTTGACGTTTGTTGGAGATGACTCATAGCAGGGCGTCTTTGCCAAGAATTGAAAAATCATCATAAATTGGTGCGGTTTTTTTCCTTGTGGAGCCTCTGCCTTATTTCTCGGGAGTGCAATGTTTTAGTCCCCGTGACTAGGATTTAGGGTTTAAGACTCATAGTTCTCCAAGATTCAAGAATCGTATTGTTTGTTTGATGTGTTTGTAATTGTAGGGTTATGATTAAACCTGGCATTCGTGTTGTGTTTTCCGTGTTCATGTCGTTTTCGTGACATACCCAATATTTTAACAGGTCGTGTCGTGTAACAATAGTTAAAGTAAACGGGTAATATGACCTGACCCGAAATTGATCCGTTAATATTATCAGGTAATATGACCCGACCCGTTAAAGAAAATATATTTTAAATCAATAAATAATGAAAATGAAAAACATAATTTGACAAAAAAAAAAAGAAGAGGAAAATATAATACTAAATTAGTACATGCATACCACATTGTCACATAAATATTACTTTCAAAACATAAAAAAAAAAAATGGATACTTTAGATGCGGTCCCTAATCCTTAACATTATTTGACTAAAACCTTAATGATATTCAAAGTTTGATTAAAGTCCCTTGACTTTGTACACCTCATTATATTACAATTAATATTTATATTTTTATAGTTTTGACATTAATTGTTTGATATTTTATGAGATTTATAATCCTATAAATTTAAAATCCCTCATTATAATACTATTAGAAACGGTTACAATAAAAAAAATCAAACATTTTGATTGAATAAATGGATAAAAAATATGTAAAAATAAAAAATAATAAATGGCAAAAGAATGTATCCATAGTGTTAAAAAAAATTGGTACATTTCACATATAACAAAGTGGTACATTAATAAAGAAGAATGGGTACATTATAAATAAATTAGGGTACATATAAAAGATTAAAAAATTATGAGTACAAATGAATTTTAAAAAAATATAGGCGCTAAAAGAAATTAATACATGGGTACAAAATAAAACTAAAAAGAAAATACTACAAATTTAAAAAAATGTTGCAAATTAAAAGTGGGTACAAACTAAAAATATAAATATATGATACAAAGTTTAGGCATAAAACATAAATATACCATATGTAATTTTCCTATTATTGATTAAATATACAATGTCACGTGACGGTATACACATGGGTACAAACACAAATAAAACTTTAAAAAATATGGGCACAAAAAGAAACTAATATATGAGTACAAATTGAAAATGAAATTTTTTTGGTACAAACTAAAAATAAAAATATATGATAAAAAATTTAGCCATAAATATAAATATACTAATTGTAACATTTTTAACACTAAAGGAATATATTTAAAAATAAAAATATTTTATTATTCAAATAATTAATGATGTTATTAATATCCAAGGACCTTGATCAAAAATTGAAAATGAATAGGATCTTAATCAATGGAGTAGCAAAAAGAAGGATGTGAACCTAATTTCTCCTTAAAGAAGACATTTGTTTTTCAAGTATTACATACCCCAAAATAAGGGTCTAATGAAAAAACATTTGTACATTACTACAAAATACCAAATGTTCAAGGATAGGCAAAATGAAAGAAGTTGCGTTTCAAGGTTGAGGATGCAATCACAAACGTTTATACATGTTTTCAGACTTGTACATTAATGATTATTAACTTTATTTATTTTGAACTCCCTTAAAAATACTATTCATGAGGGTTTGTATTACCCATCCTCAAAGCGTTGAAGATGCGAACACGAGCATTTGCCTATTTTTTCACATTTGTAAATTAATTATTATAATTTTTAAATGTGTTTGATATTTTTAAATTACTTGATATTTTTATTTTTAATGTGTTTTATAATTTTTTAATCTTACTGTCACATCCCGGCCCGGGCCCCCACCACATCCCGGGCTCGACTTCGCCGTAACACGATATTGTCCGCTTTGGGCCCTGACTACGCCCTCACCATTTTGTTTCTGAGAACTCACACAAGAACTTCCCAGTGGGTCACCCATCATGGGATTGCTCTTGCGCAAACTCGCTTAACTTCGGAGTTTTGACAGAACCCGAAGCAGTGAGCTCCCAAAAGGCCTCGTGCTAGGTAGAGATGAGAATATACATATAAGGCTTAGATGATCCACTCCCCTGTGCGATGCGGGATGTTACAATCCACCCCCTTTAGGGGCCCGACGTCATCGTCCGCACACTTCCGGCTAGAGATTGGCTCTGATACCAAATTGTCACATCCCGCCTTAGCCCCCACCACATCCCGGGTTTGACTCCACCGTAGCACGATATTGTCCGCTTTGGGCCCTAACCACGCCTTCACGGTTTTGTTTCTGGGAACTCACACGAGAACTTCCCAGTGGGTCACCCATCCTGGGATTGCTCTCGCGCGAACTCGTTTAACTTCGGAGTTCTGACGGAACCCGAAGCCAGTGAGCTCCCAAAAGGCATCGTGCTAGGTAGAGATGAGAATATACATATAAGGCTTAGAGGATCCACTCCCCTAGGCGATGTGGGATGTTATACTTACTCTTTGCTATAATATACAATAAAAATAAATAAAACTTAATTTTTTAAAATTCATATAGAATAATAATATAATAATACATATTTAATATTCAATGTATCATATACACTATGACAATTGTATCTACTAGTAAGTTTTTTGTAGTAGTCTAAAAATTTGAAATCATCAAATTAACATTTTTCTTAACGTGTTATTTGCATGTCACCCCCATGTAAACTTGTTAAGGACCCGTTATTAACGGGTTCTTATCGTGTGACCCGAATAGTGATCGTATCGACCCGAAATCTGTTATTTTCGTGTCGTTTACATGTCATGTTAACGGATCGTGTAAAAAATTACCAGGTCTAGTTGTGATGTTCTTTTGATGTGTAAGCTCTTAAGTTGTCTTAAGAGACGTGTTTAACATGTCTGTCGTATGTATATTTTTACAATTTAAAAAAAAATTATTTCCCTCAAAAAAAATGTTTTGAAACTAAGCTATTGGCAATTTTACATGAAAATATATGTTTGAAAGATTACAAATCTTCCAACGAAAACAAGATGAATACAAATCCAAACTATCAAGGGTTTTAGGCTTATTAAAATCTTTCTTAGGCCTAACCTCATAAAAAGAAGTATAAGGCTCGTTAAATCATCCAAAAAAAAAGTTTTAGGCTTAAATTTACGTTATTGTCTATGCAATGGCGGTGTCAAGAATTATTTGGTGTGTGGGATAAGCTAAAATTATTACTATGAAATCAAATGCTCAATTTTTTTGTTGCCTACATAAAATTATATAATAGTGAATCTAAAAGTAATAATTTGAAGTAAGAAATTTGTAGTCTGTTTTCTAAGTTTCAAGCCATCAAAATATTCAAATGAATAAAATAAGGAAGTGTGTGTGGTATAGAAGTTTTAATTTATTACTACTAAATTCTAATATTGGTTAAAGTGATGAGTTTATTTAACATTATTAACTCTTATTTTCCCGAAAAGCAACCCTAAGGTTTAGACTTTTAATTTGTTAGGCGGGTTGTAACAATTAAAAATCATAAAACCACCCAACTAATTAATATTTTTAAGCTTCAAAGAACTAAAACTTTTCCTATGCTATAGCCAACCGAGCCTTGTACTTGGCTCAACCAACGTGTCTATGTGTATGTGAAGTCCAGTTTATCCTACGGGAAGTCATTTTGGCAAATTTGCCTTAAAAGTTTTCATTTTTCACTTTACCCCCACCGTTAAGCGCGTCTAATTATCTGTCCGATGTGTTGACGTGGCAAAAAAAAAAACACCATTGAAAAGTTTGGTCTTTTAACCCACAAAAACCAAATGTGAGAAGAAAAACATGTCAACAATTATTATGTCACGAATGATAAGCATTGCATGTTATAAGTGACGACAAACTTAGCGTCATAGTTAAATAAAAATGACAACTACATAAGCCTCGCATATTTTATAATGTGACAAATAGACAGGTTCTCAAATCAACTATATGTGACGCCTGAACAATTTCGTCATATATAATCACTTGTGAGAGGGAATTTATGATGCCCTTTGGGACGCCTAATTTTTCTCACATTTGTATATACATGATGCATTTTCCCTTTCTGTTGGGAAATTTTTTTTTCACATATTATCTTTGTAGCGTGAGCACTCTAATACTACATTGGGGAATTTTTGCCCACCACCCTCAATAGATGGTGATGCTCACACTCTACTTATTACCGTTATATGAGTTTAAATTTCGAGATCTGTGTAGTACATAGGCACATATCTCAAATTTAAACTCATCTAATGGTAATAAGTAGGGTGAAGAACATTACCAACACTTAAAGTTGGGGGTGGGAATTATGTCCCTTTGTTAACAGAAATAAAGAGTTGCAGACAGAGCATGTATTGAAGAAGAAGAGAGAAAAGGGAATAAGAGAGAGAGAGAGAAAGTAATGGATTACATTGATACTCAATTAATCTTTACAACTATGAGAATACAATTTATATAGCCATCATGACTAGCTTGCAGCCTAAGCTATTTAACTAACTAATTTGATAACAACCTAACTAACTATTGCTGAGCTGGAATGATATATTCAACATCCCCCCTCAATCTCAACTGGGATTTCCAGTTTGAGATTGTATGAGTGCTTGAGAAATGCAGAACAACCGAGCAGCCCCATCATGAGAGTTCCAACTCTAAAGACCAAGTCTACTGATTCTTCTTTAGCTTTGATGTGGAAGAAGACAAATGTTTCCACGAGCATGCCAATGACCAATCCAAAAATGCCTCCAGCAACATTCATGATGGGACTATGGTTAAACAAAGCTCTGAATGCAGCATATCCTACCAAATATTCGGTAAGCATGGTCACCACAACATGTAAACCAAAGCCGAGTTGATCCTTGTAAGAAGACAAAGGCTCAGTGGTTTCTTTCTGTAATATCCTTCACATGACCAGTCCAGGTGGGTTCGTCAGAGCACTGCTCATTTTTGAACTTGCTTTACAATCACAACAATAAAAAAACACACCCATATTCGGCAATCGGCCTTCAATGAAGAAAGGGAACAAGAACTGCACTCCGACAATCGGCCTTAATGGAGTTGCACACAATAACAACAAACAAAACTTTTCAAGAACGTTACTCCGGCTATCGGCCTTTAAGGAGTAACACACAATATCTGAGACATAACTTTTCACTCCGGCTATCGGCCTTGTGGAGGAAACACATTACATTCAGCACACTCTTGGCAATCGGCCTTTTTCGAGTGCACAAATCTCAAACAAGCAAGAACTACTATCAATTCAATCACACTTTGGCATCGGCCTTTAACAAGTGGATATCACAAACAACTTCACAATTCTATCAATTTATCAATAACGGCTTCGGCCTTATATTGATCATATACACATGAAACTGACATTTACACAAACACATAGAGTGCAAGAACTTCAACCATACACAGAAAACACCATGAAACTTGAACCAGAGAACCCAGATAGCATTGTACAATTTTGACTCCAGAGAACATCTCACAAGAAATACCTGACTGAAGAAATTACCAAAGATCGTCCATTTGAACTCCCTGCAATATCGTCACGCAACACCTAGAAACGAAAGCACCAAGAACCATCAGCGAAAGATCTCACCAATAACCACCGGCGAAAAAAAATCGTCCCTTCGAATCGTCCAAACCTTCTGTGGCAATTGGCCTTTAACAAGGATGATACAGCATAAAGACTTCAAGATTCAACACTCCGGCAATTGGCTGACACAATTCATCAAACACTTGGAGTGCACCGAGTTGATTTCTCCAGAAACACCCATGAACTCGAACATAAAACTTCAACCAAAGTAGCAAATCTTCATCCAGAGACAACCCACCAAACAGCTGAAGTGCACAGATCTTTTCGCTGTTGAAATACCCAGATTCGAGCACCAAGAACAACAAATCATCCCACACAAACAGAGCAACGTTGCAGAAAACCCAAAATGTAAAGAACACCTCCGACGACACAATGTTGCAGCGGAAAAATGAGAGATCACCAAGGAAATACCTCCGGCTCTGATACCATGTTAACAGAAATAAAGAGTTGCAGACAGAGCATGTATTGAAGAAGAAGAGAGAAAATGGAATAAGAGAGAGAGAGAGAGAAAGTAATGGATTACATTGATACTCAATTAATCTTTACAACTATAAGAATACAATTTATATAGCCATCATGACTAGCTTGCAGCCTAAGCTATTTAACTAACTAATTTGATAACAACCTAACTAACTTTTAAGGCAAATTTGCCTTAAAAGTTTTCATTTTTCACTTTACCCCCACCGTTAAGCGCGTCTAATTGTCTGTCCGATGTGTTGACGTGGCAAAAAAAAAAAACACCGTTGAAAAGTTTGGTCTTTTAACTCACAAAAACCAAATGTGAGAAGAAAAACATGTCAACAATTATTCTGTCACGAATGATAAGCATCGCATGTTATAAGTGACGACAAACTTAGCGTCATAGTTAAATAAAAATGACAACTACATAAGCCTCGCATATTTTATAATGCGACAAATAGACAGGTTCTCAAATCAACTATATGTGACGCCTGAACAATGTCGTCATATATAATCACTTGTGAGAGGGAATTTATGATGCCCTTTGGGACGCCTAATTTTTCTCACATTTGTATATAATATACATGATGCATTTTCCCTTTCTGTTGGGAAATTTTTTTTTTCCACATATTATCTTTGTAGCGTGAGCTGTGAGAGTCCGTCCCTAATTTTAAGAGTTTTTAAAGTTTAATAAAGGATTTTACAAAAATGCCCTTTTAGGCACGCGCATTATTCGATGTTAATCGTCGTGTCGTGCCATCTAAGATTTATTTTCTTGACATATCCTCGTAGTACTCGTCGCTACAGACGTGTGGGCGCTGACGGTTCGTTATTTGGAGTTATAACGAAAAAGATTTTAAAGTTTGAAGTTTGGACATTTTATGAATTTTATTATTAAAACTTGGATGGCCCAGATTTAATGAAGAATTAAATGGATGGCTTGGATGTAAGGGAAAGGAAATAAAGATAAAAAGTGAAGGAAGGTTTTGTGTATGTGTGTGCGTGTGAGGAAGAAGAAGAATAAGAGATTGGGCAGAAACTGCCCAACCAGAGAAAGAGAGAGCAGGAGCTCCGGGAGAGAAAGGAGAGAGAGCTGATGAATCAGGAGAAGAGAGATGGAGAGGATGACCAATCGGAACAGAGGAAAGGAGGAAAGGAAGGAGAGAGTGGCGCGGGGGATCGGCCGGATCCCCTTGGCCATTTTTTCACCCGGTCGGCATCCATGCTTATTTCCGACGATTTTCACTCGTTTTTCCGGCGAATTGCTTCAAGAAACCTCATGGGAAACACTCTAGGAGCCTTCCTCTATCCATTCCATCTCAAAATTGGAGAGATTTGGCTTTGAAAATGGAGAAAACCGCAAGGAGGGGTGCGGCGGCTTTGGCTTTGAATCACCTAATCCCGAAGCAATTTCTTTCAATTGCCACCACCCATACACTTCTCTTGAGGCCTAGAACAAAGCCCAAGCATTGGTTGGGACGACGGAGTTGATTTGAAGACGAATTGGAACTCACCCAATTCTAGGGTTCCGCACATATTTTGGTGCAATTGGAGCCTTTCCAGGCCAAATTGGCCTTGGCCTCAGGTATAAAGTTTACTCTACTCATTGAGATCTTCAATTCTGTATTTTTTGAGAATTTTTGGAAATAGTTGGATTTTCCGGCGAGCCGGGGCGGCCAACCGCCACCCACGGCGGCCCGTGCGGCGGCGCGTGGCCAATGGCCCGCCAATATCATTCTTAGCATGTGTTTAATGTTCTAGGTTTAGTTTTGATAATTGATGGACGTAAATTGAGTAATTGAACCTAAGTTCGTTTCGATTCGTGGTTAGGTGAAAATGTGAATTGACGATCCGACCGTTGGATCGTCACCAAACTTTGATACGTTGTAATACGTAATATTTGAGGATTATAGGAACTTACGTATTGGGAATCCAATTTACGGATCTTCCGGAATTGGAGTTGTAAGTTCATAAAATAAAATGTTAACCGTCACTTGGTTTTGGAAATTTACGGAGATCCGACCGTTGGATGGTAATGAAATTTTAGGATGTTGTCCTAGAGATATATTATGGACCTCTGGAAGTTATGGATTGGAAATCTGAGTTGCAGATCTTCCGGATTGAACTGCGTAGTGACGTGTTTTATATAAGTTATATATTCTATCGATATGATTTCTGAGGTTGGATTTGATTATTGTTCTAGGCGCCGATCGTCATGACGCCTTGATGTGTTGTGCTAGGGAGTTGTTGGGCGAACTCCAGGTGAGTGGGCAGTATTTCTGTTTATACCTATATACTATTGATATTTTTCCCAGAAATTGAGTTTAAATGAAAGTACGTTTTAAAATGCAATGCATGCATATTATGAATTATATGAATTGATAATTGATGCATATATATATATATGTGAATTGGTGCTGTGGACGCACATGTGATTATCATGTGAGTTTCATGTTATTCATGTGAATCATTGATTATGTGTATTATGTTGATAGCTCATAACCTGCAATCATGGTGTTAGTGCTTATATTATTCACCTCGCACCATACGCTCACCTTGGATCCAAGTATGTGCATGTCGTACAAACCATGAGAGGGTTTGGACATTTCGTACAAACCATGAGATGGTTCTGACATGCTAGTCGTACAGATCACTAGAGGTGGTTCCGACTAGTAGGTGACTTTAGATTATGTGCACAGATGATTGATGAGAGAAGCACTAGAGCGTATTATTACACCATTCTTATCGTACAGACTACTTCAGGTAGTTCCGATTTATGTGCAGAGTAGTGCCGTACAGGTCACCGAGGTGACCCCGGTTTGGATTGGATATTGAGCTATAGAATTAACCGTACAGGACCAACTGCAGGGTCTCCGGTTGATTCATTATTTCACCTGTTATTTTGATGCATCATTCATTCTGTTTTTGACAGTTATAGCATGGCATACTTTCTGGCTTTTGAGAAAAATTGATGATTTGAGATATATGAAAAGTTATATGCTATTATGTTATTTTCTGGGAAAGTATACAGGTTTTACAGCGAGGGGTTAGAAATGTTTTAAATGAAAAATTTTCGAAAAACTTTGTTTTACTAACCCACTCAATTTTGTTTTGCGCCCCTCCAGGTTCTAGATAGCAGAGCTTTGGTGGCCACGAGGAATCCAACGGTGTTCTGACAGAATTCACAAAAGTAGGACTCACCCTCGGATGTTTCATCTTAGTAATTGTATTTTTAAAGCTTCCGAACTGTGTAAATGGTTACGTCACTCTCACGTGACGACCAGCATGCCCTCCTTCAGGACGGGGTGTGTCATGAGCACTCTAATACTACATTGGGGAATTTTTGCCCACCACCCTCAATAGATGGTGATGCTCACACTCTACTTATTACCGTTATATGAGTTTAAATTTTAAGATATGTGTAGTACATAGACACATATTTCAAATTTAAACTCATCTAATGTTAATAAGTAGGGTGATGAACATTACCAACACTTAAAGTTGGGGTGGGAATTATGTCCCTTATCGTTGGAGGAAAAAGTTGACTACCCTCATATGTATAGATGAATAGTTGAAAATGCAAGGCTAAATTTTGGGATTTTCCACCCCCCTCTTGGATACAACCTGTGACACACCCCGATCCAGAGGATCAAGGCGTGCTGGCCGTCACGTGAGCGTGACGTAACCAACAGTGCGACACGGAAGCATGATAATACAAAAATACGAAGGAATTTAAACCAATCTCTAGATGAACAACCTACTAGAGTAATGGGGGAGTTAAGATAATACACAAATTCAGAGCATAGGTTTTAGTGCAGTCAAGTAAGACTAAAATAAAGGTACTTCACCCTCGGGTGAGTCCTACATGTCAAGAGTCTGTCAGAATGCCGGAAAAGACCTCGAGAGCCACCAACCGCTAACTAGAACCTGGAGGGGCGCAAAACAAAATGAGTGGGTCAGTAAAATCAAGATTTTTCCAAAAACATTTCATTAAAATCATTTCTATCCCCTCACTGTAAAACCTGTATACTTTCCCAGAAAATAATATATATATATATATAAAATCATATATATATATAATCTCAAAACTCATTTTCCAAATCTTTAACATTTTTCAAGAAAACATGCCATGCCATGAATCAAATTATAAATCAGGTGAATAATAAGGAATCAATCGGAGACCCTGCAGTTGGTCCTATACGATTAATTCTAAGCTCAACATTCTCACTAACCGGAGTCACCTCGGTGACCTATACGGTCTAACTCTGCAAGTCATTCGGAACTACATAAGGTAGTCTGTACGATGACAGGTGTATAATTACGCTCTAGTGCTTCTCACATCAATCAACTGTGCACATAATCTAAAATCACCCACCAGTCGGAACCCCTCTAATGGTCTGTACAACTGGCATGCCGGAACCCTCACATGGTCTGTACGACATCCACCTACTTGGATCCAAGACGAGCGTGCGGTGTGGTGAAACTAATATAAGCACTAACACCTAGGGTGCAGGTTATGAGCTTAAACATTTCAATATCAATAAATCAATGCATAATGACTCACCTGACTTACCTGCGCCTCCACAGCACCATGCAACATGTATGCATCATATATCAATTCATGTACATATACATATATCCATTATCAAATCAAATATTCAATGTTTTCATGCATGGCAATTTAAATTCATTTTCTCATATAAAAGCATTTTCTGGGAAAACAATAGTATATAGGTAAATATGAAATCAAAACTGCCCACTCACTGATATGTCGATGGGTCGTAACCCCCGCGACGTCCCTGGATACGCTCGTCCTCGGGATACTCGTCACCTATATGAGAAATAACTAAAATAACATTATTTTTAAGCACATCGTCAACATTTCGAAATAACTTCTCATACGATGCTCAATTTGGGTATATGAATATACCACATCGACCTACTCGACGTCACGGACGTCTCAAAATTTTTAAAATAATTTTTCGAGGTCTCACGCGCCCCCACGCGCTGAATAGGCCACGGCCCTACGCGCGGCCCACGCGCAGGTGCCCTGACGGAAGACATGGACGGCGTCAGGAATATTCCTCGGAATATTCCGTCAAATGCTAACGGTTACCGTTAGAGTTAACTAACGGCGTCAGCATATTCCGTTAAAGTTAACGGAATATGCCGTCGTCTTCTCCGACCTACCCTCGCCGGACTCCGGTCACCGGAAAACTGGGGAAATTTTCTAATTCCTTATTCTCCCTCATTTTACGTCCAAATTTCATGAATTTTACACCAAAATGAAGCCCTAGACGAGTACTATCACGTTGGACTAATTTTAAACACTAAATAGCACGGAATCAAACCTTTCAAAAATCCAAGAATTCGGCCAAACTTGAACTGGATGATCCCGACGTCCAATTTTCCCAAATGAAGCACTCCGAGCTTCCTTAAGACTTCACCAAGCTTCCTACAAGCTTCAAATTCACAAAAACCTAAGAATCTACGTGTGCATGAACAATGCACCATTACGGGAACTTTAGAAACTAGGGTTTTCGAAGGAAATATTACCTGCAAATGGTACCAATGAACTCGTGGTGTCCTCATGAGTCCGAAGGTGGTCATAAGTCCGTTGATCCGTGAAGTTTGGGGTGGTGTTGGGTGTTGTCCGTACGGGGTGTCTAGAGAGACAGAGACTGAGAGTGAGAGATCGTGAGGGAGGAGAGAGAGAGAGTGCGGGGAAGGAGAGAGAGTGCTTTGTGTGGTCCAAACCAATCCACACCATCCATTCTAAATCCTAATCAAATAATCCAATTCACAAAACAAAATTCCTTTTATTTGTTTCCAACTTAATAATATATATAAATCTCCAAATAACATCACATTCATACGTACCTTGGTACACGTCAAGGGTAGAATAGTCATTTCACGCTCCCGTCATAGGTATTTCCGGGACGGGCTGTGACAACCTGAATTTATTGAATGAATTGATTGATGTACAATAGAGATAGAGCTAGCAATTTATGCAACTTTGACGATATTTAAACGAAAGAATGATTGTAATGTGTGATAGTAAATTTTATGGATAACATTGATTGATCTTAAATTTCAAAGATCAAGATGAAAACTTATATGATTTCATAACTATTTGTGATAAAAAGAAGAAGGAGAAATTATGTTCTCATCATTCATTTTGCTACTCCATTGATTAAAATCCTATTCATTTTCAATTTTTGATCAAGGTCCTTGGGTATTAATAACATCATTAATTATTTCAATAATAAAATATTTGTTTATTTCTAAATATATTCATTTAATTTTAAAAATGTTACAATTAGTATATTTATATTTATGACTAAATTTTTTATCATATATTTTTAGTTTTAGTTTGTACCCATTTTTAATTTGTAATTCTTTTTTAACTTGTACCAATTTTCTTTGCAGTTTTAATTTTTACCCATATATTAATTTCTTTTTGTGCCCATATTTTTTAAAGTTTATTTGTATTTGTACCCATATATATATTTTTTTATTTGTACTTTTTATTTTGCTAAATGTACCCATACTAATTATATGTACACATTCATGTAAAACTTTTTAATCTTAAAATGTACTCATTCTTAAATATACCAATATGTTATATGTAAAATGTACCCTTTTTTTTATATAAAATCTATTCAATTTTTTTCTAATCCATTTTTAAACTTATATGGGTACATTCTTTTTTCTTTGATTTTAAAATGTATCCACGTCAAGTTTAATTGAAGAAATTTACTAATGTTATTAAGCCTAATAACCTTTTTTTTTTTTGTGATTTTGAAGAATGTACCCATGTTTTTATACAATAATTTTTTTTGTTAATTTTGATGAATGTACCCATGTATATACACACACACGCACACAATAGTATATTTATATTTTAATATATTTTTGTCACAGCCCATCCCGAAGATGTGCATTATTTTATTCTCGAGGACGTGAAAGGACGGTTTTATCTTTAGACGTTGAGATTGTAGTGTATGTGTGTGTCATATTGAGACTTAAAGGTTATTTGTGGTTTTGGATTGGTGACCCAAGTGGACCACACACACTCCCTCTCTTCTCTCCCGTACTCTCTCTAGACTCTCTCTCTCTCCCTCTCGACATTTTTGTGCGGACAACCCAGAAACCACCTCAAATCTTGCAGATCGAAACCCAGGTAAGTATTTTCGTGTTCCTTGTGACCTCAGGAATCCATTGGTACGAGTTTGAGAACCTGAAACCTTCGAAAACCTTGTGAAACCTAACATTCGATTTGTGCACTGTTCATGAACACGTAAAACCTTGTGTTTAAGGGAATTTTAAGCTCATGGAGAGCTTTTGGAGGTCCCAAAGAGGCTCGGGGTAGTTCGTTTGAAGAATTTGGACGTCGGGAAGCCTAGATACGAAGAGTTGGAGAGGTCACCGGATTTTCGAGCTTGCTCCGACGTGATTTCGTGAGTTTTGAAACTTCAAATAGGTATAACGCCATTCTTCTCACTCTAAGCTTTCATTTGGTTCAAATTTCGAAGAAAATGGTTGAAAAATGAGTGAGAATAGACGGTTAGAAGTTTTTCCCAGCTTCCGACGACGACGACGGTCGCTGGAGTTCTAAGGTAGGAGACGACGGAATATTTCGTCAAGTCTGACGGAATATTCCTAATGGCAGTTAAGGAATCCGTCAGGATTCCCTGCACGTGGCGGCGCATCTTGCCGTGCACTCGCCGACACGTGAGGGGTCCAAAAATTAATCTGAAAATTTGGGGATGATCCTGAGGTTGTGTAGGTCACTGTGGTATATTCATATACCCATTTTGAGCTATGTATGAGAAGTTATTAGCTAGTTTTGCCTATGTGCTTTAAAATAACATGTTTATAGTTAATTCGCATATAGGTGAGACTTATCCCGAGGACGAGCGTATCCAAGGGCGACTCGGGGGCTACGACCCTGCGACTTACCAGTGAGTGGGCTTTTGGTTTTCAGTATATATTATATACTTGATATTTTCCTAGAAATATGTGTTTAAATGATAGTATGCCAAAAATGCCATGCATATAAGTTTATAATTCAAGTATGAATTGGTATGTGATGCTTTATATATATATATATATGTGGTGCTGTGGATGCTCAGGTAAGCTCAGGTAAGTCGTGTTTGGTTATTTAAATCATCGATGATGCGATATGTTATTGAATAATGTTGAGCTCATAAAACTGCACTTATGGTGATTTTGATTTAGCCATAGATATGACACATACCTGTTTATTATGTCACCTCCCACACCATATGCTCATATTGGATCCAATTTAGGTGCACAGTCTTGTCGTACAGACCTTATTTATGGTTCCGACTCGTAGGTGACTAGCGATTTATCGCCCAACTATTTTATGAGAGTAGTATTGAGCATGATTGTATTACACCCATTATTGTCGTATATACCTTTTTGTTTGGTTCTGACTCTTGTGTAGTATGTTGCCGTATAGGTCATTGTAGTGGCTCCGGCTAGAGTGACTTTTGAGCTATGAATTCAGTCGTATAGACTACCACAGGGGTTCCGGCTAACATGTTATATTTATATGAAATTATTCTCACCTGAATTGCTTACTCTGTTATATCTTGGCATGACATACGTATGAATATGATTATGTGAAGCATGATTTGAATTGATATATTTACATATATATATATATATTTATTTATGTATATGCTTATATCTTGATTCTGGGAAAAATTATACATGTTTTACAGCGAGGGGTTAGATATGTTGATAAATGAAATGGTTTTGTAAAACATTTGTTTTTGCCCACTCACGTTTTCTGTTTTGCGCCCCTCCAGGTTTTAAGTAAGCTTGATGTTGGTGGCTTGAGGACGTCTGCAGTTCTGACCTATCTAAATAATAGTAGGACATTCCTGGTATTGTGTAACTAGTACTTGTCCTACTGGACTGCACCTAGACTTATTGTGCTCTGATTAGGAGTATTTACTTTTGTAACTAACTCCTATCACTTCCTGTTTAGTAGTGCACTCTAGTAGTTCGGTTTTTAATTATTCATATACTTCTTATCATAATCGCTTTTGCACTGTGCACATGGCTACGTCACTCTCATGTGACAGCCAGCATGCCTTGATCTCGGTCGGGGTGTGTCATTTTTAATCCCACAAATTATGTTTTTTTATTTATTTAAAATCTCATTTATATAAACAACTAAAATTTCTTATTTTTAATTTAAAAAATATAATAACGTACATAGAAATAAATTATCACATGAATTTCAGAGATCTCGATCAAAAATTAAAAACCAACAAGGTTTCAATAAAAGAATATTAATAATTAAGGACCGTATCCAAAGTCTTCCTAAAAAAAATTACCAATTAAACAGGGGTTAAACGGAAGACGATATTGATGTACACTAGTTAATTTCTAAAATGACCTGTTCGATTTTTTCACTTGAAGAGGTCCCAATTTTTCAGACCATCATTGATAAGAAGAGTACATATATGCATATTTCCCAATACCCATGTTGCGGTACTTTTGTCCTTTTAAATTATTGACTTCTGAAAAGTAAGAAAATTATAGTTTTGATGATAAATAAACATAGAGTTACCCTATGAAACGACTCTCTTAGGTCAATTTGGTTATTTCAATACAATTTTACCATAATTGTGTTCTTCATGAATTGTTATAATGGGAAATGTGGGTGAAATTTTAGGCAAGTTTCATTTTCTTCATAAATAAAAAAGATGAAAGCAAAAGCTTCTTATTTTGCTGTTTCCTTGTAAGATTAGAACGAGGTCGCTATTGCGTCACCAAGAGTGCCGTTGGGAGTCTGGAAGCATCTGCAATCAAAACATGTTAATTTTTTTTGCAGGCCAAAAAGACAGAAACGATTATCTTTTTACTGTTATATATATATATATATATCACTTTTCTTTTACTTTTTCTTGTTTGGATATCCATGGAGACTCATCCGTGGATTGAACAATGAGTGGTATTGTGGATTGTCGTCTGGAGAGTGGATCTCCTTCGACCTATTGAATCTCGACTAAAAAAATTTCTATTCTTTAATTTAGTTTAAAATAGTAAGATGTTTAAAAATGACGAGTTCACAACAAATTATAATAAAGCAGTAATGATTAGTGTCAATTAAGGGTAGTGATCTATTTTCCATGTGGGGTGGTAGAAATTCTTAGAAAGCTCAATCTTGGCTAATCTTATGACTATAACTGAAAACAAATGAAGCCCATTTGAAGAATAATATAAAATATGGAAGAAAACAAAAACAAAAAGTGACATAATGATAAATAAAGATGGGGCAAAAAAAGTAAACATGGTAGCTAGATCGATTCCAAGTTCAACTAGAAAAACCACTGTTCTAAAAATCTCCGCCTAGGCCCCGCCTAGGCGTTAGGCGGCTGGTCACCACCCCGATTAATGCATAGGCGTTTAAAAATTAATAAAGGGCGCCTAGACTAGTTGAGGCGCTCGCCTAGACCGCCTAGCTCGCCCAGACCCGCCTAGGCACCTGCCTAGGTTGCGACTCACTTTGATAAAAAATAGATAACTTTCAATTTGCGTTTAATTTTTTTCAATAAATTGTAAGAGACTTGTTGAATATTTAAATGGGCACACACTATATGCTTATTCCCCATATTTTCATTATGTTCCAATACTTTATAATACATATGTCATTCTATTTTGTAGTTTATGATGAAATTATATATATTTTAAGTATAAACAGACATTTATTTACATGAAATATAATGGATTTACTTAAATCCGCCTAGTTCGCCTAGGCGCCCGCCTAGACCCCGCTTAGCCGCCTAGGCGCTAGGCCCTAGCCCGCCGCCCGACTAGCACCTAGCGTCTTTTAGAACCTTGAGAAAAACCACAAGAAAATAAAAAAAATAAAAAAAATAGATGTAGCCCCTAGAGAAGAAAAGTAGTTTAAAAAAACCTCCCCCGCCAAATGCTGCACTTGCCTTTTATTTATTTATTTTTTTAAATAATAGATTTTGTTAGATTAGATGTTAGGTTAGCCATCGACGGTATTGCCGTCATAGGCTTTGGAGTTGGTGGCAATCCTCCTAATCTTTTTCCTCTCTTTTCCTCCATAGGTCTCATATCTTTTAACTATATCTATCTCCTGGGTGTAGTCACTTTAGTCCATCTGTTAATACAATCTTCGTGGTTGTAGTCGCTCTCTTGCTTAGCCTCAAATCTAGAGCGCTGACTATTGTTCGTTCATATATGATTTTGTTGTTGATTTTAAGAATTGACGTTTGTTGGAGATGACTTGTAATGGTGTTTATTTGCCGATGATTGCAAGTTCATTTTTTTCCTCGTACGGCCTTTACATATTCAAGCATTGAAAAAAGAAAAACAGTTGAGTTAAGAATTAGTTGGTTTTAATACTGTTTCGTACATTGAATTCTCTTTAGTTTTGTAGTCCAAGAGTATCTTTTTATTGCAAAGAAAAAAAAAAGAAATATATGAGAATTGTGCTTTACCATTCTGTTAAAATCATTTACATTAGAAGGCACGCTATGTTATTTGGTTGATCAATCATTGTTCATCTCTGAAGAAAACTAATTGGTGGTTTTGGGGTGGCTTTTATATGATTTAAGCATGTCACCAAGATTGAAGAAAATGAATACCCAGCTCTCACGTCATCATTTGAGAGAGATTGAGAGAGAGAGGCAAAGTCAACAG
Organism: Malus fusca; assembly: GCA_035220775.1. Lineage (NCBI taxonomy): Eukaryota > Viridiplantae > Streptophyta > Magnoliopsida > Rosales > Rosaceae > Malus > Malus fusca. The sequence goes on from CM069069.1 coordinate 11,163,318, forward strand.
AAATTATGACCATTTTTATTTTCTCTCATTTTCAACATATATATCTATACATAGAGGTTATATTAAAATTTTAGTTCATGCGTTGCCGCGGAAATGTGAAATAAATCACAAGTATTATACATAAGTGTTAGAATAAGAAACTAAATGTGTTGTAAGCATTGCATGTAGATATGTAGAAATTATGGGTAATGTTAGGGAAACTAAATTTTGTAAACCAAATGATATGGATGTTGATGATTGAATTATTACTTAAATGTTAAGGTAAATCTCAGTTTACTACCTTTAAGTTTTGTAGCTTTCAACATTTGGTACATGAAGTTTTTTTCGGCCCAAAGTCATACCTAAAGTGTTAATTTTGGGACAGTCTCATACGTCTATTAGTCTGAAGGTTAAGTCTCCCGTTAATTGATGATGTGGCGTCTATCTGGACAATGATTGCGTGCCACGTGTCATTAAGGGTTCCCCGTGGAAATTAAAAATTAAAAAAAAAAAATTGGTCGTTTTCTACCTCCCTCGACCTTCCCTTCCTCCCTTATCCCTTATTTCTCTCCTCAAAATGAGTCCCAGATCCCACAATGAGTTCGGAGCTGAGAACCTAGATATGCACCAACCCACCAAACTCTCAGCTCCGATTCAACTCCCGCAAGGTGTGGATATATGCACTAACCCACCAAACCCCCTGAATCCAGATCTCGCAACCGCCGGACTTGTTTGATTCAACTCTCAGCTCCGATCCACCCTCGTTGACTGATTAACGACCATGGTTTGGACCAATTAAAGAACTAGGAGGAGATGAACGTGAGCCATGGGTCGGTCGGTTCAACCAGTTGAAGATGTACCCACCACAGAGGGGGCCGCCCCCGAACCCGCTCCGGGTCCGAATGAAGGATCTTTTGGGCATGCCCGGCACCTCGGGCGGCCTTGTCTTGTGCCTCGCCCAGTTTTTCTTCTCTGCCACCGCGCTCATCGTCATGGCCACCACCTCTGACTTCTCTTCCGTCACCGCGTTTTGGTGGGTAGCTGCCAAAAATGAACCCATATCTTTTTTTTTTCAGCTTATTTTTTTGTTAATTCTTTTAATTATGCTTAAATTTCAATCTGATAACAATTGTGGTTTTTGAGGAGGGTTTGGTGGGTTGGTGCAGAGGAGAGAATGGAGGGATAAGGGAGGTAGAAGACGACCAAATGTTTTTTTTTTTTTTGAATTTCCACGTGGATCCCTTAATGATACGTGGCACCCAGTTATTGTCCACATGGGCGCCACGTCATTAGTGAACGGGAGACTTAACAACTAGACTAATGGATGTATGAGATTGCCCCAAAATTAACACTTTAGATATGATTATGAGACGAAAAAAACTTCATGTACCAAATGTTGAAAACCACGAAACTTGAGGGTAGTAAACTGAGATTTACCTTAAATGTTAATTAACATGTTTATTTCCTATTGGTAACACATCATTTTAGTTTAAAATTTTGGTCTCCCTAACATTATCCAGAAATTATTTACATGAAACATATACCAAGTATTTACATAAAAAAAATATATATATAATAATTGTTGATAGCTTAACTATCGATTTTATTTACATATACGTAGGTTGAAATTAAGAAAAGACCAAATGAAGATTGTTGTTTACTTTCACATCCTCTATATCTAGATTTGAAAAGCTATAAAATTGTTGTGTACGCATGCATGTACAATCAAAATCGTCATCCACCATGCACTTCTTTAGGTGACATGCAAAAGGAAACAACTGCAGCCGACCAAAAAAGCACTAAAATTGCATGCATCAATTATTTCGAATTCAAAGTACGTATTCCCCTTTAAGAGATATATCTAGGACCACTTCGTCTTTATACATACACTATAAATCACGTATTAAAGCTACACAACCTATGAGCCCTCTCTCATTTACCTCTCTCAAGTTCATCAAAGTCGTTTAAGTAATAAAAGGTGAAACTACTTGTGCTCACAGCCTCACATTTCTGCGTGAAATTGCGAATATAATCTACGTCAATGCAAAATATTCCTACGTTGTTGAGCTCCTCTTTGGTTGAAACCCAGTAGACACGAAGGACCTGCAAGTGCGACGTTTTATCTAATAAATGACTTGGGGAAATTAAGGAAAAGCATTACCTAATATAACTCGCTACAAGTAATATTGCTATAATGAGAAACAATGTATTTGTTACACAATTTTTAAGGGTGATGCTATTCACACATTCTTTTTTACCTTCCACACACCTTTTGTTAATTTGTCATTTGATATTCTTCAATCATTCGATCGACCATTGAAAATTGATGGGAGTGTGTGGAAAGTAAAAAGATGTGTGTGGATAGCACCACCCTTTCTTAATAATTTCAAGAACACTATTTGATGCCAATGAAGGTTGGTTGAGTTGGTAATGATCGTTCTCTTTGCTAGATCAAGGCCTAGGTTCGAGTTTCGTTACCAGCAATTCTTCTTGGTGGGCGATCGGTAAATAAAAAAAAAAAAGAAGCTAAAACCCCTATGTAATTAAGTCCTCAAAGAGACTTGTGATATGCCCTGACCTTGAGATGGGTAGCTCCCCCTCCCCCAAAACTTTAATTAAAAAAAAAAGAACATTATTTAGCTCTTTATAAACGCAAGAATTCTATTATTTTCTTACGTGAATGAATAACAAGTGATGTTGTGAGGTTTCACTCTGAAATTTCTCCCTTGTTTTGCCTTTGTCATTGAGATGTGGTAGGTGCTGTAGTAGCTGTGCACAGCTATATATTAAGACGTATGTTGCTGTTGTGCAAGTATATAGTTAAGAGGTTTTAGAGCCTTGTGGGCAACTTTGTAATTATGGATTTTTATTGATAGTTGACAACTTGACATCAAATTCAACGACATGCAATCTTCTCGACTCTTCCGAATTGACATGATTAGGCTGGCTAGCTAGCAAGCTCAAAGGCTATCGAGCCCATCTCGGAGCAATTGCCAAACAACTTAATGGAGTTTCTTTGGCATTCATGTTCCATACCTTCCTCCATAATCATACATCCATTGTGTTTTATCTTGGCTGGCAATTGGCATGCTAGTATATTGCATGTTGACAAACAACATTAATGTTTGAAAAATGTGTAAGCGGATGCGTTCGGGGTTTAGTCTAGCCTACCTTTTAGTGCTACACGTCTCGTCTGGCACGCAAGACAAGACTCATATGACAAAGAAACTCTAAAACGTCTTTGTTTTGTGCACGACATGACTTCCCAAGTCAACTAAAATAACTGCTTAAACTGGAACTTAAGCCAAGATTGAGGATTTTTTTGTATGTTTAAAGTGACATATTGTAGAGTTTTTATTGGTTAGATTTTCAGATAAAGCATCATGATTAAGATTTAATGGTTTACAAATTATGGAATATAAGAGACTCTAAAGCATAATGAATTTTTGGTAGGACTCTAGTCAAGAGTCAAGACTACTACTCCAAAGAAAAACAATTAGTGTAGCGGAACTAGAGTTTGATGTTTGAACGTGTGTTTATTCATTCTAAAATGTTCAGCATTTACAGGGCTTAATTCAATATTAGTTTTATCATCAATAAATTAAACTTTTTTTTTCCGTGTTAAAGAATGTAAAGTATCACATCAAACGCTTGACTGAATTAAACATATATTTCATTTTGAATGCTTCTACTACTAACTGAATCGAAAGTTTTTGTATCTAACCTCACACATATTAGATGGCACACATCAATATGAATGGGATTAGTAGTGATCTATTTGACTGTCTCATAAACTTTAACACTATGATTTAGACAATGCGAATTATATTTGAGATTTACGAGAGAACTAAAATTGGGTTTAAGCAAGCATGTGTGGAATTTTCATTTTGTACCTTTTTTGTTGTAAAGTTTCATTTTGTAACAACTCTTCGCATACTATATATAACAAGTGTTTGCACTAACGGGGGTCTATATTTTGGACTCACAAATTAGTCCCCTGTGCAGGTTCTAGCATGGGCAGTCTAGTTGAGTTAACAAGGCTTCTCATTTATTTTGAGTTTTAAGCCCAATACAGAGTGACTAGCCTTCATGTGAGCGCGTGCAGAATACATTTTTTGAACCACGGCGTGCTACACTCGACTTATACGTTTTAAATGTATTTATATGCGTGAATTGCTTCAATAATTTTTTTATGACAAAAAGAAAGTCAAATATTTGAAATAAATGAATAATATTCGACCATACTAGAAGAAACCACTCATAAACCAATCAAAGTAGTTGAATCCACATAATAAAAGAGTTTTGTCAATTTCCATATACATTCTATTGAATTTACATTAAGAATAGAGAAAATAATATTTAATAAACAACTGATTGAATTACATTATTGCTAACCCATTGTGAGGTTAAGCCCACCCCTTCCCCTTAGTATAGGAAACATCGTTTGTTCAAAAAAAAAAAAACGATCAGTTGACAACTAATTGAATCACATTATTATGCGTGAGTGAAAGGTATTTTTTATAATCGGCACTACATGCCTCTTTAAGTGCTTAAAAATAGAGAAAATAATACAACTGATTGAATCACATTATTGTGCGCGTGTGAAAGACCTTTTTTATCACCGGCGATACGCTGCTCTTAAGATGTTTTGAACATGTTTAAAAATAGAGAAAATAATATTTAATAAACAACTGATTAAATAATATTATTGCTAGCCCATTGTGAGATGCCCACCCCCTCGCCTTTAGTGTAGATAATATTGTTTGTTTGAAGGAAAAAAACAATCATTTGACAACTACTTGAATCTTGAAGGAAAAATTTGTGAAAACAAGTTCATTTGAGCAACATTTATGCATGCAATTAACAATTAAAGGCGGAATCATGCTTGTATGCACTCAAAAACAAAACTTTACCCATGAAATTCAAGGCCCAATAGTTATGGTAAACCAAGACTCAACTCAAATCTTAAAGAAAAGAGTTGAGAAACTTTTATACCCTTGAAGCACCTCTTTGCTTAGCAAAGGATATTCACCCATGTGAGGGCATTCTTTCCTTAGTCTCCTTGCTCCTTGGCTCCATGGATGTGGATGAAGGAACTTTGATTCTTGGCTCCATGACTTCTTGGATATGGATGAAGGAATGGATTCTCCAAGTTGCCAAGAAAGGGAACCTCTAAGACCTAGTTTGGGAGTGAGGTGCTTAAAAAAAAAGCACCCATGAAAAAAAGCTGTGAGGGTTTTAGGTGTTTGGTAAACTGAAAAAAAAAGGCTTATTTTGGAAGCTGCTGTGAGAATAAGCTGAAATCAAAGGAAAAAGCTGAAGCTGCTATTTGCAGCTTTGGAAAACTGGTTTTTTTTCAAAGCACACGGAGCTACAGTGCTTCTTTAATGAAAAGACCCCACTATTAGACTGTTTTTTTTTTCAAAAGCACTTTTACAAAAAAGTTTACCAAACACTCTGCTGATTTATTTCACAGCCGCTTATTCTCACAGCACAGCCGCTTATTCTCACAGCAGTTTTTTTTCAAAGCACAGCAATACCAAACCAGCCATAAGTTTCCATACCAAGGAGAGCATTGAGGAAGAGATGAATGACCTAGGAAGAGATGGATGCTAGTGCATTCTTCCTAGGGTGGCCGGCCTCCTAAGAGAATAGAGAGCTTTTGTGTTTTTCTCTTGTGAGGGAATGAGTTATAATTTCCTTTCTATAGCCACTTACATTGAGTGGCATAATTGAAATTAAAACCAATTCTCCCTCACACTCTCTATGGCCGGCCATGTGGGTTCATTGGGCTTTCATGCCCTTTGTGTTTTCAAGTTGTCATATAACTTGAGTTATTGAACTTGACATTCGAAGCCCATTGGGCCTTGAGGCCTAAAACTAACCTGATGTCTAAAACGAACTCATTCATTTGATTAATTAACATATTAATTAATGCTCTCCATAAATAATTAAACCATTTAATTATCCTTACTCATCTCCGTTGTTTCTTCAATTTCTACCTTACACGGTGTACGATCCATTAGGTTCATTTTAGCGAGGCAGTGGGCGATTAGAACTCTTCAAATCGATTGTGAATTGAAACTTACTTTTCAATTCTCCCTTTAGTGATTATACACCTTTAGGGCTTTCACAAACCAGGAGTGATGCCTAGCAGTATGTCATGGCTACCCAAGCTAATTAGAAGATGTGGAGAACCTATTCGGTTTGAGATTACAATGCAATATGGTCTTTATCTAATACAATACTCTTGACCACATTGTTTGATTTGATAGTTTATTCATGTCTACTATCCCATGTGAGTTTATTCATGTCTACTATCCCATGTGATTATCTTACTGATATGATTACCTTGAATGTGATTTGGAACGAATTCCTAAATCTCATTCATACTATGACCAGAGATTCTTAATCATATCATAGAGTATTCTCCCTCAAACGGTTTGAAGGTTAAAGATCCCTTGTTGTGCATTCACTTGCCTCCATGGCTAAGTGGCTTAACCCAAACTATGCCATGGATACCCTTTGACAAAGTGACTTTGACATAGTCAAAGATAAAGGACCTAACTATGCCATGGATACCCTCAGGTCAAATGACTACTTTGCATTATCCCAACCATGAGTTTTCATGTGACATGAGTATGAGAACTCCTTGTTGATCGCGTTCAGTGGACTCATTCTCTATTGAGCACCTACATGCTTGTCTTGGTGTCAGTCACACCAATGACTCGAGACCAGTCACTCTCTCTAAGAGAAGACATAACATGTACTGTCAATGCCCAATTGGCAATCCTATGATCATGAACGTTTAGGATATGTCTACGAAAGAGAATGCCCTCATGAATCTAACTTCTTTAGATTACATTCTCCCAATTACATATTCCTTGAACTTATCATTTAAACATATAACATTTATATGAGACGGCTTTAAACAATAATCTTTGCCCCTTATATTAAACTAGATTAGTTTAACATGTGAAATGTCTGCAAAGTATCATCATATGATTGACTTTAGGGCATATTTCCAACAGTTTTGAACATGTTTAAAAATAAAGAAAATAATATTTAATAAACAACTGATTAAATCATATTATTGCTAGCCCATTGTGAGGTGCCCACCCCTCCCCCTTAGTGTAGATAATATCGTTTGTTCGAAGAAAAAAAAAACAATCGTTTGACAACTAATTGAATCACATTATTATGCGCATGCGAAAAACCTTTTTTTATAACCGGCACTACGCGCCTCTTAAGATGTTTTGAATTTGTTTAAAAATAGAGAAAATAATATTTAATAAACAGCTGATTGAATCACATTATTGCTAGCCTATTGTGAGGTACTAATTATTAAAAAAAAAAATTGTACAAAAAAAAAACAGTAGAAAAAGAATTAATTACTAAAAAATATTGTTTATATGACGAAAATACCCCTGCATTATTTTGGATTGCTTTTGAACTTTTTTGTTTGGGGGGCATTTTTATCCACTGTTCACAACAGTGTTGGCTTTATATATAGAGATAGAGATACAATAGCCTTCAAACTTATGCAATTCAAGTACCAGAAATAGAAATAGATTGTTCAAAAAGAAAAGAAGAAATAGAAATAGAGGAAATTAGACATAAGCATTCAAAATTTACATTTTCTAAACATTTAACTTTTAATCAGAGTGCTTCCACCTTTATTCATGTCATTTTTCTAATTTCCAACTAAACATATATATATATATATATATATATATATATTTTAAATTAAATAAGAGTCCGTATGAAAACAAAAATCGTTCTAAATTCATGGCAATTGAAATTCTTTTTGAATATACTACAAGAAAAAAAGCTCTTTTGCGACACTTTATTTGCAACAGAGCCCACGGCCATCGCAAATACCCAAACCCAAAAATTAGCACGCATAGTGATTATGATAAAACTTTCGCGACACTACTCTAACTAATGTCGCAAACATGTCTCCACATCAATAGACATTTGATAGACACCTTCCCAAAATTTTTAATTTTATTTTAGCGTCCTTTTTTTCCTATTAGGCACCTTAATTTCATACGAAAAATTCCACCGGTTTTCAATTTTATTGGTAAAGTTAGAGGCTGCCTCTCAAATTCTCTATCTCCACAAAACTCTCTCTCCATCTCTTTGCCTATATTCTCCCGATCTCTCAAACTCTCAGCCCTCTTACGGTCTCTCTCTCAGTGAGCTTGATGTGGATTGGTCTCTCTCAGGTTGGAATCTCGATTTCTAGCTTTGTAATCTCGATTTCAAGTTCTATAGTCCCGATTCTGGTGTGCCTTTTAATGTTGATGATGATTGTATTTAACTGGCAGGGTTATGTTAAATTGGATACAGAGTTTCACTATCAGGTTTGGGTTCCCAATGTTGGTTTAAGGTATTGGTCGGCTTAAAGAAATCAAAGGACGACAATTCAAAACTGTTAAAGGTATAGAGCCTCCAATCTTTTTTTACATTGTTTAGCTTTTGTTAACAAAATGAATCTGAAGCTGTAAAGTGACCAGCAATTGAAATCAAGTTAGGAAATTAGGTTAGAATTTGGAAGTCTTAGATGAAGTGTATGAAGGTTTAGAATTTTAATTTATGCCATAGCTATCTTGCAATTAGCTTCTCTTATAAAAACTTGAAGGCATCACAATCCATGTTGCAGTCATAACATACATGAGTTGTATTAGCGTTTTACTTAACAAACAAATACTTTTACCAGGTGATCATGTGGAATTTTGTTTATATCTCTGGTTTTTCATTCTTCTTATTCAGTGAATGGTATTTGGTTTGAATCTTGATAACAATGAAGATTTGGTATTTGGTAATAAAGTTGAATGATGTTATTACATAGCAGTTTTTTCCCTTTTTTGATTCAAATGAAAACTCAAAACTGTTCTAAATATAATGCCCATTTTGTGCTAGATGAGGACCAATGTAGACATTTATGCATGAATGAGCACTTGTTAAGCTGGTTTTTGTGTTCCTAAGACTTTCTTTCACCCATTGCAGGATAGAAAATTTACGGTGTTTGAAAGGGATTGTAAGATTGCAAATAATGACCCAAGCTTATCATGTTACAAAGCAAGCTACAACTATATTGAGCTATCTTCACTCATGGAGCAAAGTACAGGCTGATGTTAAAGCTCGCCAACTCTGTATGGTAACAGAAGACGAATCAAGCAGAACAAATAGAGAGTCAACAAAAACTTGAGGCAAAGTTTCATTATATAAAGGTGAGACCAGCAGCTTCCATGTCTGTCAGCTTGCTAGACTTCAACTTATTTTATATAGAATTCTACAAGTTTCTTCATAATTTTGGTGTGCTTGTGCTACAGAACCATCACAAAACTAGGAGTGTCAAAACTTTGATTCATGTATAATCTTGGTGTGCTCGTTCTACAGAACCATCACAAAACTAGCTTGTAGTCTGCTATTTCTTCTTGTCATTCTATTGATACTGATGTCAAACATGTTTCAATATGGCAGGAAAATGGATTGTTAATTGTTCCTAAGGGTCAGGCACATAATCACGACCACGAGCCTCACACTCATTGGTGTATAATGTATACGACCATTCAGCTAACTTTAAGTAAAACTATAGTGGTGCTTTCATAGTTTTGTTGTACTTGTATATGATAATACAATGCAAAATTTTGAATAATAATATGTTTCAAGTTTGTAAAATTAAATAGAATAATTTGTATCTGGCGTCAAATATGACGCTAGAATTTTTTTTTTACATTTGGATCTATTATTAACCACGCTTTAAATGATGTCGTAATTTTGTCGCAAATAATATTTGCGACGGTCATTTTGCGTCGTAAATAGTTGTTAAAACATTTGCGACATAGGTTTGTTGCAACGCGTCCATTGTCGTCACAAGGTCGTCGCCAAAGGCTTTTTACAACGTTTTAATCACCTTTTGCGACGTGTCCGTTTTATCACAAAAGGACCTTTTTTTTTGTAGTTGTGTAACAATTGATTGAGAAAACTGTGAACTAACTCCTTTTCTTTTCTTTTGTTTGTCTTTTTTGTTTTTGTAAAATATGAGTCCTTATTCCAAGAATTAGTTGTTAAGAGTTAATATATCGTTGTGCTAAAAAAAAAGAATTAATAGATCGTTGTGCTAATATATCGTTGTTCACAACAATGTTGGCTTTATATATATAGAGATAGAGATACAACAGCCTTTAAATTTATGCAATTCAAGTACCAGAAATAGAAATAGATTGTTAAAAAAGAAAAGAAGAAATAGAAATAGAGGAAATTAGACATAAGCATTCAAAATTTACATTTTCTAAACATTTAACTTTTAATCAGAGTGCTTCCACCTTTATTCATGTCATTTTTCTAATTTCCAACTAAACATATATATATATATATTTTTTAAATTAAATAAGAGTTCGTATGAAAACAGAAATCGTCCTAAATTCATGGCAATTGAAATTCTTTTTGAATTGTGTAACAATTGATTGAGAAAACTGTGAACTAACTCCTTTTCTTTTCTTTTGTTTCTCTTTTTTGTTTTTGTAAAATATGAGTCCTTATTCCAAGAATTAGTTGTTAAGAGTTAATATATCGTTGTGCTAAAAAAAAAGAATTAATAGAATATTTTTAGTACAACATTTTAATATGAAAACTTATATTTTTTAGGGTTACACATAATAATGTACCATTATATTTTTATACGTATCAAAATTAGGATAGCACAACGTACCAATAGCTTGATATTGGTACTTACCAATAAAGAATTACATAGTGTACCTAAATTAATATTTTATAACATACTAAAATACAAATACGTACCCAACTTAGGAATATTGTATAACGTACCAATAATTTGGTATTGGGACGTTATATTTAGATATATATGCGTGCTTTTATCATTTCTTATAATTAGATGTGAATAGAATCTTTGTTGTATTTTTTAGAATTTAAAAACTTTTTTATTTGAGTAAAAATTTCTTTTGAAACCAATTTTTATAAGATAAGATTTTTTATTTATTTTTTTGAAAGGAAATGATTATATTGAAGCAAACTCAGTGAGGGTTACATATGTCTTGGAAAAGAAGCTCCTGAATAAGAGTAGGAGGCTCTTCAGTCCAAACTAGTGCATTATTAATAGACAAAGCAGCATTATTAATAGACAAATCAAACTTAGCTAAACAATGGGCAACCCCATTACATAATCAAGGACCAAAATTAAGCTTCAAATCTGAAAAAACAGGAGCAATTTGTAGCACATCCTCCGCAAATCATCCCCAAGGCCGATGAATCCGAGTGAGTCTTGTTGAGGAGTTTTAGTAGTTTTGTGATATTAATTCATTTGTGAATTAATTGGTAAATTGAATATAACAAAGAACATATTTTTTAATTAAAAATTAGTAAAAGAATATTTGATCAAAAGTCTTAAAGCAATACATGTCTGATTTAAAAAATTCAGAATTGAAGGACCTGCGAAAACTATTTCCCTAAACACATTATAAGTAAAAAAATAAGAGACAAAAACAGAAGAAGAAAAAATTGATATGTAAAGGGTAAATTTATTAATTCAAAGAATAAAACAACTTATGGGTTTCCACCTCTGGTGACAGAGCACTTTACCTTACACCAATGACAAGGGTTTGGGTCTTGCCCACCCCCTTTTCTGGACCAAGAAAAGTAAAGACAAAAACCATTTACACCGATCAAAATGTCTAACTTTAATAAGATTGAAAATTCAGAGTGCAATAATACATATGCATGAAATCATATGATCTAAAACTCTTATCAATCAAACAAGAGAGTTCTTAGTTGATTTCTTAACCTCATGGGTATCATTATCTTGGCTCAAAAGTGGAGTGCCATCCTTTCCTTTAATCGGAGATCCCAATGAGAGGTCACCACCAGCTTGTTTCTTCTTGTTTTCCTGGGCACAAAAATATGAATACAATCCCATCCCAAAAATGGCAACCAGAATTCCAATTATATTCCTCTCAGTGAAAGGGTCATGAAGTAATGTGTAGCCAAACCCTAGAACAAGGCATGTCTTGAGGTGACCTAGCACTTGATATGTAACTGGGGATGTCTTGCCAATTACTAAGAAGGTGCTGAAGTTCACAGACACAGCTATCAGGCATGAAAGTATGATGAATACCTGCACACAAAAAACCAAAAATAATGTAAAAATATGTGAGAATAATATCTTCTTGTCAATTTTATAACTATATGAATATGAAGCCAGAATCCACCTGATCAGTGATGAAGTTTGGTTGTTTGATGATAACGTAATATATCAAACAGTCTATCAAGAGAACATTCAATCATATGTATTTTTATCATCTAGATGAGCAACTTCTCTTGTTAAATAGGTTGACATGTTACAGTGTCATATTTTATATCAATTAGAACCATTAATCGTGAACATGTTTCATTAGCTCATTTTCTTCTTAAGCAGCCTTAACATGTTATATATATATATGTTGCCACATTATCAATCATAATCATAATTCCTCTTATATTAATCAATTTGACATATTATATATGTTGCCAGATTACAAATAAGAAGAGTTACTATGTTTAATTGAAATCAATCATGGAATATAAATTGCAATTAATATATGTAAAGGGGAATGTACCTACCAATACTATAGAAGAGTATTTATGGGCAAAAACATTTTGCTTGGTAAGGAACTGGTCCACCACAGGGCCTGATACAAAAAGAATAGCTGCTTGAAAAGGGGCTGATTGGTAGAGAAGCTGAGTAGAGGAGACATTGAGCCTTTTCTGTATTGTGTTTGTTAGCTAAATTGGAAACTTAGTTAAGAATTAACTTGTTCTACAAGCAACTGAGCCAGATGACCTGCCCAAAAGAGACTTGGAAAATAGATGGTAGTTGGAAAATAAAAAATAAAAATTGATATACAATAAAATAAAATAAAGAATACGAAGGATACAATTTGTCCAACACAGGTTGTTACGATGGCTAGAAGAGAGAGAATCGTTCCAACAAAATTGAGCTGGAGGTCTGTCACTGAGGCAATTCCAACTCCAACAACTAATAAGAAGAGAGAAAACTTGATCTTCTGGCTGCAATAATTAGATAAAAGTAAAAGGGTTACTAATTTTGAAATATATATATATATATATATATATATATATATATATAAACTTGTGGAACTTCCATTTAAAAATGCATAATACCTGAATTGCTTTTTAAGGAAAAGAGTTTCCAATAACACAGTAAAGGGTATAATTGCAAGCTTGGTCATCTGCAAAAACAGAATCCAAAATGTTATAACAAAGACAATTGTGCAGAACATATGACACTCTCGAGGTGACCTAAAATTAAAACTAAATTAAATTACCTGGTAGAATCCAATGGAATTGAATCCGAGGCTCAAGTTTAGCAATCCAATGGAAACTCCATTAAGAATGCCAAAGAGCATGACAGTCTTCATGTCAATTGACTTACTCTCGAAAAATTTGAGACGTTGTGCCGCATGAAGGGTGCCAAATGTTACCATCAAATGCCAACTGGTAAGCGTCGTTGCTACAAAAAAAAAAAAAAAAAAGATTATTGAAATGACAAAAGAAAATTTAGTTTATCATCAAATGAGAAAAGAAAAATTGAGTTATTACCAAAAGGGAAGCCGAGATTGCTCATCAAAGCTTTGTTGCATATAACAATAGAGACGGACGATGCCACTGAAAGGAACAGTGCACCAATAACGCCCAATTGGAATCCAGCCATTTCTCCCATGATCTTCAGTGATGATGTATATTCTATCATGAAAAAGAAAAAGAGGATTATAATATAGTTTTGAGAACTAATTACGTACCAGTATTAATATAATATGTTTTTCCAAACTATGTCAAGTGCTGCTTGCAATTGAAATTTAGATAACTAATGAACGGTTGCTGGAAACTTATCATTTCTAAAGTACACTAATGAGGAAATTTTAATACAATGTATGACTTGCCAACCTACACGGTCTAATGATAATACTAATTGGTAAGCTTTAGCTTCCTTCTTAATTTAATATTGATCAACTTGGTTAATTTACACCATCATCTTCATCACACTTCTGAATTATATGCAGTAATATCACTTTGTCAAACAAAAAAAAACATGTAGAACTAATGAGATCATAACATGAAAACGACCATAAGAGTTCCTTCTTTGACTATTATGAGTAAAAAATGGATTAGAATATGATAAGGAAAAAGAAAAAAAGACGATATGAGTTGCTAATGAAACCAGAAAACCTGATGGGAGTCTAAGAGCCCCAGAAACCTCAGCAAAGAAAACCAATTGCAACAAATGTGATCAAGGTTACTGGTCAACCTCTTGAGATGATCAAATGTGCCAATTATGAGTTGCTAATGATACATATATATGTATATATATGTAACCCTAGCTTTAAAAACTGATGGTGGAGTTGGATATGAACGACCAAGCTTTAATTAAACCACGAACTCAGAGAGAAAGGAAAAGAGAGAGAAAAAGAGAGATAGAATAGTATTGTCGTGGCAATAATTGGATTTTTATAAGAATGCAAAGGTTTTGCACCCTTTTTATTTTAGACGACTTTTGTCGTTGGTGCCGAACGCCGTTAAATTTAAAACAATATTTGGATATTTTATTTATAAAGAAAACTAACGAAAAGTTAAAAAAAACTTTAGTTTTAATGAAAAAAGACAAATAAAAATGTAGTGAATAGTACAAGGGAAAAATAAAAATGTGGTTTTTCGTTAAAAGTAAACAATACCGGGAGTGTTTCGTTAAAATTCCATTTATAACATGTTCCTTTCCTGTTTATCCAGAAGCAAGTTAACGGCAACTATAAGCAAACCTTGCAACAGACAGTCAAATTAAAACGACCGTTAAGATGTCAACCTGATATTAATATGAATTTCCAAAATGAACCTTCCACTTCCTAATTGGAAAGTGAGTTGAAAAGAGTCTTTGATGAACATATGAAATTTTGTTCACCATAGAATGTGACCGTGTTTCATATTTCTTATGTAATTTATTTTACATATGTGAAGATGATTTTTAACTCGAACGTTATGAATAGGATTCATCATGTTCTTGGTCAAGTAATTTGAATAATTTAATTAAAAAAAAACATGTTTTAACCAAATTAAAAATCCCATTTTTGACAAAAAAATGAACCTAAAAATCTCTTTTTCTCATTGATCGAATTCATATGAATTTTGGCATGACGTAAGTCCAAAATTACCATGGTCAATTCTTTTTGACCTTTTATTCAACAATTGGTGATGTTGCGCATATTCTAGCTAGCCTGTAATGATTGGCGACTGACTTATCAAGTCTATAATTAGACGGATCGTGTTCATGTATTTGGTGGGAGGGAAAGGGTGTTTTAGGCCAAATGGATTTTCTTTTATAAACTTCTTTGCACACCATGACAATGGTGGAAAAATATTATTAAAGTCTTGGCAAACAAGCCAGGACGGTGAGTTGAAACGTTTCTTTTATGAGGGTGAGGTATCTGCAATTGCAAGCAAATTGTTTGGCACTCTCAACCTCAATTAGTGTTTGGTGAAAGAAGAAACTTTAGTCCTACTCCAAATATTGTGTAAAGAAAAGAAAATATTGGCCCATCGTTTGCCCCTTTTTATAGCATCTCACACCACGGTGAGAAATTTTTCATTGTGACGGGAACACGGATGGTACACCATATGTTTTTATGCAAGTAGTGGGAAAATTTATTTTTTAAGTTATTAGTTTTTTAACACACAAATCCCACAATTTGTATAGTGACACGTGGTGTACCACCTCGTGTGCCGATTACATTGAAAAATCTCTCCACCAAGGCATGCATATAAATGGACAAATAAACCTACCTTTCAAAATCTTAAAACATCATGCGGGTTTTGGGGTGATAAGCATTTTATTTCATGAATATGAAAGTCATATGTATATGCATGGTACTGCAGTCTTGAATCTTAAGCTAGTGTTATGACCATCTAGCTCAATGTAGCATCATATTGTAGCTAGAACGTATAATTCCTAAGTAAAACATTGCCTAAGAAAATGTGTTAACATGTCAATGGCCGTTTGATTAGTGGCGTGTTCAACTTCAACTTTGTTTCAGGATTGTCTGAATTTAAATACAATGTGTGACTATAGGTAATAAAATCCTCACAAGAATAGGGTTATTTTGTTATTAACCTCGCAATCAAGAAAAGAACTCAACACATCGGTATGGTGTGAGGCAAGGTTTAGAAGATGGATGAGACTTCAAGAGTTTAGGATTTTTTCGCCGCGGAAACCGTTACTTCTCATGGTTGAAGGCATACCCTTTTATATCAGTAGGGTTGAGTTTGATGGTTGCTCATGGTGGTGCATATGGTGTGCAACGTGCTATGTTTGGAGGGTTTGGGTCGCAGGTCTGCTGTCCTTAAAATACATGTCCTTTTCATGTCTTCTTGTTAATTTTGCGACACTTGTCTTGGATTAATAGAGAATTAACATTGTTAAGTCCATTAAAACACAGTCGAAATAAAATATATTATATATAATAAATCCCATAATTCCTATCGGGTTCTATACCCATTCCAGTGAGCATCTCTTCCTCCGTTCGCCGTTGCGGGTCTCAGATGATTCTAGTGCAACACCACTTTTCATTATTTTCATCTCGTTTTATAAATTATGGATATCATTAGGCTATCTCTAATTCAAGGGTGAGAAATCCTAAAATTTAACTTCGTATATTCAACTATTCATTTATACGTATGAGGTTAGACAATTTTTTCTCCAACGGTAAGTGATCTATAATTTTCACCCCCAACTTTATAATTTATTACACTTTTGTATTTCGTTGAATTTTTTTTTTCTAATAATTTTGAAATTAATTTTTGTATAATCTATCCTGTTTTATTTTTACAAACTTTTGATGTAAAAAAAATTCAAATTCCAAAAAAAAATTGTTGATAAAATTTATGAATTAGTGAACATATGAATGGGTATTTATAAAGGTTTGGAGTTGGAATTGATTTGGATAAATTAAAAATATTATTTTGTCAGTTGGATGTAAATTTGACTGTTGTTGTTTTTTTTTTCACATTAAATTTAATTAAATAAGTTTGAATCGTTGGATCAAATTTTTTGGAAACTGATGTAGCTGAGGGCGTCATATTAGTCAAACCCAGAGCATGTGCCGGCCATTGGGGGAGGAGACCCAGATTCCCACCCCAAACCCAAAATCCCAAAATACCCAACCCAAAATACATCAAGTGGAGAGGTTTCGGCCCCAAATTTTGGGTTTTTGTCTTACAGTCTTAGAGACTCAAAATCTGCAATTTTGAGCAATTGCAACTTCATATCCAAGTCCAAAGTTTTCTAAGGTTGCAAACCATCTTCGAAGGTTGAATTAATTTTTTGCTTGTTGGTACCGAAGGCCGTGCTCAAAAGGCCTCAAAGGATCGCCATGATTTTCTTTTTGTGATTTGCCGGCTGTGGATGAATGACAAAAGTGGCAGGAAGAAGAGAAACAACTGATTAACTGAGGATAGATCATGCATTAAGATACAAATTAACTGATAACATTGAAAATCTGTAACAAATTTTTTGATAGATGTGGTAGTTTTGTTTCTTTAGTAGTATTATTATATGTAGTATGTTTCACGTGGTCTAATATCCAAGTGGATAAAGTGTTGAGTTTTTACTTATGCGTATGAGTTCAAAACTCCACCTACCTAAATTATTGTAATAGTTTCAAATTCTCCCCCTCCCCCTAACAATTGTAAAATTAAAAAAATGATATAGTACTTAAAGCCCCCCAACCTTTTGGTGTGATTCCAAATCAGTCCCAACCTTTTTAAACATTCCAAAGGAGTATCCAACATATATGAAATATCCCTTATGTTAGGTTCGAAGTTAGGAGAACTGTTTAGTGCCTACGTGGCATTCATTGACAATTTTTTTTAAAATGATGTGGACAAATCTCACGAAGCAACTTTTAATGACGTGACATTCATGGTCAAATTAGTCCTAACCTTCTAAAATTCCTCTTTTCTCACCCTTCCCTATCTCCAAAACAAGAGAAAATTCTTGTCAACTTTTAGTCTCCTGTTCTGATGGCATCATCCCCATGTCTTGTTAAACAATATCAATATAGTTATGTACAAAACTATTTCAAGAAAAAAAAATTGAAAACAAATAAGAGTAGATATAAAGGAAAACTAATGAAAAAGGCTTGAAAACTTTGAGTTTTAACGATAAGGACAAAATAAAGGGTAAAATGAATAGTATCATGATTGATTTTTTAGTGTAAAAATGTGGTTTTTCGTTAAAATGAACAATATCGGGAGTTTTTTTGTTAAAGTTTCCATATATAATTCTGAAATGGTTATCTTCAATTATTTGAAGTGTAGTTTACCAAAGTCATACATTCAAGCTCAGTTCATTCAAAGTAAACAAAATAAGTGCATGCCAATAGTTTGGTTACTTTCGAAAAACATTACCTACTAGGCCTTAGAGAAATAGTAAACAAAAATGTCAAAAACACATGCCATAATCTCAAATGCAACTACTTTATTGGGGCCTTTAAGCCCTCTTGGCTCGTTTTCCCTCGACAACAACATTTTTTGTCTTTAAAAAATGAGAGACTTTGGATGCGGTCCTTAATTATGAATATTCTTTTATTGAAACCTTGTTGTTTTTTAATTTTTGATCGAGGTCCGTGAAATTAATGTGATAATTTATTTCTATGTACGTTACTATATTTTTTAAATTAAAAATTAAAAATTTTAGTTGTTTATAGAAATGAGATTTTAAATAAAAATACCATAATTTGTGGGATTAAAAATATTAAAATATAAATATACTATTGTGTGTGTGTGTATATATATAAACATGGGTACATTCAGCAAAATTAACCAAAAAAATTATTGTATCAAAACATGGGTACATTCTTCAAAATCACAAAAAAGAAGAAGAAGATATTAGGCTTAATAACTTTAGTAAATTTCTTCGATTAAACTTGACATGAATACATTTTACAATCAAAGAAAAAAGAATTTACCCATATAAGTTTAAAAATGGATTAGAAAAAAATTGAATAGATTATATATATATATATATATATATATATATATATATAAAAAGAGGGTACATTTTACATATAACAAATTGGTATATTTAAGAATGAGTACATTTTAAGATTAAAAAGTTTTACATGAATGGGTACATATAATTAGCATGGGTACATTTAGCAAAATAAAAGTGTGAACACGAAAAATTCCTGAAACGAAAGAGACAAGAACAACGTGCACAAACAAATATTTGTATTTAGATGTTTTTGGGGTTACAATCTCTCTCTATTTTGATCCTCTGATTCGATCTCCGTAAGGTGTTGATTTGTTGATGTTTCGTTGATCCAAGGGCCGTCGAGGCTTGATCTTGGATGAACTGTTGGAAGTTTCTTCAAGGGGCCGTGGGCTTGATCTTTGAAGGTGGATTTGAGCGGATCCTCAAGGAGCTGTTGGGGCTTGATCTTAAGGATGAATGTTTCTTCAAGGGCCGTTGAGGCTTGATCTTGAATAATGGTGATGAACGGATCTTCAAGGGGCTTTTGGGCTTGATCTTGAAGAACAGATGATGAACGATGAACAATTTCTTCAAGGGCCGTCGGGGCTTGATCTTGGAAGAACGATGAACGAAGAACGAAGAACGAAGAACGCTTTCTTCAAGGGCCGTCGGGGCTTGATCTTGAATTGGTGGATTGTTGATCCAAGGGCTGTCGGGGCTTGATCTTGGAAGAACGATGAACGAAGAACGAAGAACACTTTCTTCAAGGGCCGTCGGGGCTTGATCTTGAATTGGTGGATGATTGTTGATCCAAGGGCCGTTGGGGCTTGATCTTGGAAGAACGATGAACGGAGAACGAAGAACGCTTTCTTGATTCTTCGGGAACCTGGATGCTTTAGAGCTTCGGAGTTTCAGAGCTTAAGAGCTTCAGAGCTTCAAGGTGTAATGTGAATTGGTGAAATGAAATGAATGAAATTGGCTTCTATTTATAGAATTTTCCAAGGCCTAATGTTGAATATAATATCCCAGATGAAATAAGTCGTTTCTGCCAGGTGTTGACATGTGTCCTGTTTGATGACTTTTCCAACTTATTTCGATTTTTGTTTAGACACACGCTACGTGTAAAATTTATGTAATACATGAGCGTTGAAACTTTGATTTATCGGTCAACATTAATTTACCGAAATTTCGATGTCTACAAAAAGTACAAATAAAAAAAATATATGGGTACAAATACAAATAAACTTTAAAAAATATGGGCACAAAAAGAAATTAATATATGGGTACAAATTAAAACTGAAAAGAAAATTGGTACAAGTTAAAAAAGAATTACAAATTAAAAATGGGTACAAAAACTAAAACTAAAAATATATGATAAAAAATTTAGTCATAAATATAAATATACTAATTGTAACAATTTTAACATTAAATGAATACATTTAGAAATAAAAAAATATTTTATTATTGAAATAATTAATGATGTTATTTTAATCAAAGAAGTAGCAAAAGGAAAGATGAGAACCCAATTTCTCCTTAAAAAATCAACTGGGAATCCTGAAGCTTGGCTTGCCTAAAACAAAAGCACACATTTTAAGGGAACTAAATCAATGGCTATGCAAACCATGCTTAAATTGAATGAATCAATTCACCTCAAAGGATGCTACCTGAGTTCCAACATAATTTGAAGCATTGTGGAGCCCGTGCTTGTTGATCATGGATTATTTGAAGACCGGGTTGTATTTATAATTTATAAAAACTATTGAGCCGACTCTGAGGGTGTGCAAAAGGTGCCACATCACATGGCTCCTGATTCGAAAGGCCCCCCAAAGTTTCTTTACATGTAAACATAAACCTATTATATACTTAAATGTGCAAAATAATAATAATCACAACACCAGTGCTAGTGGTGTAGGTTTTTAATATTCTTGTACATGGCCCGGGTTCGAGTCATTGTAGAAATATTTTGCTATTTTTAAGTTTTGCAAATTTATTAACTTAAAAAGTTGATAAGTTTTACACAAAAAATCATGCAACATATTTCGAACTCAAGACCTTTCAAGATAGGAAACACTTTTGTCCACTCAAAGTGGTGCTCTAATTTGTAGTATTTAAATTTTATAGATACAAATTGAAAAAAAAATTAACAAAGAAAATACAGTATTAAAAAATGAAGGGCCTCCATCTAAATCTTGCATAGGGCCCCTAAATTCTTAGGGACGGCCTTGCTATTGATGCAATACTAACATATCTATAGGACTTAGGTTATACCGAACTAGTTACAATGAATCCAAAACGACAGGATTACAAGTCAATTCTCTAGAGCAGGCACAAATTGATGAGCAGCATGCAGACGCAATATGTGACGAGAACGACAACAGTATCTCACAAACCACCCACACCCCAAACAGATGTGGGATAAAGTTTACTTATTGTAACGTGGTCCCATCCTCCCTTCGACACGAAATCTCCAACCCATGGCACCAAGATTGTTGTCTTAGGTCTGCAACCCTAACTCTGCACTGTCTGAATAAAGAGAAGTTAAGGTTTCGAAGAAGTACTTTTGATTGCCATCAACACCCATTCAATGGGAATAAATCCACGTAGGTTTGGAAATTATCAGATTTGTCCATGCCATTAAAAAAAATCTGACCAAGAATGTCAACAAAGCACTAACAGTTCTCATAACTTGGGACTTAACGGAAGTAATATTTCCTATACATTTGGATACTCTTTCTTTTCCAGTTAAATTTACTCTTAGTTTCTCAGTTTTCCACATAAATTTACATCTAGAATATATAAAGGTTCTTATTCGCTAGTTAAACCTTGAAATTGATTTTAATAAAGAGTAAATTGTAGCTATGGTCCTTTAACTTTAACTCAATTGGTGCAATGACTCCTTAACTAAAAATCCATTACCATTGGTCCCTCAACTCATCAAAACGTGCAGTTATGGTCCCTCAACTAAAAATTCATTATCATTGATCCCTCAACTTTAATTCAACTAGAAAAATGATCCTTTAACTTTAACCCAATTGTAGCAATAGTCCTTCCAACATAACTCATTTTGACAAATTTTTTGACATAATTGACGAAAATGACCATAATTACACACTTTAATGATTTGAGGGACCCTAATTGTATAAATGGTCATTCCAACATAACTTATTTTGACAAAATTTTGATGAAATTGATGAAAATGACTAAAGCTACACATTTTGATAAGTTGAGAGACCAATGATAATGAATTTTTAGTTGAGGGACCATTGCTCCAATTTGATTGAAGTTGAGGGACCATTGCTACAATTTACTCTTTAATTAATAGTAGTGTTTCAAACACAAAGCATAAACTTTAGCCCTACCCGTCACCATATCCGCAATGATGGAAGTACATGTTAAAAAGAAAAAAAGAAAAACTCATAATAAAAACTCTCAGAATAAGGGGGTACTTGCAGAATAAGCCACTAACTTCACATCCTCAATTGCCAACCTATCATCAGGGAAAGCACAACCAACTACTTCTTGCTTCTCCGGCAACAAATCGCACGCCTTTGGAGTCACATTGCCTGTAATTCCCTGAACATCAGTGCAGTTCCATTGCAATTTCTTGGGCTTCTCGGTCACTCTTTAGAAATGAATATCCCCTTGAAAGGATCATTAGGAATTCCCTCCAGTCTCGCCGAATAAGTAACATTCTCAGCCACAACTTGTTTGTAGTTGATGTTTGATTACAAAGGCAATGCTTTAGGATCGAAACCGGGATCCGGGTGTGACCCGTAAGAGCCAGTCATCCAAAAAACATACTTCATAGACTTCAGGGTTATCCTTCTTACATAGATATCTTCGACATAAGCTCCTCTTCCTACTGCAGTTTTATCCTCACACTTGATTGAGTGTCAATGGCTGTGATGTCCTCAGCTCTAACGTCTCTGATTCCACCGGACATTTAACTGCCTAGAGCAATGGTAGCACTGTCAGGTGAAATGCAGGTGAGTCTTCTGAACACAAGGTGCTCCGTTGGGATACCGACTTTTATTCCGTATTTGTCCCATCAACTCTTTACTGCTATGCAGTCATCTCACGAGACTATGTAGCAGTCCTCGATTCTAGTTTGTGAACAAGAATCTAAAAAGGAAGCCAAACAAAAGGATTGTAGATAGATATATAGTTATTTAACTATGTCTAAGTTTCAATTAAACACTAATGACCAAGAGCTAGAACAAAGTATAAGCAACTTAACCAACCTGGGTCTATCCCATCTGTGTTGGGAGAGTCAATTGGTGCAAGGATTGTTAGCCCTTGGATTATTATATTGCTGAAAGATAAAAACCACAATGTCAGCCACATTGTGTACAGTGGAAATATTTCAGTGTGCCGGACACTCTCACGTAATATCATGTGCTGATGTGACTGATTACGTGCATTAGTTAAAAAAATGGTCAAACCTGCTGTAAATGGGATGGACAAACCACGAAGGAGAGTTGACCAAAGTAAGATTAGAAATTTGGATCTGATTAGAGTACATAATCTCAATCATGTATGGTCGGGTGTTGTTCAGTTGACCCTTGCGGAACTTTTCCCACCAAGAAGCACCTTGGCCGTCAATTGTGCCGTTGTTACCGGTAATTCACGTCGGTGAGGTTTGTTCCGAAGATGAGACTGCTGAACCTTCTACCAGGAGCATCTCTGCCTCTCCCATATGAGGCAGTACTGGAAGAAGAGGCCACTCTGACTCATCCTGTTCATTAGGATGGGAAAAGAATAAGCTCAATAAAGAAAGGTAAATAGTAAATAGTTCGTAAATTTATATGAAAAAGATGGTCTGATAGAAAGAAAGGAAATTAAGGAAGATTACAATCTAATAATTCAGATTTGAAGAAAAATTGATTACACAATTGTCTAATCACCATACGTTTTCCAATTATATATAGACCATATTACATTGATATGCTTCAGTTTCATTTAACTTCACCATCACAACTCACAATATATACATAGCATGTACACTTATACTTGCGTTATGCATTTAGGTATTTGTTACTTAAATATATGCTTAATTGGTTGTAAATTTGTAATTACAATCAAACTAAGTTTATAAGCTAATTCTATGATATAAAGGTGATTAATCGTCGTACGTATAATATATATATATAGACACACACACACACACACACAATAAATTAGAGGAATATCGCGTAAAAAGCATGAAATTTGATCGTATGATGTCAACCATATATAAACAAACAAAGACGGAACTATACAAAAATAAGCAGAAAAAAAAACTGAAGAAATCACACAAAAAGGGGCAAGAAATTCAGACCTGAGTTGCAAGAATAAACGGCATGGAGGAAGAGGGTAAAGTGGCTGGTGAGGTTGAAGCTCCAGTGAGCCACCTCCCCGCTGGTACAATAAGCTGCGCTCCACTGTCAGATGCAAAACTGGCTTAAATGATCAATGGCCGCCTTGAAGGCCCTTGTGTTGGAAGTTTTTCCATCGCCAACGGCTCCAAAATCAGTCAAAAGAGCACTATGCTTTCTACAGTTAATGGCAGAGTACTTGACTGTGCCCGAAATCGGTTTTCTACATTCATACAATTTTTTTTGGTATTATTCGATGTTAGTAATTAACATGTAAAGGTGCAAAAACAGAAATCTATATATATAAATAAGCTGCACAATGCAAATCTCCTTCGCGGCCACGTGAAAACAAGCAGAGGATCCTACTTTATTAATTTCTATCGTTTGACAAAAAAATAAAAAATAACTTCACTAATAATTAAGCTTTCCTGATTCGACCAGGAGAGATTCTTATTAAGTTCAAATTCCAAAACCCTAGTTACTTCCAATTCCTTGCTCTCCAAGTAACTCACTAACCCTAGGATAATACTATTCCTACTCCTACTCCTACTCCTACTCCTACTCGGCCACTCCTACGCCTACTCGCTTATAAATATCACTGGTCTCTTGCTCTCTCTTCCCATCAAAACTTAAGCAAACATATACAGAAACAAGAACCACGCACGTACTTCACTTTTCTTTTTGTGTTTGCAATGGCCGGACCCCTTGTGACCCTTGTGCCTTATGCTTTCTGCTTCCAACCCACGGACCAAGAGATCATCCGTTCCTTTCTTTACAGGATGGCGGTTAAGCGTGAGCTGTTACCGCCGCCATACAACGAGTATGTGCATGAGGAGGACCTCTTTGGTTTCAAAGAACCATGGGAGATTTGGGAAGAATATGGAGGAGATGACCACTTTAATCAAGACTTATATTTCTTCTGCGAGCTCGAGAGGTTATCCCCGACTGGTTTGCGCATCCGTCGCAACATTGGGGAAGGCATTTGGAGTGAAAAACAACCCACTAAGCTGGTTTACAATGAGGACGGACACCCTAATCCTATGGGGAGGAAGAAAATGTTCCTGTACGAGAATCGAGGGTCGGAGGAGCACGGAGGGTGGATTTTAGATGAATATAGTCTGCTTGTTGGTGCTGACGGCCGTGCTCAAACGGCCTCAAAGGATCGCTACGAATTTCCTTTTGTGATTTGCCGGCTGCGGAAGAATGACAAAAGTGGCGGGAAGAAGAAGAGAAACAACTGATGATTAGCTGAGGAGAGATCATGGATATATTAAGATACAAATTAGTTGATGGCATTAAAAATCTGTAACTAAATTTTATATAGAGGTTGTAATTTCGTTTCTTCAGTAGTATTGTTATATGTAAGATGTTAAAAAATATTAAAGCTATTTGATTAATTTCTGCAAACAAATTTATTTTAAATTCACTCGGAGTTTCATACTTTGAAAATCTTACGCTTTCCCTTCGATTTGCACCCAGAATAAAAGTTCTTGCTCGCTAGTTAGACCTTAAAATCGATTTTAATAAATCGTTTGATGAACCAAAGCTTAATCATTTGATCTCCAAACTCGTAAACACATCTAAATAATAGTTTAGATCTTCTTTAACACCCGTTTCGTATCGATACCATATGAATCATCCTTTTAACCCAGTGACAGTTTAGAGAAGAAGCAAAACCAACAAGCAGCCGCAGAGGAATTGATGGCATTGATGTGCTGTACTGTATATAAATAGTTTAATTTCAGAATCCATTCAGAATTGGAATGCAACTCCCTTCGCAGACCACAATTCCTTTGGTTAAAGAAACTGGTACGGTAAATTTTCTGTACCTTGGTGAAAAAGAACTAGGTAGAAACTTGACTCAATCGATCTCAGACGGTAAACTTCTCTCTTCTCTGATAAAACTAGCGACGTTTAAGATACATCTCAGCAAAGGGAGAAAACATTACAATACGAATTGGACTCCTCCGACACCCTCCCCTCCCTCCTTTGTGTCCGAGCGAAACATGTACAAAATGAGACAGAGGGATGTGTGGGGGTGGGGGTAAAGGCTTTTGTTTAACGGGATAATTGTATATTTACCCCCTTCCTTTCTGAGCAAGGTATGCCTGGTCAGCGCCAAGGAGGCGAGCCTGAAATTCAGCCCACTCATTTTTGCACCTTGTTCTCACCTGCAAGGAACCAGGCAAGAAAAGTAACCAGTCAGTCACAATCACGGAATTTTTTCCACTACTACGTAGCATTGAATGACATGGGAATGAACACAATAGGTTTATGCAGTTTTCCCCCAACAATTATGAATGTAAGGATTTGAAAGCAGAAGAAAGTATGGAAAAGGTTGATTTACTAATCCAGTAAATACATTGAAAGGAAGCCAATAAATCATGGGATATTATAGTCTAAATGGTCACAACCATGAAAAAATTATCGAAAATAATCGAGATGGTAGCTAAACTTCTAAAGTTAAGGGCAAGAAGAGAAAAAGAAAGTACGATATCTTATTTTACCATATCACGTACCCCTTCCCATGGAGCTTTTCCATCCTCCTGATTTCCCTGAACATGATGATTTAAGAAGGATCAAGATCAACAGGTTATTTTATTACAGCAATGAAATAAGGATTTAACACAATTAACGACAACAACAAAACAAGTAGCTACAAAATGATATGATAACTTCCTCCTTGTGCAGCTGTGCTAATGGTCTTTCAAGGTAGAAAATTGCTTGTTACCAATTTAAAAGTAGAAAACTTATCAATTATAACCTCACATCAGACAGAGTGCTAACACCAACACGTCAAAAGCTTTGACAAAAAAAAAAAAAAAAAAAAAAAAAAAAAAAAAAAAAAAAAAAAAAACATCGCGTAAAAAAAACAAGAAACTATTAATATGCTTCCCCATCAACACGTATCAATCCTTATATAAGATAATAACCAAATATCAACCGTTTCATGTTTCATATAATATTCTAAACACTTAACCAAAGCAAGATGTATGCATTGCTTAACTATTACTGTACCCTATACAGGAAAGGGAGACGTCTATGTATGACTTTTGTTTTGGTCATAGTCCATGTACGATATACATATAAATGTGCCGATACATGCATGGATTCTCTATCTAGAAAAGATACCAACGATGACTCACCTGGCCCCCAAGAGAAGGAATTACTTGATGAATAATCCACTGTGAATCAACTACGCCAATCTTTTCATGTGCAGGCTGGTGAGACAAAAAAAAAGCATAGAAAACAAAAGTATTACGGTTTTTTAAGAACAGAAAAGCCTAGCTTATCTAGCAATTGCAACGCTTCAAGAATGGTACAGGCTATCTCATGCCTACTTTTACTACTCCAGATGAATTGCATTCCAGAAATAGATACCACATCTCAAACACATGTTAATAAATATGTTCGTAAATCGCAGGCACTCATATCGAGAGCAGAACTCGTAAATGATCTATCCAACAAAGAGGTTAGGCATAATCCTATTGACTAAAAGTCTCATACTTGTACTTTATGCATTTAATTTTTTAATCTCAGTACGTGATTTTTCGTTTATGGAAATCCTCTGCAGATATTAAATGAAACTACCTCTGAACTTTCATGCAAAAGAAATAAGTATCACTAACAAAGTTTTAAAAGTCTTCTCTTAAAGTATTTTTCAGCTAGTGAAAATGGAGGGGGGCAATAAAAGGACAACTAAATGGAACTGTGAGAGGCATCATCAAATGCAGGTTTGGAAGTGAGCAATTTAAACACAACCAGCAATATAAGGAAAATAACATAGCAGCAAAAACCCTAGGAAGAAAATACGAAGAAGAGGAACAATAAAATGCAAAAACTGCTAACCTCTACACATCGTCTGAGAGCAAAATCCAATCCCCATCCATGCACTAAATCATTCTACAAGAACACAACAAGCATTTCGTTATCATTGCAGGGAAGTTTAAAAAGAAAAAAAATCCTTCAAAATAGAAGATCATATCATCTGCAAGATAATGTAAATGACTACATCAATAGCCAGCCAGAAATTCAACGATACACCATACCTGAATCATATGCCATGCACAACGCCAAGCTTCCCGAGAAAAGACAGGGGCCATTATTTCCACAAATCTGAACACTCAGATGGAAGTGTCGATCTGTTAGAATCATTCTGACTATAACTGAGACCAGTACTAAAAGAAAACAAACTCCCTCCTTTTCCAGCTACTGAATCTTCCTTCAAGCTAAAGTTGTTCATTCAATCTTGCGAAAAGTATAAGCATAATAACAAGCATGCCCTCTGAACAACTTAGTAAACACTTAGACCGAATACAGCTCATGTTCAATATTGACCATGTTATTTTAAATTTTTTCTATAAGCACCCAAGATGTATGCATATTGTTTGAGAGCAGGAAAACACACACAATCTTAGACAGTTAGACCCATATGCATGCACATAACAACATACATGTCCACAGAAAATCATGCTAGAGAGAGAGAGAGAGAGAGAGAGAGAGATCATACGCAGCACAAGGAGGAAGATGTGGGTCACTACACCAGCCTGGTTTCTCTTCAGTATCCCTGTTTATCAATCCAGACATAAGGAAATTAATTTCCAATA
Source organism: Malus fusca (assembly GCA_035220775.1). Classification (NCBI taxonomy): domain Eukaryota; kingdom Viridiplantae; phylum Streptophyta; class Magnoliopsida; order Rosales; family Rosaceae; genus Malus; species Malus fusca. The sequence goes on from CM069069.1 coordinate 11,192,300, forward strand.
CATGGAACATTTATATCTGCATGGTGCTTTGAGTGTCAGTGTATAGGGGGCAAGGGGAATTGAGTGAAAGAGGAGAAAGAGCGTACTTGTGAACTTCTCTGTCACCTCTCCTCTTTGTCATCTCCCATGTCAGTCCATTATTGGGCTCAAGACCAGGTTGAGAGATCTCCAAACCATATTTCTTGACCAACTGTATATATCTGGTAATCACACGGAACATTAATTGGAGAATAAGGTAAAAGGCAATGAGAAGAAGACATGAATGGATAAAGTAAGACCAGAAACCATGTTTGATGAAAGACAACTTACTTCTCTCCATTGAAATGTTCTACTCCCAAATCTTCATCCCAAATGAAAATATATTCATAAGTTGCTACGATATCAGGATGCAAAAATCTCTTTGCGTACCACCTGCAAAGCAATGGACAGTATGACAACTGGCTGCAAATGATCCATTTCTAAATGACAATGCAATAAGAAGAAAAAGACAACGAGTTTAAATTTTAAAAAGCTTGTTAATTGAAAAAGTCACACTATGAGAACTTTAAACTATGAAAAGCACCATTGAGACTTACCATTTTGCTTGTCTCTTCACACTAACATGAATTGCCCGCTTTGACCACTCAAACTCCTCCCACTCACTAGTCCGGCCATCATAGTGAAAGAGTAATATTGTGAAGTTCTCGGAGAACTACCAAATGTAAGATCGAACCTCAGTATTTTTGAACATCAAATCAATAATTAAGAGAAAAAAAGAAAGGAGATAACACATTTTTCAACCTTTTTAACGGCTGCATCAATATTCTTTTTCTGATTTATACCAACAGTAAATGATACCAAATACTTTGGCGTTACTTTCAGATCCTGCAGATTTCAAGAATGTCATTATAAGCATTTTGCTGACCAAGTTTATTAAGCAACATGCAAAATACATAACGGCCTCCAAGATGGCATGTAAGAGTAAGACTACTACTTCAAGATCGTGCATTGCATACAGACAAAGTTTGACTAGAAATTTCCACAATATTCCTCCAACTAATCTTTCCTTCCAATACCCATCTCCATAGTCCGCCCTTTCTACTTAAACCAAAACCCTTGGATCCTAATTCATTCAGAAATGTGGATACACCATAAACAATAAAATTAAGGGTAAATCGTCAAAATGGTCCCTGAGATTTGCATAACCCATCACTTTGGTCCCTGAGATTCCAAATCGATAAAAGTGGTCCCTGAGATAGTCCACCATCCATCATTTTGGTTATTCCGTTAAAAACTCCGTTAAGTGTCCTGGAGCTCTTGGCCGGAAGTTTGGGCAATTTTCAAAGCTTTGTAACTCAATCGTTTCTTAACCAAATTCGACCCATAATATATCAAAATGAAAATAGGAAGGTGTAGAATAAGATTATACCTATTTCAAAGCCCAATGGTTGCCGGAGATGGCCGGAAAATAGCCTCAAAGTTGATTGGTCCAAGTGAAAACTTGAAAACTCGCCGGAAACTGGGTAAACTTTAAACATTCATAACTTCTTCAATACTCAACAAAATCAAGTGATTCAAAAACGAAAATCATACTTCTCGACGAGACAAAGAGAATGATATGTTTTTCGATGGCTAACTCGCCATGGTTTGGCCGGAAAACTGCTCGAAAGTGGCGAACTAGAGACCAAGACAGCCACTTTCGAGCCGTTTTCCGGCCAAACCACGGTGATTTAGCCATAAAAAAAGGTACCATTATCTTTGTCTCATCAAGACGTATGATTTTCGTTTTTGAATCACTTGAATATTGAAGAAGTTATGAACGTTTAAAGTTTACCCAGTTTCTGGCGAGTTTTCAAGTTTTCATTCGGACCAGTCAACTTTGAGGCTATTTTCCGGCAATCTCCGGCAACCATTGAGCTTCAAAATAGGTATAATTTTATTCTACACTTTCCTATCTTCATTTTGATATATTATGGGTCGAATTTGGTTAAGAAACGATTGAGTTACAAAGCTTTGAAAATTACCCAAACTTTCGGCCAAGAGCTCTGGGACACTTAACGGAAGGACCAAAATGATGGATGGTGGACAATCTCAGTGACCAAAGTGATGAGTTATGCAAATCTCAAGGACCATTTTGGCGATTTACCCTAAAATTAATAATGTTTTGAAAATTAAAATATGTGCAGTACAGGTACTTTCACTATGCCTATCAGATATCATACCTCACTGGGTTCACCCCACAATCTCCGGATATAAAGATCAGATTTAGGAACAATAATTCCTGGAGGTAGTGTTTCCGCACCACGCGGGTTTGTTGGAACATATATCTGCCAGAAAATTAACAAAAGGATATGAAAGGACTATTACTTGGAATGTGATGGACATGAATTATGGGTGAAAAACTAGCACTAGGAATAAATGTTTATGACCATGGCGGTCTGGAATCCCCGGCTACACTATATCCTAAACATTTTGGGAACTAATTAATGTAGGATTATAGACAAAATTATGTAAAACCACGGATTCGGTCACCAAATTTAAAATTGAAATGCCACAATTGCGAAATATCTTGTACAATAAGTACAATAAGTACCTTAGGGACACCCTCTGATCCTTCATCTTCAAGACTCTTGTTTGAAGGGGGAGTACTAGGTCTACGCAATTGGGTGAAGGCTACATCAAGAGATGTTATAAGGCTTGAAGGTAACCTAATCTGTGAAATTCAAAACAAATCACATACATATACACGTCCAATTCGACATAAGCACATACTGATGAAGGCCGATATACCTTGTTTAAAGAAACTGACGGTAATGATACACCAAGGAAAAATCCAAAGACAACTCCCAAACTTGTAGTGAAAATAAGCCTGGCACTGTCATTCGATTTTTTAACCCCGCTGAAAAAAAAAAAACAAATTCAAAAAAACAAAACTAATGATGAACAGAGAGTCAATGTAACAATCTTATGAGGCATCGGGTATTCGGGATCTTCATGACAATACGCACTTACCTGCGGTGTACAGTGCCCATTATTGGTGCTGTCTCTGAGACTCAACTCAAGAGCTTACTCCCAGAAAATACTCAATTGATTCGGCAACTTCTCAATCCAATATTGCATTCTTCTTCAGTCCCACAATCTTCTATCAAACTACAAATCCTCAAACTTTCACTCCTAAAAAATCAACATCAAAACCACAGCCAAATCAATACCATAATTGTTTGACCAAAAAAAAAAAAAAAATCAATACCATAATTCTCCCCTGCTCATTTCTCATATCACATTTCACATTCTTCATCAAACCCATAATTTATTTATATATTATCAAAATTAGTTCATATTATATGATCCCAACGTTCGATTAAATAACAAAATTCAATTTCAGCGTATGAACGTTATGAAACGAAACAAAAAGGGAAAAAACCCGAACGAAAATTAAAATTCACATTCTCAATTCGTTTAACGATCAGAAAACTGGGAATAAAAATATTTAAAAAACATGAACGGCATTGGGGAGATTCTAGGGTTTGGAGATTACGGCGGTGGCCGGAGATCGTATCGGAGACACAGAGAGAGAGAGAGAGAGAACGCAGTGGCACAGCGTTTGCAGCACTTCCACGGCTACAGTTGTTGGTTTTGATCAATTTCTTTGCCCGCTTTGCTCCTCCAGCTTTGATAAACGTACGTGGGATTTTATTTATACTCTGCTTCTATGCGTGCCACGTACATTATTTTACATTACAATTTAGGTGTACACTTCCAAAAATACGATGACATGCCACGTTTCCATTTCTATGGATTCTCCGTGTCAAATCTAATTGGACACAAATAGAATTAGTAAAATACTTGCAAATTTTCATTAACTTCATTCCTTTTTATTTTCATTTTCAATGCATTCATGAATTGAGACATTTTTATTAATTTCATTCTATAAATCGTAAACCAAAACTATGTATTGTGTTCAAATTGTAACGTAGGCGCATTCATTATGGTCATCAGACGTAGTGGCACGTTAGGGCACAAACTAATTAGATTGGCTCATGTAATGAAAGTCAACAATTATTTCAATTTTTTTTGGGTTAAATATACACGGGATTTTATTTATACTCTGCTTCTATGCGTGCCATGTACGTGATTACAATTTAGGTGTACACTTTCTAAAATACAATGAACATGTCAAATTTCCAATTTCTACACTCAAATCTATTTGGACACAAATAGAAATACTTGCAAATTTTCATTAATGTTATTCATTTTTATTTTCCTATTCAATACATTCATGAATCAAGACGTTTTTATTTTATTTTATTTCATTCTCTAAATCGTAAATAAAACTATGTATGTTGTTCAAATTGTAACGTATGCGCATTCATTATATTCATTAGACGTAATGTCGACCTTCGTTATTTGGTGGCGCATTAAGGCAGAAACTAATTAGGCTAGTTTATTTAATGAAAGTCTCTACAACAACTATTTCAATTTTTTTTTTCTGAAACATACAAGGGATTTTATTTATACTATGCTTCACTTCGTGCCACCCATGTGACTTTACATTACAATTTAAGTGTACACTTTCCAAAATACGATGAACATGTCATGTTTCCAATTCCTATACTCAAATCTATTTGGACAAAAATAAAAATAGAAATTACTTTCAAATTTTCATTAATTTCATTCCTTTTTATTTCCTATTCAATGCATTCATGAATTGAGACTTTTTTTTATTATTTTTATTTCATGCTCTAAATCATAACTCAAAACTATTTATTCTGTTCAAATTGTAACGCAGGCGCATTCATTATGGTCATTGAACGTAATGTCGACCTTGGCTATTTGGTGGTGCATTAGGGCAAAAAGTAATTAGGCTGGTTAATTTATGTAATGAAAGTCTCTATGACAATTATTTCAATTCTTTTTAGTTAAACGAACACGGAATTTTATTGCCATGTACTTGATTTTACATTACAATTTAGGTGTACAATTTCCAAAATACGATGAACTTGTCACATTTCCAATTTCTATACTGAAATCTATTTGGACACAAATAGAAATAGTATTACTTAAATTTTCATAAATTCATTCCTTTTTATTTTCCTATTCAATGCATTTATGAATCGAGACTTTTATTTTTATTTTTAATTTTAGTCTCTAAATCGTAAAACAAAACTATGTATTTTTTTCAAATTGTAATGTAGGCGCATTCATTATGGTCATCAGATGTAATGTCGATCTTGGTTATTTGATGGGCATTAGGCCAAAAACTAATTAGGCTAGCTCATGTAGACAATTTTTTCAATTTTTTTTTTATAAACGTACACGGGATTTTATTTGTACTCTGCTTCTATGCGTGCTACGTACGTGATTTTCCATTACAATTTAGGTGTACAATTTCCAAAATACAATGAACATGTCATGTTTCCAATTTCTGTACTCAAATCTATTGGCACACAAATAGAATTAGTAATACTTGCAAATTTTGATTAATTTAATTCTTTTTTATTTTCCTATTCAATGCATTCACGAATCGAGACGTTTTTTTAATTTCCTTCTCCAAATCGTAAACCAAAACTATATATATTTTTTTTCAAAGTGTAATGTAGGGGCATTCATTATGGTTATCAGATGTAATGTCGACCTTAACTATTTGGTGGCACATTGGGCAAAAACTAATTAGGCCCATGTAATAAAATCTGTAGGACAAATGAGATGGCGGATATTGCAGTCACCAATGATGCACCATTCAGTTCTCTTCTCTTTTCTCCCACCGCCATACTCAAGGAGAATAGCCTATTTGGCAGTTACAATGCCTGATGTTGCAAACCAAGAAGAATAGCCTATTTGGTGGGCCGAATGGGACAGGCTACTGAACATTAAAATAGACTTGTGTCTAAGCCGTTATTTGATGCGATTAAAAGGCATAGCGGACGAGATTCTTATTTCGAATTTAAGTCAGGAATTACACATTTCATAACGTGTCTGTTGACAAGGGTTACAAGTCTAACAGGCTCGCACCTCGTCTTGTTGTATCCAAACAATAAATGAAAAGCCCAACATACCCAATCTTAACCTAACTAATCCAAAATACAAAATCCTATCATATGTGTCTGTCCTTCCGAACGAGCCCAAAATGTGTTTCTCATATTTCTCTCTTCCTGCCTATTCACGATTACTAGTATTGGTGACGTTAGTGGCTTTGGGTTGTTTTGGACATGATTTATGACTATTTTGTTTTTTATCTGAATTTATGCAAGAAAATTGTCTCTTAGTACTACAATTTAGTTACTTTTCTCTTCATTTTTAAGTAAGAAGTAATTTTTTAAGCCCCCCCCACCTCAACTTGAGGTCCATGGTCATCACATTCAGTGCCCGACCACTAAGGCGGGTGTTGAATATTTTAAGAATATAATATAATGTAACATATATATATATATATATATATATATTTGTATATGTATATATATGCGGCTGTTTGACGAGATGAGATTCAACCAATAATCACACCTTTTGAAATGAACCAGTGCACCTTTTATCTATTGGCGAAAAGACATAATGCATCCCGTACATATGCATTCCTTTACGCCTCTTGTATCAGACATATCCATTAGAAACATTGTTGCAATGTTCAGTTGCATCTCATGGTGAGATGACACACCCAAAACCAAAAGATATGTCTAAAAGGTGCAATTCTCTCTCTCTCTCTCTCTCTCTCTCTCTCTCTCTCTCTCTCTCTCTATATATATATATATATATATATATATATATATATTGGTGACATTAGTAGAAAAGGAATTATTTATAAGTTTGTTGTATACACAATTTCCTTGCTCTCTCTTCTCTCTCCACCACATTCATACAATTTCTTTCTAGTTATTTCTAAGGGAATATAATTTGGTTTTGTTAATTGAATATTCCATACTTTGTTGTATCCTGGAACTGATTTGCCAAGAACCCTTTAGCAAACTCATTCGAGTGAGGGCAAATAACACTTTAAGAAAACGAGTCAAGTCGTACCTCAAAGTCATCTTTAAGATTATTCTCTATATTTCTACAGTTTCTCTAACAATCTTAAAGTGTTATTTTCGTCATGGAGAACAAATCTGATAACATGGCTTTGAAGATTATCAATCAAGATGTCTACAAGTTAGACAAATTTGATGGATCAAATTTCACCTGATGGAAGGACAAGATGCGTTTTATGCTTACTGTTCTAAATGTCATATATGTGTTGGACCCAAAATTGGAGCCTATTTGTGAACCAAGTGACAAAGACTCGGACAATATAGTTGCCGATCGAAAGAAGCGTGAAGTAGATGAATTGGTATGTTGAGGACACATCTTGGGCACATTATTTGATCGTTTATATGACATGTATGCACACATTCAATCTCCAAAGGAAATTTGGGAAGCACTTAAACACAAGTACACAACGGAAAAAAGAGGTACCGATAAATTTTTAATGTTCAAATATTATGAATTCACTATATTTGATAACAAACCCATCCTAGACCAAGTTCATGAATTATTGGTCTTGGTCTCAAAGCTTCGTGAACTTAAAATAGTTATTCCGGATCCTATGATAGTTGGGGCTAAAATTACCCCAAACTTGGAATAACTATAGAAAGAAACTTCTACACATGGTGGAAGATATTAGTTTGGAGGATTTGCAAAATGGGTATTCAAATTGAAGAGGTAACTCGAAATCGTGATAAGAATTTTGCAAATCAAATCAAGATTTCTCTAAAGTTCACATTGTTGAAGGAAACAAATATAAAAAGAACTTCAAAGTCAAAATTGACAAATGGAAGTTTAAGATGATTAATTCCAACAACAATCAAAAGAATGCAAATGGTGTTTGTTACCATTGTGGAAAGAAAGGTCATTACATTCGTGATTGTAGACACAGAAAAGCAAGTGAGGAATATGCCAATAAGACCAATAACGCAAATATGGTGGAAAACTCTGGAATTGATAACATTGTTGCAATGGTATCAATGATGCATATTGGTATGATTACCGAACTGAATATAGCAGCGGCAATAAAATCCTCTGATTGGTGGCTCGACTCAGGGGCTACTATACATGTGTACAATGACAAGACACAATTCAAGACATATGAAGCATCAACGGACAATCAAGAAGTTTTAATGGGGAATCATAATTCCACCAAAGTTCTAGGAAAAGGAACCGTTGAACTTCAATTTACTTTTGGGAAGAAATTTACGTTGCTTAATGTACTGCATGTTCCAGAAATTAGAAAGAATCTTGTGTCTGCAAATTCATTATGTAAGAACGGTATAAAGACTGTTCTAGAGTCCGACAAGTTGATAATGTCGAAAAATGGGATGTTTGTTGGGAAGGGGTATTCTTGTGATGAGATGTTCAAACTAAGTATTAATAATAAAGTGAATTCTTCTTCTTATATTGTTGAATCTTCCTCTCATTTATGACATTTACGTTTAGCACATATAAATTTTAGATCTTTAAAATACATGCGCACACTTTGTTTAATTGCTTGCAATGATGATTATAATGATAAATGTGAAACATGTATTCAAGCGAAAATGACTAAGAAACATTTACTGCCAAAAGACATACAAATTTATTAGACTTAATACATTCTGACATATGTGAATTTAATGGTGTTTTAATAAGAGCAGGAAAAAGATATTTTATCACATTTATAGATGATTGTTCTAAGTTTACTTATGTTTATTTATTGTCTAATAAAGATGAAGCTTTTGAGTGTTTTAAGCGCTATAAGCAAGGTATTAAATATCGGTAATATCGGAAATATCGGTAGTCCGAAAACACGGAAATATCGATGGAAATATCGGGATAATATTGATATCGATAAAAATTACATGGAAACCACGGAAATTGTAAGAAAAACTTGGAAATTTTTATTGAAACTTTGCAGGATGTTTATTTAGTCAATTATCTATTAGTTTATCACAAAAAATTGGAAGGAAATGAATTGCATGATGGATTTAACATTATCAAGTTGATTATATAGCGAGCTGACAAACATTGTGAGTGTAGAAAATATGTAGTAATTAATGAAAGAAGTCTAAACACACCATAATCATTTATATATAATGAATTAGTACAATATTTTACACTTTATACATTGCATGGTAAGATATATTAGTGACTCAGTACCACATAGAGTTCATATGAGGTTTAAAATTAAATATTAACGTAAAATACTATGTCAAGAAAGTTGCCTTACAAGTTAGATGGCTTTATCTTTATGTCTCTTTCTACCAATTTTTCATAAAGCAATCCATCAGTTGGTATATTTCTAGTTTAGAAGGGTCACATCTTCGAATAAGGCCTTAATGTAAAACCCCTCCCTTTAGTTTATATTTTACTTTGTAGGTTTTTATTTTTATTTTTTTTAAAAATTATTGTTTTTGGATCTTAATTAGTGAGCCAAGGGGTCCACCCCCTTATTTTTGTCCCCGAGACTCTCATCTCTCATCTCTCTCAGTCCTCTCTTTCTCTCCACTTTCCCATGCTCTCCCTCTCTCTGCAACTCTCATCATTCCTCCCTCTCTCTACAACTCTCATAATTCCTTCTAGTTCTTCGGTTCTTCCCCGAACTCACACACACACACACCAGCACTCCCTCATCTCCCTCGTTCTTCTTCTCCCTCTGCTAGTGCAGACAAGGAACCAAAACCCAGTTTTCGGTGTGGACCGTGGGTTCCAAGGCGAAACTCCGTCGAGCTCCGACCACGGCATGCCTTGAAAATGGTATAGATCTCTTCCTCTTCCCTTGGGCTTCAGTTTGGTAGTTTATTTGACATGTGTTGGTCACGTTTTGGGGTTGACCGGAGCTTGTAAGCTCCGGCGTCCACTTTCCGTCGAAACCAGGCCAAAATATCGCGATAGTTTCGGAAATATCGCGATATTATCGATATTATCGATAATATCGCGATATTTTGACGAAAATCATTTGGATATTGAAAAAAAAATCGGTTCCCCTAAAAACCGATAATATCGGCGATATTTCGCCGATATTATCGGCATTTCGCCGATATTATCGGCATTTCGGACCATGGCTATAAGGCTGAAGTTGAAAACCAAAAGGGAATGAAAATTAAATGCCTTCGTAGTGATAGAGGTGGTGAATATTTTTCACATGAATTTGATATTTTTTGTGAAGAGCATGGTGTTGTACATCAAAGAACTGCATCCTATACACCACAACAAAATGGTTTGGCAGAAAGAAAAAAATAGGACACTCATTGAAATGATTAATTCTATGATGATTAATGCTAATACTCCAAAATATTTATGGGGTGAAACATTGTTTACTGCATGCCATATACACAATAGAATTACATCTATGAAGACACATGTGTCACCACATGAAATTTGGAAAGGAAGAAAATCAAATTTGTCATATTTGAGAGTATGGGGTTGTGTAGCTTTTTATAAGGCACTCGATTCTAAGAGATCCAAGTTGGGTCCAAGAGGAATTAATAGCATATTTGTAGGATATGCAAAAAATTCAAAGGTATATCGGTTGCTTAATTTAGACTCGAACAAAGTAGTTGAGTCTAGAGATGTCGAATTTATACAAAATAAATTCTATAATGACTACTCAGTGTCTGGAAAAGAGAATGATCAAACACCTTTCTCTAATCCGTCTACTAGTCATTCTCAAGGTGAGAAAAGAAAACAGTCTGAAACCGTTAATGAACCAAGGAAAAGCCAAAGGGTAAGAAAAGAAAAGACTCTAGGCTCTGATTTTATTTCATCTCAATCTATTGTATTTTTAGTCGAAGGAAATAGAATAAAGGTTCTTAAGAAAATACCCATATTGTTGAATGTTGAGGATGATCCTAAAAGTCTAAGCGAAACATTGACTTCAAGAGATGCAACCTTTTGGAAAGAGGCTATAGATGATGAATTTGAATCATTAATATCTAATCAGACATGGGTTTTAGTAGACTTGCCCCAATGATCAAAAGCAATAGGTTGTAAATGGGTATTTAGAAGAAAATACAATACAGATGGGTCTATTCAGACATTTAAAGCCAGGCTGGTTGCCAAAGGTTTTAAGCAGAAAAAAGGAATAGACTATTTCGATACATATGCACCAGTAGCTAGGCTTACATCAATTAGAATATTGTTTGTATTGGCATCTTTATATAATTTGCATGTGCATCAAATTGATGTGAAAACGGCTTTTTTAAATGGTGATTTAGATGATGAAGTCTATATGGAACAACCAGAAGGGTTTGTTCTCCCTGGGAAATGAAAAGAAAGTTTGTAAATTAGTCAAGTCATTATATGGATTGAAGCAAGCACCAAAACAATGGCATGAAAAGTTTGATATTGTCATTTTATCATATGGATTTAGACATAATAATGCTGATAAATGCATATACTCTAAATTCACAAATGATTATGGTGTTGTTATATGTTTATATGTTGACGACTTTCTAATTTTTGGTACAAACATGAAAAGTGTATCTGAAACTAAAGAGTATCTAAATTCAAAATTCAAAATGAAGGACTTGAATGAAGTGGATACTATCTTGGGAATTAAAGTAAAGAAGCATAATAGGGGTTACGCTTTATGTCAGTCACATTATATTGAAAAATTGCTTCTTAAGTTTAAGCATCTACAAATAAAAGAAGCAAATGCCCCTTATGACCCCAGTGAAACTTTGCTTAATAATTCTGGTAGGTCCGTTGCACAGCTTGAGTATGCTAGTGTAATTGGAAGTTTAATGTATGCCATGCATTGTACTAAGCCAAATATCGCATTTGCAGTAAGCAAACTTTCTAGATACACTAGTCATCCAGGTACTGCTCATTGGAAAGTAATAAATATAATTTTTGGTTATCTTAAAAGAACTATTAACCTGAGTTTAACTTACTATGAATTTCCAGCAGTACTTGAAGGATATTTAGATGCAAGTTGGATAACAAGTGCTAATGATAATAAGTCTACATCAGGGTGGATTTTTACAATTGTCGGAGGAGCAATTTCTTGGGCTTCGAAGAAACAAACATGTATAGCACATTCAACTATGGAATATGAATTTATAGCAACATTAGGTAAAGAAGCGGAATGGATTAGAAATTTGTTATTGGAAATAGAGTTGTGGCCACAACCAATGCCATCCATTTCTTTATACTATGATAGTGAAGCTACTTTGTCTAGAGCATACAATAAGGTATACAATGGAAAGTCTATACATATTAGCTTGAGACATGAATATGTCTATCAATTAATAACTGATGGAGTTATTAATATTATTTATGTTAAATCAAGTAATAACTTGGTGGATCCGTTAACGAAAGCACTTTCAAAAGCTTTGGTAGTTAGTACATCTAGTGGAATGGGGCTAAAACCCTTTATTGAAAATTAGCCACCAATAATGGTAACCCGACTTTATCTAGAACATCACTAGTTTAACAGTTTAATGGGTAATAACAAGTTATTGATAAGTGGTTGTGAAAGCACTGAAAATTAATATATAGCTCATTCCAGGATGATCAATGCAAGACTGCTACGTTTAGGAGGATGAGTTTTATCTCTTAATGAGGTTATTTGTAGTTATGTTTATAGTAGCAGGGACATGGGAAGGAACCTCACCTATATAAACAGAAGAAGTGGGGCCGCTTCTACCAAGAGTTGAGTTTTCTCTTGTAAATGTTTGTGAAACCAGGATGAAGCACAAGGCCATAATAGTGCTTAATTAGTTCAGAAATTTCTTTAAGGAAATAAGACATAGTCATGTGTGTAGTAATTCCGGTTTTAACATAAGAATAGTTGGTTTAAACCTAGGTCACCATCACATTTGTTATAACTTTGAATGACTTACACTAATTAAAGGTTTAATTCGAAAGACACATTTATTTTATGCATAATTATATCGGTTTGCTTGTGATAATTATAAAGACAGAATTGTTGTAATATTATTTTCTATATATGTTCTTAAAATAGGGAATGATTGTTGAATATTTTAAGAATATAATATAATGTAACATATATATATATATATATATATATATATATATATAATGGGTGCGGAAAACGACTATCTACTGAAAATGGGTGAAGTTATGGGGACAACAATCAAGACTACAGTCATTATGATGATTGGGAGTATAGATATCATACCAAATGTTATAAACATATAGGAAGAACTTAACAAAGGATTGATCAGTATTTACCTTGAATGTGAGATACTTAATAAATTGATTGGGAGTAAGACATTTATGCCTTTCAAAATCAGTTGTGATAAAAATATTCTTCATATGGAAAATAATGAATTAAAATTAATGATGCGAATATATTTGAAATTAAGTTTATTGAAAACTTATTTTGTAACTTATAATTGTTTCAGCAAAGCTGGATGATGAAAGAAAAGATGATGATGCTCGCAGGCATATTACTTCACAAAATAAAAGTGTTTACAAATTTTAACTGAATACAGTATGCAGCTAAATATTGGAATTGTTCTTGTTATAAAGAATTCGCAGAGTTTTCAGCCCTCTCGTTTTGATGGATAATACTTTCTTTTATGGACTCACGAGTGATGATTGAAGCGAGAAACCCGGCTGTCTCTGACCTGGAAGATGCTAAAGCAAATGATTGTTGAGGCACAGGCCGAAAGTAAACAACTGTGGAGGCACGGGCCATGATTGAGGGATGAAATGATGGATGAATAGTAAAAGTGATTTTACTATTCATGGACAGTAACTTGTCTGGAATCTAGAATGATTTCTGTCGGTGACGACGACAACTGCTTTTGGTACTGAGAGAGACGTTTTCCTATTGGAATTACATGCAAAATACTATTCGATCACATGAGTAAATTATTACAATTAATGATTCCAAATCAAATGGGTCTTGGGAATCCTGGTAATCTGCCCATTTGGCTTTTTGCGTGTTAACTGGTTGTTGAGAGGATGCGTCACAAGATTCGGAGTCTGAATCTTCAATGTGGAGCATGGCTGCTTCTGCAAGTAATTGTTGGGCAAGGTCCTTGAGCTGGAAATATTTTTCTTTCTTTTTCGAACTCGACTTGGATGACTTAGAAGTGCCTTTGAGAGATGAAGAATGACTAATGTCTGATAAGGATTGTTCTGGGACTGTTGGCAATGCCATTTTCTGCTGGACTGGTTGTGCCGAAATGGCTTGAACTTGGGCTTGAATGACGGAAAAGTCAGAGAGGACTAGGCTGATGATCTTCTGATGATTGAACTTATCCCACCATTTGATTGCTCTTTGTCGATAGACTTTGCCAGTTTCAACTTCATAATTCCACTTCATTATCCACGGGATTTTGTATTTGGCCATGAACAAAGGGAGAAGGGTGATGAAGTGGTTGAATCTGCTTCTGTCGAATTTCTTTTGAAAATTATCTGATAAGATTTGCATGAGATCCTCCGAAAGGAGGCTGGTTGTTGGGCCATGAGATGACCACCATCTAGGAAACTATGTTGGGAAATTCAATTCGAAACTTTTATCAAAAATAATAAACCATGAATGACTAAAGTCTTCTGTTTGGTGAAGAAAAATGTTAGACCAAGCGTCGATATAATCAAAATAATTGTATTTGTTATTGGGAATAAGAACATGTTGAGAATGAAGAGGTTTGGATATGTAAAGGGGGAGTCCCCATTCTGTCTCTGTTAGGAATTTTCCAATGTGAAGGGAATGGTACAAAATTTTGTTTGCATGAGTTGTACTGAAAATTGGCTTAATAGCAATGGATTCAGTGGCTTGATAATATTTGAGGGTTTTATGTGGTGCATTTGGTAAATAATGGAAATTGGCCGAGAATACCGTTTTGGCTATTTTGGCTGATGTTTGTTCCTGGGAGATATTGGGAGGGTATGCTGAAAAGGTATTCATTGGGTGATTTATTAACATATGGAGATGTTTTAGTATAACTAATTGATTGGCTTGATGATGATGGGTAATGGGATGAATATGGATCATACTAACTGACTAATGCCGTTTGGTAGTTTGGTCTTGGTGTGAATTGGTTGGTCATGGCTAAGGCCGATGAAGAATCTGGGCTTGATTCTTGTTTTGGTGGTGGTAAGGTGGCTGTAAGCCTTTGATTAGGCTTTTGTCCTGACATTCTTCCCCTACAAAAATTCTCTGGTTAGGAAATCAGGAATGCAATTATGGGTGTCTTTAATGTATTCAATATCAAAATAAAAAATACTTAATGTGGCTTGCCATCGTGCAAAAATTTGTTTTGATGCAATGTTTTGAACATCTTGTTGTAAAACATGTTTTGCAGATTTGCAATCGACTCTGACAAAAAACTTTTGATTTAATAAATCATCTTGAAATTTGCTAATACATAATACGATAGATAATATATCTTTCTTAATAGTACTATAATTATTTTGTGCTGGATTCCATACTCCTGAATGGAAACAAATAATTTGTTCAGGAGATACGGATGAGATGGACTGCTTGAGGATACCTCCATAACCAATGTTAGAGGCATCAATTTCAACAATCTTGAAAGAGTTGGGAGTAGGAATGCCAAGGCAATGCAATGTCTTGACATGTGTTTTAATTTGTTTGACTATAGAAGTATGAAGGTGAGACCAAGGCGGAGGATTCTAATTGAGGCGATCAAACAAGGTTTACATTGTTGTTTGAGATGTAGATAAAATTCTGCAACATAGTTTAATGATCCTAGAAATCTCTGTAATTGGGTTTTGTCAGGGATTTCATCGGGAAATTTATCTGCAAATTGGATGACACGGTCTATAGGTTGGATGGTTGACTGATGGATATTGTATCCTAAAAATCTAATTTTGGTTTGAAATAACTTAATCTTGGTTGCAGAGACAACTAATCCATTAGACTTAATTATCCTAGCAAACATATTTAAATGTTTCTAGTGTTCATTTATTGATTTTGAAAAAAGAAGAACATCATCAATATAAACAATCGAAAAATGACTATATTGGTTAAAATCTCATTCATAATATTTTGAAATTCACTTGGGGTATTTTTGAGGCCGAAAGACATTACATTCCATTCATAATGTCCGAAAGGAGTTACAAAAGTTTTTTTGTATTTATCATTTTCATGAATTTGAATCTGCCAAAATCCAGACTTCATATCAAATTTTGAAAAAATAACTCTTTGACTAAGCCTTTTGATTAAATCTCTTTTATTAGGGATTGGATACCGAATCCTTTCCAAAACTTCATTGAGAGGTTTGTAGTTAATAACTAATCTGGGAGTTCCTCTTTCTAATTCGGCATTTTTTTGGACATAAAAAGCTGAGCAAGATCAGGGTGACTTACTTTTCCTAATTATCCCTTTATTAAGGAGTTACTGGATTTCTGTTTTGCAGAATTCCATAACTTCTTGACTCATTTGGATGGGTCTGGCCTTAGTAGGTATTTTATTTTCATCAAAATCCTTTATATAAGGAAGTTTGACAACATGTTGTTTTCTGTGCCAAAAGGCATTATGGATATCAAAACAGATCTCATTAACAAGTTTCTTTTGAAACTTATCAATAGTTTCTAACAAAGATTTATTTGTTAGCTGTTCTTGAATTCTTCTGTGATGAATTTCTTCTTTGAAAAATTTAATTTGTTGTGATTTGTGGTTTACAAGATTGATGGATTTTGAGATACTATCTCTTTGGAGTTGGTGTAATTTTCTAAGGTCTGTTTCAGTACAGAATTCAAAGGTGATCTTTTGACCTAACATCTTAGTAGATATCTTATTGTGATGAACCTTAAAAGGATAGAGAAGAGCTAGCAAAGGGAGTCCTAAGATGACTGGATCCGAAATGTTCTTAATTAGAACAAATGAAGTTTTAAAACAAACATTGTCTTGGCAAGCATGTGCTTTTGGAATTTCATATTTTAATTGCATTGGTGATTGATTTGCAGCACTAAGTATTTCTGATGACTTATGAAAATAATTAGTAGGAATTAATCCTTCTTGAATACAATTAAGGTTTACACCTGAATCTATTAGGGCAATTGTATCTAAGTGAAAATCTTCAATGATTATTTTAATTTTAGAATATCATTTCTAGATTCTTATTTTGTCTAAAAGACCTAAAACTAGATCTTATGTGGATTTTTCTTCAGATTGGGAGTTTGAATCATAACTGGAAGAAGAATTAGTGTTTTCATGGTGGACTAGTGTCTGTGTATGAATTTTGGTGAGATGAGTGCGAATTTCTGTATTCTCTGACTTTAGGAATTTAATTTCTTTCTTGATTTTGTTTACTTCTCGCTATAAATCTTCTTGTTCTTCTTGTTTGTTAAGGACCGAGATCTTGTTATTACAACATGTTGGAAATGTGCCCTAAAGCCAATCATATGATGATACTTTACGGACATTTCACATGTTAAACTAATCTAGTTTACATATAAAGGGCAAACATTATTGTTTGAGCCGTCTCATATAAATGTTATATGCTTAAACGATAAAGTCCAAGGAATATGTGATTGGGAGAATGCAATCTAATGAAGTTAGATTAATGAGACCATTCTTTCGTAGACACATCCTAAACGTTCCTGATCATAGGATTGCCAATTGGGCATTGACAGTCCGTTAAGATCAGTACGTGCTATGTCTTCTCTCAGGGAGAGTGACTAGTCTCGAGTCATTGGTGTGTGTGACATCAAGACAAGTACGTAGGTGCTCAATAGAGAATGAGTCCACTGAACACGATCAACGAGGAGTTCTCATACTCATGTCACATGAGAACTCATGGTTGGGATAATGCAAATTAGTCCTTTGACCTGAGGCATCACAGTTGTCTTGTGGTTAAGTCCTTGATCTTTGATTATGTCAAAGTCACCCCATCGGGGTGTCCACGACATCATTGGGGTTAAGCCACTTAGTTATGGAGACAAGTGAATGTGCAACAAGGGATCTCTAACCTTCAAATGGTTTGAGGGAGAATACTCTATGATATGATTAAAATCTCTGGCCAGAGTATGAATGAGATTAGGGAATGCGTTCCAAATCACATTCAAGGTAATCATATAAGCAAACGAATCACATTGGATAGTAGACATGAATAAATAAACTATCAAACCAAACAATGTGGTCAAGAGTATTAGATTAGAGAAGGACCGTATTGCATTTGTAATCCTTAACTGAATAGGTTCTCTACCTCTTCTGATTAGCTTGGGTAACCATGATATGCTGCTAGGTGTCACTCATGGTTTGTGGAAGCCCTAAACGTGTATAATCACTAAAGGGAGAATTGAAAGTAAGTTTCAATTCACAATCGATGTAAAATGGTTTTAATCGCTCACTGCCTCGCTAAAAGGAACCTAATGGATCGTACACCGTGTAAGGTGGAGATTGAAGAAACAATGGAGATGAGTAAGAATAATTAAATGGTTTAATTATTTATGGCAAGGATTAATTAATATGTTAATTAATCAAACGAATAAGTTCGTTAAAGACCTCGGGATAGTTTTGGACCTTAAGGCCCAATGGGCTTCGAACGTCAAAGCCCATTGACTTAAGTTGTATGACAACTTAATGAATAAAGATTCACAAAGGCCCAAAAGCCCATATCCATTTTGTGTAGAATTAGGGTTTTTTGGTTCTTTAGGTCATTTAAAGAAGTGACTATATAAAGAACTTTATAGCCTAAAATTCAAAAGGGTTTGTTTTAGAGAAAATTGGTGAGAACTTGTTTCTTCATTTTCTCTCTAAGAGGCCAACCACCTTGGAGGGTGAATCTAGCAATCCTACTACTCCAAGGTCACTCATTTCTTCTTCAATCTAACCTTGGTGTAGAATCTTTAGAGGTTCTCTATTTTGGGAACTTGGAGAATCCAATTCTTTCAACCAAATCCATGGAGCTAAGAAGTAAGGAATGAAGGCCCTATCTCTTGGGTGATTATCCTTTGCATATGCAAAGAGGAATCTACAAAGGTAAATATTTCTCAACTAACAAATGTTGATTTAAGTTGAGTCAAGGTTCACCAATCTACTAGGCTTTGAATTTCATGGTTGATGTTTTGTTTTGAGTGCATGTAAGCATGATTCCGCCTTTAATTTGTTAATTGCATGCTATTGATGTTACTCAAATGAACATGTTTTTCACAAAATTTCCTTCAAGTGGTATCAGAGCCTAGGTCTAGTAGTTGGTGAATCATTTTGGGTTTTGTAGTTCATAGTTTTTGATTTAAAAGTTGTAATATGTTACAAGCTTTATTCTTGTTTCTTTGAATGTAAATTTTGTTAGAAAATTTGCCATCTCAAATGTTGTAGATGTAGTTCATATGAGCATGAATTTTGGAGCTAAAATTTGGTGCCATGTTTTTGGGGAAATTCGGCCAAATCCAAAGGGTGATTTTTTGGGTTCATGTTTGTCTTGTTAAAATGGTTTTAAAGTGACTTTTGGAACCCCTAAGTACCCTAGGATGTTAGCTATCTTTTGAGTGGTGAAAATTTGAGTTTTGGTGAGTGAAAACATTCATGGAGCTATTATGAGTTTTCATGAGTGTTCTTCAATGTTCTTGAAGTTCTTGCCAAGAACAAAAAGTTTTGAAGTTTTGATTCAAAAAGTTTTATGTTTTTACATAAAGTTTTGATTTAATTTTAGTGGGTGATGATTATTGGTAAAGTATTATTAATGGCTTTAATGGTAGACAAACTTTTATAAAAGTTTGACATAAATTCAATATAACTTTTATAAAAGTTTGACATAAATTCAATATATATCATATATGTTTCATCTTTACCTCACCTAACAAAATCCACTTTCATAAACTTTGTACAATTGGACTTATCTCCACTCTATTTTATCCCTAAAAGGTATTTTTGGGCCTTTTGTGCAATTACATAAAGTTTTGATACTTTTGTGTATTTGTATTTTAGCCCAAAAATTTACGTTTTTACGTTAAGGCCCAAAAACGCTAAAGGACAAATTGTTTTGCTCCTTTAATGAAGTTTTTTGTATTTGATGAAATTTTTGGGTTCTAGTTGTAATTACATGAAGTAGTGGACTTTTGTGTTTTTACAAAGTGACCCCAAAAGTTTGTGTTTCGCAATATAGCCCAAAAAGTTGTGGTTATTGCATGATGGCCCAAATTAAGTAGGGAACAAAAATTGTTTTGTCTCTTTAAATGAGAATTGGATTTTCATTTCATTTAGCTCCATTTAAATCAATTTTATGGATACAAAAACAAAATGAAAATGTTGCATTCAAATTTAATTAGTTAAAGTGTTAATTAATTAAAGGGTGATTATGAACCTAAGCCTACGATAATTGAGCTATGTGAAAGGCCGTTTCAAATTTGTTTGAACCATGGGAATGTGTAGATTAATTTTGCTTGTAATTTGATTTGATCAAATGTTGTAAAAGAGCATAAGCTCTTCTTTACTTTAAAGTAATTTGTTTTATGCAAATGTTGTAATGAGCATAAGCTCACCTTTACTTTAAAGTACTAATTTTCTTGTTTTATTTGATATGCATGAAAATGGAGTAGTTGGGTCCAACGCCCCTAGGAACAACACGCCTTAATGTGATTAAACGCGTAACTAAAATCAATCTCCATCCCTAGTCCGAGATTCAACACTAGGCTCGTGTTGAATCTAAACAAAGGTTCATAGTCATCCTAAGGCCCTAAGGCAACTATATAGTCCATCAAATGAATGCAAACCTTATGTTAGTAGTATCATATACTCTTGCTTTAAAAACCGTTTTATAAGTATAGTGGGAGTATTATATACAACTAAATTGAATCAAATGGACCAATAGTTGTAATAGGACCAAAATTGTTTTAATAAAGATTAAAATGAATATGTTTATGTGATGAGACCTAAAACCCTCAACCAAACCATTATTAAGTTGAAAAGCGTGAGAGTGCTTAGAACACTCTTTCGTGGCCTTCCACCATGGTAGCTCCAATCGTTTATGACTTGTACACCGGCTTCACCCTATCATGGGGGAGTACAAAGTGCATGCTTATACTCAGGAGGAGTCTATATACATACTTGATGAGGTGAGTGTAGGCAACGAGGATGGCCAATATCGTATCATCGTGAGGCTATTCTTGAACCCCTTCACGAACTAAGCATGGTGGGAATGACTTAACTAAGTGCAATGGCGCCAATATCATATCATTGTGAGGCAACATTCTCTAGAGGCCAAATTGATGGGTACTTGCATTAGTTGCAAATGAGTAAGTGTACTCTCTCATTATTATTAATGCTAGCCAATATCATATTATTGTGAAGTGGGCTTGGTAATAGTCAGTCTCCCATAACCTACTAAGAGTTTCCTCCAAAACTCTCGAATTCCAATGAGGGATATGGAATTTGCCAAAAATAGTGGGTGGTGCTATTTGATTTAAAGACCCAAATCAAATGGCTTAAAATCAATCAATTTATATTCGTTATGTATTTGTTTACCAATATATTTGCAAACGCTATCCAAAACTTGACAAAGAAAATCCGAATGTTTTAGTTTCCGGACTTGGTAACTCGTATTGTTTACAGAACGTTCCTAATTCGTATTTGGCGATGGTTTTATCTTTATTAATTTGTTTTGAAATTTTCGTATCGATACACATCTTCTATCATTCCTTTTGGATAATATTAATTATATTTCCATAAGTAAGGGTATGATATGGTATGATCCATTCCTCGTCCACTAAGCCATTTCTAATTTTGTGAGCAAACAAGTTTGGTAATCCATTAATGAAATTTTCTTTCCAAAATGGTTGATTACTATCTTCTCTAAACATAACTTTAGACATAAAAACATCTTTATACCATCTGAAGTCACTTAAGGTTGGACATCTTAAGTTACTTAGTTGGTCGTGAATCCTAGAGGTGACATTACTAGGTGTTCCTATGAAATGTTCTATAATTGTGAAGAGTAAAATGTTAACTGCATCTGGGACACCTTGCCCAATGTGTTCATCAAAAATAGGTATTCCTTCTTCATCCTTTTTAACAACATTTTTTATTTCATTTATGGACTGTTCAGTGAGATGTTTTTCCCACCAGGAATGAAGTATTCCTGTAAATCTACTGACCAAAAGGTCGACAACTTGTGATTGGTTGAGATTATGATTGGTAATATAGCTATTAGCAACCATAGAGATATGTTGAGGTTTGTTGAGAAGTTCTTGTTTTGATAAACCTATATTCCATTCATAGAGTTTATTAGAAGAGACTGAGAATTGATTTTGGATGTTTCGTTCTTCGAACTGAATGTCCGGAGGTGTTGGTCTAGGATACCAATTTTTGGTAAGGGATGTTGGATTGACTCTTTTATTTGTAATTCTTTTAAGTTCAAGGTTTTGAAAAGCTTGTTCAACTTTTCAGATGGAATCTGAATCAGTTTTTGACTCAGAGGATTCTGAAGATATTTCTGATTAAGATTCATCTGGGTGATTTAAAACATGAACTATTTTTTCTTGTTTTAATTCTAATAACATATGATCTATTTTTTGGCTTGTCAATGTTGTTTTCAAGGCTGCGGCATTTGAGGAATATTCTGGGAAATTAATCAGGGGTTTTTCCCTGATCGTTGATTTTAGCTGAGAAAGTTTGTCAATTTTAGTTTCAATTTTATCTAATTGTTTTACTATGGTATGAAGACTATGGTTAGTAAAATTGTTTTGTTCAATGACTGGCTTAACTCTTGCATCTTCCTTGGGAAGTTTAAAAGGAATAGCTGGAATTTGCGTATTGGCAGTTTTGATGAGAATTGTTTCTTGTGGGGGATGGCTGGAGGAGACAATAGTTTTGTCTTCTTTAAGCCAATTTTCTTTGGTTATTACCTCTAATTTTTTTGCAGGTTCATAGTACTTTTCAACATAATCGAAGAAAAATACTTCAAACCTATGGGTTTCCATAAAGTTAGTCCATTCCTTATAAATTTCTAATTTTTGTTCTTTAGTATATTTGCTTATGAAAATATTTCTTCGAGGAACATTCTGTGTAGCTTCAATGTCAGCATTGAGCCGCTTTTTTGTTCCATTTAAAAGGTTTATTTAAAACTAAAAGTTGATGGTTAACCTGACTTGTTTCAAAGTCAGATTTTGTTGGAGAAGTTTGTTCTCCCTGATCTTGAGTATGAGGTTGGTAGACAGGATGTGTTACCTGGGATGTGGTTTCTACTGATTTTAATTTGATATTTATCAAATCATTTATTAATTCTTGTTGGGTAACGGAAGAACTGGTGTCTACTGCTTTTAATTTTCTATTGGCTAATGAATTGATTAATTCCTGATCCTGACCCATCCTATCGGTTGGTATGGATCTAGAAAAAGAATTTTTGCTAGGAGCAAATGATCTATGTGAGTGGATCGACTCACAAGATTTTCTGGCTGGATGGTAAAAGTTAATTTTAACAGTCCCATCAAAGTATTGTTCTATATTGTCTAGGTTGACTAAACTGTTTTGGATGGCTACTGGTTTGCTTTCATTGATTAAACACCAATCTGAAGGTAGACTGATATCTGACCACCTAATGGTTGTGTGAACTTTGATATTTGCATTTTCTTGGTTGGTTTGGATTAAGAGTGTATGGTCTCTAGGACTTTTGGTTAAGGCTTGTAAATTCATGTTTATGCCAGTGACTTTATAGTAAACTCGATATATTAATGCCAAAGGCTGTGTTCCTTCAAGGACTTAGTATCCTGAAGTTTTAATGTTTAATGTGAGTGCTTTCAGCATATGAGGATCTGAAAGACTTATGGTAAGGTCTGGAAAACAATCAAAATGGATAGGTCCATTGTAAAGACTGGATTCAATCATTCCAAGTATACTATCACTAAAGTTAGTGAATCTAGCATCTCGAAAGGATTGACAAAATAGAGGTATTAAGGCCTCTACGTGTTAAAGGTTTTACAGCTATTTGAACTAAGCCTATGTGAATATAGTTATGACCATCTTTTCTGTGTGTTTTTATTTGTTCAGAAGAAAATAATTGACAAGTTTCATGTTCTTTAC
This sequence comes from Malus fusca, assembly GCA_035220775.1. NCBI lineage: Eukaryota > Viridiplantae > Streptophyta > Magnoliopsida > Rosales > Rosaceae > Malus > Malus fusca. Next base: position 11,216,241 of record CM069069.1, read on the forward strand.
TAAGAGCATAAGCTTTTTCAACTGTCTTAACATGATGTTCACTTCTAAATGAGGCTACTGACCATTTCTTTTTGTAAATGTTTTTACTTGAAACCTTGGGGATATTCCAATCTCCAAAGTCAACACTGTCATCAGTTTGAAAATCAAGTTTTTGTTCTTCATTAAAAATGTCTGGAATAGTACCTAGACTGGATCTAGAGCTAGTGCTGACCATTGAATTAGATCTAAATAATCTACTTATGAAGTTCACAATACATGCAAACAAAATACAGAAAACTTAAATGCGTCACCTTCCTCGCGTATTAGCTAAACTCATTCCCCGCTTATGCCTCTCCTGCGACTTATTGTTTGGAACACGCCTTACTGTTTGGTTGGGGAGTCGAACAAACATACTTAGAAGATTAACATATAAGATAGATTGTAGATTGAAAGACTGAAAATGAACCTGACTTGTAGATTAAGAAGATGCTAGTGTGTGTGTGTGTGTGTGTGCGGTTGTTTGACGAGATGGGATTCAACCCATTAATCACACCTTTTGAAATGAAATAGTTCACCTTTTATCTATTGGCGAAAAGACATAATGCATCATGTACGTATGCATTCCTTTACGCCTCTTGTATTAGACATATCCATTAGAAACATTGTTGCAATGTTCAGTTGTATCTCATGGTGAGAGGACACACCCAAAACCAAAAGATATGTCTAAAAGGTGCAATTCTCTCTATATATATTGGTGACATTAGTAGAAAAGGAATTATTCCAAAATTTGTTGTATACACAATTTCCTTGCTCTCTCTTCTTTCTCCACCACATTCATACAATTTCTTTCTAGTTATTTCTAAGGGAATATAATTCGGTTTTGCTAATCGAATATTCCATATTTTGTTGTATCCTGGAAGTGATTTGCCAAGAACCCTTTAGCAAACTCATTCGAGTGGGGGCAAATAACACTTTAAGGAATCGATTCAAGTTGTACCTCAATCTCATCTTTCGGATTATTCTCTATATTTCTACATTTTCTCTAACAACGGGGCCTAACATCACGTTATTATTTGAGACATATCATAACAAGTCTAAAAAAAATAATATAATAAGTAATAAAGTTATAGTTCAAAGTTAAGTAGTCATAATACCTGCAGTACCACGAAAGTTACCAAACATGAGGTTATTACTAATTAAAGCCTCGAGGTTCTTTGAGAAGATTACCTCCACATTCAGTGATGAAGCCAGGAATTGTCAAGGAAAGGGGCGAAATTCAAAAGTGTGCAAGGTTCAACCAAAGTGGTTGCTTTCACATTAAAGAGTGCAGAGTTTTGACAATATTCATAGAAGAAAACACTGTATCACCGGAGCGGTTGTAAGCGGGAGTAATGTTAGGGATATCAAAATTTTAAACCAAATTTGCAAAATAAATGATGTGTCACGAATAGGAAATAAGCATGTTAATCAACACCTAACTAATAATCCAATCATCATTTGGTTTCCGAATTTGGTTTAAAAAATTTGGTTCATGTAGCATTATCCTATAAACGGTAACATTAAAACCAATGTAAGAAGCTTAAATTGGCTAAGATTAAGTTCTAAAAATGTTAGGGTGCTAGCCGGCGGTGGGTTGGTGTCTAGCGCCTAAGCGAGATCTAGACGAGAGCCTAAGCGGACTAGGCGAATTTAAATTAATTTATTATACATCATATGAATAAACATTAAATAGTATTTATGTTTTTTTTATAATAATAATACAATATTTATATATAATGTGCAGTTTAAGGTAAATATGGTGGGGATTTTAAAAGAGAAAAGAAAAAAGAAAAATGGAAAATAAAACTTATAAGAATAAATAAAACATTAGTAAAAAAGGGTAAACAAACCAAAAATAGGTGGGGTCAGAAGAGAAGAAAAAAAAGGGGGAAAAATGGGTAAACGAGAAAAGGTGGGGTCAGAAAAGAATAGAAAAGTGAAAAATGGGTAAACAAACGAGTGGGGGTTAGAACTTTTGCCAAATGACGCCGTATAGGAAGAACAGATGAAGGCTTCATCTTCTTCGCAAGTTCCGGTCTACCGCTTTGCAACTATATTTTTTTCTTCAGATTCCGTTCACCAAAAATTAAAACACAAGAGCCATCAGCGCACCAGTGCAGAGCCGCTGCATAACCAAACCCAGAAATTTGGCAAATTTAAAGAGCAGAGGGGTGAAATCCTCACTCTTGGTGGAGATTTCCGACGAGCGGAGGGGCGGCCGCCCCTCCTTGCCCCTATGTAGCTTCGCCAGTGACCACATTGGCTTGACATTTTAAATACACGATTAGAGCATCTCCAAGGGAAATAACAATGGGGTAGCAAAGTTACATTTGTTATGCCACGTAGGAAAAAACACATCTCCCACGAAAGAAGCAATTGATTTTTTTTTTGAATAAAAAAAAAAAATTCAGTTGCTCCTTAGCAAATTGAAAAAATAGCAACTAACCTTTCAAATATGAGCAATGCTAAGAGCATCTCTAAGAGAGATAACAAAGTTTTTCTTTAAAAGTATTATTTGCTAACCCATTTGGCACTTTTATGCTATTTTGATAATTTGTTACTCAAATTCACTATTCAACCAACTCTTCAAATTTTATTTTTCATCTTAAAATATTAATATATTAAGTTTATCTCATCTTGTGAGACCCAAATTTTATTTTAAAAAAAACTCTGTACTAAACAATATTTTTTTCTTTCTTTTTTTGAACAAACGACATTATCTACGCTAAATGATGGAGAAGTGGGCTAAGCCTTGCAATGGACTAGCAATAATGTGGTTTAAATTCGTCTTTGGCGAAAATCGAACATAATACATCTCACTTACAAGTGAAGAGGAATACCACTACCTCCCTTTGAATAAAATAGATTGTAGGGCCCAATTTGCTAAATTGAAGAAGTAGCAATCGACATTGTATATCTACAAAGTTAATTGCTAATTTTCAATTTGATAATTCAATTCTTACTTCCGTTGGAGATGCGTTTTTTCTACGTGGGATAACGATCTAACTTTGCTACCCTATTACTACGTCCCTTTGAGATGCTCTAATCCTCTTTCAAATGTCAGGTGAACATGGTGGTAATTTTCTCAAGTAACAGCGTGGCTTTAAGAGTAATAACCTTTGGTAACTCCTATGTTATTGTGGAAATTAGCTCTCAGTTTACTTGAGTTTGTCTACTTTTTTTATGTGTTGCTTTGTTTACGTTAGGGTTTTGTGTTTGGTTTGGGCTTGAGGAATAACTTTATTACTTATTAGAGTCACCTCTCGTTATTATTTGAGAGGAAAATCAGCTTGTAATAATATGCCTCAAATATTAACACGTGGTTAGGTCTGCCTAAGTGTCGGGCAAATGAGGCCACTTATATTTATACTATATTGGTGTATTATATGACGTGGCAACCGATGCGTACAATTGATAGCCAATGACATAAATTCATTAATTGACATGAATGTAGACATCACTTTGTCACATAAGATGATACGCTAATGTGGTACAAAAACATGGTCTCCCTAATGCTTTTCTTAACTAAAATAACCTCTAATATACTATTTCTCCACCCACTATTATACCTAGAAAATTGAAATGTTATTTCTCCAACAATGAATGACCTTTCAAATACTACTGTTGTTGTGTGATTATGCACTCCCATAAGTACCATCAATATCCAATCATCATCAGCGGCTAGCTTCTTACCCTTTAATTGGAAAAGGCATCCACATTCTATCCCCATCATTTGTCTTTTTTGTGAATTCATCGTACATATTGTCAATTTCTTTTACAACCAAATATAAGTATAGGACTCCTGCTACCTTTTCGTGCCCAACCGATTATTATTATATATCTTTCAAAGTCTTTATAGGTAATTTTACAAATAGGTAAACTTGTGATTAAATTTTTTATTAAAAAGTGGGTCGGGAGATAAGACACTGGGATGAGATTAACAACACTATTTTTTAGAACACGTTGATGGGTTATATCTATCATAGAGTAAAGCATAAACTAGTTCACTCATATTATAACACTTAAATTAGTTATATCACGTGGCCGTGTGCCAAAATATGCACTAGTTTTTGTTCCAATAGGTTTTTAAGTAAAAAAATGTGGGAACTTGAATGAAATCAACATCCCCACTTAGTACTATCGTCTAGTGGTATTTCTCTTCACTTGCAAGTGAGAGGTTTTATGTTTGATTCTCGTGAATATTTAGTTTGATACCAATTTATTTCCCCACCCACCCCATAGAGTATCATTACAAAAGTGTGTAAACTATAAAAACAAGTCAAAGTGGATTGTCTAACACTAGCACTTCCGCGTAACAACTCTACCAGAGGCGAGCCTATTACAAGAATAGCATCTGGTTTATATCATCGGCAAAATTGCCTAAATCTCAAGACGTTCTTCGAATCAATCATAGATTTTATTGAGATAGGTAAATCAAGGGGACAACCCCACCTCGCTGAAGAACCGTTTATGAAAATTTCATCTCGTACAGCTCAAACAGAAACACCTAAATACTAGTTCTAATGGATGCGTGTAATATAAAGTACTAAAGAATAAAAATCTGAAAGCTCTTCTTTGTGGTTATAATGCCAAAAAATCAAGTCAGCTCATTCGTCTATATATTGATTGTTATAGGCCTCTTGAATCTTCTATCTACCTATTTTCTTTGGTGTTATTTGTGTTTAATGCGGCTTTATTGCTGTTTTCTTTACTATTGAGGGTTTAGGGATAAGAAAAAGAAAAAAAAACAATATCAGGTATTTATCAGGTGTTTATCTGGGATAAGGAGAAAGGCAAAAATAGAAATGAAAATGTGAGACATCAAACCATTTTGAGAGCAGAGTTTACATTCATTGAACAATCTTTTCCTTTGCTTACAAAGTTAAGTACAAGCCAACTTTCGGCTGCATTACAACATTAGCAAAACAATCCCAATTTCCCTTGCCAAAAATCTATCCTCACCAGTCACCACCTAATTCAGCATTGTTTTTCCTCCACTCACCCAAATTGTTCTCAGCACCAACCCCACTCACATAAAGTTTGAAAGAAAAATAAAAACAGAAATTACAGAAATAAATAAAGAATAATCAACTAACAGAAATTTAATTTTTTAAAATTTGGCACACCTTGATGGCAGACCTGTTTGATGGTCAACCATCACTATCTCTGTGGCATTATTGCATCCAATTACATCCTGCCCCAACTTTGCCCCAGCTGCCTTTAGGCCTTTCAGAGAGACTGGCTGGTTGAAGAGGTTCAAAGATGGCAGCCTTGAGGCTGGAGGCAATTTCCCACCTGGCAAAAAGTTTCTAAAGTCTTCCTTCAACAATGGCACCTCAAAATCTGACTTGTCATGCTTCACAACATTGTCCTTGGCACTGATATGTGCCCCGGGTTCCATATGGTTAGTCGAAAAGCTTGCCTGGTTCGGAAAGTTTGGATAGAGACTGACGTACCCTCTGAGATACATCATGTCTATGAGGAATTTTTTCCATGAAGCTTGCCAGCCATTAGTCCTGGACTTGGGAATTTGAACCGGGTTTTTCTTGGCGTCTTCTGTGAACCTCATGTTCATGTAGACATAGAATTCTCTCCATTGCTTGGGGAAGAAGACTGCACCCCAACTGCATGGTAACTGATGGACATATGGTGTGTTTGGATGGATGTTCTTGAAAAATTCGGTTGGATTCCACTTAGGCCTTTCTTTCACCACTTCAACCAGCTTAGGGGTGTAAAGAGAGATTGAGGAGAGCTCTGGGAGGGACACTTGGGGGTCATAGTGATAGGCTAAGAGGGCGTATTTGATCCATAGGTAGTAGTAAGGAGAGACTTCAATATCATCCTCGAGTAACAGACCAAAATCATCGTCGGATGAAGGGTACCAACTCTCGCTGACAGCTCGAATAAGCCCTCCTTGGATGATTCGTCTTTTGAGGGTTTTCGGGCCATGAGGCCAGTCAAAGGAACTTACTAGTTTAATAGTTGCCTCATCCACTTTACTGTCCATGTTAAAGCTGATAGGTACCTCATCACCAAGATAGTAGGCATCACTGAGAGATTTGAGCAGCCTTGTAAGTGAGTGAACTCTGTTTTGGGTGATGATGTTGATGGATAACCGCATTCGGTTCCAATCTGCATTCGAGAAATTCGTAGGTAAGATGCATGCTAAAAGAAAGTATGAAAGGGTACGGAAAGTTAGTGATACATTTTAAAGAAAATTTGTTATCTTAATTGGAGTTAAAAGCTATCAATTTATCTTACTTGGCAGTGCGGTTGTTCTAAGATCAGCCATCCAAAGAACCTTAGAAATCGAAGGCCTTGGTAAATGAACCAATGTTGTAGCATTCGTATTTGTTTCTGTCGCCATTTTCAATGCTTTCTTCACATTAGGATCAATGTCAGCCACTGTGATCACTACACTTGGGTTGTGAATCTTGATCAATCCTTTCATGCTAGCATACACTCCTTGCAGCACTACCACCTCCGAGTTTGACACTACTGAAAGAGCTCCCACAGCCAAATCGAATATCTTAAACCTTCGCTCTTTACAGACCAACACAGGCCACTTGAGAGCAGTTGCTGCGTCTTCACAACTGCAGTAACTTCCGCCCGAGACAGCGATGTAAGCTTTCTTGCCAACGGTCGACCTGAATTTCTCAAGAAGGGGTGCAAGTGCCTTAACTTCATCAACCGAATGAGCATAAAAGAGAGCATCAACCTTTTGAGGATACATTGCAGCCCACTGAGTGATATAACCAGTAGATAGTGCTTTCCACCATTGATCATCTCGGACTTGAACGATATCCTTGAAAATTACAGTGGTTTCTGACACATAAGCAAGCCTATGTTCACTGTCGCCCCAAGTTTCCTTATCATTTGAGTCAACTGGAAGAACAAATGATCCTGCATTTCTGTACTTTTGAAGCTGATAGCTGCATTTTCACCAAAATAAAAAGTAACCATTAGAAACTATTCCAAATGGCTAAATATAATCCAATTTGAGAAATGTATATCCAGTTGATAACAGATTACTCAGAAAAAATTCTGAAAACAGTAAAATTTAAACACTTGGGTTTGATCGAAATTCAATTTTGTCGAAGTATGAAAATCTAATAACTACCTCTTTTCGTCTTTCTTGTATTACTAAATTCAGATTATGATGAAATTGAGGTTCCATCATAAAAACAATTAGTAATATGGGAAGTAGCCCAAAATCATATAAGAACATAACAAACCTTGCGTGTTGAGATTTTCAAGCCTACATGTGGACAACAACTGGGTGATGTGGAGCGCGTGTGACCGTTTGGCTTCACACGAGGACAACCTGCTCTGATACCATGATGAAATTGAGGTTTGACCATAAAACCAATTGGTAATATGGGGAGTAGCCCAAGATCATATAAGCACATAGCAAACCTTATCCCTCACCAATGTGGGACAACTCTCAACAACTTGTAGCCACAAATAAATGCCTTAGTGTGTGTGAACTATACTACAGGGCTGCCCTCCATATATGACCAGTCACTTTAATGCCCTACGTAATTACTAATCCACTACTCTAGGCTTGGCGCCACAAAAACTCCTTAATTATAGATTACATGGAGAAAGGTATTCAGAGTTTAACTTGTAACCAATGTTCCAATGTTTTTGCAGGAAATATTTGAAATTTTAGTTGTTGGTTTGATCAGCCTAATACAAAAGAATCGACTGCTGTAGTTGGCAATGTCCTCCCAAGCCAAATGCAATGAAATAATAATCCCACAATGCAAAAGGGAATTTGGCAATGTCCTCCCAAGCCAAATGCAATGAAATAATAACCCCACAATGCAAAAGAGATCTGGAAAATTTCGACATGCGCAACGTGGGAGTAAGTAAAGTACAAGACACAAGCAAGTGGATGCAGAAAATCAATTAGTGGAAACAAGGAAACAAAAATACCAAATATTAAAATAAAATAATTAATATGTATATCCACAACAGACAAGTTGACCACATTATTAGAGCAATAGTGTTTATATTCCTTCACACAAAGTAATCCCAATTAGAAAGAAAATCTGATTTAAGTACGGAATTAAAACTTGAAAGGGCCAAATGGTGACAGAGTCAATCTTCAACTTTTTCTACACTTTGTGTTCGCAGTTTATTCCAAATCAATTTTCTGAAGTATGCCTGAATTAATTTGATTTTTAAACATATGATGACTTATAGGATTTGAGTCTAAAGTTTCCAGCTAAGCCAATCAAATTTCTGATTTAAAAACTTAGAAGTGCTGGCTACTTGGCTGAAATTAACAACATTTCGTGCAGATTTAACAGTAATTTTCTGTAGTAATTAAGAATATAAGCCTACATCAAGGTAAAACCTTCTCTACTAAGATGAAAATAACCAAGCGTATTAGTTCAGTTGGGTAGAGCAGTGTGCTCGCCCTGTATATTAGAGCAGTTAATATTATCGCTTTCTAAAAAACAGATGAAAAGCAGTCAAAAATGTACCTGAGGTGTAGATCTTCGCCAGTCGAAAAGGTGAAGGGTTTCTCAATGAAAAGTGTCTTGATATGCTCTGCAGACAAGAACCAAGAACTGGAAAGGAAGTCCACCTGCACAATTTTATCCAGTGTGATATCATAAGCAGGGTCAGGCAAATAAAGCCCTGCCTCCTTAGACCTGAACTTTCTGTAGCTTGGAAAGGTAAAATCCTTCTGCCTGAATGGCAAAATTCTCCCTATGCTTCCCAAAACCGCATTCTTGTACTTCTCAGTTCCCGCTACATGTGACAAAATCTGCAGCATTTTCTTCCCAGGAATCATGTCATCATCAAGAATGTACACAAGATCGGCTTCGGTTTGTAGAGCCATTTGGAACCTTCCATAGTACTTGAAGTCATAGCTTGAACTTATGAAGCTTATCCTCGAATCGTTGTAGCTTTCGACAATTCTCTTCAATGAAAGCTCATTTGGGCTACCAAATGAAAGCACCCAAACATGGTGGAAAGGAAGGGTTTGTTGAAGCAAGGTGTCCAGCTGAGCACAAAGTGTTTTTCTCTTGAAGTGGTTTAAGATCACTGTGACTTTTGGTCTGTTGGGGCCTTTCAAATCCCACTTCGATTTCATTGCCATCAACTGAGCAAGAGTTTCCGTGCCGATGGATTTGCTCTGAAAGTCCAAAACCTCATTGTAAAGCTCTGTCTTAAGCTTGATCATCTGGGCATCGTTGGACTTCTTCTGCATGAAATCAATCTTTTCATTCTCGCAAACTAACGAGGGCGTGATTGGAAGGCTTTCGGTTTGAACAAGAGAAGTGGATTCTTGATAGTGGTTGAGAATGTGGGGTTGGATTATATAGTGTTTCCATTGCTGTGCAATCTTGGTAGCCCATGCAAAGTCTGGTTTGGTTCGTAAATCGATCGAAGGGCTCATGTAGTAAAGGAGGAATGTTGCATAAACTGCAAAGGCAAATTGGAGACAAGTGAGAGCAGTTACAAGCCTAGCAGAAGTGCTCTTATGAGACTTCAACGTGGCCTTCCCTCCCACATAATCATTTAGCATTCCTTCCAAGTAGTCCGCACTTCTCGTGTTTGAATTTCGAGCCATTTCCATCATTTGAGTTCAAGTCCAGATCAATCTCACACCTGAAAGAAAAAAAAAATATCATCAACAAACAATTCATAAATTGGTCATCGGCCTTGGATCTTGAGCTACAAAAAACTTGTGAAGCAATCTAAGTTTGAAACTCACCAAAAACAAGAACCCAAATGAGCAAAAACAACAAATATGAAATTGTTGGAGTGCTAGCTATGAAACAAGTAGAGGTTGAGATTATTAACGAAATTTCATCAAACACTTGGATCTCACCACCACCAACCACCTTGAGGAGAGGCCAAAGGGGCTTTCAAGTAAGCTGGTCCTAATTGTGTTGACAAGCTTTGAGGGGTCATGTGTTTATATATATCTATGTATCCATATGTATGTATATGTTTAGAAGGAAAAGTACAAGAAAAGTGAAGGGGAAGCACCCCATGGAAAATGCAGCAAAGGTCACATGGGGCAAAACGCATATAATTTAAAGGGACGGTTAGGATTAAGTTATAAGAAGATTGTTTTTTTTAGCCGCGTTCCCTTCACTACAACTCTTACATTTCCACCCACACCGTTGAAAGCCGGCTTTGCTGCCGCAGATAAGGGCTCCTCCTGCGTTTTCGGCACTGCTATGTGACAAAAAATTCTCACTCTCCTCTCTCTCTGTCTCATATTTACTGCCCACTGAGACCCCACAAGACAATCGAAGCCCTCAAATTCTGAACCTTAGAAGTCTATAATCATTGTTTAACGGACATTATAGAAACCCAATTGGCCAAATCCCCAAAAATTCACATAGCAGAGAACATCCAAACTAATGAGATTAAATTTGTCAAAATCTCAATTCCCAAGAAAAATTGGTATCTGATTTTGTCTTAAGACGGTCAACACATGGAGTTCATGAACCAGGAAAGAAAAAGGAGTAGTAGTGCATACGCCAAGTTATAAGATACAAATTGATGTGGCAATATTTTATTTGTTTTTGGTCTTAGTCGGTTATAAAAATTATGTATTCACAAAAAGTAAAAATTGGAAATTTGCACATCATTTAGTAACAAATGTTGGTACTCATACTTCCTATTTTGATTATGAAAAAAATAAATAAAAAGCAGTACTAGATACATTAACTTATAAGATACAAACTAATGTGTCAGTGCTTTATTTTTTATTTGATATTTGTCCAAAGGAAAATGAAGACAACGTAGAGGTAAGACTCATACAAGCTACCTTGATGATGAAGGAAATGAGTAGAGATAAGAGAGAAGTTCCTTTTTCAGCTTTTCTCCTTCAGCAAAACAGGCGAAAGCTAAACCTGAAATTCACACCACCACCATACACTCTGAACGAGAGCTGCCGCATAGGGTTACAGAGAATGATGCATGTGCATGAGAGGCATAAAGATCGAGTACTATAGAGATAATTAGTTCATAAATAACTAAACAAATCTTTATGTACATTTGAAATATATATAGTTTGACCATATGAAGATACCTAATTGTACATTGCAGCAAGCTGTAATTTGTTGATGGGTTTTTGCCAAACTTTGACAAGTTGAATGCAAGAAACCTTTATTCCTGTGAATTTTGCTTGCAGTGGGGATAATCCAAATGGGTTTGTACCCTTTATTCAAGGAAAATTAGAAATTAGAAGGCAAAGTATGAATTGAGAGAGAGAAATTTCCTGTATTGCATAAACTGGTCAAGTCGTATTTTTGTTGGTGAATTGCCATTAGAGTTGCGGAAGCTGAATAATTAAGAAGAAGATGGGATATTAGGTTTCATAACATTTGCAACGAGGAAAGCTATGCTTACACGTTTGCTCATTCACATCTTGACAAAGTTGGTCACCGGTCATTCAATGTGCTACAAAATAGATTTACTGCTTGGAAATGATAAAAGAGCATTTCGGTTAAGAAGAAGGGTTGAGAAAATAAACTAGTTATATTGAGAAAATACCTAATCAATACATGGAAGTCCTTCAGACAGAATTTACTTTTGCATACGGAAGTCTTTTAAAAAATAATAGTAAAGAAAAAAAGTGTTTTTGCTCACTCTGTCTGAAGTCATTCCCATTGGGCCCAAAAAAATTAGTCTTAATCCAATTTTATAAAAATCAAACTCCTACAATAAATTGGAAATGCTTTTTATATTAGCATCCTACATTAAAATTTAGGGGTTTTTAGATCCATGCCCAAAATCACAGAGTGTTTTTACGAGGGAGTCCAGTTATCTAATTATATGTATTTATTTCTTTTATACTCATTTAATGTTTTCTAAAAATATTAAAAATCAATTAAAATATTTTAATATTATGCATTTTCCAACTCCAAAATATCTAATTAATATCTTATAACAAAAATACTAATATACTAACATAAATCTATCTGCAAAACATTCTACCCTAACTCAAGTAGCAAATTTATGAATGTATATTATACCTATAAGTGAGATATGAAACCTAACTAAAAGATAGAAAAAACATAATATACCTACAAGCAAGACACATTAATCTGGTTGACTATGAAAAAAATATGTCATATAGGTAGATAAATACAATTAACCTGTAATATAGGTTGATTATAAAAATTAAAATAAAGGGATAATTTGATATAGATCCAATTTTGTGAGCCATTACTAGAATTAGTCTTGTAACATCTCACATCACCAAGAGGAGTGATCCTTATATGTATATTCTCATCCCTACCTAGCACGAGGCCTTTTGGGAGCTCATTGGTTTCGGGTTCCGTAAGAACTCTGAAGTTAAGCGAGAAGGAAGCCAGAGCACTCACAGGATGGGTGACCCACTGGGAAGTTGCTCGTGAGTTCCCAAAAATAAAACCGTGAGGGAATGGTAAGCCCAAAGCGGACAATATCGTGCTACGGTGATGAAACCGGCCTGGGATGTGGTGGACCCGGGCCGAGATGTGACAAGTCCACTGCATTGAAATAGGTCCAATAATTGATATTCCACGTAAGCTTATTTATAATTTGTACCATATTTATCCCTTAGACTTATAAATTGTAGTAAATATTCAAAATTTCTTAATTATATGATTATTTGTGGTTTAACTAATCCCTTAATTGTAGGATTAGTTATAGCAATAAAATCTCAACCCCCAGTCCGTTTCATCCCTCCTTTTTTTTCCTTCTTCTAAACAATTCCCTTTGTTAGATCATGGAATCAATCCTCCTCTTTCTTCTCTCATCTTTCATGGGTGATATTTTGCGTTCCTCTCTCCAAATTCCTTCATGACAATTTCAGTTTTTACATAGCTTTCACAATTTTTTTACATATTCGTTCGTCAATACATTATCAATTGCATGCAATAATACAGTATCACGCATTTATATTTGCTCTATTATATTTTTGTGCGTATCATAAATGTGACAGCCCGTCCCTGATTTTAAGAGTTTTAAACTTTTAATAAAGGATTTTACAAAAGTACCCTTTGAGGTACGCGCATTATTCGAGGTTAATCGTCATGTCGTGCCATCTAAGATTTATTTTCTTGACATATCCTCGTAGTACTCGTCGCTACGGACGTGTGGGCGATGAGGGTTCGTGATTTGGGGTTATATCGAAGAAGTTATTAACGTTTGAAATTTGAGATTTTAAGGAATTATAATTTTAGTAAAATCTAGAATTTCTTTTATGAAAATGGACGGCCCATATTTAATGAAGAATTAAATGGATGGTTGGGATGAGAGAAAGAAGGTTTGTGTGTGTGTGCGCGTAAGAAGAAGAAGAAGAAGAAGAAGAAGAGATTGGGCAAATCTGCCCAACCAGAGGAAGAGAGAGCCGGAGCTCCGGGAGAGAAATGAGAGAGTGCTGGCGAATGGGGAGAAGAGAGATAGGAGACCGGCCAATCGGAACAGAGAAAGGAGGAAAGGAGAGAGGGCGAGAAGCGGAGGAGAGAAGGAAGAAAAATGGGTCTTCACCCGCGACCCGTTTCGACCCGCGACACCCACACCCAAATTCGGACGATTTTCACCGGAATTCTCACAAATTGGATCAAGGTACCACTTCCAATCAACACCTAGACCTTCCCTCTTCATGTTTCATCCAAAAAATCATGAAATTTCGTGGTGATTTCGCGAAGAACACCCACACGGGTGCCGCGACTTTCTTGTTCAAAATTCGCCCAATTCCGAAGCAATTTCTTTCAATTGCCACCACCCATACACTTCTCTTGAGGTCTAGAACAAAGGCCAAACATTGGTTGGGACGACGGAGTCGATTTGAAGACGAATTGGAACACACCCAATTCTAGGGTTCCGCACGGATTTTGGTGAAATCGAAGTGTTTTTAGGCCAAATTGGCCTTGACCTTAGGTATAAAGTTTCCTCTACTCATTGAGATCTTCAATTCTGTATTTTTTTGAGAATTTTTGGAAATAGTTGGACTTTCCGGCGAGCCGGGCCGGCCAACTGCCACCCGTGGCGGCCCGTGAGGCGGCGCATGGCCAATGGCCCGCCAATGTAATTATTAGCATGTGTTTAAGGTTCTAGGTTCAGTTTTGATAATTGAAGGACGTAAATTGAGTAATTGAACCTAAGTTCGTTACGATTCGTGGTTAGGCCAAAAGGTGAATCGACGATCCAACCGTCGGATCGTCACCAAACTTTGATACGTTGTAATACGTAATATTTGAGGATTATAGGAACTTACGGATCGGGAATCCGATTTACGGATCTTTCGGAATTGGAGTTGTAAGTTCATAAAATAGAATGTTAACCGTCACTTGGTTTTGGAAATTGACGGAGATCCGACTGTTGGATGGTAATGAAATTTTAGGATGTTGTCCTAGAGGTATATTGTGAAACTCTGGAAGTTATGGATTTGAAATCTGAGTTGCAGATCTTCCGGATCGAACTACGTAGTGACGTGTTTTATATAAGTTATATATTCTATCGATATGATTTCTGAGGTTGGATTTGATTATTGTTCTAGGCGCCGATCGTCATGACGTCTTGATGTGTTGTGCTAGGGAGTTGTTGGGCGAACTCCAGGTGAGTGGGCAGTATTTCTGTTTATACCTATATGCTATTGAAATTCCCAGAAATTGAGTTCAAATGAAAGTGTTTTTCTAAAATGCCATGCATGCATATATGAGTTATATGAATTGATAATTGATGCATATATATGTGAATTTGTGTTGTGGACGCACATGTGAGTATCAGGTGAGTTTTATGTTATTCATGTGAATCATTGATGTTGTATATTATGTGGATAGCTCATAACCTGCAATCATGGTGTTAGTGCTTATATTATTCACCCGCACCGCACGCTCACCTTGGATCCAAGTAGGTGCATGTCGTACAGACCATGAGAGGGTTCCGACATGTCGTACAGACCATGAGAGGGTTCCGACATGCTAGTCGTACAGATCACTAGAGGTGGTTCCGACTAGTAGGTGACTTTAGATTATGTGCACAGATGATTGATGAGAGAAGCACTAGAGCGTATTATTACACCATTCTTATCGTACATACTACTTCAGGTAGTTCCGATTTATGTGCAGAGTAGTGCCGTATAGGTCACCGAGGTGACTCTGGTTTGGATTGGATATTGAGCTATAAAATTAACCGTAAAGGACCAACTGCAGGGTCTCCGGTTGATTCATTATTTCACCTGTTATTTTGATGCATCATTCATTCAGTTTTTGACAGTTATAGCATGACATACTTTCTGGCTTTTGAGAAAAATTGATGATTTGAGATATATGAAAAGTTATATGCTATTATGCTATTTTCTGGGAAAGTATACAGGTTTTACAGCGAGGGGTTAGAAATGTTTTAAATGAAATGTTTTCGAAAAACTTTGTTTTACTGACCCACTCAACTTTGTTTTGCGCCCCTCCAGGTTCTAGATAGTAGAGCTTTGGTGGCCACGAGGAATCCAACGGTGTTCTGACAGAATTCACAAAAGTAGGACTTACCATCGGGTGTTTCATCTTAGTAATTGTATTTTTTAAAGCTTCCAAACTGTGTAAATGGTTACGTCACTCTCACGTGACGGCCAATATGCCCTCCTTCGGGACGGGGTGTGTCAATAAAGGTAAACTGAAGCTTAGTATTTGTTCCTTTAATGGAGGTATATTATATCATATTTCTATTCTAATGTTCTGCCATGGAGGTTCAGCATTTTTCTTCCTATACAATAGGTAGTTTATTTTTATTTTGTTGGTAGATTATATCTGTTTTGTAGGTATAAAGCATTTTTCTTCCTATACAATAGGTAGTTTATTTTTGTTTTGCAGGTAGATTACATATGTTTTGTTGGTATAAAGTATTTTTCTTCCTATACAATAGGTAGTTACTAAATTATATCGGTTTTGTAGGTAAACATCATTAGGTGGTTACTAGATAATATTTTAGTTTGAGTATTTAAATATTCAAAATTAAAAACTGAATAAATGATACAAAAATTAAAGAATTTAAATATTTTTATTTAAAAGGGAAAAATTGGTATAAAAATATGTAATTGGATAACTGGACTTAGTTCAAAAACTACCTATGTTTTTGGACCTAGATCGAAAAGCCCCTAAAATAAAATCTATAAATAGGATAAAGCAAGAGGAAGAACAAGAAATAACCAAAAAAAATAATAATAATAATCAAAGAGATAATTAGGAAGAAATTTGATTTTTACAATAAATTTTTTCATTGAAGAGATAATTGATAATAGAATAATTAAATTTAAGGAATTGGACTTATTTTAATAAATTGGATTATTCCTACTATTGACTCAAAATATTGGACTTATATCAAGTTTCCCCTAAAATTTTAATATTAAATGATTTATTTACCCTACTATACAATGACAATTTTAACCTTGTTAAGTTTAAAAAAAATTAATTCTAAATACACCCCAAATCACTTTTAACGTATTATTTATCTTCTTCAACTATTAAAATCCCTCCGACCCTCCATTGTTGAACAAAACCCTAGCCAATGAAACTACAAACATGTTGATTGAGAAATTTTTTTTTGACGAATGAAGCACAAAATCAATGTTTTGGAAGCTTCACATGAGGTAAGACTTCATATTCTTTATTGTTTTAGTGATTTTAATGACATCGATAATGATTTAATATTGCTTTTGCTGCGTTATTCAAGCTTTTATGTTCGTATTCATCTTTTAGGGATCACATAGATTACATGAAGAATTAAACACCTAAAAGTACCACCAAATATTAAAAACAGACGACATGGGTTTTAATGGTGGAAAACCACATATGCTTTAAATCCCAGGAGGCATCTTTTGTCAAAATTCTAGGCGGCATTTTTTTTTATCCAATTTAAAAGCTTTATAAGATTTGATAAATGTGGGGTGTATAGAAAATATGGGGTGCATGTAGAAAATGTAAGGTGTATATTGAGAATGTGAGGTGTGAGGGTATTATGGGGAAGTAAGTGGGGTGTATTAAGATAATTTTTCATTGAAAAAGAAAATGTGGGGTTTATTTAACAATTTGTGGGGTGTTAATATAATAAGCTAATCGGAAAATATGAATTTTAAAGAAAGAATTTCAATTATTGAATTTAGTATTTTAAGGGTAGTGTTATTTACACACTTCTTTTTAACTCTCACACACTATTGTTAATTTTTGTTCATTAATCTTTTACAACTAATTCTATTCGACAACACGAAATTAAAAGGATATGTAAAAAGTAAGAATGAGTGTATGAATAACACCACCCTATATTAAATTTACGAGTCTCAATCGTAAACATTTTCTTTAATCAGAAACATTTCATTAATCAAATAAAATGTAGAACATCATGAAAGGGCATGATTCGACTTTGAAAATGGTACGTATCACATGCATGCATGGTCCCTTTAAAAAGAACTAAACACACACAGAAATGTTATTATCTTCGATCAGTCTTATTAATTACCATCTGCTGCTCTTAGGAGGATATAATTATTAATTAAGCACATTTTAAAATAAAATTTAACCGTCATGCATTTGACTCTCACTAGATTAGATCTTAACCTCAATTTAGTAAACTTATACAACAACTTCAGAAACATTTCATTAATCAAATAAAATGTAGAACATCATCAAGAAGAAATACAATTTCACAATTACAAACGCAATGGAAAGGTAATACAAAACCTCAACTATGTAATCATATCCAACCAAACTAAATGATAACGCTCACGAGAACAAAACCTTACATTACTTTTTGATGAACCTGTAAAAGACGATGCTTCTTAGGCAAAGAAGTCATGCTATGAGACATAATGAAGAGGTCCTCACAGTCCTTTGCCGGGAAAAAATACGCCAAATCACAAACTAACCAACAAAAAAACCCGAACGGTATGAATCCCCTTAAGCCACCGCAATGACACCAAAGAGGAAAAACTGCACCAACCTTTGATGATGTTTGAGTAATGGGGGAAAAAAACCATGGTATGAGTCACCTCCAAGGCTCTAACAAATGTCGAGTTTCCTCCTCATAGACCTTTGCCAAGAGCACAAATCATAGAAACATCTCGGATTTGAACTACAAAAGGCTCTCCTCAATAGAAAGAGAGAGCGGCCATAACCACAAAGGTCGATAGATCGAGCAAGCGACCACTACCTGAAATAGGGATGCAAAGAGAAGGAAGAGATCAAGAAGAGTTACCATTGACAACCTAATAATTAAACAAATGAGATATTGATCTAACCAATCATAGACTAGGGAAAGAAACAAAAATAGATGGGTGACACAATCGAACTCACATATATCAAACTCACACCACTATAACAATACTGTTATATATATGAAACGTAAGAATAATTAATTGGTTAAGTAATAAACTTACTATATTTTTATTTTCCATAAAAAATCTATTTTAATACATAATATTAAATATATAGATTCTAATCATTGTTAGACCTTAAAACACGTGTCATGATTTTAAGTGAGATATCTTATGTTCAATTCTAGCCAATTGTAAATTTGAATCACATTATTGCTAGGCTATTACGAGGCTAAGTTCACCTCATTTCTTAGTGTAGATAATATCATTTGTTCAAAAAAAAAAAAAACACGTGTCATGATTTTAAGAGGGAGTAACGCTTTATCAAAATTAACGGGTGATAAAAAAATGGACGTAATAAAAATTATCTATTCTTTTAGTGTAATTAGAGCAAGTTTTAGCACTGTTTGATACGAACCCTCAAGAAAATAGGGATTGGGAGCTAGAAAATTTAGGGAAAGAAAATATTAAAGTCAATTTTCATTTTTTCTTTGTTTAAATAATAATTACGGACTTTTCTTATATTTACTTTACGTTTTCCTTGTAACACTCTAATAAGAAAGGGTAACTGCATTTACGTACTACATTGGCAAGTGATGTGCACATACCAAAAAAAAACCAAAAAGTTTATTTTATTGGATGTTGATTGTATATATTACTTACCCCATTATATATGGGATATGATCAATGGACAAACATTTTGACAAATATTTTTACACTTCTTTTAAACCTTTAGATTACAAAATATCCAAAGGTCCATATTCATTCATTAAATGACATGAATGCTTAAGTGGATTTTAACTAATATTAAACATAAAAATAAAATTCAAAAAGCATAAATTATGAAAGGTAATTAAAAATAAAATTAAAAAGCAGAGAGGAAAATAAATCACACTTTAGAAAAGGAAAAAAAAAGATTTTTTTTAATGGATTCCTTTAAACCTGCATATGACTTTTAACATGAAAGATGGTTAATCCATCCAAACCCATCATCTGCAGTATTGCCTTCGGTGTTGCTTCTACAATTGTAGACTGAAAGTAGTTCTTTTCTCAGATTTTTTTAATAGATTTGATGTTTTACTCGAGAGTATAGGTCTAGTTGAAGGGGAATCACCATAAGTAGTGGAAACAAATTCATTAATTAACTCATGGCTTTGTTGAATTATTTATTGGCAATCAATCTTTTGCTCATTCCTTTTTTGTTATTTATTAGGGTTCATTTTTTATAAAATGAAAGAGGAGAATTCATCCAAGGCATTGCAGGGATGGAGATGGAGGTTATAGTATTTTCATGTTTTTGTTTTTCTTATTTTTTTATTTTTTATGCTAGGTTCAAAGTTTGATTATTGGTTTTTTTCAATTTTATCCTATTAGATATTGATTTTTAATTTAGATTAGTGTTTTCCTTATTAGTTATAATCCACATCATCATCCAAGTCGTTTAATTTTTAAACCCTTAATCTAGACCGTTGAATGTTATAAAATCTAAAAGCTACAAGGAAGTGTAAAAATGTTTGTCAAAATATTTGTCCCTTGATCCTATCCCTTATGTAAAATAGAGTTTCAAAATGTTTCTAGCATTACACATCTTACAATCTCTTTAACAATTAGACTATAGAGCATTCTTAATCAATCAACTGCGTCTCGAGTTTTCTCATCTTCTTATTTTAGTTTAAATTAGTATATGTCCACACATAAAGTGTGTTAATTTTTTTTTCTTTTGTTGTTAAAATTGAAGGAGAGAGGAAGAGAGTGAGAGAGAATGTGAAGTGAGGAGAAAGAGATATTGTTTTTTTCTTTTTTTAATTTTTTTTTTAAATTAGAGATGATAAAATTACATGTAGGTGAGTTTTTTTTTTTAAAAGTAAAATTTTGTCTTGTGAAACTACGTTGTTATCCTTAATTTTTTTGTTATGATAGAAAATAAAAATATATTTTTATCAACTTTTAGTTGACAAAGAAAATTTCATTAATGTTGTTTTTTATTAGTAGTATTACTTAAAATAAAAGAAAAAAGGACTAACTAATTGGACACATGGCACTCATGTTTGTGAGCAGGTTAACATGCGGCTATTACGGTGAACCTGTATTGATTGACTAACACTCTCAACTTTCGTTAAAAACAAAAAAAAAAAAACAAAAGATAACATAAAACATCTGTACCAACGAACTTAAAAAAGATAACATAAAAGTATGAAACACTCGAACTCATTCACTTTTAACCAAAACCATATTTACCAAAAAGAAACCCCTCTGGTGGCAATTATAATATGTTTAGGTTTGAAATATTTCTTCTCCACTATCGTGTAATTGGTGGTTGACCTTGTACGATCAACAATGGACTATCGAATTATTCCCCTAAATTATGTTATAATAAACCCTGCGTGCTTTGGAGCTTGGTGGTTTTTTTTTTTTTTTTTTTTTTTTTTTTTTTTTTTTTTTTTTTTGGGGGGGGGGGGGGGGGGGCGCTTATTAAGTAGAGATTGAGGATATGACACCAGCCAGCTAGACTATTTGTTCTTTTCCTCTTTGTTTCCCAAAAAAAAAAAAAAAAAAAAAAAAAAAAACTTATTCCGAGTTTTTATTGGCCTCAAAAAATAAAAAAAAGTTTGCATTGTGTCCCTATTATGTTATCTATTGAAAAATGAAATATCTGCTTATGTAATCATAAAAAATAAAAAAATAAAAAATAGGGCATGGTAGAGCTTCCTTCGTATAATTGAGGTACACGACGTTGTATAATAGGATGAAATTAATCACCTATATGAAGCAAATAAGAAGAGTGCAAAATGGATGACCTCTTCTGTGGAAGCTGACCAATAACAACTAATAGCAATTTTCTCATTAGATAAACGCGATTCAATAGCACATATGAGTGAATTATGGTCAAAACTTATATGCCAAATAAGAGAAGCAATATAAAATTAATTTACACTTCTTTTTATTGGCACAAGCTTAAAAATTTGAATTATAGATACATAAGGAGCTCACTTAAACCTAAAATCAAATTATTGATTTTTGAGATTTAAGTACCTTATCTTCACCTTCAGCTTCACATTAAAATAGGAAAAATGGAATGGTGTTCTGTTTTTCTTTTTGGCCTCACTTAAACCTAAAATCAATTATTGATTTTTGAGATTTTTCTTCATTTTTTATGTGATTAATAAGACAAGTTTTGTAATATCACGGCTTTCATTTTAAACGTTGTAAAACATGCATCCTATTATAATTTCCAATATATTCATCAATTTCTTGTTAGTATTTTATAACTTGATTAAAATATGAAACTATTCGGCAATAATATGACTTCACTTTCTTGATAAATCTCTCTATTAAAAATTATTAATAATGTAAGTGTTGGATTGCCTTGATGGATACAACTTTCCTCCTTCATGCATTGTGTTTTGAGTTCAAACCTTCTTCCCCTCCTTAATGAGAGAAACCTATATATTTTTTTAAAAAAAATTCTTGATATTTATTTGTCAAAAAGTGTTCAAATTTGTGCTTGTTCACAATTTGCCCTGTTGTCAAACCATCAGTACACTAATGATAAAAAAAACCTAGTCCCTCTCCCTCTCCCTCTCTCTACGCTCTCATCAAGGGGCATGATTCGACTTTGAAAATGATACGTATAACGTGCATGCATGGTCCCTTTTTGTTCCAGAACTAAACACACACTTAAATGGACATAAATATTATTATCTTCGATCAGTCTTATCAATTACCATCTGCTGCTCTTCGGAGGATATAATTAAGCATCTCACAGACGTGCACAAGCCCCTGACAACTTTTATTTATTTATTTTAACCGTCATGCATTTGACTCTCACTAGATTAGATCTTAACCTCAAATTTAGTAAGCTTATACACCAACTTCTGACACTTTTAGGCATATTTTATCAACCCCGCCTCCCCCTTTCATTGTTTCATATATATGATCCAAGGTCAAAACCCCATATATTAGACCAACTAAAAAAAGTCAGCCTTAGTGGTTGTCAGTATGGAATCTTGAAGAAGAAAATGCTTCTTTGACTCCAGCCATGTATGAATGAGGTGTATCAGATTTGGACAGGAAACAAAAATATAGTTAGTGGAAGCTACATAAGCAAAATGTCCAAATTTTGAGTTGGACCATAACTTAACTAGTTTTATAAGCTGATCAACTAAATTTGTAAAGAGTTATAGATGAAATACAATGTCTCACATAAGAAGATCGATTCTTTACAAATGATTTTATAACCTGATCAACTCAAATTTGTAAAGAGTTATGGATGAAATACAATGTCTCACATAAGAAGATCGATTCTTTACAAATGATAGGTTAAGTGGTACTCAATAGATTGCATTGAGATTTTTTTTGAGATAAAAACCATGCATGCAAGTCCAAAAAGCTTAGCACGACCTTGCATTGGATTTATATATGTACATGATATCGTCGAGGATAAATCACTAAAATACGCAAGTAGCTAACATAAAATGTAGACCCTAACAAGAATAGAAGCTAGTTTTACGTGACCTAACAATACGAAAGAAATTTGCAGTTTATGAAAATATTAAGAATCTCCATGTGTGTGCATGTTCTTTGTTTAATTACAAGCGTACGTACCCTTGTACCCTACGTCATTTGTCCTTTCTCTTAGTCAATGTGTGATGATTCTTGGTCGTAATTAGTGGGCTTTTGTACATGTAAGTGGAGTAACACCTAACAGATTTCTCGAGGTATTTCACGTGGCCTAAAGAAAGAGGAGGATTTTGAAGGGATCTGGCTAAATCGAATTCAGGACTGCTTCAGTCCCATAAGGTGTACAAAACCTTTAATAAGAATTAAGGAAATGCTTTCTAACCATTAAATTAGATAAGAAATGGTCCAATGATGATAAGAGTTAGGTTTTCTCAGTTCTTTGTCCATTAATATTTGATATTTAAAAAAGAAAATTATTATGGCACTCCAAAATTCTTATTTTGCACACCAACTTTTTATATTTATAAAAAAAAAAATATTTGTGAAGAGTGCAAAATGAGATTTTTAGAATGTCAATAACAGTTCTTTAAAAAAATATGTGGTTTATATGTAAGAACTAGAAGTTCTGAATCCACATACTGTAATGAGAATTGAAGTTCTTAATACAAAGATTTGTAGTCCAAACAAAAAATTGTGGGATTGTAATGTGGAAGCTGTACAGAGAGAGTTAGAGAGAGAAGCAAACAAATAAGCTTGTCTGTATTTCTAGAGAGAGAATGTTCATTACAATAGAAAGTGAGCCAACTCACGATTTATAAAAAGAAGGAATCTTAACAACTAAGTAACCTCTTAACTTACTCACATCCAATGGTCAATATTTCTCTAACCAATCTTTGATCTAAACAGAACACATGGCTTACATCAAATCATGCCATTTGGCATTTACATGGTTGATACCCCCCCTCAATCTCAACTTGGGTAACCAAGTTTGAGATTACAGTAATGGTGAAGAAACAGCAGATCATGTAATCCCTTTGTCAAAATATCAGCTAATTGGTCTTTAGTTGAAATATATTCAACCTGCAAGTCTCTCTTCTGCACTCGTTCCCTAACAAAAGTGAAAATCAGTGTCCAAGTGTTTGATCCGAGTATGAAAGACAGGATTCGAACAAAGTGCCAATGTGGAAATATTGTCACAATGTAACAGAGGAAGAGTAGGTAAAAACATTTGCAAATCTTTTAAGACCAGTCTAATCCAAGCTAAGTCTGCTGCTGCATTAGTTAAGGCTTTGTACTCAGCCTCTGTTGAACTTCTGGACACCCCACCTTACTTCTTAGATTGCCATGAAATTGGATTAAGGCCTAAGAACACAACATAACCAGTGGTAGATCTCCTGGTATTAATATCAGATGCCCGATCTACATCACTGAAAGCAGTTAAGTCGACTTGTGAATTTGCAGAATAAGTGAGACCACTAGCTACAGTGCCTCGAAGATATCTTAAGATCCATTTAAATAGAGAAAAGTGAACATCTGTAGGTTTAGCCATAAACTGACAAGTATAATTCACATCATAAACAATGTTTGGACAAGTGAATGTGAGATATTGAAGGGCTCCTACTAAACTTCAAAAACTGGTTGGATTTGTCAATGGTGTGCCTTCATCTTTGAGTAGTTATGTGTGAGGCTTACAGAGAGTAGACTAGAACAAGGTTTACAGGATTCTAGACCAGCCTTTTTCAACAAATCCTTGATATACTTGGACTGAGATATAAACAGGCCTCTATTTTCCAGATATGTAATTTGCAAGCCCATAAAGAAAGTGAGCTTACCCATGTCTTTCATAGCAAAAACCTCTCCTAAAGAATCAATAATCTGTTGCACCAGTGAGGAATTAAATCAATAATAATGATATCATCTACATAAAGTAGAAGTATCACTACATCAACACCTTGTGTTTTAACAAAAAGACTGGTGTCTGACTCTGAAACAACAAAGCCTAATGTTGGTAGATATGTTGTAAACTTAGAATTCCAGGCTCTAGGTGCCTGTTTTAAACCATATAAAGAGTTCACTAACTTACAAACATAATCAGGATGCTCAGAGTCTTGGAAACCTTGTGGTTGCTTCATAAACACTTCTTCTTGTAAATTCCAATGAAGAAAGGCATTCTTCACATCTAGTTGTCTAAGAATCCATTTGTGAGACACAACAAGAGCTAACACAAGTCGAACTATACTATGCCTTACCACAAGACTGAATGTGCCTTCATAATCTACCCATGTTCTTGATTGAACCTTTGAGCAACTAGCCTTGCTTTGTACCTGGAAATCACACCATGTTGATCTCTTTTGACTTTGTAGACCCACTTGCTACCAATTATATTTCTGTCTAAAGGTAGAGGAACTAAAACCCATGTACCTTGTTTCTATAAAGCTATGAATTCATTAACCATTGTTGCTCTCCAATTTTCACATTTAACAGCAGCTTTATATGAGGAAGGTTCATATTTTTCAACAATAGTGAGTAATGCAGTATATCCACAGAATGCAAAATCACCAGAGAATGAAGATGAAGGAGAACATGCAGAATAGGCACTATAATCCGTTCTCTGAATTACACCAGACTTTAGTCTAGTTTGCATAGAATGCTCATTTGAAAATACTAGTTGTGATGAAGAACTTGCTAAACTTGAATGATGATTTGGGTTAGAAGGAAAATTTACCTCGATTTGAGCTGAGTTATGGACAGGTAACAAAGAGTTGATAGTTGGTGCAGAGAGTAGAGTAGTGTGGGGTGGACAGTCTTATAACTAAGAGGTTTCTTGAACACCTGTGGATCCCTATGAATTATGAGAAGATTCTTGTATATCTGAACTTACTTGAAATTGAACAGAAGTTTTACTATTGGAATTTTGTGAAGTAGAATCTAGCTGTGAATTCTCAATATGAACTGGTAAAACATAAGGAACTATCACATGATGATGTCTATGCAATTGTCCAGCAACATTTGGTGCATATGTTTGAGTACTACTTTGATAAAAAGGAAATTTCTGCTCATCATGAATCACATGTCAAGAGATAAACAACCTTCTTTTAGCTCTATGATAACAAAACACACCATTATAGCCTAGAGCATATCCCACAAATACACATTGTTCTATCCTGGCATCTAATTTGGATGTGTTATAAGGTTTAAGGTAAGGGTACATTGATGTTCCAAACACTTTCAAAGATTGTAGCACATGGTGAACTTTGAACAATTGGAAAAATGGAGACTACATACTTAAGGATTTACAGGGCATTCTGTTGATTAGAAAAACTGCATGTGCACAGGCATGGATCAAAAATTGTGTGGGAGATTCGCTATGGTAAGCAAGGTAACTGCAGTTTCTAATATATGCATGTGTTTCCTTTTAGCAGTGCCATTCTGTTGGGGAGTATATAGGCATGAAATCAAGTGCATTATAATGTGAGAGCTTAGAAACCTTTTAAAAGCCAAACTCATGTATTCACCACCACCATCAGATTGAAAAAAATTTAACAGCAGCTTGAAACTGATCTTGAATAAGAGCATAAAATGATTGAAATACCTCCAGAACTTGATATTTGTATATTAAAGGAAAATCCATGTGAATTTAGTACATTCATCAATAAAGCTCACATAGTATTTATAGCCCTCTATTGATATAACTGAAGATGGTCCCCATACATCATTACTGATCATTTCAAATGGTTTTAGAGACCCAAAAGTTCTAGATTCAAACACTTGTCTAGACATTTTTCTTTTAAGACAGAAACTATAAACATGCTTATTTATATCATTCTTGTAGGTAATATGAGAATGGGATAACATACTATGTAGGACTTCATTGGTAGGGTGACCTAACCTATGATGCCACAAGGATGCCTTTATTAACTGCCCAAGAAATGCTTTTGGTGTAGATTGCCACAACTGATTGTACTTGAAGAAGAGCTGCTTTGGTATGTGATACAAGCCTCCATTACTTTTTCCTCTCATGAGAATTATCTTTGTTTCCTTGTCCTGGACCCAAAACCCAAATTCATCAAGAATAACATAGCAATTATTATCCTTACATAAAGTATAAATAGAAATAAGGCTTGCAACTAACTCAGGTACATGCAATACTGTATAAAGATTTAAAGGCTTAGATGATGTTTTGATAGAAGAAGAACCATTACTTTTCACTGGAAGACATTCACCACTTCCAATTGTTATTTTATGATCTCCATCTAATGGTGCAATCATATTCAAGTCCTCAAGGTTGCCTGTCATATGATGTGTTGCCCCAGTATCCATGATCCAAGCTTGATTGGTATTGAAGTCTGCCGAAGATTGTGCAATCATTGCATTGAGAGATTAAGGTGGTTGCGCTCCTTGGAATGAATAATTGCTCATGTCGAAACAATTAAGAGTAGTGTACCCTTGTTTTCCATAGATCTGGTGTTGGAAATGTGCCCTAAAGCCAATCATATGATGATACTTTACGGACATTTCACATGTTAAACTAATCTAGTTTACATATAAAAGGCAAACATTATTGTTTGAGGCGTCTCATATAAATGTTATATGCTTAAACGATAAAGTCCAAGGAATATGTGATTGGGAGAATGCAATCTAATGAAGTTAGATTAATGAGACCATTCTTTCGTAGACACATCCTAAACGTTCCTGATCATAGGATTGCCAATTGGGCATTGACAGTCCGATAAGATCAGTACGTGCTATGTCTTCTCTCAGGGAGAGTGACTAGTCTCGAGTCATTGGTGTGTGTGACATCAAGACAAGTACGTAGGTGCTCAATAGAGAATGAGTCCACTGAACACGATCAACGAGGAGTTCTCATACTCATGTCACATGAGAACTCATGGTTGGGATAATGCAAATTAGTCCTTTGACCTGAGGCATCACAGTTGTTGTCTTGTGGTTAAGTCCTTGATCTTTGATTATGTCAAAGTCACCCCATCGGGGTGTCCACGACATCATTGGGGTTAAGCCACTTAGTTATGGAGACAAGTGAATGTGCAACAAGGGATCTCTAACCTTTAAATGGTTTGAGGGATAATACTCTATGATATGATTAAAATCTCTGGCCAGAGTATGAATGAGATTAGGGAATGCGTTCCAAGTCACATTCAAGGTAATCATATAAGCAAACGAATCACATTGGATAGTAGACATGAATAAATAAACTATCAAAACAAACAATGTGGTCAAGAGTATTAGATTAGAGAAAGACCGTATTGCATTTGTAATCCTAAACTGAATAGGTTCTCTACCTCTTCTGATTAGCTTGGGTAGCCATGATATGCTGCTACGTGTCACTCATGGTTTGTGGAAGCCCTAAACGTGTGTAATCACTAAAGGGAGAATTGAAAGTAAGTTTCAATTCACAATCGATGTAAAATGGTTTTAATCGCCCACTGCCTCGCTAAAAGGAACCTAATGTATCGTACACCGTGTAAGGTGGAGATTGAAGAAACAAAGGAGATGAATAAGAATAATTAAATGGTTTAATTATTTATGGCAAGGATTAATTAATATGTTAATTAATCAAACGAATAAGTTCGTTAAAAGACCTCGGGATAGTTTTGGACCTTAAGGCCCAATGGGCTTCGAACGTCAAAGCCCATTGACTTAAGTTGTATGACAACTTAATGAATAAAGATTCACAAAGGCCCAAAAGCCCAAATCCATTTAGTGTTGAATTAGGGTTTTTTGGTTCTTTAGGTCATTTAAAGAAGTGACTATATAAAGAACTTTATAACCTAAAATTCATAAGTTGTTGATTTTAGAGAAAATTGGTGAGAACACAAAGCTTCCATTTCTCTCTAAGAGGCCAACCACCTTGGGGGATATTGTCTAGCAATTCTACTTCCTCAAGGTCACTCATTTCCTCTCCAATCCAACCTTGGTGTAGAATCTTTAGAGGTTCTCAATTTTGGGAACTTGGAGAACCTTTTCTTCTAACCAAATCCATGGAGCTAAGAAGCAAGGAATGAAGGCCCTATCTCTTGGGTGATTATCCTTTGCATATGCAAAGAGGAATCTACAAAGGTAAATATTTCTCAACTAACAAATTGTTGTTTTAAAGTTGAGTCAAGGTTCACCAATCTACTAGGCTTTGAATTTCATGGTTGATGTTTTGTTTTTGAATGCATGAAAGCATGATTCCGCCTTTAATTGTTAATTGCATGCTATATGATGTTATTCAAATGAACATGTTTTTCACAAAATTTCCTTCAAGTGGTATCAAGAGCCTAGGTCTAGTAGTTGGTGAATCATTTTGGGTTTTGTAGTTCATAGTTTTTGATTTAAAAGTTGTAATATGTTACAAGCTTTATTCTTGTTTGTTTGAATGTAAATTTTGTTAGAAAATTTGCCATCTCAAATGTTGTAGATGTAGTTCATATGAGCATGAATTTTGGAGCTAAAATTTGGTGCCATGTTTTTGGGGAAATTCGGCCAAATCCAAAGGGTGATTTTTTGGGTTCATGTTTGTCTTGTTAAAATGGTTTTAAAGTGACTTTTGGAACCCCTAAGTACCCTATGATGTTAACCCTCTTTTGAGTGATGAAAATTTGAGTTTTGGTGAGTGAAAACATTCATGGAGCTATTATGAGTTTTCATGAGTGTTCTTCAATGTTCTTGAAGTTCTTGCCAAGAACAAAAAGTTTTGAAGTTTTGATTCAAAATGTTTTATGTTTTTACATAAAGTTTTGGTTTAATTTTAGTGGGTGATTTTAGTGGGTGATGATTATTTGTAAAGTATTATTAATGGTTTTAATGGTAGACAAACTTTTTTAAAAGTTTAACATAAATTCAAAATATTTCATCTTTACCTCACCTAACAAAACCCACTTACAAAAACTTTGTAAAAATCATATTTTTTCTATCATGGCCGGCCACCCTAATAGAATAGGGTATTTTTGGGTCTTTTATTCAATTACATAAAGTTTTGATACTTTTGTGTATTTGCACTTTGGCCCAAAAGTTTACGTTTTTACGTTAAGGCCCAAAAACGTTAAAGGACAAATTGTTTTGCTCCTTTAATGAAGTTTTTTGTATTTGTTGAAATTTTTGGGTTCTAGTTGTAATTACATGAAGTAGTGGACTTTTGTGTTTTTACAAAGTGACCCCAAAAGTTTGTGTTTCGCAATATAGCCCAAAAAGTTGTGGTTATTGCATGATGGCCCAAATTAAGTAGGGAACAAAAATTGTTTTGTCTCTTTAAATGAGAATTGGATTTTCATTTCATTTAGCTCCATTTAAATCAATTTTATGGATACAAAAACCAAATGAAAATGTTGCATTCAATTTAATTAATTAAAGTGTTGATTAATTAAAGGGTGATTATGAACCTAAGCCTACGATAATTGAGCTATGTGAAAGGCCGTTTCAAATTTGTTTGAACCATGGGAATGTGTAGATTAATTTTGGTTGTAATTTGATTTGATCAAATGTTGTAAAAGAGCATAAGCTCTTCTTTACTTTAAAGTAATTTGAATTATGCAAATGTTGTAAAGAGCATAAGCTCTCTTTTACTTTGAAGTACTTCTTTCTTGCTTTATTTGATATGCATGAAAATGAAGTAGTTGGGTCCAACGCCCCTAGGAACAACACGCCTTAATGTGATTAAACGAGTAACTAAAATCAATCTCCATCCCTAGTCCGAGATTCAACACTAGGCTCGTGTTGAATCTAAACAAAGGTTCATAGTCATCCTAAGGCCCTAAGGCAACTATATAGTCCATCAAATGAATGCAAACCTTATGTTAGTAGTATCATATACTCTTGCTTTAAAAACCGTTTTATAAGTATAGTGGGAGTATTATATACAACTAAATTGAATCAAATGGACCAATAGTTGTAATAGGACCAAAATTGTTTTAATAAAGATTAAAATGAATATGTTATATGTGATGAGACCTAAAACCCTCAACCAAACCATTATTAAGTTGATAAGCGTGAGAGTGCTTAGAACACTCTTTCGTGGCCTTCCACCGTGGTGGGATCCAATCGTTTATGACTTGTACACCGGCTTCACCCTATCATGGGGGAGTACAAAGTGCATGTTTATACTCAGGAGGAATCCATAAACATATGATGAGGTTAGTGTAGGCAACGAGGATGGCCGACATCGTATCATCGTGAGGCTATTCTTGAACCCCTTCACGAACTAAGCATGGTGGGAATAACTTAACTAAGTGCAATGGCGCCGACATCGTATCATCGTGAGGCAACATTCTCTAGAGGCCAAATTGATGGGTACTTGCATTAGTTGCAAATGAGTAAGCGTACTCTCTCATTATTATTAATGCTAGCCAACATCATATCATTGTGAGGTGGGCTTGGTAATAGTGAGTCTCCCATAACCTACTAAGAGTTTCCTCCAAAACTCTCGAATTCCAATGAGGGATATGGAATTTGCCAAAAATAGTGGGTGGTGCTATTTGATTTAAAGACCCAAATCAAATGGCTTAAAATCAATCAATTTATATTCGTTATGTATTCGTTTACCAATATATTTGCAAACGCTATCCAAAACTTGACAAAGAAAAGCCGAATGTTTTAGTTTCCGGACTTGGTAACACAATCCCAAAGATTGTCTTAAATGGATTGTGCATGTACCTAAGAAGTCTCATCCTCACAATCTTCCTATTGACAATGTATCATTGGAAGAACATGTTAGACATGTCTATCATGAAGAGGACAACACAAACAACCAATGCTTATTCCTTCGTTATATGAACAAAGGAACTTACGAAGATTAGCATAAAGACAATGAGACTTTTAGTGCCATGATTCTTCACTTACAAATTGTTGTATGAAGAAATAAGAGTTGCCTTGAACAACTCTTGAAAGTTTGTAATTATGTTTAGAACATAATGGTTGGTTGACAAAAATAGTCCATCAACATGGACTTATGATGATTTTGAATCATTGAGTGTTGAAGTGATAAACCACTTAACAAGATGGAAACTAAGCTAGGACTTCACCTTTATGTCCCTATCCTAATGGTTCACTAAGTTTATCGTAAACTATGTAGTGAACAATAACCACACACTCTCCAAAAATGTTTGATGTGTATAACACAATTGAAAAAGGTTTCAAGAGAGATAGTGGGAGTTTATGGACCATGACTATTGTAGTCAAAGGAGAAGTCAAATGAAGAAGATAAAATTAACTCCAAGGGAACAAACTTTCTTTATGAAAGGATGGACATTGGAAGGGGTATTTGCAAGAAATGTCTTGCAAGTGTCAAGAACACACCTTTCGAAGGTGTTGTAAATTGTTCTTGAATAGTTCAAAACAGTTGGTTCTTCTACTTGAATGCTTGATTCCGTATTAGTAACTATGTTTTACAATAGTTGTAAAAGTGTGGCTAATAAGAAGTAGAAGATTAATGAGAGAAGAGAAAGTATTTCACATTCGGAACGTGAATAAAATATAGATCTCTGCGAAAGCAGATGGTACTAACTTCCTCATATGAACTACCAAAGAAATTGGAAAACCCAAAGATTGTCTTTACATTCCAATTTTAAGGAACTTAATTCCGTCACTATAGTAGAGATGGATGAATGTTTTGTTTGACAAAACATTGTTCTTTATTAATCAATGATTGGATTATAGTAATCTAATTGATTGTCTCTATAGTAGAGATGATATGGTAGCGTTAACTGTTTAGAATATAATGATGCTTAAAACCTAAAAGGTTGCAAGATAGTGACTAATCCCAACTGAGTTGTGATACCTCTAAAACATAAATTACGAGTTGGTCATAGATGGATGCTTTGGATCGTTAGATCCGGATCCAATACCTTCTTGTCAAAATTGTATAGAGGCGAAATGTTCGAATCTTTATTCTTTTGGAAAGAAGAAAGAATCACAAAGTTATTGAGGTTAATTCACTTAGATGTTAGTGGCACTTGTCCACAACATAATACTACTCATGTTGTTTGACATTCACCGAAGATCACTCTCGGTTGGACTATAGTTTATTATGAATAAACACAAGTCCGAATACTTTGCAAAAGGTTTCAAAGAATTCAAGAAATGTAAGTTGATGAGTAAGACGTCTAAAGTACTTACCTCCTTAGATTTGATCCAAGGAAAGGTAACACTTTAGATGAGTTTCCTTGAAAGATATCAAGGAAATTAGCATCATAAGATAATGATTTTCTCCATTAGGAGAAGAACGAACTTGAATAAGATTTAGTTCGTTGGATATTATCAATTACCCATATATAGGATATATATGCTTCTAAGACAATATGATTGTCAATTAGAAGATCTTCCAAATTTTCATAACTCCATAGGATGTAGTTGGAAAGAAAGACAAATCTTAATTGTGCTAAGATTTGGGGTTGTGTGCTAATAAGCAATATTTGTTTAAAAAATTATCTTGTGGATATCCTTAAATTAACCTTTGGATATCACTTCTATAAACCAACCAACAAATGTTGTTTGTTGAATAGTTCATTGTAATCCTACAATGTGATTTGCCTTAGAGCAAATGAACTAGGAATAGAACTCAAAAGAATGGGTTCTTTGAGAGACAAGATGATAATCAACAAATATAACAACCTAGTTCCTATACCACAAGCTCCAAGGTAGTAAAAAAGAATTTTAAACCGTCTCAGTTGAATGGTTTGAACTTTATGACTACATTGAGTGTATATACAAAATATACTCAAGGAAATGGTAAAGTACCATTTGACCCGAAATAATGAAACCTTCATAGCTAATTGGTAGCTTAAGGTGACTACAATCAAAGAGAATGGTTGACTTTGAAGGAACCATTTTTGACGTAGTCTTAGTTTCAATTAATTCGAAGATTGCTAGCTACAACTAAATGTTGATTCAATGTTTGGACATCATATAGGTTTCCGAAACCATTATTAAGATAGTCCTAATAATATATGTCTAAAACTATGAATCACAAAAACATGTAAGTTGTAGAGATCCAACCATCATGGATCTAAGCAAGCTAGTGAGAGCCATAAGCGTTTTATGAGGGAAAGATCAAATTGTTTGATTTCTCATAAAGATGTAAATAAATCTTTTGTTTACTAGGTTTACAAAAGATTAGTGGGAGTTAATCATGTTCCTAAAATTTAGAATATATATATGATATATTAATTTTGGAAATGAAAAGAATACTTCTTCGTTAAAGTTATGGCTTTAAACTTTCTATAACGATAGAATGTATATGGGAGACATAGTCTATATACATGGGATGGAAATCTATAATGATAGATTTTAGGATATAATTGGATTATATCATGCCCTAATAATAGACAAAAGGATGCTAGGAAGTTTCTCATATGATGATAAACTTCAATAAGAAGAACAACTCTAGTGAGACTAGGAGGTAGCTCTTCTCAAAGGGAACGTACCCTTTGACTCCCAAAGAAATAATGCGTAAATCGAATCCTTTATACATACGCAGAAAGGTGATTTATGTATTTCATATTGTATGAAAAACATTGATATGAGTTGTACCTAGAAAGGTACAAGGCGATATCAATGCAAGCCCAGGATCAGAACCATGGCAACTGTCAAGTGAGTCCTTAAGTATTTAAGAAATACTAAAGGATAGGTTCCTCGAAGAATGAGGAAGAATTAGAGTAACGTAAAGGAAGCGTAAATGTGTTAGATTATGAATCTAATCCATCGTTGAAAGTTTCTTCATTATGAATGAAGAGATTAACAGATACCTCTTTATTATGACTAAAGAGATATTTGGATGGAAACATTAAAGTAATGACTTTAGTGTGTTCCATTATGAATGCAAAATATATTGCCATATATAGAAGTTTACAACAATGTTGTTTGGATGGGAAAGTTCATTTATGAACTCTCTATTCGGTTCCAACCAGAAAGTGTATCTAGTGTACTGACACTACGACACTAATGGGGCGATAGCTCAAGCCTGGGAATCAAGGTCTCATCAAGATCCGAACTCATATGAGAGACTGAACCACATGATTGGGAATCATGTATAATGGTGACGTCGATATTCTCAAGGTTGCTTCTATGGATAACATATAGATATCCATTGCCTAGTCCTACTACTCAGCCATTTATGAAATGACTACAGAAGAGGAATCATAACAGATGACCAAGCTGATTGGCTCTAGTGCAAGTGGGAGATTGTTGGAAATGTGCCCTAAAGCCAATCATATGATGATACTTTACGGACATTTCACATGTTAAACTAATCTAGTTTACATATAAAAGGCAAACATTATTGTTTGAGGCGTCTCATATAAATGTTATATGCTTAAACGATAAAGTCCAAGGAATATGTGATTGGGAGAATGCAATCTAATGAAGTTAGCTTAATGAGACCATTCTTTCGTAGACACATCCTAAACGTTCCTGATCATAGGATTGCCAATTGGGCATTGACAGTCCGATAAGATCAGTACGTGCTATGTCTTCTCTCAGGGAGAGTGACTAGTCTCGAGTCATTGGTGTGTGTGACATCAAGACAAGTACGTAGGTGCTCAATAGAGAATGAGTCCACTGAACACGATCAACGAGGAGTTCTCATACTCATGTCACATGAGAACTCATGGTTGGGATAATGCAAATTAGTCCTTTGACCTGAGGCATCACAGTTGTTGTCTTGTGGTTAAGTCCTTGATCTTTGATTATGTCAAAGTCACCCCATCGGGGTGTCCACGACATCATTGGGGTTAAGCCACTTAGTTATGGAGACAAGTGAATGTGCAACAAGGGATCTCTAACCTTCAAATGGTTTGAGGGATAATACTCTATGATATGATTAAAATCTCTGGCCAGAGTATGAATGAGATTAGGGAATGCGTTCCAAGTCACATTCAAGGTAATCATATAAGAAAACGAATCACATTGGATAGTAGACATGAATAAATAAACTATCAAACCAAACAATGTGGTCAAGAGTATTAGATTAGAGAAAGACCGTATTGCATTTGTAATCCTAAACTGAATAGGTTCTCTACCTCTTCTGATTAGCTTGGGTAGCCATGATATGCTGCTAGGTGTCACTCATGGTTTGTGGAAGCCCTAAACGTGTGTAATCACTAAAGGGAGAATTGAAAGTAAGTTTCAATTCACAATCGATGTAAAATGGTTTTAATCGCCCACTGCCTCGCTAAAAGGAACATAATGTATCGTACACCGTGTAAGGTGGAGATTGAAGAAACAAAGGAGATGAATAAGAATAATTAAATGGTTTAATTATTTATGGCAAGGATTAATTAATATGTTAATTAATCAAACGAATAAGTTCGTTAAAAGACCTCGGGATAGTTTTGGACCTTAAGGCCCAATGGGCTTCGAACGTCAAAGCCCATTGACTTAAGTTGTATGACAACTTAATGAATAAAGATTCACAAAGGCCCAAAAGCCCAAATCCATTTAGTGTTGAATTAGGGTTTTTTGGTTCTTTAGGTCATTTAAAGAAGTGACTATATAAAGAACTTTATAACCTAAAATTCATAAGTTGTTGATTTTAGAGAAAATTGGTGAGAACACAAAGCTTCCATTTCTCTCTAAGAGGCCAACCACCTTGGGGGATATTGTCTAGCAATTCTACTTCCTCAAGGTCACTCATTTCCTCTCCAATCCAACCTTGGTGTAGAATCTTTAGAGGTTCTCAATTTTGGGAACTTGGAGAACCTTTTCTTCTAATCAAATCCATGGAGCTAAGAAGCAAGGAATGAAGGCCCTATCTCTTGGGTG
The DNA here is from genome assembly GCA_035220775.1 of Malus fusca. Classification (NCBI taxonomy): domain Eukaryota; kingdom Viridiplantae; phylum Streptophyta; class Magnoliopsida; order Rosales; family Rosaceae; genus Malus; species Malus fusca. The sequence continues at coordinate 11,252,803 of CM069069.1, forward strand.
ATTATCCTTTGCATATGCAAAGAGGAATCTACAAAGGTAAATATTTCTCAACTAACAAATTGTTGTTTTAAAGTTGAGTCAAGGTTCACCAATCTACTAGGCTTTGAATTTCATGGTTGATGTTTTGTTTTTGAATGCATGAAAGCATGATTCCGCCTTTAATTGTTAATTGCATGCTATATGATGTTATTCAAATGAACATGTTTTTCACAAAATTTCCTTCATCTGGCACTCTAAAATTGCCACCATTGAATCTTGGTTTAGTGTTAAATCGAAAGCCATTAAAACCAGTGTCATTTCTTTGAAAATTTCCTACATTGGAATTACGCTGACTCTTATTCTAGTTGATTCTACCTTGATTGCCATTGACACCCCTATGATTTCCATTGCTCCTATGATATTGTCCCACAAATCTAACACCATTATAATTTTGAGAATTAGAACCGTCTCCTTAATAAAACTGTCGATTAGCTCCAGAATTAGAACTTTCCCCTTGATAAAATTGTCTGCTAGCTCTTGTTGCAGACGATTCACCTTGATAGAACATTCCTGTCATAGGAAAATGCATAGCAGATTGATACTCTTCAGCTGTTCTTTCTGCACTCAGCAATTGTGCACGAAACTCTTTCAGTGTTATTAGTATTTCTTTTGCCATAATCACAGTACGAATCATGTTATATTTAGGAGGCAATCCAGCCAGAGCTGCAACAATTAAATCATTCATTGAAATATTCTCTCCAACAGCTAATAATTGATCCTTCAAATGTTTAAGTTTGAGCACATATTTTTTAATTGAGTCAACTCTTTTCTTGATTGTATGCAGTTCAGTTTTAAGATGATTAATCCGAGCTAGTGAAACAGTAGCATATCGATCAGTGAGTTGTATTTATGCCTCATGTGCAGTCTTATTCCCTACAACATAATCAATTGCTTCATCTCCAAGTGTAGTAATGAGAAGACTTAATAGAGCCTTATCTGTCTTAATCCATTCACGATAAGCAGCTGTGATTTCTTTTGTCACTCCACTTTCCAAAAATACTACATACTTAGGAAGACAAACATTTGTACCATTAAAGTAGTCAAATAGATCATAACCTTCCAAGACAGTCTGAAATTGAAATGACCACTTAGCAAAATTATCATCTTGTAAACGAATTGTAAGCATCCCCAACACTCCATCAATCTTGAGTGATGAAGTTGTAATTTTGCACAATAATTATTGAGCTTTCTTCACGATTATACTAGTACTCCAAATAGAATTCAAGTCCAATCAATCTTGAACAATCAAGAATCTTGCGTACATATCACAATACTTCAAACAACAATCAGACTTTGTGTCATTCAGAGAGCTTTGTGCCCTAATTTGATCAATCAAGAATCTTTTGGACAGATCTCAAGACTTCAAACAACAACAATCAGACTTTGTGTCAATGCAGAAAGCTTTGTGCCCTATTTTGAATAGAATTTTGTGCTTTTGTGAACAATCAATGAACTTCGTGCTACAACAATTACAGTATCTGAAAACAATCGCAAGATATAGACATATGGCTTCGTACCTTCATAGTATTCAAGATTCACCAAGATTTCAACAATCAATCAACACTAACAGCTTCATGCTTCAGATTACGTATCAAAATCAATTAGAGAAATTGAAAGAAAATAACCTGAATTCTATCATTCTTCTCAATCGGAAAAAAAAAACCCACCACCATTGTTGAGACGCTTCGACTACCACCGACCTTGCACTAGCACCAATACTCCTCCAGATACCACCTACCAACACTGATAAATTCATATCATCACGGCGGCCTCGAAAAGAAATAACCTGGGCTCGATACCATCATAACAATGGTAGCAGAAATCAAGAAAATGTAGAGAGAAAGTTTAGAGAGAGAAGCAAACGAATAAACTTGTCTGTATTTCTAGAGAGAGAATGTTCATTACAATATAATGTGAGCCAACTCACTATTTATACAAAGAAGGAATCTTAACAACTAAGTAACCTCCTAACTAACTCACATCCAATGGTCAATATTTCTCTAACCAATCTTTGATCTAATTATACATCAATAGAACACATGGCTTACATCAAATCATGCCACTTGGCATTTACATGGTTAATAGCAGCAATATCAAAAATACTTATTTGACATGATCATGTCCATAACAAATAGTGTGTTGTTTAAAGTAATGGATTTTTATGTACATTTGGTTGACTCTACATCATTCAATAAAGAGAATGCAAATTAATTCTTTATTATTCTTTGAAGCGATTGAAAGTGCTATACATCATTGGTTAAAATAAATGCTACTTACATAACCACCAGAAGTGAAATATTTTCGAAATTGAATTGCTAAGAGGGGCTTCTAGAATACAGTCCCTAAGACTTAGGATATGCCTAATAAATAGTCTCATGAAGCACAATAATATTTTAGATAAGAATTATTTGAGTTTTGAATACTAGTGATGGTTGAATTGATATTAGGTTCTGCAAACCTAATCAAATGATCTTAAGAGATATAGAATGGCCGTTATGTTAGTAATGGAAAATATACTTATATTTTGTATGCAGTTCGAGAAGAACATGAAATTCATTTTGAAAACGAGAATGAACATAGCAAATACTTTTTACTACATGTTAGAGGCATCTTAACCATAAACTACTTCAAACTATTAGATGTAAACCCTTCGTATTGTGAGCTAAAAGTTCCTTGGTCTACAATTTTATGTTTTTGTATGACACGAAGATTTTACTTTTGACTAGTTTTAAAAATCGTAGTATGCAATATATAAGTGCTCCTATGGACATCTATTAAGCGATTATGTAGATTGTGTTCTACTATTTGGTATCAAGTTTTTATCGAACGTATTTGAGTTCCTGAAGGATAATACTTAAAAAATTGATTAAATAATATGAATTGGTGAGACAAAGTGAAATATTATAGATTGTATTTGCTATTATGAATGTGTTTACTATTGTTTCATCAGAATTTTTGTGTGCCAAAGTAAAAAAATAGGGTTTAGGATGACAATGTAATCTAGAAGATTGGTGTCCTTATTAGATAATCTAAAGTAGTGACAAGTGATATATATTGCACACTTGAGTAACGACATATCTATAAGATGGAAAATTAGTTATTTAGAAGTGGAGACTACATTGGAAGGACCATCGGCCCAAATAATGTGAAGTTATCATATATTTATATCTCTTCTCTGTATAATTAATCTCATAAGAGTTGAAGATCTTACAAGAGATGAAAGTCAATTGGCAAATAATGTAAGTCCCTAGGCACGAGTACTAATGACTATGAAGAAATCTATCTTTAATGCATGCATAAGAGAATTGTGTAAAATCTCAAATGGATGATCATCTATGACATATGCGATTTATAGTATCTACTATATTGGATAACATTTTACATTGTCTTTCTCTACCATCTTAACTTCTCATTTTTATCTACAATTTCTTCCCTAATTTTATATAAAAAAAATATATTTAAAAACCTTCTAGAGCTTAAATAATTATCTCATACTTGGACATATATAAGTTATTTAATTTAAAAAAATTAATGGAGCCTATTCAACAATATGTGCAATATAAATAAAATAATCCAAAATCTATGATGCTTAAACCCAATCAAACTCACCAAGTATGGCCCATTCTATTTTTACTTGCTAGTTGGCCTCTAGTTGGGTTTATGCAACATATAGAGCTAGAGAAGTGCATAAGTGCAAAAATCTTCGTTTGAGATTGCTTATTACTTATGCTCATAAGCACTTCTACTACATGTATTTTTATTATAAATATTTTGAATTTTTATTAAAAATCTAACAAGAAGTACTCATAAGTGCTTTTTGAAGCAGCAAATGGCATGTGCTTCTCCGGAAAGCATTTCAACAACTAATAACCACTTTAATTTTTTTTTTAACTAAACAAGGCAGAAATGCTTTTGATTGTCAAACAACACTTATAGTTAGCTCTTCCAAAAGAACTTCCTAAACTTCCAAAGTATGATGCCAAAGTTGTATTCCATACAAGGCCATTTGCTACATTTATAATAATGAACCACATCCTCGTTTGTTAGAGATTATTGGCTTAGTCAGTATTAATCACTATACTAAAGGCACCTTGAAGGAAGAAATTTATGATTTCCACAAAAAGGGTAAAAGGATAAAATGGATAACTTTTCATCAATGTAAGGAAGTTGTTATCCATTTCTTCTTTGAAGATGCCTCACAATGTAGTGAAGAATTCTATCCAAGTCGATCATCTCTAACAAATGATACCTATATGTTCAAACCGGTCACATTATTTTAACTTCAATGTGTTTTATTGGAAGGGAAATTCACACAATTTTTTTAACCTTCTATACGTTGTTTGTATGTGATCTTTGAATTAATATTCGGAGGAGAACTAAAGAACATAAACAAGCAAGTGGTCATATCTCTATCAAGCTTGGCATATATCAAGTGTGGTGATTGTTTTGCCCTTAGCCCACTGTATGTAATAATATCCAATAAATGCTAGGCCTTGTTAATTGCTTCTTCAGCTTTTGATCCACATTGGTTCATAAAAAAGTCAAATGGGATGCCAAATGAAAGAAAATATTTTAGCTTGTCTGGTAATTACTTCAATTTTTTGAATTATTTTTATTTTTTATATGTGAGATGTGGTGAAAATATATGAGAAAAATGAGGAATGAAGAAGGGTGGTGAGAGGAGAATAAATAAAGAATAAAGAATGAGGACAAAATCTTGAACGTGAAAATAGTTTAAAATGGTTTTCTGTTTGATTATTAATTTTCATTTTGAGTGTCTTTTTTCTCTCATTTTTCTCATGTATTTTCCTCTGTCTTTAACACAAAAAAGATCAAATTCTACATGCAAAATGACCAAAAGTTAAAAACAAAATAGTTATCAACACAAGTTATTCCTTTATTAAGTAACAAATCAAAATTTGATATTAGTAACAATTCTTATTTTTTATACTAGTGTTTTGTATGGTTGTGATTTGTGGTTAACGATAAAAACTAATTAAACCAAGTGGTGTTCTAAAACATGAATGTAATTAGAAAATGGCAACATTATCAATGTACATATTTTGATACAAGCGAGATAATAGTGGTGGGAAATTTGAATGCATAACCTCAAGTGCAAACAATTACCTTACATCGAAGAATATTACTTTGCAAAACCTTGCAGTTTAACACAAGCTCTAATCGACTTTACAATATATTTACAATCATTTTAGCACAATTGAGTATTCTTTAGTCTAAAGTTGGGGAAGGATGACATTGTAGCCTAGCTACTAGTGCAATTTCAATTGGACATTTAGTTTATTTACAGAATTGCCACTGGTTTGGGGGCTGAGTTTGTGCTTTAGCTCGACTGTGCATTTTGCAGGCCTTTCTTGTGTGGACCGTTTTCTGCCTCCAGTGTGACAACTCGTCCCTAAATTTATGTTTTTATTTATTTTAATTGAGGGAATTGACAAAAATGCCCTAGAGGCAAGGACTTTGACTTCCGTTAACCATCGTCTAGAGAAACGTATGACTTATTCTTATAGCATATTGAGTAGTACTCGTTGGTCTGAACGCATAGGCAAAAGCAGTTTGCGAGTCCGGATTATAACGGTATAGTTATGGACGTTCGAAGTTGTTTTTCCTTATTTTTTTTTTTTACCTTAATCCTTTAATTAAATGAATTCCCACCAGGTGGGAATTCGGCCCAATCACAAAGGAAAGGTAAGGGAACCAATTGGAAGGCGAGTTAGTGACCAATCAAATTAAAAGGTTAAGGGACCAATTAGAAGAGGAGAGTGAAATCTCCCCTTCAACCCGTGCATACCATGAACCCAGTTTCGATCCAGCCACGCATGGGCCGAGGCATCACTTGATCTCCCTAGGCTAAATTTTATTCTCCAATTCAGTATGTGAAGTCCGATTGACGAATTTCTGTCGTTTAAACCTAGTTCCATTAAGATCTACCACTTGATTATTATAGCAATTGACAATCCGATCGTTGGATGGTCACCAAACTTTAGTCTGTTATAGTACGTAATATATGAGGATCATAGGAACTTACAGATCGGGAATCCGAAGTACGGATCTTCTTGAATTGGATTTGTTAGTGCATAAAATAAAATGTTAACCACCACTTGAATTTGCAATTGGCGGAGATCCAACCGTTGGATCGTAATGAAACTTTAATATGATGTTTTAGAAACATAATGTGCATCTGTAGAAGTTACGGATCAGAAATATGTTATGCGGATCTTCCGGATTGAGTTACATAGGGTTGTGGACCATACCATCGATATTTGACCGATGGTTTACTTTTGGTCAATGGGTCTCAAATCACTCTAGAACGTCATTGGAGATGTGTTTTATGTAAGTTACGTGTTATATCGATAAGAATTCTAAGACGTGACTGAATATTTGTTTTAGGCGACGATAGTTCGTGACACCTTAATATTCGTGCTAGAGAGTTGTATTGTGGACCTCGGCTTCTAGTAACAGAGTTTTCGTACCGACGATGATTATTGGCAAATCTTGGTATAGACGATTACTATCGATGATATAATTCTCACCTTATTTTACTGCATTGTACTTATGCTCTGTCATCACGTGTGAATTGGGTTCATTCCCGCTCACAGCACACTCTTATATTTAGGCACTTTTAGGATTAAATTTATTCACATTTTCTATATCGTTATACTTTATGACTTCGTCACCTTCCAGGTGTCAACCAACATAGCTCGACTCAGAGTCCTAATGGACATACCAGGTCGGGGTGTGTCATCCAGCGCTTAGGCTCGCTTGGGCTTTGAAATGACAATTCTGCCCATATGGGTTTGAATCCTATGGTTTCCTGAAAAACTTGGCTGGCAGTTTTGGAATTCCATTTGTTCTTGACCCGTTAACGTGGTGGGTTCGAGAGAGAGAGAGAGAGAGAGGGGTTGTGGCAGAAAGAGAGAGAGCTAGAGAGGGAGTGATGGGCGCATGAATTAGGGTTGGGTGGATTCGATGGGGGCCTAGCACATTCGTGTTTGATGAGGGTTTACATAGAGAGGGAGAGAGTAGGCCGGGGGCTGGGGGGAGGGAGGGGATGTTGCGGAAAGAGAGAGAGATAGATAGAGAGAGAGAGAGAGAGGGGTAGGTGCTGGAATTAGGGCAGGGTGGGCTCGATGGGGCACGACACATTCGTGGTTGGTGATGGTTTATAGAGGCATGAAGAAAGGTAGGGCATGCGGCTTATAGAGAGAGAGGGAGAGAGAACGAGGGGTGTTCATGTCGAGCAGTGGAAAGTCAGGGTCGTTGTGTGCACGTTTTCCTCACCTTTTGTCCATTATGTATCTGCATGTGCGGATTCTGTCCGAGATTTGCTCATTCTTGGTCTTTCTTGTGCCTGCATTTGCTAATTGACAAGATGAGTCATTTTTTAATATGTGGTTTACTGTTTGGTTAGGTTTCAACTCAGGCTTTTGTGATTTTTTTAATGAATTTGGGGATTGGAGAGTGCTTTTTGTGTTCTTTTTGTTTTGTTGCTTTAAGGACCTGTTTATGCTCATTTTATTATGTTATACTATCCTCTGTGTTTTTCTCTTCGAAGGTGAGTTGTTCTGCTATCCACTGTGTTTCTCTGTTTTGTGAGGTTTTGGTTTCACTGCATGCTTCAATTGCTATTTTTTTTCTTCTGCTGTTCATATTACCACTGTAATAGTTCTTGTAGTTTTCCATTTTCATGTCCTTTCGATAAGTGATGTGTAGCAGTTATGTCCTACTATTATAAGGTAGTGGTTTTTGTGATTTACAGTTGATTTTAGGAATTGAGTGGTTTTGGTTTATGGGTTTCTCTTTTCTTTGTTGAATTTATGATGAGTTGCATTTTTAATGGAATGATTGTTTATTTTTCATCTCATTAGTACTCTCTATCTCGACCTAATTTTAACACATATGCGCACACAAATCACAATTTGGCTTTTAAGTTTGGGTTCTGGTTTTTAATATTTATATTTTTGGATATTAGAAATTGTATTTTGTTTGGATTAATCACAGGGCAGGTACCATATAGGTTTTTTAAATTTATTTACTAATTTAATTTTGACTTTTAAGTTTGGGTTCTGGTTTTTAATATTTATATTTTTATATAAATTTGATGTAATTTAAGAAATTTGATGTTTTCTCGAGGGTTTGACGATTTCTGATTATATGAAAGTTGTGTGGTTCAAAAGGTAATGGAAGCTTTGAATTTTCTGACATTATGTTTTTTCTAGTGAAAGGAAATTTATCATTGTATTTGTGAAAAAAAGGTTTATATTTGTTTGGGCTTATGTCTTTACAGTTATTGTTCATTGGGGTTTTAAGCTCTTTTTTTTCTCGACGGTATGAAGTTGTATTTTTGGTGTTCGTATATTTTGTGCACCATTTTTGTTTATCATGCCAGTGAACCGATGAGCTTTAGGTTTTTTATTTTGGTAGATCATGATTTGTTGTGGTTAATGTTCATCCAAATTGAATCATAGATTAACAGTGTGGGTTTACATTTGTTACCTTTGCATTGTTTATGTGTGCATTATGTTTGTTTTTGTGTGTGTTTTGTTATTTCTTTTGGTTATGAAGAAATGAAACTGTATGCGGCCTGAAGTCGTTCTATGTGATGTCGTGTTCTCCCCGTTCATGCTCTTTTTGGATAATATAGAAATATTTTATAGAATCCAATGCTTGTTGTGTAGTTAGATTGAAGATCATGTTTTCTGTCTTCAGTATTGTGAACTCATTTATATTTTGTTTTGGTGTTGGGGTTTAAACCCTAGACCCTGGCATGTTTGCTTTGATGTTTGTAAAATGTATTTTTTTTTCAATCCTTCTGCATGCGGTCTAAAAATTGAACTTCCATAGACTTTTTGTGGGTGGCACTATAGCTTGGTGATAGTGTAATTTCGATTTGGGATTTGAGATTATTTAGGGAATTACGATCCTTTTTAAGATTTGAAAAAGGGTGGGGCCTTGGGTTTGTTGGGAGGGGTGGCACTGTAGCTTAGCTGCAGAGCAATTTCAATTGGGTATTTTGTTTTTTTTCAAAGGAATTGCCGTTGGTTTGGGGGCTAGGTTTTTGCTTGGGGCGGGTTGTTTATTTTTTTGGGCCTTTTATGCGTGGCCTGTTTCCCCTTCAACTCTTGGCTGGGCAGTTTTGGAGTTCCATTTTTTTTTTGGGTGTGATATCCACAACCCTATTTTACTTCTCACACACATTTTTAATTTTCGGCCGTCTGATCGGATGAATTGAAGAAGACCAACGGACATAAATTATCAAGGGTGTGTGAGAAGTAAAATGGGGTGTGTGGATAGCACACCTTTTTTTTTTTGGCAGGAATTAGGGTTAGGTGATTTGGGTGGGGGCTTACACTTTCATGTTTGGTGAGGGTAGCTGTTACAGAGAGATGGAGGGAAAGGGGAGCGTTCTTCAACAGTTTTAAAGATGATGGAAGCTTTTAAACAAGGCCACAAAAAATTATATGGTTGTGAATCTAAAGTGAGTTTGGGTATTGGTCCTAAACCCTAAAGAGCACACTAGACATTTGTTTTTGGTTTTAATCATAGTCATGCGATTGTTGGACGCATTTCAACATGTGTCTCTCTTTTATCTGTTTTTCCTTTTGATTCTCCTTTACGTTTAATGGATGTTCTTAAAAAGTTTGGTTTTCAAGCTTTACATATTTTTCTCATGTCCTCTGTCGTGCATTTCTATGTACTATTGTTGTTGTTGTTGATGTTGTATTCTATATGTTATTCAGAGCAAATAAAATGTTGAAAGAAATTGATCGAAGTGAATAACATATCCTAGGAGTTTTGGTAAAAAATTTAAGGAGATTGGTTAGAGATCAAAAAGAAGAACTTCGAGGAACTAAACTTAAATTTTCAGACACTGCTCCAGGACCAAGCACATCAACTGCACACAAAATAGAGAAAACAACAATGAGTTTACAATCGAAACAAATTGGTTGTTCACACAATATACTTGCCTGCAAATCCTAATAATTGGCCAGATGAAGAAAACTTTAGAGTCATAAATCATTTTTTCTATCCACTTAGACCCTCTCTTTCGCTCTCGAGTCTCTAGGGACAGGTGGGAAATTAATTTATAGGATAAAGATAGGTAGGTGTGTGAATCATATTATTTGTACGTTGGTTGGTGTTTCAGTGTGGGACTTTTGTCATCCGTTGTATATGTGCAGATGACGTCGTTCTAAATATATGTAAACAAAGTTATGGTCAATAAGAACAAGCTTATTAAACCGTGTACTACATGTGTACTCTTATGCAATCACATTGTGTTGTGGTCACTTTCTTAAAATTTAATTTTGTTCTATTATTTATATTACATGTCACTTGCTTTAATGTGATGCTGTTATCTAAATAACAAAAAGAATTACCGCTCTTCTTTAAGATGAGATTTGAATTGCAATACAATTTTTTTAACCCGCCGCAATGCTCGGGCATCAATTCTTCTAGTTTTAATTAAAAATCAGATCTCAAACAGAAGACCAGAATTAATCAAGGCTACATAACTTGTTGAGGTAAAATTAGTTTTTGTTTTATTTCTTTCAGTTTTACACTAACAGAAAGGGAAATACAGAAAAATGGAATTCCCAGTTCAGGAATGTTTCAGTCATCTAAAATCTAAAATTAATTCCTTTCAGCACAGCACTGAAGAGCTAAGCCATCCGCTTTCAGCTTTCTGCCAAGTCCTTAATAATATGCTCACCTTGAAATGTTACAAAATTGGGGGATAGCCTAACTGCTCAATTTCCCAGCTTAGCTTTGAAGCAACTCTTTCATGGCGTGGAAAATATTCCTGATGAAAAGTAAAAAAATATGCAGATCAAGTTTAATTAGTACATGCAAATGTTGCAGAAAAAAAAAAAATGTACTAGAAGTTGGAAAAACCTTTTGATTAATTACCTCCATTTTCTTCACTAACTCCTTGGCAGTAGGAGCAGAAACAATTATGTGGCGTGCTGTTGGACTAATGAAACCTTCCTCTACTGCCTTGTCAATAAATGACAACAAGGAGTTATAGTACCCATCCACGTTCAGCAAACCAACCTGAAAAAAGGACATTTTTAATCCACATTACGATTTAAAGAAAATGGTGATAAATAGTTTTCTTGCCAAATTCTGTTTTCAGATTGTGAAATCCGGAATGTAAACTTGGGCAAAAATCCAACATGATCGATGATAAAAATTCGCAGTTTGAAACAGTTTATTAAGAGAACATTTCCCTGAAGATGTTCATAAGATCATAAGACCGCGAATTTTTCATTTTAAAGGTGTGGATTTGAACTAATCGAGTAACTTTAAGTACCTAGGTTACAAATAAATTAATTAAAGCACAAACATAGGCATTACCGGTTTATCATGAATGCCCAGTTGAGCCCATGTTATCACTTCAAGAAGCTCTTCAAGAGTTCCATAGCCACCTTCATACATTCAAAGAAAAAGGAATAAATAAGTAAATAAAATAATAATGATCAATTACTAGTAATTAAGTCCAATCCTCTTTTTCCTTTTTCACTTTAACTAAAGGAGCTTCGAGTGAACCCAATTAGACTGAACTTGAGGCCCAAAATGTAGGCCTAATTTGTTAATCTGAAAAGGTTGGTGATTTTGTTTTTATGGACAAAATATGTTAGTGATCTTGACCCACTTTTTTAAAGTTATTAGAGCATGCTACACGCCTTTAGTTTGCTATACGCTTTCAGTTTAGAATGCAGATGGTTAAAATCGAAGTGTTGAAATTATCCTATAACAATAGCAACACCACCTTCTACCCAAATCACCGTAGAAACGGTGCCCAAAAGTGCAAAGCCCGCTCCCTTTTAGCAAACTTTAGTAGTGAGCATGGGTTTGACATGGATAGGAATTAGGATAGGATTGAAAAAAAGTGTTCCAGCTCCTAAATTAAATAAATATCCCAAAAAATTGAAGGATGAATAAATGGAGGACAAGTTGGTTAAAGGTTTTTGTCTTATTTCACGTGCAGGCCACATCTTACTAAGGACCATTTTCATCTGGCATTTGGTCGATTTGGTGAAAGAGTTAATATTCTTCTTCTTTCCCTTTCTTTTTTTTTTTTTTTTTTTTTTCGTTTTGTTTCGTTTTGTTTTGTGTCTATACAGGTTGTCAACCTCCTTTTTTTTTTAAAAAATAAAAAAAGGAACAACATGTGGCAAGCCACGATTATCCATCATTTCCGAAGGTTGGAAAGACTCACAAAGACATTTTAAAGAACTGTTCCAAGTTTTTCCTTTTAGGTATTTAAAAAGGTGGTCAGATTTAAGTAGTGACTAGCCTTATAGTCGCCTATAGCAATTGGTATTTTATGCTAAATTATGTTTGTAGATCTTAGGCTAAAAATAATAATTTTATAGTTTTTATTAAAAAAAAGTAATTATTCAAAAATAAATAAAAATAAAAATGAAACCACCCACTACGGGTGTTTTTCTTTTAAAAAAAATCAAATACTAATTTCATTGAAAATGTCTTGAACTATCTTATCCTTATGAATTAAATTGTTTTATTTTGAAAACCCTAAATAGAGAGGGGCATTCCTTTAGATTTTGAAAGCTTCACGTTTTTACCTTCTTATTTTATATATAGGTATATGAATTAATTAATTCTGTATATATTAATTATTTTGATGAAGTGTTTTGTGTGTTTTTTTACTATTTAAAATTTAAACCACCGGCAGCTTCCTGCTGCAATGTCGGCTAACGCCAAATATAAACCCCCTTCTCCCTTCAGGAATACAGTTTTTTGTTAATTTATTGTTATTAAGAGGAGGGGTCGAATTTAAAACTATTACAATAATTTAGTGAAAGTAGGGGTTTCGAACTCCGAATGTATGGGGTGAAAATCTAATACCCTATTCACTAGAATATTAGACCAAATGCTCTAGAAAATATATTAACATTTAACAGTACCTTTGCAGATTTCCAAGTACATATGGTTTATTGCTAAGGGCCACAACTGACACCTTCATCTTTTATGTTTTTTTGTTCAGAGAGATATGGAAGAAGATAGCATGAAACGGTTAACAGTTTCTAATTGGGAATTAAAATCTAATAAACGGCAAGTGGATCATGAGGGTATGAAGGTTTCGAGATTACACCCTATTAAATGAGTATATACAATTGTGTATATGTATTTCTCATTATCCGATAACACAAATTGTAGTCGAGATGAGAGATCCAGACTTACAGAAATTACACAAAATTTCTCACTGAGGTTAATCTAAACAGGGTTGGTCACAATATATATTCTCTTGGAAAATATTCTTTAGCAAAATTTCTGTAGGACTAACTTATTTTCCAAGTGTTCTTTTCAGCTTGGTGTTGATGCCTTTAATTATGAACAATATGGCCCATTTCAACTTATGTCTTCTGAAAATATATCATATTGTTGCTGGATTTTCTATCATTTTATCTTGTTACTTTATGGTCAATTTAAACTTTTACTCTCATGTATTTCAAGGGAACTTTGAGTAAACCATGAAAATATAAGTTATGTTATTAAGGTGTTTTGGTATGAAGTGTATACAGTGTGTGTTGTGTGTGTGTGTGTGTGTGTGTACATGCCAGGTTATATACCAACCAGGTAAGGCAATAAAGGCATCAGAGTGCTTTGCCATCTCTGCCTTCCTTTGGTGCATGTCTGCTACTGCTTTCACTTCCCCCACAGTGTCTCCAGTTATCTGAAAACTCGGCCAATACACACAAATTGGTCCCCATAACAATAAAAAAAAATAAAAACTGAAGAAATTGGGTAGAAAAACAAGCACAAAGGAAGAGAGAGAGAGAGAGAGGGATTTGTCATAGTGTTGGCCAAAGAGGGAACTGGATCCCTTTCGGATCCAAAAGAATCTGAGCCCACTAATCAATGAATTCAGATCATTGAAATTTGATCTAACGGCTACAGTTATTATAACTTTAGAGGGTCCTCTTGTTTGTAACCATTAGATAAAATTTCAATGGTCCGGATTCATTGAGTAGTGGGCTCAGATGCGTTGGATCCGGAGGGGATCCAGTTCGTCCAAAGAGAAGCAATCATGAGTGGTGCACAGTGGTGGGCTCAATCTAATATCATTTGAGTCAGCAACTCCATACAAGGCAAAAAGAATTAGTGAAATCTTGAATGCCACATTCTCTTGTGTCTATCTTCTCACATCAACATATTATAATTACATGGAAAGAGAGAAAGAAAATTTGAAAAATAAATATACACTCATTGATCCTTAAGATTTTCTCAAAATAAGGAGATAGAAAATACAAAAATTACAAGTATAAAAGGCTGATATTTTTGTTCCATGAAGAATCTGAGTAACTACTAGTGGGATATAAAGCTAGTAGAGAAGGACAAAAATGTGGAAGACCCAAGATTGGGCAGGTGGATTTAGGGATGAATTCAAAACTAATTCCACATGTGAAAGCTGAAAAATTGGAGCACCAATCATATTTCTAAGCTAGAGAGAGTCTAGTTGTCGATCTTGAACTCCAAAAGTGGCATGAGAAAAACCCAGAATATTAAGATAACAAAGGTGAGGTAGAAATTCATCATGAAATAATATTCTAAAATAATTTTAAAAATAAAGAGAAAAGTAGATAATTCTCTCTCTCTCTCTCTCTCTGTATTTTTCTCACAAGTTGTGTATTGTATGGTCATTTTCATCATATTGTGTTAAAAATGCCATGGGAAAAAATAATAATAGAGAACATACCTCTCTAGGCATGAGTGTCTTGGGAATAACTCTACAGAGACAATAACATGACAAAAATGATTAGTTTGAGTTGAAAACCAAAAGCAGAATTAAAGGCAAGGAGGAAGAATTAAGATCCTCACCCAATGACATGTCTACCACCATCATAAACAGCTTGGGAAATCAGCCCCATCAGTCCAACACTCCCTCCTCCATATACCAAATCAATATTCTTTGAAACCTTTGGCAAAATATGAACCACACAACGATACTCAGTAACCGAAAATAATTTTGGAGAATTGTTACTTGTACCCTAAAAAAGTCATCCTCTACCTTTTTTAGTGGAAAAAGTAAAGATAGAAGTGCATGATGACTATTAGGGAATACAAATTAATAAAATTCTCATCATACTAGAATTACCCTATTTCCATATGAGAGAGAGAGAGAGAGAGAGGTACTAGTCAAATAAACTACATTTGGTTGTTCCATGAAAGTGGGAAGGATAGATAAAATGATTTCATTGTTAATTCCCAGCCTTCTTTATGTAGATACACATATATAGATTGAGAGTAAGATACATGAAGCAGAGGCTTGAAGTTGCAAATGGTCAAAACTAATAAGCTTATGTCAATCTAAGAGCATCAATTGAAAACATAAACCCGTTATATACGTATATACATATGTATATGTGTGTGTGTGTGTGTGTGTGTGTGTGTATGTATGTAGAAGAATGAAGATCAATCTACTTGAAATTCAGCTAGAAAACCCAAAAAATCAAACCCAAGTTGAAAAACGAGTATTAGTTTTAGTATTACCAGTTCTTCTCCCAGCTCAATAGCTGCTTCTTTATAACTGCTTTTGTTTCCTGGACTACTTCCACAGAACACACAAATCCTCTTGAATTTTGATAGCTTCATTTCCTTCTCCATCTTTCTCTTAATCTCTCTCTTCTTTTTCCTCTCTCTCTCTCTCTCTCTCTCTCTCTCTCTCTCTCTCTCTCTCTCTCTCTCTCTAACAGGTTGAGAATTTGGAAGTGATGTTGTTTGATTTCGTTTCATGGGGCTGTGTTTGCACATATATATAACGGTACAACATATAGGCGTATATTAGCACGCGCAGTTCCATACTCAATGGTCCATCCATCCCTTTGCGGACCAGAGAGAGTACGGGGCTTATTTTATCACCCGAGTTGTATCCATATCTATCTTACCAACCAATCAGAATGAGACTTTATCTTTTGTTGTCAATTGTATTATTATATATGTCGGGTGAAAGATAATTAAAGATAATTAGACAATGCTACCAATTAGGATCATGTGAGCGTGGATTACAGTGTTTTAGTTATATTGCATTATGAGGTATTAAAATGACATCAATTTATTTTTTTAGTCTGATTGCCTATGTGATTCTTTATTAAATTGATGATATGGTGAGTATGACACTAGGATATGATCTGATATTTAAGTCACATTTGCATTATATTGCTATTAAAAACTTATCAAATAATACAGGATTAAACGTTCAAGTAGGCTAAATGTATAATTAATACAATCTCAAAACTTTAGTGTGCAATGTGAACAAAAATTAAAACTTCCTAATTCACCTTCAATCTGAAAGGTATAAAATATATTTAGCTCTAATTTGTAATATACCAATATGCGCTTTGATCAATTGGAGTTTGAACATTTTTGTTTCATCCAATTTGGCCTTCGAACTTCTTGGATAGGATTTGGATCCTCTCCTAAGCAGAGGGTCCGAATCCTGCTGACCAAACAACACGGATTGTTAGATCAAAATTCAACGGCTATAATTATTATAACTTTTAGAGGGCCCCCTTATTTGTAGCCGTTGGATTTTGATCCAACTGTCCGTGTTGCTTGGTCAGCAGGATTCAGACCCTCTGCTCAAGAGAGGATCCAAATCCTCTTGGATAGGCTAATGCGTCCTTTCAATTGTCAAAAATCAACATGTTAAGGTAAGTTGAATCATTAAAACTATTTTGTAATGTATGAGTTAGGGTCGGAGGATACATATTTTGACATATTTTAGAGAGATAATGACTATGAGTCAAAATTTAGTCAATCAAAATTTTCTCTTTGCTCGAGGTACTCTTAGTGAGTGTCAAAATATTAAACAGGTCTTGCAATCGTAAGAAATGGCTTCTGATCAAGCGGTAAACTTTGTGAAGAGTTGTGTTTCTTTCAATCCCAATATTACTAGCTATGACAAGCAGTTATTAGCTGATTGTCTTGGTATGAGGAGAGTGGAGTTTCATGATAAATATTTGGGTTTGCCGGTATTAATTCGGAAGTCGAAGAAGGAAACTTTTGCGTATGTTAAGGATAGGGTGTGGAAAAAGCTTCAAAGTTGGCGAGGTGGACTTCTGAATAGTGCGGGACGTGAATTGTTCATGAAAACGGTGGCTCAGACATTACCTATGTATGTATTCTATGCAATGCTTCATTCTCCCCAAATTGTTTTGCGAGGAACTGAATTTAATGATAAGTTTTGGTGGAGTGGGGATCCGGGCAAAAGGAAAATTCATTGGCTTAATTGGAGGTACTTATGCAAGCCCAAGCACGAGGGAGGTCTTGGTTTTAGAGATCTTTATGCTTTTAATCAGGCATTGTTGGCGAAGCAAGCATGGCAGTTCCTTTATGATCCTCAATCTCGTGTATTCCATGTTTTTAAAGCCCGTTATTTTCCCATGGTTGATTTTCTTAAAGCGAGGGTGAATTCTAATAGTTCATATGTTTGGCGAAGTATCGTAGCTTCGAGATAGATGCTTCAAAAGGGCCTCCAGTGGCAGGTGGGAAATGGGAGGAGAGTACGTATATGGCACGATGAGTGGGGTGCCAAGGGAGTCTTGTTTCCGGATTTTGACCCTGCCACCGGTGCATTGGGATGTTGATGCCACGGTGGACAAGTTATTTTGGATGGAGTCGAAATAATGGAATGTTCAATTATTGAATGAACTTTTCTCCCCAGAGGAAGTGGCATTAATTAGTGGTATTCCATTAAGTTTAAGGGATACTATAGATCATAGAATATGGAATTATGAACGACATGGGAAGTTCACTGTCCGTAGTGCCTATCATGTCGCACGGGGCTTATTGGCCGCTAGTGGGGAGGGCGCAGTTGGTTCCTTTTCTTCTTCTAATGCTGTGGACGAGAAATTTTGGAAGAAATTGTGGAAAGCTTGTGTTCCGGGGAAAGTGAAAATTTGTGTTTGGCTTGCATGTTTGGATTCTCTGCTTACAAGATTAAATCTTTGCAAACAAATAGTGATGATTGAGGATTTGTGTGTTGTCTGTGGTGGTCAAGTGGAATCAATAGAACATGTGCTGTGTGATTGCAATCTAGCACGAGCGTTGTGGTTTCGAAGTTTGGGTTTAAGAGTAGATGCCGATTAGTGTGTGTATCTTATGCTTTGGCTAGCCAAATTACATTTGCAGGGCTCTAATGCGGGTTTTGAGCTTTGTTTAATACTGATTTGGAATCTGTGGAAGCACAAGAATGAGATACTCTGGAACGGCAAAGAGTTGCCTCCCCTCGAGATTGTGCTCTGACTAGAGGGTTGGTTGCAGGAATTCCATAAATGGCACAAGTCAGCAATTAGAAAGGTCAACTGAGAGAATCAGAGATGGGGGAGACCTGCAGAGGGTTGGTTTAAGTGTAATTTCGATGGAGCATGGAGTCATAACGAAAATGGGGGGGGGGGGGGAGTGTTGGAGTGGTGATCTGAAACCATTTAGGGCAGTTTGTTGCTGCAGTTCCATGACCAATTCAGGGACCATGCTCGGCTTTGCATGTTGAGTTACTTACAGCTCGTAGAGCTGTCTTATTGGTGAAGATGCTAGGTACGGCAGGAATGAAGATTCACTTCGAAGGTGATGCTATTTTGGTGCTGGCAGCCATGAAAGGTCAATGGGATGATTGTTCAGAGCTCGGTCATATTATAAATGATTTGCGTTGCCTTCTTATGGAGTGGTCCACTGTTATGGTCAGTCATATCTCGCGGGAAGGTAATTCGGTAGCGCAACGGCTTGCTCGGATGAGGATTACTAGTACTCAGGAGGTAGTTTGGTTTGAGGAACCTCCAGATTTGATCCGGGATATTCTATTAGAGGAGTCCTTGTAATTCATATTATTGTTCATTTGAGGATAGGTTCTTATTGTGTGGGACGCTCTTTTCCTTCGACCGGGTTGAAATCCCCGGCAAGGTTTTTATCGAGGCCCATTATGCATACTATCCTCAGTTTGTACACATTCTGATTTGCTTAATGAATATTGTACTTTTCTCAACAAAAAAAAAATATTTAAAACAATAATTAAAAATTAGCATTAATTATAAATAGTCTGGAGGTTTATATCTTTTAGGTTTTGTTTTAGCCAGAGGGGTTAGGTAAAACCTAAAGGCTTTTTAACCTTTAAGCAGTTTTATATCAAGGTATTTAGGCTGCATTATTAGTATATGATGCACTATAAAACATCAAATGAGGGATTGAAATAGCACATCCAATGGATTTAGAGATTTGTAAATAACTATTCGAAAATGGTGTCATTTGAAAATTCTTTGTTTAGTCGCTTTGTAATGCTTATGTAGTACATTTTTTTTTCGCTCCATCTAAAGTTATGTAGTATATTTGTAACTAACTTAGCCTAATTTCTTAATACTTGAAAATTCCTATACCAATCACAACATCAGTTTGCTATGGGTAAAAGGACTTGTCAATTTATTGTTGAATTGTATTTGTTATATATACAAGTATATGATTCGACCAAAAAAAACAAGTACATGGTGTGCGTGCAGGTTCACATGAGAGGGCCATGACCCCATCTTAGATGTAGCCTCAACCACCCTCCTACCTGGACAAAGTTGTTGTATGCGTAGGAAACATTTATATTTCACTTGCAAAAAGGAACAAGATCCCTCCATCTCCCCACATTCTCACTTTCATCTGACCAAACATGCCGTCCTATCCCCATCTCTGGCCTACTAAAAATGCTTTGCTGCCTCCTCTCCACTCCAAAGTTTCAAATACTTTTTTACTACCCATAATATTAATCAGTAACTTTTATGGACTTTTTGTTTGTTCATTGCCTGGATTGTTGGAGCTGCATCCTTCATGTTAAACTAATCTCTGTGTCACTTTGTCATATATACACGAACATCTACGTATCCGACCTCAAGTTGGCATAGTATATTTACAAATTTGATTAGCAAGTTTGCTTTAGTAATTAATACAAAAAACATTAACAAGATCATTTTTTCTTTGACAAGCATAAGACAACAAGACTAGTAGAATTTAGTGGATGTGTCACTAGCTAGTGTGATGACATGCCTCAACTTTATTGTTCGACCATATGATTAAAGTAGCAACATGCCGACATCCCATGGAATTTTAAACACAACATCAATTCATCACTTGGCCGCCACATTAGCTAATTTTGTTATGACCCAAGTGTCACTAAGACAATGAATATGTGTTCTTATTTGTAAGTTTAAAAGCTTGTATCCCATTAAGGCATTTACTATCTGGTCTTTTGATAATTTATCGCTGAATATATACATACAGGCCCTTTAAGCAAAGGGGTAAATCCACTACATCAAATTTCAACGATCCGAATAATTTATTTTGTAAGTTTCGATTCATAGATCATACTTATCACAATGAAATTTCATTGTTTCTTATAAAACTAAGTGTTTGTCAATTTTTTTGAACTCAATTAGATGTCTTAAATATTTCTGATTTGGCTAATATTTTGTAAGGATGATCTAAGAGGTGCAACTTGAAAAATAGACAATTTGGATCATTGAAGTTCGATGCGGTGTGAGCCCCACCACATCAAAATCGGATATCACTTGACCACTGAATTAGAAGGTAGTCATATTAGCTTTTCTTTAAAAAACCGTATTCAATCTTAATGATTTTGGATTTGTCTAATTTTTTCAAGGATGACCTATGAAATATGTACTAGAATATAGATCGTTTGGATTGTTGAACAAAGTTACAGAAGGGGAATCTATATATTTGTCTATATAATATATGTGTTGTATATATAATATATGTGTGTATATGTACATGAGTGCTCAAGCGCTCACAAGTTAGTATTTTAATATGATGTTGTTTACTCGTTTGAGCCTGTTCCACAATGTAATCTCACCACGATCCAAACCGTTCAAATTTTGGAATGTCATTACTAGATCATCCTTGCAAAAGTTTATTCGAATAAGAAATCATTTAGCTTTTAAGTATTATTGTGGACATTTGATGGTTTATCCACAACTCTGTCTTTGTCTATTTGTCATGCCACAATTAGATAACTAAATGGATTCCGATTTCAGTGAAATTTTTCATATGTTCTTTCAATGGTAAACTAAAAATTGATTGGTTCATATAATAAGAAGGGACGGATCCATGTCACCACTTTTTTTTTTACACACGATTTTGTGGCGCCCACTTCGTAATGTATTTCAACAATATAAACCGTCTGTCTTTTAGGCCCTCCCTCAAAGATCATGTCTACTAAAAAATCACCCCAATCTGAAATCATATGACCGTTGGATTAAGTGTTTAGGGTATCTTTGTAGAACCATATTCGTCCATTTTCTTCACTACAAAAATGTCTTAATGGCTTTGGATCTGTATATGTTTTTTGCAAGGATGGTCTATCCATGATGTTCTAAAAGAAAGACAGTTAAGATTGTTAGACAAAAATACATTACGGAATGGACTCCACAACAAGTGATTAGTTTTACTTTAGAATACTAACTTTTTATTGCTTGAGCACTCCTGTACGTGTATAAATATATTTGAAACTAATGAATACGGACCTGGTTGCATGAGGAAATGTTTTGGATTAGAGGAAAAGCAGTTAAAAGTAATTACATTTTCTTGAGGTTCGAATTAGTGAATGATACAATGCCTATATAGTCTTCATGTGCCTTCTCTTATATATATATATATATATATATATTTGGTCCCGACCCGTTAATATTAGTATTTAGGTGGATGCTTAACGGGTGAACCCGTTAACAACTCGTTAAATAACGGGTCACTTTGGATCAACCCGTTAGCACCCGTTAGTTGAGGATATTTTAGTAATTTCAGTAAAATCTTAACAACAAAAAATAAACTCTATGCAAAATAATAATAATAATAATAATTGTTAACAGGTGTTAACGGGTGAAACGGGTGACCCGTTAACTTAACAGGTCGAGTTCGGGTAACCCATTAGCTTAACGGGTTAGGTTCGGGTGACCCGTTAACTTAATGGGTCGGATTGAACCCGACCCAAACCCAATAAACCCGACCCATTTATAGGTCTACTCTATTGTCAATGATACACATACCAGAGAAAAATCATGTAGGTTGTGAAATGAAATTTAAAGTTTAAATTGCTAGAAATTTTATGAAAAGCTAAAAAAATTGTTTAGTTACATTTATAATTTTTTTTAGGGTAAATTACACAGAACTACCTTAACTATTGGGTCATTAACAGTTTCATATCTCGTCTTTAAAAAGTTTCAATGTCATACCTCATCTACGAATTTGTTACAATTTCATATCTTTCGTCAGTTGTCTGTCAATTCCTCCGTTAAAATGCTGATGTGGCAAGTGACGAGACCCATTTTCTATTAAAAAAATTAATTAAATATTAAAAATAAAAGAAAGAAACCCAAATCCCATCCCCTTTTCCCCATCTGTCCCCCTTTCAAAACCCAGAACCCCCCATCGGCGCCCTTTTTTCCTCCATCTCCTCCTCCCTCTCATGGCGCTCCTCCCCATCCTCTTCCTCCTCCTCCTCCTCCTCCTCCTCCTCCTCCTTCACTAACCTCTCCCCCCACCCGAGCCCAACCTGCAACCCAGAAAAAAAAAAAAAAAAAAAAAAGGAAAAGGAGGGGAAGATGAATTGGGGCAATATTTCGAACCCGATTCCTGACCCGCCTCCGGTTATAAGAGCCACTTTCCCTTTGACCACATCAGCCTTGAACGACGACTCCATCTTTCTCTCTCGCTTCTTTGGAGCTCTTGTTTTCCTACAAATTTGCTTGATGCATGCTGATCAATATGTACAGTTTGTGGGTTGTAGGTCAAAGGGGTGGAGAAGGTGGGTTGTAGGGAGGGGGGGAAG
Organism: Malus fusca; assembly: GCA_035220775.1. Taxonomy (NCBI): domain Eukaryota; kingdom Viridiplantae; phylum Streptophyta; class Magnoliopsida; order Rosales; family Rosaceae; genus Malus; species Malus fusca. The sequence goes on from CM069069.1 coordinate 11,275,700, forward strand.
AAAGGGGTGGAGAAGGTGGGAAAGATGAAGATGGTTTTTTTTTTTTTTTTTTTTTCTAGGTTGCAGGTTGGGCTCGGGTGGGGGAGAATGGGGTGGGGGGGGGGAGACGAACTGGGGTTTGGGGAAGACGGGATGGGAAGAAAGGAAATGGAGGGAATGATAAGGGATGGAGGGTTGGGGGTGGGGTGAGGGAATGATGGATGTGCAGAGGAAGAAGGGAGGGGGGAGAAGGGATGGTCGGGGAAGATGGGTGTGGGTTGTTTTTTTTTTTTTTTTTTTTTTTTTAGGGTAAATTATTATTTTAATAATTTTTAATAGAAAATGGGCCTCGTCTCAAGCCACGTCAACATTTAACAGATGAATTAATAGACAACTGACTGGAGGTATGAAATTGTAACAAATTCGTAGATGATGTATGACATTGAAACTTTTTAAAGACGAGGTATGAAACTGTTAATGACCCAATAGTTGAGGTAGTTTTATGTAATTTACCCATTTATTTATTTATATTATATGTTTCAAAAGAAAGTTTATGTTTTCTTGCGGCTTAAGTAATTCTAGGACATATAACTTCGTAAGTTAAGTTTTTGCATGAAAATATAAAAGGCAATAAAATATGAAAATTAAGAAAATTCTTCACCTACTCAAAGTCATTTATGCTTGAAGAGCGTCCCTGGACCCGGAGTATCCAAACTAACCGAGTAGGATTCTCTTCCCTACTATTATCTCTTAATTCTTCCCTATCTGCCTCTCACACTTTTCTTTTTGTCTTTTTTTTTTATATAAAAAATTCAAAACAAGATATTGACGTGGCTTAATCGTAACCGTTTAAATAGAAAAGGAGGAAATGGAAGAAAGATTAGGAGAGGAAAAATTCCTACTCCTAGACTAACATGTTGCATTTGTTGTGTCAAACCCTCCACAAGGGTATTTACCAAATTATAGTTAGGGTTGTTCTTCTGTTTTGAGCTTAAATTCTGTATTGGGTTTTTTATTTTTTTATTTGGCTAGTCCATATCTTTAATGTGTGCTTAACTTTGTATTTAGAATATTTGATATACCTTTATTTATGATATAATCATTTCTTAAAATAAAAATACCTCCACAAGGGTATTTACCAAATTTAATTACCATGTAGTCAATAAAAAAATAAAAATAAAAATAAACTAACCCTACCTACCTCAACGATTTGAAAGACGATAGGTGCTAGTTGGTGATAAGTAGGGACCTAGCGTCTAGGCGTGGCCTAAGCGGAGGCTTAGACGAACTAGACGGATTTAGTAAATCTATTTTATCATATAAATAAAGTGTCTATTTATACTTAAAAAAATATATAATTGTATTGGGATACATAAATTGCAAAATAAAAATGACATATAGATTAACGTATTAGAGCATATTGAAATATGGGGAACGCGGGCACCTAGGCAAGATAGATAGATGCTTACAAAAGTTTAGACGTCATTTCTTAATTTTCAAATGAGTAGAGATTAATCAGAATAATAACCAACTGCTTAAACAGAACCTAGACAGTGCTAGAGCGGATTTTTAGACAGTGACCTACCTACACACATATTCTAAACAATATTTTGTTTCACATGACATGCATTGAATTAAAGCGAGTGAAGCAATCGACTAATCAACTAATGTGCTCCTTGATCGACACGTTCGCCTTGGGCCTTCTGCAATGCAAAGCCATTGTATTTGCTTCGACACATTCCCCTTGGTGTCCTTTTCTCAGTGGATCCAGGAAATAGTATTAGGGGGGGTCAGCACCCAAGGTATCCATGGACGTTTACCGAAGTTTGAGGGGTCAGCTGACCCTCCTACCCCTCAATGCATCCGCCACTGCCTTTTCTTGTCCATTGTATTTGCTGCGACGTCGAAGCAGCGATGCGTTTGCGAACGAAACCCCGTACGTGAGTATTAGCTTTTTCTAAATCTAAAATTAAAAGGCTATTGTGGGAATGACCAATGTACTCCGTGTTGACTATTGGCTCTAATGTGAGTGGGGTTTATTTTGCCATGTCACTTTGTTGGTGGTAGTTTTCGGAAAAGGATCCGGCGAGGATCCTTTTCCTATGGATCCTAGGGATCCTATGATCTCATCCGTTCATCGTATATTGTGCGATCAGTTTTCGTAAGGTAATATTCATATTTAATTTTAAATTTTAAATTTTGAAATGATTTTTGATCGCATAATGTACGATGAACGAGTGAGATCACAGGATCCCTAGTACACTTCCCTCAACCAGTTACATGGGGCATTAATGACACCAAGTTGCTTTTAACTTTTGTCTCCTTTACTAATATGTTATCAAAATGAGAGACATTGAATTGAGCAAGAATTGAAATGGGGACAAGTTAAAATTAGATTCTTCTTGAAGCTGTTTATTAAAACTTTTTGTAATCAAAGTAAAAATGGTATGAGTAATGCTCCACTAACCATCTATTTGTATCATCATTTGAATCATCTCTTTAATAGAGGTATGGTCGGCCAAAACATGTGGATCCTATTATATTAGAGAAATGGTGTACAAAATAATGGTACAAATAAAAGTAGCATTTTTAAAATAGTAATGATTTCATATAAATTGTTTGCTAATTACTGAAATGAGAATATAATCCAATATGATTATTGTGATAACCTGTCCCTAGTTCTACGATTTTATAAACTTAAAAAATGTGAATTTACGAAAATGCCCTAGAGGCGAGGGTATTGACTTTCGTTGACCAATGTATAGTGAGACGTTAGAAATATTCTTTTTAGCATATTCTTGAAGTACTGAACGATACGAAAGCGTAGGCGCACGCAGAATCGAATTCGGAGTTACGGTTAAAATTTTACGGAACTACAAATCCGAAAAGTGCTTTTGTAAAAATTACTTTTTATTATTTTATATATCTCTCATAATTATTATATTATTAGTTTAAGATTATTTTGAGAGAAATGAGGGAAAGGAGAAGAATGAACGGAGGAGAGAATGGTTGCTGCCCAACCGGAGGAATGAGAATGAGGAAAAATGAGAGAGAGGGCCGAATTGGGAGAGAAGAGAGAGAAGGCTGGTGAATCAGAAATAGAAGAAAGGAGGGGAAATGAGGTAGTGGAGAGGCACACAACCAAGACCTTTTTCCCTTGACCCATTTCCAAACCGTGACCTAGCCTTTGACTCGGATCTCCCCGAGCCTTTTCCGACGATCTCCGCCATTATTTCCGGTGAATTAGGACACTCCAACACCAGAAAACATCATCACGCCCCTCCTCCTTCATTGATCACCAAAGATTCGAAGGGATTAGGCTCGTTTCGTGGTAATTAACGGCTTCGGCACCATGAAGTTCTTGGTGGAAATTCGTCAATTTTTGAAGCAAATTCCCTCGATCTCCCCCACCATTAGACTCCCCTTGGACCCAGGAATAAGACCCAACCGTGGTAGGGGTGGCGGAGCACCGGCGACGGCGAATCGAAGCTCACCCATTCTAGGGTTTCCGACGGGTGCGAGCTAAATTGGAGCTTTTCCCGGTCAAATTGGACTTGGCCACAAGTATAAAACTTGCTCTACTCATTAAGATCTTCATTTCTGTGAAATTTGGTAATTTTTGGAAATAGTTGATTTTTCCTGCGAGTCGGGGCGGCCAACTGCCACGTGTGGAGGCACGTGGCGGTGGCGCATGAGCTGAGACACCACATGCCCTTCCTGGACTAATTTGAGTACCCTGATTCCATATGTGATGTTCGATTAACGAAATCTCATCGTATGATTATAGATTTAATAGAGACTTCCACTTGGACATTTTATGATTCGACGATCCGACCATTGGATCGTCTCCAAATTTTAATACGTTATAGTATGTAATATTTGAGGACCATAGGAATAGACAGATCAGGAATCCGAATTACGGATCTTCCCAAATTGGATTTCTAAGTTTGTAAATCTAAACTTCGGCCGCCACTTAATTTTAGCGATTGGCGGAGATCCGACCGTTGATTCGTTCCGAAACTTTAGGATGTTGTTCTAGAAGCTTATTAAAAATCTTGGGAAGTTATGGACCGAAAATCCTAGGTGTGGATCTTTCGGATTGAGTTACGTAGGGTTGTTGACCCTACTGTTGACCTTTGACTGATGGTTGACTTTTGGTCAATGGGTTACAAATCAACCTAAAATGTCCTTGAGGATGTGCTTTATGTAAGTTACGTGTTCTATCGATAAGAATTTTGAGACATGATTTGATATTTGTTCTAGGCGACGATCATTAGTCCTCGATATTTGTGCTAGGCAGTTGTAGCGCAAACTTATGATTGATAGTTTCCATGTATACATTTGAAAAATAATTTCTTACGTACGCCTGGATTAGACTAAAGTTTATAAGAATTAGCGAAATGACGGAATTTATGAAATATGCTACATCATACGGGATGCACAGGTATGCTTATAATCTTTGATGCCATAGTTATATCTACGACTATGAATGTTATTATGTTGACTAGAAATATTGAATCATATGGCATGCTTATATTTATGTAGTATACTCATCATTGATGCACCTCAGTGTTAGTGCTCAGCCAGTCCAGGGCCAATCTTTCATGTGTATGTTCACCTCCACACCGCACGCTCATCTTGGATCCAAGTAGGTGCCAGTCCTGTCGTACAGGTTGCATTAGGCAACTCCGACTCGTAGGTGACTGCGAATAGCGCCAGTCTTCACGTGATTGTAGCACTAGAGCGTATATTATGATTACACCCAGTCCTGTCGTACAAGTTGCATTAGGCAACTCCGACTCGTGTGTTAGCATAGATTAATGAGCATCAGTTCAGTCGTACAGGTCGCATTAGGCGACTCCGACTTGTGTGCTATCATAGATTAACGAGCACCTGATTTTACTTATATTACTGTTGAGATTTTGTGATTTTGGATGTACTGCCCTTAGTTACGAGATATTGTGCCGTAATGAATTCTTGAAATTTTGCAGGCTACGGTAAGTATTTTTATACTATACGTAGTAAGTATATTTTGGAAACTATACATGTTTTACGGCGAGGAGTTATAATGTTTTCAGAAAGGTTTCTATAAAACTTTATTTTCAGACCCACTCACCCTGGTTTTTCGCCCCTCCAGGTTTTAGCTGCTGAACTTTTGTATCGACGATGACTCTTGGAAAATCTCAGTATAAGTGGTTATCTCTGAGGGTATAATTCTCAATCCACTCTACTGTACTTTACTTATGTTTTGATGTCATGTGTGAAATGGTCCCGCTCACCAACACACTATTGTATTTAGGCACTTTAGGTTTAAATTTATACACATTTTCCACATCACTACACTTTATTGCCATCACAGCTTGATTCGGGGTCCTAGTGGACATTTCGGATCGAGGTGTGTCAATTACTAAAATGCCCTTATTCGGAATATATATATATAATAATAATTTTTTTTTATTATATATATCTTAATTGTTAGAATGAAACCTTGTTTGTTTAAATAACTAATTTAATCAAGGACACTAGCATTATTTAAAAGATTTAACTTATGCATTTATACATTCAATATCCCACAAATTATGAAATTTAAATCAATTCGAAAAATTTCGTAAAAAAAAAAACAAATTCAAATAATATTTTGAAAATATAATAATTACTTAACAATCAAGAATAGAATAATATTGTACTTCACATATTCTACCTAAATAATTATTAATATATTTGGAAAAATAACTATTGATATATTTAACATAAAATATGTTTGGGAGTTACAATAGTTAATGACACTAATTATAGAATATTGGCCAATTGTTTGTTATATTGTAACTCCATATTTATGTGTATGTTTATGGTCTTTAAGATGTAACTGTAGAGTATTATCTACTCACTTGTATATATATACTGTATATTGATGGTGTAATAATCAAGGAAAATCAGTTTCTACATGGTATCAATTTTCTAACAAGCCTCGTTCGATCCTCATTCTTTGTGTTCTCTCTCTCATGGCTCCTCCTCCACGTTTCCTCCTCTACGTTTCCTCCTCTCTCCATTCCCAACATTTCTCATCTTGTTTCTGTGAAACTCTCCATTCCCAACATTTCTCATCTTGTTTCTGTGAAACTCACTGACACCAATTATCTAATATGGGAAAGCCAAGTCAAATACATGTAATTAGCATGGATAAATTCAGCAAAAAAAAAAAAATAGTACCAAATTAAAGTAAAAAATAGGGGTACGTATTCAAATTAAAAATTATGGGTACAAATTAAAACTAAAAATAATATTGGCAAAAATTAAAAATAGAAATATTAATAAGTTTTATTTTTAAAATTGACATATGTTGATATGTAAATAATAAACATTTCAGAGGTATTAATCCTTTTCATATGAGATCCAAGGCAATTGCCTTTTCATATGTGACCCCAATTTCATCAAGCTAAATTTTGATGGGTCGGTGAGTCTTCATAAAGCGACTGCAGGGTTTGTTTTGAGAATTTACCAGCGACAGGTTATGGGAGCAGGTTCTTTTAACATGGATGATGCGACTATATCGGAGGCAGAGGCTAAGGCGCTTAAGGAGGGGATATCTTTTGCTCTCAAAGAAGGTTATACAAATCTTCAAGAGGAAGGGGATTCAAGATTAGTGATCCAGGCGGTTCTTGGTAACTGGTCTATCCTATGGAACCTGAGTGCCGTGGTGGCTGAATTTAGAAGACTGGTGTTGTGCCAAACTATATTTGGGATAGTGTTGTGTCAAACTTTCCCTGTCCAGCTTTAAACTTTGATCTTGCTGGTACCAGTTGTACTCGAGGTTTTTCGCTTTAATAAATTTATTCTTCATCCAAAAACATATATGTTGACATGTAAGTAGTTTAATATTCAAACAATAGACAAAAGTCTAAGAACCTTAAACAAAAACTAAAATAAAATAAGGTTTCAATTAACGAGAAAGAAAAATCAGGAAGCATAACTTAATTTCTTTTTTTTTCTACTTCTAATAAAGAAAGATATTAAGGTAAGAGATGTGTTATCCACACACACCATTTTACTTCTCACACAAAAGATGTTAATTATTGTCCTTTGATCTTCTTTAATTTAATCGATCCAACAGCCACGAATTAAGAGGGTGTATATGAAGTAAAAAAGCATGTGTGGATAGCATACCTCTTAAGATGACCCTACCTCACTTTATTTCTCTCCACCCTGCATCCACTTTCAATCTAATTCTTATCACTGATGACACACCCCGACCGGAGTTGAGACATAGTGATGTAAAAATGTGAATAAATTAAAACCGAAACTAGAACTTATTTAAACTAATAAAGTGAGTGCGTAGTAGTGCGTAAAACCCATAGAATACAAATATTAAGAGCATAGAACTGATCCATCCAGTTATGATTATTTTCTATGAAAACAACCTTGAGGAATTAAAGCTAATTTCCCGGCAAGAAAAAGAGAGCGGAAATAAAAGGATTAGTCAAATATGGCTTGCTAATATTTTATAATCTTCTATATATATATATCCTTGTTTGGTGGAAAAAGAGATTAAGAGGTTGCCCTTTAATCATCTCTTTCCGTTGTGCTTTAGGAAGAGAGGATGAGTCCTTGTTTGTTGGAGTCGTCGTGATATATTTGGTCATTAATATTTGAGACCAAAATATGAACTTTTTTTTGTCAAGGATAAATAATTCATTCATATTAGAATTGAAATATTAACATCCGATGCTACAATATCAAACGATAATTCGAGTTCAAATATATGACAATACTCACGATCTGAAAACATACGTCGTGACCGCACCGCATGAACAATTTTATTACGTACTCTAGGTACATATGATTGACTACCACTTTGGAATGGTGGAATTCCAACTCAGGAAAAAACTGATCCACTTTCTTTCATGTCCGACCAGTAAGTACCCTTTCTTTGGCTACCTAATGAATTAATTATGACCAAATATAGCCGATATAAAAAGTTTTTATACCACTTAGTACGACAGTCTAGTGGTATACTTCTTCACTTGTAAATGAAAAGTCTTATATTCGATTCTCACCAAATATGAATTTGAACCACATTATTACTAGTTCATTATGAGGCTTAACCTACTGCTCTACCCCCATTAGTGGCTTAGTCCACTGCTCTACCCATTAATATAGATAACAATGTTTGTCCAAATAATAAAAAAGAAAGAAAATGTCTTATATTATAAAGGGCCATTTTCTAGTTCCACTTGCCAAACATCTATTAACCCCGTGATCACGTTTTGTCCCTATTATTAGGAACATCCTTTTTCTTCAATTTCACGGCTTCCCACTTTCCATCAGTTATGCCATTAATTTCGAATTATCTGGATTGCTTCATACAACCTCAAAATTAGTTGTGTTCTACAAATTACAAATACCATGCATGCATGAATAGTTTATGATTTTAGGTAAATATACGATTTAACCCTTTAGGGCTCATACAAAATAATTAAAATTGTTTTTGTAAAGTCTAGATTTATTATTTGACTTCCTTTGTCAAATATTGTAAATTGTACCACCATGCTCTAATTTGATTTAAGGTTAAAATACTACTTTAGGATCTTGCTATTGAAAATATCATTTCAAGAGCTTAACTTGTTACATCAAAGGTTTGTTCATACATATGCATTTCATGCCATTATTTTGATTTTGTCTAGTCAAAACTTCTTGCTGCTTTCACGCAAGCTGGGCACACACTTTAAGACAACCCATTTGGGCCATCTGACAGCTTTTTCCTGAAAATGGTTTTTTAGCCCTAGATCTTTCCAAATTGCTTTTGCACATGACATGTGGCTTTTCTTGTCATCTTTCTTGTCTGAAACTCAACCCTCTTTATAAAGACCAATCTAGGGTTCATTTGTTTTTGGGGTTTGAGATTGGAAAAGTTTTGAGAGCTTTATTTTCATCTCCATCTCAAATCTCCTAGGAGCATCAAACATATTTTATGGGTAATGTTCTTCATCGAATATTTCTAAATCTATCTTTGAAATTGCTTGCTTAAATTTGTTTTATATGCTCATTTGTTTTGGCTAGGAGTTTTACATTTTCAAAAGAGTTGATTTTAGCCTTGAGCTACCTCTTGTGTTCTTCATTGAAACCCTAGTCACAAAACCATATTCATGCATCAAATACCCAATCACTACATATTAGGGTAGCATTGTCTTCATGATTTTGTTTTAATTTAGTGGTCAAGTTCTTCAAGTTTCAAATCTTTAAACTGGCCCCATATTCGGATTCTCATCAATTTATTTTTTCAACTGTTTGACTGAAGAAACTGACTAGTCATTGAATCATGTGCATTTGTTGTGTGTTGGTCTCGGTGCCACAAGGTGAAGAATTCAGGAGGAGCTGTCATCTTGTGAAGACTGGAAACAACACATTTTCGGTGCCACAAGGTGAAGAGCTTATGAGGAGCTGTCACTTCATGAAGACCGAAAGAATATGTCTCGTGTAAGGCAATGTTGCGCAAAGGTAAAGCTACTCCGTAGACTAGGTCTAGGAATTGAGCTTTGCGTGGTATTTTGTAAGAATCTTGTTTACACTAGTAGATTAGACTCAGTGGAGAGTCCCCGGTTTTTTAACCCAGATGTGAGCTTTTTTGGCCAAAAACTTATTGTGTTCTTTGTCTCTTAAACTTATCCACATATCTTATTTACTTGCATATGCTTCATGCATCCTATGAATTGTTAGTTGATATTTGTTAGAGACTAAGTTTACACTGCATATTATGAGCAATGAACTGAATTGTTGTTGACTAGAATGAATAACTAGTAGTGAACTAAGTTTGAGTGGTAGATTTGTGTTTGATTAATTAACGAATTTGTACTTAATTGCCTGGTGAACTTCATCAGTCAATCCAGTATACTTTAATTCATAATTGCTTTGTCATTGCTATTTACATAATGAACTAATATGTAAATGTGTTCAAGTTTAGGAATTATTGTTGTGAAACTAATATGGGCAGACTCTGATTAGTTGAACATATTGGTCAGTTAAGTTTTGTTCTTCCAGCTGCACTTTTTATCACCGACTAACTTGTAACTAGTTGGCTAGCTCATTTAACTAGTTTCCTGTGCAAAGTTAAATTTTTATTTGTATGATATTCCGTCTCGTACCCAATTTCAGTTTTCACTTTCAAGATTTTGTTTTGTTTCAACACTTCGATGCAGTTTAAAAATGTTGGTTATGAAAGTCTTGTAAACCTGCATACTATGATGGGAGATGCAGAAGGGGCCTAAGCCTATCCTGACCCCTCATGTGGCTCTGCCACTATCATAAGTTTATATTTCAGACAAATATACAAAAAAAATTCCAAGAAAAAGGTAAATATACAATTTAACTTTTTAGGGCTCATTCAAAATAAAAAGTCAAAATTTAAAGTAAAAAACTACTTAAGGTTGTTTTCACTTTCAAGCTTTTGTTGTATTCATTGTTTGTTTATATTAGCATCTTTCTTACTCCTACCTTTCCTCTATTTACTTTCCTCACATCTCAAGTACAAAAAATACGGAAAACATAAAATTAAAACAAAATGATTACCAAAATACCTTTAAATATTTATATATGCAAAAAATTCGCATACCACAGTACTATATACATGGCCCATATAAGGGGTTTGTATCAATGCAGAATAAAATTAGGGATATCATCAAATAGCATATTGAAAGAGTTTCTTTTCACTCCTTGTGCATGTAATGGGTTGCGCATTAGGTGACGTCTTATGTCATGTGTGTGGGGGGCTATCATATGTGGGGTTGCTTTGAACCGGAGAGGTTGTTTAATTCTCTGACTTCTGATGTAAACATTTCAATTCGTATCTAATAATATTTAATCTTCAGATTTAGTGATGCGCCAATTCCAATTTAGTTGATGACAAATTTAGGGTTGAAAGATGGATGTGTTTTCAAGCTTTGCATATTGGCATTGTTGTCAAATGAAAATTCAATGCTTGTCCAAAGAATTGTCTTTTCGGATAAGGAATATATGATCTCGTTTGAAAGTACTTTTAAAATTATTGAAAACGCTTTTGGTGAAACTATTTTCAAAACCAATCATTAGTAAAAATTCAAGTGAATCATGAAAAATCATTTTAAGTGCTTTCTGCAAGAAGCATATATTAGGTGCTTCTTCCAAAAAGACACTTAGTGTTTTTGGAACTCAAATCAATTTTAATAAAAACGCTTCCAGTCATTTTAAAAGTACTTTTCAAACGAGCCCTATATCTCTTTCAACACTTTATATATCAATACATGCTTTACATATGTTAATTTAGGACCACTTCTCTAGAAATGAGATCTCTTAACAAAATAATATTATTTACATAAACGAGATCGAAAATATATACACAAGCCCTAGAAAATTTCTCTAGTTTGCACTTTTTGAAAGAGCTTTCAATTTCAAACCATCTTTATGCATGTTTGACTGTGAATGTACATGATTCTAACATTTTTATTTAACAAAAAGCTTAAGCTCAATGCATAGGATATTCCAATCGAAGACAAGCCGCCTACAATACTTTATTATTGATAGTCATGTTTCATTAAAATCTTCGCAACCCTTCCTTTGCATCGCCATTCAAAAGTATATATGGAATCTTGTTGCTTTATCGACTGTGTATTTCTAGCCATCATTTTACAGGTTCAAACTCTCATTTTTTCACAATTGGGCTAAACTAAGATGAAAGTTACTTCCATTGTTTAAAACTCAAGATTTCAACCGCATTTAGCCCAATTGACCTTTTTATTTTTCTAAACTTTGTCAAGGTGCTTTTCTAGGATAATATATACTTGCAACAAGTGTACCACCAATAGGAGTAGAATCCTCTCCGGATTCTCTTTATGGGGATCCGGAGGATTGATCAATCATATCCGTTCATCGTACATCATGCAGTTATAAATCATTTTTAATTTTTAATTTAAAATTAAATATAAATAGTACCTAACGAAAACTGATCGCATGATGTACAATGAACGAACACAATTGATTGATCCCTGAATCCCCACAAAAAAGATCTAGAGAGGATGCTTGTCCCCACCAATAGCCCTGATTAGTCCATCATTCTTGTCATTATTTATTTGTTTATACTATTGTTAATGGGAAAAACAGTAATATATACAAGAGTATGTTTACAAATAAAGTAAGAACAGCTCCACCCACTTGGGCAATAATTGCCACGTCAATTGGACAAACACAATTATTACTTTGGTAAATAGTAATTTCTTAAGTGTATCTCTAACTCATAAACTAAACAGGGCAGGCAATTAGAATAAAAAATTTATTTCAAATAAAAAAATAAAAAAAGTTTATTAAAATTAATAGGAACAACAACTCGTCTGATGAGCCATCGGAGGGGGAGGTATTCGGCGTCGTATTTGAGTTTCCAGAGCTTGGTTCGTTTGATGGGTCGTCTTCAGTTAGAAGGAACAACAACTCGACTAATGGGTTGTCGGAGGGTGAGGAATCTGGCATCGAAAGAATATATAACATTGGTCGATGTCAACCTGACATCAAATTGACTCAGGCGCAGAGGCGGGCGGAAATGACATATTCAATACTTGAATTCTCGATGCAGAATGTAGATGCTACATAGTTGGTTCTAATCATACACGTGGGTATTGGGGCCACTGGATTGCCTGACTGATGAGCGTGGGTTGGAGATGATTTTGTTTGTTTTGGGGGATTGAATCAACCCAATTGCTAAGGAAATTATTTTCTTTTTTTAATACATCGATATTTTTACATTAAGGGGAGAGAGAATTCGGCTGAGCCACATAATGAGCAACCTAATTTGGTATCGAATTCGCCATCCATGAGATTCGAACTTAAGACGTCTTACTTCCAAATGAAGAAAAATATCATGAGATCGTAGCAATTAGATAAGGTGGAAATGCTCTAATATGGTAATTAATAATGAATTTTCCGTACATATTTCTATGAGTCATTAATAAAAACAAACGATTTGCTAAACGTGCTTTAAAAATCAACCAAAAAAATTTCTTTATCTAGAATTTGATCAAAATAATATTATATGTAAAAATGTTATGTTTGGATCAGAGAAATACTTTTAGTATTTCTTATAGTAACACTTATGAAAACACTAAGTGGTTATAGGTAGACTTGGTGATTGTGTCGTGTTTGTGGTGTTCGTATCATTTTGGTGACATATCCGACATCTTAATGGTTTGTATCGTGTCAAAGCTGTTAAAATGAACGGAGCTTGCCCCGTTAAAATTAACAGATAATATGACCCGACCCGTTACCCGTTAAACAAAAAAAAATTACTTCAATAAATAATCAAATAAAAAATGTCATACTAAATTAGTATCTATATACCACATTGTCACTAAATCACTATCTACATACCATAAACCCTAAAAATCCGAACGAAGATGTAGTTATCGTCAAAGCATGGAGAATGCGGCCACAAGCTTTGGCATGATTTTCACATTTTCATAGTTGTGAATAAATTACTTTGAATTATTAGCATTTTTAACTCTTCTTAAAAATATTGTTCATGTTTGGAGGGTTTTAAAAATTCAAATGCCGACGTACCCATCGTCAAAGCATAGAGGATGCGATCACGAGCACTTGCATATTTGTTTCACATTTTTCACACTTGAAAATCAATTATTATGAGTTTGTTAGTGTAATTTGATTTTTCCTATAAAATACCAAACCACATTAGAAAATTCATAATAATTAATGTACAAGTGTGAAAAATGTGAAAGAATATGCAACCGTTTGTGATCACATCCGCTATGCCTTGACTATGGGTACATCGTCATTTGAATTTTTAAAACCATCTGAACCCTTGTGAAAACAAAAAATCATAATAATTAATTTACAAGTCTGAAAATGTGAAAGAAATATAAAAACTCTCATGATTGCATCATCTAGGCTTGGATGATAGTTACATCGTCGTTGGATTTTTAAAACCTCTAAATCCTCATGAATAGTATTTTTGTTTGAGTGAAAAATTAATAAAAATTCATAGTAATTAAACTACAAGTGTGATCAATAAAAAAAATATAAATATACAAACGCTCGTAATGACAAACTTTACAGCCTTCGAGATGGGGTCAACCTCGAAACTCCACACCATAATCCATAAACCCTAGATTTAACCGTTGATTGTCATTTACGTTGACACTCCATTCGTCTCACCTGATTTTGACTTTTTTTTTCAGATTTTCTCTTTCGAAAACATGATCTTTTAGTGGATGCAGAAAGATGAACAGTTCGGATTGTTATATCACTTTGGGTTGATTATGTTTGTACTATACATACACTTAGTCAAGAAGGAGTAGTGCAACAAATTGTGCCTATTAAAGTAAGAGGGATCTAGGGGACAATTTTTTTAAGCCTTTTATACCAAATGGTCTTTGAAATTGGTCTAACTCCTCATTTTAATTCTTGAAATTTAAAATTGATAGAATTGGTTCTTAAGCTTGTTCACCGTCAATCATTTTGGTTATTTCGTGAACAATTCAGTTAAATAAGAAACACAATGACAAAATTACCCTCAATTTTTGTCAAAATCATTTAGGCTCATTGTTTATTAAGTTAGGGGTATTTTTGTCATTATAGTCCTTATTTAACAGAACTTTCTCACGAAATGACTAAAATGATAGATGATGAACAACTCAGGGACCACTTCTATTGATTTCATATCTTATGAACCAAAGTACGGAGTTATGCCAATCTCAAAAACCATTTTAACTAAAAAGCTTTCTTTTTATTTTACCATGGAAGAAGAAACGTATGGATTGAAGCTCCCTACGTGTACCAATTCTTCATCACTCTCCAAGAGTAGTTTTTGGCTGCCATATATGCATAATGTCCTCGGATAATTGATTTGGAATCGACTAGTAACTCTCACCGATCCATGACAATAGCAAAAATGTATGGACAATCTATTTGGAAGAAGTTGTTTCTTTCTTTTCCCCTTTATTAGACTTTAGAATCTATTTGAAAGTTTACATGTGAATGTCCCAATCATGCAGAAAGGTATTTTATGTATAAGGAAATGTACTCTTTGGCATGGAAGACCACACCTAATGGTGCTAACAATGCAAACCTTTGATATATAGGTACTTCAGTATTTTGCACCTCCTCTTTAATATGAAGGCTGAGTTTTCTTTAATAACCTTTTAACTATTTATGTCTTTAACTTTCTTTTAATTACCTTTCTAGTAGATTTGAATCTTAAGTAGTTATCAAATTGGCATATGGTTTTGAACAATACTTGGTTTCTGAAAGATGTGTAGGAACTCCTACTCAAAATTTCACAAAATTGTTCATTGTCAATTTATAGAACTTCGTGTTTAAATCAGAACCGTTCATATTATAAATCACCCTATAAAGATCGCCTCTGCAAAAAATCAATTAAAACTAAGGTCGTTGAGTCATCGAACTGTTTCAAAACAAATTAACGGAATTGGTAAAAGCATAACAAACCGTCTGTGTATTTGCTACAATAGATTCACTAAACGACCTTAGTTTTAATTTATTTTTTTGCAGAGATGATCTTTATAGTGTGATTCATAGTATAAACGGTTCTGATCATAAGCACAAAACTCTGTGATTAAAACACTAAGAGTTTTGAGTAGGAGTTCCTACTCACCTTTGAGTAGCCAAGTATTGCTTTATGATTTTACCTATTTTCGTAGTTGATGGGGGGGGGGTTCTGTGTTTGTGAATGTTGACCTATATACCTAATTAATTTTAACTTAATTACCTTCTAATAGTTATCACATTGTAGATGAATATAACATAAAATGTTAGTGATTACGGATGTCGAGTGGTTGTCAACTTTTTGACAAGCAGGTTGTTCCAATCCGGACGAAAGTGACCACGGAGTTCTCATTTGTCCATAGAGGACACATTATTTTCTTTTAATTTCTTGGCTGGTCAACATCAGAGAAAGCTTCAAAGCCACACCAATGTTTTCAATAAAGAGAAAGACAAATTGGAGAAGGCAAAACTATGCACGTAATTCCATACAAGTTGATCATTTGATTGTATGCTTGTGAATGTGATCGAGCATGCCTTGTTCCCAGCTCATTTGGAACATGCCCTCATCATTCGATTGTATTGTTCAGTGAGGAATGTTAGCTACGTTCTTCATTTACCTTCTCTAATTTGTTTTTCCTCCTCATTAAGTGCCATGTGGACTTCAATAACACTCCAAAATAAGTATTTAATGATTTAAAAACTCGTAAATATATTTTCCTGTTTTATCCCTAATAAAACCTCTTTTTACCTTCCATATTTCTAAACTCACTGACTCCTTCTTCCTTAGTCGTTGGCAATTTTTAAGCACCCAATTTTTTGTCTATGGCCTCTTTTTTTTTTTTTTTTTTTCTTTGCTTTTCAATTTAGCATAATTTGCTCCATATATTATTCTAGGCTCAAGTGTTGAGTCTGAATATCACTCCCTTACTCATGCGTATGCTGAGACCACTTGGGTTTGCTTCCTTCTTAGTGAACTTAGGGTGCGATTGACTACTCTGTGATACTCTGAGTGCCACCTATATTGCAGCTAATCCCATTCATCATGCTCGCACATGTCAGGTCGAACTTGATTATCACTTTGTCTATGAAAAAGTTGTTATTGGTAGTCAGCGTGTTTTGTTATATTCCATTTGTCAATCAACCGGCTAACCTCCTCACAAAAGCCCTTCATCAGCATCGTCATGGAATCCTTTGTTCCAAACTTGTCCGACCAGGCTTGTCAAGTTTCGGGGGAGGGAAGAGTGTTAGATTAGCCTTAATTAATTTTGATTCCTCTTAGTAATTGTAGCATGTATTATAGAAATGTAATTTCCAATTGCAATTAGTGTAGAATTCCTACTTCAATAGGGATTAATATAACCTTGTAATATTTTCCACACATCAATACAAAGAGTCATAATTCTACAGGTTTGGCATTTTCCTTGCTGTTAGTTTGATTGTTTTCTTACCATCAACCATTGATAATAAGATTCATAAAGGCATTTGAACAAATATGTTACATATGCAATTTAACACCTACCCATTATCGTTCCCTGTATGTTATAATTTGAGGTGTTGAAATTTGTTGCCTTCTCACATGGCAGCATGATGGGTAAGAACTTTTTTGAGTTCTAGTTTCGTATGCCTTCTCAAAATTTAAACGTGTTTCCATAATTGTTAGCTTTGCTAGTAGTTGCAAGATCCTATCAACCTATATATGTTACACAGATACACCATACCCCTCACTACTTATTGATATTATCACCAACCTTTGAAATTGAGTGTGCTATTGACTTGTCCCTAGGAAACTCGCGTGGCATGTTGGGATGCACAATGTGATACGTAGTGCAGTCCAATTGAGCATAGCAATCTAATTGTTTGGCTGCTGCCATGTTGAGTCAGAATCCCATGAAGGAAAAATACAATCCTTTCTTATTTTGTTCAGAAGCAATTGATGAGATGCAGACAAAATCAGTTGTAACACATGTAGGGCTTATCCATTTTGTAGTGGTGTTTGCTGGTCATTAGGACAAGAGAAATTGAACACAAAAATTGATTGCTATCATTTGTTGTTGGTGGATTGTTATTCTTCTTTGCCTCGGTAATTATTATTTTAGGCTGAGAAATATCATATGAAGAGTGAAAATTTTACGACAAGCATAAAAAAAAGGTGAGAAATTGTAGTATTAATGATCTGGATGCAATTTCTTGAATTGTTAGTTTTCAAACACTTAATCATGGGCAAAATGATTATTGCACTTCTTTCAACAAATAAATAAGCACTAAGTAAGCTTGGGTGATTATTGAGGTTTTAGTAGTGACATCTTTTCTCAAAAGCAGCACAATTAGGTCCGCAGCCCCCCTTTTTCTTCTCCTTTAAAAAAAAAATAAATAAATCTTCCCTTTCCTAATAAGAAATGAAAAATGTTAGATAGACCAATCTTTTAAACTATATATATAAATTATATGATGTGTCGTTAATGAGAAATAAACAAGTTAATTAACAGTTAAATAATAATTTAATCATCAACAACCACGTCATATGATTTATACAAATTTAATTTCATCAATAACCATATCATATAATTTATAAAAATTTAATTTGTATAGATGGTCTCTCTAGTATTTACCGATAAGAAATTGTATATGTAAATGTGTCATAATTTAAAAGCCATAAAGATGCTTTAGTTTGTTTGACCTTAAGCACTTGTTCACTTAGCTCAAATTATCATATCCCAATGCTAATCAAGGACATGCAACCACTTTTATTGGGGAACACAATACTAGCTAGTCCGGACAGTAAAATCATTAGGGTTGTTGTTATATATGATTGCTTCTAACCTAATTTGTTCAAAGTAACTTGATTGTAGAAAACCATCATTGAGTGTCAAAAGTCTAAGCTTTAAGGGAATAATTCAACATTGCGTATCTAGCTATAAAACCGAAAATATGTAAGACATGAAGAATTTGAGTTTTCAAATCTAGAACCTCCGAAAATTAAAACTCTAATACTATGTTAGACGACGATTAAAGTTGTTTAAACTAGAACCTCTAAAAACATTAGGGTTTGTTACATGTTAATAACCTTGTTGAAGTACGACCTTTAGGTTTTAACATGTTTTAGTAGAAACTTCGACGTGAAATAATACTTATTTTGCTCATAAACTTATCCAGATTCACTCCCTACGAACCAAGCTAGGCCGATGGTCAAAGTGGGTCCATAGTTTCATGACTAGGTTCTCACCAGAAGAAATGATTTGTAGTCTGACTGGGACAAATGGACCCATAAAATGTCTCTCAAAAGGAGGTTAATATGTTCTAGAGGAAGAATATGGGACTCTGACTAAGTCTTTGGGACCGATCTGCTTCCCTTTCTCATTGATGTTGTCTACCTTTTGGAGCTTAATTTATGTTTCATCTCATGAATTTGTCTACCACCCTCTCAAGTATGTATGAGCAACTACCAATAGATAAAAAAGCAAACTATATGAGACAATCTCAATCCTATCTCTCAAGCCTATCTACTTTATGTCATCGACTAATTGCATTAGTGAAAAATAAATCAAACATACATACATTGTTAGCAATAAAAGCACTAGTTATTAACTGGTTAATTAAGCTGGAAGAAGAACTGCCTTGATTACGTTTCTTGCTTATTCTTTTGTTTTTCTGATTACTTTTTCTATTTAAAGTTTGATTCAAGATGGTTAGTCAAATATTATGGCTCCGAAAGTGCATGAAATTTTTCATTGTATTCTAATCTCTTTTAGGAATTCTTATGTTTCTTTTAATCACTTTTCCTATGTTTCAGTCAAGTTAAGCGCCTTCATGTCATTCTTTGAAATTGCATTTCAGAATCTTCAAAATTAATTCATATTTCAAGTTCATTCTTCCTTCCATCAGATCAACTTTATTGGAAAATTAAGTTTTTTATTTTCTCACTACAAAGATAGAGATTCAACCTCTAAACTCTGAAAAATAGATTCAAGCTTGAGTGCATAAGAGTGAGTACATTATTCTGGCCAACCAACTTAATTCACGTTTGAGAAAAATAAAGTGAATTTAGCTTTAGACAATGTTTTGGGATTTGAAATGGAAGCTAGATTTGTCAAGGCCCAGATGCTAAGCTCGGATCCTCAATAAAAGAATTAGAAGTTAAGCCCATAACTAGACCCGGCAGTTTCTGACACGACACGATGACACGACACGAAAACGACACGAAAATAACGGGTTTCGGGTCAACACGATAACTTATCGGGTCATTATCGGGTGACCCGTTAAGAACCCGTTAATAACGGGTTCTTAACGGGTATACACGCGGGTAACACGTGGGTAACTTGTTTCAACCTGTTAAGAAAAAAATTATTTTGATAATTTTAAAGTTTAATTACTAAAAGATTTATTATAAAATACAATAGCCATATTAATATATACAATATATTTTATATTAAATATATAGTTTTGTATTATTATTCTATATAAGTTAAAAAAAAAAAGTTTTATCATTATTTATTTTTATTATGAGAGTTCTTTATTATCATTACCAGGATATGGGAGCTCTCCTTCCTTGAAGGAGGAAATTCCATAGGTTGTCAAGCAAAGGGTTAGGACTTTCTCTCTCTCTCTCTCTCTCTCTCTGACATGCTGCTTCTCTGTTCTCACAGTTGAATATAAAACCATGCGCATGCTGCATGCATATGGATATGGCGATCTCTACCATTTTTGCTACGATTCAAAACCTATTTCCTAATGTCTTCCAAAAACAAAAACAAAAAAAAAAAAAAAAAAAAAAAAAACCTATTTTCTAATTTGCCACTTAGTATTAGTAGTACAATCTAATAGTATTTTTCTTTATTTATAAGTGATAGGTGTTTGATTCTCGCTAAAGGCGATGTTGAACCATATTATTATAGTTGGCTCAGTATGACTGTATGAGGCTTAGCCCACTTCTCTATCCCTTACTATTGTTTGTTAAAAATAAAAATAAAAACCTATTTTCTAATTTAATTAAGTGCCAAAGAATAAAACAAAAAAAAAAGAAATAAGTATGTTGGAGTCCTGGGTCAAAGGATCTTTCTTTTGTTCATGTTAGCTTGTTGTGCTTTTAAAATGATGACCACAACAAGACCAGCAGCAGCCAAGGAGCCAGCTCCCCCAGCAGCATAGGGCCAGTCTTGACAAATGGGCCTACCAGAAGGAAACCGTGGGCCAGACCCACCTCAATACCCCTGAGAAGCCTAGGATAATAAATTTTACTTAACATATTGTTGTCCAAAATTAAAATAAACTAAGAAGACATACATACAAGTATGAAAAATGTGAAAGAATATATAAACACTTGTGATTCATCATTATTCCTCTACGAGTAGATAATGGTTACACTTACATTATCGTTTAGATTTTTAAAATCCTCCAAATCCTCATGAATAATATTTTTTATTTGAGAGCAAAATTAATAAAATTAATAATAATTATTGTAGAAGTGTAAAAAATGTAAAAAAAATAAATATACAATCACTCATAATGACAAGCTTTACAACTTTCATGAAGGGGTCAGCTTCGAAATCCAACACTATAATCCATAAACCTTAAATTTATATTTAACCGTTGATTGTCATTTACGCCTTATTCTTGTTACTGAATTTCATTTTTTAAATTTTCTTTTTTGAAAACATGATCATCTGGCAGATGTAAGAAGATGAACGGTTCAGATCTTTGATATCACGTTTCGATATTTACGGTTAACTGAAATATGAGTCGATGTCATATAGTTTGTAGAAACTTTATAAACATCAAGCAATATTTTCACTAACCGTAAAACTCTGAACATAATATCAACGATCCAAACCGTTCATTTTCTGGCATCCTCTAATAGATCATGTTTTCAAAAAACAAAATCTGAAAAAACAAAATTTGATGAGAAAAATGAAGCGTAAATTTAAACAACAATCAACGGTTAAATTTTGATCTATGATTTATATGATTATAGTGGCAAATTTCGAAGTTAAGCTCTTCACGAAAGTTGTAAAGCTTGTTATTACGAGCGTTTATATATTTTTTTCTATATTTTTTATACTTCTACATTAATTTAAAAACTATTAAAGACTTTACTTAAATAACAACCGTAAGATAAATGAGAGTAAATTTGTACCGTTGGATTCTATTTCACTTATATTATTAGAACTTTTTTGGACAAAAAACCCCTTATATTTTCCATTATTTCCATCTGACTCTGACTGGTCAGTGATTCAGTGGTTATTGACTCATTGATCTGATCAAATCAAAACAAAAGCCACTAGCAGTCTTAAAAAAAAAAAAAAAAAATGCCACTAGCAACACTAAGCTAGCCCACTAAGCCCAGGGCCCAGGCTACCCAGCCCTAGTAAATTCTCATCCATTTCCCTCTCCTCTCCCGTAACCCTCTCGGCTCTCTGTCTCTCCCGAGTCCTGACCCTCTGACACCGTCTGTTCATCCTAGCCCCTCTCTCCCGCCGTCTGTTCTTCCAAAAAGCTCTAATCCGACAGCCACGATCTTCTCGTCCTCCATTCGTACGGCCACTTCCTCTCTATTTCTCTACGTAAGTATTTCTCCCTCTTTATTCCTCCATTCATGGAAATGAAAAAATGTAACTAAACTGAAAGCAGTGGCTGCTTTGGAGAGTACTATTTTAGATCATTGTTGTGACCCTAACGAAAATGAGGGATAGAAATTAAATCTTGGAAAATTGTTTTAAGTGTCCGGGTTAATTATGAATTAATTATAATTTATTAGGAAGAGGAATTCTGGCAAAACTTCAAGCCCCAGTTTTATACTTTTATTGCTTTTTAATTTGTATGCCTACTAAATGCTTAGCCAATTGTACATATTCCAATTTCTTTCGGATTAATCTCCCTCATCGTAATATATTTTTATTTTATTTTTATACATTTTGTTTGAATTTTTTTGTCTCTCATTGCTTCTTTTTAATTTGGATTCAAGAAATAAGGTATGTCCTGTGTGTATGACCATTTTGACTCAGAGAAAAGAATAAGCTCAATTTATCGATTTAATAACTTTTGAACATGTGCAAGATGTTCTAATGTTCCAATGTCCTTAATTTTGCAAATCTTTTGAACATTTGATATTTTGTAATGTTTTAATGTTTTTTTTTATTATGCTCTTATTTTGGATATGTAAATATATACTTAAAAGAAAATTGTGTTTTTAAGTTTTGGTTGGATGTGACAATATGGTATGTATTATTATCTATCATTATAGACTATCAGTCTATCACAATTTGACATGTTGGTAGAAGATCAAATTTGAGGAATGGTTTAGGGTTATTAGTAATAAGTCGGTTTAGGTTTAGGGTTACTAGTTTGGGCGTGCAACCTTTTTTTCACTCAAAAAAAGTATTATGTTTTTTATTTAATTATTTATTGGTTTAAAATATGTTTTCCTTTACGGGTAACGGGTCGGGTCATATTACCCGTTAATATTATTGGGTCGATTTCGGGTCGGGTCATTTTACCCATTTATTTTAACGGGTGTTACACGACACGACACGACCCGTTAAGATATCGGGTATGACACGAAAACGACACGAACACGGGAAACACGACACGAATGCCAGGTCTACCCATAACAAGCTCATTGCTTAAACATTTTTTAATAAACGTTATTATCTACATTAAGGGAAGAGTGTGTGCTTAACCTCATAATGGACTAGGAATAATGTGGTTCAAATTCGCCTTTGACGAGAATCAAACCTAAGACCTCTCACTTACAAGTGAAGAGAAATACTACTAAACCGTAGTACTAAGTAGCTCATTCCTTAAACATAAGCTTTACGCTCTTCACAAATATGCACGTCTCTTTGAAAAATGTAAAAGTACTCCTTATTTTTTATGGTAACTACATTTTAAACCTCCAAGTTTGAAGTGGTTTTCTAAATGGTCCATGAGATATCAATTTTGTCACATTGCACTCTGAAGTTTTAAAATTGTATCAATTTATGTGATTTGTCTAATGAATTACTTGAATTTTCATTAGGCCTAATCGGATAAATGGTCCCCGTGGTCATAAGGTATTCGGATGATAGCCCCTGTGGTAAAAAAAATTTGGATTTAAACCCCTGTGGTCACAGTCTGTTAGGATTTAAACCCCTGTGGTCTAAGTCTGTTAGGATTTATGCCCTTCTGTCATTCCTCCATTAGGTTTAGGTTGGCAAAATCGGATAAATGGTCCCCGTGGTCATAAGATATTCGGAAGATAGTCCCTGTGGTAAAAAAAATTCGGATTTAAACCCCTGTGGTCTAAGTTTGTTAGGATTTATGCCCGAAACTAGAGGTTCTGTCATTTCTCCGCTAAGCTTACAGGTGGAGCAAAGTTTCTCTGAGGAGACGCGACAGAACGAGGTGGAACTAATAAATCACATAATTCATTAAAATTCAAGATCTAATAAATCAAATAATTCAAAATGCCTTTATAAAATTAACGAGTTTTTGACTCCCGAATATCCAACCGATTAATTAATTCTTTATAACATATTCTATTTTTCTTTGACAAATAAGACAGTAATCGTTGGCGTTTTCCCAGAATTTTACGTAAACCTCTCTGAGATAAATAGTTTTTTTGTGTAATTGTAAATGTGAAGTAAGTCTTCGTATCCTATTGGTGAAACTAACTATTTGAAATTCAACAAATCCTTTGTTTTCGTCTTTTTCTTCTTGTGAAATAACTGAGATGAATGAATTTTTTTACCATAAACTGAAATCTTCTCTCCCCCCCTCTTTTTATTGTAAGATATTTTTTATTGATAGATACTCAGAGAAACTCTGCTCCACCTGTAAGCTTAACGAAAGAATGACAGAACCTCTAATTTCAGGCATAAATCCTAATAGACTTAGACCACAGGGGTTTAAATCCGAATTTTTCTACCACCGAGGCTATCTTCCGAATTCCTTATGACCACGGGGACCATTTATCCGATTTGGCCAACCTAAACCTAATGGAGGAATGACAGAAGAGCATAAATCCTAATAGACTTAGACCATATGGGTTTAAATCCTAACAGACTGTGACCACATGGGTTTAAATCCGATTTTTTTTACCACAGGGGCTATCATCCGAATACCTTATGACCACGGAGACCATTTATCCGATTAGGCCTTTTCATTAAATTGGTGAAATGCTGAGATGGAATCCATAATTTAATTGATATGTAAGCCAGGTTTCCACCATATTGACCATAAGTTGTACAAACGCTAATATTTTGGTTCACCTTCAAAGTTATGCTAAAATGGTTGAGTAATACTAGGTGACAAAATGTCAGTGTAATCTAAGTTTAATTAGGGGCAAAAGAAAAAGTTAATAGAAAATGTGGGCTGCGTATAAAAGTACCCGATTTAAAAAAATTTAAAAAAAAAAAAAGAAAAAAATGCAGAGCAAAGATGTACAGAATTCGAATTCGTTGTCGGATAGAAGAGAAGTGAGAAGGCAAAGCAAAACAGGAACAACTATACAAGTTTGTCATGTAAAATTCTATAACTTGTTGATAAATTGAGAACGATCAATCGATTTATAAGTATAATTGTGTAAATAAAATGACTGATTAATTCTTCAATTACCAAAACCCTAATTCTCGACTTTGTTCTTGATCTGCGCTAATTTTTCAACCTAGAAACAGTAATATTTATATATGTTATGTGTTTGATAATTTTGCAGACAAGAGTCGTACCGTAGCCATAGAAGTAGAAAGCACTTTCATGAATGAAAGCGCTTTTCATTACGATTTGTGTGGGAGAAAATTTTCGCCTCAAATTGAATTGACGAAAACCTATAAACACAAAGAAAAGAGACATACGGAGTTAGATTAACACCGGTATGGTGTTAGCCAAACGGCCTCCAATGCCTAAGTTAATGTTAGGAGTATTA
Source organism: Malus fusca (assembly GCA_035220775.1). Lineage (NCBI taxonomy): Eukaryota > Viridiplantae > Streptophyta > Magnoliopsida > Rosales > Rosaceae > Malus > Malus fusca. Next base: position 11,301,111 of record CM069069.1, read on the forward strand.
AGATCCAATGGGTAGGAAATGGACAAGTGTCAAAAGATCATGAAGATAGTTAAGTTGGTTATATTGTTACTCCGAGTGTAAGCTACAAAGTGTTAGGATATATAGCTTGTAACAATTCATTGTAACTGATAAGAAAAGAAATAACAGTTCTCAACAGTTTTCTCTCTCTAATATCTTCAACATTCTTCTTCTTTCTCTATCTCTTTCTTCCTTCTTGCTTCTGTATAATTCTTTCCTTAGATAATCTCAGATGGTTTACATGGTATCAGAGCCGGAACAAGCATAAAAGCTTGACGGATTTGTCGATCTTGGTTTTCATTGCTTCCGCTATTGTGATTGGTTTCTGGTTCATTAGTATACTGTGATTGGATTTGATTCTTTTTTTATATTTGGGGTATTTTCTCTGTACTCCTCCGTCCGGTTCTTCAATCTTCCGAACGTGCCTACCAACTGTTTGTGGTTTGGTTTCTGTCAAGATTTCGTGTGATTTCTCTACAATTTGCAACAATGGTGACAACTGCTCAGTTACAGATCTTACAATCTCCAATTACTTCTTTGATTTCATCTGTTTACAGTTCGGTTAATGTGAAATTGGATGAGACAAACTATTTAGCTTGGCATTTCCAAATGCAGCTCCTGCTTGAAGGTCATAGCATAATTGGTTTTGTTGATGGTTCAATGTCTTGTCCTGCTCAATTCAGTCAAGATTCCTCTTATGGTTCAGCAATTTTGTCTGGTGATTCTTCTACAAGGGTTCCAACTGATGATTACAAGATATGGAAGATGCATGATAAAACGTTGATGCAATTAATTACTGCAACCTTGTCTCCTGCTGCAGTTTCTTGTGTAATTGGAAGTACTAGTTCTAAAGAACTATGGAATCGCCTCAAAGACCAGTTTTCTACAGTCACAAGAACAAGTATCTTTCAACTCAAATCTGAGCTTCAGACAATTAAGAAGGGTAATGATTCTGCCACATTATATTTGCAAAAAATTAAAGAAGCAAGAGATTTATTGTCTGCTGCTGGTGTATTTTTTTATGATGACGACATTGTGATTCTTACGTTAAATGGGATGCCTGCTGAATTCAATACCATCATATATGTGATTAGGGGCCGTGAAACTGTGATATCACTGAAAGATCTTCGATCTCAGTTACTTGCTGAAGAAAATTTACTTGAGAAAGGCTCTAATTCACCTGTGTTATCTGCATTCATGGCACAAAGCAATAGTTTTCCTTCCAAGAATCAGTCTTTCTTTGGTTCTGGTACTACTCATAGTAGTTCTAATTCTACTGGCTACAAGGCATTCAACTACAACAATAAGGGTAGAAATCGGTTCAATTCCAACTTTACTCCGAAGTTTGGCAACAACAAAAATTTTCAACCGAACCATGCTCCTGGAATTCTTGGTACATCTCCACCAAGGGCTCAAAACTATGGTGTTCACAATCAACCATGTCAGATTTGTGGGAAGAATAATCATTTGGCTTTTACTTGTCGGTTTCGGAATACAACCACCTTTCAAGGCTGTCAAATTTGTGGTAAAAACAATCACTTTGCTGATGCCTGCAGATATAGGAATGCAGTTGCTTCTTCAAGCTGTCAGATTTGTGGCAATCCTTATCATACTACAGAAACTTGTTTTCAGAAGAATTCTAATTCACCAATGAATGCAATGCATGCTGTTACTTCTCCCTTTTCAGTACCACCTGCACCTACACAACAACAAGTTTGGCTTACTGATTCAGGTGCAAATAATCATATGACTTCCGAGTTGAGCAATCTTTCCTTAGCTACTACATATCCTGCAAATGAAGTAATCCAGACCGCTAATGGTGAAGGTTTAGCTATCTCTCACATTGGTTCATCTCTCTTATCAACTCCAATGCAGCCTATAAAGCTCAATTTTGTCTTATATGTTCCGAAACTATCACAAAACTTGTTGTCTGTACATAGAATCTGTTTGGATAATAATTGCTGGTTGATCTTCGATGCTTTTTCATTTTGGATTCAGGACAAAACCACAGGGAGGACTCTCTACAAAGGGCTGTGTAACAATGGATTGTATCCCATCATCTCATCGTGCTCTCCTCCAGTCAACAATAAAGGACAACCTGTAGTTTTTCTTGACAAACAAGTCACTGTTAGTATTTGGCATAAGAGGCTTGGTCACCCGTCCAATCAAATAGTTTCTCAGATGTTAAGCACTTCCAAAATTTCTTGTGTTGCTGATAGTACTCATTCTCTGTGTCAAACCTGTCTAGAGGGCAAGTTTAGTAAACTTCCATTCTCTCCCTTAGTTCAAAAGTCTGTAAACCCATTTGGTATTGTTCATAGTGATGTGTGGGGCCCTGCTCCTTGTGTGTCTTTAGAGGGATTCAAGTATTATGTGACTTTCATTGATCATTGTACCAAGTATTGTTGGATTTTTCCAATCTGCAATAAAAGTGATGTCTTCCCAACTTTTGTGTCCTTCTACAATTTTATTTTCAATCAGTTTCATACATCCATAAAAGTTCTTCAAAGTGATGGTGGTGGTGAGTATACAAGTAAGGCATTTCAACAGTTTCTTCTTGATAAAGGAGTAAGTCACCAGATGTCCTGCCCTTATACACCAGAACAAAATGGCACTGCAGAGAGAAAACATAGACACATAATTGAAACATCCATTACCCTATTACAAACTGCTTCTTTACCATCTCTATTTTGGTCATTTTCCTGTCAAACATCAGTATATTTCATTAATAGAATGCCTTCATCCACATTAGATCATAAATCATCATTTCAGTTGCTGCATAATACTCTCCCTGAGATCCAACACTTGAAAGTTTTTGGGTGTTCATGTTATCCTTGGTTAAGACCATACACTAGCACAAAACTCGAACCTAGAACAACAAAATGTGTATTCTTGGGCTATGCTTCTAAGTATAAAGGGTTTCTCTGCTATGATGTGTCTAGAAAGAAAGTTTATGTGTCAAGACATGTGATTTTTGATGAAACTATTACCATCTCTCCTTACAAATCCTTGGTTCTCAAATATCAATCGGTTACTTCTACACCATTACCATCATTCATTCCATCACCTATTCCAATACCTGATCAAAATAGTGTGCTTGTCTTACCACCAACTCAGAATCCTTCCACTTTTGGTCAATCCCTTGATTCTCTTGAACACCCAAGTTATGATACTACAATGAGTCCTCTGTCAAATACTGATATGCATCAAGTCTCTCCTGAGCTCTAGTCCATACCAGAGGCAGCTACAAGTTCACACTCCGCAGAATCAGTCTCTAATCAATCCATTGGTGCAGCAGTTACACAGCCCTTACCTCATACGCTTCCTGTGGTCCCTGAATTCCTACCTGAACACCTACAAGTGGTTCTATCTATCCCACCAATGAATCTCCACCCTATGCAGACACGGTCAAAGAGTGGTATCTCCAAGAAAATTGCTCTTTTAGTTGCTATACATGAACATGGAGGGGTTGATCTGAAACAAGTTGAGCCTGCCACATATAAGTCTGCATTAAAGTTCCCGGTATGGCATGAAGCTATGAAAGATGAGATTTCAGCATTGCATCATCAAGGTACATGGTCTCTGGTACCTCTACCAAGACATAAAAACTTAGTAGGATGTAAATGGGTATTTAAGATAAAAAAGAATGTTGATGGTTCTATTGGGAGGTATAAGGCTCGCCTAGTAGCTAAAGGGTTTAATAAAGAAGAAGGTATTGATTTTGGGGAAACCTTTAGTCCGGTTGTGAAGCCTACAACAGTAAGACTAGTTCTAGCTTTCTCTGCACATTTTGGTTGGACATTGCGGCAATTAGATGTGAAAAATGCTTTTCTCCACGGTATCTTGCAAGAGGAAGTATACATGACTCAACCACCTGGATTTGTTGATTTAAAGCATGAAGATTATGTGTGCAGGTTGCATAAATCTTTATATGGACTAAAACAGGCACCAAGGGCCTGGAATGAAAGGTTTACTCGATTTCTCCCATCCTTGGGATTCAAATCCACATATGCAAATTCTTCACTATTTGTAAAGGTTGTTGACAGTTATGTGGTGATTTTACTCCTATATGTGGATGACATTATTATTACTGGCAGTGGCACACAAGCAATTACTGAGGTCATTCATTCCCTTACCTGAGAGTTTGATATTAAAGATTTGGGACCTCTCCACTATTTTCTGGGGATTCAGATTTTACAGAAGACGGATGGTTTATTTCTCTCAACACAAGTATGTTACAGATTTGCTAACTAAGGCTGATATGCTATTGTCTAAACCATGTGCCACTCCCTGTTTGCCATATAACAGATTGCTCAAAGATGATGGCAAACCTTATAATAATCCGGCCCTTTATCGCAGTTTAGTTGGCGCTTTATAGTACCTAACATTCACTTGACCTGACATTGCCTTTGCAGTGCATCAGGTTTGTCAGTTTATGCAAAATCCTATGGAGTCACATTTCATGGCAGTGAAACGAATTCTTAGGTACTTAAAAGCTACTCAAGGCTGTGGCATTCATTATGTCAAGAGTTCAGTGGATATTACTGCATATAGTGATGTAGATTGGGTCGGGGATCCTAATGATAGGCGATCGACTACTGGAATGGTTGTATTTTTGGGATCTAATCCTATTTCGTGGTCTTCTAAGAAGCAACAAATTATTTCTCGCTCATCCACAGAAGCTGAGTATCGGGCTTTATCTACTACAACTGCTGAACTTGATTGGATTCACCAATTGTTGCATTTTCTGCAGGTTCCAGTTGTCGAAAAGCCAATTCTCTTCTGTGACAACCTATCTGCTATAGCACTGACCTTAAATCCTGTTCAGCATCAACGTACAAAACACATAGAGGTTGATGTACATTTTGTTCGCGAGCGGGTAGCAAAACAGCAACTGCAGGTGCATTTTGTCTCTTCCACCGAGCAGTTTGCTGATATACTTACCAAAGGCTTATCTGCTCCTCTTTTTCAAACTCATTGTGCCAATCTCAGGCTCACATTCTCTGCCCCTGAGCTTGTGGGGGGATGTTAGGAGTATTAAGATCCAATGGGTAGGAAATGGACAAGTGTCAAAAGATCAGGAAGATAGTTAAGTTGGTTGTATTGTTACTTAGAGTGTAAGCTACAAAGTGTTAGGATATATAGCTTGTAATAATTCATTTTAACTGATAAGAAAAGAAATAACAGTTCTCAACAGTTTTCTCTCTCTAATATCTTCAACATTCTTCTTCTCTCTCTATCTCTTTCTTCCTTCTTGCTTCTGTATAATTCTTTCCTTAGATAATCTCAGATGGTTTACAGTTAAAATGGCTATAGGAAGTAATAGGAGTGTGGTAAGAGTTCTTGATTACCAGAATAAAGTGGTTGACCTTGGCTATTTAAAGAGAACTGAAGAGTTAACCCTACTCCAGGTTCATTAAACCTGTTAGCAAAGTGTCACCTGTAAGTTTGTGAGTGTCAAGGAGAATGAGTTCTTGTTCTCGACAAACTTGTAACCCAGGTTATGAGTTATTATGTTGAGAAAATCACGTTCTTACTTGGCTAAGATTAAGAGTCCTAATAACATGCAATTATATTCAAGGAACTTTATTATGTTTTAACAAGAGTTCAATACCAAGTAGGACTATATCGAAACCCTAATTAATGTGGAATATCTGGGTATCAGTTGATAGGCCTGATATCAAGGATGATTGTCTATATATTAGGAGGTCCCTGCACTCACAACACCTATCCCTTTCAAGCGAAACCCTATTCTAAGCTGGAACTCTTTGGCTGTTGAGTGTAGAAGACCCTGTTCTCATTTCCTGCAGTAATGGCGAGTTCTTCTTTAGGTAAGCATGCTTCCTTCACATATGCATGTTGTAATATGTATGTATGTATGTATGTATGTATGTATGTATGTATGTATGTATGTATGTATGTATGTATGTATGTATGCATGTAGTGTTTTAACGGCTTACATGTGGTATCAGAGCACACACCGTTGTGTTTAGAATCGTTATAAGCACAAGAATATAATTAACAACTTTTTTTTTATCCTGATAAAAGACTTCCGCATTTTGAAACTGATATAATTGTATGTATGTATGTATGTATGTATGTGGTCTATGCATGTAGTGTTTTAACGGCTTACATGTGGTATCGAGCACACACTGTTGTGTTTAGAATCGTTATAAGCACACTAATATAATTAACAAGTTTTTTTTATCCTGATAAAAGACTTCCGCATTTTGAAACTGATATAATTGTTGCCTATTACAAATATACACCATGTTATTAAACTAACATCTTAATTCACTTATACACACGTATATTTATATGTGTACATATACCTGTTCTGCAAAAAATTTCTTCAGAAAAGTGAAGGAGTATCTCCAGACCTTGAGAACCAAAACCAAATGATTTGCTATCACTAAATGACTTGACAGACAAATCTATTTTGTGAATCATGATCAATTTCAACTCAAAAGTGTTTGTATCATGTTTTTAATTTATCTATTCAAGTTGAACATAATGATTAAACTGATGGTGAATATATTTTGAGATAATTCTAAAGAATTCTTATATTCAGTCATGTTTAAATTGGTGTATAAGTGAGATGCAAAATTAATATTGATGCAATTTTATCTGCTCAAAAGTGTTAAAATTGTGTCGCATATATGAAACTTTGTATTTCAGTTGTGCAAATCCTAATATAATCAGCTTTCGATCCAAAGATGTGACTGGAATTATATGATTTTGATATCATTAATTGTTCATATTTTGGAGTTTTAATGATGAACTTATAAGAATAAATAACGAACACTATGCTTGATGTAGCTATGACTTCTCTTAACTTCTCCAACATTGAAACCTTAATAGAACTTTTACGGGATAATTTCTGGTATTACTCCTTTTGAAATATATACATGTACAATCATTGTTCAACAAGGAAACAAATAATAAAGCTTATAAACAAACCTACCTAATAAAGGACTCCTAGTATTTACATTCCCTTTTTTCCTAATATTGACTCACGACTAACACTCCCCCTCAAGTTGGTGCATAGATATCGCACATGCCCAACTTGACAAGTGAGTCGCCAAACTTTCGACTACATACCGCATGAGTTAGAACATCTGCAAGTTGCTCTTCTGAATTTACAAATGGTATTGACACAATTTTCCTCTCAAGTTTCTCTTTAATAAAGTGTCGATCAACTTCCACATGTTTTGTCCTATCATGCTGTACCGGATTATCAGCTATATCTCTCGCTGACTTATTATCACAATATAGTCTCATGGTCTCCTTAGGCTTGAACCCAAGCCCCCCAAGAAGTTTTTGAAGCCAGAGAATCTCGCAAATGCCGTGAGCCATCCCTCTATACTCGGCCTCAGCTGAGGATCTAGACACCACCTTCTGTTTTTTACTTCGCCATGTAACCAAATTTCCTCCTACAAAAGTAAAATATCCCGAAGTAGACCTTCTGTCACTCACACTTCCTGCCCAATCAACATCTGTGAACCCCTCAACCCTCAAATGTCCGTGCTTCTGATATAAAACTCCTTTTCTAGGTGCAGACTTCAAATATGCTAAGATACGCACAACATCAGCCATATGATCTTCACTCGGTGAATGCATAAATTGACTCACTACACTCACTGCATAGGCAATATCTGGTCGTGTATGAGCCAAATAAATTAATCTCCCTACAAGTCTCTGATATCTCCCTTTATCAACTGATTTCTGATTCGGATCCAAACATAGATGATGTTTTTCAACAATAGGAGTATCTACTGATTTACATCCCAGCATACCAGTTTCTTTTAACAAATCCAAAACATACTTACGTTGTGACAAGAAAATACCTTTCGAAGATCGAGCAACTTCGACTCCAAGAAAATACTTCAAATCCCCTAGGTTCTTCATTTCAAACTCAGCCGCAAGATTACCCTGCAACTTTGAAATCTCATCAAAATCATCTCCAGTGATGATCATGTCATCTACATAGATGATTAAGACTGTCACTTTTCCCTGTCTTCGTTTAACAAACAATGTATGATCAGAATGACTCTGATAATACCCAATCTTTTTCATAACTTGAGTAAACCTATCAAACCATGCACGAGGTGATTGCTTAAGTCCATAAAGAGACTTACGCAACCGACAAACTCCGGTATTCCTACCAGCACTGTACCCAGAAGGAAAATCCATATATACTTCTTCCTCCAAGTTCCCATGGAGGAAAGCATTTTTCACATCAAACTGTTTTAATGGCTAGTCCATATTAGCAGCTAAATATATCAAAACACGTACTGTATTCATCTTGGCAACCGGAGAGAACATTTCTTGATAATCTACCCCATATGTTTGGGTGTATCCTTTAGCTACCAACCTTGCTTTGTACCTGTCTATTGATCCATCGGCTTTGTATTTGACAGTAAACACCCACCGACATCCAACTGTTTTTTTCCCTTCTGGTAAAGACGTCACCTCCCAGGTATTATTCTTCTGTAATGCCAACATTTCCTCATCCATTGCTTTTGCCCACTTTAGATCCTTTAGAGCCTCTTCCACACGGGTTGGTACTCGAATAGACTCCATATTGTCCACCAAGGTCTTGCGCTCTGGTGCAAGACCATTGCATGAGACATAGTTAGCTATTGGATACTTCACTTTACCTTCCGGAGAAAACCTGTCAGGTGGCACACCTCAATTTTGTCTCGGTGTCAGCTTATATGTATTTACATGATTACTTGCATTAGTTACATAATCATCCACAATACTTACCTTAGGTATATCCAGAGAAGATTCTTTAGGCAGCACTGTATAGTTAGAGAGAGAGGGGGGTACAGCAGTAGAATCGGCAAGCTGTTGCCGTGACTCCATACTGCTCTCGGCATGTGACGGCAATGGTTGTTCTGATGGTACTACAACACTAGAAATCTCTACTATAATATCATTCTCCTGAGTCATGGTAGGTGTGATCTCTGCTATAGTGTTTATCTCTAGATCCAACCATTCTAGATCACCACTAGTACTCTCCCCCTGGTGATCTGAAGATGAAGATACGGGAGCATAAAACAACTCTGACTCAGAAAAAGTCACATCCATGGTAACATACATATGACGAGTCTCAGGGTGATAACATTTATACCCTTTTTGGTGAGAGGAGAAACCAACAAACACACAGCGGATAGCACATGGATGCAACTTAGTACGATGAATCTTTTGAATATGCACATACGCCACACACCCAAATACCCGAGGGGTGAGAGTATTAGTAGACACCACTAGAACATGGTGAGTGAGGACTTGAAGAGGGGTGCGAAAATCAACCACCCGAGAGGGCATACAATTAATCACGTAGACGGCATAAGTGACAGCTTCAGGCCAAAAAACCTTAGGAACGGATGCTCCTAGAAGTAGAGCACACGCCGTTTCTAAGATATGGCGATTTTTCCTTTCAGCCACCTCATTTTGTTGTGGAGTATGGGGACAAGTTGTTTCATGGAGAATACCGTGATCACCAAGAAACTTTGACAACTCAAGATTAAGATACTCATTACCATTATCAGAATGGAGAACTTTAACCACACGCGAGTATTGTGTTCCAATCATCTGAGAAAAGATCGAAATACCATACCAACATCACTTTTATTTTTTAACACATATAGCCACGTCATACGAGTGCAATCATCCACAAACGTAACAAACCACTTAATCCCAGAAGAAGTAACAACAGGAGAAGGTCCCCAAACATCAGAGTGCATAAGTTCAAATGGTAAAGCTCTTTTATTCGTACTAGGAGGAAACGAAGCACGATGGCTTTTAGCAAGAATACATACTTCACAATGTAAGTCTGATTCATTTATTCCACTAAATAGACTAGGCAACATATGCCGTAAATACCCAAAATATGCATGCCCTAACCGACGATGCAACAACCACACTTCTTGTAAATTACTCGATCGAGACACTCGAACAACATTAGCTCTGCCAGGAACGACGTCGTCCACATAGTACAACCCCTCTCTCTTAGTGCCACGCCCAATTATCTCCTTGGTCTGAATATCCTGAAGTAGACAAAAGGACGGATACATTAGAACAACACAATCTAATTGTTCAGTAACCTGTGGTATGGATAATAATTGATGAGTTAAAGAAGGAACAAGCAAGCAATGATGTAAGGGAAGTGACAGGGTGAGATGCACGATGCCTGCACCACACACGGGTGCCAAAGTACCATTGGCAGTTGTTATGTTTTTCCTGTGAGATGTAGTCATGTATTGAAACATATTTTTATCATATGTCATATGATCTGTTGCCCTAGAGTCTAGAATCCAACATGTATGATCCTGAGTTTTGGAGGCTAAGAGAACACGTCCCAAGGTACCTGTGTCGGAAGACGAGTCACCCCAAGTACGAGTCAACAAATTTTGACTAGAGTCACTAGAGCGAGGCACGACTTCCTGTACTGTTGGTGTAGCCGCAGCAAGGGAGGCACGGCCTCCACTGGACCTTACTGCCCCACGCTCCTTGGCACGTAATTTTTTCTTCAATTCTGGGAACCAATCAGACACCCCATGCTTAGCAAAGCATGTATCCTCAGTATGACGGGTTTGCCCACAGAAAGTACACTTTAAATCATCTTTATTTTCTCGGTTGAATGGACGAGAATTTAAAGATTGATTAGAAAAATTACTAGGACGAGGAGCACCAGCTGGCCGAGAGATCATGGCCATGGACGGTAGCCCTCATTGATTGTTACTTCCACCCATCATAGTAGCATGTCGTTGAGCTTCACGCCGAACAACAAAAAACACCTCATCAACCGATGGTAAGGGCTAAGTACGTAAAATATCACTACGCACTTTATCAAAGACATCATCCAAACTCGCCAAAAAGGCATACACACGATCAATTTGAATTTCTTCTCGAAGTGTCTTGAGATCCACAACACATTCCATCTTGATTGGTCTCCGTTGATCTAACTCCTGCCAAACAGACTTGAGATCAGCATAATACACACCAACTGGCCGACCCTCTTGACGGAGTCTGAAAGATTTAACCTTCAATTCATAAATCTGAGAAATATCCGAACCATCATAATAGGTCCGAGCCACCTCTTCCCAAACTTCTTTAGCGGTACGTAGATGAATAAAAAATCTCATGATAGCAGGTTCCATGGAATTGATCAACCACCATTTTACTATTGCATTCCCTGTCTCCCACATCTCTTACTCAACACTACCCTCAGCAGGCTCCTTGGTACTCACAGTCACAAAGCCCTTCCTACCACGTCCAGCAATGTGCATCTCTAAAACCTTGGACCAAAGAGGATAATTTGATCCATTTAGTTTCACGGTGTTTAGTACAGCAGATGCATCATTCTGAATAACAACAGGATTCACTACTGTATTCGAGGTACGAGCACTGTCCTCCAATTTCAAAATACCACTGCCTTCCGTAGATGCCATACTCCCTTACACAAATCTGCAGATGACACGATACTGGCACGCTGCTACACACACGGCAATACTGCACACACTGCACACTGCTATACACGGGAATACTGCACACACCCAGCCCAACTGGAATCTGCACGAAGAACTGCAGAACCAGTCAACCGAGTGCCGCGGAAGAAGAAGAAAAAACTAGGGTTACGGCAACACAAGGTTCTTGATACCAAATAGAACTTTTACGGGATAATTTCTGGTATTACTCATGTTGAAATATATACATGTACAATCATTGTTCAACAAGGAAACAAATAATAAAGCTTATAAACAAACCTACCTAATAAAGGACTCCTAGTATTTACATTCCTTTTTTTCCTAAGATTGACTCACGACTAACAACCTTAACTGGTTCCAACTATAAGAGGTGGAAAGAATACCTGGAGATAGCTCTTAGCATAATGGATTTTGACTTGGCCTTAAGAGAAGACAAACCTGCTGCAATAACTGATACAAGCACAACAAAAGATAGATTGAAGTTTGCTCAATGGGAGAAGGCAAACAAAATGGCTCTTATGATTATGAGGAGGGCCATGACAAGCAGTGTGAAAGGTGGCATTCCAAAGAGTGACAGTGCATAAGAATTTTTCGATGCAGTGGGAAACAAATTCAAGGAATCAAAGAAAGCTGAAACTGGGAATTTTCTCACAAAACTGACATCCATGAAGTTTGACGGTGTTGGTAGTGTGAGAGAACACATTCTGAAAATGTCAGACATTGACAGACCAGTTTTTAGTGCATATGGCGTTAAATTCCTTACCTGCATATGGCGTTAATTTCCATGAATGCACAAAAAGAGTTGAGGATGTGAACTCATAAAGTGGAGACTGTGAACCTTGTTCACATTGCAAAGGGCAAACATGTTGCAGTTGATCAATCATATGTAGTTGCTGGTAAGCATAAGAAAAACTCAAATTTTTCTTCTTTCAAAAATACTAACCCCCTTAAACGATCTCAAAAGTTTAAAGCCACTCTTGAAGCACTAAAACCTTGTTATTTCTGCAAAGAAGTTGGTCACCTAAGGAAAGATTGCACTGGTTTTAAAAATTGGCTTGTTAAGAAAGGTAATGAAATCAATGTTTATGTTTGTTTTGAGTCAAATTTAATTTATGTTCCTCCTTTTAGTTGGTATTTTGATATTGGTTGCTCAATTCACATTACAAATACCTTGCAGGGCTTATCAAAACTAAGGGAGAGAAATAATGAAGTTTACAATGTTTTTGTTGGGAATGGGAGCAAAGTAGCAGTCGAGTCCATTGGCAGTGTTTCTTTAAAGCTTTCTTCAGGTTTCATTTTGTTTTTAAGTCCAGTACTCTATGTACCTTCTATGAGAAGGAATTTGATTTCAGCTTCTAAGTTAGTTAAATCTGGTTATACTTTTATTGGAGACAATGAAAGTGTAAGACTTTTTCATTCGAATAAAGTGGATACTTTGCTTGGTTATGCTTCCCTTATTGTTGATATATGGCCATTACAATGTGATTATTTACATGAATGCTTTATAGTTTGTCATATTGGTTCCAAAAGACTATTTCAAAATGAAAACTCTCCTACAATTTGGCATAACAAACTCGGCCACATATCCAAAGAAACACTTGTGATTTTAACAAAACAAAATCTCATACCAAATCTTGATTTTGAAAAGCTCCCAATTTGCATTGATTGTTTCAAAGGGAAAATGACCAATACCAGAAAATTAGGATCCACAAAAAGTAACCAACTTTTAGAGATAATACATACAGACGTGTGTGGCCCCTTCCCAAACAAAACAATCTATGGAAATTCGTATTTTGTCACCTTCATTGACAATTTTTCGAGATATTGTTATGTGTTCCTTATATCGGAAAAGTCTTTTGTTCTTGATTGTTTTAAAATATACAAAACTGAAGTTGAAAACCAACTTGAAAAGAACATTAATATAGTGAGATCGGATAAGGGTGGTGAGTATTTTGGCAGGTTTACGGAGACTGGACAACATAAGGGAGCCTTTGCATCTTACCTTAAAGCATCATGAATTGTTGCTCAGTATACTACTCCAGGAACTCCACATCATAATGGAGTGGCAGAAAGAAAAAATAGGACCTTGAAGGACATGATTCGATCCATGTTTTTGAGGTCTAAGATTCCAATTTTTCTGTGGGGAGAAGCACTCAAAACAACCAACTATACACTCAATAAGGTTCCAAGCAAATCTGTCAAAGTTATACCTTTCGAAGCTTGGACAGGTAGGAGGCCAAGTTTGAATCACTTCCATATCTGGGGATGTAGGGCTAAGGAACGTTTTTACAACCCTCAAGAGAGGAAGTTGGATCCAAGAACTGTAAGTTGCAAGTTTATTGGACATGCTGACAAATCCAAAGGTTTTAAATTCTATTGTCCTGATTTTCACACTAGAATTCAAGAGACCAACAATGCAAAATTCATTGAAGATCTAGAAGAAGAAATAGTGCAACATAGCAGCTCAATTTTTGAAGAAATTGGAAGTGATCTTAAACAGCCTCCTGCAGCAAATGATGCATCGTTGCTTGTGAATCAAGAAACTTCATTTTCTCCCCCCTATTATTCTCCAAGATGATCAACCAGTGAATACTACATTGTTTCCAGAACCAGTTCATGATCACAACCCTGAACAAGAAGTTCCTGAGCACCAATAAACATATTTTTCCATTTGGTTTGTAGAAATAATCATTTTTCATTAACGACAACATATTGATCATATATCGACGACACAAAGATGATATAATAACGACTTATCATTTATGCAACAAAATGTCAAAATATGTTTGTTGCTGCTAGTTTTCCAATGCTCATATATGTTGTAAGTGCCTGCCTGACTATTTTGATAGTCTGTTTTAATATGTGGTGGTGGAGGTGGCGGTGTCAATTTTTGGATGTTTTAATTATTTCAACCCTATGTTCAATGAGTTTTGGCCCTTCTGGGATCGGATTCAAATTGTGGATTTTTATGCCTCTATCTGGAAGGAATGTATAATGCCTAGTTCTAAAACGTGACCGCACGCATGTACTATGCCGTCCTAGTATCCCTCGCGGAAAATTTGCTAATTTTATTCAGAATCGTGTTGGGGAAGTTAGAATTCATACAGGTGATCCTATGTTTGTCTATTTCAACAACACTAAACCTCCCACTGGCGAGCAGGGCTGTAGTTCATTTTTGTTTCAGTCATAACAGTACTCATCTTGATTCCAAATGTAGTTTTACTAACTGTTCTTATTTCCCTGTTACATGGACCTTGAAGTCTAATGTTGATGATGCACATAAGGGTAGAGATGGATTTCTTCACATGACCTATAGTGGAGGAAAAGAGAAATGAGTACTCAGTAGACGCAGTGATATGTTACAATTAAGAATCTTAGTGAATTAGATACGTTTACTTTTTAGCAATGTTTTAAAAATGCACCCTGAGGTGAGTCTAGGCGGCTTTGGAGGCAGGGCGGGAGTGATAACACATCTGCCCAGTGGGAGTAGGCTAAAACTCACCTAGATGTGGTCGAGGTACACCTGAAGGCAGTTGACTAGTGTTCCCAGATCCATTAGCAACCTGAAATTGAAGTCAAATGCTCTGTTGGCTGGGTTTAGGGTTGCAATGTGCGGTGGGGTCTTCGTAAAGAAGAAGAAGAAATTGTTATGTTGTATTTCTAAAGACTCTGGCCCAAAACAACATCGTTTTGGCTAAGTCTATTTTTTTTAAACCCACAGCAGTCGCCTGTTCTTTTTTCAATAACCTACCACATTCTGTTTCTTTTAACAACCCATAGTGGTCCCTGTTTTTTTTATAACTCGCAACAGTCCCCAATTATTTAGGTCCAATAAGGTTTCGCCTCACGTCTCAAGACTTTCGCCTAAGTGGGCTATCCATGAAATGCCTCGTTTATGCCTTCGCCTTTTAAAACATTGTTTTCTGGTTATTCAATGGACTTCTAATGTAATTTGAGCCTTTTATGTAGTTGATTGTGGAGTTTGGCCATGAATTCAGTGACAGATTCCTGGCAAGGTTACCAATACGAGGAAGTTAGTTATCTATTCCCTTGTCCTTCAAATATCTCAATGTATTTGCTACTATGGAACAAGATTATTCCTTTCTCTTTATGCTTGTAGGATAAAAGGGTTTGAGCCTTATTCAAAGCCCATGGTCTGTTGGATCCTTGGAATGACAATACAAACAAGTTGTTTATGGTAAGAATTTAAGCTAAATAAATTATGATTGCATCTTACATTCCAGTGACACACATAGTAGGATCAGCTTGAGAAACAGGTTAAGCTCGAGGAAAGATCTGTTGCTAATTTATTACCTAATAAGGACCCTAGCTTGGAAGTAGACGAGATAAATGCCTGGCAGTTGAATAAGAGTGAACTAGATCATATACCAGTAAGAATTTCACTGCATCAATGTGTTTATTTCCTCCTGTTCGGGCTAGATCTGTCCCTCGCACAACTCCCCAGGGTCTTGCACGTCGGGCAAGGTTTGCTGCTTGGTGTGCTATAATATGAATTTGCTATTAGTTTGAATGGTGCCTTTGTGGGGCCTTTGTTAGGCCTTGAGGCTCACAAACAAAACTAATATAGATATGAGCGTGCCACTATTATCTTTGTATAACATATTGTTCTTTTTTGGTTATTAACTGGGTTGATTACTTGCACCACAAGTTACTTAGACTTTTTTATCTTACTAGATTGTTACAAATGGGTTAAGTCTGTATAAGGTTCTTTTTCTTGCCTTGTAAACAATGACTTTTACTCATAATATTGTATGTCCAGTTAAAGGGAGTTCAAGGCCCTTCCAACTATTCTTTGATTACAGTTAACACTAAAGAAGCACGGTTAATTAGTTTAGCTAGATTAATCACAAATGAACTTTGAAAAGCAGCTGAAATTGGTTAAAACATAAAGAAATATGCATTAAACAACAGCTCTACTTTATGTAAGCATAAACAAAAGAGACACATGCAAGATTATAACCTTGTCATTAAAGGTTCATCTTCTTGCAGCCACCTCTCTTTGTGTTTTACAAGGGTTGCAATCTTTAGAGAATGAAAGGTAAAACGGGTTTACAAAAGGGATTCGATACTACAACGCTAGGGAAAAGTAGCTGAGCTTCTAAGACTTGACAAAAGATGGCTTTCTAAGATGGACCTATGACTAAAAGAGCTGAGTATGGACAACTAAAGCTTTCTGGTTTCTTGCTTGTTTGAGAGCAAAATGAGATGTCTTTTGATTGATTGGTTGAGTGTCCTTGTCTCTGGTGTCCCTTGTTGCTTTTATAGACCTTTTAGTCCGCCTGTCCAAGCCTTGCCTTTTGGTGATAGCCTCCGGATCATGGTGAGTCACCACTTTATTTACCTATCCGTACCCTTAAAAAGTACTTTTTGTTGGGGATGAGTTGCCCTCTGTCACCCATCACTTATAGGTTTGTTGCATATTCTTTGCCAAAATGATTTTTAATTCTTTTTGGGCTGTCGATTTGTCCGAGTCCAATCCTCCCTTCGCTTTTTGTGTTCTTAGGCCTTCATTCTCCCTCAGCCCAGCGTTAAATATGCACTCAAACACCTCCTATGCATTCAGTGGATGTAATACCATGTTGTAATTTGAGCCTCTGTGCAGTGCAGGTAAGTATGAATGATCCAAGCAGTGACATGCCTGACATTTACATGAAGAAGTTAGTTCCCGATTATCTTTTGCTTTTAGTTTTCTTGATTTTTATTCCCATAATTGAATAGGTAGTCCTCTTTTTCACGTATGCTTTTGGTATATCATATGTTACGAAGTCCGTCAGCGAAAAAAATGGAAGAGAAACAAAAAAAGATATACAACTTCTTTTAGATGAAGGGGTTCTCATACAGATTTATTGCATATCTTGTGTTTGTGACTGCAGATACCTTCTCCATGGTGATACACTTCTAAGAGAACTTATGGATTTTATTCGGGAGCATATTGAGGTGAAGGAAAGAAGACCATGGAAAAAGGCTTTGTTTTTCTGTTTCTGTTTCAACAAATTTATTTTTTAGGCCGCAATCGACATAATGATATCCATCCATCTTGTTCCCAAATTGTTTTAATAACTCTAATTCTTCCAATATTATTACACACAAGTACCTTGATGCCTGTAATCGATAAGGAAAATCCGGATGATGACGGATTTCTTAACATGACCTACAGTGGACAAGAGAAAGGAGGCTGGACAAATTAAGAGTTAGGAGTCAGTGATGTGACCTACTTAAAGGATGGTATATAGTTCAGGACTTACTTACTTATACCGAGATTGATGACATTGCGTTGGACTTTAAATGCATCGAGTTGAAATATTTTTATCCTGTTATTATTTGTCTAACTTTTCGATAATATTATCTGATCTATTTTCAGTTTACATGAAGTGGGATTTGAACTCGGGTTTAAGGAAGCAGGCACAATGTCGTAGCCAACTGTCCTAAACCGTGTTGCTAAACTTGCTCCTTATTTTTATATAAGTTGGACCATGTGTGTTCGTGGCTGGAATTTCCGCCGGGGATGTTTCCTAGCCGACGAGCACACAGCTCCTCGAGAGGTTGGCGCCGGTTGATGCTTTCTGTCGGGCTTCTGCTTCACTAGCGGGCTTGTCGGGCAAGGCTTGTCGGGCAAAGCTGAAAGAGAATGACAGAGTTAACTTTGAAAGGTGCCTTTGTGGGGCCTTAGATATAGGCCTTAAGGCTCGCAATCAAGATTAACTTTTAAGTACTCAGGCGTGCCACTGCCATCTTTAGCATGGCAGATGTAAAACGGATGTTGAGTTTTAGTTGTACATATACCCGAGAGGCTGTGTTAGTTATGATAGGTGCCTTTGTGGGGCCTTAGGTGTAGGCCTTGAGGCTTCCAATTAAGAACTAACCAAGTACTCGAATATACGATGTCTGTTTCATTGATTGCATAAGTGTTATAACCATTATACTTCTGATTATCCGAGCCCTCATAGCAGAATGAACCCAAATAGGTGCCTTTGTAGGGCCTTAGATATAGGCCTTGAGGCTTCCCATCAGAATTCCTTCTATACTCCAACGTTCTACTATAATCATAATATAATAGAAATAAAACTAAGAGATAGGTCGATTACTTGCGCCTAAAGTAACTTCGGACTTCTTGTTATCAAAGCTTGTCGTGGATGGGTTAAGTCCACATAAGGTTCTTTTTTATGCCTTGAGACCAAGGAATTTTGAAATGATCAATCTTACATGCCCGAGAGCTTAGAACTTAGATCTGGTTTAAACTGTGAAGACATATTCAAATCGGATTCAAGAACTGAGAGAGTCGTTTAATCGTCATCTTACTAGAAATAACTTGAATACAATTGGAAGTATACAACATATTGCTAGGCTAATGAATGAAAAGACAAAACCAAAGAGGGTCGGGCAAGGCTGATCGTCTTGTAACTTCCTATCTTTGTGGTTTATCAAAGGGTTTGAGAGCTTTAGAAAGGGGGATAGGGAGATGAGTTTACAGAAAGAAATCGATACTACAGTAAGTTCTAAGACGAGGTAGCAGAGTTATTACAAAAGGTTTGGGTGAGGGTTGATCCCGAGAGGGATGAAGGCTTGGGCTGACTACAGCTTCGTTTGAAGGCAAATCTGGCTTTGAGCAGAGTTTGTGCCTGTATTTGTTTGTTTGATTGAGTGTCCTTATTTCTGATTTCTCTTTCTTCTTTTATAGACACTTCGGCTTGGCCTCCTGTAGCAGTAATCTTGCCCGAATACAGCTTGAAGGGTAGTGACTCATCAGCTATTTACTTGTACTGCCACTGTAAAGTACTTTTGGGCTGATTAGCTGGCTGGTCTACACCACTTGGTCTCTAGGCAGGTGAGCAAGTGGTGCAAATGATCTGCACCTAGTCGGGAAAGGTTTTTTCTGCCTTCTGGGCTGTTCATTGGGCTTCGGGCTTTTCCCCTTCTAGACCTTCTTTTAGGCCAACTCCTTCTTGAGCCCAAAGTTCAAGTTTTAACCCAAACAGTGCCCTCTTCAATCAATATTCAGACTGGAATTCCAGGAGCCAATATTGATTGAATAGCTGCATGCGCATGTACCCTTGTTCTTGGAACTTGCATCTTCTGGTTGAGATCAATGCAACCCGGAGTCTCTTGATCTTCCCACGACTCTTGAACTACCTTCTGATATTCCTATAAATTTCATCTCATTTAACAGATTATCTTCAATCTCATCTTTTATCCACCTCGAGTGTTTCTGCCTCCTTAGTTTTCTTCTAAAACTGTGAAATGGGTTCTTCAGGATTCAAGTGGGGTTTCCTAAAACTTCCTTTTCGTGAGAAAAAGAGTTTCATCAGATAACTATTATCTCCAAAACCTTTGGTCAAACACCCCGCTATCCCCAACACCCTTGGTCAGGCGGTTCCCTCATGAAGGCTTGCCTTCCTGCTTGCTGCCATAATAAGTCATGCTTCACCATCATATATGGTAATGACTCTGTCTGATGACCCTCTACCAAGCTCATCTTGGCCGCACAACCTGATCACCTGATCAGATTCTATCCATGAAGACAACAGAAAACCAGCCGAAACACCATTGCATCCAGAAGGAATCGAACGTAGCACGTCGGAATTGAATCTGTTGGAAATTTCACCAATTTGTCGAAATGAAATAAACATTATTTTAGCAACTTTTTGTCTTTCTGTCTTCTTGAATGATTGATGAACATACACTGCACTTTGGTATCCCAAAGCCTGCTTTACCTTGCATCCTCTTCAATATAACAATCTCTAGCATCCCATAATGTAGGACAATACTTTTTCAAGAATTTAACATTAATGGGATGTTTCTGCCAATTTCCTTCGAGGTCCGCCAAGTAGTATCCTCCCTTGTCTAATACTCGACTAATCATGAAAGGACATTCCCATGTCGGGTTCCACTTTCCAAAGACCCTAAGCTGAGCTCCTAGAGGAATGACTGTTTTCCACACCAAATCTCCTTCCTTGAAAGACTTTATCTTCATCTTTTTGTTATAAGCTCGGGCAACAGCTTTCTTCCCTACCTGAATCTGGTTCAAGGCTTCAATTCGGGCTACATCTAAGTCTTCAATCCCTTGACACATGGCTTCGATGTACTCTTCACTGTGTAACCCAAACTGATTTTGAATTCTGACAGAACTTACATTGATCTCCATGGGAAGCACTGCATATTGCCCGAAAGTTAAAGCATAAGGAGTTGTCCATGTTCCTGCCCTCTTAGAAGTTCTGTATGCCCACAAAGTATTCCCCAGCTTTTCATTCCACTTTTTCGGACTATCTATCACCATTCTTTTGATAATGTTTACCAAAATCTTGTTGCTGGATTCTGCCTGGCCATTTGACTGTGGGTAATAAGGACTGGACTGGATCATCTTTATTTTGTATTTGCTTGCAAACTCTTCAACTTCTTTTGAAATAAAAGATGGCCCACGATCCGTTACTATAGTTTCGGGCACCCCAAATCTATACAGAATCTTGGTCTCAATAAAATTCTTGACTGCAGCTGAGGTTATGGATTTTACGGCCGAGGCATCTACCCATTTGGTGAAGTAATCCGTTGCTACAATTATGAAAGTGTGCACCTTGCTAGAAGCTGGATAGATCTGCCCAATGAAGTCCATTGCCCATCATCTGAAGGGCCAAGGCTTGACCACTGGATTTAAAGGCACTGAAGGCACATGTTGGAGGGGACCGTGCCTTTGACATTCTTCACAGCCTCGGGCATAGAACTTGCAATCTTTTTCCATGTCGGGCCAGAAATAACCATACCTTCTAAGCAACCACCTCATCTTCGTTCCAGCCTGATGTGCTCCGCATACTCCTTCATGTACTTCGGCCATTACTCTCATGGATTCCTCTTGGCCTAAGCATTTCAATAGTAACCCGTCTGGAGTTTTCCTTAGCAGGTCCTTCGCCCATAAGACATACTTGGTTGATTGCTGTCTATTCTTCTTACTTGTGGGTGAAAATGGATCTTTTAAATGATAGATGATGGGCGACCTCCAATCTTCTATCTCAGTTTCTAGAACCATTATATCCAGACTAAATCCTCTTTCCAGGATAGAAGGAAGGTTTCTTCTTTGAATCTCGACATCCACCCCATATTTTCTTTCCTGTATTGGCACGCCTGAGGCTAATTGAGCCATCTCGTTGGTCGCTAGGTTAGATCCCCTGGAAACATGATTAACTGATATCTCAGAATCCCAATAACTCAACAATTGCGTAGCCGCCAAATAATACCCCGCCATGGTGATATGTCTGCACTTGAACTCTCCATCTAGCTGGTTTATTACTAACTCTGAATCACCAAATACCTCTACCTCCATTGCCCCCAGATCCATCAAGATTTCCAAACCAATTATTAAGGCTTCATACTCTGCCCGATTGTTGGTGTTCCCTTGGTAATCTAGGATAAATGAGTAATAATGATAAACCCCTTCAGGGTTTACAATTACAATCCCAGCTCCTGAAGCCTTCTGAGTGTAGGAACCATCAAAATACAGCTTCCAATGAGTAATCCAGAGACCAATCACTCTTCTTATCTCTTGCTGGACCCACTCCTCTTTGCCCGAGATATCTTTGCTTGGCGGGATCCAAACACTAGTAACTTCCAGGGTTCCCGGGATATTGATTATCTCATCTTGAGACTCTTGATGCTCCGCCAAGAAGTTAGCAATTGCTTGGCCTTTGACTGCCCTTTGGGGTATATATTGAAAACTGAACTCTGATAATGCTATAATCCACTTCCTAATCCTTCCTGTTAGCATTGGCTTTGACAACATGTACTTTATCACATCTGTTTTGGCGATGATGTGCACGTGACAAGGTAACATGTAATGCCTCAGCTTACTGGCAGTAAAATACAGAGCTAAGCACAATCTCTCTACTGGGGAATATCTTGTTTCTACCTCGGTCAGAATTCTACTGAGGTAGTACACCGCCTGCTCTTTCCCGCCTTCATTGTTTTGAGCTAGCAAACTCCCGATTGATTTCTCTGAAGCAGAGATATACAACTTTAAGGGTTTTCTCCTTTGAGGTGGTACCAATACTGGTGGAGAAGTCAAATAGGCTTTGATGCTGTCAAAAGCCTTTTGGTGTGGTGGTCCCCACTCGAAATTTTCTTTATCCTTCAGTCTTAGCAAAGGAGTCAGCGGCTGGATCTTGCTTGCTAAATTGGCAATGAATCTTCTCAAGAAATTAATTTTGCCTAGCAGCCTCTGAAGTTGCACTTTGTTGGTGGGTGAAGGCGACTCCATTATTGCCCGAGATTTGTTTTTATCCACTTCTACACCTCTTTGATAAACCAGGAATCCCAAGAAGTTGCCCACTCTTACTCCAAACGCGCATTTCTTTGGATTCATCAACTTGTGGATCCTCATTCTTGTCAATGCTTGCCTGAGGTCTATCAGATGTTGCTCTTCTGTTTTGGATTTCACCACGATGTCATCGACGTACACCTCCATGTTCTGGCCAATCAAATCATGAAAGATGGCATTCATTGCCCTTTGGTAGGTTGCGCCAGCGTTCTTGAGCCCGAATAGCATGACCAGATATTCATATGCCCCCACATGCCCAGGACACCTAAAAGTTGTTTTATGTATATCTTCCGGGGCCATCTTTATCTGATTATACCCGGCATTTCCATCCATAAAAGATAAGACTTTGTGTTTTGCTACTGCATCTATGGATAAATCAGCCATGGGCATGGGATACTCATCTTTTGGTGTAGCGCCATTAATATTTCTGTAATGAACGCAACATCGTACTACTTTTGTTATGGCTTTTAAAACCGGTACAATGTTGGCTAACCATTCTACATATTTGGCTGGCCTGATAAATCCAGCTTTTACTAGCCTCTCAATCTCTTCATTGACCTTCTCTTCTATCTCATTTAACATCATTCGCGGTGCTTGCTTAACAGGTTTATATCCCTCATTGATGGGCATTCTATGTTCCACCAAGGTTGAATCTAAACCTGGCATCTCAGTATAATGCCAAGCAAAACAATCTTTAAATTCTTGCAAAAGACAGATAATCTTTGCCCCATCATTAGTCTCTAATAAACCACTGATTTGTATTGGTCTTGGATCGTCCTCTGTCCCTAGATCAATAACTTCCAAAGGATCCTGAACTTCTGGTGGTGGCTTATCAGGTTTTGCACAAAAAAATTCGACTAACTTCGGGCTCTCGGGCAAGTGGTCTGGCCCATCTAGGTCATATATGCACTCGGCCATTTGGATGGCCCTCTCCAATTCTTCCCTACAAGATTCCTCCCTGCTTTTATCCTGGCTGGTCGAAGCTCCTAGCTGCCATTCCTGCTCTTCTTTGTCTAAGAGCTCCATTTCTTGCCTTCTTCCTTTCCCATACACCAACAGTCTTTTAATCAGGGACCTGACTGCCATTACCTGATCCTTCCTTTTTTGTTCTGTCATTGATGGTGTAGGGGCGTTGGGACGATACAATATCTATCCCACTCCTCTCTAGTAAGGAGCATTCCTTGTTCTAGAAGCTTTTGGGCCGTCACCTTGGTAGGGTGGCCGTTCTCATCTGCTCATGAACATTTCAAAATTCCTACGTTGGGATTGTAGAAACTTGCTTCCTCAACATTGGCTGTGGGGAGAAATGGTCGTGATTCGGCCTCTACCATCTCCCAAAAGCCTAGTCCCTATGTGTCTGCCTCATGATAAACAACCACTTGCTGATGTAGAGTGGAGGGTATGGCAAGACTTTGGTGGATCCAATCCCTTCCAAGTAAGGCTCCATAGGTGGAAGTGCAATCTACCACAAAGAATGCCAGCATGATCCGTTTAGACCCTAAATCCACTTCTAAAGGCAATATCACATGAGTCTTGGTGATAGCGTCCGAGAAGCTTGAAACCGTAAGGTCTGTAGGAATAAGATCTTCTGTGCCTCTCCCCAACTTTTTCATTTGCTTGGCCGGTAGTACATTAACAGCCGATCCTCCATCAATTAAAATCCTTTTGAAGGGCACCCCCTCCAAATGAGCTGTAACATATATGGGCTTAAGATGATTGGCAAGCAAAATGTTCGGGCGGCTGAACACCATTTTGTCTGTATAGATCCTTAAAGGACCATCCTTGGATGTTTCAGATGATTCATCTAACCAAGCCATCGCATCTGCTGGAAACAGTGGTTCTGGTGCCCCTTCCTGTTGATTCATGCCTGAATATGGTGTTTGCCTTAGAACCTCACCAAAAGGATCCACTAATGATAGAGAAGGTGGTTTTCTTTCAGGCGAAACAGTTCCAAAGCAAATAGGCTCTGTCTTCCATCCGGGAGTTGGCACCATGATCATATCTTCTTGAGCTCTCCTCAAGATCCTATATTTCCCAGGATGTAGGCTTTGCAGTACATGGTTTCCCTCGCCTTCTGTCTTGCTATTAGCCTTTTCCACCTCTTTTTTACTCCTTCAGCGGAACTAATTACTCCCCCCAGATGACCTTTTTTCTAACTTTTGATTCTTTGATGTTTCAGACGTCGCAGGGGCCTTTAAGGAGTTCATGTAGGCTTTATGTTGCCTTTGGACCCTTCTGACCATGGAGGCTCCCATTTGTTTAACGGGCTGTCCATTTTTCCCAACTACGTACCATTTTCGCCTGAGGCGGGCAAGGTTATCTTTTTGGACAGGATTTGTTATCCTATCATTCCTCTTGACTTCTCTTCCCATATGGCCGTATTGAGAATGCTCTATACCCCTTTCTTTTGACGTTTTGGCATCCTTATCTTCTGCCTCCTCAGAAGTTTCATGATTGCGAAATATCTTTGATAAAGCTCTAGGTTGGGAATCGCCTCCTAACCGTTGAAAAACACTTCGGGAGGTATCCCTTCCTGCAGTCCGCCTAACTTTCTCATATGCCTTCTTTCTTTTTTCTTCTTCATTCCTCCTGATCAGTTCATGATCCATGAGGACTCTTGCTGGTGGTATTTCGAGCTCACACTCACATTGGCATTTACTGCACAGAACCGTCCCTTTGATTATGGCTGCTCTTGGATGTTCGGGCAATTTGATCACCCCTTTTGTGGATATGTCTTCCCTATCATCTTTTTCCCCAAGTTGAGGTAAAGATATAGGAATAGTTGGTCTTATAACCGGGTCAGCTTCCTTTCTGGAGCATGCGGAGGCGTTCTCCAATTTTTGCAACATTTGCAACAAGGTAGTTTGCAAATCCTCTGGTAGTTTTGACATATTTCTTTGATCAAGTGGATCCCACCGGGCGTGCTAAAACTATGTTCGTGGCTGGAATTTCCGCCGGGGATGTTTCCTAGCCGACGAGCACACAGCTCATCGAGAGATTGGCGTTGGTTGATGCTTTCTGTCGGGCTTCTGCTTCACTGGCGGGCTTGTCGGGCAAGGCTTGTCGGGCAAAGCTGAAAGAGAATGACAGAGTTAACTTTGAAAGGTGCTTTTGTGGGGCCTTAGGTATAGGCCTTGAGGCTCGCAATCAAGATTAACTTTTAAGTGCTCAGGTGTGCCATTGCCATCTTTAGCATGGCAGATGTAAAACGGATGTTGAGTTTTAGTTGTACATATACCCGAGAGGCTGTGTTAGTTATGATATGTGCCTTTGTGGGGCCTTAGGTGTAGGCCTTGAGGCTTCCAATTAAGAACTAACCAAGTACTCGAATATACGATGTTTGTTTCATTGATTGCAGAAGTGTTATAACCATTATACTTCTGATTATCCGAGCCCTCAGAGCAGAATGAACCCAAATAGGTGCCTTTGTAGGGCCTTAGATATAGGCCTTGAGGCTTCCCATCAGAATTCCTTCTATACTCCAACGTTCTACTATAATCATAATATAATAGAAATAATACTAAGAGATAGGTCGATTACTTGCGCCTCAAGTAACTTCGGACTTCTTGTTATCAAAGCTTGTCGTGGATGGGTTAAGTCCACATAAGGTTCTTTTTTATGCCTTGAGACCAATGACTTTTGAAATGATCAATCTTACATGCCCGAGAGCTTAGAACTTCGATCTGGTTTAAACTGTGAAGACATATTCAAATCGGATTCAAGAACTGAGAGAGTCTTTTAATCGTCATCTTACTAGAAATAATTTGAATACAACTGGAAGTATACAACATATTTCTAGGCTAATGAATGAAAAGACAAAACCAAAGAGGGTCGGGCAAGGCTGATCGTCTTGCAACTTCCTATCTTTGTGGTTTATCAAGGGGTTTGAGAGCTTTAGAAAGGGGGATAGGGAGATGAGTTTACAGAAAGAAATCGATACTACAGCAAGTTCTAAGACGAGGTAGCAGAGCTATTACAAAAGGTTTGGGTGAGGGTTGATCCCGAGATGGATGAAGGCTTGGGCTGACTACAGCTTCGTTTGAAGGCAAATCTGGCTTTGAGCAGAGTTTGTGCTTGTATTTGTTTGTTTGATTGAGTGTCCTTATTTCTGATTTCTCTTTCTTATTTTATAGACATTTCGGCTTGGCCTCCTGTAGCAGTAATCTTGCCCGAATACAGCTTGAACGGTAGTGACTCATCAGCTATTTACTTGTACTACCACTGTAAAGTACTTTTGGGCTGATTAGCTGGCTGGTCTACACCACTTGCTCACTTGGTCTCTAGGCAGGTGAGCAAGTGGTGCAAATGATCTGCACCTAGTCGGGAAAGGCCTTTTCTGCCTTATGGGCTGTTCGTTGGGCTTCGAGCTTTTCCCCTTCTAGACCTCCTTTTGGGCCAACTCTTTCTTGAGCCCAAAGTTCAAGTTTTAACCAAAACAATGTGCTAATAGTTGGCCTCACCTTAAAATTCACACTGAAAAGGTCTTGAAAGAGTCGCGAGTAGTCAAACATTCCTATCACCTAATGTAAATAATCAAATAATCATACAATTATATTAATGCACTCCTGAATCTGATCGTATATATCCTAAGAGAGTAATTTACAGCACAGATCATTCATTCACACTATTTTAAAGTCCCTAGTTGTATGGATTCTCCATTCATTCCTCCTCAACTGAAAAATCAGGCTCCGCTGGCTTCCGCAATGAGCCAACGACCCCAGAATGCTTATTGGCACCACGTCTGGTGCTTGCAGCGAGCCTTGCAGCGTAGGTAACCAAGTCCGACACAGGTGGAAGTTTTGCAGGCTCATTTTCTGTGTGGTTTTCTTTAGCCTTGAGTTCGGCTGCTTCCCTTCTTTTCTTACATCGACGCCATGCTGCCTGTATGAAACATGCAGACCATAATCTCCATTGATGTGAATAGAACCGGAACTTGTGTCTAAGTTGCTTGCTGTGAAGTCTTCTGAACTGGGATGCTACGAATTTCAAGTCCTCTGCTACTAGAGCAAATGCTTCTACTTCAGAGATGGATTTGACTGTGCGCGTTGAAGATGGCAGGATGACACTTGGACGAGGGTCCAAAGCCCATGTCAGCAGTTCCTCGCCACAGAAGTCACCCGGGCCAATACCGCATGAGTTGAAAAATCCGGTTCGACCACCATTTGTGGTGTAAGAATCAAGGTGGCCTCGAATTATGAAGAGCATTTCATTGACAGGGTCTCCTTCGCGGACTAGAAATGTGCCTTCGGTGCACAAGGCAGGTTTAAGCCTCTCACATATTGCATCCAGCATCCTTTCATCCATTTGATCGAACAAAGGAACCTGTTCACCAAATGAAAAAAGAAGACACAAAAATTCGTAATGGTTACAATTACGATTATGCAGTAGTATAAAAAAAAATTATTTGTAGTTACAGGTTCACTTACTCGTCGAACAAGGTCAAGGCAAAGGTGGCGCTTGATGTCCCTTCGAAGATCCATAGGTAGGCCATTGAGAAGAGCTTCCTCATCAACTCCTCGAGTAGCCAACCACTTGTATTGATCATACTTCCGTACAGACTGTCTTAGCTCCGGAGGCAGTTGCCTATGACGCATCCATTGTTCTGTGTCAGTTCTCTTTATCCTCCACTCTTCTAGTCTCACAGTTGTGGATTGGAGGTATGTCTGCAATTATAAAGGGTGATCGAAACTTAGAAATATGAACTTCGAAAAATATAATGAGTTGTTTAGTAAAAGCCAAGTATTGAGAAGTCACTGATCAACGACTTACTTGCATATTACCAATCAGCAATGCAAAGAGAACCAGACCAAGAGTCGCGATGATTATAGCAAACATTATCTCTCCAACATAAGTACTTGTTGAAAGATTTTGTCCCAAAGAACTGCACAAATTTCAACTAAAATTACTTAAAATTGTTTAAATCCAGAAAGCCTAAGCTTTTCATGCACTAAGCATTGTTAATCCCTTCGCAAACACATCTGGCGAAGAAGATTTGAAAAAAGTTACAGATATAGGTCGCTCAAAATTCTACAAAGAACATAAGTTGGTAATCTACTAATCTTAAATTATCAATCAGAAATGAGTGAACGCACATCATAAACAGATATTTGTAGAAACAACAGCTTACCTGAGGTTTCTTAGACCCCACCAGAGACAGTAAAAGTATTTGTTGAAGAACGACGAGGTTGTAACATCATATGTCACCGCGTCACCATAAATACCAAACTGATAATTATCTGGAGTACAGAGATTTGTGACATTACTCGACTGGTACCAGGACTTCCTGTTAGGGTCTTGAGCCCAACGACAGTCAAAGTAATCATATCTGCAAGACGTATTCGCAAGACCACAAACACTTCTCCAACAAGATTCTTGCCGCTCAATTGAAAGAAGGTACCAACAAGCTCCTAAAACCTTTTCACAGAGAAAAATAAAAAATCAGCAAGGCACATCAGTTTTACATTTTGCTTACATATTTAATTGTTCAATGTATAAGAAAGGTGAGAAACCATCAAATGTCTGTTAGACAGTCAGGAAGATGAGCATGGCAGTTTAATTCAATACAAGAATAGGAATTGAGGAATTTTGATTTTGGTCGTTATATGTAGAGTAATGACAGATGATCGTTTCAGGTTTCTACAAATCAATTAAGTCTTAGACCAAAAATAAACAATCTGTTTCTGAAATACTTTTAACTGCAACACATTTTGCAAAAACCATGTAGGTTTGTAATTATTCCTTCTTTTGTGTTTCTATATGCTGGAGAAAGATAAGATTCAGTGAAAATCCTTAGGCTTAGCCACTCGGTCTACCCATTCACTATATGCCATAAAGTGTTACTTGTGATCAAGCTGTAGATGCACAACTATCTATCTTTTTCAAAGTTTCGAAAAGAGAAGCAACAAGCTTTTTTATACTTACATGACTTGCCAACATGTATAGCATCAGATTATATGCAGCCCCTGCCCAAGCTGTCTCTGTCACAACACCAGTGGCCTTAACTATTTGTGATGAGAGCGGATATATAAGAAAGAGCCTTGGTATGTATTGAAAGATTATGATGAATCGAAGGACGTTTTTTGTGTTTGTCACTGTCGAACCGCTAAGGGTTGGGATTACAATCCAAATCAGGACCTAAAACAACGAAAATTTAGGACTAAATTTAGTGCATATTAGATTTGTCTCAATAGGGCTAGTACACGAAGTGTTCAAGTAACATACCTGAGGAAGGGGCAGGGCAGCAATGAGGTCTATCCAGAAATCCAGGCGTAGGTACCTCAATCCGATCTTTGAAGATTCTATTACAAGCTCTCCTCTCCCAAATACACGAGAGGAAGGTGCAATATAAGCTTTGCGAAAGTTAATAAAAATTTGGATTATGTAAAAAACATCAGCCACTGATCGAACAAATGTTAGAACAACTTCAAGTGGTTCTCCAATACTAATGCAGAATTCATCTTTCGCCGATGGCAAGTAAAAGAATAGAGGGTCCACGAACAAAGAAACTAAACAAGTTACTAAGAAAATCTTGTTCCAACGGCGAACAGTCTGTCCTCGAGGATCTAATATTTTCTTCTGCACTCTCCCATAGTCCTCGGAAAAGACTCTGGACAGAACTTTAGCCTTTAACGATTTTCCAGTATTCCGGGACACCTCCTTGTCGAAGGGCTCTGCTACTTCTGCCCCATCAATCTTATACTTAAGCTTTACCACACCAACCCCATTGACTGAAGGTGGCTTTGCTAGTTCAACATCATCTTGAAATCTGAAAATTTCAAAATTCATATGTGAATGAAAAAAATTAAAAAAAAAATTAGAAGCCAGCTTATCATGCTAAGATCTATGATTAGACTACAAAACTCATAACAAAAACAGAAATCCAATTGAAAAATATCGTTTAGAACACGATAACGTAAACTAAGATTACCTAAATTATATTTGCTTGAAACCGAAACAGAATTCGGAAAAAAGATGTACCTTATAGATTTTGAATTACCATAACCCATGATAATCTTCTAAGAATACCACTTTGTCTTC
The DNA here is from genome assembly GCA_035220775.1 of Malus fusca. Classification (NCBI taxonomy): domain Eukaryota; kingdom Viridiplantae; phylum Streptophyta; class Magnoliopsida; order Rosales; family Rosaceae; genus Malus; species Malus fusca. The sequence goes on from CM069069.1 coordinate 11,331,984, forward strand.
AGTTAACAGAATTGATCTGTAGTAAAACACACTGGATAATCGAACATATATTAGGCCATGAATCAACTGTATACAAATATCAAGGCTCTTCGAAATAAAAACCGAAAATGACACAGCATGAGCTCAAAGCCACAAGAACAGGGAAGATGTTGCAGCCATGGAAACTCATTCACCGGGAATCATGTGAAACATGTGAAATAAAGATGTCAACTTGGAGATGAAGCTGTAAAGACTCTAACCCCCAAAGTGCAAGTCAAACATGTGACTTATACTGCATTCAGATTTTTGTGCATACACATTGAGGAGGGGAAAAAAAAGATTATTCTATGATTAATAAAAATAAAAATAATTAGGCCTCCTAAAATTCCTTTATAAATATTGTGTTGAAGCAATTGAATGTGTCAGAATTGTAGAGCAACCTGAACTTGCAAAAACTAAATAGAAATATTAAACCAAAATAAATTAAAACAAGTAAATACAGTTGAAAACTCAACACTCTATCAATATTCAAATCAAGATTAAATAAATAAATGCAACAGGTTCAGCATTCTGGGAATCTGGCAAATGGGTTTTACTAAAATATTATGCAAAACTAAAACTCACAAGAATCTTGAGAGAGAGAGAGAGAGAGAGAGAGAGAGAGAGAGAGAGAGAAAGAGAGAGAGAAACTTACAAGTTTTTCTGTCTTCCATGGCCAAGCTTCAATAAACTATGAAATCACTCTTTCAGGTTTCTTACCCATTTCAGCTCAAAACCCAATTGGTATTACTCCAAAAAAAATATTGGGCAAAGAAAATAATAAGAAATGAGCTCAAAAATGGAAAATCTAAAATATGGGTGCTGAGTTTTTAGACTTGAAGAGCCACATCGTTGTTCTTCCCGTCCAGAATACTTTTGGAATTTTGAGAAAATGACTGAAGTATTAACCTACTTAAGCAAAGAAATAATTATTTTAATTTTCATTAGCGTATTGGATTCCAAAATATAAAAATAGGGTTAGTAGTTATATATCTTTTCCATTGCCAATGGATACAAGACAGCCATAGATCAAGAGAAGGTTGAGAAAAGACAGGAAGATGCTTCCGTTGCCTTGTTTATGCAATTTTGTTTTTAATCTAATGGTCAGATGTTGCTGTATTTTTACTATATTATTACTCGTCTTTTTTGTAAAGATCCCGGGAGGAGTTGACTACGCTAGATATGCATGCTTTTGGAATCTTGACACGTGTTTTATCTGTGTCTTGTAGCGTGGTTTTTAAGTTGGGATTGAGGGGAGTATTTACCCTTGGACCGTTGAATACGTTATTAAACTCTTAATCGGAATTATTTAGATGAGATTGTAAATATACAATTGCGTGATCCAAATTAATATAGGGAAAGACTTTAAAAAGATAATTTCTTAATCATGGGACAGAAGTATGACAAATCGGTCATGCACAAGTCATGCACACTATGCACAAAACTGAAATTAGTAGAATACCCACATATAAATACTACAAATTATCAGCCCATTGCATCATTGTTCTCATTTGGAAGAGAGGATGTCGAAGAGCTCTGTGAGTTATGGGTTTCTGAGTTGAGCTCCGATTTCGAAGAGAGAGAAGTCCAAAGAGAGGCGAGAAAAGTGAGTTGGGTTTTAGGTTGACCTCATACCTCTGATTTCAAGCAAATGGATGCGAAAGAAAGGTGAGAAGAGTGAGCTAAGTTTTGCACCATATTTTCTATTTTGGCCGGAAAGTTCCATTTTTTTTCCGGTGACTAAAGCTTTGGCAGACATACCAAAGTAGGGTGTTTAGTTCCAAGTTCCTTCATCAATGATTTATGGAATAAATGAGTTGTTTGTAAGATGAATTAATACTTAGAAGTTAAATTAGGGTTTGTGTTTCATGTTAGGGCGTATGGGTTGTGGAATAAATTTCAAGTTTCGACGTGCTACAAAACTGGGATGGAACGATTTCTGGTTCAAGTGTTCAATTGCAGAAATTTGTGAATTTTTTTCTATAATATGCATGTGTTGTACATATGGTGTGCATGGCTACATCTTAATATGAGAAGCGGGAATGTTCACTAGTTATGATGCACATATGTTGTGCCCTGGAATTTAGCAAGTATGACCACAACCTAGTTGGCCTCGGTGAACAACAAAATTAAGAAAAAATTTAGAGGACATTAAAGGTCATGCGTGTCCATGAAATAACGACAATGAGCATCATGGTTTCCACGTGCACGGTTAAGCGGTGGTTGATATACGTAACAAGACTTTTCAAATTGTCAATGTAACCTTATATACGTAACAATTATGTTTTACTTGTATCCACTACACCAATATGTTGCCGTTAAAGTTTCTCCCGTTCTGTGCATATCATGTGCATGCATTGTACATATTATGTGCATGTGGTGTGCATATATTGTATATGGTGCGTATTTACATCTTTGATACTCTTCACATTAACATAGTTTACTACTTTTTCCTTTGATTCAAGGGTAGGCCCTGCAAATACAAAAAAAAATGAAACAATTTCCTTTGATTCAGTTGGGTTCTTTCGTGCCCATGCAAGCTGCAATTTTCAAATCTTTGAAAGATTTGAACCCAATCAAATTTGATACCAAATTCAAATTAATGAATCTTCGATTCTTCATATAAAGTTTAGGGTCATCTACCATATTGCATCATTTTTTATTATTATTTTTCAAAGAGAGAGCTGTGAGCTATGGGTTTTTTGGTTGAGCTCAGATCTGTGAGCATAACATGTGCATGTCGTGTACATACAGTGTATGAGCGAGCTTAATGCGAAAAGAGTGAACGAGTACGCGAAACAATTTCGTCCATATCCTTCTCTCTTCCTTCTTTCCACTCTGATTTCTCTCTTTTCCCTCAAATTTATCTCTTCTCCAAAAGGCAACTAACCTTTAATACGTTTTTTTCATCTAATTGCAACAAAAGCCAAAACATATTTTAGTGCTTGTAAATTTGGATAGAGAGAGGGAGCAGAGGGAGGGATAACACAGAAGAAATGAAAACCCACATATAAATCAGAGAAATGATAAAATCAAAAATCAAAATTTAAGGATTTGGGTCTCCTCCAAGAAACACTAAACCAATCACTTCAACTCCAAAAATCCATCAATCAAAAAGCAAAATTAAGCAAACCCAATTCACAAAACCTACAAATGAAAAGGTAAAATTTTGAAGAAGATGGATGAGTTAGAGAGAGAGCTCTTGTGCATATTCAAAATGTAGAGAGAGAAAGAAAGAGAGAGAGAGAGCTTGGATGAAGAAGATGGGTGGGTTAGAGAGAGAGCTCTTGGATGAAGAAGATGGGTGGGCCGGTTAGGGTTTTTCGAACTGAATTGGGCAAGAGAGATTTTCTCTCTCTCTCCTCTCTATTTCTCTCTCTACAAAATGAGAAATGAGGGCTGGAATTTCTGGATAACCCATTTATATGAGAGGACAATTTGGTCATTTCAAGGTGTAGGAAAAATTATATTTTTATCCGATTGTTGTGCATGACGTGTGCATATTCAAAATGTCATATTTCTATCCTAAGATTAAGAAATTATCCTATTTCTAGGTATTTCCCATTAATTTAACATAACAAGTTGAGCTTTGCACAATAAAAGGAACTGATTACACTTTGAACTCATGTGGTTCGAGACTAGTAACAATTTGATTCGCATCTTTTAAAGACAAAATTAATAACCCTTAAAAGTTATAAGTTGTTACATCCTTTATTTGTTTGTTTGTCTAACTATCAAGTTAACGGTATTTTTAGAAGTCGTTATGTGAAAATCAATGAGGGTGTTTTTAATGACTTGAGCTCAAGATTGGTGAGTCACATGATTCATTTGTGAACAATTTGTACATCTAGGAGGTTAGAGTTTTCTTTGACAAAAAGTTCATATTGTTTGTATTTATGGCATTCGTGAATCCACGTGCCAAAAATTAGCACCGGTATAAGTAAAAAATAAGTCCAACAAGTGTCACGGCATAAAATAGCAGTTAACTTGATAGTTAACCCAGCAAAGAGTCCAATAGTCTAATAATTTGTAACTTTAAGAGTAGATGTTGCCAATTTCAAAGAGATACAATCAAACTGTTACTGATCACATATCACATAGATGCAACATATGAATGTGGAGAACCTCTAATTCGAAGCAATATCGAGAATTAATCCAAAGCAATCGAGTTAAGAGCATTCATGGAGAAATTTTTTTTTATCTAATTGTTACTATCATTGTATTTTCTAATTATAGAAAAGATCTTAAGTTCAATTCTAATGCGCTCTTAGCTATGGGAAAAACATGAACTAAAAGTTTCTATAACTAAATCAAGTGAGTATTGAAAAACCTCATGGATGTCTCACCATAGTCTAAAAAGAAAAATAGAAATGCACTTCAAATTTCATTTATGTATGCATTAAAAAACACACAACTTTATCCAAGAGTTGTATTAGTACCAATTGCCAGCTTGTTTGACAATAAAGAGAAAAACCCTCCACTTCTTAGTGTTCTATGAATCTATATTTTCTTGTATGTATTTGTCCCATGGCCCACGCGGCATTACGTACGGCACCGAAATATTTAAGATTTGAGGTTGGAATGAGGATTTTCTCCAAATCCTCTTTGTGAGGATATTGGGAATCATCCAATCATGTCCGTTTATTGTACATTATTAGATCAGTTTTCGTCAAGTACCATTTATATTTCATTTTAAATAAAAAATTTACAATGATTTCTGGCCGCACGATATATAATAAATGAATATGCTCGAAAGATCTTCAAAATCTTCACACACACAGCTTGAAGTTGATGAATATATGGCCCCCTTGACCCACTTGACGGTGACCCATTTATTGACTTTTTGACTTTCGGCCTTCTAGAGAGAGCCACCAACAAAACCTGAAGAACTTGGACAAAATCAATCAAAGAATCCGCCCTTAATTTCCACATTGTGAGGAAAAAAGGTAAGCTTCAATGGCTTTTTGTGTCCTTTACCGAAGCAACTTGTATGAGATGCGTACATCGTCAAATTAACATTTTGTGCGAATCATACAAAGATAACAAACAAAAAAAATTATGTTATTTGTACAAAACACCACTATAACAGTGTATTTTTATCATATGCAAGTCCTTCTTGTCTTTACGTGTCCAACCACCAACCACAATTGACTTTGGCACTTTTGTTAATTTTTCAGGCTATATTAATCCCATCAATTATATATAGTTAATCAGTATTGCTTTATTTTTATTTTTGTTTTGTTTTATTATTATTTTTGCTTTATTTTTATTATTATTATTTTTTGTTTTGTTTTAACTAGTTAAGAAAATAAGATTGACTCAAGGGAAAGAGAACTGCATTTGGGTTTGGTTGGTGGCACAAGTACGTACGTACTCGACTCGTCTCTAAATCCTAAACCCACACTACGTCCATCATCCATTTATAGTATGGAATGAAAGTAACAGACAGTCAGAGGCCGCAGCGAGACTACCATAGGAAAGCCCTTCCCCTTTAGCAACATAGAAAGAAATCTATTCCTAGATAGCAATAGTAGTGGTCAGGTTCTAGTAATTAAGCCCAAAAATCAAGGGTATGTATTGAGGAAAACCGCCCCTGTTACTTATTGAGTGGATAACTAGGGTTTAAGGCAGACACTGATTTAGGCAAATTGATTTGAGCAATATGCTCCATTCACTTAAATCAAGTTCGAATCTCCATTTGCATAATTCATATGAATTTAATGTAATTATATTGAGCTATTAACTAATTAAGGGTTTGCATGCATGAAGGTTAGGACATCACATACTTATTCTTTTATTGTTGGGACACTTTTGCGTCGATTTATGTTCAAGTTTCTAACTAAGATTCTAAAATTTCAATTATATAATGACCCAAAAATAAAAAGGGATACTTCTTAATGATATTCAAAGTTTGATCAAAATCCCTTGACTTTGTACACCTCATTATATTACTATTAATATTTATATTTTTATAGTTTTGACATTAATTGTTTGATATTTTATGAGATTTATAATCCTATAAATTTAAAATCCCTCATTATAATACTATTAGAAACAGCTACAATAAAAAAATTCAAACATTTTGATTGAATAAATGGATAAAAACTATGTAACAATAAGAAATAATAAATGTCAAAAGAATGTATCCATAGTGTTAAAAAAAATTGGTACATTTCACATATAGCAAAGTGGTACATTAATAAAGAAGAATGGGTACATTTTAAATAAATTAGGGTACAAATGAAAAATTAAAAAATTATGAGTACAAATGAAATTTAAAAAAATATATGCACTAAAAGAAATTAATACATGGGTACAAATTAAAACTAAAAAGAAAATACTGCAAATTTTAAAAAAAAGTTGCAAATTAAAAGTGGGTACAAACTAAAAAAATAAATATGATACAAAGTTTAACCATAAAACATAAATATACCATATGTAATTTCTCTACCATTAATTAATTATACAATGTCATGTGGTAAACACATGGGCACAAATACAAATAAAACTTTAGAAAATATGGGCACAAAAAGAAATTAATATATGGGTACAAATTAAGACTGAAAAGAAAATTGGTACAAATTAGAAAAGGTTTGCAAATTAAAAATGGTTACAAACTAAAAAAAATATATATGATAAAAAATTTAGCCATAAAAATAAATATACTAATTGTAACAGTTTTAACATTAAAGGAATATATTTAGAAATAAAAAATATTTTATTGTTGAAATAATTAATGATATTATTAATATCCAAGGACCTTGATCAAAAATTAAAAATGAATAAGGTTTTAATCAATGAAGTAGTAAAATGAGGGATGAAAATCTAATTTATCCAAATAAAAACTTCCATAAAAACTTATCCTATCCATGCATGCCGGCCATGAAAGTTGATTTGGATTAGAGAACAAAATAAAACTAATAAAAAAAGGCTTCAAAACTTTGCATTTTAACCAAAAATCACCTAATAACTTTATTTAATGATAAGGACTAGAGAATTTAAAATATATATATATATATATATATATATATATATATATATATATATATATATATAAGGAAGCATTGGCCCAATGCCTCCCACCCAGTATCGTTAAGTTTCATAAATAGTGTAGTAAGTTTCATAAACAGTATGTGTGAGGAGGCGCGGGTCCCGCGAGCCAATTTTTTTTAAATATTAAAATTATGTCTTTTTCATTAAAATTTAAGTTCTTTTGTCATTTTTATTAAAATTGAAGAGTTTTTCATTAAAATTTAAGTCTTTTTTATTAAATAAAGTTATAACATGATTTTTTTATTAAAATAAACTTAGTCCAAGCTCTTTTCATAAAAGTTCCCTTAGAACAATGCTAAAAATATTTTTATTTTTTAGTCGTTTTTCAGATTTTAAATCACCACAGCATAACTTGATAATTAAATTTAAAATTAAATATAAATTGGTGGATGCGCAAGTAGGGGTGAAATTTTTTGTCAAATTACCGTGTCAACCGTACCATACCGATTTTGTGCCAAACGGTAATGGCACGGTCTAAAATTTTTTGGTAGGGTATTGGTATTCGATATCATTACCACGGCATTACCATACTATACCAAAACATATAAAAATATATAATATATAAAAATAATAATGTATTTAATATTTCAATATTAGAAAAAGAAACCCTTCTGATGCCTCTCACTCCCACCCAAGGAAGAAAAAAACGATAATATCGGCGATATTTCGCCGATATTATCGTTTTTTTGGAGGTCCGAAATTTTTTTAACTATCCAAATGATTTTCGTCAAAATATTGCGATATTTTTAAAATTATCGATAATATCGCAATATAATATTCAAAAATACTTTAAAATGTTGATAAATCTCAACACATACTACACTTGATCAAAGCCCAAAGGCCAACCAAGACATGCTTTTCTCAGCATGTGAATGTGCCTTTTATAGGCGTTCTTGGCTTGCTCACTGCTCTCGCTGGGCGATGTGGGACTCGACCAAGGAAGAAAATAGGAATTTCGGCCGAAAATCCACACCCACTTTAAACGGCCATAACTTTGTCAAAACTCAACCAAATCAAGCAAGAAAAAAACGAAAGTTGTAGCCCTCGAAGAGACGAATAGAATGGTACCTCATACGACGTCTGAATCGTCGTGGTTTGGCCGGAAAATTCCTCGAAAGTCACTGAGGTCGCCGGAAACTGGGTAAGATTCAAATGAGTATAACTTTTTCAATACTCAACGAAATTGAGTGAACCAAACGGAAAGTTGTACTACTCGACGAGACGAAGAGAGTGATACCTTGCACGCCGGCCAACTCGCCGTGGTTTGGCCGGAAATTGCCTCGAAAGCCACTGAGGTCGCCGGAAACTGGGTAAGATTCAAATGAGTATAACTTTTTCAATACTCAACGAAATTGAGTGAAACAAAAAGGAAAGTTGTACTACTCGACGAGACGAAGAGATTGATACCTTGCACGCTGGCCAACTCGCCGTGGTTTGGCCGGAAAACCAAAACGTTCTGCCTCAAGGGCTGGTACATATGAACTTGTGACTCCAACTAGGTAAGAGCCAGATCTAATTTGGGGCCTTCTATCCTATATTTGTGGACAACCATCAAATGCTAAAGATTAAACAAACATAATATGTTCTACTGCTTAGCAAAAAAAGCTACAAACCCTTTGCTTATCAACAAAAAAAGACAAGTCCTTGCACTAGATATACTTTCAAATTACGTTGAGTAGCAACCTGATATATGTATTCGGACGAATTATAAAACAATTGACACACTCCTGACTTCCAAAATTCAATTCTTTTACTTTATATAAACTTGAAAAAACATAATCGGCATCCAAATTAAAGTTTAGTTTTATTCAATGTATTGATTTTCAATCGTTAATTGATATACTATAATTTGGAACTTCAACGCCTAGACGCATGCTTATGTGTAAGAAATTTAAAGTGTCAAATTTGGCACATTATTCTTCATCATTTTATTCACTTCCTTTTTTTTTTTTTTAATATCCTAAATAAAACCTCCAAATATTGTACTAATTCATTATATATAAATGATTATGGTGTGTTTGTGACAACCCGTCCCGATTTAACGTGTCATATGTATACAGTGTGTTAAATACCCTAAATCCTTATACAATTGTTTAAGGTTTGGACGGCTATTTTATATGTTGAATGATTAAAGGCTAAGGAATGGATCACACGTCCGATTCCATTTCCATTTCCTTTCCGTGAAGTGCTCCACTGCCTCCCTCAATAATACCTTCACTCATCATCATTCCCTCACACGAACCTGAAACACTCTCTCTCTCTATCCCTCGACGAACTCTCTCTCTCTCCTTCTCTCAAAACACACGGACCAAACAACAAGTTTATCAAAACTTCACAGATTGACGAAACAAAATCACCATCTTCTTCGTTTCGACGATACGAGTCCAACCATACCAATTTCAGGTAAGAACTATAACGTTTTCACGTCGAAAATACGAACTCCGTTTTAGGTACTATTCATCAACTTTTTATTGGTTGATTTTTAGGACTTTTCAAGCTTATAGGAAGCTTCTTGAGGTCCTTAGGAGGCTTGGAGTAGTTCGTTGGAAGTTTTTGGACGTAAGAACACGGAGATCGAAAAGTTCAAGTTTGACCCGTGGATTTCGAGGTGTTTTCCGGCCAAACCACGGAGAGTTAGAAGTCGTGCGAGGTACCATTCTCTTCGTCTCTTCGTGAACTACAACTTTCGTTTTTGTTTCGCCCAATTTCGTTGATTATTAAAGAAGTTATACTCATTTGAAAAATACCCAGTTTCCGGCGAGTCCGACGGCTTTCGAGGCTTTTTCCGGTGAATCCACGCCGAGTTAGGGGTCAAGGAAGGTATGGATGTGTTCGTCTCGTCAATACCTTCATTTTGATATAAATTACGTCGAACATGGTTAAGAAATGAAGAAGTTATGACACTTTGAAGTTTACCCAGAAATTCCGGCAAAACACCCACCTCCGGCGAAACCAGTACGGCGACGCGAGGAAGAAGACGCACGCGTGGGCAGCGCGTATAGGTGGCGCGTGCGGGCGCGTGCGGGCTCCAAATCAAATTCTAAAAATTGTCACGTGTTCGTGACGTCGTGTAGATCACCGTGGTATATTCACATACCGAAATTGAGCAACGTATGAGAAAGTTATTGATGAATGTTTGTGTATGTGCGTTTAAATGATGTTTTATAATTATTTTTGTATAGGTGAAACTTATAAGGACGAAGAAATTAACCAAAATAGGCGAGGGGGTTACGAACCGGCTACTTATCAGTGAGTGGGCAGTTATTTTTCAGTATATATATAAGTATACTTGACGTGTTTCCTAGAAAACGTATTTTAAATATAAATACGAATTAAATAACTTGTCAAATATGCATTATATTTTGATATGTGCATTACCATAATTATGCATATTGTTGCATGGTGCTGAGTAGGCCCAGGTAAGCTACATGTGAGTATATACATTTGAAATACATTTGATATACGTATAAAATACATTTGATATACGTATAAAATACTTATGAAATACGTATAAAATACTTATGAAATACATTTGATATACGTATAAAATACGTATAAAATACATTTGATATACGTATAAAATACTTATGAAATACGTATAAAATACTTATGAAATACATTTGATATATGTATAAAATACGTATAAAATACATTTGATATACGTATAAAATACTTATGAAATACGTATAAAATACTTATGAAATACATTTGATATACGTATAAAATACTTATGAAATACGTATAAAATACTTATGAAATACATTTGATATACGTATAAAATACATATAAAATACATTCGATATACGTATAAAATACTTATGAAATACGTATAAAATACTTATGAAATACATTTGATATACGTATAAAATACTTATGAAATACGTATAAAATACTTATGAAATACATTTGATATACGTATAAAATGCTTATGAAATACATATAAAATACTTATGAAATACATTTGAAATACGTATAAAATACTTATGAAATACATTTGATATACGTATAAAATACTTATGAAATACGTATAAAATACTTATGAAATACATTTGATATACGTATAATATACGATTGAAATACGCATGAAACGTGATTGAGATATGCATGAAATGTGATTGAGATACGCATGAAATGTGATTGAGATATGTATGAAATGTGATTGAGATATATTTGAGATATGTTCGAGATATAATTGTGACATGATTCGAGATATAATTGTGATACGTTTGAGATACTATCCTGATAACGATCATGAGATATAGTTGAGATATGTTGAGTTATATGATTGAGATGTGATAGAAAGCTCATTTACTTGCACACGTATATAAGTGCTCCCGCCTAGAGAGAGGCATAGCCTTCACGTGTATGTTCACCTCCCACACCGCATGCTCGCCTTGGATCCAAGTAGGTGTATAGCCTGTCGTATAGACCACTTATGTGGGTTCGACTTGTAGGTGACCCGCGATTTATCGCACAGCTTCACGTGATTGTAGCACTAGAGCATATTATGATATATACAGTGATGAGATGCAGACCACGTGAGGTGGTACTGAATGTGTGCAAGATATACAGATTTATACATGATATGATGAGATGATTATGAGCTATATAGGTAGCCGAGGGCTGAGTTCATTATGATAAGTTGATTATGATGAAAGAATACAAATTATGTTGAGAGCTGAGCGTTGAATTGGCTTTTATGTTATTCTATCATATTCACTTAGAAATGTTGAGCATTCTATTATGATACTTTGGCATGGCATACGTTCATATTATTCAGCATGATTTGATATATATTATGTATATGAATATATACTTTATTACTGGGAAACTTATACTTGTTTTACAGCGAGGGGTTAGTATATTCAAAAGAGAAAAAAAGGTTTCGAATAAGTTCGTTTTGCTGACCCACTCAACTTTGTTTTGCGCCCCTCCAGGTTTTAGATAACGTTCATCAGTGAATCTCGAGGTGTCCAGCTGAAAGTTCTGACAAATCACCACTCATGTAGGATCATCGTCGAGTGTTGTTAAATACGTACATTTTATGTTTGACTGCACTTAGACTTTATGCTCTGGTTATGTAATCACACTTAAACTCAAATTAGAACCTATCGTATTTGGTTTTAATTTATTCGTATTTTCCTTATAATATAACGCTTCCGCACAACGCACATGGCTACGTCACGTTCACGTTCACGCTTCCGCATAACTCGGAAGAGACTTTCCGAGTTATGCAAAGTCAAGGCAATCTTCCTGCTGAAAGGTGGGTTGAGACTACGGCTTGGTTTTTAAGTAAAGAAGCCGCATCTTGGTGGGAACAGGAATCTCAAGGATGGTCGCCTGAAGTGGTAGCGGACTGGAAGAATTTTAGGGATGCGTTATATAAGAGGTTTATTCCTCCAGCCTATATTGACCGGAAGAAACAGGAATTCGTTAGTTTGAAGCAAAGAAAGATGTCTGCTAACGAATACTATCGGAAGTTTACAGACTTATCTCGATATGATACTGATATTGCTTCTAATCCTGTCGAAATGCTCAGACGTTTCAAAATGGGTACTAAAAAGAAGTGGCGTTCCCTGGCTACTAGTGCAAAATGTACCACTTACCAGGAATTTTATGAAATCCTGCTGAATGTCGAGGATTCCGAAAACCTGCCCAGCGACAGTGAAGAAGAAGAAAAGGATAAGAGTCAGAGGCGACATGATAAGGGTAAAGGTCAGATGTATCAGGGACCTAAGAAAACCCAAAGTTTCAAAAGAAGCGGTATGGGTTCGAGTTCTTCTAGCGGAGGTTTCAGCTTCTCAAATCAGCGGCAAGGAGGTAGATTCTCTGGAGGCTCTAAGTTTCAGGGACAGAGAAATTTTGGTGGTTCTGGAGGTTCCAGCGTTCCTCTTTGCCGAAAGTGCAATAATCGACATTTTGGAGGATGTCGTCAAGGAAACAGTGGGTGTTTTAATTGTGGTCAGATGGGACATATAGCTAAGTATTGTCCTCAGAGCCAGCAGAGAGCTCTACAACCTTTTGTGCCACAGCCAGCTCCGACACAACAATTTTCCAGACCTAGTGGTTTCAATCAGATGGGTCGCAGTAGCGCATATCACCTGCAAGGGGATTCAGTTACTTATCCTTCGGGACATTATCAATACCCTCAAGAACCTTACCAGCAGAATCATATTGGTCAATTTTCAGAAGGTTTTGTGCCTTATCAACAGAACAACTTTGGTCAGCAGTTTTCAACTAGTGGATCACAGTGGCAACCAAGGGAACAACTACAGCAGTCAGACATGGTTGCTAGTAGTGCTGGACCATTCAGGCAGTCCATTCAGCCCGGTCAAGGACGTGGTTCACAAGGCAGAGGTGTTCATGCTGGCAGAGGCCGAGGAGGAAGACAACAAGCACAAGGACGAATCCACAACATTTCTTTGCAGGATGCTCAAAATAATCCTGACTTAATCATGGGTACGTTAACTATTCTTGGTTATCGTGCTAAAGTGTTGATTGATTGTGGTGCTACGCATTCAGTAATTTCTCATACATTTGCTCAATTGACTCAACCTAGATCGACGCCTTTAGGGTTTGAGTTAGAGTTTGCTATGCCTAGAGGGGAAAGATGTTACGTAGCTTGTGTATATCCAGATTGTCCAGTGATAGTTGAGAATGAAGTCATGCCAGCTAATCTTGTACCGTTAGATATTGTGGACTTCGATGTAATATTAGGCACGGATTGGTTGCATTTCAATCGTGCCCAAATTGATTGTTACTGGAAAACAGTGACTTTCCATCGTCCTGGATTACCTAAAATTACATTCGTAGGTGAGCCTAGTGGACTGAGGCATGAAGTCATTTCAGCCGTGAGAGCTGAAAGATTACTATCGAAAGGTTGTCAAGGGTACTTGGCGCATGTGATAGTAGATGATGTCACTCCTAGTAATTTGGAAGAAGTGGGAGTAGTCAGGCATTTCCCTGACGTATTTCCGGAAGATTTACCTGGATTGCCGCCTGATAGAGACGTCGAGTTCACTATTGACTTGCTTCCGGGTACAAACCCTATTTCCTTAACTCCTTATCGTATGGCTCCTACCGAGTTAAGAGAATTGAAGAATCAATTACAAGAATTGGTGGATAAAGGTTTCATTCAACCTAGTACTTCACCCTGGGGAGCTCCAGTCTTGTTTGTAAAGAAGAAGGACGGAACCTTGAGGTTATGCATCGATTACCGGCAATTGAATCGGGTAACGATTAAAAACCGTTATCCATTGCTGCGTATCGACGACCTATTTGATCAACTTCGAGGTGCCTGTGTATTCTCGAAGATCGACTTAAGGTCGGGTTACTACCAGTTGAAGATTAAGAGTGACGATGTTTACAAAACTGCTTTTAGAACCCGTTACGGTCATTATGAGTTCCTGGTGATGCCCTTTGGACTGACGAATGCACCAGCAGCTTTTATGGGTTTGATGAATAAAGTATTCCAGCAATACTTGGACAAATTCGTCATTGTTTTTATTGACGACATTCTGGTGTATTCCAAGTCGGAAGCAGATCATGTTCAACATCTTACTCTGGTGTTGGAAAAGTTGAGAGAACATCGGTTGTATGCTAAGTTTAGCAAGTGCCAATTTTGGTTAGATGAAGTGGCATTCTTGGGACATGTCATATCAGCTCAGGGTATTCTGGTAGACCCTCAGAAAATAGCAGCTGTGGAGAATTGGGAACAGCCGCGAACAGTCACCGAGGTACGAAGTTTCCTTGGCTTAGCAAGTTACTATCGACGGTTTGTTAAGAATTTCTCAGTTATCGCTTTACCACTTACCAAGTTGACTAGAAAGGAAGTCAAGTTTGAGTGGGATAGTAAGTGTGAGCAGAGTTTTCAGCAACTTAAGCATTTTCTCACTCATGCACCTGTTCTGGCACTTCCTGATGACGATGGTAATTTCGAGATTTACAGCGATGCTTCATTGAATGGCCTGGGATGCGTTTTGATGCAACATGGGAATGTGATTGCTTATGCTTCACGTCAGTTAAAGACTCATGAAAAGAATTACCCTACTCATGATTTGGAATTAGCAGCCATTATATTTGCCTTGAAGATTTAGAGACACTATCTTTATGGTGAAAAGTGTAAGATCTTTACGGATCACAAGAGTCTGCAGTACATTTTCACCCAGAAGGAGCTTAATCTTAGGCAACGAAGGTGGTTAGAGCTGCTCAGCGATTATGATTGCACTATTGAGTATCATCCTGGTCGAGCTAATGTGGTGGCTGACGCTTTGAGTAGGAAATCCCAAGGTCGAGTTAATGCTTTGTATGCTTCTCGTATTCCTCTCCTTGCAGATTTGAGGTCCACTGGAGTGCAATTGGGATTGGAAGATCAAGAGGAAATGGTGATAGGACGAGAAGAAGCCTTACTTCCTAGTTTCCAAGTTAGGCCTATTTTGATGGACCGCATACTCGAAGCTCAAGGAAGTAACGAAGAAGTTCAGAGTTTAATCCTTGGAGTTTCTCAAGGAAAGAAGAAGGATCTTAATGTCCGAGAATCTGATGGCATGCTTATGCAGGATAAACGAATGTACGTGCCAAAGAATGAGGAATTGAAGAAAGAGATTCTTGATGAAGCGCATATTTCAGCATATGCAATGCATCCAAGAGGCACTAAGATGTATCATACCATTAGGCCATTCTACTATTGGCCCGGTATGAAAAAAGAAATTGCAGAGTATGTCAGTAGGTGTGCAATTTGTCAGCAGGTTAAAGCTGAAAGGAAGAAACCGTTCGGTTTGATGCAACCGCTTCCCGTTCCACAGTGGAAATGGGAGAATATTACTATGGATTTTGTGTACAAGCTTCCTCGTACACGGAACGGCTATGATGGCATTTGGGTGATTGTTGACCGACTCACTAAGTCAGCGCACTTTATTCCGGTGAGAGAAAAGTATTCTCTGAATAAATTGGCTGAGCTGTTTATCACTAAGATTGTGAAGTACCATGGAGTTCCAGTGAATATTGTTTCAGATCGAGATCCTAGATTCACTTCTAAGTTCTGGACAGCTTTTCAAGAAGCTCTTGGTACGAGATTGCTTTATAGTACGGCGTATCATCCCCAGACAGATGGTCAATCTGAGAGGACCATACAGACTTTGGAAGATATGTTAAGATCTTCTGTAATGCAATTTGACGAGGATTGGCATGCAAAGTTGGATTTAATGGAGTTCGCATATAATAACAGCTACCATTCCAGCATCGGGATGGCACCGTTTGAAGCTTTATATGGAAAAGCGTGTCGTACTCCTTTGTGTTGGTCAGAGGTCGGTGAAAGAGTTTTGGTGGGCCCTGAGTTAGTGGAGGAGACTACTCAGAATGTTCAAGTAATTAAGTCTAACTTGAAAGCGGCCCAGGATCGACAGAAGAGCTTAGCAGACAGACATGCTACTGATCGAGTGTATAAGGTTAATGATTGGGTATTCTTGAAGCTATCGCCGTGGAAAGGAGTAGTAAGGTTCGGGAAAAAGGGTAAGCTGAGCCCTAGGTACATCGGACCTTATCAGATCACCGAGCGAGTTGGTGAAGTTGCTTACAGGCTTGAATTGCCCTCAGAGCTGTCTAAAGTGCATAATGTATTCCATGTATCGATGCTTCGTCAATATGTTGCAGATCCATCGCATGTGATTCCAATTCAACCTTTGGAGATTAACTTGGATTTGACTTATGATGAAGAACCAGTGACTATCTTGGATTGGAAAGAGAAAGTTCTGAGAAATAAGACAGTGCAGTTGGTAAAAGTCTTGTGGAGGAATCACTCGGTGGAAGAGGCTACTTGGGAAACGGAGGATCGAATGAGAGAAATGTATCCGAGATTGTTTTATGATGATTAGTGTTGTATTTGATTATGTAAATTTCGGGGACGAAATTTCTATAAGGAGGGTAGGTTGTGACAACCCGTCCCGATTTAACGTGTCATATGTATACAGTGTGTTAAATACCCTAAATCCTTATACAATTGTTTAAGGTTTGGACGGCTATTTTATATGTTGAATGATTAAAGGCTAAGGAATGGATCACACGTCCGATTCCATTTCCATTTCCTTTCCGTGAAGTGCTCCACTGCCTCCCTCAATAATACCTTCACTCATCATCATTCCCTCACACGAACCTGAAACACTCTCTCTCTCTATCCCTCGACGAACTCTCTCTCTCTCCTTCTCTCAAAACACACGGACCAAACAACAAGTTTATCAAAACTTCACAGATTGACGAAACAAAATCACCATCTTCTTCATTTCGACGATACGAGTCCAACCATACCAATTTCAGGTAAGAACTATAACGTTTTCACGTCGAAAATACGAACTCCGTTTTAGGTACTATTCATCAACTTTTTATTGGTTGATTTTTAGGACTTTTCAAGCTTATAGGAAGCTTCTTGAGGTCCTTAGGAGGCTTGGAGTAGTTCGTTGGAAGTTTTTGGACGTAAGAACACGGAGATCGAAATGTTCAAGTTTGACCCGTGGCTTTCGAGGTGTTTTACGGCCAAACCACGGAGAGTTAGAAGTCGTGCGAGGTACCATTCTCTTCGTCTCTTCGTGAACTACAACTTTCGTTTTTGTTTCGCCCAATTTCGTTGAGTATTAAAGAGGTTATACTCATTTGAAAAATACCCAGTTTCCGGCGAGTCCGACGGCTTTCGAGGCTTTTTCCGGTGAATCCACGCCGATGTAGGGGTCAAGGAAGGTATGGATGTGTTAGTCTCGTCAATACCTTCATTTTGATATAAAGTACGTCGAAAATTGTTAAGAAATGAAGAAGTTATGACACTTTGAAGTTTACCCAGAAATTCCGGCAAAACACCCACCTCCGGCGAAACCAGTCCGGCGACGCGAGGAAGAAGACGCGCGCGTGGGCAGCGCGTATAGGTGGCGCGTACGGGCGCGTGCGGGCTCCAAATCAAATTCTAAAAATTGTCACGTGTTCGTGACGTCGTGTGGATCACCGTGGTATATTCACATACCGAAATTGAGCAACGTATGAGAAAGTTATTGATGAATGTTTGTGTATGTGCGTTTAAATGATGTTTTATAATTATTTTTGTATAGGTGAAACTTATAAGGACGAAGAAATTAACCAAAATAGGCGAGGGGGTTACGAACCGGCTACTTATCAGTGAGTGGGCAGTTATTTTTCAGTATATATATAAGTATACTTGACGTGTTTCCTAGAAAACGTATTTTAAATATAAATACGAATTAAATAACTTGTCAAATATGCATTATATTTTGATATGTGCATTACCATAATTATGCATATTGTTGCATGGTGCTGAGTAGGCCCAGGTAAGCTACATGTGAGTATATACATTTGAAATACATTTGATATACGTATAAAATACATTTGATATACGTATAAAATACTTATGAAATACGTATAAAATACTTATGAAATACATTTGATATACGTATAAAATACATTTGATATACGTATAAAATACTTATGAAATACGTATAAAATACTTATGAAATACATTTGATATACGTATAAAATACGTATAAAATACATTTGATATACGTATAAAATACTTATGAAATACGTATAAAATACTTATGAAATACATTTGATATACGTATAAAATACTTATGAAATACGTATAACATACTTATAAAATACATTTGATATACGTATAAAATACTTATGAAATACGTATAAAATACTTATGAAATACATTTGATATACGTATAAAATACGTATGAAATACATTTGATATACGTATAAAATACTTATGAAATACGTATAAAATACTTATGAAATACATTTGATATACGTATAAAATACTTATGAAATACGTATAAAATACTTATGAAATACATTTGATATACGTATAAAATGCTTATGAAATACGTATAAAATACTTATGAAATACATTTGAAATACGTATAAAATACTTATGAAATACATTTGATATACGTATAAAATACTTATGAAATACGTATAAAATACTTATGAAATACATTTGATATACGTATAATATACAATTGAAATACGCATGAAACGTGATTGAGATATGCATGAAATGTGATTGAGATATGCATGAAATGTGATTGAGATACGCATGAAATGTGATTGAGATATGTATGAAATGTGATTGAGATATATTTGAGATATGTTCGAGATATAATTGTGACATGATTCGAGATATAATTGTGATACGTTTGAGATACTATCCTGATAACGATCATGAGATATAGTTGAGATATGTTGAGTTATATGATTGAGATGTGATAGAAAGCTCATTTACTTGCACACGTATATAAGTGCTCCCGCCTAGAGAGAGGCATAGCCTTCACGTGTATGTTCACCTCCCACACCGCATGCTCGCCTTGGATCCAAGTAGGTGTATAGCCTGTCGTATAGACCACTTATGTGGGTTCGACTTGTAGGTGACCCGCGATTTATCGCACAGCTTCACGTGATTGTAGCACTAGAGCATATTATGATATATACAGTGATGAGATGCAGACCACGTGAGGTGGTACTGAATGTGTGCAAGATATACAGATTTATACATGATATGATGAGATGATTATGAGCTATATAGGTAGCCGATGGCTGAGTTAATTATGATAAGTTGATTATGATGAAAGAATACAAATTATGTTGAGAGCTGAGCGTTGAATTGGCTTTTATGTTATTCTATCATATTCACTTAGAAATGTTGAGCATTCTATTATGATACTTTGGCATGGCATACGTTCATATTATTCAGCATGATTTGATATATATTATGTATATGAATATATACTTTATTACTGGGAAACTTATACTTGTTTTACAGCGAGGGGTTAGTATATTCAAAAGAGAAAAGAAGGTTTCGAATAAGTTCGTTTTGCTGACCCACTCAACTTTGTTTTGCGCCCCTCCAGGTTTTAGATAACGTTCATCAGTGAATCTCGAGGTGTCCAGCTGAAAGTTCTGACAAATCACCACTCATGTAGGATCATCGTCGAGTGTTGTTAAATACGTACATTTTATGTTTGACTGCACTTAGACTTTATGCTCTGGTTATGTAATCACACTTAAACTCAAATTAGAACCTATCGTATTTGGTTTTAATTTATTCGTATTTTCCTTATAATATAACGCTTCCGCACAGCGCACATGGCTACGTCACGTTCACGTGACGGCCAGCATTCCTTGACTACGGTCGGGGCGTGTCAGTGTTTAGACTTCTTTCATTAATTACTACATATTTTCTACACTCACAATGTTTGTCAGCTCGCTATATAATCAACTTGATAATGTTAAATCCATCATGCAATGCATTTCTTTCCAATTTTTTGTGATAAACTAATAGATAATTGACTAAATAAACATCCTACAAAGTTTCAATAAAAATTTCCAAGTTTTTCTTACAATTTCCGTGGTTTCCATGTAATTTTTATCGATATTGATATTTTACCGATATTTCCATCGATATTTCCGTGTTTTCGGACTACCGATATTTCCGATATTACCGATATTTTCTTCCTTGCTCCCACCTAAATCAACCACTACCCACATACCGAATCCCACCCTTCTAAATATAAACTGGGAGAGCACTCAGAGAAGTACGTGAACCCAAAAAAGTAAATCCCCCACAGCATCCCCAAACCAGCATTCAAAATCCCACCCTTCTGAATATAAACTGGGAGAGCAGTACAAGAACCCAAAAAAGTGAAAAAAAACGTATCGGCCTTGAATTGAGTTGAAGGAAAAAAATCAAATTGTGGTAAAAAAAAATGGTCCAAAACGAAGTGGTAATTTATCATTATCATATCATACCAATCAAACTATTTGGCATACCGAAAGTTTGGTACAATAATAATAATCAATTTCACCATGCCAAAGTTTAGTATGGTTATTGGTACGAGAGTTTTGGTACAGTAACCGTATCCAAACGACCCCGACGCGCAAGACCAGGTTACTATTATTGAACCAATGGTAAGTTTTCGACAAAAAAAAAAAATCCAATCGTAAGTGGAAAGGCGGTTAGATGATATCAGGCCAGCCTACAACTTGACCACGTCTTCCTGTCCCTGACTGTATATTATACATTGCCGGTGGGGGTATATTCATAAATTCAAACAACTCTTTGGGCCAATTTAAAAAGTTGAAAATATTTGTTTAATGATGGATGATCAATTCCTTAATTAAAAAAAATTAGATTATCAAGACTAATCCGACAAGCCAGAGAGATCTCGACCCCTCCCACATTGGAATTAAACATGCTTTTGGTTTTATTTTTAATAAATTAAGATGTATTTATTATGGGGCTTTTAGATCCAGGTCCAAAAACATAGAGTGTTTTTAGGAGTGACTCAAGTTATCTAATTATATGTTTTTATTTCTTTTATACTCCTTTTATATTTTCTAAAAATATTAAAAATCAATTAAAATCTTTTAATACTATGCATTTTTCAACTCCAAAATATCTAATTAATATCTTATAAATGAAAAAAAATAATATACTAACATAAATCTATCTGCAAAACATTCTACCCTAACTCAAGTAGCAAATATATGAATGTATATTATACCTATAAGTGAGATATGAAACCTAACTAAAAGGTAGAAAAAAACATACTATACCTACAAGCAAGACACTTTAATCTGTGACAGGTTGACTATGAAAAATAATATGTCATATAGGTAGATAAATACAATTAACTTGTGATATAGCAAAAAGTATGAGACTACAATAACTTGCTTTATTGGATAGATGTGTTTAATGCATGGCACTATCACACTAATTAAGTCACGTTAAGGAATGCGAGGCACTAATTGTAACATCCCGGCCCGGGCCCCCACCAAATCCGCTTTGGGCCCCGACCACGCCCTCACTGTTTTGTTTATGGGAACTCACACGAGAACTTCCCAGTGGGTCACCCATCATGGGATTTCTCTCGCACGAACTTGCTTAACTTCGGAGTTCCGATGGAACCCGAAGCTAGTGAACTCCCAAAATGCCTCGTGCTAGATAGAGATGTGAATATACATATAAGGCTTACAAGATCCACTCTCCTGGACAATGTAGGATGTTACACTAATAGTTCAAGGGATTATGAACACTTATTATACCCGATCGCGGTTTAAGTTTTACATCCCTTAATATTGCTTGTATCAAAATAATATTAAAGAATAAACGATATTATCTATACTTAGGAGGTAGGGTGTGGGCTAAGCTTCATACTAGAGCCTTGGCTAGCCATAATAATGTGGTTCAAATTCGTCTTTAGCGAAGAGAAATACTACTAAATCGTAGTACTAAGTGACAAAGCTACATCCATATTAGAATGGTTGCTTATCCAATTCCGAAGGTTATCCTTGTAGAGGAACTACCGTACTAATATCATAATTTCCCTTAATCATTATTTTAGTTATTTCTACTTTTGTCCGTTTTGTTAAAAGAGATATCGAGCTTTGATTCTCTCTTATAATATAAAAGAACGACACATTGACATTATTTATGGATTGATAAGCAATAATCTATTCATTGCACAAATCAAAATACTAGTAGCTTGATTCTCTCTTATAATATAAAAAAATTGAAAATAAAACATTAAAACCGTATCTATTTATTTCGTGCTCTTGATTCAAACCCCCAAATTAGTGATCATATATTTTTTGATCACCGAATGACTAAGAGAACATTCTGACGGTGACTGTGAACAAGCCTTGTGCTAGCATTAATCAATCATAACAACTCATTGGGTGTACATGTCCTTCATGTTGGAATGCCCATTCGTTAGTGAACAGACTGGAACTGAACAGCAATGGACCCCAAAGGACTGGAGTCTCCACCGCACACCTGTGCCCGACCCACTGGAACTGAAGAACCAATATAACATAAAACATGCACGGCTAATAGTTTATCTTTTTGCTTGAGAATTTGTTTAAAGTGTTTAGTATTTAAGCGGATAGTTCACATGGTTACTTCCCATGTCATAGAATAAGTATAGGATCACGAAAAATCATATCATTCCTCTACTTATATTATGACATGTAGAGTTTCGTTTGGATATCCAGCAATTGAAAAAATCTCTCCTGCTGGCACTTAATTTTCAACCACAAAATCTTCATTTTTTTTTTCAATTGTTGCACAATAATTGTACCAAATTATTGGATTGGGTCATTGGTTTTGTACAATATTGTAACAATATGTGCAAGCTAAAGTTTTTTGTTGATTTAAATTCCGATGAGGAAGCAATTGATCAATCAGATACTGGTTTTGTTTTGGGCTGTTGGAAGTATAAAGGTTTTTTAATGCCTATAGTAAACCCAACATAAAGAGGGAGTTGTTAGACATGCCTTCCAATTCTCCCTACTGAAAGAGAGAGGAGTGCTTGATGACATTTTTTTCGACGTCAAGAATTTAAGACATGTTTGGAGAAAAAAGGGAGAAAAGATATATAATAAGGGTCAAATTTAGGATTACACAACAATTTTGCTTACAACTTACAAGAAAAACTAATGATGGAAAATCGACAAAAAATTATCCAACTCTTCCAAGATAGAGAATCAAGTCCTTGCAAAGTTGCAAGCCTCCATTCTTCCAAGGTAGAATTATCGGTTACATCCTTCCACGCATGCCCTCATGTTTCTTCCAAGGCCGAATTAGTCCCTTTCAAGCATGCCCTCATGATCACCGCAAGCTTTGCGCAGGCATCCAGGCATATTTGCATTCCCTACTTGCAAAAACTATGTTAGTATTGTAAGCCGCATCCATCTTTGTCAAACCGTATCAGAAATATGTTACCCCTCAGATTGGCCTATTGAAATGACCTTCCTACGGATTTTATGTATTCTGAGGATATTAGTGAATCAAGTGTCAAGGAGTTGAGTGAAATCGACCTAGAAAACATACTTTGACAGTATAACCACCTCGTTGACTTTAAATGAAAGAGTTTTATCAACTAAAAGTATCGAAACTGACATGTAGCATGCAACAGCCAACCAAACAAGATCTTAAACATGAACTTGCATGCATGCTTAACGCTACTTTTTACCATTCTCCCAGCTAGAAATAACGATCAGAAGTTCTTTGATCAAACAACATATGATACTACAAGGAATAAATCAGCTATCTTTCGTACCTCATTAACTTTTGGGGTTGACCATTCCCCAGTAATAGTTAGTTGAGTGACCTCGTAGCGAGAAGGCATACAAGTCAGCATTAAGCTTCCATCTTGGTAGCTTTCCTCCTCCAAAATAGGATCGATAACAAGGTTCTTTCCAAGACAAGACTGAACACCAAAAACAGAAAAACCATAAGTGACGAAAATCGAAGTGGACGGAAACAACTTTTGATATGGACGTCACTACAACACACTTCATTAGTAAATCTAAAGACAAACCTATGAACTTCCATAAATTTGTGCTAAATGACAGCTGATAGCACAACATACTATTTACAGCCTCCGTGCCATAAACATTTTAGTGGCAAATTATTTTTCTTACACGCATGAGTGTAAGAGTCAGTTTAGCAGACTTCAAACCATCTAGTACCAGAAAGAAGAAAACATCTTCCAAGACACCAAGAAATTAATGTTTAATAAGGCCATGGTATATACTCGCCAGCAATTTAGTATGTTAGATATCTAACAAAGTGACAGATCTCATATATTCACAAACATGTGCACATGCACGAACAAGAAATGCCAACTCGATATTTAAGCAGAAAATACCATAAATATAAATCATAAGAATTCTTCTCCAAAATAAATACTTACAGTACTGTACTATATGAATATAAACAAAAGGAGAAAACTTAGCAGTAATCTTGCTATTTCGTGGACTAGCCATAAGAATAGAATAAATACAAAGTGATGATCAGGGATCGAATTTTGTGATCAGTACTGTGCCACGTGCTCAAGTTTTACAAGTCTCAATTCTTGCATATTCTGTACCGGGCAACTAGTGCATAAATATGATGATTGTGCAATAGTAAATGAAAATAAAAAGAAAAACAAATGTTGAGCAAGGTAAGAGATTCAGTAACAAAATATTTGATTTAAACTTGATTATGAAGAAAAAGTATAGAAGGCCCCATTTATAGGCTAGGTGCATACCACAGAAACCGAAGCAACAAGGTCATACATCATTATCCCAGCATCTGCTAGGGCAAGGCTAGCACATGATATGATTACAGGAAAATCACCTGCAACCAAAATGAAAGAGCTTATAACCATGCACAACGAACTGAATGGCACAAATGAAGACACAACCAAATGATCAGTGGCAGAAATGCACCAATAATATAACAACATAAAAATCATTCTTATATCTCTATTCTGGTCGCAAATGACTTGTCTATAATTCTAATTGCTTATCAATTATACATCTTTATCAACACAATGACATTATCAAACTCATACAAGCAGTCAATTACATGTCAGCTCGTGAGCTAAGTAAGAGGTAATTTCAAACAATTATAATTTTTCCCCAAGCAAAAACCTTAGTGTGCCAAACTTGAGTCCAAGGAATAACAGAAAAGTGACTGTGGACACTGAACACCGCAAGTCATGGCCAGCACCTTTACATTCAAATGGTGAGATTCTTTTATGTAGGAGAAATAAACAAAAAAAAGTACACGCATTCAGAAGTTTACATGTTATATATTGACATACACATAAACATTGAACACAAACATCTACATTGACGTAGCAGGAGTATAATCTTATTTGTTCCACTTCAAGTTCTCTACTCTGTTATTTCTGTTCATTCCTTTTCTACACATTAATTTGTCCTCAACCTAAACATACAATGGCAGAAAGAACAGAAGTTTAAATGTTAAAAACCAATCGAAAACTTACTGCCTCCAGATTCCAACACCAATGCAAAAATATCCACAGTAGTCTTGGGGAAAGTTTCCAATATTATTGCACCCTCTAAAGCTTTATGAAGCATTGAAGAAAATTCTTTGTGGTCCAACCCCTAGAAAATCAGGAGTTCAAATATTAGTAAAGTGGTTTAAAAAAGAGTGGTTAAAAAGAGGATTAGAAGATACATTAACACAAACTTATATACCTGTCCACGAACTGGGGTAGCAAAAGTTGTATAGCTGACATCGCAATTTAAGCGTCCTATATCACTGTACATCATTGCCTTCTTACTCTCTCTTGGCCCAAATCTAAACCAACCAAGACAAATAAAATATCACACACGGTTCATCATCTCTCTTTGCATTTTAAATCATATGGTGTTGCACTTACTCTCATGAAAAAAAAGAAATAAAAACAGTGAACTTATGATAGAAATGTAATTAGTAGAGCTAAAAGCCAGCGAGATTATGAATTTATAAATTAGATACACTCACACAGAAACAATGACCTTGGTATTTCCAAACTCTGCATAAGCTGATCCTGAAGCACAATTTACAGCACCAGTCTTGAAAACTGTAAATTACCAACAACCTGTTAGAGGAGTCCTATTCTGTTTCTCTCCTAATCCACATGACTCGGGCAGACTACACATGCGCTTGTCGTAGGTTCAGCAAATCAAACACGCATCTATCCCACATTACATCAAATTCAAACATGAAAAATTTCATGTCTTTCAAGGTAGCCAACATACATTTGTACCTCCCCAACCGAAGAGTATTTTGAACCCCGAAAATGGATTAACACGAATGAATATCACAACCAATCAATACAACAGAGCAACAAAATCCCTACAGCATCGAGCAGTACATCGAAAGAAGGACGACGCTGTACAGATTGATTATCCAAGTTAGACCAAACTAAACCACATTCATTAAAAAGTAAAATCCCGCTTAAGCTGATTAACCAATTCAATAACTCCATATTTGGACATGCAAAAGCAATAAAACAACAACAACCCACAACAGAAAATCCATGAAAATCATCCACAAAAATAAAAATAAACGAGTAAAGGAATTAAATTTATGTGAAAAAAAAATAAGGGGAAGTAATAGAAGGCTTACAGGCAGGTCGGCATTGGTGGAATTCACGGCCGTCGGAACGGACCCAATCAACGTCGTCGTTTCCGAAAATTAGGGATTTGGTCTTCTGGGTCGTCGGAGACGGCGCGTAAGTGCTTGGGGTTGCTCCTCCTTTCCCGGCCATCTCGTGTTACTGTGTGCGCTCTGCTACTTCGAGCCTTTTCGTTTGTCCTTCTCCACCTTTAAACGGTACGTTTTGCTCTCTGTGGTTGGTGTATCAGTGGGTGGGTCGGACTTTGCCCGTGCTTATTACTCTTTTGGGCTTTTATTGAAGGCCTCTAGGTTCAGGGTTTAGGGTAGAACAGGTCATCAAGTTCGCAGCCAGGCCCACCCACGAGTGATGCCACCCACAACTCTCTTTATGGCAATACTTTTGCTTACCACCCTCATGGTAATTTCACTGTCACCACTATATCTATCACCATTAGATGAGTTTAAATTTTGACATCAGTGTAGTGAATAGACACAAATATCAAAATTTAAACGCATTCAAAGGGAATAAATAGAATGGTGAACATTACTCTTACTTGAGTGTAGTGAGCAAAAATGCACTTCTCTAACCAAGCAACCCCATATTCTCAAACGGCTGCCCATTCGCCTAAACGCAAAGTCTAACAGTCCAGTCGCCACTATTTTGTTCGGGCAGTTGGGGTTGGCTGATGGATGGTTATGTGTTTTTCTATTCAAAAATATTATCCGCACATTGCCCATTTTGTACACACGACTGCCGACTTCTCGGTTTTGAATTATTTTGCAATATAATAGCCTATTGCAAGTCATCCATTCACTCTTTTCAGCTACACGTTCAAATCTAACTGTCATTAATTGGTACCAAAAAGTGCGTTTATTTCACCGGTGAGAGTGTGTGTGTGAACTTGGGGACTCATTAAGAAATCTCCAATGGAGAGGGCTAAAGGTCCAAAAGCCAAGCTAGCAAAATGTAGCCCTCCTCTTAGGCCTTTTATGGTGTTCAGCTCCTTAGTTGCAATAATTGATTCAAACTCAACAGTTAGATTTGAAAGCATCCAAAGGTAGTTTAATTAAATGAACCAATAAATTTAAAATATAAAGTTCAAATAGTAAATTATCGAGAAGGTTATGTTTAGCTCCTTTGGTTGGAAACATTATATGAATATGGCATGTCACTGTTCATTTAAAAATAATTTTTTACAGTGCTATAATTCTGGATGGGGCTATGTTTAACCCTTTCGGTTAGAGATGGTCTTAGGTCGTCAAAATTTAGTCACTAAGCTACGGTGGTGTCAGCGGTGGAATCTAATGGATCCGCAACGCCAAGGCCGACGATGATGATCCTGCCACGGAATCGGAGAAGAATATGGCTGGGCTATCATTGTATCATGATTTCTATATTGCTAACTTTGATTTGGAAGAGGATAGGGAATTTGTACTTAGTGGTGGGTCCATGGATAGTTGCTCACTATTATTTGACGGGAAATTTGGAAAAGTAACCATATTTTAGACCTCATATAGAATTATAGCCATCATTTTAATTTTATGATAATTCTAACCAAAACTTAATGTAAAAGTACTAATATACCCTTAATGACAAAAAATTCCCCATTGCTCTTAACCATGAAAAAACAACAATTAGTTGAGATCTTGAAGCATAAAAGAGGTAGCCTCTTGAATACTACCGAGTACCCCTACTCTCGAACCCCTCCATTTCTTACACACTTTTTTTTTAATCAATATATATATATAGTAGATATAGATATTCAAGTGTAATTAGAGAACGTGAAAATTGAAGATAACCCAGTAAACTAAACATAAAAATTAATCAAAAACTGAATCTTCGAAGCAAAATTTGAATCTAAAAATAAAGGAGCAAAAACCCTTTTAAGCTAAAATCTGTGTGAGGTTTTTCTGCTAAACTGGTGATTGAAAATATAAAAGCCAATAATGTAATAAATCCCGAATAATATAAAAGCCAATAATGTAATAAATTCCGAAGAAAAACATTCACATCATGCGCTGGAATGGAGTCTAATTGGATTCTTGCAAGTTTGGCGATTGTGGCATGTCCCACCACAGCGACTGCACTTTTTCACTATCCTTTCCTCCCCTTGAGATGGGATTCTGTTTGTCTTGCGTCTTCCAGATACAACTTGTCTAATTGGAGGTAACACAACTTTATTCTGCACCCCTTCTGGCACACTCAATTCACTCTTATTTCCAACCGGCCAAACTAGCTTTGCATATGCTAGCACAACTACATTGGCTGTGTAGAATTTGGAGCACATATTGTATACTAATGTGTTGTGAATTCAACATGCAGCAGTTGCATGGACACATGAAAGTTGGTCGAGATCAAACCTTCTACATGTGCATGTCTTGGCATTTAGGTCAACTATATGATATAAGTATGTCTCATGTACTTGCAATGCATAGTGATTAATGGAAGATAATTGCATAGTTGTCAACCATGTGAAAAAAAAAATTAAAAAAATGCACACACAATACCTTGAAGAAACACCAAAACCTAGAATATGTCTAACTCAAAACTCATATTTATTGAAGTCTCACTAATCTAGGCATTGTCTTGAAGAACTTGACTTGGTTGTTCATCACCTAAAATGTCATCATTCTCTTGAATTGCCACTGTTGGTGATGGGGAACTGCATGCTGGGTGTTCATCTTTAGGTTCATTTAGAGGATATGTTGTGACATATAACCATGATATAAAATATCGATGATATCTGAAATATCGGTAGTCCAAAAACATGGAAATTTTGATGGAAATATCGGGATATTATCGATATTGATAAAATTGAATAAAAGCCACGGAAATTGTAAGAAAAACTTGGAATTTTTTATTGAAACTTTGGAGAATGTTTATTTAGTCAATTATCTATTAGTTTATCAAAAAAAATTAGAAGGAAATGCATTACATGATGGATGTAACTGATTTAAGTTGATTATACAGCGAGCTGGCAAACACTGTGAGTGTAGAAAATATGTAGTAATTAATGAAAAAAAGATTAAACACACCATAATCATTTATATATAATGATTTACTACAATATTTTACACTTTATACATTGCATGGTAAGATACATGAGTGATTTAGTACCACATAAAGTTCCTATGAGGTTCAAAATTTTCACTATCTTCATCATCTCTATGTGTAGTGTAAGTTTATTGTGAAGAGTATTCATCAAATGATAAATCCCCAAAATAGTTTTGCATGTAATTGTTAACATGCCACTCATATAAATATAAATATTTTAGCATATTATCACTAAAACATAAGTGATATATGGTGGTTACGGTGCTGGAGGAGTAAAATGGGAGGGGTTCAAATCCCCTTTGTGTTTTTTTTTCCCTCCCTTTTTTCCCTTTTTTTCTCCTTTTTCTTTTTCTTTTCCTTCCTTTACATCGATATTTTCGATATTTTAGCGATATTACACCGATATTTTGACAAAATATTGCTGAAGTGTGAGCGAAATTATCAACATCAATATTTTCCGATATTATCGTTGATATTGTCGATATTTGTACGATATGTACATGGATATGTTCCGAAATATCCATGATTCGAAAAAACCGAAATATCCTCGATATTTCGTCGATATTATCGATATTTCAGACTATGCATATAACATAATCTTGTCGGTTTTGCAGAAAGACTTTCACATACCCAACTAGTCACATCGTCATTGTCTACAATCTCCGTCATATTTTATGATAGGATTTTTAGGTACCTTCACAAAGAGGTTAAAATCACACAAAATACTTGCAAGAGAACAAGGTAGTTGCAGTATAAACGGCTCAAACAATGTCGTTTTCTGCTGGGATTGTTTAAAACAATTAATGAAAACCCCTAATCCTAGTTAATTATCTGAAAATAAAGATTGGAAAATGTTGATTTTGAATTTAAAAGTAATTAAAAACGAATTTTAATAAAAGTAATTTAGGAAAAACAACTAATAACCAATTAAAAGGAAACAAATCAAAGAGAAAATGTTTTGAGAAACAAATTTGGAAAAGCACTAGGGTTCTGCCGTCCCTAACAATCCTACGTAATTCTTCTAATTTCTTACGAATTACACATGCATATTTTGAAGGTTGGGTTTTCCTAAAATATATCATATTTGGAACCTCCAACATAGAACGTATATCTAACATGCAACCTGTCCGTGGCATCCATATCAAATGTGAACATGCAAGACTCATTAAGTTTTCTGAAAACCTTTAAAAAAAAATCATATAACTCTTAAGACGTGTCGTCCATCCTAAATAGCTACACATGTTAACCACAAGAAGCCTTAATCAATTTTAGGGGCAACCCTCCACCAAAATTGCATCAAATTACTTTTCTAAATATCCTAATGGTCGCGAATCACTAAGACAAATAGATAGTTTAAACCGGTAATTAACAATCCAAAACTTGCATGCATAAATTCATAAGAAAATTAAAAAGAGACTACATTTTCTTACTAAGGATCATGGCCTCACCCTAGCAAAGAGAATTAGTTACGCAGATTCATAATAAAAATCACAAAGTCTTTATTAAAAATAGAAAAAGAATGAAAACACCTTGAAAGTATATGTCTTGAAATCTCTAAGCTTTGCCCAAAATCTTCTCTCCAAAAATTGCATAAGAGAGAACCCTAGGGACGGCCAAAAAGGCTTATTTATACTACTCTAATTAAAATCCTCCTAGTAAAAGTTCTTAGAATAAGACTAGGAAACCTAATAAATTGAAATAAAATAGGAAACATAACCTTAAATTAACTTGGTAAATTCGCCCAAAAATCCGCACAGCCACATTTTGGACTCAATTCAGCTCCAAAACTAGCCCAAATAGCTGGATTTAAAGTTTGGGCTATTCTGAACACTTCTCTATAAGGCCACAAACCCATCTGAGGTCATCTTGGGCTCCAAAAACGCAGTTTAAGCCCCAAAACACCACTTTCCAATAACGCACACCGCTCCTTTAATAAATCGTCAGAAAATAACCGCTTGGTAGAAAAATTCCAAATTTTGACACGAATACGCCAAGAGACACACGAACATCCTCCAATTTGGATCACTCCAAAATTCGTCCGTTTGGTCATATTTTGCTCCAAATGAAGTCGAATGTCCTACATTGAAAATATAAAGCAAAGTATCAAAATTTTACCAAAATAATTACCAAATTATACTAAGAATAGGGTAAAATATATAATATAATATTGACTCATCAAAATACCCCCAAACTTAGCTTTTTTCTTGTCCTCAAGCAAAACAAAACTAGAAAACAAAAATAAAAGCTAACAAACTAGAAACTTAACTAAAACTAAATGACAAAATTTTCACCTTCAAGTTGCAATACATAGAAAACGTTAAAAATCAGAATATGTTTTCAAAAGTTTCAGCTAATCCCATTATAAAGTCTAAGCCTTTTAGAAGTGATTAGAAAAGAATTCACAAACTTCCTTTGGTGTAAAGTGAACCAACATAGCTAAGGAGACTCGACTAAAACCCTTACTCCTCGTCCTTTTATTTCGCACATACTATATTTAAATATAACTGTTATATATATATTTTTTTTCTTCTTAATTTCGATTTTTCTATTTTTTTTTTTCATCTTTTCTTCTTCTTCTTCTTCTTTTTTTTTTATTTTTTATCTTTTTCAGTAATAGTAGTGGTCGTGCAATGTCAATTCCCTTAAGCTTTCTCTCCAACCTATGTAACGAGCTTTAGGTCAATGACTCCCAAACCACAAAGGCTTTAGGGCACTAGGTGTAGAACACCCCTAAGGGCTTATTAACTCGAGCTGAAAAGGCTACGAAACCAACTAACCACCCTGCCCCATGCCAAGACTCTATCGTTTGACGAGAGAATCACTGCTGATTAGGCAGGACTGGTCTGGTTACTAGGTAAAGCCTCGGGTGGAACAATTATTACTTTATTCGTAACAATAGCTAACTTTACTTAGCTAAGAACAAGAATTAAAATACACTTAGACTAAAAATAAGTGTTTCAATCTCACTCCCCACAAGCCATGTTGATATGAATGTGCAAGGTTTCAAAGTATAACTCATGAATTAATGTCTAAGCAACGGTAAATAGAAAAGACTCTATTATGGGATTAACATTCACCATGTCCATTTGTTCTAACGTTTAAAATAATCTATGGATATTAACTTAAAAAGAATGAAAATTTTGTTTTAACTTGACCCAAAAATTAAAATCCTAAAATTTTACTCTCCCACCCCCAAACTTATTTCACACTTTGTCCTCAAGGTGTGGAAAATGAAATAAACGAAAAAGAACAAAAATAATAAATCCTAAAATAAAGCGTACAACAACTAACATAGATAAACGAAATAAACTAGGACAATAAAAACAACACTTTAATCTGGAACTGAATAACAACACTTTCTGCTCTGGTTGGAAATCTTTTCTGAGAATTTGTTTGTCATGGAATGCTTTTGTTTTGTCTTTGTATATGCATGCATTTTCATAAGCTTCAGTACGAATTTCCTCAAGCTCATTGAGCTACAGCTTACGTTTTTCCCATGTTGAATCGTAAGCAAAATTCAACTCCTTAATAGCCCAAAACGCTTTATGTTGGAAATGTGCCCTAAAGCCATTCATATGATGATACTTTACGGATATTTCACATGTTAAACTAATCTAGTTTACATATAAAAGGCAAACATTATTGTTTGAGGCGTCTCATATAAATGTTATATGCTTAAACGATAAAGTCCAAGGAATATGTGATTGGAAGAATGCAATCTAATGTAGTTAGATTAATGAGACCATTCTTTCGTAGACACATCCTAAACGTTCCTGATCATAGGATTGCCAATTGGGCATTGACAGTCCGATAAGATCAGTACGTGCTATGTCTTCTTTCAGGGAGAGTGACTAGTCTCGAGTCATTGGTGTGTGTGACATCAAGACAAGTACGTAGGTGCTCAATAGAGAATGAGTTCACTGAACACGATCAACGAGGAGTTCTCATACTCATGTCACATGAGAACTCATGTTTGGGATAATGCAAATTAGTCATTTGACCTGAGGCATCACAGTTGTTGTCTTGTGGTTAAGTCCTTGATCTTTGATTATGCCAAAGTCACCCCATCGGGGTGTCCACGACATCATTGGGGTTAAGCCACTTAGTCATGGAGACAAGTGAATGCGCAACAAGGGATCTTTAACCTTCAATTGGCTTAAGGGAGAATACTCTATGATATGATTAAAATCTCTGGCCAGAGTATGAATGAGATTGGGGAATGCGTTCCAAATCACATTCAAGGTAATCATAAAATGCAAATGAATCACATTGGATAGTAGACATGAATAAATAAACTATCAAACCAAACAATGTGGTCAAGAGTATTAGATTAGAGAAAGACCGTATTGCATTTGTAATCCTAAACTGAATAGGTTCTCTACCTCTTCTGATTAGCTTGGGTAGCCATGATATGCTGCTAGGGGTCACTCATGGTTTGTGGAAGCCCTAAACGTGTGTAATCACTAAAGGGAGAATTGAAAGTAAGTTTCAATTCACAATCGATGTAAAATGGTTTTAATCGCCCACTGCCTCGCTAAAAGGAACCTAATGTATCGTACACCAAATAAGGTGGAGATTGAAGAAACAAAGGAGATGAATTAAATGGTTTAATTATTTATGGCAAGGATTAATTAATATGTTAATTAATCAAACGAATAAGTTCGTTAAAGACCTCGGGATAGTTTTTGGACCTTAAGGCCCAATGGGCTTCGAACGTCAAAGCCCATTGACTTAAGTTGTATGACAACTTAATGAATAAAGATTCACAAAGGCCCAAAAGCCCAAATCCATTAGAGTGGCCGGCCATATGGTGATGAATTAGGGTTTTTTGGTTCTTTAGGTCATTTAAAGAAGTGACTATATAAAGAACTTTATAACATAAATTCATAAGTTGTTGATTTTAGAGAAAATTGGTGAGAATACAAAGCTTCCATTTCTCTCTAAGAGGCCAACCACCTTGGGGGATATTGTCTAGCAATTCTATTTCCTCAAGGTCACTCATTTCCTCTCCAATCCAACCTTGGTGTAGAATCTTTAGAGGTTCTCAATTTTGGGAACTTGGAGAACCTATTCTTCTAACCAAATCCATGGAGCTAAGAAGCAAGGAATGAAGGCCCTATCTCTTGGGTGATTATCCTTTGCATATGCAAAGAGGAATCTACAAAGGTAAATATTTCTCAACTAACAAATTGTTGTTTTTAAGTTGAGTCAAGGTTCACCAATCTACTAGGCTTTGAATTTCATGGTAGATGTTTTGTTTTTGAATGCATGAAAGCATGATTCCGCCTTTAATTGTTAATTGCATGCTATATGATGTTATTCAAATGAACATGTTTTTCACAAAATTTCCTTCAAGTGGTATCAGAGCCTAGGTCTAGTAGTTGGTGAATCATTTTGGGTTTTGTAGTTCATAGTTTTTTGATTTAAAAGTTGTAATATGTTACAAGCTTTATTCTTGTTTCTTTGAATGTAAATTTTGTTAGAAAATTTGCCATCTCAAATGTTGTAGATGTAGTTCATATGAGCATGAATTTTGGAGCTAAAATTTGGTGCCATGTTTTTTGGGAAATTCGGCCAAATCCAAAGGGTGATTTTTTGGGTTCATGTTTGTCTTGTTAAAATGGTTTTAAAGTGACTTTTGGAACCCCTAAGTACCCTAGGATGTTAACCCTCTTTTGAGTGATGAAAATTTGAGTTTTGGTGAGTGAAAACATTCATGGAGCTATTATGAGTTTTCATGAGTGTTCTTCAATGTTCTTGAAGTTCTTGCCAAGAACAAAAAGTTTTGAAGTTTTGATTCAAAAAGTTTTATGTTTTTACATAAAGTTTTGGTTTAATTTTAGTGGGTGATTTTAGTGGGTGATGATTATTTGTAAAGTATTATTAATGGTTTTAATGGTAGACAAACTTTTTTAAAAGTTTGACATAAATTCAATTAATGGTTATAATGGTAGACAAACTTTTTTAAAAGTTTAACATAAATTCAAAATATTTCATCTTTACCTCACCTAATAAAACCCACTTACAAAAACTTTGTAAAAATCATATTTTTTTCTATCATGGCCGGCCACCCTAATTAAATAGGGTATTTTTGGGTCTTTTATTCAATTACATAAAGTTTTGATACTTTTGTGTATTTGCACTTTGGCCCAAAAGTTTACGTTTTTACGTTAAGGCCCAAAAACGTTAAAGGACAAATTGTTTTGCTCCTTTAATGAAGTTTTTTGTATTTGTTGAAATTTTTGGGTTCTAGTTGTAATTACATGAAGTAGTGGACTTTTTTGTTTTTACAAAGTGACCCCAAAAGTTTGTGTTTCGCAATATAGCCCAAAAGGTTGTGGTTATTGCATGATGGCCCAAATTAAGTAGGGAACAAAAATTGTTTTGTCTCTTTAAATGAGAATTGGATTTTCATTTCATTTAGCTCCATTTAAATCAATTTTATGGATACAAAAACCAAATGAAAATGTTGCATTCAATTTAATTAATTAAAGTGTTGATTAATTAAAGGGTGATTATGAACCTAAGCCTACGATAATTGAGCTATGTGAAAGGCCGTTTCAAATTTGTTTGAACCATGGGAATGTGTAGATTAATTTTGGTTGTAATTTGATTTGATCAAATGTTGTAAAAGAGCATAAGCTCTTCTTTACTTTAAAGTAATTTGAATTATGCAAATGTTGTAAAGAGCATAAGCTCTCTTTTACTTTGAAGTACTTCTTTCTTGCTTTATTTGATATGCATGAAAATGAAGTAGTTGGGTCCAACGCCCCTAGGAACAACACGCCTTAATGTGATTAAACGCGTAACTAAAATCAATCTCCATCCCTAGTCCGAGATTCAACACTAGGCTCGTGTTGAATCTAAACAAAGGTTCATAGTCATCCTAAGGCCCTAAGGCAACTATATAGTCCATCAAATGAATGCAAACCTTACGTTAGTAGTATCATATACTCTTGCTTTAAAAAAACCGTTTTATAAATATAGTGGGAGTATTATATACAACTAAATTGAATCAAATGGACCAATAGTTGTAATATGACCAAAATTGTTTTAATAAAGATTAAAATGAATATGTTTATATGATGAGACCTAAAACCCTCAACCAAACCATTATTAAGTTGAAAAGCGTGAGAGTGCTTAGAACACTCTTTCGTGGCCTTCCACCGTGGTAGGCTCCAATCGTTTATGACTTGTACACCGGCTTCACCCTATCATGGGGGAGTACAAAGTGCATGCTTATACTCAGGAGGAGTCTATATACATACTTGATGAGGTGAGTGTAGGCAACGAGGATGGCCGACATCGTATCATCGTGAGGCTATTCTTGAACCCCTTCACGCACTAAGCATGGTGGGAATGACTTAACTAAGTGCAATGGCGCCGACATCGTATCATCGTGAGGCAACATTCTCTAGAGGCCAAATTGATGGGTACTTGCATTAGTTGCAAATGAGTAAGCGTACTCTCTCATTATTATTAATGCTAGCCAACATCATATCATTGTGAGGTGAGCTTGGTAATAGTGAGTCTCCCATAACCTACTAAGAGTTTCCTCCAAAACTCTCGAATTCCAATGAGGGATATGGAATTTGCCAAAAATAGTGGGTGGTGCTATTTGATTTAAAGACCCGAATCAAATGGCTTAAAATCAATCAATTTATATTCGTTATGTATTTGTTTACCAATATATTTGCAAACGCTATCCAAAACTTGACAAAGAAAATCCGAATGTTTTAGTTTCCGGACTTGGTAACACAATCCCAAAGATTGTCTTAAATGGATTGTGCATGTACCTAAGAAGTCTCATCCTCACAATCTTCCTATTGATAATGTATCATTGGAAGAACATGTTAGAAATGTCTATCATGAAGAGGACAACACAAACAACCAATGCTTATTCCTTCGTTATATGAACAAAGGAACTTAAGAAGATTAGCATAAAGACAAGGACACTTTTAGTGCCATAATTCTTCACTTACAAATTGTTGTATGAAGAAATAAGAGTTGCCTTGAACAACTCTTGAAAGTTTGTAATTATGTTTAGAACATAATGGTTGGTTGACAAAAATAGTCCATCAACATGGACTTATGATGATTTTGAATCATTGAGTGTTGAAGTGATAAACCACTTAACGAGAAGGAAACTAGGCTAGGACTTCACCTTTATGTCCCTATCCTAATGGTTCACTAAGTTTATTGTAAACTATGTAGTGAACAATAACCAAACACTCTCCAAAATGTTTGATGTGTATAACACAATTGAAAAAGGTTTCAAGAGAGATAGTGGGAGTTTAGGGACCATGACTATTGTAGTCAAAGGAGAAGTCAAATGAAGAAGATAAAATTAACTCCAAGGGAACAAACTTTCTTTATGAAAGGATGGACATTGGAAGGGGTATTTGCAAGAAATGTCTTGCAAATGTCAAGAACACACATTTCGAAGGTGTTGTAAATTGTTCTTGAATAGTTCAAAACAGTTGGTTCTTCTACTTGAATGCATGATTCCGTATTAGTAACTATGTTTTACAATCATTGTAAAAGTGTGGCTAATAAGAAGTAGAAGATTAATGAGAGAAGAGAAAGTACTTCACATTCGGAACGTGAATAAAATATAGATCTCTGCGAAAGCAGATGGTACTAACTTCCTCATATAAACTACCAAAGAAATTGGAAAAACCAAAGATTGTCTTTACATTCCAATTTTAAGGAACTTAATTCCGTCACTATAATAGAGATGGATGAATGTTTTGTTTGACAAAACATTGTTCTTTATTAATCAATGATTGGATTATAGTAATCTAATTGATTGTCTCTATAGTAGAGATGATATGGTAGCGTTAACTGTTTAGAATATAATGATGCTTAAAACCCAAAAGGTTGCAAGATAGTGGCAATTGTCCACAACATAATACTACTCATGTTGTATGACATTCACCGAAGATCACTCTCGGTTGGACTATAGTTTATTATGAATAAACACAAGTCCGAATACTTTGCAAAAGGTTTCAAAGAATTCAAGAAATGTAAGTTGATGAGTAAGACGTCTAAAGTACTTACCTCCTTAGATTTGATCCAAGGAAAGGTAACACTTTAGATGAGTTTCCTTGAAAGATATCAAGGAAATTAGCATCATAAGATAAATGATTTTCTCCATTAGGAGAAGAACGAACTTGAATAAGATTTAGTTCGTTGGATATTATCAATTACCCATATATAGGATATATATGCTTCTAAGACAATATGATTGTCAATTAGAAGATCTTCCAAAATTTTCATAACTCCATAGGATGTAGTTGGAAAGAAAGACAAATCTTAATCATGTTAAGATTTGGGGTTGTGTGCTAATAAGCAATATTTGTTTAAAAATTATCTTGTGGATATCCTTAAATTAACCTTTGGATGTCACTTCTATAAACCAACCAACAAATGTTGTTTGTTGAGTAGTTCATTGTAATCCTACAATGTGATTTGCCTTAGAGCAAATGAACTAGGAATAGAACTCAAAAGAATGGGTTCTTTGAGAGACAAGATGATAATCAACAAATATAACAACCTAGTTCCTATACCACAAGCTCCAAGGTAGTCAAGAAGGATTTATAAACCGTCTCAGTTGAATGGTTTGAACTTTATGACTACATTGAGTGTATATACAATATATATACTCAAGGAAATGGTAAAGTACCATTTGACCCGAAATAATGAAACCTTCATAGCTAATTGGTAGCTTAAGGTGACTACAATCAAAGAGAATGGTTGACTTTGAAGGAACCATTTTTGACGTAGTCTTAGTTTCAATTAATTCGAAGATAGCTAGCTACAACTAAATGTTGATTCAATGTTTGGACATGATATAGGTTTCCGAAACCATTATTAAGATAGTCTTGATAATTTATGTCTAAAACTATGAATCACAAAACATGTAAGTTGTAGAGATCCAACCATCATGGATCTTAGCAAGCTAGTGGGAGCCATAAGCGTCTTATGAGAGAAAGATCAAAATTGTTTGATTTCTCATATAGATGTAAATGAATCTTTTGTTTACTAGGTTTACAAAAGATTAGTGGGAGTTAATCATATTCCTAAATTTGAATATATGTATGATATATTAATTTTGGAAATGAAAAGAATACTTCATTGTTAAAGTTATGACTTTAAAACTTTCTATAACGATAGAATGTATATGGGAGACATAGTCTATATACATGGGATGGAAATCTATAATGATAGATTTTAGGATATAATTGGATTATATCATGCCCTAATAATAGACAAAAGGTTGCTAGGAAGTTTCTCATATGATGATAAACTTTAATAAGAAGAACAACTCTAGTGAGACTAGGAGGTAGCTCTTCTCAAAGAGAACGTACCCTTTGACTCCCAAAGAAATAATGCGTAAATCGAATCCTTTATACATACGCAGAAATGTGATTTATGTATTTCATATTGTATGAAAAACATTGATATGAGTTGTACCTAGAAAGGTACAAGGCGATATCAGTGCAAGCCCAGGATCAGAACCATGGCAACTGTCAAGTAAATCCTTAAGTATTTAAGAAATACTAAAGGATAGGTTCCTCGAAGAATGAGGAAGAATTAGAGTAACGTAATGGAAGCGTAAATGTATTAGATTGTGAATCTAATCCATCATTGGATGTTTCTTCATTATGAATGAAGAGATAAACAGATATCTCTTTATTATGACTAAAGAGATATTTGGATGGAAACATTAAAGTAATGACTTTAGTGTGTTCCATTATGAATGCAAAATATATTGCCATATAGAAGTTTACAACAATGTTGTTTGGATGGGAAAGTTCATTTATGAACTCTCTATTCGGTTCCAACCAGAAAGTGTATCTAGTGTACTGACACTACGACACTAATGGGGCGATAGCTCAAGCCTGGGAATCAAGGTCTCATCAAGATCCGAACTCATATGAGAGACTGAACCACATGATTGGGAATCATGTATAATGGTGACGTCGATATTCTCAAGGTTGCTTCTATGGATAACATATAGATATCCATTTCCTAGGCCTACTATTCAGCCATTTAGGAAATGACTACAGAAGAGGAATCATAACAGATGACCAAGCTGATTGGCTCTAGTGCAAGTGGGAGATTGTTGGAAATGTGCCCTAAAGCCATTCATATGATGATACTTTACGGATATTTCACATGTTAAACTAATCTAGTTTACATATAAAAGGCAAACATTATTGTTTGAGGCGTCTCATATAAATGTTATATGCTTAAACGATAAAGTCCAAGGAATATGTGATTGGAAGAATGCAATCTAATGTAGTTAGATTAATGAGACCATTCTTTCGTAGACACATCCTAAACGTTCCTGATCATAGGATTGCCAATTGGGCATTGACAGTCCGATAAGATCAGTACGTGCTATGTCTTCTCTCAGGGAGAGTGACTAGTCTCGAGTCATTGGTGTGTGTGACATCAAGACAAGTACGTAGGTGCTCAATAGAGAATGAGTTCACTGAACACGATCAACGAGGAGTTCTCATACTCATGTCACATGAGAACTCATGTTTGGGATAATGCAAATTAGTCCTTTGACCTAAGGCATCACAGTTGTTGTCTTGTGGTTAAGTCCTTGATCTTTGATTATGCCAAAGTCACCCCATCGGGGTGTCCACGACATCATTGGGGTTAAGCCACTTAGTCATGGAGACAAGTGAATGCGCAACAAGGGATCTTTAACCTTCAATTGGCTTAAGGGAGAATACTCTATGATATGATTAAAATCTCTGGCCAGAGTATGAATGAGATTGGGGAATGCGTTCCAAATCACATTCAAGGTAATCATAAAATGCAAATGAATCACATTGGATAGTAGACATGAATAAATAAACTA
The DNA here is from genome assembly GCA_035220775.1 of Malus fusca. Classification (NCBI taxonomy): domain Eukaryota; kingdom Viridiplantae; phylum Streptophyta; class Magnoliopsida; order Rosales; family Rosaceae; genus Malus; species Malus fusca. Next base: position 11,373,948 of record CM069069.1, read on the forward strand.
TCAAACCAAACAATGTGGTCAAGAGTATTAGATTAGAGAAAGACCGTATTGCATTTGTAATCCTAAACTGAATAGGTTCTCTACCTCTTCTGATTAGCTTGGGTAGCCATGATATGCTGCTAGGGGTCACTCATGGTTTGTGGAAGCCCTAAACGTGTGTAATCACTAAAGGGAGAATTGAAAGTAAGTTTCAATTCACAATCGATGTAAAATGGTTTTAATCGCCCACTGCCTCGCTAAAAGGAACCTAATGTATCGTACACCAAATAAGGTGGAGATTGAAGAAACAAAGGAGATGAATTAAATGGTTTAATTATTTATGGCAAGGATTAATTAATATGTTAATTAATCAAACGAATAAGTTCGTTAAAGACCTCGGGATAGTTTTTGGACCTTAAGGCCCAATGGGCTTCGAACGTCAAAGCCCATTGACTTAAGTTGTATGACAACTTAATGAATAAAGATTCACAAAGGCCCAAAAGCCCAAATCCATTAGAGTGGCCGGCCATATGGTGATGAATTAGGGTTTTTTGGTTCTTTAGGTCATTTAAAGAAGTGACTATATAAAGAACTTTATAACATAAATTCATAAGTTGTTGATTTTAGAGAAAATTGGTGAGAATACAAAGCTTCCATTTCTCTCTAAGAGGCCAACCACCTTGGGGGATATTGTCTAGCAATTCTATTTCCTCAAGGTCACTCATTTCCTCTCCAATCCAACCTTGGTGTAGAATCTTTAGAGGTTCTCAATTTTGGGAACTTGGAGAACCTATTCTTCTAACCAAATCCATGGAGCTAAGAAGCAAGGAATGAAGGCCCTATCTCTTGGGTGATTATCCTTTGCATATGCAAAGAGGAATCTACAAAGGTAAATATTTCTCAACTAACAAATTGTTGTTTTTAAGTTGAGTCAAGGTTCACCAATCTACTAGGCTTTGAATTTCATGGTAGATGTTTTGTTTTTGAATGCATGAAAGCATGATTCCGCCTTTAATTGTTAATTGCATGCTATATGATGTTATTCAAATGAACATGTTTTTCACAAAATTTCCTTCACTTTATGCTTTAGCTCCGTAGGTAAATGACAGGCATTGCCATACATGAACCGAAACGGGGACATCCCAATCGATGTTTTAAATGCTGATCTGTAGGCCCAAAGTGCATCATTTAATTTCAAACTCCAGTCTTTGCGAGTAGACCCAACTGTTTTCTCTAAAATACGCTTTATTTCCCTTTTTGAAACTTCAACCTGCCCTGATGTTTGTGGATGATAAGGAGTGGCAACACGATGAGTTATCCCATATTTTGCAAGCAACGCAACAAACTGTTTATTAATAAAATGTTTTTCCCCATCACTAAGTATAACTCACGGGATTCCAAACCATGGAATAATAACCCCTTGAAGGAATTTCAGAACTTCAGATCCTTGATTGGTTGGTGCTGCAGCAGCCTCAACCCACTTAGAAACATACTCAACAACCACTAAGATGTATTGATTGCCATGTGACGATGGGAATGGTCCCATAAAATCAACACCCCAAACATCGAATAATTCAACTAAAATACCATGTTGTGGCATCTCATTTCGTTTGGATTGATTTCCCACTCTTTGACACTTATCACTAGCTTTGCACCAATGGTTGGCATCCTTGAAAGGTGATGGCCAAAACAACCCACTCTGTAATATTTTTTCTGTTGTCCTCTTGGGCCAAAAATGTCCATCACATGCATAGTAATGGGCAAATTTCAACATACTATCTTGCTCACTTTCAGGAATACAACGCCTTATAATCTGATCTAGACAACATTTGTATAAATATGGCTCATCCCAAAAATAATATTTAACATATGCTAAAACTTCTTTTTCTACTGAAACGAAAAATCAGGAAGTAACACTCCTTTTGCCAAATAATTCACAAAATCAGCAAACCACAGGGTTCTGTTGTGGATAGTGTAAAGTTGTTCATCTGGAAAACTTTCACTGAATGGGAGTGAATCTTCTTCAACAATAGTTGGAAGAATTAACCTTGATAAATGGTCAGCCACCACATTTTCTCTACCCTTTTTATCTTTAATCTCCAAGTCAAATTCTTGAAGCAAAAGAACCCAACGAACTAATCTAGGCTTAGCATCTTTCTTAGACAACAAATATTTAAGGGTAGCATGATCAGTATAAGCAATGACCATAGTTCCAACCAAATACGACCGAAACTTCTCTAAAGCAAACACAACTACCAATAATTCCTTCTCTGTGGTTGCATAGTTGAGATGTGCATCATTGAGAGTACGACTTGCATAATAAATGACATAGGGAATCTTGTCTTTACGCTGCCCTAAAACTGCCTAAACGGCATAATCTGAAGCATCACACATCAACTCAAACAATTAGCTCCAATACGGGGCTGAAGTTAGGAGTGTCTTCAACTTGTTGAATGCCTCTAAACAATCTACATCAAAATTGAAAACTGCATCCTTAGCCAATAAATTACATAAAAGACGGCTAATCTTGAAGAAATCTTTGATGAACCGTCGATAAAAACCTACATGCTCAGGAAATGACCTTACACTCTTGACCATGGTGGGAGGTGGCAATTTGTCAATAACGTCAATCTTAGTCTTATCAACTTCAATTCCCTTGTTGGAAACTAAGTGGCCTAGAACAATACCTTGCTTAACCATGAAGTGACACTTTTCCCAATTTAACACCAAGTTTGTCTCTTGACACCGTTGAAAGACCAAAGACAAATTCTATAAGCATTGGTTAAAAAAATCCCCAAATATTGAAAAATCATCCATAAACACTTCTACAATCTGCTCAACCAAACCAGAGAAAATACTCATCGTACAACGCTGAAAAGTAGTCGGTACATTACATAACCCAAACGGCATCTGTTTGTAAGCAAATGTTTCAAAAGGACAAGTAAAAGTTGTTTTCTCCTGATCTTCCGATGTAATTGGAATCTGATTGTACCCGGAATAGCCATCTAAGAAACAATAAAATGTTCGCCAAGCCAATCTCTCCAACATTTGATTAGTAAAAGGTAAAGGAAAGTGATATTTTCTGGTTGCTGAATTAGGCTTCCTATAATCAACACATATGCGCCAGCCAGTAGTTAAACGTGTAGGAACCAGCTCATTGTTATCATTCTTGACTATCGTAATTCTAGTACGCTTAGGCACAACCTGTGTAGAACTCACCCATTGGCTGTCTGAAATTGGGTAAATCATACTTGCGTCAAGAAGTTTCATTACTTCAGTTCGAACCACTTCCTTCATGATTGGATTAAGGCATATTTAGGCATCAACTATGGGTTTAATGCCTTCTTCCATTAGAATTCTATGCATACAAATAGTTGGGCTGATTCCTTTAATATCGGCAATAGTCCACCCCAATGTATCCTGATATTTACGCAACACTCTAAGCAATTTTTCCTCTTCAAAATGTGTCAAGTTTGCTGCAATAATAACTGGCAGCGTCTAGGCAGCCCCTAAATACACATATTTCAAGTGTTCGGGCAAAGGTTTCAGCTCTAATTTTGGTGGCTGTAATTTGGACGGATTTAATGGTTGTTTTGGCTTTCCCAAACTTTCATAAACATGTCTCCATTTAGGCAAAAATTTAGGCATGATGTCTAGAGCTTGAACAACTTCTAGGATGTCTTCATCATATGTTTCTGCATCAAAGTTCCCATATAAAACCTGCTGCAAATGATCTTTTATTGAATGATCCATATAATTTGCATGAACAAACCCATCCAACACATCAACACGCATACAGTCAAGCTTTTCTGCTGGCTGTTTGGCTGCTTCAAACAAATTAAAAACCACTGAATGATCTTGGACCCTTAATGTTAAAGTTCCCGCTTCCACATCAATTAATGTTCTTGCTATTGCCATAAATGGTCTGCCCAAAATAATTGGCGTTTGTAAATCTTCATCCATGTCCAAAACAACAAAATATGCTGGCAAGTAGAGATTGTCAACTTTGATGATCAAATCTTCGATGATGCCCCTATGATATGCAACTGATTAGTCAGTTAATTGTAGGATAACTGAAGTAAGATTTAGCTCTCCTTGTCCTAGCCGCTGAAAAATAGAATAGGGCATTAGATTAATACTAGCACCTAAATCAATTAAAGCACGCTTAAAATCAGAATTTCCAATAGTGCAAGAAATAGTGAAACTCCCTGGATCTTTCTTTTTCGGGGGCAATTTGTGCAGTAAAAATGCGCTGCATTGTTCAGTGAGAATCACTTTTTTCAAGTCCACGAGCTTTTTCTTGTGTGTGCATACATCCTTAAAAAATTTGGCATACGATGGAATCTTCTTAATAGCATCCAACAATGGTAGATTAATCTGAACATTGGCTAATGTTTGCATGAAATCTCTTAATTGTTGATCTTTGAGCATTGGTTGTAACCTTTCAGGATAGGGAAGAGGATGATCATAAACACGTTCTAATTTCTGTGCAGGGGCAAATTCTGAGTTGTTTGAAATCTATCCAGAAAAAGATGCAGAATCTGTTTCTGCAGTTGCAGATACTGGGTTGTTAATTTCTGCAGCTTTGTCCTTGCTGTCAATTTTTTCTTTGTCACGATTATCGTAACTTTTTCCACTGCGTAAAGCTCTCACTGCATTGCAATATATTGTACCCCTTGGATTAGGCACTATTTGACTAGGAAACTTCCATTTTTCCCTTTTCTGTAATATTACCTGCTAGCTGCCCAAATTGTCTCTCCAAATTAGTTATGGAAGCCTACATATTCTGCATGTTTTGATGCATTATCTGCTGTATCTTTTGCAAGTTCTGATTGCTTTGCTCAAAACTGATGCGAGTAATCTCTGCCAACTTGTCAATTGCAATTTTCCAAGAAGCTTTGGCTGGTGCAGCAGGTTGCTAGACTGGTGGTGGAAATGGTGGTTTTACTTGCTGCTCACCACCCCATTTTAAATTTGGGTGATCTCTCCAACTTGGATTTTAAAATTTTGAATAAACATCATTTCTTTGCCTTGGATAATTGTTGAATGCGTTAACTTGCTCTACAACAAAATCTGGATATGCATCTCTCTGTGGACAGCCCATAAAATCATGTGTGGGTTGGCTGCAAATCTCACAGCGTGCTGCTGCAGGTTACTGGACAGCAACCTGTTGGACTGCAACTGCTATTTTCTGCAAGATCATGTCGAATTTTGCATCAAAATTTTCAATTTTTTTTCTATCTTTTCAATTTGAGTAGAAACATGTGGAGACCCCATAAACATTTAAAAAATGCCCTTATTTTGTGTTTGATCCTCTGCCCATTGTTGAGATTCAGATGCCATGTTGTCAAACAATTGATAAGCTTCCTAGGCATTTTTAGTTAAATATGAACCTCCTGATGAAGCATGAACATGATTCTTGGTGTTTGAATTTAGTCCTCTGAAAAATATGCCCATCCGTGTGTCTCATTCAATGCCCGCGTGGGGACACTTTCTAAATAACTCCTTAAAACACTCCAATGCCTCGTGAAACTCTTCATTAGGCTTTTGGGCAAAAGATAAAATTTGAGTCCTCATATCAAGAGTTTTAGAAGTTGGATAATATTTGTTAAGAAATTTGTCACTCATCTGTACCCAAGAAGTGATACTGGCAGATGGTAGTGTAAGCAACCATGTTCTTGCCTTGTCCTTCAATGAATAAGGAAAAAGACGGAGTTTGATTGACTCTGCAGTAAACTCATTCACTATAATATTTCTGCACCCCATTAAAAACTCTGTGATATGCATATTAGGATCCTCATGAGCTAAACCATGAAAAGTAGGCAGAATCTCCAACATGTGATGTTTGATCTCGAGTGTGTCGTCTTCCTCTTTTGGATAAACAATGCAACTTGGTAATTCATTAGCATGGGCTGCTAATGTATCCCTCAATGGACGCCCAGAACTTAGTATGGTGAAAGCCATGGTATCCTTACTATCCAAAATCCCAGAAAACAGATTTTTTAGGAAAGTGTCCTCCGATGAAGGTTCACACGCTAAAAACTGCTCCCTGCACCTTTGTTGTAAAATGTGTTCCGGCTCTGGATCAAATTCTATTAGCTATTGATTTTGGGAAATGGTGCAGACCATGTACATGATCTGTCCAGATTATGGGCTCTGCGCAAAGAAAATGAAAATTAAATTAATATAAATAATTTTTTTTAATTTTATTTACAGCAATAATTAACAAAGAATTATGATTAAAACAAATTGTTTAAAAACAATCCCCGACGACGGCGCCAATTTCTTGATAGGATTTTTAGGTACCTGCGCAAAGAGGTTAAAATCACACAATACTTGCAAGAGAACAAGGTAGTTGTAGTATAAATGGATCAAGCAATGTTGTTTTCCGCTAGGATTGTTTAAAACAATTAATTAAAAACCCTAATCCTAGTTAATTATCTGAAAATAAAGATTGGAAAGGGTTGATTTTGAATTTAAAAGTAATAAAAACGAATTTTAATAAAAGTAATTTAGGAAAAACAACTAATAACCAATTTTAAAAGGAAACAAATCAAAGAGAAAAGGTTTTGAGAAACAAATTTGGAAAAGCACTAGGGTTCCGCCATCCCCCTAACAATACTACGTAATTCTTCTAATTTCTTACGAATTATACATGCATATTTTGAAGGTTAGGTTTTACTAAAATATATCTTACTTGGAACCTCCAACATTGAACGTGTTTGTACCATACTTGACCAATCCCGAAACTACTAAGCACCGGTCAACATTATACCGCCAAGGATCCACAAGAGTCTCCCTCCAACCAGGAGGCCAATCACAACGCGACACATGTCAACATCAAAGGCCAATCATAACACGACACGTGTCAACATCAGAGGTCAATCACAGCACGACACGTGTCAATGTCAGAATGAAACTAGAAACTCTCTTCTATAAATAGAGATCATTCTCTCACAATATTTCCTAATGTCATTTGTACTAAATCATTCACTAGTACTCACAAAAGGAGAGCTTGAACCTATGTACTTGTGTAAACCCTTCACAAGTAATGAGAACTCCTCTACTCCGTGAACGTAGCCAATCTGGGTGAACCACGTACATCTTGTGTTTGTTTCCCTGTTTCTATCCATTTATATACTTATCCACACTAGTGACAGGAGCAATCTAGCGAAGGTCATAAACTTAACACTTTCTGTTGTACCAAAGTCCTCACTGATTTTGTGCATCAACAAAACGTATATCTAACATGCAACTTGTCTGTGGCGTCCAGATCAAATGTGAACATGCAAGACTCATTAAGTTTTGTGAAAACTTTTTGAAAAACCATATTACTCTTAAGACGTGTCATCCATCCTAAGTAGCTACACATGTTAACCACAAGAAGCCTTAGTCAATTTTAGGGACAACCCTCCGCTAAAATTGTATCAATTTACTTTTCTAAATATCCTAATGGTCGCGAATCACTAAGACAAATAGATAGTTTAAACCGGCGATTAACAATCCAAAACTTGCATGCATAAATTGATAAGAAAATTAAAAAAGACTACATATTTTTGCTAAGGATCATGGCCTCACCCTAGCAAAGAGAATTAGTTACGCATATTCATAATAAAAATCACTTAGTCTTTATTAAAAATAGAAAAAGAATGAAAACACCTTGAAAGTATAAGTCTTGAAATCTATACCAAACTGACACACCCCGACCCGGAATGCCCACTAGGACTCTGAATCAAGCTGTGCTAGCCGACACCTGGAAGGTAACAAAGCCATGAAGTGTAGTGATGTGGAAAATGTGAATAAATTTAAAACCTAAAAGTGTAATTATAAGAGTGCGATGTGAGTGGGAATGAACCCATTTCATACGTGATGACAGAGCATAAGTACAGTACAGTAAATAGGGTGAGGAATTATACCATTGAAGGTAATCATATACACCAAGACTTGCCAAGAATCCTCGTCGATATGAAAGCTCAACTACTAAACCTGGAAGGGCGAAAACAAGGGTGAGTGGGCCTGAAAATAAAGTTTTAATTAAAAACCTTTTGAAAACGTTATAACCCCTCGCCGTAAAACATGTATAGTTTCCAAAATATACATACTACGTATAGTATGAAAATATTTACCGTAGCTTGCAAAACATAAATAAGGCATGATATCCCAAAATGACAAAGTCTCCACAGTAATATAAGTAAAATCAAGTGCTCAACAACCTATGCTAGCACATCAGTCGGAGTCGCCTAATGTGACATGTACGACTGAACCTATTGCTTATCAATCTATGCTAGCACACGAGTCGGAGTTGCCTAACGCGACCTGTACGGCAGGACTAGGTGTAATAATATACGCTCTAGTGCTACAATCACGTGAAGACTAGCGTTATTCGCTGTCACATACGAGTTAGAATTGCCTATTGCAATCTGTACGACAGGACTAGCACCTATTTGGATCCAAGGCGAGCGTACGGTGCTGATGTGAACATGTGAAAGACTAGCCTAGCCCTAGGCTGAGCACTAACATGTGGGTGTAGCAATGATGAGCAAACTATATGAATATATGCATGCCATAATGATGCAATAATTCTAGCCAACATAATAAACTTACCTGAACTTACATGTGCATCTCGTAGGATCATTTTGGCATTTCACAATTTCACAACAATGCAACATTTCTTAATCATGGCATGAAATGCACAAATCAATTCAAAAGCATTTTTGGAAACTATAAAATACACACACACACACTATAAAAAGGAAAAGACCCATTCACCTGAAGTCTGTGCTACAACTCCCTAGCACGAATATCGAGGCATCTCAAACGATCGGCACCTAGAACAATTATCAAATCACGTCTCAGAATTCTTATCGATAGAACACGTAACTTACATAAAAACGCATCCCCAAGGATGTTCTAGAATGATTTGAAACCTATTGACTAAAAGTCAATTGTCGGTCAAAACTTGACGGTAGGGTCCACAACCCTACGTAACCCGATTCGGGAGATCCACACCTCGGATTTCTGATCCGTAACTTCCAAAACTCCACATTATGCTTCTAGAATATCATACTAAAGTTTCATTACGATCCAATACCTCAGTGGAAATGGGAAGATATCACAACAGATTTCGTGTATAATTACTTCTCTAGTTTGACTGTTTTACCCTTATGTTAACTATGCTCTGAACATTTGTAGTTTATGGGTTCTACCCATTACTGCACACTCACTTTATTAGTTTAAATAAGTTATAGTTTCGGTTTTAATTTATTCACATTTTTACATCACTCACACTTTTGGTTACATCATCTTTGGGTGACGGCCAGCACGCCTCGTCTCCGGTCGAGGTGTGTCAGTTTGCTTTGCCCAAAATCTTTTCTCCAAAAGTTGCATAAGAGAGAACCCATGGGCCGGCCAAAATGGCTTATTTATACTACTCTAATTAAAATCCTCCTACTAAAAGGTCTTAGAATAAGACTAGGAAACCTAATAAATTGAAATAAAATAGGAAACATAATCCTAAATTAACTTGGTAAATTCGCCCAAAAATTTGCAGAGTCACGTTTTGGACCCAATTCAACTCCAAAACTAGCCCAAAATAATTGTATCTAAAGTTTGGGCTCTTCTGAACACTTCTCCAGAAGGCCACGAACCCATCTGAGATCATCTTGGGCTCTAAAAACGCAGTTTAAGCCCAAAAACGTCACTTTTCAGCAACTTGCATTGCTCCTTTAATAAATCGCCAGAAAATAACTGCTTGGTAGAAAAATTCCAAATTTTGATACAAACATACCAAGAGACACACGAACGTCCTCCAATTTGAATAACTCCAAAATTCATCCGTTTGGTCATGTTTTGCTTTAGAGGAAGTCGAATATCCTATAGTGAAAATATAAAGCAAAGTATAAAAATTCTATCAAAATAATTACCAAATTATACTAAGAATATGGTAATATATATATATATAATATTGACTCATCATTTTGCATCCCTAAGTTACTCATGCATTGATAATATACTAAGATTCTAAATTCACTCGGACTAACACGAAGACGTTTATATATACCATGTATAAGATCTTGATGAGTAACTTTGGTTGACACTACCATTGCTTTCGCTTGACCATCTATGTATTGGCTATCAACCCTCCTCCATCCGTAGTGGACCACGGTCACAAATTGAGTCATATTCTGAAAGAAAAAAAATTAATTAGCACGTCTAACTAACCTATAAATATATTAAAAATAGGAAAATATTTTAAAGAAAAATTAATTAGCACATATAACTAACCTGCATATGCAAAGTGCCAAAGAAACACTGATATGGTTGCTTTATTGGAGCTTCTAATTCTTAAATCAACTTGTTGATTTGTCGAAGGATTCATAATATATTCACATGCATTGGAACATGAAAATCATTAAAGTTTTGACTAAAACCATGATATGAAATATCAAAAAGTTGATTTAGGAATTGGAAGCTACAATTGACCAACCATATCATTGTTTCTTGGACAATTTGAAAAGGCTATTGCGTCCTGCTGCCTTATTTTTTGGTCAAAACATCCATGCTGCTTAATTATGCAAAATGGGCAAAGAGTGCTCTTCTGGTTTAAGGTGAGAAACTAGAAGGTTGCAAGAGAGTTTAAAGAAGGTTTTATTTTTGTTGTGAGAAACCCTAATATTAAGGGTATATTAGTACTTTTACATCAAGTTTTGGTTAAAATTATCATAAAACTAAAATGGTGGCTATAATTCTATATAGGATCTAAAATATGGTTACTTTTCAAAATTTTCAAAATTGGAGATCAGGATTTCTCCCTGCGATTGAGCAATTACTCGTATGGTAGTGTCGATTGAGTATTGAATGGGGGTATTTATTATGTTGAAATCAATAATACTAATTTTGAAAATATTTTTAATAGAAAAGAAATTAAAATAGAACAATAATTTAGTTCTTCTTTGAGCAAACACCAAAAATTGAGGACAATACTATTTTTATTACCTACCCTGCTTATTTATCTTATACTGCACCAAACGCTTCACTAAATCAATTCAGCTTAGTATATTCTAAATTAGTCCAACTTAGCACCTAATTGTCGAACAATCGTTTTGGCTTCTGAAAACAATTTCTGTTTTGAAAACTTAGGCAACCAAGGTTGTAGGCGGTGTTGGCTGTTGATATTCAATATCAAAATCATTCGGTCAATGAAAACGATTAATTTTATTTATTATAACTTACATTTTTAAGTAGGATTACAATCTACACGAATATTCTTAGAAAATTAGACCCTCTAATTCGATCCCCAAAGAGGTTTGAATGTACAAAGTGTATGTTTTATCAAGGATCATAGAGGATTGATTTAATCAAATGAGTTCACAAGGTATGTTTTGTGATGAACTAAACTCCATTTTTTTTGTGGTATCCAAACTATTGTCACAAAAGGCAAGTGACCATTTACCACAGTGGTGGAAAGATGTTGAGCTCTTACGTGACGGTGTGGTTTCAAACCCCGCTAGTGACTAATCTAACATCTAATCTAACAAAATTTATTGTTTGACAAAACAAAAAAAAAAACAAAAAAAACCATTGTCACAAAAGTGATAATTGTTGTGATAATGGTTATTTTTTGTGGTATCCGAGTCTAGTTCATTTTTTTGTGGTATTTGAGCCATTGTCACAAACGAGTATAGTGCTTATTTTTTGTGATTAAAAAGAAACGGAACACAGTAAAAATGGTAAAATTTAGTAGTGTTGAGTTTTGGTTTCAATATTTGTTGTATATTTCATTATGAAGATTACAATAGAGTGAAGACAACTCTTATAGAGAGCCAAAAGAAAGCTACAATAGATTGTAGGATAACTACACAAACACAATCCCTAAAATCTGCCCTAACAAGTGGAAAAGCAAAAACCAAATTACAAGTAAAGAAGCTTTTACAAGCAACTAAGAAAGGTTGATGTAAGGTGAATGACAAGCTATGGAAAGTGATTGGTGAATGACAAGCTATGGAGAAAGGTTGATGTAAGGTGAATGACAAGCTATGGTGAGGATGACAACTCATACATACAACCCATCCATACAAACCGGTTTCAATACACCCCCTCAAGCTGGATCAAGGGGATTGATTGATCCAATCTTGCACAACAAACGCTGAAACTGAGTAGAGTCTAGTGCTTTTGTGAATAAATCAGCAAGTTGATCGTGGCTGCGTGTGAACACGGTGTCTATCACCTTGGATTGAACTTGAGCACGAATATAATAGCAGTCAACTTCAATATGTTTGGTCCTTTAATGGAATACTGGATTGAAGGCAATGTGCATGGTAGCTTGGTTATCACAATACAAGGACATAGGTGCCATGCTTGTGAATCCGAGCTCGGAAAGTAGACCTTTCAACCATATGAGTTCACAGGCTATTGATGCCATAGCCTTATACTTAGCTTCGGCACTAGATCGAGCAATAACAGTTTGTTTCTTGCTCTTCCAAGTGACAAGGTTCCCTCCAACAAATGTGCAAAAACCTGTTGTGGATTTTCGATCAAGGGCATTTCCAGCCCAGTCAGCATCTGTGTAGGCCAAGATGTGATTTGATCCATTGTTCTTCATAATTATCCCCCTTCCTACTAAGCCCTTGAGATATCGAAGTATTCTCTTGACGATTTCCCGGTGAACTAGAGTAGGAGAGTGCATGAACTGACTGGCTAGGCTAACTGAATATGAGATATCAAGCCTAGTAATGGTGAGATAAATAAGTTTCCCAACCATTTGCTGATAAACACTAGGGTCCGAGAGAGGTTCACCTTTTTCATGCCACTGAAGTTTGCTAGCTAGGGGTGTCCGAGCTGGTTTACATTCCATCATGTTAGCTTAATCTAGAATATCAAGAACATACTTTCTTTGATTCAAGAACAATCCCTTTGAAGAGGTAGCCACCTCAAATCCAATAAAGTATTTCAAGGGCCCCAAGTCTTTAATGGCAAATTTTTTGTGAAGTGACTGCTTAAGCGTCTTGATTTCACTTATATTGTCACCTGTAATAATTAGAGGAAACAAAATGACGTCTAGTGGATTTTGACATTTGACAAGTTTCACACTCCAGTGTGTTTTTACAAAAAAAAGGGAAACAACTTGGTCATCACATGTTCTGAGGGATGGGCAAGGCGTTAATGCCAGAGTTGGTGTTCCTGAACTTGACTTAAGTTGACACTGAGCTTTTTGACAAAATTGGACTCCTTTGAGAGATAGTAGAGTCCATTCAAGAATAACCTTTCACCAATCTTCTTCTGAGTAACTCGGTCCTGAAACACAACATTGTGAGGGGAAAATATGGCAAGATAGTATAAGGTTTTTGTGATTTTTCCTATTGACAAGAGCTGAAAAGGAAAATAAGGTACATAGAGAGCAGTGGAATCATTATGCTCACTTAGCAATCTAATCTTTCCTTTCCCTAGAATAGGTTCCCCTTTCCCATTTGCAACAGATACATGAATTGGATCAATAGTTCTTTGAAAATCGTGGAGACTAAAGGGTTTATTAGTTATATGATCAGTGGCACCAGAGTCAATAATCCAAAAATCATGTGTAACATTTGCATTAAGAGCAGTGGAAATGGCACTGATAATACCTGGAATATTGCATTTCGATGTGTTCTCCGAGTCAGCCAAGAATCCAGCAAATTTCCCTAGCATTGCAGTAGGGTTTTCAGGTGTCATTTCATCAGGTTCAGTGCTTCCTTGCTTCTTGTGAAGAAAAACAGCAAACTCGTTGATCAAGGACACATGATTTGTTGAGAAACTGGCCATCCCATCAGTTGAGGAACAAGCTGAATGAAATGTTTTTTGAGTGACTCCACCCTTCCCATCTTTGATCATCCTGCCTTCCCTATCAAACTTAGGCTTTAACTCTGGATGAAGAATCCAACATTTTTCTCTCAAATGTCCCTTCATGTTGCAATAAGAACATTTCCAGTCTGCTTTCTTGCCAAGCACCTTATCACTAGTTGCTTTGTGATTTGTCGTGAAAACCCTAGCTTCAGAGTTGGATTTGGGCTCAACGTTCATCACTCTTCGTCGAGTTTCCTCTCTCTGGACTGCATGACACACACTGGTAAAAGAGGGCAGCTCTTGAGTCATTAACAAGTGACTACGCAGGTCTTCATACTCCGCTCCCAAGCTTGCTAAGAGTTGAAACACCTTGTCTTCATCAGCCCTCTTCAGTAGCACAGCAGAATCAGTCGTGTGTGGACGATACATATCGAGTTCATTCCACATGGATTCATACTTCCAAGGTGTTAAACAAATGAGTGATCACCTTGCTTTAAACTAGCCACACTCTTCTTCAGTTGAAAGATGCGAACTGAGTTGTTTTGGCTGCCATACATATCTTTGACAGACTCCTATAGGAGAAGGGATGACTCTGAGTAGCTGAAAAACTCACACAGTTTTGGCTCCATGGAGTTAAGTAAACAGGACATGACCAGCTGATCAGTAGCATGCCATGCATCGTAAGTTGGTGAAGTGGATTATGGGGGCTCAGAGCTTCCATTGATAAACCCTAGCTTCGATCTTCCTCCTAGAGCAAGTGACACGGCTCTTGACCAAGGAAGGTAGTTGAACTCGTTCAGTAGCACCAAGCAGAGTCGTTAATTTGGATTGTTCTCAACCCCTTGGGTTAAGTTTGGGGAAGAGGATGAGGCACTGTCAGCACTAGACACATTTTCTTCTGCCATCTCTATCGATGATGAGCAAATGAAGAAGTAAAAAAAATGAACAGAGTCAGGACCCTATGGTTCCTGCTCTGATACCATGTTGAGTTTTGGTTTCAATATTTGTTGTATATTTCATTATGAAGATTACAAGAGAGTGAAGGCAACTCTTATAGAGAGCCAAAAGAAAGCTACAATAGATTGTAGGATAACTACACAAACACAATCCCTAAAATCTGCCCTAACAAGTGGAAAAGCAAAAACCAAATTACAAGTAAAGAAGCTTTTACAAGCAACTAAGAAAGGTTGTTGTAAGGTGAATGACAAGCTATGGAAAGTGATTGGTGAATGACAAGCTATGGAGAAAGGTTGATGTAAGGTGAATGACAAGCTATGGTGAGGATGACAACTCATACATACAACCCATCCATACAAACCGGTTTCAATAATTAGTTACAAATTAGTAGAGAGATAAAACTTAAAAAAAAAAAAAAAAAAAGAGATTCATGAACACCTAAAGCCACATTGGAATAGTTTAGATCTAGCAAATATTCAGTCTACCAATTACACAAAACAGTTCATAATTTCATACAAAGTAGGGTCATAAGAAAATGTAGCACTATGGTGGAGGCGGCCCAGGCTCAAACAGTGGAGGGCAGCAGCATTTAAATATACCGCAGCAGCATAGAATCCACAAGCTGCATAATCAAAACCAAAATTTAAAACAAAAATGCAGTAGCATTGTATATGCAGAAATTCTCCAATGTGGATAAATTAATCTTGCGGGATGCAATCAGTTGTATTGTGTTGGCAGCTGGCTTATGCTCAAATCCCGCTAGATTTATCCCGCATTAGAGAAACGTTATATATATGTATATGATGTAGACCAAAAATATTGAAGTGAAAAGATCTTACCAGAATTCCAAGCATCCTGGTTGGTGATAGGGAGGAGGAGCGGTGGCTAGCAGCGGCGTGCTTGGTGGCGGCGGATCCATATCTGTAGAGGGTATTGGCAGGTGATGAGGAACAATAAAGTCTAATGAAAAACGTTATATAAATGTATATGATCGAACAAACCATGCTACCTATCGCCAAGTCAGACACTCTTCCAACTACCATTCAAAGGAAGAACTTCCAAGTCATTTGCATAATGTTTGTTCAACTAACACCACTTGGCAGTTAAATTCAAAAATGGATGTGCATCTGAACAACTACTACTCCCTAAACTTAAGAGAACCACAAAAAACATTGCAGAGTACAAAAAGCACCAGCGGGTGGCTTCGTCGCATCAATCCATCATTCCGAGGGTTGGGAAGACTCACCAATTGGGATCATTAAATTGTCTAGTCTAGGACTTTTTCAGGGAAATTGACACAATTTATCGCATTAAATAATTTGTTCTAAATATGTGCTTTATCAATGAAACTATTGCCATTTCAAATATAAAAATTAAAAAAAAACAAAAGAGTCGTTATAAAAATGTTATTCATCTTTTGGTATAGTGACCCACATAAGCGAGTAACTCTTAGCCATTGATGTAAAGTGTTAGAAGTTTATAACATTAGATTACTCATTATGGATATAGAGAGAGAGAGAGAGAGAGAGAGAGAGAGAGCCTTTACGGGGATGGATCCCTATTGGAAGCCTTTAAGGGAATTGATCCCTTTTTTTGTTTTTATAAAAATGAGGATTAGTTGTGGGGTCCACATCACATCGAACTTTAACGATCTGAACCGTCTATTTTTCAAGTTGCACCTCATAGATCATCCTTGCAAAATATTAGCCAATGATTTCTGATTTGAATTGAATTTTTGTAAGGATGATCTATATCGAGACTTACAAAATAGACGGTTCGGATCATTGAATTTCGATGTGAAGTGGGCCCTATACCTAATCCCTATCTTTGCAAAAAAATGAGAATCCATTTGCATAAAGGGCCTATATATATATATATATATATATATATATATATATATATAGGAAGCCTTTAAGAGAAGGGATCCCCATTTTTAAAAAAAAATGAGGACACTCTCTTGATCGTTAGATCTGGCTTTAATGAAATTATGTGGTTGAGATTATGTGGCCTATGATTTAATCTCAACTACAGAATTTCATTAATGCCAGATCTAACAGTCAAGAGGGTGTCCCATTTTTTTTTTTTTTAAATGGGGATCCCTTTCCTTAAAGGACCTATATATATATATATATATATAATTGCTTGGGGCAGTAGCTCACGCTCACGTCCCTTAAGGCAACTTAAATCTAAAAGGAAATTTAAATGATAACCTTAAAGATTAGAAAACTAGAATTCACTAGAAAGTAACAAAAAAACTGTCAAATTTTATGATTGAATACATGAAAGAAAACAACCCTAAGACCACATAAATATGGTTATATACCCTACATCAAGTAAATGAGATGTGTAATTTATGGTTAGCATTTTGAGCTGTTACTTGATCAGACTGCAACAACTATGTGCAACTGTATGCCATGGGAATAGAAAAAATGTATAGTGACCATGTGAGAGCGGTGCAAACATACAGGCAAACTATCATGACTAACTGACCTAATCATCCCGCACTTGCGGCCAGATAACTGTTATCCCAAGCATTGCATGTGTTTTCTTCTTTGCGTTGCTCCAGGATAAATGGGATATTAGGGAACCAAAGTGCTCCTTGGTAATAAAAAGAATTCCTGGTTATATGAAAAAATATGAAGGAACAAAAGTGCTTTAAAAACTATCTTTTTGCATTTACTGAATTACAAGCAGCATACCATCCTTTTCATCTCCTAACATATTTTGAATGCTCTGATTTCTGTACAACAACCAAACTATGATTTTCTTCAAAGAAAAAAGTTTAGAGGAACAAATCTTCAGAAACCCGCTTGCTTCCTCGTGATTTCTTTGAGCAACCAACCGCAAACAAGTATTTGAAATAAGCTTAAAATCTGGTTTCCTTCCTATCCGTGTGCTTCAAGTTTTCTCTGGTCATGGGGGCTTACCATTTGTTACACAAAAAGACTCCAACCTGGGCTCAGTTAAATCCACTGTCTCAATATCGTTGGCACGACAACTCCTGGCATTTGAAGTCAAGAGGATCAATCTCTCCATATAGTTATCTGAAACAGAATCCGTGTCTCTTTCAGCACATAGGTTACGGTCAATGTCTAGTGGCAGTGAACACCGAACTGAACCTTTACTGGATTTCGCTCGCCTTAGCTCCTCAGCATCTTTATGGCCATCCATGCCTATGTGCTGTCCAGAAGAATACTCAGATCAAGTCTTTATACACATTGCTCAAATCATACAATATGACCTCCATACGACATATGAAAAGTTAAAAAATGACATCAACCACATAGGTGCGTAAACGCAAGAATTGGCAAGATTTCAATGTACGATAATTACCTGAAAAAGATTCACAGAAAAGTTTTTCCTTTTAGATCTCTCTGGTGAAATAGTCGAAAGGATTTGGACAACCTCACTCATGTTTGGTCTAGCATCAGGATCCAACAGTAGACATTCTTTTGCCAAGTAAGCCATTATCTGCATCTCCTCTTCTGGGAAGTTTCCATTTAAATCTGGATCCGCCAACTCTGTGATTACTCGCCTACTATCCAGTAAACGAGGTGTAGCCTACAACAATGACAAAAATGTTCATATGCTACATCAATTTTTATTAACCCATAGACGTATTTCTGAACTGGTTATCTACGATAAATTCATGTTAATCAGCAGCATCGTGGTAACAAAATGGAAATTCATGCAAAAGAAATGATGGATATATGTTCCTAGTAATAAAGTTGGCAATTCTCTATACCCATATGACAAGGCTTTCTTCTCCCTTAGTGGTTGATTTATGGATGGGCTTCCGACCAGTGATAAGCTCAAGAAGAACTACGCCAAAACTGAAAACGTCTGACTCAAGAGATGCTCTTCCAGCAATAGCATATTCCGGTGCAAAATAACCAAAAGTCCCCTGCATTCTTGCTGGAGAACTAGATGTGCTAGGGACACCATCAGCTTTTAAGCGTTTCGCCATACCAAGATCAGTTATCTGCACATATATAACAAATATAAGAAATATAAGAAATGCGTGCCAAATATCCGCTTCAAACTAGGCTATCTATCAGTTCCAAAAGAGAAATGTAAACCGTGTTCGTAGCCAAATATCCGCTTCAAACTAGCCTATTATTATTTCCCTTGTTTCATAAAAGAATCGGAGATTTCAATCGATGTTTCAAATAATCACATCTTACTTTTGCTTGCCAATTTTCATCCAGAAGAATGTTTGTGGATTTGACATCTCGATGCAGAATTCTTGGAGCAGCTGCTTCATGGAGATATTCCAAACCCCTTGCAGCTCCAATGGCAATTGAAACTCGAGTGACCCAATCCATGTTTTTCCCTTCATCCCCGTTCAAACAATCTCTCAGGTTACCGTTATCCATGTACTCAAATATCAGTAACCTCTCGACATTTTTTCCATGGGTTTCAAAGCAGTAGCCAAGCAAAGGCACCACATTAAAATGATTAAGTCTGGCTAACATTTCAATCTGAGAAAAGAACAGATTGATTAAGTTATTTCTTCTGTTAAGAAACCAATAAAAAGGATGTTGATGTATATCGACAAACGCACAGAAAGATGAGGTATTACCTCTGTTAAAAAGACAGAGTCCATGTCTGGCCCTTTCAAAGCTTTTAGACGCTTAACTGCCACAACTTCGCCATCATTGAGCTGGCCACGATAGACATAGCTGCTTCCACCAAGTCCTATTAGATTGGAATCTGAAAACTTATTGGTTGCACTTTCCAGTTCAAAATATGAAAATTGAATAATTGCTCCAGGTGTAGCTCGGGGTTTGCTCCTCAATACACAAGAGGTAAAGCAGCCTGTTAACTGAAACGGAATAGTTATAGCAGTTCCTGTACAGAGAAAAATATACAAACAAAAATTATCAGGTTTAAAGGAGTACTATGAAATGAACAGGCTGAAAAGATGAGCGGATTTTATAGACTAAGAAACAAACTCTGCTAAAACACTCCATAGATCAAATTACCTGTGCCTTTACCGATGGGGGAATCCATATTTATTTTGGTCTCAAACAATGAGGAACTCTTATAGCTAATTAAGTTGGAAGCACTATTGCAACTTGATTCCTTATCAGGCGAAAATATTGGCGCTTGAATAGAGCACTTAGCCCTTCGGCAGAAGTAGCATGCCACCGAGGAAATAAAAGCAAGGGTTGTGAGTATGACACATGCTAAAAGAATAATCACAACAACTTTGCTCGAAAGATGATTTTTTGAAGGCTGTGCTGCATTGAGAGATCCTGTTAAGAAGAAACACAGACACAGAACAAGTCACAATCAAATGACTTCAGAATTCAGATAAAGAAGTAATGTCGAAGATATAACAAAGTCTATCTAACTTGTAAATCAAAAAGATATAACAAAATGTCAGATGTATGTAAAAAAAATATCTGGAAATTCTTTGTGGAATAGATTATGGGTGCGTCAATACATATAAGTCAAAGATGGGATGACCGTAAACAGGATTCTCACAGTAAATCAAAATCCATGGTTCCATAAAGCAATCAGCTTTAAAAAACAACATGATTTATCATTGTTCTATGTATAGTGGATCGGTTGACTGATGTGTGTGTGTGTGTGTGTGTGTGTAAGAGAGAGAGAGAGAGAGAGAGAGGGAGAGTAAGTACCATAAGTGCAGTTGCAGGCTGTAAAACAATTAGGATCATGACCGTCAGCTGTGACTTTAGGAAGCCCATTGGCAGCACATATGCATGTCCATGTAGTATTACTTCCAGCATCTGTATCAGAGGCATTCAGTTTATATTGACATACATCATATAGTATATACAAGAAAAACAGGTACATAAGAATATTCTAGTCACGAAAAAAGGGATAGTTCTTAATCAATGCAACAAACGCACAAACATACAAGGATTTAACTGAAGCATTTTTATATATGAATTAACTTATATAGAGCTTCCACCTAAACATTGAGTGAACAACATTTAAAGAATATGCGTAAAAAAATGAGCAAGTGAATTCAAGAACATATTTGACTTAATATTGTAATATCTATCGACCAGAAACTGTTATTTCAATCCGTTTCTTTCTGTCCAATATAAAGAGATGACGAAAAGAACAACTGTTAAAAGTTTATCAGCAAATAATGGTGTATCAAAAGAAGTGTAAAGCTTTTGGGTGATTGTAGCATAAAGATCAGCAGCATACCCTGACTGCAATTACAGGATGCTGAACAGTAAGGTTCTAGAGTGTAGCTCACGTTTCCTTGATATGAGCACCTACATGTCCAGTCAGTCGCATTCCATGCACCAGAAACCTCATCTGCTACGACAAATAATGAAAAGAAGATTTCCATGTATTATTTAAACGATACTGATACTACGAAGAAGGGTAACCCTTCTAATATGGAAGCTCAAGACTCTATAAAAGGGAAACAATATGTGCAGGGTTATTTGGATGTTGGAAAAATATAAGCTTCGCAAATCACCAAGCAACATACTTAATTCCAGATTTGAAGGCAAGCAAGGTGTGTCTTGGATTTCCCATATTGCAATACCAATAAATCTTTTCATAAACATATCGGCAATGAGAAATCAATACTAACCGCAAACACCTTGCTGAATCACGATCAAGGTTATGACACAGGCAAGGGCAACCTTCACTTGGAACTTCATTTATCCTAACCTGAACAGTATAACAACAGCATATTGAATTCATAACGAAAACGAATATTACATAAGAAAAATAATAAAAACTGATTTGGATACACTTTCTACTCCTGATGGCAAACATAGCGCAACAATTATGTAAGAATCAAGTAAATGTTTTCCCTAAAATGCTGTGAAATACATACAGAAACAAGTGACTTCATAACAACGCATTGTTAGAAAACTAACGTCATAGAGATCTTGATATAAAACAAACTGGAAATATATCATATTAAAAAAAACCCTCATTGGGTTAGTGAGAAACTTCAGACTTCTGTGGTCTCAATCCTTACGCCTACACTGATTATTGATGTAGATTATATCAATTCAGGCATAAACACAATTTACAGAACCAAAAATCTTATCAAAATAATTTAATAAACTTTCTTTTTCTCACAAGAAAAAAATTCCCTGGTGATAACACTATGAAGTTTTATTTTAGATAAATTAGTTGAGTGGAACAAGCACAAAGGTGTAAACAACTAACCGTCCCACCCGTTGGATTCAAACCCTGTGCAGATAGTAAGTTCCAAAAGATTCAAGGAAAAGGAAAAGAAAATTAAAATCAGATGTGATACTCTCATAAATCCGGAATCAAACAATAGAAAGTTAGGCAAGCATGTAGAAGAAAATATGACAGGCAGGTGTTGTTAAATTCATGGTTGGCCAACAAATTGGAAGCTAACTGTTAGAGAAACCAATCCAGATTCATCACCTTGATTTCTCCACCATGGTTTCTGCACTTGTAATTATCATTACCCTAATTATAAATAATAGCACAATTAAGCACTAGACTTAATACATTTAATCATCATTGTATACAACCTAGGATTGTAAACTCAATCTTTAAGTATTCATAATTCTACATGGTATCATCCCTTCCTCTCCTTCTCACGAAATCTTTCCATCCTCCCTGTCAGGCATCATGGCTTCTCCTTCCTCCTCTGCTTCCGCCACTGTCTGCTCTGTTTCCCTCACCTCTCCCTCTCTCAACACCCGAGAACTTCTCGAACTCGACGAACACAACTACCTTCACTGGCTCCTGCAAATCAAACCCTTCCTCGTCGGCAACGGCCTCTGGAAATTCGTTGACGGCTCTCACCCTCCTCCAAGTATTCATAATTCTACACTAACAATTGATGGCAACCCACTTTGCTGTGCATTCAAGCAAAATATGTAGTACAACATGACGTTCGACTATGTGGTATTGTCAACACACAATTTTGGCGAAGACAACTTCACAAAATTATTGTTGACCCATGGTTGCGGATTGTTATACCCAGTCTCATAATTACACACAACTAAAAACACAAATGAAGAAATGACCATTAAAACAACCATAAGAAAACACTGTAAAATTCAAGGCTTGCTGGTTGGGGATCAAGCGGAAATTGGCCCAACAAATGAGCGCCTGCCCCCGTCTATCATCGATGCATTACTGCTTTTAGCAGTCCCACATTCTTTAAACTATTTAAACTGCCTCCCCAAACAGTATACAAGAACTTCAAAAGCAATAAGGTTCCTACAAACAAAAATATACTTTCTTCCCAGTAACTCCACAAGACTTTACAACAAGTGACATTGCTTCCAAACAGATAGAAGGCATAAAGCTTTTAGAGAATTAAGGAAAATCAGCACACCTGAGTAAGTAAAGAACCGCAGCAGAAACAGAAATAGGAACTTTACCCTGACTTACAAAATACAAAGTGAAAAGTAACAAGCATCGAGCTCAAATTACTCAAAACAATCGCGACTCCCTCCTTCAGAGTTCAAACATGAGTACAAGTACACAAACTCGAGCACAGCAAACCCAATATAACAAAGACCAGAAAGGTCTAATAAACGCAATCCCGTCACAAATGATGGGGTGAATCTAGAAAATGGACAATGCCGAAGGGACATGTGACACAAATAGCGGGGAAAGGGACAAATGGGGCTCATGAAAACATGGATTGGAAAATAGTAAACTCAAAACAAACCCATCAGCCACCTCTCTGAAAGCTGCCATTTTCCATATCAGAAAGAGACCCCTCAGCTGCACCTAAAATCTAATCCAACATTACCGAAGGAAACCCCACAATCTGTTTACTTTTCACAACCAACGGTTATAATTCATCAAAGACTTTTACTGGCCTTTCTAAACTTTTTCAAATGGGAAACATTCAGACACCCCAACGGTTGAAAATTTAAAAAAGCTTCCTATTTTTGTATTCACATTGGGAAGTAACGGTTATAATTCATCTAAGACTTACTTAGCTTCAAAGACAGACAATCAGACATACATGTACTGCTGCTCGGTCCGTAAAGCGAGCAAAGATTGAGCTCACACTGGGCCCTACCAATCTGTCCGCTGCGGAAAGTGGGCCCAATATTGGGTCATAGTGGGCCCTGCTTATTCAGCCAACGTGAATGGGTGAAAGGATGACATAATAAAACCACGGTTGAGAAAATACTACACAAACCCTACTCACCAACCAAACTTTTCCAAAAGACCTATACTTTTTTGGGAATTTTAACGAAAAGCTCCCGATACTGTTAACTTTAACAAAAAACCACATTTTTACACTAAAAAGTCAATTATGGTACTATTCACTTTACCCTTTATTTTGTCCTTATCGTTAACACTCAGAATTTTCAAGTCATTTTCATTAGTTTCCTTAGTTTTTTTTTTTTTGGGTTGACAAAGGTGCATAAGCCCGAAAGAAAAGAAAGATTACAATAGAATATCACGAAGCCATGAGACACCAACTATATTTGCAGCTAGAAACAAGAAGAAGGAGCTTGCTAAAAAAACCCTGGACCCAAACTGCAAAAGACCTATACTTTTTTGTCAAAATTATAGTCACCAACCGAGCCTATTATATTAGTTTTCATCATTTGTTAAATTAAATCAAGTTTCTAAATTTCTAATTCGTGTATACAACAAATGAAATTCAAAATTTTAGGATTTGATTTATTGGGGAATCTTCTACTACTTTGTTGTTTCAAAATTAAAAACTTTGTTCCAAAAAGATCAGAGTTGTTTTCTTTGTGACGGAGGAGTATTTATCCTTCGAAATTCGAACTTGGCTGCAAAGATACGGACCAACTAACCTAACACAACGACAGTGTAGAAAAAATAAAACCTTAGAATATGGGAGGCAAAGTAGGGACGTGGCATCCACTTCATCTATAAAGCTAATAGATTTCTTAGTAGTAACATATACTTAATTACTAAAACACCCAAGAGAATGATCTTAACTACATTTGTGTCCAATAACCCGAGTTAATTCCCTCTTCCGCCACAAGCTGAAATGAGTCCAACGGATCCGTGCAGAAAGAAAAAAAAAATCGAAAAGCAAAAATGGCATGGCATTCAATTAACAAACGCAGGAAGTGATTTTTACCTTGAGAAAGAAGTGATTCTGAAATACGGCGGCTTCTGCGATTTTGTGGTGCCTCCTTTGGTGCTAAAGAAGTCGGAAAATGGCGTCTGAAGAAGCGCTTTTGAGAAACCGAATCCGCTTTCTGAGCTCAGGCATTTCGGATCTGATAATCCAACGATGATGTAGGAGAAATGTAAAGAGAGAGTGAGTGACAGTCACAGCGTCTCCATTTTTAAGTGCGAGAAGAAGCTGCCGTTGGATGCTGCTGCTTCTTCAGCTGAAGATAGATAGTGAGAGTGTGAAAGTGAAAGTGAGAAGTTTTGCAGAGAGAGACCCATAATAATGAGTTGCGCTGACGTAGATCAGTCTCGCTTTCCGAGGTGGTCCCACTTCATTAGACATTTCGGAGAAGAGATCCGGATACCTTTTAAATTTCATCAAACGGTTCACCTGTTTTGGTCCCTCAAAAACTGCAATAATTTTTTGCCGTTGAATGAAATTTGAAAGACCCGGATCACTTCATCCGGTGATCTTGGTGGAAGAGATCCGGAGATGATCTCTTTTCTACATTTCGTTGCACTTGTATACTTGAAGGGAAGAATGTACTTGAGAGCATCTTTGCTCGTCATCCTAAACTTTAGTGTATGTTTACTATACATTTAATCATTTGTTACGTGCCCTTGAACTAATCTTGGTTAATTTTTTTTTTTCAAAATTAAAAAATAACATCTAATATGAAAGTTAACTAGAGTTAGGTGAAATGACATATCATAAATGATTAGGTATATGACTAAGCGCTAGTTGGGCGGTGGGACCTTAGGCGGATTTAAGTAAATTTATTATATACCATATAAGTATGTGTCCATTTATACCTATAAAAATCCATAATTGTATTGAGATACATATATTACAAAATAAAATGACATAGATTATAGAATATTAGAACATATTGAAAACATGTGGAACAAGCATGTAATGAGTGTTCATCCAAGTATTCAACAAGTCTCATACATTTTATTGAAAAAAATAGAATGTCAAATGAAAATTATTGATTTCTTGCCTAAGCGAGAGTCGTGACGTAGGTGGGTATAGGCGGGCTAGGCGGACGCCTAAGCAGGTCTAGACACACGCATAAGCAGGTTTAGGCGCCCTTTCTTAATTTTTAAACGCCTATAAACTAATCGAGGCGGTGGCCAACCGCCTAGCGCTGCCAAAACAGTGATGGTGAGCATACATCGTAGTTAGGGTGGTGAGCAAAAATGCTCCAAATGTATGTCTTTAGGGTGGCAATTCATGTACATAGGTGGAGCATTTCAGGGGCTTTTTAGTGCGACGATTATAATCCACATAGTTATAGCCAGAAAAAAATATTAGGAAGTTTGTATTTAGGAGTTTTACTTTCATGGTATGGTATGGAACATTAAAACCACAATAAAAGTAATATTTCAAAGAAATCAATTCATCTAATACTCATAGCATTTAATGCTATGAAGCATGAAAGAATTTTTCTCATATTTATGTGCCGTTTGATTAATTATTTCGTTTTTATTTTTCAATTTTTTTTCAATTTTTTTTTAAATGAAATTTTGTTTGGTAACTATTTTCAGTTTTCAGAAAATGAAAGCTGAAAACTACTTTCTTGGGTTTTCAAAATTTGGCTAAAAGCTTTTACTTTTTGGTTTTCTAGTTTCCATTTTTTCTTGAAAAATGAAAGTAATTACGAAACAATATTTCAATTTAAAAAATGTAAAAACTAAAAATCAAAAAACTAAAATTGAAAGGCTTATTATATTAGCACCCCACAAATTGTTGAATAAACCCCACATACTTAATACACCTCACATGTACTTTTTCAATTAAAAATTATCTTAATACACCCCACTTCCTTCCCCGTAATACCCTCACACCTCGCATTCTTAATATACACCTTCCATTTTCTATACATACCCCACATTTTTTATACACCCCACATTTATCAAATCTTATAACAGTCATTTTTAATTTTGCTGAATGATTTCAAACCATCTAAACTTTAGTTTGCCGAATGATTTCAAATTGAATGATTTGAAAAAATGTTTAGGTTCATTTGAATGTTTTTCAATAACAATAATAATGATTTCAAAGCTTTCGAAACACTAATTTCGTGTTCCATTCGTCAAAAATAATTTTTCTTAATCAACATGTTTGTAGTTTCATTACTTAGAGTTTTATTCAACAATGGAGGGTGTGAGGGGTTTTGATAGTTGAAGAAGGTAAATAATACGTTAAAAGTTAATTTTTTTTTTTTAAACCTAATAAGGTCAAAATTGTCATTGCATAGTAAAGTAAATAAGTCATTAATATTAAATTTTAATGTGGGGTGCATTCAACATTTTGTGGGGTGCTAATATAAAAAGCCAATTGAAAATGATTATCAAACAGACATTTAGTACCATATATTAATCATATTTCTAATAAAGGTACGATGTATTGTATTATGAATTTTAAAAAAGTAATTTTAATTTAGATGTAGTCTATCAAATATAATCTTCTTAGCATCACCCTCTAACGAGTAATTTGAGATGTCGTAATTTAAGATGTCATAACGATTACTTTGGCCTATTTTCCAATAGAAATAGGGTTCCCAAATGAAATAAACCCTGGACAAAAGATGACAAAAAATTTAGATATTCCAACCAAAAGTTGAGGATAGGAGTACTCACTATTTACGAGAGTTGAAGCTAAAACTTCTTATTTATATATGAAAAAAATATCGGTAGACCGTAATACTAATTGCATCATATACCCGAGATTTGAGTATGAAGAGAAGAAAAAAAAAAAAAGCATACAAAATGTTCAAACGGCTTTTTAGGGTATAGTTATTTCAAATACATATCAAATGTAGTGCATCTAGTTATTCAATCCAACAAATACAAATGCCCTCATGTTTTATAGTTTATGTTGCAAATTATCAAATCCAAATCCACTTTCAAATCCCTCCACCCAACCAGAGGTTTCAATTACTTCACTCAATTGAACAAGTTAGAAACAAGATTTGTTAATTATTGGTTCAAAATTTAAAAGCTATGATAACTCAGTGAAAAGAATGAGGAGTAGATGTACCATTTCATATATTCAAGTGAATAATTCACCCCAAAGTATCCCACAATTACAAGGCTATGCCCCCTTCTAATGAAACCATTTAAAAAAAAAAAACAAAAAACCAAAAACCAAAAACCCTTCACATGTACATCACGCAAAGTCACACTACATAGCCCCTAACTCCCACCACCTCATTTTTCACAATTGATCTGAGCCCCAATTACTCACATTTACCCAGTTCTTATTCATATACATGAGATAACAACCAAATATACTCCCCCAAAGTTAAATCACCCAATATTCATCGGTATCCCAGTTATATCCCTGACTCCCCGAACCACGAAGAAAACGAAGAAGAACGAAACAAAAAGGTCCATTGATGAAGAATATATGTAAGGTGAGGCGAATGCTACTTTTGAGGATTATCGCGGCTGTGATTTGGCCGGAAATGACTGAGCACTGCTGAGGGCTCGTCGTGGTGATGGGTTCCCTAACGACATGGTTTGCGAAAGTGTCACCATGTCTGTCATCGATGGTGTTTGGTAAGATTGCACAAGGCTAGTGCTATCTGTGGAATCGCCTCGAGCAGTTGCCCTCTGCCATGAGTGCGAGCTCAATCCTGATAAAACGTATGCTCTTCCTGATTCCTCGTATGCCCGACGGTTTCCCATCCTTTGTTGCATCTCCTTCAACTCAGCGGAAAGCGAGACACACAGGCGGTCACCAGCTCGTGCAGAGGCAGTTTCAGACAATGCCCTACGACAGCTCTCCAGGAGGGAGACTGCACCAACCAAATCACTGTTCTCAGCAGCCACTCTAGCCTCGGCCATTGCTTCTGCTGCACGAAGCCTATTCCGCTGCCTGTCTACTTCCATTGACACTATTAGTTGTCCTACTACTTCAGGCCTTTGGATCGTGACTTCACTGCCTTCTTCCAAATTCACCAAATCTTTCGTTATGGGATCTCTGTAAACACATCTAACCTTTACCAGCGACATGTCATTACTGGACACATCATCTGGAATATTGATTGTCACTAGAAAATCCCTTTCCTCTTCAGCATACAGGTCGCCAACATCAATAGAACCCATTCTTGCAGCAGCAGTCATGCTGGTTCTGTAACTCCCTGCCTTTATTGAACCAAGTTGCAAACTCGGGTGAACGCACTCAATTCTGACCTTTAGTTCTTGCACTACCACACTTAAAAGGCCTCCAATACACTGTGCAAATGCATCCTGAATCACACTCTCAGCTTCTATGAAAGAAAATGTCCCACCAGAAGTTTCCGAGATTGAATGCATCGAGGCAGCATCATGATCTGCACCAAATCCAAATGCATGAACTGGAATCTGCAAGCCAGCTGCATTATTGCGACGGATAGAGATTGGGATAAGTGATTGGTAATCTGTTCGTGGATGGATCCCAGTAGGACTATTGACAGTGTACGTATCCTGCCCATCAGACAGTAGTATGATACTGCAAACTGGGTTCTTCCACTTGCGGTCTACTAACACCTTGGTACCTTTCCTAAGAGCCTCAGCAATGTTTGTCCCACCATTTGAAACCAGAGAGTTTACAGCCTGCAATGCATGTTGCCTCCCAGCATCAGTCATCCGACGAAGGGGAAAAAGCCGGCGGGCTGTAGAGGAGAAGGCAATTACAGACAGCCGATCAGATGGACCAAGGTTCTGTACCACAAACCCCATTGCCCGTTTCATCAAAGCAAGCTTTGTACCTGCCATGCTTCCACTGACATCAAGCACTGTCACAAGATCTACTGGAGCACGAGAATTTTCAGATACTGGTGTCTGATTTCTGCTGCTAATATGTCTTTCACTTGTAAGAGGAGCCTTAAGATGGATTAGAACAGTGAAGTTATCATGAGAGGCTGATCTTTGAACAGCCATAACTTCAGGATATGTTTTGACCTCTATTGTTCCAATAGAATTGTTATCATAAGCATCTTCGACAGATGCACTTTTGTTGGAAATCTCAGGTTGTTGATCTAAGCTTTCATCATCGTCAAATATAACTGGTTCGGGAGTGTGAAAGAGTGAAGCAACTGGTCGGCTTGCATCAAGGCGTGGGGGAGGAATTTGTCGTAAAACAGTCATCCATGCATCATCTTGGGGCCAACCAACAGCATTAATTCTAGAAGCACCGCGTGAAAGATCAGGAGCAGGGTTCTGAAAGGGGATTTCTTTCCACTTTGCTCTGCATACTGGACAAATTTGGTTTCCATGTTTTACATTAGAAGTAATACAGTGGAAGTGGAAAGAGTGGGAGCACTCTGCAGTGAAAATGGCATGGCCCTGTCCAGTCTTCATGGTCGTCAAGCATATTGCACAGGTGTTCTACAGTAAAAAACAACCTGGTTAGAACAATTTAGGCTGGTACCACATTCAGAAATACCAACGGAAAATGTCAAAAAGGCACACAGGAAAAATATATGTTACGGAAGCATGCACCTCCATCAATAAAAGTGATCCTTAGATTGACTACAGGAGGTACCTCATATAACCTAGCAATGAAGGAGAAATGTAGGATAAATTCTAAAAACCAACTCTAGTTTATTTCCTGATTAGCATCTCATTCAGAACACTTATAAAAATAAATTTATATCAGAAGGACATAAAAATGATTAGAAATCTCTTCTTCAAGAATTCCATTCATCATGTAGTTATTGCAGTTTATAAAGAAAACAATTCAGGCAGAACTTGATGGGATAACTTTTATCAGATTTACAAGACTGTATTTCCACAAGTCTCAAAATCAAGATTAAGGAATGATTTGATTTGACACATAAAACTTGATGGGATAATTTTTATCAGATTTACTTGAACATAAGCTTCTACGTGTGGGTTTGAAACCGATAACTCTACAAGAAAATTATTAAGCTATCACCGCAAGCTATGAAGATCAGTAATTTAAGTACCTAAAAAATGAATGTGCAATATGTATTTACAAGAATTATACATGCATGTCGGTGTCTAAGTGAACAATGAGCAGGCACTTTTCCAATCAAATAATAATAACAAAATAAGCACCCATTTAAACATCTAGATTTCGTTTTGGGGACATGAATTCTTAGTTTTCAGGTACCATGGATTATTAAAACAGTACCTCACAGCTTTAACTCAAAATCCACTATTGGCATTTGGATACTTGAATCCAAATCCAACCCTTTAATTTAGAGAATCTGAACCTTGGCTTATAATATTATCCAGAATTCTTTGATGCATGTGAATATCTGGAAGGGGTCAACACTACACAGTTTCATATTAAAGCTTTAACCATGTGCATAAAAAGATGAATTAGATTTCACCATATCTACAGTACAGTAACAGTCGGCAATTTCGAGATACTTTTATCCAATTAATGAACCATTTTTTGGGGTCAATAATACAACTAATTAACTATGATCAAAGGGGTCCCTAGTTTAATCAGCTAGCCTACAAAAGAAACAAAACAAGTCAATGACAAATGATCAAAAAAATGATGGTGGAGGACACAACGGGAAATTCCATCGATCAAGGGGATGATTTTTCAAAACAAAGAATAATAAAGCAAACTGCAGACTAATAAACCATTCAAGTTGGTAAGAAAAAAAAAATTGAAGCTCATCAAAAGAAGAATGATGAACTGCTTCTCTCAATTCCCTCTTCAATTTGGAATAAGATTCTCTCCCCTCTTATTCTCATCTCATTCCCTCCTCTCCTCTCACACTTTGTTTTTTTTGTCTTTTTGTTCCTATAAAAAATCAATATAAAATATTAACGTCATTTAATAGTAACCGTTCAAGCACGAGAGAAAATGAAAAAGAGATACACTTTGTTTTTTTTGTCTTTTTGTTCATATAAAAAATCAATATAAAATATTAACGTCAATTAATAGTAACCGTTCAAGCACGAGAGAAAATAAAAAAGAAATTAAGAGGGGAGAGAATATTCAATTCTCCTTTGGTTGCTTTTGCTGATGCTCATTGCAGGAAAGCTCACATCAACCAAAGGGTCCACAATATTGAGAGAGAGAGAGAGAGAGAGAGAGAGAGAGAGAGAGAGAGAGAGAGATGTGTGTGTCCGTATGCGGAACAGTGCACTTGTGCTGACCAGACAAAGCACTTACCCTTGGAGGAAAGAAAAGATACAGGAGGGACTCAGCGAGTGAAGTGTGTTCCTTTTCTGATTAAATGTTAGCCAAAAGACGATGGCCCTTAAAGGGGACTAGTCCACTTTCTCTATCCCCACAACCACAACCACAACCCTTCCTCATCTCTCTCTCTCTCTCTCTCTCTGCAAATAGCTGAAAACAACCTGACAACCAATACCCCATGTTCACAAATCTCACATTATCACCACCGCCCCCACCCCCACCCCACCAACCCCACCAACATCACCAGTAAATTATTATACAAATATCATAAATATGTTTTACTTATACCATCTTTTTTTTACATAATATTTGTTTGTGAAAGTGATATTGGGAGACTGGAATTCAAAATCGAGACTTCGAGTACAAGAGATGATGTTCTTAACCAACTTAACAAATATCATGTTGCTTATAACATCTCCTTTTATAGAGTGCATGTAAATAAATGAAATTACTGTTCAAAGAAAACATTTAGTTAATTTCATTCACTGTTCACGAAGAATCTACCATGGATATTCAACAAATAGCAAACACACATCTAGACACCAAATGGAACAACAAATCAAACCCAAATGATAAAATTTCACAAAAATCAAACAAATTTGCAAAGATTGGCATAAGCAACAACAAATTCAATAGCCAAAAGCTCAACATGCAAATGAATTTTTCATAGAAAACAGAAAAATTCCAAACCTTGGAGGACTTGGTTCCAGTTTTGGGCAAC
Organism: Malus fusca; assembly: GCA_035220775.1. NCBI lineage: Eukaryota > Viridiplantae > Streptophyta > Magnoliopsida > Rosales > Rosaceae > Malus > Malus fusca. The sequence goes on from CM069069.1 coordinate 11,406,707, forward strand.
CGAAGACCGGAAGACGACGGTGTGGGCGTGGTGGGTCGGCAGTCGGAGCCAGCACCCATCGGAGAAAGCAGAGAGGAGGACGAAACGGCGTCGGATAATACAGATGCGGCAGCATCGTTCGATGCGGGTGGCGGCTCCTCTCTAGTTTGAGGAACATAGAGACATGTGTTCAACCCAAGAGCAAGCTTAGCTTTCCTCCATTTGCTTCCCATTCTTTTCAAATTTTAACTTCTGGGTTCTTTTTTTCTCAGCTCAAAATCTCTGTGAAGATCCAAACTGTTTTTCAGATCTTGAATCTGTGACCCATGCCCATGATATAAGGTGAAGAAGTGTGGAGGTTGTGTGTCATGTGGTGGTTTTGAGCTCAACGACAAGAAATGGAATATTAAAGAGGCAAAATAAGTGTTTGAAAGGTTTGAGGAAATGATTTTATAGGGACCATGTAGAAATTGAATGGTAGAGAAACTAGTAATTTTTAATGTATCTAAAATTCAGTCACATATTATTTTATTTAAAATCTCATGTTATTCTTTATTTTTTTGAAGATGTGATTAGTTGATGGTTTCGTCACAGTAATCCATTATTTCGGAACCGATAAACTTAGACATTTTAACATGTCCTGACCAGTTTTGGGTAGACTCACCAACACATTTTAGTCTGTTCTAGCCACCATCGAATAAACTTACAGAGTTTTCATATTGTAAGATATGTATTTATTTTTTTTCCTAATATACTTCAAATATATAACATATTAATCATACCGTTTACTTTTATTATAAAATATAAATATATTATTTATTTTATTATAACACGTATTATACCGTTTATACATTATATAACTTGTGATTTCGATTTCGATAAATGTTTCTTTAGAGAAATGGGGTGTTTTATTGGGTTGGATTGACCTTTATGATGGGTGGATGGGTGGATGGGTTTGGTATGGGTGGGCGGAGAGAGGGTAAGATATTGGAGTGGTCAGAGAGGCTCCACAGCAGCCGTTTTTTTTCATAGAGTTTTAACTAAAAGTTTATAGTACTGTTCACTTTAACGAAAAATCATATTTTTACATTAAAAAGTCAAACCTGGTACTATTCATTTTACCCTTTATTTTGTTCTTATCATTAAAACTCAAAGTTTTCAAATATTTTTCATTAGTTTTCCTTTTTTTTTTTATGAGATGAGAGAGGGTGAAACAAGAGCTAACTTGCACGAATAAACACACAATACAAGGGAAGGAGACTCAAACAAGCAACGGCTAATAAATCCAACTACTTTTTGGATGGAGGATCCAAAATAATTTGACAATAAAGTTTTTTTTTTTTTGTTCTTTTCAAAATTTGGAAAATCAACCTCTCCTCATTTAACAAATCAGACGGTAGAATTGTTGTCATAAATTTAACACTTTAATTAGTAATAGAGGTCACAAAGATTACACAAAATAACTGTAAAAGATTTAATCTCGAATTCGTCAACCCATATCATGCTAAGTTTATCACATAAAGTTAGGACGTATGAGTGAACGAACTATAGAAAAACTATTGGACTTTGCTTGGTGCTTTGTTGAAACGCTTGTATTCTTGTGTTTGTATGATTGTGCTTGGTGTTTTGTTGCTTTCTTGTGGTGGGTATTTTTGTTTGTATCATTGTAATCCGTTGATAACAAGGTTCATAAAAGAACGTTTAACAAAAAATTGCACCCGCACCACCCTCCTTTAATATTTAAAATCGAACTCAAATGTAAAGATAAATGTTATAAATTCCTCAAGTTACAAGGTACTTGTACTTTCAATACGACGGTTTCACGTGCATATAATTCAGGTGGAAAATTTTTGATCATCCATCTCAAATGCACCTATGAGGAGCAATTATGAACCAATTCCAAATTTTCCAACCTAAAAATGGAGGCGCATGCAATGCAAGTGAACGAAAGCATTTTATATGAATTATATCCATTTTTCATTTACTTTGTAATGAATTTCTATCTATTTTTTGTTTGTTGGAAATTTACGAACTGTTCCTTTGTACAAATTGAATGAGTTGTGACTCTACTGAATTATATATATACAGAGACAGTTCGGTGATATCATTTTTTTATATTATTTTTTATAAATGTTTATATGTAACTCATTTCGTAATGTATTTTAATGATCCAAATTGTTTATCTTTAAGATCTTCTGTCAAAGATCACGTTTACCAAAAGTCACCTAAATCTAAAACTAGATGACTGTTGATTAAGGGTTTAGGGTTTTTTGTAGAATCGTATTTGTCAATTTTTTTTCACTACAAATGAATGTCTTAGTGGTTTTAGATTTGTCTACATTTTTGCAAGGATGATCTATGAATGATGTTTAAAAAGATAAGACGATCTGGATCGTTGAAATTCGTGGACTAAGTCTCACAAAAACCTATATAAAAGGTTATGTAAAAAATTAGTGTTAAGGATCTGCAGATCGTTAAAATTCGCAGAATAAGTCTTACAAAAACCTATATAAAAAGTTCATATATATGCGATATGTAGTGTTATACGTAGGGAAGTTCTTATCCGTCTTTGTTGACTGCAGTCTAAGTTACCAAAATGATTTAGTACTCCTTTTATTGAATTCAAAGAAAGAGCACAAGCATTACATACTTTTGTCACAAATGCTGCGAGGGCGATGTAATTGGTCTAATATTTTAGTTAATGAATCCCATACTTGTTATATACTTATTCTCCCAAATCTTTTCAACGGATGTTTCTATTTTTTTTTTTAATGCAAAATTTTTTCTCAAGGCTACCCCACAATGCATATGGTTCAACAACGGAACCGTCTAATTGTCATCAGGGATGGAGCTAAAAGTTTTTTTAGTGGGGGTAACCTAAAAAGTAATTAAGAAAAACTTTATTATAATATAGCTTATACCCAGTGTGATAATGGAAATGATTTCAAATGATAATGTATCACGATTCTAATGTTACAAAAAATTCATTGTAGTAGTAGAAAATGGTAAAGTGATGAGAAAAATATTTATACATGAGAGGCGGGAGATGGTTTTTTTTTTTTTTTTTAGAAAACTTCATTTTAATCCTTAAAAAAGATGAGTTTTAGACTATAACCTTGTGTAAAATTAAAAATCCAATTTTAGTCTCTAGTACATTTAATCATCTCATTTATTAGTTATATTTTGATGTTTTATTTATCTTTTTATTTTTATTTTAATGTAGTAATTACATTTAAATTTAATTTTTATTTCATCCATCATAATATATTTTATTGTCTACATTTAGGCAACTAATTTTTTTATAATATATATTCCGATAACAATTTTGTATGTTTTTCATTTAGGTACATTAATACATTTGAATATTTCGGTATATCCATCAATACAAACATATAGGTACATTAATTCAATATAATGCATTTCGGTATGTACATTTTGGTACACACATTTGAGTATTGACTTTTAGGTACATAAATTCAATATACTATATTTCGGTAAATACATTTTGGTATTGACATTTAGGTACATTAATTCAATATAATACATTTCAGTTTAGGTTCATTATAATATGTTTTAGTACAATCATGTAGGTACAAATATTTCAGTACAAAAAAGTCAATTTTATATATTTCGGCACAGTCATTTCTGTACACTTATGTTTTTATATATTTTTGTATCACAATTTTCTTTTAATATTTTCTCATTTATGTTCATTTATAATTAAAAGAACTAAATATGGGCATATTAATAAAATTAAAATTAATATGGAGAGATTAAATAAAAATGCACATTGAATAACAAAAATTGAATATAAATTTTGATAAAAGTACACTTCAAGGGATTAAATTGAATATGTAATCTAGCATCAGGTTTTTATTTTTAAATGTAAATTTTGCAAGTACTAATGTTCAAAAACCCCCTTTTTTTCCGGTTTGAATGACAGAACAAAAACACTTTTGCTCTATAATATTTGATATTGAGTAGAAGTAGTATGAAGGTATGCCTGATATTGGATACGCATCTTTTCTTCAAAAATGACGCGTGTATATCTATATAACTACAGTCTGCAACTTAACAAATGAATTACTTGGGTGAGGACATCTATCCCAGTAAGCCTTCATTGGTTTCATCTGTGATTGTCATCCTAATATCCTATAAAAAAGAATTCAAAATTCAAAATTGTTTGCTCAACTAAAATAAGAAAAACAATACAGGTCATAAGATAAAAATGAAAACAAAAATATGAACAATCATATGGCTAAACAATTTTCGATTCGACCAATTTTTGCAGCGATAGTCTAATGTTTAGAAAACATATTTTATCCTTTGATACTTGCATGAAATAAGCGGACACATTATATTCGACTCATAATAAGCTCATTAAAAACTCACATATACATCTTTGAAGTTTCAACCTTCCAGAATTAATTTTTTTTCAATAATTATTTATTCTAGTGACATCCGGCCGTCTCTACTTTGTTATAGGTGGTCATAGTATCAATTCTACAAAAAATAATCATCTGTATTGTTACCCTGCAAAATTCTAATAATAATAATCAAAATTGTATATTGTTTGCTCAACTAAACTTTGCAAAGCAAGCCGTCAGATAAAAAGGAAATGAAAAATATGAATAATCAAATAATCATATAACTAAACAATTTTTGATACGACCAATTTTTTTTCATCGATTCTCAAATAGTTAAAGACACATATGGTTTACTTCTTTGTAACTTGCATGGCATAAGCAAACACATTAATTCGGCTCATAATAAGTTCATAGAAAAAGTCATATTTATACAACTTTGATGTTCCAACCTTTTCGTATTAAAAATTTGTTTGTTCTAATTGTAACATCCCACATCGCCCAGGGGAGTGATCCTTAAATGTATATTCCCATCCCTACCTAGCACGAGGCATTTTGGGAGCTCACTGGCTTTGGGGTTCCGTAGGAACTCCGAAGTTAAGCGAGAAGGAGGCCAGAGCACTCCCAGGATGGGTGACCCACTGGGAAGTTGCTCGTGAGCTCCCAAAAACAAAACCGTGAGGGAATGGTAAGCCCAAAGCGGACAATATCGTGCTACGGTGGTGGAACGGGCCCGGGAAGTGGTCCGCCCCGGGCCGGGATGTGACAATTGGTATCAGAGCCAATCCCTGGCCGGAAGTGTGCCGACGAGGACGTCGAGCCCCTAAGGGGGGGTGGATTGTAACATCCCACATCGCCCAGGGGAGTGATCCTTAAATGTATATTCTCATCCCTACCTAGCACGAGGCCTTTTGAGAGCTCACTGGCTTCGGGTTCCGTAGGAACTCCGAAGTTAAGCGAGAAGGAGGCCAGAGCACTCCCAGGATGGGTGACCCACTGGGAAGTTGCTCGTGATCTCCAAAAAACAAAACCGTGAGGGAATGGTAAGCCCAAAGCAGACAATATCGTGCTACGGTGGTGGAACGGGCCCGGGAAGTGATCCGCCCCGGGCCGGGATGTGACACTAATGATCTAGTCTCTGGCTTTGTTAGAGGAAGTCACGACTTCAATTCTAAAAGCCAAGTTTTTAGAACAAATTGTAAATAAAAAACCATCAAAATTCAAATTTGTTAATGCTATTTTTTTTTAAAACTTTTTTATGGTTGTTTGATTCGAGGTATTATTCTATCGAACATAAAATATTTCGCGCACGGCCAGAAAGAAAATCGTTGAAGTAAGTAAAATGTTTTTCTTCTATTTTTTGGCTGTCTAACTCATGCATGTATAGTCAAATATCAAATCCATATAATCCACACGCTCACAAAGCCAGCAGCATGCACGTTGGATTTACTTGTGGATTAGCTGTGATCTTGTGGGAGACGACTGGTTCTGTCATACTGCACCTAATGTGCTTTGATGGTTTCATGAAAATTACAAGTAACTTAATTTCCACTTGATCAAAAAGCTTCATAGGTCCCATTAGTCAAAGCACTTCATCAACATCATGCCCATTGTGCCGTCGGCATACAGTGATATGGACCAAAACCACCAAGTCATTTTCTATAACTTACACCATTCAATCATCCCTTCGTGGAGTTAGTACTAATTTTATTCTTACTAGCTGCATAGAATACTGCATTGTCCTTATTGTTTCAAAGAATCCGGGCCATTGGTCAAAGACATAACTATCATATGAAAAATTGGACGGCTACATACGGCAGCCTCCCTCTACCCTAGGGTATAGGGTAAACTTCCCCATCGCAAGTGCATGCACCCTAGGCCTGGCAATTTCTGACACGATCCGATAACCCGACAAGACACGACACGAAATTAACAGGTGTTCGGGTCGACACGATAACGAATCGGGTCGTTATCGGGTAACCTGATAAGCACCTGTTAAGATAACGGGTTGATTCAGGTATACACGTGGGTAACACGATACACGATAAGCAGAATATTAATTTTATAATTTTATAACCCTAAAAAGTACTATAATAATTATATATATTAATTTAACAATTTTATACCCCTAAATACTATAATAAATAAATATATATATATATATTAAATTAACTATAATAATTATAATAATTATATATACTATAATAATTATACCCCCAAAATATTAACTATAATAATTATATATATATATATATATTAAAATTTAAATTAAATTTTATAAAAACTATAATAATTATTAATTAATATGCATCCATTGATTCCATAATTCCATTCCATTCATGCCGCACCCTTTGAAGAAAAAGGGAGGGAAAATAAAAATTATAAGAAAAGCTGAAAAGGAAACAAAAAAGAGAGGGAAAGATGGGTAGGCTACCGCCCTTTGAAGAAAAAGAAGGGAGGGAAAAATGAAAATTATAAGAAAAGCTGAAAATGAAACAAAAAAGAGATGGGAAAATGAAAATTAATAAAAGTGGTGAGAAATTTTTTTTTTTAAAGTTATTAACTTTTTATCACACATATGACATATCCCACTATTTTTATAATGACACGTGATGTACTACTCCGTGTACCGGTCAATTATACGTACAAAATAAATAGATTTAAATCTACTTAATAAATAAATATATATATATATATATATATATACACACACCATTGAACTTAATGGGATACGAATTATACGAAACTAATTTCAACGATCCAACCGTCAAACTTGTTTGTATATGCTTCGAGATCGTATCAGCAAAAAATCGCACAAAACAAACATTCATAAATGAAGTAACCGAACAAAACTTTTCGATGGTTATAAAATGAAAAATCACGATTTAACGGTTATTTTAACTCCGATTTTGATTATTTTTTATAGCTACACTCCTTAATCCTATATGAATACAATGAATGAATGAATTCGATTTTCAATTTAAAATATTTACACTAGTGGATACCACAAAATCTTATGTTATACTTAATGAAAGTATGAATAAACTCTTAAGTATTAGTGAATCTATTGTTTTGATGGGATACTCATTCTACAAAACTAGTTTCAATGATCCAACCGTCAAACATGTTTGTATATACTTCGAGATCGCATACGCCAAAAATTGTAAAAAACAAACATTCAGAGATCAAGTAATGAGACAAAACGTTTCGACGGTTATAAACGAAAAATCACGATTTAACAGTTATTTTAACTCCGATTTTGATGATTTTTTACAGCTACACTCCCTGACCCTATATGAATACAATGAATGAATTCAATCTTCAATTTAAAATATTTACACTACCACAAAATCTTATGTTATACTTAATGAAAGTATGAATAAACTCTTAAGTATTAGTGAATCTATTGTTTTGATAGGATACTCATTCTATGAAACTAGTTTCAATGATCCAACCGTCAAACATGTTTGTATATACTTCGAGATCGCATACGCCAAAAATTGCAAAAAACAAACATTCAGAGATCAAATATCGGGACAAAACTTTTCGACGGTTATAAAAAGAAAAATCACGATTTAACGGTCATTTTAACTCCGATTTTGATGTTTTTTTGCAGCTACACTCCTTGACCCTATATGAATACAATGATTAAATTCGATCTTCAATTTAAAATATTTACACTAGTGGATACCAAAAAATCTTATGTTATACGTAATGAAAGTATGAATAAACTTTTAAGTGTTGTGAATCTATTGTTTTGATGAGATACACGCATTCTACGAAACTAGTTTCAACGATCCAACCGTCAAACATGTTTGTATATACTTCGAGATTGCATACGCCAAAAATTGTAAAAAACAAACATTCAGAGATCAAGTAACGGGACAAAACTTTTCGACGGTTATAAAACGAAAAATCAGGATTTAACGGTTATTTTAACTCCGATTTTGATGATTTTTTACAGCTACACTCCTTGACCCTATATGAATACAAAGAAAGAATTCGATCTTCAATTTAAAATATTCACACTAGTGAATATCACAAAATCTTATGTTATACTTAATAAAAATATGAATAAACTATAATAATTATATATATTAATTTAACAATTTTATACCCCTAAAAACTATAATAATTATATAATATAATTATATATATATATTAAATTAAATTTAAAAAATTGATGACCATTGGATCGGCTGAGATCAAGCCAAAGTTCCAATACAATTTCATGATGATCGATGTAAATTGAGGATTTTGTAAATTTAGGTTTAAACTTTTGAGAAAGACTTCACAACCTTGAAAACAAAAACTCTTTCATTTTGCATATCCTTGCACATTTAATATTTGTAATAGATTAGTAGTGTATGTATTATTTTTTTATTAGGCTCTTATTTTCGAGTGTAGATGTAGTACTTAAACGACAAATGTGTTTTAATGTTTTGAAGTAATATTTATGTGGCAATGTGTGGTATGTGCAAATTTAAGAAAAAAAAAAATTTTCTTAACGGGTCATAACGGGTCGGGTCACTTTACCCAAGGACCAGTTAAAATAACGGGTGTGACACGACACGACCCGTTAAGATAACATGTGTTACACTAAAACGACACGAACACGACATACACGACCCGTTTGCCAGGCCTAATGCACCCTATATAGTCCAAGAAAATTCAGTCATTCACTGATCGATTTTAATTCACAAGTAAAGAAAAAGTACAATAACTAATGTTAAATGACAACCTATCTTTAGATTAAGATTGAACAATGGATAGTCATGTAAGAATTATTATGAGTATTAGTGACTTATCAATTAAATCACTTTTGAGTAACTTATTTAAGTGACTTAATACTCGAGTGACTTGTAGTCCAATATAGTTTGAATAATAGAGTCTTAAGTTTTATTGACCGATTACGTAATCTTTATTCGGTAAGACTTATTACAGTAAGAAAACAATTTGATTTAATAGAGATTTGATGTATCTCTCTATTAACCATAATAGGCGGTTTTGGAGGAACCCTAATCAGTGTATATAGGATTGTCTTTGCTCTTACAATATTCATATAGCAAGAACATATAGTTTAGAGATAGTAGAAGACATTCTTATACATGCGAATTCTAATTCCTCTTTTACATATAAGTTAATTGTAATTAGTTAATTGTTGTTTGGTTCATTGCATATGTGATCCTAATACCTTCTTGTTGTAATTTCAAAACATATCTTACATGTCATAACTTTCCTAGACCATGGACTGTAGGAGAACGTGACTCTTATGTGATATGTCATGTACGATCAAGTAAGCTACAGACAAAGCCACACTTCAATCTCGTACCTCAACCATTTCTAACAATCCATGTAAAATTTAAAAGAATTTATAAAAATATTTGCATTTGTTTGTAAAATTGAGTATACAGGGGAAATAATGGAACCAAATTCGAACACCACCGTGAAGGGTAGAGATTCACAAATTCGTTTACTTGCAAAACAGTAAAAAATTGTAAGTAGCCAAAGACCAAGAAAGGGGTGGTGCCTGTCAAAAGCTCTTCGACAATCATGTTAGTAAGCAATATTATGAGACTCAAGCTACAGGAGAATAAGTGTGCGATAATTGCGTCACAAGAGATGAGCCCTAGATGGGTGTCTTTATGCCAGTCAAGGTAGAGACCTTTTAGGATATAGAATTCATATTAAACCAGGAGAATCGCAAAGGATATTTAGGAAGTAGATATTGCATCCTTTTAGGAATAATTATTTGCGGTGCACTCCAATTCTTAGATTGTAAGAACTTTAAGAATATAGGAAAGATGCTGATTTTTTTTGCTAGATTAAGTTTCTGTATCTTGCGAAACAAGCATGCATGGTCAATCTCAGCAAAGTCATCGAAATTCGCCCACTGTTCCGGAACAAGATGATGGTGGCATCCCTGCTTTTATTCAGCTATGCTAAGAAGCTGTTGAGTCCATGACCAGACTTCAGAGGTATTCGTATCCTGATTTGCCTTACTCCGGCCTTGGAAAATCATGGTCCCACAATTGCCCTAACTATGTATTTGAAAAGGGCTTGTTATCTTTGAGAATAGTTATCCAAAGACCATGCATTTCGGACTAAGTTAGAAGACATATTGTTTTAATTCCTCTTATTCGTAGAATCTTGAGCCTTGTGAATGCTACAAAGCAGTTGAGATGTTCCGTATTTAGACGTGTTGCCTTGACAAACGTACCATCAATGTCACGATGATGGATACGTCTTATTTGCGTGTGCACGAAGAAAGATGGGTTGTCTGTAGTTTTCCCCATTAATTCCAGTCGTCAACTCAAATGAATGGATCCAATATGAGATTCAGGTTTTTGCATTTTTTCCCTTGAATGAATTAATCTTTTGCATGTTGATTGTGCTTTGACGAAGTAGATCTACTCAGATTTATAAGCCTGTTAAAGTAGAATACTTAGGATTTCTCATCTTTTGCTTCCATGTTGTGGAATATAGTTTAGTCCGCCAATCTTTCCGAAATAAGGTAACTTCTGAGTGATGAGTACAGAGGCGAAACACAAGTTTGTAGGTCCGAAACAAAGCTTGAAATCCCTCCAGGTAAAGTTAATTATGAAAAACATTAACTCCAAAACTAAGTGTTTGTAAAGATTATCACTGTGATAGTCGAAGTACCACCTTACTTCACCATCGGGTACTAAGCCCATGAGAAATATTTTGTTCATACTTGCTTTAATGCCTTGATCGAACTAAGATTGAGAAATCGTCGAATCATACCTGGAATGACCTACAGATTTCATGTGTCTTCTATCGGATTTGTTTGATCATAAATTTACATTCATTTGTTTGTTCACCTTGACCCATTCCGGGTTTGAGGATTTTAGAGGTTGCACTGTGTTATCGAGAAAGGGATTCCTTCACAATCCAAATTGCATGTCCATCCAGTGAATCTTAGACAAAAGTTCGTTAGGGATTTAGTTGTTCACATGTGGGAAAACACCTTTAGAATAAAATTCCTCTTAAGGATTTTCTAGTTTGCATGCCACATTCGGACCTGCTTAGACACATGGTATCGCAGAACATACTTGACTTAGTATGCTGGTCTGGGATATAAGTAATCGCACTTAGCGTCGAAGTTTAGAGCCAACCCTCAGATGAATTCCAGATCGCTCTTTCGATTATTCCCTCGAATGACGTAAAGTCAGGTTTGAACGTTATAACGCACAACTCTTAGATTGTATAAACTTTATGAAGGTCAGATGGTGCATTGTAATTTTAGGTTAAGGGGCCATGTCCCCATGCCCGTATCCTGCTTATCGTAACCCCGTTTAATACGACTCGAGCCTCCAAGCTGCTAACTAAACATTGCGGAATGGGTTAAAGGAGAAACGCACAATTTACACTAATTTTCTTTCATCCAATTTCCAAGAAATCCCACATCTGACATTATCACTTTTAATTTTTAGTTTTACAATTATGCGATGTTTTAAAGTTGCATGTTATTGGAGATTTTAAGGTATCTCCAACACCGCAAAAAGGAAAGAATGAACAAACATATGAAAGTTGTAGTGTCATCAAACTCTGAAATTTTTATTCATAAAAGAATGGTGAATTGATAAGGGGGTGTGGTTGAATCAAAATAGGATTTCCTACATATCTTCGGAAAGGAGAATCAAATCACTGGTGTAGTTCTACTTCAATGATACTACAACGTAAGTTCTACATTGAGGATCATCTTCGACGAATAGCCTATGGTGAGGCATTATGAGATGAGTCATCTATGGACTTGTCGTTGCCCAGACTACGCCGTTGGAATTATTTATGGTTGAATCTGAAATGGATGGCCTACATATCTTCTTATGTTATCGAAGAATCAAACTACATGTATTTCGAATTAGAAAAGATTCTTTTAATCTATTTGACAGTTCTTAAGGATAGTTTACCTTAAGGTAGTCGAAGATCATTTCCTTTTCTCGGACCTGCAAGTGTTTCTTTCTTTTGGAATCCCTTGTCCTCTATAGATGCAATTGATGTTGAGGGTGGGCTTCTTTGCTGGACGTTTGTCATCCTCAATAAGCTTATGCCTATCAAACTTACCTTAATCATTCCTTCTTGGCTTTGCTTATGACGAATTCTCAACAATACCCTGGTCGAGAAAGTCCTCGATGTGGTCTCTCAACGTATGATAGTTCCAAGTGATATGGCTGGTGCTAGGGGTGGGCTAAGCCATTTTTGAAGGAATCGGACCGGACCCGGGTTTAAAATAAACGGGCTAAGTCGGGCCGGGTACATCATATTTCAATACAGGAATCGGACCTAACCCGGCCCGATTGAAACGGGCCGGGTCCACGGGTCCTTTTTTTTTTCCTGTTTGAGATTGATGCAGAGCTCTAGAACCCAGTTCCAAATCGCAATTCTAATTCCAAATCCAGTTCCAAATCGCCACCAAACCCAATTCTTACTTTAATGTTCTTCAATCTTTACGTGAGCATACCTCTCTCTCTAGATCTTCTGTTTTCTGCAAAAATGGCTCAGAAGACGTTTTTCTACTTGGCCTTTTTCTCAGCATTCTTCACACTCACTTCACTCTCCCGCATCCTACGCGAATCCGACCCCTCAACTCCTCCACATTCCCCCTCCAGCTCCACCCCCGTGACACCCTCTTCAATTCCCAACACAAAGACTACAAATCCCTCACCTTAACCAGACTCGACGGCGACTCGGCCCGAGTCAACTCGCTCTACACCAAGCTCCCGTTAGCACTCCAGGGGATCAAAAATCAGATCGCAAAGGCGGTGATGTCGGGGTGGTGGAGGAGATGATTGACAGAGAATGACAGAGTGTGGGTGGAACCGTAGAAAGAAGGGGACGATGCATGCAAGACGGCAAAAGATGTAACCAAGGATAGAACATCTACATCTAGCAACCTGGGAAAACTTAGGGATCTTTATGGGGATGTAAGTGACCAAAAAGGTGAAACCAGTATGGACATGATTCCCAGGGGAGATGGTGGTGGTGAAGAGGTGATTAGACTTGGCGGTTCTCGTTGGAAATAGCACGGGGAGAGAAAGATATAGACTGTGGGAGAGAGATATCGAGAGGGAGGAGATTGAGAATCAAGTCGACAAATCCGAAAGGGATGACTGAGGAAATGAGAGTATTCGAGAAGGTTTGAGAAAATAGGAGAGGAATGGGAAAATGTTACAAACGGGCGGTCCATGTACCCGTTTTCTTACACTTCTGGAACCGGCCCGCCCCTAAAATTTCAAAGCCCCGCCCCGCCCCGCCCCGTTTCTCTTTTTAAAAATTAGGAACCTGCTCGTACCCTCCCCGAACCGTGATTACCCGCCTCGACCCGTGGTTCCTATACCCGTTTGCCCACCCCTAGCTGGTGCATTGGTGGAATGAATAATATTCATTTGGTCTTTTCTTTGCTAGATGATTTTATTTGGGTTTCAGCCACTTAAGGAAAAGTTTATATTTGATGTTATGGAGGGTGTTATTGATGGTTGTGTTCAAGTCATTATATTGTCTTGACTTGGACAGAGTTGGCCTGTCTCTGCGCCTTTTTTTGTCATTTTGACGAGGAGAAGGAGGCAGAGTGTCACAACCTTATCTTTTTCGATCGAGTTTCCTACTGCCGTATGATAAGGAATATTCTTTCAGGTTTTATCGTCCTAATCGGTGAGGTCGTCTACTATATCAAAGCACTCTACCAAAGTGGCGTAGTGCGTAGACGTAGAGTGCCTGCTTGAAAGCCATTATGGTGAGTCTGTCGTTATGCCTCTCTACTTCAGCCAACTTCACGTGAAATTGCTTTAAGTAGGCGTAGATACTTTCATCCTTACTCTGAGCAGCCATGCTGAATATGGCTTTATGTCATTTTCAGATGTCATAGTACAACGAGTAGGTGTTGGTGAATGTGTCATCTAAGTTCTCGGAGCAGTCAATGGAATGTGATGGTAACTTCGAGAACCATCTCATGGCGAGCCCCTCGAAGGTGGATGAGAACATCTTACACATCCATGCGTCGTTGTTATTGTATAACACCATGACATTTTGGTAGTGCATGATGCAGTAATCTGGATTGGAGTCCCTACGAAAATATTTGAACTAAGGCTAAGAGAATTTGTCCGGCGGATGTGCAGACTCGATTGTTAAAGAAAGTGGGCTTCTGGCCTTTGCAACAACCTTGCTGGAAGTACGAGGCTGAATGTCCCTTGGGCCATCTTTTTCTTTATCACGATTTAAGGGTCGCCCCGCTTTTGCTCATTCGAGGGTTCTAGGGTGGTTCTATTTGAGGCAACCGTGTAGTGTCCAAATGACTGGCATTGCTTCAGATATTTATCTTGCCTGCATCTGTGTTTTTTACAATCTCCCATGTGGTTGGGGGTAGAAGCCCAGATCAACAACCTTTGGTTGGGCTTCTTCTGGCCTTTGCAAAATGACTGGCATTTTTTACATGGTTGTTGCCCATTCTGTCCAAATGACTGGCATTGCTTCATATATTTATCTTGCCTGCATCTGTGTTTTTTACAATCTCCCATGTGGTTGGGGGTAGAAGCCCAGATCAACAACCTTTGGTTGGGCTTCTTCTCCCCGCAACTTCTGGCCTTTGCAACAACCTTTGCTCATTCGAGGGTTCTAGGGTGGTTCTATTTGAGGCAACCGTGTAGTGTCCAAATGAAAGGCATTGATTCAGATATTTATCTTGCCTGCATCTGTGTTTTTTACAACATGTTCATTGTGCTGGACTCTCGTACCCAGATCAACAATCTCCCATGTGGTTGGGGGTAGAAGTTGACACGATGGGTTGCCCATTCTGGAGTTATGATACTTAAGTTACCATAATTGAAGATATGAATCTGGGTCTGTGGGGTGGTCCTCCTAGAGTTTCCAGAGCTTTCATTCGTTTCTCCACATCCATGAAGTTTGCATGATTATCTGCCATGAAACCTTGTAGTCTCTCTGCAATTTATCAACAAACATGTAGATCTTCAACAAAGTCTCCTAAATCTATTCCTTGGAGAAAGCGGTTTAGTGATTGGAGCTTTATCGTTCCCTGGGATGGTTGTAGCATGAGGGGTTTGGTAACTTGCTCCAAGAATGGTTAAGACGTCGGGAATTGAGTTATATCCGAAGGGAGCGATAGAAGCATTAGGGAATGTATCGTCTCCTGTTGCCATGTTGATGTTAGCGTTGATCGAGCTATTTTTTGCAGACATGCTTGTGGTTGAGTGATTTATCCGGAGGAATATAAGTTTACTCTCAATGAATGCACAAATTGTTGGAACCAAATTCATGCACCGTTGTGAATGGTAGAGATTTATAGATCCGTTTACTTGCAAAACTTTAAACAACCATAAGTAGTCGACAACCCAGGGGGATGGGGGGTGTGTGTGTGTCGGCAAAGGCTCTATGATGGTCAAGTTAGTAAGCAATCTTATGAGACTTTAGTAGTAAGCAAGATAATAAGTGTGCGGTAATTGTGCTACCAAAGATGAACCCTAGATGGGTGTCTTTATACCAGTCGAGGTAGATACCTTTTAGGATAGAGAATCCTTATTGAACCTGGAGAATCCTAGAGGATATATAGGAAGTAGATATTGATTAGGGTTCCATATCTTGCAGAACAAGTATGGTCAATCTCAGTGAAGTCGTCAGACTTCACCCACAGCTCTGAAACAGGATGATTGTGTCATCGCTGCTCCGTTTATCTAGCTCCGGCAGGAAGCTGTTAAGTCCATGACCAGACTTCTAAGGTATTCGTATTTCGATACACCTTAATTCGCCTCTGAAAATTCATGGTCCCATAGGGAAAATATGGATAAAAATGTGTTATTTGAGAGATGAAAGAAGAAACAATGAATGAAAACAAAATTCAAAAGTGAAAATAACTCCAAGCATAACTTTTTAGTTTTTTTTTGTGTTTAATTTTCATTCTACGTGTCATTCTTTGTATCTTTCTTTTATTTTCCTCCCACTATCCTTCATTCACTCTTCTTATTCAATCAGTTTCTTCGTGTACTTCTCTCCTATCACGACACAAAAATATACCAAAAATTAAAATCCAAAATCGAAATAATTATCAAACAATCTTAAACTAATGACATCGTGAACAATTACACGATACTCCACCATTGATACGAGCAGTGAGATAGGAATAAGCAAGTTGAGTGTACGTTACAACAAAGTTTCTTTCCTACCAAATGATCACTGCCGTCACAGGGTTTCCTCCAATGTTGGTTTAGGTTTGTCTCTTCACTCTTTGATTAATCAAAATTAATGCTTCTACTTATCCATAGCTTAGCTGGGAAATGATATCATTATCATTTGAATTAAAAATAAGCATCACGTCTATTTCATATTACTCATGAATAATGTGTAATGTATTCAAATCTTGATGACGGGTTTGAATTGGAAAAATAAAAAATAAAAAAAAATTAGAAAGAACAAAAATCAAGTCTAATGGCGGAATGGGTTATTCAATCACAACTCCAAAAACCGCAATAATTGACTATTATTTTAGAAGATTAAGCCCAATCGCTTTCTGAAAATCACAATATTAATTAATCCTTAGATTAATATAATATTAGTCGCTGATGGGTTTCTCTGCATTCTGGTTCGACAAAAAGCTCATAAACTCATTGTAATGAATCATTAGTTGACTTGAATAATTAAACGATGAGATTTTGCACATTTGCAATGAAAACTTTGGATAAGATAAGATGTAGATTGATGTACTTAAGAAATGGATTGTCATCAGCCTTGCTGAATCTTGATGGGATAAAACTTTCGAGAAAATCCGTCGGTTATTAATTCGTCTCTCTTAATGATGTGACTTAGGATTGTGCCTTCATAGAGATGACATGTATTATATTTATAGGACAGTCCCATGAAGTATTTCTTCTTGTTTATGGGATTCTTCTGCAATATTCACTAGTATTGATATTGAGGTCTAACTGCTCATATAATCTAAACTACCTGTTAACAAACAATTTTCTATTAATTAAAATAAGGTGAAAAGACAATTTGATGTTCTATCACAAAATAAAATTATGGATAGTAATGCAATTTTGCACAGACAAATTTTTTTTAGGAAAGCTAATGAAAATAGCTTGAAAACTTTGAGTTTTAACGATAAGGACAAAATAAAGGATAAAGTGAATAGTACCATGATTGACTTTTTAATGAAAAAATATGGTTTTTCATTAAAGTGAACAGTACTAGGAGCTTTTCGTTAAATTTTTTTTTTTTCTGCCCTCACCCACATGTGATCATCCAATATAATTTAAATTTAAACATCTTCCATGTTTTTTTTTCTCTCTCTCTCTCTCCCTTTCTCTCTTTCACATTTCTCTCAAACTTCTCTCTTTCATAAATTTTATATATTTACACACACAATGTGTGGGCTTCATCTAGTTTTATTTAAAAATAATAATAATTTTCACACACTCATTTTTTGTGTGCATAATCTAATTTTATGTCCTTTTTTATCTACTCATAGAGAAAAAGGTTATGAGTCTATCACACTTTTGCTCCGGCTAAAAAAGACAGACAAACAATTTATCATCTATGCTGTTGCAAATATGAAGACCCACGTGAATAAAGTTTTACTATTCAAAGAAGACTTTGCATCTTAAGCTTGTAGGGTAAACAGTGTTAGGCTTTCATTTTTCTATGTGTTGTAGCTTTCTTTGATCCTAATGGTCATACATATACCATATACTCAATTATGTTTGGAGAAAATCCTATATAATGAGGTCATATTTTGACATTCTGATCATCGCTTTTCTCTTTTTCTCATAGACAAAAAGATCAAAAGCAGAAAGTAATAATACAAGTTTCTCTCACCTCTCCTCTCCTATGCTAATTTTTTGGATAAATATCAGTTTACTACCCTCATGTTTCGTGGTTTTCAACATTTAGTACATCAAGTTTTTTTTCATTCCAGAGTCATACCTAAAGTGTAAATTTTGGGACAGTCTCATACATCCGTTAGTCAAACTGTTAAGTCTCCCGTTAAGTGATGACGTGGCGCACATGTGGACAATAACTGGGTGCCACGTGTCATTAAAGGGTCCACATGGATTTTTTTTTGTTTTTTTTGTTTTTTCTTTCTTTCTTTCTTCTTCTTCGGACCCCTCCCGACCTCATCCCTTCTTCTCCCTCCCTTCTCTTCCCTACACCCATCCTCCCCGCACACCCACCCATTCCCCTCCTCTGCACTCACCCTCTCCTCTTCGACTCGTCATACATCCACCCTTCCCCCTCCATCTTCGACTCCACCCATCCACCCACCTACCCACCCAACCCTCATCTCCGTTGCCTTTGGGGTATTGAAAGACTTTGTCCTCGGCTCCCGAAGTAACGGCTGTGGCGCTTCCGCAGAAGCGGTCGACATCGATTGTGGAGCTCGACAAGGGTTTCTTCAGGATGAATTACTCAGCTGTGGCTGCGGCTGCAGCTGCTGAGGCTGAGGATGACGACGATCAGGACGATGAGGATAATGATGAGGCTGATGAGGAGGTTGAGATGGTGGCTGAATCGATCTTCGCCCACCCATTGCCAATGGCAGCGAGACGAAGGGCGATGGTTACGAGGTCCGAAAACCTCTGCTGAGGTTTACGAGGTCACTGCAATTGCATTTCTTCACTAAGAACCTATACAGACATTCAAATTTGGGTTTTCTTTTCGACCCTTTTCTACGTACGACCCTTTGTAGTCTCAATCTAATCTCGACATCCAATTTAATCTAACGGTAATCAGCAAGTGAATGAGACAGAGAAAGAAACAACTCTGCAATTGCATTTCTTCAAGACAGAACCCAGACAAACATCTGAAATGGTTGCTGGGGATCCAATTTTTGAATTTGATGGTGTTGAATTTCGTGGGTTTCCAATTTTTGATGGTTTGGGATGTGGGTTTTTTTTATGTTTTTTTTATATTTTTTTTATAGTTTTGTGATGGTGATGTTGGAAATGTGCCCTAAAGCCAATCATATGATGATACTTTACGGACATTTCACATGTTAAACTAATCTAGTTTACATATAAAGGGCAATGATTATTGTTTGAGCCGTCTCATATAAATGTTATATGCTTAAACGATAAAGTCCAAGGAATATGTGATTGGGAGAATGCAATCTAATGAAGTTAGATTCATGAGACCATTCTTTCGTAGACACATCCTAAATGTTCCTGATCATAGGATTGCCAATTGGGCATTGACAGTCCGTTAAGATCGGTACGTGCTGTGTCTTCTCTCAGGGAGAGTGACTAGTCTCGAGTCATTGGTGTGTGTGACATCAAGACAAGTACGTAGGTGCTCAATAGAGAATGAGTTCACTGAACACGATCAACGAAGAGTTCTCATATTCATGTCACATGAGAACTCATGGTTGGGATAATGCAAATTAGTCCTTTGACCTGAGGCATCACAGTTGTCTTGTGGTTAAGTCCTTGATCTTTGATTATGTCAAAGTCACCCCATCGGGGTGTCCACGGCATCATTGGGGTTAAGCCACTTAGTCATGGAGACAAGTGAATGTGCAACAAGGGATCTCTAACCTTCAAATGGTTTGAGGGAGAATACTCTATGATATGATTAAAATCTCTGGCCAGAGTATGAATGAGATTTAGGAATGCGTTCCAAATCACATTCAAGGTAATCATATAAGCAAACGAATCACATTGGATAGTAGACATGAATAAATAAACTATCAAACCAAACAATGTGGTCAAGAGTATTAGATTAGAGAAAGACCGTATTGCATTTGTAATCCTAAACTGAATAGGTTCTCTACCTCTTCTGATTAGCTTGGGTAACCATGACATACGGCTAGGTGTCACTCATGGTTTGTGGAAGCCCTAAACGTGTGTAATCACTAAAGGGAGAATTGAAAGTAAGTTTCAATTCACAATCGATGTAAAATGGTTTTAATCGCCCACTGCCTCGCTAAAAGGAACCTAATGGATCGTACACCGTGTAAGGTAGAGATGGACGAAACAAATGAAATGAGTAAGAATAATTGAATGGTTTAATTATTTATGGTTAGGATTAATTAATATGTTAATTAATCAAACGAATAAGTTCGTTAAAGACCACGGGTTAGTTTTGGGCCTCAAGGCCCAATGGGCTTCGAATGTCAAGTCCATTGACTTAAGTTGTATGACAACTGAATTCACAAAGGCCCAAAAGCCCAAACAAAACCCTAAGGCCGGCCATAATGTTAAAGGGTAGTGAACTTGACTTAATTGCAAGTTTGCCACTCAAATGAATTAAGGTATAAATATGACTTTATAGCCAAAATTCATTAGGGGTTTTTTTCTAGGAGAAAAGATGAGAACACAAATCTCCCTTTTCACTCTAGAGAGGCCGGCCACCTTGGAGGTAAGTAGCTAGTCATCTAGTCCTCCAAGGTCACTCATTCATCATCCATGCTCTCCTTGGTGTAGAATCTTTAGAGGTTCTCAATTTTGGGAACTTGGAGAACCTTTTCTTCCATCCAAGTCCATGGATCTAAGAAGTTAGAAATGAAGGCCCTATCTCTTGGGTGATTAGCCTTTGCTTATGCAAAGAGGAATCAACAAAGGTAATATATTTCAACTCACTTTGTTTTGAGTTGTTTCTTGGTTCACCAATCTACTAGGCTTTGAATTTCATGGTTAAATGTTTTGTTTTTTAATACATGAAAGCATGATTCCGCCTTTAATTGTTAATTGCATGCTATATGATGTTATTCAAATGAACATGTTTTTCACAAATCTTCCTTCAAGTGGTATCAGAGCCTAGGTCTAGTAGTTGGTGAATCCTTTTGGGTTTTGTAGTTCATAGTTGTGATTTAAAAGTTGTAATATGTTACAAGCTTTATTCTTGTTTCTTTGAATGTAAATTTTGTTAGAAAATTTGCCATCTCAAATGTTGTAGATGTAGTTCATATGAGCATGAATATTGGAGCTAAAATTTGGTGCCATGATTTTAGGGATTTTCGGCCAAATACAAAGGGTGGAATTTTGGGTTCTTGTTTGACTTGTTAAAAGTGTTTTCAAGTGACTTTTGGAACCCCTATGTACCCTAGTTTGGTTATATGTTATTTCCCTAAAGTTTAAATGGTTTTGGGATGTTTTTGGATGAAAAATGTTCATGGAAAATTTTGAGTTTTTTCATGAATGTTCTTGATTGTTCTTGACATTTTTGCCAAGAACAAAAAGGTTTGTGTTTTGATTCAAAGTTTTGAGTTATTTCATAAAGTCTATGTTTTATGTTTTTCAAATGTTTAAATGTTTTAGATATTTGTTTAAATGGCAATAGAAATAATGGTGGGTGTGAAAGGATTAATTCCATTTCACACACAAACTTGCACCACTTGCATGATTTATGACAAAACTCACAAATCAACACACACATCACCTTATCCTCCTCAAAAACCGGCCCTCCCTCAAGTGGGAGAACTTTTGGGTCTTTTATGCAATTACATAAAGTTTTGATACTTTTGTGTATTTGCACTTTGGCCCAAAAGTTTACGTTTTTACGTTTAGGTCCAAAAACGCTAAAGGACAAATTGTTTTGATCCTTTAATGAAGTTTTTGCATTATTAAAATTTTGGGTTCTAGTTGTAATTACATGAAGTAGTGGACTTTTGTGTTTTTACAAAGTGACCCCAAAAGTTTTGAAATATAGCCCAAAGGTTGTGGTTATTGCATGATGGCCCAAATTAGGTTGAGAACAAAATTGTTTTGTCTCTTTAAATGAGAATTGGATTTTCATTTCATTTAGCTCCATTTAAATCAATTTTATGGATACAAAAACCAAATGAAAATGTTGCATTCAATATAATTAATTAAAGTGTTGATTAATTAAAGGGTGATTATGAACCTAAGCCTACGATAATTGAGCTATGTGAAAGGCCGTTTCAAATTTGTTTGAACCATGGGAATGTGTAGATTAGATTTTGATTGTAATTTGATTTGATCAAATGTTGTAAAAGAGTATAAGCTCTTCTTTACTTTAAAGTAATTTGTTTTATGCAAATGTTGTAATGAGCATAAGCTCACCTTTACTTTGAAATACTTCTTTCTTGCTTTATTTGATATGCATGAAAATGAAGTAGTTGGGTCCAACGCCCTAAGACAACACGCCTTAATGTGATTAAATGCGTAACTAAAATCAATCACCATCCCTAGTCCGAGATTCAACACTAGGCTCGTGTTGAATCTAAACAAAAGTTCATAGTCATCCTAAGGCCCTAAGGCAACTATATAGTCCATCAAATGAATGCAAAGTTTATGTTAGTAGTATCATATACTCTTGCTTTAAAAACCGTTTTATAAGCATAGTGGGAGTATTATATACAACTAAAAGAATCAAATGGACCAATAGTTGTAATAGGACCAAAATTGTTTTAATAAAGATTAAAATGAATATTTATATGTGATGAGACCTAAAACCCTCAACCAAACCATTATTAAGTTGATAAGCGTGAGAGTGCTTTGAACACTCTTTCGTGGCCTTCCACCGTGGTGGGCTTCAATCGTTTGTGACTCATACACCGTATTCGTCCAGTTCTGGGGTTGCAAAGTATGTGCTTACATTCAGGAGAAGCCTATACACATATGATGAAGTGAAAAGTAGGCAACGAGTATGGTCAATATGATATTCTTCTGAGGCCATTCTTGAACCCCTACTTGAACTAGCATGGTGGGAATGACTTAACTAAGTGCAATGGTGCCAATATGATATTCTTCTGAGGCATCATTCTCTAGAGGCCAAATTGATGGGTACTTGCATGAGTTGCAAATGAGTAAGTGTACTCTCTCATTATTATTAACGCTAGCCAATATGATTTTCTTCTGAGGTGGGCTTGGTAATAGTGAGCCTCCCATACGCTACTAAGAGTTTCCTCCAAAACTCTCGAATTCCAATGGGGGATATGGAATTTGCCAAAAATAGTGGGTGGTACTATTTTGATTTAAAGACCCGAATCAAATGGCTTAAAATCAATCAATTTATATTCGTTATGTATTTGTTTACCAATATATTTGCAAACGCTATCCAACACTTGAAAAATAAAAACCGAATGTTTTAGTTTCCGGACTTGGTACCACAATCCCAAAGAATGTCTTAAAAGGATTGCATATGTACCTAAGTAGTCTCATCCTCACAATCTTCCTAATGATAATGTATCATTGGAAGAACATGTTAGAAAAGTCTATCATGAAGAGGACAACACAAACAACCAATGCTTATTCCTTCGTTATATGAACAAAGGAACTTACGAAGATTAGCATAAAGAAAAGGACACTTTTAGTGTTATTAGTTCATCACATACAAAACGTTGTATGAAGAAATAATGAGTTGCTTTGAACAACCCTTAGTCAATGCAAACACTAGTGCTTGTCTCTTTGTTAAATGAACAAAGAACTTAAGAAGAAAGCACAAAGGCATGGACACTTTATGTGCCATGATTCTTCACTTACAAATTGGTTGTATGAAGAAATTAGAGTTGCCTTAAACAACTCTTGATAGTTTGTAATTATGTTTAGAATATAATGGTTGGTTGACAAAAATAGTCCATCAATATGGACTTATGATGATTTTGAATCATTGAGTGTTGAAGTGATAAACCACTTAACGAGACGGAAACTAAGCAAGGACTTCACCTTTGTGTCCCTATCCAAATCGTTCACTAAGTTTATTGTAAACTATATAGTGAACTATAATCACATGCTCTCCAAAATGTTTGATGTGTATAACACAATTGAAATAAGTTTCAAGAGAGATAGTGGGAGTTTAGGGACCTTGACTATGGTAGTCGAAGGAGAAGTCAAATGAAGAAAGCGAAATAACTCCAAGGGAACAAACTTTCTTTATGAAAGGATGGACATTGGAAGGGGTATTTGCAAGAAATGTCTTGCAAGTGTCAAGAACACACCTTTCGAAGGTGTTGTAAATTGTTCTTGAATAGTTCAAAACAGTTGGTTCTTCTACTTGAATGTTTGATTCCGTATTAGTAACTATGTTTTACAAATCGTTGTAAAAGTATGACTAATAAGAAATAGAAGATATATGAGAGAAGAGAAAGTACTTCACATTCGGAACGTGAATAAAATATAGATTTCTGCGAAAGCAGTTAGTACTTACCTCCTCATATGAACTACCAAAGAAATGGAAATACAAAGATTGTCTTTACATTCCAATTTTAAGGAACTTAATTCCGTCACTATAGTAGAGATGGATGAATGTTTTGTTTGACAAAACATTGTTCTTTATTAATCAATGATTGGATTATAGTAATCTAATTGATTATCTCTATAGTAGAGATGATATGGTAGTGTTAACTGTTTAGAATATAACGATGCTTAAAACCCAAAAGGTTGCAAGGTAGTGACTAATCCCAACTAAAGTTGTGATACCTCTAAAGACATAAATTACGAGTTAGTCATAGATGGATACTTTGGATCGTTAGATCCGGATCCAATGCCTTCTTGTTAAAATTGTATAGAGGCAAAATGTTTGAATCTTTATTCTTTTGGAAAGAATAAAGAATCACAAAGTTGTTGAGGTTAATTCACTTAGATGTTAGTGGCACTTGTCCACAACATAATACTACTCATGTTGTATGACATTCATCGAAGATCACTCTCGGTTGGACTATAGTTTATTTTGAATAAACACAAGTCCGAATACTTTGCAAAAGGTTTCAAAGAATTCAAGAAATGTAAGTTGATGAGTAAGACGTCTAAAGTAATTACATCCTTAGATTTGATCCAAGGAATGGTAACACTTTAGAATAGTTTCCTTGAAAGATATCAAGGAAAGAAGCATCATAAGATAATGGATTTCTCCATTAGGAGAATAACGAACTTGAATAAGATTTGGTTCGTTAGACATTATCAATTACCCATATATAAGATATATATACTTCTAAAACAATATGATTGTCAATTAGAAGATCTTCCAAAATTTTCATGACTCCATAGGATGTAGTTAGAAAGAAAGGCAAGTCTTAATCGAGTTAAGATTTGGGGTTGTGTGCTAATAAGCAATATTTGTTTGAGAATTATCTTGTGGATATCCTTAAATTAACATTTGGATATCACTTCTATAAACCAACTAACAAATGTTGTTTGTTGGGTAGTTCATTGTAATCCTACAATATGATTTGCCTAAGATAGAGCAATGAACGAGAGATAGAACTCAAAGAATGGGTTCTTTGAGAGACAAGATGATAATCAACAAATATAACAACCTAGTTCCTATACCACAAGCTCCAACGTAGTCGAGAAGGATTTATAAACCGTCTCAGTTGAATGGTTTGGACTTTATGACTATGTCATAGAGTTGCACCTCTTAATTCGAAAGAAATAAGAATGAAAATCCTTATGACTACATTGAGTGTATATATATGATATATACTCAAGGAAATGGTAAAGTACCATTTGACTCGAAATAATGAAACCTTCATAGCTAATTGGTAGCTTAAGGTGGCTACAATCAAAGAGAATGGTTGACTTTGAAGGAACCATTTTTGATGTAGTCTTAGTTTCAATTAATTCGAAGATTGCTAGCTACAACTAAATGGTGATTCAATGTTTGGACATAGTATAGGTTTCCGAAACCATTATTAAGATAGTCTTAATAATATATGTCTAAAACTATGAATCACAAGACATGTAAGTTGTAGAGATCCATCCATCATGAATCTTAGCAAGCTAGTGGGAGCTATAAACGTCTTATGAGAGAAAGATCAAAACGTTTGATTTCTCATAAAGATGTAAATGAATCTTTTGTTTACTAGGTTTACAAAAGATTAGTGGGAGTTAATCATGTTCCTAAAATTTAAATATATATATGATATATTAATTTTGGAAATGAAAAGAATACTTCATTGTTAAAGTTATGACTTTAAACATTCTATAAAGATAGAATGTATATGGGAGACATAGTCTATATACATGGGATGGAAATCTATATTAATAGATTTTAGGATATAATTGGATTATATCATGCCCTAATAATAGACAAAATGTGCTAGGAAGTTTCTCATATGATGATAAACTTCAATAAGGAGGACAACTCTAGTTAGACTAAGTAGTTGCTCTTCTCAAAGGGAACGTACCCTTTGACTCCCAAAGAAATAATGCATAAATAGAATCCTTTATGCATAGGCAGAAAGGTGATTTACGTATTTCATATTGTATGAAAAACGTTGATATGAGTTGTACCAAGATCGGCACAAGACGATATCAATGCAAGCCCAGGATCAGAACCATGGCAACTGTCAAGTGAGTCCTTAAGTATTTAAGAAATACTAAAGGATGGATTCCTCAAAGAATGAGGAAGAATTAGAGTAACGTAAAGGAAGCGTAAATGTGTTAGATTATGAATCTAATCCATCATTGGATGTTTCTTCATTATGAATGAAGAAATAAACAGACATCTCTTTATTATGACTAAAAGATATTTGGATGGAAACATTAAAGTAATGACTTTAGTGTGTTCCATTATGAATGCAAAATATATTGCCATATAGAAGTTTACAACAATGTTGTTTGGATGGGAAAGTTCATTTATGAACTCTCTATTCGATTCCAACCAGAAAGTGTATCTAGTGTACTGACACTATGACACTATGACACTAATGGGGCGATAGCTCAAGCCAGGGAATCAAGGTCTCATCAAGATCCGAACTCATATGAGAGACTGAACCACATGATTGGGAATCATGTATAATGGTGACTTCGATATTCTCAAGGTTGCTTCTATGGATAACATATAGATATCCATTGCCTAGGCCTACTACTCAGCCATTTATGAAATGACTACAGAAGAGGAATCATCACAGATGAACAAGCTGATTGGCTCTAGTGCAAGTGGGAGATTGTTGGAAATGTGCCCTAAAGCCAATCATATGATGATACTTTACGGACATTTCACATGTTAAACTAATCTAGTTTACATATAAAGGGCAATGATTATTGTTTGAGCCGTCTCATATAAATGTTATATGCTTAAACGATAAAGTCCAAGGAATATGTGATTGGGAGAATGCAATCTAATGAAGTTAGATTCATGAGACCATTCTTTCGTAGACACATCCTAAATGTTCCTGATCATAGGATTGCCAATTGGGCATTGACAGTCCGTTAAGATCGGTACGTGCTGTGTCTTCTCTCAGGGAGAGTGACTAGTCTCGAGTCATTGGTGTGTGTGACATCAAGACAAGTACGTAGGTGCTCAATAGAGAATGAGTTCACTGAACACGATCAACGAAGAGTTCTCATATTCATGTCACATGAGAACTCATGGTTGGGATAATGCAAATTAGTCCTTTGACCTGAGGCATCACAGTTGTCTTGTGGTTAAGTCCTTGATCTTTGATTATGTCAAAGTCACCCCATCGGGGTGTCCACGGCATCATTGGGGTTAAGCCACTTAGTCATGGAGACAAGTGAATGTGCAACAAGGGATCTCTAACCTTCAAATGGTTTGAGGGAGAATACTCTATGATATGATTAAAATCTCTGGCCAGAGTATGAATGAGATTTAGGAATGCGTTCCAAATCACATTCAAGGTAATCATATAAGCAAACGAATCACATTGGATAGTAGACATGAATAAATAAACTATCAAACCAAACAATGTGGTCAAGAGTATTAGATTAGAGAAAGACCGTATTGCATTTGTAATCCTAAACTGAATAGGTTCTCTACCTCTTCTGATTAGCTTGGGTAACCATGACATACGGCTAGGTGTCACTCATGGTTTGTGGAAGCCCTAAACGTGTGTAATCACTAAAGGGAGAATTGAAAGTAAGTTTCAATTCACAATCGATGTAAAATGGTTTTAATCGCCCACTGCCTCGCTAAAAGGAACCTAATGGATCGTACACAGTGTAAGGTAGAGATGGACGAAACAAATGAAATGAGTAAGAATAATTGAATGGTTTAATTATTTATGGTTAGGATTAATTAATATGTTAATTAATCAAACGAATAAGTTCGTTAAAGACCACGGGTTAGTTTTGGGCCTCAAGGCCCAATGGGCTTCGAACGTCAAGTCCATTGACTTAAGTTGTATGCCAACTTAATTCACAAAGGCCCAAAAGCCCAAACAAAACCCTAAGGCCGGCCATAATGTTAAAGGGTAGTGAACTTGACTTAATTGCAAGTTTGCCACTCAAATGAATTAAGGTATAAATATGACTTTATAGCCAAAATTCATTAGGGTTTTTTTTCTAGGAGAAAAGATGAGAACACAAAGCTCCATTTTCACTCTAGAGAGGCCGGCCACCTTGGAGGTAAGTAGCTAGTCATCTAGTCCTCCAAGGTCACTCATTCATCATCCATGCTCTCCTTGGTGTAGAATCTTTAGAGGTTCTCAATTTTGGGAACTTGGAGAACCTTTTCTTCCATCCAAGTCCATGGATCTAAGAAGTTAGAAATGAAGGCCCTATCTCTTGGGTGATTAGCCTTTGCTTATGCAAAGAGGAATCAACAAAGGTAATATATTTCAACTCACTTTGTTTTGAGTTGTTTCTTGGTTCACCAATCTACTAGGCTTTGAATTTCATGGTTAAATGTTTTGTTTTTTAATACATGAAAGCATGATTCCGCCTTTAATTGTTAATTGCATGCTATATGATGTTATTCAAATGAACATGTTTTTCACAAATCTTCCTTCAGGTGAGAAGTGGGTGGATGTGCAGGAGTCGAAAGGCGAGTGCAGAGGAGGGGGTCAGTGCAGAGGAGGGGAATGGGTGGGTGTGCGGGGAGGATGGGTGCAGGGAAGAGAGGGGAGGGAGAAGAAGGGAGAGGGCGGGAGGGGTCCTCATCTGAAGAGAAGAAAAGATGAAGAAGAAGAAGAAGAAGGAGAATGGAGGGGGTCGGGAAGGGTCCGAAGAAGAAGAAAAAGAAAAAAAAAATTCCAAGTGGACCCTTTAATGACACGTGGTGCCCATTCATTGTCCACATGGGCGCCACGTCATCACTTAACGGGAGACTTAACATTTTGACTAACATATGTATGAGACTGTCCCAAAATTTACACTTTACGTATGACTCTGGGATGAAAAAAACTTGATGTACTAAATGTTGAAAACCACGAAACATGAGGGTAGTAAACTGATATTTACCCTAATTTTTTTTATCAGAAAAAAAAAGACGAACCTGGAAAAACTTGATTTTGTGACAACACTTAAAGAATTACCGTACATGGGTCGTAGATGCCAAGATTCATCTCGAGGCAGGAAATCTTAGAGGCACTATTAAAAAAGGAAACATTGCATCCTCCCAAGGTCAAGTGAAAGCCATGAATTTTATTCGTCAGCACATCCATTAAGGATTAAAGAGCGAATACCTGACGGTTCATAACCCACTGGCTCTTTGGAATGCCTTAACCGATAGATATAATCACCCAAAATGGTGATTATCCTAAGAGCTGGTTATGACTAGACACATTTGCGAATTTAGGATTTTAAGTTAGTCACTGAGTATAAATTTTTGCAATGTTTAGAATCAACTTCAAAATGAAACTTTGTGAGGATAATGTCATTGAAGCATAAAAAGTATTTTTCATGCCTCTAATTTGCTCATGCAACAACAATATAGCAAGCACTGTTTTATAGAGTACAATCAGTTGATATCAGTACAGTACTCTTCGTGGCTGAACAAAACAATGAGCTCTCAATGAAAAATCTTCATTCCTAGTCAACTGGAACATCATCATTCTCAAAAGTGAATGTTGCTTCCCTTGAAAAAAATACCACATCCTCTCATGGTAGTAACTACAGACGAGGACGTGGCCATAGACAAAGTCAATAGAATGGGAAGGGTAAACCCCAGGGTTTTCATAGTTATAACTAGGGTCCAAAGAATAATTTAGTCTCAAGCTTTAAGAATGTAATTGCTATAAAGGAAAAACTTGTATGAATCAAACTTGTGGATCTTTATCATGCATCACTCAAAGGAAAGTATGTCAAGACTAATTTCATCAACCAGGCTGATCAGATGGATATACATGGTTTAGTGTTCAATTTATTTGGTCAAATGGACATAATCCCATTTGGATGTTTCTAACTTCATTGTGGAAATGAGAAATAAAGTTTATGGGTCTGATTAAATCAATTTTATGTTTTTCATTATCTAACCTTTTTGTTTGAAGCTTGTAATTTCAATTAAATAAAAGTGACATTGTAGTTCCTTTATTATAAATAAATTGTTGAGTTTTTCCTGAGCACGATTTGTTAAGTTTTTTTTTTTTGAACAAAATATAGTATCTACACTAAGGATTGGAGGAGTGGGCTAAGCCTCACACTGGGTTAGCCATACTAATGTGGTTCAAATTCGCCTTTGGCAAGAATCGAACCTAAGACCTCTCACTTACAAATGAAGAGGAATACTACTAGACCGTAGTACTAAATGGCAGAAATTTGTTGAGTTTTAAAGATATACATTTAAATGATACTACATTGAAACGAGAAAGGCAAATAATGTGAAATCTATGCATTACCTCTAATGATACCCTGAAGAGTACATTATATTGGAGAAGTTGCGTGGTTTATCGAGTGGATTGTATTATCTCTACTAATTAATAAAACACTCATTGTCAACCAAAATACTATGAAATTACCAGTTTAACCCTCTAATTAAATCAGAATATGAATAAGAAATATGGGGCAAAAATGTAATTTCACACAACCAAATTTTGCTGTTTTTTTTTTCAAAGTCTCACCTACATGTAATCCTAACATATCTCTAATTAAAAATTAAAAAAATTAAAAAAACTTCACACTCCCACATTCTCTATCACTCTCTTCCCCTCTCCTTCTATTTCAAAAACAAAAATAAAAAATTTTCTCACAAACTTTTTGTGTGCCCATATGCTAGTACATACATAAAGATAACTAAAGCACATAATGTCGTGAACCAAAAGTTCATTAGTCCAAAAATTTACATGCTTTGGTATGACTCTTGGCTTATCCAGGATCCACCATGATGCATGATTATTACCAACTCTAATGGGCAACTGTTATTGAACAAACATATTGTTGTATCAAATGATAACCCTTGCAAGGATTGTAATTAAACCATCTCAATCAAATTGATGCTGAATCCCATCATTTTTTCAAAGAATTCAAGGAGATAATTGTGGGCCTATTCAACTATCTTGTGGACCATTTCGATATTTCATGGTTTTTATTGATGCATCTACTCGATGGTCATGTGTTTGCCTCTTGTCTATTCGAAATGTAGCTTTTGAGAGACTTCTTGCTCAAATAATCAAATTAAGAGCACAGTTCTCAGATCATCCTATTAAGTCATTTGAACTTAATAATGCAAAAGTAACAGTACGAGTTTTCCTCACCTCTCTTGTTTATGTTCATTTCCCCTTGTCTAACACAAGTAAATAAACTAAACAGAGTATTACATTGATCCCGTTCCACTTCATTCTCTAACAAAGGTTCGAACATTTTGTCTATTTATAACATATTCAAAATTGAATATCAAAACTAGGACTTTTAGTCGCAGCTAGCTAGCCTTGATTTTGAAACTATTCCATATTGCAAATTTACAATATAGTGTAGTGTCTGCATACTGGTCACATTTTATAACAAATTCTCTTCCTATGGATCCCTTTTATTTGGGTCTTTGCAGCTTTGCCTAATATTGTTGCCGGCTTCCACATAAACGGAAAGACTTCTTTTAATTGACATGAATGCTTCAGAAGAATTGACTGATTTTTTATTTTTCAATCATTCGAAGGGGTACTAGGAAATTTTTCGTTTGAACATTCTTTTTTTTATCTTTTTGGCTTTCATTTTCATCTTGTAATGTTGGAAAGCAAACCGAACAGTTTATTTTCGACGTTACCTTTTAAAGATCAACTCTGTTCAAAACCAACCAAATTTAAAATTAATGGTAATCCAACAAATAAACGAAACATGTTATTCATCCAAACACTAAAAATTTGATGATGTTCATCTAATAGTTAAATGAATTCTAATTTGATTCACTTTGTTTTTGTAGTGTTGATATTTAGAGAGTGAACGGATAAAATAGAACTAGAAAATGACTAAAGAGTTCGGTAACATCCCCGTTTGTTAATACTTAAAGTCACTGTGGCATAAAACTTGTATCGGCTTTCTTCATGTGGTGCTCTGCCGAACACAATGATGTTAGCTAGATCGTCTTCCTTTCATTGGCTTAATTTAGATTTTGGACATGTCCAGTAGGATCTTGTCAGCCTTTGAAGACTTTAAGCAATGCAAATCGTTTTCAGTTGGCCCCATTAAAGATAAGTCATTGTCATTATGGTCCTTATATGGAGCCATGAATTGAAGGACATTAATTGTTTGTTGTTATGCCCCAGACAATAGCCATTCATAAGTCACAACCCACTCTACTGGAGAAGATATTTTTTAGTGTGATCGGTACACGGAGTGATACATGTCACTATACAAATTGTGGGATATGTGTGTTAAAAAGTTAATAACTTAAAAAATAAAATTTCTCATTACTTATATAAAAATACGTAGTGTACCACCCGTGCTCCAATCACAATAAAAAATTTCTCCTACTGGGCCATGCCTTCACTGATAGATAGATAGAACACAACATCCAACACCAATGATATTCTTTCATTTCGGTTTAGCTAAGTGGGGTTGGCATGTCCATAAACGAAGGTAAAAACTTATTTGGAGTGTTCCTGATACATGACACATGATAATGCGAGTACGAGAACAACTTGATTCAAGAGGAAGGATTTGTTTTGTTTAGAGTTTATATAGTCTATATATAAATGTCCATACACTTCTCATTACATAAATAAATTAGTAAACATAAAGTAGTGTTACAATCATACTAAAAATTTCTCAAAAAGGGTTGAAAACTAAAACATTGATCATCAAATTTGGTACACTGTTATATTTTAACTGTTGTTCCTATCTCTTTTTGTTTTTGGTCAATAACTTCTTGTCACTCAATTGTTACTACAGTTGTGATTCACATAAGTTTTTTCCTTCAAAGAAAACAGCATGAAATTAATTCAATTTTTTTTTTTTGGTCAAAATTACAGTAAGAACGCAGTATAAAATTGTGTAAGGTCGCTATTAAAACTGTGTAATGTGTATATATAGTGGGGTCACAGATGAGATTGCTCATGACTTGTTCAACCAAAACCAAAGATATATGCTCATCTTCAACACAACCTGATGGAAACTAAAGGGTGCGTTGCTCAATCATTGAATGAGTCATGTCAGCAAATGACAAATTTGCCTCTAGAGTAAGCTCCAAAAACTTGGTAACCTTGGTAAGAAGAATAATGAAACACAAAATATTTGAATCAACTAGCTCATAGTTTGGTCTGTGAAAAAAAGGAATTCCTCTTGAATTCGAATTCTCTGCTTGGTTCTATCAAATTTTTCTCGACGATAAAAGAACAAAAAGAATATTACAACCTCATACAACATCTTTAAAACATTTCATTTTCATACCTCGCGTACTATTTTATTTCAAAATAATACATCCGTTAGATTTTCTATCCATTGATCTGTTAAATGCTGACGTGGCTGCCACATGGTAAAAATATAATTTTTTATACATTAAAAATAAGCTTTTTATATTAGCACCCCACAAAATGTTAAATGCATTCCACATTAAAATTTAATATTAATGACTAATTTACTCTACTATGTAATGACAATTTTGACCTTATTAGGTTTAAAAAATAATAAAAAAATTTATAAATACACCCCAAATCACTTTTAACGTATTATTTATCTATTTCAACCCTCTCATTCTCCATTGTTGAATAAAACCCTAAGCAATGAAACGAAAAACATGTTGATTGAGAAAAATAATTTTTGACGAATGGAACACGAAATCAGTGTTTCGAAAGCTTTGAAATCATTATTATTGTTATTGAAAAACGTTCAAATGAACCTAAACATTTTTTGAAATCATTCAATTTGAAATCATTCGGCAAACTAACGTTCAGATAGTTTGAAATCATTCGGCCAAAAAAAAAATGAGTGTTATAAGATTTGAGAAATGTGGGGTGAGTGTAGAAAATATAAGGTGTATATTAAGAATGTGGGGTGTGAGGGTATTATGGGAAATGAATGGGGTGTATTAAGATAATTTTTAATTGAAAAAGTAAATGTGGTGTATATTAAGTATGTGGGGTTTATTCAACAATTTATGAGATGCTAATATAATAAGCCTAAAAATATTATAATATTAATTCTATTTAAAAAAAAACAAAAATACAAACAAGAAAAACAAGAAAAACCCAATCCCAGAAATCCTTCCCGCAACCCCACACCCCACATCCCACCCCCACCCCCACCCCCTCCCCCTCCCCCATCTCTTTCTTCCCGTCCTTCCATCCCCTCCGCGCCCCTCCATCCATCCCCTCCGTGCCCCTCCATCCGACCACCCCTCAGCGCGGGTCCCACCTCGACCCTTACCCATCTCTTCCTTCCCGTCCTTCCATCCCCTCCACCGACCACCCTTCAGCGCGGGTCCCACCTCTCTCTCTCTCTCTCTCTCTCTCTCTCTCTCTCTCTCTCTCTCTCTCCTCTGTAAAATGTGGATGTAAAATGTGGAATTTGAGATGCGGGTGTGGTTTTTGAGGTCTAGTGCCTCGCCTACACCGTCCTCCCAACTGCTTCACCTACACCGTCCTCTGCCAAGTGACTGAGTCGTTCTCTCTGACGCTCAGCCTGGGCCAAGGCGGCTCCAGGTCTATGTTCTTCGCCATTATCCCACAAATTTAACAAACCCAGATCATAAACCCTAGCTTCACTATAAAACTGAAGAAACCCAAATCACAGAACCACAAAAATCACGTAAATTGAACAACATTGGGCGCACAGTTCAAAAAACCCTAATCGTAATAAAAAAATCACGAACAAATCCGTATGAAAACCCACAAAATTGAAGAAACCGAGATGGGAAAGAACCCTAATTGGAGAAAACCCAAATCGGAAACTTCATCCACAACACAGAAATCAGCAAGTCAAGCTTAAATTGGGCCATCAAGCTGGCGACTTGGAGACATTTTTCCTTGGTATAAGTTTCTAGATGGAAATCTAGGGTTTCAAAAGCCTAGAAAACCAAAAACTAAAGAAAATTAAACACCTGGGTCATGGTGAAACGGTGTCGTTGATGATCAGCTAGAGCTAGAGTGAGCTCGAGAGCGAGTTGGAGACCGCCTGAGCTGAGTCTGCCCCGAGTCGACTGGTCATGAAGGGCCCTCTTTCTCTAATCAGCGATCTAGTCCACAGAGAATGATTAGATGGATGAGCACGGGCTGAGCGTCAGAGATGGATGGAGGGGTGGAGGGGATGGATGGAGGGGAAGGAAGAGATGGGTAAGGGGGTGGGGGTGGGGGTGGGACGTGGGGTTGCGGGGAAGGATTTCTGGATTTGGGTTTTTCTTGTTTTTATTATTTATTTATTTATTTTATAAATGGGGTTAATATTATAATATTTTAATGTATAAAAGATGTTTTTTTTTTTGCCACGTGGCAGCCACATTAGCACAAATATGGCAGTCACATCTGCATTTAACAAATTAATAGATGAAAAATCTAACTGATATATTATTTTGAAATAAAATAGTACGTGAGGTATAAAAATGAAATATTTTAAAAATGTTGTATGAGATTGTAATAGACCTCAAACCTGAAGGGTTATTATATAATTTACTCAAAGAATAAAGACACAACATTATGTTTGACTATCTTATTCAGTTTGATGTGCTCCAATAAATGACGTACAATTCGTGCTTACATATGTGTGACCACTGAAGCGATGTTCATATTATTCAAACTAATCCAAAAAAGAAAACGTAAGAATATTGATAGAAAATTATGTGCCCATTAATGGTACAATTGAAACCATTACACGCGCAATTACAGCCCACAAACGTACAGTTCTCTCTCTCTCACGTACACATAAGTCATACGATCAATGGAATTCTAGCTGAGCTAGAGACTAGGGCTCCTTGTTTGTTAAGTAATGGGGGCTTTAGCTAGTTGACTCTGACTCTTCTTGTTCGTTTGATGAAAAGAAATAAGATCAATGAAGGATCGACATTGATGGTGCCCTAACGTTGATCACTTTTCTACGCTGCATGCATTTTTCCAGTATTCTTTTGTTTATAGCTGGTTACTCTGCACATGTCATATGTGGACTTGAACATTGAGAGTAAATATTGTTCTACACTTTCATATACATTTTCATTTGTATCCCAACTTAATCACCTACATTTTGATATATCTATTTGGTTTTATTACAAAAGGCATTGGCATAGTTAAGAGTAAAACCATTTAGGACTATCAGATATTTTACTTCTCTCCTTCTCTCGCTCACCTTTAAAAACTTTTCCACAATATGGCCGACTCCTCCTTTGGTTGGGGTCGGTGGTAGCCAAAACCTTTCAGTTCTCAGTCCTCTTCTCTCATTCCCCAACCTTTTTCTTACCTTATCTTACCTTGCTATGTCTATTTTTCGCGGTTGTAGTTGGTCTAAGCCTATGTCTCAGTGTTCTCTGAGCTTTGTTTCAGTTTACCCTGAACTTATCTCATATCTGTCATTTTTCTCTCTAAGTATCGTTCCTCATCACATATCCTCTACCATCTACCTCTGCTATTCAATTCTTTGGATGTTTCCTTCAAGGATGTTATCTGGCGGCACACCTTGGTGGTTAGTTTATTTTAAAGTACTATTTGGTACGATTATGGTAGCGCTCATAGCACGGATGGCGTGTCTATCCACATCCTCTGTTGATCCATTTGGTTCATTGGTCCTTCTTCTAGGTGGTGGCAGCTTTGCGGTGGTGGTGCGGCTAATATGGTGGAGGCAACTGTTTTCTTTTTTCAGTTCTCCGGTTTTTTGGCTTTTGTATTG
The DNA here is from genome assembly GCA_035220775.1 of Malus fusca. NCBI lineage: Eukaryota > Viridiplantae > Streptophyta > Magnoliopsida > Rosales > Rosaceae > Malus > Malus fusca. The sequence goes on from CM069069.1 coordinate 11,443,953, forward strand.
CTATGTACTGCCTCTTTTGGGTCTATTTCATTGTAATTTCTTTATGTAGACTTGGGCTTTGTTTAGCTGGTTTGGACTCTCTTTTTAGATGGTTTTTACCTTTGTATTATCTTTCTCTTTTAATGAAATTTAATTGATTGACAAAAAAAAAATAGTGAAACAATTTAATATAAACTATACTTTAATATTTTCTCAAATTTTTGATATGAAATGCATTCTTCAGTTTCACTACTTAAATCAGGTTTAGAAATATATATAAATTTCAGCTATACCTAGCGGTTTGGGATGAGATCAGATAAATGGTTGAGTTTCACGTGAGAAAGATTACTATATTGTTGTATGTACCTGTGTGAGCACTCTATTGGCAACGTTGTTGGAATTTAATATAGCCACAAACACAGATTACAACATGCATCAAATACTGTAATTTTAGTTATGACCTTGTGAAGCCATTGATCGCAGGGAAGAAAAGGAAATCTTCTACTCAAGGAGGACCTGATGTTCTTTCTAGAATAGGGCTAGATTTTCTGATATGTGAAAGTGTTCCTCTTGAGCAGGGACTTATCCTTTTATAAACGTGTAACCACAACCGTTTCCACCTATCACAGAAACTGCTTGGCAAAACTGCACGCTCATTTACATTCCAACGTGGGATATCCACTCACCAACACGTTTAACCCTTAATGTCCTACTTTAAAGGAAAGAAGTTTATTCACCTATTAACTCTAACTGTTCTCAGTTTTCACTAAACACAAAACCCGAATGAGATAAGTTTAGAGTCCAATAGGGTTCCAACATTCTTCCACTTGGACCTAAACTCATCGTCTTTGTTTTGTGCAATGTTTTGTGCAATGTTTCCTTAGTGATCACATGAGTTAATAAATAAATAAACACATCCTCACACATCCACCATGAATGACTCAAGTCATAGAACTTCAGAAAAGTTTGCACAAAAATGGTGCAGCCACTCTGAAATCACTATAACATTCAATTATTCACGTATGATGCTTAAACATGTTAGCAATAAGAGAGCTTTACTGTATGCTCCCACTATTTTTCCCATTACCTTAACGTTGCCTAAGTTAGCAATAATCCAACTTCAACTTTTCTGCATGCTGAAAAGTAGGATCAAATAGCCACCTGAAAAGCTTTTAAAACAATCAAGCTTCAATGCAGAAATATCACATATATGATCATAGCCTTTTAGCCAAGTCTCATTAATGATTACTAGCTCAAATCAAAAGTAGTACATGAAATAAATTTAGAATTCATCTATTGCAATAAGCAACTACAAAGCAAATAAGACAAGACTAAGTTTTACTCCCACATAGTCACAGAATCAAAAGACTCCAGCACCCCCATTTTTGCAACGTGCTGCTTGAACACTGCAACTGGTAATGGTTTGGTGAGGGGATCTGCTATCATCGAACCAGTGTCAATATGCTCAATTACCACCAAACCACTTTTGACATCCTCTCTGACAGATCGATATTTGATGTCCATCAGTCTATTTGCAGAAGACTGCTTGTTGTTCTTAGAGATGAATACAGCAGCTTTGTTATCGCAGTGTATAACAATTGGTCTTGAAATACTGTCCACGATTCCCATTAGACTGACCAAATCCTTGATCCACAGTGCTTTCTGTTTGGCTTCAAAAACAGCAATATATTCAGCTTGCATGGTCGATGTCGCAAGTGTCTTCTATTTTGCACTTCTCCACGAGATTGCTCCTCCAGCCATGAAGAACAAATAACCACTTGTGGACCTTCTATCATCTGTGCAGCCTGCAAAATCCGAATCAGAGTACCCTACCACCTCTAGGTTTTCACTATTTCCATACACAAGCATGTGTGATTTTGTTCTTTGCAAATATCTCATTACCTTCTTAGCTGCCACCCAATGTTGTTCTCCATAATTTGATTGATACCTCCCAAGTACACTAATTGAGTAAGCTAAGTCAGGTCTAGTACAAACCTGAGCATACATCAAGCTCCCTACCAATGAAGCATAGGGTTTGTTCAACATGGTTTTCCTCTCCAAGTCATTCTTGGGACATTGCTCCTTGTTCAGTTTGTCACCTTTGCTCATTGGGACTTCTCCTCCTGAACATCCTTCCATGTTGAAACGTTTTAATATTTTCTCAATGTATGACCTTTGCGAAATCCCTAGCAAGTTTCTTGACCTGTCTCTTTTAATCTCTATGCCGAGAACAAAAGAGGCATCTCCCAAGTCTTTCATATCGAAGGTATTTGACAACAACAACTTGGTTTCAAGCAATAGGTTCAAATCATTGCTTGCAAGAAGTATATCGTCAACATAAAGTATAAGGAAAATGAACTTGGAACCAATGCTTTTAAAATAAATGCAATCATCAACCTAATTCTCAGTGAAGCCAATATGAGTTACCTTTTCATCAAATTTCATAAACCACTGCCTCGATGCTTGTTTCAGACCATATATAGACTTGCTCAATCTGCAAACTAGATGTTCTTTGCCCTCTTCAATGAAACCAGGAGGTTGATTCATATAAATTTCCTCTTCCAAGTCACCATTTAGAAACGCCGTTTTGACTTCCATTTGGTGTAGTTCCAAGTCAAAGTGTGCCACGAGTGCTAAAATTATCCGCAGGGAATCCTTGGACGACACGGGAGAAAATGTTTCGTTGTAGTCTACCCCTTCCCTTTGAGTGAAGCCTTTAGCCACCAATCTCGCTTTGAACCTTTCAACCTTCCCTTTTGAATCTCTCTTAGTTTTGTACACCCATTTGCATCCAATGGGTATCAAAGATTCTGTCTTCTCTACGAGGGTCCATACCTAATTAGAATGCATAGACCTTATCTCATCTTCCATTGCTCGCTGCCATGATAAAGAGTTTTCACTTTTAATTGCATGCATGTAAGTTGCTGGATCAGTCATTATACCTTCATCATGCTCAACTTCACAAAAGTAAGTGATATAATCTTCTGGAATCGCCAACCTGCGAATTCTTTGTGAGGCTCTTCGTGGTGCTTCCAAAGAAATCTGCAACTCATCAGTATCATGTTCAACTATTGGTCCATCTTGTTGTGGTTCATTCATTCGATGACCCTTTGCAACATTATTTTCATGTGATGGCTGAAAGAAACTAGTTTGAAAAACTACGGTTTCTCCAAGTCTTTGACTCCCTTCATCATTATTGCTCGACACATCGGTGGGATTCCCAAGATCCTGAAAAACAAAACTACTTGCATTTTCATCACCATTCACTTCTTCCTCGATGAACTTTGCATTGTTAGTCTCGAAAACACTAGTCTGCAAGTGTGGAGCATAAAACTTGTATCCTTTAGACCTCTCAGGAAAACCAATAAAATGACAACTCACTGTCCTTGAATCAAGTTTCTTTTCTTGCGGATTATACATTCTTGCTTCTGCCCTACAACTCCAAACATGTAGGTGATTGAGGCTAGGTTTCCTCGAAGTCCAAAGTTCAAAGGGTGTCTTACTCACTGATTTGCTAGGGACACGATTCACTATATAGTTTGCCATCTTTAATGCTTCTCCCCAAAGAAACTGAGGTAGAACTGACCTGGTCATCATGCTTCTTGTCATCTCTATCAATGTCTTATTCCTCCTCTCCGCCACACTGTTTTAGGCGTCCCAGGTGTGGTGTACTGAGCTTGGATACCACACTCTTCTAGATACATAGCCAGCGGTCCATTTTGTTGCCCAGCCTCGGTGAACCTGCCAAAGTATTCTCCTCCTCTATCCGATCTCAAAACCTTAATTGTAGTGTTTAATTGGTTCTCTACTTCTGTTTTAAAAAATTTAAAAAACAATTTGGGACTTGTGATTTTTCTGAAATTAGAAAGACACTTCCATACCTTGAAAAATCATCAATGAAAGTCACAAAATAAAGATTTCCACAGATTGTTTTAACTGGAAAAGGACCACAAACATCCGAATGAATTATTTCTAACAGTTTTTGACTTCTTGTTGCGTCATTTTTCTTGGTTTTAGTTAACTTGCCCTTGTAACAATCCACACACTCATGCAAGTCATTAAAATCCAAGGCTGGCAAAATATTTTCATGCACCAAACGCTGCAATCTTTTCTTTGAAATATGACCTAACCTTCTATGCCAAAGCATGGAAGAAAAATCATTTGATAAGAGCCTTTTCATTCGAACAGAAGAGTCTAGAGTGTAACAACTCAAATCATTCATGACAACACAATCTAATTTCCATAAATCATTGTCTAAAAAACAAACGCCCAACAATTGACTCAAATTATTTTTCATAAAGATCCTTATGCTTTCATCATCACCAACGAAAGCAAAACCGTCTTTTACAAGTCTTGAAGCAGAAATTAAAGACCTAGTTAAAGTAGGAACATAAAGTACATTCGAAAGTTCTAAAATAAAGCCTGATGACAACTTGAGCTTGAGGTTGCCTATTGCTTCCACAGCCACTTTATTCCCATTGCCCACATGCACTTCAAAGACTTCATTACTTGTTGACATTTTTCTTGAAAATCCCTGCAAGGAATTGGTAATATGCACCGAACAACCAGTGTCAAACCACCAAGTATTTGGAGGGGCTTCAACAAGTAAAGTTTGAAAACAAACAAAAGCATTGAAAATATTTGTACCTTTTCCTTTCTTCACTGCCCATTTTTTACGTTTCTCGCAGTCCCTTTTCAAGTGTCCATATTGTTTGCAAAAATAGCATTTCACATTCTCCAAATTTGGCCTAAAGTTTTGAGGTCCTCTAGAGGAAGAAGCAACATTGGCAGTAGTAGTGGAGGTATTAAAAGGCTTAGTCTGCTTACCAGCATTTACCATAGGATTCTTACTTGCATTATAGTCAACAAGGTTCACCACTGCACCCTTTGCACGATTCAGCCTACTCTCCTCTTGTGCACAGATAGAAATCATCTCATCCAGGCTCCATTTCTCTTTTTGAGTATTGTATGACACCTTAAGCTGTTCAAATGACTCAGGAAGGGATGAGAGAGCCATGTGAACAACAAAGGAATCATCAATTGGTACCTCCAGATCCTTGAGCTTGGCGGCAGCCTCCACCATTTTCAGTATATGCTCCCGGACACTCGTTTTGCCATCGAACTTCTGAGAAGTCAGTGTGGTCATCAGGTTCGCCATCTCTCCTTTTTCGGACATCTTGAATTTTGCTCCAACAGCCTCAAGAAAAGCCTTAGCTTTGTCACAGGACGGTATGCCACCTCTCACAGCCTCACTGATGGACCTCTTCATGACCATGAGAGCCATTCGGTTTGACTTCTCCCATTTCTCAGACTTCAATCTGTGCTCTGCAGTGCTGTTCGATATCACAGCAGGTGGTTCATCCTCCCTCAGTGCAAGGTCATAGTCCATCAAGCCAAGCACGATCTCTACATCCTGTCTCCACTTTTTGAAATTCCCTCCATTAAGTGGTTCAATGGAGGAAAAGCTCAGTGCATTTGCATTCACTGTCAAACCAAATAAAAGTTAAACAACATTGTAGACAATGTTACAACTATCACAGTATATGCAACACCTTTGGGCAAGATACATTACTGCAGTTTTTATGCACATAAAACCATATGCATCCTGATTACATAGCCCTTTTAACAAATACTTAAGTTACAACACATATTTCAAATCTTTGGATAAGAAAATAGTTGGCTCAAACATTCATTAAAAACCTATGTACTGATTCACAAATCCAACCAGTTAACCCTCTTCTCTTTGGAGTAGTACGTTATCATGTCATGACTTATAAAAACACAACCATGCCACCGTCCTTATAAACAAAATTTCTTAAAAAACTTCACTTTGGTAAAGTTTTACAAACATTTGTTTTAAATGGTTTTATCAACATGTATCCTTCAATGATGTTAAGGTTGGAACTTAAATCATCTTAGCGCAAGATCCATTGCTGTACTAGTGAAACTCAAGAAACCAAAACATCAGGAAAACGCGAAAAGACGAATAAATCAATTAAGCAAACTTCCTTATACGCATAAAAGAATCTATGAAGAGCTATTATATGCTTTGATACCAAATGTTGGAATTTAATATAGCCACAAACACATATTACAAACATGCATCAAATACTGTAATTTTAGTTCTGACCTTGTGAAGCCATTGATCGCAGGGAAGAAAAGGAAATCTTCTACTCAAGGAGGACCTGATGTTCTTTCTAGAATAGGGCTAGATTTTCTGATATGTGAACGTGTTCCTCTTGAGCAGGGACTTATCCTTTTATAAACGTGTAACCACAACCGTTTCCACCTATCACAGAAATTGCTTGGCAAAACTGCACGCTCATTTACATTCCAACGTGGGATATCCACTGACCAACACGTTTAACCCTTAATGTCCTACTTTAAAGGAAAGAAGTTTATTCACCTATTAACTCTAATTGTTCTCAGTTTTCACTAAACACAAAACCCGAATGAAATAAGTTTAGAGTCCAATAGGGTTCCAACAAACGTAACATGCATGCATGGCCTTAAGAATGAAGGAAAGTGTCTTTATAAATGGCGGATGTCGCATTGTTGCAACTGCCTCTCACATTGTGGGTGTTGAACCTATAAACATTTAAAGATCCCACATCATTTCTGTGAAAGCTGGCACAATGCATCTTAAGTTTTAACAAGGGGTAGAGCCAGCCTCCATAAGTTCATAGTTGGCATATATGTGACGTACCAAGAAAATTTTGGGGAAAATACATGAGATTCTGTTATGTAATTGAAAATGTATCTTATTCATCTATATTTATTCATTGTGTATATTCTTATAACGTGATGAGAGATGTAGATATAAAAAAATGTTTCTCTGATTGCACATAAAAATCTCCAAATGTTAATGTGAACACGGAAAATTCCTGAAACGAAAGAGACAAGAACAACGTGCACAAACAAATATTTGTGTTTTGATGATTTAGGGTTACAATCTCTCTCTATTTTGATCCTCTGATTCGATCTCCGTAAGGGGCAAATTGGTGGCTATTTCGTTGATCCAAGGGCCGTCGAGGCTTGATCTTGGATGAACAGTGATGAACGGATTTCCGAGGGCTTTTGGGCTTGAACTCGAAGAACAGTGACGAACGGATCTTCGAGAGCTTTTGGGCTTGAACGGATCTTCGAGGGCTTTTGGGCTTGATCTCGAATAACAGTGATGAACGATGGTACTTTCTTCAAGGGCCGTCGGGGCTTGATCTTGAATTGGTGGAAGTTCTTCAAGGGCCTTTGGGGCTTGATCTTGAATTGGTGGATTGTTGATCCAAGGGCCGTCGGGGCTTGATCTTGGAAGAACGATGAACGAAGAACGAAGAACACTTTCTTCAAGGGTCGTCGGGGCTTGGGCTTGATGAACAGCGGATGAGCGGATTTGTTGATGTTGTCGATCCAAATGGGCCGTTGGGGCTTGATCCTTGAGGATGAACAGTTGATAAACGATGAACGCTTTCTTCAAGGGGTCGTTGAGGCTTGGGCTTGAAGGTGGATGATTGTTAATCCAAGGGCCGTCAGGGCTTGATCTTGGATGAACGATGAACGAAGAACGAAGAACGCTTTCTTGATTCTTCGGGAACCTGGATGCTTGAGAGCTTCGGAGTTTCAGAGCTTCAGAGCTTCAAGAATTTTGCATAATAATTTTGGTTCCCCCTCAAATGAATGAAATGGGCTTGTATTTATAGAATTTTCCAAGGCCTAATTTTGAATATAATATCCCAGATGAAATAAGTTGTTTTTGCCAGGTGTTGACATGTGTCCTATTTGATGACTTTTCCAACTTATTTTGATTTCTGTTTAGACACACGCTACGTGTAAAATTTATGTAATACATGAGCGTTGAAACTTTGATTTATCGGTCAACATTTATTTTATCGAAATTTCGATGTCTACAAATGCCCCCACTTCAAGGCGCGTCGTATACATGTGCTTGTCGCGTGTAGGAGATGCGTTTTGAAGTCCCTTACTGTAGATGTCGATCCAAGGGCTGTTGAGGCTTGATCTTGAATTGGACTGGAAATTTCTTCAAGGGCCGTTGAGGCTTGATCTTGAATTGGGCTGAAAGTTTCTTCAAAGGCCGTCGGGGCTTGATCTTGAACTTTGTTTGAAATTTCTTCAAGGGCCGTCGGGGCTTGATTTTGAACTTTGTTTGAAATTTCTTCAAGGGCCGTCGAGGCTTGATCTTGAAGGTTGAAATTGGACCACAAGGAGCTTCATGTGGTAGATGATATTTGGCTTTGGTAATGGATGAATCGGCACGTATTTCGTTGCGCTTGTTGACTTTCCACAGCTTATTCTTGAACTGGTTTTGATTCAAGGGTGATAGACACTTGATCTTGAATCGGACTTGTGATTTCCTCAAGGGCCGTTAAGGCTTGATTCTTGAAGGTTGACTCGAACACATGGCAAGCGGGCACGAGGTAAAAGTGATGACTTGTTGCTTTGTTCAATCTTTCTAATTCACACCTGAGCAGTTTGGTCAACGGTATGATCTTCAAGATTGATGGGCTATTCTTCCAGTTTGTGACTTGATCTTTAAGGATTCGATTCAAGGGTGGTGAATCGGCACGTACAGCTCACAACGCCTAGTAAGTCGACCCAAGAATTTGAGGGTCAAAACGAGCTCACCGTCCAGAGTGATTGCAACCCTGATGATATGAGATACTTTTGCTTTTGAAGAAGTAGCGGATCAGCACATGCTTTGTTGTGCTTGTCTCTACATGCTTCAATGTATCATTTTCCCTTGCCTTATCTATTCTTCTGGCAGAATGTGGCATCTTCTCGAGTTCCTCAACTCAGACTCCTTCTGCTGAGTTGACTGTGCAGGCTGCATTCTTCTTTGCTTGTCTCTTTTGCACGTTGTCTCCACATGCTTCAAGGTATCATTTTCACTTGCCTTATCTGTTCTTCAGGCAGATGTGGCAGCTTCTTTGGAAGTACAGTAGCAGTGGAAGACGAGTACTCGAGAGCAGCGCTAGGTAGGCAATCAGGGAAGGGTTTCAAGCAGTCGGTTCCTTACCCGAGTTTGAGTGGAGGTTCCGGCATACTGCTTTCTTCATCCTTGTCTTTGCAGGTAATAACAAGGACGAAGGAAAGGACAGGGAGAAAGCATGATATGAGATACTCTTGCTTTCTACCCTGGTGATATGAGATACTTTTGCTTTGGTGTCATTTGTTTGCAGAGGTATCCCAAGGGATGAGAAACACAGAGTAACTCGAGAGGCTTCGTTGGGAAGGCATTCTCGGAGATGAAGAAGTGCTGAGAGGGTCTGCCTTTGCAATGGATGGCGAAGGTAGACGTTTATAGGAATGATTCTTCACAACCGAAACTGTTCCTTTACCCATGTCGGCAACCGGTGGATGGATGAACAGTACAAGTTACGCGCTTTCTGAAAAAGCTGCCCGTAATTTGCGCAAAGCTGACAGTGCGCGTGACGAATGACGACAAAACTGAAAAAGCTGCTCGCCTCGTGATTCCTGACCGCTCCGTCTTTTGAGAAATGCGCCCGACTTTTGAGAGCGGCATCCGACTTTTGAGACGGAGACGCCGCTTTTGAGAAAAGAAACCGGCTTTTGAGAAAGGAGCCCGGCTCTTCGATTTGCGAGAGGACGCCACTTTGATTTCTGAGGAGCGCCTCTTTGATTTCTTCTTTTTTATAGAGGCGCTAATTTTGTTCCACAACACACTTGAATTTTCCGCCTGTAGAAGCTCCTTACCTGCACTTCTAAGAACTTGATTTGTTCAACCTCTTCTTTTTCTTCCCACCTTTGAATATGTCTTGCCCTTCTGACCGTCGCCTTAACTTGAATGTCGGGGAAGATAGTGATATGTCTTCTCCAACCAACATTTGGCAGCCGTCCTTCATATCCCCAAATGGTCCTCTTACAGTTGGGGATTCCATGATGATGAATGAAACAACCGCTTCGGTGGTGGCCAGAAATCTGCTCACTCCTAGAGACACTAGGATACTTTCCAGGCGGTCCGACGAACTGGCTGTTCAGGACTCTATGACCTACAGCATCCGAAGTGCAGGCTCAGTATCAAACATGGGCCAGCGCCTTCTTGCACGAACTCGTCAGGTTGAGTCGTTGATGGCTGAAGTGGCTAGTCTTCGGCAAGAGGTCAGAGTGCTTAGGCACGAGAATAGAGATTTGCACATGCTCGCAACTAATTACTCAACAAGCATGAAGAGGAAGCTTGACCAACTGCAGGAGTCCGAAGTTCGGATTCAGAGTGATAATCAGAAGTTCGTGGCGTTACTCCAGCGGCAACTTCTGCCTTCGTCTTCTGGTGCTTCACCAAGTGTTGAAGCTCCGAATAATCAATCTCTGGTGCTTCGTCTTTCTGGAGCTCCGCCGAGTGATGAGGCGCCACCTGATCATCCTTGAAGATCTCTTCCTGTAAATTTGATTTGACTTCTTTTTTTTTTTTTTTTTTTTTTTTTTTTAGGTATGTATAATGCAAATTTATGTAATCTTTCCAGATGAATCAATGAAATGGACTTTATTTCTCTCAATGCATTTTTTTTTTTTTTTAAATCATGCACCACCCATTATTTTTTATATTATTATTTTTTTTCTTTTTTTTTTATATGGTGCAATCCGCACCATCCCACCCATTACTTTATATATATATATTTTTTTTTCTTTTTTTTTCATATGGTGTCAAAAGCACCAAAGGACTCTTTTTTTCACATGGTGTCGTCCACCATCATATATATTTTTTTTTATTATTTTTTTTTTTATATATATATATTTTTTTTCTTTGCTTTCGGTGGTGCTCATACCCACCACCATCACGAACCTTTCAACTTTTATATTTTTTTATTATATATACATATTTTTTTTTTCTTTTTTTTTTTTTAGAATGTTTGACTATGTGAGTTTTATACTCCACAAAACCACAATTTGTATATAACAATTATATGCACATGGCACCACACCCTCTTTGCCGTCCACTATCCCCAAATTTTCTTTTATATTATTATATATATATATATTTTTTTTTCTTTTTTTTTTTTTAGAATGGTGCTTGATGCACTTCCAGAAACTTTTGTTTTTTTTATATATATATTATTTTTTAGTGCGGATGCACCAAGTTCCACCATTTTTTTTTTCTTTTATATATGGTGCTTTGCAGGGATGGAACTCGACGGAAAACATGGAGCTGAGGAGGAGAGTAATTGTGGCTGCTGCTGTTGCTGAAACTTCTGCAGCAACTGTAATTGGAGTTGTTGCTCAGAGATGCCCTGCGGAGATGATTGCTGTACTTGTGGCTGCTACTGTACTTTCTGTGACACACTCTGTTGCAACAATTGATGTGGGGATGATTGCAATTGTGCTGCCTGCTGCTGCCCTTATAAGAGGCTTGGTTGCGGTTCTAGTTGCTGCTGCTGGAGCTGTGAATTTTGTTGTCCAGTTGGCAACTGAAATGAATTCTTACTAGAAGAAGAGACAGCTTGCTGGGTATTCCCTGTTAGTAATTGCTGTTGGGAGAACATAACTGGTTGTTGTGAATTTTGGCCCGGGACCTGGTTAGGAGCAACAGAACCATTATTTACCGGATTCGGTTGAGATAATTGTTGTTGCTGGTGCCGTTGTGGTTGCTGTTGATGCAGCTGCTGATACTGCAACAAGTTTGGCGGCTCTTGCTGTTGTTGGGGCTCCCGCTGCTGCTGCTGATGGGAGAAATTATGGAGCTGTTGGTTCGTTGGAGTCTGCAATAATTGCTGCTGCGGGGGTGACGATGAGTCAGCCGTGGAAGATTTTGGATTTGCTGCAGACATGGAGGACGACAGTGTGGCTGAGCTTGACTGCGTCAATGTGGAGGAAGCTTGATGAAGAAGAATGTGAAGATGGGCCTTCTCTCTGAATTCTTGAGGCCTGTGTTGCATTCCATTTGATTTGGTGGATATTTTGTCACGGGCCTTGAGGTCTAGAGGGTCCTAAGAGGCCATCCTAGTTGTTTGGGCCGAGAAGGAAAATATGTACTCATATATATATATATATATATATATATTTCCTTTTTTTTTTTTTTTTTTTTTGATACATAAAACATATGTATATATATATATATTATTATTATTATTTTTGTACAAAGAAATTGTAATAGCATCAAACTTTTAATAAAATCTTTATTCCTTATTTTGGTGGACTGAACTCAAATTTTGAATATTCGAGCTGCCTACGTACCCCTCCAAAGAAGAGATCAAGTCGTAACGTAGTTCAAATACATTTTTTTTTTTTTTTTTTTTTTTTTTTTTTTTGTGCCGTACGCAGTTTATGCTCGTGCGGACCAGAAGCATAGTGTCATGCAGTTTATGCTCGTGCAGGCGAGGAGCCTTGTGTCTTGCAGTTTAGGCCAGGCGAGGAGCCTTGTGTCTTGCAGTTTAGGCTCTTGCAGACCAGGAGCTTTGGTTCGTGCAGTTTAGGCTCGTGCGAACAAGGAGCATTGTGTCTTGCAGTTTAGACTCTTACAGACAAGGAGCTTTGGTGTTGCCTTTTATGCTCGTGCAGACCAGGAGCGTTGTGCCATGCAGTTTAGACTCGTGCAGGCGAGGAGCCTTGGTTTGTGCAGTTTAGGCTCGTGCGAACAAGGAGCGTTTGTGTCGCCTTTTATGCTCGTGCGGACAAGGAGCGTTGTGCCATGCAGTTTAGGCTCATGCAGGCGAGGAGCTTTGGTTCGTTCGTCAAGCGATCCGGGAGAGTCGTTCCTCGCAATCTTCATAGCAAGGAGCCTTGACTGAGTAGTTGAAAAAGTCTTCTGGGAAGATGTCATGCATCGTGATGGGGATGGATGATCTTTGTGTCAAAGTTTCATTATCTCCAACACTTTCACATTGTTCTGGAGGTTGACAATGGCTGTTTTGCCCCCTTTCCCATTGGTGAACTTGTGGAAGAGATGGTTGCTGCTTGGAGAAGCGTTCTTCGCAATCTTTATAGCAAGAAGCCTTGACCGAGTAGCTGAATAATTTTCTGATGAAGGAGAGATCGCTCATGGTTGATCTTTGTGTCGAAATTTCCTCATCTTCAACACTTTCACATTGTTTTGGAGGTTGGCGAAAGCTGCTTTGCCCCCTTTCTGATTGGTGCACTTGTGGAGAAGACATATGCTTCATGTGCAATTTCTTCGGAGTGACACGCGTCCATCCTTCAACTTCACTCGGCTTGACTGGCATGGTTTTGGAGCATGCCCCCAGCGATTGAGGTGAAGATTTTGAGTTGACAGAGTCGGAAGTGACGTCTTCTTCTGGGATTTCGTCTTCTTTGTCTTTTTGGGCCACTTCAGTGCGGTTTTCTTGGATTTGTTGGCGTGAAGATTGGCCGGTGTAGATGATGGTGCGTCTCCTTACCTTCAGCGGTCCTTTTGTGTCGACTTCCAAAGTTGCCTTGCGCTTCATCCTTGAAGGAATAAAGCTTTGAACATCGTCTTTTCCTGCTAGACTGTCGAGCTTTTCTCCCTTTGGCGTTGTCTTCCTGTTTCTAGAAAGCTTCTTAGTTTCTTCAAATCTGTCCGCAGCCGACCGTTGCGGAGGAGATCTAGCTGTGCCGCTTTGTTTCTTGGGTTTTGATAACCTTTTAAAGACAGATCTTTGCGGTGTTGGCGTCTCAAGCCTTTTGAAGACGGAAGTTCGGTCTCGTCCACTGATGCGATCAAGTGCTGAAATTCTAGGTTTTGAATGATTCAGCCTTTCGAAGACTGAAGTTCGAGGGGCGGGTTTAGGCTTCTCTTTTGGCTTTGTGGCTTGTGGTCTTGGCTTCCTCATTTTTTTGTAGGTCGCCGATGTCCACCCTTCTTTATCACCGGTAGATGCATCTTGGTTGCTTGCCCCCGGTGATGGTTGTGTAGGAGGTGCTGTGTGACTTGAACATTGACGGGAATGGTCATGCATGCTTCGGAGAGGCACATGATCGAGTGATCCAAACATGATAGTAGTAGTGTGTACCGCAACCGTGTCTTCGAGGTCAAGCTCGATTTTCCCTTGTTGTGCTAGCTTCAAGATGAGATCTTTCAACACGAAGCACTTTTCCGTTGGATGACTGATGAAACGGTGGAATTTACAGTACCTTGGACTATCGGTACGATTCATCTCTTCTGGCCGTCTGCACTCAGGCAAACTGATCACCTTCTTGTCCAACAGGTCATCCAGCATGGCAACCACATCAGAGTCGGGGAATGGATAAGTTTTCTCCTCAAGCTCCTTTAAAGTGCGTCTACGCATCTCTTGATCACGAAAAGCTTCGGTTTGAATCGCCTTGCCTCGTGTGGAGATTTTGACGGGAGTTGTGTTGACCGTCATTGTCTCTTTGATGGGTTTCCACGCAGTCTTCTCCTCCTTTGGCCCAACAACTTTGTCATTCTTGTAGCCAGCGATTGGTTTTTTCTTCCCCTGATGGGCGATGCTTAACTCCATGTCATGGGCGCGAGTGGCCAATTCCTCGAAGGTCCGTGGTTTAATGCCTTGAAGGATGTATTGCAAACCCCATTGCATGCCTTCGATGCACATCTCGATTGAAGAGGTTTCCGATAGCCTGTCTTTACAGTCGAGGCTTAGAGTGCGCCATCTGTTGATGTAGTCAATGACTGGCTCATCCTTCCACTGCTTTGTGCTCGTTAGCTCTAGCATGCTCACAGTACGGCGGGTACTATAGAAGCGGTTGAGGAATTCCCGCTCCAATTGCTCCCAGCTGTTGATGGACTCAGGCTCTAGGTCCGTGTACCACTCAAAGGCGTTTCCTTTCAGTGAGCGCACAAACTGCTTGGCGAGGTAGTCCCCTTCGGTCCCTGCGTTGTTGCAAGTTTCGACGAAATGTGCAACGTGCTGCTTTGGGTTTCCTTTTCCATCAAACTGCATGAACTTTGGTGGTTGATAACCCCTCGGCATCCTTAAGGCGTCGATCTTCTTTGAATACGGCTTTGAGTACAACCCGGAGGTATTTGAGCTCCCTTCGTACTGTGCCTTGATGGTGTTGGTGATCATCTCTTGCAGCTGCTGGATAGAAAGAGATCCCATGAGTGCCGCTGCTTGGTCTGGCTCCGGCTTCACATCGTTTTTCTCCACCTGAGGCTCCTCTTCTTCGTCATCTCTTCTCTTTAGTGGATCATTCTCTGGGTCGGGTTTATCGCCGTCCTGCGCCTCTAGTCGATTGACGAGTGTAGCGATTTGCAAGTCTTTTTCTTCCACAGTCCGTGTTAGCCTTGCAATCGCTTCATTCATTTGAGCCAGTTGTTCTTCGATGGAGGTGACGCCAATGGTCATGACTTGTGCAACCAATGGACGCGGCTTTTCTTCAGACGTCCAGGGTGCTGACGAAGAATGTCGTTGGCTGTTTTGGGATGTCATCTTGTGTGCCTCAGCAGCATGCTTCGGTGCCCCCAGCGAGGTCAGGTTGATGACGGACTCGCGCCTTTGATGCTCCCCTTGCTCCTTTAGTGGCACCAACTTTGCAGTGGCATGTTGAGGAGCGGTTGTGGCGCCAATGGATGCTCCGTTCATGGCGGAAGTGCTCAGGCTTCTTCCTTTTGTGAGAACGGCTTGTCCTTTGCTTGATGCCATTGATTTTGGAAGTGTGCTTGAATTTCTTGAACGGAGAAAGAGATGAGAGGTAGAGATTGTCCCACTGGGCGTGCCAATTTGTGAACACGGAAAATTCCTGAAACGAAAGAGACAAGAACAACGTGCACAAACAAATATTTGTGTTTTGATGATTTAGGGTTACAATCTCTCTCTATTTTGATCCTCTGATTCGATCTCCGTAAGGGGCAAATTGGTGGCTATTTCGTTGATCCAAGGGCCGTCGAGGCTTGATCTTGGATGAACAGTGATGAACGGATTTCCGAGGGCTTTTGGGCTTGAACTCGAAGAACAGTGACGAACGGATCTTCGAGAGCTTTTGGGCTTGAACGGATCTTCGAGGGCTTTTGGGCTTGATCTCGAATAACAGTGATGAACGATGGTACTTTCTTCAAGGGCCGTCGGGGCTTGATCTTGAATTGGTGGAAGTTCTTCAAGGGCCTTTGGGGCTTGATCTTGAATTGGTGGATTGTTGATCCAAGGGCCGTCGGGGCTTGATCTTGGAAGAACGATGAACGAAGAACGAAGAACACTTTCTTCAAGGGTCGTCGGGGCTTGGGCTTGATGAACAGCGGATGAGCGGATTTGTTGATGTTGTCGATCCAAATGGGCCGTTGGGGCTTGATCCTTGAGGATGAACAGTTGATAAACGATGAACGCTTTCTTCAAGGGGTCGTTGAGGCTTGGGCTTGAAGGTGGATGATTGTTAATCCAAGGGCCGTCAGGGCTTGATCTTGGATGAACGATGAACGAAGAACGAAGAACGCTTTCTTGATTCTTCGGGAACCTGGATGCTTGAGAGCTTCGGAGTTTCAGAGCTTCAGAGCTTCAAGAATTTTGCATAATAATTTTGGTTCCCCCTCAAATGAATGAAATGGGCTTGTATTTATAGAATTTTCCAAGGCCTAATTTTGAATATAATATCCCAGATGAAATAAGTTGTTTCTGCCAGGTGTTGACATGTGTCCTATTTGATGACTTTTCCAACTTATTTTGATTTCTGTTTAGACACACGCTACGTGTAAAATTTATGTAATACATGAGCGTTGAAACTTTGATTTATCGGTCAACATTTATTTTATCGAAATTTCGATGTCTACAGTTAAATCCAAGGACTGTTCGAATATGGTCAATTGGCTATTAATCAACTGAACATAAGAGGGGATGTCCCCTGGGAAAGCCTTCTAATTTTCTACCTTTCCTGTTGACTTGCTCTAGAAAGTCTAGCAAATTTAAGGGCGGGAGATCAAAAAAGCCTTGAGTACCCCACACAAAGGATTCTTAATGGCTTCTGGTTTCTGGGAACCGGATCCCCTCCTGAGCATAGGGTGAGGATCCTCCTAACCGGACCATCTGGGCCATTGAAATTTGATCTAACGGCTACAATAATTATAACTTTGAGAAGACCCTCTTGTTTGTAGCCGTTGAATCAAATTTCAATGACCCAGATGGTCCGGTCAGGAAAATCCCCACCCTATGCTCAGGAGGGGATCCGGTTCCCTGGTTTCTGTCCAATAACCATGATTAAGTTTTATTCTCTCTCTCTCTCTCTCTTTTCAAGGGAATCAAATATATATGGAAGTATTTGTGGCCTCAAAAGGAGTAAAAAGCTCCACTGTCCCGGGTCACCAATTCACGTTCGCTTGTGGGAACAACTTTTGCATGTGAAATATATTGCCCTTTTTTATCATTTGATAAGAGAACAATTAAAACGAAACGATTACATTGTCTTTGTAGTTTCATATGTGTCAAACATGCAACATTATATAGGAGAAAAAGAACTTATACATATTGTTGAATATATCGTTAGCGTTGATGGTGTACTCGTTGTAAGTTCCTACTCTTATATGGGGTGAAATATGAAGTGGCTCCTAGGGAAAGTATATGTCATGGCTTGTATTTTAATTATTAATGCATATTTGACGGCAAGTGGGTTTTGTCCAAATGTTCAATCCGAGTAGTTGAGGTGCATAATTAAGTTGGTTTTCCTTGAATAGTAATTTTATTTGCCTTCAAAGTGCTTGAATGTCTACCATTTGAGTGGAGGAGATCAAAGTGTTTGAATTTCTCACGTACAATGTAACTGTACATGTGGAAGTGATGGCAGGGTGTCATGCATAAGCTACATATATAAGGCAACTAAGCCCACTAAGGAAGCAAATACCAATTATGAGGGGAATGCACAGATCCACTTCTGAGAATAACTATCTTCCCTGCATAGGTTTATGATTGAAACCGTTTGAAATTTCAATCTTCATTTGAAGATGATCTCATGTGGAGGATTAAATAATTTGTGATTCAAAATTTTAATTTTTTTAATTTAATTTAATTTAATTTTTTTGAGATGTTTTTCAAATAAATATTAAAAAGATTAAATATATTCTATTATCTGATTTATACAGTAAATATACGCAATTTACAAGTAGTGATGTATTCCCTCGTAGGGAGATTCAAGTATTATTCAATTGTTATTGCCTAGTTGTCGTAATAAAGTGTTAATTTAGTATCCGAAAAGGAGATGAACTGATGAAGTAGTGAAAGGTATTACAATATAGTGTAGAACTAAGGAAGAATTTTAAGGTTTTATGGGGTATGCTGAAAATAACTCGAATCCGTCCTATTTTATTCGTCTTTGTCTCTCCCTCAAGTGACCTATCATATGGGAGGCAATGAATACAAAAGTCTTTCTTGTGATGACAGTCCTTCACATAAATTACTTTGAATAGGTAAATCAATCATTTGTCTTTGTGGATTCAACATTAATCCTCTCATACCTACTAATTGGTGTACTTGTGATGCATTTCCTCTAGTTCCCAAAAAGGACATCATATGGACGGATTAAAAGGGTCGGTCATCCTAAAATTAGGATTCACTCCTTGTCGCAAATATTCACTTGTAGCATACCATATCTCAATAGATTGGCATAATTTTTCTACTGCGTGTACATTTCCATAATGAAATCAGTAGTAAATGAAAGGGATGATATAGCCCTATTGAGAGAGTAAGGACCGGACCTAAATTACGCTTGAATGCTAGGGTTAAATCAAAGAAAAGAACAAACAGGATTAGGGATCTTTTAGTTTAAATCAATTCTAAGAAAACTTTTAGCTAAAATTCAACCATAAATACCACTATAATTCAAATTAATTACATGATTGTCATTCAATCCTACAACGTTTTTCGACCAGCCAACTTTTCCTAGGACCAGTTAATCAAATTTCTAGCGACTGGCCGATCACACTGGCAGAGCTACACCCACGGCTACAACGAGTTGTAGCCTATAGGGAAGACTTTTACAAACTACAACTATAATAATCTATATATGAGCTTATTGTTGCTTATTGTAGGTATAATAGCCCACCCAACTCCTATTATTTAATATGTTTTTTTTTAGTACAACGATATATTTTACACTAAGGGGAGGGGGAGTTTGGCTAAACCACACAATGGGCAACCTAATTTGGTATCGAATTCGCCATCCACGAGAATCGAACCTAAGACCTGTCACTTATAAGTGAAGAGAAATACCACCAGACCGTAGTACTGAGTGACAATATGTTTTCTTTTTGTACAAAATATTATCTACACTAAAGGGGAGGGAGGTGTGATTAGCCTCACAATGGGCTTACAATAATGTGGTTCAAATTCGCTTTTGGTGAGAATTGAATCTTAGACCTCTCACTTACAAGTGAAGAGTAATACTACTAGACCGTAGTACTAAGTGGTTTAATATGTTTCTTAATTCATAAATAATACTTCTATTACCTTATATATTATTTTACTATTTTTAGGCTAAAAGTAAAAATGGTAAATTAATATGTAATTAGGTTTTCCTACTCCCCATGCATTTTACCTTATTCATTGAAAAGAAAAAGTCTCCTCTACTCTCTTCAACAAAGTGTATTGCTTTCCCAAGAAAAGAAAAACTATAACACTATGTTTGGATGAGGGAAATAAACTTGGAATTTGGATAAAAGCCATAATTTATAAATTGACATTCACAAATTTCTGTGTTTGGATTCATAAACATAGAAATTTAGAATTTTCGCGTGGAAAAAAACTTGGAATTTGGGATCTCCAATTCCCAAGTTTAAATTCCATGTAAATATGTGTCATTTCCCAATTTCTATGATTGAGAGTTTAAAAATAACAAATTCTGTATTCAATTCCATATTCTTTTAGGTTAACCAAACAAGAAAATTCACAAATTCTAGAAAATAAAATCCCGTCATTTCAATTACTATCATTTTAAAATTCCTTAGTAGTCTTAAATTTCTTCATCCAAACTTAGTGTAAATCACCGTCAAATTATTTTCTAGTTCAACACTGGGTAAGTTCCTCATCTCCTCATTTAACTTATTTCTTGATTCAATTGTTAGGTTAATTATTTCTTTGGTCCTTGAATTTGTGTTAAAGATTTTGAGAATAGTCCTTTTTTTCATGGTTTTTGTATTTGTAACTAATAAAAAGAGCTCGGCGACAATATTAATTCTAATAATAAAATATTTGAATTCCATTAAGAATTAAAGGGCACAACTTGAATTGGTATCCCCTAACCTATTTTTCTTTTGGGTACCTACAATGGCGGATCCAGGATTTTAACATAGGGTGGTCCCAATATAAAAGCTTCCAAAAAAAAATGGACGAAAATATCATTGAATCGCAAACTACAACTTTTCATTTATAATCTTTGTGCTAAACAAGCTAGAAATACTAAATTTGTCCACGACGGGATTTCATACTTCGAAAACATGTCATGATAGTTTCATTGTCAATACAAGAAAAAACTTCTTTCTCAATGTAAACAACTAAGCTATCATTTAACCATTGATCCTCCATTATGTAACACAATCTTCAACAAAAAATCTGTATCAACTAACACTAAAAATAAGTAAGAACTAACACTAAATTAGAAAACTTACAGAAATTCTAAAGTTGATGTTGATGGTGTTCAGCGAATCGGCTGGCTTGGGCTCGGTCTCAGATGAAGTATTTTCTGCCGGCAGTCCACCCATTTCTGAAAGTTCTTGAAGACCTAATAGAAGTATGCTAACCAAGAGAAAAAAACAAAGAACATCAGCTTCGGCTCGGTCTTAGAGCAGCCTTGATGTTAAACATATATCCATTAAGGACGGATACACCATATCTTACCTAAACAGAGAGAATGGAAAAGAGGGATATGGCGTCTTACTTTATAAAAAAACACATCCAAAAATTCATTGATCACACATTAACCTAATCGCTAGGTACTAGCTCATGTAAATAAAGGAATTCACCGTAAAGGAAAAAACCTGTTTATTTAAGCATGCAATAAGTTCAGATAAACTAAACGACGCCTCTAAATTCCACTAAATACATGAAATCAATAAACTGAGACCAACTCTTTCATATCATGGCAAAGGTGAACCAATTTCAATACTGAAGCAATTCAACCAATCTCCCAAAGTAATAATAAGAGCCTATTTACTAGCTTCTTTCAGCTTCAAAAGGGAAACCCATTTTCCTACTATTTACTTGAATTAAAAAAAATCCTCCAAACGGGAACTGATCCACAGAAGAAACTCGAAGCAAAAAGCCCAAATGAAGAAATAAACTTCTTCACACTGATTCCAGATTTCAATCAAGATTCAAGACACGCCCTTTATCCAATACCCACTCTGGCATTCCTTCAAGCACATGGTGGGCACTTTGTTACTACAATCAACTCCATCATACTTCATACATGCTATATATTTACCAGAACCATCAGAAACCACCAATACAAAGGCAAAACAGAACACCCATAAGAAAATTAAAGCAACCCATCTAATCAAACACGAAGACAGCCTTAACAATAAATCTATATCAACTAACACTAAAAATAAATAAGAACTAGCACTAAATTAGAAAACTTACAAAAATTCTAAAGTTGATGCTGATGGCCTTCGACGAATCGGCTGGCTTGGGTAGCGTGAGGAATAGGAGCGGTAGACAATTAATGACTTCGGCGAATCGGATGCTGATGATGACCTTCGGAAAATCAGTTGGCTTAGGTATTATTGGTAAAGTGAATTTGATTACTATTCTGTAAGATGGTGAATGCTCTATCACGGGAAGGTTCTCACGTGAGTTTTTAAATTTTTTTAATGACTTGGCTCAAAACGACGTCGTTTCATTTTGGCCAAGTCATTTAAAAAAAAAAATTGGCTTTCTTCTTCCTCCCCTGTTTTGCACAGCGTGCCATGGCTGTTGTTCTTCTCCACCGCTGCCCAGACTCGGGTGATCCTTGAGGATCCTCACGACTATTTATTCGACCTTCCGGGTGGTCCTGGGACCACCCTGGTCCATTAATAGATCTGCCCTTGGGTACCTATTATCAATAAAAATGATAATGATAATTATTTGTTTTCTTTCTATTGCTTTTTCGTATGCATGTTTTATTTGTGTTAAAACTAGTTGGAAAGTAATTAATAGACTTGTTTGGATTATAACTTTACGTGGGCAAAAAAATAAAAATAAAAAAAATAAATCATATGATTACATGCTAATAATTTTAGCTGGGCCCATGAAACTTTTTTTCTCTCCACCATTTGATTGTCCAACAGTGACCTTAAAGGAAACGTGTTAAGTAATAAATTTCGAGTTTATGTTATTAAAATATATGTAGCTTAAGTGAATTTAACTTGTGCAGTATTAGCCTAGGAAATCGTGGTGTGAAATTTTATAACCGTTTATACGAAGTTAATAATACTGATTACATTCGTATAATAAAATTGAAAAAATCGTAGACCCGTATGAGAGTCTGTTGGATGTGCGTGTAGACGTAGTATAAGTCTTTGCGATTTAACTGATTCTTGAATTGTCCAGTCTGGCAGATGGCGAAGCATGGAAATAATTTGATAAATATATCCTAATTTTGTCACGGAACCAAAAATGTCAGATTAAGACTTTCTTCTGACGGCTTCAATCTGTTTGGGAATTTTTTGCATGAGTACAACACTTGGGCGGTGATCATTCTTCCTTATAACTTACCTTGGAGGTGCACTAAGAAAGAATTTACGATCACGAGTCTTTTAATAACCGGGTCCAGATCACCCAGTAGTTCAATTGATGTTTATTTGCGACCGTTGATAGATTTATGGAAAAATGGTCTACGAATGTATGACAAGTCCATTGGGGAAATGTTCACTCTGCGATCCGCAATTATGTAGACAATTAATGATTTTCTAGCTTATAATATGTTGTCGGGATGAGGAAGCAGAAAAGTATACCGACTGTGATTAAAGGTTCACTGATGTAATATTATTGTGTACTAAATAAAGTATACTATTAATTTTATTTAAGTTCACAATTAAACAAGTAAACTTTTGCCTGACGGAAGTTCGACAAATTCGTCGGGTTAAGTAATCTTTCTTGAAGGAATTATAGAAACTCATTGAGTACACATTTCAAGGGTTTAGAGTATCAATTCTTCGAGCAAAGTTAAAGAGTTTTGTCGAGCAAGTCTTTAAGGACATTTTTACATATCCAATTACCTGGGGGATTTTCACAGTCGGTGAAACTAATTTGAAAATCCAACCATCAATGTAGTTGGTATATACGACGAGATAGTATAGGCAAAAATCACAAATAACAAACTTTCAGAGATTAGGTAACGGAAATAAATTCTTTGACGGTTAGAAATGAAAAATCAAAATTTAACGGCTATTTTAGCTTCATATTTACAATAGTAGTTACCATAAAATTGTATGTGTGATTTTTTACAAGAATTTGTGATTTATATTATGAATGTGTAATTTATGTTGTGATTTTTGTGAATTGTATGTGTGATTTTTTACGAGAATTTAGGTTGGAAAAATTGGGGAGATTGGGGAGGGATGGGTTTGGGAGGGTGGGGGGACGAGTTTAGGAGGGTGGGAGGCAATGGCGGATCCAAGAAAAATATTTCAGGGGGTCACATGTAAAAGTTTCCAAGCATTTCTTAGTGCATAATAACCTTAAAAATTAAACCATAGTTCCATCATTCATAACTTATAGAACAAATAACAATACAAATAACAATAGTCCCCAACGCGTTGTCAATGGAAGAAAAAACATTGCTCTCAATATAAACCACCATGCTATCACTCAACTATTGATCTCCCATTTGGTTACGCAATGGAGTCTTCACAATATTCATAGCGGAAAAAGTCTCTCGACTGAAGCAGTAGCAACCGGTAGAACCAAAGCCAATGTAATTAGCAAATACACATGATTATATACTATATTCCTCCCCGTCTCCACCATTTTTTTAGCAAGACTACCAATTCCTTTCAATTGAGAAAATTCACTACTCGAATGCATATCAAGAATATAATGCCCAAGTTGATCTTCAAGTGCCAAGAGTTGACAAGTAATAAATTCATTCGGATAAAATTGAGCAAAACAAATTAGCTTTTGTTCATCAAAAGCCGAGAATGAATCATTCAGGCTCAAACTAACCAAACAAAGAAGCAACTTTGTATTTACCTCATCAAAGCGACTATTTAATTCCACAAGTTGCTTATCAATGATAGAAACAAAGAGCTCCACATGATAATGATGGAAGTTTGTGATTCTTTGAGCTCCACACCGTGATCTCCCTTGAGTAACATATCCATCATCCATGCTAGGAATCTCAATATCATGCTTGTCACAAAATGAAGACATTTGATCAAGCAAAAGATGAAATCCATTCTCTCTCATGTTTTGTAGTTGTTGCTTACATACCTTGACTAAAGTCATAACATTCACAATCTCTTAATGTTTCTTTTGTAATCCTTGTGACAAATCATTTGTAACCCCCAATATAGATTTCATTAAGAATAGGTTAAACAGAAATTCGAAAGATTGCATATCTCCCAATGACCTATTTGCTTCTCCTACATTATCCGTGGAATATCATCAACAATCATTTCAAGCACTTTCACCACGGAACCAAACATGGAAATGATACTAATCAAGGTACCATAATGTGAGTTCCAACATGTGTCACTGGCACGCTTGGGACTAGTTTCTTGATTTAAACCTTGGCTCGTTATAAGACAATCGTTTTCAAAAGCTTCCATAAGATTCTTTTGTAGTTACTCTCTAAGTGCATCACAACGCTTACAAGATGCTCTAACAATAGTAACCACACTATTTGCCAATGTGAAAAAAGTGACAATATCAACATTTCCCTTTGCCACCGCAACAAGAGCTAGTTGAAGTTGAAGTGCAAAACAATGAACATAAAAAGCACAAGGATTTTCTCTTAATATCCTTGACTTAATACCATTGAACTCACCTTTCATGTTACTAGCTCCATCATAACTTTGTCCTCATAGCATGGAAATACTCAAGGTCCAAAACTATGTTGTTTATTTTTTTGGCTCTTGGTGTTTATTTTTTTAATTAGACTAAAGGTCCAAAACTATGTCGTTTTGACAAAGTAATATTTATTAAAAAAAATAATAAGAAGAGCCACTCTTCTTTCAAACATTTTATCAAACAGTTAGAGGGCATGTATGGAAACTCGACACCTTTTGCATCCTGCTTGGTGAAGCCAATAATGGGTCCAGGTTGGGTGTCGATTGCTTGGACCTGTGAGACTAGTAGAGCATGATGGATCTTCCTCTTCGTAGAGTTGCTGGTGGCCCCCAAGTGCTCGGATTTAGCGAAGATGCCATTAATTCAAATCGTCTTGGTTGGTGGCTCCTCGTCATCGTCTGCATTCCTTCTAGGCTGCACAGCTGGCTTGTCCAAATATCTGTCGACCTTGCCTTCTTTCACGAGCTTCTCTAGGTAGTTCTTCCAAGTGTAGCAGTCATCGGTTGTGTGACAGGGACCTCAGTGGAATGCGCAGTATTTGGTGTGATCCAACTTGGAAGTATCTTCTTTCGATTGTTTCGGCAGCTTGAACCATGGCTCATTCTTGATGTCGTGAAGGATTTGGTAGATCGGAATTGAGAACTTAGAGTAGTTCTTGGTCGTCAAGCCTTCTTTGGTCGTGGGTCGGTCCTTACGTTTGGCCTCCTGCCTGCTTTTGCTGGACTGCTTCCCGTCCTCCTTCCTTTGAGCCATTGTCGACTCTTTTCGAGGATGCTCCGGTGCCTTGTTTGCTCGTCGAGCCTCGTCCCAAAGTGCATGCTTCTCTGCCAAAGAAAATGAGTCTGCTAGAGTCAGATCTTCTTTCATGATCATTTCTCCAAACAATTGGTGGTCTGCTGGGTGTCCTTTTTTAAAGGCTGCACTTTCTATCAAGTCGTTGCATCCGACGATCTTTGTCTTCTCTGCTTTGAACCTTTTCACGTAGTCGCAGAGCGACTTCTTTGGGTTTTTCTTCACGTTAAACAAGTGGTCGGACTTTTTCTTAATCGAGCAGTATGATGAGTATTCTTTGGTGAAAACCAAGGAAAGATCATCAAAACTCCGGATGGATCGTGGCGGCAAGGTGTGAAACCAATCTTGCGCCTCGCCTTGTAAAGTGGTGGCGAATATTTTGCACATAAGGGCATTGTTGTTCCAATAAAGGATCATCGCTCTTCAGTAGTGCTTCAAGTGCCTTTCCGGATCTTCATCTCATTTGAAAGATGTGAAGTATAGCATGCTAAACTTGCGTGGAGGCTCTGCCACGCTCCGATAGTCAACATGAGCAGCCTTCTAGGCAAATTGTTCATTCGCGGCTAGGCCAGCAATGAGCATTATCCACATCACATCGGAGCAGGCAGCACGACGAAATGAGAGAAGCAGTCACTCAATCCGGCTCAAGTTCAACCAACAACCTACAAAGAAATCCCTCGCCTGCTAGGAATCTACCTCATGCACTGCAGTTGCGGCATAAACATGCTAAGTATGGAGAAGAACAGCCTAGACCAGCAGGTTATGACCGGGGGCAGCTGAGGGCTCTGATATCCCAACAAAGGCAAATTTAGGAAGAGGTAGAGAGGTTCCTCAACGAACAGTTGAGTGATTTCCAACGCAACGAAGTGACCGATGAAGCACTACGGCGGGATATGACCAACATGAGTAGGTTACCCTTCACGGACGAGATCGAGAAGCCAACTATAATCTTCAAAAAGGCAGCACTTAAGGTATCCATGGACATTCATTGAAGTTTGGAGGGTCAGCACCTAAGTTATCTATGGACGTTCACCGAAGTTTGGGGGGTCAGCTGACCCTTCCTGCCCCTTAATGCATCAGCCTTTGGTGGAGGATGGGGGCTTGGGAGGTGGGGGACGGTTTGAGGTGTTGACGGGTTTGGGAGGGTGGGGGGGATAGGTTGAGGATGGGACGAGTTGGTAGGAGATACTAGGAGGACAGGTGAGGTGGGGAATGGATGGGTTTGGGCGAGAGTAAGAGGAACGATTACAAAATTTTAGAAAATATTAATTACAATTTTTAGATATATTATAAATTAGTAGGAAATATTAGAAAATTTTAAGAAATATAATATATTTTTGGGCAAAAGACTGTTTACTACCCTCATGTTTCGTGGTTTTCAACATTTAGTACATCAAGTTTTTTTCATCTCATAGTCATACCTAAAGTGTAAATTTTGGGACAGTCTCATACATCCGTTAGTCAAACTGTTAATTCTCCAGTTAAGTGATGACGTGGCGCCCATGTGAACAATGACTGGGCGTCACGTGGGTCCACGTGGATTTTTTAAATTTTTTTATTTCTTTCTTCTTCTTTCTTTCTTCTCTTCTGGGACGTGGAATTTTTTTCCCCTTCTTCTTCTTCTTTCTTTCTTCTCTCAGGGGCACCCACCCATTCCCCCTCCCTCCTCCTTCCTCTCTTCTCTTCCCTGCACCCATCCTCCGCGCACACCCACCCATTCCCCTCCTTCTCTCCTCTGCACTTACCAATTTACCGCGATCGCTTCTTCGATTGGGAATTAGGGTTCTTGGGTTGCGTTTCAGATTGGGATTTTGTAAAATCGAATTGGGTTTTGATTGTTGGGGTTTAATTTGTGTTTGCAGATGGCCCGCACCAAGCAAACTGCTCGGAAGTCCACCGGGGTTTAATTTGTTTTCTTTCAATGTGTTGATTCTATTTGTGTACCTTTTGAATTGTGGGTTGTGTTTCGTTTCTTTGATTTCGAACTGGGTTTGTGGGAAAATATTGGATTTTGAGTTGTGGGCTGTGTTTGGATTGTGGGATTGTGTATTGGGTCGGTGGAGAAATGTCGAGTTCGTCGGAGACTGAGGAGGTTTCAGGCCAGAGAGGGATGAGGACGGCGGAGAAGCCGTCGAACTTCACTCAGACATGCAACATTCTTTGCCAATACCTCAAGGAGAAAGGCAACTTTGGAGATCTAAATCTTGACATGGCGTGCAGAGGAGAGAAGGGATGGAGAAGGAGGGGAATGGGCGCCACATCATCACTTAACAGGAGAATTAACAGTTTGACTAACGGATGTATGAGACTGTCCCAAAATTTACACTTTAGGTATGACTTTGGGATGAAAAAAACTTGATGTACTAAATATTGAAAACTACGAAACATCTTTTACCCTATATTTTTTATATATTATAAATTTGTACGAATTATTAGAAATTTTTAGGAAAGTTTGGAATTTTGAAATTGTTTGCAATTTTCCTATAGATATCGAGATCGCGCAATATCCGCATAAGGTTCGAAGGAAGAATTGAAGGAAATTTTGTGAAAAACATGTTCATTTGAGCAACATCAATAGCATGCAATTAACAAATTAAAGGCGGAATCATGCTTACATGCACTCAAAAACAAAACATTAACCATGAAATTCAAAGCCTAGTAGATTGGTGAACCTTGACTCAACTTAAAACAACATTTGTTAGTTGAGAAATATTTACCTTTGTAGATTCCTCTTTGCATATGCAAAGGATAATCACCCAAGAGATAGGGCCTTCATTCCTTGCTTCTTAGCTCCATGGATTTGGTTAGAAGAAAAGGTTCTCCAAGTTCCCAAAATTGAGAACCTCTAAAGATTCTACACCAAGGTTAAATTGAAGAAGAAATGAGTGACCTAGAGGAAGTAAAATTGCTAGATAATTTCTTCTAGGGTGGCTGAATTTTTGAGAGCAAAGAGAGCTTTTGTTCTCATCTTTTCTCCACAAAAACCCTAAGGATGAAATGGCTATAAAGTTGCCTTTATACCACCTCACAATGGAGTGGCAAACTTGCAATTAAGCCAAGTTCACTACCCTCCTTAATTATGGCCTATTTATTGGGCTATTTGGGCCTTTGTGAATCATTATTCATTAAGTTGTCATACAACTTAAGTCAATGGGCTTTGACGTTTGAAGCCCATTGGGCCTTAAGGTCCAAAACTATCCCGATGTCTTTAACGAACTTATTCGTTTGATTAATTAACATATTAATTAATCATTGCCATAAATAATTAAACCATTTAATTATTCTTACTCATCTCCTTTGTTTCTTCAATCTCCACCTTACACGGTGTACGATACATTAGGTTCCTTTTAGCGAGGCAGTGGGCGATTAAAACCATTTTACATCGATTGTGAATTGAAACTTACTTTCAATTCTCCCTTTAGTGATTACACACGTTTAGGGCTTCCACAAACCATGAGTGACACCTAGCAGCATATCATGGCTACCCAAGCTAATCATAAGAGGTAGAGAACCTATTCAGTTTAGGATTACAAATGCAATACGGTCCTTCTCTAATCTAATACTCTTGACCACATTGTTTGTTTTGATAGTTTATTTATTCATGTCTACTATCCAATGTGATTCGTTTGCTTATATGATTACTTTGAATGTGATTTGGAACGCATTCCCAAATCTCATTCATACTCTGGCCAGAGATTTTAATCATATCATAGAGTATTCTCCCTCAAACCATTTTGAAGGTTAGAGATCCCTTGTTGCACATTCACTTGTCTCCATGACTAAGTGGCTTAACCCCAATGATGTCGTGGACACACCGATGGGGTGACTTTGACATAATCAAAGATCAAGGACTTAACCACAAGACAACAACTGTGATGCCTCAGGTCAAAAGACTAATTTGCATTATCCCAACCATGAGTTCTCATGTGACATGAATATGAGAACTCCTCGTTGATCGTGTTCAGTGGACTCATTCTCTATTGAGCACCTACGTACTTGTCTTGATGTCACACACCAATGACTCGAGACTAGTCACTCTCCCTGAGAGAAGACATAGCACGTACTGATCTTAACGGACTGTCAATGCCCAATTGGCAATCCTATGATCAGGAACGTTTAGGATGTGTCTACGAAAGAATGGTCTCATTAATCTAACTTCATTAGATTGCATTCTCCCAATCACATTTTCCTTGGACTTTATCGTTTAAGCATATAACATTTATATGAGACGGCTCAAACAATAATGTTTGCCCTTTATATGTAAACTAGATTAGTTTAACATGTGAAATGTCCGTAAAGTATCATCATATGATTGGCTTTAGGGCACATTTCCAACAATCTCCCACTTGCACTAGAGCCAATCAGCTTGGTCATCTGTTATGATTCCTCTTCTGTAGTCATTTCATAAATGGCTGAGTAGTTGGCCTAGGCAATGGATATCTATATGTTATCCATAGAAGCAACCTTGAGAATATCGACGTCACCATTATACATGATTCCCAATCATGTGGTTCAGTCTCTCATATGAGTTCGGATCTTGATGAGACCTTGATTCCCTGGCTTGAGCTATCGCCCCATTAATGTCATACACTTTCTGGTTGGAACCGAATAGAGAGTTCATAAATGAACTTTCCCATCCAAACAACATTGTTGTAAACTTCTATATGGCAATATATTTTGCATTCATAATGGAACACACTAAAGTCATTACTTTAATGTTTCCATCCAAATATCTCTTTAGTCATAATAAAGAGATATATGTTTATCTCTTCATTCATAATGAAGAAACATCCAATGATGGATTAGATTCACAATCTAATACATTTACGCTTCCATTACGTTACTCTAATTCTTCCTCATTCTTCGAGGAACCTATCCTTTAGTATTTCTTAAATACTTAAGGACTCACTTGACAGTTGCCATGGTTCTGATCCTGGGCTTGCATTGATATCGCCTTGTACCTTTCTAGGTACAACTCATATCAATGTTTTTCATACAATATGAAATACATAAATCACCTTTCTGCGTATGCATAAAGGATTCAATTTACGCATTATTTCTTTGGGAGTCAAAGGGTACGTTCCCTTTGAGAAGAGCTACCTCCTAGTCTCACTAGAGTTGTTATTCTTATTGAAGTTTATCATCATATGAGAAACTTCCTAGCATCCTTTTGTCTATTATTAGGGCATGATATAATCCAATTATATCCTAAAATCTATCATTATAGATTTCCATCCCATGTATATAGACTATGTCTCCCATATACATTCTATCGTTATAGAATGTTTAAAGTCATAACTTTAACAATGAAGTATTCTTTTCATTTCCAAAATTAATATATCATACATATATTTAAATTTAGGAATATGATTAACTCCCACTAATCTTTTGTAAACCTAGTAAACAAAAGATTCATTTACATTTTTATGAGAAATCAAACGTTTTGATCTTTCTCTCATAAGACGCTTATGGCTCCCACTAGCTTGCTAAGATCCATGATGGTTGGATCTCTACAACTTACATGTTTTGTGATTCATAGTTTTAGACATAAATTATCAAGACTATCTTAATAATGGTTTCGGAAACCTATATCATGTCCAAACATTGAATCACCATTTAGTTGTAGCTAGCAATCTTCGAATTAATTGAAACTAAGACTACGTCAAAGATGGTTCCTTCAAAGTCAACCATTCTCTTTGATTATAGTCACCTTAAGCTACCAATTAGCTATGAAGGTTTCATTATTTCGGGTCAAATGGTACTTTACCATTTCCTTGAGTATATATCGTATATACACTCAATGTAGTCATAAAGTTCAAACCATTCAACTGAGACGGTTTATAAATCCTTCTTGACTACCTTGGAGCTTGTGGTATAGGAACTAGGTTGTTTATATTTGTTGATTATCATCTTGTCTCTCAAAGAACCCATTCTTTTGAGTTCTATTCCTAGTTCATTTGCTCTAAGGCAAATCACATTGTAGGATTACAATGAACTACTCAACAAACAACATTTGTTGGTTGGTTTATAGAAGTGATATCCAAATGTTAATTTAAGGATACCTACAAGATAATTTTTAAACAAATATTGCTCATTAGCACACAACCCCAAATCTTAACACAATTAAGATTTGTCTTTCTTTCCAACTACATCCTATGAAGTTATGAAAATTTTGGAAGATCTTCTAATTGACAATCATATTGTCTTAGAAGCATATATATCCTATATATGGGTAATTGATAATATCCAACGAACTAAATCTTATTCAAGTTCGTTCTTCTCCTAATGGAGAAAATCATTATCTTATGATGCTAATTTCCTTGATATCTTTCAAGGAAACTCATCTAAAGTGTTACCTTTCCTTGGATCAAATCTAAGGAGGTAAGTACTTTAGACGTCTTACTCATCAACTTACATTTCTTGAATTCTTTGAAACCTTTTGCAAAGTATTCGGACTTGTGTTTATTCAAAATAAACTATAGTCCAACCGAGAGTGATCTTCGGTGAATGTCAAATAACATGAGTAGTATTATGTTGTGGACAAGTGCCACTAACATCTAAGTGAATTAACCTCAATAACTTTGTGATTCTTTCTTCTTTCCAAAAGAATAAAGATTCGAACATTTCGCCTCTATACAATTTTGACAAGAAGGTATTGGATCCGGATCTAACGATCCAAAGCATCCATCTATGACGAACTCGTATTTTATGTTTTAGAGGTATCACAACTCAGTTGGGATTAGTCACTATTTTGCAACCTTTTGGGTTTTAAGCATCATTATATTCTAAACAGTTAACGCTACCATATCATCTCTACTATAGAGACAATTAATTAGATTACTATAATCCAATCAGTGATTAATAAAGAACAATGTTTTGTCAAACAAAACATTCATCCATCTCTACTATAGTGACGGAATTAAGTTCCTTAAAATTGGAATGTAAAGACAATCTTTGGTTTTTCCAATTTCTTTGGTAGTTCATATGAGGAAGTTAGTACCATCTGCTTTCGCAGAGATCTATATTTTATTCACGTTCCGAATGTGAAGTACTTTCTCTTCTCTCATTAATCTTCTACTTCTTATTAGCCACACTTTTACAACGATTGTAAAACATAGTTACTAATACGGAATCAAGCATTCAAGTAGAAGACCAACTGTTTTGAACTATTCAAGAACAATTTACAACACATTCGAAAGGTGTGTTCTTGACACTTGCAAGACATTTCTTGCAAATACCCCTTCCAATGTCCATCCTTTCATAAAGAAAATTTGTTCCCTTGGAGTTAATTTTATCTTCTTCATTTGACTTCTCCTTTGACTACAATAGTCATGGTCCCTAAACTCCCACTATCTCTCTTGAAACCTTTCTCAATTGTGTTATACACATCAAACATTTTGGAGAGTGTGTGGTTATTGTTCACTACATAGTTTACAATAAACTTAGTGAACCATTAGGATAGGGACATAAAGGTGAAGTCCTAGCTTAGTTTCCGTCTCGTTAAGTGGTTTATCACTTCAACACTCAATGATTCAAAATCATCATAAGTCCATGTTGATGGACTATTTTTGTCAACCAACCATTATGTTCTAAACATAATTACAAACTTTCAAGAGTTGTTCAAGGCAACTCTTATTTCTTCATACAACAATTTGTAAGTGAAGAATCATGGCACTAAAAGTGTCCTTGTCTTTATGCTAATCTTCGTAAGTTCCTTTGTTCATATAACGAAGGAATAAGCATTGGTTGTTTGTGTTGTCCTCTTCATGATAGACATTTCTAACATGTTCTTCCAATGATACATTATCAATAGGAAGATTGTGAGGATGAGACTTCTTAGGTACATGCACAATCCATTTAAGACAATCTTTGGGATTGTGTTACCAAGTCCGGAAACTAAAACATTCGGCTTTTCTTTGTCAAGTTTTGGATAGCGTTTGCAAATATATATTGGTAAACAAATACATAACGAATATAAATTGATTGATTTTAAGCCATTTGATTCGGGTCTTTAAATCAAATAGCACCACCCACTATTTTTGGCAAATTCCATATCCCTCATTGGAATTCGAGAGTTTTGGAGGAAACTCTTAGTAGGTTATGGGAGACTCACTATTACCAAGCCCACCTCACAATGATATGATATTGGCTAGCATTAATAATAATGAGAGAGTACACTTAATCATTTGCAACTAATGCAAGTACCCATCAATTTGGCCTCTAGAGAATGTTGCCTCACAATGATATGATATTGGTAACATTGCACTTAGTTAAGTCATTCCCACCATGCTTAGTTCGTGAAGGGGTTCAAGAATAGCCTCACGATAATACGATATTGGCCATCCTCGTTGCCTACACTCACCTCATCAAGTATGTATATAGACTCCTCCTGAGTATAAGCATGCACTTTGTACTCCCCCGTGATAGGGTGAAGCCGGTGTACAAGTCATAAACGATTGGAGCTACCACGGTGGAAGGCCACGGAAGAGTGTTCTAAGCACTCTCACGCTTTTCAACTTAATAATGGTTTGGTTGAGGGTTTTAGGTCTCATCACGTATAAGTATTCATTTTAATCTTCATTAAAACAATTTTGGTCCTATTACAACTATTGGTCAATTTCATTCAATTTAGTTGTATATAATACTCCCACTATACTTATAAAACGGTTTTTAAAGCAAGAGTATATGATACTACTAACATAAGGTTTGCATTCATTTGATGGACTATATAGTTGCCTTAGGGCCTTAGGATGACTATGAACCTTTGTTTAGATTCAACACGAGCCTAGTGTTGAATCTCGGACTAGGGATGGAGATTGATTTTAGTTACGCGTTTAATCACATTAAGGCGTGTTGTCTTAGGGGCGTTGGACCCAACTACTTCATTTTCATGCATATCAAATAAAGCAAGAAAGAAGTACTTCAAAGTAAAAGAGAGCTTATGCTCTTTACAACATTTGCATAAAACAAATTACTTTAAAGTAAAGAAGAGCTTATGCTCTTTTACAACATTTGATCAAATCAAATTACAACCAAAATTAATCTACACATTCCCATGGTTCAAACAAATTTGAAACGGCCTTTCACATAGCTCAATTATCGTAGGCTTAGGTTCATAATCACCCTTTAATTAATCAACACTTTAATTAATTAAATTGAATGCAACATTTTCATTTGGTTTTTGTATCCATAAAATTGATTTAAATGGAGCTAAATGAAATGAAAATCCAATTCTCATTTGAAGAGACAAAACAATTTTTGTCCCCTACTTAATTTGGGCCATCATGCAATAACCACAACTTTTTGGGCTATATTGCGAAACACAAACTTTTGGGGTCACTTTGTAAAAACACAAAAGTCCACTACTTCATGTAATTACAACTAGAACCCAAAAATTTCAACAAATACAAAAAACTTTATTAAAGGAGCAAAACAATTTGTCCTTTAGCGTTTTTGGACCTTAACGTAAAAACGTAAACTTTTGGGCCAAAGTGCAAATACACAAAAGTATCAAAATTTTATGTAATTGAATAAAAGACCCAAAAATACCCTATTCTATTAGGGTGGCTGGCCATGATAGAAAAAAATAAGATTTTTACAAAGTTTTTGTAAGTGGGTTTTGTTAGGTGAGGTAAAGATGAAATATTTTGAATTTATGTTAAACTTTTAAAAAAGTTTGTCTACCATTATAGCCATTAATTGAATTCATGTCAAACTTTTAAAAAAGTTTGTCTACCATTAAAACCATTAATAATACTTTACCAATAATCATCACCCACTAAAATCACCCACTAAAATTAAACCAAAACTTTATGTAAAAACATAAAACTTTTTGAATCAAAACTTCAAAACTTTTTGTTCTTGGCAAGAACTTCAAGAACATTGAAGAACACTCATAAAAACTCATAATAGCTCCATGAATGTTTTCACTCACCAAAACTCAAATTTTCACCACTCAAAAGAGGGCTAACATCCTAGGGTACTTAGGGGTTCCAAAAGTCACTTTAAAACCATTTTAACAAGACAAACATGAACCCAAAAAATCACCCTTTGGATTTGGCCGAATTTCCCAAAAAACATGGCACCAAATTTTAGCTCCAAAATTCATGCTCATATGAACTACATCTACAACATTTGAGATGACAAATTTTCTAACAAAATTTACATTCAAAGAAACAAGAATAAAGCTTGTAACATATTACAACTTTTAAATCAAAAACTATGAACTACAAAACTCAAAATGATTCACCAACTACTAGACCTAGGCTCTTATACCACTTGAAGGAAATTTTGTGAAAAACATGTTCATTTGAGCAACATCAATAGCATGCAATTAACAAATTAAAGGCGGAATCATGCTTACATGCACTCAAAAACAAAACATTAACCATGAAATTCAAAGCCTAGTAGATTGGTGAACCTTGACTCAACTTAAAACAACATTTGTTAGTTGAGAAATATTTACCTTTGTAGATTCCTCTTTGCATATGCAAAGGATAATCACCCAAGAGATAGGGCCTTCATTCCTTGCTTCTTAACTCCATGGATTTGGTTAGAAGAAAAGGTTCTCCAAGTTCCCAAAATTGAGAACCTCTAAAGATTCTACACCAAGGTTAAATTGAAGAATAAATGAGTGACCTAGAGGAAGTAAAATTGCTAGATAATTTCTTCTAGGGTGGCTGAATTTTTGAGAGCAAAGAGAGCTTTTGTTCTCATCTTTTCTCCACAAAAACCCTAAGGATGAAATGGCTATAAAGTTGCCTTTATACCACCTCACAATGGAGTGGCAAACTTGCAATTAAGCCAAGTTCACTACCCTCCTTAATTATGGCCTATTTATTGGGCTATTTGGGCCTTTGTGAATCATTATTCATTAAGTTGTCATACAACTTAAGTCAATGGGCTTTGACGTTCGAAGCCCATTGGGCCTTAAGGTCCAAAACTATCCCGAGGTCTTTAACGAACTTATTCGTTTGATTAATTAACATATTAATTAATCATTGCCATAAATAATTAAACCATTTAATTATTCTTACTCATCTCCTTTGTTTCTTCAATCTCCACCTTACACGGTGTACGATACATTAGGTTCCTTTTAGCGAGGCAGTGGGCGATTAAAACCATTTTACATCGATTGTGAATTGAAACTTACTTTCAATTCTCCCTTTAGTGATTACACACGTTTAGGGCTTCCACAAACCATGAGTGACACCTAGCAGCATATCATGGCTACCCAAGCTAATCATAAGAGGTAGAGAACCTATTCAGTTTAGGATTACAAATGCAATACGGTCATTCTCTAATCTAATACTCTTGACCACATTGTTTGTTTTGATAGTTTATTTATTCATGTCTACTATCCAATGTGATTCGTTTGCTTATATGATTACTTTGAATGTGATTTGGAACGCATTCCCAAATCTCATTCATACTCTGGCCAGAGATTTTAATCATATCATAGAGTATTCTCCCTCAAACCATTTTGAAGGTTAGAGATCCCTTGTTGCACATTCACTTGTCTCCATGACTAAGTGGCTTAACCCCAATGATGTCGTGGACACCCCGATGGGGTGACTTTGACATAATCAAAGATCAAGGACTTAACCACAAGACAACAACTGTGATGCCTCAGGTCAAAAGACTAATTTGCATTATCCCAACCATGAGTTCTCATGTGACATGAGTATGAGAACTCCTCGTTGATCGTGTTCAGTGGACTCATTCTCTATTGAGCACCTACGTACTTGTCTTGATGTCACACACACCAATGACTCGAGACTAGTCACTCTCCCTGAGAGAAGACATAGCACGTACTGATCTTAACGGACTGTCAATGCCCAATTGGCAATCCTATGATCAGGAACGTTTAGGATGTGTCTACGAAAGAATGGTCTCATTAATCTAACTTCATTAGATTGCATTCTCCCAATCACATTTTCCTTGGACTTTATCGTTTAAGCATATAACATTTATATGAGACGGCTCAAACAATAATGTTTGCCCTTTATATGTAAACTAGATTAGTTTAACATGTGAAATGTCCGTAAAGTATCATCATATGATTGGCTTTAGGGCACATTTCCAACAAGAATCAAGGTTGAATACAACCCACGACATTTGTGTGCGCACCCCGAAGTCCATGCAAGGTTGAGTCATGCAATAGGAGCCATAATCCGCATGAGGTGCCCCATGACAATCTTTAGATGGAGAAATATCTCATCCGAGATGAAGCATGTGTTGATGGTAGAACTCTCGGTAAAGGTGTTTTTTTAAGGAAAACTAATGAAAAAGGCTTGAAAACTTTGAGTTTTAACGATAAGGACAAAATAAAAGGTAAAGTGAATAGTACCATGATTGATTTTTTAGTGTAAAAATA
Source organism: Malus fusca (assembly GCA_035220775.1). Lineage (NCBI taxonomy): Eukaryota > Viridiplantae > Streptophyta > Magnoliopsida > Rosales > Rosaceae > Malus > Malus fusca. The sequence continues at coordinate 11,481,993 of CM069069.1, forward strand.
TGGTTTTTCGTTAAAGTGAACAATACCGGGAGCTTTTCGTTAAAGTTCCCGTTTTTTTAATTTAGTATTTTTAATAATCTTAATTATTTGAGATAATTATTTATTTAATTAATGTATTTATAAAAATACACTTCTTTTTTGTCTATCTCAGAACAACTTCGAGATCGACTTGGAAGTATCGAAATACATAACCCGGCTGTGAAATGAACGGTTCATGGAGTAGAAGTACGAGTTGTGCAACCACTCTAGGACTTTAGAAATTCATGATCAAGCTCTGACCCATCCGCTCTATTGTTTTGCGTATAGAATGGACGAGTGACACTGGCTCTACGATTATTTTGAGAATTTTTAAATTCTTAAAATGTACGTCTTCTGGAGTAAAGCAGTTGGACGAGTGAAGCAGTTTCCAATCGAGAACAGTAGTTCGTTGATGGTTTTCAATTTTAATATAATTGTACAAACACTTTGGCATTATTAATGAATAATTTCTTTGTTAATATTATGATATTAATATAATTACATTTAAATATAATTTAATATATTTTTATTTTTTAATATTAAATAATATTTGCCTGACGAATGTACATTTTCAATTTTATTTTTCTTAATAAAGCTTACCTGACAAAGGCAAAGCTTTTGTCGGGTAAAATAAGGTTTATAATTTTTGTTTTTCGTAAATTTATACATTGCCCGAGGAATGTAGTTTTGCACGATGAAATGGTCGTCAATATTTGAGTCGGGCAGAACTACATTGTCCGACAAATTCAAAATCTCGTCGGATAAACTTTCGAGCGATAAGCTTTGTCCAATGGAATTTCGTCGTAAAAGTTTAATTTTAAATTCAGTTAAACACTGACACTGACAATGGTCTCGTAACCCGTAGTTAACCAGAAATAAAGGGGAATTTTTTGTTGTTGGTGAAATACCTCGCTCACCCTTTCCTGATTCGACAAGGAGAGCTTCTACTTATTAAGTTCAGATTCCGAAACCCTAGTTACTTCCAATTCCTTTCTCTCCAAGTAACTTAGCAACCCTCCATTCTATTCCTATTCGTAATAGGATGCTCCATCCTATTCCTAATCGTAATAAGATTATTCTATTCCTACTCCTATACCTATACACAGCGCTTATAAATATCACTAGTCTCTTGCTCTCTCTCCCCATCAAAACTTAAGCAAACATATACAGAAACAAGAACCCCGCACGTACCTGACTTTTCTTTTTGTGTTTGCAATGGCCGGACCCCTTGTGCCTTATGCTTTCTGCTTCCAACCCCCGGACCAACAGATCATCAGTTTCTTTCTCTACAAGATGGCGGTTAAGCGTCAGCTGTTACCGCCACCACACGACGAGTATGTGCATGAGGAGGACCTCTTTGACTTCAAAGAACCATGGGAGATTTGGGAAGAATATGGAGGAGATCAAGACTTATATTTCTTCTGCGAGCTCAAGAAGACCGGTTTGCGCATCCATCGCAAGATTGGGGAAGGCACTTGGAGCGAAAAAGAACATGAGCTGGTTTACAATGAGAACGGAAACCCTATTGGGTGGAAGAAAAAGTTCCGGTACGAGAATCGAGGGTCGGATGACCACGGAGGGTGGATTTTAGATGAATATAGTCTGCTTGTTGGTGCTGACGGCCGTGCTCAAAAGGCCTCAAAGGATCGCTACGATTTTCCTTTTGTGATTTGCCGGCTGCGGAAGAATCACAGAAGTTGCGGGAAGAAGAGAAACAACATCATCCAAACAATTTCTTTTCTGGGGACGACTTTGATACAGAGACAGATAGATTCAGGACATGGTTTTGGTTATTACATATTTGGGTTTAAGGTTTTGGTTATTTCTCCAAATTTCCCAATACTACATGCTTAAATAAAGAGCTTTGCATAAATGACCTAAACCTTAAACCCAAATAGTAATGTTCATTGCAACCGATTAAGTCTTGCGAAAAATGAAAGCGAGTAACAAAGGATTCAGGAAATAAGCATGCTAATCAACTAAGGTGAGATGTAAAAAAAATGTAATACTTTTGTCGACAACGTTGTACAAACTCATTTGGCCCTTGGCACCAATTTACGCTGCAGCGAAACACAGAGTACGAACTAACTACATAGTTTGATTTTACATTACCATCGTTAGAACACCAGGCATCTCAAGATGTACAGCTATGAACTCCTAGCAGCAAGGACAGCATTACGACACACCTGCCTCTGCCTAGGGCATGTCAAAAGTCACAACCCCCGTGCATAACCCAGAGGAGAAAAGAGACATGGTAAAATGAGTTTCTAAAAAAATAGGAACTGGTTAGTCATCATCTGATAAACAAACTATGTCAGTGGGTCCACCTGTATTTACTGGGTTCACACGAGCACTTCCTGTAACGGGAGGATTAGAAAGGTTTGACGGGTCACGGTTTGGGACCAAATTTGGGAGTGAGGGCGAACTACCTGGTGGACTTGCACCAGACCGAGAGTTCATATTCATAAGCAACCCCAAAGCAGATAAACTACGAAGAGCTGACAGATCCCCTGGACTTTTAGGCTGATGGGCCCTATTATGAGGAACAGATGGCTGTCCGGGGGCTGGAGAACGTGGAATGTGAGGAAGTGAGGGAGGTGTTGCAGGGGAGTTGCTATGTGACTGTTGATTAGACATGGACGTTGAAGGTCTAAATGGTTGGAGATGTGGAGCTGGGGCACGAATTGTACCTCCACCTTGGGAGTTTCCTGTGGAGGAGATGGAACTGATGTGCGGCAGTCTTGCTGGGATGCTTGGAATAGGAGAAGTTGAAAGAGGAACCGTCTGCTGAGGTGGAGCTATATAAAGTGGATTTGTCGCAGGTGCAGGTCCAGGTGGGCTGGGTAAGGGGGCAGTTGAAGTCTGCAGGTTAGCTGCCGGAGTGCTGGCCAAGGATGAACCAGCAACTGGAGAATTTCTTTGTGTATCATGCATAGATAGCTGAACCAGCTGCTGAGCGAAACTGGAATTCCCATCTGCCAGATAAATAGGAATAAGGAGAGTAAGAGCAATGACAAAAAAGCAAATAATCTGCAAGGATGGAGAAGTCAGAGCCCATTCCACCAAAAATATATAAACTTTATACACTTACAACAAATAGGCAGATTCAGTTTGTCAGAGTAGGCATAGTTTATGCTAAAGGTGGTTTCGTAACCTATCACATACACCTAACTTCACAGCCAAACAATCAAATATTGAAACTATTTATACAGACAAGTTGAATTTTCCCCCTCGTCTCTCTCCCCACCCCACCCTTTTCTTTTCTCTCTGTTCTCCCTTGTCTGAGAGTGGATCCTTTTTTATGAATCCTTTAACCTTGTTCATTTAACATGCCATTTTTCTTCTTTTTGTACCTTCCCCTAGTTAAGTATTAATGACAGACCTAGCTTAAGGTAAGAACCAAGCTATCCCTGAGTCCAAAATCCTCATCTACTACGGCTTTGCACTCCCACCAAGCAACCCATGGAATCTGAAGCTTGAAGTTTAAAATCTAAAATTCTTACGATCCCTCCTTAATCTCAGAAGGTCCAAACATTAAGGTTACTTCCCAAAGAATAAATTTCACAATCTCCAAAAGTCTAAAGGGGGTGGCTGACTTTTAATTAGGTTCACTTGTAGCCGTCGTAGTTAGATGAAACTGAAAATTGAACGAAATAAAATCCAATGAAGATCCTTGATCTTCCACGGAAAATGAAAATACCATCCAAACTACATAATTGGTACATGAATGATAAAACAGATATCTCAAAAGTTGCAATTCAGAAGTTTTCCTACCTTGCTGCACTCCAGATGCACCTGATGTCCGAAGATCCATGCATTTAGACCGGAAAGCCTCAGCCAAAATCTTATTCATTAAAACTTTGTGGTGTATTGAATCCAATTCCTTCTTTTTAAGGAGAAATTCAGCCTCAACCTCCTGAGATCTAAGTTCATATTTTCGTTGAATTTCAGCAACAGCCTCCTCTATTTCCTTGTCGCAATCACCCTTCAGTCGTAGCTTCTGTTCAAGACAAAAATGACCTCAGCAGAAATTTTTGCTTTGAAGAATAAATAAACTACAAAATATTAACTTCAAAACTGACCGCATCTTCATGAGACTTAAGCTTATGATCTGTTTGTTTATTCAATCTTTCCAATTCATATTGAAGCGGGTCAGTGTATGAAGGCAGTGGTGCTTGAGATCCCCCCTGGGGTGCAGCATTTATAGGAAGACTATTAAATGCAGAAGTAACAGGTGCAGCCCTTGTGTCTGAAAATGACAGTTCAAATTCACTAGTAGAGGATGTGACAGGCCGCAAAACAGTTTGATTTGAAAGATCAGAAATGTTCTCAACAAAATGCATTGAAGCATGAGAAACTTGGTTAGAGGTACGGTCTTCGCCAGGTCGAATTTCGACTCCACCAGCTGAAGATAACTCAGGAGCACTATTATCAGGTGTATTATCGGATGGCTGTTGCACTACAGTCTCAATGTCTGGCAATTCACGATTAGACAAATTGGATGCTACAGTGGGAGCAGATTCGGGTGCTGTATTTTCAACTTGTTGGCAAGTATTCGGCTGTTTGCTGGCTTCTGCATCTTCTTGCTCTGCATCAGATGTTTCTATCAGAGTACCTTTGTCTTGGTATGCCTGGCCAGGTAAGCATTTGTCAGTATGTGAAGGCTAAATCACTCTCTCTCTGATTTTATTGGAGAACAAATTTATTACTGAACAGTGAATATGAATACCTCCTCCTAACATGAAAAAACCAAGTCAAAACAAAATCATATAATAGTGGATCACTTACATGATGTTGTAAATATAAAATTTTCATCGGAAAATTACAAATCTAAGCTTGTCATAATTCTCAAGATAAAACAAGGTGACTACCATATAGATTGACAAATTCCAATAAGCAAATACCTGATCTAGTGTCGCTGAACCACCAGGAACCAAGGCCACAGGATGCACTCCAGGTGAATTTACCAGGGGCATTTCCTGATCAGAGCTTCCATTGGTCACAGTATCAACTCCATTCTGCTGGTAAGCCCCTGGTGCACTACCAGACGCTATAAGATCCACTTCACTGGTTTCTTTTTCAGTAGCTTTTTCACAGATTTGTTCATCAGATGAAGGTGGAACCAGAGAAGCAAGATTCCCTTGCCCATCATCTGAACTGACAGTCTGCAGCACTGACAAATCAACCTCTTTAGTTGGCATGTGTACTGTCACTTCATGGATTTGTTCTTCAGAGGTAGGTGACACAGGCGGAACATTGTGGAGACCATGACTTGAACTGACAGGCTCATATTCTGTTGATTTTTCAGGGATTTCTTCTTCAGATGAAAGTGGATTCACAGAGACACGATATTCCAGTCTATCACTGGAACTGCCAGTCTCAAGCACTCCCGAATCGACCTCTTTATCTGGTATGGTTACCATCACTTTATGGATTTGTCCTTCAGATGGAGGTGGGTTCACAGAAACGTCATGCAAATCATGACTGGAACTGACAGTCTCATGTTCTGTCACTTTTTCAAGCATCTGTCCTCCAGCCAGTAGATCCACAGAGACAAGATTCCCTAGTGCATCATTCGAACTGACAGTCTCAAACACTTCTGATTCAACCTCTTTATCTGGCATGGTTCGCTTCGCTACATGGTTTTCTTCCGGTGAAGGTTCCCTCACAGAAACGACGTTTTGCAAGCTATGACTCGAACAGGCAGTCTCAGGCAATCCCAATGGAGCCTCTTTGTCAGGCATGTTTAATGCAGCCCCATCAGAAGGTAGATTTGAGGGATGTGGTCGGCATGGACTATCAGTTGAACAGACTGCTCTGGGTACATCCAGTCTGACCTCCCCATGATATATGGGTGATGTGTCTGCACTGGGTATCCGTTCTTGAAATGGAAGACTGGAGGTGACAACTTTCTGAAAGCCATCAGTAGAACTGGCAACTTCTGGAACATCCAGCTCCCCATTACCTGCAGCACCTCCATCAGTAATTTGCGCTTTGGCACAAGGATTCACCGATACCACACTCTCTTGAACATCACTTGAACTTTCAGCTTTGTTTTTAGTTTTACCCATGAAATCAGTACATGAAGCTGCCACAGAAGTCATATCTAACGCACCAAGTGGCCTAGCAGGGGTCTCCTCAGTTCTAATGGGGACAGTATGTGCTACAGCTTCAGCAGGAACACTTTCTGGAGTTGGAGATGGTCTTTTAATTCCTCCCGTCCCACTATGCACAATACTGTCAAAGTCATGTACTCTAAAAGTGGCAAAATCTTCATGATCTTCACTACTTTGACAGTCACTAGTTCTTAAGCATTCCAACCAAGGCTTAAGTGTATTTGAGGGTGATCTATCCAACAATTCAGCTCGAGCCCAGGCTTGTACTTCCTCTACCCATCGTTTCCCCATCTCCCTCAATTTAGTCCTTGCTTCCAACTGTGAGGCCTCAAGATGCTCAAGACGTAGGTCATGCTGGTTGTTATTTTCTTCTATTTTCTTTTCCAACATCTTAAGCTTATCTGTCCTCATTGATGTACTATTCTGAAAACAAGATCGAATAACAATTGTCTCTGCTTTAAGCTCTCTTTCTAGACGCCCCTTTTCTTCCTCATAAGTTCTCAAAACTTCACTATTATCTTTGCTTTGCTTCTCAATAAGTTTTTTCATCTTCTTCTGGAGCGTTTTCTGAATTCCTTTAATACTTTTTGAGACATCTTCTTGTGCAAAATATTCTTGACTTGGTGGTAAGTCTTTAATGTCTGATTTGACATGCTGCAAGTTAGAAGTTATTGGCTGTGAAGCCTTTGCATCTGAATTCTTCAAAACATCTTTACTTGATAAATTAGAAAACTTTGGAGATTCCACAGCCTTAAAAGCCCCTATACTGTGTAAAAAAGTTCTTTTCAGACACCGCAACATCGAATAAACATACTCTGCCTCCTCCTTTTTGCAATTGAAGTTAAGATGCTGCCTTGCAAGTGCAAGAGATTCTTTGTGGTCAACTTTTTGCCTCAGAAATGAAGCTGCAAGCCAACACTGGAATATAGATATCAGAAAGTCGGTTAAAAAATGTTAACGTAACACCAAGGAACATGCACATGTAACCAAGCACTGATGCACACATAAAAGTAAGGATGTTCCCCAACCTGGCATCACACAGAGAAATAAAGAGAGGTAGTACTTATATGCGGTCGAAGTTACAGTCATAGTTACAGCTACAGACATTGTGAAGGAAATGCTTGAGAATTGTGGAGTACTGAGTTTAATTGGAAAATCACAAGAAAATACCATGTGGATTTCAAGTTTAGTTGTATGTAACTAAGCTCAATACTTCACAATTCTCCAACACCCCCGTTCTCTTTTGAGATTTCCAAACTTCCCCAAATTAACTTAAGAATTGTGGAGTATTAAGCTTAGTTGAAAAATAAAAAAAGAATACCAGATATATGGATTTTAAACACAATTATTTCTTTCAAAAATTAAGCTGTTAGTAACGATAGCATTTTTCTTGACTCAAGAAATTCTTAATATCACCTAATGGGACGAAAACATGAACCAGTTTTGACAATTTAGTGATATTCAAACTACATTGTCTTCATAGAAGTATATCCATCCTTGCTTAGTTTACTTTTTACAAGAATCTTAACCTTTCAACCCATAATAATAGTGACATTTCATGGTGGTAAGCAAATCAAGTGCACTGCAGAAGCATCACCATCACTCGAACATGATTAGGGTAGAATTTGATCAGGTCAAGCTAGGCAGAGTGCAGCACCATCATACAATGCATAATTTATATGTAAAACTGAACCGAGGATTTATAAAAGTTATCTTATGTCTAGGCAAAGGAAAACAAAATTTATTCTTTCAACAAGCAAGACATGAGGTACCTTCTTGCTATCATTTGTAAGAGGTGTTTGTAAGCCTAAATCAATGAGTCACTATAACATATTCAGTGACAACATATGAACATTTCAGCGTAAAAGGAAAAGCATGAATACCAAGTCTATACTTAAAAAATCATTCACAACCAGTAAGATATATGATTATTGAAGGAAAGTAATATTAAAGAACTTTGCAATTCAACATGCCAACAACAAATAAGAGAAGGTTAGGCTATATAAGTGCATGAAAGAGCAAGACAATTCTAACCAGAGATATCTGAAATGCCTGCAAAATTGTCGCTGGTTCTCTATTAACCCGGTGATTACTCATTACATATTCCAGAAACAGTTCGGCCATAACCTTGACAGCATCCTGCAGTGAGTAACCAAGATATCATTAAACGAGAGAACCATGTTTTCCTGGGGTGTATTAACGGAAATACCAGTTAATAACAGCAGCACATATGAACACAAACATGAAGGCAAAAGGTTGTAGACAAAAATCAAATCCATACTGAGACTTGTAAGATTCCACATAGTCTTAATATATCTGGCTTCAGAAGTTCATGGAGACTTTTCTGGGCATCACACAATTTTCTTCTCTCCTCAGACTCGAGCGTGTTACGTTCCGGATTATTCACATTATCTGAAGTGGAATCACGAATTGCATCAGTTACTTTATTTGCACAGGCAGTTGACCGGTGAAAAGAATGAAGCAAATTATCTGCCGCAGCCCCAGAAATTCCTGCAAAAGATGTTTTAAGAAACTAGAAATGGGATCCAACAATTCTACAGGACCATGACATTACATCATAATTCTTGGAAAAATGCCATGACAAAATGAAACAATTCACAATATCAGTCATTTACCTTCCTTGCATCCAGGAACTGATTTCACCTCTGATCCAGGCTTCGGATAGGGTGCATCATCATTACCATTTACCACCTTCCCGCGTTTTTTTACAATTTCTGGTTTCTTCAGTAACTCATCAAAAGGTTGTACTCGTTTCCGATTCCTCTGAGACAAACCAGAACAATATTTCCACTGAGGATGCTTTCCTTCCAACAGTTTTGTCCAAAAACTAAGAGGCTGTCCTTCACCAGTATATTCATTTTTCATCTCACTAAGCAACGGAACCTCCGAACTGTATGCTCCTCCAGTTTGTTGAACTCTTAAAATCTTAGAGTAATTACATGAGCCACTGTTCTTGCCATCCTGAGGAAGTATGGAGAAGAACTCCTGGACGACATCTTTCAGAAGTGATTCTTCAGACAAGATATTTCTAGTAGGTGCTGGGGTGTTGCAGCCATGGAACTCATCTAGTTTATCAAGTTGATAAGGTGCCCCCCATAGAAGCATACCACTGCTCACATTTTGTATGTCGCTATCAAGAATCTTCCCTTGTTTTGCACAAACTAGAACTTTCTCCTCCACCGTACAAGTTGAATACAAGCGAAATACTTTTATACGTTCAAACTGGGAATCAAGTGATATCTTTTGCAGGGCTTTTATATCATTATGTGGAATCCAGTCACTACCAAATATGATGACAATATCAACTGATGACAGTTTGATGTTGGGGAGACAGGCACGAGCCTCCAGTAAGAACACAAATCTACCAAACTCCTTATTGTTGAACATGTTCATAGCAGCATCTTTCTTAGAACGAAGGACACCACATTCGACGCGTTCATAGGAATTTTCACCATATCTTAGACGCAGAAAATCATCCAAAATATCTCCCAGAGAAAAAGCTTTTCCTGAACCACCAATTGACTGGTAAAAGAAGGGACAAAACCAAAAAGGAAGATGAGAAGAAAGAATAATAAACCAAAGAGAAGGATAAAACTAGATCCCTATCTACAAATAAAACTCCTCAAGGAAAGAGAGACAAAGTTATACAAACTTTATATGATTTAAAGTGCCCTCAAAATACATCAAGTATCTCAGAAAGTTTTACTGTGTTAGTATTTGCACACTAACGAATCACAAGAGTTTAATGTCAGCAGAACAAAGGACCTACTATAACACTCTTAACAAAAGAAAAAGAAAAAGATATCTTGTCCATATACCTGTTGTCTATCATTGATTTTTCTGGCCCTTGGATAAATTAAGGAAACTCAGTAAATTCATACTTTATGGATTGCTTGATATTGTAGGGCTGGTCAGGTTCACATCCTTATTCATCTTTAATACTTTATTTGGACAGAAAAAGTGCATCTAGAGGCACATGGCAGAGAGAACACATATAATTAAATCCAGTTGCCAGCTAGAGATCGACTACTTATTCTTGTATGGTGGCTTTGAGCTTGTCACTCAAGCTGTGCGAGGAGGGAAATGTTGTTTGCTAGCTGATTTTTTGGGTGGTTTGTTAAGCGAAGTAAAAATAATTATTGAATACTACAGAGAAGTACAAATTGTTGCTAGCTGATTTTTTGGGTGGTTTCTTAAGCGAAGTAAAAATAATTATTGAACACTACAGAGCAGTACGAACTGTTGTTGGGGGTGGGTAAAGTTGAGCCTCTGTTTGGCCATAAGTTAGTCAACGTTCAGGATGTTTTGTTTTGGGCGATCTTTTCTGATTGGAGTGCTGCAGTGGTTTCAAGGGAATAAATATTGTTTCTTACATATATATATCAATGTTTTAAAAGGTGAAGGCAAAGCCAAGGTGTTTCATGGATTGCCTCACCTAGGCGACAGCCTCGCGGTACCTAAAATTATTATAATACTCATATATTACATATAATACTTTGTAAAACAATCAAGCAATCATGCCAAGCAATCAAATATTTGACTATTATTATTATTTCTCTAATTCGCATCATAAAGTCATAAGAAACTATTAGAAACTAAGTTAGAAACATAAAATGCGCATGAATTTTATAAAAACCCTGCCGAAAATTATGTCATTTTGGGTTTGGGCTGTTTAAAAAAAATTTCTAACCCCCAAGTCACCTGAGGCGTTTAGGCTAGTCTATAGCCCACTCCTGCTGGGCAGAGGCGTTTTCTTTATAGCCCCGCCCCAAAAACCGCCTAGGCAAGTCTTAACAACTAGTTTTTTAAAACACAGATATATATATATATATATATATAAAATTTAGTGTGTGCGTCTGGTTATATATATCATGTGATTTTTTTATAAGAAGCAAACTTTATTAAAGATAAAAACAAAACAAAATGAGTGAACAAGTAGTCTGCTTCTGAGAAAAAACATAAATCACAGTTCTCTTCTTTTTCTTTTTCTAGAAAGCATAAAATACAATTACAAAGCACAGGCTTTCGAATTTGACCAAATAACAGAAAAAGAGATCTCTATAAATTCCAAACCTACAGATGCCCACAAAGAGTCCCAAAAGCGCACCTTTCCCATAAGAATACCACCTCCACACCCACAACATTCTCAAAAATCTTCTTATTCTTTGCCACCAACAAACTTGTTGCTTTTCAGATAATAATGCATTACAAGACATCGAAATGGACAACATAAACCTGCTCCCTCAATTAACTGAGCCAACAAAGAAAAATCCGCTGGAAAGTGCAACAACAAATGATCCAACCAAAATGCATCATATACTCAAAAATAGGAAGCTAATCCACATGATCCAATCAACAAATTATCTCATTCCACATGTTCAAAGGATGGGAACAACCTCCCAAAGAAGTCAAGACCAAAACTACCACATTCAATATATATATATACATAACAAATAATACTAGGATTCTAAGAACAACAGTTCTAATAAGGATTAACTACCACAAATCGCGTACCTGGAACAGGATAAGTACTCTTAAATTTCGATTCTTTATCTCCTTAAGCATCATGTCAAGAAGCTGAAGCTTGCCACTTGCTTTGATCCCTACATCCAAATACTCAACTGCTTGAAGGTCTTTAGTAAGCAAGGCTTGTAAGGGTGGGTGCACAATGTAGGGGTGATCACAGCACTGTCAACAGATGCCATACAAGCGACTTAATTAGAAACTAGTAGGGTGGTGGAGGATGGAGAAGAAAATATGCAAACCATAGGAAAGTCACTTGCTTTGAATACCCATTGCACAAAGCACAAGGAAAGTCAAATTTCAAACAAATTCAAATAATATCTTCCTTTGTTTTAAGTTATCAAGCACAAATTAAAAATAAAAAACAACAATAATTATAAGAAAACAAAATCCAACGAACTTAATAGAAGAGAAGGTTGAAACTAATAAATGAAAACATGTCATTACAGATCTTTTCTAATTCCAATGTGTATTATGTTATATGTATACTATATACAAACAACTTGAATTATAAATCACTAAATTAAATGAAACTAAAATTACTAAATTTCCATAAGATAGTTAGTAGTGTTAACTTTTTAAAGGTGCAAAAACCACATCTTTTATATTACCCAAACAGAATCAACATAATGAAGGGATAACTCAATAATATAATATAATATAATAAAAAATATATATATATACATATATATATATGTATGTATGTACAACAAGGACCATATCCGCGCCAACATAATAAAGATAGAAAAATCAAAATGAGATGATGGGATGGTGTTATCAAACCAAATAAAAAGTATGACAATCTATGACAACATGGAATTCAAAGGTTACAGTAGATGATGAAAAGACACAGAAGTAATGCTTTGATTAACCATCATACTAGAGAAAAGTGCAACCAGCTAACCTTCCGAGCAGCTAGAGTTGCATCATAGAGTGCTTTTTTTGATAAAGTTATATCTGCTCCAACACGATCGTTCTTTGCCAATGAGAGAACTAATGTGGAGTTTGACAGTAAATTTTCACAGTACTGCTCTAGCTGGACAGTTGATATCTGTACAGGAACCCAATACTCCCTAAACCTGGGAGAGTCAGGTTCGCATCCATGAGAAATATACCTTGAAAGCCTGTCCTTTAATTTAACAATAATATCACTGCAACTGCTTAGGAAGTGATCACCAGTTTGTGAATTGCTTTCAGAATCAAGGAGACACAACAAACAGAGGTACTCAGCACTGCTCTTCTGCAATATTTAGCCTTGCATAAGCCAGCCAGTAGAAAGCAATCTCCACCACCACCCAAAAAATAAAAAGAAATATACTAAGATAGAGCACAATAAAATACAAACCTTAAGTACTCCACTGACCAGGAGAAGCCACTTACGGGTACGTAGCATCTTCATCTGCACCAACTGTGTAGAGATAGTAGGGTGGTGGCACGCATCAATTATGATAGTTTCCCATCGTATGTGTTCGAATATATTTTTATCCTGCAGAATAAAAAGACAGTTTAACAACTAAGTCACTATTGTCTAAGGGATCCTACAATCAGCGAAAAAGATACCTCAATAATAGCCTCTGGTGAGGTAACAAGTACTTGAAAAATGCCACCAGCCTCATCAAACTCCATTGACCTAATACTTCTCCGTAAATCTTTATTTCCACTGTAAACCACAACATTCATAGATGGTGCCAAACGGGAGAACTCATCCTCCCAATAACAAAGTGTAGAAGGAGTTGAGATGATCAGAAAAGGTTGATAGGCATCAGACTGCAAAGATCGAATAAATGCAATAACCTTCGCAATTCGTTCCTGCAAAAACACAATTTTTTATAAGAAGTTCACTACTTCACATAAAACATTACTAGGTATAGATTTAGTCTAAAAACTAGATGTTTTCTCTTTAGTTCCCATTAAGCACCAGCTTGCTGCTAATATACGAGCGTAAAGAAGATAGTAAATCGTTCTAAAGTCCCTAATCAAACTCCTTTCAGTTAAAAGAACAAAACATATTTCAGAGTAGGAAAATTAAAATGTAAACCAGTTTACCGTAATCATATGTCAGAAAATTATGTGAAAATCCTTCTCTTTCTATACCCAACCCTTTCCTATAATTTGGAAGGTTTAGAGTACCTCCTAATGTAAAAATACTTGAACAGTTGTTCACGGTAGCTGATACAAGTGACTTGATTCAGAGGAGAACTGAAGTGTCTTCTTCTCCCATGGTGTAATGGAGGGAGTGAATGTGCTGATCATCTATTCCTCCAATGACCAATTGCATAGTTCTTGTTGGTGAGAAACACAAGGCTTTTGGTGGGGGGGAAGAAGGCAAAAGCTTTAGGAAGTTGAAGTGTGCTAACAGTGCCGTGGTGATTTGTATGGAAAGAAACAAAAATGAGTTTTGAAAACTATAGTAGGGAGGTGGTTGAGATTTTATGTACCAGAGTGGTTTCACCTGACTTTTGGAATATCCCCTTATCCTTAATTCTAGCATATTGGAAAGCCGTTTTAATTATTTAGAGATGTAAAATACGCCATGCTAGCTCGAGCATAACACCAACCCAACACAAATAAAACAGGCTCGACACAATTGTTAAAGAGTCTTAGAGAGTTATTAAACACATTTTTCTCTTTGATCAATAATATTGTTCTATTTTCATTTATGATTTGATGAAGTGGACATCTTTCTGTTGTACTTTTATGCGCAAGAGGAAGCAAATTCTAACAAAAGTACCAAATATCAACGTCATAGGTGAAAGCGAAGAAGTAAACAATCTCAAAATAAGAACACAAGGGATTAACGTGGTTCGGCGTACAGCCTACATCCACGGCAAAGCACGGCAAGGAATTTCACTAAACAAACAGAGATTACAAAAGAGTGTTTAAACTCTCACAACCCAAATCCCACAAATTATAAATCCCAGAAATTGTTTAAGGAGGTTAGAGTTAGTTGGGTCATTCCAAAGGGTTGTTTCGAGCTTCTAAGCACCAATTTTGAGGCTCTAGGAATTGGGAGGAAAGCTAAAGCTTTGAGGGGTTGTCTGGTGTCGGCAGTTTTTTGGAACATTTGGTAGGAGCGTAACAAAAGAATTTTTGAGGATTATACTGGTGTGGGGGTAGCAGATCTATGGGGAAGAGTAAGATATTGGGCAGCCCTCTGGGCTTCAGTTTCGAATGATTTTAAGAATTACTCTCCTTCTCACATACTGTGGGATATGTTAGCAGCCGTAAAGTGCTTTTGGTTGAGGTTTTGCTACTTGTAATCAGATCCTCTTGAGAAATTTTCTTGTTTTGTTCTTGGTGGATTTCTTATCCACTTCTGTGTAATTCAACTTTTCTATTTTAATAAAATGTTATAGCTTCTTCTCAAAAAAAAAAAAAAAAACCAAACAAGTAGAGAACCCAAAACAAAAGGAGGAGATTCTCCCAAATTGTTCTCTAACCCTTAAACTCACAAATTGACTCTCACCAAATTGCAAAACAAATGAGCCTTGAATTTGCCACACACTCATGACTCCAAACAGTGACCTCCACCCAAAACCCAATGAGAGAAAACTCTCCAAACTAATGTTGAGGCACACCAAATAAACTAACTCTAAGGTCCCATTTATAGTGCATAGGACTTGGGTTACAATGAGAATCCTAATCCTAATTGGAAGTAAATCCAAATCGTAATCAAATAGGTAATTAACAAAATATCTCCACCAAACAAGTAAGCCAACCAAGAGGTCAAATCCAAACCCAAATAGGCCACCCAAACGAAATAGGTGACGCAAGCCTAATTTCTGCATCATCCTAATTTTGAGACGTAAATCACAACACTTTCCACCACCGTGGTACTCTATTTTGCTTAACAATAAAATTTGTTTCTCAAGAAAGCAAACAAGTAGAACAGATCAACTGTATGTGAATAATATATATATATATATGAACATCGAATCATAAACCCCACGTCAAGATAATGTTAATGGTGAACCAAAATGTTATCTAAACAGCTGTCTAAAGTAAACTAAGCTTACCTTATCATCAACAACAACAGCATTCTCACCCTTGTGCCACAGCTCGCGTAGCTTGTTAATGTTCTCTAGACATGAATTATCAAATCTGGATGAATCTCCAGCTAGCAGTTCTGATAAATTCACTGTTAAACACTTTTTGCTTTCAAGTATCTGCAGATAATGCTAGCATTAGCAACAGAAGAATCGTATAGTCATAAGCATACTCATATGAACAAAATGCAGACTCAAAAAGTTCCCTTCAAGGATAATCAATTTTATAAAAGACAAAAGTACTCTATATACTCAAAATCTTAAATGACAGTGAACAAGCAGAAAACACATGAAATCAAGACAGCCCACCCTTGGAACTTTGAAAAAACATAGCATCCTTTAAAGCGCACACAGAGAGGACAAATCGTTATCCATTATAATCAATCACAGAGAAGCCTTTTGTACTCAAAGAAAAATGATATAGAAGCCCTCCACCAATCATAGAAGGAAACGAAATATCTTACACTTCAAATTTTGGAGATTCCATTATCGGTTTCAACCATGCTTAAGACTAGACAACCAGTAAGTTCCTTCTCACTTCCCACTTACAAATTAATTCAAAACAAATAAGATAGATTTAGATCTCATTGGTAAACAAGTAAAACGTGGAGGAAACTGACACCTTCAACATACTAATCCAAACAGAAATGCATTTAAATCTAGAACTAGGTTTCATATATTTCATCATATAATTCATGCCTTTGGCACCTTATCCATTTCAGAGGACTTCTTCACCCTCTGCCGGCGCCTTTCATAATCTCTTATAAGGCCCTGACCCTCAGGTGAATCAAAGGATGCAGCATTCTCTAACTCCCAAGTAGCATCGTCATAATCAAGACCGTGCCATTTCACAAGCCATTCATACTGACAAAATAAGTTATCACCAATATGTTCCCCAAGATAGTTTTCACGCTGCTTGGGAGACATTAATGATCTCCTTTGTAGCAGCCGATGTGGAACTGTCCACTCTTTCCTCCACCTTGTGACCTGAAAACAAAAGGGAACTGCTTAATATACGAAGAATTATTTATCTTAGAACTCCCCAACAGCAGCTGGTGTGCAATGGTCGCTTTTGACTTAAGGTTAAGGGTAAAGAAAAATGATCTAACAAAGCTATAGAGTATGATTTGAATTCTGAAGAAAAAGAAATTTGAATCCATGCAAAGGCATCTCAATCCCATGAATAAATGTCAGATTCCCTTTTTTGGGGTGTTTCACATTTTCCATTGATAGACATAACAAGTATAACAGAACATGTCCACCAAAACAGAAGTTGAGGAAAAAACGGACCTGGTTATTTCGGTTGAACATTGCCACAAGGGTAGGAGCTTCAAGAAGAACTCTACTTCTTGGTACCCATTGGTTGTGAATATGAGCAAGACCTTTGTATTTAACAAAGAACTCCTCCCTCTTTTGCAATCCTACAGGTCAACCAGGAAAAACAAGGGACCAGATATTTGTTATTAAGAATAGTCATCATACATATAACGATCGCAACACAAAATAAAAACTTGAGAAAATAATCCAAAACACAGATGAAGCTAAAGTCTCATAATTTCTGCATACCATCAACATCAGATACCTCTACTTCTCTAGCATCCCAGATTGACTCTATTCCCTCTGACACCGAATATATACCAGATTCTAACTTTTTTCTAACACACATGGGACAGTACCAAAGTCCAAGAGGAACATCATCCATAGGAGGATCTAGACAAGAAAGATGGTAGCTTGTCCTGCATCCTCTTCCATTACAGCACCTGAAATTGAATACAAATTCTAAGAACAAAAAACACATTATAGAAGCAAATGCCAATGAAGCTTAAAGAAAAAAGTTCCATATTGTGAAAGTGTTCATTTATGTGCAAGTACAACCATTACATATGCCTCATTCTAAAAAAAGCGGTGTCAGCAAACATGAAGGACTTTAGGCCAGCTAGTCCGGTGTCCAACAAACATAAAAGGACTTTAGGCTGGTTAGTCAGGTGTCCAACTTTACAAAAAATTATTGTAAAAATGTTGGCCTCATGATTAGGAAAAGTGCTGAGTGATACAATCTCGTGCGCTTAAGGTGGGCTTCAGTGAAAGAGAGGCAGATTTTGGAAGATGTACTAGTGAAGAGGTTGAAGAAGTGGAAAAAACGAAAGTAGGGTGCGTCGAAAGGCTCCATCAGAAAGGCCTTCCGCTGCATATTATAGAGTCATAGACCAATTGATGCAGTAACTTTAGTGGGGTTATTGGTCTTACTAACTTCGATTATGTGTATATTCTGTGGGTGCTGCTTTTTTGGCTCTATTTGTATCTGGATGTGAAGGTGGGTGCCTTCTCCCCGGATTCTTTGTACTTTGTAATCAGTTTTCAGATTTAGTAATTATCGTTTCTCCTAAATGAAAGGAAAAAATAGATTTTCCATATCATTTAATACTAAAGACACTTGCAATAATCAAATGTCACAAGAAAAGGTTACCCACAAGAGCTTCCCACCAAGAGAACAGATGAGGCATGTATTTTGGTCGCCATTTGTTTGAAATTCTACAGAAAAGTCCTTTTGCTGCATACCATTAAGCTTTTCAGGAACATCTGTCGCACTATCAGCTATGAGTTCTCCTCTATACGGATGCACCTTTTGAGAGAAATGAAAAAGAAAAAAACCACTACAAGATCAACAACTGATATAGCAAACATAAGATGAAACTAAAACCATAAGGTTTTAAGCTAGGTAATGTGCGCTAACTAGAAATTTGACAAGCAAAAGTAATTTGGGGAATCAAAATCAAATAACCGACTAAAGACACTATTATTCACATCCCCCAAACATTATTAATGATCCAAGCAAAATAACATAAACGGTAAAACAGCAAACAAAAGTTTATAAGTACAATCTCCACAGCATAATGGACATGATCCCATAAAATGTTCCATTTCAACCATCTGAAGACAATATCCGTGGTAAAAATAAAAATAATGACATACAAACAAGTCATTAGGAACATAAGAAATTTTTTTTTTTTTAATAACAAAATAAACTAGAAGTATTTCAGACTCAACTCCCCAAAATTTCCCCTTCAAATTTCTACAAGGTTACTACTGTCAAAACCATCATTAACAATAACTAATTTCCTTAACACCAAAAAACAAATTCCAAGTCGGCTTCATAATTCATTGTCCTCTACTAACTTACAATGTTTGTATAACACCAAAACTAATTGCTAGATCCAATATAATGTTCCTTTTGACATCGTAGCCACATTTAATTAACTATTATAATCACACCAGCTCTGCATGAAGCAAGAGATAAGAGATCCTCTACAAACCATATCAAAAAAATGACACCAAACATGGAAACACCTCCCCACGAAATGAAACGAGACACATCACCAGAAAGAAGAGAGAGATTAAAGCAAACCACAGTACAACTACCATAATATAAGCACTGGAAACCAACAAAAAATGTGGCAGGCCATAAAGAGAAATATGCTTCTTCTCTGAGAGAAACAAACTCAAATAAGATGGAACTGAACAAAGGATTTTGAAAGCAGTAAAGAGCAAGAAGGTTGCGCCAACCTCAGTTGCTGATGTACTACATAACTCCTGATTTAATTTTGTGCTGCAAGAGTAAATCTCCAGCTTCGTTGGATCATTTTCCACCCTGAAAATATCACATGAGATACAGTCAACACTTTCAAAATCAGAATGATATAAGAGTACCATGATTGCTCAACATTTACAAAATCTAAGACAATAGCTCATGAGATACAGTCAATGATGAAATTGAGGTTCCACCATAAAACCAATTGGCAATATGGGGAGTAGCCCAAGACCATATAAGCACATAGCAAACCTTGTCCCTCACCAATGTGGGACAACTCTCAACAGTCAACACTTTCAAAATCAGAATGTTATCAGAGTACCATGATTGCTCAACATTTACAAAATCTAAGACAATAGCTAAGTATATATACTCGTAAAAATACCACACACCACGTAAAAATGGTTCTGTGATCAGCCTGTGTTTAAAAGATGAGATTCCATTTCGGTTGACCCTTATAACCAGTAGCCAACAGCAATACGTTGCAAAGTACCATCAAGTGGGGATTAAGGAAAATGAAGTTACATTTAGCAGAAAAGTATAACCTCGAAACTTCAATCAGCAGTAATGTAGGAGACAGCAATAAATCAAGGGACACAAGAAGCGATCTTGACAGATAAACCCAAATAAATTAAAACACCGCACTCATTCTCACGTCCAAACACCTCAGTTGCCCTTTCAGGCAGCCACAAAGAGGGGAGAAAAATAAGGGGAAAATTTTCTGTCCGCACAGCTCCTGCCTATAGTGCAAGAATCACCTAGCCCACAACAAATGTATCACCAGGTAAAAAAATTATAATATATATAATATTCAAACGGAAGTCACATTCAACTCAAGTTTAACCAAGGGTTCAAAGACATTCCAAAAGGGGAATGTGATTCACCACTCCTTGCATTAGCTTTACTCACAAGCCAATTCTTTAATGCAATTAATTTAGATAGAAAACTGAATTTGTTTGTGGTTGGTTTCCATCTGTAATTTGGCAAGTATAACATGATAGAACTTTAGTTCCTTTTACAGATTTCGGACAAGAGTTTACAAGCAACACTTATGCAGACAATGACATACACAACAGTGTCCAAAATACTCCAGATCTCTGCCTATATTATTGTCCTGACTCTCACCGAGTTTCTTTCTTAGTACCCTTTTTCTTAGCTTTCTCGGAAGAGGATCGACTAATGCTTCAAACCCATTATTATCATCACAGCAGCTAAAAGTATTGCCACACGTGTGGGTTTACTCCTCTTTACCAATTATTGGTATCTAACTTGTCTTCCATCCAATTTTAGAAGTAAACAAACTATAGGAAGGAACCCAGAGAGATACAAACAATAGGAGGAGCTTGCTTTCCATGCTTTTATATTCTGAAAAGAGACTTTTTACAAACAGGGGACAAGGAGTCCACTTCCATACTAAAGTCAAAATAACACATTTTACATCATTTGTCAGAGCTTTTGGTCTCCTTTATCTTTTTTCTTTTTTTCCACAAACAAATTTTTGAAAGCAAACCCAGAAAGAAAGATTGCAAAAAGAAGACCCGATTCTCTGATCTTAGACCATGAACAGAACAACTTGAAAGGGATTCAAGATTACCCAAAATCTCGCAAAGGGAGGAAACAAACCATAAACTTTAACCAGTTTTGTAGCAAATACTGAAAGCAAAAAACAGTGTAGCAAGAGATATTCTCTCTATAAAATGTGTGCTCTCTCTCTTAAATATTTCTTAAGAATCTTATATTCCTGCAATATGTCTGGGAAATTAGGAATGCGAGGCCTTTGAAAGAGAGGAATGGTGAAGTCTGATGAGCTCAAGTGTTAATGAGCTCTTTTTGTCAAAATATTGGGAGTTTTACTCAAACTCCACTTTATTATACAAGTTATAAATTCAACAGTAACCAAACAATATTTTAACACTGTTAGTTGTTGTAGTTGTTTCATGATTACACTTTACCTGTTAGTTGACTCCCTTCTAGAGGAGGATATGTGCAACCATATCTAAGCTTGAAGTAGCTGGGTTGTAAATTCCAGAAATACGGATTCTAAAGTGGAAAGATGGTAAGTATAATAAATGTGAAAGGGTGTTTTCATACTCTGGGCCTCCAAGTAAATCAGTGGACTAACACAGACTAAATTAATTCAATGGCCAGTAGATATAATATCTTTTGGAAACCAGCACCAACAGATAAGAAGAAAATACGATTATTTTGTGCAAAGGAATACCTTTGTCGTTTCAAACATGCACCGCAAGTTCCAACAGGAGCATCCATTGTGGACCTAGATGGCAATGAGGAGACGGCATCAGCAATCAAGGTGCAGACATCTTTACTTCCATTAACTGCAGAAGAATCAGAACCCTCAACCTCCATGTTCCTTTTTCTCTTTGAGAGTGTAACACAATGACCCGTTTTCAAGCTCATGTGGAGATCATCTATACTTCCATTGACTGTAGGACCTATCAACTCTGGTATCTTCAACACATGTACCCTTGCAGGTGCATCACTGATCTCTTTCGTCTTGGCATTATAGGATGATGCCAGTGGTTGTTGACCACAAATTTCTAAGCCATCGCCATTTCCAAACTCAGAAGCTTCCTCCATGCAGCTAGGCCTTGGGCTTGAGTGGGACAAGTCCCCTCCCTGATTATCTTCCACTGTTTCGTTTGGAAATTTATTTACAGTGGAATCAGATTCCACTGCTTCAACGCCTTTACCAAGCCCATCAACCATGCCTCCACAATCACTGCCGCCTCCCTCAGAAACTTTATTGTGCCTGCTCTGCTCCTTGCTATGTCCTAATATTCAAGAAGAAAAGAATGAGCGAAAAATGTATTGAATAATCAATACTACCGTTTAAAACACAAACAACAACGAAAAAGAAAACATGAACAATAAATTAATCACTCCTGGGAGAAAAGCCAAAACTCAGTTACCTTGTGCTCTAAGCTTCTTTCTTTGTTTCATGAAAAATGCCTTATAAGCTTGAGCATTTCTTATTTTGTTCTTCACACGGCCAGATCCTACACTTTTGCTAACTTCTCGAGTTGCCTCTGTCAATTCTTTTACATTCTTCTCTTTTTGTTCCCTTTTCCGCTTCATCAATGATGAACCTGAGCTTTTCTCTGATTTTTTAGACCCAGAAGAATTTGATGAGTGATTCTTGACTCTATCAGAAATCCTCAGTGGAGTTGGAGTCAACTTCTTCTCAAATCTCTCGGATTTCCTCTTGAATGGAGGAGTTTCAGAAAAAAATTTACCGAGTCTTTCAGATTTCCTAGTAATAGAAGGGCTCAAAGTTATGTTTTTCTTCAACGATGTTTCTCTAGCGGACCTCCTTAATCCAGATGTATCCGATGCTCCAGAACCTGAAGTACTTGATCCTTTACTGCTGATTTGCCTCCCTTTTGACTTACTATCCTCATCATCCTTCATTTTCCGACTAGATCGTGTATCATGTGCCATAATTATAACTGTATATCAATGGAAAAATGTCCAGATATTTTTTAGTGAGGACATCTGTAAAGCACAATAGTGTGACATCAAACAGGTATCTAACATCTACACCATCAAGCAGTATTTTAGGTTAGAGTATATTAATACTTACTGAACATATAAACACCACTAGAAGTTCCTCTTTATTGGTGAGAAACACAATTTAATAAAAAAAGTGAGAGACTAATTGACAGATAGTAAACCAAAAGAAAACAATAGATACTTTTGAACCTCATTGGATAACCTTAGACAACCCGAAAGGCCTACATTATCACAATTATAACTTTAGAACTGACACATGTCCTAACAAAGTATTTCTTGAACCCTGAATATTTGGAAAAGCACGACTTTGAATGTCGGAGACTTCTAAAATGCTGATAAAATATGTACCATAACTGCAAAAATGTGAGCACTTCATCTCTTCTTCCATCTCCTCTCATAAACCCTAAATGGCCTAACCAGCGATATCATCAAACCAGCCTCCCCACCAGTTTCTATATCAACCACTCAGTGTACTATTGCAATTACCTAACAGGCAATGATGGTATTCTCTCTGCGGCAATGTCAATCAGTTCAGATTCCAGAGGAGAAGGTACAGCACCTTGCCATTCCCTGAAGCTAGGCAATACATAAAGCTATCAATGCGCCTTGACCCAAAATAGAAAGCACTCCAGAAAGGCTGATCACAGCTGCTAAAGCAAAAGCACGCACGCCACTATGCCAGTCCCTTAAGCTAGGCAATACATAAAGCTGACAATGCACCTTGAACCGAAATAACAACACTTCAAAATGGATGATCACAGCTCCTTAAGCAAAAGATGCATTCGCCTGACGTGTGACCGTACGTTCACACCCAAATCACACCAATCTCATGTGTGAACTAAGCACATTAATCCCCAACTCACTCTAGCCTATCGCTTTCCGATCAACAGCTAATATAAGAGGTCAAATTCAAAAGAAGCAGATTCAGATCCTAATAGTACAATGCCATAGCTCATGACCTATAAACGCTTATCGCCTGCCACAAACTACACCAACCCAGAAATTCCCCACCTTTAACACCTTGATTTTCCGTATCAAACCATATAATCCAAACCAAAACCCCAAACCCTAACAAGAACAATTTCCGTTCCAATTTCAATCCAAAACTAGTACAAAATTAAGCAAAATTTCCACAAAAATTAGAACAATATCGAGAGATTTTGACTGACCTGCATGAAATTCTTAGTCCATAAATTTTTTTGTCCTAGGACGATCAGAGAATGTTAGGGCTTTTACTTCAGTCCTCGCACGGAAATCATGGCCCGTGAGAAATTTTCGGAGGAAAATGATGGACGCAAAGGGCAGGAGAAATGCTGAGGCGGTGAAGCTTTTGAGATTCTACTACTACGGTGTGATGTTGCGTGCTGCTGCATTGTGGGGGATGAAAACGTCATTTGATTTCTTTTCGTTTATGACCATTTTGCCCTTGAGAAGTAGCTCTGGCATTCGTATGGTGTTTTCCATATTCATATCGTTTTCATGACATACCCGATACACTAACGGGTTATGTCTTATAACACCCGTTAAAGTAAACGGGTAATATGACCAGACCCCAAATCGAGCTGTTAATATTATCAAGTATTATGACCCGACCTGTTACCCATTAAAGAAAATATATTTTAAATTAATAAATAATAAAAATTAAAAACATAATTTGACCCCAAAAAAATTGAAAACATAATACTAAATTTGTATATGTATATCACATTGGCACATAAATATTACTTCAAAACATAAGAACAACATTTGTCTTTTAAGTATTACATGCCCCAAAATAGGAGTCTAATGAAAAACATTAGTACATTGTTACAAAATACCAAATGTTCAAGAATGTGCAAAATGAAAGGAGTTGTGTTTCGAGGTTGAGGAAACCCTACATGTTTTTTACAATAAAACCCTTCAATTTTCATAGAGAAATGATATTTGTTTATTTGAACTCCCTTAAAAATACTATTCATGAAGGTTTGTATGGTTTTAAAAATTGAAACGATGATATACTATTCTCACAGCGCAGATGATGCGATTACGAGCGTTTACATATTATTTCACATTTTTCGAATTTATAAATTAATTATTATATTTTTTTAATGTGTTTGATATTTTTACTTTTAATGTGTTTTATAATTTTTTTAATCTCACTCCTTACCTATAGTATACTATAAAAATAAATAAAACTTAAATTTTTTTAAATTTATATAGAATAATAAAACAATAATACATATTTTAATATAAAATATATACATATACACTATAGCTATTGTATTTTATAGTAAGTTTTTTTAAGTAGTTTAAAACATTAAAATCATCAAAATAACTTTTTCCTTAATGTGTTTAAACGAGTTATCCGCGTGTCAATCTCGTGTAAACCTATTAAGGACCCATTATTAATGGGCTCTTATCGTGTGACCCGATAACGACCAGATTAGCTATCGTGTCGACACGAAACCCATTATTTTCTTGTCGTTTACGTGACTTGCTAACAGGTCGTATAAGAAATTGTCAGGTCTATTCTCAAATGGGTGGTTCCATTTGTGTGTTTTAGTATAGGGGTACAATTTTTTAGGTACAAAGGTACAATTTTTGAAATAAATAGAAAAATAACACAATAAGTTAAGAGAATTGTTATTGGCAGTCCAAAAATTTCATTTTGCACTCTTTTCAAGTGTATTTTTTTTTCTAAATATAGAAAATATGGAGTGTTGAATTATCAATAACAATTCCCTAAATTAAAAGATTGTTGTGAAGATATTTTATATGATATAATTATGTAAATTTGTAGTAGATTTGGTATAGAATCCTATGAAATCTATAATTGTGTGAGTTCATGGTAGTTTTGGTATAAAACCTAACTTTTACACTTTTGAATTATAAACTTTGCTTAAATTGTGTTCACATTATTTTATACATATACTACTTGTGAATTTGATGATTTTGTGAAAAGAAAATAAAACCTAAAATCACAATTAAGCTGCGGTTGGAAGTCGCTGCTCAACCAAGTTGTCGAGCCAATGTAACTAGTAACTCATGGCACCAGCACCCATAGAAACGGGGTCGTTGACGTTTTTTTTTCTCGCCTCATCTACACTTCGATGGAACTAAAGCCCAACTCTTGAAACGCTCGTGTTCACCATGTTTTCTTGTGAATGGTTAAACAACGACCTAAATTAGGTTGAAGCTATGGTAGTTCGAATCAACGACAATTTTACGAACGGGTTCCGTTGAGACCTGACTGATCTTGAAACCCCACGACTTTGTGGCCATAAGTTTGCATGAAACCACCCTCCCTGATAAGGATGACGATCTTAAGCTTAAGTCTCGACCTTATTACACCAGACGCCACTTATAATGGCGGGTCTAGTTTTTTCGGCGAAATAAGAATACACCCAACTTCGACTGTAGTGTGCCGAGTTAGACACACCCAACTTCAGCCGGGGTATATTGAAGAAAACCCTAATTCCTCGATTGGGGAATACCGAGTAAGCCATTCAAATTCAATTAGTGCTTACCTAACGAACCCGAGGCATGTGCCTCCGAAAGCGGGTCAACCATCGGGTTTTGCCTGACCTAAGCCCAAATTGGGCATGTTTCCCTTTTTGCCACTCTGGCTTACAGTATAACAATAATAGCCCATGTTGCTTTTTTAGTTAGGTTATCTTAGCTCATTTTTACTATTTTGGACAGACCCAGCAAATAAAAAACAAAGTTTTAGGGCATGTAGCCTATGTCACTCCAAAAACTATATTTGGACCGAGACTCTCCTTACATAGTAGGGGTGAGCACTTGAACCCAAAAACCAAAACCGAAATCGAAACACGAACCAAATCGAACCGCACCAACAGTTTGGTTTTGCGGTTTCAAAACGGTTTGGTTTCGATTTCGACCATCTGTAATAGAATCGAAACCGAAACCGCATAACTTTATTAAATGTTAAATTCTAATTGATTATTTCATTGAGTCCATACATTTAGTATGGACTCAACCAAATCATAACATGGCCACATAATCTCTTTCTTTTCTTTCTTTTAGTTTGTACTATTTCTCATTTGCTGCTCAACTTTATTGATTCTTCATCTAACTCTTTGTCTCGGTCTCCACTCTCCAGAAATTCACAAATTGCATCGTTCCATTTCAGCCTTCAAACGATATTCGCAAATCAATTCGAACCTTCCTCTTCATTCTAACTTTCCATACTCTTCAGTTTAACTCCAGAAATTCACAACCCCAGACTCTCTCTCTCTCTCTCTCGGTCTCCCATCCGCTTCATTCCAGCTCTTAGCCTCTAAAGTTCACAATGTTAATATGGTAAGAACTATGATTTATAACTTTTTTTATTTAAATTTACTCATATATTTGAGATTAATTTATGTTAGGTTTAGGGTTAGGTTTTGAATCAAAAGGGGATTTTGTTTTTCGTTGGTTAGTCTTTAATTTTTCTTTGTTCATGAACGTCAGAATGTCAGAATGTTGTTGATTGGTATTCCCATAAAATCCTAAAAATAATTGCACTTATATGTTAGGGGAATTTTATTTTTACTTGGATCAAATGTAATGTGAGTGAATATATGAATACGAAACGATAAATGTGAATTGCAAAAGAATATAATGTTAGAATATTTTTGTCCATTGGTGTTGATGTTAACTGGTGTTGATGTTAACTGTTGATTTCAAAGTGAGCCACTAATTAGTTAGCAAGATAGCATGTGTTTGCCGCTAATCAAAATGAATTAGGGGAGAGATTCTACACATCCATAAATAATGTGTGCTTGCTGTTAATTGTTGCTTGCTTTTAATGGTTGGTTGTTGTTTTTTGCTTGTGTATAAATAATTTCTACACATCCATTACCATATATATGCCGCTGATCATTTACGTTGCTTGTTGTTGTTGATGTTAATTGTTGTTAGTTGTTGTGCTTGCTGTTAAATATTTCTTTTAATTGTTGTTAATTGTTGTTGTTGCTTACTTTTATTTTAGGGTAAAGTACAAAAAACTACCTCAACTATTGGTGTTACGATACTTTCATACCTCATCTTTTAAAATTGACAATGGCATACCTCATCTTACGAATTTGTGCCAATGTCATACCTCCGTCAGTTTTTCTGTTAATTTCTCAGTTAATTGCTGACGTGGCTTGATCCGGGACCCATTTTCTATTAAAAAATTATTAAAAATAAAAAAAATCATTTAATATTTTTTAAATATTAAAATAATAAAGAAAAGTTATAAAAAAAAAAAAAAAAAAAACCCAACATCAATTCGTCCCCTTCCCCCCATCTCTCTCTTCTCCCCATCTTCTTCTTCTTCAACCTTCCTGCAACTTCAACCCAGAAAAAAAAAATTCAATTTGTCTTCCCCACTCCCCACCCCCTCTTCTCCCCGCACCCACTATCTGCACCCAACCTACCCACCTTCCCACCCACCCTCTGCACCCAACCTCGCACCCAATACCTGCAACCCAAAAAATAAAAAATAAAAAAACTCAGATCTCGTTGAGAACTTGGGCGCAGAGAAAATTGGGGGAATGGATGTGGAGGGAAAATGGTGGGCACGCGGGGGGGATGGACGAACTAGGTATCCTTCCTTCTTTTTTTTTCCTTCTCTCTCTTTTTCTTCTTCTTCTGCAGGTTGGGTGGGGGGGGCCAGGGACCTTTTTTTTTCTTTTCCTTCTCTCTCTTCTTCTTCTACAGGTTGGGGGAAGGGACCTTTTTTTTCTTCTTTTCCTTCTCTCTCTTCTTCTTCTGTAGGTTGGGCGGAGGGGGGAGTTTTGTTTGGTTTTTTTTTTTCTTTTTTCTGGGTTGTAGCAAGGGACCTTTTTTTTTTCTCTCTCTCATATTCTTCTGCAAGTTGGGCGGGGGGGGGGGAAGTTTTGTTTGTTTTTTTTTCTTTTTTCTTTTTTCTGGGCTGCAGCAAATAGGGGGAAGAAAAGGAAAGAAGATGAAGATGGGGGAGAAGAGAGAGGGTGTCGGGGGGAGGGAGTTTTGTTTGTTTGTTTTTTTTTTTATTATTTATTTATTTTATGTCTGGGTTGCAGCAAAAAGGGGGAAGAAGAGGAAAGAAGATGAAGATGGGGGAGAAGAGAGAGGGCGCCTGGGGGGTAAGGGACAATATTTTTTTTTTTTTTTTCTGTGTTGCAGTAGGTAGGAAGAAGATGAAGGGAGATGAAGATGGGGGGAGAAAAGAGAGGGCGTAGGGGGGAAGTTTTGTTTGGTTTTTTTTTTTTTTTAATAACCTTCTTTATTATTTTAATATTTAAAAAATATTAAATGATTTTTTTTAGTTTTAAAAAAAAAATTATTAGAAAGTGGGTCCCGAATCAAGCCAAGTCAGCAATTAACTGAGAAATTAACAGAAAAATTGACGGAGGTATGACATTGTCACAAATTCGTAAGATGAGGTATGACATTGTCAATTTTAAAAGATGAGGTATGAAAGTGTCGTGACACCAATAGTTGAGGTAGATTTTTGTACTTTACCCTTTATTTTATGTTGGCTTTTTAGCCAACATGGTCTATGAGATTTGCATAACACATCACTTTGGTCATTGAAATTGAAAATCAATAGAAATGGTTCTTGAGATTGTCCACTATCCATTATTTTGGTCATTCTGTTAAAAACTCTGTTACGTATCCTAGAGCTCTTGGCCGAAAGTTTAGGCAATTTTCAAAGTTTCGTAACTCAATCGTTTCTTAACCAAATTCGATCCATAATATATCAAAATGAAGATAGGAAAGTGTAGAACAAGATCTTACCTATTTGGAAACCCAATGGTTACCAGAGATGGACAGAAAATAGCCTAAAAGGTGATTGGTCTGCTGGAAAACTCACCCGAAACTGGATAAACTTTAAACGTTTATAACTTCTTCAATACTCAACAAAATCAAGTGATTCAAAAACGAAAATCATACTTGTCGACGAGACGAAGAGAATGGTACCTTTCTCGACAGCAAATTCACCGTTGTTGGCCGGAAAACAGCTCGAAAGTTCTGGTCATCTCCAGCAACCATTGGGCTTCCAAATAGGTATAATCTTGTTCTACACTTTCCTGTCTTCATTTTGATATATTATGGGTCAAATTTGGTTAAGAAACAATTGCGTTACGAAGTTTTGAAAATTACCCAAACTTCCGGCTAAGAGCTCCGGGACACTTAACGGAGTTTTTAACGGAATGACCAAAATAATGGATGATGGACAATCTCAGAGACCATTTCTATTGATTTTCAATCTCAAGGACCAAAGTGATATGTTATACAAATCTTAGGGACCATTTTGGCTAAAAAGCCTTTTTATGTTTCAGTCATGTCACGCCCCGATCCCGACATACATCCAAGATCGACACGTGACGTCACTAAATGCTCGTAACTCAACATACCCTGCCTTTATCATATGTACCAAGTATAATTCAAGATCCAAATGCATGATAATTTTTCTTACACTTTATGGCTGCATCTAACCTCCTCGTTAGACTGCCTACGTACCCTCATTAGGGATTAAGCCATTCGTAGTTCGTCTTCTTCGCTATAACTCGACATAAATCACAGTACGTTTAAGCCGAAAGGCATAACATTTCTCATTCAATCAGTAGAACTTGACAAGCATGAAGTTACTAGACTCAAGGTTACATAACAAACCCACCCGAAAATCTTGATTTTCCTTCCATCTTTTATCGCAACATGATACCGCAATTCACAACATATATCATATCAAGAACCGACGAAGCACAATACCATTCTCTAGCCACATTAATTAAGTCATTTGACCAAAATAATAACAACCATAACCATATCTTCTAAATTCATACTTATGAAATCATAATCGAATCATAGTCAATCCTGAAGGAGTCACCCAGACGTCCAACAACTTTTCTAATTCAATTCACAAGATTCTCGAAACCATTGCTCACAATTATATTAAAACTAAGGCTAGAGTGACACAGTTAAGTCAAGCCTACATTTCTGAAGCTGATATCAAATCCAAAAAACCAACAAGTCAAGTGATACGATTTCGGACCATCACTCAACGGAATCTAAACAAGGATACGATTCCGGACCATCACTCGACGGAATCCAAACAATGATACGACTCCGGACCATCACTCGATGGAATCCAAACAAGGATACGATTCCGGACCATCACTCGACGAAATCCAAACAAGGATACGATTCCGGACCATCACTCAACGGAATCGCGGAGTAGAAGGGATTCCGGACCATCACTCAACGGAATTCAAATAAGGATACGATTCCGGACCATCACTCGACGGAATCCATATGGATATGGTACCTATCGAATGTACCAGGTATATCTAAACCTCATCATCTCTATAATTACAACGTAGTCACCTACCATATTCACTTCTCATGGCCACCAACTAATATGTTACACAAGCATATAAGTGCTACAACATACTTCTAATAGGATTCTAGGATCACATTGTCATAAAAGTAATCATACACAACATACTAATCATACAAAACAACCCATATTCCCAATATGCACGTCAATTCCCACATCATAAAACTACAACGATGGCTACATATAAAAATTAAACATTTTATAGGAAACATAATCATAAACCATCTCATATCCACTCAGGACAATAATTATGAAAACAGGGAAATCACCTATATCACATATATTAAAGTCACTCACATTTTATCATATCATACCATCTATGCAAATCAACCACCTTTCAAATATGCAAGTCAAATCACATATCACAATCATCAACAGTACATGAGCCAAATCATGTTTAATAAACATTGGTCTATGGCTAAATATATAAAATCACATTTCAATAGAAATCATATTTATAAGACCAATTCATATTCACAAATGATACTAATATAATAAATTAAGATGATTATCATATTTCATATATTCAAGTCGCTATCTAACCAATGTAGGCCCACTAGACTTCACTTAGTCCCCCGTAGTACTAATTTTTAGTAATTAGGACGTTTCAAGACATGTTGATCAAAAGTCAACTTTCAATCAAAGGTAGGGTCTACAATTCAATCCGGAAGATCCACACTTTGGATTTCGGATCCGTAACTTTCCAAAGTCCACATTATGCTCAAATAACAACATACTAAAATCTCAACACGATCCAACGGTCGGATCTCCGCCAATTTCAAAATTCAAGTGGCAGTCGACGTTTAATTTTACAAACTTAGAAATCCAATTAGGGAAGAAATGTACGTCGGATTCTCGATCCGTAAGTTTCTATGATCCACAAATATTATTTTCTATCACGCAGTAAGGTTTGGTGACGATCCAACGGTCAGATCATCGAATCATATTTTTGACCTAACCACATATCGTAATGAAATTAGGTTCAAACAATCAAACCATATCATAAGGATATCAATTATGAAATCAGGGCATCTAATTGAACTTAAAAGGACATCGTCGCCCCACTGGCCAGACCGCCGCCACACGCGCCGCCGCGGGTGGCGGTTGGCCGCCCCGACTTGCCGGAAAATTCAACTATAATTACCAAAAATTAGAGAAATGAAGATCTCAAATAGTAAAGCAAACTTTATACCTGTGGCAAAGTCCAATTTGGCCGGGAAACACTTCAATTTCACTTAAACCCGCCGAAACCCTAGAAAATGGTGTGTTTTAATTCGGCTTACAATCGAACTCCGACGCCTCCAACACTGCTTGGGCTTTGTTCATGGGGTTGGGGGAAGTCTTTTGGTGGTGGTCATGGACGGTGAAATTTGTCGGAGCCACCGGAAAAAGGGATAAAGCCGTCGGAACACCCGTGGGTTTGTGCTTTCGAACTGGAAAAATGGGAACGAAATTGGGAAATCCAACACTACAAAGATGTAGGGCTCATAAAGGGCTTTCCATGGACACCAAGATCACCCAAAACGGAGTTCGGATGAAGGAGATATGGCCGGGTCAAACATGGAGGTTCGCGGGTCAAAAACGACCCAACTCGGGTCTTTCTCCTTTCCCCTCCTTGGTCTGTTTTCTGATTGGCTGCTCCTCCTTTCTCCCTCTCCTTCCCGTTGGCCAAGCCTCCCTCCTTTCTCTCCCCAAATTCCTTTTTCTTTTTTTTTTCTCTCTTTCCTCCCTTTTTTCAGCCACCCCCCCTGGCTTTTTCTTTAATCTTTTTTTTTCCTCCTTAATTAATTAAGGGCAACTTTTTAATTGTAGCTTTTTCACCATGATATATTTTGAATACACAATCTCAACACTCTACAATTAATACAAATCTCAAAATTAATATAATAACTCCTTAATACACATACGTAATTTGCAATAGTGAAATTCAGGGACGGGATTTCACAAGTCAATATTTGATGAATCCAGCAAATATAGTTGGATGGCTCGCTCTTTTACAGGTGACTCCCCTGAGAAGCCGGAGGATGAGGCAATATAATTTGACCTAGAAAATGAAGAAAACGTTGAAGGTGACCCAGAAAATGATGGAAATGAATCTGAAGGTGAAGATGATGCACAAGTAACTCTGATTCAAGAAAGCGTAGTTGGGTTTGGGAGCATTTTATAACATATTATGTGACGAAAAAAGTGAAGACAATCAATGACAAGGGGGAGGAAGTTTGGGTGGATAAAAAACTTAGGAGCTAAATGTAATTATTGCCCAAAAAAGAACAATGGCAGTGACTATGCAGCTGAACAGAGAGTAAATGGCACCTCAACTATGCAACACCAC
The DNA here is from genome assembly GCA_035220775.1 of Malus fusca. Classification (NCBI taxonomy): domain Eukaryota; kingdom Viridiplantae; phylum Streptophyta; class Magnoliopsida; order Rosales; family Rosaceae; genus Malus; species Malus fusca. The sequence continues at coordinate 11,515,519 of CM069069.1, forward strand.
ATTGAAAAATGTTGTAAATTTTATCAAGGGAACAAATGTAAAAAGCAAAAAGTGTTAGTTGTGGATAAAAGTAAAGGTAACAATCTAGTCGCTATTGGCTTTTCACAAGCTAGTGTATTAGAAGCACGTGTCAAGATGGTAGTCACATATGAGATGTCATTTAGTACCGTTGATAAGATGGGGTTTCGACTTTTTTGTGTTGTAAGTGTTCCATTGTTTAATGTGCCTTCTAGAAGAACACTTGTTAGAACTTATCTCAACATGTATCATGAATGGAAAACTTCTTTGAAGAAAAACTTAAGTGGGCACATAATTTGTCTCACCATCGACACTTGGATAAGCACACTAAACATCAATTATGTGGTTCTTTTTGCACACTTCATTGATGATGAATGAAATATGCACAAGCGGATCATAAACTTTTGTGTTATTCCTAACCACTATGAAACCACAATAAACTTTTGGAATGGGGGATATGCAAAGTTTTGGAATATGCAAAGTTAATTGAAAATTGCTTGTTGGAATGGGGGATAGACAGAGTTATGACAATCACAGTGGACAACGTTTCTGCAAATAAAGTTGTTTTGGATCAACGTATGGTAAAAATGAATAGGCGGGAAAATTCACAAGTTATTTTAGGTGGCAAGTATTTACTTGTACGATGCATCGCTCACATAACCATCATAATTGTGAGTCATGGGATAAAGAGGCTAAATAATGGTCTTTTAGCTATACAAAATTGTGTGAGGTATGTGAGGAGCTCTCCACAAATATTGGAGTTTTTTAGGCAAGCCGTGAATTTGGTAATATTGACGTGCAAAGCAACGGTTTGCCTTGATTGTTCTACTTAGTGGAATTGTACATTTGTTATGTTAGATGTAGAAAGTCCCATTGTGGCTTACTTTAAGGAAGTTGAAGATTGGGTGATTATTGCTTGCCAAACTAAGGGGAGGAAAATGATTGTACCACCTACAGAAGAATATTGGTTTAAGGCAGAAGCTTTGTTAAGTTTTTACGGGTGTTCTATAAGGTGACCTTGAGGGTGAATGCTTCTACACATCCCACGGTTCATACCGGTCTCCATGGTGTCATAAAAATAGAGACCACTATAAATAATTTGGATTCCCGAGTCAACATGCAAGTTGGTCTACCTTTGGAGTAATTATTGAAGGTAATGGCTTCCGACATGAGATCAAATATGAAAAATATTTTGACTCATACCATGAATTGAACCCTCTAGTTGTGATTGGACTTGTTTTAGATCCAATGTTCAAGTTGAGGCATGTCACACAACTTTTTAAAAAGAAACTTTCCGATTTTGAGGCACAATTGAAAACTAATGAAGTAAAAGCTCTATTGCATGCCCCTTATGATGCATATACTGCAAATGTTGAAGGTAGAAAACACATGAAGAAAAACCCTTCACAAGCACAATATTCTTCTACTTCATTCGATGTGGCGTCAATGGAAGATGATCTTGTTGATGAATGGATGCATTTTGTTGAAGAGAGTGTTGAGAAAGTGGCAAGAGATGAGGTGGACTCTTATTTGTTGGATCTTTTGGTACAAATTACAAAAGAGGAGTCCACAAAGTATTTTAATATTATCTTATGGTGGAAGATGAATAGTACTAAGTATCCTATCTTGGCTACCATTGCAAAGAATTCTTGATATTCAAGTCTCTACCGTGGTATCGGAGAATGCTTTTAGCACTGGGGGTCGAGTAATTTTAAATTTTAGGAGTTCTTTAACTCCTAAATCAGTAGAGGTCTTGATATGCATGCAAAATTGGTTGATGGGCGATAACATTATTACTTTAGAGGATGATGCACCTTCGGTTGATCACATTGAGTTCTATGAAAGTATTGAATTGGGTAAGTATATCATCTCAAGTTAAAGAACTTTCTTAATTTTCTTTTTCAATATATTTTGTTACTTTTGTAGGCTTTTTAAAATTTATAACAACTAATGTGATTTATATTGTTTATGTTTTGTATTATGTAGAGTTGGCCAAATCAACCTCAAGTCTTGCCTCTCTTACTCTTAATCTACATTCATAACAAGCTCCAAGCCAATTAAAAGGTTCTAGTTCACAAGAATCAATGGCTTCCTATCCATTGGTTTTAAAATTACAACGTGTAAGGTCTTCCCAAGTATTGGCTTCTCAAGCTCGTTCACAAGTTCAAAGACCTCTTAAACCTTCAGCTAGTAAGTGTGCAAAAAGAAAAGGAAATGCAAAGGTTTGAAACTTGAATGATGCAAAGTAAGTTGAAACACCAAAACTTTTTTATTGAATTGGATGAATAATTTATTTTTCGGGTTGTACTAATGTCATAATGCATTTTGACTGAATTTTGTTTAAAGTTTGAACTTTAATTTTAAATGGTAAACTTAACAATTCAATTGGGTTGTACTAAAGTAGCGCCATAGGGCATTTTGATTTTTAATGTTTAACTTTATTTCAAGTTAAATTTTAATATTGTCATCAAGTTGAATTATTCTGTTGTGGTCCTTGTAGATGTGAATTATGTTGTCGCTGACTCGTTGCGTAGGGGAGCATAGTTGAGTGTAATAATGTATGTTGTATGCATGCCTGATTGTAATTGAAGCCATGCTTGATTGAATTTTAGTATTGTATGCATGCTTAAACAGTGCAGTAATAGAAGACATGCAAAATGAAAAACAAACAGTAAATGTTGCTCATAGAAGAGAATTGAAGTGTATATCAAAGGAAAATGAAATGAGATACAACTAGGTAACCATAATAACCTTTTCAAACAATGAAACCATACCAAATGGTTTGGTTTCATTTCGGTTTTAGCCTCAAAATCGTACCGAACCAAACCGCAAAAACTTGCGGTATTGGTTTTCGTTTCACTCAAAACCGAATCAAACTAAACCGCGCCCACCCCTAATGCATAGGTTCCAAAAGTATCTACTTGATTAATTAAGGTTGGGATTATATGTTTGCAATTTTACTATTTTTTTTTCAATTGAATTGCATAATATATAATATTTGTAATATTGTATTGCCATTAAGAATGCAGGTACAGTGAACTTGAAGTCCATACTTTTAATTTGACCCACAATTTTGGAAAAGTGTCATAGAAACCAGAAGTTTTCTAACATTCACCACGGATGTTGAAACCCAAAGTTCTCCATAATTAATTCGTTTAGACCGAACCCGCATGTTCTAACTTTAATGCTTATCCATGTTTATTTCTCATAGCACAAATCACAATCTTGTTCTCTCCATTCAGTGGGTTGTCGAACCGTAACAAGTTCGATTCCACTTATTTGGATATTTCGGACATAAACTACTTATGTGGGTACAAAACGTGAAACTCTACTTGACTATCAAGAAGTTGAGAACCCATTGAAGCCAACAATGGCGTGGAAGAGCTGAATAAGCCACCGTTATGTTGTGCATTAAAAGACTTATGCTTGAAGTATTAAAAACGGAGGTACCTCGTTAAGAGGATTATATGGCTCTTTGACTCTCTCTACTGACCTTTTAATTATTAGAGATGATCTTGCTTGAAGTAAAACATGATTGAAACCTTTATGTTCGTGAATAGGTACAATTATGAAGTTTATAGCAATGTTCTAAAAAAGGGCCTAGGCGGTGGTGAGCCGAGGCGTTTTTTTGCAAATCGGTTGGAAAAATCGGATGGGCTCTAGGCGGGCTAGGCGGTTTTTTTTTTAATGAAATTTAAAAAATAAAATAAAAAAATCCTATCTAAGTCTAAGTGGTTTAAAATTGTGAACTTGTTGTACATGTGTCATCCTACAATATTCCTCACTATGGTTATATGGCATATATTCTTAATGTGTTTTTAAATTTTGGACTTGTTGGATACTTGTTTTGCATTTTATCATTTTTTTTTTATTATCTTATCCATGGATTTTATACAAGTATAATTTTTTGTAAGTGTCAATATGCACTTATTTACAATATATACAAAAAATTTAACTAAATCCGTCTAGGTGCTCGCCTAGACCATGCCTAGCCGCCAGCCTGCTGTCCGACTAGCGCCTAGCGTTTTTTTAGAACCTTGGTTTATAGAATCTGATTGAATTTCTACTGAAGAAGATTTTTATCTTCCTTCAATGTCTCTAACTTACTCATGAAGCAGCAATGTAGCGAAAGTTTACCAAATTCTCATATTTGATTACTACCATGTTACTCGCTGAAAATCACAATAGTGAGAGAGAAGTACCCCAGTGATTCGGCTGAGAGGTACCCAACTATATAGACCCAACTTCAGCTGGCGTCTACCAAATGGTGTGACCCAGTTTCAGCTAGAGCCCACTGAAAGGCATGCGCTGCTACGTTAGGGATGTGTCGAATGACATGTTCTACTTCGAAAAATGCCTATTGAATATGCTCATCCAACTTCAATTAGAGAGTATCGAACATACTCGCCAAGGTTCGACCAGAACCTTCTAAACCCATGGATTTTGATGGAGTTTAATTGATTTGTAGAGATTTCATATAAAATTTTAATTCAATTCCCTCGAAATCTCAAGGGACAGGTGAGATTTGTGAATGCTTAAATTACACTGCGAAATCTCTCAAATTCCCTTAAATTCCTCGACTTTTTAAAATTCTTTAAAATCAATTCTTAATTGAATACATTTGAAATGTTATAAACTTCTTTAAAAATCTTAATTGAGTACACCCGATTTTTAAGGATTGTAATAAACTATCTAAAATTCATTTTTCCGACCTAGTAGTTGTTGTCATTTGGGTTATTTTAATCTTTTTAACACTAAACTAACCCATTAAAACTTATATTTTCAAAAGAAATATACCCACGCTAATGAAAACGTACTCATGCCAAATGAACACGTACCAACATCAAATGAAAGCATATTTATGCTGGATAAAATGTACAACGCCAAATGACACGTACCAATGTCAAATGAAACGTACCAATATCAAATGAAAACGTATTTATGTTGAGTAAAATGTACACAGGCCAAACGAAAACGCACCAACGTCAAATAAAACGTATTAAACGTCAAATGAAAATGTATTTATGTTGAATAAAATTAAAACGTACACCCGCCAAATGTAAACGTATCATGCCAAAGTGTATCAATTACAAAAATTGTTTTTTTTAGTAAATATTTGATCGTTTGGGTATTTGGTGAATTATTATTTTCTAAAAATTGTTTAACTTCTAGATAATGATGGAGAATAATTTTGCTTTTCATAAATAAGTATGGAAACACATGTGATCCTAAACTTCTAAAAGAAGCAAGTGGCCCTTTACAATAGTGGTGGAAATGTGTTGAGCCCTTGCATGATAGCGTTGTCTTGACTAAAAAAAAAGTTCCAAAAGAAAAAATTAATAATGATAGAGGATACTGCAATTAGTGATGAATAAACACATAGAACTCTTTCTTAGAAAAATACGAAATGAGTAAATACATAAAAACAAAAAAAAAATGTCACTTTACTAAAAAAATAAGAGGGCCAATTTTTAAATTTTTTAAATTTATTTATTTTTATTTTTAAATACGTGAATTATATGTATATTATTAAGAAAATATTAAATGTGAAATATGTGTAGGTAGTGTATTATACATTGAACTTATAAAAAACGTGAAATTTAACAAATCATTGAGACATTTACAAAAATATTTTAGACCAAAACATACAAACGTGTATAATACACGCGAATTTAAAAGCAATGAGACGGTTGGCCATTGATACATCTCTTTTAAGCGACCGGCGACGGCCCTAGGTGCCTCCGGCGGCGTTGATAGCCTACTTCCATAGCAAAACCGAAGATGGCCTAATAGCCTACAATTTAGCCACCAACATGATCAATTTGGCCACCAAGTATAATTTTTGACAAACCAACTGGAACGCGTCGCAGCTCAGGCAAAAGATAAAGAGTACAAACTACAGAATCGATATTTTAAACTACATTCATTAGATCAAAAGGCATTTGATAATGTGCATATACAAACTCCTAGCAGCTAGGTAACTGTTAGAACTTTCTACCTGTGCTAATACCATGTCGCAACCCCGCGCCATATCCCATAGCAACAAGGACACATGGTGAAACTACGTTAATTAGAACCGGGAACCTGTATCCTGTAACTGATTAGTCATCGTCCGATAAACAAACTACGTCTGTGCGTCCAGCAGTATGTACTTGGTTGAAACATGTTCCGATGGTAGGGGCAGGACTAGAAAGGTGCAATTGGTCACGGTTTAAACCCAAATTCGGCAATGAGGGAAAAATACCAGGCGGGTTAGCACCAGATTGGCTGTTCATTAGTAACTCCAACGCGGATATATTACAACGAAAACCGGACAATCCTCCTGCAGTTTCAGGATGGTGAGCCCTATTATAAGGAAGAGATTGTTGTGTGGGGGTTGGAAGTCGTGGCATATGAGGAAGTGACTGGGACATTGCAGGAGAGTTGCTATGTGACTGCCAATTTGACATGGATGTTGAGGGTCTAAAAGGTTGGAGATGTGGAGCTGGGGCACGAATATCACCTCCACCTCGGGGGATTCCAATGGAAGCAAAGGAACCAATGTGAGGCGGTCTTGCTGGAATGCTGGGATATTGAGCAGGCAAAAAAGGAAGAGTCTGTGTAGGTGGCACTGTACAATGCGGATTGGTTGCAGGCGCAGGCGCAGGCGCAGGTGCAGGTGGGGTTGCCTGGAGGCTGCGTGTGAGTGCAATTGAAGTCGCCAGGCTAGCTGCAGGAGGGCTTGCCAAAGATGAACCGGCAACTGTAGAACTTCTTTGTGCATTTTGCTGCATAGAGAGCTGGTGCAGCTGCTGGACGAAATTGGAATTGCCATCTGCCAGGGGAATAAAGGCGAGGAGCATAAGAGCAATGCAGAAAAGTAATTGATATATAGAATAAAGCGTGTATTGATTCATGGACTGCATGATCCTTTATGGCATACAAGTGGATCAAGACATGTACATGTTTAAAATTTATAACATGCAAGCGGATCAAGGCATGATCCTTTATGGCATACCAATTGATATATAAAATTTATGGCATACAAGAGGTTCAGATTACCTATATTTCAAATTCCGCTTCAAGCTATAATTAAAATTCAGATTCCAAAAATAAAGCCTAAAGGGGGTGGTTAGCATTCTATTAGGTTTAGCAGTAGCCTGTACAAACACTGTTGGTAGTCATATACCTTCTACTTACCATCCCCTTCCTCCCTATTTGCCCATGCAAGTCTACCGATAACTTTTTCTGAACACTTGCAGATTTACATAAAACCTACACACTTTATAATTGGACGAAGCTAATGTATTATGTAATTTGCAAAATGAAACAAAAAGCTAATGAAACGCCCAATGATGATTCTTGGTCTTCCACGAGAAAAATACCATCCAAACCACACCTCTGGTATATGAAAAAAAGAAAAAGAGAAAACGAAAAACAACTCAAAAGGTATGATGCAGAAATTTCAAACCTTTCTGCACTCCAGATGCACTCGATGCCCTAATAAGATCCATGTATTTACAGAAAGCCCAGGAGAGAATCTTATTCCTTATAACCTGGTCACGGATTGCATCCTGTTCCTTCTTTTTACTGTGAAATTCAGCTTCAGTCTCCAGTAATCTAATTTCATACTTGCGACGAATTTCAGTAGTAGCCTCCTCTATCTCCCTTTCACAATCAGATTTCAGGCGCTGCTTCTGTTAAAAAAAAGGTCTTTCAGAAAAATATTTTGTTTAATAGAGGAAAAAAAAAATTTCAAAAAGATATTAACTTCGAAACTGACCATATCTTCATGAGACTTATGGTTTTGGTCTGTTTCTTTGTTCAATCTGTCCAATTCATATTGAAGAGGGTCAGGGGATGTGGTCAGAGGCATCCCATATGCCATATGAGGTGCAGCATGTATAGGATGAGTATTAAATGCATAAGTAGCAGATGTAGCCCATGTGTCTGGCAAAAGCTGTCCAAATCCACTAGTAGGGATATTAACAGACCGATGCAATGTCAGAGGCTGCAAAAAAGTTTGATCTGCAAAAAAGTTCGCGGCATTTTCATATGAACCCTGAGCAGTTTGGTCAACGGTATGATCTTCAATACTTGGCTGAATTTCAATTCCACCAACTGAAGATAACTCAAGAGGATTACAATCAGGTGCATTAGAGTATGGTGGCTGTGGCACTTGTACCACAGGCTCATTGTCCACAGCAAGATCAGAATGAACGTATGCTTGGGATACTTGAATTTCAACTGGTTGGGCAGTATTCTGCATTTCTCTAGCTTGTGCATCTCCACATTGAACTTCTCTCAATGTGGCTAACAGAGTACCTTTGTCTTGGTGTGCCTGGACAGGTTACAAATGTGTCAGTAAAAGCCAAACCACTTACTCCTTTTGTCTTTATTTCATTTATTAGAATCAACTTTATTAACAAGCTCGAATACCATGTCCTCATAAAAACCAGGACAAAACTCACAGAATAATGAACAAAGTTCTTTTGTATAGATTTACAAAACCCATATAAATCTCAGAGATTTAACCTCATAATTCTCTGGATAGTATAAAAAAGTAGTGCAGACAATGTTCCCATACAAAGCACAATGTCATTTTGCAGCAAGAGAATAATGATCAAAACAAGGTGAATAGCGTACAGTGAGAATATCTAACAATTTTATACCTGATGTAGTGCCACTGAACTGGCATCCACCACGGCTGTCACAAGCTCCACCGCTGGTGAGTTTACCAGGGTATTTTTCCCAGAAGAGTTTTCATTTGCTGCAATATCCACTCCATTCTGTTGGTTGACCCTAGTTGCACTATCAGATGCCACAGCGTTCAATTCACTGTTCTCCTTTTCTGTGGAATTTTCGGGGTTTTGTTCAACGAATGAAGGTGAATCCAGAGACTCAAGATTATGCAAACCATGACTTGAAATGACAGTATCATGTTTTGTGGTTTTTTCAGGGGTTTGTCCTTCAGATGAAGCTGGACCCACAGAGACAAGATTCCCCAGGTCATCCCTTGGAGAGACAGTCTCAAGAACTTCTGAACCGACCACTTTATCAGGAATATTTACTGTCACTGCCCGGAATTCTTCTTCAGATGAAGGTGGGCTCATAGACACAACATATTGCAAATCAGGACTTAAACTGACAGTCTCATGTTCTGTTATGTTTTCATAGATTTGTTCTTCAGATGAACGTAGATCCACCGACACAAGGTTCTGTAGACCATCATTCAAACTGACCGGCTCAAGGACACCCGGCTCTACATCTTTAGGTGGCACGGTTATTGTCACTATGCGGGTTCGTTCTTCAGATGAAGGAGAGCTCAGAGACTCAAGATTATGCAAACCATTACTTGAACTAACAATCCCATGTTTTGAGGCTTTTTCAGGGATTTGTTGTTCAGATGAAGGTGGATTGACAAAGGCAAAATCCTTCAAGACATCATTTGAACTGACAGTCTCAAGCCGTCCCGAATTGACCACTTTATCTGAACTGGTTACCGTCACTGCATGGATTTGTTCTTCAAATGAAGGTGGGCTTATAGAAACAACTTTATGCAAACCATTACTTGAACTGACACTCTCGTGCAATCCTGTTGGAGTCGTCACTTTTCTAATGGGACCACTACATGCTACAGCTTCATCAGAATTCCCTTCTGGAGTTCCAGACAGTCCTATCACTCCCTTTGTCATGCTCGGCACAATCTTGTCAAGATCATGCTCTCTGAGAGAGGCAAAATCATCCAGATCTTTGTTAACTCTAATTTGTTCACTAGTCTGTGAGCATTCCAACTCAGGCTCAGGTTTATTTGCAGATGATCTATTTGGCAATTTGAGCCGTGCCCAGGATCCCACTTTCTCTAACAATTGTTTCTGCTTATCCATCAACTTATACAATGCTTCCTGCTGCAGTGCCTCAAGACGCTCAAGATCTATGTCCACACGTTGTTGATGTTCTTCAATTTCCTTTTCCAACTTCTTGAGCTTATCTGATCTCATTGAAGTATTAATCTGGAAACAAGATTGAATAACGGCCAACTCTGTTTTGTGCTCTCTTTCTAGACACCCCTTTTCTTCCTCGTAATTTTTCAAAAACTCAATTTTCTCTTTTTTATGCTTCTCGGTAAGTTTTGTCATCTTCTTGTTGAACTTTTTACGAATTCCTTTGATACTTTTTGAGACATCTTTGTGTGCTACATATTCTGGATTCACAGTCAAGTCTTTGACCTCTGATTGGACCTTCTGCAAGTTAGAAGTCGTTGATTGTGTACCCTTTGCATTTAAATGGTCCTGAGCACTTTTACCTGATAACTTAGCGAACTTTAGAGACTCTGCATCCTTAAAAGTCCCTGTATGTAGTAAAAAGGTTGTCTTCAAACACTGCAGCATTGAATAAAAAGAGTATGCCTCGTCCTTTGTGCAAGTAAAGTTAAGGTGCTGCTTTGCAAGCAAAAGTGATTCTTTGTGGTTGACTTTTTGCTTGAGAAATGAAGCTGCGGCCCAACACTGGATTTATAGATATCAGTAAGTCAGTTAAGAAAAGAAAACAATAGTTAAAGTGGCATTTTGAACACAAACATGCATGCAGAAGCCAAAGACAATAAAAAATTAAGGGTTGAGCGTTTACCATGCAGATGGAACCAATTTTGAAACAAAACTATAGACATGATGGATTTTGATGCTATCATTTATCACAGTTATTTTAAGCCAAAATCAAAGCATTGTTATTTTATCTTCAGTGAAAATATATCAGAGTAAAAGGAAACCATACAGGATCTTTCAAGACCATATCAGTAAAAATCATTTCAATACCAGAATGAAATATGAGTGTTGCAGCCAAATAACATAAAAGAAAGCATGCATCTAAGAATTTTCCAGTTCAGCATGCCAATAACAAAAAGAATTGCACTTTTCTTAAGAGCACCAAAAAAAAGGCCGAAAGACTGAAACACAAGTGCATGAAAGATGAAGACAATTCTAACCAGAGATATCTGAAATGCCTGCAGTATTGTTGCTGGTTTTGTATCTACTCTGTGATTACTCATTACATATTCAAGAAGCATTCTGACCGTATCCTTCAGATCTTCCTGCATTTTACTGAGAAGTTAATGGAATGGAAAACTGTGTTTTACTGAGAAGTTAATGGAATATTGAGTAAAGAAAAGCCACACACAAGAACACAAATGGAAAGTAAATGTCAGAATAGAGAAAATCAATTTCATACAGAGAGTTGTAGGATTGCACATAATTTTGACATCCGTGGCTTCAAAAGCAGATGGAGACTCTTCTGGTCATCACACAATTTTCTTCTCTCCTCAGACAGGTTACTCTCCAGTTTTTCTAATCCATTTTTATCTACATTATGAGAAGTAGAGGCACAATTTTCATCAGTTACTGTATTTTCACAACCAGTTGTCCTGGTAGAAGAATCAGGCACAATATCTGCTGGAGTTACAGAAGCTCCTGCAATATTAGAGATGCTTTCAGAAGCAAAAAGTGGTAACTCAGAAATCGACAACCTAACCCTAACATTCCACTATAAGCAATAACTCTTGGGAAAATAAATACCATGAAAAAATGAAATTACTTTACAACATCAGCCATTTACCTTTCTTACATCCAGGACTTGATTTCCCCTCTGATCCCGGTTTTAGATGGGGTGAATCATCATTTCTATTTACAACCGTCCTGCGCTTTTTCACAACTTTACCACTTTCAACTTCCCATATCGCTGACAACACATCAAGCTGTTGTTCCCCTTTCCGTTTCCCCAGAGACAAACCGGAACAAGATGTCCACTGTTTGTACTCTCCCTCCACCACCTTTTTCTGAAACCTAAGGTGTTGCTCTTCATCCTTAGGCTGACTTTCCCGCTCACCGCTACGCAACACCTTCAACAACTAACAAAAGTTTCATAATGAAATCAATAAAAAAATTAAGTACAACAAATACGAAAAAGGCCGGTAAGCAAATTCCGTCCCTTCATCTACACACCAACAGACTACCACAAAACTAAAGCCGGTAAGCAAAGACCAACAGCCTATCACAAAACTAAACTAATTCAATGGTTGATGAAAATCATTTGGGTTAATCTAAAAGCAGACAAAATCACAACTTAGCGCATGATAATACCTTTTCGCAATCGCCCTTGCTTTCATTTACTGCAAAACAACCACAAATTACAACAAAAACAGATACATTATTATAAGAAAATCACAATTAGGGCCAAAACTAGAAACGAGAGAAACCGGCCAGTTACCTGCTGCATTATCCTTCTTTCCATTTTTCAGAAACATTGCCTTGTAACTTTTATAATCCAGTATCTTCTTTCCCACTACATTATGCTTCTGGCTTTTCCCTACTTCCCTCCTTCTCACTTCCATATTCTGCAGCTCCATTAACGACGACGCCGAGCTTTTACCGTCAGACAATTTCGAACCAGACGAAGTCGACGAGTGGTTCTTCGCCCTCGGCGACCGCCGCAGCGGGCTCTGCGTCGACTTCTTCATCTCAAATCTCTCGGATTTCCTCTTCGCTGGCGGAGGAGTCTTCGCCATTTTAGTTTTGCAACCCAAATTTCCGCAAACGTTAGAGCAACGCGGAAGAATTTGGCGCCCAATTTCAATTTTCCGGCAGTAATCGGAGAATGCTAGGGTTTCTACTTTCGAATTTCCGGCGAGAAAGTTCGAGGTATGTGAAAGAAAAAGGAGAGGCGGCCCGGTTGGTTTTCTGCTTTTTTAATTTTTTGGGTGACAGAATTAATCATTCATAGAGGGAGTGTGAGAGTGTGCGAGTGTGCCGTACAGACTGGCAGACTGCCTGTGCCAGTTGTCTTAACTTGGAGAGGACGAAGCCGTAATTTAAATTTTTGTCTTTTGACCCTTTTACCCCGTCTGAATTAACCAAACAAAATTGGGCTGAAAAGCAAAAGAGGACACAATTGCCTTTCAATGGTCAAAAGTCCAATTAGCTCAATTGGCTTTCATCGGTCACGATCTTGACAGTACCTGTATTCAAGCTCGTAAATCGTGTCCGTTCATCGTATATCGTATGGTCAGTTTTCGTCATGTACTGTTTGTGTTCAATTTTAAATCATAAAATTTAAAATAATTTCTGACCGCACGATGTACGATGAACGGACAAGATACGTGGATTCTCGGAATCCTCACAAAGACGATCCTTATTCGCATGGAAGGGTTGGCTATTACTGTACAATTTTGTTCTATAGAGTAATATTATATATACGTTTCTCATCGCATGACATTTTGAATGTTAAATTGGGACGCTGCGTGATTGTGAACCATTTTGTTTAGGTTGTTTTTCTAATGCACAATAGGATGTAGTCGGGTTGTGTTTATCTCTTGTCGTGTTCATGTAACAACGCATATTGACCAACACGTATATTGATTAAATGGTAATACTATAATAATATAAAATAAATTCATATTATTAAATAAGAAAGTTATGTTACTGTGGCGGTTTGCTCTCCCAAATTCCCAATTCACATTAGGGTATAGCCGTTCATCTGTTGTCGCGTTCATGTCGTCACACATATTGACCAGCACATAAATCGATTAAATAAAATACTATAATAGTATAAAATAAATTCATATTATTAAATCAGGATGTTACGATATTGTGACAGGCTGCTCTCCCAAATTTCCAATGCACATTAGGGTGTAGCCATGTTGTGTTCATCTCTTATTGTGTTTATGTCGTCACACATATTGACCAAACACGTATATCAATTAAATAATAATACAAAGATTCATACTATTAAATTATGGTCGTTTCGTGACTGTGATATATTGTTTTCCCAACACACAATAGGGTGTAGCCGAGTTGTGTTCAATTACCTATTTATATCTATTATCGTGTTCCTGTCGTCACAACCCATGTCATTGATTTTTTATTCAAAACTATGTAGCTTTGAATGATACAAGAAATAAATAGCTTAGATTGAAAATAAAATATTTAAACAGTGGTGAAAATTAAATATTGAAAAATTATCATTTTATTTACACATATTATATAAAATAGTGTTGACAATTTGCTAGTCGTGTCAATTATATGCAGGTTAGAATTTATATCCGTAAGAGTTTTAAGTCGTTTTAATACATGTTTACAAAAGTTAAGCAAATAGCATTTTCAAAAGAGATGTCAAACATAAAATTTAATTGTTGATGTGGCCAATTGAGTATAGATTTTAAATCTTCTTCTCTCTTTTTTTTTTTTTTGCTAGATTTTTAGATCTTCTTCATTTTCAATAGATGTGAAATATTTTGGGCCACATAGTTACACTAACTATTAAAAAATTAATTACAATTGATCTTAATTTTCATTTTATTTGTTGTCAATGAGACCAGTGTATATAAAAATTAAATTAAAGGCATGTGACTCTATCTTTATTTGCTGCTAAAAAAGATAGCTGGAAAGTAATGAGTCAAATAACTCAGCTGATATATCATATATGACATCTCACTTGGAAGACACATTGATATCTTTTAGTCATAATTAGCATGTTTGACGTCTCTTTTATAGATAGTCTAAAACGCTTAAATAAGTGTGATGTGGCTTTGCACCTACCGCACACAATAACCGACTGATTTTAAACACTGCTCATGTTTGTAAATTACTCAACAAAATCCATTCACTTATTTCTCAAAATGAAACATGGAAATACCAAAAAAAAAGGACATAGGGAGAGTGGAGAGGATAAGTGCAAAGGGTATTTTTGAGAATATGACACTTGATTTAGTCTTCATTTTTCTTCCATTGATAAGGTAAATTCTTGGTTATTGTGCAATCTTGTAGATTGAAAAGGAAGACTGAAAATACAAATTGGAGTAGAATTCTTTCCCTTCGTATTACCATCATCTACTTTCTCTTTCTCTCACACTTTTCTTTTTGTTTTTTTCTCTATGTAAATAATTCAAAATAAAATGTTGGCGTGTGTAACAACCCGTCCCGATTTCCGGCCACTACTAGGGAAACCAAAGGTACAATCCTAATATGCACTTGGTTGTCTTCAATTTGGTGGATAGATCGTATGTTAGGGTTGAGAATCGAAGTTGATCGGAGCTTGGGAAACTCCTGCTTCCTTCTCCGTGAGAACTGGTCTGAAAACCAAGTCGACTCGACCTAGTAGCCTTAAACTTAGATCCACAACCTTAGCTAGTCCAAAGTTCTTGGGCCATAGAACTAGGCCCAAACTCTCGGCCCAATACATAATTGTGACCCATTGAACCCAGCTCAGTTACAAACCCAAACCTAAGGAGAACCGGCCTAACCCAGTTGCCTCAACCCAAAACCCTGGCCAGCACGTGGGTGGCGCATGAGCCTACGCATGGGCGCTCGTGGGCGCCTGTCTTGGCCGGCACGTGGAGCACACGGTGCTCCGTCGGCTTCCACTGCGGTGCTAGCGACTTTTTCGGCTACCTAAATCGGCGCGTGGCCTTCTGGGCCGGCTCCCCGTGGCAGCGCGTAGGGGTACCCGAGGTCCCCTCTTATGTTTTTCGACGTCCTGAATCCGTTTATGATGTCCATTTCCTGAAATTTAACCATTTTAGTATAGTTTTATTAATTGGTACCTTTATGTACTTAAGTGAAATTGTGTATGGTGTTTCCGTCCTCTCTTGTTTACATAGCTCTTCGACGGCGAAGTATTTGTGAGTGAACCCCTTCCAAAATGCATGTTTTACTATTAGAAATGCATACATGAACAACATGATTTTATGACTACGTTTTATGAAACGTTTATGAGTAAATCGGTTTCACGCTTTATGACATGCTTTATCGACTTTACGTTCTTTGTGGTATATAGATGACTATATACCTACTTATGAACGTGATTTTACGATATGACGTTTTAGTTACTGAGCTTTGATTTGATATATATATATATATATATATATATATATATATATATATATATTAGAAATATAATGTTAATGTTTTTATGTGCTTATTTAGTAGTTATTCATACGATCTGCCTATGGGCGAATGATATCATTATATGGCTTTGGTTGGGTGATGTAGGAGCTTACGGGCGAATGAAATCATTAATTGGCTTCGGTCGGGTGATGTAGGGCCTACGGGTGAATGATACTACCTAGGGCGAATGATACTGCCTACAGGTGAATGAAATCATTAATTGGCTTCAGTCGGGTGATGTAGTGCCTTCAGGCGAATGAAGATTTATTTATATATATGTTTATATATATACCTTTGTGCTGCTACTATTGAGCACACTATATATAATATATGTTTTATTAAGAAGTTTTATGACATGCTAGTGTTTTCGAAAAACCTATTACTTATTATGCTATATGAGTTTTCATAAACTTTAGGGGTTATCACATTGTTGAATAACTATGTTAGTATTACTTATATATCAACTTGGTCCACTCATGTTTTGTTTTGCGCCCCCTCATGACTTAGAATCGAGGTGTACAATCCCGGTGTCAAGGCACTCCCGCATCGGTATCTTCGAGTACTCTCGATGTAGGACCCATCTCTTTGTTCATTCAATTTTATATTATTCCTTTTTAGTGTTTCGGATTAGTTGTATGCTCTGAACACGTTCCACAATTTCATATTCATTATAATTAAATTTACAAGTTTTATTTATGTTAGTTATTTCTTTGTAGTTCTCATGCATCATAATATGGCTTCGTCATCTTCGGGTGTCGGCCAACACGTGCCTACCCTGGTGTTTGGTGAATATCAAGGTCGGGCGTGTCAACGTGGCTTAATCATAACCGTTGAAATAGGAGGGGAGGGAAAGGGAGAGAAATTAAGAGAGAAGAGAATCATACTCCCTTATAAGTATCTTATATTTATTAAAAAGTAAATCAAGTATAGTGTTGGCCTATAGATATAAAGTAACATAACATTAGAAACACCAAATTTTTTTTTGGCTTTAATATGATAGACATATTGACACGCCCCGACCTGGAAAGGTCGAAGCATGCTGGTCGTCACCGTGAGGTGACGTAACCATAAGGGTAAGTGATGCAAAAAGTGAATAAAATTAAAACTAATTGGAACTAAACAGTGAAAGAGTGCGCAATTCGTGGGTTGAACCCACTACAATTATTCAGAGCGTAATAGACAGTGAGACTACGAAACAGTAGTCAAAGCAACCAAAGTACACTTATTACATAATAGTGATAAGTTCGTACGTCTAAACATAAGGAAATGTCAGAACTGCCGTGATTCCTCGAGTGCCACAGAGAATACAGCTATTTGGGCCTTAACGTAAAAACGTAAACTTTTGGGCCAAAGTGCAAATACACAAAAGTATCAAAACTTTATGTAATTGAATAAAAGACCCAAAAATACCCTATTTAATTAGGGTGGCCGGCCATGATAGAAAAAATATGATTTTTACAAAGTTTTTGTAAGTGGGTTTTATTAGGTGAGGTAAAGATGAAATATTTTGAATTTATGTTAAACTTTTAAAAAAAGTTTGTCTACCATTATAACCATTAATTGAATTTATGTCAAACTTTTAAAAAAGTTTGTCTACCATTAAAACCATTAATAATACTTTACAAATAATCATCACCCACTAAAATCACCCACTAAAATTAAACCAAAACTTTATGTAAAAACATAAAACATTTTGAATCAAAACTTCAAAACTTTTTGTTCTTGGCAAGAACTTCAAGAACATTGAAGAACACTCATGAAAACTCATAATAGCTCCATGAATGTTTTCACTCACCAAAACTCAAATTTTCATCACTCAAAAGAGGGTTAACATCCTAGGGTACTTAGGGGTTCCAAAAGTCACTTTAAAACAATTTTAACAAGACAAACATGAACCCAAAAAATCACCCTTTGGATTTGGCCGAATTTCCCAAAAAACATGGCACCAAATTTTAGCTCCAAAATTCATGCTCATATGAACTACATCTACAACATTTGAGATGGCAAATTTTCTAACAAAATTTACATTCAAAGAAACAAGAATAAAGCTTGTAACATATTACAACTTTTAAATCAAAAACTATGAACTACAAAACCCAAAATGATTCACCAACTACTAGACCTAGGCTCTGATACCACTTGAAGGAAATTTTGTGAAAAACATGTTCATTTGAATAACATCATATAGCATGCAATTAACAATTAAAGGCGGAATCATGCTTTCATGCATTCAAAAACAAAACATCTACCATGAAATTCAAAGCCTAGTAGATTGGTGAACCTTGACTCAACTTTTAAATCAACATTTATTAGTTGAGAAATATTTACCTTTGTAGATTCCTCTTTGCATATGCAAAGGATAATCACCCAAGAGATAGGGCCTTCATTCCTTGCTTCTTAGCTCCATGGATTTGGTTAGAAGAATAGGTTCTCCAAGTTCCCAAAATTGAGAACCTCTAAAGATTCTACACCAAGGTTGGATTGGAGAGGAAATGAGTGACCTTGAGGAAATAGAATTGCTAGACAATATCCCCCAATGTGGTTGGCCTCTTAGAGAGAAATGGAAGCTTTGTGTTCTCACCAATTTTCTCTAAAATCAACAACTTATGAATTTTAGGTTATAAAGTTCTTTATATAGTCACTTCTTTAAATGACCTAAAGAACCAAAAACCCTAATTCAACACTAAATGGATATGGGCTTTTGGGCCTTTGTGAATCTTTATTCATTAAGTTGTCATACAACTTAAGTCAATGGGCTTTGACGTTCGAAGCCCATTGGGCCTTAAGGTCCAAAACTATCCCGAGGTCTTTAACGAACTTATTCGTTTGATTAATTAACATATTAATTAATCCTTGCCATAAATAATTAAACCATTTAATTCATCTCCTTTATTTCTTCAATCTCCACCTTATTTGGTGTACGATACATTAGGTTCCTTTTAGCGAGGCAGTGGGCGATTAAAACCATTTTACATCGATTGTGAATTGAAACTTACTTTCAATTCTCCCTTTAGTGATTACACACGTTTAGGGCTTCCACAAACCATGAGTGACCCCTAGCAGCATATCATGGCTACCCAAGCTAATCAGAAGAGGTAGAGAACCTATTCAGTTTAGGATTACAAATGCAATACGGTCTTTCTCTAATCTAATACTCTTGACCACATTGTTTGGTTTGATAGTTTATTTATTCATGTCTACTATCCAATGTGATTCTTGTGCTTATATGATTACTTTGAATGTGAATTGGAACGCATTCCCAAATCTCATTCATACTCTGGCCAGAGATTTTAATCATATCATAGAGTATTCTCCCTCAAGCCAATTGAAGGTTAGAGATCCCTTGTTGCGCATTCACTTGTCTCCATGACTAAGTGGCTTAACCCCAATGATGTCGTGGACACCCCGATGGGGTGACTTTGACATAATCAAAGATCAAGGACTTAACCACAAGACAACAACTGTGATGCCTCAGGTCAAAGGACTAATTTGAATTATCCCAAACATGAGTTCTCATGTGACATGAGTATGAGAACTCCTCGTTGATCGTGTTCAGTGAACTCATTCTCTATTGAGCACCTACGTACTTGTCTTGATGTCACACACACCAATGACTCAAGACTAGTCACTCTCCCCGAGAGAAGACATAGCACGTACTGATCTTATCGGACTGTCAATGCCCAATTGGCAATCCTATGATCAGGAACGTTTAGGATGTGTCTACGAAAGAATGGTCTCATTAATCTAACTTCATTAGATTGCATTCTTCCAATCACATATTCCTTGGACTTTATCGTTTAAGCATATAACATTTATATGAGACGTCTCAAACAATAATGTTTGCCCTTTATATGTAAACTAGATTAGTTTAACATGTGAAATATCCGTAAAGTATCATCATATGAATGGCTTTAGGGCACATTTCCAACACCATACGGTAAGGTGTAAGAGAAATAGGATTAGTACCTGGGAGTAGATCGATGGTGAACTTCACTTCACGATCCGGGGGTAAGCCAGGTAATTCCTCGGGAAAAACATCGGGAAAGTGTCTAACTACTCCGACGTCTTCCACAGATGCAGTAGTCTCATTCGCTAGCACAACATGAGCTAAGTAACCTTGACAACCTTTACTCAACAGTCGTCTCGCCCTCATGGCAGTGATAACTCCGTGCTTTAGACCACCACGCTCACCGATAAACGTGATAGTAGGCATGCCCGGTCGGTGAAAAGTAACAACTTTCTCATAACAGTCCAACCTGGCATGATTGCAGTGTAACCAATCCATGCCTAAGATAACGTCAAAATCAACGATATCTAAAGGAACAAGATTAGCCGGCATGACTACATTTTCGAAAAGGATGGGACATCCTTGATATTCCCAACTAACATAACAGATTTCACCCCTAGGCATCGAGAACTCCAACTCGTAGTCGAGTGAAGTAGGATGTTGTTGAGTCGTTTGAGCAAACTTATGGGAAATAACTGAATGTGTAGCACCAGAATCAATTAAAACTTTAGCAAAATGGCCTAGAACATTCAACGTACCCATGATCAAGTCCGGATTAGCCTGAGCATCCTGAAGGGTGATGTTGTTAACTCTTCCCTGAACTTGTTGTCTGCCTCCACGACCCATGTTTGCTTGAACCTGATTACCTCGACCCTGATTACCTCGGCCCTGCTGGGGTGGAATTGCATGTCTGCCTGAACCTCCACTGCTAGACGCTACGTCTAGGTTCTGATACTGCCCTCCAGTATACATCTGTGTTCCGCCGCCTTGATGCGGCGTATAATCTCCCTGGAACTGTGGATAACCTCCCTGAGTCTGCTGATAGCCTCCCTGGTAGTAGGGAACCTCAGGTGTATACTGGTATGGTCCTCCCTGATTCGGAACTATACCCCCTTGGTAGTGGAAGGCTCCACCGTGGCCTAACTGCTGACGGTTACCAGGTGCAGGAAGCTGTTGTAGGGGGACTGCTGGTGGTAGATTAGCAAGCTGATTCTTCTGATTCTGAGGACAATTATAAGCTATATGCCCTGTTTGTCCGCAAGTGAAACATCATCTACTTCCCCTCTTACACTCGCCGTAGTGACGGGTGTTACACCTGCGACAAAACTGAACACCTGAACTACTGGAGTTTCCTTGGTTCTGAAAACGAGAACTACCAAAGGACCTGCCTCCTCTCTGAGGTGTACCGGAGTTAGAACCCCCGCTCGAGGATCCAGAGCTAGTTCCACTCTTTTTAAAATTCTGGGCCCTTATCGGGCCAAGTGATGATCGCCCCCTGTTATTGTACCTTTGGACATCCCCGCCAACGCCCTCATTCTTATCATCAGGAGCATTATCCGAATCTTCAATCCGAAGCAAGACCTCGAAGAACTCCTGGTAAGTAGCACAAGGAATATCAGTTGCTATATTGCGCCATTTCTTGCAAGTTCCCCTCTTAAACAAACGAAGCATCTCCCGGGGATTAGCAGCAGTCTAGGGGCAATAACGGGATAAGTCAGTAAACCTTCGATGATACTCAGTGGCTGACATATCGCCCTGCCTCAGGTCTATGAACTCATTCTTCTTACTATCCACATACCCAGGAGGAATAAATCTGGCCTTAAATAACTGTTTGAAAACATCCCAATCTACAACATCCGCATCAGATAAGGATTTCTTCTGAAGTTCCCACCAAGATTATGCTCCCAATCGAAAGAACCAGGTAGCGGTCTCGACCCATCTCTCTAGGGAAAGATTACCATGCCTGTGCATAACTCGAAAAGTCTTCTCCACATGATCAAACCATATCTCTGACTTCTCCGGTCCCTCATTACCAAAGAAATCGTTAATCTTCAGGCGGGATACAATATCTAGAGTATTCCTCGGGGTAGGACAGAGTGAAGACTGAATAGCAGCGGCGATAGCCTCACCAAATTGCCCAAAGTCTGGAAAGTTATTCTCCGCTGGAGAACGTGGCTCTTTACGAGGTGGCATGGTTCTGACATAAGCAACAAGCGTTAAAACACACTAGGAAGTGCAGGACTGTCTAAACCTAGGCTCTGATACCAAGCTGACACACCCCGACCTGGAAAGGTCGAAGCATGCTGGCCGTCACCGTGAGGTGACGTAACCATAAGGGTAAGTGATGCAAAAAGTGAATAAAATTAAAACTAATTGGAACTAAACAGTGAAAGAGTGCGCAATTCGTGGGTTGAACCCACTACAATTATTCAGAGCGTAATAGACAGTGAGACTACGAAACAGTAGTCAAAGCAACCAAAGTACACTTATTACATAATAGTGATAAGTTCGTACGTCTAAACAGAATGAAATGTCAGAACTGCCGTGATTCCTCGAGTGCCACAGAGAATACAGCTATCTAGGTCCTGGAGGGGCGAAAAACAAAGTTGAGTGGGTCAGCAAAACAATGCTTATAAGAAAACCTTTATCTTTGAATATGCTAACCCCTCGCCGTAAAACAAGTATAGTTTCCTCAAAACATACTACGTAAGTATGAAATCCAATATATCAACCATATAACCAGAAATATGCCAAGTCAATGATGTATCATATGCCACAATAATAATCATGTGATAATCAATATAACTAAGTGTTCATCCATCTAAGCTGACACACAAGTTCGAACAGTGGTTTCTGATACGAACAGGACTGTGTGTAATCAATATGCTATAGTACTACGATCACGTGAAGACTGGTGCAAAAACACATCACATACAAGTCGGATTGCCAAATGCAATCTACCTGACAAGACTGGCACCTAAACTTGGATCCAAGGCGAGCGAACGGTGCGGATGTGAACATACACGTGAAGGACTGACCCTGGCCCTGGGGCGAGTACTAACACCAGGTGCAGCAAGATGAGCATGTATACAAGTATGTATGAATGCCATGACAGTAATATCACAACCATACAGCATCATTTATCACAATTTATATCACAATAATGATACTAGGCAATATAGGCGTAAAAGTGAAGTAAATACGCATTTATGGAAACTATAAATATATATAGGTATAAAACAACTGCCCACTCACAAGTACGTCGTTGGGTCGTAGCCCCCGAGCCTAGCTTGGCCTCGAACATCCTCGGAATAAGTTTTCTCTATATGTGAAATAACTAAATATCATTAATTAACGTACATAACGGAAACCTACATAAAACCCTCCTCGTTTGCTCAAACTGAGGGTATAAATATATGAAATCGATCTACTCGACGACACGAACGCACACGCGTCAACCACGCGCAGGTCGGAGTCCGGGCGTGCCCCCGCGCGCCGCCTAAAGGTTCAGTGCACGCGCGCCCACGCGCCCCCGCGAGTACACTGTACTCACCTTCTTCGCGAAAATCTGCAGTTTTGCAGATTTTTGGCCCAACTTCCAGAGCCCATAACTAGCTCAATTCTCAACCAAATTCACTTCTACAAAAGCCAAAATCAAGCTAGGAATGTGATCTACAGATCCCAATTTACAGAAAGTTCGAATCTAGTCCGTGTTGTTCGGAAATTGGGCCTGAAAGTGGCCAAACGACCACGGTTACAAATTTTCTAGAAACTGAAATTTTCTTCCTAACTTCCAGAGTTGATTTCTAACTCGTTACTTAACCAAACTCAGTGATTCAAAAGCCATTTTGAAGTTAAGAATGTAGAGAACAAGTTTGTACCTAGAAGAAGTCCAGTTGTGGTCGAGGTTGACCAGAAAAATGGTTTGAAAGTGACTAAATGGCCACGATTCTTGTACGAAAAACTTTCGGTTTTCCTTCTTCTCGAGTTTCTGGGTAAAACCACACGTTCAAAACACAAACAAAGGATCAATAACAACCCATAGAAGTGAAATGAAGGTTCTAGAGGTTTCTCAAGGCTTACCTAAGCCATAAATGGCTTGAAAATCGATATGTCGAACTCGCCGAGTCGACCTTCCGAGTTGGTGAGTCAAAACTCGTCCACACCAGATTTCAAGAACATGGTTGTGATCGTGGGACTGAGATGAGCATGATGATGTAATTGGTTTGTCACGTTTGTGAGTTTTGGTGTGTTTTGTGGTTGTTGCAGAGAGGAAGAAGAAGAAGAATGTGGCGTGGGAGAGGGAGAAGAGAGAGAGGGAAATATGCTTTTCTGATTGAGGGGGGGACAGAACATACAGAAAAAAAATGGGATAGTGGAAACTGAATGATGAAGGGAAGTGGGATAGTGGAGACTGAATGATGAAGGGAAGTGCACGGGTAGTATTTAAAAAGAATCCAAAGATAGCTTTTCAGATTTCCTACAGTAAAAGGAAATCGAAATCTATCCGAAGTAGATATTTTTACACTTTAAAATCTGCGTTTACTCGTACTAGCGTGTACAATTTAATTGTGATAGCGAGAAATAAAAAGGAAAGCGATAAGAATAAGTCCACGTCTCTTGCCAATAAGGGTATAACCGACAATACACATACTCGGGGAGAAATTACATAGGAAAATTAGGGACGGGTCGTCACACATATTGGTTGCGGTCTTTAGTGCTAGTTTGGCATTGCTGTGCTTTTTTAAAAAAAATTGCTTATATAAAATTGTTGTGAATATATTAAATGATCAAAATTTTCAATGAATGAGCACTCTTCACTAAGCTTTGAAAAAAAACACATTTTTTAGAAGCCTGGTAGACTCTTATGCTGTTTTTCTATTGTTATTAACAGTAAATTTTTTAAAAACACTTTTTTGTTTGTTTTACCAAGCACATTGGATGTTCCAGTCTTATTAATAAGTTGGTTTTCTTTAAAGCACCACAACCTTAAACCAGGCCTTAATACAATCACCATCTCTATGGTCAAATTTGATCTTTTAATTTATATATATTTGCATGAATTTTATCTAAACCATCATACGGTGATTTTATTAAATGCATGATTTTATTGTAGCCAATCATGCAACGATTGTCACATACCATTCCTAATTTAAACCTATTTTGTTCATTGAGGTTGGAACATTACGAAAATGTCCATGGCAAGCTAAGTGGAAATCCTACATGGACATTTGAGTCCTTATCACTCTTTGTCCATTTTTCTAGTCTTTCTAGGTAGTACGCGTCCTTCAGAACACGTGTGTGTGAACGATTTACGCGCATTTTCCAATGATGAGCAAAATGATAACTTTGCACCCTTGAGATTCCAACAACAGTGGGTTGTCAGTAATACGGGCTGCAGACTGTGATATTGATAGCCTATTCGTTGGACTTATTAGACAAGTAGGCATGGGCGTTCACACACGCAAACTCTCGACGTATTCGAGGCTATGAACGTTTGGGAGTAAGTGAAACAGAATTCAAAGTTACGATGAAGATCTACGGAACATTAGAGACTAAGGGCAAATTGGTAAATTCACAATTAATGAAAATATCTTGTTGCCACTTGCATTATTTTAATATTATTTTTTGCCCCTAGGACCCACCACGTGACATCCCTCACTTTCTCGTGCAACTTTCTTGTTATCTCTACCTTCTTTCCCGTCCAACTTTCTTCTACCTGTCACTGTCATTTCACTCTCTTTTTCCCTAACCTCTTCATCATCTCTCTTTTGTTTGTGCTCACTGTTGGAATTTATTAGGTTTATTTAGGAAATTAATTAGAGATTTGATTTGATTTTGTAGTAGGGTATTTTTGGCATTTACGCATTAGAGTTTCTTAGGTTTATTTCTCTATAAATAGAGCTTGTAATTTAGTTTGAAAATTATGTTAGTCACAATGTAGCCTTTTAGGGTTTTGTAACCGTTTCGGCATTCTTGTTAGTTTAATAATATTCCTATTATTTTGTAATCTTGTTTGTTGCGCACTCTGATATTCAACTTTGTATCAGAGCAGATTCGATCATTCGGGGTTGTTCTGTTCTTGGTGGTATCAATTTGTTTTTTAGTCGCCGGATATCAGTTCGGTTGTAGTTTGTTTTGTCTTTGTACCTAGATTAGGGTTTTGTCGTTGAAAAAAAAAACACCAAAAGTGTTCGTTCGTTGTTGCAGTAAAGATTTAGGAATCTCGTCTGTTTACTCCCAACGTTTGGGTGCTGGAATTTGTTGCTTGTTGAAATTGGTTGTTCTCTTGAATTGCTCGCTTGAACCGTTTGCCTTGTTGTGTCCGCATAACGGAGCTTGCTTTGTCGTGTCCGCCAAACGGAACTTGCCTTGTCGTGTCCGCCTAACGGAGCTTGTCTTGTCGTGTCCGCCTAACGAAGCTTGCATCCACATCTGCTTGTTGGCAACCTCATGACGTGTACCGCCATGAGTTTGACAGGGGGTGCTGGAATTTATTAGGTTTATTTAGGAAATTAATTAGATATTTGATTTGATTTTGTAGTAGGGTATTTTTGGCATTTATGCATTAGGGTTTCTTAGGTTTATTGCTCTATAAATAGAGCTTGTAATTTAGTTTGAGAATTATGTTAGTCACAATGTAGTCTCTTAGGGTTTTGTAACCGTTCCGGCATTCTCGTTAGTTTAATAATATTCCTATTATTTTGTAATCTTGTTCGTTGCGCACTCTGATATTCAACTCTCACTGCATATATACACAATCGATGCCACCCACAAAATACCCATCACCCTTACTCACACACTCCAGCAAGCGTCAACACCCCCTCCAAAACAATTACCACGTCTCTTTCTTATACCTTTTTTCCCTTCTCATATCCCTTTCACTCTCACTTTATCTACTCTTTGTTTTTACAGATAAGCTGAGGGCTTCATCGAGTCTCAGCCACCACAAATTTTGCCATTTCGACAAGTTCTAGTAGCCACTAACATAAATGAGAGTAGAGCTCACTGGCGCAAACGTGGACCGATGACGACTTTGTTTCGAATTCAGTTTTTTCCAATGAAATTCTCTCGTTCACGACTAAGGTAAACCTCGAAACTAACCCAAATTACCTTAGATTGTTGTTTTGTGTAAGATTCTGGTCTTGGATGTGAAAACGGGGATAATTTGGTGCAGTTTCAACTTAGGGAACTTTCCCTAGTTTTTCAGCAAGGGACACGTGATTTTCAAGCCGTTTTCAGGTCGCCTCCGGCAATCTTTTGGCCAGACTTTATGTTTCTATTCCTTACTTCACAAACTTCTGTTTGATAGATTGCATGCTGATTTTGGTTGAGATTTGAGCTCGAATTGAGCTCTGGAAAGTTTTCTAGAAAATTGGCACTCTCGGCCTCTTTAGGGAAGGTCGGTACAAGCCATACTCGTGGCGCGTTAGGCTACGTGCGGAGCCGCAGTGGCCAGTGCGTGAACACACGCACCTTCTACTAAAGGTACTCTGCTTTGCCTCGGGCCACAGTAGCGACCACACAAAGTATGCCCAACTTTTCAACAACTCGACTAGACGTGTGGCGGCGCGTGAGTGCCATATATGGCAGCACATAGAGCAACTAGGGGTCATTCCTTAGGTTTCTCGAGTGTCGAATTCGAATCCGCCATCTGTTTGTCAAATTCAATCGTTTTAATGTAGTTCTTTCAATAGTCGTATTTTGTACAAATATGTGAAGTACATTTATGCTTAGCATTTACATTGGTATTTTCGTATTTAGGTAAAACCAAGGCTCTAAAAGGCGCTAGGCGAACTAGGTGGATTTGAGTAAATTTATCATATATTATATAATTGATTTCAATTTACTATATAATACATGTAATAAATATTAAATAACATGTTATTTAAAAAAAAGAATATATGTATGCAATGTTCTAAAAATAGGCCTAGGTGGCCGCCTAGGAGCTCGACGGCAGCCCACCGCTGCTATTAGGCCGATCCTAGACGGCCGCCTGGGAGGGCTGGGTAGCTTCGGCGACCTCTGGGCGGTTCTGTAACTTCAAAAACTATCGCTGCAAAGGTTGTGAATCTCTAGCATCTCGCTGCAATTTCATCGTGTTGTTGCACCTTGTCCCCTTTCTGCATGATAAGAAGAAGAGTTGGCATTAAAGATTTGACGAGAGAGAGAGAGAGAGAGAGAGAGAGAGAGAGAGAGAGAGAGCTCTGTAAATCTGCAATTGCAGAGAAGAATAATTACGACGACGCTATGTTGGCTAGGGTTAGAGTTAGGGATTTTAAAGTTAGTTTATAGTTCTTTTAGAATTAGGGAATAAGTTATTTATTTATTTTATTTTATTTTATGTGAAATCAAAGGCCTAATCCTTTTTTAATGAAAACTGAAAAGTAAGGCCTAACAATGAGTAAAATATATTAGGCTTAGAAAAAACGTTACAAAACCAAGAGTATCCCTTAACTTTTGCGCACAAGTCATATTTTATATAAATATAAATATATATATTTACTTAAATAATCTATGTGTCATTTTATTTTATAATTTCTGTATCTTAGTACAATTATGTATTTTTTTAAAGTATAAATAGACACTTATTTATATGATTTTACGTAAATCAGCCTAATCCACCTAGGCCCACCTAACCACCTAGGCACTAGGCCCTAGTCCGCCGCCCGACTAGCGCCTAGGCTTTTTTACAACCTTGAGTAATCAATGTACACCTTATGCTTATTGTCTTACTTGAAGCATAAACCTGTGGCATGACATCATTGCATCCTATCTACCTATTATTACTTGATATGCAAGGTGTTTATCAAATTACGGTACTAGTCTAAGCAAGGACCAACTTCACGTGTATGTTCACATTGTACCATTCACATTCGCTTAGGAACCAGAGTTATGTGGCAAAACTCTTGTGACTATAAGGATTTTTGAAAAAAGCTGACATAAATGAGGTTTCTTCTTATGGTATAAGTGTCCTCTACTTTTACTACACATTATTATGCCCTGACATCACTTGTGTGTGATAAGGGTTTAACCCCGCTCACATATGCATTCTAGTATTAGTTACTTTAAATTTTAAATTAGTAGCACTTTCGACATCACCATGACTTTATTGCCTTCGACATAAATCATGAAGATTTGCTCAAAAAAGGTGAAAATTTAAAATGAAGCTTTAGTAAATGTCATATCAAACCATAATACATGTATTAATCAAGAATAAATGATTAAATATTATACAACTTGTCCATCTTTTGTGCATATTAGAGACACGAGTCATTATCCAACTAATCATATTTCTTTTGTTGACTCTTATCTCACTAATCTACAATTCAAATAATCTTCAATGATCCCAGAAGTATACTCACTTAACCTTAATGGACCATTATTTTCCTACTATTAGGAGCATTTTTTCCACTGGGTTTTTACAACCTAACAAAGTTTTAATGAGACACCTATCTTGGGCTGGTCATACCCTTATGAGCATTTTACTTGTGTCCCGAAGACCTTTAGTTTTGATTAAATGCAAACTTCTCACGTTTCTCCTTAGAACATGGGGTTTTCTCCCATAATGGGTTTTAAGATTTTACCAGAGCGAGATTTTGTAAGTTTTACCTTTTTATGCATTATTCCATTGATCTAAGACTTGCATTCGCTCATTGTGTCGATGACTTCATCAACTGAACTTACTTCATCACTGAAGACCTGATGCGCCATTTACTTGAGTATTTACCAGTGTTCTAAAAAACGGCCTAGGCGGCCGCCTAGGCGCTGGGCGCCTAGCAACCGAGGCGTTTTTGGGCAAATCAGGTTGGGCCTAGGCGGGCTAGGCGGCGCCTAGGCGGTCTAGGCAGGCTGGGCGGCTAGGCGGGCTAGGCGGGTTAGGCGGGCTAGGCGGTCCTAGGCGGTCCTAGGCGGCCCTAGGCGGTCCTAGGAGGTTTTTTATTTTTTTTTATTTTTTATTAATTGCGTGCTTTTTTCTTTTTTGATTTCATGGTGGTATACTTATGGAAATGGTGTATCTAATTTGCAAATGATGGATTTACTACAAGTTCATCCAATACTTATGGAAATAGTGTACCTAATTTGCATTTTATCATTATTTTATTATCCATACAAGTATAGTTTTTTTTTAGGTGTCAATATGCACTTATTTACAAGATATACAAGAAATTTACCTAAATCCGCCTAGGCCGCCTAGGCGCCTCCTAGGCACCCGGCTAGGCGCCGCCTAGCCACCTAGGCGCTAGGCGCTAGCCCGCCGCCCGACTAGCGCCTAGCGTTTTTTAGAACCTTGGTATTTACACACTCAAGGGGGTGTTGCAGTCCTAATTAGGTTAGGAATGTAATTGTAAATTCTAGTAAATCCTTATTGGATTCTACCATATCTTTTACATAGTATCATATTATAAATAAAGGCACAATGGGGTAAGAAATCACACATCACACCTCATCAATCACAACCCCTTGCTCTCCATCTATCTATAGTTCTCCAGTTAAATAGGTCTGCAACAAAATTTAATATATAAAATATTATAGCGGCTGACTATAACATTTATATGTATTTAACGCAATCATTATATGACAATCGGGTATAATTAATGTAAATATAGGTATTTAATATATCATCATCCAACGGTCGATATGGTGATTCTATTAAATACATGTAAGTATTGTAGTCAAACCCCAAAATTATATAGTTGATATGTTAATATTATTATGCTAAGTGGATGAAATCTGCATAGTCAAAGGACTTTGATAAAAAATTAACAACCAATAAAGCTTGAGTCAAATAACATAATTGGCCAGGGACAGATCCTAATTTTCTATCAATTTTATCACATGATGTTGGTCTTATTAAATTATGAGACTACCATGTAAGGCTAAATCTTTGACCTCTTCCGTTCACGAAGGGAAGGGAGAGGAAAATGAAACTTGACTAGCTTTTAGGTATAAGGATGAAAGTGGATTTTTTTCCCAAAATTCTATGATTTCTTCCTTTCCTCATTTTTTAGTGTGGTGTTATCCACATATGACTTTCTAATTCTCACATACCTTAGGTTAATTTTTTTCTTTTGATTTTTTTTCAGTTTATTTGATTCGACAGTTGAAAATTAAGAAGAGTGTGTAAAAGATAAAAAGATGTTTATAAATAGCACCACCATTTTTTCAGTAAACATGAATTTGATTAAGAGAAGAGATATAGTGCGGGATGCCATATGCTAAGTCTAAAGCCAAGCGAATAAACCTTTGACATGTGGAAAGATGAATATTTTTGGCGTGGCAGAAATAAACGAAAAGACTACATTTGTTTGGTTAAAGCAGTTGATTTAGGGAGGTGTAGTTAAATGAGGATCTGAATGAGATTTTAATAGACTTTATAGTTGATTAGAATTGAAAAGATTTTAATAGGAATATTTTTCTCCTATCTAATGTCATGTAATGTACAATCGAACTAGGTGAATTGTTCGGCATATCTTATTAAACTAGACATTAATACCCGTGGGTTGCTGGGGGATGAAAATTATACGAAACGTTGTTTAAAAAATATAAAAGATTTAATATTATTTACATTGAGAACGTTAGGAAAATTTTTACATACAAAAAATTTGATTGATAGTAGTACTTTTTTTGTATCGATAGTAGTACTTGTATACAAAAAATTACGAAACGTTGGGTTATTTACATGCAAAAAAATATTAGGGAATATTGTTTCATTTACATTGCTAAAAGATGACAAAGATTGTTCACTGGAACACCAAAAGTCTCCTTGCAGTACTCTTCATTGCCAAGAAAGCAGCCTATGCAAAGAAAACAAAATGCATTCAATGAATTTGCACATCAACAAATTTATATTGTAAAGGATATAAGGGCAAACATGCCCTTTAAGGGAAGGGATCCCTATTTTTTTTTTAAAAATGGGGACATCTCTTGGCCGTTAGATTTAGTTTTAATGAAATTTTGTGGTTGAGATTAGGCCACAAAATCTCAACCATAGAATTTCATTAAAGCTAAATCTAACGGTCAAGATGATGTTCTCATTTTTTTTGAAAAATAGGGAAAAAAATGGGGATCCCTTCCCTTAAAGCTACATCATTCATGTACCACAAATCCACATTTTAAGCTTCAATTTCCAGATTAGAAATCAAAACTCAAACTGTGATATAAGAGAACGCCCACCAAGCTGGATATTTGAAGATTTCGATGTGCACGACAAACCCAAATTCATTCGAATCAACACAAATTGAGATAAAAAAAAATACGCAAAATCAAGGTAAAACTCACATGAAATTTTTTGTAGGATGCACTTGAGTGTGATTTGCAGTAGCGTTCGTCCCTCTGCACAATTTTGAGTTCGCTCTCATTAAATTTAGACAATCTTTTGATTAAGCTGCAAGTACTGCTATCACAATGAGAAGCACAATTCCAAATATTACCAAGAGCAAGCAACTTTGTGGTAAAATTGAGAAAGGAAACAAAATCCAAATGAATAAAAACTATCAATTTGAGAGAAACAAATTAAAAAATTGCAAAAGAAATGTTAACTTGGCTTTGTTTGGTTAGTCAAACATCCGCAGACTATCCATATACATCCAAGCTCCCCAGATATATTATAAAAATTCAAAAATTTGATGGACTCAAATTTTCTTCAATCTCACTGAGCATAAAAAATCCAACAAATGAGAATATGCATGTTTGTTTATGGATGTATACATCTGTTTATACATGTACTGATACTATAGAGAGAGAAAAAAAGTAAGAAACTGGAGATTTTTGCAACCAGTAAGAGGTCTTAGGCATACCTATTAGTTGCTGAACCGCTTAGATTATGGCGGTCGGCATCATCAGAAGGCTAAGTTTTTCTGGGTTTCAGAGGAGGAGGGCAGCTTTGAGACCAATGAGATCCAGATGAGATTTAAGTGACGCTGCTGCGAAGGCGAGTTGAAGAGTCTATGAACAGATTGATTGAGTTAGGGATCTAGGTTTTGGGTTTGCCCTTGAATATCGGGACGATTTGGACAAATTGGACGCAGATTGTCTGCCGTCCCATTACAATGCCCTTCCCATCCCCTCCTATATTGTGTTGTCACTGTTAAGACACGTCAACATTTTATATTAGTTTTTTTATAGAGATAATAAAACATATTGACGTGGCTTAACCGTGACCGAACAAATAGGAGGGGATGAGAATGGCATGGTAAAAAGGAGGGCAGACAATCTGCCTCCGGACAAATTTGGGTTTTAGGGTTCTAGGGATTTGAGTGAACCGAAACTGATTTGAAGGAATGAAGCGGTGGAGGAGGAACGAATGAAGCTATGAGAAAATTTAGACGAGCAGTTTTTGGTTTCGATTCGCAATGGAGGAAGAATGAGGCGGTCGAGGAGGCATGAATGAAACCGAGAAAATATGCTTGTGGATGGAACGGTGTGGAAGACTGTAGACTGATTTGAAGAGGCAGGGCATTTTCACACGTGTAACACACTTCCACAATCAATAACACATAACATTTCAATGAACCAACGATGCACAATATTAACCTTTAATCCCATTAATCAACCAATCCGATAGAAATAAAATCCATTCATAAACTATACTTTATAAAATTTATAAATAAACTAGTTGGAAATCCTAAAGTAATCACACTGACATCTACCATCTTGTCTAAATCGATTCTCAAAGATTCTCAAATCTTTCGTTCACGAATATGCTGAAAACTAGTCCTAGAGCGACATAGTTCAAACGAAAGCTACACTCTTAAGTTTCAGCATTCTAGATCGACCTAAAAGAACTGTTAAGATTTCTAGGGATCTAGTTCCCGACCAACTCAATGGAACTGAATAGAAAGAGAGATTTTGGACTATTTAACGAAATCCAACTCTAGAATGCTTATGGTTCCCCCAATGAGGATTAACCAAGTAGGATCATAGGTATGCATCCAATAATGTGGTCCCCCATTGCGGATAAACCAAGCAGAGTCATGCCTACAATGCGTATTGTCCCTCAATGCGAATTGACCAAGTAAGACCATATGCATGCATCAAATGGCGGGGTCCCCCAACGCGGACTAACCAAGAAGAGTCACTCCTATAATGCGTATGATTCTCCAATGTAGATTAACTAAGCAGAACCATAGGCATGCGTCAAATGGTGTGGTCCCCAATGCGGATTAACCAAGCAGGACCACCCATGTACCACATTGCAACATGATCTCGTTATAGTTCGAAAGATACCATGCTACATGTTATTTGCGTGCCACATGTACTGTTCAAGCAATTGGGATTTCTGCCATCTTCAACAAGGAAAATTGCAGCTTCTGGGACATGAGAAAGGAGGAAAGAAAAAAGTTGGACTCTATAATGTGTATTTGCTTAATGGTAATCTGTGGTGCAACTATAAATAATAGTGGTACCTTGTGGTGCAATTATAAAATTACAGCAGAAGTATAGACTTGCAATTACCTAGTAGAATTTAAAATGTTTACCTATTAATCGTCTACCATTAAGTTGTTAAACTTCAATTCCACCAAACCGAACTCCACTATTCCCTCTGGCATCAAATGAAAGCTGCATATGAAATCAACTGTTGTGTTTGACTCATACATTTGTGAGTAATTATGAGTCATGTGTTGACAACAATTGAAGACATGGTGACTACCACAATCCAAATGACTTTCGGCTAGTAAACTAAACAAAGAAGTGGACATCATCATGAGTAAAGACATCATCATTGTAAGAAAATAGAAAAAGGTGGTGCTTTTTCTTTAATGATTATGTAGAAATCATGATATTGGGAATAAAATATGAGTGTGAGTGAACTTATATTGAGAGAGCATTCGGATGAGAACGTGTGGTAGAAAAATATAGAGAGAGAGTGAGAAACTCTTGGGGAGAGTGAGTCTCTTAGTAAAATTCTGTGAGGGTACAAGGGATTGGGGTTTGGGTTATGTCGATTTCACTCAAGTGTATCTTGTACTAGTTATTCTCATAGTGAAGAGCAATATCTCTCGGAGGACGTAGGCATGTTTTTTGCCGAACCTCATAAATCTCTCAGTGTTTTTATTTCTTGTATTTTATTCTGTTCAACTGAGTGTGATTTGGTGAGGTTGTAATCTGAATCTCGTTTCCGCACTGACAAACGGGCCAAGGCACAACATCAACGTCGTATAGCATTATAACTTTTAACCATATTGATGATGTTGAAGTGAATAACTAAAATGAAGAGTAAACATAGGCATACAATAGATTTAGAAGTATCAATATTAAGAACAGTGCTTTTATGTTGGCTTTTAGTATACAGTAATATGCTAAATTGTCCGACCAACTCATAGAAGAGTGAGATTCTAGTATTGGAGTTTACGAGTGGTCGTACACATTTACCTGATTCAACTGGTGGACACAAAAATTTCTTAAATGACAGGGTTGTGTTTCTCAATTTTACGTTATAGTATCAAGAAGAATCCACTAATTTTTTAACATGCGGACAGATTGTACCACATGATTGTTTGAGGTTTAACCTTAATCTTACTCAAGGTTCTAAAAGACGCTAGGCGCTAGTCGGGCGGTGGGTTAGGGCCTAGCGCCTAGGCGGTTAGGCGGGGTCTAGGCGGGTGCCTAGGCGGACTAGGCGGATGTAAGTAAATCTATTATATTTTGTGTAAATAAGTGTCTGTTTATACTTAAAAATTAAATAAGTGCTTATGTACTTCAAAAAAATAAAAATAAAAAATTTATTTTGAATAAATAATTATAAATATGGATATATGTGTAAAGTTTAAGGGCTTTATATGTTAGTTTCATAATGTTTTTCAAACCCATTTAACAAGTGGGATGTTAGGTGGCACGTTGGTATTGGGCAACAATTAAAAATAGGTTTGTCACGTGGGATTGGCAGAGGAAGTTTCCCTCTGCATCGTCTTCTTCCTCGAAAAAAAAGTTGTGTTCCTCATTCTCCAGATTAAAAACAGAGGCCCTGCGTCTTTCCTTTTTCAACCATGCTCAGACCTACTGAGCCTCCAGCGCCTAGCACCCTTAGGAGCCCGCCCAAGCTCTTCAGGCGCCTGCCATTATCTTCTCCGATTTTCCTCCCAATTTGGACTGAATCAGGGAGGATGACCACCGTGTAGCGCCCAGGCCGATTTTTAGAACATTGATCTTACTCTCTAAATTGGTCAAATTTAACAAAAAATAAAATGAAGAAAATTGAATTGAAAAATTGCAACTACAACTATTAGAGGATCTTTGATTGCAAAAAACACATAGAAAAAAACAAGTCAAGGTGTTCCCATCTGATCATCGCTATTCTAGCCGGCCATTAGTGGCATTTTCTGGTTATTTTTTTGCGTAATTATACGTTGACTATGCTTTTCACCTTGCATATTGGCCGGACATGCAAATATTAAAACACAAATAGCCATCATTCATTGCTAGCTCTCTCATCAGCAATCAACTAATTAATTAACTAATCCCATCTCAACCAAATCATTTCTTCCTCTCCTTTTCTTAAACCACCTAACAGAATTAAATTTACAATTTCCGATATCAGAAAACCATGGTTTACCTCTGCTTTCTAATCTTGGTTTCCCTAAGTTCAAGCTATGCTCAGCAGTTCTATGACCAATCTAATTGCGGTGTTGAGGCTAGCTATTCAGGCTCAAGATACATTTGCAATATGTTCCAAAATTCTTGCCAAACATTCTTGGTCTACAGAGCCAACCCGAATTTTCAAACTGTTTCGAAAGTCTCAGACTTGTTTCGAATGGATTCTGATCAACTGCTTGGACTCAACAAACTCACATCTCCTTCTGAGGAACTGAAATCAGGTAGGGAAGTTATTATTCCCATTAAATGTTCTTGCTCAGGTCAATATTTTCAGGCAAGTTTCAGCTACACGGTTTTGCAAAACACGTCATACTCCGAGGTTGCTTGTGGGGTTTTCGAAGGCTTGCTCAAGTCGTTTACACTCAAGGAGGAAAATATGTCCCAAGAAAACAAGCTTATGGTTGGCACTGAGCTTCTTGTGCCTCTAAGATGTGCTTGTCCTGATAAGTTAGCTAGCAGTAGTGGAGTGAAGTACCTTGTGACCTACCCTCTCATAGAAGGCGACAGGCCAGTCATCTTGAGCCAGAAGTTTGGCATCTCTCCTGAAGATTTTTTATCAGTGAATCATTTAACAACTGACGAAACTGTGTTTCCGGATACGACTGTTTTAGTTCCCTTGAGAGCAGCTCCAGTGTTAAACTTCAACATCCAATATTCTCCCCCTCCAGCTCCTGCTTTTCTTCCCACAATTGCTGTGGAAAAATCTAATAGAAATGCGAAACTGATCAAGAAATTGTACGTAGCCGGGTCTGTTGTTGGGTTTTCTCTGCTACTGGCAGCTTTAATTGCATTTGTAATTTTGTATAGAAGGGCCTTAAGGAAATGGAAGAGAGAGAAGATCATGTCCTTTACTGCTTTAAGCTCTCCAATTTCATGTTCAACTGTCAGAAGCCCGTTTAAATCCGGTCAGACAGGCAGAAGCTCTCCGATTTCATCATGTTTATCGCCTGATATTCTTGCTGGATTGAAGTACTCGTTGTTCAATTATAGCATAGAAGAACTGAGGAGAGCAACAAGGGATTTCAGCGAAGAAAACAAGATTGGTTCTCAAGCGTACAGGGGAATAATAAATAATGTTCAAGTGATGATCAAGCAGATGAGATTTGAGGACACGAGCCATGTTATTGACGTGCATTCGAAGATCAACCACATCAACATCTTGAACTTAGAGGCGGTTTCTTACGGCGAAAATCACATGTCATGGTCTTATCTAGTTTTCGAGTTTCCGAGCAATGGCTGGTTGAGGGGCTGCTTGTCTAGTCCATCTAGTCCTATCAAGTGGCATTGGCGAACACAAATAGCTTTCGATATTGCAACTGGACTACACTACTTACACTGTTGTACTTTCCCTTCTTGTGCTCACCTAGACATAAACACTAGAAACATTTTTGTGACAGCAAATTGGAGGGCAAAGCTTTCGAACATTGGAACCATATCGGCTGAGGGATTTTCGGAAGGAAATGACAAAGGATGGGTTGCACCAGAGTACCTTCTACACGGATCAGCTTCTGAGAAGGTGAATATTTTTGCATTTGGAGTTGTTTTGCTTGAGCTCATCTCAGCAAGAGAGGACATTGATGGGAAGTCGTTTAAAGAGTCCATCAAATTTTTGGGAGGGGGTGATAGCGAAGGCGGTTTCCTCGAACAACTTAGGAGCTTCATGGATCCACAGTTGGAGGATTATCCTCTTGCAGAGGCCTTATGCTTAGCTGTTTTAGCGAAGGCCTGTGTGGAGGACGATCCTCTCCATCGGCCATCCATCGATGACATCATGAAAGTCCTCGCAAGAATGGTATGATCGAGAACTTGATCAATAATGAAGAACCACGTTCGTTACCGATGCGATCAGGGTATAAAAATTGTTCATCAAGTAAAGTAATGGTCTAAAATATGTAATTAACTAGCTTGATATATGCTTTCTCGTGCTTCTAATTAAACTCACCTATACATACATACATACATACATACTCGTTGAATAGGTTTTCTACATTGATCATATGTTTTAGTTTATGGAAGTTACTTTTCTGCATCATTAATTTTTTGTTCATGTTTTAGTTTATAATTCGTAAAAGTGTCTGCAACATGTTGCAGGTATTTAAAATATTTTGAAAATATATACTATTAAAAAACAGAGGTTATAGAAGTTAGATTTATAAAATTCAAAAGGTTACATTCATTAGCATATTGAACAAATTAATTACATTATATTAAACTATTTTTATTTTTATTTTTACAAAACATGAGAAATAAATAATTTGTAGAAAGTTCTGCTTACAAATTATTTGGAACTTTAACACCGTTCAGAAGTTCCAGCCGATCATCAGTTATACCTTGAGATTTCATTTCTTGTACGCACTAAACTCATTCACCACAAATGTTTAGTGCAAGGTTACAATAGTAAATTTCATATTGTACAACAGATTCAAGGTATAATATGATAACAATCTTCCATTTAAAGTTTCTTTTTTCGAAAGCAATGTCCGAAATCTGTAATGCAAATGGTCACAGCATTTGTTCCTTACAAAAAGCCGAGAATATACCTTGCTATAATCACACCTTGGGAGAAGCTTTGGTTAGAAAAACCCAGAAAAAAATTCTTGGTTACGTTACGTTATAAACTTACATCCTTCAGATTGGATTTGGTTTTGCACATAAGTGTAGTTTTGTAAACATTTCCAAGGACAAATCTCCATTTAATTTCAGAGAAAGTATACCCAATTGTGCAAAACATTAAACACTAAATCTCATAATGTTTAGCGTAAACGAAGTAATCACGTCCTCTATAAATACATGGAACTCAGCAGTACAACCCAAAACAGCAAAAAAAGAAAACACAGAAAACCAAAATTACAGAAAATGATTCAAGACTTTCCTTCGCTTCACATTTTCTCAGCAACCAAACAAAACACAGAAAACAAAAATTACAGAAAATGCTCAATTGGGAGCTAAATTAATAGAAATTGAAAAGAGGAAGAGGCTTACACTATGTTTGGATGAAGAAATTTAAGATTACTAAGGAATTTCAAAATGACGGAAATTGAAATGACAAGATTTTATTTTCTAGAATTAGTAAATTTTATTGTTTGGTTAATCTAAAAGAACAATGAAATTGAATACGGAATTTAATACGAAATTTGTTATTTTTTAACTCTCAATCATAGAAATTGGGAAATGACACCTATTTACATGGAATTTGAACTTGAGAATTGGAGGTCCCAAATTCCAAGTTTTTTTTTTCCACGGGGAAATTCTAAATTTCTATGTTTATGAATCCAAACAAGAGAATTTGTGCATGTCCATTTATAAATTCTGACTTTTACCAAAATTTCAAGTTTATTTCCTTCATCCAAACATAGTGTTAGAGATCACGGTTATTACCCAATTTTGGCTAAATTCGAGCCTACTCACAACAATTCCAATTTGTACAACCTCAAATAACTATTACCAAGACGAATCTTAAACATGCAATTGATTACACGTTTTGCGGAGCAAATTATGCAAAATTCAATGTCCCTTAAGGGTAAAGAAATTCAATGACCTCCCTCTAGTGGTAGGGTTAAACCATTAGGGTGCGTTGCACCGAACTAATTCTAATTGGACTAACTTAGGCTATCTCTAACCGAAGGGTCCAGAGGGCAAAAAAATAGTTCGAAAATCGTCTCCAATCGAGGGCCAGGCCAAAGGGCTCTTGGGTCCCACTGGACAAAAAATGGCTAAAAGGCCAACCGGCCGGCCCAAAGCAGCCAGCCAACCGAGCTCCCATTCAACCCCCAACGGCTAGTTGACGTTAGCGTGACGCCAGCTAGCAATAACTAGCTAACGTCAATTACCGTTGATTTTTGAATTTTTTTTTCTTTTTTTTTTGGGCCAATTTTTTTTTTTTAAAATTCTCATTTTTTCCTATAAATACCTAAGCCATTCCTACACCATTCGTCACAAATTTTTCACCATTCCTACATCATTTCAATTCTCATATTTTCTTACCTCTTCCAATAATATTTCCTTCAATTTTTGCAATAATTTTCAAATGGCCTCATCTGCAATGAAAGGTAGGGCTTGGACCCGAAAAGAAGATGAAGCTCTTTGCAGGGCTTATAGATGGGTGTCAAAAGATAGTGTGAGGGGGAGTTCTCAAACAAGTGAAGGTATTTGGTCTCGTGTGTCCAAAAAATACTTAAAATTCTACGAAGGCACCACTTCACCAAATACCTGAAACCACGAGAGTTGTTCTTCAAGATGGAATAAACATCTTTAGCCAAGTTTGAACAAATGGCATCAAGCACTATTAGCAACCGCAAGTAGACATGAAAACGGCGCTAATTACTGCGATGAAGTAGGTGTTTTCATAATTTATTTTAAATATTTAATTATATTACATTTAATTTCATAAATTAATTTCCTTTGATTTTTTGTAATTATATTTAATTATATTACATTTAATTTCATAAGTTAATTTCTTTTAATTTTTGTAGTTATATTTTCTAGGTACGCCAAGCGAAGGAATTGTATATACAGGGCAGCTCGAAACCCTTTCAGTTTCACGGTTGTTGGGAAATTTGTAAAGGGTGGGTATTATTTGAAGATCCATCTCAACATAGACTAGGTCCTACGCCGGTGTTCGGAACTGCATCCTCAGCTGTAGATATGGATCTCCTACCATTCAACAAATAAGGGTAGAAAATTCGTCTTCGGGTGAAGGTTACATACCTAGGGCTATGAGACGAAACAAGGCCCAAAGGTTGAAGGAAAGGGCAAGGCAACGGGTGATTACGCCGCTCAATAGGAAGTGGCGGGCTCATTGCAATTAATGGCGGAGCAAAATGCCTTTGCCGCGGAAGAAATGAACCGTAGGCATAAAAAACGGGCCAAACAAATACAAGAAGAGATGGATGATATGAATATGGAAAGGAACACTTCGAATTACACTCCAATGAGTAAGACCTATTTTGATAGGAAAAAAAAATTATGATCTGGCGACAGTTGTCACAGCCCGTCCCGAAAATTTAGTATCCTGGATGTTTTAAAATGCCATGCATGCATATTATATGAAATATGTGAATTAGTATTTGATGCATATATGTGAAATGGTGTTGTGGACGCACAGGTGAGTATCAGGTGAGTTTTATGTTATTCATATGGTTTATTGATGATGTGAATTGCGTTGAGAGCTCATAACCTGCACCCCTGGTGTTAGTGCTTATATTATTCACCCCGCACCACACACTCACCTTGGATCAAAGTAGGTGCATGTCGTACAGACCATTAGAGGGTTCCGACATGTCGTACAGACCATGAGAGGTGGTTCCGACTTGTAGATGACTTTAGATTATTATACAGCTGTTGATGAGAGAAGCACTAGAGCGTATTGTTACACCATTTTTGTCGTACAGACTACTTCAAGTAGTTCCGATTTATGTGCAGAGTAGTGTCGTACAGGTCACCGTTGGTGACTCCGGTTGGATTGGATATTGAGCTATAGAATTAACCGTACAGGACCAACTGCAGGGTCTCCGGTTGATTCCTTATTTCACCTGTTATAATGTTGCATCCTTATTCTGTTATTGACGCTTATAACATGGCATACTTTCTAGTTTTTTATAAAGATTGGTGATTTGAGATATTTGAAGAATTATATGCATATTATGTTATTTTCTGGGAAAGTATACAGGTTTTACAGCGAGAGGTTAGAAATGTTGCTAAATTGAAATGTTTTCGAAAAGCTTTGTTTTACTGACCCACTCAATTTTGTTTTGCGCCCCTCCAGGTTCTAGTTAGCAGCGTTGGTGGCCCACGAGGATTCCCACGGCGTACTGACAGACTACATAAATGTAGGACTCACCTTCGGGTGTTGTAATTTAGTTATGGTCCTACTTGACTGCACCTAGTACTTATGCTCTGAATATGTGTGTTTCACACTTAAACTTACTCTAGCATGCTAGTTGGATATTATTGCTAGTAGTTGGTTTTTATTCCTTCGTATTTCTCTTATCTTTTGCTTCCGCATCGCACTTTTGGTTACGTCACGGTCACGTGACGGCCAGCACGCCTTGATTCTAGGATCAGGGTGTGTCAGTTTGGTATCAGAGCCTAGGTTTGCAGTCATGTGTAACTTGTTAATGCTCTAATGATCTTTTGGTGTCTTCTGTCAGAACTATGCCGCCTCGTAGGGAATCACGTCGTGCTTCTGAGCCTAATTTCCCTGATATAACTCAATTAGGGGAAGCGATGGCCCATGCCTTTCAGAATGCAATCCGTCATCCTCCCCCTCAGAGAACACCCCTGGAGACTATGTATAATCTGAAATTAGACCGCTTCATGGGTAATGAGGGTCATAAAGGGGCAGAAAAGTGGTTAGACCATATTGAGAAGATCTTTCAGGTGATGCAGAGTTAAGGGAATCTTCATGCTAGTAGATGGGTTGAGACCACTACTTGGTTTTTAGGACGAAAGCCAGCAGCTTGGTGGGTAAATCAAACTCAGTTTATGTCACCTGAAGCGGCAGCTGATTGGGACGTATTCAAAGAGAATTTTAAGAAAAGATTTGTCCTCCGGAGTACATTGATCGTAAGAAGCAGAAGTTCATTCAATTGAAGCAAAAGAATATGTCGGCGCAAGAGTATTACAGGAAGTTTACAGACTTATCCCGATATGATCCAGATACAGCTGG
The DNA here is from genome assembly GCA_035220775.1 of Malus fusca. Lineage (NCBI taxonomy): Eukaryota > Viridiplantae > Streptophyta > Magnoliopsida > Rosales > Rosaceae > Malus > Malus fusca. Next base: position 11,558,501 of record CM069069.1, read on the forward strand.
TAATCAGGTAGAGATGCTTCGCCGTTTTAAGCTGGGCACTAAGAGGAAATGGTGGACTTTTACTAGTGCGATTCCTTGCACCACTTATCATAAGTTTTTTGAGATTTTGGTTCGGATGGAGGATTTCGACAATCTTCTTAGTAATAGTGAGGATGATGAAGATAAGAATGATAATCAGAGGAAATATGACATGGGTAAAGGTATCTCTACTCAGGGACCTTGTAAGACACATAATTTCAAGAGAAGTGGAGCGAGCTCGAGTTCTTCCAGCGGAGGATTTAGTGTCACATGCCCGATGAGAGGTGGAAGATTTGCTGGTGGACCCAGGTTTCAGAAGCAGAGAGACTTTGGTGGTTCTGGTGATCCGTTGTGCTGCCGTTGTAATTTCAGACATCATGGAAAGTGTATGAGAAGTGGTGGTGGTTGCTACACTTGTGGACAGATGGGATATAGAGCTGCACAATGTCCCTAGAGTCAGCAGAGGTCTCAGCAGTCTGCTATGCCACCTCCAGCGCCGATTCAGCAGAACTTTGGATCAGGCAGTTATGGTTAGACGGGTCGTGGTGGTGCTTACCACTATCAGGGTGATGCTGCTCCCTATGCTTCCGGACATCATCAGTATTCCCAAGATTCTTATTTTCAGACTGGGTATTCCCAAGATCCTGAAGGTTATACTTCATATATTTCCATGCCAGCTAGCGGATCTTAGTGGCATCAGGGAGGTCAGCCCCGACAGGGAGAGGATGCTGCTAGCAGTGCAGGACCGTCTAGGCAGTCTAGTCAGTCAAGACATGGACGTACTTCTCAGGGGCGAGGTAACCAAGGTAACATAGGTCGTGGTGGACGACAGCAAGCTCAGGGACGTGTTAATCACATCTCACTACAAGACGTTCAGAACCATCCAGATTTGATTATGGGTACGTTAAATATCCTTGGTCACTTTGCTAGAGTTTTGATTGATTGCGGTGCTACTCATTCTGTGATTTCTCGTACATTTGCTCAAATGACTCAACCTCACCCTACACCTCTAGGATTTGATTTAGAGTTTGCTATGCCTATAGGGGACAAATGTTATGTTGATAGTGTTTATCCAGGGTGTCCAGTGATGGTAGATGGTGTAGTTATGCCAGCTAATCTTATCCCGTTAGATATTATGGATTTTGATGTGATTTTAGGGGCAGATTGGTTGCATTATAATCGTGCCCATATAGATTGTTATGGGAAATCAATTACTTTTCATCGTCCTGGACTACCAGAGGTTACTTTTGTGGGTGAAAGAAGTGGGGTGAGACATGGTGTTATTTTTGCCATGAGAGCAAAGAAGTTGTTATCGAAAGGTTGTTAAGGATACTTAGCACATGTGGTGTTAAATGATGTTGTTCCTAGCAGTGTGGAGGAAGTTGGAGTAGTTAGGCACTATCCTGATGTATTCCCAGATGATTTGCCTGGATTATCGCCAGACAGAGATGTGGAGTTTTCTATTGATTTGCTTCCAGGTACGAATCTTATATCTTTGACTCCCTATAGAATGGCTCCAGCTGAATTGAGAGAATTGAAAATTCAGTTACAGGAATTAACTGATAAAGGCTTCATTCAACCTAGTACTTCACCTTATGGAGCTCCGGTGTTGTTTGTAAGGAAGAAAGATGGAACTTTGAGATTATGTATTGATTACAGGCAATTGAATCGGGTAACGATTAAAAACCGTTATCCATTGTCTCGTATCGATGATTTGTTTGATCAACTCAAGGGTGCATGTGTGTTCTCTAAGATTGATTTGAGATTTGGCTATTATCAGTTGAAGATTAAAGATGAAGATGTACCTAAAACGGCTTTCATGACCCGTTATGGACATTATGAGTTTTTGGTGATGCCATTTGGATTGACTAATGCACCTGCAGCGTTCATGAGGTTAATGAATGAAGTATTCCAGCAATATCTTGATAGATTTGTCATTGTTTTTATTGATGATATTCTGGTATACTTTAAGTCGAAAGCAGATCATATTCGACATCTTAACTTGGTATTAAAGAAATTGAGGGAACATCAGTTGTATGCCAAGTTTAGCAAATGTCAGTTTTGGTTGAATCAAGTGGCATTTTTGGGACATGTAGTATCGGCACAAGGAATTCAAGTAGATCCTCAAAAGATTGCAGCAGTGGAGAATTGGGAACATTCACGAACTGTGACTTAGGTACGGAGTTTTCTTCGTCTAGCAGGTTATTATCGACGATTTGTTCAAGATTTTTCTATGATTGCCTTACCACTAACAAAGTTAACCATGAAGGATGTTAAGTTCGAGTGGGACGAGAATTGTGAGCAAAGTTTCTAGCAACTGAAATATTGCATCACTCATGCTCCAGTATTGGTACTTCCTGACGACAGTGGTAACTTTGAGATTTACAGTGATGCTTCCTTGAATGGTTTGGGATGTGTCTTGATGCAACATAAGAAAGTGATCGCCTATGCTTCTCGACAGTTGAAGATTCATGAAAGGAATTATCCTACTCACGATCTTGAGTTGGCAGCCATTGTTTTTGCTTTGAAGATTTAGAGACATTATCTCTATGGTGAGAAATGTAAGATTTTCACAGATCATAAGAGTCTTCAATATCTTTTTACTCAGCATGATCTTAATCTTCGTCAGTGAAGGTGGATGGAGTTACTAAGTGATTATGACCGCACTATTGAGTATCATCCGGGTCGTGCAAATGTGGTAGCTGATGCACTGAGTAGGAAACCTCAAGGTTGGCTTAATGCTTTGTATGCTTGCCGTGTTCCTCTTCTTACAGATTTGAGAGCTACTGGAGTAAAGTTGGAAATCGAAGAACGAATAGAAGCTTTTCTTGCTAGTTTCCAAGTCAGGCTAGTTTTGGTCGATCGTGTACTTTAAGCTCAGATGGTTGATGAAGAGATCCAAGAAATGATCCAATTGAGAAATGAAGGGAAAAAGAAAGACCTCAGGATTCGTGAATCAAATGGCATGCTTATGCAGGAGAACATAATGTATGTGCCGAATAATGAGGAATTAAAGAAAGAAATTTTGGATGAAGCACATTGTTTGGCTTATGCGATGCATCCAGGAGGAACTAAGATGTACCATACCATTCGACCATTTTATTATTGGCCGGGTATGAAAAGGGAAATTGCAGATTATGTAAGTAGGTGTATTGTTTGTCAGCAGGTCAAAGCAGAAAGAAAGAAGCCCTTTGGACGGATGCAACCACTTCCCGTTCCTCAGTGGAAATGGGAAAATATAACTATGAATTTTGTGTATAAGCTTCCACGTACACAAAATGGATTTGATGGCGTTTGGGTGGTTGTAGATCGGCTTACCAAGTCAGCACACTTCATTCCAGTGAGGGAAAAGTATCATCTGAATAAATTGGCTAAGTTGTTCATCACGAAGATTGTGAAGTATCATGGAGTTCCAGTGAATATTATTTCTGATCGAGATCCAAGATTTACTTCTAAGTTTTGGATAGCTTTTCAGGAAGCTCTTGGTACGAAACTGCTTTACAGCATTGCTTATCATCCTCAAACCGATGGACAATTAGAGAGGACTATTCAGACGTTAGAGGATATGCTAAGATCTTCAGTGTTACAGTTTGGGGATTCTTGGCATGATCGTCTAGACTTGATGGAATTTGCCTACAATAATAGTTTTCATTCGAGCATTGGTATGTCACCATTTGAGGCACTTTATGGTAGAGCTTGTCGTACGCCATTGTGTTGGTCAGAGGTTGGCGAAAGAGTGCTAGAGGGCCCAGAGATTGTGGATGAGACTACTCAAAATGTTCAGGTGATTAAGTCTAACCTGAAAGCGGCCCAGGATCGACAAAAGAGTTTCGCAGATAGACATGCTACTGATCGAGTATATGATGTGGGTAATTTGGTATTCTTGAAATTGTCACCTTGGAGAGGTGTAGTGCGGTTTAGAAAGAAAGACAAGCTAAGTCCTAGGTACATAGGACCTTATAAAATCACTGAAAGGATTGGTGAAGTTGCTTACAGATTGGAGTTGCCTCCGGAGTTATCTAAGGTACATAATGTGTTTCATGTCTCGATGCTTCGACATTATGTTTCAGATCCTTCACATATGATTCCTCCTCAACCTTTGGAGATTAATCCGGATTTGACGTATGATGAGGAACCAGTGACTATCTTGGATTGGAAAGACAAGGTTATAAGGAATAAGACAGTGAGCTTGGTAAAAGTATTGTGGAGGAACCACTCAGTGGAAGAAGCTACTTGGGAGAAGGAAGATCGAATGAGAGAGATGTATCCAAGGTTGTTTTATGAGTATTAGTGGAGTGATTGGTTGTATGAATTTCGAGGACGAAATTCTATAAGGAAGGAAGATTGTCATAGCCCGTCCCGAAAATTTAGTATCGTGGATGTGAATTGACGAAATTGCCCTTGAGTTTTGGCTGAGCATTTCAAATTGAAACAAGGTTGTGGATCCAATTATGTTTTTTTTTCCCTAAAGTTTGGACCCAATTGGAAGTTAGAAAATTATGGGTTGAGATTGATTGGTTTCAATTGGACCACATAAGCACACTCTCTTCTCTCTCCCGTGTCTCACACACTATCTCTCTCTTGGACTTTCATTCTCTCTCTCTTCTTCCATTTCGTACGGACACACTCACCATCGAGCCTCCAAGCACAGATCGAAGGTTTTGAAGGCACCATTGTGCTCGTGAGGACCCTACGAACTCACCCATACCCATTTCAGGTAAGAAATCTTTCGATTTCACGTTGAAATCTCGAGGTCCGATTTGAGTATTGTTCACGAATTTTGTAATGGTTGGTTTTTAGGACAATCCAAGCTCACATTGAGCTTTAGGAGGTTCTCACGAAGCTCGAGGACGTTCGTTTGAAGGTTTTGGACGTCGGGATCACAAGGTTCGAAGGTGGCCGGTTTTGGTGAAATTTCCCGACGTGATTTCGAAGGATTTGGAAGTTTTTAAAGGTATAGCCTTCTTCCTCTCGTAAATTGTGAAGTTTTGGTGAAAATTTCATGGAAAATGGTTGAGAATCGAGCGAGCAAATGACGATTATAGGTCTGCCCAGTTTCCGGCGCCGGCGAGTTTTTCCGGCGTTTGGAGGAAGGAGATGACGAGCGTGGGGGGTGCGTAGACCTGTGCCTATCCCGGCGCGTGGGGCGCATGGCAAGTCCAAAAATTATTCAAAAAATACCCCGACGTCCGTAACGTTGAGTAGGTCACTGTGGTATATTCATATACCCAAATTGAGCATCGTATGAGAAGTTATTACGTGTTGTTGGTTATGTGCTTTAAAATAACGTTTTTATAGTTGTTTCGCATATAGGTGATACCTATCATGAGGACGAACGTATTCAAGGACGTCATGGGGGTTACGACCCTTCAACTTACCAGTGAGTTGGCAGTATTTTTCTGTATTTACCTATATACTATTGATTTTTTTTCCCAAAAATCGAATTTAAATGAAAGTATGTTTTAAAATGCCATGCATGCATATTATATGAAATATGTGAATTAGTATTTGATGCATATATGTGAAATGGTGATGTGGACGCACAGGTGAGTATCAGGTGAGTTTTATGTTATTCATATGGTTTATTGATGATGTGAATTGCGTTGAGAGCTCATAACCTGCACCCCTGGTGTTAGTGCTTATATTATTCACCCCGCACCACACGTTCACCTTGGATCCAAGTAGGTGCATGTTGTACAGACCATTAGAGGGTTCCGACATGTCGTACAGACCATGAGAGGTGGTTCCGACTTGTAGGTGACTTTAGATTATTATACAGCTGTTGATGAGAGAAGCACTAGAGCGTATTGTTACACCATTCTTGTCGTACAGACTACTTCAGGTAGTTCCAATTTATGTGCAGAGTAGTGCCGTACAGGTCACCGTTGGTGACTCCGGTTGGATTGGATATTGAGCTATAGAATTAACCGTACAGGACCAACTGCAGGGTCTCCGGTTGATTCCTTATTTCACCTGTTATAATGTTGCATCCTTATTCTGTTATTGACGCTTATAGCATGGCATACTTTCTGGTTTTTGATAAAGATTGGTGATTTGAGATATTTGAAGAATTATATGCATATTATGTTATTTTCTGGGAAAGTATACAGGTTTTACAGCGAGGGGTTAGAAATGTTGCTAAATTGAAATGTTTTCGAAAAGCTTTGTTTTACTGACCCACTCAATTTTGTTTTGCGCCCCTCCAGGTTCTAGTTAGCAGCGTTGGTGGCCCACGAGGATTCCCACGGCGTACTGACAGACTACATAAATGTAGGACTCACCTTCGGGTGTTGTAATTTAGTTATGGTCCTACTTGACTGCACCTAGTACTTATGCTCTGAATATGTGTGTTTCACACTTAAACTTACTCTAGCATGCTAGTTGGATATTATTGCTAGTAGTTGGTTTTTATTCCTTCGTATTTCTCTTATCTTTTGATTCCGCATCGCACTTTTGGTTACGTCACGCTCACGTGACGGCCAGCACGCATTGATTCTAGGATCGGGGTGTGTCAACAGTTGTTTACCTCCGACTATACTCCTACAATGGCGGATGATGAAGATAATGATGATTTTAGATATTAAATTTAAGTTGTTGTAGTTTTTAAATTTAAGTTGTTGTACTTTTTAAATTTTAGTTGCAGTTTTTAAATTTAAGTTGTTGTAGTTTTTAAATTTAAATAATAAATTATGTTTGGCTATGACCTTTGACCCTCGGTTGGAGACGGTTTTTTGCTATAGGGCTAAAGTGAGCTCTATGACCCTTTAGCCCTCAGTTGGAGATGGTAAGAAATATGATCATGCATTGTACATTAAAATATTAATTTCTTGGAGGGCCAAAGGGCTAAAACGAGTCATCTGGCCAGCTTTCGATTGAAGATGACCTTAATGAAGTGTCTGGTACAAAATCAGACTAAGAAGTAGATTATTAACAAATTATAATATTATATTATTTCATCAATATCTATTAAAATTCTATCATCAATTCTCTCTTGTTCTGTTTTTTTTTTTTTTCCACTAGAAATGTCTTTCTTTCTCGAAAGCCAATTCCCCACCATTGCAGACTTGCAGAGATCAAATGAAAAACCAACTCACAATTCCACAATTGCATATCAAAGCGAAAGCCAATTCCAGAAATCAAAACCCATTGCAAATTCAAAACATAGTTGAGAATCAAAATCCAAATCACATCAGCAATCCAAGCCTCTGCCCGCGACGGAGAACACGCATCGGCAACCGCAAGCTGCTGTAGTCCCAATCCAAGGCATGCAACAAGTAGTTTTGGCTCCTGATATGAAGGTGAGACGATAGGTGGTGACGGCGAGGTCGGTTAGTTGCCATTTGGCCGGAAACAACTCGCCGGACTTCGGCATCGAACCCGTAACTGCGCAGAGCCGCGCAGAGGAGAGCAAGGGAAGGAGAGCGGGAGAAGGAAAAAAAAACGGAGAGAGCGATGGAATGGAAAATGATGAAATATATAGAAAGCAGGATTAAAGTGGGAATAACAGAAAGGGCCGTGATATGCACACACTTCATTTTACTTATCACACACATTTTTAATTTTCGGCCGTCGGATCGGATGAATTGAAAAAGATCAACGGACAGAAATCATCAAGGATGTGTGAGAAGTAAAATTGGATGTGTAGATAGCACACCCCTAACAGAAATTAAGCATGGAAAAAATTGGAATTACACTGTGCTTATGTGAATGGTCAGATTCCATTAGGTCACTGCTCACATCACATATTTACATATTCTCTGCAGAAACTTATTTTAAACATTTTCGATGCATTATCGTGCGTTTGATACTAAATTCCAAATATTTCCTAGACCAACTGTTCTACTAGAAGGTTTTCCAGCTTCCCATGTTCTTTCTGATATCGAGAATATATGAATCCCACCAAGGTGAAGTCTTATGTAAGACTATATGATTTTGGAAGAGCATGTTATTCACATGATCGACCCAATTGACACTTGTTTTCACATTACTCAATATGAGTTGTTCATGTGTTAGGACTGAAGTGCAGACATGTGTGACTAATTTGTTGTTGAGGAGTAGTTCATGAAGGCTATTGCAGGATTGGTTGCGAATTAAAGATGTTGATATTGAATATAAATCTGTAAAGCCCCTTATTCAATGAATTGAATACCGTACATTAAATAATTATACTATATGTATGAAAAAAATTAATACAACATGGTCCAAGCCCCAACTAAAAAAAGGGAAAACCCTTTACTTAGAGAATAAATGGGAAAATGGTGTACAATATAAACATACATATAGAGTAATCCTAGTGATTACAACTCCTTTATTTAGACTAGACCCTGCAGATCTCCTCCTCCTCCTCCAGGTTTCAAGACCTGCCGTAAGTGAAAGGTGGTGATACTTTAAAGCTATATAATTCTAGCTAGATTCAATTCTTTTCCTCTACTGTTTGTCTATAAAGTTGCACTATCCGCCTGTTTCTGGGTTGTACTGGTCTTGCATTAGTGTCTGAGTCCTGCAAGATTTTCAACATAACACAAGTACATGTAATCAAAATAACATCGAATTTTCAATGTTTATGCATTATTTTTTTATTTTTTTTTTACATGAAATTTTGAAATAGTTTCATGATTGAACTTACATCATGAACAGCTACTCGGAGTGATTTCACTTGTTCTTCTGAGACAGTGCTCACCTGGTGAGGTAAAACTTAAGTGAGATTTAGAATGAACAGAAACTTTGTAGACACCAGAACATATTATCAAATTTAAGGGTTTATAAAATAAGAGAAAAGAACCTCTCGAGCAATGGTCCAGATAACATTTTGTGTGCATGGAGGTGTTGTGAGTGAGCCAATATATCTGTAATACTTTGTGCTGCTTGTTTTCATTTGCCTTGGATCAACCATACCAACCACTTCTTCGTCTTCAGTGGTATCAGAGACGTCTGCTAAATAATCCATGATCTAAACACAAAAAGGAATAATAAGTACAGCAAGCATAAGAGAGAAGAATGAAAGTATATAATTTTGACCACATTTACCGACCATATCTCTCACATAGGAGGATCCATGTGAGACCCTAATCATGCAATATTTGAGTTATATTTATGCGAGCGATGGTGTTGGAAATGTAGTCAGTATAAAGTAGGGTCACTCCAAGTGAGGGTTTTAAATATTTTACCGATGACAAAAATGGATCAGGAGCTCCAATCCTATAAAGAATTCCAGTCACAGCAATATTTCCAGTTGCGCTCTCATGAACCAAATGCACCTCTAAATCAAACCTCTTGCCATTGATGGTGTGTTCTGAAGACGCGTGCCAGTGGCATTGTTTCAGTTTATACAAAGTTCCGTTTAATAGTATAAATCCTGGATCAGCTTCCCATTTCAACTGCATTGACAAATCATCGAACAAGCGATTAATATTCGTAAGAATACTTTTTCCTCATAGACTTAATGGAAAATTAAACCTCAACAACCGCAACTTTACGTGCACCTTTCTTGGTATTTTGAAGTGTAAGGTAATACTAACTGTGTTAGGAGAATTTTTCAAATTTGATCTCCAGTTTTTATCTTTATCTTACCATCATATCATGCCCCCTATTCTTAAGAGTGGCATTGCAAGGCCTGTAGTTACTCTTAAGTATCCCCAAATGTGACACTAGTTCGACTCTGTCATCTAACAGATCAATCGGAGACTGCATCGATCCCTTGCTGCACATGCTCCATTCTTGGCGTATCTCTCCCCATCGAACCGGTCCCTTCTCACTGTCTTCCTCATAGTTAAACTCCCTCTGATCTTCTGCATCATCAAGAATATTAACAAAAATGAGAAGTAATTTACAAAATCCCATAAAAAATTGTAGGAGGGGCCATATGACATTATTTAATAAGGATAAGAGTGCGTAACATTGATGAACATGGACTACCTTAAACAGAAAATTTACAAGGAAATCAAAAATTCAATTGGAGCCGTTGTCATTCTTAACCATGTATATTTAATATGCATGTTGATATATATATAACTAGAAAAACTGTTTAAAAATGGCTGAAAGCAATATCCTATTTTAATTTAGAAAATGCATTTAACTACCCAAATTAAAGAAAGTTTAACGAAACTCTTTAAGAGAACAATAGTCTCTACTTCGATTCTAATAGTGGAAATATTGAGCATATATAATAAAGATATTACAAATAATTTATACCAACTTCTTCAGATGTTGCATGGCGAGAATTCAGCAATACCAAGGCAATAAGGAAACTGTAAAATAATATTGGGGTGGGAAACTTCTCCATTTTTAGCTTCGAGCTGCACTTGGAGCCTATGGGGAACAGGAACAGTTGCTTCCATATTTATACGCATCAGCCTGTAGTATGATGCGTAAAGACTTTCAAATAATGAAGCCTTTCGCAATCAAGACTTTCAAATAAAATTTCTTCTGTGGCTACAAAATTTCTCAGGTAGTTATCCAGTTTCAATGGAATCAACTAGAAGTCATTCATGGGATTTGCCAGTCCATAGAGAATTCCTTATTAAATTACATGAAAGTAGATTTTAGAAGAAGACCCCAAAAAATGGTGGCGTTTTTCGTCCTTCACTTCGAAAATTTTCTACAAAGTAGACTCCATTTGATACACGTCGTTGCTGACGATTCTTTGATACAAATATTAGTGTAGAGTTTATATATGTAGAGTGCTGGGTGGATCTATGTGTCATGCAAAAATGCTACTTTTATCATATATTTGTATTATCTCTTTAACAGATATAAGATCTACATGGGTTGACGAGTTATACTTCTATTAGAGAGAAAGATGATACAAAATTAAGATGACACAAATAGATAATAAGTGTAACATTCTTATCATGAGTTTCAACGCACTAACTTTTCTTGGAGGTTGGGTTAATTGACGAGTTTGTTTAATATTTGTTTGGTGGTTGGTAGTTGGTGGCTTGAAGGCAATTTTGGAGGTTCTATCAAATTTTTATTATTTTTCCTAAGAAAATATATAATAAAAAGAATTGAACGATAATCTAGAGAAAAGCCACAGCTGCAGAATCCACCAAACAGATGAGTAGTACAATACTATCCTCAGCCTTCACGGCTCTAACCTGATATTGGTTGCCATGGTTGTCGACTTTCCCTTTCTTTTTATTATTTTTCCTAAGAAAATATATAATAAAAAGAATTGAACGATAATCTAGAGAAAAGCCACAGCTGCAGAATCCACCAAACAGATGAGTAGTACAATACTATCCTCAGCCTTCACGGCTCTAACCTGATATTGGTTGCCATGGTTGTCGACTTTCCCTTTCTTTTCCTTCCAAGGCTCCAACCCCGTTGACTGGCACCGCACTACTTGCCATGGTTTTCATGAGATTTTAAAATTCACCAAATCCCTCCCTTCTAGGCGCCATGAGTTCTCTTTGCAACTCCAATCTTCTCGAGAAATTTTTCATTGTGATCAGAATATGGATGGTACACCACGTTTTTATATAAGAGATAAGAAATTTTATTTTTTAAGCTATTAACTTTTTAACACACATATCTTACTATTTATATTGTAACACATGGTATACCATCTTGTGTACCAGTTTCATTAAAAAATCTCTCCATCTTCTCTACCTGCCAGCAAGCAGCGCCAAACACCATAAACCCATCCTGTTGTCAATATTCACACCACCACAAACCCAACAAATCTAGTAACATGAAACGACGGTTTTGTACACTGACCCACGAAGAAATAAGCCGAAAATATTTTTTTATACCGGTTGGTATACTACGTGTCATTATATAAATAGTGAGATATGTGTGCTAAAAAGTTAATAACTTAAAAAAAAAAATTTCACACCACTTTTATTAAAACAGGTGATATAGCACTTGTGTTCCCGTCACAATGAAAAATTTCTCATGATAGTACAGTACTACCTAATAATTTCTCTAAGATTTCAATACCCAACTACCTCTTGCACCTTGCATCCTTCATTCCAATCCTTCCTCAAAAACACTTCCTCTTAACTTTATTTTTACCCTCAATTTGAAGAATGTTGTGATTTTCGCATGTGCTTGTGGCCTTCTTTACCAGACGACGACTCTTAGTTACTAATATGCAACTCTTATACGCAATTACCGGAGACTAAGGGTGCGTTTGTTGCACCGGACTATCTCGAACTGGACTAGCTTCAGGGACTAAGCTGGACTGGCTTAGATTAGACTAAGCTGGACTAGCTTAGTGAAGCGTTTGGTACAGTGTCGGACTAAGAAGCAGGATTGCAATATTAAAATATTTTATATTAAATTAATATATATTAATTAATATTTTATTTTTACTTTATCTTTTTCCTTTTTTTTTTTCTAGAATCATCTCTCAAATCCCAGTAACCTTCCGTCTCTCCATCCCCCTTTCGCTTTTTCCCCATTTTTGTCCCTCCCACCCACCGGCCCTTTCTCTCCCTCTCACCGTCTCTCTCTAACCCAAATAAGCGATGCAACCAAAGTGATGGCAGAGAGTCTCTCCATTTGCCTCACCAACGATGCAACTAAAATCCTCAATCTTCCTCGCCTCCTCTTCCCACAAACCCATATCATCCCCCACCCCAAAAATTCACTTAAAATCCCCAACCTGTCTATCTCCATTGAGGTCGTGGTTGAACCCATATACGACTTGGTTCTTGAACTAAGCGTGATGAGGTGTTGGGAGTGGGCAGAGAACTGTGGATTCCCTTATTTTCTTTCTTCTTGCTTTCTCTGCTAATTGCGCAAGAAGTGAATTTTTTTCCCCTTTTTTCCGTTCTTGGTTTTTGTAGAGATATGAAGGTCAGTTTTCAATGGAATATCTTCTGTGACTTCTGACTTCTGTTTTAGAGAGATGAAGGTGAGTTTTCTAGCAGACACGGTGACGAAAAGGTGTGGGGGAGGGTTCGCACGACTCTGCTTGCAGAAGAGGGAGACGGGACTAGCAATCTCGTAGTTTTTGGGGGGGCCTCACTAAGACCTCTTAGTGAATCCTTTATTGTAGGCGAGTGAAGGAAATTTTGTTAAAAACATGTTCATTTGAATAACATCATATAGCATGCAATTAACAATTAAAGGCGGAATCATGCTTTCATGCATTCAAAAACAAAACATCTACCATGAAATTCAAAGCCTAGTAGATTGGTGAACCTTGACTCAACTTTTAAATCAACATTTATTGGTTGAGAAATATTTACCTTTGTAGATTCCTCTTTGCATATGCAAAGGATAATCACCCAAGAGATAGGGCCTTCATTCCTTGCTTCTTAGCTCCATGGATTTGGTTAGAAGAATAGGTTCTCCAAGTTCCCAAAATTGAGAACCTCTAAAGATTCTACACCAAGGTTGGATTGGAGAGGAAATGAGTGACCTTGAGGAAATAGAATTGCTAGACAATATCCCCCAAGGTGGTTGGCCTCTTAGAGAGAAATGGAAGCTTTGTGTTCTCACCAATTTTCTCTAAAATCAACAACTTATGAATTTATGTTATAAAGTTCTTTATATAGTCACTTCTTTAAATGACCTAAAGAACCAAAAACCCTAATTCATCACTATATGGCCGGCCACTCTATTGGATTTGGGCTTTTGGGCCTTTGTGAATCTTTATTCATTAAGTTGTCATACAACTTAAGTCAATGGGCTTTGACGTTCGAAGCCCATTGGGCCTTAAGGTCCAAAAACTATCCCGAGGTCTTTAACGAACTTATTCGTTTGATTAATTAACATATTAATTAATCCTTGCCATAAATAATTAAACCATTTAATTCATCTCCTTTGTTTCTTCAATCTCCACCTTATTTGGTGTACGATACATTAGGTTCCTTTTAGCGAGGCAGTGGGCGATTAAAACCATTTTACATCGATTGTGAATTGAAACTTACTTTCAATTCTCCCTTTAGTGATTACACACGTTTAGGGCTTCCACAAACCATGAGTGACCCCTAGCAGCATATCATGGCTACCCAAGCTAATCAGAAGAGGTAGAGAACCTATTCAGTTTAGGATTACAAATGCAATACGGTCTTTCTCTAATCTAATACTCTTGACCACATTGTTTGGTTTGATAGTTTATTTATTCATGTCTACTATCCAATGTGATTCTTGTGCTTATATGATTACTTTGAATGTGAATTGGAACGCATTCCCAAATCTCATTCATACTCTGGCCAGAGATTTTAATCATATCATAGAGTATTCTCCCTCAAGCCAATTGAAGGTTAGAGATCCCTTGTTGCGCATTCACTTGTCTCCATGACTAAGTGGCTTAACCCCAATGATGTCGTGGACACCCCGATGGGGTGACTTTGGCATAATCAAAGATCAAGGACTTAACCACAAGACAACAACTGTGATGCCTCAGGTCAAAGGACTAATTTGCATTATCCCAAACATGAGTTCTCATGTGACATGAGTATGAGAACTCCTCGTTGATCGTGTTCAGTGAACTCATTCTCTATTGAGCACCTACGTACTTGTCTTGATGTCACACACACCAATGACTCGAGACTAGTCACTCTCCCTGAGAGAAGACATAGCACGTACTGATCTTATCGGACTGTCAATGCCCAATTGGCAATCCTATGATCAGGAACGTTTAGGATGTGTCTACGAAAGAATGGTCTCATTAATCTAACTTCATTAGATTGCATTCTTCCAATCGCATATTCCTTGGACTTTATCGTTTAAGCATATAACATTTATATGAGACGCCTCAAACAATAATGTTTGCCTTTTATATGTAAACTAGATTAGTTTAACATGTGAAATATCCGTAAAGTATCATCATATGAATGGCTTTAGGGCACATTTCCAACAATCTCCCACTTGCACTAGAGCCAATCAGCTTGGTCATCTGTTATGATTCCTCTTCTGTAGTCATTTCCTAAATGGCTGAGTAGTAGGCCTAGGAAATGGATATCTATATGTTATCCATAGAAGCAACCTTGAGAATATCGACGTCACCATTATACATGATTCCCAATCATGTGGTTCAGTCTCTCATATGAGTTCGGATCTTGATGAGACCTTGATTCCCAGGCTTGAGCTATCGCCCCATTAGTGTCGTAGTGTCAGTACACTAGATACACTTTCTGGTTGGAACCGAATAAAGAGTTCATAAATGAACTTTCCCATCCAAACAACATTGTTGTAAACTTCTATATGGCAATATATTTTGCATTCATAATGGAACACACTAAAGTCATTACTTTAATGTTTCCATCCAAATATCTCTTTAGTCATAATAAAGAGATATTTGTTTATCTCTTCATTCATAATGAAGAAACATCCAATGATGGATTAGATTCACAATCTAATACATTTACGCTTCCATTACGTTACTCTAATTCTTCCTCATTCTTCGAGGAACCTATCCTTTAGTATTTCTTAAATACTTAAGGATTTACTTGACAGTTGCCATGGTTCTGATCCTGGGCTTGCACTGATATCGCCTTGTACCTTTCTAGGTACAACTCATATCAATGTTTTTCATACAATATGAAATACATAAATCACCTTTCTGCGTATGCATAAAGGATTCGATTTACGCATTATTTCTTTGGGAGTCAAAGGGTACGTTCCCTTTGAGAAGAGCTACCTCCTAGTCTCACTAGAGTTGTTCTTCTTATTAAAGTTTATCATCATATGAGAAACTTCCTAGCAACCTTTTGTCTATTATTAGGGCATGATATAATCCAATTATATCCTAAAATCTATCATTATAGATTTCCATCCCATGTATATAGACTATGTCTCCCATATACATTCTATCGTTATAGAAAGTTTTAAAGTCATAACTTTAACAATGAAGTATTCTTTTTATTTCCAAAATTAATATATCATACATATATTCAAATTTAGGAATATGATTAACTCCCACTAATCTTTTGTAAACCTAGTAAACAAAAGATTCATTTACATCTATATGAGAAATCAAACAATTTTGATCTTTCTTTCATAAGACGCTTATGGCTCCCACTAGCTTGCTAAGATCCATGATGGTTGGATCTCTACAACTTACATGTTTTGTGATTCATAGTTTTTAGACATAAATTATCAAGACTATCTTAATAATGGTTTCGGAAACCTGTATCATGTCCAAACATTGAATCACCATTTAGTTGTAGCTAGCAATCTTCGATTTAATTGAAACTAAGACTACGTCAAAGATGGTTCCTTCAAAGTCAACCATTCTCTTTGATTGTAGTCACCTTAAGCTACCAATTAGCTATGAAGGTTTCATTATTTCGGGTCAAATGGTACTTTACCATTTCCTTGAGTATATATCGTATATACACTCAATGTAGTCATAAAGTTCAAACCATTCAACTGAGACGGTTTATAAATCCTTCTTGACTACCTTGGAGCTTGTGGTATAGGAACTAGGTTGTTATATTTGTTGATTATCATCTTGTCTCTCAAAGAACCCATTCTTTTGAGTTCTATTCCTAGTTCATTTGCTCTAAGGCAAATCACATTGTAGGATTACAATGAACTACTCAACAAACAACATTTGTTGGTTGGTTTATAGAAGTGATATCCAAAGGTTAATTTAAGGATATCCACAAGATAATTTTTAAACAAATATTGCTTATTAGCACACAACCCCAAATCTTAACATGATTAAGATTTGTCTTTCTTTCCAACTACATCCTATGGAGTTATGAAAATTTTGGAAGATCTTCTAATTGACAATCATATTGTCTTAGAAGCATATATATCCTATATATGGGTAATTGATAATATCCAACGAACTAAATCTTATTCAAGTTCGTTCTTCTCCTAATGGAGAAAATCATTTATCTTATGATGCTAATTTCCTTGATATCTTTCAAGGAAACTCATCTAAAGTGTTACCTTTCCTTGGATCAAATCTAAGGATGTAATTACTTTAGACGTCTTTACTCATCAATCTTACATTTCTTGAATTCTTTGAAACCTTTTGCAAAGTATTCGGACTTGTGTTTATTCAAAACTATAGTCCAACCGAGAGTGATCTTCGGTGAATGTCATACAACATGAGTAGTATTATGTTGTGGACAATTGCCACTATCTTGCAACCTTTTGGGTTTTAAGCATCATTATATTCTAAACAGTTAACGCTACCATATCATCTCTACTATAGAGACAATCAATTAGATTACTATAATCCAATCATTGATTAATAAAGAACAATGTTTTGTCAAACAAAACATTCATCCATCTCTACTATAGTGACGGAATTAAGTTCCTTAAAATTGGAATGTAAAGACAATCTTTGGTTTTTCCAATTTCTTTGGTAGTTCATATGAGGAAGTTAGTACCATCTGCTTTCGCAGAGATCTATATTTTATTCACGTTCCGAATGTGAAGTACTTTCTCTTCTCTCATTAATCTTCTACTTCTTATTAGCCATACTTTTACAACGATTGTAAAACATAGTTACTAATACGGAATCATGTATTCAAGTAGAAGAACCAACTGTTTTGAACTTTTCAAGAACAATTTACAACACCTTCGAAAGGTGTGTTCTTGACACTTGCAAGACATTTCTTGCAAATACCCCTTCCAATGTCCATCCTTTCATAAAGAAAGTTTGTTCCCTTGGAGTTAATTTTATCTTCTTCATTTGACTTCTCCTTTGACTACAATAGTCATGGTCCCTAAACTCCCACTATCTCTCTTGAAACCTTTTTCAATTGTGTTATACACATCAAACATTTTGGAGAGTGTGTGGTTATTGTTCACTACATAGTTTACAATAAACTTAATGAACCATTAGGATAGGGACATAAAGGTGAAGTCCTAGCTTAGTTTCCGTCTCGTTAAGTGGTTTATCACTTCAACACTCAATGATTCAAAATCATCATAAGTCCATGTTGATGGACTATTTTTGTCAACCAACCATTATGTTCTAAACATAATTACAAACTTTCAAGAGTTGTTCAAGGCAACTCTTATTTCTTCATACAACAATTTGTAGGTGAAGAATTATGGCACTAAAAGTGTCCTTGTCTATATGCTAATCTTCGTAAGTTCCTTTGTTCATATAACGAAGGAATAAGCATTGGTTGTTTGTGTTGTCCTCTTCATGATAGACATTTCTAACATGTTCTTCCAATGATACATTATCAATAGAAGATTGTGAGGATGAGACTTCTTAGGTACATTCACAATCCATTTAAGACAATCTTTGGGATTGTGTTACCAAGTCCGGAAACTAAAACATTCGGATTTTCTTTGTCAAGTTTTGGATAGCGTTTGCAAATATATTGGTAAACAAATACATAACGAATATAAATTGATTGATTTTAAGCCATTTGATTCGGGTCTTTAAATCAAATAACACCACCCACTATTTTTGGCAAATTCCATATCCCTCATTGGAATTCGAGAGTTTTGGAGGAAACTCTTAGTAGGTTATGGGAGACTCACTATTACCAAGCCTACCTCACAATGATATGATGTTGGCTAGCATTAATAATAATGAGAGAGTACGCTTACTCATTTGCAACTAATGCAAGTACCCATCAATTTGGCCTCTAGAGAATGTTGCCTCACGATGATACGATGTTGGCGCCATTGCACTTAGTTAAGTCATTCCCACCATGCTTAGTTCGTGAAGGGGTTCAAGAATAGCCTCACGATGATACGATGTTGGCTATCCTCGTTGCCTACACTAACCTCATCAAGTATGTATATAGACTCCTCCTGAGTATAAGCATGCACTTTGTACTCCCCCATGATAGGGTGAAGCCGGTGTACAAGTCATAAACGATTGGAGCTACCACGGTGGAAGGCCACGGAAGAGTGTTCTAAGCACTCTCACGCTTTTCAACTTAATAATGGTTTGGTTGAGGGTTTTAGGTCTCATCACATAAACATATTCATTTTAATCTTTATTAAAACAATTTTGGTCCTATTACAACTATTGGTCCATTTGATTGTTTTAGTTGTATATAATACTCCCACTATGCTTATAAAACGGTTTTTAAAGCAAGAGTATATGATACTACTAACATAAACTTTGCATTCATTTGATGGACTATATAGTTGCCTTAGGGCCTTAGGATGACTATGAACCTTTGTTTAGATTCAACACGAGCCTAGTGTTGAATCTCGGACTAGGGATGGAGATTGATTTTAGTTACGCGTTTAATCACATTAAGGCGTGTTGTCTTAGGGGCGTTGGACCCAACTACTTCATTTTCATGCATATCAAATAAAGCAAGAAAGAAGTACTTCAAAGTAAAGGTGGGCTTATGCTCATTACAACATTTGCATAATTAAAATTACTTTAAAGTAAAGAAGAGCTTATGCTCTTTTACAACATTTGATCAAATCAAATTACAACCAAAATTAATCTACACATTCCCATGGTTCAAACAAATTTGAAACGGCCTTTCACATAGCTCAATTATCGTAGGCTTAGGTTCATAATCACCCTTTAATTAATTAACATTTTAACTAATTAAATTGAATGCAACATTTTCATTTGGTTTTTGTATCCATAAAATTGATTTAAATGGAGCTAAATGAAATGAAAATCCAATTCTCATTTAAAGAGACAAAACAATTTTTGTTTCCTACTTAATTTGGGCCATCATGCAATAACCACAACTTTTTGGGCTATATTGCGAAACACAAACTTTTGGGGTCACTTTGTAAAAAAACACAAAAGTCCACTACTTCATGTAATTACAACTAGAACCCAAAAATTTCAACAAATACAAAAAACTTCATTAAAGGAGCAAAACAATTTGTCCTTTAACGTTTTTGGGCCTTAACGTAAAAACGTAAACTTTTGGGCCAAAGTGCAAATACACAAAAGTATCAAAACTTTATGTAATTGAATAAAAGACCCAAAAATACCCTATTTAATTAGGGTGGCCGGCCATGATAGAAAAAATATGATTTTTACAAAGTTTTTGTAAGTGGGTTTTATTAGGTGAGGTAAAGATGAAATATTTTGAATTTATGTTAAACTTTTAAAAAAAAAGTTTGTCTACCATTATAGCCATTAATTGAATTTATGTCAAACTTTTTAAAAAAGTTTGTCTACCATTAAAACCATTAATAATACTTTACAAATAATCATCACCCACTAAAATCACCAACTAAAATTAAACCAAAACTTTATGTAAAAACATAAAACATTTTGAATCAAAACTTCAAAACTTTTTGTTCTTGGCAAGAACTTCAAGAACATTGAAGAACACTCATGAAAACTCATAATAGCTCCATGAATGTTTTCACTCACCAAAACTCAAATTTTCATCACTCAAAAGAGGGTTAACATCCAAGGGTACTTAGGGGTTCCAAAAGTCACTTTAAAACCATTTTAACAAGACAAACATGAACCCAAAAAATCACCCCTTGGATTTGGCCGAATTTCCCAAAAAACATGGCACCAAATTTTAGCTCCAAAATTCATGCTCATATGAACTACATCTACAACATTTGAGATGGCAAATTTTCTAACAAAATTTACATTCAAAGAAACAAGAATAAAGCTTGTAACATATTACAACTTTTTAAATCAAAAACTATGAACTTACAAAACCCAAAATGATTCACCAACTACTAGACCTAGGCTCTGATACCACTTGAAGGAAATTTTGTTAAAAACATGTTCATTTGAATAACATCATATAGCATGCAATTAACAATTAAAGGCGGAATCATGCTTTCATGCATTCAAAAACAAAACATCTACCATGAAATTCAAAGCCTAGTAGATTGGTGAACCTTGACTCAACTTTTAAATCAACATTTATTGGTTGAGAAATATTTACCTTTGTAGATTCCTCTTTGCATATGCAAAGGATAATCACCCAAGAGATAGGGCCTTCATTCCTTGCTTCTTAGCTCCATGGATTTGGTTAGAAGAATAGGTTCTCCAAGTTCCCAAAATTGAGAACCTCTAAAGATTCTACACCAAGGTTGGATTGGAGAGGAAATGAGTGACCTTGAGGAAATAGAATTGCTAGACAATATCCCCCAAGGTGGTTGGCCTCTTAGAGAGAAATGGAAGTTTTGTGTTCTCACCAATTTTCTCTAAAATCAACAACTTATGAATTTATGTTATAAAGTTCTTTATATAGTCACTTCTTTAAATGACCTAAAGAACCAAAAACCCTAATTCATCACTATATGGCCGGCCACTCTATTGGATTTGGGCTTTTGGGCCTTTGTGAATCTTTATTCATTAAGTTGTCATACAACTTAAGTCAATGGGCTTTGACGTTCGAAGCCCATTGGGCCTTAAGGTCCAAAAACTATCCCGAGGTCTTTAACGAACTTATTCGTTTGATTAATTAACATATTAATTAATCCTTGCCATAAATAATTAAACCATTTAATTCATCTCCTTTGTTTCTTCAATCTCCACCTTATTTGGTGTACGATACATTAGGTTCCTTTTAGCGAGGCAGTGGGCGATTAAAACCATTTTACATCGATTGTGAATTGAAACTTACTTTCAATTCTCCCTTTAGTGATTACACACGTTTAGGGCTTCCACAAACCATGAGTGACCCCTAGCAGCATATCATGGCTACCCAAGCTAATCAGAAGAGGTAGAGAACCTATTCAGTTTAGGATTACAAATGCAATACGGTCTTTCTCTAATCTAATACTCTTGACCACATTGTTTGGTTTGATAGTTTATTTATTCATGTCTACTATCCAATGTGATTCTTGTGCTTATATGATTACTTTGAATGTGAATTGGAACGCATTCCCAAATCTCATTCATACTCTGGCCAGAGATTTTAATCATATCATAGAGTATTCTCCCTCAAGCCAATTGAAGGTTAGAGATCCCTTGTTGCGCATTCACTTGTCTCCATGACTAAGTGGCTTAACCCCAATGATGTCGTGGACACCCCGATGGGGTGACTTTGGCATAATCAAAGATCAAGGACTTAACCACAAGACAACAACTGTGATGCCTCAGGTCAAAGGACTAATTTGCATTATCCCAAACATGAGTTCTCATGTGACATGAGTATGAGAACTCCTCGTTGATCGTGTTCAGTGAACTCATTCTCTATTGAGCACCTACGTACTTGTCTTGATGTCACACACACCAATGACTCGAGACTAGTCACTCTCCCTGAGAGAAGACATAGCACGTACTGATCTTATCGGACTGTCAATGCCCAATTGGCAATCCTATGATCAGGAACGTTTAGGATGTGTCTACGAAAGAATGGTCTCATTAATCTAACTTCATTAGATTGCATTCTTCCAATCACATATTCCTTGGACTTTATCGTTTAAGCATATAACATTTATATGAGACGCCTCAAACAATAATGTTTGCCTTTTATATGTAAACTAGATTAGTTTAACATGTGAAATATCCGTAAAGTATCATCATATGAATGGCTTTAGGGCACATTTCCAACAGTGAGTCCTCATGATAACAAACACTGGACTGGACTAATAGTTAGTCCAATCTAGTCCAGTGACAGTTAGTGAGAGCAAACAAACGCCCCCTAATTCTTCCCCAAATCCGCCCATGTTAGTCCCTTTTTGTCTAGATGTGAAGGGTTCTATGGCACCGCAACTTCAATTCGTGGTAGGAATTATGATTTAGAGTTATGGTTCAATTCAGGGTTTCGGTGATTTTGGCCTAAGTGCACTCATGTACGGGTGATGCTATGAGTTTCTTTAGCTGATTATGCAGAGTTCGTCCAATTTAATTTAGCTCTTCTGAGTTGTTTTTGCAATAATGTTAAGATTTGTGTCTTTTGCGTTTTTTTAATGAATGTCATTGTTGCTTAAAAAAAATGAAAAAAACTTCTCAACCACATACTTATTTTTTCAATGCTGAAAGAGGTCCGAATTTTTATTTCTCGACTCCCATTAATAAAAAAACTACACTTTTATTGATTTATTAATGAAAAAAAAAGAATTAAAGGATGTCTAACGAATGTAAAATCAGTGTTGTAGACCTATACGTTACTTTTGTTGTTGTTTGTGAAGTAAATTTTGTGTATATATATGATCTGATAACAATTGTGCCCATAAACGCTGCTCCTGTTAAAATATTCTTACATATTTGAATGTTCTGTAACAACTTTAATTAAGACTTTTAAACAAGTAGCAATGTCTCTTCTCTTTTTAAATGGACAAGCCGGTTGCTTCGCCACGACAATCCATTATTTTGGAGGTCGAGAAAACTCATAGAGACATTTTAATCTCTTCCTAGCCACCATCATGCGATATTGCCATGAATCGAACCCAGAACGTGTCATGTGAAATATGTTAACATAAATAAAGAGTTGAAGACAGAGCATGTATTGAAGAAGAAGAGAGAAAAGGGAATAAGAGAGAGAAAGTAATGGATTACATTGATACTCAATTAATCTTTACAACTATGAGAATACAATTTATATAGCCATCATGACTAGCTTGCAGCCTAAGCTATTTAACTAACTAATTTGATAACAACCTAACTAACTATTGCTGAGCTGGAATGATATATTCAACATCCCCCCTCAATCTCAACTGGGATTTCCAGTTTGAGATTGTATGAGTGCTTGAGAAATGCAGAACAATGAAATCCTTCTTGGTTCACAATCGAGAATGATCAAACAACAAGCTGTATAATCACAAAAATCAAGAACCACAACCCTCTTCGGCAATCGGCCTTCAATGAAGAAAGGGAACAAGAACTGCACTCCGGCAATCGGCCTTAATGGAGTTGCACACAATAACAACAAACAAAACTTTTCAAGAACGTTACTCCGGCTATCGGCCTTTAAGGAGTAACACACAATATCTGAGACATAACTTTTCACTCCGGCTATCGCCCTTGTGGAGGAAACACATTACATTCAGCACACTCTTGGCAATCGGCCTTTTTCGAGTGCACAAATCTCAAACAAGCAAGAACTACTATCAATTCAATCACACTTTGGCATCGGCCTTTAACAAGTGGATATCACAAACAACTTCACAATTCTATCAATTTATCAATAACGGCTTCGGCCTTGTATTGATCATATACACATGAAACTGACATTTACACAAACACATAGAGTGCAAGAACTTCAACCATACACAGAAAACACCATGAAACTTGAACCAGAGAACCCAGATAGCATTGTACAATTTTGACTCCAGAGAACATCTCGCAAGAAATACCTGACTGAAGAAATTACCAAAGATCGTCCCTTTGAACTCCCTGCAATATCGTCACGCAACACCTAGAAACGAAAGCACCAAGAACCATCAGCGAAAGATCTCGCCAATAACCACCAGCGTAAAAAATCGTCCCTTCGAATCGTCCAAACCTTCTGTGGCAATTGGCCTTTAACAAGGATGATACAGCATAAAGACTTCAAGATTCAACACTCCGGCAATTGGCTGACACAATTCATCAAACACTTGGAGTGCACCGAGTTGATTTCTCCAGAAACACCCATGAACTCGAACATAAAACTTCAACCAAAGTAGCAAATCTTCATCCAGAGACAACCCACCAAACAGCTGAAGTGCACAGATCTTTTCCCTGTTGAAATACCCAGATTCGAGCACCAAGAACAGCAAATCATCCCACACAAACAGAGCAACGTTGCAGAAAACCCAAACTGTAAAGAACACCTCCGACGACACAATGTTGCAACGGAAAAACGAGAGATCACCAAGGAAAGACCTCCGGCGATGATACCATGTTAACAGAAATAAAGAGTGGCAGACAGAGCATGTATTGAAGAAGAAGAGAGAAAAGGGAATAAGAGAGAGAGAGAAAGTAATGGATTACATTGATACTCAATTAATCTTTACAACTATGAGAATACAACTTATATAGCTATCATGACTAGCTTGCAGCCTAAGCTATTTAACTAACTAATTTGATAACAACCTAACTAACTATTGCTGAGCTGGAATGATATATTCAACAAAATACAGATACGAAATTCATCTCCAACCATTGAGACATCCTGTCCCTAAATAAATAGTTGAATTATAGTCAGATTTTGTATTATATTCTATACATGCAGCTCCCCCGAAAGGTCAAAAAGAGAAGTCCAACTGCAATTCTCCCATGTTTTATGTTGCATTGAAAAATGTTTCCATAATGAAATGGTTGAGATACGGTGGCTGTCCAAGGCATTTGGAAGGGAAAGAAATGTCAAATTTGGGGAAAAATAAAACTCATGACGCAAATTATTATATGTTAATGGAAGTCTTGTTCCGCCACTACACGTATAATGTATATTGGAAGCTAAAGTCCAGAAAGGAAGATCGAAGATGATGAAGAGGAACTCAATGCCAGAAAAAATGAAACTTGAATCAAATTTTACTAAAGTATTTAACATATATATGGTAACCTTTATTTAGGTTACTTTCCTCCTTAAAGATACATAGAATGCTAATGTCAAAATAAAAAATAAAAAATAAAAAAATAAAAAAAATCCGTGTAACTCTTTTTATTTCTACCTTGATAAAAAATTGAAGACTACATCTATCTTAATCTAAATTCATTACCTCACCACTTTAATTAAATTAGGCGTGATACTTTGTATTGTGAGAAAATATATGCAAGTTTATGCATATTAAACCGTGTAACACACTTGAAATCATTTTGTATTCTTTTAGGACTGCAAAATTGAAAATAATACTCTTATGTTTTTCATATTTATTCTTAGAATTTACCTTTAGCTATGTCAAAAAGAAGTTGAAAGTTTGAATGCCCCAACTTTCCATGTATCAAAACTAAATTTGTTTCCCCACCTAAAACAAGGGCTCTAATTAATCAGACGATTTCAACACAACTAGTGGGTGGACAAACGTCATAGCCGCCTGACCATGGACCCACAAAAGATACAGCCCAAGCTACCGTTTACGTCATTTTTTTCTCAAAATCACTTTTTCACCTCCAATGCCGAACCAGGATCCTCGCCGGATCTTTCCCTAGGGATCCTAGGGATCCCTCAATTTTGTCCGTTCATTTTATATCGTGCGGTCAGTTTTCGTTCGGTACTATTCATATTTGAATTTTAAAATTTAAATTTTAAATGATTTCTGACCGCACGATATACGATGAACGGACAAGATTGCGGGATCCCTAGGATCCCTAGGGAAATGCTCATGAGACACTCCTCTCTCTCCAATGCCTATGCAAGCATTTAATGAAACAAGAATACTCTGCAATGAGTCCATTTGGTCTATATTTCAGTGTTTGTTAATTGAGACTTTACTGCAATCTCAAACTAGGATACCTTAGTGTTGTGATTTATAACTTAAAATTAGAGTGTTGAATACAAATCTGGAAGCGGCAATCGATTGAATGATGACAAAAGCAGAGAAGAAGAATTTTAAGAGTTTTGGGCGATCAATCAAAGGTGGAAGTTGTTGGAATATGCTCGAAAAGCAATTGACATGACAACATGTAATTGGTTATTTGTGGCAACCCAATGTCAAGTCATTGATGACAAAGGCAAGTGAGAACATCCGTTAATCGAGCACATAACCTAATAGCGGATTAGGAAGTTCGTTATTGATTAGGATGAGTCAAAGAATTACGTTAAATTGTAGAGACGGGATCGCGAAGAAGTTTCAATCTTGAGATATGTACCCTACAGATCTTAAGTTTTAAATTATGTTCCTAGCCATAGGGTGATTGAATGCACTATCGATCACCCATAAAGGTTGAATTTGTATCATATTCAGTAGTGCGTCTCATAGTAATCACGTAATGACATGAAATAGACATAAAGGTAATCATTTATGAGATCAAGTTCACTAAACATTGACCAACCATAGAAGTGTACGAATGAAAGACTATCTACTTGCCAATCATACAACACTTTTGGGTTATGGATGCAACTAGTTCTTAGACCTGAGACATCATTAGTGATCTTATGTTGATGAATATGATCTTTGGCCTCCCCTTGAAGCTCGTGGAGCCTTATAGTGAGAGGTTTGAGATCATGTGCATATGCGGAGATATATGAATGTAGAACAAGGAATTTGTAACCTTTTAGGAAATCATGAAGGTAAATAATCATGTAGCCCTTAACGATCTATCTCTAGAAGTCTTGCATCAAGGTAATCATATTTATAAAAGTTTGATAATAGTTTCATGCTCTGAAATATATGATCTGAATATAGTAGACAGATGAACTGAATTTCATTGTAACCATAACTTAGGTTCAAAATATGTGTTGTATGAATTCAAACATATCCTAACTAATCTTGGTAGCCGTAGGCCATTGCTAGATGTTACTATTCAGTTTGTGAATATTCCTACAAGGTTGAATTAGAATGGTTTCTAATTATGTAAAATTAGATTAATCAAATTAGCCACTGCTAGCTTTAGTTGGAATCTACAAGGTCACACAATAGAATAATATCGAATGGTAACATTGGTGAAGACTAAATTTGATATAAATTGTTTGGGCTTACTATTGTTAGTTATTTGAACTAAAATAAAATAAGGAAGTCCATCCTGAAGAAAGTATCAAATTAATTAAATAAATAAAATAAAAGTGAACCGGGCGAAAGCCCAGTGACAAAGGAGGTGCGGCAAGCCCAATTAAAGGTCTCCAAGGGCTTGCGGTACATATGTGTGGTGGAGGATTAATTTGTAATCCTACTGGTTTATGGAATTGTTCTCTATATAAGCCTAGGGAGTCTTTAGACCTAATGTGAGAATACAATTCAAAATTCGCAAGGAGAAATTAGATAAAAGGGAATTAGGTTTTTCAATTCAGAGATATTGAAAAATAAACCACAACACCCACTCCCTTTGCTACCGCATCACCTGAGGAGAAGATATTAGTATATCGTCGTCTTCCTAATTCACCAATCAGAGATTCATTCGTGTAGATATTGGTAGAGGTAAAACACTTGGGAGCCTCAACATCATTGAATT
This sequence comes from Malus fusca, assembly GCA_035220775.1. Classification (NCBI taxonomy): domain Eukaryota; kingdom Viridiplantae; phylum Streptophyta; class Magnoliopsida; order Rosales; family Rosaceae; genus Malus; species Malus fusca. The sequence goes on from CM069069.1 coordinate 11,586,387, forward strand.
CTTTCACTTATAAAATCTAAAGGTTGAAATTCTTCGCTTTTGCCTACAACATTAAACTTGGCACTTTGTTGGAACTTGCTTCTGATTACGCATAAAAGTACAACAAGTGGTATCATAACCTAGTTTTAGCATGGGTTTTGTTTGTCGGTTATGGATGCAAATTTTTTTCTTCCTTGATCTCTGACAAAATTGCACCTACAAAACAAATAACACATTAGGTCAAGGCCAAGAGCCTCACGCGCTCACAATGAAGGGGGGGCTTTGGCCAAAGAACCTCCGATGCCAAAGTTAGAATTTTGAGGGAAAAATGTTTGGAGAATTTTGAGAATTTAGCAAGAGAATTGAAATTGGATTTCGGAGAGAATGAGAGGGCTTTTATAGGGGTGTGGCCAGCCTCATTAGGTGAGAGAGGACCAACCACTTGGCTCTCTTTGTGAACTAGGTTCTTGATTTGTGTTTAATTGGGCATAATTGAATAATTAACTAATTAATTAGCCAATTAATAGAATAATTGCCTAATTGATTAACTAATTAGTATAATAAAAAGGGAAAGATTTTGGAGTTACCTTATGGAAAGGATTTGACGAGGATGGATGAAATAGGTTTTGAATTGTTACCTATTTTGGACACTTTTAACTTGGTTGAGGGATCATTGCCCGCTGCTCGCGCGTAGGAATCCCGATGTGTCTAAAAAGTATTCTTGTTCTTTTTATCCAAAGATCCATGTGTTACATTGTGATTATTTTTTGCTCCATAAATGCCCCCACACATGTTGGGCTGCTCGCAGAAATGGGCAACAAGTGTAGAGATTTCTTGCTTTTAGGAAACTTAGGACTGGTTCCTATTTTTATGAGATTCCCTCTTTAATAAGAAATTAGATCCTTCTAGGAAAGGGAAATAAATTTCTCTCAAAGCTTATATAAGTCCACATTAAGTGGATTATTAAATCAACTTTGAAGAGCAATTTATTCTACCCTACAAGAGAGAGAGAGCTTAGACGATAATTGTTCCCCCTCCTATAGCAATCTTCTACATCTTGCCCGTGCAAATGATCGTCTTTCGTTGCTTGCTTCGTCTTCACACCGCTCCAAGGTAAGAAATTTTTTTTTCTTGTCTTCTCAATTTTCTTAGGAGACTCGGGGCTTGAAATTAGCTCGACGGGGGTCGAGGTGACTTGAAAAAATCTTGGTGCAGTCACGGCACTAAGGTTGATGTGGGTGGCCTGGTGGTTTGGACTTGGCGTGGGCCAATTTGGAGTCAAGGCGTGAAGCCTGCGGGCGAGGGAGAACATGCCAAGCCGTGAGGCCTGGTGAGGACCCTGGGCTCCTGTGGTTTGGGCCTTCAACTTTTTTTTTTTTTTTTGAAAAGGTTGGGCTTGGGCCCGTGCCTGAATGAGAAAAAAGAATGTGAAGCCGGGAGCCTCTTTTGGGCCGAGAGGCCTGTTGAGCACTTCTTTTTTTTTGGGCCATGTGGCTTGCTTGTGCCGAGCCTTCTCCTCATTTTTTTCTCCTTTTTTTAAAGCATCCGTCTTAATGAATCTTCCTTGCATCTTTGTAGAATTCCTTCAAGTATGTCTTCTTCGAACCACAAGAATGATGATGGTGTACCACCGTTGTACCGTCAAGGTGGGTCTTTAAGCAAGGTTGACTACTTCAAGGCTGCTCACTTCAAGATTAGTTTCGACGACTTGTTTAGAGATTTCCTTGAAGCTTATTGGCATGCCATTCCGTCGGGAGTGCGTGTGAAGCGGGTTAAGGATGGTAGCAGTCGTGAACCATGTGATAGGGCTCGGAGAGCCATCAAGTTCCACCCCTACTACTTTGTGTTGGGGTATACCTTTCCTATGCCACTTTTTTTCCAAGAAGATGAGATATGCCCCTGCTCAATGTTCTCCGAATGCGGTCTGTGTGATGGTGGGATTCCACAATCCAAGCCAATTCTTTGACTTAGATTTGACCGTCAAAGAATTTTGGTACTTCTTTGACATAGGTCACGTTGAGGGAGTTAGTTAGCTGCGATCTCGCCATAGGCTTTTTGATAAATCGAGCAAGGGAGATCATGACTAGGCCAATGAGACTTTGGAGATAAGTGGAGAATGAGAGTCTGATTCTTCCTCTGAGATGCGTGTTCCAACGATTTTCATATCCGATAAGTGAGTTGCTTAATTTTTCGGCTGCTTTGTATTTGTGCTAAGCTGCTCTTTAATTTTCTAATTGTCTCCAACTGTTTTTGTAGATTCGAAGATTGGCTCAACTCCTAAGACTTCTTCGGACATGAAGAAAGTGCATTTTTCTCTAGGTATCCCTTCCGAGTACCGTGAATGGCATTGGCTGCTTAGTCCTCTTCATAGGGAAAAATGTGGGCTGCCCCCGAGAGAGGAGATAAAACGAATCAAGGTTGAGGTGTTGGTTCATCATATCACTGTGGTAGAGCTTGCTACAAATGAAGGTGAGAAAAAGAGGTATTCCCCTCCTGCTCAAGAAATGCATGCCGAGAAGAAGCCGAAGACTTCCTCTGCTGCTCACGAAAGTTCACCAGCTGCTCAAGAGACGTTTGCTGAGAAGAAGTCGAAGACTCATTCCGCTGCTCGTGATGGTTCACTGGCTGCTCCCAAGCTTGTGATTGACTTAACTTCCTCTAAGAGCGAGAAAGAGGAGGTTGCTAGATTTATGCCGATGGTGTCTGCCATTCTGAAGGCTACTAGTTCAATTGCTGATAGGATTGCCCAGCGTAGAAGTTCATCCATGCCTTCGGTGCCGAAGTTTGTGCCAAAGCGTCCGTTTGTGGCTAAGTCTGGTTTACCTTTGAAAAGGCTTGCTGCTATGAAGAGTGATAAGGTGCCCATGCCTACTAAAATGGCGCCAAACCTGTTCCATTTGCTGCCGAGACCAACTCGTCTGTTGAGAATAAGGAGACTGCTAGTGCAAGCAGTCGTGAGAAATTCACCAAGTCTTTTTATGGGGAAGTTGCTGAGATTTGTGCGCTTTTGAAACCATATCTGCTTGAGGACATGGATGTATGTGCCAAGTTTATTGATGGCGTCAAAGGGGTTGTTGGCCCAAGTTCTTTTGCGAAGCATACGACCTGGTATAAGAGGACTGCTCTGTTGGCCATGATGCAGAAAAATGGCGATTCTAGCAGCCGAGTCTATGCTTCTTGATCACGAGGATACCAAGGCTTCCAAGAAGGTGGTAAGAACTGTGGCAGCTGAAGCTTACTCATCCGCCGAAAAAGTTAAGAAATTGGAATCTGAGCTTGCTACTTTGAAGGGGTCTAATATATCTGCCCCCACTTCTCTGCAGCTTGAGGCCGCTCGCCAAGAGATCGTAGATTTGAAGACTAAGCTTGACGCAATCAAAGTAAAATATGAAAGTGCAGAGAAGGAGATCGAGTGTTACATACCTCAGATTCAAGATCTTGAGCGTGCAATCTCTACATTCCGCTACGCTACTTATGCAAAGGATGAAGAACTGATCGCTACTTACAACCAAGTGATCCACTTCAAGAAGGTTGTTGATAGACTTGAGCCTCAAGTGTTGGAACTCCAAGGTGCCTTGAAGATCAACGAGAATCTGGAAAAAAGAAGTGACTGAGATGCAGCAGGTTCATGCTTGTTTGCTTGAGAAGAATGAGCAGTTGAAAGGTGAGAAGGCTGGGTTCGAGGCTTCGCTTACTTAGAATCAAGCGGACTTCTACAAGTTGGGTTATGTAGATCATCTCTTCGGGCGGTCGTCCGACTTTGAGTTTTCTGGTAAAGATTTTGAGACCTTCTCTATTTCTCTGAAAGACTTGCTCGCATTTACTTTTGAGTCTTCTATTGGTGAAGTAGTCGAAGAGGTTGGTGCCCAAGCTGGGGCAGCTATGAGTGAAGCGTCGAATGGTGCCACTGCTAAAGGCGGTGCGGCTGTTGAAGGTGTGGCAACCCAGTAGTCATGGGATGTCCAAGTTGCTAAAGAGTAGTATTCTAAGTAGCCTTTAGGATTTTCTTTGTTTTCCTTGTTGCTTTTGTTTGAACTCATTCAGTCTTTGCTAGTTGTTTATTAATTTTGCTAGAAAATTTAATAAACTTGTTTCCTTCGCTTCTTCTGTTCATGCCCTAACCTTTAGACTTTATAGGCCAGTGACGGGCGTGTTGCTTTTCTATAAGCAGACATGCCTGTGTAGCCTACTCAGACGTAGGTGTTGGTGTAGAACTTTACAAAGTTGTTAGCCATAGGGTTGGCAGCCATATGCCTTACTTACAGAAGCAGACAAGTCCGCGTAACCACTAGGCTGTTAACCTTGACTTTCTCCAATTTCGTAGGTTGCGTAGCAAGTACCACAATACTTTAAGACTTGGTGTAAGTTGTTTCGCACTTGGCAGTGGTGAAGCTTATCGACTACGTAGCATGTCGACAATGCATAAGGCTTCATATATGCACGCTAGCTTGTTTAACCTTTCACAAGAATATGCAGTTGTATAAGTCTAGCGCAGCTTTACTGCTCGAAAGGCAAGCCATAGGTAGTCTTTCAAAAATCGTAGGCTACCTTAGTGCACTCGGTAACAGCTTTACGTTTCCAAGGTAGTCGTCCGTAAGGCATACTACGTAATGTGCCCCCTCCGTCTATAGGGCTTGGTTCCCCGCAGATTAGGCTAAGAGACCCAAAATCCTTTAGTTAGCTAAACCTTGAAAAAAGACCATCATGGCTACTTCTAGGAATCCCTCGCAAATCATCGTGCATCTGGTTATATTAGGGCAGCCTGGCTAATCCACGTCTGGATATTCGAAGTGTAGAGTTTATCCCCCCGCTTTGGAGAGCAGACCCATGTGGGTGTTAGGGAAGTAGTTTACCCTCTCGCACTAGATAGCATGGTTGGTCCCTCAGAGGGTGTAATCCTTGTGGTAAATCCCTAAGAAGGGTGCGATCTTCTTTTGAAGTGTAAGATGGATAAGTAGTTGTAGACATGAAGTCGAGTTAAATTATAAATTACTTCTGAATTTCTCATTGAAAAATGAGTGAAATGAATAAATAACTTAGTTATAAAAGACTGCATAACAATTGGATAGTCCTCGGTTTGAAAGGTAGTGCCCGTTAAGCTGCTTGAGTCTTCGGGTCTTGATATGGTGGGAGGTCACACATGGTACCTTCTCAAGTTGTAGGTGCTACATTGCTTCTCGATCTTTTTATCGTTCATGGTGGCAAGGGTGTAACTACCTTTATCGCATACTCTGCTGATCTTGTACAGGCATTCCCAGATGGGATCCATCTTCTTGGAGACTTCTTTGCGGGCAGTGATGAAGGCTTTTCTTAGGACTAGATCTCCAGGTTGGAACTGCTGGATCTTGGCCCTTTTATTGTAGCTGGAAATGAGCTGTTGTTGGTAGGTTGCGATGCGAGTGATGGTTTGCTCGCGCTTCTCCTCTGCTAGATCTAAATGTTGGAATTATGCCCACAAAGCCACTCATTTGATGTAATAGCTTTTTGGAATACTTAATATGTTAAACTTTTATATGTTTAATGGAAGGGCAAGACTTATTGTTAATCACTATTTATTGTATCATGTGTTTAAGCAATAAGAGAATCCAAGGGATGTATTTGGTCTAAGAGATAAGTGATCTAATGAGTTAGATTAACGAGACCTTTCTCTTATGGTTTCAATTCACAATCGATCGTTAAGAGTAACATCGCCCACTGCCTCGCTAATTGGAACCTAATGGATCGCACACCGAGTAAGGATGTATGTGAAGAAATTAAATGAAATGGATAAGCAATTGAATGGTTTAATTGAAGAATGGTCAAGATTAATTAATTAGTTAATTAATTATACGAAATGTTCGTATTGGGCTTTTAAGTTGGTTTTAGGGCTTCGGGGCCCAAAAGCGTTTTGGCCCACAAGGCCCATTATGCTTAAGTTGTATGACAACTAAAACAAAATGGGCAATAAGCCCAATAACATTAAATGGCCGGCCATGTTAGAAGTATTGGGCTTTTGGTTCTTTAGGTCACTTATTTGAAGGGACTATATAAAGGACTTTATAGCCAAAATTCAATTAGGGTTTTCTTGGGTGAAATTGGGTGAAACATATTCTCTAATTTCTATCTAAGGAGGCCGGCCACCTTGGGAGAGTTATCTAGCAATTTCTACTTCCCTAAGTCATCCATTTCATCCTCACAAGATACATCCTTGGTGAAGAGACTTAGAGACATCAAACTTTTGGTGTTTTGGAGAACTAATCCTCAAATCCTCAAAGAAGCAAAGGAGCACTAAAAGGAGGAAAATCACAAGGAAGATCCAAGGAGCAAGGAGGTGACTTGAAGGCCCTCCACTTGGGTGAATCCCTTGTGTAAACAAGGATGAGCTTCAAGGGTAAAGAATCTCTAAATTCTTCCTTCTCTTTAATGTTGTTAAAGAGTCTTTTGATTCACCATATACTAGGCTTTGAAAGTCATGGGTTTTATGAATTGTTTTTGGATGCATGCCTACTTTAAAGAGTTAATAGTTAGCATATGTATTCAAATGTTCTTATATGTTCTTAGCTAGGACAAAACTTTTCCTTCAAGTGGTATCAAGAGCCTAGGTCTAGTGTATGGTGGATCCTTTTGGGTTTTGTGATTTTCATGTTTTATGATTTAAATGTTGTAAATGTTACAAGCTTTGTTCTTGCTTTGAATATAAATTTTGCTAGAAAATTTTGCATCTCAAATGTTGTAGATGTATTTCATTTAAGCATGAATATTGGAACTAAAATTTGGTGCCATGTATTTTGAGTTTTTATGAGTGTTCTTCAATGTTCTTGGAGTTCTTGCCAAGAACAAAAAGTTTTGAAGTTTTGATTCAAAAAGTTTTATGTTTTTACATAAAGTTTTGATTTAATTTTGGTGGGTGATGGTTAATGATTAAGTATTTTTAATGGGAGACAAACTTTGTTTTAAAGATGTGACATAAATCATTTCTTACAAAATTTTATTTCATCTTTACCTCACCTAACAAAACCCACTTACAAAACTTTGTATAAAATTTGAATTTTCATCACTAAATAACACTAATGGCCGGCCACCCTATAAAATAGGGTATTTTTGGGTCTTTTGTGCACTTACATAAAGTTTTGATACTTTTGTGTATTTGCATTTTGGCCCAAAAGTTTACGTTTTTACGTTAAGGTCCAAAAACTTTAAAGGACAAATTGTTTTGCTCCTTTAATGATGTTTTGACATTATTAAAAATGTTTGGGTTCTAAGTTGTGATTACATGAAGTTGTGGACTCTTGTGTTTTTACAAAATGACCCCAAAAGTTTTTGTTTTTAGAAAATGGCTCAAAAGTTGTGGTCATTGTTTTTTGGCCCAAATTAGATGAGAACAAAATGGTTTTGTCTCTTTAAATGAGAATTGGATTTTCATTTTATTTAGTTCCATTTAAATCAATTCTATGGATCCGAAAACCAATTGTTTTAAAGTTGTTTTCTTAGTTAAATGTGTTTGATTAAGAGAAGGGTGATTATGAACCAAATGCCTCGATAATTGAGCTATGTGATTGGCCGCTTTACATTATGAATATTTGGGCTTGGTAATGTAGATTTGAATGTAATTTGATTAATTCAATTTGTTGTAAATGGACATAAGTCCATCATTTGTGTTGTAAAAGGGCATAAGCCCTTATTATTATTTCATGTATTCCTTTTGTTTAAATGTATGCAAAATGGAATAGTTGGGTCCAACGCCCAATAGGAAATAACGGTTTAATTGGATTAAACGCGTAACTAAAATCAACAACTACATACCTTAGACCCAAGGTCCAACACAAGGCTCGTGTTGGATCAAATCAAACGGTTCATAATCATCCTAAAACCTAATATGACTATATAGTCCATATGAGGATGCAAAGCATTCGTTAGTAGTTCCATATAGTCTCGCTTGTTTCAACGAAACAGTGGGAGTATTATATACTACTAATTCATATAAACTTGGACCAATGGTTGTGATAGGCCCAAGTTCTTTTAATGTGATTAAAATGTTTTGATGTAGCCCAAAACTACTTCCTCAAACGAATATTAAGTTGATAAGCGAGAGATGTTTAGAATATCTCTTCGTAGGCCTTCCACCGTGGTGGGCTTCAATCGTTTGTGACTCGTACACCGTATTCGTCCAGTTCTGGGGTATACAAAGTATGTGCTTACATTCAGGAGAAGCCCATAAACATATGATGAAGTGAAAGTAGGCAACGAGCATGGCCAATATGATATTCTTCTGAGGCCATTCTTGAACCCCTATTTGAACTAGCATGGTGGGAATGACTTAAACTAAGTGCAATGATGCCAATATGATATTCTTCTGAGGCATCATTCTCTAGAGGCCGAACTAGATGGGTAATTACAAAAGGTTGTAAATGAATAATGCGTTATTCTCTCATCATTATTTTTGCTAGCCAATATGATATTCTTCTGAGGTGGGCTTGGTAATGGTGAGTCTCCCATAACCCGCTAAGAGTTCAATATAACTCTCGAATTCTATTGAGGGATGTGGAATTTGCCAAAAATAGTGGGTGGTACTATTTGATTCAAAGACCCAATCAAAATAGTTTTAAACAAACAATCTAATACGATTTCTGTTATGTTATGTAGTGAACGACATGCCTAAAATTATACCTACCATTATACTTGACAAAAAGGGCCTTAGGGGCCAACGTTTCCTTGCTTGGTATTGCCACATTGAGAATGTCTCAAAGGTGAAAGACATATTGTATGTGCTTAAGCAATCCCCTCCTCATGTACCTCTTACGAAACTAGCTTCAAAGGAGGAGTGTCAAAATTATGTTAGACACTATGAGGATGACTCACAAGCCAAATGCTTAATCCTCACTTCACTTAGTGAGGAGCTTATGAAGCTAAATAAGCACATGGACACTTCTTGTGCCATGGTTGAAAGCTTGCATAAGATGCATGACATTGAGACTAGTAATGTACGATTCTCAAATGTTTGTAGTCTAATGAATGCCAAAATGGCAAAGGGGACATCGGTCCATAAACATGGACAAAAGATGGAAAGGATCTTTCAAGATCTTCAAAGTTTAGGAACTTCCATCGATGGGAAAATGGCCCAAGACTTTTTCCTTGCATCTCTCTCGGATGATTTCACTAAGTTTATCGTAAACTATAAAGTGAATAGATTCGATCATTCTTTGAAAGAGATGATTGACATGTGCTGTAAATTTGAAAAAGGTTTCAAAAGGGACATTGGGAGTGAGATTGCAAACACAAGGAAAAGGTTGCATGAGAAGAAGGCAAAGAAATCCAAAGGAACATGCTTTCATTGTGGAAAGAATGAACGTTGGAAGAAGAAATACAGGGTGCGCATTGCAAGCCTTATGACACGAACTTTTGAAGAGACTATTTCTGTCATAGAGAGTGCTTTTACAGTGAGCTCCAATTCTTGGATATTTGATTCAGGTGCTAGTCAACATATCTGTAATACGTTGCAGGGACTAACAGAGAGCAGGTCACTGCGCAATGGGGAGATGGTTGTGCGAGTTGGGAACGGCACTAAAATCTCTGCAAAAGCAATTGGCACCTATATGCTTAACCTACCCTCTGGGGAAGTCCTGGAACTTAAAAATTGTTTATATTTTCCTTCATGTATAAAGAATTTGATTTCCATCTCTAAGCTTTTACGAGATGGGCACTCAGTATTGTTTGACAAAATGAGTTGCACTTTATACTTGAACGGTCGTATTATCTCTCATGGTAATATGATAGATGGACTTTTTCACCTAGAGACGAATAGTGGGATGCACTGTATTGAAAGCAGGAATACCTCAAAACCCAAAAGGGCTAGAGAAGAAGTTAACCAAGAAAAGATGTGGCATCTTAAACTTGGACATGTGAACCTTGATAAGATTCGCAAGATGTCGAAAGACGGATATATCCGCCCATTAGGTAATGACCAGATGGGTACTTGTGAATGTTGCTTGAAAGGGAAGATGACCAAATCTCCATTTACTGGAAAAGGAGAGCGTGCCACTGAAATTCTAGGGTTAATCCACACTGACGTATGTGGACCTATGTCTACTACGTCGAGATGAGGCTTCTCCTACTATATCACATTCATCGACGATCACTCTCGGTTTGGCTATGTGTATCTTATGAAGTACAAGTCAGAATCCTTTGAAATGTTCAAAGAATTCAAGAATGAAGTTGAGAAGCAAACTGGGAAACAGATAAAGACCCTAAGATCTGATCGAGGGGGTGAATATCTGAGTAACGAGTTCCTAGATTATCTCAAAGAGTGTGGAATAGTATCACAGTGGACTCCACCAGGAACTCCTCAGCATAACGGAGTTTCTGAACGGAGAAATCGAACCTTGATGAACATGGTTCGTTCTATGATGAGTTCTGCCAATCTACCAGTAACATTCTGGGGATACGCTCTATATACAGCAGCTTACTTGCTTAATAGAGTACCTTCCAAGTCAGTTTCACAAACGCCATATGAGATATGGCATGGTAAAAGCACAAATCTTAATCATATTAGGATTTGGGGTTGTCCTGCTTACGTTAAAAGACTTGAAGCTGACAAGCTTGAAGCAAGATCTGTTAAGTGCTACTTTGTGGGGTATTCCAAACAAACTTTGGGATACGAATTCTATAACCCTGACGACAAGAAAGTCTTTGTCGCCAGAACTGCTATGTTCCTTGAGGACGAATTCGTTCTCAATGGAAGTAGCGAGAAAACGATAGAATTGAAGGAAATTAATGAGATTAATGATGAACCACAAACAAGCACTCAACAAGATGACAACCATGTTCCTGAACCCCTAGCTCCACGTAGATCTGAACGGGTTAGTAAGCCACCTATGAGGTTTGGCTTAAATAATGACTTTGATGAATTGTACCTTCTAGGTGACAATGAAACAAAGGAGGACCCTAAGGACTACACTGAAGCAATGTCCGACATTGATTCAAAGAGATGGCAAGAGGCCATGAAATCCGAGATGGATTCCATGTATCAAAATCAGGTCTGGACTCTTGTAGACCCTCCAGAAGGTATTGTACCTGTTGGAAACAAATGGGTCTTCAAGAGGAAGATAGGCGTTGATGGGAACGTGGAGACTTATAAGGCTAGACTAGTAGCCAAGGGTTACAGGCAAAGAGAAGGGATTGACTATGAAGAAACTTTCTCTCATGTAGCCATGATTAAGTCCATTCGGATTTTGCTTGCTATAGCTGCGTACCATGATTATGAAATCTGGCAAATGGACGTGAAGACGGCCTTTCTGAACGGCTACCTAGAGGAAGAGCTCTATATGACTCAACCCGAAGGTTTCGTGTCCAAGTCTGAAAAGACTAAGGTATGCAAGCTTCAAAGGTCCATTTATGGACTTAAGCAAGCCTCCAGGAGCTGGAACATTCGTTTCGACACTGAAATCAAAACGTTTGGTTTTACTCAAAACGAAGACGACAATTGTGTTTATCAAAAAGTCGTTGGGGATGCAGTTGTATTCCTAGTGTTATATGTAGATGACATATTACTATTCGGGAATGACACTGCAGTACTTTCTTCTGTAAAAGTGTGGTTGTCTAAAACCTTCCACATGAAAGATTTAGGAGATGCATCTTATGTACTTGGGATAAAGCTCTATCGTGATAGATCCAGAAAATTAATTGGATTATCCCAATCTATGTACATTGATAAGGTGCTAAGTAGGTTCCAGATGGAACAATCTACGAAAGGTTTTCTTCCTGTAAGACATGGAATTCACCTTTCTAAGTCCATGAGACCTAAGACTCCTGAAGAGATACGGCAAATGAATGAGATTCCTTATGCTTCCGCCATAGGGAGTCTCATGTATGCCATGATATGCACAAGGCCTGATATCGCATATGCTGTGAGCATTACTAGTCGATATCAATCTAACCCAGGATCAGAACACTGGGCAGCTGTCAAGACGGTCCTTAAGTACTTAAGAAGAACTAAGGACATGTTCCTCGTTTATGGAGGAGCGGCAGAGTTGCGAGTGGAAGCCTATACAGACGCAGATTTCTAATCTGACGTCGATGATAGAAGTTCCAACTCCGGATATGTATTCACTATGAATGGTGGGGCTGTCAGTTGGAAAAGCAAGAAACAAAGTGTAATTGCTGATTCCACAACAGAGGCTGAATATGTCGCTGCAGCTGAAGCCGGCAAAGAAGCATTCTGGATGAAGAAGTTCATCACTGAACTTGGAGTGGTTCCAACCATTACATCACCAGTAACTTTGTACTGTGATAATAGTGGGGCGATAGCTCAAGCCAAGGAACCCAGGGCTCATCAAAAGAACAAGCATTTTGACAAACGCTTTAATATCATTAGAAGATATGCTGCCGAAGGGAAAATCAACATCCTCAAAGTTGCTTCAGCCGATAACGTAGCAGATCCACTGACAAAGCCAATGTCTCAAATCCAGCTTGATCGTCATATGGATAAGATGGGTATTAGATACATGGGAGGATGGCTTTGAGTGCAAGTGGGAGATTGTTGGAAGTATGCCCACAAAGCCACTCATTTGATGTAATAGCTTTTTGGAATACTTAATATGTTAAACTTTTATATGTTTAATGGAAGGGCAAGACTTATTGTTAATCACTATTTATTGTATCATGTGTTTAAGCAATAAGAGAATCCAATGGATGTATTTGGTCTAAGAGATAAGTGATCTAATGAGTTAGATTAACGAGACCTCTCTCTTATGTTCATTCCTAAAACGTTCCTAGCCATAGGATTGCCAATTGGGCATTGACAATCCGCTAAGGTTCGTATGAACTAGTCTCAAGTCATTTGGTGTTGGACACTAAGACAAACACATAGGTGCTCGAAAGAGTGATCGAGTACACTGAACTACGATCAAAAGAGAGTTCGAACATACATGTCATGTATGAACTCTAAGGTTACAATATGCAAAGTAGTCCTTTGACCTGAGGCATCATAGATGTCTAATGGTTAGGTCCTTGATCTTTGATCATGACAACGGCATTCCTTCGGATTGTCCACGGCATTGTTGGGGTCATGCGATCTAGTCATGTAGGCATATGAATGCACAACAATGGATCTCTAACCTTCCATGGTGGAAGGAGAATACTCTAAAATATTATTCTAAAGTCTTTGGCCAAAGCAAATGAATATGACTTAGGAAGTTGTTCCAAATCATATTCAAGGGAATCATATAAGAAAGTATCACATTGGATAGTAGACATGAAACAAACTATCACTTAAACAATGTGATTAAGAGTATTGTATTAGAGAATGACCGTATTGCATTGTAATTGTAACTGGATAGGTTCTCCAACCAATTCTACTTAGCTTGGGTAACCATGACATATTGTTAGGTGTCACTCATGGTTTGTGGAAGCCCTAATGATTAGCAAACACTAATCTTCAAAGGGAGAATTGAAATGTGGTTTCAATTCACAATCGATCGTTAAGAGTAACATCGCCCACTGCCTCGCTAATTGGAACCTAATGGATCGCACACCGAGTAAGGATGTATGTGAAGAAATTAAATGAAATGGATAAGCAATTGAATGGTTTAATTGAAGAATGGTCAAGATTAATTAATTAGTTAATTAATTATACGAAATGTTCGTATTGGGCTTTTAAGTTGGTTTTAGGGCTTCGGGGCCCAAAAGCGTTTTGGCCCACAAGGCCCATTATGTTTAAGTTGTATGACAACTAAAACAAAATGGGCAATAAGCCCAATAACATTAAATGGCCGGCCATGTTAGAAGTATTGGGCTTTTGGTTCTTTAGGTCACTTATTTGAAGGGACTATATAAAGGACTTTATAGCCAAAATTCAATTAGGGTTTTCTTGGGTGAAATTGGGTGAAACATATTCTCTAATTTCTATCTAAGGAGGCCGGCCACCTAGGGAGAGTTATCTAGCAATTTCTACTTCCCTAAGTCATCCATTTCATCCTCACAAGATACATCCTTGGTGAAGAGACTTAGAGACATCAAACTTTTGGTGTTTTGGAGAACTAATCCTCAAATCCTCAAAGAAGCAAAGGAGCACTAAAAGGAGGAAAATCACAAGGAAGATCCAAGGAGCAAGGAGGTGACTTGAAGGCCCTCCACTTGGGTGAATCCCTTGTGTAAACAAGGATGAGCTTCAAGGGTAAAGAATCTCTAAATTCTTCCTTCTCTTTAATGTTGTTAAAGAGTCTTTTGATTCACCATATACTAGGCTTTGAAAGTCATGGGTTTTATGAATTGTTTTTGGATGCATGCCTACTTTAAAGAGTTAATAGTTAGCATATGTATTCAAATGTTCTTATATGTTCTTAGCTAGGACAAAACTTTTCCTTCACTAAACTTGTGGCCATGTTTTACTATTCTGCTCAATGTTTGGCAGTAGAGTACTAATGCTTGGCACAAAGATGTTGGGAGGAATGATTGCTTCCAAACCAAATGCCAAAGAGAAAAGAGTTTCACCGGTTGCTCATTTTTTGTGGTGCGATATGCCCATAGACATCCGGGGAGTTCGCCTGACCATTTTTCCTTTTTGTCGGTGAGGGACTTCTTGAATCAGTCAAGGATTGTCTTGTTGGATGCTTCGGCCTGCCCATTGCCTTGAGGATATCTCGGCATGGACATGTGCTACTTGATGCCATACTTTAGGAAGAACTTCGCCAAATCTTTGCCCACGAATTGTGGGCCGTTATCAGTGATGATGGACTGAGGGATGCCAAATCGGCAAATGATGTTCCTCTATATGAAGTGCTATTTGTCCGCCTGAGTCATGGTAGTTATGGGCTCTACTTCTACCTATTTGGTGAAGTAGTCGGTTGTCACGATCATCATGCCTCTGCCCTCAATAACAGGCAACATAGGTCATACCAAGTCGATTGCCCATTGCATGAACAGCCAAGGACTCATCTGCGGGTGTAGCTTGTTGACAGGTAGTGGTGGTACCGGCTTATAGCGTTGGCAGCGGTCGCACTTTTGTACTAACTTTTTAGCATCTTGGTGCATGGTAGGCCAGTAGTAGCCTGCATTAAAAGCCTTCTGTGCTGAGGCTATGCCTCCAGAGTGGTTTCCACAAACGCCTTCGTAGATTAAGCTTAGAACCTTTAAGTTATCGGTGTAGTCTACGCAAACCCTCCATTTGCCCTTCTTTTTCTTCACGACTAGCACGACATTGGCAAGCCATGTTGAGTGTGCTACCTCTTTTATGAATCCGGCCTTCAGTAGCTTGTCAATTTCCGCCTTGATGATCGCTACTCGCGCGTGTGCGAAATGTCTTCTCTTTTGGATCACCAATTTGGCAACGGGTCGACGTACAGCTTGTGGCAAGCTACCTCGGGATCGATGACGGGCATGTCGGAAGGTGACTATGCAAAGATGTCTCGGTTTTCCCTAAGGAAAGTCGTGAATTCTTCCTTCTCAGCTGGGGTTAGACGTGAGCCGATTCTAGCCGTCTTTTCCGGCTGATGGGGATCAAGAATGATGACCTCGGCATCCTCTTCGGGTGTCCATCATATCTCGTCTGCTTGGGCATCATCTTCTTGATCTGCTTGCTGTAATTGCTATTTAGTAACATTTTCATCCTTTTGGACTTCGGTAGCTTCTACAGGGGTAAAGGTATTCTTCTTTGATTGCTTCAACACTTGCACAGTGCATCATCGAGATGCGGCCTGGTCAGACTTGATCTCTCCAACTTCTCCTCCCAGGATGCAGAATCGGATTTTTTTATACTTGACGGAAATGACGGCATCCAGCTTGATCAACCAAGGTCTCCCAAGAATCCCAATCTAGGGAGATGGGTCGCTTACAATCGTTAACGTCTGCTTTGAGACAATTGGAGGTGTTTTTACGTCGAGTGTGATGTGACCGATGGCAGTTGAGGTGTGCCCGTTAAATCCGGTGAGTACCTCTGCTCAGTGTATGATTGTGTTTTCCAGGCCCATCTTCTGAATGACTGAGAGTTGAAGTAGGTTGACTGCATTTCCATTGTCAACCATTATTCTATCAACTATAGCATGGGCTAGTTGGACAGATACTACCAGTGCGTCGTCGTGTGGGAAATCGACGCCTTCAGCATCCTGCTCGGTGAAGCCAATAATTGGTCCAGGTTGGGTGTCGACTGCTTGGATCTGTGAGACTAATAGAGCCTGCTGGTGGCCCCCAAGTGCTCGGATTCGGCGAAGATGCCATTGATTTGAATCGTCTTGGTTAATGGCTCTTCGTCATCGTCTGCATTCCTTTTAGGTTGCACAACTGGCTTGTTCAAGTATTTTTCGACCTTGCTTTCTTTCACGAGTTTCTCTAGGTAGTTCTTCCAAGTGTAACAGTCATCGGTTGTGTGACCGGGACCTCGGTAGAATGCGCAGTATTTGGTGTGATCTAACTTAGAAGTATCTCCATTCGATTGTTTTGGCAGCTTGAACCATGCCTCGTTCTTAATGTCGCGAAATATTTGGTGGATCAGAATTGAGAACTTAGAGTAGTTCTTGGTCGTCAAACCATATTTGGTCGTGGGTCGGTCCCTACGTTTGGCCTTTTGCCTGCTTTTACTGGACTGCTTCCTATACTATTTCCTTTGAGCGACTGCCGACTCTTTTCGAGGCTGCTCGGGTGCCTTGTTTGCTCGTCGAGCCTCGTTCTAAAGTGCATGCTTCACTGCCAAAGCAAATGAGTCTGCTAGAGTCAGGTATTCTTTCATGATCATTTCTCCAAACAGTGGGTGGTATGTTGGGTGTCCTTTTTGAAATGTTGCACTTGCTATTGAGTTGTCGCATCCGATAATCTTTGCCTTTTCCGCTTTGAACCTTTTCACGTAGTCGCAGAGCGACTCTTTTGGATTTTTCTTCACGTTGAACAAGTGGTTGGACTTTTTCTTGATTGAGCAGTAGGATGAGTATTCTTTGGTGAAAACCAAGGAAATATCATCAAAACTCCAGATGGATTGTGGTGGCAAGGTGTGAAACCAATCTTGCGCCTCGCCTTGTAAAGTGGTGGTGAATATTTTTCACATAAGAGCATCGTTGCTCTGATAAATGACCATTACGCTTCGGTAGTGCTTCAAATGCCTCTCTGGATTTCCATCTCCTTTGAAAGATGTGAAGTGTGGTATGTTAAACTTGCGTGAATGCTCTGCCTGCTCGATCTCATCCGTGAAGGGTGACCTGCTCATGTTGGTCATATCCCGCCGTAGTGTTTCATCGGCCACTTCGTTGCGTTGGAAATCACACATCTGTTCATTGAAGAACCTTTCTACCTCTTCCTGAATTTGCCTTTGTTAGGGGTAGCAGAGCCCTCGGCTGCCCTCGGTCTTGACCTGCTGGTCTAGTCTGCTTTTCTCCATGCTCGGCTAGTCTATGTCGCGGCTGCGGTGCATGAGGTAAATTCCTAGCAGGCGAGGGATTTCTTTGTAGGCTGCTAGTTGAACTTGAGCCGAATTGAGTGACTGCTTATCTCTGTTCGTCATGCTACCTGCTCCGATGTGATGTGGAAAATGCTCCTTACAGGCCTAGCCGCAAATGAACGCTTTGCCTAGAAGGCTGCTCATGTTGATTATTGGAGCGTGGCCCCAACCATGAGTGTATACTCGTCTGTGGGCTTAGTCGAGAGTGCACGCTCCTCCGCGTGCTAAGACGGGAGTATATGCTATCTCAGGGGCCCAATCGGGATTGTACGCTGCCCGAACGCTCGATTCATAGTTGGTGGAGTGGCTACTTGCCAGGATGCTGCTAGAGAGGTTCCTTGTCTGCCCTTGTTCTATTTCGGGACATCTCGTTTGGGGCACGTTGGATCTCGATGCGTTGCAAGAGCTAATCATTAAGGTCGTCTGTTGTGCAAGGGCACTTGTCAACTCTATGACTTTTCGGGACAAGTGTTGTTCGCCATTTGGGTTGGAAGAGCTTGGAAGGAATATGCTTTCTTGAGCGGTGGAAGGATGGTAGACTCCGGGCATAAGATTTGAGTTGGGAATTGTCAAATCCGCGGAGAAATGTGGTGAGAATGCCTTCGGCTCGATGGTAGGTCTGGATGCTTGAGATAGTCTTGGCCGACTTGGGCTTCTTGGGACGTCACGGGAGCAGGCTGGGCTACGAGAGTAGGCTGCTCGGCATGTGGCGCATGCGAGTGAGAGGTTTGGGCTTGGCTTGGCAACGCGTTGGGCTTTGAGTGACATGGCTTAGGTCGTGGCTTTGGTGCCGTGGGCCTTGGATGGCAAGGCTTGGGCTTGGGCCCGTGCAAGTTTGGATGACATGGCTTGGGTCGTGGTAGTGGTGCCATGGATCTTGCCGCGGGTGGTTGCCATGGTGGAGCTTTGTAGTGGTCGTGCCACTCCGCTTATTGTCACATTTAGCCTCGTGGATTACCGCGGTCCCATATCTTGAATATTGGAATTTTCACTTGTCGAATTTTCTAAATTTCTAGCCATTGTACTTCTTTTTTACGTTTTATCAAAGAATTTTTGCAAATAAAAAATTCTAATAATAAGGATGTACGAAAAATCTACAAATGGACAAGAAAATAGAAAAACCTTTGATGCGAGAATATTCTACGAGTGTGTAACTTTCCTCTCAATGAAAGCACCAATTTGTGGATGCAAATTTCTTCCTCCTTGATCTTGGACAAAATTGCATCTACAAAACAAATAACACCTTAGGTCAAGGCCAAGAGCCTCATGCACCCACGATGAAAGGGGGGAGAGCTTTGCCTGAAGAACCTCCGATGTCAAAGTTAGAATTTTGAGGGAAAAGTGTTTGGAGAATTTTGAGAATTTAGCAAGAGAATTGGAATTGGGTTTTGGAGAGAATGAGAGCACTTTTATAGGGGTGTGGCCGGCCTCCTCGGGTGAGAGAGGACCGGCCACTTGGCTCTCTTTGTGGACTAGGTTCTTGATTTGTGTTTAATTGGGCATAATTGAATAATTAACTAATTAATTAGCCAATTAATAGAATAATTCCCTAATTGATTAGCTAATTAGTATAATAAAAAGGGAAAGATTTTGGAGTTACCTTATGGAAAGGATTTGATGAGGATGGATGAAATAGGTTTTGAACTATTACCTATTTTGGGTACTTTTGACTTGGTTGAGGGATGATTGCTTGCTGCTCGCGCGTAGGAATCCCGATGTGCCTCAAGGCTATTCTTGTCCTTTTTATCCAAAGATCCACGTGTTGCATTGTGATTATTTTTAGCTTCACATTGGTTATTATGAAGGTTTCTGCGTTGTCAGCGAAATTTGATATTTAAAAAAATTGGATGGGAGGATGATTTTAAGAGTTTGAATACTGAATACTTTGGTTGTCTTTGAGGCAACGTTCATTCGGTTCGCATTTTTGGTTCGTTTTTTCGAGCTGTGCATATATTTTTTGGCTCTTATTTTCTAGTTTATGTAATGGAATTTTTGGAGAAAGCTGGAGAAAAATTCAAGTTTTGAAGCCATTTGGAATTTTTGAGTCATGGTGGATATCAATTTCGAAAGAATTTGGTGATCACTTGGCGTTTGTATTTGATTTGGAAGTTTGCTAATTTCTTGCCAAGATGGAGATTGTTGTGATTTACGGCTCAAAATTAGAATGTTGGATACAAATATGGAAGTGGCAATCAATTCAACTATGATAGAAGCAGAGAATAAGTGTTGAAGAGTTCTGGGTGATCGATCGAAGCTAACAGTAGATCGATCGGAAACAGACATAAAATCCTCTCGCATTTCATGTTTAGTTTTTGTCTTTAATTTTAATAAAGGAATTTTGTTCTCTTGTAGCTAAAAATCCACGTGTCAGCTCTAGAATTTTTTATATTAATTTTTGGCTCCACAAATATAAGTAAAAGACTCATTACCTATAAACGAATGTGCCGACTTGTGTACACATTGTTCACAATAAAAACAATGAAATCTTTATGATGATAATTAAATGGTAAAACTATTTCTTATTGAGTGATGATATACCCACCCCTCAACCCTATTTTCCCATCCACTTTTTATTGAAAATTTTAATGACATATTTAATCTTTTGTAAAATAACTTTTGAAACCCTAACAAAATTAATTATTATCTTTTTTTTTATTGCCAAAATAACATAAATTCAACATTTTGTTTCCAATTAAAAAAAAAACATTGTTATCTTTAACATGGAGGAGCAGTCCCAAAAAGCAAAAGAAAGATTTGAGGAGAAGGAAAATGGCGGATGTAATCAACACACTAGCTCTAGTTGCCACTTTGTTAAAATTAGAAGAAAAAACATGACAAAAAATTGAAATTAGAAGGAAAGCAAAGAGCCACGCCCACCCCGTTCAATCTAACGGCAACCATCCTCCACCATTTTGGTGTCTCATCCCCAACCTAATCTTTTCTTTTGTCCATCTTAATTGAACCCACTAATAAACAAACTCAACCTCAACCCAAATCGTCCTTGCCAGTCCAGAAACGACGATCGATTCGACCGAGAATGTCGCTCATTATCCTCGTTCCTATTGAAATGGGACATGTCAGGGCCCTCTCTTCCTCCAAATTTCCAGAGAGAAAAAGTTGGCTGGCGGTGGGAAGGGGGTTGTCATCGAATTGGGTCAGGTGGCGTGGTTTTGAATTTCAATTTTTGTTTTCTATAGGAAAATAGTTGAAAAATGTATCAAGGACATTCTAGGAATAATTGTGGGTGTAAAGAGAGTATCATGTGTTTTTAACTTTTTATGGTGGGTGAGAATATAAGGTAGGTGAAAAGATACAATTGAGAGGTAGGCGTAGTAACACACTTCTTATTTTGTTGAATTTGTGCTTTGATGACTTAAATGAGAATCTTGAAATATAAACAGTTCCAATTGCTGAACCAGACGGTTGAGCAACCCCAACAATCCTTTTCAGTATTCATAAAAAGGATTCCTCTTAGGAAACGGATTGAATGAGTTGTAAATACAAGTATCAATTTCATTTTCTTTATAATTTTTTAGAATGATTTAACAAATCAAAAAATGCAGTCACTTAGTATTACTATCTAGTAATATTTCTCTTCATTTGGAAGTGAAAAGTCTTAGATTCGAATCTCGTAGATGACGAATTCGATACCAATTTAGGTTGCCTATTATGTGGCTTAACCGAACTATTCCTCGCCTTAGTGTACGAATATCGATATACTCAAAAAAAAAAATCAAAAGCAAATCAAAGAACATAAACAATGAGTACACAGTAATCCATTAAAGAGTGGAAATCATTTCTACAATAAAATTATTCATTTGAGGTTCAGTCCATTAGTTTGGCATGCCCAACAAATGTGTGTAATCCCAAACTCAAAAACTCAATTACCCGATAAAACCCATTTACGATTTTCTTCATTGTAGAGGGATGAGAAATAAACTAAAAAGTCCCCAAAGGTCCATTGTGAATTCGGCATGCAGTGGATTATTTATACACGTATAAAAAATTAACACTTCTTGTTTGTTACTATGTTTTTCTGATCGTTTGCTAGGACGCACACAACTCTCATAGTCATAGTTCATGTCCCAATATATTTTCACAACCTGTCGATATTTCAAATTTCAATAGTGAAGAAACATTCTACCACATAATGGAACTGTTATTTAGAACCCTCACTCCATCCAAATTCTATCCAGGCTCCTCTCTCTAGCTCTGTCACAATTTATCCTCCCCTCCTAAACCTAATACTTCATTGCCAATCTTTAGTTTCTTTTCTAACACGGCCTACCAAAATGGGAGGCCTAGCAGAGCTATAACTTTTCCTTATTTTCCGTTGCTTTTGTGTCGTAAATTACCCCACATAATCACGTACCACTTGACCTCCAAGTTGCCGCCGCAGCTGATCCTCTTGTTGCTGCAATTGTTGCTGCTGCTGGGCACTTTCTACCCCATGTCTGAGACCCAATGTGAGGGACACGGCTCCAAGTCCCCCAGCCTCAAACCCTCCTCGCTGGTACGGGACAAAACCCATCAATCCTCCGTCCATGCTTGATGGAACTTGGCACTCCAATCTAGACCTCTTCATCTCCTGATTTTGCTGCTCTGCATCTCCTGAGCACTCTAATTGTCTATCGGGCATCATAGTCATGCTTAGTTGGTGATCATTATTTGGCCTGCTGCTGGTGCCTTCATTTGCAGAATTTTCATCCTTATTGATAGGATCTTGGCCAGCTTCGTGGGAGCCTCCTCTAGTCTCGAGCATATGTATTTCTTCAACCATGGGCTTCCAAACGCGCACTCGGGCATTTATGAACCAGTTTGACACCTGCATTATGGTTCATAATTATGTCATTTATCAGCATAACCCGTACGCTAATTACTTGATATACAAGGAAGAAGTAACCACACAACTTGTTATGAATTACCAGTGTAAATATGGGCTAAACATCTATAAATGAACCATAGCAGGATACACTATAATGTACAAACCCTAAATGCAAGTATTTATAAATGTATGTCGGTCTCGATATGGCCATAAGATAACTACCTTCCAGACCTACATACATCTAAAAAAGGCCATGTTGATCCCCAACTAAGTCTCGTATCTGTGAACATGACCGACATGAGACTATCTACTAATTTGCTTTAATTTTCTTACAGGCTACCTATTTATTTAATTCAAATCTTGCTAACTACATATTCAATTTGATTAACTAAACAGCAAAAATCAACTTGATTAAGACAGGACAATTAGATAGTAAGTAGGTGACCCTACCTGGTTTCGAGATAGACCAGTTTGAGTAGCTAACATGTGCTTATCTGTGTCCGTGGGATACCTAAAAAAAGGAGAAAGTTAACAAACGAAAACAAAAGACCAATTGTGAGAGAGAGAGATGGGTACGTACGGGTGAAGAAAATGCTCAAATAGCCAAGCTCGTAGAATGGCTACTGAACGTTCAGGTAGGCCTCTCTGGGGTCTCCAGACGTGTTGTTGGGGTTCAGAGAAACCCACAAGAGACCCACCGCCAGACGACGTATGTTTTTGAAAACCTAGGCCCATGTACTTTAGCTTGGCCAAATTTTTTTCACCTTTACTACTGCATCCAGCAGTAACAGCAGCAGTTACAGCGGATGAAATATTTTCCTCTCCCAGAGACTTCCTTACGTGCTTGAGCTGGTCCTTGATGGAATTTGTAAGACACCTGAAGTGTTTTGCGACTGTGTTTAGAGCCATGGATATGTAAGGCGTAGCGGAACTCAGACCGGCAACTGATTCGAAGGAAGCAACCACCATTTGCATTTGTTGATGATATTGCTTGTACCTTCTGCTAACCTTCAACTCCACAACAGAGTTACCAAAAGGGAATTCAAATCAGTTGATAATGTCTTATATATCAATAACATATATCCACTAGAAGTTTAATTAATGGTACAAAATTACATGTACCACTATAGCGATCACATTATTAGCCCTCTGTATTTGGGTTCCATGAGACATGGTTAATAATATGATAATTCACAACTGTGTTACCAATAATATTACTGATGGACGAACAATGATTCACAATGAAAAGAAACATTCCAAATTCATTGAGACAAAAAGTTTTGAATTTTCTGAGTATTAAAGTACGATAAATAATAGTAATAGGATGATAGCTAACCAACTTGAAAAATTATGTCAGCAATCAGAAAGGGTGTTTCTTTTAACCAAATAATGTGGTCGTCGTCCATTCCAAAAAGACAACTTGGTTCTCAACTTTACTAGAAAGTGACTGGACAAGAAGAAGTGGTATCAACTGTTAACTGGAAATCTAGCTAATTCCCAAGGCCCTACACATGCAGTGAAGATAATGAGTGTGTTAACCCATTGATAATTATAATTTGGACATTAGGGAAAACAGTCCATTTTGGGAAGCGATTTATGTAGAGTCTTCTTCTTTACTCGCACATTCTTATTTATTTGTGATCTTTGGATTGAATAAACTAAAAGGAGAAAATGACGTAAATAAATAGAAGTCTGCAAAGGGAGAAAAAGGATGCAAATATCTTTTCCCTTCAATTTAGTGGATCTAATAAAGATGTGCGCAGGTGATCCCAAATTTTTGTTTTCCTGATTAAAATTTATTCAATATACATTTTCTTACAAACACATGCATCTTTTTTCTTTAGGTGTCCTACGTGCCGCATGTGAAGCCTACATCAACATGTAATTATATATACAGAAAAAGGTGATTAACCATGAAAATGGAGACTTGAGAGTTCAATCTACCAAAGTACAACATATTAGAAACACCTCGCAAAAGGAAAATTTATCTTCATGGTACTTTTACTATTAAAACATGATGAATCAAAGTGCATGAGCATAAAACCTAGAGAAAACGAAATTTGAAAAAAAAAATGAAAATCATCTGGTTGTTAATTGTGAGCATAATTTTTATTTGGGTATTTACATGCAACAAACTGTATTTAAGCATGTCAAGTGAACATGACATATTTCCTCTCCTAAGATATATAAAGTATATGACTTCAAAATGAGGCCCCCAGAATGTCAACAAAGACTAGCTATACTTCAACAATGAACTCAAAACCTCACTAGCTAATTTCAACAATCAATGTTGTCAAGCTCATTACTGAATATAGAGAAGCATTAATTAGAGAGCAACATGGATAACTTATACTTTGATATGCATCATCAATTGGAGATGTATATAACCAAAAGGAAACAATAAACTCAAGCAACATAAAATGGTCATAGAGTGTAATATATCAGTCCATAATATCTTCCCTCGCAAGCCTTTAATAGGGGAAGAGAAATGCTATCATAATATACAGCTATTCTTGTACTGAAAATGGCGATAGAACTCAAGCCATGTAGGAGACTTAAATCCAAGTATGAGTTATACTTCACATGCATACAATTTTGATCACCTATTAACTTGGTAATATGACATTAATGTTCATCAATCATTGGGTTACAATCCAACAGTTGATATTCAAATGCCATTTGGATATTGATCTAATGGCATGTGAGCAAGAACTTGCATGCTCATAGCCATCAGCGTGTAAGAAAGATTGCATGGCTGTGTGTGTCCGCACTGGCCATCTAAGGAACATAATTGTCATTTTCTGATGACCAAACCTGATAGAGTAAAGACTTGCGTTGTTACTTATGGGGTTAATCAAGTCCAGGACCTGCATTTCTAAACATGTGGTGGGATAGTCCTCACCCCAAGAGGATACCGGGACTAATTAAGTTGCCAAATCTCACAATTATGGCACAAAGATGACATTCTCTGGCTAAAATTTAGGTCATCAGGAACTGTAAGTGTTACAATATAATCCTGAATTAAAGACTGGTAAATTATATAATGGGAGGGGGGGGGGTGGTCAATGTCCATCAAATCAACATGACTTGTAAAACTCTAATCAAGTCATAATCGCGGACCCACGATAGCCATTATGTATATGCATCACCATCCCACCCCACAATCGCAAGCTAGATCTAGCTGCACTAGGCAAAGTGCAGAACCAGTGGTCAATTTCTTAGGGATGAGAAATAGAAAGCATGTTAATCAATTAAGTACTCTAAACCTCTTAAAAGCCAATTATCAAGGAAACAAAGTCTATAAAAATTGCTTTTTCATATATTAACTATCTCATTTTAAAATGTCCAAAAGAATGGTGCACATCATAACCTATATCATAAGATTTCCTTTCCCTATGATCTATAATATTAAAAAATACAAATCTTATTGTTTAACGGACGTTAGCACTCCGAAAAAAAATCATTCTGCACTTCAAGGATGTATAAATATAAGGAAAAAACACACCTGAAAAGGTGCAGAATGACTATTAAGTCCCTCATGCATATAAGGGTTTAACTAAATCCATTTAAAAAATACATAGCATGCATGAGGTTCTTCCAATGCAACTCATAACCAATCAAGGATTACCTCCTCATTTTACCGCATTATTATCAAGATCCAATGTTGCATACTACTCATTGAAAAAGTGAAAAATTAATTAGAAAGGAGACATCTAAAACATCACTAACCTCCTCCTGCATATATAGGAGCTTTGCTTTCTTTTGTTGGTACTTCGGCCGAAAGGACTCGGAAGATATGCTTGCAGCTCCACCATCACTGTTAATTTCGTTTGAACCGTAAAACGTAGAGAAAGATGCACCAGAGTTGTTCCTCTTAACCACTACTTCAGTTTCGATTGCATTAACAGCTTCAGTGGATATTGAAGCCGAGGCCGAAGTACTCACATCTCTGGACATCCTCTCAGATGCCTCACATGTTTTTAGTAGCTTTGAATCACTAACCCTACAGAATTCATCCAGTAGCTGTTGAGCCGGTTTCAAGAACTTTGAACTCTTCAAAATCGTTGCATATCCAGTGAAAGGACCAAGAGGACCAGTGTTCCGATAAATGCTAGTATTAGAAGTCCCCACAATGTCCTGAAGTGATTTACCACAAGCTTTGCTAATAACAGATGGCTTTGTTATGGAACACAAGTATCCGCCAGAAGATTTCCCCATTTTCGAATTTTGAAGATCCTTAAGTGCATGATCATCATGATCATCAGTGCTTACATGTAAATCTTGAGACCCAATTAATTGAGCCACAGGCAGTTTATTAGATGGTGGATTTGATGAGAGTGATAGCGACAGCCCTTGTTGGTTGGAATCACTATTCATACCGGTCCTCATTTCTTCATCAACACTCTTTGCAATACTAAATTCTAGTCCTCCACCACTACTCCGATGGCAGTTCTCGATAGGCTGCCGATCCATCCAAGAATTACTACCATTACTGAACCGCAGTGTGTTTGATTGGTTACCATAGCTTGGAACGCGAACAAGTTCATTTTCAATAAATCTTTGGTGCACAGTTGAAGCCATTTCTAGCTGATCCTGCTGCCTCCCTTGAGAAGCTGAAGTAACAACATCTTGGAGAGTATTAACGTAATTCAGTGAAGGAGACGAAAAATGCATTGTTCCTCCTCCCAAATGCTCTTGGGCAACATGATGAATAGAAATTTGATCAGCAGATGGGTTGGCTAAACTGGACTGCACTACATCCCGATATCCACTTGTGTAAGTATTCACCCAATCTAAGCTTTGAGGTGGATTAAGAGTACTTCTCCAATTACCAAAATTCTGACTCTCACTGGCAGGTTGAGCTGCACCTAGATCTTGATCATGACATGCCATTGTGTCTCTGTGAGCTGACAACGGAACGTTTGCATTGATCGAAAAATTAAGCATTTCAGACGAAAACATTGTTGGATCGTACAGCAAATTCGCATTCCTCACATTTCGAACTTGCACAATATCTGGGTTTGGTCCTGGGTGGAGTGGTAACTTCCCAGAATTGTTGGGCAAATTGTCGAGATGGTGAGATAGGCTTGAAGTTTGATGAACTCTCAACTTATCTCTCCGGCTTTGCTGTGCAACATGTGATTCTTGCCTGAAGCCACTCATCTCCATCCACTCAAATTCACCAAGATCTCTACTTTTTTCCCCTTAATTATTATAAAGAATTCCAACTCGAAAAATTGCTCCAATATTATTGGTTTCCTCAACAAAAATGAAAGCACACATGCATGTCTTCTAGCATCCGCATCAATCAAACTGAAAACACCATTTCCAAGCACTGTAATAAATCCAAGAAAATAATGCATGATTTCCCCTAGAAAATAGTAAATAAAAAAGAGCAAAATATAAAAGAAAATAAATAAAAGTTTACCTTGAGTAGTTGTCAGGGATTAACTTTGAACTCGCGGAGACTTTCCCACAAACAGTGGTTTTGCTGTTAAGCTTTGAACTCTGTCGGCAGCAAAACGTTGAATCACAAACCTGCATACAATTAACCACCACTCATTCAAAAGTCGAGTAAGATAGAGATAAAAGCCTGCACTTAAAAACCACACGTAAAAAAAAAAAATTTACTCAACAAAATCGCCATACAGTACAACGTCTTCGTTCCCATGAAACCCTAATTCCATATCGCTAAAAAGCGAAAACTATTTTTACCATTTCATCACTTCAACAAAAAGAAAATAATAACTTAGATCCAGAAAATGGAGTTTTTAGCGCCAACCCTTCTCACAGCCTTATCCATATAAGTGTTGAGTGCGCTACAATTCACACAAAAACAGTTGTTTCCTTAATTATATATTAGTAATTAATCACACGATGGTAACTATTCACTTGCTATAAACAATTGCAAATAATTCATGGGAGTGAAAAACAAAGAAAGAGAAGTAGATCATCTTCATGACACGGTACTAGATGAATGAAGAAGAACTGCAGTTAGCAAATTAAACACTTTTTATAGACAGAAAAGAAAAGGTTGAACCAAAGTTCGTTAATTAATTAAGCAACTGCTAAAAACCTGAGGAGTTTTTTGCTTCTCGGATCTTCTCAGACCGACCCAGTAGAGCTCGGATCCGTTTCTTTGTCTCCGGTGGAGTTTTTGAAGTTTGGAGGTGAGAGCACAATTATTGTGGAGGCAAAAATAGTTGGAGTTAAAAAAGCCCTTGACGATGAGGGCACGCTCTTGTTAGCACAGGAGAGAGAGAGAGGGAGGGAGGCAGTAGTACTGAGGTAATTGTACTAGTTCTCAGCCGACGCAGCCGTTGGATTTAGCGGCGAGAGAATCGGACGGAGAGAAAATTCGCGTCCGTGAATGGTTTCACGAATATTGTATTCGGAAGGAAGGGTCCCATGAACCGAAACTTCACCTACTTTTTGTAGTGGAGTTGGAGAGGTAAAAAAAAAAATGGAAACATGTGGTGGTCCTAGGAAACACTCCATATTACAGACGTACCATTGCCCTAAAATAGTTTTTTATTTTATTTTATTTTATTTTATATTTATAACATTTTACCAGTTTATAGATTTTGCTTAAATAATTTTTCTAGTATTCTCTACTCCGAGCAATTATTATTTATTCACCATTTATGATCGTATTGTCAAATCATGGGTTTTGAAACAGATTTTCTAATGTATTAATATGTTGTTTTCCTTATAAAGATATTTTGATATAGAAATTATAAAATAATCGGATTAAAAATATGGGGCATCTGTTTATTATTTTTTCACTACCGCAATAAAATGTCATTTGCACACATCATATTAATTAGCTCTACCAATTTTCTTATTTATAAATGTCGTTATAAGAAAATTTGAACACTTCAATAATTCCTTTTGAAAAAAAAAACTATCATAATTAGTTCTACCAATTAATAGGTGATATTCTATTTAAAATTCAAGGTACCTAAATATAGGTATATATATGTCACTTAGTACTATGGTTTAGTGGTATTCCTATTCACTTGTAATTGAGAGGTTTTAGGATCGATTATTGCCAAATGAGAAATTGAACCACATTATTAGGGCAAACTCATTGTAAGACATAGCGCACTCCTTCATCCCTTAGTGTAGATACTATCGTTTATTAAAAAAAAAATAGGTACATATATAAAATAAAATAAAAAACTTATAGTTCTACAAATGTAGGTACATAACTATATTAAACATATACCAAAAGCTCAGATTATAAGGAAATTTAATTTTCTTAAGCACCAATTAGGCTATAAATGAACTAATCAATTGAAACTTACATTCTTCGAAATGAAAAAAAAAGTCAATATTTATCAGCAAAAACGTAGGGCATTTAATTCAAATGACAAAATTAATATCCAATATTGCATCCGGTTATTGAGTCATTGACACACACACCAAAAAAAAAAACTAATAAAAAAACTTAAAAACTTTGAGTTTTAACTATAATGAAAAAATAAATGGTACAATTAATAGTACCAGGATTGACTTTTTAGTATAAAAATGAACAATAATGAGAATTTTTCGTTAAAGTTCCAAAAAAAAATATCGTACCTCTAGTTTTAATGGGAGATTATTTTTTCAAAGATCTGAATCTAATTATGGGTGCAACGTCCTCATATGTTATGACAATTGACTTTTTAGGCATAATGCTAAATTTGAATTTTTTTTTAACAACCGATATTATCTACACTAAAATGAGGGATGAGCTTAGCCTCACAATAGACTAACAATAATATGGTTCAAACTCGTCTTTGGTGAGAATTGAACTTAAGACCTCTTATTTACAAGTGAATAAAAATACCACTAAACAGTAGTACTAAATATTGAAAATATCTTCAAATTTTGAATTTTTTAAGTTTTGAAGATATTTTCAACATTTTGTTACATTTGTATTTTGATTCTAATTATATTTTTGTTGTTGCAAGCCTAGGTTTGTGGTAGACTATAAAACCAACTTTATGTAGTGTTAGGGTTGTTATCTTTCATATAGATTTAATCATAAACTCTAAAACCTTTATCGTGATTTTCCATTGATTTCAGTTTTTTAATTGTTAAGGTTGCCGTTTTATTCCTTCTTGTTGTCACGCTTCCTCATGTTGTATTAGAGTCGAGATTTTCTGTGGTGATCATGAGAGATACAAACCTCTCGCTAATGTGTTGATTATAGGAGGAAATCCTTTCTTCAAATAAACATTTTGTTGATGCCCTAATACACATTAAGGGTAAACTGCCGATTTGCCCCCTGAACTATCACCCCACTTTCGATTTGCCCCCTGAACTTTTTAATTAGAAAATTAAGGACTTAAACTAATTTTTTGGCCGATTTCCCCCCTACCGTTAGTTTTTCATAAATTTCATCCAAATTAACGGTAACTCTTATCATGTGCAAACCACGTAACTCTCATTTGTGGACAAAAACGTCATTTCACTAGACCTTCAGACAGAAAAGCTATAGAATCACACATTTTTGCATAGGTTTATATTTTAAAAATATAAGGTTTTCAATTATTTTAAAGAATGAAGTGACCGAACTACCCACACATGTTGTGCATATGCTTCCATTTAACAGAAATTTGGATGGAATGAATGAAAAATTAACAGCAGGGGGCAAATTGGCCAAAAAAATTAGTTTAAGTCCTTAATTTTCCAATTAAAAAGTTCAGGGGGCAAATCGAAAGTTGGGTGATAGTTCAGGGGGCAAATCGGCAGTTTACTCTACACATTAAATATGTTCGCAACACCAAAAACACAAAAGTTTGGTAGTCAAACATGACTCATAACCCTAATTTTGAATTTTAAACTCAACTCGTTCGCTTAAGTATAAAGAATTTATAACCTCATAATTATAAGCTATATATAGTGTCCGTCTGATATCAATTTTATTTTAGTGTTCATTTTTGTATAGAGGAAAACAAAGATGAATAAGAGTTGAGAAAGGATGGCAAAAGAGATGTTGAAAAAATGTGTTAAGAAAAGAGACACAAAATAAATAAATAAAACCCAAAGGATTCTTACGCCATTTCTCTAAATGCAAACACGGAGTTTATTTATGTTTTTTGATTGAATAAAACACAGGAAAATTAAGAGACAATTTTAAACAGTAGAAGAACAACAATAGCATGCAAAAATCACTTTCTAAAACTAAAGACTATTTTGAATGACTTTTAGTTTATACTTTTGTTTCTTATTCATTGATTTTTTTTAGCTCGCTCCCACCACTTTTATTCATTCATTATTTATCCTATATACTTTTTCATATTTTTCAAGCACGCAATGTAAGTTGAAAAAAAAAAAGCAAGCAATGTAAAACTTAAGAACAAAATGAAAAATAAACCAAACCCTAAAATTGAATATATTGCATAAGTGTAATTGGCTCTTTACCACAGTGGTGGAAATGAGCTTATGATTATGTGGGTTCGAACTCAATCAGTAACTAATCTAACAAAATCTATCGTTTGAACAAACTATATTATTTTTATCTACACTAAAGGGGATGAGGTGAGTTTAGCCTTACAATCGTTAGCAATAATGTTGTTTAAACTCGCCTTTAGCGATAATCGAATCTAAGACCTCTCACTTACAAGTGAGGAGAATACTACTAGATCACAGTACTAAGTGACATAAATGTTCTAAAATAAGCATGTTTATCAAAGATTAAATAATAATTCAATTATAAACTTCTATATGATTCGGTTTACAAAATTTAATATTCTATTTCATAAGCTGAATCCCTATTTTACTCATTGGGCCCCCTAATTCATGTAGGATGACTGGACCCACATAGCATCTTACGTGTAAGCCACCGATGGGGAGGACATAGAGCACACTGTACAGAGCAACTGGAGATTACGTCACCTGCGGATTGTACCCCTTCTGGGGCCCGATCAGGCTGATCTGACGGCCTCGACAGGCCAGCTTAAATTGATTGTCGACCGTCAGATATCTTTTGCTTGGTGACAATGCTTTGTTACCGATTACCGATACGAAAGACTTAACTCACTCGCTCAGCTTTTCATACGGAAAGCCTGTTCTTCTCACTCTCCTCACTCTCACTCTTAACTCTCAGACTCTCAGTTAACATGCACCTCATTGATTATACCACAGCAATTCCTCCACCGTTGATGTAAATCCAGAGAATGATTTGTATGGTTTCAAGTTTTCGGCACTGTTTATTTTAACCAAAAATCATATTTTTACATTAAAAATTTAATTTTTGTACTGTTTACTTTACCCTTTATTTTGTCCTTATCTTTAAAACTCAAAGTTTTCAAGTTATTTTCATTAGTTTTCTTTTATTAATATTATACCTATGACGTATTACTGTAGTTTTCAAATCATTTTCATTAGTTTTTTTTTATTAATATTATACCTATGACGTATTACTGTAGTTACGAGAACAAATTATAATTATATTTTTAACAGAAGTTTGATTTCTACTAATTTTTTAAAGAAAAATTATTTTAAAATAGTATTTGTAATTTTTATTTTATCTTGCAATTGCGTTTTTGATGGGTCATGTAACGGTAAACTTATTTTATGAAGCTTGTTCCAATGCTGGAGGAGAATTGCAAATGTAGAGAAAGAATCCATGTGGGTAAGACAAAGGGCAGTGTAGACGTGGGGGCTAGGTGATAAAGATGTTCCTCGGTGGAAGCGAAAGTGGTGGGAGGCGTTTGATTAAGATCGAACGGCTGAGAAGAGGTTTAAAAGGTGAAGTGATATGATGTTGTTGGTATTGGTGCTGGGGATTACTGGTGACAGTCCAATCAAAAGTAAAGACTGTGGGGTTTCAGGTTAGGGTATAGCTGGATGACCCACGTGGTCGTAGGGGGAGTAGCGAACAGAAGAATATCAGATGGCAGGCCGAGTTCAGCTCAGCCTGTGAGAAATTCAAGAGATATTTAGATCATTTCTTTGGACTTCACGAGGCACAAATATAGTAGGAATAATTAATGGAAAACTAAATTTATAAATTAAATAATATGAACATTAATAATTCAATTACTATTTAAATATCGTTTAATGTGCTTATTTCTTTTTAGTGACATATTATTTGGTTGGAATAATGCTCAGGAGACTAAATTTCTCAACCAAATTTGTAAGCCAAATGATGTGTCATCAATCAGAAATAAGCATGTTATTCATACTTAAGTAACAATTCAATCGTCAACAAATACATAATTTGGTTTACAAAATTTAGTTTAAAAATTTGATATTCCTATCCTAACATTATATTTTGATATCCTAGCATTATCCATAATGTTCAATTTTGGTTTTCAGATACCGAAGTTGGAGAAAACATAAAATTTAATGACCAATTAATCTGAGTTTAACACTTTAAGATCAAGGGGGTGTATAGGGTGGATTTTTTTGCCAAATTGCCGTGCCAACCGAATTGCCAACAGTGCCATACCGATTTTGTGCCAATTTTTTTGTACCAATCGGTAATGGTACGGTATTGTACCGTACCGAAATTTCATGGTACGGTATTGGTAATGGATACCATTACCACGGTATTACCATACCATACCGAAAATACAATATAATATATAATTTAGAAATTATATAATAGATAATTATATAACACATATTTATAATATTCCAATAATTTGAAAATAAAACCCTACTTATATTAGCATTGTTGTTGGTGACTTTGATCTCTTGAAATTGGGGAAATCAAACACAAAAGAGTTCCTAATTCTTTCACAAATAGCCAAAATATCTTTGTAACCCCCACTTCTACTTTTGCTAAGGAAAATGCATTTAGCCTAGGGAGGAGGGTTGTAGACCCTTTAGGGTATCCTTGACTCTTAAAATAATGGAGGCACTAGTGCGTACTAGTGGTTGGCTTAGGGCAGATGAAGTAAACTTCTACAAGGAACCAACAAAATTCAATTTTACAAGGAAATGGAAGAAGATAAAACAAGAAAGATATGCTTTAATTTTTTTAGTAAATTTGTTATTAAATGGTTTTCAACTTTAATTCTTCTTGCTACTAATTAATATGTTTTCTTTGTTTGTAATGTAGGCTTGACACAAACTCAATCTTCTACAAGTTCAATGTCTCCCCCAAAAAGCTTCGACATCTTAAGCTTGAATAACTGATCAATGAATTCTCCTTTTTGAAGTTTACTTCCAATTTTCATTTGGTTTGAAACTTTAATTTATATTTGGATTGTTAACTTCTATTTGTTTTGATTCGTAACTTCTATTTGGATTGTAAGCTTAATTTTCATGATGAATCTTGATGCATCATTTGAATTATTATGTGTGTGAATTGTAAATGATGAATAATAGATGAATTTAATCTATAATGTATGAGATAAAGGTACAAAAAAAAAGTTTTGCCCTTGAATTGGGTTAAAAAAACAAAAACAGATTTTGTTCCAAAACAAAATGGCAATTACCATTGCCATACCATGCCAACCGAACTTTTGGCAATACCGAACTTTGGTATACCGAAAGTTTGGTACGGTAATGGTAATAGATTTTACCAAACCGAAAGTTTGGCATGGTAATTGGTACAAGGGGTTTGGTACGGTAACCGTACCGAACCCACCCCTAGGTGTATTCAATTAGGAATTGAGGAGATTTTAAAGGATTTATAAATTCATGGATTTTTATGGAGTTTAATTAATTTGTAGAGATTCTATGTAAAATATTGAATCAATTCCCTTGAAATCTCATGGGGACATGAGAGATTTGTATATACTTAAAATACACTACAAAATCTCTCTAATTCTCTATAAATCCTCAACTTTTTGAAATTCTTAAAAATCAAATTCTAATTGAATACATCTGAAATGTTATAAACTTCTTTAAAATACTAATTGAATACACCTAGATTTTTAAGGATTTTAATCAACTATCTTAAAATCATGATTGACTACACATTAAATTTCAAATAATCACTTAAAATCATAATTGAATACTCCTAGATTCATTAAAAAAAATTAAAATTCCAATTGAATACCCCAAGTTTGATGGGTAGAGTTTTTTTTTTTTTTTTTTTTTAGTACATCGATTTTTTTACATTAAGAAAATAGGGAGTTTGGCTAAGCCACACAATGAGCAACCTAATTTGGTATTGAATTCGCTATCCATAAGATTCGAAACCTAAGACCTCTCACTTTCAAATAGAGAGGAATATCACCAAATCATAGTGCTGAGTGGTTGATTAGTAGAGTTAAAACTTTAATTTTCAGTTAAGAAAATTTAGGGTCTATTTGGTACTCTATTTGAATCCAACTTTTAAAACTCAAAAACAATTTTTAAGTTTTAGGCCTTAAAAACTTATTTGGTAGGACTATTTTAAAAAACTGAATTCAAGACTAACTCAAAAATATAGTTTATTATCTAAAAAACATAAAAAGTGAGTTTTTAAACTTAAACTCACTCATTTCTTTTTTCTCCCTCGTCCACTCTCACCCCAAATCTATCTCTCTCTCTTTTCTTCTTTCTCTCTCCTCTTATTTGTTTTTTTTTTTACCTTTTTCGTCTCTCCTCCAATCCGTTTTTTTTTTCATTTTCTCTGTTTTTTCTCTCACTCCTCTTCCTCTCTATATCGTCCGATCATCTCTCTTCTTTATTTTTCCTTCAATCATCTCTTACTTTATTTCCTCCTCTCTCTTCTTTCTCTCTCTCATGCAACCCCCTCTTTTTAGATCTCTTTATTTAGTTTAAGTCGTAAGATTTAAAAAATTTAAATCGCAAACCAATTAAGTTTTTGAGTTTTAAAGAAAATTATTTTAAAGAAATATTTTGAGAAATGATAAAAAAAAATTAAATAAGATACCAAACAAGCTCTTAGGTTTTAACCTAGAAATACTTTTTTTCTTCCAATATTTTTGGCTAAATTTTAGGCCGAAACTATTAAAGAATGATTTTAGTCAAATTTTTTCCAGTAAATTTTTTAAAAATAAATTTGTATTGATTATTTTATTTAAATATTTACATTCCGATAAATAATAAAAAATTACCAAACTTACCGTTAGATTTACTCATAGTTGATTATTCCGTTGGACTTAATGTATTATAAATTTAATTTTTAAGAAAAAATTGAATATGAACAATTGAATCAACATAGCTATCTCTCAGCCATTATCCTTGACTTATTTTTTGAATTAAATTTAAACCAAAAATAAGTTTTAACCCAAAATACTTTCTTAGTCCAATGATTGGAGAAGCTTTGGGGGATTTAAAACTTAAATTTTGAGTTGTAACCCAACCATTGGAGTTGTTCTAATTTGCTCCTAGAAAAGGTTTAAATCACACGAAAAGGTACGAGTTCACTGCTTTTTAATTTTGATTAGAAACGCGTTCGTATAGAACATGCCAACATGGGGACGTTGTCTCGTTGGTAACTAGTCTATGTGAGTATATATCAATCGGAAAATATTCGAATTTTTGGATTATAAATTATTCTGTTATAACTTCTGGATGTCAGTATTGTTATGTTGGTTTCTCAATGTCTGTAGGGTTATTCATACACATTACTGGATATGTGATTTCATCCGCCCTGTAATATGTATCAATCGGAAAATATTCGAACTTTTGGTAGGAATTGTGAATTATGAAAAAAACATTACAAAAGGAAGATTTCATCCACCCCGTAATATGTATCAATCGGAAAATATTCGAACTTTTGGTAGGAATTGTGAATTATGAAAAAAACATTACAAAAGGAACAATGTCTGACTGACTATAGCTGGCGATTGATTCATGACTACTTCACTATATCACGTCAATACAGAAACCCTACCATTTCTTCTTTTTGAAAGCTACAGAAATCCTACCTTGCATTCCATGCTGCATTGGTCTATCTGCTGCTGCTTCTTCTTCTTCTTTTTTCTTTTTGAAATAGTGCTGTATTACTTCACTCTCCATATTCCAAGAGATCATTGAGTTTCCTCTAGTTATTAATGAGTTCGTTTTACGGGGTCTCCATCTTTTCATAGCTTTGCAGCTTTGGGTATAAAGTGTAATCATGTTTGAAATTAGCCAATCACATGACTGTTTTCACCCCTCCCTCCTCCCCACTTAAAAGTTTTGTCTCCCACTGGAAGAGTGAAGAAGACACTTATACATCGTGTAGTGTAGTGTATATATCTTGAACACTCGCTAGGAACTTTTCCTTTTTCAAATTAAATATATAGGTTTTTCTTGGGGAAAAATGTTTTCGGTCTACAGTTTAGGGGATGTATAGTGTGCAAATAATGAACAGGGTTTGTAGAATTCAGTTTCCATAAATGCTTTCCTAATACTCATCATGTGTTTTGTACAACAGTTCTTGATGAATGCTTTCCTAATAGGATTTGGATCCTCTCTCCTGAGCTCAGGAGGCTTAAAGAGGCTAAGCCTCCTGAGCAAAGCATACAGGCCGTTAGATTTTGATCCAACGGCTACAATTATTATAACTTTTAGAGGATCATTTTGTTTGTAATTGTTGGATTAAAATCCAACGGCCCGTGTGCTTTGCCTCCTAAGCTCAGGAGATAATCCAAATCCTTCCTAATACTCATCATGTGTTTTGTACAAATGTTCATGATGAATGCTTTCCTAAGTACCAATTTTGTTCATAAGTAAAATCAATAATGTGAAATCAAAATTAGGAATTTTAAAATTTAACAAATATTACGTTTCTAAATTATAAAAAAAATAAAAAAATAAAAATTATACAATCATATATTTAAACGAAAGAGAGAGGATCCTCGCCGGATCCTCTTTGTGAGGATCCCAAGAATCCTCCAATTATATATGTTCATCGTACATCTTACGGCCAGTTTTTGTTAGGTATTGTTTATATTCAATTTTAAATAAAAAAATTTACAATGATTTTTCATCGCACGATGTACGATAAATGAATGTGATTGGAGAATCCCCAGGATCCTCACAAAGAGGATCTGGCGAGGATCCTCCTGGTAAACGAAAAGGGTTGAAGATGTGCAATGTGTTAGTTATAATAATAATTTAATACTAAATTTGTCATGTATAAGAGTCGAACCTGAGATTCTGACTCACAAGCGTAGTAACCATTATAATCAAATTTACTTGCGTCACTTGTTCATTGGTTTATGTTAGATATGGTTGTTA
Source organism: Malus fusca (assembly GCA_035220775.1). Classification (NCBI taxonomy): domain Eukaryota; kingdom Viridiplantae; phylum Streptophyta; class Magnoliopsida; order Rosales; family Rosaceae; genus Malus; species Malus fusca. The sequence goes on from CM069069.1 coordinate 11,624,711, forward strand.
TGATAGGAAAAAGATCATCTCCATATCTCTTCCACCAAGGTCACCGGATCAAGTGATACGGGCCCTTAAAATTTGATTCAACGGCTAAAAATAGGGGCTCATTTAAAAGTTATAATAACTTTAGCCGTTGGATCAAATTTCAAGGGTCCGGATCACTTGATTTGGTGGTCTTAATGGAAGAGATCCGGAGAAGATATATTTCTGTTATGATGTGATGAGTTAGTTAGAAAAGGATGAGTAAGATTGCCACATAAACATTAGCAGTTATCTGTGTAAAGTAGACTAGGCAATTTCTTACACGAACGTTAACACGACACGAAAATAACAGGTTTCAGATCAGCAAGATAACTAATCGTGTCATTATTGGGTCACACTATAAGAACCCGTTAATAACGGGTCCTTAACAAGTTTATACGCTGGTAACCTGTTTCGACACGTTAAAAAAAAAAGTTTTTAATAATTTTAAACTACTAAAAAAACTTACTGTAAAAATACAATAACCATAGTGTATATATTGTATATTAAATAGGGAGTTTTAACAAAACACTCCCGGTACTGTTTACTTTTAACGAAAAACCACATTTTTACCTTTAACTGTCACTATTCACTATATCTTTAAAAATGGCTTTTCATTAAAAGGGAAGTTTTTTTGGACTTTTAGTTAGTTTTCCTTATTAAATATGTATTATTGTATTATTATTCTATATAAGTTAAAAAAAATTAATTTTTATTTAGTTATTTTTGTTATGAGAGTTTCTTATTATCATATCATTACTAGGATAAGTTTTTACTTAACATGTTGTCTAAAATTCAAATCAACTAGTATAATATAGGCAAAAAGACAGACTTTTAATTTTAGAGTTAACGACATAACAAAGTTTTTTATTCGCTCTCATCAATTATACTCATAAACGTTTTATTCTCTTAAAAGTCTGAATAAAAAATTATAAAACACATTAAAAATAAAAATATCAAGTAATTTAAAAATACCAAATACATTAAAAAAATTCATAATAATTAATTACAAGTGCGAAAAATGTGAAAAAATGCAAACACTCGTGATTGAATTGATGGGTACATCGTCATATGAATTTTTAAAACCACACAACTCTTGTGACTAGTATTTTTAAGGAAGTTCAAAATAAGTAAACAACTATGAAAAATGTAAATGAATATATAAACGCTCGTGATTGCATCCTCTATCCTTAGACAATGGTTATATCGTCGTTTAAAATTTTGAAACCCTCCAACCTCATGAATAGTGTTTTTTTATTTGAGTGCAAAATTAATAAAACTCATACTATTGTAGAAGTGTGAAAAATGTAAAAAAAATGAATAGACAATCACTCAAGGTTTACAACTTTCATGAAGGGGTCAACTCCGTAATCCGACACCATAATCCATAAACCTTAGATTCAAATTTAACCATCAATTGTTTATGTGATTATAGTGGCGAATTTCAAAGTTGAGCCCTTTACAAAAGTTGTAAAGATTAAATCGTTATCGTCGGATTCTATCTCACTTATTTATTAATTTGAAATACATTTTCTGTAACGGGTCGGGTCATATTATATGTTAACATTAACGGGTCGATTTTGGGTTGGGTCATATTACCCGTTTATTTTAACATGTGTTACACGACACGACCTGTTAAGATATCGAATATGACACGAAAACAACACAAACACGAAAAACATGACATGAATGTTAGGTCTAATGTAAAGAGCATGTATACTGTTATATTTGTATTCAGTTGCATTAATTGGAAACTATTGATTTTTGAGCTATTCTCTCTTTCTTTCTCTGCATATTTTAAGCTTTCCTTCTGAGATTTGTTCTTCATTTTCCAGATCTCTTTTCCTGTTATAATATGTAATTAGGTCTGTTAGGAAAGTGAAGATGATTTTGTAATTTTTGTAGGAATATAATTGTGTAAATCTTTGTAAATTCTAGGAAATCCTTATGAAATTCTATCATGTCTTTTAGATAGTATATTGTTTAAATTATAATACCTAAGGGGTAAGAAATTTACCTTTCCTACTACTATAAATAAAGGCACAGTGGGGGTGAGAAATCACACCTTAGAATTCACCAATTCTCCCTATGCTTTTCGCACCCTCTCTCAATCTCTCTGTAATTCTTCAGTTAAAGGGCACTACAACACTTTTAACTTTAGTTTTGTTAAACAACGATATTATTTACAACTAAGCTATATAAGCAATAAATTGGTATCAAGCTTGCTATTTATGAGATTCAATATATAAGAAAAAAAATAAAGAGAAACCAGACTATAGTAGTAAGAGACAATTTTAAGTCTATTATAAAATCATTGTTGATGGAAAGAGTTGTGAAACTTAAAAAGATCATTTTCAATACATTCCAACTATTTGTAACTCGTTTCTTTCTCAAGTATTTATGATCTATCAAAAACCTAAAGAAAGTTGAAACTCCACTATAAAATCAATCGACAATTTGGGGAGTGCTTAACTTGTTATAAGTCTGTGCAATGTTTCTTTTTTCGAAGAGGAAATTTTTATTTCGCATTCTCACAATCCCCCTTATGCACAAGAAATTTTCAAGCCTAAGACGTGGACAACACAAATTTGGTGACATAGAAAACGTGCAGTCGTTGGGTTTCACACGTGGTGTCAGCATGTTATGATATTATGAAGTTAAGGTTTCACCATAAAACCAATTGGCAATATGGGGGATTACCCAATTCTATTACAAGGTTTGGTCTTTCTCTGATGTTAGACTTTGCCCTTCACATCCTCCCAAAGTGATCGTTCAAGTGTATGAAAGCAAACGTTTTTGCATGTATTGATGCTAAAAAAATACAAAACCTACATGGTACGCATGCCGAGTAATTATAAGCTAACTATATCCTTCTTATGAATGCGGGCGTGCCAATTCGCAACTATATCCTTCTAATGTGGTGCTGACTTCTGCACTTAAACAATTGCGGTCGAGGAACGAACACGTCTCGGCCTTAAGTTCTAGAACCTGAAGTCAAGGTTGCCTAGATCATTGCGAAATTTAGGATCTCTTGCACTAGGTTTGGTTGCCTCAACTATATTTTTTAAAATATAAGTGTGTTGAATCAGTATCAGGATGTTGGTGCACAATACTAAAAAAAGATGATCATTTTATGGTGAACGTGGTTCGGTCGGATGAATGCTAAACTACGAAATGCACCTAAGAGTAACCAATCATAGAACACTTTATTTCTCTGTGAGGCTAATAAAGTGACCTCATTGGGTGAAAGTTAGAAACTTTTCGCCAGTCGAGACTTGAATAGATAACCATCCAACCAGAATCAATGATGTTCACTTGTTCGAACTGAAGATGCTTTTGAATCGTCTGGTTCTACGGCTTCAGTGCAGTTCACTTATCCAAACTGAAGATGTCGTCGGTTGCCAACATAGTGTTGTTCATTTATCTAAACTAAAGATGTGTTGGCGGAAGGGTTATGATTATTACTGCTGGTCACTTTCAGGCCAACAAATGGTGCAGGCTAGGAAATAGGCCACGAAAACCCATAGTGAAGTCAAAGACCAAGGAAGATTAAGAAGTCTAAGGTTTAGAGAAAGATGTTCCCAAGTGCTAAAGTCGACTGCCTACCAGCTAAGTCCGACTAGGTTACAAAAAAGTACTTTCCGACCGTTACAGGCACATGGGTAGGCTGACAACTTTATATCGCAAGGTTCCAGGAATAGGTCTACTCATACATTAATCAAGCCACGTGGCAACTTGCAACCAAAAGCAGAGGCCTATGATGGGATGTAAAGGAAGTCGGGATACTCCTCAAAGAGACGAGGTTGGATAACTAAGACTGAACAAGTTGTTCAGCATGAATCATTCAACAAAGGCATGCCATCTCCATTAAGCAATCACTTCACCGCCGAATGTCCAGTTGGCGAGTAAAAAGTTGTCATTGCACTAGTCGAGGCCAGTGGTGCATTAAAGGCTAGAAAAGTGAGATTAGGTTAGCCCAAGGCTCCTGAGTTCATTGAGAGTCTTTATAAAAGGGTAGGAACCTCTGGTAAAGGGGTCGAACAATGATGTACTAAAGAATTCTTGTGTTAAGCCAGACGCTATTTGTAGTCTTGAAATCAATACAATTCGAGCAACATATTGGATGTAGCTAGTTTTGCAGGGTGAACCACTTATATACCTTGCGTCCATGTCATTTTAGTTTCTATCCCAACCCCACCAATGGCTTACTGTTTTAATTTGTTAACCTACAAGTTTTGAGCATTAACAAGGATGCTTAGTGTTTTTCTTAGAGGCGTGAGAAAGGTTTCGCATAGAGTAAGGGTTTTTGCGTAGAGCGTTTTAGTTGTTTGTTGAGTTGAATGAGGATTTTCTTATTGCAGAACCTCTTCTATTTATATGAGTGGACTCCATGATGATCAAGTCTACCTAGTGGTATAATTTTGATAATGTTCCAATTCTTCGGCATATTCTTTAAATATACTCGGAGTTATTCTCGGCTGAAACTCTATTGCTGCCAAGCCTAATTGTCTTTGACTAGAACTCTGAACCTAGATTGATTATGCAATTGATTCAACCTTTATTTGGAATGTAACGACCCGTCCCCAAAAATTATAGACCTTATAATTTTTAAATGTGAATTTACGGAAATGCCCTTCGAGGCAAAGATGTTGACTTTTGTTGACTGTCTTGTCATGTCACGTAAGGTTCATTTTCTTGGCGTATCCTCGTAGTACTCGTCGCTACGAATGTGTGGGCGTAAACAGAACACAATTTGAAGTTATAACGAATGAGTTATTAACAAATGAAGTCGAGGGTAAAATTGTAAATTTATTATTTTTTGGAATGCTCCTAATTTTTGGAGCAAAATCTGGAAAGCCACGTGTGTGACCCAGATTAAAGGGAAGAAAAGTTGGGTGGTGAAGATGAAAGATAAAGGAGAGAAAGGAGGATGGGTGCTGCCCAATCGGGAGAAGAGAGAGAAGTGAGTGACCAATGGGAAGAGAGACCAAGAAGGGAAATGAGGGAAAATGAGATTGAGGGAATCGGTCGGGTTCCCCTTGACCTGCGCGATGACCCGACTTCCTTAGAGTTTTTCGACGGTTTTCTGTCCAATTTTCCGGCCTTGTTCAACCTTCCATCACCACCAAACCTCACCACAACACCCCATCACCTAATTCTAACCAAACCCGACGATTTTTTAGCCTCGATGTGGAGAGAAAACCCACTTACGGGTCCGGGTGTGTCTTGGCCTTAAATCACATCTCTACCACCATTAGACTTTTCTTGAACCCAGGAACAAACCCCAACCAACCGTAGAGGCGACGGAGCACTGGAGGAGTCGAATCAATGCACACCCAAATCTAGGGTTCTGACAGGTTTAGGTGAAATTGAGGCTTTTCCCGGCCAAATGGGCCTTAGTCACAAGTATGAAAGTTATTCTTCTCATCGAGATCTTCATTCCTGTAAAATTTAGGAATTTTTGGAGTTGTTGGATTTTCCGGTGAGTCGGGACGACCGACTACCACGGGCGGCGGCAGATGCGGTGGCGCGTGGGGGAAAAACCCAAGGTCCTTCCTTAGGTTCCTCAACATGCCAGACCCGAATCCGCCCTTCGTTTTCGGAAATTTCCGTTGTTTGGTTAATATTTCCATTAAGGGCTGCCACTTGGTTAATAAATGAATCGACAATCCGACCGTTGGATTGTCACCAAACTTTGATACGTTATAGTATGTAATATTTGAGGATATTAGAAACTTACGGATTGGAAATCTGACGTACGGATCTTCCCGAATAGGATATGTAAGTTAGGTGTTCTATTGATAAGAATTCTGAGACGTGATTTGATAATTGTTCTGGGCGCCGATCGTTCGTGACGCCTCGATATTCATGCTAGGGAGTTGTAGCGCGGACCTTAGGTGAGTGGGTCTTTTTCCTTTTTATAGTGTGTGTATATATATATATATACACACACCTTACGGTTTTCCATAAATGTTTTAAATTGATTATGCATAGCATGCCATGATTTAAATGTGTTATATTTAAATATTGCATTGTGATGAGATTTGTGGTTGTGCCAAATGATCCTACGGAGGAGCATGTAAGTTCAGGTGAGTTATTATGTGATTGAAATGGTTGAATTATATGAGTAAGCATATATTCATTTAGAGTTCATCATTGCTGCACCCCGATGTTAGTGCTCCTGCTCTGGGCCAGGGCACAACCTTCACGTGATTGTTCACCTCCCGCTCGCTTTAGATCCAAGTTAGGTGCTAGCCTGTCATACAGGTCGCATTAGGCAACTCCGACTCGTAGGTGACTCGCGCATAGCGCTAGCTTTCACGTGATCGTAGCACTAGAGCGTACACATTTACACCCAGCTTGTCGTACAGGTCACACTAGGTGACTCCGACTCGTGTGCTAGCATAGACTGATGAGCAATAGGTCTAGTTGTATAGGTCACATTAGGTGACTCCGATAGACATGCTAGTTTAGACAGATTTCACACCTGACGTATATTTATTATTGCTGAGATACTGTAGCATGGCATGCTTCTGTTTTCACTGCACTTGTGCATTCATTTTTGTACTTACGTAGTATTATTATTTTCTGGAAATTATATAGGTTTTACGGCGAGGGGTTATAACGTTTTCAAAAGATTTTTATTAAAATTTTATTTTCAGGACCACTCACCCTTGTTTTTCGCCCCTCCAGGTTCTAGTAGCAGAGTTTTCGTACCGACGAGGATTATTGGCAAATCTTGGGGTAGACGATTACCATCGATGGTATAATTCTCACCCTATTTTACTGTACTGTACTTATGCTCTGTCATCACGTGTGAAAGCCAACACAGCTCGATTTGGAGTCCTAATGGACATTCCGGGTCGGGGTGTGTCATGGAAACCATTCCTGATCTTTAATGTTTATCTCATCCAAAAATTTAGAGTACATAGGCTAAGAGCGTGCAAATTGGGTCCAAACAATATGTCACGTGATAAAATAGATAATTACGAGGTATAATAAGCATATAATTCTTTATTACAGTTCATAAATTGAACATAACATTTTTGGGGATGCAAGTTGGATTGGAGAATCCAATTCGACCAACAAACTTCCATTCCCAATTTGAAAATTTCCAATTTCGAACATTTTCGAAGAGTTGGATCACAATTAGAATATATCTAGATTTTCTTAAAATTTGAAATTCTGATCCAATTTTAGTTGAAGTTTTACAAACTTATTCCAACACAAAATTTTCAATGTATTATGAATTTATTATTATATTTAAAATCAAAGTTTTATATTTGCAGTGGCGAAAAACAATCACTGATTTATCTCGATCCTCTTTTTCCTAACAATTTAACCTCCTAACGTTATTGTTTGTAAAAAAAAAAATCGAATTTTATAATTTCATCACGTTCTTTGTAAGGCTATAAACTCATAAACATACTTATATACAACGAAATTAATTAAAAATATACACAAATACATTACCCAAAAAAACACACACGCATTTAATTGCTGCATTCATACAAATGTTAGAAATGCCCCATAAACTTGTAAAATGTACACAAATTTATATTTCCAAAATTCCGAGACAAGACCAGCTTCATATAAAAATTCACATATTTTGAAACTGTGGGTAAAAAGTTATATTATGAAATGATTTGGATTCAAATTGAAAACTTGGTTTTGATCTGATCCATCAGAAAATTGGCCCTAGACATTTCATAACAATTTTTTCTTGTGTGACAAAAAATCCTTAAGAATGAGACATCAAGTCTGGTTGAATTCTCTAACATGAGATATTCCGTCACTATATTCTCAAATTAACAAATTGGCAGAAAAAAAAATATATGTCACACCAAAACACATATTAAGTAGTTTGCTAGGTGGTAGCCCTCATTAAAAGTTTTAGGTACGATGTGACATCGACCATGGTCACTTGCGATGAAACTCTATACCTAAGAAGCATGGAGAAGATGAAAATTCATAAATGCAAGGATGAATGATTCCCATGTCACACTGACCATTCATGTGCTTGATAATATTTGAAAGCATCCATCTATTCGATACATGAGAGAGAGAGAGAGAGAGAGAGAGAGAGAGAGAGAGAGCGCAGTGGGACATCTCTAAATTAGAAAATCTATGTTCCTATTCTTTATATGGGTGTAGAAAAGCAAGAGAGGGAGAGAGAGAGAGAGAGAGAGAGAGAGAGAGAGAGAGAGGGGGGGGGGGAAAGGCAATGCAAAAACCAAGAAAAAAATCACATCAAAATACATCATAAGTCTCTTTAAAGGGAAAAAGGGTACTATCGAGTAAGGAGGAAAGGGACCCTAGGGCATGTGATATTGTAGCAAAAAAAACATAAAATCAAGGAAACACTGAAAAATAATTAAAGAGGAAAGAAACACTATGTTTGGAAAGGCTTTGGCCTTGTGTATGTGTGGGTGTGAACCGTGTGATTGTTCTACATCTTAAAAGGATGAATCGTTTTGCTAAATTGGGTAAATGCATGCATGATAAAAAATAAGTGTGCATTGGCCTTTTGTGCCTACTTTTAACTCTTGAGTTTACCATGGTGACAAAGTTACCCAAGTGCATGATTGCTGGGGCACTATAAAAAATTAAAAAGTGAGGTTGGGTGAAATTAAAGTTGGCCATAATTGTTCACAACAGTGTGAGTTTATTCTAGTCCTTTTTTGATAAATAATATGATAATTTCCACGAAATTTATCTAAATTATCAGAAGCTGAGGAGATAGGGTTAGGGATGGCCAAATACCCATTGGTTATAGGTAATCGTGGTTATCCGCTCATTTAAATTTGACGGTTACGGTTATGGGTAACCGTTTAGATAAATAAACGGTTATGAGTATAACTGTTTATCCGTAAAATTTAAATGGGCAGTTATGGGTATTACCCGCAGTTATAAACGGGTACCCATTTAATCATTTATTTTAATATATGTAAAACTAAAAAAAAAAATATTAGTTTCTAGCTAAGTTTAGTATCCGGAGACATATTTGGTTATAAAGGGCCATATAATATATATGCCTCACTTGAGAGAAAAATATAGTTGATAGAACGGGTCAATGTTTAATATATGTGATTGTGTGCTAAAACATTAGAGTGTTCGACATTTTTGTTTTGAAGTCTTTTGGAGCTTTGGCCAATTCAAGATAATGATTACCTTGAGCTTTTAGAAACATGTTATTGTCGGTTGATGCGTATATATATATTTAATTGGCCTCGAGTTTTCAATAAATATTTGACCCAAAAATTAGAAATCAATTAAATGGCTTGGATCGATGAACATATATTTCTAAATAAAAATCCAAATATTTATCAAATTAGCTTATTAGTAGAGTGATGCGTACTTACAGACATATATACATATATATATATGTATATGTATACAAGAATATTAATTAACCTACAACCATGCATGATTCTTGTAATAGATTGACCGTCAAATAATTGGGAGACATCGCATATATTCATAAATAATATTGCCGTTAATACAAAAATTCATGTTAAATGTATTTATAACAGTATTTAATTGTTAGAAAAAGAAAATTATGACAAATTTCTTTTTAATTTTCAAGTTGTTAAAAAAATAGGTAGACGGATGAAAAAAAAGAGTAAACAGGTTAAAATGGGTAAACGGGTACACAGTTATGGGTAAATGGGTATGGTTAACCGTTTATAAACGGTTATGGGTATGGGTATACCCGTTTATGTAAATACCCAATGGGTAAACGGTTATGCGGGTACAAGCTTAAACGGTTATGGGTAAATAACTGCGGTTACCCGCCCGCCATAACAGTTGCCCATCCCTAGATAGGGTGTTAAACGTAGTAGGCTCACGCAAGTACACCATTAGTATTATTGATATTGTCCCAACTTAATTATCTATTATTATTAGGAGTGGAAACTCCTATCCATTAATTGTATATTATTTTGTTATATGACTAATGTGAGATCATATTCTCTAACAGTAAGAACGTTTGAATCCGAAATGCAATAAGTTGAAGAAGAAGACTCTATCCACCATGAAGATCCACCACATACGAGTTATTCTTGTCGTTAATGTAGGTTTTGAGATTTTAGGGTCTGAAGAGAAACAAAAGGTCTCTAACTATGTATGCCTAGCTAATTACATATGCGCAAAAGAAAACAAGCAATTCTTGATTATTTTGTTTTCACTTTTATGTAATAGATAGGTTTGCTAAGAAGAGGCGGGGTGAAACTAAATCTTGGTTATTTTGTTTCGACTCTTATCATCTCGTCGTTGATGTTTCTTAACTAAGTTTTACTCAGGATTCATATTTGGACACGCAACTAGCACAACCCGAACTTTTCTTCTCCACTCGAGCTCAAATTAGTTTGGGGCCAAGAAAGCTTCGCATCCGGTTACTATTTAATTGAGGATTTGGGCTTTTTGTAATTCAACTCACTCTAAATCTCTATATATTCCTCGCGCAAAATCTCTTATGAACATGGCCAAATGCTCAGCTTATGTGCACTGCCACACGGGCAAACGCTAGCTGCACGATCGAAAATAAACAGCTTTGAATCAAATGGGTCTCGCGTGTTTGTTGTAGAGAATTTTCCCATTTTACCACTAGTACAAAAAACACTTTGCGTGACGTAGGTCCTTTGTCACGCAAAGTCAAAAAAACGTCGCGCAAAAAATTGAGCGACGAACCTTCGTCACGCACCAAACGTCGCGGCAAGCCTGTGAAAGTAGGGTTTGCGTGACGAAGAAATGATGTACGTCCCGCAAAGTGGGTTTGCGCGACGTATAAATTTACGTCGCGCAAAGTGTCTTTGCGTGACGCACAATATGACGTCACGCAAACCCACTTTGCGCGACCTATAAAACGCCTTCGTCACGCAAACTATCTTTTTTTTGGACAAAAAAAATGGCGCGACGTAGGATTTTACGTCACGCAAAGGCACTTTGCGTGACCTATGCAACTTCTTCGTCACGCAAACTTTTTTGTTTGGACAAAAAAAATGGCGCGACGTAGGATTGTACGTCACGCAAGGGAACTTTGCGTGACATATGCAACTTCTTCGTCACGCAAACTTTTTTTTTTGGACAAAAAAAATGGCGCGACGTAGGATTTCACGTCACGCAAGGGTACTTTGCGTGACCTATGCAACATCTTCGTCACGCAAACATTTTTTTTTTGGACAAAAAAAATGGCACGACGTAGGATTGTGCGTCACGCAAACTATTTTTTTTTTTTTTTTGGTACAAAAATAGTTTTGCTTTAATTTTTAATAAATATTGTAATTCAATTCTAAAATAAATAATAAACCAATAAAAAGTATTTAATTATAAACTATACATGAAAATGTACATACAATATGTCCGAACAAAAAAAGAAATAAACTACAATAAATAGTCTTCTAAGTGTGATACATCAAACTACTAGGTATCAGCTGGACGAAGTGGCTGGGAGGTCGAAGGTGGAGCAAGATCAGGTGATGGCATCTGAATTGGAAGACCAGACATCGCTAAGGCCTGTAGAATCATACTCATCTGGTCGCCCTGGGTCCTAACCTGGGCCTTCATCTGCTTGTTCTCGGCCCTCAGCTGCTCGTTTTGGACCCTCATCTGCTCATTCTGAACCTTTATCTGCTCATTCTGGACCTTTATCTGCTCGTCCTGGGCTACAAGCTGACCTTTTAGGGTTGTCACTTCATCCTTCAGAGCATTGACCTCTCCTGTGGTCGATCTGGAAGATGAGGCACCCGTTTCACGAACACGCGCCTTCCTCATGCCCCTAACAACTTTGCCATGACGACGACCGAACTTCTGATTCAGGACCTCAGTCATGATCTCAAAACCTACATCCTCGGGTACAGTGACGTCCTCGATCGGGGTCTCCGGGGGAAGTTGCGATGTTGCTTCTTGGAGAACAACATCACGCTTTTCCAGCATAGATGCCTGTAATAATAAAGAAAAAACATATAATGTTTAATAACAAAATATAAATAATATTTGAAGGATTCATAAATATAAGAATAATAACAATTACATATACTTACATAAAGTTGCTCACTGTTCTCATCGCCAGGTTGAACGTAAACGTCCTTGAACAAGTCGATCTCTGGGAACTTAGAACCCTCCTGAAGAAAAGAAAAAAAAACATTAAGAAAATTTTATTAATCAATAAAAAAAAATTGTATAAAATTTCAAAAGTAATATACTTTTACCTCACGTCGTGCCTCAAGCCTATACGAAAAGGGCTTCGAACCGGAATGGTGGAGAAGTGTCTTTGACTCCCGAGCAATCTTGCCAGCAATAGATTTCTTCTGTGAAACACATAATATAGATGTTAGTGCGACTATTTGAAAGCAATTATTTTTAAATGCTTAAAAAATAACTAAAACATTATTGAACTATTATTAAAATATTATGTACATACCACAAATGTTGGGTCCGTAAAATGGTTGCAGAGCCACTCCCAATCCTCTGGCCGATCCGCCAACTCGGATGGGCAACCCTGTAGGCGAGCAGTCTCCAGATCACCCCATATCTTAAAATGCGCATGAAGATCGAACTTCCAATTTTTGTACCGGTTTGCGAAGGTCTCATCTAAGTAGGTGATGACCTCGGGGGATATGTCCTTAAAATCAAAATTGACCTACAAATAACAAAATAATAGTAAGAAATTTAATAATATTAAGATAATATACTTTGATTTATAATATTTGTAAACATAATTGAAAAAAAATGATAGAAGGCTAAAAATTAATATACTAACCGACAACTTGTCTCGCACTAGTATCTTCGTCTCCTCGGGAATTTTTGCCCAGGATTTCCATTGCATAGGACAACAATGTTTAATAACATAACCACAACTAGTAACAACGATACTATGTTGTTGTGAGGTAGCCGCTCCACGATGTCGCGAGTCATATGCAATCTTGATCAAGGAGGCGGACAGACGTACCATCTGTGCCGCCTTCAGCATTCGATTAGGTCCCCTGGTGTTTTTTTTAGCTGCCCAAAAAAACTATGGTGAAAACCTTAAGCTTAAATTTCTACAAAAAATTCTGCATAATCTCCCCTAATAGTATATCATTTCCCAAAACCTTAAAAAGGTAAAATAACAGTAATTCACAACCTACAACACATTTCCACAATCCAGCAAATTTTCACAATCATAAAAATAATAGTTTTAAAATGAAAAAAAAATACAACGTAGTGAGAATTAGAAAAAAAAACTACCTGGCGGGGAGCCCCCATCCTCGACTCTAGATGATGAGGAATTGTCAACAGAAGGCTCCGAATCACGACGGCGCCGGTGAGGCCGCCGTGCATTGAGAAACTGAACCGACACTGATGACGTCGATGATAATGGCACCTGGGACGTCGTAGCAGTAGCCTCAGTGAAAGGTGTAGGCTCCCCAATCAATGGAGCACTCACGGCCGAAGCAGTAGATGGTGATAATGCGGGAGGCGCATTGGTCACACTCCTAAGACGAGTGATCAACCGCGACATCTACACTTTTTGAACCATAAAAATATAACATTAGAAACTAATCCTTTCTTGCATTTGAAACTAGAAGAAAAAGGCAAGAAAACTGAACAAATAAACCATGTGTGAAAAAATTGCAAGACTGCTCACTACATGTGCTCTAGTCATCCCGGAGATGACAGCAGGAGACACAATGATTTTAACAAACATATAACGAACCTTCCACCTGATTCCAGGCAGAAGAATAAAAAAATTATGTTAACAACCAACTAGGCAGTAATCACCGAAAACATATCCAAATACACTAGTACTCTCTGTTCATTCTTCCATTTAACAGCATGCCATTTCAGCAGTTTAAACAAAACTTGACATATGCCCGATCAGTAATTTAGCACTTGTCAAGCAACTTTCGTAATAAACTTAGCTGAGTTACGCTTATATACAAAATAACAAGCTGGTGAATATGCAAACAACAATGTAACACCTGTAATCCCACCCCACCCACCCCTGACCAAACCTCACTTAATTCATAAGACCAAGACACACATACAATTTAATTGCAATTTAGTAATTGTGGTAAGTTTAATCCCAACTAGTTTTCCTTGTAACTTCGCCGCAAAAATGAATTACGTTTTTATATAAGTGAAAAATAATAACAAACCTGAAAGGTTTCCCTGATTAATGAATACTCCAAGCCATGCTCTCCTTCAACAGCGCATGATATTCTTCTTCTTAAGCCATCTACGCGAGTGAGGTACAAATCTAGGTACTAAAGAAAAGAAGCTCAATGAACAAAGATATTAAAAAATATTGTCACATGTTTAGATACAAAGACAGAAAGACAAATCAATTATAAGAACATCTGTACCTCATCAAGGGTTAAACAAAACCAGTTTTCTCACTTTGTGAAGGTATGCTTTGAGTTAAAGTGGTTGCTAAAGTTCAATTTGCACGATTTGGTAAGATTATGGGAGCGCTTATAGCACGAGTGGCTTGCCCACCCTCGTTTTCCCTTTATCCCTTAGGTTCGTTGGTTCTTCTCTCGACGAAGGCGGCTTGGTGGTGGTGATGCAACTATTTTGGTGGAGGAGGCTAGTTCCCATTTTTAGATTTAGGGTTTTCGGTTTAAGGATTGCTATGGGGCTCACTTTTGGGGTTTGTTTCCCTTTTTTCCTTTTGTATTTGGGATGCAGTTTTAGTTTAATGTTGTATATTGTCCTTAGACTTTTCTCACTTTGTATCAATGTGTTTTAATGAAATTAGTTGTTTTTGGAAAAAAAAAATTGAAATTAAAGAATATATACCATCTTGTAATCAATCATCTATCACTTGGGGTAGGAACACTAGTATTTCATTGCTACAAATATGGATTATTGAAAAAAACAAAAAGACATGTATTGGGATATTTCTCTTCAACTCTACAAAAATGTATTATTTTTTTGACACTCATAGTTGAAGTGAATTTTCCGAAGATAAAATGGATTATGGGAGTGTATGAAGAAATGAAAGAAAACAAATGAAGTGTTCAAACGGCATTTTAGGGTATAGTTATATTTCAAATACATGTCAAATGTATTTCATCTAGTTATTCAATCGAAATAGACGCACCCTCATGTTTTCTAGTTTATGTTGCAAATTGTCAAACCCAAATCCATACTTCAAATCCCTCCACCCAACCAGAGTTTTTTTTTTTTTTTTTTTGCTTCACTCAATTGAATAAGTTAGAAGATTAGTAGTTCTTGAGTTCAAAACTTAAAAGCAATGATAACTTAGTGAAAAGAATGAGTAGATATACCATTATCATATATTCAAGTGAATAATTCACCCGAAAGTATCCCCACAATTCCAAGGCGTATACCCCCTTCTCTTCTCATAAAAACAAAAGAAAAACTAAATTGATCTCAGCCCTCATTACTCACATTTACCCAGTTCTTATTCATGTATATGAGATAACAACCAAATATGCTCCCCCAAAAGTTATATCACCAAAAATTCCTCTGTATCCCAGTTATGTCCCCGACTCCCCGAACCATGAAGAAAATTAATAACGAAACAAAAAGGTCATCCACTGGAGTTGTATTGAAAATTAAGGGACAGTGATAGGCTCACCCTCAAGCTAATTCATACGAAGCAGCAAAGAACGTCAAGCTGGAACAGTCTGCAGGAACCGTCAAGCCTTGGAGATTTTGACAAACAGGAACCGTCTGCACACAGAGGGAGAAAAACATCACACAAGAACGTCAAGCCTTCGAATGTTGGAGACTCAATTGCTATTTCAACCAAACCAACAATTGCATAAATTAATCAGTAAAACCCATCTCATAAAATCAGAGATATTGAGAGTTATTGGAGACTAAACAAAACCCATCTAATAATCATAAATTAATCAGTCAAGCCTTCAAATGTTGAAGCCTTCGAACGTCAAGCCTTCGAATGTTGGAGACTAAACAAAACCCATCTCATAAAATCAGAGATATTCATAAATTAATCAATAACCAGAGACCAACATTTGCATCAGGTGAGCTAAATTCAATAAATTAATTAAGTCAATTCAACCTTAATTTTGCATCAGACCAACTAAATTCAGTAACCAGGCCAACATTTGCATTACCTAAATTCAGTAACCAGACCAACATTTGCATCAGAAACCCTTACCTTGATTTTGAGACTTGATTCGCGTTGGCTTCGAGATTCGTGTGGCTGCGGTTCTGGGTTCAAGATTTGGGGATCAAGGCGAAAAGGAGAGATAGAGGAGATGAGGACTACGGGAAGAGTAGATGAGGATTATGGAAAGGGGAGATAGAGCGACGGGGAAGATAGAGCGAGAGGGCGAGAGGGAAAGATAGAGCGAGAGGGAGATACAGGAAAGGGGAAAGGGGAAAAATGCATCATACCAACTAAATTAAGAAAACTTCTTTTGCTGCAACTAATTGGGATGAAGGATTATGCAGGGAAAGATGAACATTATGCGAAAGGGGAAAGATGTTTTACTGAAAAGTTGTTTTGCGCCATAAAATTATTAAAAACCCATAATAATTTTACTGAAGAGTAGATGAGGGAAAGAGCGAGAGGGAGATACGGGAAAGGGGAAAGGGGAAAGATGTAGGATTGTGCGAAAGGGAAGGGGAGATACGGGTTCAGCGCCAAAAAATTTCATTATTCACCTATTTTTCATTATTCACCGCCAAAATTATCAACTAGCGTGACGTAGGTATACAATTTGACGTCACGCAAAGTTGTTTTGCGCGACGATTAAGTTAAAGCGTCACGCAAGTTATTTTTTATTTTTTTAAAATTATTAAAAATTTTACTGAAAATGTGACTTTACTCCTTTCAAGTACAAATTTTTTTTTTTTACTTAAATCCCACAATAATATATTTTTCTAACAAAAACCCATAATAATTTTTTTAACATATATATCATTCAATCTCTTAAGTGTTATAACTACAAAATAAATAAATTAAAATATACTTAGTAAACATATATACCATTCAACTTGATAGGAAACACATTGTACGAAAATAGTTTGAACGATCCAACCGTCAAACTTGTTTGTATATGATTCGAGATCGCGTACGCCAAAAATGGCAAAAAACGAACATGCAGAGATCAAGTAACAGGACAAAACATTTCGACGGTTATAAACGAAAAATCACGATTTAACGGTACTTTTAACTCCGATTTTGATGATTTTTTACAGATACACTCCTTGACCCTATATGAATACAATGAACATATTCGATCGTCAATTTAAAGTATTTACACAAGTGGATACCACAAAATCTTAAGTTATACTTAATGAAAATATAATTAAACTCTAAGTGTTAGTAAAGCAATCGTTTTGATGGGAAACGCATTGTACGAAATTAATTTCAACGATCCAACCGTCAAACATGTTTTTATATGCTTCAAGATCTCGTACGCCAAAAATGGCAAAAAACGAACATGCAGAGATCAAGTAACAGGACAAAACATTTCGACGGTTATAAACGAAAAATCACGATTTAACGGTACTTTTAACTCCGATTTTGATGATTTTTTACAGATACACTCCTTGACCCTATATGAATACAATGAACATATTCGATCGTCAATTTAAAGTATTTACACAAGTGGATACCACAAAATCTTAAGTTATACTTAATGAAAATATAATTAAACTCTTAAGTGTTAGTAAAGCAATCGTTTTGATGGGAAACGCATTGTACGAAATTAATTTCAACGATCCAACCGTCAAACATGTTTTTATATGCTTCAAGATCTCGTACGCCAAAAATGGCAAAAAACGAACATGCAGAGATCAAGTAACAGGACAAAACATTTCGACGGTTATAAACGAAAAATCACGATTTAACGGTACTTTTAACTCTGATTTTGATGATTTTTTACAGATACACTCCTTGACCCTATATGAATACAATGAACATATTCGATCGTCAATTTAAAGTATTTACGCAAGTGGATACCACAAAATCTTAAGTTATACTTAATGAAAATATAATTAAACTCAAAGTGTTAGTAAAGCAATCGTTTTGATGGGAAACGCATTGTACGAAATTAATTTCAACGATCCAACCGTCAAACATGTTTTTATATGCTTCAAGATCTCGTACACAAAAAATGGCAAAAAACGAACATGCAGAGATCAAGTAACAGGACAAAACATTTCGACGGTTATAAATAAAAAATCACGATTTAACGTTACTTTGAACTCCGATTTTGATGATTTTTTTACAGATACACTCCTTGACCCTATATGAATACAATGAACTAATTTGATCGTCAATTGAATGTATTTACAAAAGTGGATACCCGTGAAACCCGTTAGCACTCGTTAAGAAGGACTTTTGTGTAATTTCATAGTTGGAATAGAAAACCTACCTCTCTCTGTTCTCTCACGTTCGAACCCGACTGAGTGGCTGCCATTCTCTCCCTCATCTTCTTCCTCAAAGTTGGCTGCCGTTCACTAAGTTCTGCCACCCTCTCTCCGGTAAGTTCTGATTCCCTTTCACCTCTTCTTCCATGGCGATTACTTTTCGTTTTTTCAGATTATATTTTTCGTCTAATTTTCTCAGTTTTTGCTTGAGCTTGGTTTGAGGTGGTACTCATCAGATGAGCTTCAAATTAATTTGGAATTAGTTGATTTGTGTTTGATGATTTCGATTGCGATTGTGCTTTTGTTGTGCAAATGGTGCTTTCTGTGTGTGATTGTGCTTTTGTTCTCTTCCTTCGCATAGAGAGAGATCTTCCCACTTCTACATCCCATCACACACTCGATTCATACACACACACATACATACGTTATTCTTCTATCATGGGTTTGATGGCGATTGAGGAGGAGAAGCAGGCGGCGGCCAAGCCCTTCGACGAATTGGGTTCTGATTATAATTGGTGTAGATTTCATGGTTTTTGAGAATCAACTATTATACCACAGTTTACTCATGGCCCTCGTGTGTGTGTGTGTGTGTGTGTGTGTGTGTAATTCATCAGTATTCAAGGTAGTATTGCATCAGGCCTGTTTATCAGATGAAGAAAGGGTTATTTTCATTACGGTTTGAAAGATACCACATAGGAATCTAGGATATTACATTCGAAGTTTGGAGTAGATTTCATTAGAATCATTACTTCCACTCTCATGCCTTGAAATGGTTTGTCAGTTGATGTTCCCATGCCAGTTTATTCTTCCTTCTTCCAGTGGTACTATGGTTCCTCTTTCTATCCCTGCATTGTATACAATCATGGAACTTCATTTGACCTCCGCTGTCTCTGTGAAGTCCTTGGTAACCTTGAAAAGAAGCTAATGAAGAAAGAAAATAGGTTATCTTGGAACATTAAGCCGCTTCTTTCCATGAACTATTACATGCCAGAAGTTACTCATACTTCTCGAATATCTTATACTTGGCAACCAACTTGGGTAATTTTCAAATGCTTAGACAGAGGAGGAGTAATTTTTAACTTTTATGTTTAGCTTTAGAGAAAGAGGGTGCTGACTTGGAAGAACTCACTGAAGAAATTTTTGACATGAGCCTTAACGAAAACTTGGGACAATGCTCCAATATTATTAGTCTTGATTAAGCATGGTATGTATTTTCACATGTTCTTTTGCAGATATTTTCTGTGATGTTTAATAATTAGGATGGATTGTGCAAGAGTAATGTCTGATTTTGTATACTTGCTCATTGCTCTTGATTTTGTGGGTGTGTTGCAGATTTTTGGGTGTTCGATACTATGAATTCTTCCTTGAAGTGGCGATGTAATTGGGTGGTACATCTTGGTGATGTTGAATACGGCATTGCCCCATGACGTATAGCTATGCTTCACATTTTGTAAAACCCTTATGGAGTTCTATTAATTAGTTGATTTGGAAGATTGTAGTATGATATATATATATATATATATATATAATATAATATAATACATCTTGGTGATGTATATACCTCAGTTATGACTCAAAGTCACAAATCTTAAGGTCTCTGATGTAGTTCTTGCCAGCCCAAAGTCACAAATCTTAAGGTCACAATTTGCAATGAGAAGTAGGTTACTCGGTTTCAGGTCGCGGTGCAAAACATTTGCAAAGTGTATGTACTTCAATCCCCGTAGATATATATATAATGTTTGTAATTTTGGGTAAAATATGTGTAATTTGTATTGGAATGCAAAATGTTAAAAAAAAAGACAATATGCTTCTCTTTCTCCTTGGGTTCTGGCAAATCATCCCTCATTTTCACATATACAACTCCATGCAATCGACTAGAAAAGAAAGAATCTCTTTCAAATATACAACCATTTCCCAAACCTTCCCTGCTCCGACAGGAAGCACTTCTTAGAGCATCTGAAGACAAAATAATTCATATCAAATTAAGTTTCTTTACTTAATCAAAAAGAAGGATTCTCTATCATATACCATTTCCCAAGCCTTCTCATATGTGAAAACAATGAGTTCAACAAAATACTAAGATAATGGAAAGATAACTGACCACTAAGTCTCCTATTCCCTGTCCGTATGACTCACGCTCCTTTGTTTCATCCACTACTGTAGTTTCCAGCTCTATTTTTTTCTGTCTGCAAAAGGAAATTTAGATAGGGATTTACTTTCCGACTAGCAAGATTTCCACCACCCCTTATTGCAGCACATGTATAAAGAAGAAACTTAGTGATTAAATGCATGGAAATACCTCTAATTGCCTCAATGACTCCAACAGCATCACATGTTTACGCTGAAGACCCTTCATCTGATTTTGAAGCTCTGACACTTCTAAGAGCATAATTGACTCGCAGTCTTTGATCACCGGCTCACCACAAACAAAACAAGGAACATATAGAGGGAAGTTGAGTGCATACCAGCAAGATGTGAGAGGTGGGTCTTGGTGGGTTTTCTTTTCTCTGTGAGCTTTGGAAACAGAGCGTCAATGGAGAAACAGAAATGTTATATGTGAAAAGGAGCCAATAT
This sequence comes from Malus fusca, assembly GCA_035220775.1. Taxonomy (NCBI): domain Eukaryota; kingdom Viridiplantae; phylum Streptophyta; class Magnoliopsida; order Rosales; family Rosaceae; genus Malus; species Malus fusca. The sequence goes on from CM069069.1 coordinate 11,645,654, forward strand.
TATCCTTCATAATCGACCACAAGCCAATATCTTCAAGATTAGTCCCACATTTGAGCTGCTTAAAATAGAAATGTTATATTGCCGGAATTTTAGGAAGTGTAAGTGTGGGAGTCTAAATACTATGAAGCTACTATATTTACCTTTTCAATGGCCACTTCAATACGTTTCAGCAGGTCCCTTGCACTGGTTTTCTGCGAACCACGCAAAATGCAGATACCAAAATTTAAAATCTTCTCAACATCATCCCGAGAATCAAGAGATTCGCAAGCAAGTAAAAGCCTCATGACAGGTAGAACAGGCATAAAGCATACGTGTAAGCATACGTGTAAGCGTCTGAGGCATTCACCAGCAGCAGGTAGAACATGCATAAAGCAGGCAGTTCTTTTCTCAAACATGGAAACATAAACACTATGAGGTGAGCAGAGTGAAAGGACAAACCTGTACAAGGTGCGTGTTGTTTAGTATAAACTCATTTTCAAGGGCTTCTGCACCTAGATCAGAGGAAGCTAGAGGGAATGAAAAATTTAGCAGAGTGAGGACTGGCTTCGGCATCACCTGAAAAAAGTAGGATGGATTAACTAATTCAGAAAAACAGAAATCTCCGGAAACTAAGCTCACTACCGTCAACAATTTAGAGTAACTTAAAATCAAAAGTGCGATGCATTAACTAATTTACATAGTTAACCTCAATCACACCTACTAGTTCCTGGCCGTTTTACACTAAATATATGAAAGGTTGTTGCTAAAGCAGTTCCTAGTGTACAATGTATTAAATTTGTAGAGAGATCACTGCTAAAGAGACAGCTATAAATAACTTAACAATCCCACTCCCCAAGAATAACTTAATTAACCTAGAAGAGAAATATGATTTGAAGTATACCAGCATACCTGCAAACCACTGTCAGTGAAAATGCGAACGAAGTTAAGACTCGTAATTGCTGCCACCCAAGCTGTACCAAGTGCCACAACCTTCACTTCTTCCCCTTCCAATCGCATAGACCACTGGATTTGCATCACACATCAAAGTCAGCATATACAAAAGTTCTCATATTCATCATGTGTAGGCAGTTAAATAATTCAAAGTGTGCGTGTATAACTTACCACACTATAATTTAGTCTGTGTGGACATCTACACCTGATCCAAATGAAGTGAATCCAAAATGAACATGTCAATTCATAATAAAAGCAAATGATTACATGCTAAAACAAAATGCAGCTTCAAAACCGAATGAGCATAAATACTATCATATCTGCATAAATATAACCTATAACGAGTATAAATAACTTGTACTTCGTTGTTCAGATTGGTAAAAAATGAAGAATACCTTCAAACGATCACGATCAGATTCTTCCCGTGCCTTTTTTAGTTTGACTTTGCCTCTCCTCAGCCCCCTGCTTTTTTCCTTTACAAGTTTATATTAATCCTCATCCGAACTACAGTAATAACTCTCGCTATCCTCACTACTATCATTTTCGGATTTCCATTCGTCCTCATCTTCGTTTGCCTCTTTCGGTGCATTGTATCGCGGCAGATCACCAAGATCAATTGATATTTCGAATTCGGGAACTCCAGCTACTTCAAATGGTTCTTGGACAACATTAGTATCCCGTAGTGTTTCTTCACCAATTTCTATCAAAGATGAAAACTGTTGGTCAGCGACGTTGTCGTCGTTGTCATCATGATCTAGTTCCGGAATATCATATAGCCCTCTTCGATCAATCTTCTGAACAACTTTCCAACCACTGCCGGCTTTAGGGTCGTCTAGATAGAATATTTGTTTCGCCATAGTTGCCAAAATGTATGGGTCTTCATCGTACCAACATTTGGTAGTGTTTACTGATAGTAAACCATGGTCTCGCTTAACACTCGTTCGGCTATGTGGGTTTGTATCAAACCAAAGACACTTAAACAATATCACTTGACATCTGTCTTTGTAAAGCAATTGTATTACACTAGTTAGTTTGCCATAAAAATCAATGTCTTCACTATCGCCAGCACCCGGGACGTGGACACCACTATTTTGAGTACACAACTTGTCATCACGTGTTGCCCCCAAGAACTTGATCCCGTTGACATGACAACCTGAGAACAATTCAACGTGAAGTGGTCCTCTCGCCAAGTTATATAATTCTTCATCGTAAGATGGTGAATTCAATTCCTTCAATTTGTTCATCTAATATAACATATACAAAAAGTTAACCTGTTAGTGTAACCAAATTTAAAGACGGCCATGAACAATTTGGAAAAAATGCTCAATTCAAAACACATACAACTTACATGTTTGTGAAACCATGAAGGAAACAATTCACGGTGCTTCTTGGCATATAAATGTGAAGGATGTTCCCGTTTCATCAACTGTTCATGTTGTTCAAGGTATGGCAAAGCCTCGTCACAATTGTTGAGTATGAACCAATGCGCTACCTCCATGTCCTTTTTAGTAAACGATTCGCCTTTTACAGGATCGCCGAATGGTCGCGCAATTTGGGCAAAAACATACAGTTTCTCTTTTCTGACACCACCGTCATTATTGCGTTGAGGACGATTGAAAGCTGTCTCAACATCTTGAAGATACATTCCACAAAAAGTAAGTGACTCATATGCGACCCATGCTTCCACAAGTGATCCTTCGGGCTTTGCCTTATTTCGGACAGACTTTTTCAACTCACCAAGATATCTGCACAAATAAAAGGTATGATACAAATTATTCAAAGCGTTCGTTGATCATGAATCTGTTATCTATATATATATATAACAGATTCATATATATATATAGAAATTAAGTACCTTTCTATTGGATACATCCATCGACAATTGACTGGTCCGGCAAGCAATGCCTCATCTGGCAAGTGAATCATCACGTGAATCATACTTGTAAAGAAAGCTGGAGGAAATATCTGTTCGAACTTGCATAAGACATTCACAATGTCGTCCTGCAATTGTTTAACATCCGACTTCCGCAAACACCTTGCAGTTAACTGTGAAAAAAATCTCGACAACAACACTATTGGTTTCACCACATCAAGAGGCAATAAGTGTCGAATACCAACCGGTAGAAGACGTTGGAGTATCACATGACAGTCATGACTCTTCATGTTTGAGAATTTAGACCCACTTACGTTCACGCAACGCGAGATATTGGAAGCATACCCATCTGGAAACTTTACAGAAGAAATAAAGTTGAAAAACTCTTTCTTCCCATTCGGCTTAACTGTAAAAAAAGGATGGCCTTTCTTCAATGTACCACCAACTTTCTTCATCCACAAGGATGACCTAATGCCCATTCGTTCCAAATCCAGGCGAGCTTCGATCGTGTCCTTCGTTTTTCCTTCAATGTCTAGAATTGTCCCGACCAAAGTATCAAACACATTTTTCTTAATATGCATAACATCGAGATTGTGTCTCAATTTTAACTTTGACCAGTACGGGAGCTCAAATAACATACTTTTGTGCGTCCAGTTCAGATGTGTAGTTGGTCTGGGCTTACTGACCCCTTTGCCAAAATGACCAAATTTCAAACGGTTTAACTGATCCAAAATCTCATCTCCGGACCATTCTCTTGGTCTTGGTTGAGTCTCTTTTGTGCCGTGGAAAGCTTTATCGTTGTGACGCCACTCGTTGTCCCAAGGGAGCCATCTACGATGACCAAGATAACAAACTTTTCTCGCATGCCAAGACGATGTTACGTTCTCTTTGCATATTGGACATGCCAAATAACCTTTAGTCATCCACCCAGAAACCATTGCATACGCGGGAAAATCGTTTACTGTCCACATCACTGCTGCTCGCATGGTGAACATCTGCTCAGTAGACTTATCGTATGTACGAACACCATTTTCCCATAAATCTTTTAGCTCATCAACCAATGGTCGCAAATAAACATCAATGGACTTTCTTGGATCTTCGTTAATTAATAGAGTCAACATCATGTATTCTTTTTTCATGCACTTCCAAGGTGGGAGATTATAAGGAAACACGACGACCGGCCAAGTGCTGTGAGTTTGGTTTAGAACCCCGAACGGATTAAATCCGTCGGTGGCAAGTCCCAATCTTATGTTTCGCGGGTCAGCTGCAAAATCAGGGTACATCCGATCAAATTCTTTCCATGCCTCGCCGTCTGCAGGATGCCTCATCACATCGTCATTTACCCGTCTTTCTTTATGCCATCTCATATCAGTTGCCGTATGCATCGACATGTACAACCGCTGTAACCTAGGCTTTAATGGAAGATAACGCATTACTTTTTGTGGAATCTTGGTCTTTCTATTATGCGATGTCATTTTAAACCTTGGCTCATTACATACAGGGCATTTATCCAACTGTATGTTCTCCTTATAGAACAATATACAATTATTTACACATGCGTGAATTTTTTCATACCCCAATCCGAGACCCTTCAACACTTTTTGGGCACTTTTATTATCTTCAGGTAAACAATTCTCCTTTGGAAGCATCCTCTTGATAACTCCCAAAAAGTAATCAAAACACTTGTTTGACAAACGAAACTTGATCTTGCCATGCATCAACTCCACAATTGCCGTGAGCACCGAAAAGTTCTCGCAACCCGGATATAATTCTTGCTTGGCATTTTTCAATAGTTTTTCATAATTTTTGAATGCCTCACTGTCCATGGTTGGACGACTGTCATCTCCCCCTTCCTCATTGGTGTTGGTCGAGGCGTATGGATAAACGTCATTTAGAATATCCATAACTTGTTCATTAGGATCCACATTAGATTCAACAGTCTCCACTTGTGTCATATATGAAGACGAAGGTTGGTCTAATCGTTCTCCATGATGATACCAAGTAGTATAGGTCTCCATCATCCCATTTCTTACTAAATGAAATCGAACATTTTCGATTGTCTCCCTCATTGAGTTATTACACCTCCTACACGGACATCGGATATGAGTTGAACCTAGGTTGTGTCTAGTTGCGAATTCAATGAACTCATCTATTCCATCCAAGTACTCAACCGCACATCTATTATGATTCTGTATCCACTGTCTGTCCATTTTGTCTGCAATCCCAATAAAAGAACAAGAATTACAACAACTTCAACTATTGTCTTGTCACCTTATTCCTCCGGTAAGGGCCTTATCCCATTCAGGAATGCACAGTTATGTGCTGTAATTTACGATTCCAATGGATGAAATTTCGACGCGGGCAAATTTCGACAGCATCTCCTTACAGTTCTTCAAGTGCACGCCGTAGATACATAATATCCACCGTGTACTCGAAGAACATCAGGAAATGTTACCAAAATTTCCGCTATCAAAACCTAATCCGTGAACCGCAAACTACAACACATAACTATGCATTCCCAAACTGTCCAAAAAATGGGACAATTCAAGAATTAATTGGACCGCAGTCATGCTTTTGCATCCATGCACAAAATCCAACTAATTCTCAAACGGGAAACTAAGCTTTTCTTGAAAAAAGTGTACGAAGTTAAGTAGTATTAACTTCGTACAACACAAAACAATTTTGTACGTGATGTACAAAAATATGTGCATACAAATAAATTAAATCACAATAATTAGTGAAACTAAATAAAATAGATACAAAATATTAATACTTCTAAACTATAATGTTGATGGCCTTAGTTTTTATTTCTTTATACTAATTATATCATAGAATATACATATTCTAGTTAGTTACACTCGAGTAATTTTGGTGGTGAGATAAATGTATTGTTAGAATATGAACACAAGTGTACGCGTATTTTGGCTAGATATTGGTTTTAAAATATCTTATTGAAAGATATTTTGGTTGTCTTCAAGTTTACAAAGGATTGAGACTGAAAATGAATCCTGAATTACTTACTTGTATTAAAATTGGAAGACGATATTAATTTTCTACAAGGATTTAATAGAAGAATCGTAGCCATTGTTTATCTACATAAGTATGGCATATGCTCACAAAAATCAACCCCCTCATTATTGAACTAAAAACATGTTGTCTTAGCATTGAGAATAGTGATGATAAGATTAGCTTTGAAGTTCATGGCTTTTGTAGGTTTTCTATATAATTCAAGGGGAAACCAACATTTCTTACAATTTCTTCTATGTAAATATATAAGTTAACCCATATGCAAAATTAATAAATATTACTTCAAAATTCAATCTCACAAAACTCAAACCATTACCAAAAAAGGGCATAGCAAGTAGGCAAAGGTACATATACAAAAATCTCATATGCAACATGAAGAAAATACCTTCAAATTCGTTCTTCAATGATAATCGTATACAAAAATCCTGTACAAAACAAATTTAGTAGTTTTAGTTTGAATTCTCAATTCAAAGTTACATATACAAAATCAAATCGCTTACCGGATAGAAAAAGATTGAGGAAGGGAAAGAATTGGAGAAGGTTTTGAAGGAGATGGGGGAGAGGGAGGTAGCTGCTGCAACTACTTTGCAGTTTCTACCTCCCAAACTAATTAAGTGAAGGAAGAAAAGGTCGTTGACTTTGCGTGACGCTAACTACGTCACGCAAAATAGCTTGCGTGACGCATGTTCACATACGTCACGCAAAACCATTTTGCGTGACGTAAGTGGCGTCGCGCAAAACCATTTTGCGTGACGTAGGTGAACATGCGTCACACAAAGCTATTTTGCGTGACGTAGGTGTCCTTGTGTCGCGCAAAGTCAACGAAAAAAGCGCCAACGCTACCTAGATTTGGCGCCAAACTTTTGCGAGACGCACAATACGTCGCGCAAAAGGCTTTTGCGTGACGGCAGTTTGCGCGACGACGACCAACGTCACGCAAAAGTGTTTTGCGTGACGTAAGTAAACTTAAGTCACGCAAAACACCTTTGCGTGACGTTGGTCGTCGTCGCGCAAACTGTCGCTTTGTGTTTAACGTCGCGCAAACGTACTTTGCGCGACGAATTTGGCTGCGTCACGCAAGTTTTCGTCGCGCAAAGTGTTTTTTCTACTAGTGTACATGGATAGTTCTCATTTTGCGACAGATCAACCCAAATCCGACCTAGAAAATACTCAAAGCAACAAAAAGCAAAACAACAAAGTTGGAGTATGGAGAACAATCTACAGGGAAAAAATGAGCTGAACATCGCACCATACACCTTACCAATCCGTTGCACCATGTTCATCTTCTTCCCCGGAAATATCATATTCCGCTGAAAATCTAAACCCTAGACACTAAAATTGGTCTCGAGGCGACACTCGTGGTTTATTCGTGCCATTCTTTGCTCAAGTTGAGGTCCAAGAATCTTTTGCCATCTCTCCGCTCAAGTTGGGGTCCATAAATAAAAAAGTTCATGTAAGCGTTTTAGCTTATTCAAATAGTAAAATTGTCTATGTTCAATACCATGTTCAATGTTGTTAGGGTTTACTCTATTTGAAGAATATAAAGTTAGTGATAATTATGAAATTTACAATCATGATATGGCAACGAAAATAGAGCTTTACGACCTGAGTCTAAGGCTTACTAGGCACGGATTAACAACAATTCAAAGTTGGATACATGTTTGAAGGACTTACATAAATAAGTTCGGTGACGACATGAAAAATAAGTTCCGAGAGACATGCTTCGGCTACTTATTGGATTTGAGTAGTTTAAGTTTTAGTTGTCAAATTGTCCATGCAATGATCTTCCATTGAGTAACAAATAAGGTGGTAAGTTACATCACTGGTCTGAGCAATGTTATTGGCAAGGACAACGTTGCAAATTTTACCGAACATGATTTTGCTCTGATTACCGAGCTGCAATGTACATGACAGAGTGCCGGACATAAGAGTGCCAAATAATTACGATTTTTGTAACTGAAGAAGTACTTTCTTAGAAGTATTCATGGTGACAATTACTGAAAAAAGCATTCAATAAATACCACGATGAGGATGATTTGCTGCAATTAGGGAAGGGCAGTGGCTAGGGATGGGCATAAGGGTCTTTGGACTCGTGAATTCGGACAGTATTATTCGGCCCGATATAAAACTATCTGATTCTTGTTTAATTTTTAAAACTATCTGAGCTGGATCCGACTTGTGTACAACTGAGTCCAAAGCCGAGTCCATATTTCTTATGTGTATGTAGCTCGACCCTGACCGTTTAAGGGTTTGTCTTAGCACTTATCATTTTATTAGTGGTTCACAATGAAACACATGATCGATAATTTTATATATGTCCAACTCTAAGAAGTAAAACAACGATCAAACTTCTTCAAACAAAGAGTCTTAAGAATCTTTTTATAACATTTGTTGGTATTGGTTTTGTTAGAAGTAATTCTTTCGTAGTAGGAACACATAGAGATTGTTTTATATTGTTGTATTGTTATATGACATGATTGAAAACGGATCCATTTGACCCGTAGGAACTAGACCGTATCAAATGGATCCAAATGAGTCGGTTCTACTAATAAAATATATAAACCCGAACCAGCTTGGGACTTGTTAAAAAAAAAAGTCGAATCCAGATCTACCAAAAATAGACCTGACTCGACCTGCGCCCACCCCGACTTAGCTTCATAGAAAGTAGCGAAACGATTATTGCTACAACCAATTCTTTGTGCTCTCATGAGCGATTATTAATCGTTAATATGTTGTAAGACTAGTTTATGTCAACCACAGACAGTCATCCAAATACAGAACACCGACAAATGTAGTTTGCCCAGGGAGAGCAGAGGCAAAGGGTGAGGGTGGAAAGAAAAAGAAAAAACTGGTTGGAGTTTAACCATATTGACCTAAATATCATATTGATAGTTAAACTATTGACGAAATCATGAACTATATATGCACATCAAAATTGACGTCAATATGAAGAAGCTCTGAGTATCTAGTGACTACCTAGGGACACGATATAAGTTAGTCATAGTAATTAAACTAGCATTTGAGCTCGTGCGATGCCGCGGGTTGTAAAACTATGTTATACGTATGAAATATATTGAAATATATTGAAATCTATTTACATCCACAGTAGAATCTAAAAGTCATCTAAAGTGTTTTTGGAGATCAAAAAATATAAATGTCTGTGTGTAAATGTAGAAAATCTTAAATGCATTTGGGCACACATACCCTGGTATGCTACATCCAAAATAATGTAAAATGGCTCATCCATATTTTCCCATGTACATTATGAACCACTTATTATCCAAAATACTGTAGCAACCTTTATACAATAGATTCATTAGATTGGTTCATCAATCAACTTTTCAAAAAATCCGAGTACAATAGTATGTGATCTCACATACCTAGTTGCTCATCCCTATATATGCAACAAAATAGTTATACAACTCCATCATCGCAAGTCCTCACATCATCTTTCATTGCATCCCTAAAGAGAAAAGTGATTCAAAAATGTATTTGGCCTAAAGCATAGAGTGTTTACCATGTGTTTCCTTCAATCAATTGAGAAATCTAGATTAGTAGATGGGCTTTGCTCAAAAGAAAAAAAATGCTTCCTCAATTTTTCAAATTAGACACTAATTTTTCAAGAAGCATGATATATAAGATAGTGTCCTCGTATATATTGATTGTTTATTGATTATGCAATACTTATATATTGACTATTTATGGTTCAATGTTTAGTTCTCCAGAATACATGGTTAATATATGGTCATTACAAAGAGATCAATGAACCATTAATATGAGAATTTTGTACAAAGATCTATATATCAATTGCGAAAGCATAATTTTTGTGGTTGTGGTATGCTAATGTTCATTTGCAGCACAACAGATGCAAGCTCATAATAAACCAAAAATGGTCAATGTAAATACAACCTGATCTAACCACATTGTGCAAAAGGACCTCAAGTCCGACACTTATAAATTACTCCCTCCTATAAAACCTGTTGAAATTAAGTTTAGTTCTCTACAAAAATCAAGTTAGCATCATAAACTGGCAAAAGGGAAACAAAAATTTAAATCGCTCAAAAGGAATAACCAAGAACTAAAAGCCCAATAAGACCTCAAAAGTTCTTTAGACACAATTAACCAATCAAATTCCAAAAAACCTAGTACAGCTAATAAAAACATCACACTCAAGACTTTACACCTGATAATTGGATCTACTGGAAAATTTAGCACAGCGAAAGAAAGAAAAAAATCTTGCAGTTATACACACACACATATATAAAGTAAACTATTGCAATGCAAAGATGCTGACCTGAAAAGACGACTTCGTGTCCATTTGGAAGTTGAAGTCGACTATTGGGTGCTCTGCCTCCAGAGCTTCAATGGAACATTGGTGGTCACCAACTCTCCTCCCTGCCCTGATCCCGACTCATGTCATTCCCTCGCATGAGGCCTTGAGATCGATTATGGGATTTCTGTTCACCTTGATAACCCTGATCACCATTCAAGTACAATCAATACATTAAACTCTTTTCAAATACTAAATCAAATAATATATATATAAGAAGTCAGATTTGAGGAAAAATAAAGATGAAAAAAATACCCAGGAGAAGGAGAGGATGAGATGCTGTATAACGGAGAAGGAGAAATGAGGGACGCGTTGGAGGAGAAGATGCCATCCAAAGGAGCAGCAACTTAAACGGAGCTAAAGCGAGTGCAGATTCTGATGAGGGATGTTTTGATGATGCATGGATTTCGAGGACACTGGATTACCTTGGAATTTCTCCGTTTGTGACTAAGAACGCTCGAGAACAACGTTTTAGTTTTCTGAGAAAGAAAACTCGAGAGAAGCAGAGGAAGAGCACTCACCCTTCCACGGACCGAAGAGGCAAATTAGTAAATTTACTATGCCGTGTGTAGGGAAAAAGGCTGAAAACAAGTAACAATCGAAGGGCAAATCCGTCCACACACTGTAGATAAACAGTAACCAAAACTGGATTTTAGTATATATAATATAATAATAATATTGTCCTTTACTGTTGACTACAAATAAGAGAATTTTTTCATTGTGACCGAAAGACGGGTGGTACACCACGTGTTTTTATGCAAGTGGTGGAAAATTTTATTTTTTAAGTTCTTAACTTTTTAACACACATATCCCACTATTTGTAGAGTGACACGTGGTGTACCACCCCGTGTTCCGGTCACACTTTAAAATCTTTCTACAAATAAATGCATATATGGGGACTTCGTGAACGCATTGTGAGGAAAACATAATCCTTTGTGAATAAGAAGACCGTTTAAGATTACCAAGTGGCACGACCTAAACTGGTCTTAATAGTTAATGTTAGTGTGTAAATTGATGAACTGATTCGTGAAGATTATAAGTTTACATTTGTGTTATGCCTCAACTCATAGGCTAAGTTTGTGTGTTAAAATGTAATGTGGTGGTTAAGTCTCATAGGGCTTAACATTGGACAAGTGTCTTAATCTCAGACTAAGATGTAATGGATGGCTGAGATTGAATTTAGAAATGTGTCTATCTCTCCCTCACCTCCAACGGTTAAATGTGCTAATGTATGAGCTCACATGCTAAGAGTGAGTGCTCGCAATATATGGAAGATTGCAGAGGGATATTCCCTGAGATTTTATGATCCAAATTCTTCTCTTCTTCTTCCTCAAATTCGCTGAGATTCTCTTCCATAACCACTGCTAGAATTCCTGTTTAATTTGAATCCTCTAACATGGCCTTATAGCCAAGTTGGGTCTAAATTTTTGGGCATTGTGTTTGTGAGAGGGTGAGCTCGGATTCATACCAAAAGCTCATTGCAGTGATTCGAGTTCATATCAGCGATCGAGTCTAACATAGCTGGATCTGGATGAGAACTCAGAACGCCAATCTTCAATGGCGAGAATTTTGATTTCTGGCAAATCAAAATGAAGACCATTTTTCGTTCACATGAACTGTGGGAGCTGGCAGTGTTATAGGTGTTTTCATTGCATATGGTGCCTGTGAGAAGGGGTATAGGGTGCTAAATCCTGCAACTCAAAAGGTTTTGCTCTCTAAGGATGTAATCTTTAATGAGAAAGGTAAATGGGACTGGGAGAAGCACAAAGTAAAAAAGTATGCCTATCATCTGCAAATGAATCTCTGGAAATGAATGAAGTTAATGATGATGTTGTATCTGGATGTTCTCAAGTCCAAATTGAAGACTCTCCAGCTACTGTCTCTGGTGAAGCAAGCAGTTCAAGTTCTTCATCTCAGTATGATCATACTCCACTAAGGTATAGGAACTTGAGTGAGATTTATGAGATATGTCATTTGTGCATTGTTGAACCTGAAGATTTTAATGAAGCTACACAGGATGAGGCATGGAAAAAGGCAATGGAAGATGAAATGAACATGATTGAGAAGAACCAGACATGGGAATTGGTAAGGAGACCATTTGATAAGCCTGCTTGTGATTGGGGTAAAATGAGTGTATAAAACTAAGTTGAACTTAGATGTCTCGGTTCAAAAGAATAAGGCTAGGCTAGTTACAAAAGGCTATGCACAAAAGCCTGGGATAGACTATAATGAAACCTTTGCACCCGTGACAAGGTTGGATACCATAATAACCCTTATTGCACTGGCTGCAAAGAACAATTGGAAGCTGTTTCAATTGGATGTGAAATTAGCTTTCTTAAATGGTGTACTTGAAGATGAGGTGTATGTAGATCAGCTAGATGGATTCATTGTGCAAGGAAAAAAAGGATAAGGTGTACAAATTGCACAAGGCTTTGTATGGTTTGAAGCAGGCACCTAGAGCCTGGTATGGAGAGATAGATTCTTATCTTGCGCATTGTGGTTTCAAAAGAAGTACCAGTGAGGCAACATTATATACTAAGTGCAGAGGAGACTCAGATTTGATCATTGTGTCTATATATGTTGATGATATAGTCTATACTGGAAGTTCTCAGGAGCTAATGGAGGAATTCAAGATTGATATGATGCACAAGTATGAAATGAAAGATTTGGGCTTGTTGCACCATTTTCTGGGAATGGGGGTTATGCAAACTGCAGACTGTATCTTCATACATCAGAGGAAGTATGCCTCAACTCTGTTGAAGAAGTTTGGGCTCCAGGATTGTAAACATGTGAGCATCCCACTTGTATCAAATGACAAACTGAGAAATGATGATGACAATGGAGCTGCAGATGAAGCTCAATACAGGAAAATTATGGGAAGCTTGCTGTATCTCACAGCAACAAGGCCTGATATAATGTATGCTGCATGTCTATTAGCAATGTTCATGCATTGTCCTTCTAACAGGCACTATGGGACAACAAAAAGGGTACTTAGATATGTTTAGGGAGCTCTGAATTTTGGTTTAGAGTACAAGAAAGGAAAAGGGGCAATTCTAATAGGCTTTTGTGATAGTGATTGGAGTGGTTCAGAAGAAGATATGAAGAGCACATCCGGTTATGCTTTTACATTTGGCAGTGGTTTCTTTTCTTGGGCTTTTGTCAAACAACAATGTGTTGCTTTATCCATAGCTGAAGTAGAGTATATCAGTGCATCAGAGGCAACTGCACAAGCCACTTGGTTAAGATTTGTGTTGGAAGATTTTGGTGAAATGCAATTTGTTGCAACACCATTGAACTGTGACAACACTTCAGCTATTGCTATCATTAAAAATCCCATATTTCACCAGAAAACCAAGCATATCAATAGAAGGTATCATTTCAACAAGGAGGCATTGTAGCAAGGAGTGATTGACTTGATTCCATGTCCTACAAAAGAGCAAGTTGTTGACATTTTTACAAAGGCGTTGGTGAGGGAGCAATACACATATCTTAGAGATCTTCTTGGAGTGAAATCAGTCCACAATTTAAAGGGGAGTGTTAGTGAGTAAATTGATGAACTGATTAGTGAAGATTATAAGTTTATATTTGTGTTATGCCTCAACTCATAGGCTGAGTTTGTGTGTTAAAATGTAATGTGTTGGTTAAGTCTCATAGGGCTTAACATTGGATAAGTGTCTTAATCTTAGAGTAAGATGTAATGGATGGCTGAGATTGAATTTAGAAATGTGTCTATCTCTCTCTCACCTCCAACGGTTAAATGTGCTAATGTATGAGCTCACATGCTAAGAGTGAGTGCCCGCAATATATGGAAGATTGCAGAGGGATATTCCCTGAGATTTTCTGATCCAAATTCTTCTCTTCTTCTTCCTCAAATTCGCTGAGATTCTCTTCCATAACCACTGCTAGAATTCCTGTTTAATTTGAATCCTCTATCAGTTAAATGTTGTGACAAACATACAAGTTATTCTCATATGGCATTGCCACAAACATGATACATAGTCCCAAATAAAAGAGCAAAGCAAGCTGTTCATCAGAGCATCTCTAATCATGTTCTCTATTTTCAGGTCAAATTTTAGCTAAATGGGCTAGCAAGTTATTTTAACTCCAACCATACTCTTTTATTTAATGTTAGGAGGTCCTTTCTCACTCCCTTTAATAGATAGTGTGATTGGAGATGAAATATTCCAACTTCTCCGTATAATTTGGTTAGAAGCTCATTTAGGGAGCCCATTGTAGATGCTCATATGAATTTAGGATGAAATCAGAATAATTTTTCATCTTGATAACTACTCTTACGTGCCTTTCAAGTTTAAAGCCTCCAACATGAATCTCATGAAGAACTTGAGACTCCGGCTTTTCGACGGGGCTTTCGATTCCTCAAAATGTGAAACAAACAGAGCGGAAGGTGTTGGCGATTAAGATACCCCAATTAACGAATAACAAACAGAAGGAGATTGATAACACGAGGAACATGATTGTTGATACCATCACACAGTTTGGTCAAGACTCAGCTACTGCTGGTAATTGGATCGAATGTCTGATAAGAAAAGAAATTCTGGAGGCGTACGAGTTGATCGACGGCTTTTGTACTTAAGTCGTGGATATGGTCTCAATTATTGAAAATGAGAAGGAATGCCCAGATACTTTAAAACAAGCTATTAGTAGTTTAATATTGGCTTATCATTTTGATCATTGAGATTGTCCACCGTCAATCATTTTAGTTCTTTTATGAAAAAATCTCCATTAAATTGAAGAAACCACAGTTCAAGTAGAGGGTTTGATTTGACAAAATACCCTCAATTTAACAAAAATTTCTATTAGTTAGATACAAAAAATCAACTTAAATAACTAACCAAAACTCTAAAGTAAACAAAATAAATCAAATCACGAAAATACTCTAATTGAACAATGAAATTCAGATGAAGAAGTAAGATCCCACAATATTATTTAAGTTTAACATAGACTAAATGATAAAGTAATTGGCACCGCGAACCCTTTTTATGGCTGATTCATTTAAAGCTTACGAGAAATAAGGAAATTGGCAAAGCCATCGCTGCAAACCTGCAAAGATCTTGATTGTATGCAGAACAGAAACTTATTACTAGGCAATGCATACGTATACAGTACTTCAAGGCGTATGTGTCTATTGCCACTTAGACACAGTTCAAAACAAAGTTTAGACACTTTATAGGCACATCATGAACTAGTGTAATGGACTATGAAGTGTGAGTCTTCTGCAAGGGGTACGTATAGGGGGCTTCAAAGCGTACGTGTCTATTGCCATTGAGACACAATTAAAGTGTATCCAAAACAGGGTTTAGATACTTTATAGGCACATTATAAACTAGTGTAATAGACTATGAACGTGTGCGTATAGGGCATATGTACAGTGCTTCAAAGCGTATGTGTCTATTGCCACTTAGACACAGTTAAAGTGTGTCAAAAACAAGGCTTAGACACTTTACAGGCACATCATGAACTAGTGTAATGGAATATGAATATGGATAAATCTTCAGTAGGAGACGTTACGCTAATATATAAATTACATACTAAGATTCTAAGAGCGGAAAATTCTTACTCAATTAGTATTCGAGCTCGGTGCCAAATAATCCAAAAAAGCCACAGCATAAAGTTAGAAAACTAGAACCTAATTTGAAGCCTTTGAGCATTCATATATCCATCACTTTAGTATATAGAGCATGATACGTGACATAATTTGACGTATAGCCCTTACGCCGGCCTTAGAGACAGTAGTTACACCAAGACAGAAAAGTACATTCAACAAGACCATAAAAAATCGAACACAGGAGTAATTTAATCGACATGCCAATATTTTTACTCAAATTAGAAAAAGGACTTCACATATCGTTTTCTTCCGTTTGGATGGTTGTGGATGTAATGAACTCATAGATATACATTTTACGGTTTGACATCTGTCGTGGTTGTACTTGTTTCTTTGGTTACAACAAAAGAATAGGATCTCCTTTGTTCTTGGTAAATGACTTTTAACGAGGGACAAGAGTTTTATTCATCTGGTGATGAATAACACATGATCCAATCGAAACAGTCTTGACATAAAATTCAGATTACAGTATTAAGTATGATAATTTGATGGAGCTGTCAACTAGTTTACTTGATAATCTGAAGCTAGTCCTTGGCAGCTGCAGTCTACTTCACAAATAAGGATCGAATTAATAATTAACTTCATCCTAAAAAACTTGCATTCAAAATATAAAAAGGGAGCAATTGGTGGATTGTCCTGATACTGCGTCTCGGGTTCAAACCCTCCATCTCCTTCTTAGTTTAAATTAGTATAGAATATTGTTTGTATTCAAAATATAAAGATCCTAAAAGTTAATGGGTTAGACCAATTTATTTGTAAGCCTGCATCTCACGTTGTTGTAGCTACCAAAAATATTGTACAAAACATAATAGGAGTTCGGGTCATTATTTGTTCACCAATACCTTTGTGACGTCGCAATAATCTTCTCCAAGCTCTTAGGCTATGTTTAGTTTTGATGAGTACTTTTTAATATGTACAAGGGACTGAGACATGTTAATAAGAAATGAATTACAATATATTAGAAAGAAGGAATGAAAATCCCTCCCTCAAGGTAAGTAGCTAGGTAAACTCTATCTATATGGATGGTAGCAAATCAAATAGGTAAACATTTTCCAATAAGGGCTAATATTTTTCTGTTTGACAGGATGCTGTTCTAATTAAACTACTCTAATATGAGGAACGGAATTCGAATTTAAATGCAAAAAAGACAACTTGACAAATTGACTTAACCACTTATGCAATAAGAACTAACCATTTGAATCGTGATAAATAAGAGATGATTAATTAAGATCATGAGTTAATGTAAATTACGTGTGCATTCGATATTTATGAAATGCATGGGAGACCCACAACTATGTGTGATCCAATATAGAATGGGAGATTCAAAATATTTATACAATTGGAAACATAAGCATTCGATTAAATTAGGAGCTACTTGATGCAATATCATATCCCTTTCATATTGTATCTTGTATGTACTGAATGAATAATTTGTGTTACAATAGCTACACATATATATAGACAAGGCTATCTTAGTCACTAAGTAAGTTAACTACTGATAACAAACTTTAAATACCTAGCAACCTTAATCTACGTACACTTGTCAATATCTGAAGCATCTAATATATCTTTACATCCCCCCGCAATCTCATGCTTGATTGAACCAAGCATGAGATTGGAACAATGAGATTGAAACAAATGTGCAGCAAGACCCTTGGTGAGAATATCTGCAAATTGTTCTTTGGAGGACACATGACAAACATTCAAATCTCCTCGAATCACCCTTTCCTTGACAAAATGGTAATCTATTTCAATGTGCTTCACCCGAGAATGAAAGACAGGATTAGAAGATAAAGCAATTGCTGAAATATTGTCACAGTAGATCACTGGTGCAGTGAACACAGAAACATGAAGGTCACACAATAATTGTCGAATCCAGGCCAATTCTGCAGCTGCAATAGCTAATGCTCTATATTCTGCCTCAGTCGAAGATCTTGACACGGTGTGTTGCTTCTTAAAAGCCCAAGATATTGGACTTGAACCAAAGTATACAATATGACCGGAAGTGGATCTGTGATCATTAGGATCACCCGCCCAATCTGCATCACTGTATGCTTGCAGATGTGATTTTCCAGGTTTGAAGCTTAGACCATAGGCTTAGACCATAGTCTATTGTTCCACTTAGGTATCGAAGAATACGCTTAACTGCAACAACATGAGAATTCATGGGAGAATGCATAAATTGGCAGCATTGATTTACAGAAAAGGCTATGTCTGGCCTTGTAAAAGTCACATACTGCAAGGCCCCAACAATGCTCCTATATTGCTCTGGACTGTGATATGGAGCGCCATCATCTTTGAGAAGTCTGTGATATGGTAAGAAAGGGGTAGGACAAGGCTTGGAATCTTGCAAATCAACTTTGTTTAACAGATCCTTGATGTATTTGGACTGAGAGACCAATAGGCCACCAAATTGATAAGTAACCTGCAACCCCAGAAAGTAATTCAACTGACCCAAATCCTTCATTTCAAACTCTTTGGTTAATTCCACAATAACATCATCAATCAGTATAGATGAACTGCCTGTAAGAATAATATCATCCACATAGAGTAACAACACAACCGTACCAGCAGGATTATGTTTAACAAATAATGACGGATCTGCAAAAGAGGACTTAAAACCCAAACCAGGCAAATAGCTTGTAAATTTTTCATTCCAAGCTCGGGGAGCTTGCTTCAACCCATACAATGACTTATTGAGCTTACACACATACTGAGAAGGATGAATTGCACTCTGAAATCCAGGAGGTTGAGTCATATACACTTCCTCATTTAACTCACCATGCAAAAATGCATTCTTGACATCCAATTGTCTCAAGAACCAATTGAATTATGCTGCCAAAGCCAGAATCAACCTCACAGTGGTTGGTTTAACGACATGACTGAAAGTCTCACTATAATCAATACATTCCTCTTGATTATATCCTTTGGCAACCAACCGGGCTTTGTATCGAGCTATAGAACCATCAGAGTGTGTTTTGATCCAATATACCCACTTACAGCCAACCAAATTCTTCTTAGAGGGTAGAGGAACTAGACTCCAAGTTTTCTGAGCATGAAGAGCATCTATCTCTTCCTTCATAACTGCTTGCCACTCATGACTTTTACTCGCAGATTTGTAGGAAGTAGGTTCAATGTCATTTGCAGATGAATGAACAATGGCTGTGAACACTTTTCGTTTTAAGATTCCACTTTTGGACCTAGTTTGCATAGGGTGCAAACTAACTGAGGGAATGGGAAGAACAACATGTAGATGTTCTATTTGAATATCTGGATCAATAGGGATTTGAGACTGTGTAGAACTCTGAGATGCTGGCTCATGGGTAGAGAAATCCAAAGATTCTGAGGCATTAGAGGGAAAGGTTTGCAATAACTCTATGGATCTAGGAGATATGGAATTCGAAGACTCTGAGGCTGTAGGGGATGGAGCAAGTGAAAGAGATGGTTGAAGAGGTATGACTAGGTTTTGGGAAGTGACTAAGGGTGGTAAGGACCGTGGAATATGAACAGACACCTGTGGCTGAGATAAAATGTTATGAGATGAGTGGATGAGTGCTGAGAATTGGAAAATGGAAAATCAAATTCATCAAATAACACATGTCTGGAAACCATGATTTTGTTTGTAAGGGGATTAAGACACAAATAACCTTTGTATTGGCCTGCATATCCTATAAACACACACTGAGTTGTTTTTGGTTGCAGCTTAGTGGTATTATAGGGTTTTAAAAGAGGATAACATGCACAACCAAATATTTTAAGATGAGAAATCCGAGGAGGTCGACCAAAAAGACATTTATATGGTGAAAACATGTGCAAGGTTTGACAGGGCATTCTATTAATAAGGTACACAGAAGCAGCACATGCATGAAACCAATACTTAGAGGACATGGAATCATTTTGTAAAAGGATGATGGCAGTTTCTAAACTATGTCGATGCTTTCTTTCTGCAAGACCATTTTGCTCAGGGGTGTAAGGGCATGATTTTTTATGAACTATACCTTTATCAAGCAGGAAATGTTTAAATTGATGACTGAAGTACTCACCCCATCCATCACTTTGAAATACTTTGAGATAGGCAGAAAATTGAATTTTCAAAAACTGATAAAAATGAGCAAAGATATTGAACACTTCACTTTTATTAATCAATGGAAAGATCCAGGTAAACCTGGTACATTCATCCACAAATGTAACATAGTATTAGTAACCTTCAACCGAAACAGTAGATGAAGGTCCCCAAACATCACTATGTATCACCTCCAAGGGTTTTACAGTTTTATTTGTAGGGAAAACAAAAGGAAGTTTGGTAAATTTGCCCTCTAAACATGATTTACAAACGGAAGACACATGAGAAACAGGCATAGGGATATTGGATTGTTTTAACATTGCAGATGTCACAATGTTGGAAGGATGGCCTAGCCTGTGGTGCCACAACGTTATTTTGACTTGCTGTCCAAGAAAACAGGATTGTGTGGAAGTGAATGCAGATGGTTGATGTGCTTTATTGATGAGATGTTGTGGAAGAGAGAAGGGAATGGGATATAGGCCAGCTCTACACAGTCCCTGGAGAAGAATTCTCCCTGTGACCTTGTCCTGGATCCAGTAAGAGAACTCATCACATATAAATCGACATTTGTTATCCTTACAAAGTCTATAAATGGATAATAAATGTTGAGATATATGAGGAACATGCATAATTTTGTGTAATTCAAATGCTTATTGAGGTGTTCTTAGTGTACTGGAGCCAATATGAGATATGTTCAAACCTGAACCACTGGCTGTGGTTACGATATCTGTGCCAGAGAAGGGAGTTGTAAGATTAAGGTTTGCCAAATCAGAAGTAATGTGAAATGTTGCTCCTGTATCAGCCACCCAAAACTGGTCCGAAGGTGCTGATGGTTGAAAAGTTGTATGCATAGCAGATATAGTTGAAGATGGAGCCCTTCCTTGGTGTGAGAAATCGGTTTGGTGATAACACTGTAAGGCAGTATGTCCAAATTTCCAACAAATTTGACATTGTGGCTTGGAAGATGGATTAGTAGAGGAGGAATGTCTCTGGAAGCAATCAACAGCAATATGACCTCGTTTGTTGCAAATTTGGCATGTTGGAATATCATAACCATGGTCAGGACACGTAGAAACATGTGGTTTTCCTGGACCCAGAATTCCTGCACTGGAGTTGGAAAACCCAGAATTGAATCAAGGAGTAGAATTATAGGTGTTTCTGCCTCTTCCTCTGCCTCTGTAGTTGAAACTGTACCCTCCATTGTGATTAGAAGAACCACCATTATAAGTACCAGCATTGATTGAACCACTAGGACTATAAGTCTGTGATTGAGTTTGATTAGACATTTCTCCCAACATCAGAGCCTTTCCTTTACCTTTGTTCTCATTTGCCATCATTGCAGACACAAAAGTTTCACTCACATAGTTATTTTCAACAACAACTTCTTTGGCTAATAGCTGGGACCTGAAATCCTTGAGTGAAATAACATTGTCTCTCCCCCTTATGCCTGTTCGAAAAATATTATACTCAGCAGGCAAGCCCTTAAGTGCCAAGATTACAATGTCATCATCTTTAAAGATCACTCCTGCAGCAGAGAGATGATCTCGTACATCCTTGATCCTTTAAAGATAGTGAGAGACAGAATCAGAGCCTTTCTTGATATTCTGCAACTCAGTTTTCAACTGAAAAATACTTGCTTTCGTGACGGTGGAGAACCTATCCTTCAAATTAGTCCACATATCATGAGAAGTAAGACAACCAATGATACAAGACATGGCTGTGGGAGATAGTGTAGCAATGATCAACTGCATGAGAGCACGATCATGCATTTTCCAAATCTGAAACTCCTCAGTTTCAACACCTTCAACATCCGAATCATCTTTAAACCGAGTAGGACATGGATGAGTGCCAGCAACAAAGTCAAAAATACTATGACTTTCAAGAAGTAATCGAATATGATAATTCCATATAAGATAATTTGTATCATCAAGCTTCACAGTAACAGAATTAGAGACATTCGTAATGAGATTCGTGATTGGAGACTGTACAATTTGTAATTGTGCAGCAGTCACCATATTTGTAGAGATAACGATGCAAGAGTTTGAGAATTCGTGAAAACGATCACAGAATTAGGATTTCAGAAAGATAAATCGGACAAAATTCACAAAGAATTCAACTTGGAGAAATCGTGTAAACTGATATCAATGCAAAAAGATCTTGTAAGAAGCAATTAATCGAACACTTGGCGTGCACAATGAGGCATATACGTCATATCACAACTGCGCAGATACACAACCTCACAGAGCTATAGAGAGAGGAAAAAGAGCAGAAATTCACACCAGAACAGATTGATCAGGAATGCGGAAGCAAACAAAGCAGGTCAGGATCGAGAAATCGTCATCACCGGCAATGATACCATGTCAGAATATAAAGGAGTTCTTGTTCATCATATGTAGACCCGACAGTTTCTGACACGACACGATGACACGACACGAAAACGACACGAAAATAACGGGTTTCGGGTCAACATGATAACTAATCGGGTCATTATCGGGTGACCCGTTAAGAACCCGTTATTAACGGGTATACACGCGGGTAACACGTGAGTGACCCGTTTCAACCCGTTAAGAAAAAAAATTATTTTGATAATTTTAAAGTTTAATTACTAAAAGATTTATAAATCTTTTAGTATATACAATATAAAATATATACAATAGCTATATTAATATATACAACAGCCTTATTAATATATACAATATATTCTATATAACAATATATAATATATACAATAGCCATATTACTAAAAGATTTATTATCATGTTTTTATACAACAACCATATTAATATATACAATATATTCTATATTAAATATATAGTTTTGTATTATTATTCTATATAAGTTAAAAAAAAGGTTTTAGTCATTATTTATTTTTATTATGAGAGTTTCTTATTATCATTACTAGGATAAATTTTACTTAACATGTTGTTGTCCAAAATTAAAATAAACTAGTATGGTATTTGTATGGGCAAGAACTAAGAAGACATACATACAAGTATGAAAAATGTGAAAGAATATAAAAAACTTG
The DNA here is from genome assembly GCA_035220775.1 of Malus fusca. NCBI lineage: Eukaryota > Viridiplantae > Streptophyta > Magnoliopsida > Rosales > Rosaceae > Malus > Malus fusca. The sequence continues at coordinate 11,668,525 of CM069069.1, forward strand.
TGATTCATCATTATTTATCCACGAGTAGATAATGGTTACACTTACATTATCGTTTAGATTTTTAAAATCCTCCAAACCCTCATGAAAAATGTTTTTTAACTTGAGGGAAAAATTAATAAAATTAATAAAAATTATTGTAGAAGTGTAAAAAATGTAAAAAAAATATACAATCACTCATAATGACAAGCTTTACAACTTTCAAGAAGGGGTCAGCTTCGAAATCCAACACTATAATCCATAAACCTTAAATTTATATTTAACCGTCGATTGTCATTTACGCTTTATTCTTGTTATTGAATTTCATTTTTAAAATTTTCTTTTTTTGAAAACATGATCATCTAGTGGATGTAAGAAGATGAACGGTTCAGATCTTTGATATCACGTTTCGATATTTACGATTAACTGAAATATGAGTCGATGTCATATAGTTTGTAGAAACTTTATAAACATCAAGCAATATTTTCACTAACCGTAAAACTCTAAACATAATATCAACGATCCAAACCGTTCATCTTCTTGCATCATCTAATAGATCATGTTTTCAAAAAAGAAAATCTGAAAAAAACAAAATTTGATGAGAAAAATGAAGCGTAAATGTAAACAACAATCAACTATTAAATTTTGATCTATGATATATGATTATAGTGGTGAATTTTGAAGTTAAGCTCTTCACGAAAGTTGTAAAGCTTGTCATTACGAGCGTTTATATATTTTTTCTATATTTTTTATACTTCTACATTAATTAAAAAACTATTAAAAACTTTACTTAAATAACAGCCATCAGATAAATGAGAATAAATCTTTACCGTTAGATTCTATTTTATTTATATTATTAAAACTTTTTTGGACAAAAAAACCCCATATATTTTCCATTATTTTCCAATTTTTTCCATCTGATTTGATCAGAAGCCAACGCCCAGCCCTAAATTCTAATCCCTTTCTTTCTTCCTCTCTCCTCACTCTCGTACCCTCTCTCCCGACCCGTCGCGGCGCCGTCTATTCTTCCTAGTGTCTCTCTCCCGCTGTTTGTTCTTCCAAAAAGCTCTGATCCGACAGCCACGATCTTCTTGTCCTCCATTCGTACAGCAACTTCTGTGTAAGTATTTCTCCCTCTTCAACCTTGCTCTCTCTTCACTCTTTCTACGCTGATATACGTACTTGGGTATTTTTATATCACTATATATACACATTTTCTGTGTTCTTTTCATCTGTTTAATGTTGTATCTTTATAAATCTTATGTTTTTGTTTCTTCTTTTTCATTCGAAATTACGAATTTTCATTTCTTGAAAAAAAACCCATGTTTTGTTTTTAAAATCTGACAATCTTTGATTAGTTCCAACATGAAGTGATTTAAGTTTGGATTATTTGACTTGTTAACTGATATGGGGATTCTGGATTTTAGCTACTGATATCAAAGCAGTATTTGAGTTTACTTTTTCTGATATGGCAATGTTTTTGTTTACTTTTTCTGATATGGGGATTCTCCGATTCTGGATTATTTGACTTGTTAACTGATATGGCAATGTTTTTGTTTGCTTTTTCTGTTGAAATTTGCTCAAGGGGTATTTGAGTTTCTGAATTTCGTTTGCTGAGTGTGTTTATTCCTTGTTAAGTACATGAGTTTGATAGCTTTTAAAGCAGTAAATTTCGAAAATTACTTGATGAGTATTTTTTTTCTTCAAGTAAATTTGTAATGTTGGTAAGTGAATTACTTCTTTGTATGCTACATATGAATAAGATAATCACCTGAGGCTTTTAGATCCGTGTTTTTGAATCTCATAAGTGCACTTAGTATGTTGTGATATTGATATTGATATGGATATTCACTCAAACGATTTGAAATCTTAAATGCCAGGAATGAAATTCGTTAACATTATCAGTTTCTTATTGTGATCCTTGTGTTCTTAATTGTATAAACTTGCCACCAGTAATATGGTTTTCGGTTACAAAGATATGAAATCGTGTTTAATTCGTCATCTACTTTTGGTCTTCTTGCAATCTTGGATATTGCCATGGATGATATAGTGGGAGAAGAATTGTCACCTTTTGTTAAGCGGTGTGATTCGTGAATAATTGCTTTCTTTGATTCCCTATATTTGAGAACCATGACACATATGACATGTCCAAGCTTGTGTTTCTTGCCTGTTATCACTGATTTGGGCTAATGTTTAGTTTCTTTATAAAGAAGATAAGACTTTGGAGTTTATTAACTCATGGGAATGAATGTTGTTCGGGTGATGATTGTTCACTACGATGATGCACAGTTTTGGACAAATTTACTCCGATTATATTTGGTTATCAACTAAACCGGTCACCTCTGTCTAGTATAAGATGATATGTGCTGCTCATTATATTTGGTTAATTCCAGATTTGGCCTAAAGGCCAAGTGTATTCACATCTGATGATTATCCTTCCCTTATGCTGTTTTGCGCAGATATCGTGTTCTCTGCAGCTAAATTTGATCTTGTATATATGCGTGTGCTGGTATACCTTATAAGAGTTTGTTAGATTTTGGTGCTACATTTTTTTTGAACTGCTTGTGAATTGGTTGGATGATGATTTGGGCACGTAATGCCAAGGAATTTCATTACAAGAATATTCCTGGATGTTCTTTTCTGTTTCACCTATTCTTCACTTTTGTTTTGAAAGAAAGAAGATCAAAAAGGGAAATTACATGATAGTTTATTCAAGCTGTTTTTGATTCATGGAAGCAGGGGTATGGGTGTGAATTAAATCGGTGTACACAGATTGCCTCTAATCAAATTTGAGTTTTGGGACTAGAAGATTGATTTGTGTTTTGGTTCTTCTAATCAAGCAATTGTGGGTTCAAGTTGAGTCCCATTGGGTGTGCGTGCAACCTTTTTTTTTCACTCAAAAAAATTATTATGTTTTTTATTTGATTATTTATTAATTTAAAATATATTTTCCTTAACGGGTAACAAGCCGGATCATATTACCCGTTAATATTATCGGGTTGGGTCATTTTACCTGTTTATATTAACGGGTGTTATACGACACGACCCGTTAAGATATCAGGTATGACATGAAAACGACACAAACACGGGAAACACGACACGAATGCCAGGTCTACGGCCCAACCTTTTTGTTAAAAGTATGTGTCCCTTCCAAATTAATTGGTTCATACCTTTTGGATGAAACTGGTGACCTATAGTTAATTCTCATTCACTTAATAAAATTTAATATTAATATTTTATAATAATACTAAATTTAGTATTAACTAGCAGGAATGCCCGCGCTTTGCGACAGATTTTCAGACCATGAATAATATTCATAGAAAAATTAACTGAAAATGCTACAGCAATATAATTGCATTCATAAATGTAGCAAGTCAGAGAATGCATGTTTTACATGAGTAACGCTCACAAAACCACACATTTACACAATTATCTCCAAATGAAAGACATATCTTTGAAGAATGAAGACTTATCTTTGTCCTTAACTTTTCCTAAATCAGCCTAACTGTGTCTAAAAGATTTAGACCCGACGATGTAGTTGTGTTTCTGGCAATTCTATTTCTCTTTCGCCTTAATCGAACCTCTGGTTTACAGATGCATGATAAAATAATTGAAAAGCCACAGTTTATCACATGGTTTTTTATCCTAGCCATAATAAGACTAATGTGATTTATACCAAGAGACTAATGTCCTTTTTCACATGCTTTTTTGTCTCAAAATTTATAGAAATACAAAAATGATCACAAATTTCAAATCCTGCATTAACCGAAATTAAAACAATTATTCAAATTCCTAAAATTAAAACAGCATTTAGAAGCACTATAAACTAAAATTACAAAAAACATCAACAACATGGTGAGAATGAAGATTTATTTTATAGAAAATGAAAAACCTTTCTCAACAAATATGCTAAAAATGTTCACCACCAGTATATAATAAAAAACAGAATGCTAACTTCATCGCATAGCACCAACTTTAAACGCATCTCCTCCCGAAATTAAATTAAGAATTCACATGCCACTAATTAAGAAATTGATACTAACTGAAGTTGTATATTGTAAAATGCAACTGCTTTTAGAATTCCTAAGTGATATCAGTTAGCAAGAAACCTATACTAACTCAAGTTGTATAGTGTAATAACGCAACTACAAAAGACCAAGCTTCTGCTGCTAAAAAGCTTTTACAAAATCATAAAACTCTTAATAGTTTGAACCCTACCAGAAAGTTTATATGAGTTGAAGAACAGCTGTACTTAAGTGCAGCAAGATCATAACCTCTTATAGATTCTCCTCCGCGTCAAAACCACTTGCAGTCCAAATTAAGAAAGATTCAATGCTAGATCAAGAACAAATCAGTAATAATTTAAACTGAAATCCCTAATTATTGTTGCAGAGAGAATTCATATGAAGATTAACTACATTATTTAATTTGAATGGAATCCAAAAGCAGCATAAATATGAAGGGAAAAAAATTAATAGCAAAAGTCACATTTCAGTAGCAATTAATAGCAGAAATCAGACTTTAGTGGCAGGGACCAAAACAATTTCAGTAAAAAATACCAGAAACTGCAATGACTAACATATTTACATACATGTGAAAATCTATTCACAACCACATTTACAATGACTAACATATTTACAATAACTTACATATATATAGGTGTCCAAGTGTCTATCGGTACTACTTTCTTTCAAATGGATCCTCAATTTCTGAAATCACAGAAAAGAACCACCCGAAAAAGTTATGAAAAAAAAAGTTCAACTGTGTACAGGTACCAAGGAAAATGTTTTTTTCTTTCTTTCTAAGATTTATTGATTTATGCTCGAGAACATGTGAACAATCAACAAGAGCCACAACTGATTTAGGCATCACCCAAACACTGAATCAGATAACACATCAATAGACGATCCAACATCTCACCACTTCCTTAATTAAAGGTGGAAACATAGGGTACGAAAACATGATTTTCAATTAAAAAAAACAAAGAACACGTTAAGGGCTTGAATTGCAGGTGCACTCTCTCAGTTAGTAGCAAGTAATATAGTTATGCTGCTTATAGTTATACTAAAACAACCATCACCTAAAAGGCCACACCTTTATGCTTCATTCAAAATGGCCACCATAAACAATTTGTAGTCCAAAGGTCCAATAATTCAAAGCTCATAAAAAAACTGAAAGTAACTAATCAACCACCATCACCTAAAAGGCCACACCTTTATGCTTCATTCAAAATAGCTACCATAAACAATTTGCAGTCCAGAGCTCCAATAATTCAAAGCTCATAAAAAAATAAAATGAAAGTAACTAATTAACCTTAAAATAAAGCAATTTGTTCCAGCCAAAAAAAAAAAGAGAACTCTGAGTAAATACAAATACCCCTAAAGATTCTAAGCAATAAAACCCTAGTTCTCAAATTACAGAACACTAAATTAGATACTAAGTTTTTACTTCTGTTATCTTTCGGAATGCATGGTTAATTTATTTTTATTAATACTCTATTGTGAGTCTGAATGGTAGCTTCTGATGGATTGGTAACTGAATGCAAGGGATTAGGATGAGAGAACTTAGGTAACGGCTTGATATAATGACATTAAATTTTTAATTTTCTTTTAAAGAGTCAATAGTTTAGAGCTCAGCCTCTGCCTTTAACAGTCGGTTGATTTGTAACTATATTGAATCGCATCATACTCTCATTTACTTTTTCAAGATGCTCAAAATGCTATGAATGACTTATCTGGTAAGGATGATATTCTTCCTATTTAAACTTTGTTTTTCGACAACTTCTCAAGAACTAAATCATTACCAAGATTCAGTTTAATTAGTTTTCTCATCATATCCAAATTATATGCAGTTTATATAATAACACAATCATCTTCAAAGACCATTTCAAAACCAATATTACTTTAGTCCTAAAAACAAATTCACAAAACACTCACACAGACACAGACAACAACTAAATTGCAATTTCAAAACAAGGGTAACTTTTGTTCTTCAAACCAAGAACCACATATGCATACCAAAATGACGACGCAGCGATGGGAGTCCAAACTAAACAGCCAAAAGATAGAGAGAATAAGAGTAAGAATTCGAACAGAGTTCATGTGTTTATATTGTATAAATGACTCTTAGCTTGTTTTGCTTCTTTCAGGCTTATGGGATTCAGGAAAAATGTGTTATTTAGTTCCTCTCGTAGAACTAAAGAGGTGTTTTCTAGAGACCTAGAATATATGGAATCTCTACCCAGCAATAAAAACAGAGAACATCACATAGGCAACAGAAGCCGAACAGAAATCCCATATTTCACAACCATCACCCATACCCCTCCCCCTCGCTCTCTTTCCATCGCTATCTATCTCGATCTTTGTCTGTCTCCCTCCCTCCCTCCATCCTCTCTCTCTATCTCTCTCTTTCTTTCTTCCTCTCTCTGTCAGAGCCTCCATTCCCCCGAAACCCTCATTGAAGGACAACAAATGAAAACCTACACGGCAACCCCCGAATTCGCTCAAAACCGAGAGGACAAAATTGCCTTTCCAACCCAACCCAAATCTGATGGGTTTCTTGTAAATAAGGTGAAATCAAGGGGTAATCCGTCCTAAACCCTGTGGACAAAATTTCCCTTCTAAGTTCTAATAAATACCCTTCAAACCCAGCCCAAATCTCATGGTTTTATTGTAAATGAGATGAAATCAAAGGGCAAACAATTGACTGTGGCCAGCTCCTCAATTTTAGAATAGATAATATTAACTTTTCAACAATTTCTAGAAATTTGTCAAAATTTAAATGAAAAATATGCACACACATGAGAGAGCCCAGTTGGAAAGATACCGCATAGGGGGCTTTTGGCTTTAGACGTTCCTTATTATTGTTTTACGAGTAACACTAGGTAAATTAATTTTTTCAAATCAAATTTATAAATTATATGATATATAATCAATAAGAAATAAGTATGTTAATCAACATTTAAATAATAATTCAAGCATCAACAACCACGTCATATAATTTATAGATTTTGATTTAAAAATTTGGTTTCTCTAACATTATCCTTGTTTTATAGGCATATAGCTATAAACATTCACACTATGATATTCCGAAGCCATGCCGTTCTTGAAATGTTAGTAACCAAAAAGTCTTTGTACAAAACAGAACAATGGCTACACCCTTTTAACCACACGTACGTGATAATTATTGTAAGATCAAAACCAGTCATATTTTCACATACAAATTGACCAGATGTCAAATATATGTAAGCTATATGTTGAACATCGGAGTTCGGTCTTCATTTGTATCCACAAGGCATATTTGCAATTCTCCTTTGCGCACAAATAGTGAAAGCAAATAGCATCTGAAAGATAACATATTTAAATGCACCTTGACCACGAGTATTATTGACCACAGGTATTGTCCATGATGGCTTAGTATATTTACAACGTTGAACTTTGCGTGTGGGCATGCACTTCTATTTTACAACGGACTAAAATTTGTCCGTAGTAAAAAAATGTTTCACTGTGTGCTTAATTTCATACATTTTGATGACTAAACGATATCTAATTCGAATGATTTTTTGTACATATGATCTTCAAATGAAGATTAAAAAATTGAACGGTTCCGATTATGAAATTTATGTTATACATTATTCACAAGGAGTGGGATATGTGCATTTCCCTATGGAGAAACGCAAGTAATTTAACGTGAGAGGAAATACATATAAGTATTGTTTTACTTTTTAATATAACAATATAGAAAATAAGTTGATTGTGAACTCGTCACTCTTAAGATTCAAACTTAAAACCTCTTACTTATAAGTAGAAAAAAATACTCTTAAATCGTAATACTAAGTGGCTGTTAGCTTATGGATTTGTAGCTTATGTTGCATGGCATTACATTTCCCGTTTTGGTTGTCTGTTGTTAATTTATGTAAACGTTTTATGCTGCTTCATTACGTGGTAGTTTTTGGGACTACGCTTTATTGCTTAGTGCAAGTGACAAACGATACCTCACATGGACCATGCCTATTTGCAAATTATTACAAACGACTCCGACAAGAATACCAAGTTTGATCAAGTCCAACAATGACACCATGCATGCCCTACTCACATCAATTTATATTTTCTTAAATGACAATATTTTTCTTATATTTTGTAAAATCTTATTGTAAAATTTCTGTTTACTTTTAATAGTAAGCGTGCTAAATCGAAATAGTTAACTTGAATAGTACAAATACTTCAATCTCTAAACATGATCTCTCAAAATCGTGCAATCCATCCTAATTTTATATTGACTTCTACCTTTTTTTTTAAGATATATATATATATATATATATATATATATATATATATATAAACATGATCTCTCAAAATCGTGCAATCCATCCTAATTTTATATTGACTTCTACCTTTTTTTTTAAAGAAATATATATATATATATATATATATATATATATATTAATGCCACAATGAAAGTTATAGATACAAATGAATCACGAACGGTTACCTTTGAATAAGTTTGTGGAATACTAGAAAATTGAGAAAAACTCTTGAATTTTGATTAATAATGTGAAGAATGCAAACCTAAAGCCAAAATGACCTATTTATAATGTAATTTAACCCTAAAAAGCCTAGGACTCCAAATAGAAAAGGAATTAAATAAATAACAAGATAACAACAAGATCTTAAAATATTAAAACCTGAATTAGACACATTAAACGACATAATATACATCAAAATTCTGACAAGAATTATTGCAAAAAAATGTGTCTTGCAGATCTTGTCGTTTTCAAACCCATATATTATGGGCTCAAAACAAACACGCCAAACGAAAGTATGGTTAATTGAACAGCCTGAAAAGTCCAAAACATTCACTTTCAGAATATAGTAGTAGCAAATAATCTTTTAACCAGTGAATTACCAATTCTCCAATCAATATTTTTTTTAATTAAATGATGTTTCATTCTTTCAATTTTCCTGCATCTAAAATAACACCAATTCCGTCCTCCGTCACACCTTTACTTGAAAAAAAAATCAACCTCGAGTTCTCTTCAAATAGATATCCATTTTTTTAGGGTAGAGTAGTCGTACATCTTAAACAAACATTTTATCTTGTGAGTTATAGGCATAAACTTCACCATTGTTAGACAAAAAATAACTTGAATTTTTTTTGAAAATAGCAATTGATCACCCATGAAAATTGTAAACGTGAGCTATTTTAAAAGGGGCATGTATAGATTATGTGAATATTAGGTGTCCATTATTAGGAAGGATATATTTTGTGTTCTTGATTGTTTCCTTGTAGTACAAAGATTGTATATGTATATATCTTTGATTATGTAATATAATGAGAATTAAGCCGTAAAAGTTCTATTTGGCATCCGAGCCAGGTTTGCTGCAACCTTAACCGTAAAAAAAAAAAAACAAAAAAAAAAATTCCGCTGCTATTGTTGTGACCTTTTTGCAAGAGCTGTACCTGCTCTTGCTATGTACCGTGTAGAAGTCGCATGGGTTGTTCTTGCTTCCTGCTGTGCTGTGCCGAGCTTTCTTTGCTGTTGCGTGGTGTCCGTGAGTGGAGATGGCGAGTGCTGAGGAAAACTCGAGACTAAAGTTGGAGGGTGGTGCGCATGGTCCAACCAACAACCCAATTTTGAGTCCAGTATTAATTCAGAATGATTCTTCAGCTGTACCTAGCACCATGAAACTTAATGGATCAAACTACCCTCTTTGGTTCAAGGTCTTAGAGATGCATATTGCTGGACGTGGTAAAAAAAGGTTCGTGACTGGAAGCATCAATGAACCTAGTGAAGGTACTGCCGAGTATGAAAGGTGGCAGACAAGGAATGCAATCGTGAAGATCAACTCTATGGATCCTACTATCATGGATTTTTTTAATTCACCTTCTCAAGGCTAAAGAAGTATGGAAAAAGGTTACTTGCACGTATTATGATGGATATGATATTTCACAGATTTATGAGTTGAAGTTGAAATCGTTCCAACTTCGTCAGGAGGGACGTCCTATTGGTGTATACTATGCTGATCTCAAATCCGTTTGGCAAGAGTTGAATCAACGCCGACCAATCAAGATGGAATGTGCCATTTAAAGACAGTTCGAGAAGAAATTTAATTGGACCGTGTGTTTGCCTTCCTTGTAGGCTTGGATGATATATTTGATAAGGTACGTAGTGATATTTTACGAACTCTAACCTTACCATTGTCGAGGAGGTGTTTTCCGTTGTTATGCGTGAAGCACAACGGCATGCCACCATGATGGGTGGGAGTACCATGAGCAACCAAGGAGGGGCGTCATCTGTGGCCATGGTGTCTCGGCCACCTGTGGTTTCCCGTCCACCATTATCTTCCAATTCATCTTCGAATACTTGTCCTTTTACCCAAGAAAACAAAGATGATTTGAAGTGTACATTCTGTGGTCAAATCTATCATATTGAAGATACATGTTTTTCTAAGTATGGGGTACCTGAGTAGTTTCCGGAGTTGAAAAAACGCTTGGGTACTAAAGAGTGAGCAAATAATGGAACCAGTAGAGTCTGTGCCTCCCTTGCTATTGCCGCACCACCCACCAAGGAGGCCAAGCTTAGTTCTGGGGATCCAAGTCAAATGTTGTTGACTGGTACTAATCCTAGTGACTTGTCATCCAAAACAGGTACTATGGGGCGTGTTCTTTTAGCATTAGACACTGAGCATCATACAGATTGGATTCTGGACTTTGGTGCAACTGATCATCTGACATATGATAATAATTTGTTTCAGTACATGACAACATCTTATAGAAAGTGTGTAACAACTGCTAATGGTTCACTACCCATGTTCTTGGAGCATGCACCGTGTATCTCACCCCCTATTTGTCTCTACACCGTTGCTTACTTGTTCCTTCTTTATCACATCATCTACTCTCTATACCGTAGGTTACTGACAACTTGATTGTGTTGTACTAATGTATTTGTCCTTTTGTCTACTTCAGGATATTCAGACCAAGGAGATAATTGGGTGTGGCACTAAGAGAGAGGGGTTGTACTATGTGGATGACGTCGTTCCAGGCAGAGCTAATGCAGTTCGAGCATCTCGTGCTAGTAATTTACAAGAAGTATGGCTATTGCATCGTCAGTTAGGCCATGCATCTTTTGGATATTTAAGGCATATGTTGCCTAGTTTATTTTATGAAATAAGTGAATCAGACTTACTTTGTGAATTATGAATTCTTGCTAAAAGTCATCGTGCTTCGTTTCCTCCTAGTATGAATAAAAGATCTTTTCCGTTTGATCTTGGGCACTCTGATGTTTGGGGGCCGTCTCTAGTTGTGATTTCATTTGGAATTAAATGGTTTGTTACGTCCGTTGATGATTGCACCCGTATGAGTTGGTTATATGTGTTAAAAAATAAAAGTGATGTTGCTATGGTGTTTCGTTCTTTCTCTCAGATGATTAAAACACAATATTCTTAGGTGATTAAAGTTCTAATTTGGAGTTATATGAGTTTCTTCGTGATCAAGCAATCCTTCATGAAACAACGTGCCCTCATTCCCCACAACAAAATGGGGTTGCTGAGAGAAAGAATCGTCATATTCTGGAAACTGCTCGTGCCTTGCTCCTTGGTGCGGCCATGCCTAATTTTTTTTTTGCTTGAAGTGGTCACTTATATCGTGTATGTGATCAATCATATGCCGTCCCGAGTTGTTGGGTTCCAAACACCTTTACAAGTTCTCACTCAACATGCTCTAGTGGTGTCCACAAACACCTTCACCCCTCGAGTATTTGGGTGTGTTGCATATGTTCATATTCAAAAAATTCATCACACGGTGTGTATTTTTTTGGTTTTGCATCTCACCAAAAAGGGTATAAATGCTTTCATCCTAAAACTCGGCATATGTATGTGATAATGGATGTTATTTTTTCTGAATCCGAATATTTCTACGGTCCATCCATTCTGACTTCAAATCACCAGTGGGAGAGCACTATTGGTGATCTTGGTTGGTTAGATGTGGGAGAACGTGTGGTTCTTGAACAAAGTGTTTCAGGGGCAGAGGAACAGGAAAACCGAATTGTTGCCACCACGAACAATAAAGCAGGCTTTCAGCCTGCACCTGCCAAGAATATTATTGTAGGGCTTCGACCAGCTCCTGCTGAGAACATGGTAGAGTCTCGGCTAGCTCCTGTCGAGAGCAGTGTTGATCTTCAGCTAGTCCATGCCGAGAATATCGATGACTGATAGACACATATTTATTACAATTGTTACCCTATTATTTATATTTATTAGTGCCTCATTCAGATTATTTTGAGTGAATTACTTTAGTTTTGTAATTTATAAGGATTATGATGCCTATTGATAAAAGTGGAATTTAACATGGTCTCAGCACATTCGTTACGTTTTAGTCATGTTATTAACATTGGCTTCATTTATTTAATTAATTGTTATTTTATTATTACGTTGAAGGCTAATAGGTTTTGGGAAATCCTATTTATTTGGAGTTTACTTACAAGGGAGGCTTTTCAATTTTATACACAAGGGATTACTATTGTCAATAGAATTTCAATTGGTGGTTCCAAGGATTGGCAATCGACAAGTCAGGAGAAGGATATTTGTGAGATCAAGGAATAAAATCCTTAATTTTATTAGAAGAACGTGGTCCTACGAATTGGAAAAGGGGGCAATATATAAAGAGAAGAAGCAGCAGCAGGGAGGGGGACTCTAATTTCTTATGCTGGCGTGAAACAAGGCAGCGGCATGGAGGGTTTGATTTGGTTCTTCTTCTCTAGTTTTATTTTATGCAAAATTTCCTTCTTAGAATTACTATGAATTCTTTGTTCATGGGGTTCTAAACTCTTAGCTAAGGCTAAGAGGAAGCCCCAATTATGATTACTCTAGTTATTTGAGTGTTTAATTCGTGGATTTCATATTGATGATTAGTTTTTCATTCACTAGTGGAATTGCAATTTTGATATTGGGTTCTTTATGCTTGAACATAGCCTAGGATTTTGATATTGAAATTATTTGCATATGAATTTATTTCTGACCATGAATTGGATTCTATCGATGTTTTGTGAATGAGAATCATGAACTTATATTTTGATCTGACCATAGACAAATATTGGTTTGTGTGGCTTCCTAGAAAATTAGCTATTTGTTTGACGTGACCAAGTTGATAAGTGGTTAATTTGTTTCTCACTTTGCTTAATTGGATTTCTACATGTTTGTGTATACCGGACCATGGATATAGAGACTGTAGGAATAGTTGAGTTTAAGCCTGGCCATGATAAAATTCACATCTCTTTGTGCCTGACCACGGACATATGTACGGAAGTTGTTTTCATTAATTTGATAATTCATGAGTTGACAATTGGATACTAGGGTATGACAATTAGTGGTGGAATCAAAGCCTTAGTGTGTTCTTACATTTGTTCCCAATCATATTTTTGTTTAAGCATTGTTAATTTTAATTATTCTTCGATACAAACCCAATCTTTATTTCAATTCGTTAAGTAATAGTTATAGGATTAAATTGTTAAATCAATTCCGGTGGATTCGATCTCGTATTTACATATTCCACTACAACTGATTCGTGCACTTGCGAGTAAATTTGGTTTGAATTAATCTAAGAAGTCATCTTTGGAGGATAGTATAGCTGCCCTTGCACAAAGTCAACTTGCATTTCAACAAAGCACTCAGACTTTCTAGCAACAAACTTAAGCTTTTATTCAGACTACTCAAGCTTTACTTAAGAAGCTAGAAAATCAAGTAGGACAACTCGTTGATGCAATAAGTGAAAGGCAAAACGGTAAGTTTCCAAGCCATCCAGTGACCAATCCAAAGGGTCATGAACAAGTTAATTCAATTATATCTCTTAGAAGTGGTAAACTAGTAGATAACGAGGTGGTCATGCCTAAGAGTTATGAAAATTCTGATTCTCAAGACAACAATGATGAGGGGGGGTGAAAAGCATCGATCTTACAGTCAAATGACTTCTAAAAAGTGCACAATCCTTTCTTCAAACAAATATGATCTATCCATATCTCATGTGCCTAGAGTTCCGTTTCCTCAAAGATTGACATCATCTAAGAAGAATTCAAATTACTAGGAGATTTTGGACTTATTCAAACAAGTGCAGATTTGTATCCCTTTGTTAGATGCAATTAATCAAGTCCCGCGTATGCTAAATTTCTCAAGGAGCTTTGTACGCTGAAACGTAAGTCAAATGTCCATAAGAAAGTATTTCTTGCTAGACGGGTGAGTTCAGTAATCACTCGAAACTTTCTCAGAAATATAAAGATCCTGGTTGCCCTACCATCACATGTACTATTGGTGATCATTCTTTTGAAAAGGCGATGCTTGATCTAGGAGCAAGTGTCAACTTGTTGCCTTATTCTGTTTTTATGCAATTAGGGCTTGGTGATCTAAAACCGACCTCCATTACACTGCAACTTGCCGATAGATCAATCAAAACTCCCCTGGAGTTGTAGAGGATATGTTGGTACAGGTTGGAAAGTTCACTATTGATGCCGATTTGTTTATTCTAGATATAAAACCTGTCCAAAATCCCAACAATAAGATTCCTATTATTCTTGGGCGCTCGTTCTTGGCTACTGCGGATGCTGTTATTCATTGTAGAAGTGGGCTTTTGACGCTGGGAGTTGGTGATATCAAGGCTGAATTCAACATATTTAAAGCAAGCCGACAAGGTCCTGATGCTCTTGATTCCTCGGCTGTTTGTGTGATTGAAAGATTCACTCATGACTTATTTTTGCAAACATCTTCGTACGACCCTCTGAAGACATGCTTGACTTATTTTGGTGTGGACTTTGATCAAGACAGCGAGGTTAACATGATAAATGGAATTCTTGATGCTACCCTTGTTATGAATGTTAATAAGTGGAAACCTCAATTTGAACCATTTCCTCATTCTTAGTCAAAATTAGTTCCATCGGTTGAGAAACCACCAACTCTTGAGCTCAAGCAATTACCATCTAATCTGAAGTATGCATTTTTGGGTCATTCTGAGTCTCTACCAGTCATCATCGCTTCTAATTTGACTAATATGCAAGAAAAGAAATTGATGGAAGTTCTAACAAAACATAAGACGAGTTTGGGATGGACCATCGCGAATATAAAAGGTATTAGCCCTACTATGTGTATGCACTGCATTCATCTTAAGGAGAATTCCAAGCCTGTCTGCCAACCACAAAGAAGATTAAATCCACATATGAAAGAGGTTGTTCGAGTTGAGGTATTGAAATTATTGGATGTTGGTGTTATTTATCCCATCTCTGACATCACATGGGTTAGTCCAGTTCAAATTGTCCCTAAAAGGTCCGGAATTACAGTGGTGAAAAATGATAAAGAAGAGCTTATTCCTACCCGAATGACCACTTGTTGGTGTGTCTGCACTGATTATAGAAAAAATAATGATGACACAAGAAAAGACCATTTTCCTCTCCTATTCATTGATAAAATGTTGGAGCGTTTGGTTGGTCATAGCCATTATTGTTTCTTAGATGGTCACTCTGGATATAATCAAATTGCCATCGCTCCCGATGACCAAGAGAAAACTACATTTACTTGTTCTTATGGTACATTTGCTTACCGAAGAATGCCATTTGGGCTGTGCAATGCTCTAGCTACATTTCAACGGTGCATGATGAGTATATTTTCCGATATGGTTGAGCGTTTTTTGGAGGTTTTCATGGATGACTTCTCTGTTTTTCGGGTCTTCATTTGATAAGTGTTTATATCATTTATCGCTTGTTCTTGAAAGATGTGAGCAGACTAATCTTGTATTGAACAGGGAAAAGTGCCATTTCATGGTTACTCGAGGAATTGTTCTTGGACATGTGATTTCCAGTAAAGGTATTGAAGTAAACAAGGCAAAGGTTGATTTGATTGCTGGCCTTCCTCCTCCAAAATGGGTAAAAGTTATTCGATCTTTTCTAGGCCACGCGAGATTTTATAGAAGGTTTATCAAAGATTTTAGCAAACTTTCTCGACCTCTTTGTAGTTTACTTGCCAAGGACACTGCGTTTATCTTTGATGATGATTGTATGGAAGCTTTCACTAAGCTTAAGCATCTATTGACGTCCGCACCAATTATTCAGCCTCCAGATTGGTCTCAGCCCTTCGAACTTATGTGCGATGCATCCGATTTTTGCTGTTGGTGCTGTTTTAGGACAGTGGTTGAACTAGCTTCCATCAGTCATTTATTATGCCAGTCGAACTTTGAACAATGCTCAAATTAATTACTCTACTACAGAGAAAGAGTTGTTGGCTGTGGTCTTTGCATTAGACAAGTTTCAATCATATCTAATTGGTTTCAAGGTCATGGTTTACACTGGTCATTCTGCCTTGAAGCATCTGATGGCCAAGAAAGATGCAAAACCTCGTTTGATCGGTTGGGTGTTGTTGTTACAAGAATTCGACCTTGAAATTAGAGACAAGAAGGGTTCCGAAAATGTCGTTGCAGATCATTTGTCTCAAATTATTACAGACCATGTTGACGATCAAGTTTCATTGAATGAATCTTTTCCGGACGAGCAATTATTTTCAATTTCGCAGTTACCTTGGTACATTGATATAGTTAACTATCTTGCAACTGGTGCAATTCCTGATAATTGGAGTAAGCAAGATCGATCCATGTTTTTATCAGAGGTTAAGCACTTCTTTTGGGATGACCCTTATCTTTTCAAGTATTATTCTGACCAAGTAATTTGAAGATGCATCCTTGATCATGAGGTTCAGAGCATTCTCTCTTTCTGCCATAGTCATGCATGTGGTGGGCATTTTGGTGCCAAAAAGACAGCTGCAAAAGTTCTTCAATCGGGTTTCTATTGGCCTACTATGTTTCGTGATTCTCATGTATATTGCTCTTCACATGACCGTTGTCAACGAATGGGAAATATATCTCATCGGAACATGATGCCCTTAAGCAATATTCTTGTTGTCGAATTATTTGATGTGTGGGGTATTGATTTCATGGGGCCATTTCCTCAATCCTTTAGAAAGCTCTACATTCTCTGCTGCTCTCTGCTGATTGTAGTCAATTATGTTTTTGCAGATTTTGGTTGATATTATACTCTGATTGTGGAATTGATGTAATGTGTCTGGTGGTCTCAAGATACGATAAGGAGAAACTAAACCTACTGATTTGGAAGCATTATAGGACATCACTTTGATACACTAGTCTCTTCAAGTCTGGCTCTTTATTCCAATTCGACAAAGTAGATTCGAACAAAGTGGTGTACTGCAGCATGTTTACTTGAAGTTTGGATGAGATTAAGTTGGTCATTGCTGAAAATTCCAGACAATTGCAACAGTCATATTTGGTTGAAAGTTGATCATTCGTGCACCATTCACATATATTGGATGACTTTCTAAAAAGAGATGCATTTACAAACAGGGAAGTTCCTTGACTTCTTTCTTTTTCTTTTCTTTTCTTTGTTTTATACTCCCATTCCATATTTCTTTGTGTCCCAATTACATTGCATTTCTTTCCTTTTAACATTGAGGACAATGTTCGATTCAAGTTTGGGGGTAGGGTATTTTAATTTGGTCTTTTAAAAGTTGAAAAGCATGAAAAAAAAATTAAAAATTAAAAAAAAAACCTAAAAAAATATTTCTTTCTCTTTTCCTTTGAGTCCCTTTCCAAATTTCCATGATGAAATTGAGTTGATAACTTGTATAACTTGAATGAGAAAAGTGTTGGTAACATATGGGGTTTTAGCTTTGTTCACTTTATAACGTTATTTTGGCATGATGGGTTTGATGAACAATAGCCTTTAGTTGATATTTCGTAAATGTGATTAAGTTGAGCATGCTTAATTTGAATGAAACCCGCACCCATGTGAGCTTTTGTGCCTAAATATAGTGTGTGCATTTTTCATACACTTTTGTTCTTTTCATGTGTGCAATCTTATATGTTATGCATCTCCAGAACTTGCTTTGAGACCTTTTCGAGACTTTGTGTCATGTATTGCTTCAACTTGGAGACGATAGTAGGCATTAGGACTTTACCATCATTGCCATATATGCCAGTGTCCTATACATTACTCCTAGTTAGCCCCTTTGAGCCTTCAATGGAGCCTTTTCTTTGTGAGCCAAACTCCCTACCATTCTTAACCCCTATTTATATATCCTACCCTTAATTGTTCTGAGAAAATGATAGAGTGATTGTTTCGTTGAAGCTTAATCGTTATGAGAAAATGATAGAGTGATTGTTTCGTTGAAGCTTAATTTGTTTGCATAAAAGGGATGTATGGACGAAGGTGGTTGGTTATTAGGGGCTAGAAGTATGAATGTTATTCAATAAGAGTTGAAAGCTGGAAGTGGTGACATTAAAAAAATAAAAAATAAAAATGAATCAATGAGGAAGATGTGAGATTGTGTCATGTACATGCATAAATGTAATGAAAGCAGCTCAAATTTGTTGGTGATGTCAAATGCTTATTTTCATATGAATCTGGGGTATAAGAGGAAAACATGTGCTGCTGTCTTTGCTCTAGTGATTTAGAGAATTTGTATTGTGCATGAGAGAATATTTGATACAAAAGAAGGAAAAGTAGACTGAAGATGCTAGGCTTGTTGATGCTATTTTTGAAAGTTGTTCGTGCTTTGTGCCATTACTACGAAACCATTTAAGCAAAATCCGACAGAAAATGGATGCAGTGACGGATATAATAAGCGATAGAATTGCCAGTCAGGAAATGAATTTTCCGACAGAAAAAACTCCAAAACCGACATAAATTATGGCAGATATAACCGACAGAGAATATATTAATAATGAATAAATAAGTGCATTTCTGTAGGCTAAAACCGACAGAAAATACTAAAATCGACAGAACTTCTGTCAGATATAACTGACAGAGAATTTATTAATAAGAATAAATAAAAACATTCTTGTTGGATAAAACTGACCGAAAATATATTAATAAAAAAATAATATCAACAACCACTTTTTGTTTATATTGCAGAAATTTACGTGCTTTTTTGTTGTACTTGTTCTGTGTTTTCTCTGTTTTTCATGCTGACCTTGTTTTTACCCCCCACGTGTTTGTGTTAATGCAGCAGTTGGAAGCCTCTTGACGCAGTAGTCCCCAACACAACTAACAACAGGCAAAGACAGGAAGAAGGGGAGAGATGCGGAGACTTGGAGGAAAAACACAGGCTCTTTGGTGAGCTTGAAGCAATCTATAACCTTGCAAAGATGGGGGAGGGTAATCAGAATAAAAATGGCTCTGGCTCTGCTCTCACTGGAGAAAACTGCCTGAAAAATGTGGGATTTCCTATGGATTTTGGTGATTCTAATGGCCTCAATGCTGCTCCAGCTGATACATTTAAGGTGGATAACAGAATGGAAGACTCCATTGGAGAAGAGGTGTTGATGGGGAAGATTCAGAAGAGGAAGAGGAAAAGGAAAATGAAGGAGCAATTGATAAGCTCATATTTATACATATTTTACATCAAATTCTCTCGTCTTTTCTTAGTTAGTTTCTCATATTTTTGTGCTATTTACTTTGTTTTTGTGTTTTATCGAATTTATCTAGCTAAGAAAATAAAAATAGCACAAGTGTAATTTTAAGTAATAAATTCGTCATTTTTATATTGCTCACGTATTTTATTAACTTAAGAAAACGTTTTGTCAGAAAATAAAAGAAAGGCAGCACATGTTGCTAGTGAGAAATGGAAGAAGTGTAGTGAGGGGAAATAAAGAAAATAAAAGAAGCAGAAAAAGGATTAGAGGGAACATGCAGGACAGCTTGCATGGAGAAGATTAAAAAAGTCAAGCAGCATGTCCTCGTTGGGGGAAATAATTAGGCAAGGGATGGCAGAAATAAAGAAAAGTATTAGTGCTACTTGAGTGCAGCGTGGGATTAAATAAAAGAAAAACAAAAGCCTCGGCTTAAGGCAGCTGTAAAGAAAGAGAAGAATAAAATGGCAGTGAGGTCAGGTGTGGGGTGCATAATAATCAGAAATGTGAGAGTGGCCCCTTGGACAGGCGCATATATCGGAAGGAGAGAAGACGCAACACGGGAAGGTTGGGAGAAGGGAGCAGCTTGCGATAAAATAGGACAGCTGCCTTGCGCAGCTAGGAGGAGACGCGAGTTGACAGGGGGATAAGGAATAACGCTGCCCTTTGGCAGCGAGGTCGGAGAGAAAGAATAATCAGGGCTGCCTTCCTGGCAGCTAGGAAGGAGGGGAACGCGAGAGAACCAAAGGGAGGACTGAAGGAGCCTGCAGCGAGAGACGGGAGGCACGAAACTTGAAGGAGCAGCTGACGTGCTGCCTTGGGACTGACGTGCTGCCTGGGACGTTCAGCACGAAGGAATAGAATCAGGGAGGACGCAGCTCCTTGGGGGAGCTGTGAAGCAGGAGGTCAGCAGGGAAATTGTCAGCGCAGGAGGAAGTCCTCGCGGGGGAGTGCAGCGACAGCGCTGTTTTGGCGAGAAGTGCTGCCTGGCGGAAGGAGCAGCTGGCGCAATTCAGAAGGCAGGAGGAAGAAACCGAACTGCGAGGACGAAGACAGCAGCACAGCTGCCTCGAGCTTAAGCACAGAGGATCACCTCCTCATTTGGTTTTATTTTTCTTAAACTCATGTTTAATTTAATTTGCTTTTCAATTATATTAAACATGTGTAATTAATTTCTGTTTAGTTAGAGGTGAATTTGAAACCATGGATAAATGTTTATTATGATTTGATTTACTCCAGTTATGAATTCTTGAACGTTGGATGTGGTTTATTTTTCTGTGTTGATTAATAACTTGTTTATGTATGTGGGTTAAGGGTCGACACTTAATTTGCATGCTTAGACTTGATGCTAGGATATAAGGGAATTTCACCTAATCGTTATGAACTTATATCCATGAGTAGTAAAAATCGCTAGTCACGATTGTGTTTAGTAAATCCTAGGTTGGATTAACATGCGTATTCCATAGTTATGAATGCCTAGTCGATGCTTATGATTTCCATTGAACTTAATGATCTTTGATATGTCTCTCTATCATGCGTATTCCATAGTTAGAGAACTTGATAAGAATAATTTGATTGTGATGCGTATCCCGTCCAATTCAATGAATCTAGGTAAATCTGAAGGTTAATTTAAGTGGACCTAATTAACTTGGAGCATTGTCATTTATTCGTTTGTTGAAATCATAACTGAGAATTAAATTATATGCATTTATTCATGTGTGGATAAGGAACCCTCTAACTAACGTCTCATCATTTTAATTCTATAAAATATATTTTCTTTGAAGTTTGTTTTTAAGTTTCTATTTTAAATTCAATTTTGTCAAAAATCAATCCCCCGTTTATTTTAAAGTGTTAGATTTGTTAGAAATAAATTTTGTTTGTGTTTTCTTGAGTCTTGAATTATTTTGAGTCTTTGGATTTGTTTTGGTTTATTTGTTAGTTTTATTTTGAGTTATTCTAGTTCAGTGTTTTGAGTCTAGTTTAGTGTTTTAAATTTTGTTTTTACGTTTTTAATTTAATTTTACTTTGGTTACCATCCCTAGTTAATCCCCGGCCTAGAACGATCCCTACTTATCCATATACTACAATTGTCACAAATATGGTTTAAATTTGTGCGTTAGTTAATTTTCGCATCAGCAATTAAGTTCAATGACTAGGTTTTTTGAGAACTTCGTGAAGCAGGTTGTGGATCGCCTAGAGAATCTTAATAAGAGTATTTGGAAGTGATTGAAAAAATGGAAAAAGTGAGAAGGGAGACAGAAGAAGCATAGAGATGTCAAGCGGAGGAGAACCCTAAGAGAGAAGAGAAGAGAAGGAAATGCGGAGAGGAGAAAATGGGGAAGGGAGAAGGCACTGGCGCAAGGAAGAGATGGATGAGTTTTATGTTGGAAAATTTTCATTACTTTCGGTTAAAACCGACAAAAACATTTTTTAAAATATAAACCGACATAAAATTTTCATTACTGTCGGTTATAATCGACAGAAAAAATTGGCGGAAAAAAATCCCCCCAAAATTCCCTCCAAAAATTTTAAATTCCCCCCTCCCTCCCAAAATTTTGTTATGATTTTAAAAAATAAAATAATAATTGTTTGGTTTAATAAATAAATAAATAATATGTATTTAAATAGAATATGTTTTTTTTTAAATTAAATAAATAATTGTTTGGTTTAATAGATAATAACCCATGTAAAATATGAAATAAAGAAACAAAAAGATAATTGTACAATGAAAATGTCATCACACAAACTAAATATTGTCTAATCAATACTTGAAAAACATAAATAAAAATTTAGCACAAATTACTTTTCCCACTTCAAAATTTAGGCAAATTTAACGGAGATATGCATTCTACGAAACTAGTTTCAATAATCTAATCGTCAAACTTGTTTGTAGATACTACAAGATCACATACGTAAAAAATTGCAAAAAAAAACATTCAGAGATTAGGTAACGGAACAAAAGTTTTCGACGGTTATAAACGAAAAATCACAATTTAACTGTTATTTTAGCTCATTTTTTAATGATTTTTTTACAGCTACACTCCTCGACCCTATAAGAATGCAATGAACGAATTCGATCTTCAATTTAAAATATTTACACTAGTGGATACCACAAAATGTTATTTTATACTTAATGGAAGTATAATATTAACTCTTAAGTGTTTGTTTAATCTACCGTTTTGACGCGATATGCATTATATGAAATTTTTTTCAATGATCCAACCATCAAACTTATTTGTACACACTCCGAGATTGCATACGTAAAAAATCGTAAAAAACAAACATTTAGAGATTACGTAATGGAACAAAAGTTTTCGACGGTTATAAACGAAAAATCACAATTTAACGGTTATTTTAGCTCCGATTTTAATGTTTTTTTAAAGCTACACTCCTCGACCCTATACGAATGCAATGAATAAATTTGATCTTCAATTTAAAATATTTACACTAGTGGATACCACAAAATCTTATTTTATACTTAATGGAAGTATAACATTAACTCTTAAGTGTTTATTTAATCTGCCGTTTTGACGCGATACACATGCTATGAAACTTTTTTCAATGATCTAACCGTCAAACTTGTTTGTACACACTCTGAGATCACATACGTAAAAAATCACAAAAACAAACATTCAAAGATTAGGTAACAAAACAAAAGTTTTCGACGGTTATAAACGAAAAATCACAATTTAACGGTTATTTTAGCTCCAATTTTGATGATTTTTTACAGCTAACTCCTCGACCTTATAAGAATGCATTGAACGAATTCGACCTTCAATTTAAAATATTTACACAAGTGGATACCACAAAATCTTATTTTATACTTGATGGTGAAATATAACATTAACTCTAAGTGTTGGTTTAATCTACCGTTTTGATGCGATACACATTCTACGAAACGTTTTTCAACGATCCAATCGTCAAACTTGTTTGTACACACTCCGAGATCGCATACGTAAAAAATCGCAAAAAACAAACATTCAGAGATTAGGTAAAGGAACAAAAGTTTTCGATGATTATAAACGAAAAATCACAATTTAACGGTTATCTTAGCTCCGATTTTGATGATTTTTTGCAGCTACACTCCTCGATCCTATAAGAATGCAATGAATGAATTCGATCTTCAATTTAAAATATTTACACTAGTGGATAAATCTTATTTTATACTTAATGGAAGTATAACATTAACTCTTAAGTGTTTGTTAAATCTATCAATTTGATAGGATATGCATTCTACGAAACTAGTTTCAACGATCCAACCGACAAATATGTTTGTATATACTCCGAGATAGCATGTGTAAAAAATCGCAAAATAAAATAAAATAAAATAAAATCAGAGATTAGGTAACGGGACCATGAGTGAAAAAAAAAACATTAAGAGATTATTTTGGCGGCCGCCCAAAATTTTGCTTTGTTCGTGTTGGTTATATCCGACAGGGCCATGAGTGAAAAAAAATATTTAAACCATGTGTTTATTTATTTATTTATAATCAATATAACATTGTAAAATAATAAAATAGTCAATTTCTGTCGGTTATAACCACCATAATACTAAAATAATAAAATAGTCAATTTTTGTCGGTTATAACCGCCACCATTAGCTTAAAAACCGCCGAAATATGTTAAAAATATTTAAAAAAATATCCGCCAGGAATTTATGTCGGATATAACCGACATGATTTCATTGTTATCCGACACTAATTGAATGATGTGTCAGATATCTTTTATCCGACATAATGGCTTATTAAACTGCAACCATCATCCGACACCTAAAGCTAATATTGTAGTAGTGTGCTATCTTTCGGAAGGCCTCTAATATTTTCTCAGAATTTTTGCATTCTAATCTTTTCATTTGTTTAGCCATTCACCTTAAGCCCTTGTTACAACCTTTAATAAAGACCTACTTGATCCAAGGAGAGTAATTTTTGATTTGTGGAGATTAGATCAATCTGCAAGTCTATGGTAGAGCATTCATATAATGATCTTTGAGTGTATACACTTCACCTTAAACACTTTGAGTGCTATTTGAGAGTATATCTTGTGAGTTTAAGGGTTGAAGTTGGGTTAAGCATGTTAGGTTTACTTGCATTTGTGTTGTATCAACTTTTGGTTATTTTTACCCGAGCACGTTATGTTTTAAGAAGGTGTTATGTTGTGAGTAAGGTTTGAGCACTATATGTTGTTACACTTTGTTATTCTGATATGCATGTGTGTAGGCTCATTGAGTTGTTTGGAAACATTAGTTTTTAGCTGTGTCTTTTTGTTTTGCTCGAGGACTAGCAAAAGATAAGGTTGGGGGTATTTTATAGACACATATTTATTACAATTGTTACCCTATTATTTATATTTATTAGTGCCTCATTCAGATTATTTTGAGTGAATTACTTTAGTTTTGTAATTTATAAGGATTAGGATGCCTATTGATAAAAGTGGAATTTAACATGGTCTCAGCACATTCGTTACGTTTTAATCATGTTATTAACATTGGCTTCATTTATTTAATTACTTGTTATTTTATTATTAGGTTGAAGGCTAATGGTTTTGGGAAATCTTATTTATTTGGAGTTTACTTACAAAGGAGGCTTTTCCAACTTTATACACAAGGGATTACTATTGTCAATAGAATATCAATTGGTGGTTCCAAGGATTGGCAACCGAATTTTATTAGAATGTGGTCCTACAAATTGGAAAAAGGGGCAATATATAAAGAGAAGAAGCAGCAGCAGGGAGGGGGACTCTGATTTTTTCTGCTGGCGTGAAACAAGGCAGCGGCAGGGAGGATTTGATTTGGTTCTTCTTCTCTAGTTTTATTTTATGCAAAATTTCCTTCTTAGAATTACTATGAATTCTTTGTGCATGGGTTTCTAAACTCTTAGTTAAGGCTAAGAGGAAGCCCTAATTATGATTACTCTAGTTATTTGATTGTTTAATTCGTGGATTTCAGATTGATGATTAGTTTTCATTCACTAGTGGAATTGCAATTTTGATATTGGGTTCTTTGTGCTTGAACATAGCCTAGGATTTTGATATTGAAATTATTTGCATATGAATTTACTTCTGACCATGAATTGGATCCTATCGATGTTTTGTGAATGAGAATCATGAACTTATATTTTGATCTGACCGTAGACCAATATTGGTTTGTGTGGCTTCCTAGAAAATTAGCTATTTGTTTGACGTGACCAAGTTGATAAGTGGTTAATTTGTTTCTCACTTTGCTTAATTGGATTTCTACACGTTTGTGTATACCGGACCATGGATATAGAGACTGTAGGAATAATTGAGTTTAAGCCTGGCCACGGTAAAATTCACATCTATTTGGGAAATTATTGTCATGTGTCATGTGTGCCTGACCACGGACATATGTACGGAAGTTATTTTCATTAATTTGATAATTCTTGAGTTGACAATTGGATACTGGGGTATGACAATTAGTGGTGGAATCAAAGCCTTTGTGTTTTCTTACATTTGTTCTCAATCATATTTTTGTTTAAGCATTGTTAATTTTAATTATTCTTTGATACAAACCCAATCTTTATTTCAATTCATTAAGTAATAGTTATAGGATTAAATTGTTAAATCAACCCCGGTGGATTCAATCTCGTATTTACATATTTCCACTACAACTGATTTGTGCACTTGCGAGAAAATTTGGTTTTGAATTAATCTATTTATTAGGTTAGTTTAAATTCACATCAATGACCAGCAACCATCTGCTGTTGAATCGAGTAGTGCCCAACCACGGTAGAGTCTTGTCGAGCCTATTAGTACATCGCCCTTTCTATAGCTCCACAATGTCATCCAATACATCTCTTATAAGTATACCTGAGGTAAGTATACTAGATGATTATGCAACTAATCCTAATAATGTTGTAAGTACATATAAGTTGCCATCAAGGCAAAATTGAGGTGTGCCTTCTGACAGGTTTTCTCCAAAAGGAAAAGTGAAGTACTCCATAGCCAACTACATATTATGCCAGAATCTTGCACCTGGACATCAAGCTTTGGTGAATAATATGGAATCTATTCAAGTTCCAACACGAGTAGAGGAAGCTCGGAAGGATCCAAAGTGGGCAAAAACAATGGATGAAGAGATGTTGGCGCTACAGAAAAACAGTACATGGGACGTGATGGAGTTACCCAAGGGAAAGAAGCCTGTTGGATGTCGTTGAGTGTTTACAATTAAATACAAGGCTGACAGATCAATTGATAGATATAAGGCAAGGTTGGTAGCAAAAGGATATACTCAAACGTATGATGTGAATTACCATGATACTTTTTCTCCGGTGGCCAAGGTGAATACGGTACGTGTTCTTGTCTGCAAATATGGACTAGCCATTAAAACAGTTCGATGTGAAAGATGCTTTTCTTCCTAGTTATTTGGAAGAATAAGTGTATATGGATTTTCCTCTGGGATATGATCCTAGTGGGAAGATCGGAGTATGCCGACTACGTAAGTCACTCTATGGGCTTAAGCAGTCACCCTGTGCATGGTTTAATAGGTTTACTCAAACTATGAAGAAAAATGGGAACTGTTAGAGTTATTCTGATCACACATTATTCTTGAAACGTAAGCAGGACAAAGTGACCGCATTGATTATCTATGTAGATGATATGATTATAATAGGAGATGATTCCGAGGAAGTTTTAAACTTGCAAAGGAACCTTGCTGTCGAGTTCAAGATGAAGGACCTTGGGGATTTGAAGTATTTTCTTCGAGTTAAAGTTGCTCACTCATCCAAAGGTATCTTCTTGTCTCAACGTAAATATGTTCTGGATTTATTAAAGGAGACTGGTATGTTAAGGTGTAAGCCTGTGGACACTCCTATTGTGGAAAAACATCATCTGGGGTTGTATTCGGATAAAAAACCGGTGGATAAAGGCATATATCAGAGACTTGTAGGGAGATTGATTTATTTGGCTCGTACTTGTCCGGATATTGCCTATGTTGTGAGTGTTGTGAGTCAATTTATGCACTCACCTAGTGTGCATCACATGGCTGTGGTCATGCGTTTTTTAGAATATTGAAAGTCTACACCAGGAAAAAGAATATTGTATGGAAGACATGGGCGTTTGAAGATTGAAGCTTTTACTGATGTAGATTGGCAGGTGATGTGACTGATAGGCGTTCCACTCCTGGGGTATTTCACTTTTGTTGGAGGAAATTTGGTTACATGGCGAAGTAAGAAACAAAAAGCAGTATCTCGGTCATCAGCTGAAGCCGAGTACAGAGGTATGGCTCAGGGGGTTTGTGAGATTCTTTGGTTACGTAGACTTATTTGGGGTCTTGGGTTCAAGCCAAAGGAGACTATGAAATTATATTGTGATAATAAGTCAGCAAGAGACATAGCAGACAATCCGGTACAAAATGATAGAACGAAGCATGTGGAAGTTGATCGACATTTTATTAATGAGAAGCTCAAGAAGAAGATTGTATCTATACCGTTTGTAAATTCTGAGGAGCAACTCGCGGATGTCCTTACTCATGCTGTGTGCAGTAGAACATTTAGTGACTCACTTGGCAAGTTGGGCATGTGTGATATCTATGCACCAACTTGAGGGGGAGTGTAAACGTGAGCTATTTTAAAAGGGGCATGTATAGATTATGTGAATATTAGGTGTCCTTTATTAGGAAGGATATATTTTGTGTCCTTTATTGTTTCCTTGTAGTACAAGGACTGTATATGCATATATCTTTGATTATGTAATACAATGATAATTAAGCTGTAAAAATTCTATTGAAAATCAAATCGTGTACCTCTAGGCCATGGAACCAAGTATCCTCGTATTTTGGGGTATAATCATCACAAACTACATAAATACACTTGGCATGAGCGTCTCAATACTCGTATTGTAACTTGGTTGAACTACCATAGAATGTTGGTGCATTTGATTTGATGCAGGCTCGACGAAATTTATTTGTCTCCTACAACGATGTCAACTTCTTCTGTTTGAGATGATATATTTTGACCTTCATATAGGACTATTTGTGAGTCATAAACCTTCTCGTCAACAAGGAGATCAACAGGCAACTCGTCCTCCGTATCAGATTCTAATATTAATTGTTCTCCCTCAATATATTCGGGGCGCTCTATGACATCCGTAAGCCGTTGATGTTCTTCATCACGACCTCACATTTCAGATTCTTTTGAAATCATGTTTGGAGCTTGATTCCTTATAGTTGAATAATTGTCAAAATTATCTATACGGGGGTTTTCAACACCTTTTCTCTTTTTGCATTATTATTATGGTATCGTTTGAATAATTAGCATTCATAATCGGAACTAAAATTGTGCCATGATAAATTGCTTCATCTTCCACCAAGATCTAATTCGATCTTTGCCTTGCCACTCTCGACTTTCTTAAAATTCATCTCACTAATTAGTAGCACGACCCTTAAGTTTGAATGAAGCCTATTTCACCTTCTTTTTCTTTCGAGAATCTCTTTTACAATAAAATAGTGCTACAATTCCCAAATCCAGTCCAAAAACTTATCGATGGCTGGGATTCCATCAAAATAAGTGATTTTTGAATAAAATTCTTCAACCGAAGTACAAACCAGATTGTTGATGCATTCTTCCATGACCACAAATTTTCGACGTACATATGCAAAACTTGTGAGGGGAGTGATAACTTTGCCATCGTTATTCATGGAACTGGGCTCTACGGCTCTGATGCCAACTGGCACAACAAAAATTATAGATAAAAAGGATCACAAGTGGTCACCCTTGAATAAGTTTTTGGAACACTAAAAAAATTGAGAAACGCACTTGAATTTTAATTAATAATGTGAAAATTACAAACCTAAGGCCAACATAACCTATTTATAATGTCACTTAATCCTAAAGTCCTTAGGAACCCAAATAGGATAGGAATTAAACAAATAACAAAATTAAAAAAGAAGATCTTAAAACCTTACAACTGAATTAAACACATTTAACGAAATAATTTGTCCCAATCACTAGTAGAAAAAACGATTTGCGCGACCAAACTTTATGCGATGAAAGGAAACTTGTCGCGCAAAGGTTCGCAGAAAAATGCCCGAATGCGTGTATTTTGGTGCCAAAAAACAGACACGGTGTGTGTCACTTTGCGCGACCAATGTTTTGTTGTGCAAAGGTTCACACATTTACTAGACTGTTAGTTGTTTAGTCAAAGTGTTGAATGCGGTATTTATTCCATGGTTTTGCTCGACGAAATTCCTTTAAATTGACAGTTTCACTTAGTCTCAACACAATTTAATCCGAAAACTCTTTACTTTCACCAAATTATTATTCCAATTTTTGTTTTTTTTTGTATGTGATGGTAGACTCTGGTGGTCATTCATCAAAGAGAGTTCAAGGCGAAGGTTCTGAGAAAGGTAATACGTACTAAATTTTGTTGGTTGTGTAAATTAATGACTAATATAATTTTTTATTTTGTTGGTAGACAAGAAAAAGAAGAGAGCTACGACTTGCGTTCGATACACTTCTTCTGCTAGGAGCCGCTACCGAATCACTTACGCATAATTAGTAGGATATGAGTAGTCGGATATGGTGAACAAGTTTAGGGCCGAGGTTGGGGTATTGGTGTGTGACATGTGCGGAGTGAATTGGGAGTCTTGGAGAGACGTCTCCGAGGAGATAAAGACGGTGACACGCCTGACCCTGATATTCACCAAACACCAGGGTAGGCACATGCTGGCCGACACCCGAAGGTGACGAAGCCATATTAAGATGCATGAGAACTAGAAACAATTAACCGACATAAATAAAACTTGTAAATTTAGCTATAATGAATATGCAAATGTGGAACGTGTTCAGAGCATACAACTAATCCGATACACTAAAAAGGAATAACATAAATTAAATGAACAAAATGGATGGGTCCTACACCAAGAGGACTCGAAGATGCCGATGCGGGAGTGCCTTGATGCTGAGATTGTATGCCTCGATTCTAAATCCTAAGGGGGCGCAAAACAAAACATGAGTGTACCAAGTTGATATATAAGTAATACAAAAATAGTTAATCTTTAAAGTACTAACCCCCAGGTTTAGAAAACTCATATATCATAATAAGTAAAAGGTTTTTCCGAAAACCCTAGCATACCACAAAACCTTTCATAAGACATATATCGTATATAGGGTGCTTAGTAGTAGTAGCACAAGGCGCACACACACACACACACACACACACACACACACACACACACACACACACACATATATCTTCATTCCCCCGAAGGCACTACATCTCCTGGCCGAAGCCAATATAAATATCTTCTGGCCGAAGCCACCAACCTACACTAGGCTGAAGCCATATATAAGTATCATTCGCCCGTAGGCCCTACATAACCCAACTGAAGCCAATTAATGATTTCATTCACTCGTAGGCAGTTCGTATGAATAACCACTAAGTAAGCACATAAAAACATTAACATAATATTTCTAATATATA
Source organism: Malus fusca (assembly GCA_035220775.1). Taxonomy (NCBI): domain Eukaryota; kingdom Viridiplantae; phylum Streptophyta; class Magnoliopsida; order Rosales; family Rosaceae; genus Malus; species Malus fusca. Next base: position 11,699,389 of record CM069069.1, read on the forward strand.
TATCTCAAATCGGAGCTCAGCAACTAAGACGTCATATCGTAAAACCACGTTCATAAGTAGGTATATAGTCATCAATCATATATACCACAAAGAACGTAAAGTCGATAAAGCATAATATATCATAAAGTGTAAATCCAATTTACTTATAAACGTTTCATAAAACGTGACCAAAAAATCATGATTTTCATGTATGTATTTCTAATAGTAAAATATGCATTTTATAAGGGGTCCACTCATAGATACTTCGCCATCGAAGAGCCATGCAAACTAGAGAAGACGAAAATGCCATAAACAATTGCACCTAAGCACATAAAGAGTCCAATTAATAAAACTCTACTGTAATGATTGAATTTCAGAAAACGGATATCATAAACGGATTCAGGATATCGAAAAACATATAGCGGGACCTCGGGTACCCCCACGCGCTGCCGCACGTGCCGATTTGGGTCGTCAAAAAGTTGGTCGAAAAAGTTATCGGCGCTGCTGTGGTCGCCACCATGGATGGCAGCGAAGCATAGTACATCTGGTAGAGGCGCGTGTGATCCACACATCGGCCAAGACAGGAACCCACACGTTGGCCAATGTTCTGGGTTTGTTTTTGGGCTACAAGGTTGGGCCTGGGGTCCTTGGCCCAAAGATTTGGGCCTGGTAGCTAGAACTAGACTTGGGTTTTATGGGTTTGGCTTATATTGGGTTACGGGTTTTAGGCTATCGGGTTGGGTCGACCCGATTTTCAGACCGGATTCAGGAAGAAGGAAGTCGGAGCTTCCGAAGCTCCAATCAACCCTGATTCTCAACCATGACCTACAATTTACCTACCAAAATGAAGACAAACAAGTGTAGATTAAGGTGATACCTTTGGTTTCCTTGGTCGTGGTCAGAGTTGGTCGAAAAACGGCCTGGAAGTCATGGCATTCTTTTCAGAATCTGGGGAAAACTCCCTGAGTCGTTTTCTGCTTCCAACGGCCACTAAAACAACTCAAAATCGTCCCAAGCTCACATATAAACACCATCCAAGAGATTCTAGGGGCTTACCTACGTCTAGGGTTAGTAAGAGGATGAGGTGCACAGTGGCGTAGCCATGGTGCAATGAGATACGACGAGGTTGATGGTGACCTTCTTTTGTTCCATGCTTCGTGGAACTCGCAGGCTCAAAGGGTGAATGTGGTAAGTGGTGTTGTCGTCGTTGTAAGGGTGTATGCATGTCTGGTGCTTGAGGGAAATGAGAGGATGCATCGAGGGAGGGAGGGAGGGAGGAAGTGAGAGAGACAGAGAGAGAGAGATCCGAGAGTTGTCACGGGGATGAGGGAAGAGAGAGGATGAAACGTTAGGCCGGGGGGACAAAAACCAAAGGGTAGGCCCCCTTGGGCACACCAAATAAGACCCAAAAAGCAACCCATTCAAAATATCTAGCCCAATCCCGAGAAAATTACCAATATACCTTTTCGATAAAAAAATCCGTAAAATTATTTGGGACGGGTTGGGACGAATTTACAATCTACCCCTGTTAAGAATTTTTTGTCCTGAAATTTGAAATAATGTACCGTACATAAATACTCGAAGATAGGAAATGATATATGTATAGAGAAGAAATCAATTCAGAGTGGTTGCATCAAAGAGAATATGCCATACCGTCACGGGTGGGTTGCAAAAATCCTCTTTCATGCCTCCAAGCTCCTACTTTCTTCCCCCATCAGGATAATCGTAGAAACATATTTTATAAAGATATAAAGTCAAAATTGTATAATAACGTAAGGTCAAGAATAGATAAGTATAATACGATAACGTCAAAATAGGTACATACTAACATAGAGGTCGAAAACTAGTACTGAAGTTAAAACTGAAAGTGGAAAAGACTCAACCAAACATTTGTAACGTTAAAAATACAAATATACTACTATAATAAGGTAAGTTAAAATACTTGTACTGAAAATTAAAGTCGAAGGTGAAAGTGGGTCTCGCCCAAGCATTCATAATGTCACGTACTCCGAGAATAGGTACGTGTCTTTGGGTTAAGCCCTAACAATAACTAAACATTAACAACTATCGTAAATGGGTCTACCTGTCCACTTGCTTAATGAACCCAACGAATAAGTCATCGATATTACAGTTGGCCACGATATAGACAACACATTGTTGTCTCGATAAGCAAGTAGTATTTTCAATCGTCGCGCAAAGACTTACCAGACAAAATGTTTGTTGCTACAACCTTTGCGGGAAGAGATTTCGTCTCGCAAAAACACTGTAAAATGGTCGGTTAGCTTTTAAGTCGTTGTATATACAGGAATGGAATGCAACCTTTGCATTTAAATGGTTATTCGGAGCACTACTTCTCAGCGACTCATCCATGTGTGGCAGCTTCAGTGTAAAGTGTCAATATCGTATCAACTGTTCTGAGGTATTTGCCGAAGGACTTCGTGACCTTGACAATAGTTGAGGATAAGTACTCGAGATCAATGTTAGGAAAGCAACCATGCAAAGATTCCAGACAATCAGTTCCAGATCGGAAGTTTGATTTCAGGTTCCGACTGATTGCGTTCTTTCTCTTTGTCCTTCAGGTAAGAACAAGGGCAAAGGAAAAGACAGGGGAAAAACTTGATATGGGATACTCTTGCTTTTAACCCTGATGGTATGAGATACTCTTGCTCTAGTATGGCTTGTTTGTAGAGGTATTATCTGGGGGAAAATAAGCTGAGTATTTTGAGAGACTCTGCTGGGAGTGCTATCTCGGATGTGAAGAAAAGTTGAGCATTTTTTTTTATTTGCAGGTCTGCCTGGCTGTGGAGGATGAAGGTCAACATATATAAGAATTGTCTCAACGGCGGGTAGTAACGCTGTTCCTTTACCCTTTTCGGTCATAACAATGTAGTTGGAGCTGCAAAATTCACGTGTTTTAACTTTGTCAGAGCACTTTGAAAAAGTGGTCTGTGGTATCTAGAAAGCTGATGTTGTGTGTGAAGATTGCAGACAAATTTTATCCAAGGAAATCTGGCTCTCGAAGTTCGGAGAGCGGTGCCTCTTCGATTTTCGAACAAGCAATCCTGTTGGGGATCTGGCTCTTAAGATTCGGAGAGCGGTGCTTCTTAGATTTTTGAGCAAGCAATCTTGTTAGGGATCTGGCTTTCGAGATTCGGAGAATGATGCCTCTTCAATTTTTGAGAAAGCACTCTGATAGGAGCATATTTATGCGACTTAGTTAGCTTGTTCTTGTGCATTTATGTTGTTATGTCTTAGTTAATTATGTATTTTAAGCTATTTTCGTGTGTTTGTAGGTCCTAATAACAAAGTTGGCAAAGAAGTGCATTTTGGAGCATTTTTGGGCATGGAATGGATAACATATGCTTGGAGCAAAAGGAATGGACGAAATTTGAAGTTTGTGCATCATCCTCTCCCTATAAATAACCATTTTAGCACACTCATTCCACCCAAAACATCCACCCACTACACCCATTACATCCACTCATTACCAAAACATCCACCCACTACACCCATTACATCCACTCATTCCACCCAAAACATCCACCCACTACACCCATTACATCCACTCATTACCACAACACTCACCCACTACACCCATTACATCCACTCATTACCACAACTCCATACACTCATCTCCCTAGCCTATAAATACATCCACCCTTCACCATAACTAGGGGAGATCCATCCAAAGACACTACATTCACATCTCACAACTCCATACACTTACACTTTCATTCCTTGGTCGTGAGCACCATCCATTCATTTCCCTTTCCTTGCCGTGACCTCCATCCAACCTAAACACATTTAGCCATTCCCTTCCATATATCCATATGCATCCATCAAACTACACCTTGTGCCGCAACAAAGAGAAGAAGGAGGACCCTTGGACGTGCTTGCCATTCAAGTTGGATTGTTGGAGCGTTTTTAGGTGTTTTCATTCTTTGTTTTCAATGTTTAAGTTTATGTATCTTTGCTTTGTGAGTATGAGGAACTAAACCCCCCTTAGCTAGGGGGGAATTCGAAACCATGTTCATGCTTGCAATATGATTTGATTACTTTCAATTGTGATTTCATAAGTTGTGAATACAATTTGTTTAACTGCTTGATTGATAGCTTATTCGTGTATGTTTATTAAGCGTGCACACTTAGTTTGCATGCATGAATATGATGCTAGAGTATAAGGGAGTTTCACCTAATAGTTACAAACTTATATTCACAAGTAGTGGAGGTCTCTTATAAACGATCGCGTTAAATGAATTCTTGGTAGGAGTTTCATGCTCATCATAGTAACGAATGCCTCGTCAATACTTATAGTTTTCATGATGCTTAAAGATCTTTGATTGTATCTTTATTGTGCTGTTCACGTAAAGGACTTTTGAAGAATGCTTTGAATTGTTGTATGCGCTTTCCCATCCAATTCAATAACTTAAGGAGAACTTGAAGGTTAATTTAAGCGACCTAATTAATCTGGGGTGTTGAGTTTCATGACTTATTGAAAGAACAACTGAAAATTGGTTTATGTGCAAGTGTGTCATGTGTGGAGAAGAACCCTCTAGCTAGCCCATCATCCATAGTTTACCCAAATTCTTCCAAAATCTGTTTGTTTTGTTTTTCAAATTCGTCAAAATAAAATCCCCCTTTACTTTAAAGAGTTTTATTAGTCAAAATTTGTTTTGATTTGTGTTTTTAAGTGTCTCGAGTCAAGTTAGAACCTAATTTCGTCCAAAACCATCCCTAGAGTCAGTTTAGAGTCTAATTCATTGTTTTAAGCTGTTTTGAGTCTTTTAAACTAGTTTTGAGTCTTTTTAGTTTGTATTGCATCTTTTGAGTCTAGTTTGGTGTTTTAAACTTAATTTTACGTTTTAAGTCAATTTCAAGTGTTTTAGCAATCCCTCATAATCCCCGGCCTAGAACGATCCCTACTTCCATTCTTTACTACAATTGACAACAAGAGGGTTTAATTTGTGTGCTTATATATTTCGCATCAAATTTTTGGCGCCGTTGCCGGGGATTAGCAACATTGCTAATCCCTTGTTATTTATTTTTTGTTTATTTTCGTGTGTTTTTATGTTAGTTACTGTCCTTGTTTGTTTTCTTGTTTTAGGTACTAGTTTATGACTCGGAGTTCTTATCCGATTCGTGAGCATATCTTGGACTTTGACGACGATTTTGAGAGGACTTTGAGAAGGAATAGGAATCAGCAAGATCGTAACCCACCTATTCCTGAAACTAAGTTTGAAGAACATCCACTTGAAGAAAAAGAGGAAGATCCCAACATGGCAGCGGACGATCGAACAATCAAGGAGCTTTCCGCTTCGGGATTGGACAATGCCGCTCCCCTATGCATCCAATACCCCATGGCTGCCCTAGGGAAGACGAATGAGTTCGAATTGAAATCAAGTTTGTTGCATCACATTCCTAAGTTCCACGGGATGTCCATGGAAGATCCTAATAAACATTTGAAGGAGTTCGAGGTTGTTTGTTCGAGCATGACCCATGTGAATGTTGATGGGAGCATTCTGAAAATGAAGGCTTTTCCCTTTTCTCTCTTAGAAAAGGCTAAAGATTGGTTGTATGAGCTAGCCCCCGGAACTGTCACATCATGGGAGAGTATGAAACGGGCATTTTTGGAGAAGTTTTTCCCAACTTCTCGAGTCATTCTACTACGCAAAAGGATTAGTGGCATTTAGCAAAACCAAGGTGAATCATTTCCCACTTACTATGAGCGTTTTAAAACCCTTGTTGCTTCGTGTCCACAGCACCAGATGAAGAATGAGCTTCTTCTTCAATATTTCTACGAATGGCTTCTACCAATTGAACGTCAAATGCTAGACGCCTCAGCGGGAGGAGCTTTGGTGGACAAAACACCTATGGCTGCCAAGACCTTAATTGCTAACCGAGCATTGAATGCTCAACAATATGAAGGCGTTGGTCAAAGGGACACCCCACAACAACAAGTGAATGAGGTAAGTTCCACATCCGACATTCAATTGCAATTAGCTAATCTTACTTCCATTGTGTCTCAGATGGCCGAAGGAATAAGGATGAAAGAACCAAGTGTATGTGGTGTGTGTTCTATCCAAGGACATGCATCTGAAAAGTGCCCTCAATTGATTGAAAATGGTGGATGGGAAAACGCCAATGCAATTGGATTTCAAGGCCAAAACCAGCCAAGGAATGATCCATATTCTAATACGTACAATCCAGGTTGGAGAGACCATCCAAATTTCAAGTGGAATGAGCCCCAACAACCCCAACAACAAGGAGGCTTTAGGCACAACCTCTGGGCTTCTATACCAAGCAATACACACCAACACAAGCCCCACAACAACCTACCCAAAACACTTCAGGTACATCTCTAGATAATGATACACTTCTTAAGTTACTCACCAATTTGTCTCAGGGGCAAGAAAATCAAGCCAAAGCAATGCAAAACCAAGACAAAATGGTGGATCAATTGGAGAAGTAAATTGGGCAGATTGCGGAGTTTGTTGGGCAGTTTAGAGAACAAGGAAAACTTCCTAGTTCAACCGTTGTGAATCCAAAAGGAGGCTTTGAATTTGCCAAGGCAATCATGCTAAGGAGTGGAAAAGAAGTTGGAGCTGACCATAGACCATCCAAATCAAGTGAAAAGGAGGATGAGAAGTTGCAATTCAAGGAGGAAAGCCAAGACAAGGCCACGACAAGGATTGAGCAATCCATGCCACAACCCCCTACACCCTCTCCACATCATAATCCGTCCAAATCAGGTAAGATGGGTCCAATTTCGGTTAATACTAACTATATTCCACCCAATGTACCCTTTCTAGCAGATTTTTGCAAGCCAAGAACGAAAAGGAGGAAAAAGATGTTCTGGAGACGTTTAGAAAGGTGCATGTCAATATCCCACTCCTTGATGCTATAAAGAAAATCCCGAAGTATGCCAAGTTTTTGAAGAAGCTTTGTACAACAAGGAAACGTATTCGGGAGAATGAAGTGGTACATGTAAGCAAGAATGTCTCTGCAATGTTACAAAGAAAGCTGCCACCCAAATGCAAAGATCCGGGTAGTTTCACAATTCCTTGTGTAATTGGTAATACAAGGTTTGAGAATGCTATGCTAGATTTAGGTGCATCGATTAATGTCATGCCATATTCTGTGTATGCATCTTTGAATTTAGGAGAACTAAAAAATGATGGTGTGATTATTCAATTAGCCGATCGATCTAATGCATATCCAAAAGGAGTGTTGGAAGATGTTTTGGTACAGGTAGACCACTTGATTTTTCCTGCAGATTTCTATGTGCTTGATATGGAGGATTCAACCCATTCTTTACCATCACCGCTCTTACTTGGACGACCTTTCATGAAAACGGCTGAAACCAAGATTGACGTGGCCAATGGAGTAGTAACTATGGCATTTGGTGGTGATATGATTAACTTTAAGATTTCTGAATCTGTTGAGAAGACTAATGATGTTCGTTCTTGTTGTGCCATTGATGTAATTGAAAATATAGGGCATGAATGTTCAACACTAATCAAGAATGATGTTTCTCGCACCACAATCGAGGAGGGACTTGGAGTAAACCACAAAGAACACGCCCCAACCTTCAAATCACCAAATCTGGCCGAGAGTATCCCTTGTGCATATGTTCAATGTGCTGCCACTTCATTGCAGCACATTGGTAAACCACCTATTCCAATTTCGATTCCCATTTCAACTAATAGGTTGTTACCTTGTATGGTGCAGGTCCCCAATCGAATCCAAGCTGGTGGGAATGATTACATTGACTTAAGGATGCTCAACGCCCCAATTGGGAAGGATTACTATCCCCTTCCATTCATAGAGCCAATGTATGAGTATTTTGAGAAGCATGCCGTAGAAGACATACCCCTCTATGCCGTGGGCCCTATTCAAGCTTAAATGAAGGTATCGTCCGACTGGAAGACGTTAAAACAAGCGCTTCTTGGGAGGCAGCCCATGTATTCAAATAAGGAAGATCTATGAATCGCTTCACAATCAGTTTTGCGTTTCTAAAAACCTTCCCTTTACTGCATTTATTTTGCCTTGTTTGTTATATTTATTTGTTGCTTGTTTGATTGTTTTTGGTGTGGATTTATGTTTGAAACTTTGAGAGGTAAACAAAGTATTTTTACATTAATTTTCGTGGAAGAGGAACATTAGGTAGAAAGGTAGAAAAATATAAGAAAGTGCAAACAAGCAGGAATGAGTCTTCATTGGTCAGGAGGTGCCTCAGCATTCGACGGAGCTCCAGAAAGACGAAGCACCAGAGATTGATTATCCGGAGCCTCAACACTTGGTGAAGCGCCAGAGGACGAAGGCAGAAGTTACCGCTGAAGTAACGCCACAAACCTCTGATGATCACACTGAATCCGAACTTCAGACTCTTGCAGCTGGTCAAGCTTCATCTTCATGCTTGTTGAGTAATTAGTTGCGAGCATGTGCAACTCTTTATTCTCGTGCCTAAACACTCTGACCTTTTGCCGAAAACTGGCCACCTCAGAGCCATCAACGACTCAACTTGACGAGATCGAGCAGGAAGGCGCTGTCCCATGTTTGATACTGAGCTTGCACATCGGACGCTGTAGGCGAGAGAGTCCTGAACAGCCAGTTCGTCGGACCGCCTGGAAAGTATCCTAGTGTCTCTAGGAGTGAGAAGATTTTTGGCCATCACCGAAGCGGTTGTATCATTCATCATCATGAAATCCCCAACTGTAAGAGGACCATTTGGGGATATGAATGACGGCTGCCAAATGTTGTTTGGAGAAGACATATCAATATCTTCCCCAACTTTCAAGTTAAGGCGACGGTCAGAATGGCAAGACATTTTCGAAGGTGTGAAGAAAAAGAAGAGGTCGGACAAATCAAGTTCTTAGAAGTGCAAGTAGGGAGCTTCTACATGCGGAAAATTCAAGTGTGCTTTGGAATGTGATGCGTGCCTCTCTTTAAAAATAAGCACTCGACGGAGCTTCAGAATTTGAAGAGGCGAGTTCAGAAATCGAAGAGGCAAGCTCAGAGATCAAAGAGACGTCTGCTTTCTCAAAAGCTGGGCTGCTCAGAAACCACGGGCTGATCTCAGAAATTGAAGAGGCACTTGCTTTTTCAGACGTGTCATCACCTGTCACATGCACACTCAACTTTGCGAAAATCACGGATAATTTGTCGAAGCGCCGATCTCAGATATCGAAGAGGCGCCAGTCTTTTTCAGCCTCGTCAGCACCTGTCACACGCAAACTCAGCTTTGTGGAAATCACGGGCAGTTTGTCGAAGCGCCGATTCCAGATATCGAAGAGGCATCTGCTTTATCCAGACATGTCAGCATCTGTCACATGCACACTCAGCCTTGCAGAAATTACGGGCAATCTGTCGAAGATTTCTGGTGAAGTAGAAAACACGTGAAGTTTACTGTTCAATCATCCAACGGGTGCCAACAAGAGTGAAAGAATAGTACCGGTTATTAATTCCTATAAATGTCGTCATTCACCCTCCATAGCAAGGCAGACATACATAATCATTCTTCATCTCCGAAAATGCATTCCCAACGAAGGCTCTCGAGTTACTCTGTGTTTCTCATCCCTTGGGGTACCTCTGCAAACAAGTCATCAAGAGCAAGAGTATTTCATATCATAAAGGTTGAAAGAAAGAGTATCTCATATCATGCTTTCTCCCTGTCATTTTCCTTGTCTTTGTGACAAGGAGAAAGCGAGCAATCAACCAGCACTTGGTGTCAATCTTCCGATCTAAGAACCGACTGCCTGGAACTCCTTCCTGATTGCTTACCTAGCATTGCTCTCGAGTGCTCATCTTCAAATGCTGATGTACTTTCGAAGAAGATGCCACATCTGCCTGGAGAACAGATAAGGCAAGTGAAAATGATACCTTGAAGCATGTAGAGACAACGTGCTAATTCATCTTCAAGATCAAGTCTCATTTTCCTTGCTAAGAAGTTCCCCAGCCCAGTTCAAGAATAAACCTGTGGAAAGATACTTCTTCAAAAGCAAAAGTATCTCATATCATCAGAGTCGCAGGCAAAAATATCTCATGGCATGCTTTTCCTTTACCCTTGCTCTTGCCTGCGGGACAAGGAGAAAGAAAGCAATCGGTCGACACTTGGACATATTGAACAAAGAAACTGACCATCACCTCTACCTCGTGCCTACCTGCCGTGCAGAAGAAACAAGTAGAGAAGAATGCTGGCTGCACACTCAATCAACCCAGCAGAAGAAGTCTGAGTTGAAACCAAGAGCTCGAGAAGCTTCAACAACATATGAACGCATCAGTCGCCAAAGAGCAAAGCCTCGCAGTACAGGGCCATCAAATCACCACCACCAATCAAGTCTCATTTTCCTTGCTAAGAAGTTTCCTAGCCCAGTTCGAGATCAAAGCTGTGGAAAGAAAACAAGATCATCTCTCCATAACCAGATTTGCGTTCTTAAACTCTACTCTGTCTGGTTTTTACTTTGCCATACTTGTCATGTTTATTCGTTGTTTGTTTGTTTGCTTGTTTTTGTGTGAGTTTATGCCTGAAACATTGAGGACAATGTTTGATTTAAGTGTGTGTGGGGGGGGGGGGTAACCAAGTTGTTTTGCATGAAATTCGTGGGAGTTTATCACCCATTACTTCTAGTGTTGTTCCTTGCTGTTTTAAGTGTTTTTCTGCTGTTTTGGAGTGTTTTAGTGTGTTTTGACATAAAAATCCGAAAATCTCATAAAATTTTGAAAAATTATTTTGAAAAACCCAAAAAGAGTTGTTTTTATGTGTTTATTTGTGTCTTAGGATACCTTCCAACACAGTGATGAGGAATTGGTTTTTAATTGCATGACTGTTAAAGAGAGTTATAAACATGGATGGAAGTTTGATTTACTCCTTAGTTTATGCTTGGTTGTGGTTATAATTTATAAATTCACATGCAATCATAAAGGAAAAAAAAAATCTGATTTTGTAACATGCTTGAAGGAAGGAACTCAAAGTAACGCTACAACCTTGTGAGACTTGAGCCTAAAACGTTTATTTGGAGAGTTAATAATCTGTGCATTGTTGTTTTCTAAAGTCGTTGCATGATCTCATTATTCTTTGCTTGGTTGCTACTTAGAATGCGTTTCATCATTTAGTTCCAAATACTAGAACTCATGCCTATTTCATTCAAAGCATGTTATTGATTTGCATAACACATATTCAAGATGAAGTTGTTTAGTGAGCCAAGAGCCAAAAAGCCTATCCCGTTCATTATGTGTTTAAGTTTAACCCCGTTGAGCCTTGTGTAGCCTATGTTCTTTGTTACCCACACTATCCTCACCTAGCCTAGAATAGGCCCTAAGTGTTGTTTGTTAAAAAAGGGTCTAAAACATTGAATTCGGCCCTAAGTGTTGCATGAATCTTCCCTTTGTATGTAAAAGTTGATTCTGCATTCTAAAGAGAATTCCAAGTGTCGATTTCATTACTTTGCTTGCTATCGCTTGAAGAAAGTTTGTTATCCCTATCCTTTCTTTGTTCGCCATTACCCCCAAGCCCCATTACAACCCTTAACTTCATCTTGAGTGTTGTGTGTTTCAATTTGTGGAGTTCGAAATTGGTATGAGCATATGGTGTCACTGGTTCTCACATCTAAGTAGTAGCATTCCATTCATGAGATCATATTTAAACATGCTTATTAACTCCAGAAATTGCTTTCTTTGTTTTAACATATGTGAGCACTAGTCTTTCATGTTTACATCAATCTTCTCACATATAACTAGTGTAGGGTGTGTAGTCAGAAAATGTGCGTGAAAATAGAGAGTATCTAGTAACAAATTGAGGGAATTCTCTAAGACATGTTACTACATTCAAAATGTTGTTTTAATTGATTAAATGTGAACTAGTGAATGGTAATTATGATTAAGTATGCTCGAGGGTAAGGATTGCTTAAATCTATGTAAGTGATGATCTTTGGCATGTCATGTTTCATTAAAAATCCCTGAGGCAAATGTTGGAAGGCTTGGTTGTGTTTTGTTTGTTTTGATTCGTTTTGTTTTGCTAGAGGACTAGCAAAAGCTAAGTGTGGGGGAATTTGATAGGAGCATATTTATGCGACTCAGTTAGCTTGTTCTTGTGCATTTATGTTGTTATGTCTTAGTTAATTATGTATTTTAAGCTATTTTCGTGTGTTTGTAGGTCCTAATAACAAAGTTGGCAAATAAGTGCATTTTGGAGCATTTTTGGGCATGGAATGGATATCATATGCTTGGAGCAAAAGAAATGGACGAAATTTGAAGTTTGTGCATCATCCTCTCCCTATAAATAACCATTTTAGCACACTCATTCCACCCAAAACATCCACCCACTACACCCATTACATCCACTCATTCCACCCAAAACATCCACCCACTACACCCATTACATCCACTCATTACCACAACACTCACCCACTACACCCATTACATCCACTCATTACCACAACTCCATACACTCATCTCCCTAGCCTATAAATACATCCACCATTCACCATAACTAGGGGAGATCAATCCAAAGCCACTACATTCACATCTTACAACTCCATACACTTCCACTTTCATTCCTTGGTCGTGAGCACCATCCATTCATCCATTAATTTCCCTTTCCTTGCCGTGACCTCCATCCAACCTAAACACATTTAGCCATTCCCTTCCATATATCCATACGCATCCATCAAACTACACCTTGTGCTGCAACAAAGAGAAAAATGAGGACCCTTGGACGTGCTTGCCATTCAAGTTGGATTGTTGGAGCGTTTTTAGGTGTTTTCATTCTTTGTTTTCAATGTTTAAGTTTATGTATCTTTGCTTTGTGAGTATGAGGAACTAAACCCCCCTTAGCTAGGGGGAATTCGAAACCATGTTCATGCTTGCAATATGATTTGATTACTTTCAGTTGTGATTTCATAAGTTGTGAATTCAATTTGTTTAACTGCTTGATTGATAACTTATTCGTGTATGTTTATTAAGCGTGCACACTTAGTTTGCATGCATGAATATGGTGCTAGAGTATAAGGGAGTTTCACCTAATAGTTACAAACTTATATTCACAAGTAGTGGAGGCCTCTTATAAACGATCGCGTTAAATGAATTCTTGGTAGGGGTTTCATGCTCATCATAGTGACGAATGCCTCGTCAATACTTATAGTTTTCATGATGCTTAAAGATCTTTGATTGTATCTTTATTGTGCTGTTCACGTAAAGGACTTTTGAAGAATGCTTTGAATTGTTGTATGCGCTTTCCCATCCAATTCAATAACTTAAGGAGAACTTGAAGGTTAATTTAAGCGACCTAATTAATCTGGGGTGTTGAGTTTCATGATTTATCGAAAGAACAACTGAAAATTGGTTTATGTGCAAGTGTGTCATGTGTGGAGAAGAACCCTCTAGCTAGCCCATCATCCATAGTTTACCCAAATTCGTCCAAAATCTGTTTGTTTTGTTTTTCAAATTCGTCAAAATCAAATCCCCCTTTACTTTAAAGAGTTTTATTAGTCAAAATCTGTTTTGATTTGTGTTTTTAAGTGTCTCGAGCCAAGTTAGAACCTAATTTCGTCCAAAACCATCCCTAGAGTCAGTTTAGAGTCTAATTCATTGTTTTAAGCTGTTTTGAGTCTTTTAAACTAGTTTTGAGTCTTTTTAGTTTGTATTGCATCTTTTGAGTCTAGTTTGGTGTTTTAAACTTAATTTTACGTTTTAAAGTCAATTTCAAGTGTTTTAGCAATCCCTCCTAATCCCCGGCCTAGAACGACCCCTACTTTCATTCTTTACTACAATTGACAACAAGAGGGTTTAATTTGTGTGCTTATATATTTCGCATCACACTCCTGGTGGGAGTCTGGCTCTCAAGATTCGAAGAGCGATGCCTCTTCGATTTTTGAGAAATCACTCATGGTAAGAGTCTGGCTCTCGAGATCCGGGGAGCGGTGCCTCTTCGATTTTTGAGCAAGTAATCCTGTTGGGAGTGTTTTCTTGGATGTGAGTAAAGGTTGAGCATTTTTGCCTGTTTGCCTTGCCAGGGAGTACGAAGATTGTCACACATAGGGACTTTCCAATTATCAAGTAGTGGTGTTGTTCATTTACCCTTGTGGGTAATAGTAGGGTAGCTGGACCTTCAAATTTTATGTGTCTAAGCTTTGTCAAAGATCTTTGGCGAAGTTATCTGTGATACCCGAGGAGCTGATGTTGCGTGTGGAGATTGTCGACAGATTTTACTCAGGGAAATCCGCTTCTCGAAATCCGGAGAGTGGTGTCTCTTCGATATTTGAACAAGCGATCATGTTGCCCTTTCTTTTATCGGGGCATCAATTGTGTGCAAGAAGTACGTTTAGAGAATTATTGCTTGTAGGAATTTTCCCTTTATTTTTGTACTTCAGAGATTTATTGGACTCATCTTTCCTTTATCAATTTTGAAAATGTCTGGCCTATCTGACTGTCGTATTGACTTGAATATTGTGGAAGAGGCAGGCACGTCTCCTCAAGACAACATATGGCGCCTATCTTTCTTATCCCCTACTGGTTCTCTTACCATTGGGGACTCTGTGATGAAGAATGACAAGACCGCTGTCGTGGCGGCCAATAATCTTCTCACTCCCAGAGACAACAGACTACTTTCGAGACGGTCCGATGAGTTGGCTGTTAAGGATTATCTGGCTCTCAGTGTTCAATGTGCAAGTTATGTGTCTAATATGGCCCAACGCTTATTTGCTCGAACCCGCCAAGTTGAATCATTGGTGGCTGAAGTGGTAAGTCTCAAACAGGAGATCAGAGGGCTCAAGCACGAGAATAAACAGTTGCACAGGCTTGCACATAACTATGCTACAAGCATGAAGAGGAAACTTGACCAGCTGCAGGAATCTGATGGTCAGATTCTAATCGATCATCAGAGGTTTGTGGGTTTGTTCGGAAGGCATTTATTGCATTCGTCTTCTGGGGCTGTACCGTGTATTGAAACTCCAAATGATCAACCTCTGGTGCCTCCTCATTCTGGGGTTCTGCCCAGTACTGAGGCTCCGAATGATCATCATCTGGTGCCTCATCTTTTTGGGGCTCTGTCGACTGCTGAGACTTCTCATGAGCAACTTTTGTGAAGGCTCCCTCTTGTTTTTTTTATTTCGATTCATGTATATGTACATATCTGTAACTTATCAGAGATATCAATAAATGAGCTTTGCTTCATTTTAGCGTATTGTGTTAAATACACTAAGGCCTACTTCACTGAGTTCTTTGAATTTTTTTGTTGAAGTTTGCATGTTGAAACTTCGTGGGTGGATCCTATAGGTTGAAATAGTGCTCCCTTAATTTCCCGAGTAAGGAAAATTTCTTGGTTGGAGACTTGAAAAAATCCAAGTCACTGAGTGGTCGTGAGACTTCTGAGTATTAGGGTGCAATAACATATGGTAGGAGTCCCCCAAATCTCCGGGCGAGGATAGTTGTCGAGGGAGGTGTCTTGGTAGTAGCCGAGTTATCAAAGTGACGAGGCCTTGTTTTATGTCACACCTTCATATATGCCTCATCCCAAAAATATTTCTAACCTTTGTGTGTTCGATGCTGCATGCTGCTGACCAGACAAGATTAAGTGCAATTAGTAGCTTTTCTCTCTTTTTGATGAGCCCTCTTCTTTTTTTCTTTTTCTTTTTTTTTTTTTTCGACCGTGTCCTATCCAGCTCCCTTTTATGTGTTATTCTTCTTTTTCTTCTTTTCTTTGGTGTTTGGGAGCTTGCCCTTGTTGCTGTTCACTTTTTTTTGGGTGGAATTGCTTTTCATTTCCACGAACAACCTGAGTCGCTGCAGTATAACGCCATCCTCTATAGTTCAAATTGCAAAGCCATCTTCATGAAAGCTGTTCCTTAACTCGTTAACTACAACATATCCAAATTTGAGATCCATCGGAGCAGTACAAATCCAGAAATTCAGGTATGACCAGTGACTGTTTGTTATTTGTCTGTCAACCCATCAGACCTGTTGTGGGCTTTGAAACTCCATTTTCTCTTGCTCAGACCAATATACTTTCTTCATCAAAGTTGTTCCCCATTCTTTCTTTCATATCATATCAAAAATTCAGAACAAACTAACGGTTGAATATTTCCAGATCTTCGAAACACTACGGCAGCTTTGAAGCCTGCAGAAATCCGACCGTCATGTTTGGAGCTTCAACACTCTAACTTCCGTCGCTCAAACAGAAACATTTCCTTCTTGAAAGTTGTTCATCTGCTCAAGAACTATAAGATGTCCAAAATTCAGCTCCCCTGAAGAAGAGCAGGAGTTGCAGAAATTTAATAGATGAAAGGAGGCGGAAGAGGGAGAGGGAGAAAAAGGCTGCTTGGGTTGGATTTTTAGTCTGGGGGAGACTCCAATTTTTGTAGCACATTCACTACTGGTGAATTGCTTGTACTTTTGTCCATTATTAAACTTGGGACTTTGGCTTGTTGTTTGATCTATTATAATATGTTTGGGAACATATATATATATATAATTGCATGTTTGTTTATGATAGGGATGTTGCTGATGTAAAACAAAAAATGTTTGTGTTTACCCATGTGTTTTTGTAGAGGTTCAAGAGGATCTTGGTTTCGTGAACAAAATTTGTTTATTAGCAGCAGGGCTTTGTGTTTAGGTATGTAGCTTGAATAGTTGAAGCTATTTTTAGGACATAAAATTTGATTTAGCTTCACACTATCTTGATCAAGAGTTTGTGAAGCTTTTGCATGTTTTAGTGTTGAAATTTTGTAGTGAAGCTTTGTGGGTGAAGCTTTGTATGGTGAAGCTTTGTAGGGTGAAGCTTTGTGGGCGAAGCTTTGTAGGTGAAGCTTTTGTGTTGAAGCTTTGTAGGTGAAGCTTTGGGCTTTGTAGGTGAAGCTTTGGTGTTGAAGCTTTGTAGGTGAAGCTTTTGTGTTGAAGCTTTTGTTAGCACCATAAATTGATTTTGCTTCACACTGTCTTGATCAAGAGTGTGTGAAGCTTTTGAGAATTGTAGTTGCCCTCCATTGATGAAGCTTTGTTGGCACCATAAATTGATTTTGCTTCAAATTGTCTTGATCAAGAGTGTGTTGGCACCATAAATTGATTTTGCTTCATACTGTCTTGATCAAGAGTGTGTGAAGCTTTTGAGAATTGTAGTTGCCCTCCATTGATGAAGCTTTGTTGGCACCATAAATTGATTTTGCTTCACACTATCTTGATCAAGAGTGTGTGAAGTTTTTGAGGTTTGCACTTGAATCCCATTGATGAAGTTGCTGTGTTCCCCCTTCCATTTTTTTTTTCTTGGAGTAGGGGAACTGAACATTTGAAATTTGAAACTCCCTAGCTTGTGTGGAAGTTTGAAGATTTTTCCATGTAGGGCTTTCTCATGGTTTGAATTTGAATTTCGAATTTCTTTGGCTATGTTGAACTATCTATATAAGAATGATAAGTTTCCACTCTTTACCTTGCCTTCATTTGCTCATTTTGTAGTGATTTTTTAAGACAAAGTGTTCTCTAGTTGAGAGGGATTCCAACATTGCTTTGCACCATCTTCAGGTCGGTAGTCTTTTCCACTAGATCGCATGCTTTCATTTTTGTTGAATTGTTTGAGTGTTCATGTATTTGGTTGAGAACATGATGAACTAGTTGAGCTTTTCTTCATGCCTTAGGAACTTCCTTATGTTTCGATCTTTCATGTAGTGATAGAGTTTGTTTTTGTTTATTGTAGATGTCAGAGTCTGGAAGTCCTAGTGATTAGGGCTCCCCTAGCTCTAGCTCTGGGTTTGAGCTTGCACTGTTGGAGTCTTCAAGGCCTTTGTTGGAATCTTGTACCAAAGAAACGTTGGGTGATCTTCGCAATTGCCAAACCTTAGCCAATATTGGTTCTTTCTCCTTCATGTCAGTGGGTGAGGGGGTTGTTTGTGACACCATACCCATATTTCGCTATGAGTTCACAGCAGACCATTTAGAGAACAACTTGTTAGATAGTGAAAAGCAGCTTGAGGCCCTAAGACAGTCATGTAGTATCCCCCATAGTGTAGGAATGCGTTTGGTACATCATGAAGAATTGTCATCTGAGCCGCCTCATGTTATGTTTTATACCCATATATTATTGACCTTAGGGGTGAAGCTGCCTTTGCATCCGTGGTTGCAACGGATGCTATCTTTCATTGGATATGCGCATGGGCAACTCAACCCTGGTTTTTGGGATACCTTGATCGGGTTTTATATTATTTGGATGGAATGTGGGTTAGGTGAGCATTCCTTTCATCAATGGCGCTACTGCTATAAGATGCGCCTGGTGAAAGCATGCACTGGGTATGCCGAGTGTGCATGTCGGAGTGGGAGAAAGCGTATTGTCTTTGGTAAGAAAAATGCGTACTGCACTTGGAAAAACCGTTGGTGATTTCTTTATAATGATTGGGAGTATGCTAAGGGTGTCACTCCTGAGCGACGTGTTCCTACTCACTTCCAGACTGTAGGTTGTAATGTATCCATTGTTTGCATTATTTGCTATTTGTTATGATTTTCTCTTGTTTCTAACATTTTTCTTCGTGCAGTGACGCGAGGGACCATCAAGATGTCCGGACGGGAGCTGGCTGACGTAGAGAAAGTGTTGAGGGTGCCCAAAGAGGATAGACACTTGGGTAGGCTATGACCCTTATTTCGACAGTACGGTTTCCAACCCCTAGTTCCCGAGTGCCAGAGACGAGTAAGTAAGTTGTATCTTTCATTTGACCCTTGCTCTTCTTTTTTTTTTATTTTTTTTATTTTTTATATAAAATTGTATTCCTTACTTTTGTCTTCCTTGTTCAGTGGAGAAGGTGAGCAAGAACGGGGAGGCTAGCACCAAGAGAGGGAAATCACCCATGTTAGTTCCCTTAGACGACATTTTGTTTCACAAGGGAGCTCGTAAGCATCGGGTGAGGCCAGTCCCTAAACCCAAGTCGCAAGATGAGGTCCTCAAGATTGTTGCCTCAAAGAAAGCTGAAGTTGAGGCCATCGGGTGTGCTGCTGCCATAGTTGCAAGGGAGGAAAGACGACTGTTGCCTCCTCTTTCTACTATCAATCCCATCTTTCCTCCAACCATGGAGTCTATTGACCAAGAAGGTGACCCTAGCTCCAGCCGTAAGAGGAAGTACAAGGAAGAGGTTGGCATCATCCATTGGAAGGACTTGAAGGTTGCCATACAACCAAGTAGCTTTAGGTATGTCAATAATTGCCTGGCAGGACGTCGATCTACTGTTGACGAGCTTGGCGAGTCGCTAGAAGAGAATGAATCAGATCGTGACCGGATGATGAGGCATCTTCTTATGTAAGTGTTACTTTGTCATTTCTTTACTTTCTCCCCTCTTTTTCCTGGCAATGACGATCATCTTGTCATGTAGGTCATGACCGAGTACGAGGACAGATTACGAGAGGTCGAGCGGTACAAGGCAAAGTTTAAAGAAAATAAGCAGCTTGTGAATGACGCCAGAAAAATGAGCAAAGCTTTGGCTGATGCCATCCACCTCAAGGATCAAAACTTTGAGAGTTTGAAAAGGCGGAATGGTGAGAACGTGAGGCTCAAGAAACGATTGAAAGCGACTAAGAAACAGTTGGAGATAACTATCCTCGAGGTTTCCAAGGTTAAAGGGGAGTTGGATAGTGCCTTGGTTGAGGTTTATGGGCTGAAGAAGAGTATCCCAACTGAGAGGAAAGCTGCCGTGCAGAAGTTCTTAGGTTCCCAGGCCTTTCACGATGCCTTTAGACCTCACTGCATCCGGGCGGCTAATTTTGAGAAAAGGAAATTGATGGTTGTCCTGGAGCGTTATGACAATGGAAGTATTATCCGAAAGTACTGTGATGAGATGCATGAGTACCGACAAAAAGGTGAAACTTTCGTCCTCGCAGTTGATCCTAGTAGTGAGGATGACTCTGATAATGAGGCTAGTATCGGTGATCAATCTCAGAAGAGTGAGGATGATCATGGAGATATTGAGGATGATGGTGATGGCGATAGGGTTGAAACGCAGAGTGATATTGTCATGGGTTCAGCTTCAGATGAGGATGAGTCATAGTGCCCTCTTTTTCTGCATGTACTCTGGATGTACGAGTTTGTTGTTTGTGTGGCATGTACCATGTTGTAAGCCTGAGAGCTTTTTATTTATGGATGTTTACGACTTTACGTCGTATAGTTTGATGTTAATTGCCAAGTATTTGCATTATCATTGATGAATGCTTGGCTATGTTTGAGCAAATCATTTGTTTAGATATAAGCCATAACTTGGGTAAGATTGAACGCATATACTGTGGAGCTGTTCGTTTATTTGTATAGTCTTGTTGGCATATACTTAGACTTTATTTCCTGTTAGGAGCATTCATGTTGAAGCTTTGAATCCGAGTGTTTCATTGCTAGGAATGTAAAGGAATTAGGACCGAGTTGTCTAAATCACCTCTTTATTGAATTCATGCCAAATGGTTTCCATTACATAGGATGCCGAACGGCTGAAGCCTAACACTTGTACAATGTGAGTTTACTTGTAATAATACTTCAAGTGATTAGCATTCCATGGATGGCTGAGGGTCTTGCCATCAGAGCTTCTGCGCTTGTATAAGCCAGGGCGACTGATGCCAATAACTTCAAACGGTCCATCCCAATTTGGACTGAGTGTTCCTTCACTCGGGACTATGTCTCAGAGTAATCTTTTCTTCAGTATCCAGTCCCCCACTTTGAAAGAGCGAGGTTTGACTCTTGAGTCATAGTAGTTGGAGATGCGCTGCTTGTAGGCGACATTCCTCAAGTGAGCCTGGTTTCTGTGTTCCTCGACTAGATCTAAGTTGAGGGTAAGTTGTTTGTCATTTTCGCTTTGCACCTAGTTCTGGACTCGAAATGTTGCTTGCTCAAGCTCAACTCGGACAACTGCCTCTATACCAAAGGCAAGTGATAATGGAGTTTCTCCTATTGAAGTCCGATACGAAGTGCGGTATGACCAAAGGACCTGGTGTACAAATTCTGGCCAACATCCTTTAGCCTTGTCCAAGCTGGTTTTTAAAGTGCGCTTGATTATTTTGTTGATGGCTTCAACTTGTCCATTAGACTGGGGATGAGCTGGGGAGGCGAAACATAAGTTGATGTTGAACTTAGAGCAGAACATCCTGAACTTATTGTTGTCGAACTGTTGCCCGTTGTCAGTGACTATCGCATTGGGAATGACGAATCTGCAAAGGATGTTCTTCCATACGAAGTCTTCTATTTTTGCCTCAGTAATGGCTGCCAAGGGTTGTACTTCGGCCCACTTTGTGAAGTAGTCAACTGCAACGATTGCATAGCGGACCTTGCCTTTCCCCGCAAGCATTGGGCCAATTAAATCAAGTCCCCATTGGGCAAAGGGCCAAGGGCTGATCATAGGAGTGAGCGGCTCGGGAGGGGAGTGAGGAATAGTTGTGTAGCGTTGACACTTATCACATGAGCGGGATATTCTGATAGCATCTTGGTGGAGTGTTGGCCAGTAATATCCTTGGCGAAAAGCCTTATGTGCAAGGGATCAAGATCCAGCATGATCTCCGCAGACTCCTTCATGTATTTCCCGAAGGACAATTTCCGCCTCTGCTGGTGTAAGGCATCTTAGGTATGGCAGGTTAAAACCTCGCTTGTAGAGTTGGTCATTAATGATAAAGTAACGGGTAGACTTGTATCGAATATGCTTAGCTTAGACTTTATCATTTGGGAGGGTGCCATGAGCAAGGAATTTATAAATCGGGGTAATCCAATTATCCTCCTGTTGTAAGTTGCACACTTCTGCGGTCATGGTGCTTGGTGCTGCCAACAATTTGACCTGAATTTTTCTCCCAATCTTGTCTTCCACTGCTGAGGCGAGGCGAGCCAAAGCGTCTGTATGACTATTTGCCGCTCGAGGAACTTAGATGATCTGGTAGTGGAAGTGCTTGAGCAACAGTTGTGTTTGTGCAAGATATGTTGCCATGTAGCTATCCTTAGCATCAAAGTTGTTGGTGACCTGGTTAACCACCAATTGGGAGTCACTGAAGATATCAACTCATTTAATCCTGATGTTTTTGGCCAAACGTAAGCCTACTATGAGGGCTTCATATTTGGCCTCGTTGTTCGACGCCTTGAATTTGAAACGAAGAGCATACTTCATCGCCACTTTGTCGGGGGTAGTAAGGACTAGTCCTGCTCCACAACCCTGTTGGTTAGATGAGCCATCAGCATACAGACTCCATGCTGGGGTTGTTGGTTCTATTTTCTGAGCTTCCGAGGGTAATACAGCCACTGCTTTAGGCGTATAAGCAATGTCAACAGGATATGTGAAGTCGGCGATGAAGTCTGCCACTGCTTGGCCCTTCTCGGCTGGCTTTGGTTGGTAAGAGATGTCAAACTCACCCAATGTTATCGCCCATTTGATCATCCACCCTGAAGTGTCAGGACTTTGGAGTATCTGTTGAAGATGATGATTGGTAAGCACGATGATGGAGTGTGCTTGGAAGTAAGGGCGAAGTTTTCGAGCAAACATGACCAATGCCAAAGCCAATTTCTCAATGTTGGAGTATCGTGTCTCCACATCTTATAAGGCCTTGCTGGCGTAGTAGACAGGTCGTTCGACATTACCATCATTTCGAATGAGAACAAAACTTACTGCTGAAGCCGATACCGATATATAGATAATAAGAGTGTCACCAACCTCAGGTTTGGAGAGCAGAGGGGCTTTACTCATGTAGTCCTTGAGGTTCTTGAATGCCTCGGCACATTCATCAGTCCATGTAATGTACTTCTTACTTCCCTTAAGTGCTTTGAAGAAATGAGCACATATGTCTGTGGCCTTATAGATGAACCTAGTTAAGGCTGCCACCTTGCCAGTAAGGCTCTGGATGTCCTTTGAAGTGACCGGTTCCTTCATGTCAAGGATTGCTTTGACCTTCTCGGGATTAGCTTCAATGCCTCGTTGGCTAATCATGAAACCCAAGAATTTGCCAGAGCCTACGCTAAAGGCGCATTTGTTGGGGTTCAACCTCATTCGATACCTCTTCAGAATGGTGAAAGTTTTAGATAAGTTGGTGATATGTTGGTCAGCATGTTTGCTCTTGACTAGCATATCATCAACGTAAACTTCCATGCTCTTCCCAATGTGTTCGGTGAACATTGAATTGACTAGTCTCTGATAAGTCGCCCTTGCGTTCTTTAGGCCGAATGACATGACTTTGTAGCAATATAGTCCCCTGTCAGTAGTGAAGGCTATGTGTTCATGAGGATTTGGTTGTATCCTGAGTAAGCATCCATGAAACTCAGGAGTTCACACCCTGCCGTAGAGTCTATAAGCCTGTCAATGAGAGGAAGGGGAAAGCTATCATTCGGGCATCCTTTATTTAGGTCGGTGTAATCGACACACATTCTCCACAAGACTTTTTGGAACAGAAGACTTTCCTTGGTCGGATTCTTCTTAACAAGGACAACATTTGCTACCCACGTTGGATAATTGACTTCGCGGACAAAGCTTATGCCTTTGAGTTTTTCAACTTCTGCCTTCATTGCCTCATATCGTTCAGGATCATAAGATCTTCTCTTTTGTCTCACTGGCTTGGTCTTGGGGTCAATACTTAAGCGATGACAGATGATATCGGGAGAGATGCCTGACATGTCTTCATATGACCAGGCGAAGACCTCAATGTTCTCTTGCAGAAAAGAGATCAATGCCAACCGAATGGGTGGTGACAAGGTGGTGCCAATCTTCACCATGATATCTGGATAATCTTTTGAGATATATACCTTCTCCAACTCTTCAGCAGGTTGTGCTTGCTGGGTGAAAGAGTCATCTCGAGGATCGTCGGGTTGACTGTTGCCACCGTGAAGATCCAAGTTGGTTTCGTCCGGGCTGGTCTTCATGACTTGGTCATGTATAGAAAGGGTTTCCTTGGGTACAGATAGGTGTTGTTGCTTGACCGAAGTGTTGTAACATGACCGTGCACTAAGTTGATCTCCTCTGATATAACCATTGCCATAAGGGGTTGGAAATTTCATCAACAACATATGTGTGGATACCATAGCTTTGAGATCATTGATGCCTGTGCACCCAAAGATGACATTGTATGCAGTTGGGCAATCAACCACCAAGAAGTTAGTGGTAATGGTAGCTATGTAAGGGTATGTACCAATGGTGAAGGGTAAGTGTATGCTCCCTAAAGGTTGCACGATATCACTAGAGAAGCTTATCAGAGGAGAAATCGAGCGATCGAGCAAGTGTTCAGCTACATTAAGTGCCCTGAAAGCTTCAGCAAACATAATATTAACCGAAGCTCCCGTGTCTACCAGGATTCATCGTACCTCAAAGTTGGCTACGTGAGCTTCCATGATCAGTGGGTCGTTGTGAGGGTAGATAATGCCTCTTTCTTCCTCAGGGTAGAAACATATTGGATCCCAGTTAGGCTTTTGATACTTGCCTCCCCTGATGTCTTCCACATGAAACACTTGGTGGCCAGGCCTCAACGTTCGTTCACTGTTTTTCATGGCCTTGTTAGAAGATTTAGATATGGGTGTGCCGCCGCTTATGGAATATATCACATTCACTTGGCGTTGGTTGCGGTTATCCCTTGAAGGATGAAAGAGGAATTGATCAATTTTTCCTTCACGTGCCAAAGCTTCAATATGATTGCGGAGGATGATACACTTCTCGCCGTCATGGTCGTTATACTCGTGGTAGCAGCAAAACACGTCTGTGTTCTTCGTGGACTTGTAATTCGGCTGCCTCGGTTTTGGCTTCGGT
The DNA here is from genome assembly GCA_035220775.1 of Malus fusca. Lineage (NCBI taxonomy): Eukaryota > Viridiplantae > Streptophyta > Magnoliopsida > Rosales > Rosaceae > Malus > Malus fusca. The sequence continues at coordinate 11,724,078 of CM069069.1, forward strand.
ATCAGGTGAGCTATACTGGGGTAAATGGCCATGCATGTGGCATTCAATGGCGTGTATGTCTCATACCTCGGGGTAGGGCCTCTCTTGACACGTGCCTGGCCCACTGTGTTGACTGCCTAGGGGCGGGGATTATCGTGGTGATACCCTTGGTTATCGTGATAGTGTCTCTTACTCATTTTACTAAAATGAGACGGGTGATGATGGAAATCTTTCCTTTTTCCCTGAGACTGATATGTCTGTTGACTTAGCAAAGTATTAAGTAAGGTAGGGGGAGGCACTGCTGCCGTTTGGAAGGTTGAGGTCTTCTCATTTGGTTGGATCTGGTTCTCACTCCTTACTTGCTGATAAGGGGTGGTTGTAGGGGGTTTCCCTTAATATGTCTTTGCTTCGGCGGAAGCGTGGTTGTAACCATGTGCCATCACCTCAGAGTAAGTTTTCCACGTGTTGGCATTGATCATGTACTTGAAGAAACAGTCACGTAGGCCTGCCGTGAAGGGCCTTGAGGGCGGTCCTGTCATCTGCCTCAGCGCAACGAGAATACTCATGGCTAAAGCGACCAACATACTCTCATAGTGACTCGTCCGGCTTCTAGTGAATAGTGTACAAGTCATCTGCAGAATGCAAGCGATCGGTCTGGAAAATGTGTTGAGAGACAAACAGTTTCCTTAGTTCCTCAAATGAGTCTACTGTCTCAGGTGGAAGACGACAATACCAGTTTAGAGTTGCAAGCCAAGCTTCTGCTTTGTCTTTGCTTGGAGGGGGTATCGAGGATCCTCCTTGTAAGAGGGCCAGGCCTAGGTTGGTTCCAATTAGGTATCTTAGCTTGTCGTTTGGCCTTCAACTTGTAAGGAGCTGTAGGACAAGATGGTCCTGAGTGGAGTCATGTACCACTGGAGCTTTCCTTCGTAAATCTCCATCTCATCTTCGAAGTGGGAATGTTTGATCAAGAGCATGTGATTTTTCCCTGGACTCGCCGTACTGACTTCCAAGGTATGTTTGTTGGAACATCTCTGAGTCCCCTATACCTTCGTGTTTCTCTAGGACTTGTTGCCCCTTCCCCAAATTGGTAGCCGGCTTGGGCCGTGGTAGGGGACCGAGTCTCTCATAAACCCGTGGGTCATTGATCTTTGAGCTTATATGGATGAAGTTCTCTCGACGTTGGTTCAGGAAGTCCCGACAGTCGCGATAAATAGCTTTCGATCATTCCGCCCCTTTCGCAAGGAGGTGTCTTCCTCCATTTCTCTTGCTTCGGGATGAAGCAACTGGGTTGAGAGAAGTCTCATGTTGATTATCACATCGATGGGTAGCTCACTCCCTATCAGGGATATCTATGTCGAAGATAGGTGACCCTCCGTGTTAGGGGGCACCCACTTGATGGTTAACTTCCACAGGGGCAACGAGCTCTTGTGTTTGAGCATGCCTAGCTTCGTGGAGCATCTCGAAGAACTTCTCATATTGCTCCTGGAGGACCTCATTCTTCATTTCTATCTTGTTGTTCTGAGCCTCTAGCTCATCAACTTTAGCTTGAAGAGCAACCCTTTTTCCTTCATTCTTTCGTTGCTTCGCACTAGGTGCAAGATGGGTGTCATTATGTGTGTTGTGGCTTCCTTCGCTCCCCATGTTGGAGATGGATGCCTGGTCAAAAGAGAGTGTACGAATGGTGGAAACCAGCTTGACAAAGCTGAAGAGAGTAGGAATAAGTGCATTTCCCATAGACGGCGCCAAATGTTAATGCACAAAATCAGTGAGGACTTTGGTACAACAGAAAGTGTCAAGTTTGTGACCTTCGCTAGATTGCTCCGGTCACTAGTGTGGATAAGTATGTAAATGGATAGAGACAAGGAAGCAAACACAAGATGTACGTGGTTCACCCAGATTGGCTACGTCCACGGAGTAGAGGAGTTCTCATTAATGGTGAAGGGTTTACACAAGTACAAAGGTTCAAGCTCTCCTTTAGTGAGTACTAGTGAATGATTTAGTACAAATGGCATTAGGAAATATTGTGAGAGAATGATCTCCTTTTATAGAAGAGTCTCTAGCTTTGTTCTGACTTTGACATGTGTCGTGTTGTGATTGGCCTCTGATGTTGACATGTGTTGTGATTGGCCTCTGATGTCGACACGTGTCGCGCTGTGATTGGCCTCCTGATTGGAGGGAAAACTCTTGTGGATCCTTGATGGTATAACATTGACCGGTGCTCAGTAGTTTCGGGATTGGTCAAGTATGGTACAAACAGAGTGCATTGAATCAACTTAATCATATATATAGCCTTTCATATTGAAGACATATATAGAATAAACAATTCAAGATCACTAAAGTCAATCGCATAAAATCTGAAGAACTTCTTTAAGTTTGATGCTGCAGAACTTGGTTAACGCAAAGTACAATATGCAATGATAGAACACACACCAATTCGTGAAAGTTCAAAGCTTTTGTGTTGATTATAGCAACAGAAGCATTATAACAACTACATAATATATTAAGCTTGAAAAAGGAATTGAACCAGCATTTAAACTTAGTTATTCAATCATATTATCAATTTCGAGTAAAATCAGTTTTACATGGAATGAAAACATACCTTTTCAAGATCAATTTCTTACAGTTGCTAATCTTTAGTATCAAACTTTGAATCGAAACCAGAATTAAGAGGGTAAAGATCGCAAGGAAAACTTCTCAAATAACAAACAACAAACTCAAAAACCCAAAACATAACGGTCAAATTTTTAAAAGAACCTTTCGAGAGTTATAACTGCTCTTTAACGAAACGGCACCGTTTATTGACAAGGTTTTTTTATTTTTTATTTTTTATTTTTTAACTCAAGTTTCGATCCCAATTTCTTATCTTTTCCAGCAAAGCAAAAGATTTTATGAATCGAATTCAATGATTAGAAACTAGGCTCTGATACCACATGTAAGAATAACTTTACGAGGATAAAGATTCAATCAATTGAAGCATAATTCTCAAAAGATGAAGATAAGGAAACTGTAAATTTGTAAGCATGAAACTGACCTGCAGAGCTTGCTCCAGATGATGATGCCATTGCAGCAAGATGAGCTCGAAACCTTCTACCCTTTAACAAGACACAATAGCTCTCTCAATCAATAGGACTTGAATTCTCAATGAACCATATTCTTGTAAGGGCAGTGGCTCAAGACTTATATAGTACTCCCTTAACCATTTCCTATCAGAATAGGTTTAGGATTCTGACTTAACTACTTATATTGAAACATCAGTCCCAAACTAATTCTGGTACTGAGTTCCAATCCCACAAGGTTTATGCAGAACCTCAATGTACTTTTCCTGCAGAAATACCAATAAATAATAGCTTACAGATTATGACTTTTCTATATCAATCTTAAACACCATAGTTAGTTCCATATTCATACTCATAATCTTACACGAGCCACATAACCCGTCGACCTCTAAGCCTGTCCACCAGCCCGACCGTCATCCTCTCTAACACACCGACTCGCAGCCCGTTCAGCAACCCAACTTCCAGACTGACTTCCAGCCCTTGTGCTACAAACATCCTCCATTTCTCCATCTTGGATTATTAGATCTAGTGCGAGTTCTCATATGACAAACTCCTATGCTAATTTGTAGAATTCTGAAGCCTACAAAGCACCTGGGCAAGTATACATTGAAGATGGCAAATGTTTGCCTATTCTCCACTCTGGTTCTTCTACTATTCCTACTTTATCTCATTGCTTTAATTTAAAGAATGTTTTACATGTTCCTGCATTAAAACAAGATTTGCTTCCTGCAAACCAATTCATTCTTGACAATTGGTGCTCCATTCATCTATATCATTTTCACTTTACTGTGAAGGATCTTTCTTCAAAGAAGATGCTTTTTAAAGGTTCTGTGCAAGATGGCTTTTATCCATTTCACACGTCTTCCTCCATTGCTCAACCTGCTGGTACTCAATATGCTCTTGCTGCAATATCTAAAGCTTATCCAGATGTATGGCATCAGCATTTAGGCCATCCATCTTTCAAATTCTTAAATAAGATTGTTTCTCAATCATGTATTTCAATTTCTTCTAGCTTAACTAAGTCACTGTGTTCAAGTTGTGCTTTGGGAAAATGTTCGAAGTTGTCTTCACTTCAGTACCTTGTAACACAAGCAAACCATTAGAGCTTTTGCACATTGATGTTTGGGGACCAACACCCTTGCTTGCTCTCTATAAATGGTTTCAGATATTACATAATATTTGTGGATGATTACACCAAGTACTGTTGTTTTTTCCTTTTCAATACAATTCTGATGTACTTCATACTTTCATTATTTTCAAGTCAATGGTTGAAAATCTGTTAAGTACCAAGATTTTTGCCATTCGATCTGACTCTGGTGGAGAATTTACTAGTTCTCAAATTTCTCAATTCTTGCAAAAAACATGGAATATCTCATCAATTTAGCTATCCTCATACTCCGAAATAGAATGGTTATGTTGAAAGGAAGCACAAACATCTGGTAGATACTGCAAGAACCCTTCTTGCAGCTTTTAAGGTTCATCATGCATATTGGGTAGATGCCTTTTCTACAGTTGTTTACTTGATCAATCGTATGCATACTACTACTAAATGTTCTCCTTGGGAGTCTCTATTTCTCAGATCACCAGATTATTCCACATTAAGGGTTTTTGGGTGTAGATGCTTTCGTTGGTTAAAGCCTTATGTCTCTTGTAAGCTTGACCCCAAGAGTAAATCTTGTGTGTTTTTGGGATACAGTTTGCAACATAAGGGTTACAAATATTTGGATTTTACTACAGACAAGATCTATCTCTCAAGACATGTTCTATTCGATAAGGTTCACTTCCCATTTCATCATCTTCAACCCAATTAAGTATTCTCCACGACTTCACAAGTCAACTCATCTATGCATTCCATTCCTACAACCTTAACGTTCACCACTCTTTCTCCTGCAACCAACCCTACAACCAACTCTGCCACCAACCCTGCAACCAACCATGTAACCAATCCTAAATCCAACCTTGCATCTAATCCTACATCTAATACTATTCTTAATCCTACAACCACCTCTGAAATCACCCCTACACTCAATCCTCCAATTAATTCTAGCATTCACCCTATGCAAACTCGATCTAAATTTGGCATTTATCTCCAGAGTACATCCCATGTACCTATCTCTAAGCCTCAAAACACCCTCAATGGAGACATGCTATGCAAGAAGAATTTAATGCATTTCTCAACACTGGTACTGGTCATTAGTTCTCTATACATCTTCACATAATTTAGTAGGCTGCATATGGGTAAATAAAAAAAAAATAAATAAATAAAGCCTGATGGTTCTATAGACAGGTAGCCAAGGGATTCCATCAACAGCAAGGCTTAAATTACACATAAACTTTTAGCCAGTTGCTAAACCAGTTACAATTTGATTACTTCTCACAATGGCAGGTAAGTTCAATTGGTTTTTAAATCAATTAGATGTGAGCAATGCTTTTTTGCATGGTAATCTTTCAGAATCTGTGTTCATGATCCAACCCCCTGGATTTGAGGATCCTATTAAGCTCATTCATGTTTGCAAGCTCCAAAAGTTCCTCTATGATTTAAAATAGGCTCCTTGAGCCTGGTATGAGAAGTTACACAAAGCTTTGTCCTCTCTTGGCTTTCATGGTTCTCAAAATGATCACTCCTTATTTTTCAAGAAGTCACATGCATTTGTGTTTGTTCTGGTTTATGTAGATGATATTCTTGTCATTGGTCCCAACTCTCAAGCTTGCAAGGATACTATTTCTCAACTTAGTGCACTTTTTCCCATCAAGGATTTGGGTCATCTCCATTACTTCCTTGGAATTGAAGTCAAAAGATCTACTTCTAGGATCTTTATTTCTCAAACCAAATATATTTTGGATCTTCTCAAGAAAGCTAACATGGATGGTGCAAAACCATGTATCACTCATCTCAGCACTTCCTCTTCGGGTTATAATTCTCCATTGTTGCAGGATCCAACTGAATACAGGTCTCTAGTTGGTGGTCTTCAGTACTTAACTTGGTCCGGGCTGGATTTGTCATTTGTGGTTAATTTGGTTTGCCAATTCATGCAACATCCCAGAGAAACACATTTTAAAGCAATTAAACGGATTCTCCGGTACCTAAAGGGTATTCTTGACCTTGGTCTTTGGTTTCCACAGTCTTCAAAGCCTCTTAGCATCAATGCTTTCTCGGATGCCAATTGGGCAGGTTGCCATATAGATAGACAATCCACTGGAGGTTTTTGCATCTTTTTGGGAGATTCTATCATAAGCTGGAGTGCCAAGAAATAGCCAACAGTTGCTCGCTTCTCGACAGAAGCTAAGTATAGGTCTCTTGCTAACACTGCTGCTGAGATTACTTGGATCTGCAAGTTATTAACTGATGTTGGATTAGTTCTGCCTTGTTCTCCTAAGCTTTGGTGTGATAACATCTCAGCTATATCTCTTACAAAGAATCTCATTTTTCACGCTCGGACCAAATGTGGAAATTAATTACCACTACATTCGAGAGAAAGTTCTTTCCAAGGAAGTCTTTGTTCATTTCATCTGCACTCAAGATCAGATTGCAGACATTTGTACCAAGTCTTTGCCTAAAGCTCGATTTCTTCTTCTTAGAGACAAACTTTCAATCAGATTCCCTAAGTTTAGTTTGAGGGGGATATTAGGGGTAACATTGTAAAGGACAAAACTTAGTATTCTTAAATTTTGTTATTTCAGTTTTATTTTGCAAAGTTGATTAGTTAGGGTGAGCTGTCAATACAAGAGTGTTAGTATCTTGTATATAAATACTTGTGTGTAATCTTATTAATTAAGTAATGAAAATACAGTCTCTAATATAGCCCGCCAAACATAAGTCACAAAACAATATCTGGAGGAGCATTAATTGACATGCATAATTAACTATTTTATTTGTCACTTTTCTTAAATATGTCAGCCTACCCATATATTATGTCCAAGACTTTTTGACGAGTGCCATAGTAAAATTCCAAAAATACAGCACGCGGGTTAGAGAAACAAAATGGACCTGATCAGCTTATGTATTCACTATATATACATACACACATATACACATATACACATATACACATATAATGATCAGTACTTAAATAGTATTCATAATATAGTGTTTTCAATTAATTGAATGGCAAGTTTAAAGTTGTTTCTTTCTCTTCCTCTAATTCTCTACCTCCTCCTTCCCTCAACAACCACTGCATATGATCCCTCAGGAACTGTGGTTTGCAAAGGCCGGTCATACCCGCAATTTATATGCTCGCCAACGGTGGCATCATACACAAGCGCCAAGCTCACACTCAATGATTTCAGCCGAGGGGGAGAAGGCGGAGATCGTTCAGAATGCGACAATCAATTCCACGACAACAATGAGCTCGTCGTGGCACTATCCACGGGGTGGTATGATGGAGGATCAAGGTGTGGAAGGATGATAGTAATTTCGGCAAGTAGTGCTACTACCGGGAGAAGTGTAGCGGCGAAAGTGGTAGACGAGTGTGATTCGGTCAGAGGATGTGATAAGGAGCATGCAGGTCTACCTCCATGTGGGAACAATATTGTCGATGCCTCTGCGGGTGTGTGGAATGCTTTGGGTCTAAACAAACGTCTAGGGGTTGTGGATGTTAGTTGGATCATAGCCGGATAATTACTAACCAAAATGTATATGACAGTGATACCACGTGGTATGTTGACTTGGTATTATGAGTCTATACAAATTGTTGATTTTCAAAGTGTGTTTGTATTGTATTTTAATACATAAGAAGCATTACAATGATACAGCACTATATAAGGAGATTTCCTCAGCATTATCACCTGTAATTATTTTCACACTCAATTATACTCCTTGATTTACGCCATAACAACCAAGTTTTGGAGATTTCCTCAGCATTGTCACCTGTAATTATTAAGTCATGAACATAAATCAACATAACCAAGTTTTGAACATATCCAATGCGAACAAACAATGATGAATCTGCATTGCTCCTTTGGAAACCAACACTGTTAAGAACGGAACTTAGCTTGGCATACCAAGCTTGAGGAGATTATTTTAGTCCATAAATTAATTTGTGCAGTTTACAAGCCAAATCAGCTACATTGCTTTGAGGATGACTTGGTAGCAATTTCGTAGACTTCCTCAAACATTTGAGTGAATCCACAAGCCAGCAGAATTTCTTTATGGCTCTCTATTGATCCATCTGAATTAAATATTATCTTATAGATTCATTTACAACCCACTGCTTTTTTTTTTCTTTTGGAAATTTGGTAATGCTCTAGGTTTTGTGTTGATTGAGAGCTTTAAGTTCTTCTCTCATTGCCTCTTTCCACACATCCTGGCTGTTGGTCTCTTGAAAATTTTGAGGCTCACTATAACTTGAAATGTTGCTGAGGAATGTAGCGTGAGAATGAGTCACTTTTTGGTATGACACAAAGTTGGAGATTGAATGCTTGGGTTTGTAGGTGACAAAGTCCTGAAATCTTGTGGGATGATGTCTATCACGCACAAGATTACGTCGGGGTGCTGCAGGAAGTGTCTCATAAATGATTCTTGGGCCTCACTTTTAAGGTTGTTACCCTCATCATTGATTGTAGCATCAAAAGGTGTGTCTTCATTGTCACTTTTAGTGGAAGGATGAGCCATTGTTGATAGGGATGGAAACACCATTTGTTGAAGTATCAGGTGCAATGAGCTTAGTTATTGGTGGAGGAAACAAATTTAGGATACACTGTCCTTGACTTGTATCATCAAGAGACTTGCTGTAATAGGGGTTAGCTTTATAGAATCGAACATCTTTTGACACAATCAATTTTCTCAGTTGAGGATTATAGCACTTATAGCCGTTTTGTGTTGATGAGTAACTGAGAAAAATACATCTAACAATACTAGGTCCAATTTATCTCGGTGATGAGATTGTACATGAACAAAGTACAAAACAAATGCGTCCAAAGACTCTAAGGGGTGATGGATCAATTTTTCTTACCTATTGATAAGGTAGGCAGTTGCCATGACTCCTTAGGACCAAAATCTCTTTGGCACATTCATTTGTAGCATTAATGCTCTAGTCTTTTCAAGTAAGTCACGAATTTTTCTTTCGTCTATACCATTTTGTTGAGGTGTGCCTACACAACTTGCTTGATGCATGATGCCATGATTTCTCAAATATTCTGTCATGATATGGGACATGTATTCGGTGCCATTGTCAGACCTCGAGGTTTAAATTCGAGGGAAAAAAAGTCATATCGGTAATGTTTTTATATATTTTTAGGGAAAAAAAGTCCTCTCGGTAATGCTTTTATATTTTCGAGGGTGATTAGTTGTTGTCGGAAGTAATCATATTTTTTCCGAAATTTTTTTTTCTTTGTCAGAATAAATTTTTAAGGCATATGGTTTTGTTGGAATCAATTATTTTCCAATGGTCACATGTGTCGTTGGAATATTCTTGAAATAAGTTTGATGCTTAATTTAAATTCTACAAAAAATAGATCATAAACTTAGAATACATGACACACCCCGACCGAGATCAAGGCATGCTGGCCGTCACGTGAGAATGATGTAGCCATGTGTACAGTGCGGAAGTGATAAAGATAAGAGTCATACGAATAAATAAAAATTGAAAGCTACTAAAGTGCACTAATAGACAGTAAGTGCTAGGAGTGAAATACGAGTGTAATTACTCCTAATCAGAGCATAGAAAGTCTAGGTGCAGTCCAGTAGGACAAGTACTAATTATACAGTACCATAAGATGTCCTACAATTATTTTGATATGTCAGAACCGCCGGAATCCTCTTACGCCACCAACAGCAGTCACCTAAAACCTGGAAAGGCGCAAAACATAAAGTGTGAGTGGGCAAAAACAAATGTTTTACAAAACCATTTCAGTTCTCAAAGTTCTAACCCCTCGCCGTAAAACATGTATAATTTTCCCAGAAGTGGAATATAAACATATGCATAAATATATATGTAAGTATAACAATTCAAATCATGCTTCACATATTCATAATCATAAGTATGCCATGCCAAGATATAACAGAGTAAGTAATTTAGGTGAGAATAAATTCATGGGAATATATCATGTTAGCCGGAACCTCTAAGGAAGTCTGTACGGCTGAATTCATAGCTCAATAATCAAATCTAGCTGGAGTCACTATGATGACTTATATGGCACTCTACTGCACACGAGTCGGAACCAAATGAAAAGGTCTATACAACAATACTGGGTGTAATATAATTATGCTTAATACTACTCTCTCATAATAGCTGGGCGATAAATCGCTAGTCACCTACGAGTCGGAACCATAGTAAAGGTTTGTACGACAGGACTATGCACCTAAATTGGATCCAATATGAGCATATGGTGCTGGAGGTGACGTTGTACTAACAGGCCTGTGCCATATCTTTGGCTAAATCACAATCACCCTAGGTGCAGTTTTATGAGCTCCACGTTATTCAATCACATGCCATTAATCATTAATTCTCATCACAAAACATAACTCACCTGGTACTTACCTGAGTGTCCACAGCACCACAATTATATATAAGCATCATATACTAATTCATATACAAAATATAAATTTAGATGCATGACATTCAAGGCATACTTTCATTTAAACGCATTTTCTGGGAAAATATCAAGTATATAATTATATACTGAAAAACAAAAGCCCACTCACTGATATGTCGAAGGGTCTTAACCCCCGAGTCGCCCTTGACTGCGCTCGTCCTCGGGATAAGTCTCACCTATATGCGAATTAACTGAATAAACGCTAATTCAAAGCATATAACCAAAACTAGCTAATAACTTTTCATACAATGCTCAAATGGGGTGTTTGAATATAGCAACGTGATCTACACAACTCCACGAACATCCCCATATTTTTAGAAAAATTTTCCGACCACCCATGTGCCGCCACGCGCCAGCCAAGGCACGGCCAGACGCGCCGTCCGTGCGCAGGCACGTGCCAAGCACACTGACGGTAACCCTAACGGCATTAGGGAATATTCCGTTAAAAATGTAGCATATACCGCTAATTATTAACGGCATCATACAACGCCGTTAGCATATTCCGTCAGTTTTGACGGAATATACATTTATCTTCTCCGACAAGTCGTCGGACGCCGGAGAAGTCGTCGGACGCCGGTGACTTCGCCGGTTTCTGGGTTAATTTTCAAAACCTTATATCTCTCTCGTTTTAACACCAAACTTCATGAAACTTGAACCATTTTAAAGATCTTACCAAGACGAATCAAACCATACCTGAGTCGAGCCATGAAACCGCCGGAAACCAGCCGGAAAAAGCCTCGATACTCCGGCCAAACTTAAAACTCGTCGTTCTTGCTATTCCGATGTCCAAAATCTTCCAACAAACCACTCCTAGCCTCATGAAGACCTCCTTAAGCTACCTATAATCTTGAAATCCCCAAAAACATGAGATTTTACGTTTGCATGAATAGTACCTCAAATCGGAGGTTATGGTTTCTTAGGTTTTTCAAGGTTTCAAGTCCTGAAAATGACATATACGAACTCAGGGACATGTAAGTAGTTCGAATCTTACCTTCTTGACGTCGATCCATGCTTGAAGTGTGAGTTTGGCGTTCGTCCGTACGTGAAGGAAGGAGAGAGAGAGTGAGTCCGAGGGAGAGAGCACGGGAGAGAAGAGAGAAGGAGAGTTTGTGTGTGTATGTGTGGTCCACGTGGGTCACCCACCAAAACCACAAAAATTCCTTTCTAATTTCTTCCAAAAGTTAGGGAAAAAATGCAAGTTTGAACCCCCATCTACATGCATAACACACCACAACGTTCACATCCAAGGGTAAAATAGATAATTCACGTTGTCTATAATTTATTTCGGGACGGGCTGTGACAATACATATGGAGAAGATTGGACCATAAAATTAAAAATAATATCGTTGAGCAAAAATGTGTATAACTTAATATAGTATTCTATGATAAAGAAATAATTTGCATGCCTTTGTTAACTTATAACATTAAAATAGTATTATCCACTAGTGCAAATATATTTTAAATTGAAGATCGAATTCATTTGCTATACTCTTATAGGGTTGATGAGTGTAGTTGTAAAAAATCAGCAAAATTAGAGTTAAAATAACCGTTAAATCGTGAGTTTTCGTTTATAACCGTTGAAAGGTTTCGTCAAGTTACCTAATATCTAAATGTCTATTTTTTGTGATTTTTTACGTATGCGATCTTGAAGCATATACAAACAAGTTCGATAGTTAGATCGTTGAAACTAGTTTTGTAGAATGTGTATTCCGTCAAAACGATAGATTCAACAAACACTTGGAGTTTATTTTATACTTCCATTAAGTAGAACATAATATTTCGTGGTATCCACTAGTGCAAATATTTTAAATTGAAGATCGAATTTGTTCATCGTACTCTTATAGGGTTGAGGAGTGTATTTGTAAAAAGTCATCAAAATCAGAGTTAAAATAACTGTTAAATTGTGAATTTTCTTTTATAATCGTCGAAATGTTTCGTCCCGTTACCTAATATTTGAATGTCTGTTTTTTGCGATTTTTTACGTATGAGATCTTGGAGCATATACAAACAAGTTTGACAGTTAGATCGTTGAAACTAATTTTGTAGAATGTGTATCCCCTCAAAACATAGATTCAACAAACACTTGGAGTTTATTTTAAACTTCCATTAAGTAGAACATAATATTTTGTGGTATCCACTACTGCAAATATTTTAAATTGAAGATCGAATTCATTCATTGTACTCTTATAGGGTTGAGTAGTATAGTTATACAAAATCAGCAAAATCGAAGTTAAAATAATCGTTAAATCGTGAGTTTACATATATAACTGTTGAAAGGTTTCGTCTCATTACCAAATATATGAATGTCAGTTTTTTGCGATTTTTGGCGTATGCGGTCTTGAGGTTTATAAAAACAAGCCTAAAGGTTGAATCATTCAAATTAATCTTTCTGACTACAAATATTAATTTCTGATAATGTTTAGGGTTTTGGCTCTTTTCCTCAAATGAATGGTATGGAACAATATTATTTTTTTATTTTAAAAAATGTTTATAGAATTTTTTTGTCCTGTTACTTAATCTCTGAATATTTTTCTTTTTTTTTTTGTGATTTTTGACATATATGACCTTGAAATATATACAAAAATGTTTGACGGTTGGATCGTTAAACTAGTCTGATAGAATGTGTATTTCGTCAAAACGATAGATTCAAACAGAATCATACATTTTGACAAAAAAAGAAAAAAAAATAGAATCATACATAAATTTAAAAAAAAAAATAGAGGAGGCGGGAGACTAAAATTGTGGAGTGCTGCCAAAATATTGTCATGGCACCCAAAAACTCAACTCTCTATTTCCGAAGACAAGTCTCAGCGCCATTTAGCTTTCTCTACTCCTCCTCATTTCTCTCTCGCAGCTTCTCTACCTTTCCTATTCAGAAACAAAACCCTAGCCTCCATCCTTCATTTCGTTCTCAAAATCTTAGAGCCACATTCATCAAAACCAACACCATCTCTCATTTCTCTCTATTTCTACCTTCATCCAAAAAAATTTCACACGCCTCCACTTCTGCAAACCCCAGCCCAGTTCCACCTTTTCGACTCTCAGTTCATAATCCTTGGTTCTACGACACCCACAAGGGACTTCGATCAGAGATGAAGGCCGAGAAAAATGATGAACTGAGCATCTCAAAGAGCAGCGGAAATCCCATGGTCGGCGGATCTCAAAAAGAAAGGTACAATCATGTCTCTTGTTACTCACTTTGATGCCTGCGTTTGCTAAATCTCTGCATGCTGTGAATCTGTGAAAATAGTATACAAAATGCTTGGGTAGTATGATCTTTGTGTTTTGTATGATCTCTGTGTTTGTGTGTTCTGTGAAAACAGATATCTGCATTTGTTTGAATATATTTATATATTTATATATTTATATTGATACTGATAAGGAAAAGCATGGCATTTGAATCACAGTCTTTGAAGAAGGAGAAGAAGTACAGTGGTGGTGGGGTTTTTGGGGATGTGTACAGTATGGCCATACTTCCCAAAGAGCTTGAGCTCGAGAAGGAAGCTGCCCACCCGAAATTCGAGCTCCGATTTTAGCTCACTGACCTCTCCCAACCCCTCAAAGTCAGCCCCCAACTTCTTTTTTTTTTTTTAACTTTTCTTAATTATAACTTTAAGGGGAAATTGATTTGCTTAAATTCTTATTTGTCTGTTTGGTTGCTGAGAAAATGGCATAAAAGCAAGGGAAATGGAGCTATATGGATAATTTTTGTTCAGAAACCAGAATCCTTTTGAGGAATTTAGCCCATTTACCTTTTTTGATGTTTAATTGTTGTGTCTCCGAGATGAGAAACACCTATTTCTGAAAAGCTCGAATATTGGAAAAAAAATTGAACTTTTGGGATTGGCTGTTAAATAGAATTTGTATTGTTTTATTTGGGTGCATTCTTTTCTATGGGTATTTTTATTATAGGGGCCTAAAGAAAAATAACATACTATTTTGCTGTTGGTATCACAAAAAGTGTGCCTTAATGTGCTTCAAGATTTCTCGAGGACAAGGGAAGTTAGAGAGTTCCTAAGTGGGGCTTTAGCAGGGGCAATGACCAAAGTTGTTCTTGCTCCTCTTGAGACCATCAGGTTAGTGGTTGCTGTTTCACCCTCTTGAAAATGTTATCACTAATCATTGTATTTGATGCTTTGTGTTTATATAAGCATGTATGATTACAGGAAGGACTAAATTGGTAAGCGAAGAAGTGTTTAGCTCCCCGAAATTAGCTCATTTAACAATGAAAGTCCTAAAGACAACAATGTGGGTTTATATTTGGTGTATGTAGACTCCGTACATAGAGCACTTATCCTGCGTTTTCCATTTCTAATCGATTAATTATAATCATCAATGTCAGCCCAAATGACATTGGTAATTGATTCACAGCAATGATTTTGCACCATCATTTGTTGGTCAACCTACTTAATTGCATTGGATATACAAATACTTATGAATGTATAAATACTATCTTCACTAACAAGTTACTGAGATGTAATGGAGATGGATGGAAATAGTCTTGTTTTAGTTAAAAAAAATGGAATAGATTTTGTTATGAAGTGATGCTAACGTGATATGTTTAATCAAGTTTATGAATTTCAAGTTGTATGAATTTCAAATACCACTCCCCATGTATGAATTTCAATGTTGTAGTAATTTCGATTTGTATGTTCGATAACTTTTATCGCAATTCAGATGATTACTGGTTTCATATTTATAAATTTTTCAGTTTTCGAATTCGTATTGCTGGAAATAGTGATAGTAGGAGAAAAAGTTACCAAATTGGCGCAGTTTATTAATGTTTGTATAATTGTTATTGTTGCTGCTATGTAGTTACGCATTGGCTGTGAATGCGGAGAGGGCAGAAGATGTTCTAACACATAAGATATTGCTGCAATTTGCAGAAGACCCTGCTAATCAACCTTCCTTTGAAGTTCGCTCTGTGAAGGTGAACACCTATGCATTTGTTGGAATAGTTTGGATATTAGCTAGCTGTAACTTTGTTGGTGCTTAATGCTATCTGTCTTTGTGTGTGGGTGCATGCCTGCACTTATCCCTGCATCATGCTATCCGTCTTTGTGTGTTTAATTTTCACTTCAACTACTCACATTATTTATGGTATAGATTGGTGGTTGCTATGCTCACACCTTGAGCTAAAATTATACACGGCTCTTCATTAGAGCTTATGTTTATTTTCTGATTTTCATTGTTTGGGTTTCTTACCAATTGACAATTATATTGTGCTTGATATAAGTTGTCTTTTTTTTTTTTGGCAGAATAAAGATAATAATTGTGGATCAATGTTCGTAGCACTACATTCGAACTCATTGACAATTGGTTAAAGTGGACATGAAAAACTAGCGTTATAAGACATCATAGGATTGTAACAAGTACTTGTAAAATTTTTACATTGATTTTTTTTTTTTTTTTGTGTATGTAGTTGAATATATGATTATTAATATAAAACAATTCTTTCAATAAAAATCGGCATTGAAAATATTATTAACTTTAAAAAAAAATTGTATTTGTATCTTTTTATTTTTGCCGACGAAGTAGGATCAACGGAAATGTATGATTCCAACGACTCTTGACCCTCACAAATATGCTTTTGTGCATATTTTCGACAATTCTTAATTGTCGGTAATCGTAATTGCGATGATTGTGCGCTCTTGTAAACAACATTTTACTGTTGGAAAATCATTTTTCGACATAATGTTTTGGTCGTAAGAAAATCATCACAAAAAACGGATGTCGTCATTTAGAAAGTATATTTGATGGCCATACAAGTATTTGCGACCACACAGACATGTCGAAAATAAAATAATTTTGTCATTTTGAAAACCAATTCCGACGAAAAGACAACTAGTAACGACAAGCCATAAGTGTCATAAATGAAGCATTTTTTACGGCTGGTCGAAAACCAGCGAGGGCTTTTTCCCATCGTAAATAAGTATTTACGACGGCAAAATACCTTTTCCGACGACATTTAACCCTCGCAAATGACCATTTTTTTTGTAGTGGTTACAAAGTACTTATAACCATCAAAAGATTCACTAATTAGTCCCCATACATCCGAGTGTACAAGTTAAAAAAATCTTGCTAGCCCTAGATGAAGATGAGCTAAAGGGTAATCTAGTAGCCTTTTACATGTGGCAGGTTTAACATTGAATTGATTCCTTGCCTTAGTTTGGAAATAAATTTGAGAAAATAGGTTGAGAAGGATGAGCTAAACAATGATGGCACTAGTGTTTATCTTGAATTAAATTGGACTTGGCTTGGAATCTTTTGGGACTGCTCTTTGATATGTAATAGAGACCATCCAAATAAATCCCTTCACCAATCATCTTCTTGGTGACACAATCCTGAAAAATCACGTTGTGAGGAGAAAAAAATGGCTAAACAATTCAAGGTATTGGTGATTTTTCCCTTGTAAAGAAGTTGGAATGGAAAGGAAGGGACATACAAAGCCATAGACTTAATTTTATCTGATATTAAATTGATTTTCCCTCTTCCTAAAACCTTGGGCCCCTCACCATTTGCCATTGAAACTTGGGAGGGTTTTGATAGTTTTTCAAACTTACGAAACTTAGATATTTGATTAGTCATATGGTCTGTGGCACCCTAATCAACAACCCAAAAATCATGCAACTTATTTAACACTAAGAGCAATTTGAAAGCATTCATGATACCTTGCATGTCTTGTTGGGGAAGGCCGTGCTCAGTGTATGCCAGAAAACCAGCAAACTTGCCCAACAAAGCTGTGGAGTTTCCATCTTCAAGATTGACAATTTGATCACTTCCGGTCCGTCATTTCTTCTACTGAAGGCACACATCAAACTCGTTTACAAATGCAGCTGGATTTGCAGTGAAGTTCTAGAATGTATCAGAACCATTAGTAGAGGAGGTTGATGCATGGTTGGCTGTGTGTACAACTTGATTCTTAACATGTCCAATGTAGTTGCTGTGTTGGCACTTTAAGTTTAGATGCCTCTCTTTATACTTTCTCTTGTTGCACAAACGCTTGTGAAGGAAGGCATTTCAGAGTTCTTGAGAATGTGGCTTCGAAGATCCTCCTATTTTGAGCCTAAACTGGACAAGAGTTGGAATATCTTGTCTTCTTCAGCTCTTTTTAGCAGCAGGGAGGCATCAGTCGTGTGGGGTCTATAGACATCTGACTCTTTCTACATGCTCTCAAAGTTACCAAGAAGTTGTAAAAAGAGTTTTCTCTCTTGTTGCAGGCTTGCAATGTCCTTTAGTTGAAAAACACGTGCAGCATTGTTCTAGTTGCTATACATTTTCTTGACAACATTCCCTAGCTGGAACAATGATTTAGAATAACTAAAAATCTCAACCAATTTACGCTCCATGGAGTTAAGAAGTCACGATACAACCAACTGATCTTTGCTAAGCCAATATTCGCAGGTTGGAGATAAGGCATCAGGAACTTCAACACTTCCATTTATGAACCCTAGCTTCAACCCTCCCTCTAGCCAAGAGAAATTGCTCTCGACCAAGGCAAGTAGTAAAACTTATTCAACATGACTAAGCTTTACCTTTGATTTGGGTTGACATCAACCTCAGACAGGTTCAAGGAAGAATGAACCTATGAGCTTTCAGCCTCAAACCCAAAAGGATTATCTTCAGCCACTTTGAAGGGTAAAGACAAACAAACAAACAATAGTATAGTAGAAGCAGGTTAATTTCCCTGCTTGGATATATGTTGATTTTCAAAGATTTCATCATAAGAATCATTACACTCATTGATGTACACCATAGCAGATGGCATAAAGAAGATAAACAAAAGCTCTTTGAATTAAGGAGTTGACAACTAATCTAAGATTCCTATATAAGTATTACTAGACACAAGCAAAGTGTAGCCGACTATTAACCACCTAGAGAGCAACAATACCCAGAAGGAAGACAGCTAAGCAGTTGACCAAACCCTAATAACCCAGTTTTACATTGAAACTCTAATATTCTGATTAACCACTGGATTTCCAATACAAATTATAACGTGTACTAAATGTAGGGTTGATGTATTTTATAGCAAGGTAAAACTACTATTTCTAAATTCTTGTACTTGTTTTATCAGTCTATGAATGTCTTATATGTGTTGCTTTGAAAGTTTTCAGAATTGCATGACTAACAATTATAACTCTTCCTTACTCACTACTGGAAAAAATAACTTAGGAGACGAACAAGAATCGTCCCCCAAAAACACTCGTCACGAAACCATCCACCCGACGAGCTTTCATTGGGTAAAATCGTCGTGTCAATGCCGTCGTAAATACCTTCTCCCGATGAGATAAACGTCCGTTGGTTAAAAACTTTTCGCCCGACGAATGTTGCGACAACAATCCGGCAGGCAATATTGCGTTGACCGCGGTTGGACCGATGGAACACTTTTCAAACGACGAAAGGTCGATGGTCATGTAAAACCTAATCTTAAATTTCAACCAATTATGTAAGAATTGGCCGTAGAAATTTTCATCGGTTAAGTTATTTTGTCCCGACGGCGACGGTCATCGGATAAGTAGGAAAAATTAACATTTAAGGTAAATCTCAGTTTACTACCCTCATGTTTCGTGGTTTTCAACATTTAGTACATCAAGATTTTTTCATCTCAGAGTCATACATCCGTTAGTCAAACTGTTAAGATCTGCCGTTAACTGATGATATGGCGCCTATGTAGACAATGATTGGGAGCCACTGTAGACATCGAAATTTCAGTAAATAAATGTTGACCGATAAATCAAAGTTTCAACGCTCATGCATTACATAAATTTTACACGTAGCGTGTGACTCGACGAAAATTGAAATGAGTTGGAAAAGTCATCAAATAGGACACGTGTCAACACCTGGCAGAAACGACTTATTTCATCTGGGATATTATATTCAAAATTAGGCCTTGGAAATTTCTATAAATAGAAGGCTAATTCATTCATTTAGAGGAACCAAAATCATTAGGCAAAATTCTTGAAGCTCTAAAGCTCTGAAACTCCGAAGCTCCCAAGCATCCAGGTTCCCGAAGAATCAAGAAAGCTCTCTTCGTTCTTCGTTCTTCGTTCATCGTTCATCCTAAGATCAAGCCTCAACGGCCCTTTGGATCAACAATCATCCACCAATTCAAGATCAAGCCCCGACGGCCCTTGAAGAAAAGTGTTCTTCGTTCTTCGTTCTTCGTTCATCGTTCTTTCAAGCCCAAGCCTCAACAGCCCCTTGAAGAAAGCGTTCATCGTTCATCAACTGTTCATCCTCAAGGATCAAGCCCCAACGGCCCCTTTGGATCGACAACATCAACAAATCCGCTCATCCGCTGTTCATCAAGCCCAAAGCCCCGACGGCCCTTGAAGAAAGCGTTCATCGTTCATTACTGTTCTTCGAGATCAAGCCCAAAAGCCCTCGAAGATCCGTTCAAGCCCAAAAGCTCTCGAAGATCCGTTCGTCACTGTTCTTCGAGTTCAAGCCCAAAAGCCCTCGGAAATCCGTTCATCACTGTTCTTCAAGATCAAGCCCAAAAGCCCTTGAAGATCCGTCAATCACTATTCTTCAAGATCAAGCCCAAAAGCCCTTGAAGATCCGTTCATCCTCGTTCATCCAAGATCAAGCCTCGACGGCCCTTGGATCAATTGCACATCCCACAAATCAACACCTTACGGAGATCGAATCAGATGATCAAAATTGAGAGAGATTGTAACCCAAAATCATCTAAATACAAATATTTGTTCGTGCACGTTGTTCTTGTCTCTTTCGTTTCAGGAATTTTCCGTGTTCACAGCCACGTGTCATAAAAGGTCCACGTGGATTTTTTTTTTTTTTGAAATTAAAATTAAAAAAAAAAAAAAAAAAACCTGTCTTCTACCTCCCGCTAGGGATGGGCAAATACCCATCGGTTATGGGTAACCGCAGTTACCCACCCATTTAAATTTCACGGTTACGGTTATGGGTAATCGTTTAGATAAATAAACGGTTATGGGTATAACCGTTTATCCGCGAAATTTAAATCGGTGGTTATGGATATTAACCGCGGTTATAAACGGGTAACCGTTTACCCATTTATTATATATATATATATAATTAACACAAACCGTGTTCTCTATCGGACAAAACTTGGATCAATGCTATTGACTATAGTGCATGATTTATGTAGCTAATATAATATAGTTTTCCTTAACCACTTTAAATTTCATGGTCCATTATATATATTATGTTAATACTTTACATTCCGAGTTAAATAACCCAAGAATACTGTTTTTTAACATTTTTCATAACCCAAGAATACTTAGCAAATTTTATATTACCTTCATTGTTAACAGTTAAAAATATCGTCCGTAAACTATTATTTCAATTATTGGAATGGTATAAGGACTTAAAAAATTAAAATGTGGGTATGGTTAACCATTTATAAACGGTTATGGGTATGGGTATAACCGTTTAGGCAATTACCCAACGGTTATACGGGTATGAGAATAAACGGTTATGGATAAATAATCGCGGTTACCCGCCTTCCATAACCATTGCCCATCCCTACCTCCCGCACCCTCTCCCTCCCTCATCCCCCGCACCATTTCCCTCCCTTCTCTCTTCTACAACCTGCACCACCCTCCCTTCTCTCATCCTTCCTCCCTTATCCCTCTATTCTCTCCTCTGCACCAACCCACCAAACCCTCATCTCCTCTCCTTTCGGCGGCGATTTTCCAATGGAGTCCACATTGTCTGCAGCGACGCCGACAACGGCAGCTCTCCTCGCCGTCTCCAAATCCCTCAACTGCCAATTCAAAATGAGGACCTTTCTCAATCAACGCCTCCCGAGTCATCTTCTTGGTCGCAGACACCTCACTTCGGTTCACACCAACCACTATGGCTTTCAGGCCCCTAAACCTGATCATTTCTCCCATATCGGTATTGCTGCGAAGGACAACCCATCCCCCTCTTCTTAGGGACACTCATACGCCTTAGAGAGAGAAACCACCGCAAATTTACTCTTTCTCACTCTCTCTTCAAATTCTCCATCTTCCTCAGGTAACTCCAACTTTACCCTTATTCTTCTTCTTCTTCTTCTTCTTCTTCTTCTTCTCAGATCTATACCCTCAATTGCTTTTTTACTTTTCCATTTTTATGTGCCCATTTGCATGAATTTTCTCCATTTGATCCGATCTCGAATTTTCTGACTTTTTTGTATTCCGATCTCGAATTTTGCCCGAAATTGTGATGAAATTAACAAGATTTAGACCTTCCTTGTGAATGTGAATGCTAATCGATATATAGATATTTGAAATTTTGGGTAGGATTTTTTTTTATCAAATTTTCAAGGTTCGAAATTGGGGCTGTCATTCACGAAGTTGTTCAGCCGTCTGTTTGCGAAGAAGGAGATGCGCATTCTGATGGTGGGTTGGTGTAGAGGAGAGAATGGAGGGATAAGGGAGGAAGGAGGAGAGAAAGGAGGGTGGTGCAGGTTGCAGAAGAGAGAAGGGAGGGAAGGGGTGCGGGTTGCAGAAGAGAGAAGGGAGGGAAAGGGTGCGAGGGGATGAGGGAGGGAGAGGGTGCGGAAGGTTGGGGGAGGTAAAAGACGGGTTTTTTTTTTTTTTGAACCCCTTCTCAAAACAAAAAAAAAATTCCACGTGGACCCTTTAATGACACGTGGTGCCTAGTCATTGTCCACATAAGCGCCATGTCATCAGTTAACGGCAAACTTAACAGCTTGACTAACGGATATATGAGACTGTCCCAAAATTAACACTTTAGGTATGACTTTGGGACGAAAAAAACTTGATGTACTAAATGTTGAAAACCACGAAACATGAGGGTAATAGACTGAGATTTACCATAACATTTAATATATATTGCCTCTATTTTCATCGATATAACACAATTCTAGCCGACGACATAGTTTGTCGGGCAAAACATAATTAAATTTAAAAAATAAATAAACAAACTAATTAATCAAACATTAACAAAATTTATTATATTAATTTAAAAAAAAAAACATTATTATATTAATATTAAAATATTAAACAATTTGTTTAGTTAAAGTAATAGCCACTCCCATTGGTCCCTCCTATTTTGAAATTCATCGGGCGGATAGTTCAGAGCTTCTTCATGACTTCCGTAATCAATATAGTAGGTGCGTAGCTTGAACAACCACCCTTTGAATTTTATTGTCTACAGCCGATCAACAAAATAAAACATAAGCGGTTTATCAAAGTCAATATCGAACTCGGTTTGAAATAGACAAAAAAACAATAAATTAGTAATTATATATAGTAACTTAAATTAATAAAAATATTATATGAAAAAATAAAACACTAACTAAGAGTTCTTCCACTAGGTCGTGCTTCGCATTGCGGGGGACGTACTTCTATTCTAGAACGAGTGTTGTGCCTAAAAATCTATTTTTTTAAAAAATAAAAAAGTTTGTACTTTTCTAAATATACCTCCTATGTTTAGAAAAATTTATAATATACACACTGTTGTGAATAATATGTGGATGGCCCATATGAATAGTTTGTTACTATTTATGCACAGTATTTTCACTATTCATTTGTGGAAAATTTGTAAAGTGAATAGTGCTTTCTTTTGTTTATATATTTGAAGAAGAGAAGAAGAGGTGGGCGACTTACGGAAGAGAGAAGAGAGAGAGAGAGGAAAGAAGAGGAAGAGAGGAAGAAGAGGAAAATGAGGGGGAGATTAAAGAGAGTTATCTTTGTACTCCTATTATTTCAAATTATAATGAAAGCACCACTGCTGCCCCGATGACGTACTCTAGTCACACTGACTGTAGAGGAACCTCGTAAATTTTGTGTCTTGTATTTATTTATTCTACTGCACCCACCGTCGATTTTACAACACGTTATCAGCACGAGAAGCTCTCATGTCGGTGGAAAGCACTACTTACCTCTCACCTCTATCGGCTGGAATCTCACAGATAAGAAAATCGTTTCATTTCATTCTCATATCTCTAAATGACTAATTTTCTTAAAGTAAATATACATGTGGTTATATAAGTATTGTCATTATTATTGGCAGAAAATCCGACAGTCATATGACCTTTGAAACTTCAACTTCCAGTGCTCATACAGAAACCATTCCTTCATAAAAGTTGTTCCTTATCCTCTCTCCCATAACATACCAAAATTCCAGAACCATCCAACGGTTAATCATTCCAGATCTTAGAAATAATACTACAGACTCAAAATCTGCAGAAAATTTGGCAGCCATGTAAATAGCCTCTGAACTCCAACTTCCTGACATCCGATTGAAATACTTTCTTCTTGAAAGTTGTTTGTCCGCCTAGTACCTAGAACATATCCAAATTTCAGAAATTGTCAACGGTGCGATCGTCGTAAATGACTGAAACTTCAACTCAGCTTCCATTTCCGCAGAAAACTGGACAGCCATCTTATGAGTACCAAACCTTCATTTTCAGAAGCTCAGCTCGAAACTGTTTCTTCACGAAAGTTGTTTGGTATCTTCTTATCCATATCATACTAAATTTTGAGTTAAATCTAACGGTTTGATCTTCTTATAAGTGGCAGACAAATAAAAGTGTGATTATTTTGGGTAGTTGGAAAGAAAGAAAAAATATATATATAAATTGAAAAAGGGAGCAAATGGATTGTGTGTCGGTTGGACTATTTAAAGAAAAGAAAAAAGGTTTTGGAATGGTGAGTTGCACCATTCTGAAAAGAAAAAAAGAAAAAAAAAATTGGAAAGGTGGATTTTTGGTGCATGATGTTGACACAAAAGGAGAAAAGAACAAAAATTATTGGATGGTACACGGCACATGTGAATGAATAAGAAACAAAAATATGTATTTATTTATGTGCATGGTGTTGGTTTAAAGCCCATGTCACAAGTTCTATTTATTTAAAGCAATTTATTTACAGTGGGTAGAATTATTACCCTTTGCTTTAAAGCTTTGATATTTATGTGAATGATGCTGAATTAAAGCCCTTGTCACAAGCTTTATTTACTTTAAAGCAATCGCCTATTGCTTTAAGTTTTGATGGTGCTGAATTAAAGCCCTTGTCACAAGCCTCATTTACTTAAATGCAATTTATTTACTATGGCTGGAATTACCGCCTATTGCTTTAATTTATTTATTGTACTTATCTTTTGTTACGATGAGTATATAACAAGGACCCGAAGTTCCTTGATCAGATCAGAACCTGCAGTTTCTTGATCCTCATCATATAAAATGATTGGACCCGAAGTTCCATCATACAAAAAGATCAGGCATGAAGTCCTTTGATCCTGAAGATCAGGACATGAAATTCCTTGATGAGTATCGTAAGTTTAAAGTACTGCAGTGCCTCAACCTAACTATAATAAAGGACATAAGAGTCTCAGTTCACAGACTATTAAACAAGGACCAGAAGTTCCTCACGTCCATACTCAAAATGGTTTAGCAGAAGCATTTATTAAGTGGGTGAAATTAATTATCAACGCTCTGCTCATGAAAACGAAATTGCCAATTTTCTACATGGGAACATGTAAACTTTACATGATGCATTATTAATTCGGTTCAGACATGTTACCAACCATCAATACTTCTCAGTACAACTCGGGTTTGGGAACCAGCCAAACATTATACATTTACGAGTTTTTGGTTGTGTTATTTATATGCCTATTGCACTGCCACAACGTACTGAAATGAGGCATCATCGTGGATTAGGCATTGATGTTGAACACCATCTATCATTCAATATTTGGAATCCTTGACTGGGGATATGTTTACCGCGTGGTTTGCGGACTATCATTTTGATAAGACAGTTTTCCCGCCATTAGGGGAGAAAATAACATCGTTCCAGAAGAACGATGAGAAAATATCATTCCAGACGAATGATGAGAAACGACCGTTCCAGAAGAACGAAGATAATTTGTCTTATTTTGATTCACGAAATAAACAATGAGAAAATGAAATTGAAATAATTGAATGATGCAACGAAAGTGATGAAATCACATATACTTACTGCAAATGTGCCTACAAGAATTGATGTCCCTGTTGGACAAAATAATGAGACAGTAAATGATTTATCTATTGCACGCCTGAAGCGTGGCAAACTTTTAGACTCAAAAGGTTCAGTTATTCGAAAGAAGAAGAATATGGCACTACTGAACTATTACATTCCTGAAGCATAATTGTTGCATGCCAGAAGCATGACAGTCGCCGCATGGATACACGTCCCAGAAAGGACAATCCACGGACATGGGAATATTGATGTCTCATGCATGTAGCATGATAGACGTATATGTTCCAAAGACTCAACTCCCGGAAGTGGAGATTAAAATTCAAGCTCTATAACGCTCAAGAAGAGGTTATGATCCGCATTCTCTAAACTATGACTATCCTGGAAGAGATAGTGTAATGCCCTTGAAGAGGCAATGGATATCCAAAGAAATGAAAAGCTTTTATGCATGCGCATGCACTTGAGAATATGGGATCACAAATTGATGATAACCAATGGTAATTTTGGTTTTTACAAGTAGCTACTAAATTCATCAATGAGCTGTGTTAATATTGAGTCACGTTCTTTTGTTCGTCGACAAAAAGGAAAATTATTGGCCAAAAAAATGGAGAAAGGCAATTCCATTACAATTTTGTAAGAACGTGGAAAAAATGGACCTATATATTTGAATACAATACAAATAGCCAAAAGATGTTGAACCAAGGAGGTTACATTGGGCATTTGTAATATAGTGAAATACACTTACATGATATGATACAAGATTACTAATTATACTCTTGTAAACGAGTTTATATGAATGGAAAATTATATATAAAGGGTTATGAGTTGCCCACATCTTATCTCCATAAGTAAATCCCTCAAGTATACATGGGAGCAAATTGCTCTGTATAAATTTCAAAGGAAAATGTGTCATGAAGTGTAGAAAATCCCTGAAGAATTCAAATTGCTTGAAGTAAGCCCCCGAAGGGTAAAGCATAAAATATGTACTCAATACCAATGGATGGTATAAATTGTCTTAGTGAGTACTATCATTATGATATTGTTGCAACATACTAAAATCTCTTGCAAGAGTCAATGACATTAAATTAGAACTCTTGAAGAGTTGATGATATTAAATTGGGACTCCTGAAGAGTCTAGAAAAATTATAAAGTGTTGAGATAATTATTGTCTCGAGCTGCAGATCGAACAATCTACCAACACAAATATTATCCATGATGTTTATGATATTAAAAGAACCATATGGATTGAAGATTATGAGTTGAATACTCATATGATGAAGACACTAAGAATAATCATTTATCTTCGTGAGGGTAAAGATAAATTGATATTTGATCCAGAAATACCACATCTTAGTGAAATATATGCTTTATTGTATTTTGCACAATACATTGAATGAAATAAAGCTTATCTATTAATATCTCCAAGAAATTACAGATATGTACATACACATGAGTTAAAACAAACAAACAGGATAAAGTATTCACAAAGATTGCTCATGTGAAGCCTCAGTACTCGGAAGTACCCCAGAAGGGGGAGGCACTGGAGATTGATCATGTGACACCCCAGTACTTGGCAAAACACCAGAAGAGGAAGGCATCAGTTGCTTTCGGAATCTAGCAACGAACCTCTGGTGATCACTTTGAATCCGACTTTCAGATTCCTGCAGTTGGTCGAGCTTTCTTTTCATGCTCGTCGAGTAATTATTTGCAAGCACGTGTAACACTCTATTCTCGTGCTTGAGCCCTCTGATCTCTTGTTTAAGACTTGCCACCTCCGCCATCAATGATTCAACTTGGCGAGTTTGAGCAAGTAGGCGTTGACCCATATTGGAAACAGAGCCAGCACACTGAACACTGAGAGCCAATGAGTCTTGAACGGCCAACTCATCAGAGCGTTTTGAAAGGATCATGTTATCCTTTGGAGTGAGAAGATTCCTAGCTACCACAGTAGCGGTTATGATATTATTCATCACAGAGTCCCCAACCGTAAGAGGACCATTAGAAGATAAGATGGACGGGCGCCATATATTATCTTGATGCTGCTCGTCTGTATCACTCCTAAGACGCAAATCTAAGCAAATGTTAGATGGGCAAGTCATTTTCAGAAATGATGAAGGAAAATGGAGGTCCAATAAAATTTCAGAAGTGCAAGATGGGGGAAATTTCTCAGGCAGCAATTTTCTGAGCATACTCTTGAACACAATTGATGTCTCTATAAAAGAAGAGGCAACATAGCCACTTGTTCAAAGATCGAAGGTGCACGGCTCTCCGAATTTTAAAAGCCAGATTTTCCTGAATAAAAGTTCGTTGGCATTTTTCAGACGCAATCTCAGCTTTTTCAGATATCGTGTGCAACTTTGTCAAAGATCTCTGACAAAGTTAAAACCGCGTAAATCTTACTGTTCTATTTACACCACAGTTGCTGACAAGAGTAAAAGCACAGCACCACCACTTGCTATTGGGAAATCTCTATATATGTCGACCTCTGTTCTCCATAACAAGGCAGACCTGCAACACTGCAAGAATACCTAACTCTTCCTCATCTCCGAGAATGCATCTTCAACATAGCATCTCGAAATACTCAGTTTTCTTCCTCTCCGAGAATACCTCTTCAAACATGTCACACCAGAGCAAGATTATCACATATCTTCAGGGACCAGAGCAAGATTATCTCATATCATGCAATCTCCCTGTCTTTTCCTTTGTCCTTGTTCTTACCTGCAAAGACAAGGATAAAGAAAGCCATATGTCGGAACCTCCACTCAAACTCCCGGTAAGGAACCGACTGCCTGGAACCTTTCCTGATTGCTTACCTAGTATTGCTCTTGAGTACTCATCCTCAACTGCTGTCAAGGTCATGAATTCCACCGGCAAATACCTCATGACAGTTGATCAGATAGTGGCTCTTTACACTGAAGCTGCCAAGCATAGATGAGTCGTTGTGAGGGAATGTTCTGAAGGACCATCCAAATGCAAGGGTTGCATTCCACTCCTGCATCAAAAGGCAAATACTGCAGGAGAAGATGTCACACATGCATGGGGGAAAACCAGGGAAAATACTACTTAAGCAAGGGAAGCAAGTAAGGAAAGTGAAAATGATACATTGAAGCATGTGGAGACAAGTGCAATGAACACGTGTTGATTCATCCCCAACTAAGCCGAAGATCACTTGCCACGTGAAGCTCCTCATGGTCCAATTTCATTCAAGATCAAGCCTCGAAAGTCCTTGAAGAAATCACAAGTCCGATTCAAGATCAAGTGTCCACCACCATTGAATCAAATTCCGCTCCAGATAAAAGGAGTAAATTCAGATCTTCGATACTAGTCTAGCAGAAAGTCCTACAACCCAGTTCAAGAAAAAGCCTGTGGAAAGTTAACAACAAGTAAAACATCTCTTTCGGCAAACTCTTCTTACTAAGAGACTAAAGGAGAACGATCAACGATCAACCTAAATGAATTGAAATCAGGAGGAGATACTCATCAGAGGAAGCATCCAAGACAGATCAAGATTTTAACGAGTCAATCGAAGACTTGTGGCCATCCAAGGGGGAGTGTTGTGAATAATATGTGGATGGCCCACATGAATAGTTTGTTACTATTTATGCACAGTATTTTCACTATTCATTTATGGAAAATTTGTAAAGTGAATAGTACTTTCTTTTGTTTATATATTTGAAGAAGAGAAGAAGAGGTGGGCGACTTACGGAAGAGAGAAGAGAGAGAGAGAGGAAAGAAGAGGAAGAGAGGAAGAAGAGGAAAATGAGGGGGAGATTAAAGAGAGTTATCTTTGTACTCCTATTATTCCAAATTATAATGAAAGCACCACTGCTGCCCCGAGGACGTACTCCAGTCACACTGACTGTAGAGGAACCTCGTAAATTTTGTGTCTTGTATTTATTTATTCTACTGCACCCACCGTCGATTTTACAACACACACCAAATTATAATATTATAACACAATTTATCATTAACCTTAAGAATACTTTAACGTTCACCTCCCTGTCCTTCTTCCCAAACCCGTTCCCCTCCTATTCCCCATCTCCTCCCCACCCACCCTCTTCCATTCCCCATCTCCCTCCCCACCAGTGCCGGCCCTGAGGGTGTGCAAGTGGTGCCACCGCACAGGGCCCCCAAATTCAGAAGGGCCCCGATTTACGATTTTACTTTACCTGTATATTTTATATAAAAATTTAAACATGCAACGATATACTAAATTGTTCTCTCGGTGCAATTGTCTTGAGCGTATTATCCCTGATCCAGGAACTAGGTTTGAGTCTTCCCAGTGGTGGCTTTTTTGTGTGTTTTATTTTTAATTATTTTGGTATCTAAAAGCATGGTTTAGTGTTTTATTTTAAATTTTTTTTTGGTATTTAAAAGCATGGTGTTTCTTTTTGAAAAAAAGCATGGTGTTTTGAACCCAAAAACTTAGGGGAGGCAAATAGGCACCTAGCTACCATGCCAAGATTTTTTTTTTCTTTTATATTATCATTTTTTATGATTAAAAATGTAAAAGAAAACATAGCAACTATAATGTTAGACCTTTTAAGGGTTTTTATTTTTTTTATTTTTTTTTTTGTATTTATAAATAAGGAGTTTCGAACTCAAAAACATAGGGATGCAAATAAGTACGTAACCACCAGTCCACCACACCTAAATTTGTTTTTTTTTTTATCTCAATTCATACATAATCGTAAAAATTAAAATGTAAAAGAAAACATAGCAATGCAAATTCTATACAATTTAAGGGCCTCTGTTAAAGTCTTGCACAGGGCCCTCAAAATCTCAGGACCGGCCCTGCTCCCCACCCACCCTCTCCCAATTGTATCCCTCCCCAAACCTGTCCCCTTCCCTTTCTATATCCTTACCCACCCATCTCACAAGCACCCACACCTATTACATCAAAAAATTTCAAGTAGTAAAACAAATTATCAGAAAACACAGTAACAAATATACAATGTATATTAATTTAGAATATAAAATAAGAACGAACAATGTAATTCCAAAATATAACAACTGTAAAATTATTAAGCCCGAAGGACACCAAATACATCATTCTTGATCCCAAGCAGCCGGATAAGATGGCTAAAATTGACTCACAATTGAGCTCGAAGGAAAAATAAAGAGCTCACAGCCTTCCTTAGGGAAAATCGTCATGTTTTCGCATGATCACCCTCTAACATACCCGATATTGATCATAAGATAGCCTACCACAAGCTACATGTCGACCCTACTGCCAAACCAAAGATTCAGAAAAGAAGACACTGCGCTCCAAAACGAGTAGCGATCATAAAGGCGGAGATCGACAAGCTATTGGAGGCCGGATTCATTGAGAAAGTGGTGCATTTAGCATGGCTAGCCAACGTCGTGTTGGTAATGAAGAAAGAGAAAGACAAGTGGAGAGTATGCGTAGACTACATTGACCTCAACAAGGCTTGCCCGAAAGATCTATTCCTTATCCCCTGAATTGACTTATTGGTGGACTCAACCTCAGGGAACCAGCTTCCCAGCTTCTTGGACTTACTGGTGGACTCAACCGAGTTTGTGATCGAGCGAGGCACCTACTTCTACAAGGTCATGCCTTTTGGCCTCAAGAACGCATGAGCTACCTATCAAAGGTTAGCAAACATGATGTTCAAGAAGCAGATTGGGGTTACCATGGAGGTCTACGTTGACGACATCATGGTAAAAGGAAAGCAGTGGTTAGACCACCTCAGAAACTTGGCAGAGACATTCAGTATCCTCAGAGAATATAAGATGAAGCTCAACTCTACCAAATGCACATTTGGAGTCTCATCATGCCGATTCTTAGGGTACCTCGTAACCTAGCGAGGAATCGAGGCACATCCCAAATAGATAAAAGCAATCTTGGAGATAAAGTCCACTACCACTTTGAAGGAGATCCAAAGTCTGACCGAACAAGCAGCCGCACTCAATCGTTTCCTCTCGCGATCAACCGACCAATACAAGCCTTTTTTTAAGGCCATCAAGAATGTGCACAAAGACAAGTGGGACGACGAGTGTGAAAAAGCATTTCAAGACTTGAAAAGATATCCGACATCCAATCTGCTATTATCCAAGCCGAAAGCAGCTGAGGACTTATACATCTACTTAGCAGTCTCAGAAGTATTAGTAAGCTCTGCTCTCATACGAGAAGAGTTGGGGGCCCAACTGCCAGTATTTTACATTTCTAAAAGCTCTCAAACAAGATACTCGAGGATTGAAAAGCTAATTGTGGTGCAATTGTTGCAGCTCGGAAGCTCATACCATATTTGCAGGCACATACAGTCATCGTCATGACTCAATATCCCATACGATTTATCCTACATGGTCCAAACGTTTTTCAACGAGTGATGAAGTGAGAGTTGGAACTCGGCCAATACGGTTTGGTTTACTGACCTCGCACAACGATAAAAGCTCAGGCCTTGGTAGACTTTATAGTGGAGTTCATTCCCAGCCTGGAAGAAGCAACAGCACAGCCCAAAGACACCCCTGAAGCAACCGAGTATGCCTCGGCCACAATTGCCCCATCTGCAGACGATTTTGGCATCTACATGTCGACAGCTCCTCTAATTTTAAAGGAGTAGGGGTTCAAGTAACCTATCACAACTCAATACTCGAGCAGGTAATCATTATGGGTTTCAAGGCATCAAACAACAAAGCAGAGTATGAAGCCTTATTGGCAGGCCTCCTAATGGCACAAGATCACAATCCATTTTGATTCTTAGCTCATCACAAGCTACACTACCGGGGAGGTACGAATACAGCTTGAGGCATTTCAAACTTACACCCTCACACAAATACCACAAGCAGACAACGTTCATGCATACGCCCTGGCAGCCTTGGCTTCGCTTTAGACTATTAGTTCAAACGCTCCATCCCGATCAAGTATTTGGGAAAACCGAGCATAGAAAACGAACCAGCAGCCGAGGTATTATAAGTTAATACAACCCCAAGCTAGTAAAATCCCATCATCGACTACCTAATCAATGAGACACTCATTGCAGAAAGATTGGAAGCTAAAAAGCTCCAAATAAAGGCGGTATGTTATTACACATGGAACAACATTCTCGTCTGAAGATCATTTTCAAGGCCACATCTCAGCTGCCTAGCACATCCTGACAACTTGAAAGTTCTGAGCTCGATCCATAAAGGAGTTTGTGGAAACCATTCAGGTTGCCGATCCTTAGCACAAAAGGTATTCAACGCTGGCTACTATTGGCCCACTATTATTCAAAAGTGCGACAGTCGCCAACACTCCAAGCCTGTACTCGCACTGCCTGCCAGTGAGCTTCACCCACAGACAAGCTCATATCCATTCATGTAGTGGGTAATCAACCTGGTAGGGCCCATGCTACCCGATACTTAGGCTTGGGCATGATGATCGTGGCTACTGACTACTTCACCAAATGGGTAGGAGCCGAGCCCATGACCACCACTACTCAATCAGACATGGAACGCTTCATATGGAGGAATATCATTTGCCAATTTGGCATGCCACAATCTATCGTCACCGACAATGGCTTTCAATTCGTGGGCAAAAACTTGGCGAAGTTCTTCCAAAAATATGACATCAAGCAGCACATATCTATACCTAGATATCCCAAGGCAACAAGCAGGCAGAGGCATCCAGCAAGACAATTATGGACTGCCTCAAGAAATCACTCACAAACGAGCAGGGAAACTGGCCAAACAAATTTCTCGGTGTTTTATAGGCGTATCGCACAACCAAACGACGAGTAACCAGCGAAACTCATTTCTACCTGGCGTTTGGTTCAGAAACAATTATCCATCATAATCTCATCATGCTGAGCATCAGCACTACACTGCCAACTTTGGAGCATAACAGAAATGAGATGGCCACAGATCTAGACTTGGCAGAGGAATAGCGCGAGAAAGCTATCACCTGTATTGCAGCCAACCAACAACATATTCTCTCCGGTTATAACAAAAGGGCAAAGATCCGGCAATTTCAGCCTAGATATCTAGTCCTGAGAAAAGCCTTCATCACTGCCCGAATAAAAGGCTCCAAAAAGATTAATCTTATCTGGGAAGGTCTGT
This sequence comes from Malus fusca, assembly GCA_035220775.1. NCBI lineage: Eukaryota > Viridiplantae > Streptophyta > Magnoliopsida > Rosales > Rosaceae > Malus > Malus fusca. The sequence goes on from CM069069.1 coordinate 11,757,655, forward strand.
ACAACGTCAACAGAGTAGGCGGAGAGGGTAGTTACACCCTCACCACCATAAACGACAAAGATGTCGACAAGCAGTGGAATGCTTACAACCTGAGAAAGTATTACGCAGAACCTCCCGCTTCACCCTAGGCCCTGCTCGGACAGAATAAAGCTTGAAGACTCAAGCAGCTCGACGAGCACTACCTCGCAAGCTGAGGACTATCCAGTTGTTATGCAATTTCTATTTTTCAGCTAAGTTCGATATATTTTCTCTCATTTTTCAATGAAGATTTCTGAAGTTATTCATCACTTAGCTCGATCGTGTATCTGCAACAACTGTCTACTCATGCTCTCATTGAAAATCACGCCCAATCAAAGACTTATTGTAGGAATTGCGCTCCCTAGGGACTTACCATACACTCTGAACATCCAATCGTGGATTGGTCGGGCTGCCCTGGTGTAACTAGGAACACGATGGTCTATGTTGGTGTCTCTAGAACTAGCCACAATGGTCTTTTTCAAAGCTTAGCTAACTGAATGATTTTAGGCCTTTAGCTTAATCTGTGGGGACCCCGGCCTAAGAGACAAAGGAGGCACGTTGCATAACTCACTCTATGGACGGTTGCCCACAAAAATGGATCGCAGTAGAGTATCCTTGATGTGACCAACTGCTAGCAACCTTGGCTAAGCATCTTGTATGTGACCAACTAGCGATCTTTGTGTTATAGAATAGTATTCTCTCTACCCGTAAGAGGGACATCCCTTTTGAGCATCCGCAATGTGACCAGCTAGCATTCGCAGCTGAGCATCCATGGTGCAACACATAGGTGATCTTTGTGAGGATATGGAATTCTAGCTCCGGCTACACACACAGGGTTTATGTGGTTAAGCATCCTTGATGTGACCAACTAGCGTATGCAGCTAAGCATCTTGTATATGACCAACTTACGATCTCTGCATATCCCTAGAATCCTAAAACCATTGCCAATTCAACAAGCAGCCTACCGTTTCTGGAAGATTGCTTACGATACACCCTTTGAGTAGTTAATCGCTTAAACTTATACTACCGCACAATCTTGTGAAAGATTAACAGGTTAACGCACATATACACTGCCTAGCACAGAATAACCTCTAGGTTCACACTGATTCCTAACGTACTGGGCTACTTGCTACATAGCCTACGAAATTGTTTACATAAGTGCAAAATGCTTTTTTGAACCACTGCCCACGAAATTCCATAGAACCATGCACTTTCGATGCGAAAGGGTAGAGAATTTCATGTCTGATCAACCTTTAGTATGTTGTGATGCAGGCCATGCATCTCAAATGATTAAAGAAATGATGACCAACTAAGCAACATGTGGTCAGGGGCAACAATGTGAGACAAAGCTCAGCAGTTCAACGCCCTAGAAGATTAAAGTTAACAACCGAGCGGTCATGTAAACTCACCTACTTCTGTAAGTAAGGCACTTGGTTATTAACCCTCTGGCTAACAGCTTTGCAGAGGTCGTACGCCTAGATTAGCAGTTACATAAACCATGCAAACCCTTCTACTTATTAAAATGTAGCACACTTCGCTAACAACCTTGTGGTTATAGATCTAGTGGACCACCGATATGATCCATGCAACTACAGAGGTCATTCAACCCTACAAGTTAGAAGTTTCAAAAGATGCCTCAAGTAAGCGAAGTTCGCACTAGACAACCCAAATTTGGAGCCTAAAGCAATGGGGATGGGCTTAACTGCTTTGTTCAAACCAACCTGCTCAATTGTTCATTCTAAAGCTTGAAGCAAAGCAAAGAGACAAAGATGAAATAAAGTGAAGAAAAACAGTTTATTAATTCCTAGCAAATTGGCAAACTGGCACAAAGGCCGACATAGTTCAAGCAAAAGAAAAGGCAAAGTAGGAAAGGAAAAGAAAGTAAATCCTAAAGTATATCTAAAAAGGCTACTCCTCAGCAGCTTGGACATCTCCAACAGCCACATCGCTCCTAGTAGCATCAACCTCCCGCGCTTCATCTACAATTGTCTTATCCTAGGCAGCACTGTCACTAGCCGTCCTTGCCTGGGCAGCACCACTTTCTGCTGCTCCTACATGGGCAGCCTGATCTTCAGTTGCTCCACCAATGGCGTTCTCAAATAAAAACTTAAGAAAATCCTCTGCAGAAATAGTAAAAAGCTCGAGGTCCTTGTCAGAAAATGCGTAGTCAGACGCCAATGCCAATAAAACGATTTATATAGTCAAGCTTGTATAAGTCATCTTAACCTTAAGCAAGAACTTAAGACTGGATTTCTCACTCTTCAGCTGCTTATTCTCCTTAATCAGGTTAGTACGAGCACTCTGCAATTCATCTAGTTCCTTCTACAGGTTCTCGCTAACAGACAACATTCCTTGCAGCTCTATTTCCTTGGACTAAAGTCTACTGGTAGCCTTCTTTAGCCGAACCACATCATTATGCATCGTGAGCAGCTCTACGTCCTTTGTATCACGGGCAGACCGAAGTTCTGAAATGTCACATTCGAGGTCATACATTAGCATCACTTGGACATTGATCTGATTTTCTGTAACGACATGCTTCCCCTGAATCAAGTCAAGCTAAGCCTTTAAATCACTGATCTCTTGGTGAGCAGTCTCAAGCTGCAAAGCAAAGAAGACAAAGATATCGAATCTCTTCAAAAAGGCAAGTTCAAACTCCAACTCTTTAACTTCTTAGTAGCCGAGCAAGTTTCTGCTACTAGCAGGCTTGGCGTCATCCTGTGCTATATGCATGTACTCGGCTACCAGGATCACAGATTTTTGCATCACAGTGAGCAGGGAACCCCTCATTGAATGAACTTCGCGCCTCATAAAGAAACTGGAGTCGATAACCTTTGTAATTCAATCGACAAACTTGGCACAAGCTTCCGTGCCTTCATGCAGATCAGGCTTTAACAGCGGTTGGATCTCCAAAAATTCCCTTAAGGCTGGCTTGGCAGGCTTTTCATGGATGCTCATGTGGGCAGACGCTTCCTTCTCAATAGGAAATGCGGGCCTTGGCAGTGGAATCACCATCCTCGCTCTTTGCCACTGCACGTTTCTCTATAATCGGATCAGACTTACTGAAGGCTATCTCAGAACAAACCCAAGCATATGGGGCACGGCTGAACTCCTTCACTGCGTAATCTTGCGACGATTGTTCTAGTAATCCTTGAAGCAGCGGGCTTCACATGCCCAGATCAGCAGCTTATTTCTTCTCCTTGGAAGAAGCCAAATCAATCATAAGATTTACAGTAGTGGATGGACCCTCACAAGTAGTGGAATAAGTCTTCGGTTTCTTCTCAGTAGGCATGTCCCCAGCAGGCGTAAAAGTCTTCGGCTTCTTCCTTCCACCTTCTTTGGTAGCAAGCTTCACAGTAACGATCGGATGAGCTAGCGCCTCATTCTTTATCTTCCTGATCTCTTTCTTTGGCGGTAGTCCACCTTTCTCCTGTCAAAGATGACTGAGCAGCCAGTGCCACTCGTGATATTCAACAAGGACACCCAAGGCAATATACACCTTCTTCATATCTAAAGAAGTCTTGATAGTTGAGGTAAATTTTAAATCTACATAAATTGAGGATGATAAATTAGAAAGCAGCTAAACAACAGAATAAAGCAACTTAGAGACTAAGCAGCCCACTTACCATCAATGAAAGTAGTCAGAACGCGCAGCCCAAGCCAGGAGTCGGATTCCCACTCTCCGCTGATTTCTAGGGTCTCTTTGGACCAGTCATGATCACCTTTGCTCGAATGATCGAAGAGCTTACGGTGGGTCATCAGCTGCCCAACATCATCGATGTGACCTATGTCAAAGAAGTACCAAAACTTGTTGGCAGTCAGGCTCAAGTTAAAGAACCAACTCAAGTTGTGGAACCCCACCATCACCAGTCAGGCTCAGAGAGCACTGAGCAAAAGTAAAATTCATAGAGCATAGGAAAGGTGAACCAGTACAAAGTAGTAGGGGTGAAACTTGATAGCTTTCATACACCCACACGGCTCATAGCTACTACCTTCCTTGGCCCGCTTCAAGCAAATCCCAGATGAAATCACCTGCTTAAACATCTTGAGGAAGTTTTTGAACTGCTCATTTGAAACTATCTTAACATAAGTAGCCTTAAAGTAGCTTAGCTTACTTGTAGATCTGCCCTGGCAATACAACGGTTGAATAAATTCATCATTCTTACGGTTAGAGGAAGACATGTTTGAAAAAATCCTACAATGGCGCAAGAAAAAATTGTTAGAAGGCAGCTCAAAGAAAAAACAAAAAAAAAATTAAAAAGAATGCCGCAGAACCCAGCGCTCAGCGCCAGGCCCCATGGCCCTGCACCTTGCCAACTCACAGACCTAAAACCATAAGAGCCCAGCAACCATGCCATATCTACCTATGTAGCTTTGGATTCCTACACCTCCTGCCCTTTCCTACGAGCAGCCAAGTAGATGTAGGGGCATTTGTGGAACCAAAAATAATCCCAAAAATCATGGAGCTAACACATGGATTATTTCCCAAGAAAGACAATAATGCCCTTATTAAATGAGTAGGGAGCATTCTCATTCACCACACGCAGCTAAGGTAGAGCAGACTGAGAACCACGATTGCTCAAGACACCTCTGCCTGTAGAAAGTCAAAGGTATTTATGATAGAATAATTGTTTATCCTTATCATAAATACATTCCTAGTCAGAGAATACCTCTTTCAAGTAAGTAATCCTAATTATTTATTTAGGATATTTATTTACTTATTCCAAGATATTATTTACACAAATATCTTGGAATATTCCTATTTAAACACAACCCTAAAGGGCTACACACCAATAAACCCTAGAGGGATAACCCCCTCTTTTCTTCTCTCTTATAAATACCCACTTTATTTCCAAAATTCAAGAAGCCTTTCACTATACAAAAAAGTCAAACACTCATTCTCTCAAAGTTTCTCTCAAGGTTTCCAACTTAAGCACCGGAGGTCCTTTGACCAAACCCCCCCCCCCCCACTCCTCGTGGGCGCGTGACGATTTTGGTCTTTAACCAAAGGTGTTGATTGTTTTGCAGGTGAAGTTTCGTCAATCAAAGGAAGGCAGAAATTTTCATCCACAAAGGTCTCATCTATACATCTCAAATAGTAGGTTCTTTTGCTTCCTACCCCAACAATCTTATACGGTCCTTCCCAATTTACCCATAGCTTGCATTTTCCTGGAATTTTGGTGTTTTCGAAGATTTCTCTTAAGACCAAATCCCCTACTTGTAGACTTCTAGATTTGACACCTTTGTTGTAGTATGATTGGATCTACTGCTGGTAGATGGCCAATCAGACTTGGGTATATTCTCGATGTTTCTTGACAAAGTCGAGGTCGGATTTGAGGATTCCTACGTTTTCCAAAGTGGTTCGTTCTTCAGCATGCAGATTTGGCATAGTGGTGACTTGGACTAGGTTGACGGCTTCTATTCTGTAAGCCACAAAGAATGGTGTTTCTCCCTTAACTTTCTGAACTATTGTTCGATGTGCCCACAAGATCCTGGGCAGCTCTTCTAGCCACTTCCTTTTCTTTTCCACCTTTTTCTTCAAGCATTGCAAGATAATATTGTTCAAGGATTCCGCCTCCCAATTACATTGTGGATATCTAGGAGTGGAAGTGAGATGACAGATTCCAAGCTTCTTGTACAAGTCTGTGACTTTAGAACTATGTTTGGAAGGTAATGTTTTTTCGAATCAACATTACCAAGGGGTTTTTTGTCGCTGTCACAGACCCGCAAACTTATTCATATTTCGCTCTATCACTTATTTTCTCTAAAGGTTCGTTTACTTTGGAAAGATTTAAAGGATTAAGATTTTATTCCATGAATAAGGAAGCAAAGGATAAGAAAGAGAAAGGATTCATACAAACACATGTTTATTATCAAAGTCCCAAGAAAAGGGCACAAGAAAGTACAACTGTTTGTTGGGGGGGAGGGGACAAACCTTCACCCCTAACATGAAAATTTTCCTATGAAGACTACGACTCAAGCTTGGCCAGGATCATCAACTTTGATGAAGTTCAGTCATCACCGGCGTCCACTCCTAAATGAAGACAAAGGAAGCTCCAACAAAGAACCCTCTAAAGAATCTCCATACTTTGTTGAGATTGAACCCATGCGTGAAAACGGAGAGGATGATATCGTATGGGGATGAATGTTGTGGAACAAACTGCAAGAAACAAGGGAGACTATTATGGGATTCTAGTTTAATTCTGGCTTGCTTAGCCTTGCTTGCAAAGATTGATATGGTGGAAGTAAGTTTCTGATTTGGAGATTCAAGTATCGAATGTTCAAAGAATGACCTGGTTTGAAAAAAGGATCGAAGCATACAATGAGGCTTCATGATGCAAACTGAATGGAAGAAATAAGGAAGTGTGAAGAGTCCTAACCATGAATGAGCTATTTAAAGATAAAGTGCTAGGCAATCTCACCGTTGAATACAAAGAGTCTTTGCCTCAAGATTGATGGATACAGAAATCGAAGCTACTCGGAGAAATGAAGGACCGCCTATTGCAAAATGTGCCCATGTGAAATGCATAATCATTGTGATCTTTGTATAGTAACATTTGAGACCACACGTTTGAATCTGAAATGTATTCGTTACTCAACAAAGAATCGGATCACCAAACAAAGGAATATGACTAAATGGTATGTATTCCAACTTACCCCGAAAGGCATGGTTTTTGGATAACTATCCATCCTCAATGGGAACAGGTCACTTTTTAGATAAATAGTTAGGAGCAATTATGGGACCATGATTTTTCAAGGTCAGAGTAAGGCTGATCGAATTACAATCATCTCAAAAGTCTGGTCAGGTGACATACCCTGACCCGGAATGTCCATTGGGACTTCGAATCGAGCTGTGCTAGCCGACACCTAGAAGGTGGCGAAGCCATAAATTGTGATGATGAGGAAAATGTGAATAAATTTAAACCTAAGAGTGCCTAAAAACCAGAGTGCGCTGGTGAGCGGGAATGAACCCACTTCACACGTGACGTTAGAGCATAAGTAAGTACAGTATAGTGGATTGAGAATCATACCATCGAAAGAAATCCCCAAAACTAAGATTTGCCACGAATCCTCATCGATAAGAAATCTCAACTAATAAAACTTGGAGGGTGAAAACAAAACAAGGGTGAGTGGCCCTGGAAATAAATTTTTAATAGAAACCATCTAAAACGTTATAACCCCTCGCTACCACACCTGTATAGTTTCCAAAAAAATCATACCACGTATCAATGTGAAATCAAAAGTACATCAACAGTAATTCCATCAATATACCACAACACATCATCTCATCAGCAATATCAATAATCATGTGCTTAATAACCCATCCTAACACGTAAGTCGGAGTCACCTATGGTGACCTGTACGACTCACCCATATCTCATCAATCAATGCTAGCACATAAGTCGAAGTCACCTATAGTGACCTGTACGACTCATCCATATCTCATCAATCAATGCTAGCACATAAGTCGAAGTCACCTATAGTGACCTGTACGACTCATCCATATCTCATCAATCAATGCTAGCACATAAGTAAGAGTCACCTATAGTGACCTGTACGACTCATCCATATCTCATTAATCAATGCTAGCACATAAGTCGGAGTCACCTATAGTGACCTGTACGACTCATCCATAGCTCATCACATATCCATGCACACGAGTCGGAACCACCTCTAGTGGTCTGTACGACAGGACTGGGTGTAAATAAGTACGCTCAAGTGCTACGATCACGTGAAGACTGTGCGAATAATCGAGGGTCACCTACGAGTCGAAACCACTTATAGTGGTCTATACAACATGACTGTGCACCTACCTTGGATCCAAGGTAAGCGTAAGGTGCCGGAGGTGAACATCACGTGAAGGATTGTGCCTTGGCCACAGGCGAGAGCACTAACACCGGGGTGCAGGTTTATGAGCTCTAATTGTATCTATTATAACATGTACGAATCATGGGCAACCTGTATGACAGTGTCGGAGTTGCCTAAAACATATATGTAGTCATGCCATAACTCCATCATTTCAACTAATATCATAAACTCACCTGAACTTACTTGGGTGTTCTATGTTCACCTTTGCACTTCAAAGCGTTCACAATAATTATGAGCAGGTAATATACATATGGATATACCATGATGCAATCTAATACTCAACCATGACGTAGCATTTTCAATTATATACATATATATATATATGGCATAAAATGCATAAGCTATAACGCCTATTCCCGAACTATATATTTTCAGAAATAATTATCGGTGATAAGCCCAACTAGACACTAATTTAATTAACTATCACTACTTACGTTTCCTTAATTCAATTTCTTGATTCTTCACACATTGATTTATGACCAACATTTAACCACCAAAACATAAGGTTAAATCTCACATTTTCCACCAATGTCCCTCACATTGCACAATTTCCCAAACAAGACTATTGTCTCAATTATTTAGTCTCATTTATGGTATGGCTGCATCTAACGTCTCGTTAGACTGCCTACGTACCCTAAACAAGGATTAAGCCATTCGTAGCTTGCATTAGTACTTCAAAGCATTCACAGTAATTATATGCAATCGTCAATTTATAACCATTTGTGGAATTATCAATAATTTATATATATATATATACACGATAGAAAGGAAAAGACCCACTTACCTGAGGTCTGCGCTATGACTCCCTAGCACGAATATCGAGACATCACGAACCATCGTCACCTAGAACAATTATCAAATCACGTCTCAGAGTTCTTACCGATAGAATACATAATTTATATAAAACACATCCCTACGTAGTTCAATCTGAAATATCTACATCACGGATTTCCGATCCGTTGCTTCCAAAGATCCACATTATACTTCTAGAACAATATCCTAAAGTTCCATTACGATCCAACGGTCAGATCTCTGCCAATTGCCAAAACCAAGTGGCGGTTAACCTTTTATTTTATGAACTTATAAATCCAATTCGGGAAGATCCGTATATCGGATTCACAATCCATAAGTTCCTATGATCCTCAAATATTACATACTATAACACATTAAACTTTGGTGACGATCCAACGGTCGGATCGTCGATTTATATCTTTACCAAGTAACGTATCTTAATGAGTAGGTCCAAACGATCAACCTACGATATACAATTGCCAAAACTGAACTCAAGACCTCTAATTTAGCCTAAGGATAACATCGACGGTCCCCTGGCCACGCGCCACCGCACGCGCCGCCGCGGGTGGCGGTCGGCCGCCCCGACTCGTCGGAAAAATCCAACTATTTCCAAAAATTCCCAAATTTTACAAAAATGAAGATCTCCAAGAGTAGAGCAAGTTTTATACCTGTGACCAAGTCCAATTTGGCCGGGAAAGGCTCCAATTTGTCTTGAACCCGCCGAAACCCTAAAATTTGGGTGTTCTTGATTCGTCCTCAAATCAACTCCGACGCTCCAACCACTGATTGGGCACTGTTCTAAGCCTCAAAGGAGGTATAATGATGGTGGTAATTGAAGAAAAACATTTTGAAATTGGTGGATTTTGGACAAGTCTTTCGCGGCACCCGTCAGGTGTTCTTTGAATCTCCACCAATTCGTGTCAATTTTGGCTAGAATTGGATGTTGGGACATGATGATGAAGTTTGGTGGTGGTGAATGGATGAAAATCGTCTGCAAAATGGGTGAGAATCGTCGGAAATTGCTTCGAAACCAGTGGCACCGCCATCGGGTACATGGGTATACGGGTGAGGGGAATAGAGATTTGGGTTGGGTGCCACTCACCACTCTCTTTTCCCCTCATTTCCTTCTCTCTCCAGTGGACAGCATCTTCCTCTCTCCTCTTCCGATTCGCCACCACCCTCTCCTGCAACTCCCATCCTCCTCCCAACCCGTTTCTTCATCTCTTCTTGTTTTTCCTTCCCAGCCACACACACGTGGATCCCTAAAACAAGCCACAAAAATATTAACCAATTATGAAATTTATCAATTGGTCTACGGTACTCGATGTTTCGTAAAATTTTAAACGTAGCTCCGATTTCGATTTCGATTGCGCCTCCGCATTTGTACAGTCAAGTACTTCAAGAATACGCTAAAAGAATATTTTGTACGTCACTATACGTTGGTCAACACAAGTCAATATCCTCTCTAGGGTATTTTCGTAAATTCACATTTTAAAATTTATGAAATTGTAAAATTAGGGACGAGTTGTCACATCAGGGACTCAACAACTTCAAGTGGAGTTGGATCAGACGGAGCATTAGTGCCACCATCACTTTGTTCCAGGGCAATAAGCGAAGTCCGAGCGATTCCGCTGGAATGACCATGCTAGTTTGGAATTGATGTGCTTTTAAAAAAAAAAAAATGCTTCTATTGTTCTGTGAAAATAAACAACTGTAAAATAAAGTAGTTAAGTGTTTGGTAAATGTTTTTTTTATTTGTAAAAGTGCTTTTAACGGAAAAAAAATAGTATATGAGTGTTTGGTAAACTTTTCTGTAAATTGCTGGTGAATATGTTAAATGACTAAAAATGATAGGTATTTAATGTGATGTAATAATTGTCAAAGAGAATATTGTAAGGGCAATGATTGTAGGTTGGTAAAATATGTGGCGATATACTTGCCATTTGAAAATTTCATTAAATGAGCACTGATTATTATGCTTTGAAAAAAAAAATACTTTTTTTAGAAGGATGGTAGACCTTACTTCTTCTTTCCTATGCTTTTCTACTGTTATTGGTAGCAGTTTTTTTTTTTTTAAATTTGTTTTTGTTTTACCAAACACATTTGATGTTTCAGATTTTTTTAACAAGTTTTGTTTTTTTTTTAAAGCTTCACACTCCCAAACCAGCCCTAAATTTTTAAACCAAAATTTGTATTACTTAAGTGTTTATTAACGTGCGTATATCTTATTAGTGACACATGATATGGTTTGCAAATTTAGTCTAAATAGCATTACTCTTTGTTGAATGTTAGACGTGAATTGGTATGACTGTCTAAAAACTTGTGCAACCCACATAGCTACTAGCTAGTATAAATTAACAACCAAACAAAACTTCTTAAAAATTGGAAGAAATAAAAAACACACATAGCATTTCGAATTGGGGACCTCTTGTTAATTGTTAACAATGAAAACCACAACTTCTAGTCAAAATTTCTAATCATTTGACCAAATTTTATATATTTATACTCTTAGAAGAAGAAATTCGTAAAAATTAGAAAGTAAAAATACGCACATATACAAGTCCTTCGACTTAATATATACAGACGTTGGGATTCAAATAGTTTAATTATTTGTACTGCACTAACAATTAGTCAAGGATTAAAAAATAAGGAAAACTAATGAAAATGACTTGAAAACTTTGAGTTTTAACAATAAGGACAAAATAAAGGGTAAAGTGAATAATACCAGGATTGACTTTTTAGTGTAAAAATGTGGTTTTTCGTTAAAATGAACAGTACTTGAAGCCTTTCGTTAAAGTTCCCAATAAAAAAATATTAGATAAAAAAATTGGGCAAACCCATTGATTCAATTCAAAGTGCGCATTGCTAATGTTTTTAGAGTGCTGGGAAATGAAGAATTGACCAAAAAAGGGAATGAATCCATTGGCTCAATTCAAACTGCGCATGACTAATGTTTTTAGAGTGATGGGAAATGAAGAATTGACCAAAAAAGGGGAATGAATCATTGACTCAGTTCAAAGTGCTCATGGCTAATGTCTTTAGAGTGATGGGAAATGCAGAAATTTGTTAAAATATCACATCGATCGTATTTTTTAGAAAATAAGAGTTTAAATATTTTTAACCACACTTCAACTAATACTGAAGCTTTTTATGATAAAACTCCACACTTGTGCATGTGATAATTGACAAGTTGGGGATAATATTGATGTTGTTAGAAGTGGGTCTTTGGCCATCTCTCTGATAATTTGACATGGTATCAAAGTCAGGGAGTAGGCCCGTACTAGGGTCAGTCTCATTGGCTTCATGTGGTTGCCGATGTGTGGATCTCTCTCTCCAATAATTTGACATATTGAAGGGGCCCCACAATTTTTGTCATCTAATATTTATATATAATAATGTTCTATATTTAAAAAATAGCTTTTATTAGCATTTTAAAATATCATCGTGCACTCCTTATAAGCGTAATTTTTTTTCCTTTCTAAATATAAAAATTTGGAGTACAATAAGATATTTTGAGTGCCAATAATAAGGTGAACACCTTAAAAAGGGGTTTTTTTCAATTTTATTTATAATAATATTATATATTTAAGTGAAACTTTAAAGTTAGAGTTTTGAAGTTTCTTTTTTATGTTTAGTTGTTTAAGATTGAACTGCTTTTGATTATTTAGTGAACGTTACATTTGTAGCTCTTTTTACTTATTAATAATTCATTTTAAAACTTGCAATCAGTGAGTACTAAACTTTGTTTTGAATTAAATGATTGCTTTCTAGTGTCAAAAGATTGTTCTACCTTTTTTAAAAAACTATCTTAAGGATGGGCCCTTTTATAAATTTTACACAGGGCCCCCAAAATCTTTGGGACGGCCCTGATCACATTTGGCACTAATTACGATTATTTTGTATAACAATTCCCCAAAGTATATCTTAAGTTGGTAGTTTGAGGCCACATACATGTAGGTTCGTGGGATTTTTCAGTTCTACGATTTCTCATAGAAGACGACTAGACTTAAAAAAACTTTAATACAAAACATGTAGAAAGGGAGAAGAAAGTTGTCCATACAATAAACAAGCAATACTACAGCCTACGCTTTATCCCCGCCATAATTTTGAAGGCAGCATGTTTGGGTTAATATTTGAACATTGGCAATTAGAAGGGAGACTTGCCCGAGGCCCAAGCATCAAGCCCAGAGACAAATTGGCGCATTCCCATTAATGCATAGGCCATATGCCTATGATTTAAATGTCAAGTAATAGGGACTAACTCACAATCAGCCAAAAAGCACTTTTCAGTGGCAATACAAGTAAAAAGATGATAACTCACTACCTTCCAAGTGATTTCGGGCAAGAGAAAGATCACTACAGTCGGGCTAATCTGCCTATAAAAGGAGGAAAATGCCCCAAAGACAAGAACATTCAACCAATCAAACAAACAAACATACAAACTCTGCTCTCAAGCCAGATTTGCATCTAAAAGTTGTAATCAGCCCAGATCTCAGTCATTTTCAGGATATCTCCCTCACAAAAGCTATCTTTTGTCTTGCTTAGAAGCTCTGTTATCACCCCTAGTGACGTAGTATTGATTCCCTTGTGTAAACCGGTTTAACATCCATCCCTTTTTGGCATAGAAACCTCTGTAAACTCAAAGATAAGTGATTGCAGGGAAGTTCAACCTTGCCCGACAAGGTGAAATCTTGCTTAAAGTTCTTTGTGTGTTTTCTAAGATAATAGATCTACTGCTTAATGTATTCTCCAACATGTATTTAAGTCATATCCATCTGTTTTCCTACTTTAAGAGTCTCATTTGCATCTGGATCTGGTTAGCTTAATGGATATGCTTTCATTTAAAACCAATCAAGAACCAAACAAATGACTTAAGGGATTTGGACTCCCTTCATTCGAATATACAAGACTATGAACTGAAAGTCCTTGGTCACAAGGCAAGAAAAAGAACTTAATGTTGACTTAACCCATCCACGACAATCCTTTGATAACAAGAAGTCCGAGTAACTTGGGGCGCAAGTAATCGACTAAATACAATCTTGTTCTACATATGCTATACTAAGATAGCAGTGGCACGACTAGCACTTAGTTAGTTTTGATTGCGAGCCTTAAGGCCTACACCTAAGGCCCGACAAAAGCACCTTTCAAAACTAACTCTATCCTCTTCTTGCAGCACATCAGCAAGTAAGAGCCCGACTACACCAAAGTGTCAATCCCTTGGGGAGCTGTGCTGAGAGCCGAGAAGCCCTCTCCGGAGAAATCTTCACCCGAACACAGCCAATTACGAAAAATTTGGTTAACCTAACCCCATGGGCGTTGCATGCCTTTCAGTAATATGCACTAATTGCGTGGCATCACAGACATAGATTTATAATTATATGCTTGGATTTGTAGGACTGGCGCCACCCCTGGACGGAAAGACTCAGAAAATTTGAAGCCTAAATGTGTAGGGGTAATCAAATTGGGCAAACCAGTAGACCCATTTCAAATTGCATGGTTATCATTCGAACAAAATAATGTAACATCTTCAAATAATACGATAATTTCAATTCTTACAACTTATTATAATTAGAATAATACTTTTATATCCCCTATAAGAGAATGCACATATCTCACTTATTGCAAATGATGTGTCTTTACTGTATAAATTTTATAATCGGAATCGTCCAATTTATAAATCTTCATTTGATGATCATCCCTACAAAAACATTCGAATTAGAAATCGTTTATGCATCCAAATGTATGAAATAAATCGACACCATAAATACCAAATAAAATATTCATGGTAAACCGTCTATTTATTTGATACATTTGAATGACTAAACAATTTTCGATTCAAATATTTTGTCGTAGGGTAGATCAATGGTGAAGGGATGAAGAGATGAGGATTGGCCTAGGCCCATCCTAACTATTTCTTTTCAAAAAGGGTAATATTAAGGAGACTAAATTTATAAACTAAATATTGGAAATTAAAGGACATGAAAGTTGATGATTGGTTTATTACTTAAGCATTGATAAACGTGCTCATTCTTATTAATGACACATCATTTAGTTTGTAAATTTAGTCTCCTTAGCATTACCCATTCAAAAATTCTAGAAACTCCTCTTAACCACACATATTACGTAAGGATCGACTGTTCAGTGTTCACTCGTAGCGTCGTGAAACATGATTGGTCTTTCGTGTCCGGCCCGTCTCGCTTTCGGGTCTACTTATTCGTGTGAACACTGAATGGACCCATAGCTGAAAAGCATATCCTAGTTCTAACGTTGGAATTTAATTTAGTAAAACATCATATGACAAATTTGGTCATTTGTGGCTGTCATTTTCTGTAGCGGTCTTGATGGTGTAAGTAGGAGACGGGGCAAGAGAGAAAAACGTATCCACATTGCTACCTTCCCGAGGACTTGTGGTGTTAGTCTTGCTGGTTGGCGCAGTGGCTACGGAAGCAACCACGACTTTCTGGGTTTTGTTATCTACTCTCTCTTTCATCCATCCTTCAAGAGTGTTGAATCATAAAAGCGCGTCGAGTCTTCATGCGTCTTAAGTCTCTTGCCTGTGATTTCTTCGATATAGGGAGATTCTGGTTTCCTGCGATTGATGGGTTTTGTTGGTTCTTCGATATAGGGAGATTCTGATCGTAAGTTTTATCTTTGTGAAAGTTAATCCAATCATCAACTTTCATGTCATAGATTTTGAGAATATATTATGAAAGTTAATCCAATCATCAACTTCCATGTCATTTAGTTTACAAAATTTAGTCTATACATTTAGTCTTACTAGCATTACCATTTCTTTTCAACCCTCCTATTAGTATTGGTAATACCAGGGAAACAAAATTTGCAGATTAAAATTTTGTAAACCAAATGACATAAAAGTTGATGATTGAATTATTACTTAAATGTTGATTAACGTACTTATTTTTTAGGGAGTTTTAACGAAAAGCCCACGGTACTGTTCACTTTAACGAAAAACCACATTTTTACACTAAAAAGTCAAACCTACTACTATTCACTTTACCCTTTATTTTGTCCTTATCATTAAAACTCAAAGTTTTCAAGCCCTTTTCATTAGTTTTCCTTATTTTTTATTGATAACATATCATTTAAATTTACAATTTTAACCTACAAATTCAGTCTAGTTACCAATACCCATTATTATCATACTTAATATATGTACAATCCTCCACTTACTGGTCAACAATGCAACAAATTCAAACTTATTCTTTCCTATTCCAAATTCCAACTTCCTGGTCTGGTTACATCACTCATTCTAATATTTTATTATAGTTATATGAATAAACTTAATAACCTTTATAATATTTGATAAAAATACCCTTAACATAAACCTTCACTTTTAAATTTTAAAGAAAAAAAAATCTACTTTGATTTTTCTCTTTCACAGTGCAACCCATAAGTAGGACTCCAAGTCTACAACTAATTCAAATTAATAACAACAATAAGATTTGTAAAAATAAGATTGTTATCTGTCATTCTTTTTAATTTATGAAAAGCTTCTCCTCACATGAAATCTTGGCTCTGTCACTAGCATAGATTTTCAAATGAAACTTGGAAAATTGAACGGATTCAATTATTGTAAAAATACTTTTATTTGCAAGAGGTAGGATATATAAGACCATTCCCATGAGCCTTCAAGTTTTTCGCTTATAAATATAAGTGCACACAATCTCCTTCTTTTGTCTCAATCCCAACTCGTTTGTATTCCAAAAGAATTACCAAATGGCAAGTAATTTAGGGTTTTTGGTTCCCCTTACCCTCATCGTCCTTAGTATCGTCTCCCTCCCTCTCCCGTCCACCGCCATCTCCTCCTGCAATGACGCATGCAAAACCCTCGACGACTGCGCTGGCCAGCTCATCTGCATCAACGGAAAGTGTAACGACGACCCCGATATTGGTTCGACAGAATGCAGACACGGCTCTTCACCACCTCCTACGACGGACAACTGTAAGTCGTCAGGAACTCTGGTTTGCAACGGCAAATCATACCCTACATACACATGCTCTCCAGCTGTGACGTCATCCACAAAAGCCAGCCTTACTCTCAACGATTTCAGCCAAGGCGGGGATGGCGGTGCCCCGTCATATTGTGACGGAAAATACCATAACAACAGCGAGCGTGTTGTGGCACTTTCCACTGGGTGGTTTAATAATAAGTCGAGGTGTTTTAATCTGATAAGAATTACGGCAAGCAATGGGAAGAGCGTGACGGCAAAAGTGGTTGACGAATGTGATTCGCGTGCTGGATGCGATGAGGAGCATGGAGGTCAACCGCCGTGTCCGAACAACATTGTTGATGGATCTTCGGCTGTGTGGAACGCTTTGGGACTGAACAAAGATTTGGGCGTTGTGCCTGTTACTTGGTCCATGGCCTAGTTATAGTTATCATTATAGAACTTAATAAAATAAAGGGTTTTTTAGATATAGGCTTATACAACTCGTAATTTTTAGATTAAAACCCACATATCTTTAAACATCCAATATAAACCTAAAATTCAAATATCTTGCCACATTAGAAATTAAATGACCTATTACTTCAGATAATTTACAACATATGCCACAACCCTTCTAACGTTTTCTCACACACAACCCTCCAATTTTCGCTTCAATCATGCCCACATAATATGGGCATTAAATTCTAATTACTCCTCTTCACGTTTTTTAGCCACTTATAATTATATGTATTTGAAATAAAGTGATACTTTTATATTTTTTGTAGATGAACCATTACATATATATATTCGTCACATTATTATTATGGTCTGTAACATAATTTACCTATATTTATATGTAATATATAGGTAAATTAATGTTGTAGTTCAATTAATTTGCATGTATTAGGTAAATTACTTATGTGCCTAACAATAAAATATGCCTAACATAAAATGTGCCTAAAATGTGCCTAACATTTTTTTATCCAAGCCTAACAATAAAATGTGCCTAACATAATTTTTTTATCCAAGTCTAACATAATTTACCTAACAATAAAATGCGCCTAACATATGTTAGGCTTGGATAAAAAAATTACATATGTTAGGCACATTTTATTGTTACCATATGTATGTATGTGTAAAGTACCTAACATATGTAAAATATAGGTAATTAACTTTGAATAAAATAACATTTCTATATGTTATAGATAAATTATTTTACATGTATTAATATATATAAGGCACATTTTATTATTATGATTATTATTATTATTATTATTATTATTATTATTATTATTATTATTATTATATGTGCGTGTAAAATAATTTGCCTATATTTATATGTAAAATATTATTATTGTGACAGCCCATCCCAAACGTATATATTATTTTATCCTCGATAGCGTGGAAATTCCTTTTGTACCCTTGGACGTTGAGCACATTGTGTAGTGTTGTGGTTTGAGTTTGGGTTTTAGACTAATCTAGTTAGTTCCTAAGTTTTTGGAACTTAAAGTTAATGGTTTTGGTTGTTGTTAGTAACCCAAAGCTGGACCACACACACTCACACACACCCATACCCTTACCCGTTGACCTTTCTCTCTCCTCCCTCTCTCGGTTTTCATCCATTATCCGTACAATTGTACGGTCAACTTGTGAACCAATCAATTCAGGCACGGATCGAGGTTTTGGAAGCCATCTTCGCGTTCCTTGTGAGCTCAGGAACACATCCATACCATTTTTAGAACGTGAATCCTTCGAAAACCCGAGAACCCAGAAATCCCATATTTGAGCATTGTTCATGCAGTCGTAATTTTGGACTTTTCAGTGAATTTTAAAGTTCTAGGAAGCTTTTGGACGTCTTCATGATGCTCGGGGAGTAATTTTGAAGAGTTTTGGACGTCTGGAAGCTCGAGATCATCGAGTTGCAGAGGTTGCCGGAGTGTTCGAGGTTTTTCCGGCGAGATCTCGTGGAGTTTAGGGCTTAAAATTGGTAAGGTCTTGTTCTTCTCGTTGTAAGTTTCATTGTGGTATAAAATTCATGAATTTTGGTTAAGAAATGAAGAAGATATGAAGGTTTAAACTTTTTCCCAGTTTCCGGCGACGGCGATGGTCTCTGGCGAGCGGAGGTTGACGAAGGTGAATATTCCGTCAAAGTTGACGGAATATTCCTAACGGAGACTAACGGCGTCAGGTACCTTTAACGGAATATGCTTGTGTTTAACGGAATATTCCCTAACGGCGTTAACTATTTTGTCCCCTGTGCCAAGCACGTGTCTGCACGCATCTGGCAGTGCCTTGGCCGGGACGTGAGGGCGCGTGGGTGCTCGGAAAATGTTTCTAAAAATATGAGGATGTTCTTGAGGTTGAGTAGGTCATGGTGGTATATTCAAATACCCCATTTGAGTAATGTATGAGAAGTTATTTCCTAGTTTTGTGTATGTGCTTTAAATAACGTTTATTTAGTTATTTCGCATATAGGTGAAACCTATCCGGAGGATGAGCGCCATCAATCGAGGCTCGGGGGCTACGACCCTTCGACATACCAGTGAGTGGGCTTTTGGTTTTCCGTATATACATATATACTTGAGGTTTTTCCCATAAATTGAAATTGAATGATTGTACATTTTGGAATGCCATGCAAAGTATCTGCCTATTTTTATTTATGCATTAGTAGTTGCATATATTTATGATTAGTGTTGCAGACGCACAGGTAAGTGTCAGGTAAGTTCATAAATTAAAGATATGAGATTGCTTCAGTTATGCAAGATATGATGTGATGTATTGAGAGCTCATAAACCAGCACCCCAGTGTTAGTGCTCCCGCCCAGAGTTAGGGCACAGTCCTTCACGTGATATTCACCTCCAGCACCATATGCTCACCTTGGATCCAAGTTAGGTGCACAGGCTTGTCGTACAGACCACTTTAGGTGGTTTCGACTCGTAGGTGACCCGTGATCATTCGCACAGCCTTCACGTGATCGTAGCACTAGAGCATATTTATTTTACACCTAATCTTGTCTTACATACCACTTTAGGTGGTTCCGACTCGTGTGCAGGATTTGATATGATTGAGATTGGTTATGAGCCATAGACTCGGTCGTGCAGGTCACGTAGGTGGATTCGGCTGATATGATATCTGGCATTGATACATTTTAACTGGATTACTTATAGCATTTCATTGAGATACTTTGGCATGGTATATTTCTATGGATTTTCATCCTGAGCATGATTTTTGTTATAGCATATATTATTTTCTGGGAAATTATATAGGTTTTACGGCGAGAGGTTAGCGCTTTTGATAAATGAAATGACTTTGAAAAGCTTTGTTTTTGCCCACTTACACTTTTTGTTTTGTGCCCCTCCAGGTTTTAGGTAGAAGTGCTTTGGTGGCTCACGGGGATTTCGACGGTGGTTCTAACAGAACATCACAAATGTAGGATCACCCTTGGGTGTTGTATAATTAGTACTTGTCCAGTCGGACTGCACTTAGGCTATTTATGCTCTGATTGTGTATTTCACACTTAATCTCGCACTAGCACCTTATCTTAGCTAGTACTTTTAGTAGTTTGGTTTTTATTCACTCGTATTTCTCCATATCATTATTGTTTCCACACTGTGCACATGGTTACGTCACTCTCACGTGACTGCCAGCATGCCTCGATTTTGGTCGGGGTGTGTCAATTATTATATATGTGCGCGTAAAATAATTTACCTATATTTATATGTAAAATAACTTTGAGGCAAATAACATTTCTTTATGTTGTAGGTAAATTATTCTCCATATATTAGCACAACTATTAGGCACATTTATTGATTCCCCACATATTTGTCAAATTACATCATATATATTGTGATCGAATCACAATATGAATATTAATGCTTATTTCTCTTTTTAAGAATCACTAATCCACCTTTTAATCTGTATACAATTAATTGTATAGATAAAAAATGTAATTAAGGTTATATTAGGCATTCAAAAAATGTACAATGGTGAAGTCAAGCATAGTTAATGAATTTGTTTGTGTGGAGCCTAGTCAATAGGTTTTAATCAAGTAAAAAAATTATGTCGGGTATTATGTAACGAAAATTGAGTTTCAGGGGCTAAAGTCATATTTTCAGTAAAATAAATAGGAAACTTCATTTTAATTCTTGGCAAAGATGACTTTTAGACTAAAACCATAAGTAAGATCAAAATCTAATTTTAGTCCCTTGATACATTAATCTCCTCATTTATTAATTATATTTTTGATGTTTTAATTATTTCTCTTTTTCTTCCTAATTTTAATGTATTAATTTTATTTCACTATAATTATATAATTTTCATTTATTTCATCATAATATATTTTGTTGTAAACATTTAGATAAACTAATTTTTATTTTACAATATATTTCAATATATTTTGTCTTCTTCATTTAGGTACATTAAATTAATTATAATACATTTCGGTGCATACATTTAGGTACACACATTTCAGTACATAAAGTTCGATACAAACATTTAGGTACATTAATTCTATATAATACATTTCGGTACATTAGTTTAATATAATACATTTCGGTATATACATTTGGCTACATACATTTCGGTACACACATTTAGGTACATTAGTTTAATATAATACATTTATGTGCATACATTTGGGTACATACATTTCGGTACTAACATTTAAATACATTAATTCAATATAATACAATTTTGGTGCATACATTTGGATACATACATTTCGGTACTAACATTTGAATACATTAATTCAATTTAATACATTTCGGTGCTAACATTTGAGTACGTACATTTCGATACTAACATTTATGTACATTAATTGAGTTTTTCAAGTTTAAAGAATGTTAAATAAAATTAATAAATTAAAAAAAATACTTTGGTTTGGTCAAAAAATATATTAATAAATTTAAATATTTAATGGGAGATATTGAATAAAATACACATGAATTATTTTGAATTAAGGACACATCAAGAGACTATAATCAATATGTAATCTAACACCAGTTTTATTTTAAATTTCAATTTTCTTCAAAGATTAAAGTTAGAAAAATCCCTAAAATAAATAATGAATAAATCAAGGCCTAGAACTCTGTAAGACACCAATATGGATAATCAATTTGTAATTTATGCCACTACAGTTTCCATCCTTGTTTCTGTTAATTTTTTTTGTTTGATATTACATAATTGAGTCTCTATTTCAAGTCTGAAAATAACTCCTTACCTAATTATATTGTTGTTAACCTCTATAAAATGTTTGCTCAAAAAAAAAAAAACCTCTATAAAATGTGATGGAGCTTGCGTGGCTATATATTTCAAGAACTCCGTTTTAATCCTCCTAAAAACGGTAAGATTAGAAGAGACGAATTTCCTTCATATCTAATTCTCTCCTAGTCATCTCTAAATGATTATCAAATGACCTTACCTTTTTCAAGTTTTGAAATTGTTTTGGCAACATGAGTATAAGATAATTACCCAAATTCATTCAAAGTGCTTTGCTATATGACATGTTACCAAGAAATTGTTGAAATTTTGTTAGATCAACGGACTCGGAGGCCCACTCTAACTATACCGATACTAAGTGTGGAGTTTTACCATAAAAAGCCTCATATTAGTTAGAGTGGGGTAATCATATTTAAAGGCATTGCTTTTCTTTACCCCCACCGATGTGGGACTGCTAACACGCCCCCTCACGTGTAACCTCATTCAGTAGTTCACACGTGGAGATCCACACATCGACAATTGAAACTCAGAGGTCGACTCCAATGGAGTCCAAACTTGTTTTCAATCTTTTTTAGGAAGTGACTCTCATTTAGTAGTCCATACGTGGACAGTGGCGAAGCCAGGATTTCTCGGGGGGAGGGGCGAACTTAAAAGAATGCAAGGTTAAAGAAAAATGACAACAACTAAATATTTTTATATAGTAATGTCTTCCATAATTAATCAATACAAACAACTTACAATTGTTGCCGGCGAGGTTTCATGTCATGAAAACGTCGCATAATAGGCTCATTATCAATAAAATCAAATACATCTTTCTCAATGTAAATAAGCATGCTATCACTCAACCATTGATCTCCCATTTTGTTACGCAATGGTGCCCCCCCTAAAAGCAGTTTCTCACTAATCATTAGATATTAATATTTTCAGGACCATGGAAGGCAAGCTTAAATCCAGTCCCCTAGTGTGGAATCAAAGAGAGAGTGTAAACATTGGTCAGTATAACCTTTTCTGCACAACTCACAAACGGAGCTTTACTGAAAAAACAAGCCAACATGATTTTTCGATATGCTTAAACTTTCAGTAGTAAAATCCCAAGAAAAGCAAGTGGAACTTACATGCATAGTGTGTGTCTTTCCACTACTTGTCACACCATAAGCAAAAACAGTACCTGCATTTTCAATACTCAAGCCGTAAGAAATGGAAAATTAACAAGAGAATTGAACGTAACTTAATTTATCTGTTTTCAACTAAAGCTAATAGAATTTCCACCACCATCGATGTTTCATTATATAAATTATACATATTCTTACAGAAACAATATCAACGTTTCTCATTAGGCATTAACGAATTCTCCATTTGTAGTCTACAAGAGAAGTATGTCATACCATTGACACCTTCCATGGCAGCTTTGACAACAGGTTTAGCGGCAACTTCGTACACCTCTTACGAATTGGCATGCTGTCCAAAAACTCTATCTGCCACAACAAAACCATCCCCAAATCCATTCAGTTTTCAAAACCCTGTAACTACGTTAAATGCAGATTAATTCCAACACATTTTCTTTTGCATTTTCCATAAACTAACCGAAATCGAAATTAACTCCACATCAAAATTTTCAAATTCAAAATAACAATATATACTAACTAATATATTACCAAATGCATAGGGTGTAGCTGGATTATACTCATTCCTAGCCGTCTGCGTACCAAGTGACCTCATCCCCTCTCTGAAGTGAGTCTGTGAGACTGTGAGAGTAAACGGCGGCTCGGCTGGAGTGATCCTGTGAGATGGCTCCGTTCCGTTCCATCTGTTGGCTGCTGGGTTTTGGGGGGGGAGCTTTGCTGCTCTCTGTGTGTAATTGGCCTTGAGAAAGGTTGAGAGAGAAGAGAGGTTGAATGGGGGACACGCGGTCCCCCCACCACCATATATATATACTTTTTTTTCAAACAGACGAAACGACGTCGGTTCGTTTAAGTTTTTAAATTTTTTTTACCAGGGCCAAAACGACGTCGTTTTTTCCTGGATTTAAAACAAAACAGAAAGGTTCCTATCTGCTGCTATGCAGCAGAACCAGTTCGAAGGAACAGAGACAGTGAGAAGAGCTGCAGAGGGGCTGGGTTTTCCGGCGGGAGGGGATGGGCTAAACCAGCTCCGGGGCTGTGTTTTCCGGCGAGGGGAGTGGCCGCCGCCACTCCTCGCCCTCACGTGGCTTCGCCACTGTACGTGGAGATCCACACATCGGTAATTGAAACTCAGAGGTTGGCTCCAGTGGAGTCCAAACTTGTTTTTCAATCTTTTTTCAGGAAGTGACTCTCATTTAGTAGTTCATACGTGGAGATCTACACATCGGCAATTGAAACTCAGAGGTCGGCTCCAATGGAGTCCAAACTTGTTTTCAATTTTTTTTCAGGAAGTAACTCTTATGAACTCAGAGGCAGACTATATGTTAAGAGTCCAAGCTTGTTTCCAAGCCCACACTTCCTAGTGACAAGCTTGTTGACTTGCACAGGCCAGTAAATGTGGGCTCTGATACCATGTTAGAATTCTTTTAGATCGACAGACCTAGGGGGACACTCTAATGATACTGATATTGTCTCCAACTTTATCACCTTCCCAATCTGTCAGGTGTGGGATTTTACCACAAAAAGCCTCAGTATTAGTTAGAGGGGTAATCCTATTTAAAGTCATTGATTTTCTTTACCCCCACAGATGTGGGACTGCTAACAGAAATGCCACTTATTTCTTGCCCTGTATCTTCACCACTACTGTGGATCATACATCGTATTCTTAGTTATAACTATTACATATATTATACGCTTCATTAATTAGTTGGCATATTCGGGCTTGGTGCACTACCTGTACCACCACTCAATATTGCACCACCAGCCACTTTGCCGCCTCATCCCACTGTTGCGGCCTCATCTTCTCATCAGTTCCTTCATCCCTCTCCATGGTAACAAGGTCAAAGACAGGTTCTCTTAAGCCTGATTCCAAGTATGCCCATTCTGCTACACTTGATTCAACTAACGCTTCCCTTCCATTGAGCCCACATGCTTTAGCCAGGCCAACAAATATCTGAAATGGCGTCAGGCCATGTCAGAAGAATTTAATGCCCTCCAGCGTGCCGACACTTGGACTCTTACGTGTTCCCCGCACCGCAATGCTTCCATGAATGTTTTGCCAAATAAATGGGTATTTCACATCAAGCGTATTTCGATGACTTTATTCAGCGGTACAAGGATCGATTTGTTGCCAATGATTCCCATCAATAACCTAGCCTCGATTATGGTAAAACCTTTAGTCTTGTTGTTAATTATTTACTATTGTTTTAACTTTAGCATGTCTGTTCAGTTTAAGGGGTGGTTTGGGAGTGAGGTGCTTAAAAAAAAAATACCCATGAAAAAAAAACTGTGAGGGTTTTAGGTGTTTGGTAAACTAAAAAAAAAAGGGCTTATTTTGGAAGCTGCTATGAGAATAGGCTGAAATCAAAGGAAAAAACTAAAGCAGCTATTTGCAGCTTTGGAAAACTGGCTTTTTTCAAAGCACACGGAGCTACAGTGCTCCTTTAATGAAAAGACTCACTATCAGACTGTTTTTTTTTCCAAAATCACTTTTACAAAAAAGTTTACCAAACACTCTGCTGATTTATTTCACAGCCGCTTATTCTCACAGCACAGCCGCTTATTTTCACAGTAGTTTTTTTTCAAAGCACAGCAATACCAAACCAGCCCTAAGTGGCATGTTCGACGGTTGGATGTTCAGAATGCGTTTCTTCAAGGGTCTTTATCAGAGAAGGTGTGTATGCAATACCCTCATAGTTTAATCTATCCTCAATTCCTTCACCATGTCTGCAAGTTCCGCGGCTTTTTATGAGCTCAAGCAGGCACGTCCTAGAGCCTGGTTTCAATGTTTTTTCACTCATTTGGAGGATTTGGGTTTTCGTTTGTCTCATGCGAATACTTCAATTTTTACTTATATTCATGGCTCTTTTCTCATTATTTGTTTGATATACGTTGACGATATCCTGATTACATGAAATAATACTGCTCATACTGATTACAGGAAATAATTATGGTCATATTACTACTCTCATACGCGATTTGGGAAATCATTTATCCATGAAGGGTCTTGGCCATGTGATGAGTAGATTTTATATTATATATTTTACCCTAATCTTAGTATATTTTGGTTAATATTTTGGAAGAATTTTGATACTTTAAATTGTATTTTCAATATAGGACTTCCGACTTCCTTTGGAGAAAAACAGGACCAAATGGACGAATTTTGGAGTAATTCTAGTTGGAGGACGTTCGTGAGTCACTTAGCTTGATCGTATCAAAATTTGGGATTTTTCCACCAAGCGGTTATTTTCTGGCGATAAAATAAAGGAGCGATGCGCAGTGCTGGAAAATGACGTTTTTGGGCTTAAATTGCGTTTTTTGAGCACAAGATGACCTCGGATGGGTTCGTGACCTTCTGGAGAAGTGTTCAGAATATTCCAAAAAATAAATCCAGCTATATTGGGCCAGTTTTGGAGCAGCTTATGGGTCCAAAACGTGGCTGTTCAGATTTTAGGCGAATTTTACCATTTAATTTAGGGTTATGTTTCCTATTTTATTTGATTATTAATTTTAGTTTCCTAAGGGAAATAAAGGACCTGTTTTTAGGGTTTGTTGGGGGGCTTAGCAGATATATTGCTTGGCCGTCTACAGTTTTTAGACTACGCCTACGAAGCACGGACACGCCAACTTAAGAGCGTATCCCGTATCAGATACGGTCTGGGATACGATACGCCCTCGATACGTGCCGATACGCTCTGGATACGTATCTGAACGTATCCGTTGACCAGTGGACATCTGGATACGTCGTCGATACGCTTTTGATACGCGAATCAGACATTTTGAATACGCAACAAAAGCACCTTGACGATGAAATGATCTAACCAGATGAGGGGGAGAGAGCGGGAAGGGGAGAGAGAGAGAGCTCTGTGAAGAAGAGTGTCGAAACGGCGAGATCTGCAATTGGAAAGAAGGCGACGGCGGCAGATTCTATTGTGCTAGGTACTTAGGGTTTTTTTGAAGTCACGTGATATTTTCTTTTGAAACTAGGGCTTCCGTTTTATGAGAAAATAAGGCCATATATTTATATTTATATTAGAAAATAATGCATATTTTTTAGCATCCATGCCGTATATATTTATATACAACTATTAATATATATATATATATATTAATATACATCAATGTATATTTTTAATTAACATATCCACACCGTATCGTATCCTAATATTTAGAAAATAGCCGTATCGCCGTGTCGTATCGTGTCGTATCGCCGTATCTGTATCCGTATCCGTGCTACATAGGACTACGCTTTATTTTATGCAATTTTGGAGACAGAAAGAAGTGCTAGGGTTTTGGAGATTTTCTACTTGAAGGTGTTTTCAATCCTTTTCTTAATAATATTTTCTATGATTTCAATTATGAATATGCGTAACTAATTTATATTGTTAGGGCGAAGCCTTGAGCCTTAGCATGAATATGTGAGTTTTATTTAATTGCTTATGATTGATTGCATGCATACTTTGAATTGTTAGTCACCGGGATAAAAACTATCTAATTGTCTTAATGCCTTATCACCATTAGGATCTTTAGAAAAGTAATTTGATGCAATTTTGGTCGGAAGGTTCCCTGAAATTGACGATGGCTTCTTGCGATTAATAATTGTAATTTCACTTAGGATGAACACCACGTCTTAAGGGTTGCATGGTTTTTCAAAGGATTTTCATAAAGCATAATGAGTCTTTCATGTTCAGATTTGATCCGAACGTCCGGATGGGTTGCATGTTAGATATACGTTCTATGTTGGAGGTTTCAAGTAGAATATGAATTAGGAAAATCTAACCTTCAAAGTGGCATGTGTAGATCATAAGTAATTGGTAAAAGTTCATAGGATTGCTAGGTGATGGTGAAACCCTAGTGCTTTCTTAATTTGATTCTTCCAAAAACTGTTTTCTTTTTCCCCCTGTTCTAATATTGCAGATTGTTTATTTTAATTAATTAATTTCGTTTTTATTTTAAGTAGGTTATAAAATCAATCACCTCAATTTCTACTTTACAATAACTAATTGGAATTTGGTTTGCTTTGAATTATTTAATAATCCCTGTGGAGAATGACCTTGCAAGATCCGTTTATACTACAACAACCTTGTGATTCTTGCAAGTATAATATGAGTTTTTAGCCCATTCACATGAGTAGTAAAATCCCCATCACCATGTTCATATGGATGGTGGCAAATCAGTCCCTACGCCTGCTGCTAGTGGGAAAAGGCTCAGCCTTCACGATGGTGATCCTTTGCCGGGTCCAACCGAATATCGCAATGTTGTTGGCGCTTTTCAATATCTAATTTCTCATTTCTATAGGTACTTTATAACATATTATAACATAAACCCTCACTCTTTTATTTGGTGTATGTTAGTAACGTTGAGACAGTCATGAAACGAAATAATTATAATACCTAGTCCAAATAATAGAAGTGGAAATGGCACATTCAACTAATGGCAATGATAAATATATCCATAATCCAATCCTTGATTTATTCATATACACACTCGGTATACATGATAGTTAACACCAAATCAAGACAATTAACCAGGGACTTGACTAAATGGCCAGTATGTACTGAAATTCAAAATCATATGGCATTTTCTCAACAGTCGTACTAATCTTGCCCCTGCTAATGTGGCCCCTGAAGCAATCCACCATTGATTTTCTCAATGATCCAGATGTTGGTAACTGGTGGCAAACCCACTGAACTAGTGAGTCCACATCCACAGCAAAATCAAGCAAGTTTCCTAGCAGTAGTTCTGGGATCACAATTTTCTTTGAGGTGGTCACCACAATTGATGCTTGCAGGTACTCCAACTTTGATTTCTCCAACTCAGCTATGACACCGTCGGCTGTGTATATCCTCACCTGAAAAAACTTAACATTATTTTCCAGAAAAAAAAAAAAAATTCGTGATAATAGCACACCAATGCAATGTTAGATCGTTTATATGCAATTTTACCGCAGGAGAAGAACGAGTTCCACAACACAGAGAAAATGTGACATTGGGATCCATGGAATCGAGACCATAGAGTTCGTGAACAACGGATTTATCGTCTGTGTCACCATTCTGAAACGCCTATGATCACATGATATATTGAGATCTTTTATACTAATACAATAACTACTGATAAAACATGTATTTGATTCGTAGGATCAGTCATATTTACCTCTTGCATACTGGAAGGTGCTGGCTTCCTCAGAATGTAATGCTCTATGGATTCAGCATTTAAAATCTTACCCCCTATGTTTAGAGTTGCCTGAATCAAATATCATTCGTTATTCGTTAGATTAATAAGGAAATAAACTTCTGAGCCAATATCTAAAGCCGTTTTCTGCCAGTCAATGCCTAATTTCATATATATAACAATTTGATGCTTAATTTCAGCTAAATTTTGGAGCTTACCTTGCTCATCAATGTGAGTAATTTTTCCACCGAAGCAGGCACTCCGTACTGGAGAAAACCCTGAGAAATGACAAAAAAAATTCAGTAATCCAACATGAGAGCTTGAACAGGAATAGTCACAATTCATACTGACGTCTCTTAATTCAAAATTAATAGCATTTTTTTTTACACATTTACATTCATGATACAAGCATTGTAAATGTTGATCCAGAATGCTAGCTTCTGTTGGTATGTCAAGGACCCCAAATCCACCACCTGGAGATCGTTCATCAATACCCTGTGATGCACAAGGATAATAGGGAAAATAATTTTAAAAAAAAGTCATGATCTGGTACCATGTGACAGTGTTACAATCACTAACATAAAAACAACTTGGAAGTAGTGGAGACTGTATACATAGTTTTTTTTTTTTTTTTTTTTTTTTGAGTACATCGAAATTTTTACACTAAGCGGAGGGGGAGTTCGGCTAAGCCACATAATGGGCAGCCTAATTTGGTATCGAATTCGCCGTCTACGAGATTTGAACCTAAGACCTCTCACTTCCAAGTGAAAATGAATACCACCATACCATAGTACTGAGTGGCAACTATATACGTAGTTACGTACCTTAATTTTTTTAGTAAAGGAAAAGAGTTGGAGGCTGAAATGGATTTTGGGTCCATAGAGATTGAGGTGAAAGTAACCAAGTTCTTGTAAGGGCCAATGTCTCTAGGAATACACTCTTCCACATTGAAGATGCCATAAGGGTCTTGTTGCCTTGATTCCTTTTGTAACAATGAGTTTACACCGGTATCATCTCTGAAGCTTCTTGAGGTTATAGAAGAGTTGACAGACCTTGAAATGGGGCCTGACTTCTCTAACTCCATTGTTCTTGTTGTTCTAAGCAGCCTAATGTATATGAAGTTTAGGCACTTCATGATTTCCTCAGAGAGCCTGTTTGGTTGCCAGTTATGGCTATTCTCTTCTAATTGTGTTGGAACTGGTAGAGATTTTGGTGGGAGTTCTGAAGTAATCCCTGGATTACATTCTTTTAGCTGGAAAAATAAAAAGAACAAAAAACCATCGATTAATTAGTGATACGTATCTAGGGGCATAACATTTTGAAAATTGATTGGTCTCATGCAATTAACAAAACTAGTAGTCCACATTTTACCTAGCATGATAAAATAAAAAAAGGAAAAATAACTTTTGGATGCAACCAGTTATACACAACGCGATAAATCAACCTCTCAAAACATGCATGTATAGTATCAGTTACATCCGCATGCATATTATAACAAAAGGTTGTTGCATATAACCAACGCATACAATAATTATTTTTAAACTATAAAGACAGAATTAAATGGAATGCAACAAGTTAGGGCACACCTTGGGTGATGGATGTCTTGGGGCTCGCAGGGGCGAGAGTGCCCTCAAAATTCCGTTTTTTCTCGGAAACTTATTTCCAAATTTAACATCCTCATAGAAATAATTTTCTTTCTGATCAGAAAATCCTCTCGAGTTTCCAATTTTCTCGTTCTGCCTAAGGTCGTTAAAATGATCATAATCACCTTTGATAGCTTTACTTATGAAATGCAACGCCTTGGTCTCATAATACGCCATTCTCTGGCTCTCATTGTTAACACTTTTGTGCATGGGACTTGGCATTGCTATATTTGATGCACGAGGAATGGGGTTACTAATTAGGTTTCCATGTTGCCATTGGTTTGATAGTTTTGATTCCTTTGTAGCTTCTTGTTCATGCTTCAATCCAGGTTGAAGTTGCCTGATTTGGCCTTCAAGTCGAGCAATTTCTCCTTCAACCATAGCTAGCTCTGCCAAAAGCTCCTTCATCTGCATTACTCATAGAGACAGTACTATATTTACTCTTTTATGAACAATAAAGTAGTTATATGCTAGTAGAACAATGAAGTAATTTTATGAACATCATTTTTTTTTAGGAAAACTAATGAAAATGATTTGAAAACTTTGAGTTTTAACGATAAAGACAAAATAAAGGGTAAAGTGAATAGTACCATGATTGACTTTTTAGTATAAAAATGTGGTTTTTCGTTAAAGTGAACAGTACAGGGAGCTTTTCGTTAAAGTTCCCTAATTTTTTTGGTACATATATACAGTGATCCTCTGTTGAGTCAGTTGGGATTCCTTAAACAAGTTTGTTTGAGGGACACTATTGAAGGGCTCACTCCATCATATTTCAACATTTTGAACTATCTAGTGTTTAGGTTTTTTTTTCAAAGATCATTTTTACAAAAATAAATCACCCAAATCGGACATATGGGTGATTTTAGGTCTTCCCATAGCCAAAATGGAAACCAAAATTCCTCTCTAAAATGCTAGTTTAAATGGCGGTCATGTTAGTGTTTCTTTGAAGCACCGTATTCTTATATATTTTTTGGGATAGTTTAGTTGCGGTCTCTGGTCCCTAACTGTTATAGACTCAAACCTTATGCATTTTAGATTTTTTATTGAAGTCCCTCTCCTTCTACATAAATGACATAATAATAAAAGAGATGCAATAATACCAATAAAGACTCAACCATTTTATCTTATTTTTGCTTTCATTTACACTACCAATTTAATTGTTCAAAATTGCTTATGAGTACATTTATATGATAAAATTTGGCTACATTTTACATATAAAAAATCGGTACATTTACATAAAAACATGGGTACATTTTATATAGAAAACAATGGGTACATTTTATATTGAAAAAAACAATGGTACATTTTAGATTAAAAAATAAATATATTTTACATTAAAAAATTGGTACATTTTACAAAAAAAATGGTACTTACAAAAAAAAATAGGGATACATTTTATATAACAAAGTGGTACATTTGTAAAAAAAAAAATGGGTACATTATAAATAAATTATGGGTAAAAATAAAAGGTTAAAAAATTATGAGTACAAATAAAAGTTTAAAAAATAAGGGACAAAAAGAAATTAATATATGGGTACAAATTAAAATTTAAAAGAAAATTGGTACAATTTAAAAAAAGGTTGCAAATTAAAAATGGGTATAAACTAGAAATAGAAATATATGATAAAAAGTTTAGCCATAAATATAATATATCAACTGTAACGTTTCTAACACTAAATGAATATATTTAAAAATAAAACTTAATTATCTTGACATGTAAATATTTTGTTTTTGAATAATTAATGGCGTTTATTAAAACCGAAGGACCTTGATCCAAATTTGAAAAGGAATAAGGTTTTAATTAATAAAGTAGAAAAAATAAGGATGGAAACTTAATTTCTCCATATTTTTTTCATTATAATTGGATGTCTTAGTCATTTTGAATTTATCTATTTTTTCCGAATAATATCTGTGAGTGATGAGTTAATACATCTGCAACGTATATATGCTGGCAAATTGTAAATCATAACTATTCATTAGGTAAGCATATATATAATGTCCAATGTCTAATCTTGACTTATAGGATCTAACCATATAACATGCATGCCATGCAAGATATAGTATCTAACGTATGATTTATAATTAATTCTTAAACATTTGTAATATAACTTCGTATAAATCGTCTAACTTTCAAAAAATCCCCCGCATAAAAATAAAAGTCAGCCGCATGGGGTGGCTTAAAAGGAAGAAGATCAATATACCTTGGGAGGAAGAAATTTTGGGATGGAAATAGCAGAATCACCATTTTTCCGATTCTGAACTTGGCCCAAAACCTCATGTACTTTCTCTTCTTGGTTCAGCATTCTTTGAAGCAAAGAAACCTATAAGAAACTTGTCAATGCAACTCTCTTATCATGGTCTAGAAGATGAATGATACGTTATATGACTACTAAACTTAAATTGTGAGAAAAGTTTAAGACTACTAAACTTAGATTAAGAGAAATTTAGTATCAAATTTGTCATCCACGAGAGTAAAAATTTAAAATTTCTTACTTACAAATTTTTGTTATACAAAATTATAAGTTTTTCTTTAGTACTAGATACTACAACCTTTTTTCTAATTAAAATTGAAGGTTAAAGAAAAATAATAGGAGATAACCAATTAAAAACGGATCCCACCACTCCACTTTTGTGTTATTAGTCCCACCACCACTTAACCTTATTCTCTTTCTTCTCCGTTGCTGCAGCCCTACAGAGGCAAAGCCACCCAATTTTCTTGGCATCAGATCATACCACGCCAAACCCAGAAAATCAAATAGCATGCTTTCTAGAAGCCGCATAAGGGTTCAAAGTTCAAACTTTCAATTTCCAAGTTACAAACCAAATAATTCCAACAAAAATAACCCACCAAACTAAATCAGTATGATTCGGTCTTAACTCTGAGTGGTTCAAGATTATTGGTTGATAAAAATGGCGGTGCGGTGGTTTACCGGAATTAGTTAATATAAGTATGGTGAAATGTAAGATTTTCATTGCTGTAGAATGCTGGTAAGGGATTTCACTAAGGGGTATGGTTCTCATTTATTACTTCAAGGTTTTGGGGAACGAATTGAAACTGATTAGCAGTCATGAGTTTGCTATATCAGTACAGACTGGTGATGCTGGGTAAGGACCACTTTTTCAAAAGTTACACTTCAATAGTGACAGTTCAAACATTTTTAATTTCGTTTCCTTGACAAAGAGATGTCCTAAATTGGCCATGGGAATCCAATTGATATTAAGTTCATATTCTCTTTTAAAAATATGGCTCCCCAGCTGGAAGAACCAAAAGTTTGAAAGATAAACCATGAAAGCTTGAAGAAATATAATGGTAAATAGTTATGGAGGCCTAAAAATGATAGCAAGTATTTAATTGAATTTGTATACATTTGTAACTCCTATCATGTGTGTAAACTAATAAAATATACTTGCTTTGAGCGCCAATATCTAAATTGGGAGATTTTTCTATGTTTTTGGAATACGAGTCGGTACAATACGTGTTATAATATAAGTAGAGAGATGATAAATTTTTTAGTGTTCTTTTACTTGTATTATGACACGTGTACCATTTATGTTCCGGGTGTAATAAAATCTCAAGGCTAATCTAATAGTGCCAAAATTGCTAGATACTCTTTGTTTAAACAACTTTAATCAGATGGACTAGAATACCATCCTACGTACCTCTCTTTCAAGCTCCCTCCATCGTTGCCCCGAAAGTTTCTTGTTTCTCTGTATTTCCGAATTAACAAACTCTCATGCATAAGAAATTGATCATGAAATAGCTAGCGACAAAGAGTAGTACTCTCAAGACTAACCAAAATAAATTGTAAAGATATTACAGATGGTATGTATTATGTAATTACATTTTTAACAACATGATCAATAGCGTCTTGGATTCATATGGAACTTACAATCTCCGATGGAGTGCGAACGGACAAGTTGCCGGGGCTCGCCATGAACAAAGCCTTTAACTTCAGCCAACTCCAGGGCCTACAAGAAGCAAAAGTAAAGCCAAGAGGGTAAGATATTATTGGCAGTATTTTTGGTGAGGTTTTGGATATATTCAAAGTAGCGTTGGTGTGAGGACTTTATAAGGGTGGCTGCTACTGGTTGTTTCTGCTGTTGACGTTTGATTTGATGAATGGAAAGAACTTTGAGAGAAGGTGGTGATGAGAGAGAGCTTTCAGGCTGATGACGATGATGATGAGGTTCATCATGTTGTGGGTGGGACATCATGCAGAGAAAATAAGAGGGGGTGGTGGTGGAGTGAGAGGTACGTGGGGAGTTTTTGGGGTTTGGCGTAGCTTGCAATTCTGGATTTGGGGTGGTTAGCGGTTATACCTTACAATTACAAAGATCTAAAGCTCTTGTATAATTATGGCAAATAGTAAACACAATCATATGAATGAATGATCAATTACATACTTTTACTTTCACCATATCTAGAAGGAAAAAATTCATAAAATCCGGAATATACGTACAAGTAAATGTTCTTTTGTGAGACAATCTGTCAAGTTAAGTGGATAGATATTTAAGTTGTCAAATTGTCAAATTGCACCCTCAATGGTCATATATTTTTTCTTATTATCAAAATATGTTATTCAGATTTTCATAGTTTGACAAGTAGTCACTCATGTTTAATCAAATAAATGGTCCTCGTGACGCTATAGTTATTGGAAAATAGTCCTTGAGGTAAAAAAAAATTAAGATTTAAACCCTCATGATGTAGTCCATTAACAAATTTAGTCCAAAAATGATTTTTTCTGTTAATCGTCCGTTATATGCAAAGGTAAATGAGGTAATAGATTCCCAAAGTTCAAAATTTTCAAGACTTCTACATCGCCGCAACCACCACCACCTTACTACGGCCACCACCACCATGTTAGATGTCCACATTCTCCTCTTTCTATACATGGTGGTAAAGAGGGTCAATACCAAAAACAACCCGAACTTCCCTTCCCCCTCTTTAAAATGGACACCTCCAACAAACAAAAAGATTGTTCTCTTCTTCCTTTCTTTCCCATGTGGGTGAGCTCCATCCTTCCCAAGAATCTTTGGGACCCAGGCCCCAAATGCCGAGCTCAGGCCTCAAGTCCTAAAGACCATGGATTGTGGTCCACTATCCCCAAGGCCTCATATTCAAATTTTCAACCAACATATCGTTCCTCAATTTCATTCCTTGATTGCATTCCAATTCTAATTTCACCCCTTCAAACAAAACACCACTAAACAGTATCATACAAACATGTGTAGGTAACATAAATTTAAAAAACACAGAACCCTGTGGATACAGATCATAAAGATACAAGTGATATTGTACATCAAATGCGTAACTACAAACCTTCGGAGGAAGAGCTACACTGAATATATAAAATGCCACTGCTATCTAAGCCTACAGACTGGAAGAACTACCTAAAGGATATGCCACACTTACTCTTCTTATCTACAGGTTGCCACTATATTAGTTCTTCTGCAAGACTTCTCGATATCTTTAAAGACTCCAAGGATTTCCAATTATGTTCAGAGGGAATGGGTCGAAAGGATCAGAATGATTTCTCTACTTCTTTTGCAAGAGTACCATTAAAAAGAATGCAATCCCTCGAGTAACAATACCGGTGATGATGAGGAAGATTAAACTGCGGTTCCAATGATTGAGATCATATCCATTTTTCATTAGTGAACCACATCGTGTGATTAGCCACACTCCAGAGTACCTAAAATTAAAAGAAAGAAAGCAAGAAGCTCTAATATCTGCTCGAAGGATGATGCACAATGATTTTGTAGAAATAACAGGTTATTCCAAACCTTTTGGCATTTGATATGACAAAAGCTTCCAAAGCCCACTTAGTGTAGCACAAATTAGCCATTCTTGAAACGAGTTTGTTCTCGTTGTAGTTTGCTACTAGAGTCAAAATGACTGGAAGAAGTATTGACCACTGCACGACATAACAAATGGCTTAAAACCGGAAAAAGAAAACACATGCAGATACATGAATACATTTGATTAATAGATCCTCAACGTGAAAAAACATTCTTACCAGTTGGGCTGGCCCAGGTTCCAGGTATATGGACAGTGCATAAGCTATACCGGTTACGCAGTAAACCAGACAAATCAAAACAATGTAATTATCTATGATGGATGATCTTGGATTGTTGAAGAAATAGAACATAGAAAGATACACTAGAGGCTTCATGATTGTATTGAAATGATCAACTGTGTCCTTTGAAAGAAAGTACGCCAAACTACTCATGCCAGAAGAGCTCTCCCTCCAGTAGTGCAATTTATCCAGTCCAAACGTTCTTAAAGCAGCAATCTTGCACAGGAGAGCTGAAATGCAAACAAAATTAGGAGGGGTGAGAAGTAAAATATGTCCAGGTAAAAAGCTATGATTTCAGGACACGAGCATGAGTAGTGATTGGACATGAATGTGGGTGCCAACCACGTCAATTTCCAAAAATACATAACGCCATGCAAACAACTCTAGGGTAATGTTCTTTTCACAAGCAATCCAGTGCTAACAAGAATATTGCAGACTGTCAATTGAGAACATACATCCAAACGAGAATCCACTTGATCGCTGATTCAGATCTATAGTTTAACTTCCTTCAAACAGTTTTCAGTTAACGTAAATAGAAATTTACCCTCATACACATTTGTTTGGTAAAAGCCCAGTAATTGTTTTCCTATCAGTCATTAACAACTACCCCACCTTCCATAGCCATAGGCTGAAAAGCACTCACCATGACACCACTTGTTAATACAACGAAAATTAGAAAAGAATATGGGAAATCGACATAAAAAGGTTGGCAAAGAGAGAGTCAGGTTTCCAGTGAGTATGGGAGGCCAAACTGGTGAGTTACTGTTGACCCTAAAAATTACAAAGCCTACATGGCAATCAGGTCTGAGTAACTGTTGAGCTAACTACATCCTTGTGAATGCGGGCGTGCCACCTCGTGACGGAGCTCGGTATGGCAAGTAGAATAGATGTGATGGTGGTGTGGAGTGCGTTGTTAACTTTTGCACTTGAGCAACTACGACTGAGGAAGGAACACCTATCGACCTAGGGTTCTAAAACTTGAAGACAAGGTTGCTAATTCACTGCAAAGATCAAGATTTTGCGTACCAAGTTCGGCTGCTTCAACTATATTCACAAGAATAAGTGCGCCGAATCGGTCTCAGACTGTAGGGACAAAGACACTCAAAGGAAATGAGTGTCTTTATAGTGAACGTGGTTCGGCCGTCTAAATGCCAAACTATGAAGTGCACAAGAGTAATAGATCATAGAACACTTCACTTCACCGAGAAGCTAATGAAGTGACCTCTTTGGACGAAAGAATTAAGAACTCTTCTCTGGCCAAGACTTGGATAGATAACCAACCAACAAGAAAAGGTGTTGTTTACTAGTCCAAACTGAAGATGCTCCTGAATCGCTTGATTCTACAGCCCCAATGTTGTTTACTTATCCAAACTCAAGATGTCGCCAGTTGTCAACACAGTGTTGTTTACTTACCAAACTGAAGATGTGTTGATGAGAGGGTTAGGATAGTTAGTATTTTTCTCAGGGTTATGAGAAAGGTTTCGTAAAGAGCAAGGGTTTTCGCATAGAGCATTTTGAATTGTTTGTTGAGTTGAAGGGGCTTTTCACATTGCAAAACCTCTTCTATTTATAAGGGTGAACTTCGTGATAAACAGGTTTGCCGAGGTAGAAGCCTGAGAGGACTACGCCTACTCCGCATTTACTTAGGATACTCTCTCTTTATCCCTTAATCCCTTCTTTAGCCAAACTCAATTCGGTCCAGTCTCGGCCTCTTTGTCTTGAACTAGGGTTCTGAACCTAGTCCCTTTATGCACTTGATCCATCCTCATCTGATCAAGCATGCGTTCGAATCTTATCATAACCTATCATGATCCTTTAATTCACTTAAGACACGACCAAGCCACGCCTCAACCACACCTCAGCCTGATCCTTTAAAAGTCCTACTCTTATAGGGAGTCGGTCGAATCAGCACTCTTTTGGGCTGAGAGCCAACTCGCCTGAGGAATCATTACTGGCCGAGAGTCATGGCCCTTCAATTCGGGTTATCATGTCTCGGCCCAAACCTATATTTCAGGGTTCAGGCCCAAACAGTTCAGGTATGTTGCTCTATTTTACTCAAAAATTAATTTTTACTCAACAAACTACATACATGTAAATGGCATGGTCTAGTAACTTCTAATAAAGGCAAGTTGATCATGAAAAAATCTGAGACCATAAAGTAAAATCACAGTTTAAGGAAGTGTGCATAATCAAGAAACAAAAAGTAGTTTACTTACACACTGATATGACTGTGTATGTATAACCAAGTGCACCAAAGGTTTCATCGCGCACTTTGGCAATTGTTCCTAAGCAGATTCCAGCTAGCAATAAAATCAGAAAATCTACAGCTTGTGTTCTAGCTTCTCGTAACCAAGGAAGAAAATATCGGTAATATCGAAAATATCGGTAATCCGAAAACACGGAAATATCGATGGAAATATCGGAATAATATCGATATCGATAAAAATTACATGGAAACCACGGAAATTGTAAGAAAAACTTGGAATTTTTTATTGAAACTTTGCAGGATGTTTATTTAGTCAATTATCTATTAGTTTATCACAAAAATTGGAAGGAAATGCATTGCATGATGGATTTAACATTATCAAGTTGATTATATAGCGAGCTGACAAACATTGTGAGTGTAGAAAATATGTAGTAATTAATGAAAGAAGTTTAAACACACCAATTGGGGCTTATTGCGGCAAGTTTTTTAGATATGACCTCGCATCAAGTCGTCTTTTGTGTTAATTTGTAATCTTAACTGGTTTTGTTGTGTTGTGTCAATTAGTTAAATTAAGCGGTACATCCAATTGGGGCTTATAAACATTTTAATTCTCCTTAAAAATCTAAGGGCATTTAATCAGGATTTTAAGTGATTCTTTAAAGTTTAAGGGGTATTCGATCATGATTTTTAAGAAATTCATACATTCCAAATGTATTCATTTAGAAATTGATTCGAAGAGATTTTTAAAAATTTGGGAAACTCGAAAAAATTAGAAATATTTCACATAATATTTTAAACATTCTCAAATCGCTCCCTGAAAATTTGAGGGAATTCACTTAAAATTTTACATAAAAGTTTTAAAAATTATAACTTCATCAAAATTCATAAATTTTTAAATCTATTATAATCCTTTAAAATCTGAATGGAGTAAAAAATTCAAATCTAAACCTAATATGAAACAATCACTAAATTACATAGAATTTCTAAACCAAATCTAATAAGGATCAATTACAATTCTAATACGATGTTGTAATTACTTGGAGTTTTTTAGGGCAATATGTAACACCCACCCCCATTTATAAAGATATATTTGTGTAATTATCCCCTAAACATTTTAATATATCAAATTGGTCCTCTTTGACTACCCAATCAGGATCCAAAACATTGGATCCCTTTCTTTCTGAAGTGGCCACGTGGCAGCCCCCCCTCCACTCTTCTCTTTTCTCTCTATGTTCCCCCGTGACTCCCTTCTTCTTTTCTTCTTCTTTCTGTTTTCTTTTCTTTTTCTTCTGTCTCCCTCTCGGCTCTCTCTCTCATATCTCCCTCATCTCTCTTCTCTGCACCGCAGCACGCACGCACCCATCTCCCTGCGCGAGGAACATCACCATCACCATCTTGTCCTCATGGCCGCGCTCCACCCTCAGTCTCTCGATCGATCCGTCTCCATCCTTCTCCCTCAGTCTCTCCTTGTTTCTTCTTCGGTTCTCCCCCCCCCCCCCATTTCTTCTTCGGCTGCCGTTGCGATGACGACGGAGGATCCTCGGCGATATTATGGCTAATATCACGATAATATCGCTAATATCGCGATATTATCGATATTAGCGATATTATCGCGATATTATTACGATAATTAAGTGTAAACGTTG
This sequence comes from Malus fusca, assembly GCA_035220775.1. Lineage (NCBI taxonomy): Eukaryota > Viridiplantae > Streptophyta > Magnoliopsida > Rosales > Rosaceae > Malus > Malus fusca. The sequence continues at coordinate 11,798,361 of CM069069.1, forward strand.
AAAATATCGCTATGTAAAAATAACGATATTATCGGCGATATTTCGCCGATAATATCGATATTTTCTTCCCTGCTCGTAACCACTGCTTACAGGCCCTGTAAAATCCAGAAATACAAGAAGTCAAGTTGAACCATTCAAATCTATAATCTTAATGGAAGTTCAGTTGCAAATTTTGGGTAAAATAGACTCTGCTGGGGGTAACAGTCACACTCCAAGACAGTGGGCAAGCCTATGGATAATGGTTGATTGTCTAAGCCTTCACAGATAACTACGTTAATATCGTCTAGGCATCTTTATTCTTTTTCAGGTATACTGGGAAAGTAAAAAATGATAAGTGCCATCCTTACTAGCATAATATGTATGTGCAACAGTGCAAAACATTATCCCCGCCCGCTCTTTTTCCACTTTACAATTACAATCCCCAAGGTCTTAATGTTCCTTGCATAATAAAACTCAACAAATTTATACAACACTCATCATATTCATATGGTTAATATCTCATAGAGAAATAGGAATATTTTTTGCAACAAAATTACTAAAAATGGAATATCCACCTTCCGAGGAAATATTTATATTGCTGGAACACGCCAGGGTTAGTCCGCTCAGATAAGTCGTTTAACGTTATAAAATTATGTTTTAAAGCGTCCTTCTTCACCTCAACATGACACTTGACATCCTTCCAAAAGTCTCTAGCAAAGGACTGTCCCTCAGATACAGCATTTGGAGTACTTCCTCCATGAGCTGAATTTTCACCTGCAGATGCAACCATCCCCATCAACACTCTGAAGCATATCCATAGGAACTGGGTACCCATTATGAAGCATCCATCTAACAGGTAGTTGCTTATAGGTCACCCCTGTGGTTGTATTTGGTTTTACTATGCCTTCCAAAATATCAATGAAATAGTCTGGAGGGTTGACACGCTCAGGGACAGTAATCCCAAGACTACCAAAGTACTCTTCAATTTTCTTCACTGGTCCATGATACACTGTAAGTCCCCCTTTAGCCAGAAGGATCAAATCATCAAACATCTTGAACAAGGTATAGCTGAAGCACCCAAAATAGACAATTAGGAAAACGAACTACTTAAAAATGACTTCCAACGAATTTTAAATATTACTTTTCCTTCAAAGGTCCACAGAGTTTGGTACCCCAATTCCCAAGACGTGTTTTATGTATGCTCATTGTTTTACAAAGATTTGTAGTAAATGTTATGGGTTTTCACTTTCCTTCTCTGAGGATTCAGTCTCATCCTAAGCATTTAGGAGTACAAATTGTAGATTAAAAAAAATTAATATAAAAGTAAAAGCTAGCATACAAATAAAGTGTGTCCCGCAACCTTTAGCCAATTGTCTTTTCTACCTACCAAAGAAATAACCTTGAAAAGAAATCAAATTTTAATAAAATGATTTCCGAATCAATATCTATCTGAGTGTGATACAAAATGTAGGGACACATTGTGAATTGTTCATGTGAAAGAGAGGCTTTGTGTTCTAGGATATATCTGAAGTATTTAGAATGCTCTGAAGGATTTAAAAGCCCACAAAGAAAAACCATGCAAATGTTAAAATAAACAAGTTACCTCACAATGTGCATTCTTGTACTTACGAAAAGTTAAATTACCTAGGTTGGTGGACAACCATGCAAATGTTAACTCCTTCAAGAGCCTCACGTCGAAGAGCTTTCAGTAATAAAATAGAAGACGAACTATCCAAACCAGATGTGGGTTCATCTAAAATTAGAAGTGATGGTTCCATGACCATTTCCAGCCCAACATTTACTCGCTTTCTTTGACCTCCAGAGATTCCTCGCTTCTCCACCGTTCCAACCAGGGAATCCCGCACAGCCTGCAGACCCAAAGATTCAATAACCCTTTCAACGACTAAGACCTTCTCTGGTTTAGGCAGTTCAGCAGAAAGTCTACAATAACCAAAAATCCAGAAGAAAAGGATAGTAGAAGAACTAATGTCAGTACCAGTAAAAGAATGTGATCAAGGAGGTAAGAAAAGAAACAAAATTACGACAGAAAAGAGCATAACAGTCCAAAACCGATCACAGTGTCTTTGATATTGCCTATTAAGTGGCTCTACAAGCCTAAGTTCTATAGAATTGTGATCACATTTCGAATATGCATAAAGATTGCATGAATCAACAGAGATGCAGGTTTCACAAATTTTATGAGAAAATGCAGGCTCTGAAATTCAGAAAATACAGACTATCCAGAGACCAGGGAAAGCAGAAGAACAATGTCAAGTAAGAACATTTCTTGGTTGATTCCAAAAATAGCAGACATGGTACATACACGAAATTCAAACAAGAAATGAAAAATATGTATAAAAAATAACATTTAGAAACTTAAAAGCTTTACTGTTTCATTTTTAGAATCCACATCTTTCGAGCTAGTAGTTGACTCAACATCAATATTTGGTAGGACGTGGACGTGTATTCACAAATTCACAGAACAATTATGAATCATATAAATGTCACTTTCTTTTTCGACGGACCACTCCTAGAACACCAAGTGCGACTTCCAAGATTATTAGAGTTCTATTATCTCTTAAAGCAAATGGACCTAAAGAAAGGAATCAAGAATTTTATTAGATACATTGATTGTTACTTCCAGAGATTGAAGTCATGAATCTTAGGGCTTAATGAAGTAATTAAAAACCAAACCAAACCACTAGATGCCAACACATGTACATGCTAGTCAGTAATATATTTTCACAAGAACATTTTGGAAGCATTGCACTTTAAATGTCAATGTTAGAAAACCACCCTGCATCATCAGATTAACAAATAAGAGGTGACTAGGAATGGGACATTCCAAACCCAAAGACCTCTTGCAACCAATTAGAAAACCATCAGACCCAAAGTTTAAGCTGTTAGAGAATGAGCCAACCACGCATACAAAACTACCAGCTACTATGCAAAGTAGTTGCATACCTGCATCTTGCACTAAACCAGAGATTCTCTTCAACCGTCAAATTTCCATGCACAATATCATCTTGTGGCACAAAGCCAATGATTTTCTTGTAACAGTGGATAGCTTCCATCTTTCCATTTACAAGTATCATACCACTCACTGTGCACCCCCTCACTTTTCCAACCAAGGCAGAAAGAAATGTTGTTTTTCCAGCCCCAGATGGACCCATGACAGCTGAAACCCGGCCAGGCGATATTTTCCCAGTCACACACCTCAATAGATGTTTGTTTTTCCCTTTCAACGTGAGAGTTAGATCTTTAAAAACAACCTCAATTGGAGGTCTCTTCCTGATTTCAAGATCACCAGCCATTTGTATGACCCCGGAGAAGGTTAAGTTCGCATTCTGCTCCTGTAATGCCTTTTCCTTCTCAATTTGACCATATGCATACTTGAAAATTTGACTCTGAGTATGCAACTGCTTACCTTTCGGTGCTTTTGGTGCTTCCTTTTTAATGTTTTTATCTCCTATTTCTAGATTGAAGCCTTCATGACTATTTGGGTCTTCCTCGATTGCATTTATCATTTGTGTGAGGTTTCTTTTTTCCTTTTCCTTTCCTTTAGATGTTCCAGCTGATTGCTCACCTATCCCGGTTGGCATAGATGGCAAGGCAGCATCTGATCCAGGTTTAGCCTGTCCGAATCCTTTCAGCGGGTCTGACTTGGTGGATTTTCTGCGAGAAAATGTATGAAAACTGTGTTGACAGTCCAACTGCATGCTTCTTAGCAATGTCTTTCGCAGATTTCCATTTTTCACGCGCTTGTGCATTTTCTCTTACACTTTCAACTGCTCTTTCCCTGGATTTTGCTTGTCTTTTTTCTCGGGTGGCGAGAACTTGGTCAGAAAAATTATATAGAATGAGAAAGATGAAAATTAATCCTGCCTGCATTCACAGTGAAGGTTCATCAGTACAGATGTTCTCAAAAACATTGTGAAAAACATATGAGACAAGCTGTTAACTCTTTGGAAAATATTGTGTTTGACACATATTATAGAAGGGCGCTAAGAATGTAAGTACTCCATGAATAGGTCATTCCACAAGCTTACATTTGCCATTTTAATTTTAAAGGAGTGAGTAAGACCACTCACAAAAATCATGATACCATATGCAGTTATATTTTGATTTTCTGAATGCGACTTACAAGTCGCCATCCGGAAACAATCTGCAAGTTAAACAACAATGGATATTATCACTAGATTCAAAAGGATAGATAAACAACTAGACTCGAAGCACAAAAGCAAAAGACTATTGAAGAAAAGAAAAAAAGCATTATCTGGCATCTAACAGGATGTTAATTGAAGCAAAGAAAATCATATAATAGTAACCTACAAAAACGTCTCCAGTTACATGTAAATTTTCTTGTGAAGGTTCAGAATACTACTCCAAACTGGCATTGTGTTAACTCTAACAAAATCAGGCAAACCAAGCAGTTGTATCCAGGTAATAACTATACCGAGAGAGGTGAAACTAAAATTATGCAGCTTGCCAAACTTGCCTATCTGAGAGTAGTTTGAAAATCCACTAGTGATCAAACAATTACAAGGATTTTCATACCTCTCAACCTCACAACCCACGTCCGTATGTTCCCAAGCTCAACTTTCTTGGACTCCACTCCCCATACAATTTTTCACTCAAATTCCTCAAACATTCCCTTCTCGTGTCATCTCACACCCTTCCAACCCTTGGTTCTTGTACTTTGTGGAGCAACCACTCTACCCTAGTGTTGACCCTCTTTTTGACAGACATAATTGGTATCTCTGACAACAACTCGGAAGATCAAGTTTTTGAGGATTAGGTCCAATATAATCACCTTGTCAAAATTATCACCATTAACTAGCGCCCCCACTGAAAACTCCTTTTAAAATTTCCCACATAAATTGTAAAATTGTGGATACTAATTTTCATACAGATCTTTATTCATTAGAGTAGAAGGAACCAAAGCGAAAATAGACCGAACCGAAACCCTAAAATTCGGTGCGGGAATCAGTATGAAATGTTGATTTGTTCGGTAATACTGTACCGAACCAAAGATACATAATATAATTTTAATTTTAAATACTGTACCGAATCCAAATCAACCCCTCTCTCGACCTCACCTCACTCTGCTCTCGAGTCTCGACTCCTCTGCCCTTTCATCTCTGATTCTCTCGATCTCTCTCCTCCTCTCTATTCTCTGTCTTTGAATTTAGCCACACCACACCACAGTGACCAATGACCACACCGACTCTCTCTCTCTCCAGCTAGATACTTCTCTCAGTCTCTCGTTCGATTTTCTCTGCACTGCACAAACCTGAAGGTAAGAAACTGCGACCTTCCTGAATCATTTCATTTCTCAACTTTGATTTGAATTCGAGATTACAGTTTCTGATTTGTATTAAATTTAGGGGTCGTGATTTCGAAATTAGGGATTGTCAACTTTGAACTGGAATTGGAATTGGATTCTGAAAGTGGGGACTAGGATTTCAAAATTAAGGATTGGAATTTGTACGTATGCAGATTACAGATTACAGACAGGAGGTTGGTTCTAAATTCTAATCTAATGTATCTGTGTGTGTAGTTCAATCAGGGCCCTTGAATTACAAGAATTGGAATCTTGATCTACTTAATTAGGAACAAGCAAGTCTGCATGGTTAGTGAATTGGAATTTGGAATTTGAATTGTGGTATTTTGAATTGGATTGGAATTGAGGTATTTTGAATTGGAATTTTTATTGGAATAGGTATCTAGTTTGAATTGGGATTTTTATTGGAATAGGTATCTAGTTTGAATTGGAATTGTAACTTAATTTGTTGCATTTGGATTTGGTTGCATGTAATTTGATTTAAGTAGTTTGCTAGTATAGAGATAGTAATGATACTAATGAACATTATATTTAAGCAGTTTGCTAGTAGTTTGTTAGTAGTTTGGGAAGGGTTAGAGGAAGGAAAGAAAAATCATTTGGTGAAATGGGAGGTAGTTATTAAAAGTAAGGAGGAAGGGGGTTTAGGTGTGGGGAATTTGAGGAAACGGAATGAAGCGTTACTAGCTAAGTGGTTGTGGAGATTCCCAAAGGAATCAAATTCTCTCTGGCAAAAGGTGATAAGAAGCAAGTACGGGTTGCAGGATAACGGGTGGGATGCAAATCCTTCGATGCGTGTTTCAAGTCGTAGCCTTTGGAAAGATATTTCGTCTGGTCTTCAATCGTTCCAAGAGTGCTGCAAGTTTGAGGTGGGCAATGGGGAGAGGGTGAGGTTTTGGGAGGATGGTTGGTTGGAAGGTGGACCATTGAAAGAGCAATATCCTAGATTATTCTTGTTATCGAGAATGCACAACCCGAGCATTTCAAGTTTTGTGGATTCTTCTCTTCATTCTTTGAGCTGGAATTTTGACTTCAGAAGAAATTTGAATGAGTTGGAGATAGAAGAGGCGGCTAGGTTACTACAGAAGGTGGAAAATGTTCGTTTGATTCAATCAAGAGTGGATAACAGAAGGTGGAAACTAGACTTATCAGGATTGTTCACTTGCAAATCCTATAGCTCTTTTTTGAGCAACAATGGAACTGTGCAACATTTTCCACCCTTTTCTCATATTTGGAAATCAAAAGCTCCTCGTCAAAGTTCTTGTGTGGTTAGTGGCTACTGGGAAGGTCAACACTTGTGATCAAGTTCAAAGGCGAAAGCCTTTTATTTGTATTTCTCCCCATTGGTGCAGTTCGTGTAAATCAGAGGAGGAGAGTGTTAATCATATTTTTCTCCATTGTTCTTACTCAATACAGTTGTGGTGGAAATTGGTTCAGGAAGTTAGAGTTAGTTGGGTCACTCCAAAGGGTTGTTTCGAGCTTCTAAGCACCAGTTTTGAGGCTTTAGGAAAGGGGAGGAAAGCTAAAGCTTTGTGGGGTTGTTTGCTGTTGGCAGTTTTTTGGAACATTTGGTTGGAGCGTAACAGAAGAGTTTTTGAGGATTATATTGGAGTGGGGGTAGAAGAATTATGGGGTAGAGTAAGATACTGGGCAGCCCTCTGGGCATCAGTTTCGAATGAGTTCAAGGATTATTCTCTTTCTCATATAGTGTGGGATACGTTAGCAGCCGTAAAATGATTTTGGTTGAGGTTATGTTGTAATCAGATCTATTTGAGAGGTCTTAGCTAGCTTTGCTACATGGTGGATTTCTTATCCACTATTTTGTAATTCTTGTTTTTATTTTGATAAAGTGTTATCGTTTCTTCTCAAAAAAATTGTGTGAAGAATTGTGTATGTGCCAAAGGCCCATTACCGATCCCAAACCAAAAAAACCGAAATAATTTCGGTATACCGAACTTTGGGAAAACCGAAACTTTGGTTTGGTTTAGGTATTCAAAATCCCGTCTCGAAAATTTTCGGTTCAGTTTTCTGTTTAGTATCCTGAACCGAACCAGCCCTAGAAATATTTGCTCCAACATGAGTTTCATTTGATTTTAGAAGCATATTTTTTCTACCATTTTCTAAGATTTGAATTTCAAATGCTAATATTAGAAATTATGTCTTCCTTCACAGATGAACAAGTTGCGCACCTACTATGGAATTGTTCCCTTCTTCCGTACCGTATAACTAGCCATTTTTTTCCTTCTCAAAAGGAGTAACTTGCAGTTATTCTTTCAAGATTCATGTGTCCTATAATTACTATCAAATTTAGGACCAAAATGCAGGTCGCTGTTGCTGAAATTTCCCCTTGCTAATTTAGTTTTTCCAATTTTTGGTAACTAATGAAACAAAATGAGATTTTGATATTTGTGATTCTATTCCATGCATGAAAAGAGAAGCTTACCTTCCTCAGTTGTGGAACCTTGCCTGCAAAAGTGTCTGCAATGGGCAGAAAATGTCACGTAAGTATAAACAAAGTGAGCAACTGATGCATTCTCTATTTAGTGTAAGGACAAGTGCTAGAAGTTCTGGAATAATTATACCCACTACTGCAAGGGATTTTTCGGATGGTTGACGGACAATATGATCCACCGGTACAGAATACCTCTCTACTACTAACGACATCAGCCCACTTAGCTGCTCCTCCACAAGTATGGTTTTGCTTCCCAGGAGGTAGATGATAGCTGTATCTGTGGAATATTTCTGCCGATAAATATTAATGTATGCTAAGCATAAGGAAAATAAAAAAGTAGAAAGAATTCAGAAGTGAAAAACAAAAGTTACAAAAAGAATATGAACTTACGGCTCACATATCCCAGATCCGTTATTGAGTTTTGCAAGTGGGCAGTAAGCACCCTTTGGGCAAGCTTCATTGATACAGATGAGAAATGTTAATAACAAAAATTAAGTCAGGAACACTCAACAATGTTTCAGGCCTAACATGAACATAGACAAAATTCAATGGAAGAAGGTAGATAACACATACGAACGAACAAAGATGTCAAGAACTGCATTAACAAGTATTAAACACTAGTTATTTTGAAAACGTAGTCATTTAACAGGTTTGAAATACTCACGGAGCATGCAAGGAAGACCTCGAGGGCAGAAGAAACCCTCACAACAAGGTTGACACTCGACAGTTCTGGCAGGCACATACGTTCGATTTTTCAGTTCAACTTGCTCAGCAGAAGCACAAGCCCACCCAGGCTCACATCCAGAAATCCATGCAGACAGATTACAGTTCTTGTTCGGTTTTAAGTATGTGGTCTTCTTGGTTTGCAATATACCACCAGCGTAGATCCGCATTTCTGCGGCTGTGCACAATCGACCCAAAATCTCCCCAATCGTTCCACCTACAAACATCATCAGAAATGATAAATGAAACTGACTGAATCAGTCATATAATTATCAAGAGAGAGGAGATTGCATAACAGTGTGTCAGTGTCAGTATGATTTACACAGCACAATTTATGTTTAATACCAAGTTATTGTTTCCCACGGAAGTACAAATCTGAGTACAAATCTAATTGATCTTCTTTTCAACTAGAATGAAAAACTGTCTAGTATTTATCATTAATATGGTACTATTTCCACTGCTTTTCGCACCGAACCTGTCCTTAAAGTTTTGCAAGAAAACAGAAAAACCATATCCCCATTGCCTCCCAAACTCTATATCTAAGTTCACTCTGGCGAACTCAGACTTTGTTCTGCAATTACAAAATGGAATTTCATTCAAGTTGCGTGCTTTCTCTATCCCACTGCTGCGGAAATTTCATTCAAGTCTTCTCACCCTACCATTCGTAACATTTATTACAACGAAATTAAAAATTGAAGACATTGGTAATAACTAAGGTTGTATGTACCTGCCATTTTTTTAGCACAGTTGGTAATGAAGCTTGAATCTTGTGAGAAATTGAAAGCCCCATTCAAATCCTCGTCTCTGGAGTACAAACGAAAGTAAATTTTCACTGCACCAAATCAAAATAATAAAAAAATAACGCATGTGGTGGATTGCCCTGGTTGAAGAGTCCCCGCTGCAACCGGGTTCAAACCCTCCCATCCCCATTGTATAGCTTAGAATAGTAATACTGCTTGTAATTTAAAAATTAAAAAAATTAAAAAATAAAAAATAAAAAATAAAAAGAGAAAAACACAGACAAAGTGATAGAAGCAAACCCACACGTCGATGATGCAGAAGCCAAACTTTTTGAGGAGTTCATCACGGAAGACATGGGTGAGATTGGAGTAGCGGCTCAAGACGAGCTCGGAGGCGAGGTCATACACTCTGCCGCCACCATCGCGGCCTTCAGAATCCTGCCCCGCCGCTCGGGGCAGGGGCGAGCTGAAGAAGCTGCTGGAGAAAATGAGCAAAGAGAAAACCCTAACAGAGAGAATTTGGAGATGCTCTCTGCTCATACCGACCGCCTTCACCCTCCAAACGGAGAAATCGACTGATGGATTGCAATGTAGCGGTCCAATTGGCGGTTGCGATCGGTTGAAGGTGGCGATTCGGGAAATGTACGGTGGGGATAGGGAAGTGTGGTTAGAGGGAGAGGAGGAGGAGTGGTGGGAGAAGAAAGTGAGAGGGGTGGTGGAGGATGGTGGGAAGCCATGGGGAAACAGAGAACCTGAGGAGCTTTGGGGGTTTTGCTTGTTTGGCTGGGAGAAAGAGCTGGCGAGGGAAAAGGAGGGGAAAGAGATTTGTTGGACTGTTTTGGGGGTTTTAGTGGTATTCTCAATTTCTTATTCACTTTGTAAGTAAGAAGTTTGAGTTTGATTATCGCCAAGTCAATTCGAATTACATTATTATTACTAGTACAAGCCTACCTTTCTTTTAAGATCATCTTCGACCATTGGAGATAAAGTCTAAAAATTTAAAAATTTGTTTTTCTTCTCCAATCCTTACGTCTTAAAATTTTAACCGAGAGTATTAAATAATAAGTTTAGTCTATTTTTTTTTCGGTAACTTTTTTTTTTAAATAAAATTTATGTAGATTATTATAATTTATTTTTATGAATATTTTAATTCAAAAATATTTAAATTCCAATAAGTAATTAAAAATCATGTAAATACATAGGTATTTATAAAGGTTTAAGGGAAATTTGATTTAAATAATTTTCTTACATTATTTTAGACGTCGGATTTAATTATGGGCTATCAAATCTTTTTTTTTTTTACCATTAGATTTAATTCCATTTGATCACAGCTATTAGATTGTAAGTGAAAAACAAAAAAAAATGATTGAAATATGACAGTTTGGTGACTCCAGAATAATTTAAGTCAGACTTAAATTCTAAGGGTAATCTAGTCTAAAGATATATTTTCTTCCAGAGATCATTTTAGTCCATTGGTAGGAGATGGTGACACACCCCGACCCTAAAATTAGGGCCTGCTGGGCGTCACGTGGGTGTGACGTAACCAAAAGTGCGACGCAGAAGCAAAAAGGTAAAAGAAATACGAAGGAATAAAAACCAACTACTAGCATTAATACCCAACTAACATGCTAGAGTGAGTTTAAGTGTGAAACGCACATAATCAGAGTATAAGCACTAGGTGCAGTCAAGTAGGACCATTACTCATTTACAACACCCGAATGTGAGTCCTACATTTAAGTAGTCTGTCAGAACGCCGTGGAAATCCTCGTGAGCCACCAACATTGCTAACTAGAACCTGGAGGGGCGCAAAACAAGATTGAGTGGGTCAGTAAAACAAAGTTTTTCGAAAATATTTCATTTAACAACACTTTTAACCCCTCGCTGTAAAACCTGTATACTTTCCTAGAAAATAGTATATATATAACCATATATAACAGCAAAATTCAAATCACAAGTCTTTAACACTTTTCAGGAAAATATGTCATGTTATGCTTCAAAACATAATAAGGATGCAACAATATAACAGGTGAAATAAGGAATCAACCGGAGACCCTGCAGCTGTCCTGTATGGCTAATTCTATAGCTCAATATCCAATCCAACCAGAGTCACCAACTGTGACCTATACGGCACTACTCTGCACACAAGTCGGAATTATCTGAAGTAGTATGTACGACAAGAATGGTGTAAGAATACGCTCTAGTGCTTCTCTCATCAACAGCTGTATAATAATCTAAAGTCACTTACAAGTCGGAACCACCTCTAATGGTTTGTACGACATGTCAGAACCACCTCTAGTGGTCTGTACGACATGCACCTACTTGGATCCAAGGTAAGCGTGTGGTGCGGGGTGAATAATATAAGCACTAACACCGAAGGTGCAGGTTATGAGCTCTCAACATAAATCACATCAAACAATAAATCACATGAACAACATAAAACTCACCTGATACTCACTTGTGTGTCCACAACACCATTTAACATATATGCATCAAATACTAGTTCATATATTTCATATAATATGCATGCATGACATTTTAAAACATACTTTCATTTAAATTCAATTTCTGGGAAAAATCAGTAGTATATAGGTATATACAGAAAATAACTGCCCACTCACTTGTAAGTCGAAGGGTCGTAACCCCCGTGACGCCCTTGAATGCGCTCGTCCTCGAGATAGGTCTCACCTAAATGCGAAACAACTATAAAAACGTTATTTTAAAGCACATAACCAACAATACGTAATAACTTCTCATACGATGCTCAATTTGGGTATATGAATATACCACAGTGACCTACTCAACGTCACGGACGTCGAGATATTTTTAGAATAATTTTTCAACGCCACACGCGCCCCCATGGGCATCATCCCCTACCTCTAGACGTCGGAAAATCTTGCCGGCGCCGGAAATTGGGCAGACCTGCAATCGCCCTTTTCTCGCTCGATTGTGCACCATTTTCCACGAAATTTTCACCAAAACTTCACAAATTTCAAGAGGAAGAAGGCTATACCTTTTAAAACTTCCAAATCCTTCGAAAACTCGTCGGGATAATTTCACCAAAACCGGCCACCTTCGAACTAGGGCTTTTCGACGTCCAAAACTTCCAAACGAACGTCCCCGAGCTTCGTGGGAACCTCCTAGAGCTCACTGTGAGCTTGGATTGTCCTAGAAACCAACCATTACGAAGTTCGTGAATAGTGATATCATACGGGGTTACGGTTTCGACGTGATTTCGAGGGTTTCCAGTTCTAAAAGTAGTACCAATCAATTCAGGAGGTTGTAAGGATGAAGGAACTCACCTTGTTGACGTCGATCTGCGAAGTTTTGAGGGGTTTGGTTCCTTGTCCGTACAAGTTCGAAAGAGAGAGAGAGAGAGAGAGAGAAAACTGAGAGGGAGGAGAGAGAAAGTACGGGGTGAGTGTACGTGTGTCCCGTGTGTGTGTGTGTGGTCCAACCAATTCAAACCACAAGCCAAAAGTTCTTTTAAGTCCTTAGTTCACTTTAGGTCAAACTTTAACAATATTACAAAATTAATCCAACTTAAATAAGTCACATATAATTCACCACTTGACGACCAAGAACAAATTCATAACTTCACATCCTCGAATATGAAATTCCGGGACGGGCTGTGACAGATGGTTTGAGAGGGTTTTAAAACGTATATTTTAAGCTTTATCTCAGATTGAAAATTGTCTTAAAATAAATAATATCGTTTGTTAAAAAATAAAAAAAAATGTCGTTGTTATGCGGCTCAAGGCCCATGCCTCTATTTACATTTAACTACGAAGGGGAGATTTGAAGACAGGCCCAAAACATAAGCCCAATTAAAAATATAGAAAAAACTAAAAAGCATAACTCATGGCGCACGTTAGCAATGGGCCTCAAATCGAAAAGAGGCTTCAACAAAGGGTGTTGTTTCTGGAAGTAGGAGAAAGTTCTGGAACGTCGTCGGTTCTGTCGCCCAACAATAATAAGTTAATAACACTCAAAACGGCAAAACCCTAGTAAAGTAAAAGCTGCGCGAGCCTCTTATCCACACTCACACTCTTCCTACTCCCTCACGAAAGCTGCGACCTTTGAAGCTCTGACAATGGCGTCGGCCAACGCTCTTACTTCTGCTTCCCTTCTCTGCTCTCCCAAACAGGTACGTACTGGCTCCTTGGATTGCCTGCTATTGCACAAGTGTTTGAAATTTTGCTTTTTGGGTGCTTCATATTTTGGTTACTCATTTTCTGTAAGCCAAACGTGGTTTAAGCTCTGTGGGTTGGTTTGATTGTGTTTTTGGGTTGCATGTTGGGATAATTTGAGGTTTATTTGCTTTGATCTGCCTGGGTTTTGTTTGGTTGGTTCAATTTTCACAATTTCGTTGATGGTGTGAATTACCGGTAGCTTTATAGCTTGAATTAGTGGATAGTTTTGTGATTGGTAATTGGTTTTCGTTAGAAAGGATGGAAAATGCAGAGTTTAATAATCTGGGGTTTTTTATTTCTGTGTTTATTGGTTGCTTGTTAATTGTATTTGAGGATTATTATGTCTATTCTGTTTCGGTTTTCTTCGCTTTGGTTAGTTTTGTAATTTCATTTCTATGGTGTGATTTGATGGTGTTAGCAGAGTTTGAGAAGGGGGGTGAATCAGCAGCAAAACAATAGGGTGAATTACAGGCAATCAAGGGGTCGCTTTGTTGTAAAGTCCTCTGCAAAAGAAATTGCTTTTGACCAGCATTCAAGGCGTGCGCTACAGGCCGGAATTGATAAGCTTGCGGACGCTGTTGGCCTTACTCTTGGTCCAAGGGGTATCTTCTTTCTTTATCTTGCATATTTCTTTGGTGTGCGTTGGTAACCAAAAAAAAAAAAAAAAAACCCGCTTTAATTTGTTTCAACAGTTTTTAGTATGGAGAGGTTTCTTTTCATGGTATGCTCTTTGAATGGGAGCTGTTCTTGATATTGATTTGCGTTTTGTATTTTGAAGGGAGGAATGTTGTATTGGATGAGTATGGTAGTCCTAAAGTTGTCAATGATGGAGTCACCATTGCTAGAGCTATTGAGTTACCTGATGCGATGGAAAATGCTGGTGCAGCCCTAATTAGAGAGGTTTGACAGTTATGTTTATAGTAATTTCCTCGAAGTAGTACTGTACTATCGCAAATTTCCCAATTTACATTTTAATAATTGGTTTACCATGTTTCAACCGTGGGATTTAGGTTGCTAGCAAGACCAATGACTCTGCTGGTGATGGAACAACAACTGCATCAATTCTTGCACGGGAGATAATCAAGCTAGGGCTCTTGAGTGTGACCTCTGGTGCAAATCCTGTTTCGATAAAGAAGGGTATTGAGAAAACAGTACAAGGGCTGGTGGAGGAGCTAGAGAATAAGTCTAGGCCTGTTAAGGGTCGTGATGACGTTAAGGGTACTGTGGCTTGATGAGTGTAGGGTTATTTTGTTAAGTAATTTACTGAAAGCCCCACATTCTTATATTGATCATTGTTTTTCTTACAGCTGTCGCAACTATTTCTGCTGGAAACGATGAGCAAATTGGGACAATGATTGCTGATGCTATTGACAAGGTTGGACCTGATGGTGTCCTGTCGATTGAGTCATCCTCCTCATTTGAGACTACTGTCGAGGTAGAAGAAGGAATGGAGGTGTGTTTTCTTTCTCTGGTTTTAGTGGCAGTTCAACTTTTCCTTCCTGTCCTGTATTTTATGATTATCATCTCTTGATGTTTGTTGTCTTCGGTTACAGATTGACAGAGGATATATTTCCCCTCAATTTGTTACAAACCCTGAGAAATTGGTTGTTGAATTCGAGAATGCAAGAGTTTTGGTTACTGACCAGAAGATTTCAGCTATCAAGGACATAATTCCATTGTTGGAGAAGACCACTCAGTTGAGAGCCCCTCTGCTTATAATTGCTGAGGATGTCTCTGGGGAGGCTTTGGCGACTCTTGTTGTGAACAAGTTGAGAGGTATACTGAATGTTGCCGCTATCAAAGCTCCTGGTTTTGGTGAACGGAGAAAGGCTCTCCTCCAAGATATTGCCATTTTGACAGGTAACTATTTGGCTTAGTTTATCAGATTATATTTCAAGAACACGAGCCAAGTTTGATATCTCATGTTCGAATAGTTGTCTTGTATCTTCTTTAACTTCATATTTAATGGAACGTAATACTTGGTTAGTTTACATATGTTAGATATTATGATTATTATCTAGTGGTGTCAATAAATAGCAAGGTTCTAAAAAACGCTAGGCGCTAGTCCGGCGGTGGTCGGGCGCCTGGCGCCTAGGCGGCTAGGCGGGGTCTAGGCGGGTGCCAAGGCGGCCTAGGCGGATTTTGGTAAATTTCTTGTATATCTTGTAAATAAGTGCATATTGACACTTACAAAAAATTATACTTGTATGAAATCCATGGATAAGATAATAAAAGAATGATAAAATGCAAAAAGAGTATCCAACAAGTCCAAAATTTAAAAACACATTAAGCATATATGCCATATAACCATAGTGAGAAGTATTGTAGGATGACACATGTACAATAAGTTCACAATTTAAAACCACATAAAATGCAAAATAGGAGGGAAATAAGGAAATATAGTAATGTAGATAGGAATATTTTTTTTTTAATTTAAAAAAAAAAAAAAAAATGCCTAGCACCGCCTAGGGCCGCCTAGGACCGCCTAGCCCTCCTAGGGCCGCCTAGAGTCCATCCAATTTTTCCAACCGATTTGCCAGAAAACGCCTCAGGTCACCACCGCCCAGCGCCTAGGCCCGCCTAGGCCGTTTTTTAGAACATTGATAAATGGTGATCAAACTTTTCTTTGATATAGTACTCATTCGGCTTCTTCTGGATGTATTCAGGGGCTGAGTTTCAAGCCAATGACCTGAGTCTACTGGTTGAGAACACCTCAGTTGAGCAGCTTGGTTTGGCCCGAAAGGTGACAATCTCAAAGGACTCCACTACCATTATTGCTGATGCAGCATCAAAAGATGAGTTGCAAGCCAGAATTGCACAGCTGAAGAAAGAGCTGTTTGAGACAGATTCTGTTTATGACACAGAAAAACTGGCTGAGAGGATTGCCAAATTATCAGGTGGAGTTGCTGTTATAAAGGTTGGTGCTGCCACAGAAACTGAACTTGAGGACCGTAAGCTCCGTATTGAGGATGCCAAGAATGCTACTTTTGCTGCCATAGAGGAAGGGATTGTGCCTGGTGGTGGTGCTGCTTTGGTGCATCTCTCAGCATATGTTCCTGCCATCAAGGAAAAACTTATCGATGCAGATGAGCGGCTAGGTGCTGACATTGTCCAGAAGGTAACAATCATACCTCATTTCTATATTCTACGATAATTCTCTTTTTAAGACTACTGTGCACGTAATTTTGTATCCTCTGGCTAATTTGAAAATTTTCTGAATGTTCCGAACAGCAAGGGATGTCGTAAAAAGTGTTTTGCACAAATACATATCTTTCTATGTTATTTAAATCTGAAAATGGATCTTAGAGTGTCTAGGGTTGGGCCATGAGGATCTCTTAACGCCTTCTTTTTTCTTCTCATCGGAGTTATTTCACAAAGACCTCAACCTATGTGCTGCTTGCAGGCACTGGTAGCACCAGCAGCATTGATAGCTCAAAATGCAGGAATTGAAGGCGAAGTGGTGGTGGAGAAAATAAGGGATAGTGAATGGGAGGTTGGTTACAATGCAATGACAGACAAGTACGAGAACTTGGTGAATTCCGGTGTTATCGACCCAGCAAAGGTAACAAGATGTGCTTTGCAGAACGCAGCTTCGGTTGCCGGAATGGTCTTGACCACTCAGGCCATTGTGGTGGAAAAGGCTAAGCCCAAGTCGGCCGCAGCAGCTGCCCCACAAGGCATGACTGTGTAATATGTGGTATTTTTAGATTGTCATAATTTTGGTAGAGTGGATTCTGCGGTGAATTCGGGCCAAAGACGGTTGTTAAAACTTGTGTTATCACTAAGAATGTGCCCTTTTTGTACGGATTGACAACAATGATTGTTTCTACATAAAAGATGTGATAAAATTGAGAGCTCTCTCTCTTTGCTTTCACTAATTTTCTTTGCAAATCCCTATTGTTTGTTAGTTTTCCACATTTTGTTCTTTTGGTTCCAAAAGCGAGATGTTATCCCGTTGGGAATTTTATGGCTATGTTTGGGGTGAGACTTATTCTCAGATGCAGTCATGATGTTGGGGCAGTGAATAAGCAATCGTACTTTAGTGTTATGTTTGGTTGAAGGATTTTCGGGTATCAAGTAATTTCAATTAGGATAATGCTTGCGACCCGCTCATGAGAGACTTCCTTCCCTACTTGCAATTAACGACTAAACATCATAATCGGAATCGTCCATTCTCTTTGTCAACATCTGAAGGTCATATCTGTAAAAAAATCATTCAGCTTCGAAATCGTGTAGTCATCCATATGTGTTAAACTAGTCAACAGATTTAGTAACAAGTAGCATCCTTATAATGAACCGTCCATTTGTTTTATGCATATGAATGGTTAAAAGATCTCCAAATTGAATAATTTTTTCCACATATGATCTTTAAGTAATGCTAAAGAGAATGAACGGTTCCAGTTATAATGTTTAGACGGTAAAAATTCGTTAATCGTAATTCGTAAGTGAGAAGACAAGTAAGCCTCTCCAACAAAAACACAAACATTATCCTTTAAATTAAATTAGTTAGAAATACGCTACAAAATGTTAGATTTGCGATTGAAAATTCATTATTTGAACCACCACCAATCTTGGTTTGGATTATGAAAAGAGCAACATTAGGTCACTGAAATATTTACATCTTAAATTAAAGGGAACTTTAACGAAAAATTATCGGTACTGTTCACTTAAAAAAAACCACATTTTTACACTAAAAAATCAATACTAATACTATTCACTTTACCCTTTATTTTGTCCTTATCGTTAAAACTCAAAGTTTTCAAGCCATTTTCATTAATTTTCCTTAAATTTAAAATTATTTGAGATTTGAGGGCCAGATTATGAAGAATCGGCTCTACGAATCACCAACAGGCCAATGCAATAAAATAATTAAGTTGGGCTTTAGTGCTTGTGTGAGTGACCGTACCACTTGGATTACAATACTTTCTATTGACTGCCAACCACCTGGCCCATGACTCAGTGGATCGGTCCAAAAGAAAGTGCTTTGTTTTTTGTTTTACAATTTTTAGGTTTAACTATATTTTTTTGTCTTCCCATTGCTTCCTAAATTTTTTAAAATTGTATCAGTTTATATTTTTTTATTTGTTCGGGCATTTTAGCTATAATATGATCCAAATGTGGCTTACATGCTAGTCCACATAAGATCTCCTGCTCATTGTGCCACTAATTTATTGAAGGACCAAACAATCAATACGATCAAAAATATAAACTGGTACAATTTCGATACCTTATAGTTAAGATGAAAATTTGAAACTTCATCCCTCATTGTGAAAATTACGCAAATCTAAAGGGTGTGAAAACTAGTTAGCCTATTATTTTTTATACAAAAACACTTCAAGAGTTTGATTTGCGGGGAAAATAAACAGAACAAAACTTCCCATTTTGGTGCTCTTTTTCCATTATATCGTCAATTAGATTATTTTTGGGTATTTTTATTGGCACTTTAATAAACTTATTATGCACTCATCGTAACTTCGTAAGTGTATTTTTCTTTCTAAATATAAAATATTTAAAGTACACAATGAGTTTTTAGAGTGCTACTAATAATATTTTTTTTCTTCTAAAATTAAATTAAATTTGGAAAAGAAGAACGCGTAAACGACCACGAGGCAATCCACTAGGACTAGCACACTAGAAATAAAAATCTGGTTCTGTAAGGGTGCGTTTGGTACGCAGACGGGACGGGACAACTCTCCATGCCCTTGGATGGAAGTGAGGAGGAAGAAGAAGGAGACAGAAATGTTATAATTTTGTGTTCCATGGATGTGGAACGAGTTCGTTCCAGGGGGGGGAGGTGGAACGAAAAATCATCCAAAACTTGTCCCGTGGAACAACGCGTTCCACTCGTTTTAGGCGTACCAAACATGGGACGGAACGCCTCGTCCCGTTTCGTCCCGTCCCGTCCCGCGTACCAAACGCACCCTACGGGATATTGTACTTCTACATATCTTGGTGGGAAATCGAGGCAATCATTCGACAAATCTCCTTTTTAATGAATAGAAACTACATACGTATAGGTGCTAGAATGCAAGTGTTGACAACAATAGTACTCTTAAGACATGTTGCGCAACTCAAATCAAACAAGTGGAAAACACATTTTTGAGCGATACCAAAGAAGCATGTGTGGTCATTGGAGAAAATTAATAATTAGTATGTTTTGAAACTATATTTGTGACAGCCTGTCCCTAATTTTAAGAGTTTTTAAAGTTTAATAAAGGATTTTACAAAAATGCCCTTTGAGGCACGTGCATTATTCGAGGTTAATCGTCATGTCGTGCCATCTAAGATTTGTTTTCTTGACATATCATCGTAGTACTCGTCGCTACGGAAGCGTGGGCGCAGACGGTTCGTGATTTGGAGTTATAACGAAAAAGATTTTAAAGTTTGAAGTTTGGGCATTTTATGAATTTTATTATTAAAAATTTGGATGGCCTAGATTAAAGGAAATCCGAAATGGATGGCTCGGATGTAAGAGAAAGAAAATAAAAAGAAATGATGTAGAAAAGTTGTGTGTGTGTGTGTGTATGTGACGGAAAAGGGGGAAGAAAAGAGAAGAAGAAGAAAGAGAAGGGCAAAGCTGCCCAATCGGAACAGGAGAGAGGGAGGAGTTGAGCCAACCAAAAAAATGAGAAAGTGGAGGACCAATCAGAGGGAGAAGAAAGGAGGGAAAGGAGGGAGAGTGATGAACGGGGAAAAGGAGGAAACGGGTCATCCTTGACCCGTGCGACCCATGCCTTCAAACCGGCGGTTTCTCGCCGTTCTCGTTAAATTTTCCGACGAATTGGATCAAGGTACCACTCCCAATCAACACCTAGGCCTTCCCTCTTCATGTTTCACCCAAAAAATCAATGAATTTCGTGGTGATTTCGCGAAAAACACCCACACGGGTGCCGCAACTTTCTTGTTCAAAATTCACCCAATTCCGAAGCAATTTCTTTCAATTGCCACCGCCCATACACTTCTCTTGAGGCCAAGAACAAAGCCCAAGCATTGGTTGGGACGGCGGAGTTGATTTGAAGACGAATTGGAACTCACCCAATTCTTGGGTTCCGCACGGATTTTGGTGGAATTGAAGTGTTTCTAGGCCAAATTGGCCTTGGCCTCAGGTATAAAGTTTACTCTACTCGTTGAGATCTTCAATTCTGTATTTTTTGAGAATTTTTGGAAATAGTTAGATTTTCCGGTGAGCCGGGGCGGCCAACCGCCACCCGCGGCGGCCCGTGCGGCGGCGCGTGGCCAATGGCCCGCCAATGTCATTCTTAGCATGTGTTTAAGGTTCTAGGTTCAGTTTTGATAATTGATTGACGTAAATTGAGTGATTGAACCTAAGTTCGTTACGATTCGTGATTAGGTGAAAATGTGAATTGACGATCCGACCGTTGGATCGTCACCAAACTTTGATACGTTGTAATACGTAATATTTTAGGATTATAGGAACTTACGGATCGGGAATACGATTTACGGATCTTTCGGAATTGGAGTTGTAAGTTCATAAAATAGAATGTTAACCGTCACTTGGTTTTGGAAATTGACGGAGATCCGACCGTTGGTTGGTAATGAAATTTTAGGATGTTGTCCTAGAGGTATATTATGGACCTCTGGAAGTTATGGATTGGAAATCTGAGTTGCAGATCTTCCGGATCGAACTACGTAGTGACGTGTTTTATATAAGTTATATATTCTATCGATATGATTTCTGAGGTTGGCTTTGATTATTGTTCTAGGCGCCGATCGTCATGACGCCTTGATGTATTGTGCTAGGGAGTTGTAGGGCGAACTCCAGGTGAGTGGGCAATACTTTCTGTTTATACCTATATGCTATTAATTTTCCCAGAAATTGAGTTTTAATGAAAGTATGTTTCTAAAATGCCATGCATGCATGATATGAATTATATGAATTGATAATTGATGCATATATATATGTGAATTGGTGCTGTGGACGCACATGTGAGTATCAGGTGAGTTTTATGTTATTCATGTGAATCATTGATGATGTGTATTATGTTGATAGCTCATAACCTGCAATCATGGTGTTAGTGCTTATATTATTTCACCTCGCACCACACGCTCACCTTGGATCCAAGTAGGTGCATATCGTACAGACCATGAGAGGGTTCCGACATGTCGTACAGACCATGAGAGGGTTTTGACTGTTAGGTGACTTTAGATTATGTGCACAGATGATTGATGAGAGAAGCACTAGAGCGTATTATTACACCATTCTTATCATACATACTACTTCAGGTAGTTCCGATTTATGTGCAGAGTAGTGCCGTACAGGTCACCGAGGTGACTCCGGTTTGGATTGGATATTGAGCTATAGAATTAACCGTACATGACCAACTGCAGGGTCTCCGGTTGATTCATTATTTCACCTGTTATTTTGATGCATCATTCATTCTGTTTTTGACAGTTATAGCATGATATACTTTTTGGCTTTTGAGAAAAATTGATGATTTGAGATATATGAAAAGTTATATGCTATTATGCTATTTTCTGGGAAAGTATACAGGTTTTACAGCGAGGGGTTAGAAATGTTTTAAATGAAATGTTTTCGAAAAACTTTGTTTTACTGACCCACTCAACTTTGTTTTGCGCCCCTCCAGGTTCAAGTTGGCAGAGCTTTGGTGGCCACGAGGAATCCAACGGTGTTCTGACAGAATTCACAAAAGTAGGATTCACCCTCGGGTGTTATATCTTAGTAATTGTATCTTTAAAGCTTCCGAACTGTGTAAATGGTTACGTCACTCTCACGTGACGGCCAGCATGCCCTCCTTCGGGACGGGGTGTGTCAATATTAGAATGTGAAAATGCAACGTAAAATAAATGGACATTAGGTCGATAAATTTGATATTTTTTTCAACTACTAATGCCTACTCTCAACAGTCGGAGAAATTCTATCATTCCCAGACTAGTGACATCATACGACCATACTCACACAATAGAGGGCCCTCCCAAGTTTAGGTCTCACACTCCCTAAAATTGTCACAGGAGAAAGGAATTGGATCCCCTCATGAGCAAATGGTGGGGATCCTCATGACCCACTAACATCGATCGTTGGATTTTGATCTAACGTCTACAAATAGGGATCCATCTAAAAGTTATAATAATTGTAACCGTTTGATCAAAATCTAACGGCCCATGTTAGTGGATCATAAGGATCCCCACCATTTGCTTAGGAGGGGATCCAATTCCCAGGAGAAAGTCTTAGTCCTCGCATTCAGACCACCTTATCCTTCTGGCTAGACTCAAAAAATCCCCCATGCCCCACCACCTTCTGATTTGAGTCCCACCACTACCCCACATCTAGAATCCACCCCCTCTCACACCAATATTCCACCCTATTTGCCGCACACAAGACCCTCTCCACCCAATCAAATGTATGCCGATAGGAAACTACCTCTAACGATGGAGAGCCCCTAGGAACACCAAGGAGTCCTATCGTCACCACAATTGGATAAATCCAAAGTTTTTATTTAGTTTTTATCAATGAGGACGGAGTGACTTGAACCTAGAGAAGAGAATCGCTAATAGACTAAAAACTAGTAAACTAATTACTATGAGTTCAAGTTTAAAGGGTAAAAATAGAAAGAAATAAAATCAAACGATGAAACAAACCCATTAAAATTCTTGTTACATATCAGAATTATAATGTTATTTAACACATTTATACCACATTATGTGATCCATGAAATATATAACTTGTTTTTTGTTTTTTTGGATTGAAAGTTGACAACTTGATGTTGAATCCCTACCGTCGCAAATACTTTAAAATATACGATGATTTTACAGTTGAGAAAGAAATCACGTATAAATTGAACGGTGGTATGAAAGCGACTTACGACTGTCATGCACATTGCAAATTTGCAATTGATAAGTGCTTTTTCTTTTTGTACCAAAAGCAGCAATATCTAGGTTCTGAGTTTCTGAAATAGAATCTGCTTTTTTCTCAAAATTATATGCACATCCCTCCCACAAATCGTTGTCTGCTTTTTTAAAATAATTTTTGGGGAATTTGGAATTTTGGATGTGATTTAAACATCATCGGCTTTGTATGATCCATGATGCATATCCCACACCACCACCAGCTGGTAAATTGATAGATCAAGGACTCGAGCTTCCTTTTTCTTTCCTTTTTTCGCTATCGAGCTTGCAACCCTGAAACATGCATGATATGATCACATTATTGCTTTTTAATCTTTTTTTTTAAACAAACGATAGTATCTACATTAAAATGGTGGAGAAGTGTGCTAAACATTACAATGAGTTTGCCATAATAATGTGGTTCAACTTTGCTGTCTGAATAAGATATTTTCTTTCAAACAAAAAAAAGGAAAGAAATGGGACATTATAAGTAAATAATGTTTCTTGGCGGAAAAAAGAAAACATATAAGTTGTCGGTTATTTTATGTATCTTCGAGGTTCATTAATTTGGTAAGTGGGTTCTGAGGAAATTGGTATGTGAAACTATTATCGTGTTTAGTAAAATTAGTAATCAGATTATGCAAGAAATTTATACCGGTAAATCACATTTGTACTATTTTTCTAATAGTAATAGTAGCATCAATACAATTAAGTTTTATTTATATTAAAAATACAATACAAATGTGATCTATGGATCTATTTTGTGGGGATCCTAGGGATCCCCACATCCTAGCCGTTCATCGTATATCGTGTGGTCAGTTTTCGTCAGATACTATTTGTGTTTAATTTTAAATAAAAAAAAGAGTAAACTGTCGGTTTACCCCCTGAACTTTCACCTCACTTTCGATTTCCCCCCTGAACTTTTCTATTGGAAAATTAAGGACTCAAACTAATTTTTTTAGCCAATTTGCCCCCTACCGTTAGTTTTTCATATATTCCATCTATATTTCCGTTAAGTGAGACCATGTGCACAACATGTGAGGGTAGTTAAGTCATTTCACTCTTAAAAATGATTAAAAAACTAAAAATAAAAAAAAAACAAAACTTTCCCTCTATTTTTTCCCGCTAATTCCTATCCTCGATTTTATTTTTCCCTCTCATTCCTATGCATGAGAAATGACATATGGTGTTATTGTCTACCATTTTTATTTTCTCTAACAAATTAATAATTTGACAAATGCTAATGGTGCTATTGTCTCCAAAGCAGTGCATTAATATAGAAACCTTAGTTTTTTTTATGGACATGTTTCTTATATTAATGTACTGCTTTGGAGACAATAACACCATGAGCATTTGTCAAATTATTAATTTGTTAGAGAAAATAAAAATGGTAGTACATGCTTCAAGAAGAAGATTAAATTAGCTACTTATGAAGACAATAACATCATATGTCATTTCTCATGCATAGGAATGAGAGGGAAAAATAAAATTGAGGATAGGAATTAGCGGGAAAAAATAGAGGGAAAATTATTATTATTATTTATTTTCAGTTTTTAATCATTTTTAATCAGTTTTTAATCATTTTTAATCATTTTCAGTTTTTAAAATTGTGCACATGGTCTCACTTAACGGAAATATGGATGGAATATATGAAAAACTAACGGTAGAGGGCAAATTGGCTAAAAAAAATTAGTTTGAGTCCTTAATTTTCCAATAGAAAAGTTCAGGGGGGAAATCGAAAGTGAGGTGAAAGTTCAGGGGGTAAACCGACAGTTTACCCTAAAAAAAATCAAATGATTTCTGACCATTTGATACTTGATGAATGGCTAAGATGTGGGGATCCCTATGATCCCCACAAAGTGGATCCGGATGGGATCCAATTCCGTGATCTACCAAACGCAATTTCCCTGAGATTTTCCTTTTTTATTGTCCACTATTTCCCTTCCTTTGTCACATTTTCCCTTAAGGGGGCGTTTGTTTCACCTTCTTAAGTGGGACTGGACTGGCTAGGATTATTGTCCCATGTTTGGTAAGCTTGGGGACTAACTTAAATGAGACTAGCCCGGACTCGTGTGGACTATCTCCCTCGCTAGGTCGTCTTAGCGAAACCCCCCGAAAACCACGGGACTACTAAGACTTGCTTCGTCTCCTTTGCGCCACTTGACGTCCTCCCTCTGCGAAGACCTTGCTTCGTCTCCTTTTGTGCTGCAAACCTCCGAGGAAGATCCTGTTCTCGCCGTCGTCCGATTCCTCTGAGCTCGCCTGGGCCCTCGCTGTAACATCCCACATCGCCCAGGGGAGTGATCCTTAAATGTATATTCCCATCCCTACCTAGCATGAGGCCTTTTGGGAGCTCACTGGCTTCGGGTTCTGTAGGAACTCCGAAGTTAAGCGAAAAGGAGGCCAGAGCACTCTCATGATGGGCGACCCACTGGGAAGTTGCTCGTGAGTTCCCAAAAACAAAACCGTGAGGGAATGGTAAGCCCAAAGCGGACAATATCGTGCTACGGTGGTGGAAAGGGCCCGGGATGTGGTGGACTCGGGCCGGGATGTGACAAATGGTATCAGAGCCAATCCCTGGCCGGAAGTGTGCCGACGAGGACGTCGGGCCCCTTAAAGGGGGTGGATACGTCGGGCCCCTTAAAGGGGGTGGATTGTAACATCCCACATCGCCCAGGGGAGTGATCCTTAAATGTATATTCTCATCCCTACCTAGCATGAGGCCTTTTGGGAGCTCAGTGGCTTCGGGTTCTGTAGGAACTCCGAAGTTAAGCGAGAATGAGGCCAGAGCACTCCCAGGATGGGTGACCCACTGGGAAGTTGCTCGTGAGTTCCCAAAAACAAAACCGTGAGGGAATGGTAAGCCCAAAGCGGACAATATCGTGCTACGGTGGTGGAACGGGCCCGGGATGTGGTGGACTCGGGCCGGGATGTGACACTCGCTGTTAGACAAAGAAATAGAGCTTGACATATTCAAATTTACCCAGTACTCAAATCCCCAAATTCAATTCAAACATGCAAATTTGAGGTTTGCTGAACACAACGGCGATGAAGGAATATTGGAGGCCAAAACGCCGGCGCCCGCGACGGCGACGAAAACGGCAAAGGTCTTGGATTGGGACGACAGCAGCTTGGGATCACCGGCGATAAAGATTGGGTAAACAACCTGAGACGCCAAATTGTGGAATTGGATTTGATTTAATCTCAAATTGTGGAATTTAAAATTGTTGTGAGTTGATTTTGATTTGATTTGTAATTGCATGGAGTTGGTTTTGATCTGATATGCAATTGTAGGAAGTTGGTTTTGATTTGATCTCAAAGTATGGAATTGGGTTTCGAAGAAGAGGAAGAGTTTTCAGAAAAAAAGAAGGAAAAAAATGAGAGAATTAAGAATAAAATATTAATAGAGATATAGATAAATTAATATAATATTAGAATTTATTAATTATCCTGCTTTTTAGTCCGACACTGCATCAAACGCTTCACTAAGTTAGTCCAGCTTAGTCTATTCTAAGACAGTCCAGCTTAGTCCTTAAAGCTAGTCCAGTCCGAGATAGTCCGGTGCAACAAACGCCCCCTAAATGTACTAAGTTTTAATTTTCTATATAGTTTCTATTTTGGTGTAGTTGATCACTTTCACACGTTAATATTGTTCGATTATTTTACACGTTGAAAATTTAAACTACTCTAATTTAGATAGAAAGGGATCAAAATTCAAGTATAAAAAGATGATCACATTGCTTCTTTTTTTTTGGGGGTTGGATGTGTTCATTTCGTTATGAATGAGAGGGGTATTGATGTCTTGAAAGGGATTTAACAAAAAAATTGAAAAGTCGTTTTTATTTGACTTGATTCCTTTTAGCAATTTCTATCAGCTACAGACTTCTTCGGTCCTCGCCTAATCGGAGCTTTCCTTTTTTTAACGACGATGTGACATCATTTTATCATGTGAACGTTTTAGTCTTAATTTTTTTTTTATCATTTAAAGATTATCTTTAGAAAATTCATTCGATTTTGAGGTTATTTTTTCATCCTTGTGAATCAAACAAATTGACGATACACAGTTGCGGAGCCATATATTTTTCAATGGGGGGGGGTCAATTTTACATGAGTATAAGATCCATTTTTTTATACAACAATATTTTATTTTACACAACAAGATGAGGGATTTGACTAAGTCACACAATGAGAGTCTCACTTTCAACTAAAAATGATCAATGCTAAAAAAATTGAACTGTTAAAAAAAAAGAGTACACATCCACAAAAACTGTATATCTTAAATACTAATATATAATCTCTGATTCATTCTAATTGTAAAATATCTCGATTTTTTTAGTGTTGCACTATTTCTCATAACTGTTTATAATAAATTCAATATATATGTGTAGTAGGATAATTATCATTCCAAAAGTTATTATATATAGACTTTTCTTGACTTACTTTAACTAAAAGCCAAAACTTATCAACACGAGAAGGGTCAAAGCTGAACAAACTTAGCAAAATGTTAGAAGAATAACTACATTACTACAGTGATGCAAAAATGCAGAAGGGTCAGCTACACTTAATTGGTTCTGCTTCTGAAAGTACATCATGAAGATGTTACTTGTTATCATAACAGTCGATTTGTTCGACATGTATTGATGACTAAAATGTCTCAAAATTAAATAAATTTTTGTAAAGATGATTAAATAATGATACAAAGAATGAATGCTTTCAATTATAACATTTATACGAAGAAATTATGTGAAGAAAGAATAACTCTTTACATATAAACATCAAAGTTTGTCATATTTTTCATAAGTAAAGAAGTAGGCCACATATCCAAGTAAGTCTCACCTTTCTTGAAAATGTAGTACAAATGTGATCTACCAAACATGATTTTCCTTAGATTTTCCATTTTATACTCTTGGCCACTTATGTTGTATCTCTAAAATTGGACTTTTAAATAGGGTAATGTTATGAAGACTAAAATTCTAAACTAAATGATGTGTCATTAATAAGAAATAAGCATGTTAATTAACACTGAAGTAATAATTTAATCATCAACAACAACATCATTTAATTTGCAAAATTTAATTTAAAAATTTAATCGCATTACCCTTTTAAGGGTAAAAATATTCAATGCAAGATTATCATAATGGACACCCATGTTTGATTTCTATTACTGCAAAAACCAAATGTAGGATGCATGTCACAGCCCGTCCCGAAACATTTAGTTTCGACGGTGTGAAATGACGATTTTACCCTTGGATGTCGAGATTGTGATGTGTGTGACATGCATTTGGGATGTAGACTATTATGTTGAGTTCCTAAGTTTTGGACTCAAGTAAAAATTTAACTTTTGGGTTGTTTTGGTGGATGACCAAGTGAGGACACACACACACACACACAAAAAGCACCCCGTGCTCTCTCTCTCTCTCTTTCTCTCCTTCTCTCGGCCTTCTTACCATTTCTGTACAAAACGTACGGACGAACACCAAACTCACCTTACACGCACAGATTGAGGGTTCAAATGGCACCATTGTGCTCATGAGGTTCATACGAGTTGAATGGTACCATTTTTAGGTAAGAACTTATTCGAAAACTTGTGAAAACCCTAACCCGATTTTTGTCACTATTCATGCAAACGTAAAATCGTTTGTTTTTGGGGATTTCAAGCTCACATGAAGCTTTATGAGGTTTTCACGAAGCTCAGAGTGGTTCGTTGGAAGAAATTGGACGTCAAATCACCGAGAACGGCGGGTTTTAAGATTTTCTAGAATATCGAGGCTTTTTCCGGCCGGTTTCTGGTGGTTTCAGGGCTCAACTCAGGTATGGTTTTGTTCGTCTTGGTGAGATCTTCAAAATGGTTCAAGTTTCATGAAGTTTGGTGTTAAAATGAGAGAGAAATTAGGGTTAGAAGCTTTTCCAGAAATCGACGAACAGTCGCCGGCGTCCGGTGACTCGTCAGGGAAGAAGAAGCATATTTCATCAGTTTTGACGGAATATGCTAATGGCGTAAGGTAACGCCGTTAGTTTTTAGACGAAATATCCTAGATTTTAACGGAATATTCCTGACGTCATTAACTGCCGCCATCAGTGTGCCAGGCACGTGCCCGCGCGTGGGCAGCGCGCGTTTGGCCGTGCCTTGGCAGGAGCGTGAGGGGTCGGAAATTTTTTCTTAAAATATGGGGATGTTTGTGAGGTTGTGTAGATCACATTGGTATATTCAAACATCCCATTTGAGCAATGTATGAGAAGTTATTAGCTAGTTTTGGTTATGTGCTTTAAATTAGCGTTTTTATAGTTGTTTCGTATATAGGGGAGACTTATCCCGAGGACGAGCGCAGTCAAGGGCAACTCGGGGGCTACGACCCTTCGACATACCAGTGAGTGAGCTTTTGGTTTTCAGTATATACTTATATACTTGATATTTTCCCAGAAAATGCGTTTAAATGAAAGTATGCCTTGAAATGCCATGCATATAAATTTATGTTCAATATATGAATTAGTATATGATGCATAATATATAATTGTGGTGCTGTGGACGCTCAGGTAAGGCCAGGTGAGTTTATGAATTGTGAATGTGAATAACGGTTGTGATTAATTGAGAAACATAGAGCTCATAAACCTGTACCCCGATGTTAGTGATTTAGCCAGAGATATGGCACATGCCTGTTTTATAATGTCACCTCCCGCACCATATGCTCACATTGGATCCAATTTAGGTGCACAGTCTTGTCGTACAGACCATCATAGGTGGTTCCGACTCGTAGGTGACTAGCGATTTATCGCCCAGCTATCATGAGAGCGTAGTAATGAGCATAATTATATTACACCTAGTCTTGTCGTACATACCCTTTTAGTGGTTCCAACTTGTGTGCAGTGTAGTGCCGTATAGGTCATTGTAGTCACTCCGGCTAGATTGACTAATAAGCTATGAATTCAACCGTACAGATTTCTACAGGGGTTCCGGCTAATATGTTATTTTCCATGAATTTATTCTCACCTGAGTTACTTATTCTATTTTATGTTTTGGCATGGCATATTTATGATTATAGTGATGTGAAACATGATTCGAATATATATATATATATATATATATATATATATATAGATATATAGATGTATATATTTATATTCTATTTCTGGGAAAAATTATACATGTTTTACGGCGAGGGGTTAGAGCATTTGAAAGTTAAATGCGTTTTCAAAACCTTTGTTTTTGCCCACTCACGTTAATAATTTTGCACCCCTCCAGGTTGTAGGTAGACTTGCTGTTAGTGGCATTGGAGGATATCGGCGGTTCTGACAAATTATATATTTAGTAGGACATCTTCTGGTACTGTATAACTAGTACTTGTCCTAGTGGACTGCACCTAGACTTCCTATGCTCTGATTAGGAGTATTTACTCTTATATCTCACTCCTAGCACTTTCTGTTTATTAGTGCACATTATTTAGCTTTCGGTTTTTATTTATTCGTATATTTCTTATCCTTATCGTTTCCGCACTGTGCACATGGCTACGTCATTCTCACGCGACGGCCAATGCATCTCCTTGTTTACATGTCCCATCATTGTCAAATACTACATTGAATGTTTTCCATTCACATGCCTTATCCATGTGTTGAGAATGAAAGTTCTAAAGAGCTTATTCCACGAACCAAAATGGACCATTGTTGGCCACTATTTCCTTTCCTTTGTCCCATTTTCCTTTTAATGTACTATGTTTTCATTTTCTATATAGTTTCTCTTTTGCTGTGGTTGACCATTGTCGCATGTTAATATTGTTCGGTTATTTTACATTTCGAAATTTTTGTTTTGAACAAATGATATTTACACTAAAGGGAGGTGAACTTAGCTTCATAATGGGCTAGCAATAATGTGGTTCAAATTCGTCTTTAGCGAAAATCGAACCTACGACCTCTCACTTACAAGTGAAAAAGAATATTACTAGACCGTAATATTAAGTGGCCACATTTCAAAATTTTAAACTACTCTAATTTAAACAAAAAGAAATCAAAACTTAACTGTAAAAGGGTGGGCACATTCCTCTCACTAATTGGGCAGGCCACGGCATTGCTTTTTGTAGTTAGATACATGATGTTCATTTCGTTATGAAAGAGAGGGGTATTTATGTCTTTAACAAACAAATTTAAAATTTTAAAATGACTTTAGTGCTTTTAGCAATTTCTATCAACTATTAGGCATACTTCGTGGGTCGTTGCCTAATTGGAGCTTTCCTTAATAACGATGTGACATATAAACATCCTAATCGAATATTTATTATTTTTATTATTTGAAGATCATTTTTAGAAAATTCACAAAATATGGTGACTATTTATTCATTTATATAGATCAAACAAATTACCAGTACGTCATATTATATGTTAACATGATCATTGATTTGTTAGACAAATATGAATGACTAAAACGTCTCACAATTAAATGAGTTTTTTAAAATAATTAGATAATGATAAATAATGAATGGTTTTGATTATAACATTTGTACGAAGAAATGATGTGAAAAAAGAACAACTCTTTACTTGTAAACAACAAAGTATAGTCATATTTTTCATAAGCAGAGTAGGCTACCATACATTTGCAGTGTACGTGACAACCATGTAGTTCGGCAGAGTAGGCTACATCCCTATAGGGTTCGGCAGCATAAAAATTCCATGTCAACGTCGTGCTAAGAAACCCGAGCTCTGCGGGTCTTAGTGAAACAAAGCTCTGCCATTGTCCCAATTCCAATTATCGTACCTTTTTCTTTTCTTTTTTCTTCGTTTTTTTAACACCAGCACTTTGTAGTTTCTACCACGACAAGCAACTTCTTTGTGTCTATGACCGGTTCATCTATTCGGCCTTTTCACCCTCTATGTCGATATTGGTCAATGGGCAAGTTACATCCTTCTCTTGTTTGGTCTTTTGATTCGAGAACCTTCTTGGACTCATTGAGTCGCCTACGTTCTTAGACGATGGTTTACACACGTTATTTTACGAAGAATATGTTAAAAAGGGTATAAATACTTTATCATTCATGTCACATGAACGCACACTTAGTGTCATAATGTCTACACCAAAAAATTAAGTGTTTAAATCTTAGGATTGTGATTCATATTACATAGAAGTTCAGTGGAAAGATATATTCAAAGTAAAAGTGTAGAAGTGTTGAACGAAGCATATACTCCTCAAAACCTAGTACCTGTTGGAAATTTTGAGTAGAATTTCATTGTCCCACATTGCTCACCACCAAAAGGTCCCCTCATTTTATAAGACTTTGTCCCTTATAAAAAGTAATTGGAGTGATGGACCATGAAGAATAAAATTAGGCTCACCCTTGGGGTTGGGCTTTGGAGTGTACTAATTATCAAAATATGGGCATTAGGGCTCGGGCTCTAATAATTAAATTATTTAATTAATTATTTTCGGATTTAATTAATTATTTTTTACCAACAAACTCATCATTTCAAACGAAGTCTGAAGTGTGGTGAAAGAACGCAGAAAGCAAACACCCATTTGAGAAGTTGTCTCCCAATAGATGTATCCCTTCTCCATACCTGTTGCGAACATGCATAATCATATTATATATACATCAATCTGCATGGCATTTAGAATACAGAAAAACATAATTCTTCTTCTACAATCCAAAGCATTCTTCCTGAAAGAATCACAAAGAAATTCGCCAGAAGTTAAGTTTTCTGGTGCTGGAATTTAAACTTGATCGTTGAATCCTGGTGAAGTAGACGTCTGTAGAACTACAAGCACTGAGTAGGGGCGAAATATCTATTTCAAGGACATTGCGGTACGCAAGCCTCGATCTTTAGTTTTTTCTGTTTAATATTATTTCGTGTTCATACTCTGTTAAGTTAGTTGTTTGCATTCATCATTTATTAGCATATATAAAATTATCATTGATTGTTGATATCTATCCAACAGTACCCATATGGAAAACCAGTTTACAGCAATTCTTGCCGTTATTGCAATATGACTTTAACTTGTTCTCACGAAAGTCCATGACTCCATTGGTCCATCTAGGGATGGGCAAAATACCCGTAGGTTTGGGTAACCGCGGTTATTCACCCATTTAAAGTTCACGGTTACGGTTATGGGTAACCATTTAGACGAACAAACGGTTATGGGTATAACCGTTTATCTGTGAAATTTAAATGGGCGGTTATGGGTATTACCCATAGTTATAAACGGGTATCCATCGGTTATGGGTATTACCCGTGGTTATAACGAGTATCCATTTACCCATTTAATTTAATATATGTAAAATTACCCATTATTTTTCAAAATCTTATTATTATTTTTTTTAATGAAAAGAATTGTTGGAGGGATCGATTTTTGACAATGATAAAGTGTCTATTTATACGTTTAGGGTTGATGAATTCATATGTTTTTTTAAATGTTAAACAGTTTCGTGGTCATAAATGATTAACTATATGTTAAATTAATTTGTTCAATCGGTTATGGGTATTACCCGCGGTTATAATGGGTATCCATTTACCCATTTAATTTAATATAACTGTTATATCGGTTATGGGTATTACTCTGTGATCACTTACCTCTGTTGGATTCATGCTAATTGGTGTCGATGTTCCTAAATAGGATACTAATTCAATTTATACATTTCTTTTGTAGGCCTCTTTTGGTGACAACGAGTCGATGAGACTTTGTGATTGAATGTGCTAAAGCATTAGTATTCGAAAGTGTTTAGTTTCCGAATGTTTTGAAGCTTTGAATAATTTAGTATTCAAGATAATAACTACTTTTTGTTTTTAGAAGCTTTACTTTGTAATCATATGGATTATAATTAAAGACATGCTTGTGTGCGGCAAAAAAATATCGTTCATAAATTATTATTTCAATTATTGGAATTGTATGAGGATTTAAATGATTAAAATAGGGAAATACATGCTAAAATGTACCTATAACGGTGTTTAATTGTCAGAAAACG
The DNA here is from genome assembly GCA_035220775.1 of Malus fusca. Classification (NCBI taxonomy): domain Eukaryota; kingdom Viridiplantae; phylum Streptophyta; class Magnoliopsida; order Rosales; family Rosaceae; genus Malus; species Malus fusca. Next base: position 11,832,593 of record CM069069.1, read on the forward strand.
AAAATTATGACAAATTTTTCTTTTGTAATTTTCAAGTTGTTAAAAAACATGTAGATGAGTGAAAAAAAGAGTAAATGGGTAAAAAAAAAGGATAAACGGGTTCAAAAATGGGTAAACGAGTAAATGATTATGGTTAAATGGGTAAACGGTTATGGTTAAATAGGTACACGGTTATGGGTATGGTTAACCGTTTATAAACAGTTATGGGTATGGGTATAACCATTTATAAAAGGTTATGCAGGTATGAACATAAACGGTTATGGGTAAATAACCGCGGTTACTCGTCCGCCATAACCGTTGCCCATCCCTAGGTCCATCACTCAAATTCGGCAGGCATCAAAAAACCATATTTCAAGATGCCTTCTAAGATATGGACGTTGCTACAAAATTTGGCTTATAATTTTGATGCCCTTTTGGAATTCAATTGCCCTTTATAAGAATTAAAAAAACACATTTGTTTATTAGCAGCATCTTCAAGAGATGTTGTAAAACAACTAAAACTCTCTTCCAAAGAGCCAAATCTAAAAAATTCAACCTCAAGAGATGCGGTAAAAGAATCTCTGTTATAGCAAACTGAACAATCACTTTTTAGAGTGCAAACTATTCATTTGCTAAATATTAAAAAATATATATAAAACTCAAGGGTAGATTGCTGAGCAAGGAGAAAAGGAAGAGATAAGAATGTTGTTTTAGAAAAGAGTTGGTTGAATTTGAATTGTTACTAATAAAATATTTGAAGTTTGTTAAAATAGAGAGCATTATTGAAGATAAAAGGTTTCACTGAGTAGCTAAAACAGTTTTTAGTACTGTTTACTTGATAATTTAACAAAATTTAGAGTTCCTCTCGAAGATGCTTTAAAAATTTGAGGAATCATATTCACTTTACCAATGGAGAAATGTTAAAGAGTCTTTTAAAGTGAGATTTTCTATAAACTTTATGACACTTCATAGTTTAACGTTAATTCTCATACCAACATTATATAATATAGTACTAAAAATATGAGGGGGCAGATATTCCGGAATATCTTGCAATGATCGTGATAATGGAATATCTGCCACACACACTCATACTTGTCGTCAATTAATCATGTTATTAAATTAAAAAAAAGTTTCACAAAATATAAAAGCCGTGATAAGTGGCCAATAGAATGTCTTGCGATGATCGTGATTAATGGGTTCCATTGAAGTTTGGAACCTGAATCTAGGCAAAGCTAAATTTTAAGGTGGGGTTTGAAATGAAGGAATACTTTCACTTTTTCAAAAGATATCCTTGCTGCTTCATACTTCTTTATGAAATTATGAGAGACCATGCAGAGAAAGGAGATCGCTACGCCAAATCATCTTACGATTTCAAAGCACCATTAAACAGTAGATCTAACAAACCAAACCATCTCGCCCTCTAGTGAACCACTCACTATTAAAAGTCTTCGATTAGCCAAGTCACCTTACGATTTCAAAGTACCATTAATGATACCTCCCAAGCTGCTTTTGTCGTTAGAAATGAAGAGGGGCAACCTGTTGGTGCTGGGGCGTTGAACCTTAATGGCGCCACCATTTCGGTTGCATAGGCTGTTGCTTTAAAGGAAGGGTTTTTGTTCGCCAGGCGCGAAGGTGTGGAGAAGCTGATTGTGGAAGGAGATTCTAAGCTAGTCATCCAGATGGTGCAAGATATTTGGATGCCCCCTTGGCATCTTAAACCTATCATATAGGATATCAAATGGTTGGCTTCTGAGTTTCAACATATCAGTTGGAAACATATTTATAGAGAGGCAAATTTCGTGGTGGACGCATTAGCCCATATGGACTTCCAACCCTCATTTTGGGATTATTGTCTTCCGTTTTCGGCTATGGAGGCCTTTAGTTTTGATTGTATTGGAAACGGTTGTATTAGAGGTTTCAAGCTTTAATAAATTTCTTCTTCATCAAAAGAAAAAAAAAAAACTTCAATTTGCGTTGCCAAGGCTTCGTCTAGGTACTAGTCTAATCACCATTACGATTAATCATTAGGCAATTGAAAATTAAAAAAAGGCGCTTAGACCTGCTTAGGCACCGCCTAACCTGCTTATGTCACGACTTTCACTTATACAAAATATAGATAACTTTCATTTTTCGCATTTTATTTATTTTTTCACAAAATTGTAAAAGACTTGTTGAATACTTGGATGATCACTCATTATATGTTTGTTCTCAATGTTTTCAATATGTTCTAATACTTTATAATTTATATGTTATTCTACTTTACAATTCATGTATCTCCATACAATTATGTATTTTTTAAGTATAACACTTATTTATACAATATATAATAAATTTACTTAAATCTGCCTAGTCCTTAGGCCCCCGCCTAACCGCTAGGCCCTAAACCATTGTGGTGTTACCTGACTAGTGCCTTACGTCTTTTAGAATCTTGGAACCACCCCAGATCGACCTCCATTTGATTCTTTAATTATCATGACTTCCATCCCATAGTAGAATTTTCGAGATCCTGTTGTTGTTTAAAGTTTATAAATAAGTTTGTTAGCCTAGTTGTCATTCTAAACTTCTCAAGGTCCGATTCTCCTTTTTCCACCCTTTTAATTATATGCAAGGATTAACAACTTTGATATTTGGTGTAACATACAATAAGAAATTTGGTAGAAGAATCAATGGTGTGTTTACTAATTCATAACATAGTTAATATAAGGAATTAAATCTCGATTTCTGATTTTGAAAGTATTCATTTACGTACTAACCATGAATGAAGCCCGCACGAAATAAGAAATCCAACTACTCGTGTTGGAGGAGTTGGATTCTTTGTGAAACAAATTGTTCACTGCAACTGATATTGTCTCAACTTAATCACGTATAACTAGGGGCGGAAACTCTCATATATTAATTGTGTATTATATTGTCATATGCTTGATGTGGGCCTTTATTCTCCAACGCGTTGCCTCATTGGTCAAGTCACTATATCGGTGCCAATGCCAATCTTTTCAAGGGCCCAATCTTCTCAGTCGGTATTCAATAACTGGAGCCAACACCAATCTTTTTGAAGGCCCAATCGTTCATTCAATACCCTTAAGTTGGAGCTAGGACAACTTTTCGAAATTCCAACTTAAGGAAGCATATTGCAGACCAGTAATTCGGCCCTGAAAAGTGTTGAGAGAATAGTCTGCTCTGATACTACGAAGAAAGTTGAGGTTCCATCATAAAATTAATTGACAATATGAGAAGAACCCAATTTACTTATAAGCCTATGCAAGATCTCTTATCCCATCAACGTAAGATTCATTTTCAACACTTTGCAAGATATGGTATTTCAAATGCAGGATAAAGAAAAAATTAGGATTGCAAAATTGTTTTCCCACTATGCACCCACATAATTATAAAAATTCCAAATCACCGTTGATTAACATATGTAAAGTTATTCGTTAAAAGGAGGACACAAAAAACAGCGGAATCAATGAGATCGAATGGAAGTAGAACACAACAAGGCGCGCATGTGGCGCTGGAACTTTTGAATTCCAAGATGCACCCGCCAAAGTTTGCAGTAAAAGCTTCCCTCCTTGACCACCGTGCCACCACTCACGACCGTGTCTTTTTCTTTCTATCCTTTTTTGTTGTTTTCTTCCTCTGTTTTTGCCTTTTATTGTTTATATATTTCACTCTTTAATTTCATAACATATCTTCTACTAAAAATAAATAAAATAATTTGGCATTCCGCGGCGTCTGCACGTTTCGTCAAAAGCCTTGTTTTTTTTTATTTTTGGCCTTTTTAGTATAAAATTGTAATCATATATTTTTTACAAATTTAATAGAGTTTAAATAGGAATCCGATCCCCTCCTGAGCATAGGATGGGATCCTTCTTACCGGGTCATTTGGGCTATTGAAATTTGATTAAACGGCTACAAACAGAGGGACCCTCTAAAAGTTATAATTATTGTAACCGTTGGATCAAATTTCAATGGTCCAGATGATCTGATCAGGAGGATCCCTACTCTATGCTCATGAGGGGATCCGGTTCCGTTTAAATAATGGGAACTTTAACGAAAAACATCCGGTACTGTTCACTTTAACGAAAAACCACATTTTAACACTAACAAGTCAATCCTAGTACTATTCACTTTACCCTTTATTTTATCCTTATCATTAAAACTCAAAGTTTTCAAGCCATTTTCATTAGTTTTCCTTTAAATAATACGCATCTATAATGAAATTTTGATTTGTCAAATGTTACTTGAGTTAAGTTGGTTGGCAGTTTGGCACGTTTACCGGTTTTGGTCTAATCATTTTCTTTTTTTTATTGTTTAGGAGTTTGATGTGGTCTTATGATATGACTATTATTAAGATAACGGTTTAAGATTTTCTAATTTATTGGGTTAAGATTCTTAGACAATCCACTCACAGGAAACGTAAATATTATTACTATGTTAATTCCTTTATTAGACGTGTTCTTTTGCTTTTTTTTTTTCGAGCTTGTCTCGTCCTCAAATTCGTGACAATTTGTGTGATTAAGTTGATATTTTATATTTTGTTAAAATTTTCTTGGATGGAAAACCTCTTAAATATGATCTCAAATGTTTTTTTTGGTATATATTGATTTCTTAGTATTACAATAAAACAACTATCGTTTTGCTTCAACTCCTTTTCTATGAGGTAATCTTCCTTGCTTAACCCTATAAAGTGTTCCATTCAAAAAAAAAAAAAAAACCCTATAAAGTGTTTGAAGATCATAAAATGACTTGTAATTTTCCAGTCAAAGTATCACAGTTTGACAAAGAGAAACGCTAATCAAACTCTTTCTAAGTGAGACTCTTTATGAACTTTCTATAATTTCACAATTTAACGTTAATTATCATATTTACATTATAAAATATTATACTAAAACGTGAAGTGACATAAAATCCATAAAGACGAACTTTTGAAAAAATCTCCTTCACATTTCTCGTTTGACAAGTAAAAGCTGCCTCTTCTAAAATAATCAAGAATTATTGTGAACAACTAGCAATTGGTATGATATTTTACTCCACTTTCATGCCCGATGTTTTTGTGGGCTCCAACTTTGTTACCTTTTCTTTTCAAAAACTTCACCAATGGTAATTTGAGTACTATTTTCCTTTCTTTTTTGGTGTTTAAGTGCACGTTTTCGGTTGCGTTGCTTTCACTGGATGGATTAACAGTTTTGACAAGTTTTTTTTAACCAAAAAAAAATAGAAGAAATATTATCAGTTATAGAAGTTGAGAAATTAAAATTAGAAACCAAAGTAAATTTTAAACGGATCATTTGATAACCATTTTGGTTTTAACTTTTTTTCAGTTTTAAAATTTAGTTTTTAGTTTTCAGCTTTGAGTTTTCGATCGAAAACTAAGCGCAGTTACTAAACGAATTTTTCAAAAAAACTTAAAATTAGAAAAAACAAAATAATTTCAATTCGCTCTCTTTCTACTACTACTAAAAGAAAAAATCACACAAACTGAAAAAAGAATTCAAAATTAAAAAATTTGTCTGAAGTCCTTTTCCAATTTTGTCCTTGTGGACCATGTCCTCCACCTCAATAACACCCTCGTCTCCGCAAATCACCCCACCATTCCCCAAATTAACCCTTTTCACACCTGCTCGAGACCTCCGCTCCCGGGCCCACGCTCCCACCCTATAAATCCCGACGCGAAGAACTAGAAATTCTCGCAACGACAGGAGCCCAGTATCGTCATTCCACCTCGCAAAGTGGTGACTGGTGGTGAGTGGAGGGTCGACAGACTAAGGGTTTTGGAGTTTTTAGAGAGAGAAAGTGTGCGTCCTTGAGAGACACAGTAAAACGCCGAGATCGCGCTCTTGAAAATGGCGGATCGTCATCCCAAACCCTCATCACACTGGTAACACAGCTCTCGGCGTCTTCCTCCTCGTTCTTCCAAATCACCGGCTTCCAGGTCCCCCCCCGCTCTCTCTCTCTCTCCTCACATTGCCTTCGATTCTCTCTCTTTCTCCCTTCACATTGCCTTCAATTCTCTCTCATCTCGGCATTGCATCCAGTTTTCTCTGTACACATCCCTTTCATGTTTTGCACGTGCTCGCAACTTCACATCGTCACGGGTTCATCATTGCCGTGTCAAATTTTGAATTTTGATATAAGCATTTCGATTTTGGTGATTTTGTTTTCGGTAATTTGAAATTAATTTTTTAATTTTTTGAGTTTTTGCAGAGATGGCTGAGGCGGCGAAGGTTCTGTACATAGTGGTGGTGGACGATGGGGACAAGAGAGAGAAAGGGAAGGAGTCCTTTCGGTATACTCGTCCTGTTTTGCAAAGCTGTCTGCAACTCATGGGCTGCAAGCCCCGCCACGCCTTCAAGGTATCGACAAAGTTTTCGAATTTCGAATTTCTGTGAAATTTTAGAACTTTTAGGCTTTTGGGTTGTGTTTTTGTTGTGGATTTGTTATTGAATTTATTGGTTTTGGGGGCTGATCTGGGTTTGCATGTAATGTGCTCTGAAATTTTGATGAATTTTGCAATTTTTAAAGTCTTGAATGTTACATGGTGGTGTTGCGTGTTCTAGGTGAAAGAATTATTTAAGTTTCGAGTCAACGAAGGCTTATCGGAAGACGTTTGGTCAGTGAATTAGTCTTGGTTGTACAATTGGCGTTCTATAAAGTCATCCTTATGAGTCATAGTTTGGGGTAGAATGTCATTATCACAGATTAATTTGCTCTTAAAAAGTTGGGCTGTGACCGTTATGTTGTTCTTGCATCGCCTTCAACTTGACCCGTGGAAACTTATTCTTCTGGTGGAGGATTTGATTACTGTTGTTTCTGAACCATCTTAACTTATGATCTTCTCATCCTGTTCTCTATTTACTTTTTATTTTTTCCTTCAGTTTTGGTTCTTTGGGCAGTTACATTTTAACGGTCGACTTTGTTAGTTGATGGATCTCTCTGTTTTGACCAATAATCTCTCTTGAGGTTTATAAGGGTGTTTAATGTCAATTCTAGATGAATTTTAATTTCGAAATTTCCTGGTTTAGAACGACCCCTCATTTTTCATATGTATTTCCTGGTTTATTCAATCTGGATGTAAAAGTGGGCAGGGTTTGTTTTTTGCGAGAAATCCCTTGAACTTTGGTTATGTACTAAGCGAGAGTGGAAACCATTTTAACTGAATAGGAGTTCCATTTAGGTTTGTTGTGTGTGAGAACTCCCTTGAACTTTGCGTACGTGCTGAGTGTTGTGCAAACAGTGGAATAGGCGAGAGGGTAAACGGTTTGATTGAAAAATGTTCTATTTTGGTTTGAAATATAATCCATGCTGTTCTTTGCTGTTTTATCATTTGTTTCTTCTTGCTGTGGGTATCTCATGGATCATGCTTTTTAAAGCGTTGAAATGTGCAGAGCAGATCCTTTTGGGTGTGTTTGTCTTAATATATTAGTATATTCACTTTCCATTAATCTTGTATATGGTTTATTTGTTCGGCTATGGAGCTTTATGTTTTGACATCATTCAAGAACACATTGTTTTAGCGATGTCTACATTAACTGATTGGATCATTAAATTTTTATCCCTAATCAGCTTTTTGTTCCAGTAGTTAGTTTGTAAACAGTATTGTACAATAGCTTTGGTGCTGTAGTTTTTTTTTAGAACAAACGATATTATCTACACTAAGGGGGAGAGAGGCGGGGGGAGGGGGGGGGTGTTGCTTAGCCTCACAATGGGCTAGCAATAATGTGGTTCAAAGTTGCCTTTGGCGAGAATTGAACGTAAGACCTCTCACTTACAAGTGAAGATGAATACCACTAAACTGTAGTACTAAGTGGCGCTTTAGTTTAGTTCTTTACAAATTGATTTCCTTATTATGTTATGAACTTATGATGTAGGTATGGTCTTTATTTTTATATAATTAGGGTTCATGTGGGTCATTTGGTTCATTATTAGAATAGTCTTCTGATGATGGTGTATTGAAAGGTTTTTTTCTTACTTGACTGATTCCCATGTTTTATTTTACTTTAGAAATTTAACCGCTAATGGTAGACATATTTTTCTTTGATCAGATTAGCCAACGGGTTTTTGAATCGATAAGAAATGAGAGTTCATCTAATGTCTTGCTTCCGGAAGGAACAGAAAATGTTCCCCTCGGTAAAGCTGAGGCTTGCAACCATTTGGGTTCAGGGAAAGATGACAGAAGCAAGAGTATACCATTTGAATTGTACAAAGCACGCACGACTGTTGTGGTTAGGAGAAAAACCTTCTTAAATGTTGTTTGTGATGCTCAGGCTGAGTACAAGTATGTTGGTCCTAACCAGCAGGCAGACTTAGCTTTGGCATGCAGGTACGGAAGAGTCTTTTATCTTTACCGGAAATAAATGGAACTTACATACATGCATTAATATACAAACTGCTTTCTGTGAATAGTTTACCTTTTCCTGGCAATCTCTGCTTATGTTGTGACTATTTATTCACATGCCGTGTCAACATTATGCATTTGAATAAAATATGGAAACACATGTTTTTAAAAGTCGTAACAGTGGAAATTTCTACGGTAACACTACTGTAAGATTTATCGGAAATCTTTTGGAACCTGTATAGTAACAATGATATTTTTGAACTCTTTTTTTTTTTTGGACCAGTGGCATAATAATTGGTTAGTTTTGTGGTGCACCAATCATTCGAGTTCTAGATTATTTATGGAGGGGTTTTAGTAATGCAGCTGGAATAGGAAGATGAACATCATTGTAAATATTGGGATTTTGAAAGGAAATATTCTGTCTTGCTGTATGACCTTGTGATGTGGAGTCATTATCAATTTTGTTTGCAATCATTTGAGTTAGAATTTCTGCTTGTTTCCTAATTTTTATTTGGATAATTATCTCCTTGCAGAATCAGGGAAAGGAAGGAATCCGTGATTGTATTGTTGTGTGGCACTAGTGGCTGTGGAAAATCTACTTTGTCCTCATTGCTGGTATTTGAATTCACTAGTTATTTGTTTTCATTATTTCCTTTTGGGTTTTCTGTAGTCTTTAAGTGTTGTAATGATGTGCTTTTACTACCTCTTTTTATTGTCTGTAGCATTTAAGTGTTGTATGATGTAAGTTTTATTTTCTGTTATGGGTATATATTCGTTTTGAGCGTAATCCATAAAGTCTTGCAGGGTAGCAGGTTGGGAATTACAACTGTGATATCTACTGACTCAATTCGGCACATGATGAGGAGCTTTGTAGATGAAAAAGAAAACCCTCTGCTGTGGGCTTCAACCTATCATGCAGGGGAGTGTCTGGATCCAGTGGCTGTTTCAGAATCCAAAGCTAAAAAGAAAGCCAAAAAATTGGCTGGAACTCCACGCTCACTTCCCAAAGATGGAATGCCTGATGGCTCTTCCTCTGGGAAATCTGATACGCGATTGTCAGACATTGGTTCGAGTACTGCTGAATTAATCAGTGCAAAGCAGTTGGCCGTTGAAGGATTTAAGGCTCAAAGTGAGATGGTGATTGACAGTCTTGATCGACTTATCACTGCATGGGAGGAACGAAGAGAATCAGTTATTGTGGAAGGTGTTCACTTGAGCCTTAATTTTGTGGTATGTATCTATAATGATATTTCCCTATGTTGTTTCGATGTTATATTTAGTTGCCTCTCCCTCTCAAAATAATTATTTTTATTCCAGATGGGGCTTATGAAGAAACACCCTTCTATCATTCCATTCATGATATACATCACAAATGAGGACAAACACATGGAACGGTTTGCTGTCCGTGCAAAGTATATGACACTGGACCCAACAAAGAACAAGTATGTGAAGTATATTCGTAACATCAGGACAATCCAAGAATATCTCTGTAAGCGAGCTGACAAGCATCTTGTCCCCAAAATTAACAATACAAATGTTGACAAGAGTGTGGCAGCTATCCATGCAACGGTCTTTAGCTGCCTCCGTAGGCGTGAAGCAGGGGAGCAACTTTATGATCCCACAAGAAACACAGTTACTGTAGTGGATGAGGAGTACAGGAACCAGTGTGCAGCCAATTCTTTGAGTTCTAAGGGGATGTTTCAGTTGATCCAGAGAAAAGGTTCGTCTAGGCATCTGATGGCTCTTGTAAATACTGATGGATCTGTGGCAAAGGCCTGGCCTGTTGATTCAGTTGATAGTAATGGGAAGCCTCTATATTGCCATGGGACTGAGATGGAGATTGGAACTGCAGAGCAAGTGAATCTTCAGTTTGGTCTCTATGGGATCAGCGCTTGGCCCAGTGATGGTGGTCCAAGTTGTGCTGGAAGTGTAGATGAGTCGAGGGGTGAGGGAACTGAGATTGGAAGAAGTATTCCCTCTTCCTGCTGCAGCTCGCCACGGATGTCTGAGGGACCCGCCAAACAGGTACTTATAGCACCAATTTGAATTTTCCAAGTCTCTCCTATATCAGTTTTCTTAAGTTAGGTATTTTACACGGTGCAAGTTGAGATTTGCTTAACAAGTTATTTAAATCAGCGGATGAGTCATCGTAGAAATTAGTGACATAGGTCAACAGTTTAACTGTAATGACAAGTAAGATTCAAATGATCAGTTCAGTTTAGTCTTTTCTTCTTGGATTTCTCATTGTTTTCCTACCCTTCAGCTGAAAGTGGACAATTCAGTGCATGGAAGTGACGAAGAGGTTGATGATGAGGCTGAAGCAGGCAGTGATGAAGAACTAAGTGATGATGGAGACAGACAGTTGTATGAAGAGGTATGAGTTGGTTTGTTAGAAAATTTATTAGGTTATATTAGAACCCTAAGAGGTCTGGACAATAATTGAAAATTCATCAACTCACATCAAATATATTATGATCGTTGCTATATTTACGTCATAATAAAGGTCCTTACTTACATGTATAAATGTATATGTATATGTATATATGATACAAAACTTCTGATCTTAAATGAGGATATTTAAATGGGAAACTTTGGATATTTAAACTTGTTTAATCCTGGTTAGATCAGATGAGAGTTTGGATTTTATTTTTTCATGAATTAATTGTTTACTTTAAACTTTTTACTATTGTGCAGATAGGGTCGGTGGACGAGGAGTCTACAAAAACGGATGATGAGTACGATGACCTAGCAATGCAGGACGTGCAGGAGAATGGATACTGGTTGGGAAATGATGATCGGGGAGCCAATCATAAAATTTTCCCTGTTCCGGAGGATCAATCAGCCGATAAAGAAGGGGATAAGTATCGCCAGAACCTGGATCTCTTCCGTAGAACTAGATCCGAGTCATTTTCTGAACCATTATGCTCATACTCTTCTTTGTTTATTGAGAAGAATGAGCTTCCAATACCGTGCTCTGGCAATATGAAATTTAGAAAACGCCGCTCCCTTAGCATTCCCGCCTTGGGAAGGCATGGGTCATTAGTTGGGGGTCCCATACTTTCGGGAGCCCCTCAGTGCTAACACAAGAATTTTGATGGAGCTTAGTGCTTCATCACTGTCCTTTTCTTCCTCTCTACGTGTAGCCCGCCTTTTTAGCGTATTTAGTTAACTTAATCCTTCCCTATCTGTACAGTAATCTATTTAGGCTGTTGGAATGGAATGCTATGAATCTATGGTAGAATGAGAACATGATTTATGACTAGTTTCAGTATGGGATGCATAGAATGAGCTTGAGATTTTTGAGTTGTATGCTACCGCTATCTATGGTTGAATACCGACTTGCTTTTCGTGATTCTTTCTAGCAGGGATCAAACCGGCTGTTTGTTCAATCTCTGTTCAAGTAGCTGAGGCCAGAAAGGGGAGCAATTGCGTCTTCTAGTCTGCTAATGGGTGACAAGTTCCTGAGCCCGGTCTCAGGCGTCGGGCACCAAGATAGTTCTAGGTGTCTGATGCTTGGATTCGACCTAAGGATTCGGATACTTGGGCACGGTCATGGGCATCAATCCCTAGCTCTTGTATCATGCGTCGGATTCTTGGGGCAACTCGTACTCACCGTTGTCTCGGGTATCATGTCCTTGTGTCACCAGGTACGGTATTGAGTGACGAATCTCCATGTACCAAGTCTACTATTGGGCCTCAGGTCATAAGTCCGATCTCAGATGTTGAGTCTTCAGGTCTAGGTATGGTCCTGGACATCCGATCGCAAGCTCGGTCCTGAGCGTCGTGACACGTGTGCAACTGTCACGAGCTCTGCTGTCCCGAGCTTGCGTTAGAGGTTCCAGAGACGTGGGATCATGATATCAGTTTCGTCTTAGTTAGTTGTGTTTTGACGTCCCTTAGGCGTTGTGGTATGTGTGGCTAGGTCCCAATTCCGACCATGCAAGCATCAAGCAACAAGTATGATGCGGGAGAATTAGAAAATAACTCATAAATCGAGAAAAGAAAGTAAAAAACGTAGCTTTAGCAACTCACTTGGCATATTTGTTTACCAATTCCTTTTTGCACACCACTTCTTCAAGTTTCAGCTGAGGCTGAGTGTAATCCAAAATTTCAAAGAAATAAGATTTGAGAGATGGACTTGAAGCAAAAGATGCAGACTTGTTTGTGAGGAAATCAAGACATTAGAAATACATAAAAATAAAAGGAAAACTAATGAAAAGGGCTTGAAAATTTTGAGTTTTAATAATAAAAACAAAATAAAGAGTAAAGTGAATAGTACCAGGTTTGACTTTTTAGTATAAAAATGTGGTTTTTCGTTAAAATGAACAGTACCGCGGGCTTTTCGTTAAAACACCCTAAAATAAATGAGACATTCCTTGGAATATTCCACTCCATGCATCTCTCTATCTACTTGTCCTTCCTTTGGCATCTTTTACAGTGTTACTTGAAAGACGGAGTAAAATTTGGCTTATTTTTATCTCGTTACCTGGAACTCAATTTTATTTTCACTTTACTCTATGTAACTCAAAAGTTACCACTATTTATTAAACTCACTTTGCCATGTTTCTGTTTCTTCTGTCAAATAGTCACTAAATTGTTGATATGGATGGGTAAAAATGTAATATCATAGGATTATTTTAGCTACACTCCTTGGAACTCGATTTTGATTTCACTTTATCCTACGAAACTCAATTTTGATCCTACTTTGCCTCCTGAACTCACACATCGTCATTTTAAAATCTCCACTATGAATAGTTGAGTGTTAACACATAGTGAGTATGAATTTGATTATAAATCTCAACTATGCATTAACATTCGATAGTTATAAAATATTAAGTTTAAAAGAAGAAATCAAGAATTGGTTCTGCTTAAGTTTTCCAAAGCTTTCATCCGTTTCTCAATATCCATGAAGTTTGCATGGTTCTCTGCCTGAGATGTTGTATAGGTTCTCTGTAATTCATCAACAAAGGCATTGATCTTTAGCAAAGCCTCCCACATCTCCATGGTGTGGGGAGGTCCAGTCGCAGGAGCTTCGTCGTTCTCTGTGATGATTGTAGCATTATGGGTTTGGTTACTCAGACCAGGAGTTGCGAATACGTCGGGAATCAAATTATTCCCAGCGAGAGTGATGAAGGCTCCAGGGACTGGATTGTCTCCTGTCACCGTGTCAACGTTTGGGTTAATAGAGCTTTCTTCTGCAGGCATACTTGTGGTATAGTGATTTGATCGAGAGAAATATGAGCCAATTCTCAATGAAAACATCAATTATTGGAGCCAAATTCGCATACCTTCGTGAAGGGTAGAGCACAAACTCGATAACCTAAAAATAAAATAAAATAAACAACCATAAGCAGCCAAGGACCGGGGTGTGCCGACCAAAGGCTCTTCAACGGTCAAGTTAGTAAGTAAATATATGAGACTCAAGCAGTAGGCAAGAAAGTATGCGATAATTGTGTTACCAGAGATGACTCCTAGAAGGGGGTATATATACCAGTCAAAATAGAGTCCCTTTAGGATATGGAATCCGTATTAAATCGGGAGAATCCCAAGGATATCTAGGAGTAGATATTGAATCATCTTAGGATATGATTACTTACGGTGCGCCAATCCTTAGATTGTAAGGATTCCAAGAATATAGGAAGCCTGGCTGATTGCTTATTGGATCATGTTTCCGTATCTTATGAAACAAGCATGATTAATCTCAACAAAGTCGTCGGACTTTGCCCACTGCTACAAAACTAGATGGTGGTGGCATTGCTGCTCTGAGTGTGCAGCTCTGCTGCAGAATCTGTTGAGTCCATGACTGGACCATTGAGGTGCTAGTATTTTGATTCGCCTGACTCCAACCTTGAAAAATCATGGTCCCACAAATACCATACTCCTAGGGTTTGCATGATTGTCAAAGGTTTTCACAAAACGTAATGAGTTTCTACTTGTTCATATTTGTACTAAGGATAAAGCTAGGGAGACCAAATTTTTTAAACCAAATTTGCAAACCAAATGATTAACGTGCTTATTTCCTATTGGTGACACATCATTTGATTTAAAATTTTGATTTCCTAACATTACCCTTGTACTCACTACCATAAACAAGTTACATGTAGAGATATATGGAGAGTAAAATCAAACACATTTTCATATTGGAATATTCTAAAAAATATGTCACCGGAGAGTAAAAGGTCAATTTGCATCTTTTATTTTGCATCTTTGCACTGGAGTTGCCCTAATGGGGCCACCTTCTAAGATGTTAAAAAATATATAATTTCATATTTTTATTTGTATTCTCTAGTGAAGGTGGATGTTTTACATTCTTCCATTGGAATCACTACTAGAAATTATAATTTTGCCTACAAATTATAAGCCGACATAGCAAAATTTTGTCGGCACAAGAGTCATTTCTCGACGAAAATTTTAATTTGTTGGCTGAATACTCACGCTAAAACCAATTTACAATGCCAATTTTGGCCGAGAAAATTAGAACGTTAGCCGACGATTATTTTGTAGGCGTAAATTCGATGCCCTGACGAATTTTGTTTTGATGGGTAAACTTTGGCGGGAACTTTTCCCGCTATATTGAAATATTAGCCGACGATGTGAGGCAACAAAGTATTTCATCGGCACACTGATAAAAGAGGCAACAAAGCGTGTCATTGGCAAAGTGATAATAACTCTAGGTGATAAGAACAAACTTATCAAATTTCCAAGGCAATCCTAACCTATTTTGTCGGTTCCCATCCCCCAATTGCTCATGATCTCCCTCCCATATTCTTCCTAATCCTATTTTGTTGGTTCACATCCCCCAATTGCTCATGATCTCCCTTCCATATTATTTCTATTCCTATTTTGTTGGTTCACATCCCACAATTGCTCATGATCTCCCTCCCATATTCTTTGCTCTCAGCGCGCCATCCGATTTCACTTTCGTAAGAATTCCTATTTATCTTGTAACAACTCGACGAGGTCTTTCCTGCTCAGAAACAATTTTGACGATCCTAAATCCTTAGGTTTATATATTAGGGTTCTTGCACTCTTAACTAACTCTCATCCACGTCTCTGCCTCTATCATCTTTCTCGCTCTCACGATCATCTCCATAATTTTGCAGAAACAACAACCACAAGCAACCAGGCTTAACGGTGAGGATATAACCAAACTATTTAATATATTGCTTAATTATAGTTTGGTTCAAGACCTTTAGGCTACCATTACTTTTTGTTCTGATTTTTTCTTGGTCAGGGCATGTTATTGTTTGGCTCTTGTAACTTAGGGTGCACTACAAATTGAAGTAAAGTTTTTGATTTGGATTTTTTATGCGTCAATGTCTTTGATTTTTATTCTTACCAATGAATTCCAATGCACTGCATATATGTATATACAGGGTCAACATCTTCACCCTGTATTCGTTCCCAGACCATAAGTGGTGCGAGCGGGACCTCTCTTCATCACACCCAATCTCAACCCATAATTGGTACTAGGGAAACTTCTTATCACCATCGAGACGTAGCAGGATCCCAGCTTGATGATACTTATAATGATTTACCTACTGAAGCACCTAATAGAAAGATGAGTGCAGTTCGTCGTCGACACGGGAGTAAGAAATTAAAAAAACTAATGTGATATACCATGATGAACAATGTCATTACGTTACACCAATTATCATTGCATATTAATGCCTTTTTGCTTTTCCATTGTAGGTGTTAATGGTTCTATACCAAACTTACCAGATGAAAGACCAATGCGCTGGGCATGTTGGTTGGTTAAAACCAATCATATTGTTCGTATTACGCAAGCAAAGATCATGGTTGTTATTGACCTAGTGCATAGGCGAGCAACTGCTAAAGTTGTTCATAGCTTGTTGGCACATGATACGGGGGCTATTGTTCGCCAACATTGCCCAATGAACACGACATATTGGAAAAGAATGTCTGACGAGTCGAAGTCAGACCTCGTCTTGGAGATCACTGTGAGTAGAACCATTAATGTTTCTTTTGGGCTCGATTTTTTTTGTTAGCCTCTGATTGTTTCTATATTTCACAACACAATAATAGTTTCTTAGCTAGTGTCATATACTTAACAAAAAATTAAGACTAAATGCATGCATGAATCAACTAAAACAATACCAGAAACTTATCTGACTGAAAATGTTTGCATAAAAACTCCCACTGTCCAGGTTCCCCACGTCTTGAGTTAATCTCTATCGGAGGATTGGCCAATGCCTCCTCAATCGATGCCCACTCTAAAATTTATGCATGTAACTCATACTTGAACTCCTTGTATTGTCTAGACATAAGTCTATCAACATAATCATAATGTTCTTTAATATTGGTGTCCAAGTCGAAGTTCACCTAAGATAGTTAAAAACGAGTTGTGATTTTAATCCAATAAAATTCAAACCAAAACTAAAAGAAAATACATTATGTTTATAAAGTAAAATTCAAGTCATTATAGATATTATTACAAAGTATATGTCTTAAATTAATGGTTCTACTCACAGTGATCTCCGAGATGAGGTTTGACTTCGACTTGTCAAATATTCTTTTCCAATATGTCGTGTTCATTGGGCAGTGTTGGCGAACAATAGCCCCTCATATCCTGTGCCAACAAGCTCTGAACAACTTTACCAGTTGCTCGCCTATGCACTGGGTCAATAACGACCTTGATCCTTGCTTGCGTAATACGAACAATACAATTGGTTTTAACCAACTGACATTCCCCACGCACTGGTCTTTCATCTGGTAAGTTTGGTATAGAACCATTAACACCTACAATGGAAAAGCAAAAAGGCATTAATATGCAATGATAATTGGTGTAACGTAATGACATTGTTCATCATGGTATATAACATTAGTTTTTTTAATTTCTTACTCTTGTGTCGACGACAAACTGCACTCCTCTTTCTAGTAGGTGCTTCAGTAGGTAAATCATTATGAGTATCATCAAGCTGGGATCCTGCTGCATCTCGATGTTGATAAGAAGAGGTCCCGCTCGCACCACTTATGGTCTGGGAACGAGTACAGGGCGAAGAAGGTATGGTGTTTTCCCGCCAAGGTCGTGGAGGATCAATGTTTCTTGGCTCTAACCGAGGAGCATATCACTCCTGGTTGCACCACCCATAGAATGAGATTGTGTGCAAGAAAGATAAGTCTGCCTCAAAATATCAGGCCTATTCCTCTCTTGACAAAAAGTAGGAGGAACATCTCTGATAGCAGATGTAGACCGTGACTGGGATGGCAGAGGCAGGATTCTTGTTGACACAAGAGGTCGTTTCATTTTTTGGCTAATCATTGTCATCTACAAAAAAAAAAAAAAAAAAAAAAAGGAACCAAGTTTAAGTTAAATGTAAATACATATATGCAAAGAATAAAAATCAAAGACATTGACGCATAAAAAATCCAAATAAAAAACTTTACTTCAATTTGTAGTGCACCCTAAGTTACAAGAGCTGAACAATAACATGCCCTGACCAAGAAAAAATCAGAATAAAAAGGAATGGTAGCCTAAAGGTCTTGAACCCAACTATAATTAAGCAATATATTAAATAGTTTGGTTATATTCTCACCGTTAAGCTTGGTTGCTTGTGATTGCTGCTTCTGCAAGATGATCGTGAAAGCGAGAAAAGCGAGAGAGATGATAGAGGCAGAGACGTGGATGAGAATCAGTTAAGAGTGCGAGAACCCTAATATATAAATTTAGGGATTTAGGATCGTCAAAATTGTTTCTGAGTGGGAAAGACCCCGCCAAGTTGTTACAAGATAAATAGGAATTCTTACAAAAGTGAAATCAGATGGCGCGCTGAGAGTGAAGAATATGGGAGGGAGATCATAGCTATTGGGGGATGTGAACCAACAAAATAGGAATAGAAATAATATGGGAGGGAGATCATGAGCAAATAGGATTAGGAAGAATATGGGAGGGAGATCATGAGCGATTGGGGGATGTGAACCGACAAAATAGGTTAGGATTGCCTTGGGAATTTGATAAGTTTGTTCTTATCACGTAGAGTTATTATCACTTTGCTGATGACACACTTTGTTGCCTCTCTTATCAGTTTGCCGATGAAATACTTTGTTGCCTCACATCGTCGGCTAATATTTCAATACAGTGGGAAATGTTCCCGCCAGAGTTTACCCGTCAAAACAAAATTCGTCAGGGCATCGAATTCACGACTACAAAATGATTGTTGGCTAACGTTCTAATTTTCTCGGTTAAGATTGGCGTTGTAAATTGGGTCTGGCGTGAGTATTCAGCCGATAAATTAAAATTTTCGTCGAGAAATGACTCTTGTGCCGACAAAATTTTGCTTTGTTGGCTTATAACTTGTATTTCTAGTAGTGAATAGTCTCGTAGGAGCTATTTTACGTAACAAATCACAATTTATATCACAAATGTTCTATTTTCATTTTACTGAGACATTTTGCATAAAAATCTCATATCTATTGACTCCACAGATGATTAAGTAGAGATAATAATATGATTATAAGTGAATTGCGGCCTTGAAACTTTAACACCTACCCCCTTTTCCAACTAGTTAACATGTGCAGCTCATATATAGTTCGTGAGTCCGCATGGAGACGATCTATGAACTTTAAATTAGAGTTACCAGGTTGCCACATACAAATTCATCTTCCAGATTACTAGAAAGCCGACTTGTTTGCAAGGGTTTCTCTCTCCCGAATTTGAATTTGTATGTGTCCTCTGAATTGACTAGAAAGAGAAAAAAAAATGAATTGATTAGTGGTTATAAGAAGCACCGTCGTCTATGGACTATCAGAAAAATCTTCCATGGCTAAAATATAGAGAAATGTCAAAAAAAAAAAAAAAAAAAAGGTACGTCATGGATAGGTCTGCCCATCTTTAGCATTGTTAATGAAGGAAAACCATGCTCATGAACTCATCACGTATCTAGATATGGCCAACTGGTGATGAGAGGAGGTTCCCCCACTATTGACAACATTAGGCCTCTAGTCAGAGGCGTTGGCGCACTTGATAGCACTATCTCTGGCGCTTCTTGTACATAAACATCGACATCTACGACGTCTATAAACAAGGAAGTGGAAAAGGAGAATAGAGAAAGAATAAGAGTGAGAGTCGAATGTGCGAGTGAAGGTTATTTCGCCTACTCACCCGTTGCTTGCTACTCTTGATGTTCTAGAATTTCCATGGAGGTATTATTTTAGTAGAACTATCACGGGGTAAGCTGTTTGACAAAAAATCTAAGAAGAACAAGTAATTGGTGGGTAAGGAGGGGAAAGTGGTGTGTGCTTGTGTTACATCTTGGATCCACCACTACGGTACTTGTTGTTTGATAAGTTTTTGCTTTTCTGCCTTTTTAGTTTGTTGAGGTTAAATTAGGATTAAGATGCAGGCGTTCTTTAATTTATATTTAGATGTTTTGTTGTTCACTATAGTTTTTGTTGTCTCCTAAATCATAATGCATATTTTCTTTATTTTTTTTTCTGGGTAAAAAGGAAGCTGAACATTTGGAACACCAATTTCCTGTCTTGGCAAAAATATTGGATTTTGTTGTCCAAGGAGATCTCATGCATGCGACCCAAAGATATGGTCCTTCACTTGCATGTCTGCCACATGTACACCCAGTGGCTGGCATCAGTTGGACCACCTTGTACGACCATGGAGACCACTACTGCCTGCCTTGGAACTGGATCCTCTCCTGAGCTCAGAATGGGGATCCTCATGAGCAGTCCATCCGGACTGCTCAAACTTGATCAAACGGCTGAAATTATTATAACTTATAGATGGACTCCCTATTTGAAACCGTTTGATCAAATTTCAACGACCCGGATAGGCTGCTCAGGAGGATCCCCATTCTAAGCTCGGGAGAGGATCCAGTTCCACCTGCCTTTGGGCCATTTCCTCTATGAAGTACGTACTGTAATTTTATTTTAACCTCATTACAGAAAAAATACATATATAAGACAGATAATATGTACTATATCCTGTTAACTTAAGTGCCAATGTACATCTCTTAGAGATAGAGTTTTTGTGATCTCATGCACATATCTTTTAGAGAGGTTATTTGTGATCTCATGCATATATCTTTGAGAGATGTTACTTTCGGACTCCATAATAAATCTTTTACAACTGATTATATATATTTTTGTGTCTACAAAACTCATCACGTGATGAATGCGGTAAACACAAACAAATGTTGTAGAAGGTGACACATATTTTTCCATACAACATATATATAACTTAATTAATGAGACCATGTATACATTTGAGAGTTTTTGTTTTTACCCAAGCATCTACATGTATAACTTAATTGTTTAGTCAAGCAAAAGAACAATGCACGAACGTATATGGGATATAAGTGCATGAATGATTCATAGCTGAAGTATAAACAAGAAATGGCAGAGGCTTTGGCTATCTTGTATGGTTGTAAGTTGGGGATTAATAGGGGCTGGAATTCAGTAATTATTGAATTTGACTCCTCTGAATCTATCTCTTACCTTCGAGATAGGGCAAAGTTGGGCAGTTGGGAAGCTTTTCCCATACTTGTGAATTGCTACAGGATGGGGAGGTCTTTTCAACATTGCCGCTGGTCTTGGGTTCCAAGATTGGCCAACACGGCTGCAGACCTTTTGGCGTTGTAGCGTTGTAGGGATGTATGTGATGTTATTTGGGTCGATAGACCGTCATCTTCCCTGGTGCATGTTTTGTGTAATGATGGCCTTCCTTGTCCCCCCTAGATGATCTGGTAGTGTGAGGAAGGACGCTTTTAGCATTAGATGCGGCGTCGCTCTTCCTTGTTACCTTCTCACACTACTCTTTCCCATTAACTTATGTTGTTTGTTTGCCTCGGGGTAGGCCTTCTGTAATACTTTGGCATCTTTGCCCGGTCTATGTTATATTCCGTTCTCAAAAAAAAAAAAAAATATAGAGGTCAGTAGTCACACTCAAAGGAGTAATAGGACTATAGGGAACATGAGAGGTCAGTAGTCACACTCAAAGGAGTAATAGGACTATAGGGAACATAATAGTAATCTATAAAAGTCCCAAGATAAAGGGTAAGAAGTGTGAATGAAATGATCACAAAGGATAAACCATAAACTATCACTAATGTACGACGGTATTATAAAACCCGTTGTTCTTTAAAACACTAAGACCGTTTTTAATCTGTCGTGTAAAACATGTCGTCTATTAACATTATTCTATTAGTGGATGCTAAAGTATATAGCAGCCATACATGCATTTTAAAACCTCTCCAAATCACAATTAAAATAAGTTGTGTAATTAATGGACGGTTTAAATCACAATTAAGAGAGCAGTGACCAGAGTTCTGTGAACAATCAGAATGTTAACTTGTGTATGATTATTAATTACTTAAGACTCATTCTCTTGAGCAAAAACTAACACCAACGCCTACATTCAAGTCTTAAACATCGAAGTTAATATATACACACACACACACACACATATGTAAATGTAATAAAGAATGTGTTTGTGAAATCTTGTAAAGTGTGTTTTGTACGAAAT
This sequence comes from Malus fusca, assembly GCA_035220775.1. Classification (NCBI taxonomy): domain Eukaryota; kingdom Viridiplantae; phylum Streptophyta; class Magnoliopsida; order Rosales; family Rosaceae; genus Malus; species Malus fusca. The sequence continues at coordinate 11,854,399 of CM069069.1, forward strand.
GGAAGAAAGAGAGAAAATGGTTGAAACAAAATGCATTAACATTTGTTTTATATGCAAGTTCTCTAAAGAAGCCTGGGTGAGGTAGTTATAGTTCATATATACTTTTTATCTAACTCATACACAAATATATTTAGCTATAAGATTGTTTTGGTTTAAGTACATTTTTATTCCGAATTCTTACGGTTTGGTGATCTGTCTAAAATAGTTTAAAGATCTCGGCATTAAGGGAAGATCAACTCCTACCTCAACAGTGAGAATTGGAAATCAGTGGTCCTAGCATTATAGTTCACTGCTTTATAAACTAGTTGTCATATCATTGCAACTGGAAATCTTAAGTTCGGATCACTCGAATTTATTCGATACATGTATGAATATTGATATCGACATGTATGCATAATTAACCCTAAATGTTGTACCTGATGATAGAGGTGATTCATAAGGTTTTCTTCATTATCAGAAAATAAAAAATTCCTACAAATAGGTACTGCCGTTGAAGAGAAGATACTTGCATATGACTAAAGATATATCTTCATGTTCTTATAGTACTTATTGCGTAGCCTAATTGAGATCCAATAATATGTGAATCAAAGGTGAAGCATCGGATGTTACTATTATTGAAGAAGTGAGAAAATAGTTGGAGTACTGAATATTATGTCCTTGAGAGGAGTGATGAATGAGAGGGGAGTGAGGTTAATTATACATAAAAAATACTACTCTTACTATCTATTTATACCATCTCTCTAATGAGACCCATATGTGTTAGCGGGTTCTTCTTCTATTAGAAAGATTATATAAATAATGATACAAATATGTGGTAAGTGTAGCATTACTCTAATTACATCTCAAAGGTTCAAGTTGGAGGACGACTCACTTTTTGGTTGGTCCACAAATAAGTGTAAAGGCAAAGACAAGAATGGCAGTGAGAATGTGACAATGTGAGACAAGTTCCCACCAAGATTTTGAATACCGAAGCAATCCGATTCCAATTTTCAATGATATACTCAACAGCTAGAGATCGAAACCACTTGAAATATTGTTCAAAAAGCAATTAACAAATCTTTGAATCAAATTGCATCAACCCACCACCCAAAACAGGTGGGAAAAAAAACAACGCACATATAGACAATCTAAAACTTCTTTCACACATTTCTATTTCTCAGCAATAAAAAGGAAAAAAATCAAGCTTGTTATTTGGTTAACGATTCAAAAGTAATAAGAGGATACAATTCGAAGATTTCAATTGCATTCAGAACTTTTAAAGTTTTAAAATTTGTTTAGTAACAAATTTGAGAAACTATTTTCATGTTTGAAAACAAACATCTTTATATTGAAGAGACCTTAACCCAACTTTGAAATCTAACAATATTGCTGCGTATTTCCAAAGGGGGAGTGATTTATTACTCCTCTCTATTTTCTAAACGACTGAATTGAATAAATTAAAAGACAGTTAAGAGACAATTAAGCAAAGGAGTGTAAGATTAATGATAATCATGATCAAAACAAAGTTTGATAATCAATTCCCTTTAAAAATATTGATTGTGAGTTCTAATGATGGACTCCTTTTAGCATTTTTAAGATTGTTGTTTTTAGTAACCATTCTACCGAACAACTTTGTTATTGGAATGTATTCCCTATTTTTGGAAAAGATTAGAAATCAGTTTTTTGGATTACAGTCCATAGCTGGATCTGAAAACCAACCAAACAAATTAGGAAAATTAAAAATATATAAATGGTTTGAAAATATTTACCTTTTTCAAAATGCTTTAAAGCTTTGCAGCATCGTCAAGGCTGATCAACACTCACCTTTCTCAACCCAGTACCATAGACAATGTCTCATCTCTCTCTCTATGCATAAACAGACTTGCTCAGGTAACCCTTGTACCCCAGTCAAGCTTTTCTCAGAAGAATAATCACAGATCTACCAACAGTCAGCAGTGCCAAGTTAATGAGGCCATAAATATAACACCTGAAAACACTACTGATGGATATATATGGGCTCCATCTGTTAACAAAAATAAAATTTTTTCTAAAACTAAGAAGCAGAATAATTTAAAAAAAAAAAATACCCTTATTACCTGAAACAGTAGATAGAAAGCATACCAATTAAATCATTGAAGTGACAAAGGTAAAACTGTGGACTGTGGAGTCTCCTCTCTGTTGTATAGTGGTTTATTGCAGATGCAGCATCATCAAGATTCTCACTTTCAAAGAACTTTAGCAGTTACTTGCATGTGTGAATCTTGATGATGCCACGCCCGCAAACAACGACTGTCAATCTATTCATTTCCTCCATTCATTTGAGTCAAATACTGTAAATTCTAACACGAAAATGATACGCAGAATATATATATTTAGAAAGAAAAATTTGAGGACATTCAAAAAGGAAAATAGTGGAGGAATAAAACCAATCCTCTAGCAATATGCTCACGTGAAGAGGGGTACCCGAGCAGAATCTAACCCAAGCACAAAACAAAACCCTATTCTTCTTTTAAGGTACTATTTAATAATAACAATGAGTACAGATACAATATTTTGTATATAATTCACAGATTTGATATGCAGCTCAGGTTTCTATACAAAGGATCGATCCATTCCCACAAAAACACTATTTAATTAATTAATTTTTTTATATAAAAAGAAAAATCCATTTCAGATGCCACAGACATGGTCATATTCAGAAGAAAATCCAGTTGGTATCCAGTGTGTAAAGTAGAAAATAAGGTTGAAAGGGAGGAGAAAATTAGAACTAATACCTTAAGATTAGAGAGAAAAGGAATAGAATACGAAATTCGTGATAAAGCAGAATAAAAACAGAAAAAGAGCTCATATATGCTTGAGATCTAACACTAGAGCGAAGACCCTATGCGTTTGGCCCCTTGTGTGTGTGCGCGTGAGATTTATCAGAGTTAGGAAGCTCATGAACCACGGATGGTAAAACGAAAGTATGGTTTGTTGGAGTTACATATAAGGAACGTTGGTGAGCCTAGACTTATTGGTTCTCCAAGTTTTTACAATTTTTGCATTTTGATTGGTAGATGCTGAGTGTACAGTACTGAGCCAATGGGGCCGCAGTTACACATCGCCATCTTCACTAAAAACCCTAACTTTATTTTGGGTGTTGGGAGATGAGGGTATCGTCTTCTTGTTATTATGGACTAATGCACCACTCATTATCAGTCTTTTTATATCATTGTCAATTTCTTTGGTTGATTACATTAATTGAAGGGTTTCAAAGTACTTACGCTAAACGAAATCATGTTAACTGAAAGAAGTTGAGGTTGCTTCAAAGAATCAGGCTTGAAATCATTTTGATTTTTGAGTTCTCTTGTGTTTATTAAAAAAGGAAAAACTTGATATGAATCTAATTTTGTGAGCCACTTTCAAACCCAATTTACCTCTATAATAACTTATAAGTAAGCCCTATTATCCCTTGATTTTTTTTTCGAGCCATATTATCTATATACTAAGGGGTGGAGGAGTGGGCTAAGTCTCATAATGTGTTAATAATAATGTGGTTCAAATTCTGCTTTGGCGAGAATCGAACCTAAGACCTCTCACTTACCAGTAAGAGGAATACTACCAGTCCGTAGTACTAAGTGACTATTATCCCTTGATAGATTTGTGATGAGTTTTGACTATTTGAGGTTTAAAGAATAAAATTGCTACCACTTAATACTACGGTCTAATGGTATTCCTCTTCACTTGTAAGTGAGAGGTCTTAGGTTCGATTCTTACTAAAGGCGAATTTGAACCACATTATTGCTAGTCCATTGTGAGGCTAATCCCACCCTTAAAAAAATTGCCTTAACTAGCAGGATAATTGTTGGAATCAAATTATTTCCTATGCATCTCCAAGTTAGGGTATGCCTCTTCCTTTATTCTTCATTTTCTTCATAAACCTTTTTCTTAGTTAGGATTTAATATTTGCCTTGCGGAATCTTCTTCTTTGTCACTATATCATCTTCTTTTTCCAGTTTCTTCTTCTCCTTCTAGGTTTTTACCATATATGAAATCTTTGATCAAATACCTCAAATCATGGACCAAATAAACTAGTGGGGGGAGGGGAGTGTTTAGTTGATCTGATTCCTTTTCCTTACTTCCCATTACGTTTTTCTTCCTTTTCCCATTTATGCTAAGTAAACATGCCCTTAAGTTTATGGAAATTTTTTTTAACAGTCTAATGTGACGTTGGACATTTTTTTTTCATCCTCACACACCCACTTATGTGTTACAACCTTTAGAGCCTAACCTATGTGGATAATTTAAACTTAAGTGCGTAAAGCACATGGCCGGTTGAGGCTCATACATAACCTGCTTTAAAACCAATGAAATTGAGATTTCGTATAAAAAACAGAAGAGTGTGAAGCTTAAAGTCTCATGTATGGTAAGAGTACTGTATACTTCTAGCTTGTACAGGATTTAGGTTTTAGACGGCTTCCATCACGTGGCCTTTCTACTGCGTACATTATATATATACTTCTAGTAATATGAATGAGGTCATTTGTTTGTCAATGAAGATTAGTTGAGTTGAGTTGGTAAGTATCGTTCTCTTCGTTAGACTAAGGCTTAGGTTTGAGTTTTGGTAACCGCAATCCATCTTAGTAGGCAATTTGTAAAACCAAAAAGGGGTTAAGCTCTTTAAGTCCTCAAAGAGGTTTCTATTATATTCTAGCCCAGGGGTAGTCTCCTCTCTCCCCAAACCTTTTTATTTACTGAAAAAAAATTGAGAGTATCTGTTTTTTTTTTTTTTTTCTTTTTCCAAACGATAGATTATGTTAGATTAGCTACCAACGAGATTCAAACCCACACCTTTATGCAAAAGCTCCCTAATAAAAGATCACTTACAGAGCATCTGTTTGATTTTACTACTTTGATTAGAAAAATAAAAGAAAAGTGTGCAACAAAACTGAAAACAAAACTGAATCATCGTTTTAATGCCTGAACAAGAAAATACGAAAACAATTAAGTCCCGTGTAAAGTGACACGGTCGAATATTCCCTCCTCCCATCAGGTCTCCACCTGAAGTCTTCATGGCCGTGTCCGTACATGCTGATGTGGCGCTACAGATTTTGCTTTTCTTTTATTCTTTATTCATCATCAAACTAAAAAAAAATATGTTTGCAAAAGGTGGCCATCATGGGTGCAATCCACTGTTCATATTTCTTTCCTTCTCTTGGGCAATGACTATCCAAACTGATAGTTTTGGGTAGTCATGTACACCAAACAGATAATTTAAACGGAGCTTGGGTAAAATGATTCAAGTTCATGTTAAGAACTTATTGCTAATACAATAACTAAAGTTCTTCCAAATCCGATTTGTTCCAAAATGTACCCAACATCAATATCATTAAGTTTTTCATTAAACGGTCACGTATGACTAATGTGAAAACTATGATTCACGATAAATGGAAATCAGTGATTTTACTTTATGCTTTTCAAACGAAAGTTTGAGATTCATCCCATCATGAGATTTGAGTTTATAGGATAAAATTTCTACTTCATATCATTGCTCTCACAGCCTAAAGAAAAAGTGTGCGCTGCAATGATACAATCAGATATTATATTTCCATCCCAAGGGCCACAAGCAGGCTGCATTTTCACTGGTTCTGAATTTTCTATCGGGTTGAATTTTGATACTTGGTTGGCTGCATGCCATAAAGAGATGATAGACATTTAAAGGATCTCAATTGGCCACATCTATACTTTAGATATTGTCATTCTTCTACTGCTGCAATTGGGTCACGTAATCATGTACTCGTACAATCTTTCTCTACATTACTTTATATATGTTCATATTATTTTAATTAAACTATCAATATTTCTTTAAACTTAAATTTGTTATCTAAACTTTCTTTACAAAATCAATCTAATATGTAAATTTGTTTTTACACCCAGTTAAAAAATAAAAAACCAAAATCTAACGCAAAGCAAAAAAAAACGTGGTTAGACAATGAAAAATGTTCTGAAAGTTACAAAGTCGTTGAAGTAGAGAGAGAACGTGAATACAGCAAACCCAACTCGCATCCCTACAAAACAAAAACACGTGAGAATCAGTTTTGAAGCCTGTACACCATGGAAAACAGCAATTAAACAACTCGCATGGCTGTAGTCTTAGTTGCTAAAACTGAGAAACTATATTGGCTTTCATTTGCAATATCTTTCAGCAATTAGAATGAACATGATTCCCAAAATATTTATGGTTTATATTTGAATGTATAATTTTTAATTTTTGTTATTTTTTTATTTTTTAGAAAACTGGAGAATATCATAACTAGGGCCAAAGCCAAAAGAGGAGCAGAAGGCCACCACAGACCAACAACAACAGACTAAACGAGACAAATGTAGAGGCTGAGACACGGAGGCTTCCCCATGTCACCTTAGTCCCATCGAAACAAAAAACTAAGTTGGAGGGCAAAGTAGGCCATCATTGTTTAGAATTCGAACAAACGAAGATGGGGGTCGTTGAACCCAGATTAAGTTGCACATCTCCGCTCCCACATGCGACGCCACAAAATCCGCTGCTTCATTTGTTGTTCTCGGCACCCAAGACCAATCACAGGACCTGAACTTCGCACCAGCTCTTCGAATCTCAAACAGGGTCGGAAAGACCTCCCAGTTTCCTTGATCAATGCTTCCGTTCAACCAAGAAATGAGTTCCTTCAAGTCTGACTCCACCACGATATTCTCGAAACCCCTTAGTTTTGCCGTTACACAGTCCTCCAAAATCCCATTCGCCTCTGCTACCAACACATTGGGGGGGGGCAATTTTCTCTTATTCTCACAGCTAAGCAACGGTAGACGGAGTCTCTAATAACAACGCCGATAAGGCAGCCCCGGTTTAATCATTTCAGCTGGCATCCACATTCACTTTAACCACCCCATTCTCCGACAGAGACCATCTAGGAGAAGCAGTGGGCCCATCAGTCACTGTTCTTCGTGTATTTCCATGACCCGTGCAAGCCTCAAGGAAGGATGAGGCAACCATTGAAGCAACAAGTATAGTTTTCGCCGGGGATGGTTGTTTAGAGTTGAAGACTGCCTCGCACCGAGCCTTCCAAATGGACCATCACGTAAACACCATATAGGCTAATGTTATCCTCCTATCATCATTCTGCCCCGGATGATTGCTCCATACACCTTTGAGCCATGCAGATATAGTAGTGACCGAGGGTTTCACAATTCTCAAGTCTAGAGCGCCCGCAAACCAAACTCGATCCACCCAAGGGCATAAGAGTAAGACATCCTCAATGGACTCCTCCTGCTCAGAGCAAATGGGGTAGATTGGGGAAAGAGTGCACATGTGTTGGAAGAGATTCACCTTTGTAGCTAGACCCCCTAGGCATAGACCATAGTTTTTTCCAGACACCCGAGTCAATAACCATAGACGAAAAAGGTGGAGAGCTCGCATCCGACGGTTAATGTTGTGGGTCAAATGATACCCCGATTTAACCGTATAACGACCCCTTATATCATGCCGCCAAATCAATCGATGCCTTTGCTCGAGGGCGCCAATCGGAGTATCCATAATCGCCTGTCTATCACCCTGAGCCACTTGCCCTTCAACTGCTTCCAACTACCATGTCCGAGATTGAGTGTCAATTAAGGATGATACCTGCATTGTGGGGTCCATCACAATACCCGGGGTCGGACTAGGGTGTCTCGTCCACAAGGTCGGAACCCAACGATCCACCCAAACACGAACATGATCACCACCCATAATCTACCAGTGTGAGCCATTTGCAATAATTTCTCTACCTGCAAGGAGGCTAGTTCATGCCCAAAAGGCCCTCCCCTCTTTACGAGCATCAATGAATGAGCATTTGGGGAAATATTTGTCTTTAATAACTCGGGCCCACAAAGACTCGGGCTCATGTAATAGACGCCATCATTGTTTCGCCAATAAAGAAAGGTTAAAATCCTTCAGGTTTCGGAATTCTATACCCCCTCCTGCTTCGGCAAACCCAAAGCCTGCCAACTTACCCATTGGATCTTCCGTTCGCCCTTTTTTTGTCCCCACCAGAAATTAGCAATCATAACATCATTATCATTGCATATATTGTCGGGGAAGCATAAAACATTCATAGGATAAGCGGGGATTGCTTGGGTAACCGCTTTGATTAACACTTCTCTACCGGCTTGAAAGAGGCAGCCATGTTTCCACCCTTGGATCTTTGCCATCACCCGATCCTTAACGTACGTTAGGGCCTCCCTTTTCAATTTTCCCCAAACCGTTGGAATGCCCATATAATTCCCCGGGTCATCCACCTGCGACATACCCATAATATTGTAGACTTCATCACGGAGGCCAGTCGGGGTATTAGCCCTAAAGAAAATAGAGGATTTCTGCATACTTACTTCCTGACCCATTGCCTGACAATAGGCATTCAAAAGCTGCCCCATGTTCTGACAGTTTCCCGGAGAGGCCTGGAGGAAGATGAGAGTGTTGTAGGTGAACAATAAGTGGGATAAGGGTGGTCCGTTCTGGCTAATCCTGATTCTTTCAATAAATCCATCCTCAACTACCCTATGGATTAATTTCGAGAGTACATCCGTGACAATAAGGAACAGGTACGAAGACAAAGAATCTCTATGTCGGAAGCCCCAAGATGGCTTGAAACGTTTCCCAGGTTGACCATTTATGATGACCGAGAAATTGACCGTGGATACACACCCCATCACCATATCAATCCACCAACGGTGGAACCCCATCCGAACCATGACAACTTCTAGGAAATCCTACTCAATACGATCATAGGCCTTGTTTATATCAATCTTCAATGCGAACTTGAATTTAGTTTTAACCATCCTGAGTTTTAGAAAATGTAATACCTCATGTGCCACCAGAATATTGTCTTGGATTTGTCTTCCTTCCACAAAGGCATTTTGGTAAGGAGAGATAATCCTGGGCAGCCACGGTTTCAACGTGTTTGCCAACATCTTTGAACATATTTTGTAAGAGTAATTACATAGGCTAATAAGGCGGAACTAACTCATCGATGTAGGGTTGGCCGACTTCGGGATGGGAACGATGTGAGTGGAATTAAGATTTTTGGGGCTCCCCATTCCACTCGCAAAGTCGTGAATTAGCCCATTAACGTTTTCCATAATTATATCCCAATAGGAATGGTAGAAAATCCCCTGGAAACCATTTGATCCCAGCGCTTTCATCCTACCCATCTGAAACACAACTTCATTTATCTCCTCCAGAGTTACCGGTCTTGAGAGGTGAAAGTTCATCTCATCCGAGACAGTTGGGTGGACATATTCGATCATCGATCCCCACTCCCGCCGACCCCCAGTAGTAAACAGATTAGTGAAGTGTTCATTGACAATCCGATTAATACTAGCATCATCTTCGCGCCATAACCCAAGTCCATCTTGAAGCTTCTAAATCTTGTTGAAGCATAGGCATTGGATGGTAGTTTGGTGGAAAAAATGGGAGTTGGAGTCACCCTCCCTCAATCATTTCACACAGGACCTTTGGCGCCAAAATAGCACATTCTTCTCTTCTAGTTTATCAATGGTCACTGTGAGGGTTTTGATCTTTTCCACATGATCTTCCCATTTGTTTTGCAGCTGTTCCAACCGAGAATTATGGGACTTAATCACCTCCATATCCCCATGGAATATCTGTTTGCTTCAATTTCTCAAATTTCCCCTACATGAGTTTAGGCGACCTAGCCACCTATCCGCCTGACACTTCCCACCCCTGACCTTTTAGCTTTTCTCGATCTCCTCCATGCATCCCTCATCCGAGGGCCAAAAAGCCTTAAATTTAAATAGCTTTCTCCTTTTCGCCTAAGTCAGATTCATATTGATTATAATCGGGCAATGATCAGAGCCTCGAACAATACGTGAGTGATTGACGTCAGCGGCCAATGAGTCTGTTAGCTGACGTTGATGAGGCCATGGTCAAACCTTTCTTGGACCATGCTGTTGTTTCTAGTTCCTATCTAGGTATATTGCGGTCCGCAGAAACCCAAGTCGATGAGCTCCATTTTTGACATGAACTCGTGCAAGAGGCAGGGACGGGTATGGAAGTCATCTTGTCCACCGCTTTTCTCATGATCCCACAAAAATTCATTCATATCCGCAAAACCAGGGGTCTTCCGTGGGCTGCAAAACCCTAGAAAGCTGGTCCCATAACTCTCTATTTTCCGCCCGATATGGGTTGCCATACACCCATGACGCTTTGATCCATTCACCATTCCCCGATTCTCTCATGGTAGTATGTATGATGTTCTTTGTTGAGAAAGCCACCTGAATCTCCGTTGGCTCGTGCCACCATAAGCTCAACCGGCCCGCCACACCAATTGGCGAGACATTGAATCCCTGGCTGTACCTCATTCTCCTTCTTGTACCTTCTAGTATGTGGCATTTCATTTTTGTCTCCGATAGAAATACCATAGAGGGTCTATGTTTCCTGGTTAGCCCATGAAGGGCTCGAACTACGATGTTTGACCCAAGACCACAACAGTTCCATAATAGGTAGATCATGGTGATTTTGCGGCTATTTGAGGCTAGCCGCCACCACCCTAGGTTTGTTTCCCCGCTTTTCTCGCCTTAAGCGCCTCCATTTCCACTTTTGCTACTCCATCCAGATAATCCCATATGTTATCATCCTTTATCACCGGGACATCTTGGAGCTCTTCCTCCGCTAGGATTGCTTTTTCCACCACATACCATTGTTCCCTAAGAGGCATTCCAATAAAACAGCTTCTCTTACCACCCCCATTAGCCACCAAGCTGCTTCCAGCTTTTATCTTTTTCCCTGGTTGTTGTGACCCCAGGTGTCCCACTCTGCCATCATAATTTCTTTTCAGACCCAGACCTTCAAATAAATTCCCAGGTTTAGTAGAATTGTTGCTCATAATAGAGGGACTATTATCCATGTTAGTTGTTAAAAAAAAATGTACCATTTTAAGAGTTATTTTCTTACGAATCTATAGATTTTTTTTTTTAAATGCAAAGAACCTTTTCCGGGTCTTGGTTGTTCATACGAATCTATAGAGGCTTTTTTTTTCTTTTTTTTTTCTTCTTCTTCTTCTTTAAAAGACCCTAAACAACTGCTCCAAGACCTCGATTTTCACATTCCTTTACCACACCAGGCACAATTTTCGCACGTAGTACACAACTGCTACTAAGTCCTAAACAAAAATAAGTGAAATCAAATTAAAAAAACAGTGATATATCAATTCATATCTATTATTTAGAGGATCCAATACTTTAAAATCATCATTCATCCATTAAAGAAGAGCTTATTTTTCTCTATGATAGCATCTTAGGCTTTGGTTACTATAGGAGGAGGTAGATGGATTGAGGGTTTTAGCATAATACAATGTAGGAGAAAGAGGTTGCGGGATGGTAAGAGTTTAATTATTGAAAATTTTGATTTTGGTGTTAATTTCATTCAATACTTGATGGTAATTATACATTAGATCAAAACAATCAATTCACATTTAAAGTTTAGATTGGGTGTAGAATGAAATTATACAAGTTCAAATATTTTTTTCTCATTTCTTTATACAAATAAGCTAGTCTTAAAATATCCGTTCCTAGCCACTTAGTACTATGGTCTAGTGATATTCCTCTTCATTTGTAAGTAAGTGATCTTAGATTCGATTATCGCCAAAGGTGAATTTGAACCACATTATTGCAAGTCCATTGTGACACTTAGCTCACTCCCCCACCCCCCTTAGTGTAGATAATATTATTTCTTAATATATATATATATATTTATCCGATCATAAGACAAATTGAATCATATTTATCACAAAAAGAAAAAACTTTGCACTATATTGAGAACTACTCTAAATTAGGAATGCATGGGTTTATGAAATTATAGAACAAGTCTTTGGATCGTCGAAACCATGGAGATTGGAGACTATCTTAATTAATGCAAGTGGAATAATAATCAAGATATTTTGGATACTTCTATAGTTCTACTCAATATATAGATCATACAATACAATATGTAAATATACTACGCATATCATCACAGAAATGAAGTTTTTGTATCTTTACAAACATTTGTTTCTCTAATCTCTCACATAAAATAACGTGTACATATCATTACAAACATTTGCTGCTTCATAATTTTCAATAATATCAGTGTTAGAGATAGCTAGGGTGAACTCCATGGATAACATTGCGGTTATTAATTAGTAACGATCGATCATCTTCATTCTATCAAGTTATAAACGAAACAAGTTAGCTGCAGGTAGTGTCATACTCTTCGGACTCCATTAAAGATGGGGTCCCGAGTTTGCAGTTTGGGATATCCCTAGTTGATTACAGTAATCGAGTGATAGAGATAGGTGAAGAGATGTGGGGATGATCTGACCCATGAGGGAGAGGTAGAGGACGGGTGTCACATGGGAAGCACACTGCTTGCAAGTGATAAAGCACAAGGAAATTGTGCGGAAGGGCCACCGGCAGACACGGCAGTGTGCTGGTACTCAACACAAAAGTCTTGGGGTACCTAACTAGGGTTTGGTCCTATAAGCACTTGCGTGACTTTTGGAACTTAAAGCTTGGTCGATGGACAGGGGCCACTAAGAAGAAAATGGTGTGGTGGCAGTGTGCCTCTTAAGTTTTGGTTTATTTAACTTTTTAGGCATATACGTATATTACTATACTAATTAGGCGACGGTGGTGGGGACGGTTGGATTTTCAAAGCCATAAAGTTCCAAATGTATGTGACACTCAAACAATAAACCCCAAAATCAACAAGCATCTTACCTCCCCCACATGATATGCATGATATGATACTTCTAATTGATGGTCTTCTTGATTTTAATCCATTGCTATTTTGTTGTAGGTTTGCACCTTTGTTTTGATTGGAGTTAACTTGTATTTTTAGCATGAAATAACAAGTACGATATAAATTTTAAATATAGAATTGGTTTGAACCCAAAAGTGTTGGTGTATTTTAGCAAAAAACTTTATTTTCAAATTAAATCAATTGACCAACATTAAACAAAAACAAAATTTCCATATGAGTTAGATTATATTTTATGGCACCATTTTCATCCCAATTTTACAGTTGTTTGTACCATATTTAGGGCCTCCGTATTTAGACCTCGTATAAATACTCGGGGGACTCAAATGTAAGTATGTAATAAATGAAGGGGCAAATATGTAATAAGTGAGGAACCCTTATTCTATAAAAGGACTCCTCACTCTCCTCATTAAGGGGGGTGAAGGTTTAGGCCATGGGAAGAGAATAGGCTATAGAGCACACTGCCTCTAGCCTTCTTGTATATTCACCATTCAGAGTGAAACAATATCAACATCAGTGTGGACGTAGCCCAAACATTGGGGTGAACCACAATACATCTTGTGTTCTTTACTTTTTTGCATATTCACGGTCGGATTTACGTTGTTCCAAGACCTCCCGGTTTTGTGCATCAACATTTGGCGCCGTCTGTGGGAAACGACATGAAAAGCTATATCGGTTCTTTTTCATTTTTTTTCATCTCACCACCGTGAAACCTCAGCACAATATCCACCGTGAATCAGCAGAAACCCGGGAACCAAAGTCACTGCAAAACCCATCTCTCAAAAATGCAGAAACTAAAACTCCTATCCCCAATCGACTAGCTGCTGCTTCCACCATCCCCATCAACTACTCTGTCTCCATCATCTTTCTCTACTTTCTATCTCTAGAGCTCCGATCCTCTGCGGCCATGGCTACACTCCCTAACCTGCTCTATCATCATTCTCTCTCTCTCTAAACCCTTATCTGAAACTCTGCGAGTGTTTGGGGTTGGCAATTGGCATCAATGGCGGGAGGCAAAGCGAAGAAAGAAAAGGCGAGGCCAGCCGGGCACACGCCCTACCAATGAGGCATATCGTTCCACAAGTCCAAGGGACAGAACATCCTCAAGAACCCCTTGCTCGTCGACTTCATTGTCCAGAAGTCTGGCATCAAATCCACCGATGTCATCCTCGAGATAGGTCCCGGTACTGGTAATTTCACCAAGAAGTTTCTAGAAGCTGGTAAGAGGGTCATCACCGTCGAGATTGACACCCGTATGGTCCTCGAGCTGCAGCTCCGAAGCATTGAAGAGGGCTACAGGCAAAGACCCATTAAAGTGAATCGCCAAGACCGCCGTCGAAGAGATCGTCACCTCCCCCGCCTCACCGCCGACCTCTGGAACACCGTCTGCACGAGAGTTCTCACTGATCTCGACTTCCCTGATCCCGACGTCAGCTCCGCTACTGTCTCCATCCTCGCTACAATCCCCTCCTACCGCCTCTCCAAGCTCACTGCCAACCTCTGAGCTACCAGGACTGAAGTTCTTTTTGGCTTTTTCGGGAGTGTCTTAAGTGATTATGGGTCTAGCAAGAATACCTTAGAAAGGTCATCTGGGAAGCCTTTACCTGTAAATGCTCTTGGTGGTGTGGGACCTATGGCTTTACGATGGCTTCAAGGCCAGTAGGATCAAGGAAAAACTCCGAGGCATTGGTCATTTCTTCTAATCAAGAAGGTGGTTCCATGGCTCTTGAATGTGACACAACTTCTGTAGACGAGGATGATGATGATGAAACTTCTGATGGTGAGGTGGCCTGCCTAGACAAGGATGATGAATAGAACCGAGGACATAATGAGCAGGGTAACACCACCGACAACGAAAATGGTGAGAATGTGCTCGAGTCGGAGGACCCCATACTCAAGAAATCAGAGGCGCAGTGGAAAAAGAAAAAGAAAAAGGATGTCTGGAAATGGAGTGGGAAACAAAAGCAAAAGCAGAAAACAAAAGAAGATAAAAAGAAGCAGACATAATTGCGGTGGTGATGGCACGCAGAGAAGGTAATTATGGGCGTGACCCATTGAGCAGGCCCTGCCCCCCCCCCCCCCCCGCGGCAACTGCCAGCTGCACATACTATCCCACTATCCAACCATCTACCATACCTACCTTCTGCAATACCACCGAAAAAGACGTATGAAGATAAGTATTTTTTTTATCTTTATTATATTATTCATATATAATGGCGACATCTGTATAACCCCACCAGAGGGTAATCATAAATAAAGAAAGAAGGCATCATGCCAAAAAAAAAAAAAAATGGCAAGCCCAAAATAATGGGCTGGAATGTTATGTGGAGGGCGAAGGCCCATATGCGCAAAAGAGCCAAGCCCTATGGCTTCAAACTCCAACCTCCATCCCTCCACTTAAGGTTCACCCTCTATTATCACCAACCAGGTGATCAAAAGTACGTCCAGTACTCCAACATTATTCGGCAGCCTGCCGCTATTATCACCAACTAGGTGAACAAAAGTAAGTCCAGTACTCCAAAATTATTCGGCAGCCTGCCGTTATTATCACCAACCAGGTGATCAAAAGTACAACCCGTACTCCAAAAACATTCATGAGCATCACTTATGACAATCACCATCATACATGAGCATCACTCATGCCAATCATACATAAACATTCATGAGCATCACTCATGTCAATCATACATAAACATCCATGAGCATCACTCATGTCAATCAACATAAACATTCATGAGCATCACTCATGTCAATCAGCTTCGAAAGCTTCATTTATAGAGCTCTAGCTTCTAAAGCTTCATTTACAGAGCTCCAACTTCGAAAGCTTCATTTACAAGAGCTCCAGCTTCGAAAGCTTCATTTACAGAGCTCCAGCTTCGAAAGCTTCATTTACAAAAGCTCCAGCTTCAAAGCTTCACTTTCAAAGCTTCACCTGCAAAGCTTCAGTGCATGGTATACAAAGACCGCCTCCGAACAACCGCCACTTCAGCCCATACATGGATTTAATTTGAAGTCTTCAGCCAACAGACTCTATTGACTGAAGACTTGGGGGACTACACACTATGTACCATATATTGGGTTTCCGCAATTGGGCCTCATGAAAAAATACTTGGGGGACTTAGCCCATTATTTATGTACTGAGGAGCGAACCCTTATTCTATAAAAGGGACTCCCTCACTTTCATTAGAGAGCACTCGTTATTCATGTATTGAAGAGCGAACCCTTATTTTATAAAAGGGACTCCCTCACCTTCATTAGAGAGCATCGCCGCCAGCTGAGCAACCGCCTCGCCACGAGCATCACTCATAACCCATCACTTATGTATTGAGGAGCGAGCCCTTATTCTATAAAAGGGACTCTCTCACCATCATTAGAGAGCATCGCCGCCTGCTAAGCAACCGCCTCGCCGCGAACATCAACTCTAGCCCATCATTTATGTATTGAGGAGCGAGCCTTTATTCTATAAAATGGACTCCCTCACCTTCAACGCCACAAGCCGAGCCAACCAAGGCAACATAAACCACAAGCCGAGCAGCCTCGCAACATGTGTGACTTCTAGTTGAGCATCATTTCACATTGAGCACCGCCTTATATCGAGTATCAGTTCTAGACGACATCTAGTTACTTCGGCCCACACATGGACTGAATTTCAAGTCTCCAGCCAAAAGACTCTCTTGATTGAAGACTTGGGGGACTACTGTTTGTACCATATTTAGGCCCTTCGTATTTATACCTCGTATAAATGCTCGAGGGACTCAAATGTAATTATGTAATAAATGAAGGGGCAAATATGTAATAAGTGAGGAGCCCTTATTCTATAAAATGACTCTTCACTCTCCTCATTAAGGGGGGTGAAGGTTTAGGCCATGGGAAGAGAATAGGCTAGAGAACACACTGCCTCTAGCCTTCTTGTATATTCACTATTCAGAGTGAAACAATATCAACATCAGTGTGGACGTAGCCCAAACATTGGGGTGCACCATGATACATCTTGTGTTCTTTACTTTCTTGCAAATTCACGGTCGGATTTACGTTGTTCCAAGACCTCCCGGTTTTGTGCATCAACATTTGGAACAACGTAAATCCGACCGTGAATCTGCAAGAAAGTAAAGAACACAAGATGTATCGTGGTTCACCCCAATGTTTGGGCTCCGTCCACACTGATGTTGATATTGTTTCACTCTGAATGGTGAATATACAAGAAGGCTAGAGGCAGTGTGCTCTCTAGCCTATTCTCTTCCCATGGCCTAAACCTTCACCCCCCTTAATGAGGAGAGTGAGGAGCCCTTTTATAGAATAAGGGCTCCTCACTTATTACATATTTGCCCCTTCATTTATTACATAATTACATTTGAGTCCCCCGAGTATTTATACGAGGTCTAAATACGGAGGCCCTAAATATGGTACAAACAACAGTCTTATGTTTATTAGGTGTGTTAATTAATAAATTTTGCCATTTTTGAAAAACAACATTGATTATTTATTTTTTTAAATCTGGTTTCCAATTTTTTTTTATTTTCCTTTTCATTTAGCTAATAACAATTTCTTTGTTGTAATGTATTCTACTAAGGAGGTAATATTCGTATTATTCTCATCACATTTTGTTTTAAAAAGTTCTCTCGTAGCGACATACAAAATATTAGACCACCTAAGCTGCAAATAAGAGAGACATTTTTAACTATCTATTATCCACATAACAAATACAACACTACGTATGCATCAGGACAAATAAAATAGAAATTAGAGTACTGCACTACCAACCATTCAAAATTTGCCACGTGATAAGTCTTGAGTATAATTTCTTATCACATAATTATATTTAAAGTTCTCGTAATTAATTTATTCATGATTAGTGTACTACACATAGATTCATTTCACAACCATTTTTTTTCTCTTTCCTCCTACTCTATTTCTTTTCAAATTTTCCTCTCGGTTTATGCTTTAGCTCTATTGTAACAATCCGTCACTAATTTTACGTTTTTATTATTTTAAAATAGTGAATTGACGAAAATGCCCCTAGAGACGAGATTGTTGGCTTTCATTGACCGTCATTTTGTGACGCGTAGGATCTCGAAGTTCTCATCGGTACAAACGCGTAGGCCCAAGCGGAATCAAAATCGAAGTTACGATTTAGGTTTTACAGAACTATGAATTCGAAAAAACTTTTTCATGATTATTATATTATTATTTTAATGTTTTATGGTAGGATATTTTAGAGTTTTAATAATTTTTTGGCCCATTTGGCCCACACCCATACAAGCTCTCATCTCCTCTCTTGCCATGTGTCACTCATCCTCAACTCTCTAGGACCACTCGATCTCCCATCTCTCTCAGCTCTATTTTAGACACTCTCTCTATGTACTTTATCTCGCCCTATCTCTCCTTCATGTGCACCAACACCATCACGCTGTCGGCACTTCAGAGAACCTCACCACCACCGCGCCTTGCAGTTCCCCTTTTTGCTCCTAATCCTAAACTCCCAGTGTTTTTTCTCCCTCTGTGCTAGCTACACATGAAGGCCAACGAGAATTCGGTGTGTTCACAGAGTCTCCGACATTGGTAAGTTCGGAAACCACCCAAAATCTCTGTGGATTGCGATGTGGTGTGAGTTTCTAGTAATTTTAAGAATTTTTTGTGATGTTTGAACATAAAACACAACGAGAAATTTTCCCTGATTTTTCCAATGGACTCGAGAGTGTCGCAAGCTTTTTCCGGCCATAGCAGGACCAAATGCTGGTATAATTTCATTCATTTCCTCTTAAGCTTCAATTTGGTAGGTAAAATGTGAAAAATAGTTGAAAAATCAAGCTAATTGGACCTCGTTTTGTTCTCTGGCCAAATTTTCCAAAAACCAGCGACCGGACCCGTGCCTGAGACCGGGTCGACCCCACCGAAAAAAAAGGGATCTAACTCAGATCCGACCCGACCAGTTCTATCTGGATTTGGAATATTCCTGAAATTTAGTCCAGGAATTTTCTTGGAATATTTCATGTGTTGACTTTTACGAAATTTTCTCAAAAACCCTCATAAGCTAATTTCGACGCCCCAAGTTCGTTTTTGGCATCCATTTAGTGAAATTCTAAAGTTTTAACATAGTTGACCATCGAGGCGGTTTGGTTGACCGTTGACTTTTTACGAAAAATGCCCGGGACCTTTCTTAGCGTATTTCGACGCCCTAATTCCAAATCCCCACTCTTTTTTTTTCCTCCAAATTTGATCGTTTTAGCTGAGTTTTACTAATGAGTCCCAATATTATGCTTAGGTGTGATTACTATCAGATACTCCGGCTTCCCCAGCTCGAACGGATGTGATTTCACAAGTATCTGTGAGTGGGTCTTTGCTTTTAAATATTATATATTTATTTAAACCCATGTAACCTCTTTTTACACCCAACTTAAATTTTAAATGTTAATTGTCTATTTTACCCTATTGCATAATTACTATTAAGTACAAAATGAAATTAATAATAAAACTCAAATTTATCAATAAACCCAAACACTATAATTAAACCCTACGATCACTCTTTGTTTATCCTATGTTCATTCTGGCTAAAACCCTAATAGCTCTCATAGAGAATGTAGCCACTAATGATATTGTGGATCTTGAAGATGATTAAAACATCGAAGCATTTCTCGACACCCATGGACCTCAATTTGTGTATCAATGCACGAAACTTACCGCTTAAAACCCTTCGAGAATGATTCTCGAGTGGAAGACAAATATAAGCTCAAAGTCTTTAATATGTACATTCTTACAATTTCATGTACTAAATTAGTATTTACGATTTAAAAGGTTGAGGGGTTGTGTGAATTTGCAGCTAAATTAAAAGGTTGAACTGGACATGTAGGTGGGGTTGTAGCTCATTTAATCACATGATGTAGTATTTTTTAAAGAAGAAATATAAAAACAAAACAAGCCTTGTTTTTCCATAACGTTTTCTCTCATCAATGTGGGTATTCCGATTCTCCTGTGAATATATAGTCTTCTCCCTTCTTCTTGCTCAAGCTCTTCAGGCCATGGTCACAAATGTAAGTAAACATTTTGCCTAAAGGACTTATAATTCTTTTCAATTTTGAAATGTGTATTTGTTTGTTAATTGGGTTTATGGGTGTAAAAATAAATCCACATATTGAATTGGGTTTATGGGGGTATATTAGGTAGTAAATTAGGGTTTAAAGAGAGATTAATAGTTTAGTCAAAAATCAAATGGGTGCAAAGAGTAAGTTGGGTGTAGAAATATGTTACATAAGTTTAAATAAAATTTCCCTTATAAGAATTAGTGCATCGACGAAATTTATGAAATGATTCTACATCCTACGGGGCGCACATTTATGTATACTATAAGGGGTTGACTTAATTATATTTATGACCATGAATAGTATTATTGACTAGAATTATTGATTTTACCGCTGTATGATTTTATTTGTGTTATTTGCTCATCGTGTGCTACACTGGTGTAGTACTTGCCCGGGCCAAGGCCCGTGTATGTTCACATCGCACCATAAGCTCACTTTGGATCCATTGTAGGTGTCAGTCCTGCCCTAGATTGCTATAGGCAATTAGGACTTGTATGTGACACGCTTAACGCCAGTCTTCACGTGATTGTAGTACTAAAGCGTAAATCATTATTACACCCAGTCTTGTTCATGTCAGAATACCTCTGCATGAACTTGTGTGTCAACATATGTCGATGAGCACTCGATATGATACGTTTGTGTGTGCGAGATTATGTGATTATAGTGTTTATTTACGAAATATCGTGACGTATTGAATTCTTAAGATATTGCAGGCTACAGTAAGTATTTTCATACTATACGTAGAATTTATATTTTGGAAACTAGACTTGTTTTACGGCGAGAGGTTATTATGTTTTCAAAAAGGTTTTTACAAAGCTTTATTTTAAGGCCCGCTCACCTTTGTTTTTTCACCCCTCCAGGTTTTAGTGGCAAAGCTTTTGTGCTGACAAGGATTCTCATTCTACTTTTAATGTACTTTAGTTATGCTCTGACATCACGTGTGAAATGGGTTTATTCCCGCTCACATGCGTACTCTTGCATTTAGGCACTTTTAGGTTTAAATTCACCCACGTTTTCCACATCACTACACTATGGCTTCGTCAACCTTCTGGTGTCGACCATCACAGCTCGATTCGGAGTCCAGGTGAACATTTTGGGTTAGGGTGTGTCATGTATAGTCTTTTCTATCTCACTCGTTTTCTTGCTCTTCTTGAGAGAAGATTTGCAAACATGAAAACCCCAAACTTTTTATATCACATGAATTATATCGAACAAACATGGTACAAATTGTCTCTACCAGTTAAAAATAAAATTTGCTCATAATCCCTGTGCAAAGATCCAAAAGAAGAAGAAAATATATATTGGATAAAGATGCTTCCATTAGTCGTTCAAAAAAAGGCTAACATCTATGAGAAATTCCAATTTATTATATCAATATCCATCAAATCTACTATTCATACGGTATAATGTATTGAAAAATAACTCTTTGTGATGAGTCTAGTTGTGGTAGAGAAGATTGGGTTCTCTTTTGTGATCAGTTTATTGGCGGAGCCACGTTAAGGGCTACCCTGGGCTATAGCCTGTTAAGATTGCAGAAAAGTCTTGAGGAAGAAGACTTAGAATTCAAAAGTAATTGCAGTGAAGAAGAAAAGAGAGAGAGAGAGAGAGAAGAAAAGTTTGTTGTATTTCTTGACAGTGAAGTAATAGATTTATAAAGTCTGTTATATAGTTTTTACAAAACTTTTCCACTAAGCTAAAGACTAACTACCTTATAACAACCTATGTTATCTCTTGACAAGTGTAACTTAATTCAACCATTGATTCATCTTCCACATGGATATTGGTTTTCTTCACTTCACTATTCTTACATCCCCCCTCAATCTCATCCTTGAGTGAGTTGAGCATGAGATTGCCACAATGCAACTGAAACAATGGTGCAAACAATCCTTCGGTTAATATATCAGCTAACTGATCCGATGAACATACATGTTGAATTTGAAGATCTCCCCTTATAACCATTCTCTGACAAAATGATAGTCGATTTCAATATGTTTGGATTTGGCATGAAATACTAGATTTGTAGATAGTGTTATAGCTGAGACATTGTCAAAATGAATCAGGGGTGGCAATGTTAATGGAATGTGAAGATCACAGAACAATTGCCTTATGCAGGCAATTTCAGCGGTAATGATGGCAATAGCTCTATACTCAGCCTCTGTGGAAGACCTGGAAACAGTGTGTTGTTTTTTTTAAGCCCACGAAATTGGATTTGAACCAAGAAAGACAATGAAACTAGAAGTAGATCTTCTATCATTTGGATCCCCATCCCAATCTGCATCATTATATGATTGTAGATAAATAGGTCATGATTTAAATTGAATGCCATACTCTGAAGTGCCTTTAAGATACCTGATTATTCTCATTACTGCAATAACATGTGACTCCATGGGATTGTGCATGAACTGACAAGCTTGATTGACTGAGAAAGCTATGTCAGGTCTAGTGAAAGTGAGTTATTGCAATGCTCCAACAATGCTTCTGTATTGCTCAGGGCTATGATAAGGTTTGCCATCATCTTTGAGCAACCTATGATAGGGGAGACATGGAGTGGCACAATGTTTGCAGTCTTGTAAATCAACTTTGTCCACTAACTCCTTTATGTACTTTGATTGAGAGACAAATAAACCATTAGAGTTCAAGATTCCCAAGTCTTTCATGTAAAACTCTTTGGTAAGATCTGCAATAACATCTGATATCAATTGAGGATCACTGCCTGTGAGGATTACATCATCAACATAGAGCAAGAGAACAATTGTGCCTAGTGATGTATGTTTAACAAACGAAAAGGGATATGCTTGGGACATTTGGAACCCTGATCCTGGTAGAAAGCTTGTAAACCTCTCATTCCAAGCACTGGAGCTTGTTTTAAACCATAGAGTGATTTTTGAAGTTTGCAGACATAATGTGAGGGATGGTTAGAACTTTGAAACATTAGAGGTTGTTCCATGTATACTTCTTCTTGAAGTATACCATGCAAGAATACATTTTTGACATCCAATTGTCTTAGAGTCCATTTAAACTGAGTTGTCAACGCTAGAATCAATCGAATTGTTATTGGTTTAGTCGCTGGACTGAATGTTTCTCCATAGTCTATACCTTCTTCTTGACTATACCCCTTGGCAACAAGTCTTGCCTTGTATCTGGATATTGACCCATTTGTATTTCTTTTAATTCTGTACACCCACTTACAACCAACAAGGTTTTTATTCTTCGGTAAAGGAACAAGGGACCATGTCTTTTGAGAATGGAGAGCATCGATTTCCTCTTGCATTGTAGATTGCCATTCTGGTATTTTTGCAGCTACTTTGAATATTCTTGGTTCTGTTGGTGTGGAATTTGCAGCTACTGAAGCATAATAGGCATTTATTTATTTATTTTATAAATTCCACTCTTTGACCCTGTTTGCATTGAATGCATATTCATATGGATAAGTAGAACAACAGTGAGTTATTCTTGTTGGAAATCATGATCAATATGGATAGGGAACTATGTAATTGCATGCTGGTAAAGTTTTGTGATTGGTGAGATTGAATATGTATATGAAGTATGTAGCATAGGTGTTTGAATAGAATCTAAGGCACTACATGATTGTGTTTCCAATAACTCTGAGGCTGCAGATGCAGTCAAAGATTATGTGGTACTAGATGATGTTTGATTCAAGAACTCTGAAGCTCGAGATAAGGATGAATGCATATGAGATGAAGGTAATGTGACCTGATTATGCAGAGAAACTGATGGTATTGATGGTGCAGATAAATGCAGTGATGACACAAATGTTGGTTTTGAGATGTGATGTGTAACAGATGACAGTTTTGAATATGGGAATTGTGTTTCATAAAAAAGAACATGTCTAGAGATATAAATCTTATTTGTACTCCGATCTAGGCAAATAAAACCTTTGTAGTTTTCTGCATACCTTAAAAAGACACAAGTTGTTGTTTTTGGTTGTAGTTTAGAACTGATATATGGTTTCAGGAAAGGGTAGCATGCACATCCAAAGACTCTTAGATGTGTAATGATTGGAAGTTTGCCAATCAACAACTTGTAAGGAGATTGCATCTTTAAGTTAACATAGGGCATTCTATTAATCAAATATATGGCTGTAGAACAAGCAAAGAACCAAAATTTGGATGGTAGTTTAGCTGTTTGTATTAATGTAATAGCAGTTTTCAAAATGTGCATGTGTTTCCTCTCTGCTAAGCCATTTTGTTCTGGGGTATATGGGCAAGATTTTTGATGAAAAATTCCTTTTGATGCTAAAAAGTTTTGAAACTGAGTATATTCACCATCACCATTACTTTGAAATGTTTTAACATTTGCAGAAAATTGAGTACTGAGAAATGTATGAAACTTAACAAATATTGCATAAACTTCAGCTTTATTACTCATTGGAAAAATTCATGTGTATCTGGTACATTCATCAATGAAGCTAACATAGTACCTAGACCCTTCAAATGACAACACAAGGGCAGATCCCCATACATCACTATGACTCACTTCTAATGGAGTTACAGATTTATTTGCAGGAAAAGAGAAAGACAATTTTGTAAATTTGCCTTCTTAACAAGGTGTACAAATAGTTTGAGAGTGTCTATGAATGCATAAGCCTTTGTGTATTGTAGCATTGCAGAAGTAATTGCATTTGATGGATGTCCTAATCTCTGATGCCATAAGCTTGTATTAACAGGTTTAGCTAGATAGCATGCATGTGAGTTTGATGCAGGTAATGTCTTCTGTGGAGAATGAAATGGAATGAGGTAATAACTAGCTTTACATAGTCCCTTGAGGAGTATTCTCCCTGTGATTTTGTTCTGAACCCAAAAAGAAATATCATCACATATGAATCTACATTTGTTATCTTTGCAGAGTTAATATATAAATAGTAGGTGTTGTGAGAATTTAGGAACATGCAACACATTTTTCAATGTAAAGGTGTGACTAGGTGCTTGCAGTTTTGATGTGCCAATGCTAGAAATAGTCAAACCTACACCACTATCAGTGGTTATGGTATCAGTGCCTTGATATGGAGTAGACAGATTCAGATTTACAAGTTCTGAGGTTATGTGAGATATGGTACCAGTATCTGCAACCCAAAATTGTTCAAGCAGTGCAGAAGGATTATAACTTGCTTGCATTGCAATGAGATTAACTGAGGGTGATCTCCCTTGGTATGCAAAATTGTTTCTGTGGTAGCACTAAGTAGCTGAATGCCCAAACTTCCAACAGATTTGACATTGTATGATTGCACCATTTCCAGTGGATGATGTATTGTGCCTTTAAAAACAATCTGTAGCCACATGACCCTTTTTGTTGCAGATTTGACAAGTAGGAATCTCATTTAGATGATCAGATTTATCTCAAAGGATAAATTCGTAAGTACGAATAAATAACAACTCATTCAACCTTAAAATAACAAATTGAATAAACATTTATTATAATTTGAGTTTTTCCTAAAATACAATGAGTTTTTTTTTTCTTTTAAAAAACAATATTATCTACAGTAAGGGGGTGGATTAAGTCTCACAATGAGTTAGCAATAATGTGGTTCAAATTTGCCTTTGGTGAGAATCGAACCTAATACCTTTCACTTACAAGTGAAGAGGAATATCATTATACCGTAGTATTAAGTGGCTAAAATATAGTGAGTTAACTAAGTGTAAATCAAAATGTACTAATATTAAAAATCAACAAGAAGTTACATCCCCGATATTGCAAAAAAAAAAAAAAAAATTGAATTGAATTGAATTTGTTCGAACCACACAACCAAAGTATTCATATATTGCAAGTCACCTACATGACTGCTTGTATCAACCAAACTTTTCATGGACTTGTCGTCTAATCACTAATCAAATTGATTAATATATTTTTTGTACCAATTAGAAACGTTTGTTTATTGCTATATCAATATGAAGCTTAAGCTACGAGATGAAGTTGTCGAAGATGGGTTGCAAAAAATGATTCCACAGACATTCTTGAAATTACAGGCTAACCTAATGAGGACAATGCCAATGATCCAATTCATGCATGGATTATGCCAACTCACCTGGACAATGAAGCCGGAAACTTTGATTCACAATCGTAGTCCATATTCCTGATACTAAAGGATTTAATGTTGAGAAAGTCATTTATGAAGATTTGTGAGTGGTGATACTTCTTCTTTTGCCAAGGAAATGTGTGACACTCAAAGTGGAAGACGTGGCTTGATAGATGATGTTTTTGGTGTAAGAATTTATGGAGACAATTGGTGAAAAGGAAGGCGAAGAACATGATGACGAAAAAGATGAACAAGAATCTAATGGAGCTACATGTTTGAGCCCATTCGATGGCGATGATACCTTTAGTCGTGCCACCTAATTAAGGTGAAGGGGTGTAGAGAAGCTGGTATATGTATTGGTGCGATTGATAGGTACGCTGGAAGAACTAACCAAAACAAAGGATATGGAAATCCTTCTAATGAAGATTTATTATCGGTTTTGACTCCATGAGCATATGCATTCTATATGGTATTACTGTAATTCAATAAGACTTGTGCTTTCATGATGAAAGTGTCAATGAAGTTATAATTTAGTGAACTTTAACGAAAAGCTCCTGGTACTGTTCACTTTAACGAAAAATCACATTTTTACACTAAAAGGTCAATCCTGATACTATTCACTTTACCCTTTATTTTGTCCTTATCGTTAAAACTCAAAGTTTTCAAGCCATTTTCATTAATTTTCCTTATAATTTATCCTTTCTAGTTTTCATGCTCACATATCACATACTTATCTATTACATAGTATTTAATCACTAATGTTTGTCTGATACATGTATTTGTGGACTTCCTCAATTTCCATTTGATTTTGTGGAGTTTCTTTTTCAAATCTGATTGGTACATATTCCTCTTAGAGATTTTTCACTAAAGAGAACATCTCTACAAATGACAAATTTCTTTTTTCTTCAAATTGTAGAGTCTATACCATTTTTTTGTGAGCCATAGCCTAAAAAAATGCATCTTTACTTGACTCATCAAGTTTTTGTCTTATCTCCTAGGAGCATAAGCAAAGCAGATTGAACCAAACACTCTCAAATGGTTCATCAATGTTTTTTGCCACTTCATGACTCAAATAGTGTCTTACCTTCCACCACCGTTGTTGAATGTCTATTTATTAAGTAGACTACAATATTTACCTCCTCAAATGGTGCAAACTTAGATGATGTGTACTCCCCCTTCCGCGTCTGTCTCTTCTAAGACCAAATTGACTTTATCATAGTTTGAAACCTCTTGAATATTGAGAAAACTTCTTATTTTTGTCTTAGAAAGTAAACCTAGGTTATTTTGGAATAATCATCCACAAACATCAATGTTGGAACCAAATTCATACACCGTCGCGAGGATGGAGATGCACAAACTCAACTACCTCTAAACTAGCAAATAGTCGTAAGCAACCTTAACACTGGTGGAGTGCTGGCCAAAGGTTCTCTGATGGTAAAGTTAGTAAAAAATATTTGGAACTCAAGTAGTAGGCAAAAGAATATAGTATGTGATAATTGCTTTACTAACTATAAATGGTGTATTTATACCCATCGAGATAGAGTCCTTTTTAGGATATAGAATTTGTATTAAACCGTGAGAATCACAGAGGATATCTGGGAGTAGATATTGTATCCTCTTAGGAGTGCAATTACTTGTGGCGTACACCAAATCCCTAGATTGTAGGAATCTTCAAGAATATAGGAAACTTGGTTGATTCCATACCGAATCAGGTTTCCGTATCTTGCGGAACAGGCATGGTCAACGAAGTCGACGAACTTCACCCACTACCCTGAACATAATGATGTTAGCATTGTTGATTCATCTGTGCAACTCTAAGATGGGAGATGTTGAGCCCATGACTGGACATTTGAGGTATTCTTATTTCGATCCACGTTACTTGGTCCTAAAAAATCAATAGTCCCACAATTGTCATAACTATGTATCTTAAAGGGTTGTTCCCCTTGAGGATGGATAACTATCCAAAGACCACACTTTTCTGAGTAAATCAGAATACATACTGTTTTGAATTCTTCTTGACATGTGGTAATTCAGCCTCGTAATCCTTACAAAATAGTTGAGACGTTCCGGATTCAGTGCAATCTTGAAAGTTGTGCCATAAATGTCACAATGATGTAAATATCATAGTTGTATGTGCACGGAGAACGAGAAACTGTCTTTTATCTTCCTAATTGATTTCGGCCGTCAGATTCGTTGATATCGAGGTAAGATGATTCCAAAATATATTGCACAAATATCTTCGATTTGTTTTTTGTCCTTTTCACTTTTCAAAGTATCCAAGCCCTAACCTTTAGCTAAGAAATTTCCCTATCGCTCTTGTCTTCTTCGTATGAAACTTCACCCTTCAATTCTTTTTTTTTTTTTGAAAACCCACTTTGAATCGAGAAGATGTTGCATCTTTGAGTGTTCTTCATGCCCTTGCTGCTAATTATGATTCACTCTAAGCAGTGGCGAAGCCAGGATTTCTCGGGGGGAGGGGCGAACTTAAAAAGTACAATGTTAAATAAAAATGGCAACAACTAAATCTTTTTATATAATAATGTCTTCCATAATTAATCAATACAAACAAATTACAATTGTTGCCGGCAAGGTTTCATGTCATGAAAGCGTCGCATAATAGGCTCATTATCAATAAAAGCAAATACATCTTTCTCAATGTAAACAACCATGCTATCACTCAATCATTGATCTTCCATTTTGTTACGCAATGATATTTTCACAATCTTCATAGTAGAAAAAATTTCTCCATCGAAGTGGTTGCAACCGGTAACACCAATACCAATATAAGAAGCTTATACACTAACATATAGCTTTCACACCTCCCGGTCTTCACTAACTCTTTTGCAAAAATCTTAGACCTTAATCCTAAAGTAGACTATACTATAGTATGCATAAGAACTAATTCAACCAACAATTTAATTAATCAATACCAATAAGCATACAAATTATTCGATAAATAAAAATTCAATTCAACTAATCATATGAATACAACTAATCAATTCAACTAATAATCAAGAATTCAAATTTTTTTCACCCTAAAAAATAATTTCATAATTTCATATCAATAATCAATAACCAATAGCCATATTAGTGCATTACCATATGATTATATACCAATTAAACGAAATTCGTACTAAATAATTAATTAGGGTTAGGGATTATAAATTTAGGAAATAAAAAATTTACCTTTGATTGAAGCCGCGGCTCAAGACTTCAGTGGCTGCTTGGCTGGTGATGCCTGCTCTCTCTCTCTCTGATTGGTGAATGAGATGTTGAAACAATAAAGGAAGACAGGACACGGGGCTGAAGGACTGAGGAAGGCAACACGCGCCCCCTATATAGATATATATATATATATATTTTTTTTTCAAACACCCAAAACGGCGCCGTGTTATTTCAAAAATTTTAATTTTTTTTACCAGGACCAAAACGACGTCGTTTTTGCCTGGTTGTTTAAAAAAAAAAAATCAAATCTGCTGATGCTGCTGCGCGTAGCAGAAACAAAACACCGGAAACAGGGGCTGCACCAGTCAGTTTTCCGTTGAGTGGAGGAGCTGAACCCAGCTCTCTAGTGGTGTTTTCCGGGGAGTGGTGGCCGCCACTCCTCTCCCTCACGTGGCTTCGCCACTGACTCTAAGACCCTCAAATGGTTAGGGAGTGGCAAAAAAGAACGAGATACTGTCGATTCCCATGGGTTGGAATCTTCTAAATGGATGCAAAGTCTGGTGGGAGGCCGACTATAATACTCAGCCAACTTCGCCTGAATCTTCATATCCCAAGCGTCCTTGTACATCCACCCCTAGTATTTGGACTTAGGTCTGAAGTTTTCTTTATTTGCTCTTATGAAGGGAATCATGACAACATTGGTCTCTGCAATCTGACTCCTGCGTCTGATCGGATCATCACCTGCTTTGAGCTACTGAATGAATGGAATAGAGCAGACTTGGGGCTTCAAAAATTTTGCATGCTCAATTCCAAGGAAAAAGCTCAGATGGCCATTAATTCTTCCAATCAAGCTTTAGCCTTACGTGGCCAACTTATATTACTGATTCCTCAATACGATAAGAGCTGGTACAAGGATTAGACCTGGCATTCGTGTCATGTCGTGTCGTGTAACACCCGTTAAAGTAAACAGGTAATATGACCCGACTCGAAGTCGACCTGTTAAAATTACCAAGTAATATGACCCGACCTGATACGCGTTAAGGAAAATATATTTTATATCAATAAATAATGAAAATGAAAAACATAATTTGACCAAAAAACAAAAAATTGAAAAACATAATACTAAACTAGTATATTCGTACCACGTTGTCACATAAATATTACTTCAAAACATTTAAAAAAAATAACCATCTGTCTTTCATATTTTTCAAACTTGTATATTAATAATTATGAATAAAATTCATTTTGAACTCCCTTAAAATAGTATTCCTCAGGGTTTGTACGGTTTTAAAAATTCAAACTACAATATAGCCATCCTCAAAGTGTAGAGGATGCAATCATGAGTGTTTACATATTTTTTTTTTACATTTTTCGCAATTGTAAATTAATTATTATAATTTTTTAATGTGTTTGGTATTTTTAATTACTTGATATTTTTTATTTTAAACGTGTTTTATAATTTTTTTTTTTGAGTACATAAATGTGTTTTATAATTTTTTTTTAGTCTCACTCATTGCCTATAGTATACTATAAAAATAAGAAAACAAATAAAACTTTTTTTTTAATTTATATAGAATAATATTACAATAATATATACAATATACACATATATAAGTTTTTCTTAGTAGTTTAAAAAATTAAAATCATCAAAGTAACTTTTTTCTTAACATGTCGAAACGGGTAACCCGCGTATCACCCTCGTGTAAACCTGATAAGGACCCGTTATTAACGGGTCGTTGTCATGTGACTCGATAACAATCCGATTAGTTATCGTGTTGACCCGAAACCCGTTATTTTCGTGTCGTTTATGTGTCGTGTAAAAAATTACCAAGTCTAACAAAGATGTCTTTGTCGTCTATGGAAACTAGAAGTGCGACATTACTACCATTCGTGTTAGGAACACTCATTCGATTAATCTTCAGCTAAGCAATGACATGAAGAATATTGGACTCTGCAAACCGGAGTTAATCGATCGAGCTTTCAAGGTCATTCATGCGGAGCACCGCAATTGGAGATGGTTGATTGCTCATGATTAACTTAGAGAGCATTGCCAGAATGCCATTGTAGACACTACTCCAAATTTTCAATCATTCAACCATTCTGGATAAGCCCTAATAACGTCAAGAAGAGAAAGAGGTATGACGTTGCCGTGAAGAAGTTCGAAGTAGAGGCGCTCTAAAAGAGAAAGTCTACTAAAGGAAGAGATTCTGGAATTTTGTAGAGAAAGGAAAATATCAAGAAGGTAGATTGAACTTCTCTGAGCGGATGTGTGGGGTTTATTTGATAAACCTAGTTCAAGTTCGGATAAATCTCCAAACCCTAACGACATGGTTTCTGTCAGCACCACCAAACCTTCCCGCTGGAATCTGCAAGGATCATAAGCTGTACAGCCTGGACAAAAGGAATGTTGCACATGGATACAACATTCCTTGACAGCTAGACTACCACATGGTTTCTGCACCTGTGTTCTGGTTGCTGCATCGTGGGCAGCAAGGACACCACTTGTATTGCATTTGTTTATTGCATGTTGCTGCATCATGGGCAGCAAGGACACCACTTGTATTGCATTTGTTTATTGCATGCGTATATGTAACAGTGTATATAAAGATAAACTCTGTTGTCCATTGTAGAGAGATGTGATAATAAAACAGTTTTGAATACCAAGTTTATTATGGTATCTAAGAGCTGATAGTCTAACGACCAAAAGCTTTAATTTTTTTTTTCTTTTCTCTCATGGCGTCCAGTTTGAGTTCCTCTCTTCCAAATGCTTCCAACTTTCTGACTGTCAAGTTGGATCGTACCAACTATCCCCTATGGCATGCCCAGATGTTGCCCTTGCTTCGTAGCAGGAATCTGGTGTCTTTTGTCGATGGAACCAACCCATCTCCTCCTACCTTCTTGAAGGATGATGCCGGCCAACTCACTGATAAAGTCAATCCTAACTTTGATGCATGGATTCAACAAGATGCTATGGTTCTTTCTTGGATCAACAGTTCGGTCCATCCCACAGTTCTTGCCTCTCTTATTGGTAAGACAAGTTCTCTTTCTGCATGGACTTGTTTACGTGACAGGTATGCTTCTCAGTCTACTGGCCGTCTCCTCCAATTGCGTAGTGAACTTATGAATACCCATCGTGGTGATTCCTCTATTGCTGAGTTTCTTGATCGCATTAATTGTCTTGCTGGCACTCTCTCCCTCTCTGGTTCTCCTGTGACTGACTCTGATCTTGTTGCCATTATATTAAATAATGTTGGGCCTGCTTATGAGAGTACTGTTGCTTCTGCAGAAGCACGGGATGAGGCCATCACTTACAGTGCCTTGGAGGCTCTTCTTCTTGGTGCAGAGAGACGTCAAAAGCTTCATACTGTGTTTGAAAATGGGCTCACTGCCCTTGCTGCTGGAAGAGGTCGTTCAGGACCTTCCCGTGGTCGCGGTGCTCCTCGCGGAGGTCGTGGTCACTTCAATGGTGGCCGTGGCCAGTTTCCTCCTAGTCCTCAAGGCCAGGAACACCATGCTCATCCACCCCGACAACCTCATGATGGTGTTTTTGGTGCTCTTCCTTCTTCAACCCAATCTGGTGGCCATATCCAATGCCAAATATGTCGTCGTCACGGCCATTCTGCAATCGATTGTTTCAATTGCCTCAATATGGCCTATGAAGGACGTATTCCTGCTCCACGTCTCCAAGCTTATGCTGCTGCTGCACCGTCTCCCTCTGGCATCCAAAACTGGCTTTTTGACTCTGGAGCCAATGCACACATCACCAATGATTTGAATCAAGTTTCAAATCCTCGTCCCTACAATGGCACTGACAATGTTAATGGCGTGGTGGATGGATCAGGTTTGCACATTTCTCATGTTGGCACTTCTTTTATTCACACACCCCATCACTCCTTTACCCTTCCCAACACCCTTCACTGCCCTAATGCTTCTACTAATGTTATTTCCATCAATCAATTTACCAAAGACAACCATTGTTCACTGACCTTATATCCCAATTCCTATCGTGTTCAGGACCTTCAAACGGGGAAGATGCTTTTGCAAGGCCGGAGTAAAAATGGTTTTTATCCATTTTTCAGTTCTTCTGTGGTCAACCATCGAGTCTCTGCATTTGTCGGTGTTAGAGTGTCGGATGCTATTTGGCATTCTAGGTTAGCTCACCCTGCAATTTCTGTTTTGCGTCGTCTAATTTCCCAAAATAAATTACCTTTAACTGGTAATGCAACCTACGACTTTTGTTCATCATGTCCCCTTGGCAAAAGTCATAAGTTGCCATTTAATTTATCTTCTTCCCAGTCATCGTTTCCTTTGGAATTAATACACTCAGATGTATGGATTTCTCCTTCTTATTCAATTAATGGTTACAAGTATTATGTTGTTTTTGTGGATGATTTTTCTCGTTATGCATGGCTCTATCCTTTAAAGTTAAAATCTGATGTTTTTCAAACATTTGTTAATTTTAAAAAGCTTGCAGAAAATATGTTCAACACCAAAATTAAATTTTTTCAATCTGATAGTGGAGGAGAGTTTGTCAATTCCTCTTTTAAACAACTTTTCTCTCAACATGGCATTCATCATAGACTCAGTTGTCCTCATCATCCCGAGCAAAACGGTCTTGCGGAACGCAAACATCGTCATCTTGTTGAAATTGGCTTAACTTTACTTGCTCATGCGTCTGTCCCTCACACTTTCTGGGATGACGCTTTTCAAACTGCAAACTATCTCATTAATCGTCTTCCCACCAAAATCTTGAATGGCGTCTCTCCTTTCCAAAAACTGTTTTCAAAATCACCCCAATATGATTTTCTCAAAGTATTTGGTTGTGCTTGTTTTCCCTATTTACGTCCTTACACTGATTCTAAACTTAAGTTTCGATCAAAACAATGCATTTTCTTAGGCTACTCATTAAATTATCAAGGTTATAAATGTTATGATCCTACCACTGGCAAGTCTTTTTTGTCTCGTCATGTAGTTTTCAATGAAAAGAGTTTTCCATACAAAGAACTTGCTCCTTCGACCTTGTCAAACCTTCGTCAGTTGGACCATGTCCTCGACATTGATACCTTTAATTACACCCAACCACATTTGACCCCACCGACCCCTCCTTCCCTTCCAACACCGATTGTCGCCACCGCACTCCCTCCTTCCCTACCGCTACCTACCCCATACTCTCATTCTCACCCATCAACTCCCACTACTCACGTGAATATTGAACCTGCCAACACCACTTCACATACTGTTCCATCCACTCATCCCATGATCACGCGTGGTCAACAAGGAATTCGAAAACCAAATCCCATATATGCTTGCATCACTAACGTTACTAATACTTTGGTTGAGCCCACATGTTTCTCACAGGCAAATAAGTCTCCCCAATGGTGCCAAGCGATGGCGGATGAATTCAACGCCTTACAGCGTACTGGCACTTGGACTTGGGTACCTTACAAGTCTTCTATGAACGTGTTACCTAATAAATGGTTGTATCGCATCAAAACGAACTCTGATGGTTCCATCGAGCGTTTTAAAGCTCGCCTAGTTGCCAATGGCTTTCATCAGCAAGAGGGCATTGATTTCTGCGAAACCTTCAGTCCGGTGGTCACACATGCCACCATTCGGCTCATTCTCTCTATTGCTCTTCATTTTCAGTGGCCTATCAGCCAGCTTGATGTTCAAAATGCCTTTCTTCATGGCACGTTGAATGAGGAAGTTTATATGCGCCAACCTGCAGGGTTCGTTGATCCACAGTTTCCCTCTCATGTGTGTCGACTTCGACGGTCTCTCTACGGTTTGAAACAAGCACCCCGTGCTTGGTTTCAATGTTTTTCTCAGAAACTAGAAGACTTGGGCTTCATTGCTTCCCAAGCTAACTCGTCTCTCTTCACCTATTTTGATGGCTCAACAATCATTTATCTTCTCATCTATGTGGATGACATTTTAATCACAGGGAACAACAATGCTCACTTGTCTCAGTTTATCACACAGCTTGGTACTCATTTTCCAATGAAAGATCTTGGGCCCTTACACTACTTCTTGGGGATGGAGGTTTCCCGGACGCCTTCTGCTTTCTATCTCACTCAATCCAAGTATATTTTGGAGCTTCTACAGAAAACTAATATGGCTGACACCAAGCCCATCTCAACGCCAGTTCCCAGTGGTAAACGCTTGAGTTTATATGATGGTGAGCATTTCTCAGATGGATCTTCTTTTCCCAGTGTTGTGGGCGCCCTTCAATACCTTCTATTTACACGTCCTGATATTGCTTACGCTGTCAACCAAGTATGTCAGTTCATGCACTCTCCAACTACTGTGCATTGGGCTGCAGTCAAACGCATCTTACGGTATTTGAAAGGCACACATGATCACGGCTTACTTTACAAATCCAGTCCCCTCACACTAACTGCCTTCGCTGACGCTGACTACGCTGGCGACCCTGATAACCGTCGTTCCACTGGCGGTCACTGCATATTTCTAGGCAATAATTTAATTTCCTGGAGTTCGAAAAAGCAACGTGGAGTGTCACGGTCTAGCACAGAGGCGGAGTATCGTCAACTTGCCTATACTTCTGCCCATCTCTCATGGTTTCGCAATCTATTACGTGATTTATATCTTCCATTACAGCCACCTCGTCTTTGGTGTGACAATATCAGCGCCATTGCTGTTGCTTCCAATCCCATTTATCAAGCTCGCATGCGCCACGTTGAAGTGGATTATCACTACATCCGGGACAAGGTTATTCGCAAGGAAATAGAAGTTGGTTATGTAGCTACCACAGACCAAATTGCTGATTTTTTAACGAAGGGTTTGTCCTCTGTCCGCTTCCATTATCTTATCTCCAAGCTTCCTGTTCGTCAACGTCCCGTCAGCTTGCGAGGGCCTGATAAACCTAGTTCAAGTTCGGATAAATCTCCAAACCCTAACGACATGGTTTCTGTCAGCACCACCAAACCTTCCCGCTGCAATCTGCAAGGATCATAAGCTATACAGCCTGGACAAAAGGAATGTTGCACATGGATACAACATTCCTTGACAGCTAGACTACCACATGGTTTCTGCACCTGTGTTCTGGTTGCTGCATCGTGGGCAGCAAGGACACCACTTGTATTGCATTTGTTTATTGCATGCGTATATGTAACAGTGTATATAAATATAAACTCTGCTGTCCATTGTAGAGAGATGTGATAATAAAACAGTTTTGAATACCAAGTTTATTATTATTGATGCCTATGTGAACCTGGTCTGCAAAGCTGTAGAACAGCAGAAACATCAATAGAAAGATCATTTGTCTCGACAATCACCAACGCAGCTACAAGAACAGTTACTACAACAACAACAACATGAATCGCCTCAACATCAGCAGGAACAACAACAATTTATTCCATCTTCAATTCCAAATGAAATTCTTATTCCTAGACCTCATCTTGCTCTATTTCTTCTACATCGCCTGATAAGAAGTTTGGCTAGGTCGTCCTCTACTTTCGTTAGAGTGAGGGGTTCTTCTTCTACAGCTGTGCTCGTTGTTGAACGATCAATCCAGCCTCCTATATTCATTAAGCCCGCTTAGGATTGCATTGCATTTCTTGCTAATGCTAGTAGACTTCACAACACAGAACATGCTCAAGTGTTGCTCCGAGCAGTCGTTGTTCCGACAGACTTCAGAGAAGTTTGCTCGTCCTTCAACTTTATCATGAATTCCATGAGAGCCGATATGTGGTTATCCATTTCTTCATTTCTTTTTTGGTGAAACTTAGTTTTCTACATGCTTGCGTAATTCTCTTACACTTGTAACAAATAGGCTAATGTATGGACGAAATCGGCTTTCCTAAGCCAACAGAGAAAATTCGCTAGCTCGAAGTGGCCTATAAGGAAGGCAAGGCCCCAATTCGAGAGACAACTGCAAGAGAGGTCTGCAGAGCTGGTAAAGGTGTTTGCGAACCAGTAAACTGCAACAGAGGCCCACAAGGTGGAAATGAACAAGCTGATTGATCAGGCTACCTTTGAGGAGATTAAGGCGAACGACCTTAAGGCTACGTTGTCCAGGATCATCGAGGAATTATAGCTATAGCAAGAGTTGAGGAGGAATAGGCGTTGGAGAGAGACATGGCCGAGGCGGAGCGGGTGTTGTTGGTAGCAGAACAAAGTTCCTCGGATGCGGATCGCGCCATTCTCCAATTAGAATTAGAGATATTACGCCGCTAGCCGGAGTTGAAGGAGAATGCGCATGCCCAAGCACTCTAGCAAACAAGGGACGAGAATGAGACGGAGCTAGCGAAGATTCATTCAACTTTCCAGGAAGCATTGAATTAAGATACTCTGAGTGCTACGATCGAGGGTATGTTACCGACTATGCATGGCAGGAGCATAAGGATGGTTGAGTTACTCGCCCTATAATGGCCGAAGTGTAGAAGGCCACCTTTCCTTTCCCTACTCACCTGGAGGATGAAATCTCAGAATTGGAATTCCGATGATAACGCCGTCGTAGGTTTTACTTTCAATGTTTTTTAGACAATTTTCTACCAAGAAGGGCGCTTGTCTCTTCCAAAAAATGAACACTTTGCCCGAGTCACGAGACTTGGGCTGCTTTTGAATTTATATTTAATCTCACTAGATTCCCTACATATTATTTCTTTTGTTAAGTAGTTATAGTCGTATCTTTAAGCATGCTAGAGTATATTACTTAGGACTTTCCAATTTTTTACTTTCACGTTGTGGAATATAGTTCAATTAGACAATCTTTCTGAAGTAGACTAACTACGGAGTAGTAAGTA
Source organism: Malus fusca (assembly GCA_035220775.1). Classification (NCBI taxonomy): domain Eukaryota; kingdom Viridiplantae; phylum Streptophyta; class Magnoliopsida; order Rosales; family Rosaceae; genus Malus; species Malus fusca. The sequence goes on from CM069069.1 coordinate 11,892,220, forward strand.
ACAGAGAGAAACACTAGTAAGCTTGTAGGCCGGAACAAAGCTCTAAGATGCCCTTGTTCGAAAAAATATTACTTCCCAAACTTTATGTTTATAAAGATTTTCACTACAATAATCAAAGTACCACCTTACTCCGAACTTGCTTTAATGCATTGATTGAATTAAGGATAAGAAAATGCTAGGTTGTACCTGGAATGGTCTCCGGTTCTTAGTGTAGTTATGAACTTCTTCTTTTCATCATGGCTTTTTGCCCATTTGTTTGTTCACCTTGACCTATTTTGGGTTTATGGATTTTAATAGTTGCAATGTGCTACCAAGAAAGGAATTCCTTCTTAGTTCGAACTGCGTGTTCGTCCCTAGTGAATCTTAAACAAAAGTTCATTAGGAACTTGGCCGCTTACATGTGGGTTGGAAACACCTTTGGAATCCTTTTGTCATACCCTATGCATCGTACCTAGGCGATTTTGATTGGACTACACAAAGCTAGCTTAGTTAAGGCACTTCCAAGCTCCACTGGAATAAAATTCCTCTTGAGAATTTCCTAGTCCGGATGCCTCATTCGGAACTACATTAGGCACAGGGTGCTGCATAATGCACTTGACTTAGTACGCTGGTCCGGGATGGTAGTAATCGTACTCGAGATCGAAGTTTAGAGACACCACTCGGATAATTTTCGAATCGCTCATTCGATTATTCCCTTGAATGATATATAGCCCAAGTTTGAAAAATTCACAACCCTTAGGTTGTATAATTTTTTGGAAGTCGGATGGTGTGTTGAAACTTCCGGATCATAGGGCCATGTTTCAGTGTCCATAACGCGCTTGTCGTGACCGTGCTTAATACAGCTTGAGCCTCCTAAGCTGCTAATCGGAACACCACGTAATGGGCTATAGGAGACTCCTCTGACACTAATATTTTATTTTTGGATTTGCAATTATGAAAAGTTTCAAAGCTGTGTTATTTAGAATATGGGGATATTTCTTATATTGCAAAATAGAAAAAGGAACGAAGAAATGAACAAAAGTTGTGAAATAATCAAACTTAAATTCTTATTAATAATCAATAATCTAATTATCAACAATCACGTCATATGGATTACAAAATATGATTTAAATATAGGCTTAAATGTTAAAATGGTCCTTGTGTTTTAGTCATTGAGTCAATTTAGTCCCTGTGTTTTCAATTTGGCAAATTTGGTCATTGTGTTTTAGTCATTGAGTCAATTTAGTCCTTGTGTTTTCAATTTGGCTAATTTGGTCCTTGTGTTTATCTCTGTTAGCCAATTAAGGACATTTTATCCAATTTTTGAAAAAAAAATTATAAATTATTATAAACTTATTTATAAAATTATTTATTTGATTTAAAATATTTAAAAATGAAATAAAATTAAAAATTAAAAAATATATATTCTCCTCCCAACTCTCCGACCTCCTCCCTAACATTACCCCCTCTCTTTTCTATGTCACAACCTTAATCATTTTTCAGATTGGAAGTTTTATCTCTTATATGTGTTATTTCTCATTGACTTTCATTTTTTTGTAAAGAGAAAGGGTAATTATATCTCATATAATTTTTCTTATGAATTTTTTAAAAGAGATTGAATGAAATGTCCTTAATTGGCTAACATAGACAAACACGATGACTAAATTAGCCAAATAAAAAACACGGAGACTAAATTGGCCATATCGCTATAACACATAGACTATTTTGACATTTAAGCCTTGTATTAAATAAGCACCGGATTATTAAATCAGGCCCATTTATTTTAATGTTAGGGAGGAGGTCGGAGAGTTGGGAGGAGAATATTTTTTTTTAATTTTTAATTTTATTTCATTTTTGAATATTTTAAATCAAATAAATAATTTTATAATAATTTATAAATTTTTTTTTTCAAAAATTGGATAAAATGTCCTTAATTGGCTAACGGAGATAAACACAAGGACCAAATTGGCCAAATTGAAAACACAGAGACTAAATTGACCCAATGACTAAAACACAAGGACCAAATTGGCCAAATTGAAAACACAGGGACTAAATTGACTCAATGACTAAAACACAAGGACCATTTTAACATTTAAGCCTTAAATATATAAGCTTTTTAGCATTATCTTTATTCTAAAATTTGGGGTGAAGTCCGAGGGTGCATTTTGCTCACCACCTCAATTGGTTGTACTACACAAATTTTAAAATTTAAACTTCAACAATAATAAATAAGATAGTGCACGAAGGTCTGTAGTGTAATTTCTCTTTTCGTATTAAAAATAGGAGAGAAAAAACCAAGAAAAGCATGTTTCTGTTTTGTTTTGAAATTTTTGTTTTTCCTAGCGGAACCTCCCAGAAGAAAGTCCCTCGAGCTGGATTTCCTGCAGCCATTTCCTCCAACCAACAGCCCCCGCCCCACTTTTCAAACTTTTCCACTATAAAGTTTCAATCTTTTCTCTGTTCGCCTGGTAAAGATTTTCTTGGATGCTTTCTAGTTTGCTTTTACCTCGAAATCCCATTGTGGGTCTTCTTTTATGCGACTGAATTGAACTTATTCCCAAACTGGGTTTGCTCTGCTTTAATGTTTTTTCATTTACTTTGAGGATTTAACCATGAAATTTGCAGCCTTTAGATTATTGGGTAGTTCGGTTTTGGTGAAATATCTGATGGGTTGCCTTTGATTCTGTCTGGGTTTGCCTGATTTTTTCAGATTAACTGTTGGGTCTGCAAAAATACTTATTGTGGATTGATTGTTCTGCATATTGGTTTCAAGAGGAAAGTGGCACTGAGAAGCTATAGATTGGTGATTAAAGGTTGGAGCTTTAGTCCAATCAGGTAAGTCTCTTATTGGAAATGTAATTTCTAGCATATTGATATGTGGTGTGGTTGATTAATCTTATGGATTTTCCCCCCTTGATAGTATTGAGATATAAACCCAGCAGGAGGGTTCTTCTTTTATTTCTGCAATTCATATATAAGAAATAATGTATGACCTAGATGTTAAAATAGTTAAAACAAGAGGAAGAATAAGATTCATCTTTCAATTTGTAACAATAGATGCCGATGAATGCTAGTATGGCGGAACTAGAAAAGGAAATGCCATTATTCGATTTCGCATGCATACCCTTGAAAACGCCAAGTCAAAATGGTTTCCATCCTTAGAGAAAAGCATCTATTCCTGAGGATGTTTAGGTTAGCTTTAGTTCAAGGAATTCTATTTTTGGCGGTTGTGTGTGAGTTTGTGTGTTTGTTCTGCATTCATTTCGGGTCAAAGATGTCTTTTCAATTGTAAATTGTGTTAGATGTTTGGCCTTGAAGTTTTAGGACTTTCAAAATTTTTGTATTTAGTGTGCACCAAGAATTCTAGACTTTAGTGAATACCTTGTTGTTCATGAGCTTACTGTCAGTGTGTTGTGTCATATATTTACGCTATAAAGATGATTTAAGTGGAGGGTTTGGGGTAATAGTTTAGAATAATTGCTCCATAAGTTTTGTTTTGCTTTCTTAATGGTGAGGCTTTCATCATTGGTAACTTGGTAATGAAGAGTATAATAAAATATGAAAGGGAAAATGGCAGGATATACAATGTGATGCGGTCAGCTAGAAGATTGCATATGGAAATCTGTGTAGATTTTTGTGTAGTGTATTGCTTATCAATATTATTTGGTTTGGTGTACCTGTGTGTTTGTTTGAGTATTGTGTGCGCTCTCTTTGTCAAGGTCCCTGTATAACTCTATGAACTTTCCATCATTTTTTCTGCATCCTTCATTCCTTCTATTGCGATCTACTCGTGTTAGCTTAATGCAACCACTGAATGTCTAGTCTAGTTTCTTCTGTATCTATTTTATAAAGAACTGCTTTATTGTATCTCAAAAGAAGTAGAAAAAGTAAATGCTTTTCCCTTTCTTAACTGCTTAAGAGATTTCTAATTGAACTAAAGCTTTCTCAATGCTGAAACTAGGCCTTATATACTTATTTTTAAATGAATATGTGTTGCAAAAGTGCACGTTTGAGGCAATGCCTACTGCGCATCAATGAATTTTGTCTAAAACAACACAGAAATGCTTTGTACCTGGCGATATAAGAAGCTAGTGAGAGATTTGTTTAAGACTTTTTATCAGACTAAGGGAAGAACTTTTTTATGATCAACTCTTACAGTTATTTGTTTATTGAAATTTTGTATGTAACATTTATAGTTGGGCTAAGCTCTTGAAGGTTGGCATCTATGCACATTCTGTCTTTTATTGAGAATGAGATGTTTTATTGCAAACAAACGGAACAAAATTACAAAACAGAAGCAGTGTTTAAGGAGACCACTACAAAAAAAAAAAAAATTTCAAAATGATGAAAACCAACTATGAGGCTCTCCCACAACAAAACTAAGAGATAGCAGCTTGCCAGTCAAGCCAAATAGCTGAAAGAGACATGCACCAGAAGTCTGTGCAGACAAAATTATGAAGTTGAATCAGCTCAGAACTAGTAGGGCCACAGCAGACTCTTCATGACTGGAATCTGATTCCAGTTCATTTCATTTTTTTATCTGTATGATTTTCTGAGTTTTCATTGACTGTCTTTTCAAAATTTGCGCATTCTGGAGAAGGCCTGTGTGTGGTGATTTCTTTTGTAGAATATTCTATGTAGCAAGATTAAAGTTTTTCCCTTCCTCACTATTTCAGAAGCAGTGCCAGTGATGAGCGAAGTCCATCGCTGCATCCTTTGAAGACTTTTAGAGGGTGAGAAATGGATAGATTCAAGTGTTGATTTGGGTTAAGTCTGATGATGAGAAACCTTACTGAAAAGGGAATTTTACTGTTCTTTTCTTTCTTTTAACACAAAGAAACTTTTAATATGCAGTTGTTTCACTTTTCTTTTTATCTGTTATTTGCTTGGATGGGATGTCCTAGTGATCTTGGGGTTCTTTCTTCAGTTCGGATTTGTTTCTAAATTTGGTCTTTCATAAATTAGGATTTATGGCTATAGAAATTTCCACAAGTTCGAAATTGTAACTACCATTGCAGATGTGGGTGTGGTTGTGTACCAATGCCAGCGGTCTGTTTTGTTTCAAAGTTTCAGAGTTCGACATAGAAAATTCCTTCATATGAGGTAAAGCTCCTCTGGGGGGCATAATTCCCCTCTTTCCCTGGTTTCTTGAGCCAAGTAAACCATGGGTGTGATCACCAAAGTTTTATTTATATGTTCTCTAATTTTGTTTTCATCCTTCTTTTACTAATCGGACGAGATACCTTGAGGCATTGGGTTATTCCTTTAAATCCTTTATCCTGTTCCTCAAAACTTAATTTCTAAACCCTATCTATCCATAAATCTTATATGTATTCATAATTCATGCTATTCAAATGATGGACACATGTGCCTTGTTTTATTTGTTTAATTTAGGCATTCTCCACTTCTGGATGGAAGAAATGATGCACATATTATTGTGGTTTATTATTATAGAAAAGTCTTTATTATTGTACTTTATAACTTACCTTATATTTATGTAAAGAAGTTGACAGCAGAGTTGTAGCTATGGTTCCTGATTTATACCTTCAGTTGCATTTTCGTCCTTGAACTTGAATAGTAGTTTACTCTGATCCTTCAACTTGATCCCAGTTGATGTTGGTCCGTTCCATTAGTTCTGTTAGCTTTTATGTCCTAAACTATATTTTTGAAGGGCACATTCTTTTTTATCTATGATTAAATAAAACTAAAACTTAATAAAAAAACACCAACCTACCGCTTCTCTTTTCCAGCAACGTCCCCACCCCTCAACACTCCATATCCTAGGACCGCCCCCGCCCCTCAACACTCCGTATCCTAGGACCGCCCCCACCCCCAACCCACACCTCCCCTTATCACTCTATCTCTGACTTGTTTAATCCTCATTAAGTAACTGAGGCTTCCTGGTTACATCTCTATAATTTTAGTGATTGTTTTTCTCCGAGATTTGGTTTCCAGCTTCCTATTCTTTTGCCTTGTGATAAGTTGGAATCGGAAAAGAAGTTGTATGGTAAATGACGCAGAGCAAGTCTTATTATCTTGTTATAATTTACAAAATTATCCATTAGTTTCATTTTGTTGCGGCTCCATTTAAAGTAAAATAAATTATATGGTTCAGAAATTAACACCATGTTGTATATAAAGCTGAAAGGATTTTGACTATGCAAATTGGGATTTCTAATTTTCTTTATAGCTATATCAGATTAAATTTCCTTGGTATCAGAAAGTGAAAATTGGGTAATATACTTGGGTTCCATAGCCATTGTGTTGTTTGTCCTGGATTTTAACATTTTGCAGTAAACGGTAGAATTTCCTGGCTTTCTTCTTGGTGTGCAATTATACTCCTATTTGTTCATAACCTTCCTCTGTGTATCTATGATTCTCATGGAAGTAAACTACTTTCTTTCAGGTTATTAGTCTATAAACTTCCTCTGTTGATGATCTTGTGCCTGCTAGTTCCCCTTTCAACATGAACAACTCATTTGATGATGATTATGTAAGCCTTCGGAACGTTAATGTTTTTATTTTCTACTCAAATAAAATAGGGCAACCTTAAAACTTTATGTGCAGGATGAAGCAACTGTTGCAGGATTTGAAGTTTTAAGATCACCCGATGCAAGTTACAACAACGTGTACCCTGGGAATGAAGACGAGGCACGGGATCCACCTCTTGTCCCTCCACATCTGCAACAGACATTACTTAGTTACCCAGCAAGTGCAGACACTGCCGGAACCCTTCCAGCACCGCAAAATGTGACACTCAACCATCTTTACATTGAGAACCGGGAGACCCCGCGCTCTGTGGTCGCACTTGGGTTCACTCATCGCTTTCGTTCAAAATTTGTTTCAGTTGTTCTTTACAAACCAGTTCAAAGAAGTGGGACTACCAGCAGTTAGAAATTGAACACTAGAATACACCTACATTAGCGGTGAAAGATACTTATTTCCTCACAGAAGCTTATGAAATTAGGTTTGATTTCTTCCGATTTCTTTGTAGACTTGATGTATTCTTCAGCGTAGACTCGCTATACTGTGGAGTTTGCTGGTTAGGTTATGATCTCATGCGAGAATTGTTTATTTGAAGTGATTAGGATCATTTGATTGCATTTGTGAATATAAAATGCCTGCTTTATACAGATAAGGAAGCCTTCTCCTTGTATTTGCATATCATATGGTTGAATGATATGTACAACTCTTGCAGGAACATGCATTCAATTGTTGGTAATATATATGTATTTGACCTAAAACTAGAAGCCTTATCTCCCAAGCATATAATTCATTTGTTTTATTCTGTGCTCCAATTCTTTTGGTGATGTCAGTAGTCAACTCCTACTGTCTGTACTTATCCTTGCAAAATGGGGCAAGTAAGAGGTTTATTGTAATACATTCATTATGGATGGGTTTCCATTATTAGATTGGTTTTAAATTTTATTAATGATATTATAAACTACTATAATCTACGGGAAGATGATTTTAATGATATTATAAACTACTATAATCGACGGGAAGATGATTCAAATTTGGTTACAATAGTATGCACGGTTTCCATTATTAGATTTGTATCATATATATTTTATTTTTTTATTAGATGTGAATGTTTGAGATGCATTTAGAAATGCACAAACTGGTTGGTCATGTACTTATGCAAATGGAATTAAGGATGTGCAAGAAAAACCGTCTGAATCATTCAAACTATCCAAATAAAATCAGTTCGAGCGGTTTGTTTTTGTTTTGGTTTTGGTTTTGGTTTTATCCATTTAGTGTAAAACCCAAAACTAAAACCGAAACCGAAATCCAAACCAAACTACTAAAATGGTTTTATTCAAGCGGTTCGAAAATCCGATTATAAATGGATTAAGTTGATCCGGTCCGATAATAATTATTATGATCCAAGTTAATATAGCATATTATTTGAAAACAATTATTACTTCATAAATATTATACTTGTGCGTAACTGACTTTTTCTTTCTTTCTTAAGGTAAAAAGAATTTATTAAGAAATCATTAAGGACGTATATAGCACAAGCATGTCAACGTAACCAAGAGGTCACGCATGTCAAAGGGCACACCACACAATACCAAGAGGTTACAGAGATTTGTAGCAATACCGATTAGGAGTGATTACGATTAAGGGAGCTTAGACATAATGATTCGAATTTCGATTAAGGGAGCGTAGACGTAACGATTCGAATTTCGAAATAAATGAACATCGATAAAGATTCGAATTTGTTGAATATCGTATGTGAATCAGAAGTTAGATCTGATAATCTAAATACCGTTTGGATCCAATAGTTAAATTGTAAATGAATCCAAATATGACAAGGGCTAATCCGTTTAAGTCTATAATGTTTTGTTAATTAAATTATAAACCATCATCCACCACCATTCTCCCCTTTTTAATTATTCTACTCAATCACAAGCCCTTATTTATCTTGATAACCTGCATCCGCTTTTCATTTCATATGTTTGAAGACATATCTATGTGTGTGTGTGTGTGTGTGTGTATAATGATATAATGATATAAAAAAATATAAGTGGAATTATATGTTTCCTTGTTTTCTTATTCAAGAAGTACATATCAATTCAGATGAAGTGGAATTATTGGATTTATCGATGGAAGACCAACTAACAAAGATATCGGGCAACATTCATTATCTTTCACTTGTAGGATCTGACAAATCCATGCATGGACTTATCATAGACAGCTCTTATCAAAATACAAAAAAGCTCTTATAATATGCCATGGCCGCCAAAACACAATTGTTTTTTCGTATCTCTTAAACAAACAATAAAGGCCACAATTACAGATCCCTCCGACGCATGGCCAACAAATTCCCAATAAAACAATACCAAATCGCGTTGTCCAAAGCCCCTTTAGGAAAAATAAAAAAAATAAAAAAAACAACCTCAAAGAACCCTATGAGCAATTGAAAGGTTAAGTATTGCATAATAAATCATATTTTGTGTGTATCCATCAAACATTTCGAGCTACCGACCCGTAAATGTTTAAAAAAATCGCATAGTTTGCGATCAGAAGCGATGAAACCTTTGACCTGTCATCTGGGAATTATAAGTAGGAGTTTTGTGGGCCATAATTGTCCAATAATTCACATTTTGATAATTGTTAGTATACATAACGAGTAAGGCAACTTAATATAAATATTACTTATGTGATGAATTGTAATGGATGTCAAAGGTCATCCATCGCATTAGCCCTTGATTGACTTGCAAATTGCAGAACATGTATGTTTTTGCTTAAAATATCTGCATTTTGGCCACCTTAAACTTGCAAGTTGCAATAGATTATTGGTACATGTCAAAATATAAGGCTCACACTGTCACACATATGTTAAACTATATACTAATCAATAAGTCATCATTGAAACAAAGAACCATTGATATTCATTTACATTAGTGACACAAAATGAGATGAAGCATTATCAGTGCCTAATAACTAGCATGCACGATTATATGTACCCTTCAGTGGATTAACAGTTTAGCAATATGTTATGTCAAAATGTTTGATATGAATATATTTCCCTATATAAGTATTTTTTTCTATATATCTTATTAATAAATATATCACTTAAAAAAATCAACAATTATTGACAGTGAACAATGCGGCATTCAGAGTGCCATCAAACTGGATTTGGATCCTCTCCTGAGCTTAGGAGGCTGAGCCTCCCGAGCAAAGCATACGAGCCGTTGGATTTTGATTCAACGGCTACAAACAAGAATGTCATCTAAAAATTATAATAATTATAATCGTTGAATTTTGATCCAACGATCTGTATACTTTGCTCAGGAGCCTCCTAAGCTCAGGAGAGAATCCAAATCCCATCAAACTAGCAAAAAGGAGATTAAGATGTGATGCATCTGTCAACAATGGGAACAAAAATCAACAGGTTGGCAAAAACATTTCCAAGTGTCATCAAAGAAGAATAAACTTTGATGTATCTATCAGAGATTAATTAGCCTAACACCATGGATGAGGAAAGCACTACCTAACAAAACGGCTAAAAGAATTTAGTTGTCATATAGATCAAAAGTACACACATTCAAAATTAACATGGATGATAATTACGAATATAAAAAATGTAGCATTATCTACACACCTATTTTTATTTCTCACATATCCATCTCAATTTTCGGTCATTAGATCGAATGAATTGAAAAAGAACAATGATAAAAAATTACTAATTGTGTGTGAAAAATAAAAAAGAATGTGTGTATACATTAAATATTACTATCCTATAAAAAATAGGGGTAGGCGATGATGGATGGAAACTTACTTGGCGAGGGCTTAGTTTAATCTTTAAGAATATTCAAGGCTCGAAATTGATGAGTTAAGAAAACTAGATAGACAGTACTTCTTATAGGTTCTAAAGTGTCAAAGAATGCCCTTGTTGAATTTGATTGCGTAATATGTAAGTATATGACTCTTTGTATTGATATGTATAAAGAATTACAATATATATATATATATATATATATAGTGTTTTATCAAAATATTTATTTAGATAGGAATCTTACACTAATTACAATTAATACATATTGCTACAATTACGGAGATGATTCTGCAGTAATTAAAAAGGTTTTATTTACATGATCTTTCTATGTTCTTTTAGTAAATAGGGTTACAATTAAGCTCTTCATCCAAAATTACTCTCGAGCAAACTCATAGTGTTTGCACTACAAGTTGCTGAACAGTTCTATTAACAATCTAAGTGATATTTGAAGGAGCCTTTGGAAGTAATTTGGTGCTTTTCTAGAAAGCGATAGAAAGTTGGGTAAATTACACTTTACCATCTCAGATTTGGGGTCTATTACAATCGCATACAACATTTTCAAAACATTTCACTTTCATACATCACCTACTATTTTATTTCAATAGAGTACATCTGTTACATTTTTCATCCATTGATCCGTTAAGAGCTGACGTGGCTGCCACAATTGTGCCACGTGGCTGCCAAATTTGTGCCACAGGTATTTCTTTTATTCATTTAAAAATAATTAATTAAAGAAAAGTTATTAAAAAAAAATTACAAACCCAAAACCCATCTTCTTCCCCGACCCCTCCTCCCTGCAACCTAAACCCTCCCATCCCACCCCACCCCCACCTCCCCCACAACCCCCCCCCTCCCCTGACCGCAATAGTAACCTCCTCTGTCCAAGGTTACACCGCTCCTCTCTCAGATTCTCCACCGTGAGCCCACCGCAGTTCTCTTTCTCTGCTCCTCTCCAATGGTAGCCATAGCTCGCGTCTCCAGGAGAGCCTTAACCTCCTTCGAACCTGCAGCCGTTGCTTTCCCACTGCCAGCACCTGCCGTGCCCTCCATTGTTGAAGCACCGGTGCTCCGCCGTGCTACGCCCTTCAAGCCCACCGAGGAACCCAGCAGTGCCAATCTACCATGCCCATCATAAAAAATGTGGTTTTGGGTGGGGTGGGGGGGAGGTTGCGGAGGAGGTGGGGTGGGATGGGGGGTTTAGGTTGCAGGGAAGGGGGGTAGGGGAAGAAGATGGGTTCTAGGGCTTTTTCTTTTTTTTTAACTTTTCTTTAATTAATTATTTTTAAATGAATAAAAAATTATATTTTTGCCACTTGGCACAAATTTGGCTGCCACGTCAGCTATCAATGGATGGAAAATGTAACAGATGTATGATATTGAAATAAAATAGTAGGTGAGGTATGAAAGTGAAATATTTTGAAAATGTTGTATGCGATTGTAATAGACCCCAAACCTAAGGTGGTAAAGTGTAATTTACCCTATAAAGTTTTATAATTAATGCGCACTATTAATTTTGGGAATTGTTATTGGTATTCCAAAAAACTCACTTTGCACTTTAAATTTTCTATAATTAAAAAGAAAAATACATTTGTTAGGAGTGTAGAATGAAAATTTTAAAATGCTAATAACAGTTCCCTTAATTTTATACAAAATAGTGTTGTATCTTTGGTTATCTATGAAAACAGAGCCAAATGAGCCCTAATCAGATTATTAAAGCATGCAGATGATTGCTTGTACAGTTATAGCCCATGCAACGCAGCATTTCTCAAACTGAATCTTCCCTCTGCGTTAAACATAAATGTACAGTAGCAGAGGGAACGTGTTATCTGTACACGTCCTCAGCAATATTGTATACGAGTCCCGAGCAGAGTTAATTAGGATTCATTGACTTAATTTTTTATTTTATTTTTAAAAACGATATTATTTACACTAAATAATGAAGAAAAGAGTAAAGCTTCAGAATAGACTAACAAAAATGTGGTTAAATTAGTATTGAATTTTTCTAGTTATGTGCACCTACTTTATAATAACCAGCTAATTGCAAGGTTATGTATCCCTTGGGATATACGATGAGCCTTTGCCTGTACATATCAGATGCGGCAAATGGATCAGAAAGTATTGAGAATCTCACTCTTGCCTCTTCATAACCCTTCACACGGTCAACTCAAAACCCTCTATAAATCCACACTCCCCCTTTCCTACACAACACAACAACTCCATTTAGTACTCTAAGCAGTTTCTGAGTTCCAAAACTCGATCGAGTTTAAAACTCGAAACTATTCAAAATCCAAAGCCCAAACCTCGAATTCCGAAATCCGAAAAAATGGCAGATTCAGAAGGTGAACCCGGAAGCTCCATGCATGGAGTGACAGGCAGAGAGCAAACCTTTGCATTTTCAGTAGCATCACCAATTGTCCCAACAGACACGACAGCCAAATTCGACTTGCCAGTCGATTCAGAGCACAAGGCCAAAGTTTTCAAACTATTCTCTCTGGCCAACCCTCACATGAGGACGTTCCACTTGTCTTGGATCTCCTTCTTCACTTGCTTTATCTCAACATTTGCAGCTGCTCCTCTCGTCCCTATCATCCGAGACAACATAAACCTCACGAAGCAAGACATCGGAAATGCCGGAGTTGCCTCCGTCTCAGGCAGCATATTCTCAAGGCTTGTGATGGGTGCGGTGTGTGATTTGATAGGGCCACGCTACGGCTGTGCGTTCCTAATTATGCTCAGCGCACCTACTGTATTTTGCATGTCGTTTGTGGCTGACGCTGGGGGTTACATAGCAGTTAGGTTTATGATTGGTTTTTCTCTTGCAACATTTGTGTCTTGCCAATATTGGATGAGCACAATGTTTAATAGTAAGATTATTGGACTGGTTAATGGGACTGCAGCCGGGTGGGGTAACATGGGCGGTGGGGCAACCCAACTCTTGATGCCATTGATGTTTGACATCATCGGTAGATGTGGAGCAACTCCTTTTACTGCCTGGAGAATTGCATTCTTCATTCCAGGGTGGTTTCATATCATTACTGGAATCATGGTGTTGACCCTTGGCCAAGACTTGCCCGATGGGAATCTTGGTGCCTTGCAGAAGAAGGGTGAAGTTGCCAAAGATCAATTCTCCAAGGTCAGTTTCTTTTTAATTTTTTTTTATTCACTCACTTTCAAAGACAGAATTTTATATAAGTTGATAACTAATTATATTGATGTCTAATTGATCAACTTCATTACTATTGTTCAGGTATTGTGGTATGCTGTCACAAACTATAGAACGTGGATCTTTGTCCTTCTCTATGGCTACTCCATGGGTGTTGAGTTGTCCATTGATAATGTCATTGCTGAATACTTCTATGACCGGTTAGTTTTTCTTCTTTACTTATTTGTTTTTCATTTTTGGGTAACTATTTTTACCATATTTAACGTTCTCTTGTCATATATATAATATGTTATGTTACCATACTGTTTTAAATAAATTTAATCAGACTAAGAGTTTGACAATATAAAAGCGTCATATTGTCTGAATAAAAAACCAAGTATCATTTGTCGTTTAATATTTTATTTATCTTTTATTGAGGTAAACTGCTTACTAATTCAGTGATATCATGATCATTTTAACAAATATAAGCAGTGTTGATTTCCCACCTGTCAGTTGCATTAATTTCTCTCTTGTACTGTACTAATTACGTTTAATTTGTGTTAATCGAATCAACAGATTTGATCTAAAACTTCACTTAGCCGGTATCATTGCTGCATCATTCGGCATGGCCAACTTTGCGGCTCGTCCCTTTGGTGGGTGGGCATCTGATGTAGCAGGCAGGTACTTTGGAATGAGAGGCAGGTTGTGGACTCTCTGGATTCTCCAAACCCTAGGAGGAGTCTTCTGTATATGTCTCGGCCGAGCCAATTCACTCCCCCTTGCAGTCCTTGCCATGATCCTCTTCTCTATAGGAGCCCAGGCTGCATGTGGAGCTACCTTTGGCGTCATCCCCTTCATCTCCCGACGTTCCCTCGGCATCATATCGGGCCTCACCGGAGCAGGTGGGAACTTCGGATCTGGGTTGACCCAACTAGTGTTCTTCTCGACCTCAGCGTTCTCAACTGCCTCAGGGTTGTCTTGGATGGGGGTAATGATTGTGTGCTGTACTCTTCCTGTGACTTTGGTGCACTTCCCACAATGGGGAGGCATGTTCCTTCCAGCGTCCAAAGATGTTGAGAAGTCGACGGAAGAGTTTTACTATGCAGCTGAGTGGAGTGAGGCGGAGAAGCAGAAGGGGTTGCACCAAGGGAGTTTAAAGTTCGCAGAGAATAGTAGGTCTGAGCGAGGTAGGCGAGTTGCGTCTGCTCCAACTCCACCCAACACCACACCTTCACATGTTTAGTCAACAAGAGAAGGATCAACATGCATGCATCAATGGGTGCAAGTGAAAAACTCGAATAATCAGAGAGAACTACTTTTACATATGTGAATGTCGTCTCTATAAAGAAGATCGCATACGAATTGGTACATGTTTCACTTGTAATGAAAACGGAGGCAGTGACGACTGTGTGCCTCTTTTGAGTCGATATGTATACTATACACACACACACACACACACACACACACACACACACATATATATATAATTTCTTTTTACTTTGAAGTTTTAAGCTTTAATTTGATTTTGTTTAATTCTCTTTATTCCAATTTGGCCAATTTACACATGTGGTTTCTTTAGTTTGGGTAATGCTAGAGAGACCATTTATCCCTTTTTTTAAACCATCTTTTGTAAAACACATGACATGGTCGTTGAGGGTTGGTCTTCTTCTTTTTTACAAAATGTAGTTTAAAAAGATGGTGTCCCTAGCATTTTTTTTCCTTAAAACATAAAAGTTTCATTGGAAGAAAATGATTTCAAAATGCATTTAATGAAGAAGTAGATTTGTTAACAGTAATGAGCTCAAGCTCAAGCATCTGAGATTGAAGAAGAAGGAGAGAAGTGGGGAAAATAGAGAGACAAAGAGAATCAAACTTAAGAAGCTTTCATTACAAGATAGTCACCAATGAATTGTACAATATGGTTTTTATAGAAACCTTTCACATTACAATACTACCCTTAACCAATTTAATCCTTTTTGTAACTAACTCAACTAACACAATTTTTATAGGTGTCATATGGCTGTTAAGATTCACATAAATTTCCAATGTCTGATGATCACTTTCAAAATTTCAAATGTGTAGACTTCATAACAAAATGGTATGTTATCACAAAGTTAGTTTAAGAAAATTGGAGTTTTAGAGAGCGTAAATTATATATGCGTGAAATGTGAATATGTTCCTACAAAGTTAGCAAACCCGAAATATGTATGTCCGACTAGATGCAGTAAAATTGAAATATCGAAAATGCCAAACGCAAGAGACGTGCACATACTACCACCTCAAATTCCGTAGTCAATTTTAACAAATTGAACTCCAGGAGTAGCTAAGTTTGCCAAAATTGAAACTAACAAAATTGAACTCCAGGAGTAGCTAAGTTTGCACACTATCCTCAGGATGTACGCATTCTGTATTTTGTTTAATGAATATCGTACT
Source organism: Malus fusca (assembly GCA_035220775.1). Taxonomy (NCBI): domain Eukaryota; kingdom Viridiplantae; phylum Streptophyta; class Magnoliopsida; order Rosales; family Rosaceae; genus Malus; species Malus fusca. The sequence continues at coordinate 11,908,059 of CM069069.1, forward strand.
TTGGTTCAAAAAAAAAAAAAAGACAGGGATAAAAGGTATAATTTATCCCTTAATTAATTTTCACATTAATGAAGATGGATTTTTTATTTATTTTTATTTTTTATGTCGCCCTCAAAATCTGCATGTGCTGGAACTTTCCAGTTAGAACACTATGTATTATAAATCTGAATTATGAAAACAAATTACTAAAAAAGAAACTCTGTGGATATATAGAGGTTTATCGATGCAGATGTCAATGGACGTTTGTGGTATCCACACGCCAACTTATCCATATACAAATGGGGGAATTTCAGATAGGATATGGAATTTGGAAATTTCTGTCTTTATTGTTAGGGATCTCGCAATATCTTGGAGATCCACGATATAGATCTTAGTTGCGGAATCTTCGAATCGTTCTAAGACTCACTTTCACTACAGCACACTTGAGACATGGTTAAGAGTTCTTGTTGAGCATATTTGAAGTACATGCGGCTTTTTATCCACCGTTGAGTCTCAACGACAATCTATGAACATGTAGAAACCAGACCAAGACATGATACATCAATGAAGTCAACGATAAACATATTGCGCTCGACATCAACTCAACAGAGCATGAGAAGATTGAAGTCAAGCAATTCGATCCCAGACAATCTTGCCAACCTCTCTACATGGTGTCACCGTTGAAGTCTACCTTCTAGACGCTTGTCTGAGGAATTGGTATGCATATCTATCTCATTAGCAATTAATAATGCTTGTAGTTCTCATTTGGAAGTTTTGTCAAACTCAGGGGGAGTACCTAAAAGTATGCTCTTTTGATCCTAATGTACTATTTCCCTAGCAATTAATAATGCTTGTAGTTCTCATTTGGAAGTTTTGTCAAACTCAGGGGGAGTACCTAAAAGTATACTCTTTTGATCCTAATGTACTATTTCCCCTACAATAAGCAGCATTTTTCCCATTGGATTTTTTTTATTTGACTAGATTTTGACGAGGCACCCATCCTGGGCTAGTCATACGCTTGTGAGCTTTTCTACTTGCGTCCAGAAGACATTTAGTTTTGACTTAATGCGACTTCCCACTTTTCTCCTTACTATGGGTTTTTATCCCACCTTGGGTTTTACCATAGCAAGGTTTTGTAAGTTTTACCACCTACGCATTTTTTTCGTTTGTTTTGAAACTCGCATCTACTACTTGTGCCTACTAGACAAGACGGCTTCATCAACCTGAAGATATGATGCGCCAACTACTTGAGGATTTACACACTCAAGGGGAAGTGTAAGGAATATAATTCTAGCACATGTGTGATTGTGTAAATCATTAGTAGATTGTATTTAGGATACTAAAAGATCATTTTCCTTTAAGATTGTATTACTTGCAAGGCAAGGAATTCTCCTTGATTTACTATAAATAAAGGCACAAGAACTAGTGAATAGCACGCAAAATTCCTCAAACCTATTCTTCATCCCTCCTTCGCTTTTGCCATGTCCCCTCTCCCTTTATTCTCTACAATGGGTCATAACAGTTTGGTGATTGTTTATTTTAAAATAAAATAAAATAAAAAATTTGAAAATCGAAAATTGAAAGCTACTTTTTTAGAGTTCAAGATTTTGGTTTTCATTTTACATTTGCTGAAACTAAAAGACTAAAAACCAAAAATGTTATAAAACGGGACGTTAAAATTGAAAATTGAAATAATAAAGTAACGGACCTTAAAATCTTCTGATTTGTGTCCATCTAAAACATTAAAAAAGGATATTACGATGTGTTATAAGATCTTAACAAACTTATTATGAGAAGTAAAAGCATTTGTCTGCATCATATAGAATAAAAGCACACGCTATTAGCTTATTACACCGCCTCCAATTTCAGTACAAAGAAACTACATATATATATATATATATATATATATGCCCTAATTTAACTCATTATGTATTGTACCACCTTATAATAGACTTGAAATTCATATTTTTAAAACTCACTTGTATGAGTTACAAATATGATTAATTATGATGGTCCAAATAAAAGTATCCATTGTTATTGTGTGTTTCACACTTGCATGTCGATCTTTCTCTTTGTTGACTAAACATGGGAAGGTGTGGTGTTTGGTGGAGTTGGAACAGAGGCAACCCGCCTACCACGCTCAGACCTACTATTCTCTGCGAACTTTAAACTCCCTTGGTGCAACCCCTTCTGCTTCTCCGCCTCACTCCACTCAGCTGCATAGTAAAACTCTTCCGTCGACTTCTCGACATCTTTGGACGCTGGAAGGAACATGCCTCCCCATTGTGGGAAGTGCACCAAAGTCACAGGAAGAGTACAGCACACAATCATTACCCCCATCCAAGACAATCCTGAGGCAGTTGAGAACGCTGAGGTCGAGAAGAACACTAGTTGGGTCAACCCAGACCCGAAGTTCCCACCTGCTCCGGTGAGACCCGATATGATGCCGAGGGAACGTCGGGAGATGAAGGGGATGACGCCAAAGGTAGCTCCACATGCAGCCTGGGCTCCTATAGAGAAGAGGATCATGGCAAGGACTGCAAGGGGGAGTGAATTGGCTCGGCCGAGACATATACAGAAGACTCCTCCTAGGGTTTGGAGAATCCAGAGAGTCCACAACCTGCCTCTCATTCCAAAGTACCTGCCTGCTACATCAGATGCCCACCCACCAAAGGGACGAGCCGCAAAGTTGGCCATGCCGAATGATGCAGCAATGATGCCGGCTAAGTGAAGTTTTAGATCAAATCTGTTGATTCGATTAACACAAATTAAACGTAATTAGTACAGTACAAGAGATAAATTAATGCAACTGACAGGTGGGAAATCAACACTGCTTATATTTGTTAAAATGATCATGATATCACTGAGTTAGTAAGCAGTTTACCTCAGTAAAAGATAAATAAAATATTAAACGACAAATGATACTTGATTTTTTATCCAAACAATATGACGTGTTTATATTGTCAAACTCTCAGTCTGATTAAATTTATTTAAAACAGTACGGTAACATAACATATTATATATATGACAAGAGAATGTTAAATGCGGTAAAAATAGTTACCCAAAAATGAAAAACAAATAAGTAAAGAAGAAAAACTAACCGGTCATAGAAGTATTCAGCAATGACATTATCAATGGACAACTCAACACCCATGGAGTAGCCATAGAGAAGGACAAAGATCCACGTTCTATAGTTTGTGACAGCATACCACAATACCTGAACAATAGTAATGAAATTGACCAATTAGACATCAATATAATTAGTTATCAACTTATATAAAATTCTGTCTTTGAAAGTGAGTGAATAAAAAAAATTAAAAAGAAACTGACCTTGGAGAATTGATCTTTGGCAACTTCACCCTTCTTCTGCAAGGCACCAAGATTCCCATCGGGCAAGTCTTGGCCAAGGGTCAACACCATGATTCCAGTAATGATATGAAACCACCCTGGAATGAAGAATGCAATTCTCCAGGCAGTAAAAGGAGTTGCTCCACATCTACCGACGATGTCAAACATCAATGGCATCAAGAGTTGGGTTGCCCCACCGCCCATGTTACCCCACCCGGCTGCAGTCCCATTAACCAGTCCAATAATCTTACTATTAAACATTGTGCTCATCCAATATTGGCACGACACAAATGTTGCAAGAGAAAAACCAATCATAAACCTAACTGCTATGTAACCCCCAGCGTCAGCCACAAACGACATGCAAAACACAGTGGGTGCGCTGAGCATAATTAGGAACGCACAGCCGTAGCGTGGCCCTATCAAATCACACACCGCACCCATCACAAGCCTTGAGAATATGCTGCCTGAGACGGAGGCAACTCCGGCATTTCCGATGTCTTGCTTCGTGAGGTTTATGTTGTCTCGGATGATAGGGACGAGAGGAGCAGCTGCAAATGTTGAGATAAAGCAAGTGAAGAAGGAGATCCAAGACAAGTGGAACGTCCTCATGTGAGGGTTGGCCAGAGAGAATAGTTTGAAAACTTTGGCCTTGTGCTCTGAATCGACTGGCAAGTCGAATTTGGCTGTCGTGTCTGTTGGGACAATTGGTGATGCTACTGAGAATGCCAAGGTTTGTTCTCTGCCTGTCACTCCATGCATGGAGCTTCCGGGTTCACCTTCTGAATCTGCCATTTTTGGGGCTTCGGAATTCGGGGTTTGGGGTTTGGATTTTGATGCTGCTTGGAGTACTAAACGGAATTGTGGTGTTGTGTGAGGAAGGTACAAAGGGAGTGTGGGATTTATATAGGGCATGGAGTTGACGTTGTGAAGGGTTGTGAAGGGGCAACGGGCAAGAGTAAGATTCTCCACATTTGTGTGATCCATTTCGCCGCATACGATGATATGAATAGTAAAAGTCTTATCGAATATCCCAAGGGATCACAGTAACCCTTCAAAATTGCAACCGGCTGGTTAATTAACAACTATCTTGCATATATATTAGGGACAACCAAGTATTAACTAAGTCAATGAACTCCTAATAATTAAGTCGGCCAGGAATTTGCACACATCAAGGGAAATTATATTTGAATATTGTTTGTTTGGAGTAATGCTTGGCTGCATAAAGCTAAATTATATATATACAACTAGTAAATGATCCACTTTGATTGGTTAATAATGCAATCTGTAACATTGTACTTTGCCCACTTGTAATCGAAGAATTTGCACGAGTCTTGAAATTGCTCGTCGGAAGCGCATATTGAGGCTATGTTAGATGAGGGATATCCTAAGTCGCAAAGAATTGAGTTAAAGTTAGTAAGAAATGGACCATAAAATATAAGATTAGAAGAGATTAGTAATGACCTCTATGAGCATTAGAAATGCATGTGCTATGTATTTGAAAATGACACCTTCCAAGCAGAGATCTGCAAATCTCTCCCACATATATCTTTGTAATGCTTATGGATGGCATAACTAATCACTTTAATCTACAATTTTATGATCCATTTCTTACCAACTTGGATTCATTCCCTTCAGATTTAGAAGTCCCTGATCCAAATATAGCCTGAGTGAATTCTACAGAGGAGCTCCAAAAAGTGACTAGTGAATTCTCTCTAATATCGATCGGATTTATTCATATGGAATAATCCCTTATTTACTTTTCCAACAAAAAAAACAAAAAAATTCTTTGAAAGTTTGGGATCTACAAAATTAATTAATTTTCTAACACCAGTCCTCTCAAATTTGTGCTGCTGTTAACGCATCATGTATTGATATATTTTTTGGAGCGTATTAAAACTACTCACATCAAATTAAAACGTTGGATGATTACAGATAACGTTAAAATTAATTTTAATGGAAGTGTAACAAATAATGTCAAATGCATTACAAATTTACAATGCAAGTTTTTAATTAATAATTGAGATATTCAGGTTGGTTGACAATTTTTATCTATCATAATTAAGACACTTTGCACCTTCTACATCAAATTCCAAAAGGATGTGATATCCACATACCCCTTTTTACTTCTCACACAACCCTTATTAATTTTTGTCATTTGATTTTCTTCAATTCATTAGATCTGACGACCGGAAATTAAGAGGGTGTGTGAGAAGTAAAAATGAATGTGTGGATAGTACACCATTCCAAATTATATGGTTAATCATGTTTTTTTTTTTTAGTACATCTATCTTTTTACACTAAAGGAAGGGGGATTTCCGCTAAGCCACACAATTGGCAGCCTAATTTAGTATCGAATTCGCCGTCCATGAGATTTGAACCTAAAACCTCTCACTTTCAAGTGAAGGGGAATACCACCAGACGGTAGTACTGAGTGGCTATGGTTAATCATATTTTATCCGAGAAGCGAACAAGACAACCAATGGTAGGACAATAACATAATCAGTTTTGTATTTTAAAAAATAAATAAATAATGATATTATCTACACTAAAGGCGTGAGGAGTGGACTAAGCCCCTCACAATAGGCTAGTAGTAATGTGGTTCAAATTCGTCATTGGCGAGAATCGAACCTAAGACCTCTCACTTACAAAGTGAAGATAAATACAACTAGATAGTAATACTAAGCAACAATCAATTTTGTATTTAGTTTACTAATTTTCCTCATATGATAGTTCTTGGCTAGGTTGAACTTTAATACCTTAGGTAATAGGATCTGCGAGGATCCATGTTGAAATGTTTTTTTCTCCTAAAAAAACTCACTATAAATACAAAAACTAAATTTATGTATTTCAATCTTCTTTTTTTTTGGTCGAAAGTATTTCAATCAAATTAAAAGGATACGAACGAATCACCTAATCTGAGACCGAGCACCACTGAAATTCGAGGATTGCGGTGTTTGTATGATATTACAAATATAAAGGGTAATTACAAAAGTATATATACATCACCCATCACTTGATATACAAGGCATTCAGCAGTTGAAGAATACAAAACAAAGAAAACACTTAAATCTTCCAAAGTACAAGCCTACAAGCCGAATTTTCTTTTACATAGGCGTCAAGTACGCAGTCTCCTCTATTCAAGGCACAAATATGGTTAGAGCAAAACTATCTTTCCACGGCCATTGCAGACAAGGCATGATCGCGCAGAAGAGCACTTTGTGCAGTAGCTCCATTTCTTTGGAAGCCTGATACCATTTAGGAAGAACTTACGCATGAATCAAATTAGGACGAGAGAGAAAAGAAGGGCAATGGAGAAGGAATGTGAGAGAAACACAAAAGAAAGTGTACCCTGCTGTGTATCAAGTGGCCATATTCTTAGAAGCCAATCTTGCCCTCTCAGCACTTTCGTCTGAGAGTTTCTTGAGTACAAAGCCTTCACCTTTGCATTCAGGACATATCCCAGAACCACGACAGGCTTCGCATATTTTCATAGGAACCTGCACTTCTGAAAAGGAGTTCATATGGATAGATAGCTCAAGCACACGAAAATAGACGTGGCACGGTCATAATTACCCTCTTAGAACTTTTGTCCGCACACAGTTGAATTATTACATGTTCTATCAATGCCGTTCTTTAAAGGAAATAAATTTGTCTTTGTAAATTATTAGTTAGCTGGAAGTAATGCTCTGATTATTGTTTTATAATTATGTACATACCTCTGCTTCCTCAGAAGCTTTGGTTCTGTTCGCAAGAATCGTAGCTGCTGTACCAACAACTGCAGCAGCAATCGCTATTGAAGCCACTGTTTCAGGTAGAGCAGAAGATACCAAGGATGATGGTCTTCTTTGCTCTTGCGGCTTTAATTTGACTGAAGAACAAAAGTCACGATCCAATCAATAAAGTACACTATATCACAAGAAAAATCATTGTACTTAAATCTTTTAGTAAAGGAAAATCCTAATCAAACACTAAGTACCAAATTAAGTGGCATGCATTGCAACTTGAATTGTACAAAGAGAACGTTAAGGTGTTAGATTAAGGAATAAAACTTATACTTCGCCTGATAGAAACAAAGGGAAGAAGGAAATTGAAACATGAACCCAAATATTTTCAGGCGTATTGCTGTTGTTTATTGGGAACCAGAGCACAAAGTTTAAGTTTGAAACAATGAAACGAAAGAGATGGAAGCACATCAAGCTCAATGAAAATATGGAAGAACATGAATTCTCAACATGACCAAGCAATGTTGAAGAAATCAAGATACTAACTTCGTCTCAAAATCAAGATACTAACTTGCTATAAGCTTTATCATCATACGATTCTCGCTTAGACCAAGTAAACAAACCTAATGTTGAACAAATCTCATTATGGTTGAAACCGTACGATAAAGAAGGGCATAAATTCAAGGATTCCCAACCATATAGGAGTATTTAAGGGATTTTTAGAGCAAAGTTCTAGTCCACGAAACCTTTGAAGGACTAATGCCCTGTTCGTTTTTAGCCAAAAGAAAAATGGACTAGTGATCAGAAACTAGAATCTTGATCCTTAATAATATGACAAAGAACAAACAGATGGAAATGTCATATGTTACTATTTGCCAAGTTTCAGTTACACTTACAGAAGCTCCGATTGTGCAGATTTCGTGTTTTAAAATATAGCTTACCAGCATCAAATCCAGACAAAAGAAGATAATGCTGTAAAATTAGTGATAATCCTTTGTTTACCATCCCTAACTTTAAATTAACAGATTATATCAGTTGTTCCAAAACCCAATAGAACTGGAAAGGAAGATTACTCAAAACTGTAGGAACCAGCACACAATTAGGTAATAAAAATCTTCAACATGGCACATTGCTAGACGACAATGTACAGAATTCTCCGTTGGTTTCCGCATAAGATTTTTCAGTGTCAGTTGTGTCATGAGTGGACGGAAGGAACTATTGTGGCTTATGGTCTGACGCGGTTTGGTCCTCACATTGTTAGATGCTCCCCCTCCCAGCGGTGAGCAACTGATTAATGAGGATTTATTAGGTGTTGCTAATCCTCGCTTAGTGTCAATTTAAGTTCTTCATTTTGGACCTTTGATCACCATATGTAGCAAAAAAAGAAAATGAACACTAGACAATCAGATCCACCCAATACTAATACAGGGAACTCACACGATACAAGTGAGTGCTTCAGTGTAAAGAGAAATCAACCAAACATCGAATGAAAAACCAAGTTCTTACACAAATGGTAGAACCTAATTATGGACTGCTTTCACATGTTTCAAGCTCCACCTTGCTTCCTACCAGCCACACTAAAGTTCACCTAAATTCTAATCTCACCATCTTGCTACCCCAATCCCATCCTACATTTTGCACTCCCCGTCTACTTAAAGACAGCGTTTCTCAATAGAATCCCTAAACTCATATCAGTACAGGAAGCAAATACTTCACCCATCAAAAGCAAGTTACTGAGAAGAAGCACTTATCAGCACTTACGCTCTCAGAGAAGAAGCTGCTCAACTTAATTTCACACCCCCCCCCCCCTCCCCCACCAAACCAACCAAGAAGCACCACCCAGAAAGATCAATTAACTCAGTTTCTTTAACCAACATTAGTTCTAAGTGTCCCCATTTATTGGCATCCCCTCAACAATAAAGAATTCAGTAGAAAAAAGGACCATCTTTTATGTTGGTTTTAATTAGGAAAACCCCTTACAACAGCAGCCAGCTTCCTCCATAAAGATTATAAATGGAATGGGTATTGGTGGAATAACCAAATCATTGGAACCCACTTTCCTAATCACTCACAAATGCAGATTAAATCCCACAGTAATGTCAATCTTTTGTGGTCGCTCTCCATTCATGGCTTGCCTCATTTTTATTATTTCTTGACGTTTACTTACCAACCTTTTCTTTTTCAACAAAACGGTATCTAAACTACTTTAATCTATATAAAAGCAAGCACACTGCTCTAGTCAACTGATCTAACCTACGTCTGCCGGCTGCTTACCAACCGTCAGTGCCTAAGGTTAAAATTGTAAAGCAAATCAATAATCAACAACTGCACTTTCTATATAATTAACACATGCATAAATTGGGAAGATATGCAGGTGCACAATAAATACATACATAAAGCTTAGAAATTTGAAGGTTTGATGCTTGAGATTAATAAAATTTGGGATATCTTACTCTTAGGAAGGGAAGAAAATGATATTTTGCGCACAGCCAGCTCCATCATTTACTGTGTTTCCGATCGAGTGAGGCAAAATATGATTGTCGTTCCGTTATCTTAACTACCTTATTTTGGCTGCTGGGTCTGGTCTTTATTTGGCCTTGGTTGTGAACACAATTTCAGAAATGTCATTTTCATTTTGGGGCTCAAAATGTGCATTTATTTATGGTAGGAAATTGGTGAAAATGGGACATTTTTTACTTAGGCCTAACTTGGTATTGTTGTCATTTTCAAAAAAATTACTTCTTTTTTGCTCTGACAATAAATAACTGTAAAATAAATTTATTGAGTGTTTAGTAAACTTTTGTATAAAACTGTTGTGAATATATTAAATGACTACAAATGATATAGTATTGAATGTGATATAATAATTGTTAAAGAGAATAATGTAAGGGTAAAGATTGTAATTCTGTAAAATATGCAGGGGTATACTTATCATTTAAAATTTCATTAAATGGGCACTGTTCATTGTGCTTTGAAAAAAAAAAACCATTTATTTTTACCATACTTCTGCTTTTCTATACTTTTATGCTGTCATTACTAGCAGTTTTTAAAAAAGCACTTTTTTTTTGTTTTACCAAACACATTTGATGTTTTAGATTTTTTAATAAGCTGCTTCTTTTAGAAGCACCACAATCCCAAATCAGCTCTTAATCATAAGGAGACGTTTGATAATCATTTCAATGTTTAAATTTAAATTTTAAGTTTGAGTTTTGATTTAAAAAAAAATGGTAACTATTTCAGTTTTTGTTTATGTAGAACTTCGTATATGGTTTGAGGTCATAATAAAAGGGCATGTGACAAATAGTATGTAGCATTTTTCAGAGTTAGGATGAGCTTGTGATAAAAATTATGTCTGATAGTGTAGTCCCAAGGTCATGAATCATGATGAAGGTTATGGGGCCTAAAACGTGTTTGCAATCAATAAGAGTCAAGCCATGATAACTCTCTCTCTCTCTCTCTCTCTCTCTCTCTCTCTCTCTCTCTCTCTCTCAATCCATTGCATTATGATTTCAGGATTATCTGTTTCAAGTTCTCGGCATCTCATGGCAAGTGGATTTGGGTTGGGTTGATGCCCTGGGGTGGTTGCGGTGATCAGGGAAGGACTGGCACTGGACAAGGGCGCTGGGCAGCAGAGGATGGATTTCCTCTAGTAATACGAAGGGTAGTGTTGGAATTTTCAAAATAAAGTGAGGGTATAATTGGTTGAAGATTCTCATTCCGGATTCTCCATAACACCTCGAATTGGATTACCACTTACATCTAAGGAATCCAATTCCTCCAATATAAGGAATTGAATTCCAAAATTTGTGTGGGCCCCACTACTTTTTTTATTCCTCAATGTTTAATAAACCCCGAAGTATTCCGCAATCAAAATTCAATTCTACATTTTCATTTCGATTACAGATACGTAAACACACCCTAAATAGTTTCGACCACAAAACAAAAACAAAAAGAACGTCATACATTTTTAGATTTCAAAAAATGTCTCTACTTCTGAAACATGGAATACTCCACATGCACATGGTGTGATTGCATGCATGCATACGTAACCTCATCTGTTTTATGGGTTGTAAAAGTTTAAACTCTGGATGTTCGAGTTTAGAGCTCATTTCATACCCGGTATTTTATCGTCCAAACTCTTGTTGTAGTTGCGGGTAAGAAAAGATGTCTGTAATACTATTAAAATAATGTTACCCGAGCTTTATTGAGTATAATATGTCCTACTGCATTGATACCATTAATTAAGAGGTTCAATTTTTATGTGAAATGTAGTTGCTGATATCTGCTATTTTCAAACCAACTAATTTTGTAATCGACAGCAAAACCAAACCCACCCAACTCTTCCGGGGAATGGCATTTTGCCATGATAGTCGAATTAAAAGTTGTTACACATGATTGCAGCATGCACATTCATTCTTTCTTTCATAACTTACGTTGGTGTCTTAACTGATAAAATACATAATTTCTTCCCACTTGTTTCATAAATCTGATATGAATATTAGGCAATAGCATTTTGTTGTTTGGGAGGCAATTTTAATATGGTGGTGGATAAAAATCCTAATTATCTTCACCAAGAAAGTAGTTGGCCTATTTTCTGTCTTAATTATTGTTTTATTTAATAGTTGATTGCTTATGGGTAGATGATGTTAATGAGATCCTTTAGAAGAGTGAGTAATTTGCTCATTGCTGCCTTTCTACTTGCATCCATCTCATTGAGAGATTTTTCAATGTGTCCAGAATACGGGGCATGACACTACATGTTATTATACAATTAGAGGAATACTTGAAAAAAGAAAAAGAAATTTCCTCTAATTGTATAAAAACATATGATGTACTGCCCTGTGTTTCGAGCACATTGAAAAATCTCTTCATCCCATGGGTGTACCACCATATCCACAAAATTTGGAATTAATGAAGCCATTCGTTTCCTTAATCATCATGAGAAGTTAAACTCTTGATATACACAATATTAACATAGGGAGATTTGAATTCGAAACCTCGGATTCAAGAAATGATGTTCTTAATCAACTAAGCTATCAACGACTTGCAAACTCTCAACTCATTTTAATGTATTTGAATCAAGCCTCAAACTCACTGGCATATGTTTTGCCCAAAGTACTATATGCAATGATAATTTGAATTAGTGACACGCCTTTTAATTTGTTTGAGTATGTACTAAATTCAAATCTAACCTAAAATTAGGAAGAAATATCATATCCAAATTGTTATTGATCTCACATCCGTTTCCATCTCTTATATATTTTGTTAAATTCATATTCATCTTTCATTATGCTCATGATTACAGAATAACAAAAGGTAAGTGCACAGCCAAATACTTCTTAAATCCTGAAGTTATTGGGCTTCTATGAAGTTTCCCCTTCACCAAAAAGAAGTGGTCACTTAGCACCTCCAGCTCTCGATCAAAATTTTCAATTTTTAATTTTTTTTGGTGGGAAACATTAGGTTAGTTTGGAGAAAAAATAATGAAAGATATTAAGAAACCGAGTGCAAACCGTGCTATGACAGAAAACTCACGGACATTCCCCTTCCTGCAGTCTAAAGAAGCATGTACCAACTACAACCCCAACACTAATATTTCAAAGACAATGAGCTGTGCAACCTCCTCCATTGTTCAGCTACTCACGAGCTTATTTAATACCCCCTTCCAATTCCCCCCTTCTTATATAAACCTCTCCAAACTTCCATATACTTCAAACCCTCACAAACAAAAAAAAAAAAAAAAAAAAAACTCAAAACATATTCCTGATATGTCTACCTATCTTCTCTCCGTTGCACTCTTATGTTCCTTACTCTTGTTGTCTTGTTTTGACATCTCTATGGCTGCAAGAAACATCCCATCTAGCGCTCCGAGCACGATGGTGAGGCCTCTGGTTACCGAAGGACGAGATCGCTACGTGAGCATGAAACCTCGGGACTTGAATCCCAAACAAGAAGTTTTTCATGGGAGGGAAGTGAAGGGTTGCTTGCCGAAAGGGTTTAAGCATGCATCGGCTCCTAGCCGGTTTGTGAACTATCACGCACTTAGCTCGGGGTGTTCCTCTGCTCAGGGTTCCAAGAAACCTTGATGCCGGAAAGGTATTCAATGGGTGCTTTGTATATGGATTTGGCATTTATGCGTGGTGGATCAAACATTGTATGTTGTGAGAATATAATCGGCACATACAATAACTCTTGAAAGGAGTTGGACCGAGAAAGTTATGAATTTAAAACATAGTTTTGGGTCGTGATGACAAAATGCGAGAAGTGTTGATTTATTTATTTATTTCTCAAAAATTCATTTGTGTGAGTTTAATTTGTTACGTTTTTCTTCACCTAGGTGGGTGATGGTTGTATTTATCTTATATATATGTATGAAGTTTTTGAACCAAAGCTTCTCCAATGTGTGATTCTTTCTTTTTCTTTTGCTTTTGAATACATCTCTCATTAGTCTCCTATATGACTAATATAATCATGGAATGCCAAATGGAAATACTTCATATGAAATTTGAAGAAATAGTAATTAATTATTTTGGCTATTAAATTCCCGTAATTTATTTCATATGAAGTGTAAAGGAAGATAGAGGCCAATTTAAATTGGAAGTTGAGGGCAGTAAAAACCTGGCCTAGCTTAACATTTGCTGAGCATTTCACCAACCAAAATAACTACACTCCTGCGATCGCGACGTATGAGTTTCATCAAGTTTTCATTTGTCCATTTACTCATTTATCCATTTTACAACTAATCCAGGCGTTTGGTTGGCAGGAAAGGGGTTGGGAATAGAAAATTCACTTTCATTCAGATGTTTGAAAAAACGTTTCTTGCCTTTGAAAAAGGAGAAATGCTAAAGAGACTCTCAAAAGTGGGACTCTTCATGGACTATCTACCATATTAGGTATTTAGCACAATTTGTTATAATATCAGCATAAAAATTGACGTTAATTAGAGAGGTAGAAAAGAATCCATGTAAAGAATCACCCTATAGAAGAATTCTTTTAGCATTTCTCTTGAAAAAATGAGATGAAAAAACGAAACCCTCCATCCAGTTTGGGTGTTACTTTCTTTTCCCGTGAAAATCAGACAAATATGTCCCCACTAACAATTCAGTCTTCAGAATGTCATGAGAAATCAAGCCAATAACTAGATCTAATTTAGAGATATAATTGAAAAGCTAAGGGTCTGTTCGGCAATCACTTTATAGATAACATCTAAATTATCTGTCTAGTAGAGATAGAATCCATAATACAAGTAGGGCAATTGAAGAAATGAATAACGAAAATGCAAAACAAAAGACACAAATAAAAACAGAAAAACAAAAACCAAAACCCATTTTAAATTTTCAATATTTTGTTTTCATTTTTCCATCCCCCTCACAACACTTCATCTCATTATGAAATTGTAGCAATAGTCCTTTAACTTTAATCAAATTAGAGCAATGGTCCCTTAACTACAAATCAATTACCATTGGTCCCTCAACTTATCAAAATATGTAGCTATGATTCTTTTCGTCAATTTCGTCAAATTTTTGTCAAAACGAGTTATGTTGGAATGACCATTGCTACAATTGGGGTCCCTCAACTTATCAAAACATGTAGTTATGGTCATTTTCGTCAACTTCGTAAAAATTTTGTCAAAATAAGTTATGTTGGAATGATCATTACTACAATTGGATTAAAATTAAAAGACTATTTCTCCAATTGGATTAAAGTTGAAGGCCCAATGGTAATGCATTTTTAGTTAAAGGACCATAGATGCACGTTTTGATGAGTTGATTGACCACTAGTAATGAATTTTTAGTTGAAGGACCATTGCTCCAATTGAGTTAAAGTTGAGGGACCATTACTACAATTTACTCTTTTTTCCTATCTCAAGCATAAATTGTAAAGGTAAAAAATCAAAAGAAAAATGATTGTTTACATTGACCCATGCTGAAAAATAAAATCACAGTCGAAATATCTAACTATTTAGAGAAAGGCCCTTTGATCTAAAACAACGTTTGGACGAGGAATTTAAGATTTTCAAGAAATTCTAAAATGATGGAATTTGAAATGTTAGAAATTTATTTTCTAAAATTCATGAACTTTTTTTTAGGTAACCTAAAAGAATAAAGAAATACAAATACGGGGTTTAATGTGTATCTAGTCATTAATATATATATATATATATGTGTGTGTGTGTGTGTGTGAGAAATAATAGTTAGGAAATGTACTAGTGCAGGTGGAGCTGACGGCGATGACAAGGGAGATGACAGTATATGATGGTGGTGGTGGTGGCGGCGGCGGCGGCAACAGTGATGATGGTAAGTGGTGATGACAGTGATGATGGTATAGGTGGTGGTGGATACAAAGGCGCTGATGGTGGGGGGAGGCGGTGGCACCAATGGAGATGATGATTGTAGGCGGTGGCGGCATTGGCGATGTTAAGTAGTGGTGACAGTGACGATGATGATGGTGTGTGGTCAGCAACGGCAACAATGATGGTGAGTGGTGGTGGCAGAGTCGATGGTGGTGGTGGGTGGTTGTGGTGGGAGTGGTGAAGATGGTAAATAGTGGTGGTGGTGGTTATAGTGGGTAGTGCTGGGAGATAATGATGGCTACCCATAGTTGAGTTTTTTCATTGTTTTTTAAGCACTCGTGAAAATTCAAATTAACAACTATTTAGGTGCAATTTAAACTTAATAATTGGAGATCCCACATTCTATTTTTTTCCTACGTAAAAATTTTAAATTTATGTACTTACAAAATCCAAAAAAGAGTAAAGAAATTAGTGCGCGTTAATTTATAAATCCTTACTTTTATCCAAATTTCAAGTTTATATCCGTCATCTATATACCTAGGGTAAATTTTGTTTCTAATTCCTTCACGAGCCAAAGGTGGAAAAGCAATAAAATAACGTTTTCTAGTTTCTTTCCCAACATCATCCTACATGAGAAATGAATCTTCCATAAGAAACGACATGGAAATCGAACTCCGTAGAGGAACTAGGAAGCATAAACAGAAACCTTAACTAGCGTTCATCCAATACAGACAACGTAGCTACTTAAAGATAACAAATCTCATGAACAAAGTAGTTAGCCTTTTCCAATCCATCCATCGATCGATAAAAATACGATTAACAGCGTAATGAACTTAAAAACATCATGTTATCCTACAAAACCCCACAAACTCTTTAGTACAAAAAAGACTTGAGAGTCGTAACTGTGGAAAGAAAAGCATTCCCAAGGGTGATAACAGGAGCCGACAAAGGCGTATCGTTAGACAGAAATGCCTTGGGAACCATGCATATATAAATACTAACCATACAAATCGTCTTCATCAGCAGCACCAGCGGAAGTTGCGAATGCATCAGAACCAGTTGTCCCAGTTTGTGTATTTTCAGTAAACTTAAACTCGGTTCCGAAACCCCTGGACTGCTGCAAGGTCTGAGCAAAGGCCTGGTATTTGCGTATATCAGCATCGCTGACACTCCTACGAGCATATTTCATCGACTCCTCAAAATGAGCAGCTTTAATCTCCGCCACTTCATCGTCAATGTCCTCATCCATAGAATCTGGATTCTCTGCTCTCCTTCTCTCCCGCTCAATATCCTGCAAACACACCAAATCTTAATGATATATAGATCTAGTGCAGAATTTGATGGCCCGTTTGGTATTCTATTTGAGTTCCAATTTTTTTAACTCAAAAACAAGTTTTGAGTCACTAAGTTCAAGATTCTTGTTTGATAGTCGACTTCTCAAAAACTGAACTCAAAAAATAACTGAAAAGCTTTGTTGTTGAACACACAAAAAGTTTGTTTTAAAACTTTTTGAAACTTTTTAGAGATCTCTCTCTCTCTCTCCCCTCACTTGAATCCCCCAAAGCCATCACCTCCACCCCTCCCTCCCATGGGCAAGATTAATTGACGGCGGCAAACGGCCACTGGCAATGGTGGCGCACTGGATTAGAGATTGCTGGACTTCAGATCTGAAATCAGCGACCAAACAGGCATCCCTTGCGGAGTCAGGGGTGACTGGTCAGGGTTTATGGAGTCAAGGGAACGGCCACCGAACTGGGCGGCAAGGAAGTGGAGGGAGGCGGTTATCAGGGACTCAGAAGAGATGATATGATAGAATTTTTGAGAAGTTTGAGTAGTTAAAAAATTTAAATCAAACGGGTCCTAACTTTAGAATGTCTACATGCAGTAAATATCAAGCCAAGTCTACGAGGTCCAAACTTTCGGTATGCAAACAAGAAAGGTTCTTGCATGTTTCAGCAAATGAAACGATGTACCAGTCATTCCCTGTCTGCATAAAGAAAATATTGCCGTATAAAGTCCCCACCAGCTACAACCCAAAGAGAGGAACAGAACAAAATCCGACATGCAAAGGTTTGAAAATCAAATTGGGATCCAAACCAAATTAACAGCTCTGAACAAGCAGAGCTTGCAATTTCCAGAACTCACTAGGATAAGCAGAGTTTGTAATTTCCAGGACTCACGACACTGAAGTTTGCACTTCATATTTGATCAATTTTACACCAACTAAATCTTAAAAGCCCAACCAAGACTACATGCGATCCTTTTATTTTTCTTCCTCTATTGTTGGTGAGATCATGCAAATTTAAGTTATCAAAATTCACTACGAGTCTAAATGTGCATCAATGGGAAGCCAAAGTTAGTAAACATTTGAAGAACTAGAATGACAAATGAAGACATACCTTTTCTATATTCTCTCTTATGGCATACTTGCATGACCGCTGGCAGATCTCTGTGATATCGGCCCCACTAAAGCCCTGTGTATATCTGGCCAGTGCTCTCAGATCAACATCCTTTGAAACAGGTGATTTTCTCAAGCAGGATTTAAATATTTGGAAACGTGATTCTTCATCTGGAAGAGGAATGTAAATCAATTGGTCAAGCCGGCCAGGGCGTAGGAGTGCTGGGTCAATGATGTCAGGTCGGTTTGTGGCCCCAATAATGAAAACAGTCTTTTTTGCTGACATGCCATCCATTTCAGTCAGGAGTTGGTTAAGAACACGATCAGCAGCACCACCTGCATCCCCAGAACTGCTTCCCCTCTGCAACAATCAGTGGAAAGTAAAATGAAGACCAACAAACCAAAAGGAAACTGTTGTGCAAATAATGACAAGAATTAAATCAATTCACTTAGCTAATTAACTTTCAGCAACTCAAATTAAAAGGCAATTAGAACCAAATTTCATACTTCAGGTAGCTTTAATTTATACAAAATTTTATGTGGATAGATAATAGTAAATAAAAGTTAATCTGATCAGGAAACAGACCTGCGTAGCAATGGAATCAAGCTCATCAAAGAAAAGGACACACGGTGCAGATGATCGAGCCTTGTCAAAGATTTCTCGCACATTGGCTTCACTCTCACCAAACCACATGGTTAGCAGTTCGGGGCCTTTAATACTGATGAAGTTAGCTTGACATTCATTTGCAATCGCCTTGGCCAAAAGAGTTTTCCCACATCCTGGGGGCCCGTAGAAAAGTACTCCTTTAGAAGGTGACATGCCAAATTTCTCAAACTTCTCTGGGTGCTCAACAGGATATTGAACGGTCTTTTAAGCAAACAAGGAAGGAATTAGAAAGAGTTAGTTGTAAGCACTGAGGAGATAAAAAATTACAAGATATGAACATAATACCAATAAATAAAGATTATTACCTCTTGTAACTCCCGCTTAACATTCTCAAGGCCTCCAATATCCTCCCAACTGACATTAGGAACTTCGACAACCTGCACCACATCAAAGTTGAAACAAAGATTTCAAAAAAATATATTTTGAAAAATAAAATTTTCATATGTATAAAGAGAGGACTCTTTAATATCTCAAAGATATAAATCAACAATTCTATACATTAGAAGGGATCCAAGTGAAAGAATCACTCACTGTTTCACGCAAAGCAGATGGATTGCTTGTTCCAAGAGCAGTCTGGAAGTGCTCGTTTGTAACAGCCATCGAATTAAGTATCTCCGCATCAATGGATTCGTCTTCCAAGTCTATCACATCCATCTTCTCCCTAATGCATTGCAGAGCAGCTTCAGTGCAGAGAGCAGCAAGGTCGGCACCAACATACCCATGAGTATCCTTGGAAATCCTCTCTAGATCAACCTGTACAGCAGGAAGCATCATTTAGAACACCTGAATAGAGATAAATAATGAAAATGGAAACCAAATTGGCATTTAAGTGAGAAACTTTGACAAACTGTAGTGCCAGCTCTGAAAAAATATCCAGATACTTCATACTTATAGGATGGGCTATCAAACCTAAGCTTCAGTAAGCTCAGATAATGTGTCTAACTTGAAGTTTTAATAATTTTAACTTAAGGTTTCACCACCTTGAATGACCAGATCTGTTTATACTTGGGAACCAAAGCAGTCATAATGTATTCCAGATACAGCAAATGTTTTACCTTAATAAAAATTAGGTGAATAAAGGAGAGGTTCAACTTACATCATCAGAGAGTTTCATGTTCTTTGTGTGTATGCGGAGAACTTCAAGGCGCCCCACTTCATCAGGAACACCAATGTCTATCTCCCTATCAAACCTACCAAACCTTCTCAAAGCCGCGTCAATACTGTTTGGACGATTTGTAGCACCAATAACGATAACATGGGCTCGAGATTTCAGTCCATCCATCAGAGTCAAAAGCTGAGAGACAATCCTCCTTTCAACTTCACCATGTGTCTTCTCCCGCTTAGGAGCAATTGAGTCAATCTCATCAATAAAGATGATGGATGGAGCATTCTTCTCCGCTTCTTCAAATGCCTTTCTGAGATTGCTCTCACTCTCTCCAGCCAATTTTGACATAATCTCTGGTCCGTTAATGCAAAAGAAAAAAGCACCAGTTTCATTGGCAACAGCTCTGGCTATTAATGTCTTTCCTGATCCCGGGGGTCCATAAAGTAGAATTCCTTTCGGAGGTTTAACACCAATTGATTTGAAGAGTTGGGGATGCCTTAGTGGAAGCTCTACTAGTTCACGGATTTGAGCCATCTGCTTCCGAACACCACCCACGTCATCATAACCAACTTCATCCAACCTTTCCTCATCCTCCCTTTTCACGGGTTCCCCCTCACAGAAGATCTCCGTGTCAGGGGCAACCACACAATATTCTCCTGGGTCAGTTTCAATGACCTTGAACTCTACACTTCTCATTCCTCCTCTGACAAGGAACAGATCTCCTTTCCTCACAGGGCGATAAGCTTCCAAGAAGTAAGCTGCAAACCAAACAAGGGGATAGCGCAAGCCAAGTTTTAGTGTCAAGTCTCAAGAAAAAATCTAAAGAACTTCAATCCAATACAAAATGGCAGACAGCAAGCTGAGGTAGTGCAAATCATTTGGCATCAAACTTACAATTTTTCTACGAAATGGCATGAACAGTTAAGTGGAGTAGGAAGCAATCCTAATAAACACTAACCATTAATGTAGATGTAACATAAACGCTTATAAAAGGCTACCAAGAGGAACAAAAACAAACGAGAAAAGCACACTAATCTGTTCCTAGAGCAACAATCACCACAATGACCCTGGGAAAGTAAAATGTAGGTGGTCTTGGATGGGCCTGAATAAACAAGTACAACACAGAGATAAATATTTTAAAAGTAAAACAAATGACCACCAAAGAGGTCAACAACTCACGTTTCAAGAAGGCATCAAAGAGATTTCCTGTAACTCCTTCGATAGAGTCATCAATAGGCAAAATGTGAACACGCTTCCCATACTTAACATCAGGGCATTGATGTACAGACACAACATCTCCAAGTCGAACCCTTAAATTTGACCTGACAACCTTGTTCATCCTGATTCTTGGCTCTTCACAGGTGTCATCAGCAAGTGCAATGCAGATTGTGTCTTTTCGTTTCTTCCCCTGAAAACCCAATTGCAAATAATAAAAAAAACACATATGACGTAAATCAGAACCTCCTCCGAAAATTAAAAAAACAGCGTCATAAAAATAAAGTAAGACAGAAAAACACTTGGGTCTTGCTCCGTTGATAAAATCCAAGTAACGAATATTTATTCGCATCAGGATGCTACCTAACAGGTCCCGAACAAGTAAAAGTGATAACTTTCCTTCTTTTGTTAATCCTAACTTAAACTTCCAAACCAATGAATACAAAACAACCGAATTCTGGGTTTGAACTAAAATTGCAATTTCAACCACAATTCACAATCTAAAGTAACTTGCTTCATAGAAATACAAATTATGAAACAAAAAATGCCCTAAAACCTCATCCCAACAAAACCTAGCGTGAAATTTTAAATTTCAAATTTTTTTACAAGCTACCGTATATCTTATTTTTCTGATTAGATTGAAATAAAGCAGTACCTTGATGAGGATAGTGTCACCGCGGAAAAGCTGGAGCTTTTCCATGGTTTCGGGATGCATTGAAACGACGGAGTTATCGTCGTTTAGAGCTTCATCAACGACGAGACGGTTCGGCGACTTCTTCCGCTCCAAAATTGCCGTCGAGAAGTCCTTCTTCTTCCTGCAAAACGATGAAATGCCCAATCAGAATTTGAAAAATCTACGCAAATAAAACGGAAAAGAAAAACTTCGATGTATGAAAATTGTGGAAAATGAAAACAAAATTAATGGCGGCGGGTTGACTCACGAGTCGGACGATTCGGCCGGGTGAGCCATAGTTGGAGAATTTCAGAGATCAGGAACTATGGTAAACGGACGGGAGAGAGAGAGAGAGAGAGATGGAGTGTGTAGGAGGATTATCTTTCAGGGTCTGAGTTTTTATGGGGGATGGCTTGTTTGGCAGGAAATTCGGAGAAATATTTCTCACTAGTGGGACTGTTTGGTTATATGGAGAGGCAGCAACCGGAATTGGAATTGGAAATAGGAACAGAATAATTAGAAACTAATCCAAACTTAGCTCATCTCTCATCTCCAATGATTTCGAAAAGAAAAGAAAAACAGAGTTATTTAAGGCTTAAAGTTCAAAATTTAGGAAGAGGATTTTCTTCTGATCCACTTTGTGGGGATCTTAGGGATCTCCACTTTGTGGGGATCTTAGGGATCTCCACATCCTAGCCGTTCATCGTACATTATGCGGTCTGTTTTCGTCAGGTACTATTTGTGTTTAATTTTAAATAAAAAAAATTCAAATGATTTCTGGTCGCACAATGTATGATGAATGACTAAGATGTGAGGATCCTTAGGATCCCCACAATTTGGATCCGGATGGAATCCAAATCCCAAAATTTAACCTCAAAAAGTTGGTTTATTGGAAAACAAGCAAAAGTTTGAAATTTCCAAATCGAGTCTGAATTTTCACGAATGCATTTTAGAGTTGCTAAATTTGACTCGAGTCTGAATTTTCACGAATGCTAAAAGTGTATTGTCGCCTCATGTGGTACCACAAAATAAATCAAATTCATCTTGATCCTTATTTGTGGCAGTCTTAACTTAAAAAGAAAAGCAATTAAAATTTTAATTTTCTTTTGGTTTTAGTATTAAGAAAATTACAAAGTAATGTTGAATCTCACATATAGATTATTCCGTTATAGAGTATTCCTTTAGAAAAGTTTTATTATACCATGAAGTCTTGTCATCAATCACCATGGAGTGAAATGATGATTTAATTGGACAAAAATACCAGAAGTTTTGATTAGTAGTCATTAGGGTTACTTGCCTCTTCTGCTTTGATTCAAGCGATATTCTAACCTAATTTAAACTACATGAAGAGTTATTCGAATTTTAGCACAGATGGGAGGGAGTACATTGCTCTAGACAACATGACTACAGGCTGGTTTGGTATTGATGTGCTTTGAAAAAAAAACTGTTTTTGCTGTGCTATAAGAATAAGTAACTGTGAAATAAAGCAGCAGAGTGTTTGTTAAACCTTTTTGTAAAAGTGCTTTTGAAAAAAAAAAATAGTATTATAATGTTTGATAAACTTTTATGTAAAACAGATGTGAAAAAAAGCTGGTTTTTCAAAGCTGGGTTTTACAGCTTTGTGTTTTTGGTTTTTTTTCACCCAAAACTGTGAAAAAAAAGCTGAAGCTGAAGGTTTACCAAACATAAAAAAGCTCCCAGCTTTTTTTGGTAGCCATTTTTTTCAGAATCACCTCTGTACCAAACCAAGGCTACTACCAGTCCCAAGCCTGCAAACAACGAGATTACTCCCCTCACTCGTACATACCAAACTTTTTCGACTGTAATAATCTAGTCCTCATTAATTGAAGAATAATACTATTCACAAACCCTTTTTTACCTCTCATACTTGTTTAATTTTGACCACTGGTCTTCTTCAATTCACTTGATTTGACAGCCAGAAATCAAGAAGAGTGTGTAAGAGATAAAAATAAGTGTGTATAGCATCGGCCTAATTGAAATGAAAATCAGGCATGAAATGCAGATCTCAGGTCTGTAAGCATTCAAAATAACAAGGAGTTGGCAACAAAAGACTTTCTCATTCATAGACGATAATGGTACATGCCAAATACTGCATGAAGTTACAAAAATGCGATGGCTGAAATACAACACTAATGGCCAGTGGCAACTTCATTCATCTTGCACTGTTTGTATCCTGATTACACTTCAAAATCTTACGTATACACTTTTTTTCGCCTACACGAAAGTACAGTGAAACAAAGACAAGAACACGATACCCGGCAGCCATTAGAAACAAGATCAGTAAATTTTCCCACTTGGAATTGCTGTCCGGGGAGATGTCATATGCGTTACTAAGTGCTTGATACCCGGATATGGTCCTTACCTGCCCAACTGGAAAGGATGTCCCTATGTACTCATTCTCCAACAGCCCCTATAACAGGAAGATAATAGTTACGAATGTTCAGTTAGAAAAATATATTAAAATTAACCAACTAGTTCCAAAATATCACTCTGGAATGCTTTGTTTTCCCTTCCCAAATTCGAGAAATTTGAATCTAAACCAGGTTGCTCAACAATTGTTTTTCAGCGTTGTTATGCAGCAATGAAGAAAAGTACATGGGACTAAGTAAATCCTCTTGCCTGTATAGAGTATGTATGGAAAGCTAAATAGGATACTGGATATGTCCACACTGGTCCAGGCAAAGCATTTCGAATTCTGAAATAGCCCGCGGATAGCATCATTACCACCTGAAATTCCATATGTATTCAATGTAAGATTAGGGAAGGATAGGAAACTGATTATAACGTTATAACACCGCCAATCATGGTCAGAAAAGCAAAATTATAATTTATATCATGGACATTCATTGATATGATACCTGAGACAGTTTTATTGCACACTATGCCATAAAACACAACTGCTACGTATTTTATGATTTGGTTTCACAGTTTAGTTTATCCAAGCCCATACCAAATTTAATGATCTTTGATCAGGAAAAAGCAGTATGATTTACCATGCAGAAAAATGTAAAAGTTCTTGTTTGTTCGCAGATGGCTTCAAGTACATTATTTCATTGAGATAGAGGAACTTACTTGTATGCATATCAGAGTGAGGGTGCTCCAGAAAACATCTTGCCATAAAGAAACAACCACCAGCATTATCCCATCATTTACTAAGAGGCACATGAAGAAATTCAGCATGAAGTACATCAACAAGCTAAACTCATCATGCAATCCTATAAGGAAATAGAAGACGACACTTGATGGGATGGAGATGAGAAACAGGAACGGGATGCTAGAGAGAAGCTGTCCACATAAAAAGACTAGTGCCCCCATATGGTGGTTCGATTCTTCACTGGCATATATCTACAATATCCATAATCAGTTTGATTAGAAGAATCACAAAAACAATGAACCTAGCTAATTACAGTTTTTATAAGAATGTCCTATCATTTCCTTGAGAAGACCAGCTACTCAACTGGCAATACTAATACCTTATCATCATCGCAAATACATGAAATGTCTTTAACACTGCCGAAGTTTAAATTGAGAGATCAATTTTGGATCTCTAAATCTTGGGTTCTTTCAAGAAAAAACTTAATACCAGCATAACTCATAATAAATCTACCATTGTTGCCACTATATTAATCATAACTAGGCAAACTTTCACACTACTTTAAGTCAAAATCTAAGACATGAATCAATCAGGATTACCTTGATTTCTTTGATAACTGCAGGTACTCCAGAAATGCTTAGCAGTGCAGTAAATGAAATAAATACAAATATCGCTGCAACTTTTGTCTGCATATAAAAGGTTTAACATTATCTAGAATATAGCACATGCTCCAGTAGCGTTTGCTAGTGCAGTACATAACAAAAATAAACATTCCTGCAACTCGACTTGACTGCATGTGAGAGTAAATTTTTTGAAAGAAGTGTTAAATTAAGAAAGTGGCATTCATAAAGGAGAACTGAAAACAATTTCCGAAATATGCAATCGACTTTTATTTTATTTTCTCAGCGATTGAAAAAAGTGATGTTAAGTAACTCACCATAACTGAAGACAAAGAATGCCCTGAGCCAGAAAATACTGTTCCAACAGAGAGTGTAAAAATCATATAAAGAATAAGACGAAGCCAGTAGTATTTCCAATCCCTTAACATTATTAATAAAGATCTCCAAGTTAAAACTGCTATCCGTGTAGCAGCTCCAGCCTTTCCCTTGCTTTTAAGTACCAGACCTTCCTATAGAAGCATATGCACATCAGAAGTTAACAAAGATTACAGAACCCAATGTATATGCCAATATATAAACATCACCCAATTATGGAACACAATATGGAAAACAGGAAACTTCCAATATAACACAGAAATCACAGCTGCATATCAAATTTTTACCTTATCTGTGAGTCTCAGTATCATAGTTTCAACTGCAGCAGCATCTGCTGATGTTTTATAAGTTGCTTCGAGGGTGCGTATTGCCACAGCAGTATCCATGTTCACCGATGAAAAATCTCCGTTGTCATCCTGTCATCACGTTGTAGTTCATGTAAAGCACATGTTAAACAAAGTGAATATCCCACTAAAGTCTAAGACATATTGGACCACAGTTATTATGGTGAATTCATAACAAACTATTGTCAGCCATCCTTCCACTTTTAAGTCAAAATAAAAACATACGGTCCAACAATTTTGAAACTTCTCAAAAGGAAAATTATAATGTACAAATTTAAGGCTTAGAATTAGGAAAACTGCAGCATCCTGTACTTACCTGCCAATTTTTGCACGTTGAAATGATCTTGTCGAAATCTGTATTTATTGCCCGTAAAAAGTGATCTGACGGACTTTGCATAATCGGACAAGGAAATCCAGCATTTGAGAAGTGCTGAATCAACATAAAGTGCATGTTAGCAGTTATCTACAATTCTCCAATTAGCTCCCAAAAACATAAAAGAACAAAAACTAAATAAAACTAAAAACACGGATTTTAGAATTTTAATTTTTATAACATAATTGGTTTCTTGAATTTCTTCTCTTACACAATAATCTCAACCATATGAAACACACTACACTAATAAGTAAATAGTACCTTGTTTAAAATGTTAATGACAAACCAGACTAATTTTACGGTCAGCAAGTCCAGAATTAAAAAGTAAATGACAAAACAGACTTATTTAAATGTCATTTACCTGCAAACAAGCCAAGGTTTCTCCAAAAAACAGGGTATTTCCATTTGAAAGAAGACATATCCGATCAAAAAGGCCAAATACTTCTGTGCTGCTTTGGTAAATGGTAAATACAATGGTGCAACCCGTACTTGCAAGTTTCTTCAGCGTTACCATCATCAGAAGTGCGGAGACACTGAAAAAAAAAACCACTTCGGTTATGGTACTTTAAGGAGTCAAATATATATCAATAGAAAGGCAATTGGTCATGAGCATGGAGTCCATGCGATAAACTACATATGGATAAAGGAGACCTAATCAATACAATTCAATGATGCTGCAAGATCCCTCAGGAAACAATGCAGCAACAATCCTATATTGTATCAGTTCTAAGGTTAGCTAAATTATTCTTGGAAATCATCAAGTTGACAACTTAGCGCGCTAATATTTATATATCTTACGATTTCTTCGAAAACATAAAATGCAACTGAGAGACTTCAAAGACAATTATAGAAACTCATAATTTAGTTATACATAAAATAGTGCTACACTGACAATTTACCACACCATGGAATGGAATAATGTAGAGTGCACGGCAAACAGAATAAATTTTACCTATCAAGATGATAAAGGGGCTCATCTATGAATAAAATATGAGGCCTCATCACAAGCTCTCGAGCGATGCTAACACGCCTTCTATCACCATTTGGAAGGCCCTTCATAAGACAGTAACCACCTATCAATTTGTTTGCACAATCACCCAGTGACATGGCATGGATGGCATCCTCTACTACGCTCCTTTTCTGACAAACGAAACCAGGAAGCTGGAGCAGCGCAGAGTAATATAGAAACTCTCGAACAGTGAGGGATCCAATTAGAGTGATTTCCCTCTCAACAAAGCCCTGCGAGTTGGATTAACAAAAATGTAGCCAGAGTCCACAGACACAGAGTTAGCCATAGAAAAACAATGTGACCTTTTACACACCCCCTCCATGTAATTTGCCCTGAGAAAAATCTATCAAGTGCTCCACCTAGGGGACGCGATCACCCCAATCAGGAAAAGGTTGTAAAACTTTAATGGGGCAAATTGAGAAGCCTGAAAGACTTGAGGCTCAATGGGAAATGAGAACAGCCTGGCTTTACCACACTAAAACAGGCTTGGCATGGAACCGAGACTGGTTAGACATTGCTCTAATTTTTTATTTTTTTTTTTCATATCTAAACTTCAGGTTATTAATCACTTTTTGCATGGTTCGGAATATCCTAATGATAGACGAATGACATCTCTAACAAAAAAACATAGCTGTTTATGATAACCCATAAGAAAATAAACTTTTAATAACCATGAAAAAGTATATCAGAATTATTATGTTTCAAATTTGATTGAACTCGTACTAAAATGTTTTGAAGAAAAACGATGTACACTGAAACTAATTTGAGAGCATATCCTAACAGTCACTTGAGTAACTTTTTCTTTAAAAAAAATCACCAAATGTGTGTCCGAATGTAACAGAAATAACAGAAAAATGACGAGGAATAGTCGCGACACAGACTCATGACAAACAAAATGATAAGAGAGTAAAATTGTAAGTGGAGCCCAAGACTAATCGGGTAATAGCAGCAGGAAAGCAAATAAAACAATGTATGAGTTGCAACTTGCAAACCACATAAAAAGTAAAAACTGAGCAGAATAGTGATGGTACGTGGAACTTACATATGAACCATACGGCATGTGCGACTTTGCACCATTCACAAACACCTCACCGTACATTCTGGCTGAGTGAGGCAATCTTCCTAAAGCAAGGGAAACAAACACTGCTTAGAACTCAAGTATGCAAAAATAAGAGGAAGCACAGTTCTATGCACAATTAGAAAAGTGAGAGGGAAGCTTAAGGACCTGCAAGTGCCCTTAGTAGCGTCGACTTCCCCGATTTATCAGGACCCATAATTACTGTTATAGTTCCCGGCAATGCATAACCATTCGAACTCTTCACAACCTTCTCAGAGTACTTTCTTTTCCCTTTGATTGTAACAGTCAAATCTTTCCACACAAGGGATGCCCCTGCAATCTTTCTTACAACAGTTGCACCCTCTGGTAACCTTGGGGATGGCAGGGACCCACTATTGAGCTTCGAAAGAGATGGGGAGACCGGTGTGACAGCAATGTTGATGGAGTCACCTCCTTCCTCCAACCTAACATCAACATCTGTATCCTCCCATTCAGGTGAATCTTCAAATGAGATGGGTTGTCTCAGTGAGCCAGGTTTACGCAAGTAGAAAAAGTTACTTGAGGGCACCCGACTTGCTGGACTACTTGCTGAAGATGAGGAAGACCTATAATTATCCGATTGTGATTGTATTTCTTCCATATCTTCTTCAAGAGTACAAACTTCAACTCATTCTACAATAACTTATGATCAGCAACAAACTTGAAATACTACATATTCATCGACGACACAATTCAATACTTGTCAAAAACACCCTTCTTATGCGGAATCCTGCATCAAGAACCACCACCATAATCACTGTCTGTTATATCCAAACCGTCAGAAAATAAAGCCACCCCAATCAGTTGTCATTTATACTTAAGGCTGAAATGGATTTTTTTTACCGGTTTCATTGGCGGGAATGGAAACCCTGGACCTATCCTAATCCTAACGCATTACCGCATTACCCCATCCGTCCCTCACCCCTTGCAGAATAATGGAACTGAAATATTGGAAAACTACACAGGTAACTGCTTTAGTGGAACATTTTAACTGCTGTTCATAAAAAATCTGCCCAAATAGCCATTTTGTCATCAAAAGTTAATCTTGGTAAATTATTTTTCTCGATTATATTCATTTATTCTATGAGTAATCGGAAATGGAAACGCAAACATACACGTCAAGTTCGAAACCAATCAGAAAACTACAACCTGTTTCCTTCTTTCTTTAGTGTTCTCACTAACCAAATTCTGCTCTCCAGCTTAAGCCTTAAACATAGAATCATTAGCTAAAAACTAAGACAGCAACCACAAGTAAAGCCATTAAACCCAGAAATATGTAAATATTGTTTCATATTTTTAAGCTTTTCTCTTCATTTCTGAGAGACCAAACACAAGTAAAAGCTTCATATCCAAACCCTAAGCTGCTTCAAACAGATGAAGTAGAAGCTTGAGAGATTGAAGCAGAGACATACCTGGATCTGAGTAGGAGCTCACAGAGAGAGAGAGAGAGAGAGAGAGAGACTGAGTGTGTGTGAAGGGTTTGGAGTGTGGCAGTGACAAAGAGAAGCAAATTAATTTATTCAGCGGGTTATTTGACGCGCTTTTTCCTGTACATGTATGCTTTGCTTCTCCACTTTTTTTTTTGGTTTTTTTTTTTTTTATCCTTATCTTTTTTTGTCCTATTTTGCATAATCCAAAGTGTAACGTTGGAAAAGAGCAGCATTGTACCACATCGGTAGAAAGTTGTTAAGTTCTTGCATTTCGTCAGTAACTAATTTAACATTTAATTTAACAAAAAAAATTATTTGACAAAAAAAATATTTGACAAAAAAAATTATAATGTTGGCAAAAGAAATTTTTCACTGATGATTTATGTTTTTTTTCTTCAGGGGCGAATTTGGCATCTAATGCTCGATCCGCAGGTACATTCCAATAATTGTGGTCCCACTCCTTCTATACTTATACATCAAATTGGAAAGGAATCATTTCCAGATCACTTCCATCAAATTCATCAAGTTCGGAAACCGAGTCATTAAAATTTGATTAAACAGCTACAATTATTATACTTTTTAAATGGACGTCCTGTTTGTAACCGTTCGTGGATTTGGTGAAAGGGATCCTTCAAATTTGAGATACATAGTTACATTTATATCTTATTTTATATTTAAAAAAAAATATAAATAGAAATATTACTTTAATAAGACAGATATAAATTTAAGATTTTATTTTTCATTTTTTTATTGGCAGGAATAACCACCACAAGATGTGAATTTAGGTTTTTATTTTCATTCATTTGCGAAGATGTCTCTCCATTAGAGATTTTTTTGGCCAACAATAAATACACAATTGAAGGCATTTGTGAGATGCTCTTTTGTTTTTGGTGAGGAAAAGATTAGGGGAGGTTAGGCTATCCGATTTCAAGGTCATGATATCACAAACCTTTTTGCACTGTTCTAAAAAAGGACCTAGGCGGCCGCCTAGGCGCTAGGTGGTCGTGAGCCAATGCGTTTTCTTGCAAATCGGTTGGAAAAATCGGATCGGCTCTAGGCGGGCTAGGCGGGGCTAGGCGGTTTATTTTTTATTTTCTATGAAATTAAAAAATAAAATAAAAAATCCTATCTAAGTCTAAGTGGTTTAAAATTGTGAACTTGTTGTACATTTGTCATCTTACAATACTCTTCACTATGGTTATATGGCATATATGCTTAATGTGTTTTTAAATTTTGGACTTGTTGAATACTCTTTTTTCATTTTTTTCATTTTTTTTATTATCTTATCCATGGATTTCATACAAATATAATTTTTTGTAAGTGTCAATTTGCACTTATTTACAAGATATACAATAAATTTACCTAAATCCACCTAGGCGTCCGCCTAGATCCCGCCTAGCCGCCGGCCTGCCGCCCGACTAGCGCCTAGCATTTTTATAACCTTGCCTTTTTTATGACTAACATATGAGCTCATAGTATTTTTCAAATTTTACAAATTGCTCACCAAAAAAAATTGCCTGCACTCAAACCTAAGTTTTGATATAGAGAAGAAACAATCATTACCAACTCAACTCACTCTCGTTTTCTTATATATAACAAGGATGAATCTCTTAATAGAAGTACTTGGGTGCTGATGAGTTAGTATGCAAATTACTCACCAACAACATGGTCAAATAACAATAGAACGCCCGTCCATTTAATATTTTCTCAAACCTTTCTCCTTCTCTTTTGCCTTATGCCATGGCAGATCAGATCACCGTCTTTCTCTCTTCTCTGTCGAGCCCACCCCCACTCTCCTCCTTAGTTATGATTTTTTAACAGTTTGGGCCACAAGATTTTGTTTGCCTGCAATTGATTTATTTCAAATGAAAACTAATGAAAATTGTTTGAAAACTTTGAGTTTTAACGATAAGGACAAAATAAAGGGTAAAGTGAATAGTATTATAATTGACTTTTTAGTGTAAAAATGTGGGTTTTTGTTAAAGTAAACAGTACCGGGAGATTTTCGTTAAAGTTCCCTTATTTCAATACAAATAAAATGAAAAAGAAGATTTATTTTCATGTGATTTTATTTTGCTTTTCTTAGCATAGTTGATTTTTTTTTATGGTTACTTTTCAAGGGTGAGCATGATTCGATTTGACTCAAAAAAATAATTCTATTGATTTCAGCAGTTTGGTTTAGTTTTGACCAATACATCTACTGTAACCAAATCAAACCAAACCAAACCATTAGCAATTGATTTGGTTCGGTTATTTTATGCTTATTCTAACACATCAATAAAAAATTTCCAACATCTCAAGAGAT
Organism: Malus fusca; assembly: GCA_035220775.1. NCBI lineage: Eukaryota > Viridiplantae > Streptophyta > Magnoliopsida > Rosales > Rosaceae > Malus > Malus fusca. Next base: position 11,940,126 of record CM069069.1, read on the forward strand.
AATTTTCTAAACATCCACACCTCCCAGACATTCCAAAAATTCCTTCAAAAGATGAAGTTTCTTTGAACACAAAAGTTCCATCTAATCAACTAGGATTAAGTTTCAATAAATTAAAGGAGTTCATACTACATCGAACTTCAACGATCTGACTTGTATATTTTTTAAATTGCACCTCATGAATTATCTTTATAAAATATTAGCTAAACCGAAAAAGTTCAACTGCTACTTATTTAATTTGTTACTTATATTGCTAATTTCGTTGAAGATGCGTTTTTCTTGTTGAAAATGTAATGTGGCGTTTTTTCTAATGTAATTTATTTATCTTCCAAAGTCGTAGTTGGTGACTTCGAGTAAATGTCAAGATTCTCAACGCGTTGGTGGAGTTTGGTTTGGTCCCCGTCTGCCAAAGTCTCCAACCGCATCCAATCGCATTGTTCCAAGTTGGGTCAAGCGTTCCACACACCCCATTGGAATTATCATCACAAAAAAATGGAGATTCGCCTCCCAAATTCCCAATTCCCGCGAAAAAGCCCAACGACTCCTCCCTCTCAATCCCCTCCCTGATCCTTCGATCAATCCCAATTCCGTTGTCTCGAAGCCGGAACAGGCTTAGGATCGCCAATTCCAATGGCGGCCATGGCGATGGCGATGGCCGGAATGATGAACGGAGAGAGAGCCGTGGTGTTGCTGTTCATTACTCGCGTCCTCTTCTCCCTCCCCTTCTCTCTCATCTCCCACGGCGTCGCTCTCTCTCTCCTCGCCCTCTCCGCCCTCTCCCTCGACATCCTCGCCGATTCTTCCACCTCCCTCTCCCAATTCAGCACCAGGTACGCCCACTCTTCGCTTTCGATTTTTGAAATTGATTTTGTTGGGGCTCTTGCGGTGGTGGATGTGGGCATTATTGTAATTTCAATTTTTCAGGCCGGGTGCTTCGTCGGGTATATTGTTAGGGGCTGTCACGTTGCCCGCTGTTTTCATATCCAAGATGATACAGCTTTCCCGGGCGGTTTCATTGCACCAAGCTGCCATTGAAGGTACTTTGTCTAGCTTTCGACTTCAGCTCACCGTTATCCGTGGCGCCTAAACATAATTACCATAAAATAAACATAATTAACATCAAATTATTGAAAGTATTGTCTTTTGTTTCATCACTGTACTGATGAGCGGAAAAAGTTTAAACCTTGACGATTATGTAAAAGAAATTTGAGTTCCATGATGACGTGAACTTATCGGTACTGGTGGGAAGTCCACGATTGAATGTGACAGGATTCTGCTGATCATAAACATGCTCCGATTTTAAATTCTGTGGGCTATTCACTGTGCCATTTGGGGTTTTGGAAGCTCGTGATATTCATCGGAGTACTGGGTTTAATAAGCTAATGTTGTTACATTAAGTATGACATATTGCCATAGTAAATTCTTAGTCTACTTTAGATAGTTACGGCAATAGGTGATGTTTGAATAGATTTGAAATTTGGTTAGTGGGAAAAAGCATAAAGAATCGATGAGAAGGGAAAATGGAGTGCATGGGTCTGAAGATCAAAAGAAAACTTCCATTTGCACATGAGGATAATTATGTGTGTTTTGAAGCAATTCCTTTTTCAACCAAATATTTAAGATGATTCTTAATTCTGCAGAATTTGCTCTTAGTACTTAGTAAGAGAAAAGAATTTGGATGAAAGTGGTATTTTCCTGTGATCCTATTAAGATGAAGTGATAGAAATAAATCGTTAGCACTCCTTCTCTCGGTTTTATGGTGTTCATGAAGAGACAGCATTCGTCCCAGCTGCCAAGTCACATGGGATACAGGAAAAGTTGTTCTGGTAGAGACATTTTGTTAACTTGGTGCATAGGTCCTTATAGCATAATGTTTCCTCTATTGGAGATCGTAACCCTCCTTCTCTCTCGTTCTCTCTCTCTTTCTCTCTGGCTGTAAAACTTTGCAACGGTTTATGTTAACTGGTAACTCTTTTCATCTATTACTTTTAATTGGTTTTATAAGCTGATTTTGTAGGGCTTCATGCTTCCAACTGTTTACATCGCACCTTTGTCTGATATCATTCCTCTCTAATATGTTGCTGATATGTTCAATATTACCATCCAGAACTCGAATCTTTGACAATGCAATACTGGGCTGCTTCTGCCAGTTGCTTGTGTGTGCTGATTTTCCTCTGCATAACTATAAGGCGTTCATCCGAGAATACGCCTCCACCTTCACGTAGTATTTGGCATGCAAAGTTTAGCTTAAGTTGCATAGTATTGCACACAGCGGTGTGCTGCGTGACTCTTGGTACATTATCTCTTACTAGTATGTTTCCTGCACGTCTTCCAAGTCCTTTTCTTCTGAATTGATTAAGGAGCATGGAAAGTGTTCTCTACTTGTGGTTAAGTCAATAGTAATTGGAAAACTGAAACTTTATTTACTCATTCCATACAGGCTTTGACACTGCATTGAAGTTATTATGGATGCTCTGTCACGGATTGGCAGCTGTAAAATTAATTCAGCATGTCCTTAGAACTTTCCCGTCTTGTGCTTCCATTGGTATATGCCTTGCTACTTTTTTCTATTTTACTTGCTCGTTCTTGCAAAATTCAATTGAATTTTTCTTATGGATTGAAGGGGAAAAACGTAACTTCCTAATTCAAATGGCTGCTTTAGCTTCTTAGGAATAAATTTACTATTCATGGATGGTCCCATGATGTTTAGTGGCTTTCAGTGGTTACACAACTAAAATAAAAACATGAATATGCATTTGCCCAGTCAATCTGTTCTTCCAGAAATTAAGTTCTTTATACATAATAGTAATACATTAATTAATTCATATTGAGTACTTCAAGTTGAATTGCCATATCATTAGTCAGCCAGTGAGCAGATCTCTCTCTCTCTCTCTCTCTCTCTCTTTATTTTTCTTTCTATTCATACCTCTCTTTCTCTTTATTTTTCTTTCTATTCATACCTCTCTTTCTGATAATTATTGTTTTGAGGTATTTCTCTGATTCTTTCTCAGTAGTTGTTGATGTCGCATGTTTTTGGTTTCACTCTAGGGGAAGCATGTCTAGTGACTTCAGGTCTTGTTCTCTATTTTGGTGACATGTTGGCATATACCATTGAAAAGGTTATTGCTTTTCTGCTCTATTTAGTTATTTCTTTCTCTATTCAAACTGCTTATATACTCATTATATTGGTTATGACATTGCACAGGTGTCTGGGTTTTTTTTGAAATCAGAGGTGGTACAGTATGGAAGCAAACGAAGTGAGATTAGTATTATTATACAGGTATGTTTCCTTAGGAGATGAAATTTATTGTAAGTGGTCTGGCTGGAAAACCAACAGTGTTCTATTTTATGCAGGGGTTGCTGCTTGGCCTTCTTCTTTTCCCAATGGCCTTTAAATTTGTTCTCCAAATGTGGGAGTTCTCATTAAGTACAGCCCGCTCTGAAGTGAGGACAAACAACGAGATTTGGAGATCTGTTATCTTCTTTTCTTCCCTTGGATTCATCATGATTGTGATCATTCCATCATGGATGCAGTTGGTTCAGGATTTTCGTATGCATCCCTTGTTATGGTATAACCTTTTTCAACGATTTGTATGATACTTGTTGCTTCAACTGGATTTTTTATTATCTTCTATACGACATGGTTATTAGGTTACCGTTAGTTTCACTATAGTTAGGTTGCTGATGTTTCTCGTAACTGGTGCTGAAGTTATTAGATGTGTGGAATGCAAGCTTTGAATGGTATTTAATAAAAAGTCAATGCTGCAGTCTGAACAAAACATCAAAGGGTCTGCATGCTGGTTGATATCATGCATTGGCACCGATTTCAACTGAATGTAAAAAACTAGATAACAAACAAAACTCTGAATTAAGTCTCACTTAGTATTGGTGTGCACAATTGCAAAGTATGACTTATTCAAGAATATGAAATTAGTGATAATAGCGAAGCAGCTTTCCATTGGTTGTGATGTAGGCCCAGAATTGCAGTTACCAGGACTTTCTTTATGCTACTTTTTTGTGTGTTTGCAACTTCCTTTTCAAATAGTTTGAATGGTAGGTTCTACCAAAACCATAGTTACTAGGATCTTTTTTATGTTTGGGTTTGCGGTACTGTATGAGATTTGGTGTGCTCTTAGCCCTGGTGCATGGCGTGCATGGTATACTAGGTTAGCTAATTTAGAGTTGTAAGTTTGCAATGTTACACATATCAGTTTGGTTCCTTGCATACAACTTGAAGTACATCCATCCATGTGTTAAAAAATGCATAAATACTTAAATCAGAGTTTGTAAAATCAATAAATTGCATTTGTCATTCATGGTACACCAGCATTTTCTGTTTTTAAGTTTTCTGTAATTTTGACATTTTATCTACTTTTTATTTCCCATATATCATGGTACACTTGAATTCCAGTTTCAAGGAACTGGACTGCCAGAGTGCCATGAATTGTGGCAATTGATCTGGATTGTGGTTCTGAGGGGCTGTGCAATTCAGTAAATTTTCGGCAAAATTTGCATGGGCAATGACTTGTATAAGGTTCCTTAAGTTTCCTTTTGTTTCATAACTTGGCTCTTTGCTGTGGATGATTATAATTTTGATTCTGTTTACAAAAGATTTGTCTTTCTGTCTGATGGCTTTCTTATATCCGCGTCAAATCTCTCTTTTTTCTTTTGGCAGGGTACTTTCATTTATTTTTTCAGAACCACTTAAGAGATTATCTTTGTGTGCGTACTGGATCTGTGTGATATTTGTGTCTGTTTTGAGGTTCTACAATATTTCAAAAAATAGCAAGATTGAGAGGATTCTACTCCGAAAGTACTACCATCTGATGGCTGTGTCGATGTTTGTGCCTGCTCTTATCTTCCAGGTGATTTAGGACTAAGAATTGATTGTCATCTCAGTAAAATTTTGGATTCATCATTCTAGTTGTGTGTGTGTGTTTATGTGCTCCCTGTATGTTTCTTTTCCAGCCAGAGTTTCTTGATCTTTCATTCGGTGCAGCATTGGCAGTTTTCTTGGCATTGGAAATTATTCGAGTAAGTTTTCAAACTAGCACCTGAGGTTGATTGGTCTCTAAATTTAATTTCTGATGCAATAAATAAAATCCACTTGTTGAGGATACAATATTGCCAAGTCAAAAAACTGTGTTTGAATATTTTGGAAGAGAGAGAGAGTTTCTGTGTGTGCGCATGCTGGGCCTGTATGTTAAAGTGGTTTTGAGGTCAATCTTATTTCATTTGCTTGACTGTCTTTGTGACAAGGTATGGAGAATTTCGCCATTAGGACAATCTGTAGATAAATTTATGAATGCTTTCACTGATCATCGTGACTCAGATCTTCTTATTGTCAGGTATGGAATTCCTTCTCCCCCTAGATCAAACCCTTAAAACTCATAAATTTGATGCAAAAAAGTCTCACAAGTTTTGTCTTTTATATTATATGCTTTGTTCAGCCACTTTTCACTCTTGTTGGGATGCGCTCTTCCTATCTGGATATCTTCGGGGTATAATGATCGACCCCTTGCTCCTTTTTCTGGAATTTTGAGCCTCGGAATTGGAGACACAATGGTGAGTGTGATTGCACTGAATGAACTGGACACGAAACAACTGTTGCTTAATTTTAGTTTAATGGTTGTGTTTTTATGTTCAGGCATCAGTTGTTGGGTATAAGTATGGTGTCCTCAGGTGGAGTAAAACTGGCAGTAAGTATCTGTATTAATTAATTTCACCAAAAATGGGGTTTCCATTAATTTGCTTAATGCATGTGGAACTTTTCTTTGCAGAGAAAACCATTGAAGGGACTGCGGCTGGTATAACATCGGTCCTGGCTGCTTGCTCAGTTCTGCTTCCCCTTCTAGCATCCACTGGATATATTCTTACAGAGGTGTATATATCTGTCTCTCTCTCCTTCTGCCAAATTAGTATATGACTGTTGTAGTTCACGGAACCTACTACGTGAATAACTGAACTGGTTATTTTTTTTTAAAGTTATGTAGAAAAGGAATTCCTACATAAGAATAAGATATCTAATTGGTCTCACATACGCGGTGTCAAGCCACCTAGATGAGTTGAGGTGCACTCTGCGAATCAGATGAATCATCATGTGCAAGCAATTCATGTTCATCAGTGTTTCCTAATTGGAAACAAAGTGCACACACATATAGGTGTCGCCGAATTAGGATAATCTGTTTGTGCTGCAGGTTTTTGTCACCGTGGTTGATAATGCATGTGATTTAAGTATGAGTTTTGTCGATGTTTGCGTGTGCATAATTTGATGGAGCCCCCTCTCCTCTAACCCCACCCCATTAAAAAAAGATGCATATAGGAGGTCATCAAGTAACTGGAGTTGTCTCTCTATTCCCGTCAACGAGTTTGTTCATGCATGTGCTTATGCTTTTGATGCTAAACTTGTTAATGCATGTGCTTATGCTTTTGATGCCGAACTTTTTCAGCATTGGTGCTCTCTTCTCCTAGCCGTGACTGTAAGTGGTATGTTGGAGGCTTACACAGCACAACTTGATAATGCATTCATACCACTCGTATTCTACAGCCTTCTGTGTTTGTGAATGGCGCTCCAACCGCCTGGACGAAAAATATGTACAGCAGCGAAAAGAGCTGCATAGAATCATCCTCTTTTACGTTCACGGGCTTCCCGTGAGCATTTTCTTTTGTATATATACAACTAATCTGCTGACCGAGGATACATACAGCTTGTTGTACTATATTCCTCCATAGGTTGAAATGATTTTTGTTTTAGGATTTAGAGGTACATATAAAGGGCGGTTCAGTTCATCGTCCCTACCGTGTCGAAATAGCATATGAGAAATTTAGTTATGAAATTTTTATTCTTTATTTTTCCCTGAGAGGAAGGGGGTTCTGAGGTTGGTTAGGTAGATAAACAGATTGTAGATACAAGAGATGCAGATTTTGTTGGGAGATTCATACACTTTGTTGTATTAATACAAATAAAATCTTCTTTTATGATTGTAAGATGTTCCTGGACCAAGAGTTCGTCCATTGTTCTTTTGGTTAAACGTGTGATGTGGTGTTCTTTCCGTTAATTTCTTCCTTCTTTTTTAGGAAAATTTAAGGGCAAATAAGACAAGTCCAAAGAATTTAATCAAACAAAAATTTCAACTTCTTAATTACAATAGGGTGGATTAAGATATCTCCTCCCCTATATTTTTGATTATTTGATTATTTGATTATTTGATTATTTGATTTATACATTTTGAGGTTGTGGGATGAATTTCAAATATGCCCCTAAAGTTACATTATAGTAGAGGGAGTTATAGAAAAGGGAATGGAGTTAAAGGATATAACTAAAATGCCACGTGAGAGTGAGAACTAGTTTGGGAGTGAGGTGCTTAAAAAATAAGCACCCATGAAAAAAAGCTGTGAGGATTTTAGGTGTTTGGTAAACTGAAAAAAAAAAAAGGCTTATTTTGGAAGCTGCTATGAGAATAAGCTGAAATCAAAGGAAAAAGATGAAGCTGCTATTTGCAGCTTTGGAAAACTGGTTTTTTTTCAAAGCACACGGAGCTACAATGCTTCTTTAATAAAAAGACCCACTATTAGACTGCTTTTTTTTCTTTCCAAAAGCACTTTTACAAAAAAGTTTATCAAACACTCTGCTGATTTATTTCACAGCCGCTTATTCTCACAGCACAGCCGCTTATTCTCACAACAGTTTTTTTTCAAATCACAGCAATACCAAACCAGCCATGTGTGAGGACTTCCGAACAAAAAGAGAATGAGTATGACGCAGCAAATGAAAAAGAAGGTCCTGATCACCAGGGCGATCCATCACTATTGACATGTTTTGTTTCCAAACCCAAAATTTAAATCTGTTTATTAACCAATCATTATTTCAACTTTTTTTTTATCAGTTTCATGGTGGGAAAATCTGCAATATAAATATCAGCTCGTTGAGCAATGTCAATAATATATTTAGTCAAAAAGTTCATGCGGAGGTCCAATCTGCCTGTTGTTGCAACTACGTATGACCTTAATTAGCAATTTAGCATTGGGTTCTAATAGCATGACAGAATTGAATCATACAACTTTTCCGCCCTTCTTGCCGCCGACTCCCTACTTTTGGGTGGGGGTCCGCCGCGGCTCCCCTTGCTTGCCAATCCAAGCTAATCCTTCCTCATCTTCTTTGGCATTTGAATATCCTTTTGTCTCGACATCTCTGAGCTTGTCTAACACTATGTTTGGATGAAGAAATTTAAGATTACTAAGGAATTTTAAAATGATGGTAATTGAAATGACGAGATTTTATTTTCTAGAATTTGTGAATTTTCTAGTTTGGTTAACCTAAAAGAACAATGAAATTGAATACGGAATTTGTTATTTTTAAACTCTTAATCATAAAAATTGGGAAATGACACCTATTTACATGAAATTTAAACTTGGGAATTGGAGGTCCCAAATTCCAAGTTTTTTTCCACTTGAAAATTCTAAATTTATATGTTTATGAATCTAAACAAAAGAATTGGTGCATGTCAATTTATAAATTCTGACTTTTATCCAAATTCCAAGTTTATTTCCCTCGTCCAAACATAGTGTAAGATTTAAGTTTTTATGTTCCTTTTTTTGCTCTAATGTTTCTCTCCATCGTTAGTCCTTCACCGCCGACTTCTACCACTTGGCCACCACGTGTCTCTCGTTGGTGGCGCACTTTGGTATTTGATGGTTGTTAATGTGCTTTTATTAGCACTATTTGTTAGGATTACGGGAGCGCTTTTTGCACGGGTGGCTTGCTCACCCCCATTTTCCGTTCATCCAATTTTTTTCGTGAGTTCTTCCTCTTGGTGGTGGTGGCGGATCGACGATGGCGGGCCAGCTAGTGTGGTGAAGTCTGCAGTCTTCTAGATCTAGGGTTTTATTATTGTGGACTTGCTCTTTTTGGGCTTTTCTGTTGTATTTGCGGTTAGACTATGCTTGTATTTGAATTGCTTTTGGACTTTCTATTCAAGTATTAAAAATAAAATTAATGAAATTTATTTCGTTTGACAAAAAAAAAAAAAAAAAAAACTTTTCCATGGATATGTATGCAGGACCTCATTGTTTCTTTTAATTTAATGGAACCTTCTTGTTTAATCAGACAATCTAATTGCTCTACTTTGTATTTGAAAAGTCTACAAGCATTCTAGATATGTTTTAAATATTTCAATTTCCAACTTTATTTATAAGTTTACGTACTCTTAATATGAAAGTTTCTTATTTCCTAAGTAACCTTTTCCTACTCCTAAAATTGGACTGAAATATTTTACAAGGGAAAATATCGTTTGGCATCGAGTACCAATCGTACTAGCTAATATACATGATTGCAAAAATATCGGCGATGTACAAAATATTATAAATTGGACGAAGATACCAGCCAATAACTTCACTTTAATAATATCAGAACTTATTGGAAATGAATGTGCCAGCACGCACGCAAGTTATGTTTATGTTTTGTCTCTTGATTGATTGGCCTTTACTCCCTCAATTAGCAGTATCTCCCTTAAAACATAGCATTCAAACTGATCAAAACTATAGAGCCCTCTCATTCAACAGAAGACAATAATTCGAAGAAGAACCTAAAAAGTGCTGCCTTTTGTTTCTCCGGTCCTTTGTGTGGCAACCCTAATTAGTTTAGTTTAGTTCAGTTCCTAGAAAACACATGAAGCCTATGTCGACATCTTTTCCAATAATTAGTCAATCTTTAATTAAATGATGAGATGATATGTCACTTATCATCGAACCCACATCGTTGGTCTTTCTCTAGCAAAATATCTACCTGGACAGCTAGATTTGATCCCACAAAAGCAAAATATCAAGCATCGAATTCGAAGTATTTATGATTTGCATAGATATTTCTTAAACATATTTCCATGGATGAAGTTTGTATTTGTGAAAAATGAAGCTGATGATTGTAGAGTCAGTTGGGAATTCATACCATGAATATATGTCATGGTCCTAAAATCTTAAAGATCTTTATGGAATTACTTTTCACAACTAAATAAGACTACAAATCTGAAAAATTTTATGCTAGGGTTTTTCCATTGATATATTTTACACTAAAGCGTGGGAGAAACAAATTGATTACAAATTGATTATTCATGACATTAAAATTTAGGACATTTTACTTATAAGTGAAGAAAAATACTCACCATACTAGATCAATAAATAAGAAGTGACATTATGCTAGGTTTATTGTGCTAAAAAAAGTTGAGACACATTTCAATTGTTACCTTATATTCTAATATGAGAGCATCTCCACCAGTTGGTGGAAGGTAAGAGCAAAGGCAACAATGCTGAGTAGTCCATAAAATCAAGGGCAAGTGGTGGGCCAACCACTGCCAACCCAGATGCCCAATCTGTTGGAAAATATTTGTATTTTGGTTTATTTGAATGTTTGGTTTTCTGGGCTTAGCCCGTTAGCATTAGGGTTTCGGTTTCTTACCTTTTAGAATTAGGGTTAGTTTATTATAAATAGCATGCTTGTTATTCAGTTGAGTATAAGTTAGTCACAATGTAGCCTCTTAGGGTTTTGTAGCCGTTATGACATTCTCGTTTATTTAATAATATTCCTATTATTTTGTTAGTCTTGTTCGTTGCGCACTCTGATATTCAACTTGGTATAAGAGCGGGTTCGATCCTTAGGGTTCAATCCGTTCTCGTTGGTATCAATTTGTTTGTATCAGTTTTGTTTTCGTTATCTTCCGCTGTTTGTGTTATCGTTTTAGATTTGTTAGTTGGTATTGATTGTTTGCAAGGAAAGAGTATGATGTGGGGAAGTCTCTTGAAGAGAAGAGAAGAGGAACAGAGACTTGGATCGATCGTTCGTTTTGGAAAAGCAACCGCAGATGGCGTGTGTACCGTCAGGAGTGGGAACAGGAAGAGGATACTTGACGAAGATGAAGGATTTATCAGCGACGGCATCTGTGAGTTTGAGATCATTGGATTTAGGAGAAGGAAAAAAAAAAAAAAAGATAAAGATAAAATTGGTTGCTTGTTTGAGGCCCATACGGGCAAAGAAAAAAATTTGTTTTTTTATTGTTTGTTTGGAAGTTGGTATTGGTATCGGCATCGGAATTTGGAGGCTTGCATCCACATCTGCTTGTTGGCAAACTCATATCGTGTACCCCCATGAGTTTGACGGGGGGTGTTGGAAAATATTTGTATTTTGGTTTATTTGAATGTTTGGTTTTCTGGGCTTAGCCCATTAGCATTAGGGTTTCGGTTTCTTACCTTTTAGGATTAGGGTTAGTTTATTATAAATAGCATGCTTGTTATTCAGTTGAGTATAAGTTAGTCACAAAGTAGCCTCTTAGGGTTTTGTAGCCGTTTCGGCATTCTCGTTTATCTAATAATATTCCTATTATTTTGTTAGTCTTGTTCGTTGCGCACTCTAATATTCAACTAGCCTTCACAAGCCCGGCCTACTACCTTCGGCAAGCTGACGTCAGCATGACGTCAACGCCCTTTTATATCTATTGATAGAGCTCTGAGTTTTGATACGTGTGGAGAAAGTTCTGGTTCCTTTTTGTATGGCTCCCACCTTTTAGAATTAGAAAATTTAGGAAGTAGGATTCTCTCCCCTCCTATTTCCATCCCTTTCCCTCCCCTCCTCTCACACTTTTTTTTTTTGTTTTTTGTTTTTGTTTTGTTCCTATAAAAAATTAATATAAGATATTAACGTGGCTTAATCGTAATTCAAGTAAGAGGAGAGAGATGGGGAGAGAGATTATGAGAAAAGAGAATCTTCTCCGAAAGTGAGAACAGACCACACTTGTATATGTAGTTTGAGGGGACTAGGGGTGGGGAAGGACAAAAAGGACGGTGGTTAGAGCAAAACTTCACGTCCGTAGGGACTGTATTATGCACACCACATGGGACGAATGTATATGTCCATGTGATAACTACAGCTGCATCACCACATATATCCAGTCTAATTTTTCTAGGGCACAACTCAATTTTTACCTTATCAACAGTGGAAAATAAAATCCATAACATGAAGAATTTTAAACAAATTTTATAGATCAAGAGAACAAAACTTTAATGGAGAAACCAAGTTGAACATCTAATTCCGCGGCGAATTGATTAGCCAAGTTTGTCTTATGTTTTGAACATAATAACTCTAGATATTATCTGTGATGTTTTAATTAAAATTTTTAGAAAGAAAAAAAATATATATAGGGGGGAACCAAGTTGAGAAAATATCATTTAAAACTTTAAAAGCAATGGGACACTATAAAATATAATGAAAAAAAAAAAAGTGAGAACAATCATAAATGGACGTAAAAGCCAAATCCTGAACTGTTAACTACTTAAACTCAACTGCGGACGCCTTTCATCGCCGCGTGCGAGGACATGGAAAAACTTCTCCATGTTGAAAAAGAAAATATTTATTTAATGTAGAAGTTAACACGTACAATGAATTTGTGGAATGCATGCATGAAGAAAAAGTCGAAAAAGTCGAAAAACTCAACAAGAACCACAGAACCCAGGTTTACTGCAGTACTATATATTTAGACATGCATTTCACTCGTCAAAAAAATTGTGTGATGGAGGCTGAATCCGTGTTAAAATTTGGGTACTCCATGTGCTCAATTTGTTCTAAGCATGCGCATGCCCTCCAGGTCTATCAAGTGAAACATCATTTATGTCTAACTTCAACTTGGATAAAATTTAAAAGTTTGCCCCGTTATCCCATTAACATACTTGGAGTTTAGTGAGCTAATAAATCCAATCTAATCCATCCCAGTCCTAGGCAGAAAACGTGGTTGTAGAGTAATCAACTCTTTATAAGATCATGCAAAGTCCTTTTGCCTTATGATGTGAAACAACAATCCAAATCAAGGTTCTAAAAGATGTTAGGTGCTGGTCGGGCAGCTGGCTAGGCCTAGTGCCTAAGCAGATGGGCGGGGCCTTGGCGGACTAGGCGGATTTAAGTAAATTTATTATATATTGGACAAATAAGTGCCTATTTATACTTAAAAACACACATAATTGTATTGGGATACATAAATTGTAAAATCAAATGACATATAGATTATAAAGTATTAGAACTGTTGAAAACATGAGACACACAAGAATATAATGAGTGTTCATCCTAGTATTCAACAAGTTTCTTACACTTTATTAAAAAAATAAAATGCAAAATGAAAGTTATCGATTTTCTCTCTCCAAGTGAGAGTCGCAACCTACGTGAGTGCCTATGTGAGTTTAGCTAGGCACCTAGGAAAGTTAGGCGGACGCCTAAACGGATCTAGGTGCACTTTCTTAATTTTTAAACGTCTAGGCACTAATCGGGGCGCTGGCCAACCACCTAGCACCTAGGTGGGGGCCTAGGCAGCGCTAGGCGGGGATTTTTAGAAATAGTGCTCCAAATATTTACACGCATTACCAAAAAACAGTATTTGTCCTACTAGTTTGACCCGACGAACCATATTTCGTTAGGTCAATGGAGTTTGCCCAACGAAAATTTACAGTAGTTAAGCAACGCTAGTCAACATTCAGGGTAAGATTATATTCATCCGATATACTTTGGCGCCAAGGAAGAAAAATGACGTATAATATGTAGAGGTTTGCCCGGCGACACATTTCATCGGGTCAAGGGTGTACAACATTGGGCAAAGATCCACAATAACCTACAAAAGAACCACCGATATTTTGCTTGACGGTTTTTTATATTTGTTCGACGAAATGGTTCGTCGGGCAAAACCCTATTCATTAAAAAGATTCGTGCCTTCTTCTTTCTCCCTCGTCGCTGCTCTCTCCTCTTGTAGAAAAATTTCACTATTTTTCTCTCTCACACACTCATACCCATATCTCCCCAACCGTTTATACGAAGTTAATTATGTTGATTAACTTCGTATAATAAATTTAGAAAAACCTTAGATTTGTTTGAGAGTCTGCTGGGTGTGCGTGTATACGTAGTATGCGTCTCTACAATCTAATTGATTCTTGAATTGCCCAGTTTAGACAGTTCGAAAGTGCACTAGTATGTCTTTAGGGTTTGCGGTGAACATGGCTAAGTTCAATCGTGGAAAATTTGGTTATATCCCCTAATGTTCTTCGAGTGCATACTAGATATTTGTTTACAATATCTATGTTGTGCATTTGGAGAACCCAAGGGAGATGTTGTCGAAATGATAAAAAATAGTCATATGAATTGCAAGCCACAACACATAAAGTGCATTTTCGAATGGGATAATGATCATTAGCGGAGGCATAAAAAGGGTAGGGGGGAGGAATATATGTTGTAGGGAGGGGGGACGGGTTGGCGGGGAGTACGGATGGGGGTGGGGAGGGGACGGGTGCGGAGGACGGGGGACGGGATATATAACTAGAAAGCTAAGAAGGCATGGAAAAAGATCAGAGGTAGTAGGGTAGAAGTAGAAGTGCCGTTTAATGATTTTGGTAGAGGAAGAGGTTGACATGACAATTCAAAAGGGACGTATCATAGTAAGTTGGAAGACATAAGTCAGCCACAATCACATGGGATGGTCTCCCCCAAACCCCCCTCCCCCCGGATTGATATCCTCACAAGTCAGCAACAACGTGTTATTTCTAGCTTCTTGCTATGTCACAAATTGTACATATAGGAACTGTACAATTTTATCCCCCTTAACCCTCTATATAACAAAGTGAGCTAACGTACCAAATATACCATCAGTCCAACACATCAACCAGAAGAAACTATTATGGCTAAGTCTAGAACCACAAGTACTTGTACGAAGAATAAGAGCATTGTGAAGCTCAAAATTGTAGTGGAAAAACTACAAAGAAGTCTATCTTTGGGAAGATCAAAATCGTCAAATTATTCCGATGGCGACTCAACGACTGTGCCGGAAGATGTTAAGGAGGGCCACTTTGCTGTGATTGCGGTGGAAGGAGATGAACCAAAGAGATTTGTGGTGGCATTGAGTTACTTGACACACTCAACTTTCTTGAAGCTATTGGAGCAAGCAGCTGAGGAGTATGGTTTTGTTCACGAAGGTGCCCTAACCATTCCTTGCCAGTCAAGCGAGCTCGAGAAGATATTAGACGATCGGCAATGGCAGGAGGAAGAAAGAGGCTCATCTAGTGATGTTAACTGGGGTTATTGTAAATCTATGGTACGGAATTGGTTTTTTTAATTTTGTTGAGGCTGTATAAGTTAAGTCTCTCTGCCATATTTTACATTTTGTTTGAGTAAATTGTTTTTGTTTCTCAATATATAGAGAGTAAATTTATCCACCGGCAGAGCCAGAGGAGTTTTGACATTGTTTACATTAATGTAGTGGACTTGTTAATATTCTCTAGCTTGCAAAAAGTGCTTATGTGACACCATTATGCCAATAATTAGTTTATTATTATGAAAGCTCTGAAGGAATAATTAGGTTTGGGTCATAGTTATCATGATGTTGATTTGGCGACATGTCATTCACCTATGGGTGGGTTAGGTTGATCATAAATTGTGTCATTGTTGTTTCCTATTCTCTCCTCCTTCGAAATTATGAAGGTTCTAGTCTATGCCCGAGCATCTCCAATGACAAGGAGAGATGCAAAATGCTTTGAAATAGACATTTTATATCTTTTTTTTTGCAGGAATATTCTTCAATGACGAAATGTAAATTAATTATCTTCTCTAGAAGATGTAAATAAAAACCTAAATTTATATTCTTTTTTACATCTTTTGATGACATATCGTACTGATTAAAGAGAGAAAATTAAATGAGATCTCAAATTTACGTCTCTCCTATTGACATAAAACATTTAAATCTACCTGAAAACTAAAATGAGATGTAAATATAACTTTTATACCTCAAATTTGCAATTCCCCATTGAAGGAAGGCTAAAGGCCATAATGGTGGTAAATTTAGGTTCTCTAAATATAAACAAAGTGACTTTGAAAAACAGAAATATTTGCTCTAAAAATAATTCACATGTTACAATATAAGTGAACAAAACCACATATAATAAAACCTCACAATGTGGCATTATAATTAAAAAGCAAAAGGCGATCGAAAGTCGAAGCATCTGTCTAATAGGACTGGAGAAAAGAAAAAAGAAATACATGAAAAACTCACAGCCCGACTCATCTCCAATGCTAGATGCATTTTATATTTTTTTTTCTTGGCCGGAAAACTCTCCAACGACATAATGTAAATTGTTTATCTTCGCTGGAAGATGTAAATAAAAATGTATATTTGCATCTTTGTTTTACATCTTTAGAAAGCAAACTCCGCTAGTAAAAAAAGAGACAAATAAATAAGGTCCCAAATTTACATCTCTACTATTCGAGATGCTCTTGATGTCTATACAGCATCCAAATAAGAGAATTTTTCTTCTTCATAATTTGTTAGACATAAGTGCTTTAGGATTATTTACGAGTTTTAATTACAATGTTGCATCAATCTATTGCAATCATTGGTTGTTCTTAACAATCCAGAGCTTCTAATGAGTTGAGTTTTGAATGCAAATTAACTCCGTTTCCTGCTGCAGCATTAAAGACTTGACTGCATACAACAAATAAAAAAGGCTAAATAGCCAAAATGGTTCCTGAGATTTGCATAACTCATCACTTTGGTCCCTAACATTTCAAATCAATAAAAGTGGTTCCTGAGATTGTCCACCATCCATCATTTTGGTCATTCCATTAAAAACTCCGTAAAGTGTTCCGGAGCTCTTGGCCGGAAGTTTGGGCAATTTTCAAAGCTTTGTAACTCAATCATTTCTTAACCAAATTCGACCCATAATATATCAAAATGAAGATAGGAAAGTGTAAAATAAGATTATACCTATTTGGAAGCCCAATGGATGCCGGAGATGGCCGGAAAATAGCCTCAAAGTTAACTGGTCCGAGGGAAAACTGAAAAACTCGCCGGAAACTGGGTAAACTTTAAATGTTCATAACTTCTTCAATACTCAACGAAATCAAGTGATTCAAAAACGAAAATCATACTTCTCGGCGAGAGGAAGATAATGGTATCTTTTTTTTATAGTTAAATCGCCATGCTTTTTCCGGAAAACTGCTCGAAAGTGGCTGTCTTGGTCTCAAGTTAGCCACTTTCGAGCCATTTTCCGGCTAAACCACAGCTAGTTAGCCATCGAAAAATGTACCATTCTCTTCATATCGTCAAGACGTATGATTTTCGTTTTTGAATCACTTGATTTAGCTGAGTATTTAAGAAGTTATGAACGTTTAAAGTTTACCCAGTTTTCCCTCGGACCAGTCAACTTTGAGGCTATTTTCCTGCCATATCTGGCAGCCATTGGGCTTCCAAATAGGTATAATCTTATTCTATACTTTTCTATCTTCATTTTGATATATTATGGGTCGAATTTGGTTAAGAAACAATTGAGTTACGAAGCTTTGAAAATTGTCCAAACTTCCGGCCAAAAGCTCCGGGACACTTAACGGAGTTTTTAACGTAAGGACCAAAATGATGGATGGTGGACAATCTCAGGGACCACTTTTATTGATTTGAAATGTTAGGGACCAAAGTGATGAGTTATGCAAATCTCAGGGACCATTTTGGCTATTTAGCCAATAAAAAATGAATAACAAAAAGTACATGAGTGAAACATTGCTGGATTTGATGTATTCTCATGTTAAACAATAGTTTTAGCTCAACCCATGCATCCATGCACATTGGCTATGTCTGATTCTTTTGCTAACTTGTGGACGAAGATTTGGAGGGCTTGTGTGCCACCAAAAGTGACGGTTGGAATGTGGCAAGTCTGCAACGATATAAATCCAGACAGAGTGAACTTGGCGACGAGATATATTGGGTCTCACGCAACGTGTGTTCTGTGCGGTGCTCAAGGCCAGTCTTCTATCCACCTGATGGGGGACTGTCACTTTGCAGCTTGTGCTTGGGTTTCGTCGCCGCTAGGCCCTCCACCATGGAGCTGCGATGGGATGTCGATTAAGGAGTGGATGGCTACAGTGGCAAAGCCATGAATCGTTGAGGGGAGGAGTGAAATATAAAAAGGCAAAAGGTCATAAAAATGTAGACAACTAAATTTTTTTAGATATATATATTAGAAAATATTAATGTTGCTCATAATTTATCAATACAAACAAATTATAATTGTTGTTGACGAGATTTTATGTTATATAAACGTCGCAAAATAGGCTCATTATCAAGAAATGCCCAAAAAATTATCTCTCAATGTAAACAACCATGATATCCATCAACCATTGATCTCTCATTTTGTTATGTAGTTGTAGTTTCACAATAGTTATAGTGGAAAATGCTTTATTCCCGGAAGTGGTTGCAACTGGTAACACTAAAGGCATGTAAGAAGCTTATAAACTAACTTACAGCTTTCACATCTCTTAGTATTCGCCAATTCCTTTAAAAGATCACTAATTTCTTTTAATGATGAAAAATTACTATGCATCTTCACAAATGCTTTTGAGGGGAAATGCTAAAACCAAACTAGTCATGAAATGTAGTTTAGTTACTACTAGTTTAAGGCCTAAATCGAACCAGTTGAGACATTTATGTTACGTTTGATTCAGTGTATAGTTTGAGAGCAAAAATAATCAAATCAGACTACCCTATGTGAAACAGTTTTCTGTGTTTCTTTATCCACCAAAATACCCTAGAAAAGGATATTCATGTTTCACTAGACTCGAGATAGATGAGAGTAGAGGAATACACATGGCGCAATCTAGTTGCACCACATTACAATGTCCAAAAATACAGAGTGTAGTCAGCCACGTGGGTTTTTAAACCAAAATGCAATCTGTTTCTTCATATTCTCTTGAATCTATTCTTCTCCGCAAAGCGCTAAATTGGGCATGCAATCAAGTTTCGAATTTTATTTTTTAATTCGGGATTTTTTAGAAACTAGTATGTAATCTCATGTTTCAAGTGTTCTTGATTTCAATCGTGTCATTTGGAGGTTCAATTGAGATTAAGGAGCAGCTTTGAGGAATTCAGGTAAGTTATGTGCTCATATATTGTTGATGTCAAGTTTTAGAGGAATTCAGGTAAGCTGTGTAAGCGGCTTTGAAGTTGGGCAGTGGCTTGGCTTGAAGACTACAACTTTGAAGAGAAGGGCGAAGCCGCTAATGGGGGCAATCTGGACGGGTGGTCTTCCATATGTTAGTGACTCGGCGACTGCGCATAAATCAGGGCTTCATTTCCAGCGAGAGGAGTTGTGGCCACCCCTCCTTGCCCCTATGTAGCTTCGCCACTGGATGGCTATGCTTGCCTCAACTCTAAAGCAACATGATTTTGAACTAGGGTTGATAATTATGTGGCTGATATGGGGGGTTAGAAACAATCTCCTTTGGAATGGAAAAATGGAAGGTCTTAATGTTTTACCTGCAAAGGCCATCGCTTGGTGGCAACAATCAGGATTTGCGAATGAATGTTGGGCTGGGCCTCAGAGACATATTGATGTTTGTTTAGTAGTGGGTCGTTTGATCCGTCTCTCAAAACTTCTCCGAGTGTCATCTTCCTCATTGACATCTAATGATGAGTCGATATTATTCTGTATTTTTACCCTAATTTTAGTTATAATTTATTTGTTATTTTGTGAGAATTTTAATACTTTGTTCGATAATTCAATTGTAGAACATGTTGAAATTGGTACCAGGTGAAATAATCTCTATATAAAAATTATAATCCGCTAGACTAACTAGTCAAGCTTGCTAGTCAACTAAGATAGATTTGTTAGTCAATAAATCTAAGATTCAAATACCAATTTCAGTTTCCAAAAACTATCCTAGTCAGCAAGGCTATAGTTCGTTGCAAGTTATCAATGTGTCAAGTGAGCATAATAGTGAACACATGCCATTTAGATGTTGAACAGATATATGTACCATGTATGTATGTGTGGGATGTGTGACACAATAAACATAACTTGAACTCAATAAATGTAACTTGAACACAAGATATTTTTGGGCGGAAAAACCCGCCTCTGGGTTAAAAAACTGGGGACTCTCCACTGAGTCCAATCCACTAGTGTAAACAAAGTTTCATACAAAGATCACACAAGCTCAATTCCTAGATCCCTATCTACATAGCAGCTATACCTTTGTGCAACCTTGTCTTACACTAGATGAACTCCTTCGGTCTTCACTAAGTAGCAGCTCATCCTAAACTCTTCACCTTGTCGCACCGATATAAACTCAAATCACGAAATGATATGGTATTATGATATGCATTTAAAATCTGGATTCAAACGACTAATCAGATTCTCCAATCAAACAATTGAAGGAAGAATCTAACTTGAATCCAAAAGTTTGGTGTAAAAATGGATTTAAAGCTTAAAACCAAACCAAGAACTTAATGCAAAACCTTAAAACAATGCAACCATAATATACAATGATTAGGTGTTTAATGCATGAAATTAGTTTTGTAGCTAGGGTTCCATAAATGAAGAAAAGGCAAGCTCAAAGCTTTGAAAGCATTATCTCTCTAAAATAAATTTTGAACCCCCAAGAACAAAATGAAACCCTAGGAGCAAATATACCCAAGGAAATATGTCTTTCCATCAGCCAACTTGTCATAATGACACTTGTTGACTGCACAAGAGATCTAGGCATATCAATAGCCAGAAACTGATTACCATCAGAAAGGTGTCAGTCAGCCCATGTGGGCTGTCTTAATCTGTGTGACTAGACAGTTGGAAGTCAGCGCGCAAAATTAACTAGACAATCAAACTAGACAGAATGCAACACAAAAGGAGATATGAAATGCATATGCATGAACAAACATCTTGATGTGAAATGAGCCACTTCATGAACATTTCCTCCAGCAGCAACAACTTATAATCTGAGTATATTCTAAAGCTAGATTGAGCATGTGTGATGGTTCAATTACAATATTTGACAAGGAAAGCAAAACACTTAAAACTAGACTTTACAATCTCCCCCTTTGGCTTTTCTTAACAAAATATCCGAAGCCTATACCTAAATTCACCCAAAACCCACACTCAAGAGAACATCAATCAACAGAAGAAGACCAAGTAACAACTCCTACAAAAGAACAACTTTTGACAAGAACAAGTGAAATTTATCATGGGTAAAGGCTTGCAAGATATGAGGCACAACGAAATTTTTTGTTCCCCATTTTGTCATGGTTAGACAAAGAAATGGTGGAAATGACACATAAAAGTCAAATTTATTGCACAAACACATGAGAAGAACCACAAGAGCGCAACGGATAAAGAAATTGCAATAGATCATATGGATATGCCCAAGCAAAGTGTAGCAACAAATAGACTAGCAACAAGTAAGCACAAAGAGATGCATGCATTGTGAATTGACTCCCCCAGAATTGACTCGCTTCATGTAAACATACTCCCCCATAATTCTAAATTATAACTTCATTTATCTGATGAGAGACAATGACTCAACAGAAAGAAGAAATAACCATTGAAACATGAATTTGAGCAAAGGCATAGACAAAGCACCCAAACAACCAAAGGCAACTCATTAAGATGATAGAGATCAAGATAACAGTTGAAACTTTGCACTAAAAAACAACCAACAACATAATAACTAGATGAGAACGAACTACAATGTAGCTTGAATATCTATGCTTCCAAGAGAGATGTAATTTGAAGAACACAAAAAGTAGACGTGCAATGCAGTTCTCAATAGACAAATCTTCAAGAGCATACACAAACTTTAATAATGAGATTAACACAAGCTCATAATCCTGTAGTGATGTGTCAAGGTATGAGAGAAATGATTTTGGGTAGCCATCTTAAAATCATAGAACCAAACATTTAATCTCAAAAGAATTTTCAAAGTTAATCAAGCGTTTAATAATCCATTGACCTTAAGAGACAACACTTCCTACATAATATGGACAATGGACAAGACTCGCAAAAAGCAAGGCATAAGCCTTGAAGGAAAAGCCAATTTTGATAGGGAACTTTGAGTGAGGCACCAATTTGAGAAATCCCAAGGTCATTTGAATGAAGGTGAAATATTGATGAATCATCATTGATATTTAAGAGACTTTGATACATGACCTACGGAGGGGGATCTTGAGGCACTACTAATGACATTGCATGGAAATCTAAATGAAGGGATTTTCCCATTTGATAATACATTCTTTCTTTTGAAGATACCCCTTTCATAAAACACTCTCCCTTCTTTTTTTTTTTTTTTTTTTTTTTTTGGATCTGGGGAGAGGACAAAAAGAAGAAAATTGGCACATGGTCCAGATTATAGATTAAGAAAAGTTACTACCACTCAATTAGAGCCAAAGCAACATTAAATTCAAGAGTACAAGCAAGTTCTTTCCATGTTCGTCTACAATCTAACACCTCTTTTTGAGAAGCACACTTCATCAGCCATTGTTGGAAGTATGCCCACAAAGCCACTTGTTTGATGTAATAGCTTTTGGAATACTTATTGTGTTAAACTATAATATGTTTAATGAATGGCAAATCTTATTGTTAATCACTATTTATTGTATTATGTGTTTAAGCAATAAGGGAATCCAAGGAATGTATTTAATCTAAGAGAGAAGTGATCTAAGTAAGTTAGATTAACGAGACATTTCTCTTATGTTCATTCCTAAAACGTACCTAGCCATAGGATTGCCAATTGGGCATTGACAATCCGCTAAGGTTAGTATGTGCTATGTTAACTCAAGCGTGAGTATGACTAGTCTCAAGTCATTCAGTGTTGGACACCGGGACAAACACATAGGTGTTTCAAAGGTAATTGAGTACACTGAACAATGATCAAAAGGAGTTCGAACATACATGTCATGTAAGAACTCTTAAGTTGCAATATGCAAAGTAATCCTTTGACCTGAGGCATCATAGATGTCTAATGGTTGGATCCTTGATCTTTGATCATGTTAAAGACATTCCATTGAGAGTGTCCATGACATTGTTGGGGTTAAGCTATCTAGTCATGTAGGCATATGAATACACAACAAGGGATCTCTAACCTTCCATGGTGGAGGGAGAATACTCTGAGATATGATTCGGGAGTCTTTGGCCAAAGCATACGAATATGACTTAGGAAGTTTGTTCCAAATCATATTCAATTGAATTATATAGAGAAGTATCACATTGGATAGTAGACATGAAACAAACTATCACTTAAACAATGTGATTAAGAGTATTGTGAAGGACCATATTGCATTGTAATTGTAACTGGATAGGTTCTCCAACCACTTCTACTTAGCTTAGGTAACCATGACATACTGCTAGGTGTCACTCATGGTTTGTGGAAGCCCTGAGGATTAGCAAACACTAATCTTCATCAAAGGGAGAATTGAAATGTAATTTCAATTCACAATCGATCGTTGAGAGTAACAATCGCCCACTGCCTCGGTAATTGGAACCTAATGGATCATACACCAAGTAAGGATGAAAGTGAAGAAATATATATGAGATGGATAAGCAATTAAATAGTTTAATTGAGAATAGTCAAAATTAATTAATTAGTTAATTAATCTTACGAAAGGTTCGTATTGGGCTTTTAAGTTGGTTTTGGGTTTCGGGGCCCAAAAGGGTTTTTGGTCCACAAGGCCTATTAAGTTTAGGTTGTGTGAAAACTAAAACTAAATGGAAATTAACCTAAAAACAAAGTCAAAACCTGCCTAGGGTGAGTGGATGCAAACTTGGCTTAATTGCAAGTTTGTCATTCACTTGTGAGGTGGTATAAAGGCAACTTTATAGCCATTATGTCACTAGGGGTTTTCTTGAGGAAAAGAAGAGAAATTTTTTCTCTTTTTCTCCATAGAGGCCGGCCACTTAGGGGAAGGATTGTTGAACAACAAAAATATACAACATAAAAAAAATAGAGTCCATACAAATTGGGTCAGACTACAAGGCAAAATAAAGATGTAAACCAGCCCAAAAAGTTAAGAATGGGCTTTACATACAAACTAAATATCCATAAACAAATAAAAAAATATAAATAAGTAAAATAAGGAAAATTTCCTACAAAAGGGGGAAGTAATAAACAGGTTCCCCCCTTTCCTGCAACAAAAAAAAAACGTGGGGTCAGTTAAGAGAGGTTAAGAGAGAGTGGCAGGAAGTTATGCCCTCCATCTTCCCCCCACGTAACAAGCTCTAGAACTCTCCTATGATGCCTATAAATAGGCATCAGCTGCAACAAAAAAGGGAGATAGAATAAAGAGAGGGGATACTCTGCAGAAAAAATAGAGAAACATTGAGAGAAATTACTCAGAGCAACGGTGCTGCCAAAAAGAGAAGGAATTCAATCGTTCGTGCTTTCGAGTCAAGAACTAAAGAAGAATATTCATCACCAGGTATGAAACAAGTTCTATTTAAATTATTATTTTTCTCTTGTTTCATTGCAGGAAGAACAAAAAACAGAGCAACGTAAAAAGCGTTGCATCATAGACCACCATAGAGAAACAAATAGAAGGAAAAAATAAAAGAAAGGGGAAGAACATGCAGAAGTCCACAACAACGGATTTGTTTTTCCTAATCTTTCTTTTAGCCTTCTTGCTTTTTTTTCTTTTTGTTGTTTGGTATTTTCCTGCACCAAACAGATGGAGGTAAAGACTTTGAGCAACCCGACTCCCCACTAACTGTAGTAGAAATAATCTCCAAGAATCCCATAAATTTCTTCGGGGTGGCCTAGATCACTCCGTGAAATTTTAACCAAGTCTAAAGGGTCTATACCCCCTCACCGGACTGTCATGTGCAATTTCAAAATCCCCAGCCTGGTTTCTGTAAAGGAAGACAGCAAGGAAGAGACAAGGAAAAGAAAAAATACCACATGACCGACTCTTGGTTGGTCCAATTCCACAAGAAGAAAAGTTTTCAACACAACTCTTGACAAAGACAAATAAAAGGAGGAATGAGACGTGAAGAAGTTTCAAAGGGTCAAAGTTTCAAAGTTTTAAAGTTGGGACAAAAGGAAAAGGTTCAAAAACAAAAGGTTCAAAGTTTCAAGCTTCTTTGCCATGTGAAAATGGGACAAAAGGAAAAGGTTCAAAGTTTCAAGCTTCTCTGCCATGTGAAGTTTAAACTTGAAAAGGACAAGTAACTGCTATGTTCAAGCCGTGTAAAACACTTCAAAGACAAACTATATTTACTCATGCCTACTAAAGACAAAATGTTATGGAGGGCTGATATTGATGAGAAGGAAAAACAAGCAGGACAAAACTACTATGAGCACGGTTATTATAAAACCACCCACGGGACATTCAAATGGAAAAGTATAATTCCCAATCTTTAAACAGCTAAAAGAAGGTTCAAAGCCTTCTTTGTCACGTGAAGATGGGACAAAGATTTTCATTGTGTCAAAAAATTTCACTTGCTTCTCTGCCACGTGAAGAAGAAAAAAAAAGGTTCAAAGCCTTTATATTAAACACTTGACATCCCAAATTTACAGAAAGGGAAAAACTTACTGCCAAATTTCCCAAATTATTTGGGAAACCCATTCACATGGTAACCTTTGTATTAAACACCAAAAAGACTTGGTAGACAAATCAAAACTACAGAAAGATTTTTGGGAAAAGGCATCACATTGTACAAATGTTAAAGAGAAAATATGGCAAGTATCGAAGGCGCAACATGAATGGGAACACAAAAAGGGTGTCCAAATGCCACTGTCAAAGCCAGTCAAGTAAAATCTCTTTGTGGAAACAGAAATAATAGAGTGATAATCACACACGAGTACATCAAAACGCATTCAAAATATGGCAGATATTATGAGTGCGTTACTACAAATTTCAGAGTACAACTCTCACCTTTGGAGCCATGAATCAACAATTGTCTTCGACTAACTCGGGGCTGCAAAATGGTTTGTCCAACAACCAATCGAAGAGATGCCGCTGCCCGGGACGCCTGCACGAAAGAATTGACAAGTTCATCGCAGTTAGAGCTTCATTTCACTCCAAATACATAAGCAGATCCAGAATATGAAGAAAAAAAAAACGAAAAACGGGTAACCTGTTTGTTAAAAGGAATCACATGCAAAGTGGTGAGCTTTCGATCCACAAAAAGAAGAACAAACAAAAATGGCAAGAGCAAGAAAACAAGGCAGCAGAAAAGGTGAAGGCTTTTGTGACCTGTGCAAAAAAATGGGTTTGCGATTTAAAGTGAAACGGTGGTAAAATTGAAGAAATTTGAACAAAGAATCTGAGCTCCAACAAACCTTACCCATTTTTACTCTGAAATCAGCAGATACCCAATCCAAATAGAAGTCCGAAATATAACGGAATCCACGGGAACCCAAGTATATTGGATTAGCTTTTTGTTTCCGGAGGGAAACCACCAGGTTTCAGAGCTAAAGAGAGAAGGAATGCTGAGGCCACTCCGCGGAGGGGGGGTGTGAGTACTCTGCACCTCACGTGGGAATAGGCTCACGTGGAGAGCAAAAGAAAGTCACTGCACCCATCAAAATTATGGGCTTTATTCAGAATTTAAATAAGAAGACAAACTGACAAAGGTCCCAGAAAAGTAAGGAAAAAAGGGGGCCAGCCTTTCATTCTTTCAAAGTTTCAAAAAGTCCTATTTCAAATAGGATGGAATTGCTACGAAACTGTGAGGAAAAGTCAAGCAAAGATGAAGTCCCAATTTACTAGGGATTAAAATATGAAAGAAGCTTTTCAGCAAGCTAATGGAAGCTAAGCCCGTGAGTCTATCATTTTGTTTTCATCAAAGTGGACTTTGTAGATTCAAGCACCCATTAAGTTAGATCCAAGTCAACGAAACTTGCAGTATAAGCACAGAGACAATGACGACACAAATCATTCCAAACACCGTGGACGCAAACCATCTCAAAGCAAAAAAAAGCTCGATAAATACATGGATCAAGCTCCCATAAAATTCTTGAAGAAGTCAAATGGCACGAAGCCGTATCAAATCTCAAAATGGTACAAAGCCGTGTCAAAACTCGAAGGCATAAAGTCGCTTCAAAAGTCATTCAAAATAATGAACTACGCCAGTTTGATTCCGTTAAGGATACGTAGGCAGTCTGATATCAAAGTTTTAGACGCAACCGTGAAGCTGAAACGAATCCCTGGTTTATATAAACTAAATTCATTCATGGTTTGACATTCTGAGATACAAGCCTAGATTTTCTCACAATTATTTTGGTGGGAATAGAATTTGAGCCACTTTCTACAAAACTAATACCATTTTTTTCACCGTGTAGTTTCCCAAAACTAAGCATCTTGTCAATTTTTTCAGCTCCAATAGTAAGGCAAATAACTTTATCATCTGCCTCATTCAGCTCAAGTAGCTGTTTTTTGTTAGCCTCATGATACATCACATTGTTTGCCTTCAACACATGAATTTGATTTGTCAAGTTTTCTTGAGATTTTAGCAGTTCTGGACCTGAGCTTCAAGAGTAGAGATGACATCTTTATCTTCAACTTTGTCATTGCAATTATGAGCTTTCTCATTTAGCTCTTCAACATGAGCCTCAAGATAACCAATCTTTTCATCCAGTTCAATTTTGACTAAACGAAAAGACTTGTTTTCCTTTTGTAACTCAGTAACTTTCTTAGCTAGTTCAATCTTCTCCACTTTTGTAAAGCAAGTCTCATCAAAGAGTGTTTTATACTTAATGCACAATTCATTATAAGTCATCTCCTCTTTCACATCCAGAACAAAATCATCATCACTTAGAGACACTTCCTCAATTTGAGCAGCGAAAACAACAACCTTTTCTTCATCATATGACGACTCCTCAGACTACACGGAACCTTGTTCATTGTCATCACTCCAAGCAACCATCATTGCCTTTTCTCGCTTTTGGCCAAAGAGTTTGGTGTTAGCCCAATCAGTTGCACGGTGCCTACTTCCACCATATGCAAAGCATGGACCAGGTACCTTCAATAAACCTTTGTCTCATTTTCTAGTGAACCATTTATTCTTCACTCTAGTGGGTTGTTTTTCTCGACTGTTTGATGGCTCACTAAACCATTTTGAATCATTCCTTTGTTTTTTAGAATTCTTTTGAATTTGTTTGACGAATAGAGTAAGATTATCTTCTGAGGCATGTCTACACACATTACTAACAGCCTCACAGTTCTGAACACCATGAAGGGCCACTTCTTTTCTCTTTTTGGAGTCACTTTCATCCATGTTAAGATCCATCTCGTAGGTAATGAGTTTCCCAACCAATTTTTCAAGCTTGATCTCATTTAGGTCTTAAAACTCTTGAATGGCAGCCTTCTCTGCTTGAAATCTCTTGGGCAAGCATCTCAAAATCTTTTAAACAATGGTTGTTTCATCAATAGGCTTCCCTAACCCCAAGGCTTCATTTGTTAACATTTCAACTTTCTCATAGAAGATAGAGAAAGTCTCAGACTCGAGCATTCTCAAATCCTCAAAATTTGAAAGGGTCATTTGGAGCTTTAGATCTCTCACTTGTTTATCACGCTCATGAAGAATTCGAAGTTTTTCCCAAGCTTGCTTGGCAGTAATGCAATATCGAACATGAGCAAACTGATTAGACGAAATGGCAGAAACAATTGCATTCTTTGCTTTCCTATTTTCCATAGCCGAAGCAATTTCTCCTTGAGTCCATTCACCTTTGGCTTAATCATAAACTCTTCATTGACTAGCCTCGATTGAGCTTTCCACTCAAGAGTGAGATAATCAACAACAATAAGATCTTGTGATTATAGAAAGATTTGAAACTTCTCGTTCCAAGCAGCATAATTTGTACCATCAAAGAATTAAGGTGTATTAAACGAGTTATCGACACGATCACGGCCCATGGTGAGATTCCACCCAATACCAGTAAATCCTAGAGATCACTCTATGTATATCTAGAGCAAGGCTCTTATACCAATTGAAATTGGTACCTGGTGGAATAACCTGTATATAAAAATTATAATCCGCTGGACTGACTAGTCAAGCCCGCTAGTCAACTAAGATAGATTTGTTAGTCAATAAATCTAATATTCAAATACCAATTTCAATTTCCAAAAGCTATCCTAGTCAGTAAAGCTGTAGTTCGTTGCAAGTTATCAATGTGTCAAGTGAGCATAACAGGGAACACATGCCATTTAGATGTTCAACAGATATATGTACCATGTATGTGTGTGTGGGATGTGTGACACAATAAACATAACTTGAACTCAATAAATGTAACTTGAACACAAGATATTTTTTGGCGGAAAAATTCACCTCTGGGTAAAAAAACCGGGGACTCTCCACTAAGTCCAATCCACTAGTGTAAATAAAGCTTCATACAAAGCTCACACAAGCTCAATTCCTAGATCCCTATCTACGGAGCAGCTTTACCTTTGTGCAACATTGCCTTACACGAGATGAATGCCTTCGATCTTCACTAAGTGGCAACTCCTCCTAAGCTTTACACCTTGTGGTACCGATATCAACTCCAATCACGAAATGATATGATGTTATGATATGCATATAAATCTGGATTCAAATGACTAGTCAGATTATCCAATCAAATTGTTGAAGGAAGAATCTAACTTGAATTCAAAAGTTTGGTCTAAAAATGGATTTAAAGCTTAAAACCAGACCATGAACTTAATGCAAAATCTTAAAACAATGCCATCCTAATATACAATGATTGAGTGTTTAATGCATGAAGTTGGTTTTGCAGCTAGGGTTCCATAAATGAAGAAGAGGCAAGCTTAAAGATTTGAAAGCACTATCTCTAAAATAAATTCTAAACCCCCAAGAACAAAATGAGACCCTAGGTGCAGATATCCCAAGGAAATCTGACTTTCCATCAGCCAACTTGTCCCCAGGACACTTGTCGACTGCACAAGAGATCTAGGCAAATCAATGGCCAAAAACTAACAACCATCAGAAAGTTGTCAGCCCATGTGGACTGTCTTAATCTGTGTGCCTAGACAGCTAGAAGTCAGTGCACAAAACTAACTAGACAATCAAACTATACAGTGTTGGAAATGTGCCCTAAAACCAATCATATGATGATACTTTACGGACATTTCATATGTTAAACTAATCTAGTTTAATATCAAGGGCAAAGATTATTGTTTAAGCCGTCTCATAAAAATGTTATATGCTTAAACGATAAGTCCAAGGAATATGTGATTGAGAAAATACGATCTAAAGAAGTTAGATTCATGAGACCATTCTTTCGTAGACACATCCTAAATGTTCCTGATCATAGGATTGCCAATTAGGCATTGACAGTCCGTTAAGATCAGTACGTGCTGTGTCTTCTCTCAGGGAGAGTGACTAGTCTCGAGTCATTGGTGTGTGTGACATCAAGACAAGTACGTAGGTGCTCAATAGAGAATGAGTTCACTGAACACGATCAACGAAGAGTTCTCATATTCATGTCACATGAGAACTCATGGTTGGGATAATGCAAAGTAGTCCTTTGACCTGATGCATCATAGTTGTCTTGTGGTTAGGTACTTGATCTTTGATTATGTCTAATGTCACCCATACACGGCTGTCCACGGCATAGTTGGGGTTAAGCCACTTAGCCATAGAGGCAAGTGAATGCGCAACAAGGGATCTCTAACCTTCAAACTGTTTGAGGGAGAATACTCTATGATATGATTAAGAATCTCTGACCAGAGTATGAATGAGATTTAGGAAGTCGTTCCAAATCACATTCAAGGTAATCATATAAGCACACGAATCACATTGGATAGTAGACATGAATAAACTATCAAACCAAACAATGTGGTCAAGAGTATTGTATTAGAGAAAGACCGTATTGCATTTGTAATCCTAAACTGAATAGGTTCTCCACCTCTTCTGATTAGCTTGGGTAACCATGATATGCTGCTAGGTGTCACTCATGGTTTGTGGAAGCCCTAAACGTGTATAAACACTAAAGGGAGAATTGAAAGTAAGTTTCAATTCACAATCGATTTGAAAGAGTTCGGAATCGCCCACTGCCTCGCTAAAAGGAACCTAATGGATCGTACACCGTGTAAGGTAAAGATTGAAGAAACAATGGAGATGAGTAAGAATAATTAAATGGTTTAATTATTTATGGTAAGGATTAATTAATATGTTAATTAATCAAACGAATAAGTTCGTTAAAGACCTCGGGATAGTTTTGGACCTTAAGGCCCAATGGGCTTCGAACGTCAAACCCATTGACTTAAGTTGTATGACAATTTAATGAATAAAGATTCACAAAGGCCCAAAAAGCCCACATCCCTTATATGGCCGGCCATGTGTATTGAATTAGGGTTTTGGTTCTTTAGGTCATTTAAAGAAGTGACTATATAAAGAACTTTATAGCCTAAAATTCATTATGGGTTCTTTTGGAGAAAATTGGAGAGAACTTGTCTCTCATTTTCTCTCTAGGAGGCCGGCCCCCTTGGAGGGTGGATCTAGCAATTCTACTACTCCAAGGTCACTCATTTCTTCTCCAATCTAACCTTGGTGAAGATACTTAGAGGTTCTCAATTTTGGGAACTTGGAGAAACCTATTCTTCCATCCAAATCCATAGATTTTAGATGCAAGGAATGAAGGCCCTCTCTTTGGGTGATTAGCCTTTGCTTTTGCAAAGAGGAATCTACAAAGGTATATATTTCTCAACTCACTTTGATTTGAGTTGAGTCTTGGTTCACCAATCTACTAGGCTTTGAATTTCATGGTTAATGTTTTGTTTTTAAGTGCATGCAAGCATGATTCCGCCTTTTAATTGTTAATAGCATGCTATTGATGTTGCTTAAATGAACATGTTTCACAAAAATTATCCTTCATACAGAATGCAACACAAAAGGAGATATGAATTGCACATGCATGAACAAACCTCTTTATGTGAAATGAGCTACTTCATGAACATTTCCTCCAGCAGCAACAACCTATAATCTAAGTATATTCTAAAGCTAGATTGAGCATGTGTGATGGTTAAATTACAATATTTGACAAGGAAAGCCAAACACTTAAAACTAGACTTTACACATGCAAATCTATTTTGGGAAAAATGCCAACAAACGAATGAATTTTGGAGTAATTCCATTTATAGTAGGTTTGTGAGTCTTTCAAGATGATCGTGTCAAAATTTCATAATTTAATTCAACCGTGACGAATGGCGCAATGTTGCCAGTTTGACGTACAAGATGGTGTCTTTTGGCGATGGGTGCTTTTGTAAATATGTTCAGGACATCTCAAGCTTTATAAAGAGTTCTTTTGGGCTTGTTTTGGAGGTGTCTAAGGCTGTGAATGTGGCAGATCTTTGAAGGGGCATGTTCTCCACATTAGTGCAAGATTATATTTCCTAGTTTATCTTAACTTATTTTGTTTCCTAGTTTTTAGAAGATCTTTTCTATGAAGGATTTATATTAGTATGAATAAGGCTTATTCGGCCATTAGGGTTCTCTACGCTTCATTTGAAGAATTTGGCTAGGTTTGGACAATTTATAATCTTCTTTCAAGGTGTTTTCTATCTTTTTCTTAATAATATTTCCTTTGATTTTTATTATGATCATGTGTAACCAACTTTCTTTTGCTAGGGTGAGGCCATGAGACTTAGCATGAATATGTAGTCTTTATTTAATTGCTTATGATATTATGTATGCATACTTTGAATTATTAATTACTATATTTAAATTGTCTTTATGTCTTAGTGTTTTGCGACCATTAGGATGTTTAGATAAATAATTGGATGCAATTCAGTCTAAATATCACCAGAGGATTGAGAGGGCTTCTTGTGATTGATAATTGTAATTCCACTAAGGCAAGTATCACGCATTTAAGGGTTGCATGGTTTTTCAAAAGATTTTCACAAAGCTTAATGAGCCTTGCATATTCATATGGGGTGTGCTATCCACACACCCTTTTTTACTAATAGGAGCATATTTATGCAGCTTAG
Source organism: Malus fusca (assembly GCA_035220775.1). Taxonomy (NCBI): domain Eukaryota; kingdom Viridiplantae; phylum Streptophyta; class Magnoliopsida; order Rosales; family Rosaceae; genus Malus; species Malus fusca. The sequence goes on from CM069069.1 coordinate 11,972,867, forward strand.
TTAGCTTGTTCTTGTGCATTTATGTTGTTATTTCTTAGTCAATTATGTATTTTAAGCTATTTTCGTGTGTTTGTAGGTCCTAATAACAAAGTTGGCAAGAAAGTGCATTTTGGTGCATTTTGGAGCATTTTTTAGCCAAGATTGGATAGTGCAAGCATGGAGACATGAGGATGGACGTTTTTAAAGATTAGAAGGCTGAAAATCAGCATGTGTGTGTGCAAATGTGTTGATTTTGGGCTGAAATGGTGAAGAGCATGTGTGTGCACATGCATACACACACATGCAAACTGCACGGCACATGGAAAAAAGAAAGTACATGGACAGTTTGGAGGGCAGAAAGTGTGTTGATTGGTGGCTAAAATGATGAAGAACATGTGTGTATGCAAGTGTAACAGCTAGTACATGTGGAGATACAACAAGAAAGGCACGGCACATGGAAGAAAGATGGACAACACACACATGGAAAAGACAGGCACGACATGGGCAGAAAATGGGTTGATTTGTGGCTGAAATGATGAGGAGCATGTGTGTGTGTGAGTGTAACAGCTTGTACATGTGGAAATGATGATTAGATGACAGCAAACACACATGCAAAGAGGGAAGAATGCACAGATAGCTTGGAGGGCAGAAAATGGGTGGATTGGTGGCTGAAATGATGAAGAACATGTGTATGCAAATGTAAAGGGAAACATGGACAACCACATTCACACATTCATTCCTACATTCACAAACACAAGTCAGCCATTATTCCTTCCCCTTGCCGTGACCTACACCTATTCATCCACCCACTACACCCATTACATCCACTCATTACAACTCCATACACTCCTCTCCCTAGCCTATAAATACATCGACCCTTCACCATAACTGGAGATCCATCAAAAGACCTTACATTCATCCATATATTCCCACATCCCACAAACACATACAATTCCATTCCCTTGCCGTGGCACTCATCCAACCAAAAATCAAACACAATTCCATACATTCCATTCCCCTTGCCGTGGCATCCATCCAACCTAAATACATTCATAACCTTTCCATATATCCATACACAACCTTAGATACTTGTGCTGCAACAAGGTGGTGAAAATGAAGGTCCTTGGCGTTTCAAGCTTGAAACTTTGGAGCGTTTTAGGTGTACTTCGTTCTTGCTTTCAATGTCTACTTTGTTATTTTCTGATTTTGTTGCAATTATGAGTAACTAAACTCCCCTTAGCTAGGGGGAATTCGAAACCATGTTCATGCTTGCAATATGATTTGATTACCTTCAGTTGTGATTCATAAGTTGTGAATTCAATTTACTTATCCATTTGAATTAAAACTGATTTATGTGTGTTGGTTGAGAGTGCACACTTAATTTTCATGCATAAATTTGATGCTAGGATATAAGGGAGTTTCACCTAATCGTTATGAACTTATATTCACAAGTAGTGAAGGTTGCTCGTCACAACCGTGTTAAGTAAATTCTTGGCATAAGTTTCATGCAATTCATAGTTACAAGTGTTTCGTCAATGCTTATGATTTTCATAGAACTTAATGATTCTTGCTTGTATCTCTATTATGCAATTCATGTAGGGAACTTGTGGGGAATGCTTTGGGTTGTTGTATGCAATCATCCAATTCAATGAAATTAGGAAAATCTGAGGGTTAATTAGTGCATTTCACAGTTAATCTGGGGCGTTGAGAATTAGTAGTTTATTGAAAAGCAACTGGAAATCGTTTTGTTTGCAAGTGTGTCATGTGTGAAGAAGAACCTCATAGCTAGCCTTCCATCCATTCAATTTACTCAAATTCGTGCATATTTCATTAGTTCTTTAATTTACTTGTTTTGTTTTCAAATTCGTCAAAACCAAAACCCCCTTTACTTTGTTAAGTCATATTAGTTAGAAACTGATTTAATTTGTGTTTTTAAGTATTTCGAACCAAGTTAAAACTAAAATTCGTCCAAAAGTGTGTTTAGAATCCAAATCTGCCCAGTTTGTGTTTTTAGGCAGATTTGAGCGTTTTTAGCTTGTTTTGAGTTCTTTGAGTTTGTTTTGAATTCGTTGAGTCTAGTTTAGTGTTTTTAACTTTGTTTATATGTTTTTAAGTCAGTTTAGAGGTTATTAGCAAGCCCTCCTAATCCCCGGTCCAGAACGATTCCTACTTACATTCTTTACTACAATTGATACAAGAGGGTTTAATTTGTGTGTTAAGTTAATTCGCATCATTTACTTCTCACACCCTCTTATTTTTCGACCGTCGAATCAAATGAATTGAAGAAGATCAAATTATATATATTAATAAGAAGTGTGTGAGAAGTAAAAAAAGGGTGTACGAATATCACACCCCTATTCATATTTGATCTGAATATCACATACAGATTGCATGTTAGATATACGTTCTTGATTAAATATCACAAGGAGAATATGCATAAGGAAAACCTAATATTCAAAGTTGCATGTATAATTTTTAAGTAATTGGTAAAACTATATATCGTGAAGGTGATTGCGGATCCCTAGTGCTTTTAAAACTTGATTTTCAAAACCTGTTTTCTTTTAGTTTAATTTCCTTTTGCTGATTTCTTTAATTGTTTTTATTAAAATTCGTTGCTATTATTTTAAATTCCAAAATCAATCATTTTTAAGTTTTGTTTTAAATAATTAATTGATTTGGCTTTTACAAAAATTATTTTAAATAATCCATGCAGATGACGACTTTGCTAGAGCTGACTATACTATGATTACTTTGTTCGCTTGCAAGTATTATTAAGTATTTTTATCCCTATTTCTGATAGTCACTGGCTAATTATGTGGGAGAGGCCTCATAAAGGCTTCCTTAAAGTTAACGTGGACGGAACTTGGTGTTCAGAGAGAAAAATTGGTTGTGTGGGCATGGTGGTTCATGACGATCAGGGAGAATTGTTGCAGCCCAAACGTGCAGATTTGAACATATGTTTTCTCCGCTTCAATTTGAGGCTTTGGCGGTTAGAGAAAGTTTGGCGTTGGCTTAGGAGGGATTTGCAAAATCTTGTCATTGAGAGTGATTCACCTTAAGTTGTGGCTGCTATGCAGGATTTGCACGCGATATGTCTCACGTCAAGCTTATTGTTAAGAGGACACCAAAGCATTAATCGGTGGGATCACTGAAGCTTTTCCTATCCATGTGCATGCCAAAGCCAATGGTATTGCACACCGCTTAGCTCGTACTGCCCGCTTCAATGGTTCTCTTTGTTCTCTGTTCATGATTTCAGAAACCGCCAGATTTCATTACTAATGTAATTCAGCCCAAGCATGACGTTGACATCCATGGATTAGATTATAGGGGGCAAAGTGAAGCATGAAAATTACTATAAACAATTTGACCAGAAAAGAAACGAAGACTATAAACACAGACAAGGTGAATAAAACAAAATATATTATTACAGATGGATAACATCATCAGATACATAACATTGCAGAGGGTGTTACAATGACATAAGTATACTTGGAAAGGACACGTTTAAGTATTGAAATTATTTCAATACCTGATTTCCTACGGAAAGGGATCCTCTCGGGATCCCTTTCTCCTAATCCACCAAATCATTGAATCTATGCCATTGAAATTTGATCCAACAGCTACAAACAGGGGGCCACTTTAAAAGTTCTAATAACTACAACTGTTGGATCAAATTTTAATGGCACAGATTCCCTAATTTGGTGGATTAGGAGAAATGGATCCGGAGAAGATCCCTCTCCATTTCCTACTACCTATGTGTTTACTAACGAATACTAAATATATAATAAAAAATGCGACTTCCACATTTCACAATCAATAATTCAATACATGAAAGATATTTAACTTTCTCAATTCACGACTTCCCTGATATCAGGTAAGTAAAGCATTGAAGGAGATGATATAACTCGAATGATAATGTTAGTAAGGCCAAATTATTGAACCAAATTTACAAATCAAATTATGAGTCACCAACAAAAAAGAAGCATGTTAATCAACACTTCAACAATAATCGAATAATCAACAACCATACCAGATGGTTTATAAAATTTTGTTTAAAGGTTTAGTACCAGTTTGGTACTGCTTAACTTTAAAAAAGAAAGAAAGAAAAAGAAAGGAAGAAAAGCCCATAAGTTTTGTTTTGTTTTGTTTTTTTTGTTTTTCACTTTTTTTTGTTTTTTTTGTTTTGTTTTTGTTTTTGTCATTTTACACAATCACAGCTGTTTTATATAAATATTTATCAAACACTATAACACTGCTTTATTTCACAAGTGCTTATTTTTACAGCACAGTAGAAGCAGTTTTTTTTTTTCAAAGCACAACAATACCAAACTAACCCTTAGTTTCCTTTGCATTACCCTAACTCTAATGGTGCCTTTGGATGAGGATCTTTACTGTTCCACGAGACTTGAGATAAAAGGTAGAGCTACCTACATTTCACACTCCATTTTTTGGTTATATTTTTAAAATGAGCCATTAAATTTCAATCTTCTCACATTGCTCCCAATGTTTTAAAATTGTAGCAAGTTCCGTCCTTTGTCCAATTTTAGCTAAATTGATGACACGTTAAGCATAAAACTCGTAACTGCGTCGATCTATACATCAGATTACAACACATTCATTAGAAAGGGAATACAGTTTTTAGACGTTATACAAAAGCAATACAATTTTAAAACCTTATTAGTTGATTCCACGACAAATGCCATCTCACGACACAGAAGAAATAAATTCCAATATTTATAAATAAATAATGCAAATAAGTACAACATACCCTTTCGGTTCGAGGGAATAGTATAACATAAACATACCATAGGCAAACAGTGTCTACCTAAAATAACAACTATATCATAATAATAATAATAATAATAATAATCTTAATCGAACTTGGCTGCTAACCAAGCAAAATATGCGTAAAGGGTATGTAAACAAAAATACCACCTACAAACCGGGCAAAGGGCAATAGAAACTGCCGCCGGCTTGAAACAATAACCAAGCCTTCACCCGTTTCCGATCTCGTCTTCCGTCGTAGTCAAGAGTCTCCGAAGACGGCTCGGAAATACTAAACACCCTCCTCGCTATATTGTCTCATACAAGTGTAAGCAAGGCCAGCAAATTAACTACTACAAACTCGAGACGGAACTTCAATATCGGTCTCAATCGGCTAAACCGGCTTTTATCTTCAGGTGCCGCTTGAAGTCCATGATATCGCCATTCCACTTGGTCACGGCTTGATTTTCGCACACCCATATCTCCTGAGCTACCTGGTTTATGAGCCTGAAATCGTGGCTAACAAGAACCAGACCCCCATCCCACTCATTCAATGCCTCCGCCAGCGAGTCGATTGTCTCGATATCCAAATGATTTGTTGGCTCATCCAATAACAGTAACTGGGGCTGCCTAAACGCCAACCAAGCAAAGATCACACGGCTCCTCTGCCCGTCAGATAAATTCTTCATTGGCATTACTTGTGCCTTGCCCGAGAGTCCAAACCTACCGATTGCAGCCCTCATCTTCTCTTCCTCATTTCCTGGGTACTCTTTGATCATATACGCTAGGGCAGACAGTTCCACATCAAGCTTCTCAGCCAAGTGCTGATGGAACTGGGCAATTCTAAGGTGATTGTGCCGCCGGACCATGCCATCAGAAGGAAACAACTCCCCCGTCATCAGCTTCAAGAGAGTACTCTTTCCAGCTCCATTTGGCCCAACCAGAGCTATACGAGAGTCCAGATCAACACCAAAGTCGATGTTCTTGTAGATCAGATTATCAGGAGTGTAACCAAATGAGACTTCAACAAACTGAAGAACTGGTGGCGGCAGCTTTCCCACGTCGACAAAACGGAAGATCAGAACCCTGTCTCTTGCCACCTTCTCTGTAAGCCCACCGCGCTCCATTTTTGCTAGGGTTTTCTCTTTGCTCTGCGCCTGGCGAGCAAGTTTTGCTGACCCATGCCCAAACCGAGCAATATATTCCTTCATGTTAGAAATCTGTTCCTGCTCCCACTTATACTGCTTCATCTGGTTCTCCTCCAGTTCAGAACGGGTCTGAACATACTGATCATAGTTTCCAGTGTAAATCTTTAATTTCTTGTTCTGCATGTGGATGATGTTTGTGCAGACACCATTCAAGAAGTCCTGGGAGTGTGAAATAACAACCAGGATTCGCTCAAAATTCTTCAACATCTCCTCCAACCACACACAAGCTTCTAGGTCTGTTAACAAGGTAAGACAACTAACCATAAGCAACTCAAGCTATAAAAATATGTTGTACCAAAAGACGGACACAAAATCATATTAATGGAGTCAAACAGCTGCACAGACACTGAGTATCACCACAGTGAAATAAGTTTGCCAAACTAATACCGTTCAGAAGTCAACCTAAACAAGAAAAATAAATGTTGGGGATGGGGGTGAGTCAGAATTTCTTTACGCGAAGTTGTACTGTTTGAAAAAAATGCATCCAATCTCTCCACTTTTTCATGATAACTCAGAAAACTAAAATGACAAATCTGTATTAACAAGACAATGGGAAGGAGATGGCCGCACATAACTCCCTTTGCTGGTTCAGGAATGACACCACACCAGTAAAAAGTACCATTTGATCCCCCCAATTAACCTAAACTTAAAAAAAAAAACAGTTAGAAAAGAGGGGAAATGTTCTATATCAGAATCCTGACATGACTTTTGGTCTCTATGTACACTCTGAACCACTGATAAGTGGACCAATCCAACCAATCTTGGAAACTGGCTATACATTTTATAACTAGATAAGAAAATGGTGAAACCCACTACACCACCAAACCTGATGCTACAACGAAAGTCTAGTTGTAATGAGAACTATCCTGCCCATATAATGAGCAAAAAAGAGAACCTAAAAGATTAGGCCTATAAAGTGGAAAATTAACTAGGTAATGTGATTTCACAGGCCATACAAAAGACAATCTATAACATAAAAAACAACTCACAAAACTCAAATTTGAAAAACTAAAGCCAACAACTACCATGCCCAACTACTTTCTGTTTTAGGTCTCTCCTTTCCTTTCCTTCTCCATCCCGTTTTCTCACAACAGTATAAAGACTCTTTACACGATGGCATGCAGAGTAAAAACAATTTAAAAAGAAAGGAAATATAACCCATAAACAACAAAAATCCTTCCATACTACAGACTATTCAATACTACGGAATAGAGAATAGAGTAAATAAAAATCTAACACAATAACTAAAATTTCGAACCAGTTAAACTTACCAAGATGATTGGTGGGCTCATCAAGCAACAAGATGGTTGGGTTTATAAAAAGAGCACGTGCAAGTGCAATCCTCATTCTCCACCCACCAGAAAAATCCCGAGTTTTCTTCGCTTGCATCTGCTTGTCAAACCCAAGACCATAAAGAATTTCAGCAGCACGCTTCTCTGCAGTTGCTGCATCCAATGCTTCAAGGCGCTCATAAATGCGTTCAAGCTGCTCTCCACCGCCATCATCCTAAAAATAGGTAAAATAAGTCATAAGAAATGCATACAAAGGTAGGAAGTTGCGTAAAACAAAAGCACTATTACAATTCCATTACTGGATCCTATCCTCTCTAATGAGTTGAAGCGATGACTCTATCCTCTCTAATGAGTTGAAGCAATGACTATGATCTATGATACACAATGAATAAAAGCATCTAGACTTCTAGCACCCATGTAACCCGGAAAGTTTACAAAACCCATGTAACATTACGCTAAGAAACTATAAGGTCATTTAAAGAGGATTTTCATACCGAATTATGCAAACTTGTCAGTTTTTACCCTTAAATTTATTCACATTAATTTATAACGACTAACCAAACTCTGGTTATGTACTTTGAATACCAAAGAGCAAAGTAAAACAAAATCTAACATTTAATTTACTACAGCATACCTGAGCTGCCAGTTCTTCAACTTCTTTCTCCAACTTTATCCTCTCCTCATCGCAGCTAATGACAGCCTCAAGTGAAGACATGTCTGAAGCTTCAATTTCCCTGCTGAGATGATAGATATCCATGTGATCCGGAATTGGAAGCTCTCGGAGCCCTATGGCAGTTAGGAGGGTGGATTTACCACACCCATTCAACCCAAGCAAACCATAGCGTCTGAAAAGGAACATGAAACACACAACTTTAGCATATCTATAAGTAAAACAAAACTACTCAAATCATGATTTTTTTTTATACTTGAATAAAACATGTACAACTAACCTTCCGTAATTAAGCTCCAGTTCAGAATCAACTATCAGATCATGCCCATGGAAGGTAACTGACAGAGACTCAATCTGCAATGGCCACAAAAAATGTCATTTCATCACTATTACCAACCATTTCAATTGGAAAATCAACTGAATCCAATGTTTAGAAAACAGAGAGCAAATGAAACGCATTAATTTAATCTTAATACCTAAAAAGGTTTCAAACCATGATACCAAACTAATAACAAAACTAGATTACAACCTTTAAAAAACTAGGAAATCAAGTATTCACTTGTACACACAATATCAAAAACGAAACCTCCTAGTCGAGCAACAAATATAGATTTGAGCAGATAACTAAATACTAAAACCTTAAAGCTTTAAACTTTAATAAATAAAATTTACTGTGCAAATAAAAGAAAAACACTGCATCTAATTCTTCTTGCTCTATCACCCTTCTCCTACAACATTCAACCATATTTGCAGCTTACGAAAACTAACTAATTTCTCCCATGGGCCTATTACATTGTCTCCAACCACATTCGACGATATTTGCATCGTACATTACTTTTTTCGGATAAAAAATTAAGTAAATAAATATAAACTTAAATGGAACATTGAACACCTTATCACCTGAGTAAAGAAAAATTCACAAATAAATTAAATTTCTCAAAAGGAAGAAAAATATTAAGATATCATATTAAATACTCTATGTCAAAGAGACAAAGACCATATATATATGCAAAACAAAAATAAATGGAGACGAAATCGTATTGGAAGACATACGCGGATATCTCTAGAAAGTGGATGCGAGCAGAGCACGCCGGTGCAATTCCGATCCGAGATATGCATCGACCCGACTCCGTTGGCCAGCTTATCGGCTCCGTTGTCGGCCGCAGCCGCCTTTGACGAAGCAGCTGCCGCCGCCGCCTTCCCACCTCTCTTTGCCGCCGCCGCCGCCTTCTTCTGCGCCGCCTTCTTCTTGCTCGCGTCAGACACCATCGTTTTCAAAGATCAACCTGCACATCGCAAAATCATCATCATCAAAAATAAAAAATTGCAACAATCCAATTCACACACATACATGCGTGTGTTTATATATATATTATATATATATATATATATATATATATATATTTGTGTGTATAGATATATGTAATGGGGAATTAGGGATTTGAGATTGGGGAGGTACCTTGGAGAAGAGAAGACGATCGGAGAAGAGAGGGAGGGCGGTGGGTGAGGTCAGATCTGGGATTGCGTTTCAGGTGGTGGGGGTGTACAGATATTTGGTGGTATGTCAGGTAAGAGGAGCAAAAACCCGTTGGACTGGGTTGTGGAGGTTTTCCAGAAAGGGAGGTGGAGGATTTGGGAATTTATAAGCGGTTCAGACTCTGGGAAGGGGGGAGGTTAGGGTTGAGGTGGCTTTCCACGTGTTCGTCGGTTATAGGCGGTTCCATCCACACTATGTGGGTTGGGTTGCGTATGCGGATGGGACTCCTCTTCGGCGTTGATTTTTCTGGTGAATGGACGGTGCCGTTTCGGGTAGAGAGAGCTTGGGCTTGCGGAGATGGGCCTATTCGATGTATTTAGTTCAGTGATTTCAATTTTAGTCCAATAACTAAACCCAACAAAACAAAACGGTGGCGCTTTTTGCTCATAATTTTTTTTGTTATAACTCAACTCAACCCATAAAAATGAGCTGACCCAAAGTCCATTTAATCCACCCAGATGAATAGTAATTGACTTCAATGAACAGTAAATGGTTAAATGTATCTCCACCCCTTAAAAAATGAGTTGGTCTAAAGTCTAGTCAATTCGTAAATAATAAAAAAAATTATTTTTAATTTCGGATAGGATTTTTAATCAATCTTGTCACGACACGTGTCATTATCCAAAAGTACTATTTTTGTAGATAGATTTTCAATCATATTTTGAACCAATCTCATCACGGAATTTTAACAGTGTTCTAAAACGCGGTCTAGGCGGCCGCCTAGGCGCTAGGCGGCGGTGCTCCTCCGCGATTAACCCGAAATCGTTCATTAAATCGACAAGGACATTAAGCGGTGTAAGGCGGTCGTCTGCCTCTCTGTTTGCTAAAAGAGAAGTCGAATATGGAGAGAGAGAGAGAGAGAGAGAGAGAGAGAGAGAGGTAGATGAGATTTGTGCAATCATAGGGATGGGTGATGGTCGCCTGCCTCTCTATTTGCTAGAAGAGGAATCGAATATGGTGAGAGAGAGAGAAAGAGAGAGGGAGAGAGGTAGAAGATATTTGTGCAATTGCAAGGATGAGTGATGGCAACAGATTGTTGAAGGTAAGTCTGCAATTGCAGAGATGGGTGCGGTGGCAAGTTGTAGAAGGTTTGTAATTGCAGAGAGGTGCGACTGCTTTAGGGTTTTAAGCAATTAGTAACTTTAGCTAGTGTGGGAGGATAAAATCCGGGTTTCGACTCATGGGCCAATCCAAATCACCTAAGGATGGTGTTATGCAAGGTAAACCGTAAGGAGAGCCCACGAGGAACAAACAGGCGCACATGTCCAGGTAACCGTCTCCATTACGGAGGATCACTGAGGAAGTGGGAAAGGAAAGTATGACGTGGTGCTTGTTCCCGAAACATGCAGTCATATTTCGAATGACCACTAAGGAAGTGGGAAGGAGAGAGAGATCGTGGTACTTGCCCTCCAGGCATGCAATCCTATAAAGATGGAGTGGAGCCAAAGAACAAGGGAGGTGAGGAGAACCCGAAAGAATCCAAGGGATGGAAATCAATCGACTGACTTGAGCGTCGAAGTATCTTTTGCAGGTACCCGCTCGCCAAACTGCGGAGGAAGATTATTTTGGGACATCTCGAAGAAGGATTCGGCAAACGTGAGGATTGCGGTCAACAAATCTGTGGAGGTATTTCTTCTTGTAGGAAATCTCACTCCAACAGTTGGCGCCGTCTGTGGGAAACAAAATCAAACTACAAACATGACTGGATCCGCACAAGAAGTTCTGAATCCCTCTGAAGGCGTAGGGACTCGATCGGTACATGCTAGGTCTCAATCACAAAATAGTGAACCCAATCTTGCCATGGAACAATTTAGAAGATTAACGAGGGAATTGCGTGAAACAAAAAAGACAGCAGATAAGGCATTGAAGAAGGCTGAAGCGAGAAATGTCGTAGAAGATGTAACAGGCACCAAGAGACAACGTGCAGAAGAGGAGGATAAGGAAGGTAACTCTAGTAGCGCGCCATCCAGTAACCGTGTTGAAGTGACAAAAAATCAGGGCGAAGGGGGCTACAGGGGAAAAGGATCGAAAAAGGTAAAAGATGTTGATTTGCGAGAACAAATTGAGAAGATTGTGAAGGGATACAAGCCACAAACCCCAACGGAGCTTGCCTTAGAAGCGGCCAGAGGAATTCGCAAATCGCCGTTCACAAAGGACATCCTGAAAGCTAAAAAACCTACCAAATTCACCCAACCAAAGTTTAGGCTATTTGAAGGCACGACTGATCCAGTCGAACACATTTACCACTTTCAACAGCAGATGGCACTTGAAGGAGACGATGAGGCCCTCATGTGCAAGTTGTTCCCCTCAAGTCTTTCGGGATCATCTTTAACGTGGTTCAGACAACTGAAATCGAGGTCTATCGAAAGTTTCACAGATCTCTGTGAAGCGTTCATATCTCACTATGTCTGTAATCGGAGGCCAAGAAAAAATGTTACGATCTTGTTCAGCACCAAACAAAATGTTGGCGAGAGCCTTAAGAGCTACATGACTAGGTTCACGGAAGAGATGTCTACCCTAGAAGAGTGTGACTCTCACACTGCCGCTTTGGCATTCCGAGAAGGGGTGTTACCTGGAACGAAGATGTGTAGGTCGTTAATCGAGACACCACAACTGGACATGACGGAGGTGATGGCCTGAGCTGATGGAATCATTAGATTAGAGGAAGAGGAACTTATCCAATCAAAGCGGGCCACCGCGACTATTGATGCATCTCCAGCGGACACTACCGCACTTACCTTGAAACCCACGGCTCAACCGAGGCAAGAAAGAAGATTCTCACGTGATCCGAATGATGGGTTTAATGAAAGATCTAGACTTGATCGCCCAAACACTAAGCTGACAGTGAGTCTGGGCAAAATTTTTCACGAGAACAAGGGAAAATGAATCTTTTGTGCACCGGCCCCAATTCGAATGCCACTTGAGAACCGAGACAGGAACAAGATGTGCGCTCATCACAACGACTTTGGTCATACCACTAATGATTGTCGAAGCCTAAGGAACCAGGTGGAAGCTATGCTGAAGAAGGGGATGTTGTCACAGTACCGCATAGAATCGAGAGACGAACACAAGAACGATGGAGGACTTCAAGCAGTAACAGGAAACATTGGAGCGGATGAGAGGTTGTTGGATATCAATGTCATACATGGTGGGCCCCAACCCCCTGAGGGACGTGAAGCGCGCTATCGGTCACAAAGACGAGAGGCCGAGAAGTCCAGACGCGTACACAACATAACATCAGCCCCTGAAACGTCTAAAGCGTTGGATAATTTCGGAGTCATCTCATTTAGCCAAAAAGACCTCGAAGGAATTCAATTCCCTCACAATGATGCATTGGTTGTAACGCTACGTGTTGCCAATTCAAGAGTGAAAAGGGTAATGATAGATGGGGGAAGCAGCACATACGTTCTATTTTGGAGCACATTTAGAAGAATGAAATTAGACGAGAAAGAGATAAGGCTAAACCCAACTCATATCTATGCATTCGAATGAACTAAGGCCCGGCCCGTTTGAGACGTGACCCTTCATGTCACGGCAGCAGGTAAGACTCTTTTCGTCACTTTTGTCATCATCGATGCACCGAGTGCATATAATGCCATTATGGGAAGGGATTTGATCCATCGAATGGATGGGGAAGCGTCAACCAGATGCCAAGTAATGAGGTGTTTGTCGACGGATGGTCAAACGACCATCGACATCAAAGGGGATCAGCTGGAAGCCAGAAAATGCTACAGCATGGCAACAGACATCAAGACAAACAAGGAAGTGCAACAGAGCACGGACCTTCATGAGAATAAACCATTATATCAATTAGCGGAGGACCCACCACAACAGGATCAGGAAAACGGCGATCAAGAACCCCAAACTATAGAACCATTGAGGGAAGAGGTTTTGGATCCAACCGATCCTGAGAAACGAATATGGGTGGGCTCCCTCCTATCTGATGCGGAAGTCGAAGAGTTGATGAAATTTCTAAGGAGCAACGCTGATGTTTTTGCATAGTCTCATAGGGACATGCCAGGAATTGATCTGGAAGTGGCATGCCATCAGTTGAATGTTGATCCGAGTTATCCTCCACACAGACAAAAGCAGATGAGATTTGCGCCATAACGAAATCAGATTCTCAGTGCAGAAGTCGATAGGCTCCTCGAAGTTGGGTTCATTCGTGATGTCTGGTGCCCAACTTGGGTTTCGAATGTCGTGGTGGTGGGCAAGAAAGAAAAAGGAAAGTGGCGTGTGTGTGTGGATTATACCAACCTGAACAGAGCATGTCGGAAAGATTGTTTTCCAATTCCAAAGATTGACCAGACGGTGGATGCTAAGGCTGGGTACGCACTATTGTCTTTCTTAGATGCTTATTCTGGTTATAACCAAATTCCTATGGCTGTTGAAGATCAAGAGAAAACTACTGTTATCACTTAGCGTGGATTGTATTGTTACACTGGTATGCCTTTCGGACTCAAGAATGCCGGCTCGACTTATAAAAGGTTAGTGAACAAGATGTTTAAAAATCAAATCGGAGATACAATGGAGGTTTACATTGACGATATGGTCGTCAAAAGCCGAGAAAGGTGCCAACACATTGATCATCTACGCAACACCTTTGACATATTGAAAAGATATCACATGCGGCTAAACCCGGCAAAATGCGCATTCGGTGTATCATTTGGGCAGTTCTTAGGGAACTTAGTGAACAAACGAGGTATCGAACCGAACCCAGCGAAAGTTGAAGCCTTGTGTAACATGCTAGATCCGGTAACACCCAGAGACATTCAAGTGTTAACCGGGCGAATCGATGCCCTTAGTCGTTTCATCTCACGATCATCCGATCGATGCAAACCTTTTTTTCAAGCCATACGAAACCGGAAATGAGATGTGTGGGGGCATGAAAAAAAAGGGAAGTTTTCGAACAACTGAAGAAATATCTCACGAGCCCATTGTTGTTAACCATTCCCAAGCAAGGGGAGTTGTTATACATGTACCTAGCTGTAAGCGAAGGGGCAGTAAGTGCTGCGTTATTCAGAGAATAAGGCTCGGTCCAACAACCCATATTTTACTTAGGCAAAAGTTTAATCGATGCAGAAAAGAGGTATTCACCCACTGAGAAGATGGTGTTGGCCTTGGTAACCGCAAAGAAGAAGCTCCATCAGTACTCCGAGGCACACACCATTGTGGTGTTAACTAATCAACCGATGAGGGCTATCTTATCTAAACCGGACTTATCAGGAAGGATTACGAAGTGGGCCATCGAACTTAGTTCCTTTGACATAAAGTATCGGCCTCGAAGCGCAGCCAAATGACAGGTAATTGCTGACTTTCTTGTAGAGTGTTATCCTCGTGACAGTTTATAGGGTGAATGCGAAGAAATTGCAAAAGTCGACCCTAGTGAGATCAAATGGGAGCTTTATGTGGATGGGTCATCCAATCAAGCAGGAGCTGGGTCAGGGATCATTTTAATTTCTCCTGAAGGTATAGACTTAGAGTGTTCGGTTCGGTTGGATTTTCCTGCATCAAACAACGTGGCGGAATACGAAGCATTGGTACTAGGCCTTGAACTTGCAAAACAATTGAAGATAAGCCGTCTTACCGTGCACAGTGATTCACAACTCATCGTCGCCCAAGCAACTGAAGAGTATACGACTAAAAATGCGAGGATGGAGGCGTATCAACAACTGGTTAAAGGGCTGATGAATGAATTCAAGTATTTCGAGCTGAAGCAAATACCCAGAGAGATGAACGAAATAGCGGATCAGCTAGCGTGCGCGGCGTCAACCGCACAAGAGAACCTGCGGGTAGCCGAAGTAGAATATATGCACTCCCCGAGTATCGGAGCAGTGCAATCGGACGTGATGCAAATTGGCGAGCAAAGGTTGAGATTTGACAACCCGTTGCCAAAGCAAGCTCAAGCTGAGGATAATGATTGTTGGATGACGCCAATCGTAAACTACTTGACAAAAGGGATCCAGCTGGAAGATCTTGTGGAAGCGAGAAAACTCCGAATGAAAGCAGTAAGATATGCAATCCTTAGCGACACGCTCTATAGGAGGTCATTCTCAGGACCTTATCTCAGGTGCTTAAATCCAAGGCAGTCAGAATAGGTTCTGAGAGAATTACATGAAGGAATGTGTGGGAATCACTTAGGAGGAAGAAGCTTAGCACATCGAGCGTTAACTCAAGGTTATTTTGTAGCCATACATGGCTCGAGACGCGGAGCAGTATGTAAGAAAATGCGACAAGTGCCAGAAATATGCCCCAGTTGTTAGACAACCCGCCGAAGAACTCAATCCAGTCGTAGAACCCTAGCCATTCGCAAAATGGGGCATGGATATCGTAGGCCCGTTGCCGAGGGCGCCCGGAAGTAACAAGTTCGTCTTTCTCGCCACATACTACTTCACTAAGTGGGTAGAAGCAGAATCATATGTTTCTGTCACACAAGATGACGTTGTAAGATTCGTATGGCGGAACATTATATGTCGGTTTGGCATACCAAGGGCGATTGTGACGGATAATGGAACGCAGCTCGACAATCGAAGGTTTAGAAGCTATTGCACATAGAAAGAGATCAAATTACAATTCTCTTCCAGGAGTTATCCCCAAGGCAATGGCCAAGCAGAGAAGACGAATCGAACGATTTTTTATTGTTTAAAGAAAAAGTTGGAACAACGTAAAGGAAAGTGGCATGAGGAACTCCCTAATGTACTATGGGCTTATCGCACCACAAAACGGAAGCCAACGGGTGAAAGCCCATTCTCTCTCGCTTATGGTACTGAAGCAGTTATCCCCACAGAAGTCGGTCTACCTATGGTAAGAACATTAGTTGTGGAAAATGGCGAGAACGATCAGCAACTAGCCCATAACCTCGACTTAGTCGAGGAACAAAGAAAGATCGCCGCACTACGACTTGCGAACTACCAGAACCAAGTTGCCGCTTACTTCAACAAACGGGTTAAGCCGAAAAGATTCAAGGTAGGAGAATGGGTGTTGAGAAAGGTCATGGAAAACACAAAAGATTTAAATGCAGGGAAGCTTGGACGTATATGGGAAAGACCATATGATGTGACCGAAGCTTTCGGAAATTGAGCTTATAAACTCAGGCACGTTGAAACAGGTCAGTATATGCCGCGCCCGTGGAACGCAATTCATTTGAGAAAGTACTACATTTAACTTTTCGTGTTTATGTTTCCCGTATTTAAATTTCTGTTTCCAGTAATGTTGAAAGGTAAATCCCTTTCTGTTTTCCTTGCATATCGAAGGGTGTATCCCTAGATGTCCATTGACATCTCCCTATTGTTTGATAAATAAAGTTGCATTTCATCCGAATCTTAAAATAAAGTCTAAAGCTGAAGAATACAAACTAAGGGATGAGGAACGAATCAAGATCGAAAATCAAAGATCGAACGGGAAAATAAAACCCAAGATCGGATGGGCAGAGACCCAATCAAGATCGAAAATCAAAAATCGAGCGGGAAAATAAAACCCAAGATCGGATGGGCAGAGACCCAATCAAGATCGAAAATCAAAGATCGAGTGGGAAAATAAAACCCAAGATCGGATGGGCAGAGACCCAATCAAGATCGGAAATCAAAGATCGAACGGGAAAAGAAAACCCAAGATCGGATGGGTAGAGACCCAATCAAGATTGCGAATCTAAGATCGAGTGGGAAAAGAAACCCAAGATCGCATGGGCAAAGACCCAATCAAGATCGAAAATCTAAGATCGAGCAGGAAAGGAAAACCAATGGGCAAAAACCCATCCAAGATTGAATAGGTAAAAATTGATTCAAGGTTGAATCATTTCTGAGATCGATAACGAAAGGGTGAATTTCATCTGATTTGCCTCATTGAACACGTCGCGTGTTTGCAGAGGAAAATGAGGCATGACATGTACAAAGGTAAAAAGCTTAGGCAGTGGGATGTTGCTCTTATGCCGTAAAAGAGAATATGTTTTATTTAAAACATCTTGGATGTAGGACATATAGTACGATAAAAGACAAGAATGAAAAATAAACCTACTAGCGAAAAGGGAAAAACAAAGACAACAGCACTACTAGATATCCCAGTAGTGGTTGGAACTAAAGGCCCAACTTATTACAAGCAAAATGACACCTAGTCTAATGGGGTAGATAGACTATCCCAGTTTACGGAAGGAAATGCCGTTTTTGCCTTGGAGCGGAAATATTGGACGCCTTGCTTAAAACCATCATATATGCCATCTTAGGGAACAGCAGACACGACACGATCGGCAGCCATTAATTCCCCCCTGAGACGATCCACCTGGTGTTCAGCGCGTTGCAGGTGTCCATTCAGAGTTTCACGCTCGTTCAATAGTAAAGAGTAGTCGAAGCACTGGGAACAGCGTGGGTGATGACGGGAAGGTGCGCGAGAAATACCCGCTTCATCTCCTGCATAAGGGTCAGGAGAACGGGCGATAGAGTCAGGAGCTCGAGTTGCGTGCCTCCCTCCCGGAGAGACCATTATGTCAGTAATAGGATTAAGAGCCGGAGTGGTATGATTTAGCCCCGGAGAGATCATTCCGTCGACAATGGAGTCTAGAGCTTGTTTTCCACCCGATCTTGTTCGAGACCGATATAAGAAGCCCTCCCTGGCGAACGAGAAGAGGAGTTAGAACATAGCTCGATTACATTCCTAGAACCCCTGGAACCCCTCCGGGAGCTTCTTTTTTTGGGAACATCAGCGTAGAGCCGGAAGTGGAGCTTCACTTTTCGATTGTTAGCCATGAAGATCCAGGTACTACCTAATGGCTCTTAAACATCCCTTTATATAGAGGCAATTCAAAGTTGATAGAAACGAAAATTCAAAATCTAAGGTGATCGTATCTTATCAAGATAAGTTAATCCCTTTGGTTTGAAAACTCAAATTTAAGGATAAAGGATAATTGATCACATTCAGTTACGATTGAAAATTAAAAGGAACAGATAGGAAGAGTTAGGAAATGGAAGGGCGAAGGCCCAATTTGTGAACGACAATCACGCGAAGATACAACAGAGATAATAAGGGAAAAAAGGGGCATTGTGGGAGGATAAAATCCAGGTTTCGACTCATGGGCCAATCCAAATCACCTAAGGATGGTGTTATGCAACGTAAACCGTAAGGAGAGCCCACGAGGAACAAGCAGGCGCACGTGTCCAGGTAACCGCCTCCATTACGGAGGATCACTGAGGAAGTGGGAAAAGAAAGTATGACGTGGTGCTTGTGCTTGAAGCATGCAGTTATATTACGGATGACCACTAAGGAAGTGGGAAGGAGAGAGAGATCGTGGTACTTGCCCTCAAGGCATGCAATCCTATAAAGATGGAGTGGAGCCAAAGAACAAGGGAGGTGGGGAGAACCCGAGAGAATCCAAGGGATAGAAATCAATCGATTGACTTGAGCGTCGGAGTATCTTTTGCAGGTACCCGCTAGCCAAACTGCGGAGGAAGATTATTTTGGGACATCTCGAAGAAGGATTCGGCGAACGTGAGGATTGCGGTCAACAAATCTGTGGAGGTATTTCTTCTTGTAGGAAAACTCACTCCAACAGCTAGCATTTGTTAGGTTTGAGTCAATTGAAAGATTAGTTAAAAAAATAATGCAGGCCAACCTTTTTTTTATTGAGAGGCCCAACAATATAGGCTTAGAAAATGATACAACTTTGGAACTTTACATATATAACATGTATACCGATATATATTCTTTATTTATTTTTAAATAACATAGTATCAATGCTTGTTTATATATATTATGTAGTAAATTTAATTAATTTATATGATGTATTACTTAAATCCGTCTAGTCCGTCTAGGCGCTAAGCCCCAGCCCGCCGCCCAACTAGCGCCTAGCGTTTTTTAGAACCTTGAATTTTAATCACTCTTGCCACGCCACGTGTCATTATTCGAAAGTACTATTTTTGTGGATATATTTATGATAAGATTTTAAACTAATCCAGTCGCATAATTTTGAACCAATCTTGTCATGCCATGCGTCATTATCCGAAAGTAATATTTTTGTGGATAGATTTTTGATAAGATTTTGAACCAATCCCATTACGCCACATGTCACTATCTGTTTAGAATTCTTTAGAATAGATTTCGATAAGATTTTCAACCAATCACATAGTGCCACGTGACATTATCCACAACCTCATCCTTTCTTTTTTTGTCCATATAAACCCTACATCCATCCTAATTCATACACCAAACTCAAACTAGCTCAGAATCATTCTTCATCGTTTTTAAATCTTGAGTTCTTACAATGTCTTCTTCAAGGAGATTGTATGAAATCGATGAGTAACATAAAAAATTATTGTAGAATAGGAATAATTGTTCAATCTCGAGGATGGTGGAGATGAGGCGTTCGTAATGGAAGAGGAATAAGATGATGAACAGAGAAGGCAAAGAGTCTCACATTCCCGTCTTGTCATGTAAGTTGTGGGTCAGATCTCCAAACCCAGACATGCCGCAAACTTGGATAGAAAGAGGGAAAGATGAGGTAATAATCTCTTGGAAGATTATTTTATCCCCAACAGTGTATTCCCTGATCATTTTTTTAGACTTCATTTTAGAATGCAGCGAAGTTTGTTCAACAAAATCATAATTGCTATTTGCAATACTTTGTGAAAAAAGAAAGATGCTTTTCATGTTCTAGGTCTTCTTCTTAAGCAAAAAATTACTATTGCCTTGCAGATGCTTGCATATGGAGTATCTGCAGATCAAATGGATGAGATAGCGAAATTGGGAAAATCAATTGTTCTAGAGTCCCTGATGAGATTTTGCTTCGCATTAGAAACCCTCTACACCACTGCTTTAGGCGTCCCTTCCTGCTTTTCAAATGTGTCGCCTTCCTATTGGTCCTGGTTTGCTTTTGGCGATGTGTAGAGGGATGTCGTGCATGACAACTTCTGGACCGGTTGACACAAGTTTGTATATAGGACAATCTTTGACAACATTCCAACATTCCCATCTGTTGAATGAATTGTTTTTGTTGTTCGCATTGTACCAAGCTTGTGCTTGAAGTGTCTATAAAATGTGGGATAAGATAATATTATAAAATGCGGGTGTAAAACAAATAAATAAATAAAAATATTGTTACCTAATCCGCTAAACTTCTGCCACTACTCAGATTAGTGGTAGCATGAGAAAAGGCATTTTTCCAACAAGTAAGCGATTTGTTGAGTTTTTTCCAACGACCTTGAAAACCTTGACTATTTCTTGCGTCTTTTCCAGGCCTATCGCAAAACGCTGTAGTAATTCTACTCTAAAGTTCTCGCAACTGCATCTCATTACCTGTAATCGGGTCATGAGTAATTTGAACCTAGCATTCATACAACGTAACATCTTTGATGACCCTCCAAGTAGCCATTTTTTGCACACAAAAGTATATGAAAACTTTGGTTCAAAGTGTTGAAAATATTGAATAAAAGATAGGGCTGGAGTTGCTCTTATAAGTGAATGACATTTTAATTTTATTAGAGTTCAACGGTTTTTTTTATATTATTTTATGGAAGAGCATTTGACAATGCTTCTTGAATTGCATGTGTTTTTAAAAAAAATTATTTATATGGCTCATAAGTAATATTAAGTTTTTATGTCAAAAATAGTTATAATCATTTTTTGTTGTCGAATGCCACTTTAATTGGTTTTAAAAGTAGTCTTAAACATGCTCATAGTCATCTTTATATGTGTTTTGGTGATGTCATTTGTCACTTTACTGTTGCAACAAAAGGGACAGGGGGAGAGGGAGAAATGATTAATTAAAATGAGAGGAAAAAAAAGGCTGCGAAGAGCTAATGCAGAAAGTGTTTGGTGTTGTTAGTTGAGTCTTTCTTCAGGTGAAACAATAGTGAATACGGATTTTGAATTCGTAACCAAAATTTAGCACATTCATTTTTAAATAATTCATCAAGAGCGGATTTCTAAGTACCAGCTATATACAATTCATATGATGAGTTTTTCGTATGAATTTGAGAGTGATGGCCGTTTATTTGGTATCTAAGGTGCAATAGTATTTGGTGGTGATGTGGTTAAAATGAGAGACTAAAAATCCAGTCATGATTCCTTGTAGCATAAGTAGAAAATGAGGTGGTGCAACACAATCTGTCAGTGATAAACTAACTTGTATCAAAACTCAACTCAAAATTTACTATAGGTATCAACAATAACTTTATGCATAATTGAGATAAAGTTGAACTTGATTTAAAGAATTGACTGAAGCACATGTCTCTTTGCATTTTAACCTCTGCTCTTATCAACTGGCCTAATTGCTGCATTTGAACCATTGATTCTTATCATAAAGAACTTAGGATTCTGCATTGTTACCACCGCTGGTCTAAGAATATGCTTAAAAGGTTAAAAAAAAAAAAATTCTTACCAAAATGAATATTAAATAAAGCTCAGTGGCAAAAAAAGTGGAACTGATTTACTATATATATCTGCATTTTATTGTAATTGAATATTCATTAGAGAATTTAGAAGTTAAACACGATCATCAATCACTATTAATATAATGACTCCCTGTTAATATGAAGCCGTACCTAGGCATCCAATATTCATTCCACCATGTTATAAACTTGGAACCTCATATTAACTGTAAAACATGTAGCATGTTCAGAATGTGAACCGATATTCCAATCCTATGGGGACAAAAACCTGAAATTTATAGGTAACTCTTAAACAAAACATGCATTCTTATATAATAATATACAATACAATTTATCAGTGATATTGTAACTCTTAGAGGATTGCATTTTTGAGGCACAACTAAACCTGATATAGAGGATTGCATGTACACAAACTTTGGTATTTGCTCTCCTCTTGTCAACTTTGTCATTGGTCATCTCAGCAATAACATGTTGATTTCACAGATCAAATTAATAAATTATAAGGTTGTATAAAAGTTGACTATCTATGTTGATATAAATGGCAACATTCACTCCAAATTTATGCTAAAACCAGAGAAATAATGTTGTAAGAGAAAATATATTTCTAAATAATAAATAATTTCGGATCAACAAAGTTTGTCCACACTTACAACGATGCCAATGAAACCAAGTCCAAAAAAAAAAACAATTGAAGATCCTTTTTTCAGTTTTCTTGCATTTAAAGTGCTACTAAAACCTGATTTTGGAAAGAAAGTATTCAGCATCACGTCAACTTCGGATACATAAGTGAAGACTGTAATGTTTTGAGTGTTAAATTTACCTGATTGTTCGCAATGAAAAAGAATTACCGCCAACCTTGTTATGTACATTTAAAGTGCTACATTGTTCATATCATTATCACCTCTTGAAATTGCATTATAAATGCCTTTATAAACCTCACTTCACAAATTCTTTTGATTTTTTCTAATGTAATCTAATCGATCTTCTTCAAGTGTTGCATTTACCAAAAATTGTTGCAACCTTCCTCCTTTTAACAATGTGTTGGATTAAGACATTCTTTCTTGAATCTGATAAGCTATGAAGGCTCGCATCGGTACTCTTCCTAATTTACATTCACGACCTTGATAATCTTTGTTCCATTTTAAATCAGGTTTATACACATCTTCATCGTAAGGAAAAAGAATAGGATATTGTAAAAACATGAAATTTGGATTTAACTTTGTAACACGTTTTAATCCTCCATGTTTGAACTCTATAATAATATCTCTGTTTGAATAAAAAATTCCTATATCTCCTACTATCAAACCACCAATTTCATCACATATTGATTGTTCATATTGTTTATTATCATTTGGTTGCCTACCCAACAATATCATTTTTAAAGAAGTGAGAGAATTGTTTTCAAATTTATCTCTAGCTATTCTGAAAAGTTTAACCAACTCATTTGATTCGTCAAACATTTTAATCAAACCTTCCACAATATTTTGATCTAGTTTTTCATTTTTTTCGTTACAATTAACTGTGTCAAAGCGATTTATTGCTTCATTATGAGTATCAAATATATAAAGCTGAGCAAATTTTGGACATTGACCGTCAGGGGGTAACAAAGATCCCATTAAATGATGAAGTTGGCCACTAATTTTAAAAATGTAAGGACTTGATCCATTGTTAATTGAATGATCAACTTTGGCTCCCATAGAAGTAAATGCAAACATAGAATGGTATACCCTGATATGTTCTCTAAACAATAAACTTTTTTGCCCTTTATTTGGATCAAGTAAATTTTCTAAAAAAAAAAAAGGTGTTGGCTTCAAAATTGGAAGTTTGATATTTCCTTGTTGACAACAAAGAGTAAAAACAGGCTTATTATTTTTGGATCTTTGCTTAATCGATTCTTTGAGCCAAAAAAGTGCATCACAGTAATTGCATTTATAATTCTTTCTTATCTCTTAAATCCAAATATTCTTTAGTAGTTCCTATAAAGAAAATAAACGTAGAAATGGTAAGAAACACAAATGTAGTAATAAAACAATAGAATTGTAATTGAAAAAAAAATTAAATAAATAAAAAGACCTACTTTGCCTTTTTTTTTTTTTTTTTTTTCTTCTGAAAGAAGGCTTGACCCTTGTTGATTTGATCAGAACTGTCAAATTTTATCTCATCTACAATTGTTTGAATTGTATTTACATCGGAACATGATACATTTTCAACCCTTTTTGCCCTTTTGCTTTGAGCTTTAGGAATCTTTTTAGCGAACTTTAACGAAAAGTTCCCGTTCACTTTAATGAAAAACCACATTTTTACACTAAAAAATCAATCCTGGTACTATTCACTTTACCCTTTATTTTGTCCTTATCATTAAAACTCAAAGTTTTCAAGTCATTTTCATTAGTTTTCCTATCTTTTTAAGCCTAATCATAGCTGCAGAGCTAGAACTACACTCTTGTTGCATCATGAAACTTTGTTTGTCAAATCTTGAGCTTTCAGGAAACATATGCTCATCAACATCAGAAAGATTTTCATTAAACATTTCTATAGCATTTGAGGTGTCGGAAGTATGAACTTCCTGTATTATCATATTTCTTTTGCTATTCCTTGTTCTTTTTGGCATAATGTGCAAAAAATTTAAACCCTAATCAACAGACTGATAGTTGGGAACAAATAAATAAATACAAATAAATAAAATTTTCATTTTTCAATCGCACTAAATAAAATAAAGATACTAAACAATAATCATATCACAACTATAGAAGTGAGAATTTTCAAATATCATAATTTATAACAACAATTGTGTTTAATATGTTAAAACAGAGTATAAAACTAGCCTGTAATCGCATTAGATTTGCAAAACTTCCAAAAATAGATACACAAAAGCTGGATAACAACACCTATCCAAAGTAGGTTTAAAAAAAAAAGAATTTAGGCAAGAACCAAAATAAATTTAAAAAACCACAAATACAATCACAACAGATGTCACATCCCGGCCCGGGCCCCCACTACATCCCGGGCTTGACTCCACCGTAACACTTTGGATCCACTCCCCTAGGCGATGTGGGAAGTTACAATCCACCCCCTAGGGGCCCGACGTCCTCGTTGGCACACTTCCGGCCAGGGATTGGCTCTGATACCAAATTGTCACATCCCGACCCGGGCCCCCACCACATCCCGGGCTCGACTCTATCGTAGCACGATATTGTCCGCTTTGGCCCCCGACCACGCCCTCACGGTTTTGTTTCTGGGAACTCACACAAGAACTTCCTAGTGGGTCACCCATCATGGAATTGTTCTCGTGCGAACTCGTTTAACTTCGGAGTTCCGATGGAACCCGAAGCCAGTAAGCTCCTAAAAGGCCTTGTGCTAGGTAGAGATAGGAATATACATATAAGGCTTACAGGATCCACTCTCCTGGACGATGTGAGATGTTACAAGAGAAGTCTAAAAGTCTAGCTAGTTGAGAAATTTTTTCTAATTTATTTTGTGGCTTCCTTAATTAATGCTAGATTTGGTACCTCAACTCTCTCTTTTTTGGTCGAAAATCCATTCTTTGATAAAAGGGAGAGAAACTTTCATCAACAAACACATAGATAGGGGAAAGAACACAGGCGCCCCAACGATCAATAAACAAAAAGAAATACAAGTCAAAGCTAAAATCCAGAAGCAGAACCACCTAAGAATTCAATGGCTGAAGTGGAAGTGGAAATGGATAAGACTTTGAGCGAAGAGTACCAAACAACCAGCCAACTTTAGGAATCTAAGCTTAGGTATTTTGTTTGGGAATTGTTTTTGGCACTCCAAAAATCTCATTCTACACTCCGAACTTTCTATATTTGGAAAGAAAAATACACTTGTGAGGAGTATAGAATGAGATTTTTGGAGTGCCAATAACATTTCCCTTTTGTTTTGTCTTCTAAATTAAGGAATTAATTCATCTCTTTTCCTAAAATATTCATCTTCTACATTTTGTCTTCTTATAGCTCTTAGGAAATTTGTGGTGGAGAGTTAAAATTTTGAAACAACGACCTCTTTGTGCATCTGGTCCGTAGTAGGGCACAAAGAAATAGACCAAACATTCCAACTCATTTCATAACCCCCAAAAAAATCTAAATCGAAACTGTGATCTCCACCACAAAGAATTTGGAATTCTCCATTGTCAAATCTTAATAAAAAGAAGACAAAAAAAAAAAATAATACACATTCCTAAATTTCTTAGTGGGGTTTTACCAGAAATTTGTGAGTCAAAATCAAATACAAATCCAAACTGAAATGCCAAAATAATCAGAATATCAAACACAGTATACAATTTCAATAACCGAGATATATTATAAAAGCATCAAACTTCAGTTATACCCAAAAGCATATAGAAGCGATTACTTTGATAAAAGGTTTGTACATCAAACATTATACTGAGAAATTAGATTGAACTTTTCATTGAAGCATGTTATTGATGGTGTGTGAGACAAAATAAAGATTCTAGCATCATCTAAAGAAAACGAAATTTATGCACACACACCAATACACACATAGAAGATACTAAAGCTTAACAAACAGTGATGACTTGCAGTTTCTTGATAAGCTCCTTTAATCCCAAGAAGTTGATTGAAGCTCGAACTCGTTTTTGACTATGGCTGCAAAAAGAACACAACTTTTAACTTCAAAACCCAAAATATCTTCACTATAATCCACTCCAACTCTCTCAAATTTCACTATAATCCATTACCACTCTCGCCCGATTCTTACAAGCAAAATAAACTCAATTTTGATACAGAACCAGACGTTGAAAACCAAGCACAAAACTTGAGGCGTAATGCTTCCCAAGTAATTTCTTTTTCGGTACAAAGGAATTAACATCCTAATACATGGATGATTCTGCTTGGTTAAAAACTCTCCTCCTCTGCTTCTTCAAAGCTCAAAACTTTCACACTCAATGGATCAAATAAGCCTTGTATTTAATACCCTTTTGGAGTTTGATCTTTAAGTCGTTAAATTTTTTATTTGTTTTTGGTCTGATTTGAATTTTTGGGTTTTGTCTCCCAATCTCAAAAGTATTTATAATTTTGTTCAGAAATCTCATAAATAAAAACCAAATGCTCGCATAATTCCTAGTCTCTCACAGAACCCCCAAAATCACTTATAGATAGACATACCGGGTATTGAGCAACGTTTCATCTCTTTTTGACGGAACTCTTTCAATCAAACATTTTCAAAACAAAAAACAATCCTTAATACCCAGACCTAACTTTCTTGTTTGAATTTTATCAGAATTTTTTATACCGTATAACTTGCCAATTTCCTTTGTGTTTGAGAAAATAAACTGCTTTTGTAAAGAACTTTTGAATTCTAAATTAGGATAAATTGCTTACCTTTAGCAAAATGGGTTCTACTGATGTTCTTCCTAGGCAACGGTGAATGTTTGGGTGCCGTTGCTGGTTGGGATTGTGCTAGTTGTTGCGCACGCGGCGTGGAGGTGGACTGATGAGTTGCCGTGGACGAAGAGAGCTCTGCGTTGTTGACTGGTTATGCGGCGCGATTCTGCGGATTTGGATGAATCGGTGGTGGTGGTGGTGGTTTGGGTATACTATTTGGAGAAACAATTTACAGTCTCACTGAAAGTGTGTTGTCGAGAAGAGGAGAATGCAGTCACGTATAGCCAACGACAGCGCACCAACACAGGAAATGTATCTATATGGGCAAATTCGTAATTTTACTGTGAAGATGAGAAAAGAAAGGAAGAAAAAAACACTTGAAGAGGAGTAATTTCGTCCTTTCATTGTGCTTAGGAACAGTGAAGCTGCCAAACTAGGTTTTAGTATATATAGAATTTTTTGGTTAAAGGTTATATTTTTATTTTTTGGTTGAGAAAAGTACGATATTCATTGATAAGATTTAGCGAATACGTACAAAACTGGAAGATAGGGTGTCGCGTTGGGCTTCAATAAAAACTTTGTCGGGGATTTCAACACAATCGAAGTGAAAAAGAGAGTCCTGCATCAAACTACATAATAGTACTATCCTCGAATAAGAGATTAGTAACATCGGGGGTTCTTCAAAGCACAATGTTGTTCTAGAGATAGCCCCACCCTTGCCAATTTGTGATATGTGTGGATCAAGTTAGTTTATTAGGGTGATTGTGTGCCCGCCATTTGTGCTCACATTTAAGTTTGCCATATGCGAAGATTTATTTATTTAATCATCTCTTTGATTAGAGAGTTTATAAAATATCGTCTTGTGCAATTTTGAAATTTAGACCAAGGAGAACTGGGGGTCTAAAGACAATATTTGGGTGTCCATTAACTTGTCAAAATTGAACCCAGTAGCCCAATAGCCCAATAGCCACCACAACCCTCCAACAGCCCACCCGTTAGCTTTCCTTCTCCTTCTTTCTCCCCCTTTCCTCGTTCGGCACTCGGTCACACTCCCACGCTTCCACGGTTCCACCCCACCAAGCTTTCAGCCTTGTTCCCGACAGGTAAGTCAATTGCTCTCTCTCTCTCTCTCTCTCTCTCTCTCTCTCGTCCGTTCATCTTTTCTTCCTTCAGAATAAATAGACATGTTTAATCATTTTTCAAAAATGTATTTCATGCTGTGAATTTTTGGTCCACTTCATAAGCAAGTAATAATCTAGGATTAGGAAATTATGGGTATTTTTTTTTTATTATTATTATTTTGCATACGAAAGGGTTTGTGTTATTGGAATTTTTGAGCTGTCCTGGTTTGCTTTTTTGTTTAGGATTTGGGCATCACAGTCCTTTACTTTTTATTTTCCTGGTTTCTTTTTTCTTTCCTCAGTGTCTGTGTTTCCCTCTACTTTTGGATAAAGATTTCCGATGGTTCAGTTTTCTTCTTATTCTAACAGCTTAATGTAGTTTGAGATCCTGCAAGAGAGCTTAAAAAGGTTGAACTTGGTCGAGGAGTTTCGTATTTGTTTCGTTTGAGGTACAATCTTACTACTTTTCGTGTTCTTTCGTATCGAGTTCATTGAAGGTTGATTGACTATCATTGTTTACTTCATGTTATTTGTTCATGCTTTGAGGTTGTAGTTTGCCCTTT
Source organism: Malus fusca (assembly GCA_035220775.1). Lineage (NCBI taxonomy): Eukaryota > Viridiplantae > Streptophyta > Magnoliopsida > Rosales > Rosaceae > Malus > Malus fusca. Next base: position 12,001,738 of record CM069069.1, read on the forward strand.
GATCTAGTAAATCAAAATACGATTGTCTCAGTATATGAATTTAGTGAATTTACAAAGCGTTGCACTGACTTCATAATGCTATAACTTGTACGGAAAACTTGTACCGTGCGCTAGTCTGGGTTTGGTGTTTCTTACCCTTAGTAGTAGTGTAACATCCCACATCGCCCAGGGGAGTGGATCCTGTAAGCGTATATTCCCATCTCTACCTAGCACGAGGCTTTTTGGGAGCTCACTAGCTTCGGGTTCCATCGGAACTCTGAAGTTAAGCGAGTTCGGGCGAGAGCATTCCTAGGATGGGTGACCCACTAGGAAGTTCTCGTGTGAGTTCCCAGAAACAAAACCGTGAGGGCGTGGTCGGGGCCCAAAGCGGACAATATCGTGCTACGGTGGAGTCGAGCCCGGGATGTGGTGGGGGTCCGGGCCGGGATGTGACAAGTAGAGTTACAGAAGCTAAATCTTATGTTATGTATTACTTGCTTCTGGTTCTACTTACGGCCAGGGTAATCAGAGATATTTCTGTCAGTTGCTTTTGAGTAGAATCAAATATGTTTTGGTATTATCTCTAAGACCGATATATGGTGGCATTGCAGTTAATAGCATGTACTTGGGTGAAAATTAAGGTTAAGCATTATAAGATACCTCTGGCACTTGGATAACCTTTCTACTTTGTGGAACTTCCAAATATGTAACTTCTTTGCTAGTAACATGGAAATTTGTTTTGACGAGCATGTTTATTTTTTCTCCTTCCCTCTGCGGAGAAGGGGAACTCTAAGGTAAATTGATATTGTTGGATTTCCCTGTCTTCAATCATCAGCCCTGCAACTAGTCTTACAACCACTAAGGACTAACAAATCAGTGTCTGTGAAACTTTTGAGGTGGCGGAGCAACAAAGAATGCACGTTCCTTTCACTTTCAGGATTTCGGTTTATCAGATGGTTTTCTAGGTGGGAGTGGGAGTCAGATTAAACTTGTGTACCAAAGTTGCACTCAAATTGTTTCGGAATGTCTATTAAGATGTATCTGAACTTACAATTTTGGGAACCTGGATTTATTCGGTCCTGTATATCTTGGCAATCAGGCCTACAATAATGCATTAGTTAGCATGTTGTATTTGAAGGAAATTTTTTTTAATTAAATCTTTATTTAACACGTCGAAGCAATTAGTATTTGGTTCTACGTGTTTGATAAAAATTGGGTGGAAGGTGCAACCAGTTTGATTCAAGTGTGTTATCACCGTTCTGTCAGTGCTTAAATGAATTGGGTTAGAACTTACCCTGTGGCCGTGGGTTACGATAACTAAAAGTGTCTCTGTACACCCCTTGAGGAGAATTAACTACCAGAGTTTAGTATCTTTGTTTGGTTGATAAATGTTTTCGTATCCAATATGCAGGACTGCCTCAGAATGACGGTTGTGAAGCGGTATGTGCTACGAATGTTCATATCATTGAAGTACATTACAGCAAACGTAGTGGACAGAAATAATGGCAGGATTGTTGTATCAGCATCTACAGTTGAACATTCAATCAAGGGCTCACTCGAATGTGGAAGGTCTTGCAACGCAAAGGCAGGGGCAGTTGTTGGAGAGGTGTTGGCTAGGAGACTCAAGGTGGAAGGTCTTGATGAGGGACAGGGACGAGGGATTCACGTCAATGTAAATAACGAAGTCGAGAAGAAGGGTTTTAGGAACCGCACCAAGATTTGGGCTATCGTCAATGCTCTTAAGAACAATGGAGTCAAACTCATTCTCGATGATATCGGTGAAAATACTTCTCGGTCGAGTGAGTATTAAGAGCTCTCTTTGTTTCATTCCTTGTATGTGTCCATATGCTGAATATATGTGTGATTGTTAGTAGCAAAATGGACGGATTTACGCTGATTGTACAGAATCCGCAATTACCGGAATATGTATGTTTTGTTTCTACAGTGCAGAGTAGCTATGATTAGGACAAGGGGAGTGACGGAGCTCCTTGAAAGACTAGTGTCACAAATTGCTGTCACTTTTCGTGTTTGCTAACTGATTTTTCATGCTTACAATTATTGAATCTTTGTTCGTTTGAACTTTTCTACCACTTGTGCCGATGTTGCTTTAGTACATGGCGAAAAACAATCATGATTATGCACTCTGGTGCGGGTTCGATTCCTATCAATTTCCCTCCAACAACTAACAATTTAATTCATTAATACTATCGTTTGTCAAAATAAAAATAAAAACTTTTCTACCATTCATGTTTAGATGCTCAGCGGTACTTGAGTCTGCGGTGGTGGTGTTTGATATTTGTCAACATTGGTTATGTTGGCGGTGGACCGTGCTGGACCTAAAAGTTTATTCTTAATAACAGGATCAAAGTGACTCGGGGTGATGTTTGAGGTTTTATTTGCAAATTGCAACTACCTTTACCAGCAAATCTTGCAGCATCTTCAAATGGGATAAATTGGCTCAGAATTGAATGTTATGCTTTGTCTGGGAGTTGGTGTCATGCATTCCTTCTCATGAAGTTGTATTGATAGTGAGTCGGTGGGGGTTCGTGGGAGGACTCTCACCAAACTGCCAAATTTAAAAAGTTGACTGTCGGCTCTCTCAATCCTGATGGATATCAAAACTTTTTTTTAATTTTTTTATCAAGCGTTAAATTTTGTTAAAATAGTCATCGACAGAATTCAACACTTGATTATATAGTCATTTGTGAGTCAAATTTTCACATTTTGAAAAACATTGCTCATTTGTTCTGTTCGGTAATATTCCTCCGTTACATGTTAATCAAGATCATGTTATATATATATAAAAGAAATAAATTTGGATGCAACACGAGGAATTTCTTTAAAAGATCGCTAATTCTAGTAATTACCTCCTATTTATGAACATCGTACATTACATAAAGTCCACATTTTTTTTGGTTTAATTTGAGGCTCTATTAAATAAAGAACTTTTGACAATATATTTGTACCTCCGGTGTTTAAAAGCATTTACACTTGCACAGTGATTAGTATAAGCATTCCCGCTTCTCAGTATTAAAAATCGCATCTCTCAATATCACTAGTATAGCAAAATAAAATATAATAAAAACTTCAAATCAATCTAATTAATATCGGTCTAGTGGTAGTTCTCTTCACTTGTAAGTGAGATATTTTATGTTTGATTCTCGCCAAATGCGAAGTTGAACCACATTATTACTAGTATATTGTGAGGTTAAGCCCACCCAATTTCCTTTAGTGTAAATAATATTGTTGTTCCAAAAAAAAAAAAAAAACCAATCTAATTAACAATATCAATTAGGGCTCCACTTTTTCTGCCCATGCAGCTGTGGAAAAGGAAAATAAAGGTGAATGAGAACTTTGGAATTTGACAACAAAAGGCTTTCTTTTTCATGGTCTTTACTATTTCAAAGCATTTCGTTCACAGCCCCCACAAGAAGTTATATTATGCGTATATCCATATACCGTAGATTATGTACAAAGAGCTCGGATTTCTTTAAGCCTACATTCTGTCATTAAAATGATGTGATGATCTAGCTTACAAAAAGGGATGCTAAGCAACCTTCTTACTCGAGCTTTCTCGCTTTTCTGATTTTCCTGCAATGTTGTTTGGTGATAGGAACTCTTTACTTTTTATGTCATTTTTTAAAAATCAATTCTAAAAAATACGGATATTAGAAATTGTAGTGTGCGAGTGACGTTGTCAAAATTTTAAGGTTGGAGTGTGAAACACAATTTATCTGTTTATTAGATAATTGTTAAATGACTAAACGATTTCGGAATTAATTAATTCTTCACCAAGACGACATGATCTTCAAAAGGTTGCGTACAAAATAGATCGTTCAAGTCATTGTGTAACATTGTAGAATGAGAAAGAAAGTCGAAGAGGCATAATGTTGTTGATTATATTCTCCCAACAAAAGTTAACCCATGTTTGATCCTTGAACACTACCTTAGTATATTCGAGTTAAGAGAGGTGAATATTCTCATTAGGAATAACTCTTTAGTTCCTAAAAGATTTTAATTATTAAGACAAAAATATGGCAAAGGGATAAACTTTTTCTTTCTTTATCCACCTTTTAAGACCTTTGCATACGCTTTTGAAATGGTTTTTCATCATAAAGAAGACTTTATCTTCTTGACTTAAATGACTCCATTCTTTCTTCATCTTTGTTTTTATTTTTCCCTTCTTGTTTTATTAAGCTCTTAGAATTTTTGAATCAAAAGTCAAGGCCATATTTTCAAGAAATTTAGTAGTATATTTTGTTACTCTTAAGCGATAAGTTTTAGGTTCGATTTTTTATGGATGAGAGATAGATTGTTCTGTCTCACTCAAACCATTCAGCTTCAGCTGAAGACGTCACACCTCGCCAATTCTCAGCGGATGACACCCTTGGAGAAGAACTAATAAAACCCCTTCAAGAGAGAAAAGTTAACTCTTTTATGGTGGGTCGACCCTACTTACATAAAAAACTCCTATAGATAACGAGTTTAATATCAAATTATTATAAGTCCATAACTAATTTATAGAGTGACTTAACTTATTCCACTTTTAATGTCGTTGTATTGAAAAAATTTATAATCTAAAAAACAATTAAAAATTTGTTTTTTTTTAGAAACGGTACAATATTCATTGATTAAGGGAACACGTACAAAATTTGAGGATAGTGTGTTCTTTTGAAAAAAAAGAAAGGAGGTCAAGATTTTTATTTTTTGTTGTTGGTATTTTTGAGAAAAAAGGAGGTCAAGATTTGAGCACTAATTATGTAACTATAAATTAACCACATTAATAAAGTTTTGATAGTGATGAAATGATGAAGGTCATTTTGCTTTGCTTTTTGCAAGCATGTGGCTAACTTTTAGAGAGTTTAAACTCTTAAACACTCTCATCATATATCTCCATGCTCAATGGTTTTTGACACACCAAGGAGTTTGTTCTTTGCCCTCAACCCTTCATCATGACCAAACGTGTGCATAATTTCAACTTGTTTTTAGGTATTCTCGATCACAAATTGATGAAACCAATAAACTATGTGCTTCACAGATCGATCATATATCTCGCAATGCATCGAATTTACATTGATCAAATTTTACCAAACTATATATATATATATCGGTCTGCAAACCATAGGATTTCTCCAAAAGCGAAAATTTTGACTCGGCAAATTAACACCTCAGGCAACAAAAGAGACAACGAATCCACTGAAAGACAGATTATTACGAGCCATATGTCCATACACACACCCACGACGACGAAAGTGAAAGAGACTTATGATCTATCGCAATTGTTCATCTTTTATTTCGTCGACCTTTAACCTTTTGACACAGCCTACAAAATACTCACTCTCACATGGGTTTGAGGTCATGCCATGCAATGATCACGTCTAAGAAAAGAAGATTCCAAGCAAACCCTTTGATCACATGCATTTCTTTAACTTTATTTTCATTTTTCAAATACTATTGTGCGTACATACAAGAAAATATTTTCTCAAGAAGTTGACTAGTTAATTGTGAGGTTGTTGCGTAGGTAGAATATTCATACTCTTTTCTTGTATTTAATTCCTTCAATTATATATTTGGCTCCCTAGCCGATATTACTCTTTGATGTCAAATGATAAACTACATGAATTTATTACTCAAAATCTTGGGTCATTTTTAGCCTAAAACTTTTAAAATCGTATAATACTTCGCATAAAATGTACAATACATAAACGACTTTGTTACTTTAGTCCGTTAACTCATACATGAGGCTTGTCTTTAAATTTTTATTTTTATTTTCATTTTTTTTTGAAAACTGAAAAATAGTTAGGTAACTACTTTTAAATTTTACTGTTATACGTTTTAAATTCCGGTTGAAGTTTTAATTCTTTATAAATTGAAAATTTTAAAATAGTTACCAATAAAAATTTTAATTTCAAAAATAAAAATTAGTAGGGAAGAAAATATGTGTAGGTTTTGAGTAATTAACCTACAAATGTATGAAAATAACCTAGGTGTAACATCCCACATCGCCCAGGGGAGTAGATCCTGTAAGCCTTATATATATATATTTATTCCCATCTCTATCTAGCACGAGGCATTTTAGGAGCTCACTGGCTTCTGGTTCCATCAGAACTCCGAAGTTAAGCGAGTTTGCGCGAGAGCAATCCCATGATAGGTGACCCACTTGAAAATTCTCGTGTGAGTTTCAAGAAACAAAACCGTGAGGGCGTGATTGGGGGCCTAAAACGGACAATATCGTGTTACGACGAAGTCGAACCCGGGATGTGGTGGGAGCCCGGATCCGGGCGGGGATGTGACACTAGGAGTTTGGATAATTTTGTATGGTTAATACATGAAAGAAATTTTGGAATTTGGTTGCAATCACGTTGTTGACAAAATTAATTTCGATGCCAATAAGCGTTTTGGGTTCTTTTTGTCCTAGTTTCCCCTTTTGCCCACCCACGCTTTCGGGAAAGTTAATGTCTTTTTCTCATAGGCAGACTAAACCGAGGGCATCGTTGTCACTTGCCATGGCATGGTATGTGGCATCACCATCCATGCATGATGTATATGTAGCATGACATGACATCGTCCTTATCAAAATATTTACAGGGTCATGACTCATGATGGACCACACACGCACCTTACACGACCTTCTAATGCAAGCTCGTGTGTCTCCTCAATTTACACTCGCAAATAGTGGTATGCAATTAAAAGTGTTTTTTTTAATGCCCTAAAAGTATTACTTCCTACTGTTGGTTTCTATTTTATTTAATTACCGAAAGCAAATTTATTAGTGGCAAAGAGCAGTTTCTTCACTTGCATGTAATTTAATATTTTAGCAGATAGAGTGTTGAATTTTTATTCATGTTCTTCGGTTTGAATCTCTCATCAAATTATTGTAATAGTTTCGGATCCTCCCCTTTCTTTAGTAATAATAATTTTTTTTTTTAAGTTTCTTTACTTGATTTTTTTAGAGTGTGCCAATTTATGATTTTATTTCTTCTGAGTATAATTTAATCAAGAAATCCTATTTAAAGTAGTATGTAATTTATATTTTGAATACGGCATTAATATATTTGACAAAGGGGTGAGAGATTTGATTTAATTTATAAATAGGTTAGGCTCGGCCATAATATTTCGTATCGAGTTTTTCATTTACGAGAGTCGAAAGCATGTAGATGTAGGAAACTCAATCCAAAAAAAGATGTAGGAAACTAAAAGCAAAAATTGTTGCGTCCTAAAAAATAGAAAAAAAAAATAGGCATCGTCCAAATAGTTGAGAATTCTAACCAAAACTTGATACTACACCATTCTTAGTTGAGTAGTATAATCACCTTAATCATTAGTTATCAGCTGATCACTCGGTTACGTAATCAATTTTGGCTAAAATTCAAACAATTTTCTTTAAAAAGAAGTATTATTTTTATTGGTGTAGGTACTTGAGAACTCAACCTTTTTCCTTTTGGATAAGTGCTTGGTGTAGCTTCAACCGTAGTTGTAAGTTGGAACTTTATAACTTTGAAGCGAGAGGGAAAGGAGTGAAAAAAAAAAGGAAAAAGAAAAAGGGTGGCTAGTGGCTACCTTTCTTTTGGGCAAAAAGAGGGGATGCTTTGTGGGTAACTTCGGTTTGTAATAGTAACTATATCAGTCAAAACAAAACCAATTTGATTTTGTTCTGTATGTGGGCGTCTGATTGTGTTTGTAGTACCCCACTGGATTTAAAGGGTACCCTACGCGTTAAGGTCGTAGGCATGGTATTAAATATCGATATTATCGGCGAAATATCGCCGATAATATCGTCTTTTTAAGGGAACGATATTTTAACACTTATCCATTATTTTTCGTCAAAATATCGCGATATTATCGATAATATCGTCATATTATCGATAATATCGTCATATTATCGACAATATCGATAATATCGTGTGAACAGTTGGCCCACATTTAAAATTTTATACTTATAAGACCAGATATAATTGATCTTGGCCAAAAGGCCGAAAAAGACATGCTGTAGAAGTGTTGGGCTTTCAGTTTTATACACGTCTTAACTCTCCTACATTCTTCAGCTGGCCGATGTGGGACTAGAACCGTGCTTTCTTGCAGAGTTGCACTTGCAGTGTTGTTTCTGACTTCGTCCTTTAAGGCAACAACATCTTATAGCTTTCAGACCACAAAACTACAACAACCAGGAATTTAACATGCCATGGGATTGATCCATGAGATCAACCCGTCCTCTTTTCTCGTCCTATTTCTGGCTGCATCATCTTTCAGTTTCCTCCCTGGCTCGGTTTGAAGGATAGAGCTCGAAACAAGAAATTGAATGGGGACATCACCAGCTGAAGCATCACAAACAGGAACTACACATTCAAACGGACATCAACATAAATTGACGCAATTCGCTGAATTCTATAATCTCAAATAACAAATTCACCGAATGTAAAACCAATTCTTACAAATTCTACTTACAATTTGAACGAATTAAACAAAAGATTAAACTCCAAGTTGAACGAACGAAATTATCATCGCCATTAAACAAAAACCCAGATGAGAATTTATCGAAAATGAACAGCTATACCTGCATGCAGCTCCTTCCTCTGTCAAAGATTGAATCCTTACGCTGGACGCGATCTTCGCGCCTGTCGTTTCCGAGGTGGTCGGCGAGAGTGTCGAGCTTCTTGTGCGACGAGTTTGAAGAGGGCCATAGTCCGCGGGTGGGGCCCGAATCGTCGAGCTGCGTTTTGGGCTTTCGGTCATCGGAGAAAGGTGAAACAGGTTTGCGCCGGACCGGCAAGATGGGATGGTTTGGCGAGGGGAGCGTGGTGGTTTCTGTGGTGGTTGGCGATGATAGAAACCACGAGCTTACTTCGCGGGATTTAGCTCTTCTGGGTTTGTGGGATTGGTCTGTCACCACTTGATCGTTCTTCATTCTGTGTTGCATGCTTTTGCACTTTGCCGTCTCTCTCTCTGTCTGTCTGTCTCTGTCTCTGTCTCTGTCTTTGTCTCTGTCTCTCTCTCTCTCTCTCTCTCTGTCTCTCTGTCTCTCTGTCTCTCTATATATATATGCAAACTTCAAACTGACTAGAGGCAGAGGAATAGAGGAGGAGGCGGAGGAGGAGGAGGTGGATGAGGGAGGGATCTCTCTCTCTCTCTTTGGGTTAAAGCCCGATTTCGTGGGAAGCCCAAGTTTTTTAAGTGTTTCACAAAGCCCAAATGAATCCCTCCATTCTCGGCCCAATGAAGGCCCCAAACTCGCATGGACTTGGGCCGGTAATGAGGACCCCAAGGTGACGTCGTCCCAAATGCAAAGTTATTTGATATACATTTTTTTTTCAATGGTTTTCAAGTGTCGGTGTTGGACTAAGCCACACAATAGGTCATTAGTAATTCAGAGTCGAACTTGTCATGAAAGTATGACTCCGATATTGGAAAAATGAGTAACTTTATAAGAAATTGAGATGTTAATGATTATGGTGTGTTTAAACTTCTTTCATTAATTACTACATATTTTCTACATTCACAATGTTTGCCAGCTCGCTATATAATCAACTTGATAATGTTAAATCCATCATGCAATGCATTTCCTTCCAATTTTTTGTGATAAACTAATAGATAATTGACTAAATAAACATCATGCAAAGTTTCAATAAAAATTTCCAAGTTTTTCTTACAATTTCCGTGGTTTCCATGTAATTTTTATCGATATCGATATTATCTCGATATTTCCGTGTTTTTGGACTACCGATATTTCCGATATTACCGATATTTTCTTTCTTGGTCGTAGGTACCTTCCAGGAAATGTCGTTTGTCCCATGGCTCATGGCGAATGGCGTATGGCCTGGTCCTATACGGCGGTACTATATAGGACAGAGAAGGGAGGGTGAAGGGAATTTCCTCAGACTTTGTATGTTATTTCCGCACAAAAGTCCAGCCAGCAGAGAAAAAAAAAGAAAGAGGCAGATTGTCTACCCTCCTCTTACCGTGCCCTTCTCATCTCCTTCTATTTGTGCGGTCACGGTTAAGCCACGTCAACATTTTATATTGATTTTTTAATAGAGATAATAAGACAAAAAATAATAGAAATATAAAATATTGACGTGGCTTAACCGTGACCGCACAAATAGGAAATGATGGAAATGGCACGGTAACAGGAGAGCATACAATCTACCTCCAAAAAAAAAAAAAAAACCCAGCCAGCTCAGCCGTAGGCAAGGGACACCTAATGGGACACGTAAACAACACCCATTGACATCTCTAGTAAGATGTCAAATTTTAAACATAAAAATTAAACTTAAAGGCTTATATGTCACGTAAGAATTGACATTTCGGTTGAAAATTACCAAAATTGTCTTGTTATTGTTACCACCATTGATGTGGACTTCATTTGAATTTGCACTAAGGTGTGTTTTAATTCGTTTCCCGGCCAGATTCATTGTTGGAAAATCAGGGTCAAAGAAATTGACTCTCATGGTCATTTATGACGATGATCATGCATTGATTTTGTAGATCTCATTTTAATGCTCATAGATGTTTACGTTAAAAGCGTTTTTACTATTCAATAAACAAGTTTAACGGTTTATCAAAAACTTAACTCAAATGCTTTTTTAATATGTTTTAAAAAGCGCTTATACTATACTTTTAACAGAACGCAATCAGATGCGATTTTGATTTTCGTAAAATGCTTCTTGTCCTTTGCACAAAAAATTTCAAAGAAACCGTCATTAGTCACAAAAATTGGTAAAACCTAGCATTAATTGAACTAATGTGAATGAGTTGATTTAGTTGTCACGATATAACAATATAGTATTCAAATGAATTTAGCATGATTATAATTAGTTTGGTTTGGCTTAAATTATTTAAAAGCGGGCTAAAAACTAAATCGCATATATTTTGTAATACTTGATATTTTCTTATTGGTCGTCACTTTTGTACTAGTATGTTCCATCTTATACGTAGATACTCACTAGTTGTTGCCAAGTACAAAATATCATAACCATTCTAATATGACATCAAATTCCTCTTTGAAAATATCTCGATTTTCAAGAATAATATGTCTCCTCCACTAATCATCAATTTACAATACAAAATTTGATTTGATTTGTTATAGAGAAATCACCGAACTAAATCGGTCACTAATTAATTGAGTTGATTTGCTTAAAATCAAACCAAATCGGATTGTAACATTAACCTTAGTTTGGTTGCGATTTGAGACCAAACCGAACAAAACCAAACTCTAAGCTGATCAATATAACCTATTTCTTCTTGAGTAAAAACATAAAGACTTTCATAGAGGAAAGGAATAATTGAGTCGTCACCCTCTCAAATTTCAAATAGGAAATCGACGAACAATTATTGTGTTGTGCGGCCTCCCTCCCACAGTATTGACTGTCCATGGTATCGACAGAGTCAGTCCCACTCAAACAGTCGCACTACTGCTTTGAAAATAGGCAAAATTGGTCGACATGAATTGGACGCAGGAGCGTTGAGACGGTCGCGTCGTACGCTCACTGAAACGTGCACGACAACACCTCAGCCCATTGCCTATCCATTGAAAAGTGTCCTCAAGGAAAATGGACTGCTTGTGCTCCACGGTTACAATCTCAGGGATTAAATTTTTATAGCATTCGCATTGGAGATATTATTTGTCTTCTTGTTAAGACATTTGTTTATAATATCTACGTACTATTAAAGTGGCAATTTAAAGAGACTTTACCTGGTCCGTCTTTTTTTAATTGATGTGTCACTATGTTTGATAGATGTTTCGTTTACGTTTGGTTGATATTGCACTTGGTTTCATAGATATTTTGTTAACGTTTGATTTATATGTCACTATCAAGGTTCTAAAAGACTTTAAACGCTAGTTGGGCGGAGGGCTGGGGCCTAGCGGCTAGGCGGGGGCTTAGGTGGATTTAAGTAAATTTATTATATATTGTATAAATAAATGTATGTTTATACTTAAACGCACACATAATTGTATTAGAATACATAAATTGCAAAATAAAATGAAATATGGGTTATAAAGTATTAGAACATACTTAAAACATGGAACACAAGCATATAATGACCGTTCATCAAAGTATTCAACAAGTTTTTGACATTTTATTGAAAAATTAAAGTGCAAAATGAAAGTTATCAATTTTCTATCCAAGTGAGAGTCACGACCTAGGCGGGGGCCTAGGCTGACTTCTAAGTAGGTCTAGGTGTACTTTCTTAATTTTCTTATTTCTAGGGACTAATCGGGACGGTGACCAGCTGCTAAGCACCTAGGCTGGGCCTAAGCCAGAATTTTTAGAACAATGGTCACTCTTTTTTTATAGATATTTTATTGATATGTCGTTAGTATTTTAAGTTAATCAATTCATCAATTTCAATTTATAAAATTCATCATTTTAGCCAATTTTTGTAGTAACATCAATCATTTAAATTTTATAATAAGATGAAAACTTCATTAAGGGGTTATTCTCATCTATTGAGTATGTAGTTTAGGAGAAATTTTATAAATTCTCGGAAAATTAGCTCAAGATTGACCATTGGTAGTTGCATTTGTTTAGTTTTGATTCAAAACACGTAAACATGCCGCTTAAAAATAATTAGAACGAGTGAGTTAGGTACGCGTGGATATATATACAAAAGAAAGTTGTACACTTGTACTCCTCAAGCTTTGCCCTCTCCTAAAATTATGCTGGGTATGTCACATAGGACCAAATTGATTGTTAATTATAATCAAAAGAATCGTAACCATAGAATAACTTATCAAATTGATAAATAATGCTAAGCCAATATGTTCCCATCTTTGACCTCCAACTATAGACTAGAATATTCAACAACCCAAAAATACTAAATATTATAATTAAGATTAAACTAATTTTATCGAACAAATAATATTATCTCTATTAAGGGGTAGATGAGTGGGTGAAGCCTCGTAAAGGGTTATTAATAACGTGGTTTAAATTCGATTTTGACGAGAATCGAACCTAAAACCAGTCACTTACAAGTGAAGAGGAATGTCACTAGACTGTAGTACTAAGTGATAAAATTAAACTAATTTTATATTAAGATTTCGAAATTAAGAATCCTCTTGATGATTATATTTGTTTATTTTATTTATATATTTGTAACCAAATTCAAATGTAGGGTAAGTGTTGAGAATGACATTAATGACATGTCATTGTCCAAGTGGTTGTATTTGCAGAATCATGATTCTCTCCTGAGCATTTCCCTAGGGATCCTAGGGATCCCGCAATCTTGTCCGTTCATCGTGTATCGTGCGGTCAGTTTTCGTTAGGTACTATTCATATTTGAATTTTAAAATTTAAATTTTAAATGATTTATGACCACACGATACACGATGAACGGACAATATTGCGGGATCCTTAGGATCCCTAGGGAATGCTCAGGAGAGAATCCTGATTCGTATTTGCATACCACTAAAGCCAAACCGCACACTTAACAACAATTTTCTTCCGTTTTTAGTGCTTCCTTCGCTCTCACCAGATGCAGAGTGGCTAACTGCTAATACCACCTCAATTATAACTGAACTGCACCTGATCGCATTTGCACCTAGCCACGGGCACGTTAGCCGCATAAAAAAGGAGGCAGATTGTCTGCCCTCCTGTTACCATGCCATTCATATTTCTTCATATTTGTGCAATAACGGTTAAGCAATGTCAATATTTTATATTGATTTTTTTAATAGAGATAATAAGACAAAAAGAAATAGAAATATAAAATGTTGACGTGGCTTAACTGTGACCGCAAAAATATGAGAGGATGGGAAAGGCATGGTAACAATAGGAGGGGATGAGAAAGACACAGTAACAAGAGGGCAGACAATCTGCCTCCCATAAAAAACAAGCAGCCAAAATCTATATTTATAATCTGAAAGATTGTATCCCATGTTAATATTATACAAGTTTTCGCTATATACGATTTACTTACGATTATCTGAAAGTGTAGTTAGAATAAAAATGCCCCCAAAATATGCAATTTTTTTAGAAGTACCCAATTGGTAAGCAAGACTTTTAGGGGTGGTTTGGGAGTGATGTGCTTAAAAAAAAGCACCCATGAAAAAAAGCTGTGAGGGTTTTAGGTGTTTGGTAAACTAAAAAAAAAGGGCTTATTTTGGAAGCTGCTGTAAGAATAAGCTAAAATTAAAAGAAAAAGCTGAAGCAGCTATTTGCAGCTTTGGAAAACTGGCTTTTTTTTCAAAGCACACGGAGCTACAGTGCTCATTTAATGAAAAGACCCACTATCAGACTGTTTTTTTTTTTTTTCCAAAAGCACTTTTACAAAAAAGTTTACCAAACACTCTGCTGATTTATTTCACATCCGCTTATTCTTACAGCAGTTTTTTTTCAAAGCACAGCAATACCAAACCAGCTCTTAGTCCCGTTATGCCGTTGGCGGTACCAGGATGGCTGGATTGAGTAGATATTTCGTAACTTTGTCAAACGTCTTTTGGAAATTCCCGTTCTTTGTGTCTTATCTTTTTTGAAAGGCGGAGTAATTTTTGTGAGCAGTTTAAAGATTTTTAGAATTATATCTAAATGGTCTTCCATTTGATATTTCAAAGGAGCAAAGGTAACATTTCCGAAGAGTAGAAACTTGAAATTGTAAACAACAATAGCATCACTAAACCAGATCACAACCGTAGGATTAACAACAAAAACAAATCGTAGTGTTCCAAAACTAACATCAGAAGGGAATCCAAAAGCAGCATATTCAAATTTCTACTAACCAAACCGGTTCAGTGACGAACCCGCCCCACCAAAATTTATCTCATATCTACCCCTGTCTATTCTCTTATTTACAGTTCTTGTTTTTTCTTCTCTTGGTCTTCTTCATATCAACTTCTTATTAACTCTAATCCCTTCTTAATTCAGCAATTTCTTCACATAATTGAGCAGGCATTAGGGTTCTCATCGCTGAACATCTCCGGCGGGTTGCCAATGTACATCGGTGGGGGCGGAATCGGGTATCCGGGTGCTCCGTATCCAGGCCCGTATGGCATCACGTATGGAATCTGCTGCCCGTACCCGGTCGGACCCGGAGGAAAATCCATCCTGTTCCCCTCAAGTTTTCCACCCTCCTTTCCCTCCTCCCCTTCCTTTTTCTTCTTATCCCCGCCGCCACCTCCGCCTCCGCCGTTATTTTCGCCCTTCTCCTTCTCTTTCTTCGGCGGGACAATGTCGACGGACCTCTTCAGCTTCTCCTTCAAGCTCTCGGCCAGAACCTTCATGTCCATCGAGCCCTTCACCGTCAGCAGCTCCTTCTCCTTGTCGATGCTCATCTCGGTGAACCCTGCCATGTCACCCACGTTAAAAACCAAACCAAAATCACAAAAACGGCGGCGTTTTACTGCGAAAAGTTGCCAATTAGTGGGAGATGATAAGCTCACCTTTCGTCTTGGTGACGATCCTGTGGATCTTCTGGATGCATCCCTGGCAGTGGAGGTTCAGCTTCAGAACCGCGGTCGTCACCGGAGGCTGCACACACAAATATACAAACCCATTTAATTAAAAATTAAATAATTGAAAATATTGAGGCTGGCGCACGTTGGCGAAGGGGGGAACCAGTGCACCAGTGCGCCGTTGGAAGTACGCACCTCTTTGGTTTTTTTGTCGTCGTTGGATTTCTCCGGCGGCTTTTTCTTGGCGTCGCCGCCGTCGTCTTTGTTGTCCTTTTTGGGCTGGGGGGAGACGAGGTCGACCTTCTTATTGGTCTTGGCGGCGAGCTTGTCCCGGAGCGTGGTGGGGTCCACTTTCCCGACCACCGTCAGCTTGTTCGCCTGGCTCTCTGACTTCACTGTCTCCACCCCTGTAACCAAACGACGCCGCCGCAAAAAATCAAAAAATTGTTCGAATCTAAATTTTGGACGAACCTTAAAGTAGGAAACATAGCATATTCGGAATCAAATTTCTTTGAATTTGTTTTGAAAAAAAAAAATAATCTGGGGTTTGACGAGTGAGTCTGACGTCTGTGGGAAATAAAAAGTAAAAACCCAGATGCAAAAAGAAGTAAATGAATATTTTTGGGTAAAAACCCAGATGCAGAAAGCAGTAAATGAACATTGCTGTGAAAATTTTGAGGAAAATCGTGTGGAAAATGAAGGGAAATTTAGAATTCGTGAAGGAAATGTGATGAGTTTTGAAGGATTTATTATCGTACCTGCAAAACCTTTGACGCATTTGACAATCTTGGTAGCGCAGCCCTCACAGTGCATGTCAATCTTCAGGATGACAGTGATGGGGGTTTCCTCCTTCTTCTCACCTCCGTCGCCCTTCTTCTTCTCACCCCCGTCGTTGCTGGCGGTGTTGCCCGCGTCATTTTTGCCGCCGCCGTTCTTCTTCTGCATTAAACCAAAAACAAACACCAACCCATTAATCGAAGCACAAAACCCAAAAGCATAGAGAGGGAGAGGGAGAGAGAGGAATGGAGTGTGACCTTGGCCATGGAGGGTTGGTTTTTCTCTGAGAAATTAGTCGGGTTTCTTTTGCTTCTGGTTTTTCAGAAATTGGATGGTGGGAGAGAGTAAGGAGACGTTGTAGTGTGAGAAGGTGGGAGGGTAGTGGGTATTTAAAGGCCGAGAGAGTTGCGGGTCAGTTACTGTTGTAGTGTAACGCTGGATGTAGAATTTTGTGATGGGGACGATGGCGGTTGCCTATGATATGATTGTGTATGTATGTATGTATGTATGTATGTATGTATGTATGGGTCAATGTCATTGAGGCATTTTCACATACATGTCTTGTGCGTCGGACGTGTGTGGGCGTGTGAAATGGGGCTTCGTATTTACGCGTGGCGAACAAGGAACGAAACTTCCTTGTATTTTTGGGGAAGGTGAGGTGGGGTTTGGTGGTCGTCCGCGAAGGATTGTGTGGAAAAAGCCCATAGGCCCATAGATTTTGGTCTTGGTCTTATGTGGGGTTTTAAATTTTGGCTGCTTTTTCTCTCTGGGTCTATAAGGTACAGTTTGGTACGTGAGACGGGACGGGACCAGCCGTTCCGTCCCACGTTTGGTGCGCCTAAAAACTGTGGAACGGGTTGTTCCATGGGACGAAATTTGGCTGATTTTTCGTTCCACCTCTTCCTCCTGGAACGACCCGTTCCACATCCGTGGAACACAAATTTATAACATTTTATGACAAAATTTCTCCTTATCTTTTTCAATATTTACATCATCTGTTATGTCCTGTTCCGTTCCGTCCCGTCCCGTTCCATCCCGTCCCGTTCCGTCCCGTCTGCGTACCAAACGGAGTGGACCCTGATGACTTCTCTAAGGATACCACGTCGGTTAGTAATCCGGCAATCGTGAGATGCGATGTGACCGTCACACTCAAATTTTTTCGCAATTTAACAATTCTCCTTTACTAGTGTGACATCATAAAGTATGCATCAGTTCCGCGCCATATACAGTAACTTGGCCGAATTAGAAATATTCGACATATCACAAGGTTTGAGTAAATTAGATAAAACACTCCGACAACTATCAATTATTTTATAAAATCACCTTAAGAGGCTATTTGAAAAATAAAAATCTTCATGCATCCAGTCAAAAGATCAATTGGTGCTCTTCTTCCATTATAAAATAAGAAATTATCGTTTTTTTCCTTGGAGTTTGAGTAAAGTGAATGTTAGCAAAAATTTCTCTGTGAAAAAGACCGTATAAATATGTAAAAAAAATTCTCCATAGGAATGTCTTTGCATGTAGTGAAATGCACAGACGTTTTTCTTATGAAGGACGTGAAATGTACAACACTACCCTTGGCCCAATTATGTTAGACTTATGTATATCAGCCCAATAAGTATGGTTTCAAAGGACATAGGAAAAGGCCCATTCCATTTGATGATATTAGTACACTGCAAAATTTTTAGGGGCATTTTAACCGTAAAATTTTAAATTTTTGTTTTTTACCAAAGATCTTTTTTTTGGTCAATCAAAATAAATTTCATTAAAAGAGAAAGCTAGTACAAAGTAAAGACAACTCAAAACGAGAGTCCAGAATAGCCAAGCAAAAGTCCAACTCTATAAAAGAAAATTACAATGAAATGGGCCCAAAGTGAGCAGCCCAACGCAACTAACAACCAGAAAAGCCTAGACATGAAAATGTAAAGCAACCACATCCACCAAAACAGCACTACCGCCACCATAGATTCATCGTCATCACCTAAAAGAAGGGTCGAAGAACCAAATAGATGCATGAAAAATGAGGGTAGGCAAGCTACCCGTGCTGTGAGCACTTCCATAATCCTACCAATTAGTGCAAAATGCACTTTAAATGCTACGAGCCACCAAAGTGCACCTCTGGAGGAGATCCTAGGAAGAGACACCCAATGAAACGAGCAGCAAGGGTAGATGGTTGTAAATTCACAGTGAGGAGCAATATTTGGAGAGGAGCAAGGCATAAAAGCCAGATCTGAGATAAACTCAGGGACATCTGAGACCAAGCTCAGAGCAACCTGAGACACAAAATGCTCAAAAAGGAAAAAGTTGAAAATTAAATGCATAAAAAGAAAATCCAAACTATGGTGGTTTGGAGAAGTGAAAACCGGGGTGGAGTTGGGGGAAAATGGGGAGTTGGGAAGGTAGGGGAAAACGGAGGGAGAGAAGGGGAGATATAGAGGTAACAGAGGGTGGAAGAAAGGAGAAGAGGGAGGAGTATGGGCACTAAGCTGCTGCCGACCCTAAGCCGGAACAAGGAGCCAACATGAAGAATGGTTTCAAAGCTTTAGAGGTTTCTGGGGGAGAGAAGGGGGCACAACTCGACTGGTGAGTGTTTTTTTTTTTAACCAAAGATCTAAGTGTTAGAAGACCTGGAGTACGGAGCACCATAGAAAATCCATAATACTTAGGGAGCTTTACATCCAAAATCTTCATCTATCAACAATTTATCAATGAACTCTTCATAATCCATAGTTTAGGGTTTTATAAACCCAAGCAACAAAAAAAAAAAGAAAAAAAAAATCTAAAACCCCAAATCTCAAACATCGACCCATAAAGACTACAAGTTTTCTCATTAAAAGGGAATTGTTATAAGCACTCCAAAAATCACATTTTACACTCTAATTTTTTTTATATAATTAGTAAGTACAATACAGTTATGAGGATTGTAGAATAAGATTTTTGGAGTGCTAATAACAATTCATGTTAAGTACTAAATTTAATGTTTGGTTTCCCTTGTCAAATTTGTAAATACTACCACACATGCTAACTCGCCCTGATCCAGATATACCCCGAATATCAGGATAGGCATGTCCTGGCCAACACCCGAAGGTGACGAAAGCCATATATTGAATGCAAAAGTTGAGAATAAGGAATAAATAAGGCTTATAAATATAAAAGAATAAATAATATGCATTTAAGGAACGTGTTCAAAGCATACAACTAACTGAAACACTAAAAGGATTTATATAAAAATTGAATGAACAAAAGAATGGGTCATACGCTGAGAGGACTCGAAGATGCCGATGCAGAAGTGCTTGGACGCCGGGATTGTATGCCTCAATTCTAAGTCCTGAAGGGGGCGTAAACATACATGAGTGGACCAATTTGATATATAAATAGTAAAACAGTTATCAACGTACTAACCCCTAGATTTTATGAAAACACATATATATCATGATAAACATAGGTTTTCCGAAACCTAGCATGCCGTGCAATGTCTCGAATCATAACTTGTATATATAATAATCACTAGTGAATGTCCAATAACTCTCCAGGCCCCATGCCGGCTCCCCGTCTCTGAGCAGACAGTCAGAGGAAAATACACTTCAGGCCCCATGCCGGCTCCCCATCCCAGTGCTAAATAGCCAGAGGAAACACACTATAGGCCCTATGCCAACACCAAACCGTCGCCCGGGGCGGACCGGAATCTATCCCTACGTCCCGTAGCGGAATAAGGACCACTAGGTAAGTACAAAACCATTGAACATATATATATTGAAAAACAACTTCATAGTATAAAGTTGTGAAATCTTGTCCCCGGAAATTCACTATTCATTATGTATCTTGTAATTTAAGTTCGTATTTCACGTTTACGTTATTTTGATTACTTAATTTTAATTCCGTAAATTTTGGGAATTAAATCGAATAGTTATCGGGTTTGAATTTTCGAAATCAATCTTTATCTTTCGTTGACTTTTCAAAGTTTTAACTAGTGTTTTTAAATAGATCTCGAACCCACGAACGCATAGGCGAAAGCCATTTGCGAGTTCGAATTATAACGGTATAGTTACGGACGTTTGAAGTTGTGAACTATAGATTGTGGGTTAAAGGAAGTTAGTTTAAAAAGGGAAAGGGACCAATTAGAGGGGGAGAACTCTAGAAGCGGGATGATGGCAGCAGGGGATAGGAAGAAAGGAAGAAATGAGGGAAAGAAGAGGAAATTGGGGGGAAAGGAGGACAAATAAGAAAATACAAGGGGGAGAGACGGGTCAAAAGAAAGGAAAAAAAAAAGAAAAAAAAGGGAGATGGCGTTGGCCAATAGGGGGATTACAAGGAATCCCATTGCCCCGAAACTATGAACCGAAATAAGGAGGAAAGAAGAACGGGAAAGAAGGGGGGAACGAAGAGAGAAACTGTACCCCGACTTTTGAGAGAGGTCGAAGGAAGTATAGAAGGAAGTGTAGAAGACGATGTCTCAAGAAGCAAAGAGAATCATAACGAAGGTATGCTTCCTTTTGTCGACCTGCAACATTGGTAAAAACTCCTAGCTCTCTTTGTTCTTTCCATAATTGCTTTGTATCAATCTTCTTATTACTTTCAATTTTATACATTGGGTGTGTTGATCAAATTATCATGTTTTAGGGTTTGGGAAAAAGGGTCAATTCTTGTTTATTGTTGACATAATTGAAATCAAAGTTATAAATATGATTGAATTGTGTAGAAGTATTCTGAAGTTACGTTTTGGATTAGAAGAATTTGGGTTGTAAGTTGTAGGAACTTATGTGTCTGCAGAGAAAAGCTATGTTTCAGTAGCTTACTTTGGCTCTTGATTTCTATGTCCTGATGGATTCCTTTTGATCCATTATTATGTGTTTTGAAACTAGACATGTCAATGATCAAAGCCCATTTGATTTCACATAATTCTGTTGAGTTTTGATATGTCAAAACCATGTACAAATTTGAGTCACGAAGCTGCCAGACAACATCAAATACTGGACTTCCAGTTTCGGGGTTCTATTCTGTATCTTGCATAACTTTCAAATCGGAACCCCGTTTCTTACAAATCTGATATGTTTTTAATGTACTCAAAACAATCTTCAAATCTCATGTAAGTTTGCATCATTTGGTATAGTTATGGGTGTTCAAAATCAGGCTTAATCTTGGTTGACTAAGACTGTTTTTCTGCAGCTTTTGTGGAGATGAGGCTGTTGCTTTGCAATATCATTTCTTCTTACAACTTTAATTATAATTTACTTATCTATTTTGAGTTTGTGCTTAAACCACTTGATAAGGTTACGTATTAGGTTCCAAAAGAACCACTTTCTTATACAATTATGTGCCAATGTATTTATGTATTCTTTACCTATTCAGGTCGTGTATACACATATATGTATATTCATGCATAAGCATGCAAGTTCTTGAACTACACCAAAATAGCCTTTACGTTCGCAATTCTTTTTCATATGTTGCTATGGTTGTTGGGTAGTTCCAACTTTACCGATCAAAGCATTTCTTTAAAGTCAGAAACAATGAATATTATATAGGTGTGTATTATATGATTCCATCCCTTGGCTTATAAGATAAATTTGAGTAAATTGTAAGCTCAATTATTTTATTGTGTTGGTGCATTTTTATACCTATTGAAACACATCATTACTAATGGTCCAGAATTATTCCTTCATGTGTATTTACAACGATTTATTTTAGATCAACAAAAAAGGGCATTGAATTTGGATACTGTTACATTAGTAATCCAAAGTACTTTCATTAGGATTAAAATTCAAGTCATGCATTTAGTAGTATCTTGCATTTGTGAAACAGAATTTGGTCACGATGGTGGATCCTTGTGTTAGTAACTAAGAGCAATGCTTAGGAATCCAGGTAAGGGAAATACGACATACCTTTATGGAGATGATGAGGTTTAGATATACCTGGTACATTTAGTAGGTACCATATGCTTGCTTGGATTCTGTTGAGTGATGGTCCGGAATCATATGCTTGTTTGGATTCCGTTGAGTGATGGTCCGAAATTCCTTTTACTCCGGATTCCGTTGAGAGATGGTCTGGAATCCCTTATACTCCGCGATTCCGTTGAGAGATGGTCTGAAATCCCTCATACTCCGCGATTTCGTTGAGTGATGGTCCGGAATCGTATCCTGATTTGGAGTCCGTTGAGTAGTCCGGAATCCCTACTCTTGCTCATTTCCATAAGTTAGACTTGTTCCCTGGATTCGAGTGAATGAGATTTACCCACAATAGATCTTATGAATATAAATTAGAATTATCAAGTTATTACTTGAAATCCAGGCAGGGAATTATGTAGAAGTTCTTTATTAATTTTGTGCATTGAGGTGTGATCTGATTGACTGATTAACATAATTAAATGTTAATATCATGCCTCCTTGATATCATGGAATGGATTACTTGAGATGATTGTGGAAGGATGTTGAAGTTATTAACATGATTAGATCAGTGATCAATGCGACTAGAGGATACTATTGTGCTGTGTTGATTCTTTGATATATTACATGATATGAATAACGATTTTATGTTGAAACATAATGATTTATATGATGGATGAAATAGAAACCTTGAATGTCATGTGGGTTTGTTTTGTAGCCATGAATCTAGTAATTCATGCTTGTTAAGTTCTAATAATTGATTGAGGAATACTATACTTTTCGATTTGAACGTACTGTGATAAATGTCGAAGTGTAATGAAATGTTGAACTACGAATGGCTTGATCCCTATTGAGGGTACGTAGGCAGTCTAACGAAGAGGTTAGATGTAGCCATAAAGTATACGCAAAATTATTATGCATCTGGATCTTGAATTATATTTTGTACATATCAAATAGGCGGGGTATGTTGAGTTACGGGCATTTAGGGACGTCACGTGTCGATCTTGGACGTATGTCGGGATCGGGGCGTGACAAAAGTCATCCATCATCTATACTATAAAGAGATGTTCTAAACATGTTCTAAATATCGTATCGTCATCCATAAGATATTCTATAAGAACACGGGTTATAGGAAAAATAGTAATAATTCAAACTAGCCTTGGTAAGCATGTTATCACAAAGCGTTTCATAGAACATCATCATTAAATCATGCTTTTCATGTATGCATTTCTATTATCAAAACATGCATTTTTAGAAGGGGTCCACTCACAGTACTTCGCCGTCAAAAAGCCGTGCTGCTAGCGAAGACGGAAACGCCACTATAATTGACCCTAATCACATAAATGGTACATTTAGTCAAACTCTACTCAAACGATTGAATTTGGGAAAATGGACTTCAAAAACGGATCCAGGACGTTGAAATTAACTTAGGAGGGGTCCCCGACAAAATCCTGAAAAATCAACCCTAAAAGTCAACGTTGACTGGTCAAACTCAAAGTCAACGGGTCAAAGTCAACAGGTCAATCGGTTTGGTCAAACCTGGTCGGCTGGGTTAGGGTTAGGGTTTAGGTTTAGGGCTTTAGGGTCTAGGGTTGGACTTAGGGGTTTAGGGTTTATGGGAAATAGGTTTAGGGGAAATAGGGAACATGGTTTAGAATTTGGGTTTTAGGGTTTAGGTAAATAGGTGGGTTAGGCTTAGGGGTTTTAGGGTTGGGTTAAGAGATCTCTGGGCTTGGGCCCAGACCCACAAGACCCGAGGGCCTAATTCGAAAGGGTTTAGGGTTTTAGATAAGACCCAAAGGCCTTGATTTAATAAATAAAATAAAAACAATTTAAAATAAAGGGTTTGGGTTTAAACAGGCCTAAGCCCTGGGTTTGGCATGGCCCAAAGGGCCTGGTGTGGTTGCTGCTCGCCGGAGCTAAATGGAAGAGAAGGCCGGATTTCGGCCGGAAAGTTGGACAAACTTTAAACGCTCATAACTTTGTCAATACTCAACGAAATCGAGTGAGTCAAAAATGTAAATCATAGTGCTCGAAGAGACGAAGAGAATGGTACCTCGCATGATGGCTAACTAACCATGGTTTGGCCGAAAAACGCCTCGAAAGCCTCGGAGGTAGCCGGAAACTGGGTAAGATTCAAATGGATATAACTTCTTCAATACTCAACGAAATAGGGTGATTTAAAAAGGAAAGTTGTATTAATCAGCGAGACGAAGAGATTGATACCTTGCATGCTGGCCAAATCATCGTGGTTTGGCCGGAATTTGGCTCGAAAGCAGTAGGACTCGCCGGTAAAATTGGGAAATAAACCTCCAAGTTGTTTCTCACTACAAACCTTCACCAAAGCACCTAAAATGAGTCATAACTAGAGTTTGATCGATCAATAGGAAGATTAGAGAGAGTCATGAAGCTTACCAAAGTAAAAAATTCAAGGAACTCGCCGGAGTTCGACGAGAGAGGAAGATAATAGTGGTCTTCGCCACTGTGGTGCACCACATACCTGTCTTGGGTTCGAGTTCTAGCTTGGGAGGGTCCTAGGGTGTGCATGTGTATAAGATTGTGGGTATGGATGTTGCTCACGGGTAGAGAGAGAGGGTGAGGGCGACTTAAGGGAGATAGATAACTGTAAGAGGGAGAACACGGGGGAGAGCAGAGATGAGGGAGACCAAGGGACAAAAAAAAACAAGGTGGGTCATACGGGCTCACCAATTAAGATTCAAAAACAATTTTTAATTACGGGTGAGGTGTAACACATGCTCATAATTTAGAGTTAGGGTACAATGCTGATTTGGGATTACTACTGGGATTGAACTTGTCAAAGCACCAGCCATTATCATTACAAAAGGTTTGATTCATACATGTGCATATACGTATCAAGCTTATTTTTTTCAAATTTCTTTTGTTTAGTGTAGTTGTCTAGTTAGAAATTCATTCTATTGTTAAGTTGTTTAGGCATGCAAATTAAGATAATCCACATAAGCCATATGACACATTTTGCCGTACGTGGATTTCTCACCCTTGATCTGAAAAGGTTTCTTTGGCTTGTGACACGTGTCTCATTGTTCCTCTTGTTTGAAACATTCAGCTATTCCATTAAAAGAGGTTCTAAGGGTTCATTTGTCTCTTGGCTAGGTTATTCACATTTCAAGAGAAAAAGTGCTTTTAGCCTAGAGTTTCCTCTTAAGCTTCCAAATCGAAACCCTAGCCACAAAACCATCTCATGCACAAACACCCAGTCACTGCATATTAGGGTTGCATTGTTTTCATGGTTTTACATTAAGTTGTTGGTCTATACCTTAAGTTTCATATCCTTCATAGACTAATTTTTTGAATTCATGTTAGGTTCTTCTTCAACTGTTTGACTGGAGAACTTGATTGGTCATTTGAGTCCTCATTTCATAAGCATATCATAACATCATATTATTGATCGTGTTGTTCTCGATGCCACAAGATGAAGAACTCAAGAGGAGCTATCATCTCTTGAAGACCGAAGCAGTTCATCTTGAGTAAGACAAGGTTATATAAAGGTAAAGCTACTCCGTAGACTGGGATCTAGGAATTGAGTTTGTGTGGTCTTTGAAAAAACTTTGTTTACAGTAGTGGATTGGATTTAGTGGAGACTTCCCAGTTTTTTTAACCCAGATGTGGGTTTTTCCGGCAAAAAACTTTCTTGTGTTCAATACTTTACAAAGCATCTTTTATGACCAAATAACCATTGCTAGAGGTAAACATTGTAGGGTTTGCTAGTATTGACACTTTATTAACCAAGTAAACATAACTCAAGAATTAAGGCTAAAACATAACTGAAGATCACACTGCGTTATTTTAGCATTATAAGTTTGCTTGGTTTATATGCTTGTCAGTACCTAACAATATGTACTCAGTTGACTAGTGCGTTTGACTAGTCAATACAGTTGGTTTCAAAGTTTTTATTGTAGCGTAATCCGCCTGGTACCAATTTCAGTTCCCCATTAAAAAACCTGTATTTTTTTATTAGAGAATGACACAAAAAGAATTTCACTCTAAAAATTAGGTTTTTTTTTTAAAGGAATCGATATTATTTTCATTGATAAAGAAGACAAAACAAGGTCAAACAGAAGCCATATTACAGATAGCAACGATCTTCCAAGAGGGCATCCAAAATCAGATTGGGAAGGGACCCCAACCGTTTACAAAAAGTACTAGAACCAAGGCCACATCTAGCGAGACGATGCGCAACACTGTTGGCTAGCTTGATGACGAATATGGGTGCAGTTACTTTAGTGATCATGGAGAACAGTGCTTCGTATCCTCAATAACTTCCCAATCAGAGATAAATTAACCATAAATCCTTCTGTGCTCCTACAACCTGAAGTGAATCAAGGCCAACAACCAAAATTTGGAATCCCCTAGTCTTTGCCCAAGCCCCATCCCTTCTTTCATCGCCAGGGCCTCTGCTGAGTTCTAAGAGTTTAATTACTAGTTGTTTGGGTTAAAACTTAAACTTTGGGCTCAGAAGGGAGTTGGCCCAAAAAGGGGGAGAAAAGCCCGAAGTACAGCTCAAGCCCAGAAGGCAGAAAAAGCCTTTCCCGACTAGGTTCAGACCATGTGAACCACTTGCCCACCTACCCAAAGGCCAAATGGTATTGACCCACCAGCTAATCAGCCCATAAAGTACTTTATAGTGGCAGTACAAGTAAAAAGCTGTTGAGTCACTACCCTTCAAGCTGCATTCGGGCAAGGTTACTGCTACAGGAAGCCAAACCGAGTTGTCTATAAAAGAAGAAAGAGAAATCAGGAATAATGATACTCAAACAAACCAACAAATACAAGCACAAACTCTGCTCAAAGCCAGATTTGCCTTCAAAACGAAGCTGTAGTCAGCCCAAGCCTTCATCCCTTTCGGGATAAACCCTTTATAATAGCTCTGCTACCCTGTTCAACTCTTGCTGTAGTATCGATTTCTTTCTGTAAACTCATCTCTCAACCCCTTTTCTAAGCTTTCAAATCCCCTGATAAACCACAAAGATAGGAAGTTGCAAGACGATCAGCCTTGCCCGACCCTCTTTGTTTTTGTCTTTTCATTCATTAGCCTAGCAATATGTTGTATACTACAAGTTGTATTCAAGTTATTTCTAGTAATATGGCTATTAAAAGACTCTCTCAGCGCTTGAATCCGATTTGAATATGTCTTCATAGTTCAAGTCAGATCTAAGTTCTAATCCCTCAGGCATGTAAAATTTGATCACTCAAAAGTCCTTGGCCTCAAGGCATAAAAAAAGAACCTTATGTGGACTTAACCCATCCACGACAAGCTTTGATAAACAAGAAGTCCGAAGTTACTTGAGGCGCAAGTAATCGACATATCACTTAGTTTTATTTCTATTATATTATGATTACCATAGAACGTTTGAGTACGGAATGAATTCTGATTGGAAGCCTCAAGGCCTATATCTAATGCCCCACGAAGGCACCTATTTGGATTCATTCTGTTCCTCGGGCTAGAACGTTGAGTATAGAAGGAGTTCTGATGGGAAGCCTCAAGGCCTATCTAAGGCCCTACAAAG
Organism: Malus fusca; assembly: GCA_035220775.1. NCBI lineage: Eukaryota > Viridiplantae > Streptophyta > Magnoliopsida > Rosales > Rosaceae > Malus > Malus fusca. The sequence goes on from CM069069.1 coordinate 12,029,304, forward strand.
GCACCTATTTTGATTCATTCTGCTATTCGGGCTCAGGTAATCAGAAGTATAATGGTTATAAGACTCATATAACCAAGAAAATGAACCTTATATATTCGAATACTAAAGTTAGTTATTAACGGGAAGCCTCAATGCCTATACTTAAGGCCTTACAAAGGCACCTGTCATAACTAATATAGTCTCTCGGGTATATATATAATCAGAACTCAACATCCGTTTTACATCTGCCATGCTGAAGATGGCAATGGCACGCCTGAGCACTTAAAAGTTAATCTTGATTGTGAGCCTCAAGGCCTACACCTAAGGCCCCATAAAGGCACCTTTCAAATTAACTCTGTCATTCTCTTTCAGCCTTGCCCGACAAGCCCTCCAGTGAAGCAGAAGCCCAACAGAAAACACCAACCGGCGCCGACCTCTCGGGGAGCTGTGTGCTCGTCGGCTTGGAAACATCCTCGACGGTAATTCCTACCGCGAACATAGTTTTTGGCACGCCCGGTGGGATTTCATTTGTGTTGATCTTGCATGTCAAAAAAGAAAGGCCATAAACTTTGCAGAAAGAATCCGAAAGGCGGTTCTTCTCAACTTTTGTTACCAATGAGAGATCAATCGGGAAATCCTTCTTCCCCATCAGGACAGGTGGTCCTAGAAAGCCCGTCTTCATCCGGAAAGTCGGAAGGGAAATGAACTAATGAAGAATTACAGGCTACTATGATACAAGTATTGAGAAGTATGGAAAAAATCTCTTTGGAGACCAAGGGGGAAGTCAGTAGACTGTGTACCTTAACAGGGAATTTACAGAGAATGCTAGATCTGGAGTTTTCCACTCCAAAAGGCGCTCAAGGGAGTGGGATGAGCCATGTTACCATCAGAAGTGAGCCAATCATTCCCATATTTCCACTGTTAGAAGAAGAAAATGATAGGGGAAAGAAGAAAACAGTTCCTGAAAGAAGTCAACCCGTGATAGAGCCGATCCTAGAGAAAAAGTTTCCTAGCTTCCCATTATTATCATTTAATAACAGGAAGCAAAGCGAGCAGGAAAAGACAAAGTATGAGATGCCCATAACAACAGGAGAGTCCAGCCAAAAAGAAAGTTCCGCAGCTTCGGATAAACCTCTTCCTTATAGGCCACCCCCATTGGCTCATAAGGGAGGGGGAGCCAACTGGAGAAAACCTGAATCAAAGAAAGAAGCATTCACATGCAATGACCGAAGCCTGAAGAACGAGTCTGCCATTCTCTTCCAGGATAATAATACAGCTACTCAACAACTAAGGGATGAGTTGGCTGAATTGAGGAGGGCAGTGGTTCAAAATGCTCAACCACGAGCTCGCCCAGTATTTAGGATTACTTATCAAAAGCCTTATCCTGAATACATTGATGAGCAGAATCCATTTCCTCTCAACTTCAAGATGCCCGCATTCCCAACATTCACAGGTGAAGATAGTAGTGTGTCCTCCAGATATCACATTTTCAAATTCTCTAATCACTGTGTGGCATATGAAGACAACCCAAACTACAAGTTAAGGTTGTTTGGGAATTCATTGGCAGGACTTGCATCTTAGTGGTATTCTCTATTACCCCCTAACTCTATTGCCAACTGGGGGCAAATGGAAATGGCTTTCCATGAACAATTTTACAGAATAGAACCAGAAATGACTATTAATGATCTGGTTGAAGTCAAACAATACGAGCATGAGTCCACATAAGACTTCATGATGAGGTTCAGGAAGACAAAGATGAGGTGTCAATTCTCTGTTAACCAAGCTCAGCTCATATCAATTGCTCAAAGGGCTCTGAGATTACCTTTGAGCAAAAGATTTTATGATACACAGTTTAACGAGCTACAAGAATTGGTCATTGCTGTCACAAAATATGAAAGGCTATTGCTAGAAGAACAACAAGTGAAGCATACTTCCAAAGCTCATACCTTATACAAAAACAAAGCTGCAATTCATCGTGTGGAGGTAGGAGAAATCGGGCCAGAGCAGGAGGATGGCCATGACAGAGAGGAAGTCGAGGTGTGTTCTGCTGAGATGACTACGCCTTTCAAACCATTGACGGTGAAATGATTAGTTCAACCCATCAAGGACCAAAAGATTGTGATGAACGATGTAGGATTTGTTCCGATGAAACCTCCCAAATACCAGAGCTATTCGTTCGATCTGGCCAAAACACCTGAGATTTATGATGAGCTGGTGCGGGCAAGAGTGATTGTACCCGACAGTACGAAAAAGATGCCCAAACCAGAAGAGCTGAGGGGAAAGAAGTATTGCAAGTTACACTATACCTTCAACCATTCTATAACCAATTGTGTCCAGTTCAGAGACTGGATACAAGACCTTATAGTGAATGGAAAGTTGTTACTTGACAATCCACAAGCTAGTATGATGGTTGATACCAATCCTTTCCCGGAAGCTCCTATCAACGCGATCCATCTAGTTTAGATGGAGAAGCCAGTGTCATCAATTGTTACGATATAGGGGAAAGATGGATCTCAGGTTTCCACAAAACCTTCGCTCAAATAAAAGTGCCATGAGGGGAACCAAGGGATCATGATCCTGTCCCAAAAGTGGTATGGGTGAAGGAGGCAGAAGAAAGAAGAAAGTAAACAAGGGGGCAAAGAGTTACCCGAAAGAAGTTCAGACAAGGGCCAGAAGCAAAGCAAGCAAAAGACAAATACATGTTCATTCCACAAAAGAGGGATTACAAGTAATCCTATTCTAATAATTTTACATCTTCACTCAGGGTGATTATTCGAGAATGATATGTCTGCATGATTGTAAAAATCCTACTAGGTTCGGCCAGAACAGTGTGGCTATTTACAAGTTGAGATCTAGAATGATCTAACTCCGAGTTTGTCTTCTTCACTTATTCGATTTGATTTTCGAGGGTGTCAAGAAGAGTTGCTTGCTCAGCCTTTAGAACAACCAGTTGCTCCTCTAGTTTCTGGATTTCAGAAGTCACCACTCCAATCCTTGCTTTCGTCAGTGAACCATCATTCATCAACCTTTCTACCTGAGCAGAAGTACTTGATTCCTTCTCCTGGAAGCATCTTACACGACTGGCTTGTCTTTCTGCTCTCTTATGTTGGTCCCAAAAGGCCCTCAAATTCTCAAAGAAAAAGAGAAAGAAATCATGCTGGGTTTTTGACAGTTGGCCGGCTTTGAAAAGCTCACTCGTAACCTTTTCCAGATCACAAAGAGCCTTAAGGCTAAATAAAGCAGGGAAATCCTTCCTTGCCCATTCTTGGAAGACTCGTTTCTGCTCTGGAAAGTCGGAAGGTGAAGAATGCTTCGAAGATTTCAGCCTTGTCTCGAGTTGCCCAAATTCTTCAAACAGTTCGGGCAACTTAGCAGTTTTTGAAAATGGAGAAGCAGGAGGGGGATCTCGCACTCCAGTTTCCTCTAATGAGGTAGTGCCTACTGATGGGGCAGTTTTTAGCTCCCCAGCCTTCTCAATTCCGGGATGGGCAATCCTGGCACTCCCAATAGTTAAATGAGACCGCATGGGCTTTGACTTACGAACCAAACGAGGAGGATAAGGTTCTTCAAGAACTTGCTGCAAAGACCAAAAGAAGATCAAATTGTTAAATATCCAGTTTGAAGTAAAGGGAAGTTTTGGGAGGAAGAAATATACCTGACTAAGCCCTGGAGCCTCACAAGGAAGAGTACCGATTCCTGGTTGAGGATAAGACTCCCTACCACTGACAGGGGAAGAAGAAGCTGCGCCTGAACCTTCACCAATACCCTGGAAGTACCCAGGAATAACAGCAAATGTTAGTAAGCAAATGGTATGAGAAGAACATGAAGAAATTATCTCCTTACCAGAGTTCGACCCTGAGGAGATGAAGGAGGTTCATCAAGGGTAACTGTCGGGCAGGCAATCACCTGCAAAGTAGTTGCTTCTAAAGTCACATGAATCTCAGGGACTATGAGTCACATATTGCCGCTGATGGATGTTGTATTGAAGAGGGCTGAGGAAGAGGTAAATAGAAGTTGATATCAAAACAATGTACGGGAAATCAATGTAAGGTTGGGTACTCACCAAATTATTATCATCATCCACGAAGTGCAACATTACTCCCGTGGATGGATCAAATTGAGAAGATGAAGTTGCCTCCAGGACAGAAGAAGAAATCAAAGGAGAACCTTGACTAGGCAAGGGGGCAGATACCCCGACCTGGATGAAGTCAGAAGAAGAGAAAAGATCAGGCATTAGCCCCATAAATTATAAAAGTTACCTAAGGTTCAAGATGGAAGGGAGTATACCTTCGAAGGATTAACCCGGGGGGGGGGAGAGGTTTGTTTTTTGGGCAAGTGGTGAAGAGACCTCGGGTGGATGAAGCTTTTCCTTTCTTGCAGCCTGACTCGAGTAATCATGCTCAGGGTTTTGTGAAAATAGGAAAGATTATGCAGACATAAAAGTAAACTATACCTTAAGTTCTTTAAGGGTGATGTTTCGCAATTCTTCAGCTTTTTTATACATTTCAGCTCCTAATGGTTCATCCTTGGAAGCGATGGTTGGTTTCTTTGATGCTTGAGGTCTTGTGTTAAAAAAAAAACATAGGTAACTAGATAAAGAAGAAAGGTGGCAATCTGACAGAAAAGAACACAACTCACTTGAAGATTTTTGCTTCTTTCTGCCCGCCTCAGAAATTGGAGCAGGTGGGTCTGAAGACTTGAGAGTTTGGGCAGTTCTGGTTCTCTTACTCTTTCTAGTAGGAGTAGGAATTCGTCGTTTAGTCTTGGGTGGGAATGCAGGATCAGAATCTGGTTCTCGATTACAACTGCTTTCATTCGCTTAGACACTTGGATATTGGCTTCAGGCGCTTCTTTTTCAGCTCCTGAATCTTCTGAAACATCCCCACATTCTCCCGCTTCTCGCATTTCAGCCTCCGCCGCAGCTCCATGAAGAACTGCTGCATCAGCTGAGTCATCATCGGACTCAGTAGGTACTGATTCAACATCCACTTGGGCTGCAGGGTTAAGCAGGGAAAAAGTTAAACGGCTTCAAGAGAAGGGATACAGAATCAAGATAAGAAGAAGAAATACCTATCAGAAGAATCCGATTTTTCTCTTGGATCATCTCCTTCCAATTTTCAAGTTCGCCCGAACTGGGATATGACTTGAGAGAAAGTTGACTGAAAAGGCGATCATGAGTATCTCTCAAGTTTCCTCCATATTTCTTGGTCCATTTGTCTTCCCACCAAAAAGAGAAAAGCGAATTGCATTCAAAATTAAGGATGATGGACTTTCGGGCAGCCTGACTCATGACTTCAAGACTGCGTCGAGCAGCTCGAAAGGTCGCCTCAAAGGGAGATGATAAACGAAAGGAAGTGCCACAATGAACAGAGTAAAAAAATGGGATGAGGATGGTTTGCCTAAAGCCTAATTGCCTGCTACAAAAGTTAGGGTGATACACCACCAACCATCGATCATATCGATTGCCCCGAACTCCCCAGGCCATGTCTCTCGATTGAATGCAACTAATAAATTTTTCCCTACAAGAGGAAGTGGCATCTTGCCCAGGAGCATCTTGAAAGGCCTGATCAGAGAACCAAGGATATCTTCTCAAGACTGACGCACCCCATTCTAGGTCTGATCGAGTCCTACAAACCTTGAAGAAATAAAAGCAGGCGAAGGTCGAGTGATCAGTAGGGGCAGCTTCAGCTAGGATTCGGGCAGGGGCCACACCTTCTGGGAACTCTAAGTTAGCAGCCTGAAACTCTGGAAAGTACCATTGGAGCCATTTTGTATCATCCATATGGGTCCATTCAGGTTAGTCTCAAATGGCTCGCATTGAGTCATTTCGAAAAGAAGATGGTAAAGATGAGAAAGAAGGAATGGACCTGTTGCTACATCATCAAAGTTATGAAGAGCTTCTACCAAGGGGATCCATTCAACCTTCACGCCTTTAGACTTATTGGGGAAGACATGTTTATTGAGCCAGTATAAGAGAAAATACATGTGCTCTTGGTCTCTATCAACATGGGAAGAGCCGGCTCCAAAATTTTCTTTTACAAAAGGGATGAATCCCTTGAACGAGGTCACGTAACTCTTGAAGGTTGCAGAGTTATATTCCAGGGAGAAGAAAGAGCTGGATGAACCTGAGCTTTCAGTGATGGAAGGGAGAGCCCAGTCTTGAGTAACATCTACTATCATGCCCGATGGCCTTAGCCCGAAGACCTGGGCCATATCAAGAATAGTCGGAGACATGAGACCCATACGGAAGTCAAAGGTGTTTGTGCCCGAATTCCAGAAAAGAAGAGAAGAAGCAAGCATTTCGGGCTTGGCAATAATGGTGGTTTTTTAGAGCATTATCAATTCTTAAATGTCGTTGCTCATCCATTTTTTCTTAAAAGTTGGCTCTAGTTCATCAATCCACTGAGCCCAAGCCGGGTCGTTCATCAATGGAAAGCTTCGGCGATATGACGACCACTTGGATGAAGAAATGCCTGACTTAGCCAAAAAGGGATTTGGGGAAAACCAAGTATCCTTGGGCATATTGTCCTCTATCACTGCAGGGACCCAAGAAATCAATGCGGGACCCAACGATTGTACCTCATGTACTTCAAAGAAAAGCTCAGAATGCAAACATGCTCGAGGGCGATGCAGGCCATTGAGTAAACGGCGCAAAGTGGCGATGCCTTCGCCAGATTCGTATGATAGTTGGATTTGGCTGGATCCTGAAGCCATTTGATGAAGTTTGAAAAAGGAACGGCAAGGAAGGCGACGAGGATAGAAGATGTCGGGCAAAAAGGGCAGCGGAGAGTTTAAAAGATTTAGAAAAGAAAAACGACTGGGGAGTTAGGAAGTTTTTCGATTACAAAAGAGGAATGCAGGAGATTCGGGAGTGACGGGAATAACCGTAGAAAGACGGTGATTGCTTTTGAAAAATGTGCAAATCCCGAAAGAGAAAGACGTGGGTATTAATAGAGACCTATTTAATCAATATTGGCGCCTAGAATTCTAGTCTGAATATTGATTGAAGGGGGCACTGTTTGGGTTAAAACTTAAACTTTGGGCTCAGAAGGGAGTTGGCCCAAAAATGGGGAGAAAAGCCCGAAGTACAGCCCAAGCCCAGAAGGTAGAAAATGCCTTTCCCGACTAGGTTCAGACCATGTGAACCACTTGCCCACCTACCCAAAGGCCAAGTGGTATTGACCCACCAGCTAATCAGCCCATAAAATACTTTATAGTGGCAGTACAAGTAAAAAGCTGTTGAGTCACTACCCTTCAAGCTGCATTCTGGCAAGGTTACTGCTACAGGAAGCCAAGCCGAGTTGTCTATAAAAGAAGAAAGAGAATTCAGGAATAACGACACTCAAACAAACCAACAAATACAAGCACAAACTCTGCTCAAAGCCAGATTTGCCTTCAAAACGAAGCTGCAGTCAGCCCAAGCCTTCATCCCTTTCGGGATAAACCCTTTATAATAGCTCTGCTACCCTGTTCAACTCTTGCTGTAGTATCGATTTCTTTCTGTAAACTCATCTCCCAACCCCTTTTCTAAGCTTTCAAATCCCCTGATAAACCACAAAGATAGGAAGTTGCAAGACGATCAGCCTTGCCCGACAAGGTTAAACCTTGCCCGACCCTCTTTGTTTTTGTCTTTTCATTCATTAGCCTAGCAATATGTTGTATACTACAAGTTGTATTCAAGTTATTTCTAGTAATATGGCTATTAAAAGACTCTCTCAGCGTTTGAATCCGATTTGAATATGTCTTCATAGTTCAAGTCAGATCTAAGTTCTAATCCCTCGGGCATGTAAAATTTGATCACTCAAAAGTCATTGGCCTCAAGGCATAAAAAAAGAACCTTATGTGGACTTAACCCATCCACGACAAGCTTTGATAAACAAGAAGTCCGAAGTTACTTGAGGCGCAAGTAATCGACATATCACTTAGTTTTATTTCTATTATATTATGATTACCATAGAACGTTTGAGTACGGAATGAATTCTGATTGGAAGCCTTAAGGCCTATATCTAAGGCCCCACGAAGGCACCTATTTGGATTCATTCTGTTCCTCGGGCTAGAACGTTGAGTATAGAAGGAGTTCTGATGGGAAGCCTCAAGGCCTATCTAAGGCCCTACAAATGCACCTATTTGGATTCATTCTGCTCTTCGGGTTCAGGTAATCAGAAGTATAATGGTTATAAGACTCATATAACCAAGAAAATGAACCTTATATATTCGAATACTAAAGTTAGTTATTAACGGGAAGCCTCAAGGCCTATACCTAAGGCCCTACAAAGGCACCTGTCAGAACTCAACATCCGTTTTACATCTGCCATGCTGAAGATGGCAGTGGCACGCCTGAGCACTTAAAAGTTAATCTTGATTGTGAGCCTCAAGGCCTACACCTAAGGCCCCACAAAGGCACCTTTCAAAGTTAACTCTGTGTATCTCTTTCAGCCTTGCCCGACAGGCTTTGCCCGACAAGCCCGCCAGTGAAGCAGAAGCCCGACAGAAAGCACCAACCGGCGCCGACCTCTCGGGGAGCTGTGTGCTTGTCGGCTAGGAAACATCCTCGACGGTAATTCCTGCCACGAACACTAGTAAGAACAACTTGAAACAACCCCACATTTTGCCCATGCAACTTGAGCATCAAATGAAGTGGTATTGTATTTTGAGTTCCTAAATTAAATAGTCAAAATATCTTGTTAGATATTTAAAATAACAACACGCGAATAATGTTATTGGTGATAAAAATATTGGCTCCATACTTTAAATTTTATTAAGGAGAGGGGGAGAATTTCAATCCCAAAAACAGTGTATTGAAGAAGAATGCCTCTCAATTAGAGCATGTTCCAACTCGTTATAAAAATATAATAACAGTTAATTTATAAAGATTAACATATATACAAATTTACTCTAATACATATTCCATACCATTACTTAACAGAAGAGGTGTTGTAGACTTTTTCTAGATATATTTGAAGTCCTTATTTTTTTTATCTGTAGTAACTGTTGCATTTTCACAGATTTTTTTTTATATATTGTATGTATAGGGTTAGGATCGGGAGACACATAAATTTTGACATACTTTCATAAGGCTCACTCCATAAGTATTTCAACGATCCAACCGTCTATCTTTTAGATCTTTCCTTGAATATATCTTTAGAAAAAATTACTCAAATATGGAATTATATGATTGTTGGATTACTCATCTATCTTTATAGAATCGTATTCATTCATTTTCTTCCCTACAAATGAATGTTTTAATGGTTATGGATTTGTCTTTAAAAAAAAAAAAAAAAGATCTATGAATAATAGATTGAAATATAAATTGTTCCCATCATTAAAAAGCTTTACGATACAGAAATCACAAGAAGGTGTCAAAATGTATGTAAAAAAATTGCGTGTCCCCCAATGCTAACCTATATATGTATAGTTATCCAAAAAATGGGGCACTAAAGAGTGTAGTGCTCACTTAGGGCTGGTTTGATATTGCTGTGCTTTGAAAAAAAACTGCTGTGAGAATAAGCGGCTGTGCTGTGAGAATAAGCGGCTGTGAAATAAATCAGCAGAGTGTTTGGTGAACTTTTTTGTAAAAGTGCTTTTGGAAAAAAAAGCAGTCTGATAGTGGGTCTTTTCATTAAAGGAGCACTGTAGCTCCATGTGCTTTGAAAAAAAGCCAGTTTTCCAAAGCTACAAATAGCAGCTTCAGCTTTTTCCTTTGATTTCAGCTTATTCTGACAGCAGCTTCCAAAATAAGCCATTTTTTTTCAGTTTACCAAACACCTAAAACCCTCACAGCTTTTTTTCATGGGTGCTTTTTTTTTAAGCACCTCACTCCCAAACCACCCCTTACTTTGTCTAGTGAAGTACAATGCCTGATATTCAGGTTTCTCCCATGGTTTTGGAAAGAACTTCCTTCGAAGTTTTTCCTTTAGTTCAGAAGCTTTTTTTGGAGCATTTTGCGCCATCTCAACAGCTTTCTTTGGAGCATTGATCGCCATCTCAACAGCTCCCTTCTGAACATTTTGCGCCATATTAATTGCTCCCTTTTGAATCTGGTTAACCATCCCGTCAGTGTTTTCTTTGCTCGTTGCTGCTGTTGCCACTAGGGGTGGGTTCGGTTTCGTTCGGTTCGGTTTTTGGCCGAAACCGAAAACCAAACCGAAGTTACTGTTCGGTTCGGTTCGGTTCGGTTTTTTTTTTGTTCGGTTTTTTTCGGTTTTGATTTTTTTCGGTTCGGTTTCGGTCCGGTTCGGTTTTTTTCCAAAAAAAATTGTTTTTGTTTTTTTTTTTAATTTTAATCTGGAGCACATGCTTCTCCCTGCCTTGAGCATCCTCAATGAGAAATCAACCTGCAACAAATTTGCAACAACGATTTTCTGAGATCGACAATGAACTATGCATTTTAACAGAATCCAAAAAGTAGCAAGGCAGAGCTTTACACAAAAAAAAATAAAAACAGAAGCAAAAGTTAATTACTAGTTAGTGGTAAATGAAAAAGGCATCATACTTAAACAATTGAAGCGATGGTTTGTGTTATTGAATTATTTGCACTGGGAGAAACACATTACTGCGAGTTTACAATGAGTACTACAACACAATTTATTCTTTTTTCCAGTTCACCTAGAAAACCAAGAATTAAACCTTTACCTCCATCTTGCAGATCAAACAAAACTCGTTTCGTCAAATCCAATGAACTTGCAAAGGAGAACAAAACAAAATGTTGAACTGTTGAAGGATAACCGGAGCACTTACCTCGGCGAGTGGAACCGTTCTAGCTGCAAAGTCTCCACCATGGTTAATTTTTCGTCAAATCCAATGAAATTGGACAGTGAGTTCCGCCGATTTGACTCGAAAATTGAGGGGAGGTGGGAATTGGAGGTTGGGGAAATAGGTGAGCTTGATTTATGAGGTGGGATTTCTGGGTTTTTGTTGTGTTTGGTTGGAGGGAGGGAGAGAGAGAGAGAGAGGGAGAGATGGTTTTTTGCGGCTAGGTTAAAGAAATTGGGATTTCTGGGTATAATTTTGGGAGGGAGGGAGAGAGAGAGAGAGAGAGAGAGAGAGAGAGAGAGAGAGGAATTGGGAAAGATGGGTTTTTCGGCTAGGTCAAATAAAAGTTGGGATTGGATGAAAGATGAGAATTGAAAACTTATTATGATCTACTTTTTTATAAATATGCTACTCATAAGGTATTAACAGGAAAAAACGTGCTATCAAAATGGTTTAAGGGAAAGATACTCAGCCAAGTGGGAATGGGTTCGAACCCCCTTGGGTTTTTTTTTTTTTTAATAATTAAAATCTATTTCGGTTCGGTTCGGTTTTCGAACCTCAAAAACCGAAACCGAACCAACCAAATTCGGTTCGGTTCGGTTTTTTTCGGCCTTGGTCCGGTTTTCGGTCCGGTTTTTTTCGGTTTTCGGTTTTTTGAACCCACCCCTAGTTGCCACTAATTATATAAGTCACAATTAATTCATAAAAAGCAAGAATTGTCACTTACCACTACGTTGACATTTTAGTAATATTTTTCTTCATTTGTAAGCGGTGTTTTTTAAATTCGACTCCGGTGAAAGGCGAATTGGATATCAAATTAATTATTATAGCTGATTCATTATGCGACTTGGCCCAAATCACGTAACCCTTGTGTAAGTGTATCGATGTGTGCGTATACATACTTGCATGATACAACAGACTATTTCGAATCCTAGAAAGTATTGCATAGGAAGAAGTAGTAGAATAACCTGAAGTGGTTTTTATTTTGGTCGAACCACCTGAGGTGCTCGGTATAGAAGTCCACAATCCTTTGCTGGCGGAGGAGCCTGTTTTTCCTACCTCCTTTGGGTTAGTCTCTTCAAAACATGAGGGGACAAACAAAGTCAGTCAAATTCAACAGCTATGAAATCATTTGATAACCATTTTGTTTACACTTTTGGTTTTTACCTTTTTGTTAGGAAGAGAAGAAAAGTACAAAAGTCTCTTCAAGAAATTAAAATTAAACACGACGATATTCCTAATTTCTTCAAGCATCAAGACAATTAGATAGTTTAAACCGGTGATTAATAATTCAAAACTTGCATGCATAATATCATAAGCAAATTAAAAAGAAACTACATATTCTTACTAAGGCTCGTGGCCTCGCCCTAGCAAACGAAACTAGTTACTAACAATCATAAAATAAAATATTATTAAAAATATGGATAGAAAACACTTTGAAAATAAACTTGAATTGTCAAAAGTAGTGCATGCGTTCTCTTCCCGACCCTAACCCTAATGGCTAAAAAGCCTTATTTATACTACTACAAAATAAAATCCTTACTAGAAAAGATCTTCTAAAAACTAGGAAACATAATAGAACAAAATAACTAGGAAATAAAAGGTTTCCTATTTAAACTGAATTTCGGAATTCTCAGAAAATCAGACTTTTTACCTAACAAATCAACTCCGATTTGGTCCCAAAATGTCTCATTTTAAAGCTTGAGACGTCCCCAACAAATCATCAGAAGGAATCTTCCTCAAAATATACCATCTTGACCTCCAAAATGCCCAAAAAGTCCAGCAACATCAATCTGGGAAAGTTGCGCGCTGGACCTTTATTTCATCGCCACGGTCAAAGGGCTTGGTAAAAAAATCTGGAATTTTGACACAATCATCTTGAAAGGCTCACAGACATCCTCCACTTGGAATCACTCCAAAATTCATCCATTTGAATACTTTTTGCTTAAGAGAAAGTTGAACGTCTTACATTAAAAATACATAACAAAATATCAAAATTCTACCAAAATAATTAATAAATTATAACTAAGATTATGATAAAGTATATAGTATAATATGGACTCATCAATGGTGATGGGTGAAAGAGGAGAGAGAAAAAGATGATGGTGATGGGTGAAGAGAAAGGAGGTATGGTGAGGGAGGGAGGAATGGGCCTGTGGGTCCCACGAGTCAATTTTTGCAGTTTTTTTTTGTACTTATTATATTAAATTTTTGTTATTTTCATTAAAATTCAAGTCCATCTATTAAATAAAGTTATTAGATTATTTTTTGTTAAGAAAAAAATTGAAGTCATCTTCGTTAAAGCTCCCATAATGTATTTGTCTTCTTCATTAGGATTTCTTATATGCAGATTCTCATAGTGCAGTGCAACATAAATAGGGCAAAGACTAAAGTAAGAAAATCTATGAATTCCCTCTCTCATTTACAAAAGTTTGAGTGGATGTATGTGAAATTTTGTGTTTGGACATGATTTTGGTATTAAATTTGATTTGTTTCTATGTTTTGTATGATAATTGGCTTTGTGGGTTTGTGTTTGTTGTATGGTTATATATATAGTACTGGGCGAGAGGATGATTTGTAGGATAATTGGAATGACACGCCAATTGTAATACATTATGCCAGGCAAGTGCATAAGACATGGAGACCATGGGGTATCAAAGTTACCTACCTATAGTTTGGATATGTTTTGTTTCGTTCTAATGTGATCACAATTTTTCAGGATTGTGACCGCTAAAGCTATACGAACCATAGGGCTTCTATTTAGGTCAAGCTCTCAATGGGCCATGGACAACATTTAGGGAATATCCGAAGGAGCAAATTGATTTGTGTATTTTTAGGGAATTGGATACACACACACATACATATGCTCTAAAGAGGAGGAAAGCATTCAAAAATCATGTTAAAATTCGATACCCATGTTGGATGAGCACATTGAGGAATTCTGCTTTTTCGCAAGTATATACTAATTGCCCATACAACATATCTATAAAGATGTTTGGTGTCTAATCTAATGGTTGACAAATAGTTGAAGTGAGAAAGGAAGGTAATTAATTTACTTTGACACGAAATGTAGACAGTTGGGCAGATGATCACCTTGAAGACGAGTACTGGAAAATCATTTTTATTGTGTAAGTTCTATATATCTATGAATAAAGTCAATAAAGTCATTTGATCATGTTTATGTTATTTTTTTATAGAACAATAATTTTTTTTTTATTGTATTTCCCTTCAATAATGCATATTTATAGCCAAGATTTCTTCGTCGAATGATTCTGACAACAATTTACTATTTTCTACAAGATTTCCAATGACAATTTAGTCATAAAAACATATTTGTGATGACTGAGCATGGTCAAATATACAATATTACCAACAAACCTTCACCATTGCAAATATATATTTCCGACAACGCTTGACGATTGTAAATATCTTTTATGTGTATTTCTGACAAAATATTATATACTTTCGACAGTTGTCAATAATAGTACTTGCGATGACTTCACGCCCTTGTAAATAACATTTTCATTATTGAAAAAAAGATTTTTCGACACTATTTTGGATGAAAATATATCATCGCAAAAAAAAAAAAATGTATTTGCAAGCATCTTGGCATATAAAAAATAAAATAAGTTTGTCATTTTGAAAATCCAATCCCGATGGAAAGATAACGAATAACGATGGGTCACGTGCGTCGGATTCTAAGTATTTTCAAAGAGTGGTTGGAAAAAATATTTTCAATGGAAGAATTTTCGAGGACCGGTGAGGGATTTTTCCCATCGGAACTAAGTTTTTACGACTGCAAAATGCATGTTCCGACAACATAAAACCCTCGCTAATGACAATTTGTTTTGTAGAATCCATTTATGAAGAACATTCATTTCAAGATAAAGGTAGTATAAACAAAATAAAGGCAGTACAATTTTCTTTTCATCAATATGGGAAGAGGGAATACTGGCAATTTGATTGAGGGTAAGGACGATGTCATCTCTCTCAAACTAGAGATAATATTTTCAGAGCGCCCTCTTTGCTGCAGGCTGCAGCTAAAAATTTTCTTAAACTTTATAATCTGCATATATACTAAAAAAGAAATCCACCAAAGTACTAAAGGAATAAATATAAAGTTGGTAACTGTAAACTAGAAATCAATATACTTTTCACATGATCTCAGAGTCGTGTCCCCTTGGAGATGAAGGAAAAAATACAACCATATGTTGATATTATGAGCAATACACAGAACATGTCTTACTGATATAAACCATAGAGAAATTTCATTGTATATATACTTGTATGGAATGAAATATTATCGAATTCTTGACCTAAAACATGATTATAATGTTATATCCATGCCTTCTGTTCCTTTCTCGATTCATGACTTCCCTTATTCCAAAACAATAACATATCATATCTAATCGGATCTACAATAGAGTTCAAAGACTGACCCTATCTCATTGCATTATCCCAGTCTTAATATTCTCTCTTTGTCCTCGTCTTTTTCACCTCTCTCTCTGCAAACCCTAGAAGATCTTCATAGATACATTCCTCTCATAACCCTATTTATCCTTCTTTTTAATGTACATAACCCTATTTATCCTTCTTTTTAATGTACTTTGTGTATATTCCAATTCAAGTGTATGAATAAGTATAAATGGAGTGTGATAGTCCGATCTGTTAGAGTTTATATCTCTATGTACATGTTTCTATCTAGGGTTTGGTCTCATTGTCATTGTGAGATTACAAGACAGTTAATATTTACGGATTGGATTAGTATAACACTGGTATTCTCATAACTAGTGTTGGATTGTATATTCAGAGGCTAAGAGGGGTTCAAAGAGTCTAGAGCTCCATGTTGGTGTGATGATCAAGTAATTGGCTGTCAAGTAATAAAAGCTTTTGAGAATGGCGGCCCCCAGTTATGTTCTATTCATGTGTTTTATTAATTATAATCATATGGGTATAACATGATCAAGTAATTTGACTCGTTTAACAGATCAGTTGTATAACATGGCTCATCTCATTTGATCATTTGATAATTTCACTATACATCTAGAAATGGCATCCTTCCAAGGAAGGAAATAATTTTGGTTGCAGATACTCTAGCCACTATGACCTATGAAGACTATCGTTGGCTTAATTACCATGTAATGCTTGCTTTGAATTCAGGGGAAAAAAACCATATGAGCTTAACTAAATCGCTAATGTTGAAATCACTTCTACATATAATGGACCCCAAAAGTCCATTTAGATGAAGAAAAAGAAAAAACTCAAAGAAAGGATTTGAATTACAACAATAGGGCTAAATTAGTTGAAAAGAAACTACGAAAATATGCTAGATAGAAATTTGAAATGGATCTGAAACAAATTATGTGCAGATCATAATTGAAATGGATAGGAAATTAACCATACACAAGGAACTGTTCGAAATTCATGTGTTTTCTTCTTCTTTTTTTACTATAAAATCTAAATATATACTTATGTATCAAATTTAGGAACAAACAGTATATATATTTGGTCCAATCAAGTAGCAATTTAACTGTATTTATAAACATTAACTGAATTAATCTCATCCAATTCAGAAACTAATAATAATATAAATTTTCTATAGTTTATCAATTTTGAGGCATGATTCTTTGGTTTTGTTAAACCTAATTCTGTAACTAACAGAAGCTGAAATGGAAAATCCATTTTTATATTTATATATATGATATCTTGTAGAAATTAAAGCACATATGTATATTATCTAAGGAAAACTAATGAAAATGACTTGAAAACTTTGAGTTTTAATGATAATGATATAAAGGGTAAAGTGAATAGTATCATAATTGACTTTTTAGTGTAAAAATGTGGTTTTTCGTTAAAATGAACAGTATTGAGAGCTTTTCGTTAAAGTTCCCTATTATCTATTCATTCATAGTTTTATAAAATGCTGTAATCATGTATAATCAAGAGACAAATTAGTGGGCTTGTGTTATATAAAGAATTAAGATGGTATTCACCTGCACTGGCACACACATATATATGCATACCATCAAGAGACAAATTAGTGGGTTTGGTGTTAATGAACCAAAATGGCATTCACCTGCACTTGCACCTGCACCTGTTGCTTGTTCCTCCTCTTCCTTCTGACTTCCATTTTCCTCCTATTCCTTTATTCCTTTCTCTTTTCTTCTTTTTTTTCCTCTCATACATCTAAAACCTTTGCCATGCTTTGAAGCTTGGTTTCAGGGTTTTTCAAGGAAGTAAGAAACAAGAACTAGTACAAGTGCAGGTGCAAATGCAGATAAAAGCTTCATTTTGGCATCTGCGCTGTGCTCCCCTCTCAAACTTTTCAAAGGCTGCGATATATTCTATCTGGTATAATGAAACTTCTCCAAGCGATAGGAGGATTTATAAGCACATATGGTCAGGAGAGAGAATGTGTGCGTGCGGGATATTATATCTAATCTAAATAATTATTAAAGTAGATATTGACACATATCGAATAATTATGAGCTGAGTAATCTAATCACATTTTTAGATTACATTGTGTGATATGGATTCATGTTCTAGTCAATTATGTTGATCAATTGATTCATTGCTTGTTGAGAGTATCACATCAGATATTGAAAGCCTTGCACTTGCACTAGTGGTTTTAAAAAATTTGATCTCAATGTCCACACATGGTTACACCCTACCTAATATATGTGGTTTCTGTGTTTGATTTAAATAAAATGACTCACATGTAAGGTCTGTGTAAAGCGACAATCTATATTAAACTAATTCAAGCTACAAGGAAAGCTATTTGAATTTAAATGCATATATGAAGCACAATGCTATTATCAACTTAGCTAAGTCCGATACAAAGTCTGCTTGCATTGGTGATTTAAATGATCTATTCAAACCCTAAACACATCAACGTCATGAAATAGCAATAATAACTATTTTCTTTTTCTTTCGTTTTTTAGTACAGAAACAGTAAGCTGATGGAAATTTGAAGTATGCTGCAAATATGTGAAGAATAGTGCGAAAGCAAAATGTTGCGCGATGATGATAGAGAAGATATAAAAGCAAGGCAACCTTTTCTCTGTGGTAATATGGATGAATAACGATTTGACGGCCTCCATTATTTTGGTATCATCCAAAAGGATCAAAACAATGGATAGTGAGAGAGACAGAGTCAGGGCCACGTGATGCAAAGCCCCCCAAGCACGTGGGATTTGATGTCTTGAGTAATCAGAGGCTGCCACGTGTTGTCACATACCTGAAAAAACAAGTGGACATGGACAGATGGACTGGCTAGTCGCGTGGCCTCTTACTTTTTGCCTGGGCAAACAGGTGGACTGCTAAGTGGACATGGACAGATGGACTTGCTAGTCGTGTGGCCCCTTACTTTTTGGCTGGGCAAAGAGGTGGACTGCTGAGGGAAGTGGTGGGGGATCTCCCAACTACAGCACTGTCACTGGCTAACGGTTGGCATTGGATTAAACGACTCTTATGTGCTTTTTATGGCTTTTGATGTATCACGAGGCCGACTAAACAACGCCAAGCAAGCTAGGCTGTCTCTGTGGACCCAAACAGAGAGATATGCAGAGCGATCGAGGTCGGACTAAGAGTCCCGTGTGCACAAGGGTGTGCCAAATAGTTCATACACGTTTTTATTACTTTGTAGAACAACCATGGGAGATGCCAGGGCTGCCCTGATCAACAACGCTCCAGATAAAGGACTGCAATGGCAGCCTCTATGGTGTTTTTTAGGCTTATTTCTAGCTTCACTTCTTGAAATATAATTTTGATTTTTACTTTGTCCTTTTTTTGGGTGGATATTTAATATTGGACTTAGTGCATTTAGGGTGCGTTTGTTGCACCGGACTGTCTTGGACTGGACTAGCTTCAGGGACTAAGCTGGACTGGCTTAGACTAGACTAAGCTGGACTAACTTAGTGAATCGTTTGGTGCAATGTCGGACTAAGAAGCTGGACTAACAATAAATTATTATTATTATTATATTTTAATTTATTTTTAAAAAATATCAAAATGAATATATGGAAAAATAAATTTTGTCTCAGTTCCTTACCGTCAATAAATTTTGCACCGTCCTTTCAGTTGTAGGATAAAATGTAGTTTCCTTCGGATTACAGGTTACGCCTTTTGAATGCTAAGAAATCTGGTGTTTCTTTCCAAAAAAAAAAAAAAGAAATCCGGTGTTTTGTTGTACATTATTGTAATCTATGCGAATACACATTCCGCTTCGCTCGCAAATTGCAGGTATAAATTCATTGTTTCTGCGAGCTGCTTCTCCAAAATCTTATGAAGGTAAAAGAAAATTTTGCACATAATAAGCAAGAAAAACAGGATATTTTCTCTAATCGTATCATAGAGCACTCATTTATAACATTAATGGAAATCGAAAACAAAATTCCTCCTGTGCAGTAGCAACAAGGATAACACGTCATGTTTACAAAAAGTATGCCTAGGAAACAATCAGCATATAGCCGTTTATGCAGTTCCACAACATCAATCGTCATCGTAACTATCTCCAGCCACCCTTCCAATGTCATCTTCCACAACGTTGTCCTGTATGCAAATTACAGCAATGTGTCACCATAATACATAATAGCAACTAGAAGTGCATTGTGTATGCGCACACGTGTTTAAGTGAGAGCACGCGAATGTCTTTGACAGGTGAAACACTTAACAAGATGTGATTAAAGATCCTTACCGGCATCTTATCCCAGTCTTTCAATTTGGGATTTGTGAGAATGTAATTATCTCTTAAGAGAGCCCAGGCTGGCCCTTCACCATCCACTGCACCTTTAGACGTATGAGCCTGCATGTTAAATCATCCTCACATATAAAACTCACAAAAAACATAATTAAGAAGATATACGTTGGCAATTTGGCACTACCAACAATATTATGGAACCAGGTGGAAGGACACACCCAAAATCAGCATACCCATATGGAAGGACACACCCACACACACAGAGTACATACATACATACATACATACATACATACATACAGACACATACAGTCATAGACTACATACATAAAAATTATTAGATGAAATTCAACGATGGCATAACAAATATTAGATGAAATTCATATATATCTCAAATCCACTCCAATAAAAGCTCTGAGAACTAGCAGATGAAATTTACATCAAATTCACTTTATGACAAATATTAGAAATCAGGAGGTGTCAATCATATGAAGAAACAATAGTGACACAATCTCAGTTTAAGTCATAGACTCATAGAGACACAATCTCAGTTCAAATTCAGAGTAAAGCGACTTCAGAAAAACCACGATGGAAAAGTAAACATTTTGTATGATCTCCATAAGTTATAACTAAGTAAATAGGCAATGTCAACTCATAAACTAACAAATAAGATCATCATTTTGAACACCAGAATAAAATACACAACAATCAAAATTCTCCAGACGACTCAATATTGATAGCCATACTTGCCTGGATCTATTGAATCCCACTGCAAAGCCTGTCATTCGCCTGGAGCCTGTTATCCCGAATCACTCTGCTGCTTTCTTACTTCTCTTGGCCTTCTTCAGGTTTGCTTATGTGCTCTTCAACTTTTCATCTTCACTCTTCCTCTTCTCCTTCTTTCCAACAGACTCTTTACTCTTTCTCTTCTCTTTCTTTCCAATAGACTCTTCTCCTCGAGCCGACGAATCATCTGCTTTCTTCCTTGTACCATCTTTTTCCTTCTCTTTCAATGACAAGTTGACAACCCATCTTTCTTATGATTGACAGTGGCACCATCTTCTTCTCCTGCCTTCGACGACCTTTTCAACTTCTTCTCACCAACATCCTTTTCCCCATTTAACTCAGCATCATATTTCGCCTTAGCTGATTTCTTCAACCTTTTCTCACCCTTCAACTCGCCAGCTACTTTTTCTATCTTCCTCTTCTTCTTCCTCAATTCGCCACTGCCCGGTTCATCATTCTCGCTTTGCTTACCTTCCCCAATGTCCACATCACCAACAATAACGAAATCATCATCATCAAGCACCTCGCTGACATTCCCCCAAATTTACAGGAAATTCACTGAAATTGAACACGAAAACACGGAACGGAAGATATCATGAAAACCCAACCACAATTAGAGTTGTAAATTTCAAATCAAGCAAAATCGAAATTACACAAATTAAGATGGCAATCCAATCCACTAACCCAGCAACTAAACATTTAAGAAATCAACCAATCCACTAACTCAACAACTAAACATTTAAGAAATCAAACATCACAGAGAAATCAAAACAAAATTAAACCCTTCAAATTCAGATCAACGAAAAACACAAACGAGAAAAAAAGTGAAGAAATTGAGCTGACCTCTGAAATTCCCATTTGAATCCTCATCAGCTCACCCACCGTCATAGCCCCTTTAGGCTTCCCAGGACCCAGACCCGGCCGACCCACTCTTCTTGGAGCGGAAGCCTGGCGATTTGAACCCCTACCTTCTTCATCTTGTGGGCAGCCGTGGAAACAGACGAGCGAAGTCTTAGCAATCCTGATGTTTTCGGGGGCTCTCGCTAAGACCACCTAATCCGGGTGTTAGTCGAAGCGAGTCCACCCTAGTCCCATTAAACGTTGTTCCCGTGTAAAACAAACATGGGATTACACTAGAGATTAATCCAGTCCAATCCAAGAAGACTTAGTGATGCCAAACAAACGGGCCCTTAAAGCCCAGGAGTGCAAAAATCTTTTCGTGATTGGGCCAGAAGAGGCGGTAGCCCAAGATGTTTTAGAAATGATTTTTTGGCAACTAATAGGCAGCAAGCCTATGATGGAATTGACAATGGACGAAGGGCAGCTCACCCTTAGGGAAAAGGTATTTTTCCTTGGCATGGATAGGTAAATAACAAAAACAAATAGTGACTCACCGTGCTCTGGAAGCCATCACCAAAAGGGAAAGTTTGGACACTCGGGCTAATGAGTATAAAAAATGCAGCAAGGGATGCGACCAAAAGACTCTCTCAACACACTCAACTCTGAAATCAACAGCAAAACCAGATAGCTTTAGTTTGTTCACCCCTTACCTTTTTCAATTGCAGGTCCACCATAGAAAGCTCTCTTTTCACTACTACAAAACCATTTATTAGTGTCGCTATGATAACCGACAAGAAACATATAATATTGTCGGATTTTAAGCAAAATCCGACAAAAAATGGATGCAGTGGTAGATATAATAAGCAACAGAATTGCCAGCGTCAGGAAATGAATTTTCCGATAGAAAATACTTTAAAACCGACAGAAATTGTGTCAGATGTAACCAACAGAGAATATAATAATAATGAATAAATAAGAGCATTCTCTGCCGGCTAAAACCGATAGAAATATTAAAACCGACAGAACTTGTGTCAGATATAACCGACAAAGAATTTATTAATAATGAATAAATAAAAGCATTATTGTCGGATAAAACCGACAGAAAATATATTGATAATAAAAAAAAATATAAACCACTTTCTGAATCATTTATTTCCCTTTCAAGTTAGCCTCCCCTGCATTCACCGCATTTTCCATACTCAACCTATGTTTCCATACTCAACCTATGTTCACCTGAAAGGCTTTCAAAATGACATCGTCGTGAAGGGCAACATGGTTTCAGCAATTGCAGCAGCTGTACAACCTCGACCCAACCAATTCCGCCATCGAAAATAGAGATTACTACGAACTAGAACAACCCCTTAAAGCCAAAATATACAAAATCAAGACCCTCATCCCGCAACCAGCATAACTTCTTAGCAAAAAATCAAAATTACAAAATTTCAAGATTAACAAAATGCTTACCTTTTTAAACCAAAAGATATTGGTCTATATGATTTTGGATATCAACTAATCTTGTACGCAATTTCTGTTGACAGAACAAAACAAGACAGTGATTATGTGAAGAATGAAACAACTTAAGCCAATGATTAAGAGCAGTAATGGTGATCAGTTAAGCCAATAATTACACAAAAACCCAACTTCAAAAATCACCACAAGATCAGAAACAAGGTAAAACTAAATCACAATAATTGGAAATGAATCGTGGCTTAAAAATAAAACCCAGAATTTAAAAAGTGAATGAATTATTTCACCTTGTCCTTTCCCAAAGGCTCTTAGTTGCAAGTGTTGAACTGGAAGTAAATGAGGAGAGAAGAGAAGGAGAAGGAAATGAGGAGAGGAGAAAATGAGGAAGGAAGGGGGAAGGGAGAAGGCACCGGCTAAAGGAAGAGATGGAGGGGTTTTATTTTGGAAAATTTTCATTATTGTTGGTTAAAACCGACAGAAACATTTTTTAAAATATAAACCGACAGAAAATTTTCATTACTGTCGGTTATAACCGATAGAAAAAAAATGGCGGCAAAAATCCCCCCAAAATTTTGTTACGATTTTAAAAAATAAAATAATAATTGTTTGGTTTAATAAATAAATAAATAAATAATATGTATTTAAATAGAATACATTTTTAAAAATTAAATAAATAATTGTTTGGTTTAATAGATGATAATCCATGTAAAATATGCAATAAAGAAACAAAAAGATAATTATACAATGAAAATGTCATCACACAAACTAAATATTGTCTAATCAATACTTGAAAAACATAAATAAAAATTTAGCACAAATTACTTTTCCCACTTCAAAATTTTGGCAAATTTAACGGAGATATGCATTCTACGAAACTAGTTTCAATGATCTAACCATCAAACTTGTTTGTAGATACTGAAAGATAGCATACGTAAAAAATCGCAAAAAAAAAAAAACATTCAGAGATTAGGTAACAGAACAAAAGTTTTCGATAGTTATAAACAAAAAATCACAATTTAACGGTTATTGTAGCTCCGATCTTGATGATTTTTTTACAGCTACACTCCTCGACCCTATAAGAATGCAATGAACTATTTCGATCTTCAATTTAAAATATTTACACTAGTGGATACCACAAAATCTTATTTTATACTTAATGGAAGTATAATATTAACTCTAAGTGTTTGTTTAATCTACTGTTTTGACGCGATATGCATTCTACGAAACTTTTTTCAACGATCCAACCGTCAAACTTATTTGTACACACTCCGAGATTGCATTCGTAAAAAATCGTAAAAAACAAACATTCAGAGATTACGTAATGGAACAAAAGTTTTCGATGGTTATAAACGAAAAATTACAATTTAATGGTTATTTTAGCTCCGATTTTAATGATTTTTTTACAGATACACTCTTCGACCCTATAAGAATGCAATGAATAAATTTGATCTTCAATTTAAAATATTTACACTAGTGGATACCACAAAATCTTATTTTATACTTAATGGAAGTATAACATTAACTCTTAAGTGTTTATTTAATCTACCGTTTTGACGCAATACACATTTTACGAAACTTTTTTCAATGATCTAACCGTCAAATTTGTTTGTACACACTCCGAGATCGCATACGTAAAAAATCGTAAAAAACAAACATTCAGAGATTAGGCAACAGAACAAAAGTTTTCGATGGTTATAAACGAAAAATCACAATTTAACGGTTATTTTAGCTCTGATTTTGATGATTTTTTTACAGCTTCACTCCTTGACCCTATAAGAATGCAATGAATGAATTCGATCTTCAATTTAAAATATTTACACTAGTAAATCTTATTTTATACTTAATGGAAGTATAACATTAACTCTTAAGTGTTTGTTAAATCTATCAATTTGATAGGATATGCATTCTACGAAACTAGTTTCAACGATCCAACCATCAAATATGTTTGTATATACTCCAAGATAGCATGTGTAAAAAATTGCAAAAAAAAAAAAAAAAAAAACATTCAGAGATTAGGATTTTATAAAAAAAGAATTCAAAACCACCAGAATATGTTAATAATATTTATAAAAAAAGAATTCAAAAATACTGGCAGTTATAACCGACAATATTTCATTGTTATACGACACTAAATATCCTCCAGGAATTTATGTCGGATATAACTGATAGGATTTTATTGTTATCCGACACTAACTGAATGATGTGTCAGATATTTTTTATCCGACATAATGACTTATTAAACCGCTACCATCATCCGACACCTAAAGCTAATATTATAGTAGTGTTTGTCATTTTTTAGAAGCTTTGCTACCTTTTCCTTTATTGTAGTATTGAATCCCTCTAGTAAACCTTGTTTATATTTCATTTTCCAAGACTTCTGTTTCTGTAAAATATAAGAAGAAGTGGCTGTAAAAAGATGAACCTTGCCAGCCAAGGTTGTAATCTTGCTCGAGTTTCCTTTATTTGTCTTTATATAAAGTAGATATGTCGTTTATGCATCTTTAATTAGATCTTATGTTATTTTCAACTACTTTCGTTCAAGTTTTATCCACTCTTGTTTCCTTATTGTTAACCCAAATTGATAACTAAGGAACTAACTTGAATGACCTTGAATCCCTTTATAAACGAACATATGGTATTATAAATAAAGTCCTTGATCGAAAGGCAAGAAAAAAACTTAGTACAGACTTAACCCATTTGTAAACAATCCTTATAAACCAAGGAGTTTAAGTGACTTGTGGCGCAAGTAAACAATTAATCCAATAACTAAGAAGACAATCTGTTAAACAAAGAGAACAGTGGCATGTTTGGACTTATATTAGTTTTGATTGTGAGCCTCAATGCCTAACAAATGTCTCACAAAGACACCATACAAACGAATGACAAACGTATATTGCAGAAAACCAAGCACCAAACTTTGTCCAATATGCAAGACAAGGGGAGTTATGTGAAGGAACAATCTAGCCCGAACATAATTTTGGAACTCCCAGTGGGACAATTTATCTTATAATATTGTATGCCAAGACGAAGGAATGATCGAACATTCAGGTGAAAGGTAGAATTCATGCAACCTTTATGCCCGACAGAAGCAGATATGACAAATCGGCCAGAGATTCCCCCCCCCACTCAGTCCCAAGATCATAAAGAGCCCAACTTTTTCTGAAAAGTCAAGAGGAAAAGTGACTAATGAAGACTTCCAAGCCACCATGATGCAAGTGTTAAGAAGTATGGAAAAGATCTCCCTAGAAACCAGGATGAGGTTAGTAGACTATACTCTTTGACGAGGACACTGCAGAGAAAATTAGAGTTAGAATACTCTCCACAAAAGGAATGAGTTGTTAATGAAGGAAGTCCAGTTCTAGATCTGGAGAAAGAACAACCCCCCCCCCCCCCCAAAATTTCCTTTACTGGAAAAGAAAGAGGATAAAGGAAAGATGAATAAGAAAAAGGGGACCAGTCACTAAGAATGCATTGGAGAAGAGCCACAAGAGTTAGATTTATTAGATCTCTTTCCACCATTACTAGAAGTTAGGAAGCTAGGCGAGCTAGGGATAATAAAGCTTGGAGTGCCCAACTCAGGTGAGGGCACAAACACCAAAGGTTTGCCTGTCGATGGAGGAAAACCTTCACCTTATCGACCACCACCCTTGGTTAATAAGAGGGAAGGGATGCTAGTTGAAGGCAGCTCGATGCAGCAAGGAAGGCTTTTTCGGGCATAGACCATGCCCTGAAATGGGGGAACTCTTCTTTCTCGCGGAACAATATGGCCAATTAGCAGCTCATGAACGAACTAGCAGAGTTGAGAAGAATGGTGGTGCAAAATGCTAAACCTCAAGCCCGCCCAATGTTTAGAATCACATACCGCAAGCCTTACTCATCCGATATGGATGAGCATAATTATTTTCCTCTTAATTTCAAGATGCCTGTTTTTTTCCAACTTTTAGTGGGGATAATTGCAATATGTCTTCCAGAGACCATATTTTTAAGTTTTCAAATTACTATGTGGCTTTTGAAGATAACCCCAACTACAAGTTAAGATTGTTTGGAACTCTCTAGTGGGACTGGCTTCCCAATGGTATTCTCTGTTACCCCTTGATTCTATTGCCAATTGGGGGTAGATGGATATGACTTTTCATGAACAATTTTATAGAGTTGAACCAGAGATGACCATTAATGACTTGGTAGAGGTGAAGCAATATAAACATGAGTTTACAGAGGATTTCATAATAAGATTCAGAAGAACCAGAATGAGGTGCCAGTTCCTATGAACCATGCTTAACTTATAGCTATTGCACATAAGGCTTTAAGATTGCCCCTGAAGTTTTATGATGTGCAGTTTAACGAACTCCAAGAGTTAGTAATTGCAGTTACCAAGTATGAGAAGTTGTTAACGGAAGAACAACAAGTAAATCACTCATCTAAAACACCCCATTTCTATAAAAATAAAGCACCAGTACATCAGTTGAAGTTTGAAGGCTTGGAGACATGAGAAAATGATAACAACATGAGAGGGGGAATAAAGTTATGCACTGCATAGATGACCACTCATTTCAAACCTTTGACAATGAAGGGTCTGATACAACTAATCAAGGATCAGAAGATTGTGATGAATGACGGAGGATTTATTCTTATCAAGCCTCAAAAGTATCAATCATACTCATTCGACTTAACCAAGACACTTGACATTTATGAGGAACTGGTGAGGGCTCGAGTAATTTTGCCCGACAACACCAAGAAGATGCCTAAGCTCGAAAAACTGAGGGGGAAGAAGTATTGCAAGATCCACTACACTTTCAATCATTCCATCACCAATTGTGTGCAGTTTAGAGATTGGATTCAAGACTTGATAGTCAAAGGGATGTTGTTGCTAGAAAAACCCCATGCCAACATGATGATTGACACAGACCATTTCCCCGAAGCCTCAATTAATATGATAAACCTTAATTGGGTTGAAATAGTGAAGGGAAAGACCTTCTTGAATATAGGAGATGAGAGGTGCAGAAAGGCCTACAAGGTTGCCCAAAAGACCTCAAGCAGTTGTGATCAAGGGAGTTATTTTGTGCGGCAAATGCCAATGTGAATGTGAGTTAGAGGCACCAGCACCAAGTGTCATTATTGACTAAGAGTTAGTTAAGAGAAAAGAAAAAGAAGAGCAAGAAGCTTACTGAGCTAATTTCCAAGCATCTAAGTTAAAGAATGAGGCATCTAGGAATGTGTTTCACAGGCTGGGAAAAGATTCAGAACCTAAAAATTTGTCTGAAGTATTGTTGACCCTAAAAACTACCAAGCCTACGTGGCGCGCTGGCCGAGTAATTAATAAGCTAACTACGTCTTTCGGTAGTGTGCGGGGCGTGTCAACTCGTTGGCCAAGCTCGGCCGGTGAGTAAAATTTGTTGATGTTGCGTTGGGCGCGCTGCTGACTTCTTAATCCGCAATTGCGGTCGAGGAAGGAACACGTCTCGGCTTTCGGGTTCTAGAGCCTGAAGACAATGCTGCTAGTTCTGCGAAGTTCAATATCAAATTCGGCTCTTAGGGTGTCGAATGTAGTAACCTGGTAACACCTCACTTCACCGAGAAGGCTGATGAGATGACTTCTGCTAATAAGGATTTGAAAATCATTTTCGACCGAGACTTGGATATATAACCAGTCGGCCTCATCGCAGTGCTGTTTATCCAAACTGAAGGTGCTTCGCGGTCGGCTGAATCTACGGCAACAATGTTGTTTACCCAAATTGAAGGTGTTCGCCGGTTGCCTTCACAGTGTTGTTTGTCCAAACTAAAGATGTGTTGGCGAAAAAGAAAACAAAAATGTCAAGGTTATTGAGAGGTTTCGCGTAGAACGAGAGTTTGCGCAGGGCAGTTTGTGTGTTGAATTGGAAGGCCCCTCTTGTTGTCATTGCCTCTGTATTTATAGGGATGTGCTAACTTAATCAGCGCACACTGCATCTAATCCTTCACACATTTTGGCGTGGATCAGACCCAACTGCATGCAATTATCCAAGCTGATTAAAATCCCCATCATTATCTCAATACTTTTGTGCAAGTCAATCCTGATCCAAATGTTTAATGGCCTCCACTTGCTGGAAATCCAACCTGATTAAAATCCCCATCATTATCTCAATACTTTTGTGCAAGTCAATCCTGATCCAAATGTTTAATGACCTCCACGTGCTGGAACCGTGCAAAAATTCAACTTGATCACATCTCCTATTTCTTCATGCCGTCTTATCCCTGGATTCCGATAAGTATCACTTTTCCGTGTTGATTAGGATGCGAACCAACCAAGCTGCACAATGTATCACCACAAAGTCCTTGTACAATGCAACTTCTTTTATTTATTTGACTCTCAAGCTGCAACTATAAGATAATTATCATTTTAATAAATTCCTAATAAAATGTTAATTTCAAATATGGCCTCTTTCATAGAACGACTTAGGGTATATGGGTCGAGTTTGTGCAAAATGACGGCATCTTAATATTCAGAGTCATCCACCGGCCTAGAATTTTGCTCATTCAACAGCCACAATTACTCGGGCCGATGATGTAAAATTGGGTCCAAACAAGTACTTAGGAACTTTGAGTTTTCTGAAGAAGTAAAAGATAAGGATGAAAGGTTACCACGATGGAGGGATGTTAAAGTGCCCTGCTTAACCAGCCATGGTAGCACGAGACCAAAGAGGACAGAGAAGACCATGAGCCCAATACCACCAGTTACAAAGGTAAATTCAGCTCGACTGGGCTGAAAATGGCATATGGTAGGAAATGATGGAAGACATGTGAGAGAGGTAGGGGGCATCCATGATTAGGAGGGTTCAGAGGCAACATAAAACTCATATGAATTCGCTGAAAACCTCTGTCATATCAGAAGCCTTTGAGAATATCAAATTTGAGAAGTTTGTTCAAGGAAGTGAGAGGCAGCCAAATTGGAGAAGCATAAAGGAGATAGAGAGTGCTAACAGTAGAACTAAAGGTGAAGGAGAACATGTTCCTCAAACTCTTCACCCTGGGAAGTACAAGGTGTTAAGAAGAATGCAAGAAAGTATGGTTATGGTGCCTACACCAGGTTCCAACCCTATGCCTATTCATTTTGGAACAAAATCTCTTGAAAAAAGGGTACCCCCCACCATCATAAGAAGGCATACCTTTTCGGACTTCAGAACAACTACTTGATTTTAACATAAGTCCAGTATAAGAAGAAGAGGAAGCACCAGAGTTGATGTTAAATGAAGATGCATAAGCTTGGATGAATCAGTTCATGTGCCAAATTGGAGAGAAGAAGGAAGGGGCACCTCGACTTAGCAACTTTCATGTTAACATGACCTATATGTTGTCCTTCATGTTTTATGCTAACCCAAATCAACCAATCGTGATGGAAGAAGATTTTTCACAAGAACCAATGATGGCCCTTGTGAACATTAAAGAAACCATCTAAGAAGAGTCAAGAATGATAATCTTGCCCAACCCCTTACAAAATGTTCTTGAAGGTTTATACTAGCGAAATGGTGTTCAAAAAACCAAGCTTGGCTTTGGCAAACCATTTAAAACCCATCTATGTGAGAACTCACTTGGAAGGAGTTCCTATTAAAAGAGTGTTGATAGATGGAGGGGCAGCAGTCAATGTACCACCACTTAAGCAAATGAAGAGACTTTGCAAGGGTGAATAAGACCTTATTCCAACATACCTCACAGTGTCTAGTTTTTCTGGGGCTATTACTAAAACACATGGTATATTGCATTTGGAAGTAGATCTGGGATCCAAGAAGATCATGATGGCATTCTTTGTAGTAGATAGCAGCTCCACTTATGGTGCTTTGCTGGGGAGGGATTTGATACGCCAGAGTTTGTCCATACCTTTGTACCAAAAAATTGTTGTCTATCATGAACCAACTACTATAGAGCAAGGATTTTGGGAGACATTAGAGGCCGAATCACAGCCATTTCTCCCCACAACCAATATTGCTGAGGTGAACTTCTACAATCCCAATATAGGGATTTTACAATGATAAGAAGCTAATCAGAACGGCCGCCCTATACCAAGATGACTGCCTAAAAGCTCTTGGAATAAGGGTTTTTTCTTACTAAGGAGGAATGAGATAGACCTTACATTGTCTCAGCCCGCCACCACCAATGATGATAGACCAGAAGAAGAATGACCAAGTAGTAGCGGTCAGGTTCTTTCGAAAATGTGTCAAAATTTGTGTTTCCCCCGATCTTGACCTTATATAAAAATGTATATAATTTTTTTTGCGTAAAAATGTAACAGCTGCAACAGATGAAAATAAAATTAAGGACTTCAAATACATTTACAAAAAGTCTACAACACCTCATGTTAAGTAATAGTATAGAATTTTTATTAGAAAAAATTTGTAAGTAAATCTTTAATCAACTGTTAAACTTTTGTAACAACTTGGACCATGCACAAATTGCTAAACATTCTTTTTCAACTTACCGTATTTCGAATTCAAATTTTTATTAAAATTAAAAATAATAATATTGTTTGTTCATAAAACCCTAACACTAGATACTCATATCTCAGTAAGTTGGACATTCTTACCACAGTATAGGTAGGCTTGAATAGAAACGCGGTCCATACATCTAGAAATATTAAACCCGGCAGTTTCTGACAGGACACGGTGACACGACACGAAAACGATACGAAAATAACGGGTTTCGGGTCAACACGATAACTTATTGGGTCATTATCGGGTGACCCGTTAAGAACCCGTTAATAACGGGTTCTTAACGGGTATACACGAGGGTAACACGTGGGTAACCCGTTTTGACCCGTTAAGAAAAAATTTATTTTGATAATTTTAAAGTTTAATTACTAAAAGATTTATTATAAAATACAATAGCCATATTAATATATACAATATATTATATATTAAATATATAGTTTTGTATTATTATTTTATATAAGTTTAAAAAAAAAGTTTTAGTCATTATTTATTTTTATTATGAGAGTTTCTTATTATCATTACTAGGATAAATTTTACTTAACATGTTGTCCAAAATTAAAATAAACTAATATAGTATTTGTATAGGCAAGAACTAAGAAGACATACATACAAGTATGAAAAATGTGAAGGAATATATAAACACTCGTGAATCGTGATTCATCATTATTCCTCCACGAGTAGATAATGGTTATACTTACATTATCGTTTAGATTTTTAAAATCCTCCAAACCTTCATGAATAATGTTTTTTATTTGAGGGAAAATTAATAAAATTAATAATAATTATTGTAGAAGTGTAAAAAATGTAAAAAAAAAAAAAAATACAATCACTCATTGTGACAAACTTTACGACTTTCATGAAGGGGTCAGCTTCGAAATCCAACACTATAATTCATAAACCTTAAATTTATATTTAACCGTCGATTGTCATTTACACTTTATTCTTCTTACTGAATTCCATTTTTTAAATTTTCTTTTTTGAAAACATGATCATATGACGGATGTAAGAAGATGAACGGTTCAGATCTTTGATATCACGTTTCGATATTTACGGTTAATTGAAATATTAGTCGATGTCATATAGTTTGTAGAAACTTTATAAACATCAAGCAATATTTTCACTAACTGTAAAACTTTGAATATAATATCAACGATTCAAACCGTTCATCTTCCTGCATCCTCTAATAGATCAAGTTTTCAAAAAAGAAAATCTAAAAAAACAAAATTTGATGAGAACAATGAAGCGTAAATGTAAACAACAATCAACGGTTAAATTTTGATCTATAATTTATATGATTATAGTAGCGAATTTTGAAGTTAAGCTCTTCATGAAAGTTGTAAAGCTTGTCATTACGAGCGTTTACATATTTTTTCTATATTTTTTTACACTTCTACATTAATTAAAAAACTATTAAAGACTTTAGGTAAGTGAAAATATACTTAAAAGAAAAATATGTTTTATGTTTTGGATGTGACAATATGATATGTATATACTTATTTAGTATTATGTTTTTCATTTGATTATTTATTGGTTTAAAATATATTTTCCTTAACGGGTAACAGGTCGGGTCATATTACCTGTTAATATTATCAGGTCGATTTCGGGTCGGGTCATTTTACCCGTTTATTTTAACGGGTGTTACACGACACGACCCGTTAAGATATCGGGTATGACATGAAAACGACACGAATACGAAAAACACGACACGAATGCCAGGTCTAAGAAATATAATTACTCATTTTACTTGACTTTTGATTTTGATATTATATCGATTTTATTTATGGAAGCTAATCTGCTATACAGCTGTACGATGTAGTTTTTAGTATTTTAAATTGTTTATTTACGGGATGAATATGTTTACTGGTTTCTGTAGATGGCCCGGGGAAACGCGGCCCATTTAATGACCCGCTTGAACAGAAGATCTATAACAATCTTCCAAAATAAAAAAGGCAAAGCTTGATTCCTCGTGCCATCA
The DNA here is from genome assembly GCA_035220775.1 of Malus fusca. NCBI lineage: Eukaryota > Viridiplantae > Streptophyta > Magnoliopsida > Rosales > Rosaceae > Malus > Malus fusca. The sequence goes on from CM069069.1 coordinate 12,062,260, forward strand.
AACGAAGAAAGAGACTATGGATTCACAATATCAATTTATAGCTTGTTTGGAGGCAAGACTTTGTAATCTTTTTTTCGTGAGAAAACAGAATAAAATGGAGAGGAATGCAATAGAAAGATTTTTCAAGAGGTCATCCATCTTAGTACTACTCTAATTTAAACTCGTTTATTTTCGGAGTTTTGATAGGATCCAATGCATGTGATTTGATATGATCTCATTCAGCAAAACTTTGTATTTGATTCGTTTCAAGTTTGAACATTTTAAAGGATATCTATGTCCTGACAAGTATGGAGCTAATATTTTTATCACCAATAACATTATTCGCATGTCATTATTTTAAATATCCAACAAGGTATTTGACTATTTAATTTAGGAACTCACAATTCAAATTCAAACTTCCATTAACACATTCGTTAGAGCTATTGACTTTGCTTTGGCATATCGTTTGATTGTAGGCCAATAATACATTACCACCTCATGTGGTGCTAAGGATGAATGGGAAAAATGTGGGTGTGCTTGGGCGTCCTTGGATAGTAGGTATTTCTAATACAATAAAACGGGCATATTTTCTCTTATTATTGCCGTGCTAGTAAAGAAAGAAGAGAATGTATCAAGTTGTTCATACTAGTAACTAAACTCTTAGAACTCAGCAACATAAAATGTTATATATGCATCGAGTTTACTGCATTACTTTGAAGAAACACGTTGGTCCATGGTACCTGATGCATGGGCTTCCCTGGTCAACAACGCTCTAGCCAATAAGGGGCTGCCACAGCAGTATCTTCGGCTTGTGTTTCTTTTTCTCTTATTTTCTAATGTTTTAGAAGAAGTACAGTATTTATTAATAATGTAGGAATACGTACAATGCTAAGAATAGGGTGCATGTTAAGGGTCTCGATAAAAACCTTACTGGGGATTTCAACCCGATCTAAAAGAAAAAGAGCGTCTTGCACCAAATTACAAGATGAAGCTACTATCGTCAAATAGAGAATCTAAAATATATCTGGTGGTTCTTCAAACCACATCATAGGATTGGTTACAGTCAAGCTATATCTTGCCAAGCGATGTGCAACTTTGTTGGCGTCTCGATTGCTAAACAAGACCTTCCCCTGAGTAAAATTTATCAACAACCACAAGTGTCATCTAGAATATGTCCAAACTGACCCATGTTTGCTGCAGAATCTCGTTGGAAGGCTGCAAACCCCCGGTAAAGTGTCCCCTTCTAGTTCCACTTCTGCCTCGACCCACCACTGCGCAAAAGCTGTAGCTTCTCTAGCAACCATACACTCTGCGAACATCGGGGATTTGATTCCTCCAGCGTTTAGCGCCATTGCAGCCACAAAAGTGCCATTGGCATCTCGGATCACCATTCTCATCCCACCCTGATCATGTCGCTCATCCCAAGCCCCATCAAAGTTGACCTTCAGCCACCCTGTTGCAGTTTTCCTCCATTTTTGTGGTTTACTAAACTTTTTACAGTTATGCTTCCTATGCCACTGTTAAACTCCTGAAGCCAGGCCTGGGATTTACACTGAATATCCAGTGGACTCATTGCCACACCTCTCCATAGGAATGCATTTCTATCTGTCCATATTTTCCAAAGAAGAACCAACACCAAGTCAAAACTCTTTCGCTAAAGAAGACGCCAACCTCGATAGCCATTCTCTCAATCCTCCTTGTCTGTCACGGCTTATTCTAAGGACCAGCACACATGATAACCAAATGGAGCTCGAGCGAGGGCAATCCAGCAAAGCATGTTCAACCGTCCCCGGTTCTCTGCAACAGAATAAACATTTTTCCTCCATTAGACTATCTCCAACCTTGGGTTAAAACCTAAAATTTTTAACCCCGAAAATTTAGGCTTAACCCATAAATAATTTTTCCCCTCTAACCTTTTTGGGTTAAGTTTTTAGCCGGAGAGTATTAAAGATGAATTTAAGATAATTTTTTTTTCTTAAAGTAATTGAAAAAAAAAATTATGTAGATTATCCTAATTTAATTTTATGAACATTTTAACCTAAAAATATTTAGATTCCAATAAATATTGAAAAATCTCTAAACTAACACCATGAAACTCGTGGAACATTATGAAAGAATATTAATACATAAAATAATTTTTTTAATTACTGTAGCCGTTGGATTAAAATTTGGACCGTTAGATCTTTTTTTTTTTTTTTACCATTGAATTTGATTATATAGATATTAGCCGTTGGATTAAATGAATTTATAAATATCAAACTAAAAAAAAGTACACATATATGGTGGGCTAGCTCAACTATCCCAGAGGGAATCCTAGGCTAAATTTGCCCCATAAATAAGTTCTGGGTTAAAATTCATATTTACCCCAAGGATTGGAGCAAGTTGGGATAAGTTTAAGACCAAAAATTTGAGTTTTACTCAAAGAATTGAAGTAGGTCTTCAGACCCTATTAACACCTTACGCTGCACCAAATTCACTCGAGTCGGTATAGCGTTCCAGCAACACCTCCAAACGCCAATTTTAACTTTACCAGGCACCTTAGCTCTCCATAGAGCTTTCCTTAAAAACTTAATATCAGCATTCAAATGAGAACCGCCAGGCACATCTCCAGACACTTCGCTACACGATCTCGTCACATGATATGCACTTCTAGTCGTGAAATCTCCATTATTTTCAGCTGTCCATATCAGTGAATCAGGTGGTTGGAAAATGCTTAGTGGAATGCTCATAATTAGTTCTATTTCCTCCTCCCAGAAAACGTTACGAATTAATCCTTCATCCCAAACCAGCCTCTCCAAGGGCAACAAAACGATTCAACTAGTCACAGAGGGTTTTGGGCAAAAGAAATGTGTGCATTGTATAGAGTGGCACTGCTTGGGCCACTGTTTTTATCAAAATCTCCTTACCCGGACTACTTAGTAAATTTCCTCGCCACCCATTGAGCTTCTTCCATAACTTATCTTTTAAATAAGCAAATGTAGCTTTCTTCGACTTACACACGAATACTGGAAGACCCAGATACCGATCATGAAACTCAACCCTTGCTACTCCCAAGAAATTTGCTAGTAGGTGGCCATCGAACTCATTTACATTCCCACTGAAAGCGACACAACTCTTAGAAAAATTAACAACTTGCATTGATGCTTCCTCATAGCTCTTCAACAAAAGCTTCACTTGCACACACTCCTCTAAAGTGCTATGTGTGAAGATGAAGATGTCGTCCGCAAACAATAAATGATGAATACTTGGTGCACCCTCACAAATAGACAAACCGCAAATTTTCCTTTGTTGTTCCCACGCATCAAATAGAGCGGAAAGCTCCTCCGCACAAATAACAAACAAAAATGATGACAACGGATCCCCTTGACAAATGCCTCGTTTTGGATGAACAAAACCAACCGGTTCCCCATTAAGCTTAAATGAGTATGAAACCATGGAGACACACATTATAATAAGTTGAATCCATTGTTCCGCGAACCCCAATTTCCGCATCATTTGCTCAAGCAAACCCCACTCAATCCGATCATACGCTTTACTAATGTCCAATTTCAGAGCCATCACTCTATTCCATCCACAGCCACTAAGCAATTGTCCGAATTCAACTAGCCAGGAACAAACGCACTTTGTGAGGGAGATATGATCTTTGGCAAGATTTGTTTTAAACGATTGGTTAGGACCTTTGAGCAAATTTTATTAATAACGTTGCATAGGCTAATAGGCTTAAGATGAGACATCATCGAAGGATCTTTAGTCTTAGGAACAAGAGTAACATGTGTAAAATTAATCTTCCGTAACATCTGACCAGACGTTAGAATATGCCAAACGCCATTACACACGTCATGTCCCACAACCTCCCAATATTTTTGGTAGAAACTCGATGACATGCCGTCAGGCCCGAGGGCCTTTGTAGGATGCATTTGAAAAAGAGCAAATTTGATTTCCTCATTGGTAAATGGCAATAGGAGCTCCTGATTCGTAGAAGCCGTGACTTTGGGTTGGATCACTGAAGAACATCATCCACCACCACCACCACCGGTCCTTTAGAGTCAAATAATTTTGAAAAATAGCTAACAATGAAATTCTCCATTCCCTGTTTACTCTCTTGCCATACTCCACTCTCATCAAAAAGCCCATGCAACCCATTCTGCCTTTGTCGTCTCGTCGCTTTTTGGTGGAAGAATTCTGTATTAAAGTCCCCTAGCCGCATCCAATTTTCCTTGGCTCGTTGCCTCCAAAAGGCTTCTTATTTTCTAATTCGAATTGAACATTTTTTTAATAGAAGAAATAGTGGAGAAATTAAGGAAATCGAATTTAGGAGAGAAATTGCCACTTAGTACTACAGTGTAGTGGTATTCTTGTTCACTTGTAAGTGAGAGGTCTTAGGTTCGATTCTTGCTAAAGGCGAATTTAACCATATTATTGCTAGCCCATTGTGAGGCTAAACCTACCATCTCCCTCTTAGTGTAGATAATATCGTTTGTTTAAAAAAAAATTAGGAGGGAAATTGGCAAAAATACTCGCTATTTGCCTTCTTAAATAAAAAAAACACTCACTTTTTGAAAGTCCATCAAATATACTCATTTTAGCATGTGATGTTACGAATTTGCCATTCTTAGAGGGACACTTGGGTGAATTTAATGACACCATAACGACACTGCAACAACAACAATCTGATGTCATACTGACACGGCAACAACAATAAAATCGGGTCATGCACAACTTATGGTGGTGTTGTTACAATATCATTGAATTTCTTGAGTATCATTATAGTGTCGTTGTGGTGTTGTAAATTATACTGGTGTCCTTGTACTAGACATTCAAATGGTAATACAATAAAAGTAGAAGGAAAAATGAGTATGTTTAATTGAATTTCTAAAAGTGAGTTTTATTTTATTTTATTTAAAAAGGCAAATAGTGAGTACTTTTGCCAATTTTCCAAATCTAGGACCTTGTGTTCAAGGTTAAATGATTATCATCACTTGAGCTACAGCCTTGTAGTTGATCTTTTAAGTAACTTCATTCAAGAATACTATTGACGTAAAAAAATTTAAAATTCACTACAGCAAAACTGGTCTTTTGTGGCGCACAAAAGGCGCCGTAAACAGTTATTCACAGCGTGAGCCCCCAAGTAGTAAAAGCCCCTGTCGTAAAAGATGTTTTGTCAAATACGACGTTCTCTAGTAGCCGTGAATAATTTACGCAAAACACGTCGTAAATGCTCTTTAAGGCATGCAAGGCATGCCTTGCGCGCCTTAATTGGTATTAGATACGACGTTAATGAAGTGTCGTAATACTGAGAAAACAATTACGGCATACCTGTGTGCCGTAATTTATATTTGATGCGGCGTTTGTTGAGTGTCGTAATACTGTGAAAGCAATTACGGCATACATCGTACATTGTAAACGAAGACTAGCATCAACAATTACTGCTGATTTTGCATAGAGTAATTTACATTTATTTTAATTTTATATATATAAAAGAATCGACAAAAGTACACATTTACTATAATACAATAATTTCATAAATAATCATATTGTCAAAATGTATTACAAGTTGAACATAGCTAAGGTCAATATCAAACTACACATGAAATACCAAATAGGCCTCTAATAACAAAGAAATTTGTCACTTGAAAGACTTCATTTTTCCTTGAACACCTCCAAACGAAGTCCTTTGAGAGTGAAATACTGCTCCTAATGCTTGAACCACACTAATTGATATCTCTATCTGCATAGACATAAGCACATGGAGCAAAAGAAAATTATTGTACTGCTATATGTAGAAATACACATTTAATCTCAAGTAAGAAAAGTGATACAGAATAAAACCTAATCATTGTCATACAAACCTAAATCCCAAATTATGCCTTCACAGTTTTATTGTTTTACACTCATGCATGTATCAAATGACTAAAATATACACAAATTATGCCATTACAGTTTTACTGTTTCCTATAACCTGCATAAAAATCATATACTTGCGAGTAGATAAATTAATGAGTCTCTACCATTTCACGCATGAAGAATTGATAGGGCAAGTAGAAGATTGGATATTCGATCAGTGGATATGGTTATCAATTATGATATCCCCAAAAACTCTAAGGTAAGACTCACTGTTTTCGATCTAGTGGCTTGATGTTATCAATTTACATCAAAGTTAGTCGTTTATATAGTTTTTGGGTCTTAATATATTACAAATTCAACATCAACAGAAGCACCAACAAATTTCAATTTTTTTTCACTTCTTTTTGTTCCATTTTCTTCAATCCAATCAACTTTCTTGGGAACTAAAACAAAAGGAGAGAAAGAGAGAGTTCCCAACCTATCTCAACTTCGTCTTTGGAAAGTAGGCCCTGGGAACGGATAAAGTGCCCAACCAAGATACTCTAGCTAGTCAAAGGAGATGGATTCGGTTGGTAAGTTAAGAGTTAGTCAAAACAAAATGTTAACTTAGAAATTGATAAAGACTTTAATAATAAAATTAAGTATAAACTTTTCCACTCATTACCGCTGCATTTGCAACCTATTCGTTTAAAAATTCACCAAAGACTTGAATGCTACCTAAAAAATAGTAAAAAGAAATAGAATAAATAAGTGAATATAAATCATACCAAAGGAACTCAATCAAATTATCATTTTTATCCAATAGTACAAACTAAACAAAGTACTACACTACTACTACAACAGACTCACAGAGTACTAGGCTATGCCTTAGTGTTATTCTACTACTACAACTACTACAACAACATACTCACAAATTATTTGGATTTTCAAAACAGATTATTTGGATTGCAGTATCAATGTAAGTCTGTAACATCTCAATCTCCTTTGCAAAAGTAAAACCTTGCTGAGTACCCCATGTGACCTAGAGGTACAGGACATGCATACAAAGAAACCCAAGTCACTCTGCAATCCTAACCAAATCATACAGAGAGAGAGCAAAATTAACAAATCCCCAACACCATAATTAAAACTCTTTAAGAGGAAACTGAATTGGAATAGTCTGGATTAATATTAGTCTAAATTTTTTAAAATACTTGGTGCCTCATATTTGATAATTCATTGGGCGCCATTACTTACCGCTCTAGATTTGGGAAGGAATCCATTCCAGCATACCTATAAAAAACGGTTTCACTCAATAAAAAATATTAGGTAACCAAAATGTTGTTCAAATGCATATATAAGTTTATAACTTACAAAAAAACACATTATAACAAGAAGAAAAAAAAAGTGCTGATACATTTCCTACAATACACTTAAATGTGGGATATTAACACTTATTTAAGTTATTAAATCACTTAACCTGTATATATTTGTCACTGCACATAGAAATATAGGTGGTGATCTAACGAATAGCATGATTGACCTGCAAAGGACATAAATGGATTCACAAAAGTTATTTGCTGCCCAGGCTATTTGGATCTTTGGACCATTTTTTCCATATTAGTGGACCTAACCGTACACGAAGAGACCATTCCTAAAAAAAAACAGTGAAATCCAAAATACTCAATTCCTCATATGAGCTAATAAAAGTGTTGTGATGCTGCATCTACTGATGCTGCATATGATTGATGCTGCATCTACTGATGTTGCATATGGAGTGTACTACCAAGGTGACCCCTAGGGTAAATCTCTAGGGTAAGGCTCATTGTAATCTTTAGGGTAAGGGTATGTAAATCACATTTCCCTTGATTTAAGGGAGGAGACAGATTGGGGTAATGTCTTAGGTAGGCAACACGCCTTCTTCTTTCTTGTCGGCTGCTTGCTGCAGCCATCCTTCCCATCTTTTTTCCCTATCTCTTCTTATATATACCCGGACTCACTCTTGTACAAACATACATGAAATATACATTGAAACTTTAAACCAGAAAATCTACAAAAAGGATTAGAAGTCAAGCAACCAAGTACCAACCTGTAATTGAAAATTAATATAAAAAAAATGAATTAACCAAACATTCAGAAAGATCCAAATGTAGAAGCCCAAAAACACAAAAAAAGACAAAAAAATATTGAATTGTATTACAAACTATGGATTAAATAGTGATCCCAAAAACCAAATATAACCAATAAGCACAAGTTCCATCATTAGTAAAAAATGATCGATTCATTGATTTTCATATGAGTGATACAAGTATTGGTATACATAAGCAACATGAGGAGATAAGCCTCCATGACATGTAGGATTACAATGCAGAGCAACTAAAAGATAAACATTACAATTGAGAGCATTAATATCCTAATATCCAATAAACAATAGCTTATGTTTTTAATTTTTAAAACTACTCAAGTACAGAGCACTCATTGCTCTGGATTCAAAGAGAACCTCACACAATAAAATCGCTTCTCCATAAAACATAAATGATAGCTCTTGGAATTGACTGCAGAGTATAAAGTGGTAGCTTAAACAATTATGTATGGTTCAATTTCAAAGCATCTACGAAGCCTAAAATTACTAAACCTTCTTTTCTTATTAACTTGTATAAGCAACAAGCCAGAAAGATTTTACCTTTAAACAACAAGAAAAATAGAAGCATCCCAGAAAAATAATTTCATCCTACAAATTCACAGCAAAAAGAAAAATACTGAAAAATAAAAAGCAAATAGAAAACTGATTAAAAAAAATCCGCCATATGTAATAATAAATCAAGTTAAAGAATCCCCAATCACAGAATAATAAAGCCAGGCACAAATACATATAGATTTAGAAAAATCAAACCCAAATTGGAGGCTGCGGAGTGCGAATGTGCAGGTGGAGGGGCTGCTGGAGAAAAGTACCTGTAAATTCAAAACCAAATTTATATAAAAATAAAAAAAAAATTTGAAAAAAAAAAGCTTCAACCTTAGAACATTGGGAGAAAAACGACAGTCTTGTGTGTCTGGGAGACGAAGATTTAGGTGTCGATTTGAGTTTTGGCGGAATGGATCTCCTGGGTTCTTGAATTTTCGGTGGTGGACAACAAGCGACGTGGAGATGAGGCCATGGACCGCGACAAAGCGATGGAGAGAGGGGTTTGTTGTTTGGGTAAATAAATATGGGTATCCTGTTGGGTCACAGTGGTGTGAAAGAAACGAGCAATCTGAAAGGTAGAGAGAAAGAAAGGGGAAAGTGAAGTGGAATGGTCTAGAATTTCACTTGTTTGATATTTCATTCCGGCGCTATAATTTCCCTCGCATTTTTTGTTAGGTGCAGAGTGGGAAAGTTTAGGCGCGAGGCTAGAAACTATTATTTACGACGTATCATTCGTGCCATAAAAAGTAGGGACCCAAATATATAAAAAATTCACTTTACGACATAACGTAATGCCTTAAAAGAGAAGGAAAGTGCGTCGTGTAAATTGTCAAATACGACACACAACAGTTACGCCGTAAATATTTTTATTTAGCGACTTGCACAAAAGTGATGCCGTGAATGCTAGATTATGTGCAAGTATTACGACATGAACTTTACGAATGTCGTGAATAATATCATTTAAGGCATGCTAGTACTATACGCCGCATATTTCAAGTCGTAAAAGACCCAAATTGTTCTAGTGATTGGAGGACAACTAATACTAATTAGGTCGTAATTACGCGTATATAGTGGTTCACCTATAATTAGCCTACAACCACTGTGGTTGTATTTGTATTGAGTATTGGAGGAGCTATTATATTTACATAGGCTTAGTAGCCATTACATAGAGAGAAAGAGGAAGAGAGCTTATGGGAGTGACCTCACCAACCCCTTCAATGTGAAAGGCTTCCTTTTATAAACCCTCAAACCTTCTTAGCAAGTTCACCATGTGGCAATCCTCATTTTGGGGCCTAAAGCACGGCCGAGCCCCTTAATTGTAGAAGGGGAGACTTGGATGCGGTCTCTAGCTATGAATATTGTTTGACTGAAATCTTGTTGGTTTTCAATTTTTGATCGAAGTCCCTAAATTAATGTGATAATTTATTTCTATGTATGTTACTATATTTTTTTAATTAAAATTTAAAATTTATAGTTGTTTATATTAATGAGGTTTTAAATAAAAAAAGCATAATTTGTGGGGTTAAAAATATTAAAATATAAATATACTATTGTGTGCGTGTACATATATATATAAACATGAGTACATTCATTAATATTAACCAAAAAAATTATTGTACCAAAACCTGGGTACATTCTTCAAAATCACCAAAAAAGAAAGAAAAGATATTAGGCTTAATAACATTAGTAAATTTCTTTGATTAAACTTGACATGGATACATTCTCAAATCAAAGAAAAAAGAATGTACCTATATAAGTTTAAAAATAGATTAGAAAAAAAATTGAATAGATTTTATATAAAAAAAAAGGGTACATTTTACATATAACAAATTGGTATATTTAAGAATGAGTACATTTTAAGATTAAATTTTGAAAAATTACATGAATGGGTACATATAATTAGCATGGGTACATTCAGCAAAATAAAAAATGAGTACAAATAAATAAATAAATATGGGTACAAATACAAATAAAACTTTTTAAAATATGGGCACAAAAAGAAATTAATATATGGGTACAAATTAAAATTGAAAAGAAAATTGGTATAAATTAAAAAAGGGTTGCAAATTAAAAATGGGTATAAACTAAAAATCAAAATATATGATAAAAATTTAGCCATAAATATAAATATACTAATTATAACATAACACTAAATGAATATATTTAGAAATAAAAATTATTTTATTATTAACATAATTAATTATGTTATTAATATCCAATGACCTTAATAAAAAATTGAAAAAGAATAAGGTTTTAATCAATGGAGTAGGAAAAAGAGGGATGAAAACCTAATTTTTCCTTGTAGAAATTGGTGCCCTCTCTAAGTCACCATCTCTCCATCCAGCGTTGACGGAGCTACAAGTCAATGGGTCCTCCATCAAACAATGATCAAGTACAGGGTCAACAAATCTTCCTTCGTTAGTGACGTGGACAAAGTTGACTATTCTTCGTTAATTTATGTGCATATATGTAGCATCTATAAGCCCCCAAGTCTTCAGGCAAGAGCTGCTGCATCTGTGCAAGTCAATTTATCTGAGCGTTTCTGATTGGCCGACCTGATTTTGGAGGACTACCTGTGAGTATTTTGGTCGAGTGTTCGAGTTCAAATTGGTTTAGATTCTTTAGAAAAGAGGATTACTTGTCCTAATTTATATGGAATTCAACTTATAGTATAAACTAGTTTTTACCACTTATATTTTGATAACCAGACTATATTGAGATTATAATAGGAGATTAATCATATGGATTAATTGACTATATATAAAAATGCCCTCTGCTCTCACAAATAGAGAAGATAACGTCAACTTTGAAGATTATGGCTTCATGGTTTCTTCATCAGCTGATACATGTCAAATTATTCTTACATATTTCGCAGCTCAAAATCCGATGAGTTTTTTTTTTCTTTTTTTTTTTATTATTATTATTTATTATTTTTTATGTTTTTTTTGAAAGAGGTATATGTAGTATTTGCATTTTTATTCTAGGGGCAGTTGAATGTGAAACCGAGCTAATATCCAAGCTTACCACTGAACAATGACCTTTCCTCTTAAGAAGAAACAATGACCCCCGATTAGAAATAAACTAAATAAAACGAAACTACAAGAAACTTGTTCAGGCGAGATTTCGGCCCTGGCACAGCTCCCTTGCGAGGTTGGCACTTTGGGTGAATGTGTTGGTGTCTGCTGGCTTCTTGCTGCTTGGTGTACTACAAGAAGAATATAAAGTTAGTTTTGAGAGGTGCCTTTGTAGGGCCTTAGGTGTAGGCCTTAATGCTCGCAATCAAAACTAACAAAGAGCTCGGCGTGCCACTGTTATCTCAGTATAACAGATGTAGAACATATTTGGTTTAAGTCGATTACTTGTGCCCCAAGTTACTCAAACTTCTTGTCATCAAAGGATTGTTGCAGATGGGTTAAGTCTGCATTAAGTTCTTTTTCTTGCCTTCTAAACAAGGACTTTTAGTTCATGATCTCGCATGTTCGAATGAAGGGAGTCTACAGCCCTTTAAACCATTTGCTTGATTTCAGGTTGTTCTTAATGAAAACAGGTTTATTAAGTTAACCAGATCTGGATGCAAATGGGACTCTTAGGTAGAAAATAACTGGAAATAACTTGAATACATGCTAAAAAGTACATTTAGATGAGATCTACTAATTTAAAGGACAAACAAAGAGATTCGGGCAAGATTTCACCTTGTCTGGCAAGGTTGAACTTCTTGCAACCACTTCTCTTTAAGTTTACAAAGGTTGTACACTAAAATAGATGGATGGTAAACAGGTTTTACACAAAGGAATGGATACTACCACACTAGAGAAGGTAGCAGAGCTTTTACACTAGACAAAATATGGCTTTTCTAAGGAAACTGTTACTAAAATGACTGAATCTGGGTTGATTTCAGCTTGTCTGGGTACGAACTGGCTTGAGAGCAGAGTTTGTATGTTGTTTGTTTGATTGGTTGAGTGTCCTTATCTTAGATGCTTGCTTCCCCTTTTATAGGCAATTTGGCCCGAGTGCTTTTAGCTCAGCTCTTGCCCGAAAGCTTTTGGATCAACTTTTTACTTGTAGTGCCACTAGAAAGTGTTTTTTGGTTGATTGTCAACTGGTCTCTATCACTTGTCACTTCAATCATAGGCACATGACCAATGCCTTGGCTGAGAAGGCTTCAATTTGCTCCAAGCTTCGTAGCTGTGCTTCGGGCAAATTCATCTTGTTTTGGCGTCTTTGGGCCTCCTTTCAGTTAAGCCCAATATTCAAATATTAACCCAAACAGAACTGTCTATACATGATCTGTTTGTCTACATTGAATAAACAATGACCCCCTAAGTGTAGCGTAGAACGAATTCCGTTACACACATCCCCCCCCACTACGTTCAAATGCTTCTGATAAAATTCGAGAGACATACCATTAGGTCCAGGAGCTTTCACCGGATGCATTTGAAACACTGCCACACAAATTTCCTCATTAGTCACAGGTTGAATTAGAGACTCATTAGCTTATTCAAGTTAGCTCCTTAATTTTTACAAAACAATATGTCAAACTAATTTCACTCATTGTTCTATATGGACCCACATGTGAGCATCATTATTTCTGCGACCTAAGTTCGCCATCACATCCAAGTCCAAAATTATAATTTCACCAAAATAATAGAGGACGCAAAGTCTGAATTTCACTAGTACAAAAACATGTTTGCGCGATGGAAACTTGCACGACGCAGCACATTTCGTCGCGCAAAGTATGTTTGCGCGACGCTAACACACAAGGCGTCGCGCAAGTGGTCTTTGCGCGACAAAGGAGTGCGTCGCGCAAAACGTTTTTGCGCGACGTAGTTGTACCTTCGTCGCGCAAAACTGTTTTGCGTGGCGCACTCCTTCGTCGCGCAAAGTACCGTCGCGCAAAGACCACTTGCGCGACGTCTTATGCGTCGTGCAAGAGTTTGGCGCCAAACCAAGCTTGTTTTACCGCTTTTTTCCATCTTTGTGCGACGCAGGTTCACTACGTCGCGCAAAGCTGTTTTGCGCGACGCCTAGATTCGTCACGCAAAGTCAACACGAAAATATACCTTTTTGTCTTTCTTTTCAGTTTTCAGTGTTCTAACACAAGTCAAAAACTCCATAGCTCACCTGCAAACCTCCATAGCCGCCTGATCACACTCAGGTGATTTAAAAACCTCTATGTCATCCATTTTTTTATATATGATTGTATTGAAATTTTGGTTAATATTACCCAATATATTGAAAATTTTGATCTCCTATTGATGATGGCAGTGTAGCACAAAGGGACTCCTTCTCTAATGTGAGGGTAAATACTCAGTTTCGTGATCCCCCTATTGTTGCACCTGCACTAGAAACTCTAATGTATTATTTGAAGGCCAAATTAATGACTCTATCCTAAGAATTGAAAGGAAACACAAGGTATACTTGTTCAGTTAACTTTAGTATATTAGTATATTTTCTCAACCAAGGACTTAACCAGTTGCACCTTGTAGAGTGAAGAAGCGAGAATCGCTAAAGAAGTTGAAGCTCATGAGTTGCGGATCCGCAATGAGCTGGAGAAACAAGAAATTCTGAGGAGAAAGGTTCTATTTTTAAGTCCTAAACAATTGTAAAGCATAGCAATTAATATGCTGATATTTTGATTTTTCTGTTTATAGAATGAGGAAGGAAATGGAAAAACAAGAGTGAGAGACGAAAAGAAAAGAGAGGTTGATGCGTGAGAGGCAACGCAGGGAAGAGAGATTAAAACGTGAGCAAAAACGTGAAATTGAACGAAGGGACAACTTTTCATTTTATAGCCTAATACAATCATACATGTCTTTTGCGAATCTACCAACAATGGAAATTAAAATGACGTTTACTTCAAATCATCATAAATTAAATTTACTTGAAAAAGTCTTGAAAATTAACGTGATTGCAAATAATGGGCTCTTTTGAGTTTGCGTAACTCAATTAAATAAAAAACAATAGCATGACATACTTAAGGCCCTGCAACACATAATGCACAGAAACAAATAAAACTAAGTAACCACTAAACAGCTAAAAGCTTATTCACAAAAGGCACAAATAATAATGGATATAAATCTACCCAGTCATAGCCTAAGCGGGATTTAAGGGTATCAAAGTTTGTCGTCCTTTAGGCCTTCGCATCTTCACCAACAAGAAAATCACACATATGACACATATTAGTGTCCCTCAAGAAAATCTACCTGTCGAATACCATTACATGAACAAACAATCTGAATCAAATGAAATGATCACTGGACTACTGAAAAATCAAAACTGACATTATAAAATAGCTGTCTAGTTCGATATATGAAACAAGAAGGGTCGACAAACAGGACACTCTTTGGAAATTTATGAACAATACTTTTATCTTTACAGTTTATAACATATCATATCATGCCCTCTATGAAGATTTACTGAATCTATTAATGGTGCAAAGGAGCTTTTAATCCTCATGGATAGGAAATTTTTAAAATTACCATAAAAAAATAAAAGCAAAAGCAATATTTTAAGGAAGATTGTAAAGATCTAAAATTTCGGTCAAGAGTTTGGTTTTCATTTTAACCTATTTTCTATAGCTATAGTATTTCCCTTGATCACATATGAACACCAATTTTTGAGCAACTTCAGATTCCTTATACTTGTTATTGTGTACCTTTGCCTGCGTGTTATGCCCTTTTTCGGTCACGTTGGAGTTTTTTGGGATTGAATTTGTAATTGATCTTTATTAATTTTATCTATTTTATTTAGCTTTAGTAATTATTGTGATTTAATTTATTTGTATGCACAAATTTTTGTACATCACGTACAAAATTGTTTTGTGTTGTACGAAATTAATACTACTTAACTTTGTACAGTTTTTTCAAGAAAAGCTTAGTTTCCCGTTTGAGAATTAGTTGGATTTCGCGTATGGATGCGAAAGCATGACTGCGGTCCAATTAATTCTTGAATTGTCCCATTTTATGGACAGTTTGGGAATGCATAGTTATGTGTTGTAGTTTGCGGTTCACATATTAGGTTTCGATAGTGGAAATTTTGGTAACATTTCCTGTTGTTCTTCGAGTACACGGTGGATATTATGTATCTACAGCGTGCACTTGAAGAACTGTAAGGAGATGCTGCCGAAATTAGCCCACGTTGAAATTTAATCCATTGGAATCGTAAATTATGACACATAACTGTGCATTCTTGAATGGGATAGGGCCCTTACCGGAGGAATAAGGTGACAATACAGTAGTTGAAGTTGTTGTAACTCTTGTACTTTTATTGGAATTGCAGACAAAATGGATAGACAGTGGATACATAATCATAATAGATGTGATGTTGAGTACTTGGATGGAATAGATAAGTTCACTGAATTCGCAACTAGACACAACCCAGGTTCAACTCATATCCGATGTCCATGTAGAAGGTGTAACAACTCAATGTGGGAGACATTTGAAAATGTTTGATTTCATTTAGTAAGAAATGGGATGATGGAGACCTATACTACTTGGTATTATCATGGATAACGATTAGACCAAGCTTCGTCTTCATACGTGACACAAGTGGAGACTGTTGAATCTAATGTGGATCCTAGTGAACACGTTATGAATATTGTAAATGACATTTATCCATACGCCTTTAGCAACACCAATCAGGAAGGGGGAGATGACGGTCGTCCAACCATGGACAGTGAGGAATTTAAAAACTATGAAAAACTATTGAAAAATGCCAAGCAAGAATTATATCCGGGTTGCGAGAACTTTTCGGTGCTCTCAACAATTGTGGAGTTGATGCATGGCAAGATCAAGTTTCGTTTGTCAAACAAGTGTTTTGATTACTTTTTGGGAGTTATCAAGAGGATGCTTCCAAAGGAGAATTGTTTACCTGAAGATCTAAAAAGTGCCCAAAAAGTGTTGAATGGTCTCGGATTGGGGTATGAAAAAATTCACGCATGTGTAAATAATTGTATATTGTTTTATAAGGAGAACAAACAGTTGGATAAATGCCCTATCTGCAATGAGCCGAGGTTTAAAATGACATCACATAATAGAAAGACCAAGATTCCACAAAAAGTAATGCGTTATCTTCCATTGAAGCCTAGGTTGCAACGATTGTACATGTCGATGCATACGGCAACCGACATGAGATAGTATAAAGAAAGACGGGTAAATGACGATGTTATAAGGCATCCTGCAGATGGAGAGGCATGGAAAAAATTCAATCGGATGTACCCTGATTTTGCAGCTAACCCACGCAACGTCAGATTGAGACTTGCCACCGACAGATTTAATCCGTTTGGGGTTTTAAACCAAAACCACAGCACTTGGCCGGTCGTCGTGTTTCCTTATAATCTGCCGCCTTGGAAGTGCATGAAAAAAGAATACATGATGTTGACTCTAATAATGAGCGAAGATCTAGGAAAGTCCATTGATGTTTATTTGCGGCCGTTGGTTGATGAGCTAAAAGATTTATGGGAAAACGGTGTTCGTACATACGATAAGTATACTGGGCAGATGTTCACCATGCGAGCGGCAGTGATGTGGACAGTAAATGATTTTCCCGCGTATGCAATGGTTTCTGGGTGGATGACTAAGGGTTATTTGGCATGTCCAATATGCAAGAAGAACGTAACATCGTCTTGGCATGCGAGAAAAGTTTGTTATCTTGGTCATCGTAGATGGCTCCCTTGGGACAACGAGTGGCGTCAGAATGATAAAGCCTTCCACGACATAAAAGAGACTCGGCTAAGACCAAGAGAATGGTCCGGAGATGAGATTTTGTATCAGTTAAATCGTTTGGAATTTGGTCATTTCGGCAAAGGGGTCAGTACGCCCAGACCAACTACATATCTAAACTGGACGCACAAGAGTATGTTATTTGAGCTCCCGTACTGGTCAAAGTTAAAATTGAGACACAACCTAGATGTTATGCATATTGAGAAAAATGTGTTTGATACTTTGGTCGGGACAATTCTAGACATTGAAGGAAAAACGAAAGACACGATCGAAGCTTGCCTCAATTTGGAACGAATGGGCATTAGGTCATCCTTGTGGATGCATAGAGTCGGTGGTATGATAGTAATTATAACGCACCACAAAGTAGCACACAAATATCCTATTAATTTTCCTTATTAACACTAAAATTTGTCGATTGTAGCATATGAAAATAAGGGTCTTTCCCGCAGAAGATTGTTTTATCCAAATACTTAAAATGTCACAAAAACGGGGTGGCTGTCTCCACTGACCAGCCACCGAACAAAAATTATTAGACTAACTTATACTAATCCAAATGCAACGAAATTTTATACACATAAACTAGACACACCAAGCTATGGTCACACAAATGTTTGGGATTTTTGGAGTTGATTTTCTATTTAAATTAAATCTTACAAAAACATTACAGAAACAGATTTTGAGTAGATCACAAGTTTGAGAAAAACGAGTTAGGGGAATTGTTATCCACCACCAAATAATCATGCAAACATGTTATGTTTCATTCAAATTCCTTTTATTTCCCGATGAAGATGCTCAAGTTGGCTCAATGTTAGAACACAACCTATTACTCTTTCTTAAGTAGTATGTTAAGAGAATGGCGTTTTCAACTTAATGTAGTCCCTAGCATGCAATTTAGAATGGCGTGTTCATAGATTCAACAAGTAGAAATCAT
This sequence comes from Malus fusca, assembly GCA_035220775.1. Classification (NCBI taxonomy): domain Eukaryota; kingdom Viridiplantae; phylum Streptophyta; class Magnoliopsida; order Rosales; family Rosaceae; genus Malus; species Malus fusca. The sequence goes on from CM069069.1 coordinate 12,080,399, forward strand.
TAAGAATAAAAAGAGTTTGAGTCATCACAAGGCATCGTAAGTACTGGTGTTGTCTTACTTATCCTAGAAATCGGTTCACATGTTAACCACAATTAACAAGTGCTACTATAGAACATATGTAGGTCCTCATTCAACAAGGGCAGGCATACATATATTCATAGCATTAAAATCCTAGATATGCTCACTATGTATGCATCCATAGAAACACATAAAGAATTTATCAATGACATAAGTAGTGAAACAATTTTCATCCTTTCATAAAAGTCATTCAAACAAAATATCACAACAAACTTACAATCATATTCGGGGCTTCAAAACAGCCCCTAACTACCTAAAAATTAGTTATACATTATTATCAAATTAAACCAAAAGTAAAACATGAGTTTGAGAAGATAAAACCAAGAAAAATGGAGTGAAGCCTCTAATTTTCTTCCTGCCTTGCTCTCTGGAGCTGCCTCTTCTCGTCTGTCGCTGTGTCTCTGTGCTTACTTCTTCTCACGTCTTCTGTTTCTGTCCGTCTCCTCTTTCCACCCCGTGCTGCCTGCCGTCAGTCTCGTTTGCTTATGTGCTCACTCATTCCGTCTTATTCTGTTCTGCCTTCCTTCTTTGCGCCTGCTGCGCCCTCTTTCTTTTCTCTTTTTTTCTCAGTGTGCCATCCACTTCTTCTTATTCTTCTTTTCTTTCTTTTTGCCACCAGTCCGTGTCTCCCACTGCTTATTTTTTTTCTTTTGTTTTTCACTTAGTCCATGTCCTCCACTGCTTTCTGCTCAGTGTCTTCCATCAATCCACTTTTCCCTTTGTTTATTCATGTCGTGCTCTCCCATTCCTCATTCTTTTATTCTGTCAGTGCCTCCCTTTCCGTCCCATTTATTTTCTGTTCTTTTATTTTCTTTTCAGCTCATTTTCTTTGAAATTGATCCTAAAATAAAATTAACTGTACATTAACACAAGGTAAGGTAAAATGCCACAACTTTAACACAAAAACATCACAAAGACTTTAGAAATGGATGGTATAAATGCATGAAATATATGAGTGATCATGGTACATTGAAGAAAGGCCATCCTTTTTTTACAGTTAAGCCGAATGGGAAGAAAGAGTTTTTCAACTTTATTTCTTCTGTAAAGTTTCCAGATGGGTATGCTTCCAATATCTCGCGTTGCGTAAACGTGAAGGGGTGTAAATTTTCAAACATGAAGAGTCATGATTGTCATGTGATACTTCAACGCCTTCTTCTGGTTGGTATTCGACACTTATTGCCTTTTGATGTGGTGAAACCAATCGTGTTGTTGTTGAGATTTTTTTCGCAGTTGACAGCAAGGTGTTTGCGAAAGTCGGATGTTAAACAATTGCAGGACGACATTGTGAACGTCTTATGCAAATTCGAACAGATATTTCCCCCACCTTTCTTTACAAGTATGATTCACGTGATGATTCACTTGCTAGATGAGGCATTGCTTGCAGGACCAGTGAACTGTCGATGGATGTATCCAATAGAAATGTACTTAATTAAGCGTGTATATATATATATATATATATATATATATAATAGATTCATGATCAACGAACGCTTTGAATAATTTGTAGCATACCTTTTATTTGTGCAGATATCTTGGTGAGTTGAAAAAATGTGTTCGAAACAGGGCAAAGCCCGAAGGATCACTGGTGGAGGCATGGGTCGCATATGAGTCACTAACTTTTTGTGCAATGTATCTTGAAGATGTTGAGACAGCTTTCAATCGTCCTCAACGCAATAATGACGGTGGTGTCAGAAAAGAGAAACTGTCTGTTTTTGCCCAAATTGCGCGACCATTTGGCGATCCTGTAAAAGGCGAATCGTTTACCAAAAATGACATGGAGGTAGCGCATTGGTTCATACTCAACAATTGTGAGGAGGCTTTGCCATACCTTGAAGAGCATGAACAGTTGATGAAGCGGGAACATCCTTCACATTTATATGCCAAGAAGCACCGTGACTTGTTTCCTTCGTGGTTTCACGCACATGTAAGTTGTATGTGGTTTGAATTGAGCATATTTTCCAACTTGTTCATGCCTTTCTTTAAATTTGGTTACACTAACATGTTAACTTTTTGTATATGTCATATTAGATGAACAAATTGAAGGAATTGAATTCACCCTCTTACGATGAAGAATTATATAACTTGGCGAGAGGACCGCTTCACATTGAATTGTTCTCGGGTTGTCATGTAAACGGGATCAAGTTCTTGGGGGCAACACGTGATGACAAGTTGTCTACTCAAAATAGTGGTGTTCATGTCCCAGGTGCAGGCGATAGTGAAAACATTAATTTTTATGGCAAACTAACTAGTGTAGTACAATTGCTTTACAAAGACAGGTGTCAAGTGATACTGTTTAAGTGCCTTTGGTTTGATACAAACCCACATAACCGAACGAGTGTTAAGCGAGATCATGGTTTACTATCAGTAAACAGTACGAGACATTGGTACGATGAAGACCCATACATTTTGGCAACTATGGCGAAACAAATATTCTATCTAGACGACCCTAAAGCCGGCAATGGTTGGAAAGTTGTTCAGAAGATTGAGCGAAGAGGGCTATATGATATTCCGGAACTAGATCATGATGACAACGACGACGTCGCTGACCAACATTTATCATATTCGATAGAAATTGGTGAAGAAACACTCCGAGATACTAATATTGTCCAAGAACCGTTTGACATACCTGGAGTACCCAAATTCGAAATATCAATTGACCTTGGTGATTTGCCTCAATACAATGCACCAAAAGAGGCAAACGAAGATGAGGACGAATGGGAATCCGGAAATGATAGTAGTGAGGATAGCGAGAGTTATTATTGTAGTTCGGATGAGGATTAATATAAACTTGTAAAGGCAAAAGCAGGAGGCTGAGGGTTTAACACCGCTTCTCATCTACCCACACTAATATTCCCAACAAATCGTCTGATCGTCTCCATTCTATAAAGATAAAGATATCATGTAAGTTTTATGTTTTATGTTAGTCTCATGGAAGGTTGTGATGTCTTTTCATTTGAGTTGTTTTTATTGTATCTTTGATTACCTACTACCAAAGGTCCGTTTACCTCTCTGTTGGAATTATTGAAATTTACGGATGACCTCTTTGCAGGTTGTGGCCTAAACCATCCGGTCATGCTTTGAAGGTATGTGTTTTCTGTTATCACTGTTAAGTGTTAACATAATTTTTTTTTTTTTTTTTTTGTCCGACTACCAACATTTGTGCTGAGATCCTGTGAGTTGTATGTGCATTTATCTTTGACTCAGCCTCAAATGATGGTGGTCTCAGATCTGGATGATGTATTTGTTCCATTGCTAGATGATCTTCTTGTTAATCTATCTGAATCAAGAAGCGTAGTGGAGTATATGTTTCAAGACAACGTGAATGTGGAGTCTGCTTTTGGTCCAGCTTTTAAAGCCTCGCTTATGCTTATGGAGTGTGAGCTTCTTCACAAATAGCAATTTTAATTTTACCTTTGGATAAAATTTATCACCAATTATAAAAGCAGTGTGTTAAGTTATGTATTCCTTGAGTAATTGACTATTAAGTACTACATTATGCAGTTCCAAGAGTCTGGTTGTGCATTTACTTTGCATTAACTTATGTCCACGTGTGTGCTTTTGCAGACCAACCTTGGGGGAAAATTGTTAATTTTTCAAAACACACTGCCATCTCTTGGTGTTGGTCGCTTAAAGTTGCGTGGAGATGCTCTTCATGTCTATGGCTCTGATAAAGAGCATCCACTAAGACTACCATGGGATCCTTTCTACAAGCAGATGGCTGCGGAGTTTACCAAGTTCCAGATAGGGGTGGATGTGTATGCCTTCAGTGACAAGTACACGGATATAGCTTCATTAGGTACATGTTTAAAGTTTAATCATATTCTGTTTCACTTTCATAGAACCAAATATCAAGATGATGTTGACAGATAGTAGGATTCTGATGATACTTCTCTACATTAATATGTTGAGAACTCTTATATTATCCACCAATTTTGTAGTTGTTGCCCTTCTGGGGAAATATGCTTTAACCATGGTTTTCTCCAATTTATTGCATTAACTGTTCTCCTAGAATATTGTAGTGTTTCTTCCCTGTAGTGAACATTTTTGAAGAAAGAATCTGAATTTACATATTTGAAACTTTTACTGTCTTGTTTGTAGTTCTTGTTTGAATTTACATATGTTCGTCAAGTGATATATGGTGATGATCGATTGCTTGTTGTGCAGTCTGAAGATACTGATGAAGAATATTTTCCCTTTCTTTTTCCTTTAAATAACTAGATTGAAACGATGCCGTAGTGACGGAATTTAAAACAGTGAGTCGAAGATTTAACATTTCCAGAACCCGCAGAGGTGTGTGACGCTGTCTTCTGTCGGATAATCAGTTGCTGAGAGAAGCCATGACCGGAGGTTGCAGCATCAGAGCCATCTGGATCCTCAACAGTCTCGACGCCGTCGTTTTCTCCAGGTCCTCTCCGAACACATTCTCACGCTACCCTCTCTCCATATCTATAATGGTCTGATGGAAAAATTGGGGGAAAATGTTACAGAATTTGTAAAAATTGGGAATTATTATTTTTCTATTGTGATTGAAGGTTTCACTGATTGGTTTGTGTGAAATTGGTTTTCTGTTTCCAATTTGAAAGTGGGGGTTCTTCAATTTATGTTTTTTTTCCCTGTTGTTTATCTTCCTTACTGTGTTTTTGAGATTTTTGGATGACTGATGTATCGAAATCAGGGATGGGAGGCTTTTCAAGATAGCTAGCTTATTGCTCTTGTGATATTTGCTGGAGTAATGTCAAAATTTAAACTTTTATGTTGATTATGTGTTTGTGAAATTTCTACTCCAATTAAAGTTGCCTACTTTTGTCATTGCTTTCACTATACGAGAACGTTTCGGTGTGAATTTCATCTGTACTTGCAAACTTATTGATAAGATGTTTGTTATGAAGTATGTGCAATCAAGAGTGCGGTGCCTTGCTTTTCCAAATCTTGTGGGGTTTAAGTAATTCGTTATGTGCACTTGAAGAATAAAAAACTGGTAGCTAGAGTAGAGAGCCGGAGTAGAAAGAGAGAAGGGTATGAGATATGGAACCAGTGTGGATTATTTTTTTAGTTGTTTTATTATGTACTATTGGATATCATCTTGGTCAGAGCTCGCTACTTTGTCGATAACCATTGCTGGCTAAACCAATGGTGATGGATGTCTATCAAGAATATATACTTGTCACATATCGCCCATTTGATGTACACATATTCCATGTCAAGTTATTTGGTGAATTAACTACTCCAAATTTACAGGTAATGGAATGTTTGCTAGCTTTTTTTTGTAATGATTCTAATTTTATAGAATATGGTACTATTTACAGATAGTTGAGCACTTGTGATTTCATTTGCACGCTAAATGAGAATAATTTAGTGAAAATTATTCTTCATACGTTTTAAGTGATAAAATGACAAACAACTTTCTACAGTACGAGAACTCTCAATTATGACTGCAAAGAGCCATCCTGCAGCAATGCGTTTTGTAACTGATCAGCTTCCAAGAGAGGGCATTTCAAACAATCACATTTCTTATTTTTCAGTGTGTAATGAATTTACATATTTTTGAATTGCTTTTTAATTATATAAGTCGAGCTTGAGCGAGCTTAAAATGTACAAGCTTGGTACATAACTTGGTACAAGCTTGGTATATAATTTTTTAAGGAATAATAACAAACTATTTTTTTAAATTTTCAAACACAAAATATATTCAACATAAAGTATATAACACAAAATCTTCAAAAACAAAATCTCTTTGCGCGACGTAAAGCCTTGCGCGACGTAGGTATAGGCGTCGTGCAAAATATCTTTGCGCGACGCAAGTGTACCTACGTCGCGCAAAGAGATTTTGCGCGAAGCCTATACCTACGTCGCGCATGTTTTTATTTTTATTTTTTTTAAGTACAAAATAAATACTTTATTTTGTTTTTGAAGATTTTTTGTTATGTAATTTATGTTGAATATATTATGGTATATGAAATCTACTTGCAAAGATTTGTTTTAAAGTAAGATGTGCTAAGCTCGACTCTTGTAGATAATCAATTGGAATTTTTTCACGTCATCGAAATGTTACTCTTTGAAGTAGCATCATCTCAAATCTCTTAGCCTTTCCTCAATTTCCTCATTCAAGAGGTTCTTAATCCATGCATGCCTTTGTTTGACCGGCCTTCACAAACCTCCTGACATTCCACTCCAAGCATCAAACAGTATTACTAATAATGAAAACTTAAATCGGATACACTACTAATTAAGGCAATCTCCAACGATGGAGGGCTACATAGGTCTCAAAAATATAATTTTTTAAGGAATAATAACAAGCTATTTTTTTAAATTTTCAAACACAAAATATATTCAACATAAAGTATATAACACAAAATCTTCAAAAACAAAATAAAGTATTTATTTTGTACTCATAAAATAAAAAATAAAAAAAAAACCTTGTGCGACGTAGTACAGGCGTCGTGCAAAATAGCTTTGCGCGACGCAAGTGTACCTACGTCACGCAAAGAGATTTTGCGCGACGCCAATACCTACGTCGCGCAAGTTTTTTTTTTTTTTTTTTTTTAAGTACAAAATAAATACTTTATTTTTTTTTTGAAAATTTTGTGTTATATAATTTATGTTGAATATATTCTGGTATATGAAATCTACTTGCAAAGATTTGTTTTAAAGTAAGATGTGTTAAGCTCGACTCTTGTAGATGACCAATTGGAATTTTTTCAAGTCATCGAAATGTTACTCTTTGAAGCAGCATCATCTCAAATCTCTTAGCCTCTCCTCAATTTCCTCCTTCAAGAGGTTCTTAATCCATGCATGCCTTTGTTTGACCGACCTTCACAAACCTCCTGACATTCCACTCCAAGCATCAAACAGTATTACTAATAACGAAAACTTGAATCGGATACACTACTAATTAAGGCAATCTCCAACGATGGAGGGCTACATAGGTCTCAAAAACATAATTTTTTAAGGAATAATAACAAACTATTTTTTTAAAATTTTCAAACACAAAATATATTCAACATAAAGAATCTTCAAAAACAAAATAAAGTATTTATTTTGTACTCATAAAAAAAAAAAAAAAAAACCTTGCGCAACGTAGTACATGCGTTGTGCAAAATAGCTTTGTGCGACGCAAGTATACCTACATCGCGCAAAGAGATTTTGCGCGACGCCTATACCTACGTCGCGCAAGTTTTTTTTTTTTTTTTTTATGAGTACAAAATAAATACTTTATTTTGTTTTTGAAGATTTTTTGTTATATAATTTATGTTGAATATATTCTGGTATATGAAATCTACTTGCAAAAATTTGTTTTAAAGTAAGATATGTTAAGCTCGACTCTTGTAGATGACCAATTGGAATTTTTTCACGTCATCGAAATGTTACTCTTTCAAGTAGCATCATCTCAAATCTCTTAGCATCTCCTCTATTTCCTCCTTCAAGAAGTTCACAAACCTCCTGACATTCCATTCCAATCACCAAACAGTATTACTAATAACGAAAACTTGAATCGGATACACTACTAATTAAGGCAATCTCCAACGATGGAGGGCTACATAGGTCTCAAAAATATAATTTTTTAAGGAATAATAACAAACTATTTTTTTTTCATTTTCAAACACAAAATATATTCAACATAAAGTATATAACACAAAATCTTCAAAAACAAAATAAAGTATTTATTTTGTACTCATTAAGAAAAAAAAAAAAAAAAAAACTTGTGCGACGTAGGTACAATCGTTGCGCACGTTTTTTTTTATTTTTTTTAATGAGTACAAAATAAATACTTTATTTTGTTTTTGAAAATTTTGTGTTATATAATTTATGTTGAATATATTCTGGTATATGAAATCTACTTGCAAAGATTTGTTTTAAGTAAGATGTGTTAAGCTCGACTCTTGTAGATGACCAATTGGAATTTTTTCATGTCATCGAAATGTTACTCTTTGAAGTAGCATCATCTCAAATCTCTTAGCCTCTCATCTCCTTCAAGAAGTTCTTAATCCATGCATGCCTTTGTTTGACCGGCCTTCACAAACCTCCTGACATTCCACTCCAAGCACCAAACAGTATTACTAATAACGAAAACTTGAATCGGACACACTACTAATTAAGGCAATCTCCAACGATGGAGGGCTACATAGGCCTCAAAAATATAATTTTTTAAGGAATAATAACAAACTATTTTTTTTTAATTTTCAAACACAAAATATATTCAACATAAAGTATATAACACAAAATCTTTAAATTTTCCGTCTTCAATCTTATTGGCTAAATCTTACTCTCTCTATATTTTTATTACGTACTTTGTAGTATGCCCAAGTACCCTTTCACCATGTCAATAACTAACAAGCTCAAACAGAAATGCCTAACTGCTTGGGGGTGGCACTTTTTAGGCCTTCTAGGGGCTGATTTGAGCCCCGAATACGCCCATTTGTAAATGCTCTTTGGGTGGAGATTATTTTGTTCAATTTCAAGGTTAATATTGACCAAATTCCCTTTGATCGGAGATGGTCTAATTAACATCCCAAACACACAATATCACTACAAGTATAGCACAGACGTCTTTGGTATCCACTTGTGTAAATGTTTTAAATTGACGATCGAATTAATTCATTGTATTCATATAGGGTTAAAGAGTGTAGGAGTAAAAAAACATCAAAATAGGAGTTACAATAACCGTTAATTCGTGATTTTTTTGATTATTGCCATCGAAAATGTTTGTCCCGTTACTTGATATCTGAATGTTTATTTTTTGCGATTTTTGGCGTACACGATCTTGAAGCATATACAAACAACTTTGATGGTTGGATCGTTGAAACTAGTTTCGTACAATGCGTATCACATCAAAACATTAGATTCACTAACATTTGGAGTTTATTTATACTTTCATTAAGTATAAAATAAGATTTTGTGGTATCCACTTGTGTAAATATTTTAAATTGACGATCGAATTAGTTTATTGTATTCATATAGGATCAAGGAGTGTAGCTGTAAAAAATCATCAAAATCGGAGTTAAAATAACCGTTAAATCGTGCTTTTTCGTTTATAATCGTCGAAATGTTTTGTCCCGTTACTTGATCTCTGCATATTTGTTTTTTGCGATTTTTGCCTGATGCAATCTCGAAGCATATACAAACAAGTTTGAAGGTTTGATCTTTGAAACTAGTTAATTTCATACGATGCTTTTCCCATGAAGTTCAACGGTATATATATTTACTAAGTAGATTTTAATTTATTTATTTCGTAGTTATAATACTTAAAAAATTGACTGATATATATGAAAAAAAAAATTATTGTGGGTTTTTGTTAGAAAAATATATTATTGTGGGGGATCTTAAAAAAATTTGAATTTGAAAGGAGGAAAGTCACATTTTCGGTAATTTTTATAATAATTTTTTTTTCCAAATAAATACTTTGCGTGATGCCTTAGTATGATCGTCGTGCAAAACCACTTTACGCGACGTCGAATTATACACCTACGTCGCGCAAGGTGTGATAATTTTGGCGGTATAATAGTGAAAAATAGGCGCTTTTTTTCAATTTTTCCAAATTTTTTCACTTTGCCCTCTTTATACCCAAACGACACCCCTCTCTTGAACACAGAACCCTCCTCCTTCTATTCGAACCTAACACAACCGTCCCTCTTTATCTCCCTCTCTCCTCTTCACAAATCTTTCCTCTTCACAATCTCGAACCCAGACGTGTCTTTCCTCTTAACAAATCTTGAACCCAAACGACAGACCTTCACGCAAATCTCGAAGCCGACACTAATCAAGTCCCAAAATCAAGGTAAGGGTTTCTGATTTTCGATGGGATTTTGTTATTTAGGGTTTAGGCTCAAATTGCATGTTGATTTCTGAGTATTTTGTTGATGTATGTGTGTTTTGTGTATGAACATGAATTTGGTTTAGTTTGGTTTTTATTAATTTGATTTTAATTGAGGATGCATATGCCTTGTTAATTGAGGACCTTTTTAACAGTCCGGCGGCGCAGAGCTGGAATTCAACAGTTGCAGACCAAGCTTCAGATTATTTTTGTGCCACATCATGAATTGTTTGTGAATTGCAGCATAGTAGGAACTACAGAGGTAATACATCCAACTTGAGCCAGATTCTCATAGCTTTCAAAGTTTCTGCACTTAACTACCACAACTTTCGCATGCTGCTTACTTTACTATGATTTTTTGACTTTGTGGTTGGTTGTCCCAAAAAAATATGATGCTATCGAACTTGAGTACTCTGTATATTTGCTCCTCAGCCCCCTTCACTTCACTGGTCGGACACCAACAGTTCTCACATGGAATCTATACTGAGGTTGAGAGTCCCACCATGCATAGTCCAGATAAGAGTGTCCCTTTGGTTTTGGAATTGCTTGCCATCCGTTTTCTTTTTCTTTTTCAGACGATACCTTGACTGCACAAGCGGCAACAACTTCACTGGTATTTTTCCTTGATGATTTTTACCTTATTAAGTGTTCTGTGTCTGTGGTATAGAACTCTCACTGTTTTCGATATGGGTTTTGCTTACTTTCTTGCTTTTTATCTTCATAATTTCAGAAAAAAGACTAATTATTTGGAAAAATTAGAGGCAGTCACCTCATACAGAATTTTGATTCCTTTAATGATTTATTTGGAAAATTTTCAGAACTAAAATGTATAAACTTTTGGTTCAGGGCTGAAAAGTTTCCAATAATGTCCTAAAATCCAACTAAGTCCAGCCATGTGATACCCTGGCTTTTCCTATATAAATGGAGTATCCACCTAGATGCACATGGTGACCTAATTTATTAAGTTTTGGTCAGTTACATTTATAAGGAAATATGGCTAATAACGTAGCGATATCATAATAAGCCTCATGGTCAAAATTTTCTCCACTGTTTTGTAATGATATATATATATATATCTAGTTGTTCTGTATTTATGTAGTTATGACAAGATTGTGGCTTGTTGATGGTGTTATGTGTTCTGTAAGTTGGTTAACCCATGTTGCGTAGAAGTAAAAGCTTGAAACTTTTAAAATGTCGAACTGTCATGTGTGTTTTCTCTTCATAACCGTTTGTACATTTAAACTAAAATCATTGATGTGCATAGTTGTATATTGTGTTCATCGAAACTAAAGGTGCTTTCTACCTTCATTTGGGGAAATAAGGCTAGTTTAGTTGATTAAACGCCATTGAGATTGAAAGTAATGGTGGTTTCTACTTTCATTTGGGGAAAATAAGGTAATTTATATTAATTTGAACATTATTGAGAATAAATTGTTTGAAAAAGTTTAGTGGAATTAGGATGGGTTTTTTTTTTCTTTGGGGGGGGGGGGGGGGAACACATGTTTTTCCATTCTTTATCTAGTGGGGAGGTGTAAGGAGGGCATGATTAAGTATGAAGAGAGTTGAATAATTTCATTCATAAGTTCTGGATTAAACGCCATCTAGATGACTTCATGTAGCTCTCATACTTGAACTTCAAAGTGATGAAGTCCAACATGTGTTTCTGTACATTTGGTTTTCCTGTGTCTTTACTTCATGGCACAAGAATATATTCACTTTTATTAGTCCAAGTGGTGATTTGTTTCAAATGCAAGAAAGGATTAGTTTCTAATGTTATATTTGTATGGTTCAAAAAGTGTATAGATGTCGCTGTTGATCACTCGTCGTCGGAGTGTGACCAATACGTCTCCCGCATCATCAGCATCTACTGCTCCACCTGTGAGTGCTCCATTGATTCAAGAGCCTACACCCCTTGCTAAGGCTACTTCTACGGCGTCTCAGGTGCCCGTCTCATCGACATCATCAGTGTCAGTTCAGCCGCTCAGTGCACGGTGGCCTCACCGGCGTCGCCGCGAGCCGGAGCCTTCTGATCACACTTCTTCGGCATCCAGAGTCGAGGGTGAGGCCTCCCAGCCAGGTACATTTTTTTCTAATTCTCACTACGTTGTATTTTTTTTCATTTTAAAACTATTATTTTTATGATGGTAAAAATATGTTGGATTGTGAAAATGTGTTGCAAGTTGTGAATTACTATTATTTTATTGTTTTAAGGTTTTGGGAAATGCTATACTATTATGGGAGGTTGTGTCGAATTTTTTGTACAAATTTAAGCTTAGGGTTTTCACCATTTAAGTATTTTTGGCCAGCTAAAAAAAACACCAGGGGGCCTAGTCAAATGCTGAAGCAGAAACAGAACGTACGTCAGACCGGCTCCAAGATCAAGATTGTGTATGACCCGCGACATCGTGGAGCGTCTACCTCACAGCAGCATAGCTTCATCATTAGTAGCTATGGTGTTGTTATTCGAGACAATTGTCCTTTTCAGTGGCAGTCTTGGGCAGAAATTCCCGAGGACAAGAAGGAACTGGTGCGACAAGAGTTGTCGGTTAGTATATTACTTTTTAGCCTTTATCATTTTTTTAATTTTGTTTACAAATATTAAAAACCAAAATATATTATCTTTAATATTATTAAATTTCTTACTATTATTTTATTATTTTTCATATTTGTAGTTCATTTATGATCTTGATGACGCATCCCCCGAGGTCATGGCCTACTTAGAGGGGACCTTAGCAAGCCGATACAAAAATTGCAAGAACAATTTTCACAATCATTTTAAGAAATGGGATAATCTAGAGATTGCTCGCTTACATGTTCCAAGCGAATTGAATGACCGACCAGAGGATTGGGAGTGGCTCTGCAAGCATTTTACGGACCCAAACTTTGTGGTATGTGCATAATATTTTAATAATAATTTATTATTGTTTTAGTTATTTTTAAAGCTTTTTTTATTAATTTATTTCAAATAGTCGCACTAACATGTATATTGTGTGTTTAACAGAAGAAATATGTTGCTGGCCAGATAGCTCGGGAGTCAAAGACACTTCTCCACCATTCTGGTTCGAAGCCCTTTTCGTATAGGCTTGAGGAACGACGTCAGGTAATACTATATTAACTTTGAAATGTTATACAATTTATTTATTATTATTAATAAAATTTTCTTAATGTTTTTTTTCTTCAGGAGGGTTCTAAGTTCCCAGAGATCGACATGTTCAAGGACGTTTACGTTCGACCTGGTAATGAAATCGCTGAGCAGTTTTATGTAAGTATATGTAATTATTATTATTCTTATATGTATGAATCATTCAAATATTATTTATATTTTGTTATTAAACATTATATGTTTTTTCTTTATTATTACAGGATACTATAGTGGAAAAGAGCACTGCTGTTCTCCAAGAAACAGCATCGCAGCTTCCCCCGGAGACTTCGATCGAGGACGTCATGGTACCAGAGGATGTAGGTTTTCAGATCATGACTGAAGTCCTGGATCAGAACCTTGGTCGTCGTCATGGTCAGGTTGTTCGGGGTATGGGGAAATCACGGGTTCGTGAGACGGGTGCCTCTTCTTCCAGATTGAACACATCATTGATGGATGAAGTGACAACCTTAAGGGGTAAGCTTGCGATCCAGGAAGAGCAGATGAGGGCCCAGGGCGAGCAGATGAAGGAGCATATGAGGGCCCAGGGCGAGCAGATGAAAGCGCAGCTGAGGGTCTAGAGCGAGGAGGTGAGGACCTATGCTGAGACGGTGAGAGACCTTGTACGAGCCATACAGACGGCCGGCCTACAAGTCTCGCTACCAGCACCTCATCTTGATCCACCTTCGACCTCAGAGCCACCTTACCCTCCCCATACTCAATAGCTTGATGTTTTAAACCTAGTTCACTTGTAGTTTTTTCTTTTTTGTTTGGACATCTTGTATGTATACATTTTTATATATTTTATAATTAAATACTTTTGCTTGGTTAATTAATTATTCTTTACAATTTAATTACAATATTTATAAAAAATTAAAAAAAAAATAGTTTTCACCAAAACATTAAAAAAAAAAAAAAAAAAAAAAGGGGTTTGCGCGACCTAGGTGGCGTCACGCAAGGCAACTTTGCACGACGTAGGCCCTGCGTTGCGCAAGGCTACTTTGCTCGACGTAGGTCCTGCGTTGCGCAAAGACAGCTTTGCACGACGCAGGACCTACGTCGAGCAAAGTGGCCTTGCGCGACGCAGGACCTACGTCGTGCAAAGTTGCCTTACGTGACGCAGGTTATACCTTGGTCGAGCAAACTCTAGCGTCACTGACTTGGCGCGACGGGTTTTGCGCGACGAAGGTACGTCGCGCAAACCCTTGGGCAACGATTTTGGACTTTGCACGACGAAGGTACCTACGTCGCGCAAAGTGTTTTTTCTACTAGTGGTTGGCCCTATAAACCAAATTAAGGTAACCACTACATGGTGTGACACATACATTGAAAAAAACTTATCAATTATGGCTAATGAGTAATGAGTCAACACTTCTCATCAATTAAACTAGGGCTGGAAAAAAATACCAAAATTCCTGAAATCAAACCAAAAAAATACCAAACCAAAAATGCCAAAAAATTCGATAACTAATACTAAACCGATCCCGAAATTTCGGTATGAGAATCGATCTCAAGTTTTCGGGATTTCGGTAATCCCGAACCGAACTGAAATAAAAAAAAATATATTATTTAATATTTAAATATATATTTGGAATTTTAATAGTCGTCGGATTCGGTTGAGATTTAATCTCAACCGTTAAATACAACACAAGGATCAAACCCTCAAAGAACTCACAACTCAGTCACTCTCTCTTCATCTCTCGACTTCAACTCGACCTCACCTCGCTCACACAACCTCACCACCCTCCTCAACCTCACCTCAGACAACCTCCTCACCTCAGAATCCGGCCACACCCATATCCCATATCACACAGACCTTCTGATATCTCTCCATCTCTCGACTTCTCATCCCTCAGACCCTGACTGTGTGGAAGATCCTTCCTTCACGGCACAGAGGCAGAGCTATGGCCACCAGCGCCGCTCACCTCTCTGATCTCTCTCATTCGACTTCTTCATCCAGACTTTGGTGCCCTGCGCACTGATTCTCCCCAAAATCAGGTAAATTTTGGAATTAATTTAGGGTTTGTGAAATTTATATTAGGATTTGTGAAATCTAGATTAGGGTTTGTGAAATCTAGTCTTGATTAGGCATTGTTCTTGATTTTATTAAAAATTTGCCTTGTTCTAGATTAGGCATTGTTCTTGATTTTATTAAAAGTGTTGGTTGATTTTTAGTTTAGCTGTCTAAAGTAATTCAATTTCTGTATTGATTTTTAGTTTAGATGTACTCTCATCTTTAAAGTGTTAATCTCTGCATAATTTGCAATTTTGCATAATGGAAAAGGAAAGTATTGGTTGATTTTTACTCTCATTTCTGAAGTAATTCAATTTGCATAATGGAAAAGGAAAGTGTTGGTTGATTTTTAGTTTAATCCATTAAATTTAGATTTTTTGGAAATGTACTCTCTGTAGACATCGAAATTTTGGTAAATAAATGTTGACCGATAAATCAAAGTTTCAACGCTCATGTATTACATAAATTTTACACGTAGCGTGTGACTCGACGAAAAATTGAAATGAGTCGGGAAAGTCATCAAACAGGACACGTGTCAACACCTGGCAGAAACGACTTATTTCATCTGGAATATTATATTCAAAATTAGGCCTTGGAAAATTCTATAAATAGAAGCCAATTTCATTCATTTTAGGGGAAACCAATTCATATTACACCAAAACCTTGAAGCTCTGAAACTCTGAAACTCCGAAGCTCTCAAGCATCTAGGTTCCCGAAGAATCAAGAAAGCCCTCTTCGTTCTTCGTTCATCGTTCTTCCAAGATCAAGCCCCGACGGCCCTTGGATCCACAATCATCCACCTTCAAGATCAAGCCCCGACGGCCCTTTGAAGAACTTCCACCAATTCAAGATCAAGCCCCGACGGCCCTTGAAGAAAGTGTTCATCGTTCATCATCCGTTCATCCTAAGATCAAGCCCCAACGACCCTTTGGATCAACAACGTCGACAAATCCATACATCCAACCGTTCTTCAAGATCAAGCCCAAAAGCCCTTGAAGATCCGTTCATCACTGTTCTTCAAGATCAAGCCCAAAAGCCCTTGAAGATCCATTCATCACCGTTATTCAAGATCAAGCCTCAACGGCCCTTGAAGAAACACTTACCCTCAAGATCAAGCCCCAACGGCTCCTTGAAGATCCGCTCAAATCCACCTTCAAAGATCAAGCCCACGGCCCTTGAAGAACGTTCATCCTTAGATCAAGCCCAACGACTCTTTGAATCAATCGCACATCCACAAATCAACACCTTACGGAGATCGAATCAGAGTATCAAATTTGAGAGAGATTGTAACCCAAAATCATCAAATACAAATATTATTTTGTGCACGTTGTTCTTGTCTCTTTCGTTTTAGGAAAAATTCGTGTTCACACTCTCATCTTTGAAGTGTTAATCTTTGGCAAATTTTCACAACCTGCAGTTGCACCAAAATATACAAAACATTAACGTGTGTAAAATATTCCACCTGGAATATAATTTGTGAATTGATTATCTGTATTTGTTTCAGTAGGAAATCTTTTCGTATGAATTATTTGTCAAGCTTTACAATTGGAACGAGGTGGAATTGCGCCCTTCTGGCCTTATAAATTGCGGTAACAGGTAACATCATATGGTACTTGTTCGTGTGGTCGTGTTTGGAAAAAAAAAATTGCATAGAACCTAGTAGTGATGTGAACTTGGATTAGATCTTTAGGTCTTCAGAAAGTCTTGTATCCAATTGTGTTATAAACTTATAAATTCATACAATTCCTTGCGTTTTCTTCTCCTGCAGTCCTGCTACTTATCTCTCTTAATCTTGCTTTTTTAATAGGATTTAGATAAAGCTTGCAGATTCATACCCTAACTCTGTAAAGAAAAATCAGCCCAATAGCCCAAAAACCCAAAACTATTTCGGGATTCCCGATTTGTCCCAAAATCCCGAAACTATTTCCGGATTCTCGAAAATTTGGTTTGGGATCGTTCTTGAAATTGGGAATCCTGAAAACTTCAGTTTGGGAATCGGGATGGGGTTTTCGATTACCGAACGAGCCCTAAATTAAACAATGACCCTAAAGTCTTTCCGATAAACAAAGACACTCGTTAGTGCTAACAAATGATTGAGGATCCTCTCTGGATCCTCTTTGTGAGGATCTCGGGGATCCTTCAATCGTATCTATTTATTGTACATCGTGCAGTCATAAATTATTTTAAATTTTTTATTTAAATTAAACACAAATAGTATCTGACGAAAACTAACTACATGATTTACGATGAACGGATACGATTAAAGAATTTGGAGATGATCCTCATTCCTACAAATAATGCTTATATTATTTCACACGTCTTTAGGACTATTACAAAAATATCCTTGGAACAAATAAACGGGGATTTTCACTTCCGTTACAAGTTTTATTGTTTCAGGGACATTAGTGTCCAATAATTTTTTATGAAGTCTTGTGACCCCAAAGTATGGTTTTGTCTTTCTAATAGTAATGATAAATAGATAAAAGTCACGCATTATGTGGATGGAGATATACAACTATGGGATAAACATAGTAACACTCATGAATAATAATATAGATGTCGTAATGAAATGAAATTGTATGCTAATATTATATTAACATTATTTCTAAAAAGTCAATGCTCCTCATCCATAAACAATCACCGTGGTGGTTAGGTTTTCCATAAACAAAGACTCTCGTTATCTTCTCTATACATTTTCATTTACATCTCAAACTATGATTACCTTTTTTTCTTTTTCTCGTTTTTATTCTTGTCGAGTTTCTACAGATTATAGCATGCCTTTGAGTTATTCAAGTTAGCTCCTTAATTGTCACAAAATAATATGTCAAACGTATTTTTCACTCGTTGTATATGAAAAACAATAAACTATTTTGCAAAATATTAACGAACAGACCATTATATTTCCAGATTTGTTATATTTTTTCATTTATAACTCAAAGTCTGATTTTTTTTTTCTTTTTCTCTTGTTTAGTCACTACAGAATATGGCATGCCTTTGAGTTTAGCATCAGCTTGTTCAAGTTAGATCCTTAATTGCTTCACTTGAATTGGCTAATAATTAGATTCTTTTTTTTTGTCAAAATAATTAGATTCAAGTTCATTTAAACGACACATATTAGATGCTCACATAAATGGAAGCTTGCATTTCCACATTTGTTGTATATTTTCATATAGAACTCCAAATTTGATTACCTTTTTTCCTTTTTTATCTTTTTTTTCTTGTTGAGTTTCTACAGATAATGGCATGTATCCGTAAAGAAAGCTAGCTTTACCAAATATATATATATATATAAGAGGCAAATTGCAATTTCAAAACATGTTGATATCCAAGTACAAAATTATAGTTTCACCAAAATAATGGAGGATGCAAAGTCTGGCCCCACAAACCAAATTAAGGTAACTAGGACGAAAATAATGGTGTGACAATTACGCTAAAAAGCTTCTCAACTATCGCTAATGTGTAATGAGTCAACGCTCCTCATCAATTAAAAAAGAAAGACCCATGGTGCTGAGTCTTTCCAATAAAAAAAAGACTCTCGTTAGTGCTAACAAATAATGCTTATATATTTCACAAGTCTTTAGACTTAGTCTTGAACAAAATAAATAAAGACTCACTCTCTGCTAATGCGATCCAGGTGTAGAAGTTAATTAATAAATCAAAACTGAATCGGTCTTAGATTTCTTTAAATACAGGCCATGTCTCTCCTTATTTTCCACTGATCATCTCCCAGTGACGAGAAAAGAAGAAGAAAAAAGAAAGAAAAATCGCGATGGGAAATGTACGTCAATCAACTCAGCCACATCTATAACCTTGAGATCTGTCTTTAATTTCTTTGCGCTTGTGTGAGTTGTTTGTGATATGATTAATAATGCAGGGTAATCAGAACCAGAAGGAGGACCCGAACAGGTTGCGTGTGGAGTTCCCAAACGGCGCAATTGCCTCAGGCACCCCTACCATGCTTGGCAGACTCATTAATCGTGTTGCAGGTATTTTCATTGAACTTAGAAGTAAAAACATGCATGTTTTCTTACCAGACATGCAGTTTTAACTTAACCTCTTTTCTATTTGATAGAGTATAAGTCTAGCTGGGAGTATTTTGGCCGAATGTTTGAATTTAAATTGGTTTAGAGAAGACGATTACTTGTCCGAATTTATACGAAATTCAACGTAGTGTATAAATTAGTTTTTACCACTTATAATTTGATAACTAGACTATATTGAGATTATAATAGGAGATCAATCATATGGATTAATAAAGTGGATCCGGAGAGGATCCTCCTCCCCCAAATGGAATAGAGGTATATTTAATATTTGAATATTCTCCTCTTAAGAATAAACAATGACCCCGGATTAGAAATCAAACCAAATAAAACGAAACTACAAGGAATTGTCCATACATGATCTGTTTATCTGCATTTTATAGGTTGAATGTTTGATATAAATAATGCTATGCTATGAAAATGTTGGAATATTATAAGTTTGTAACTCAAAAGGTCAATGGTTTCTGCGTTTAAATACTCGATCTTTGACCATTTTATAGCGACATATTATTTTATTGTGTTAGATAATTTGCACTAATTCATTTCAACTACGGAATGGGGGATTCCTAATTTCTTCAAGTCACTTGCTTCATGTCGACATATTATCAGTGACAGGAACTGAGAGCACTGAACTCGTATCGGGATGCCCAAATCCAATGTTGGGGATGACAATAGCGGGAAGAGAGAGGCCCTCATCAGAAATGCTACACTAGACCCGGCAGTTTCTGACACGAAATGAAAACGACACGAAAATAACAGGTTTCGGGTCAACAAGATAACTTATCGGGTGACCCGTTAAGAACCAGTTAATAACGGGTTCTTAACGGGTATACACGCGGGTAACACGTGGGTAACCCGTTTCGACCCGTTAAGAAAAAAATTATTTTGATAATTTTAAAGTTTAATTACTAAAAGATTTATTATAAAATACAATAGCCATATTAATATATACAATATATTCTATATTAAATATATAGTTTTGTATTATTATTCTATATAAGTTTTAAAAAAATGTTTTAGTCATTATTTATTTTTATTATGAGAGTTCCTTATTATCATTACTAGGGTAAATTTTACTTAACATGTTGTTGTCCAAAATTAAAATAAACTAATATTGTATTTGTATAGGCAAGAACTAAGAAGACATACATACAAGTATGAAAAATGTGAAGGAATATATAAACACTCGTGATTCATCATTATTCATCCACAAGTAGATAGTGGTTACACTTACATTATCGTTTAGATTTTTAAAATCCTCCAAACCTTCATGAATAATGTTTTTTATTTGAGGACAAAATTAATAAAATTAATAATAATTATTGTAGAAGTGTAAAAAATGTAAAAAAAATATACAATCACTCATAGTGACAAACTTTACAACTTTCATGAAGGGGTCAGCTTCGAAATCCAACACTATAATTCATAAACCTTAAATTTATATTTAACCATTGATTGTCATTTACGTTTTATTCTTCTTACTAAATTTCATTTTTAAATTTTTCTTTTTTGAAAACATGATCATCTGGCGGATGTAAGAAGATGAACGGATCTTTGATATCACGTTTCGATATTTACGGTTAACTGAAATATGAGTCGATATCATGTAGTTTGTAGAAACTTTATAAACATCAAACATCCTCTAATAGATCAAGTTTTCAAAAAAGAAAATCTGAAATAACAAAATTTGATGAGAACAATGAAGCGTAAATGTAAACAGCAATCAACGGTTAAATTTTGATCTATGATTTATATGATTATAGTGTCGAATTTCGAAGTTAAGCTCTTCATGAAAGTTGTAAAGCTTGTCATTACGAGCATTTATATATTTTTTCTATATTTTTTTTACACTTCTACATTAATTAAAAAACTATTAAAGACTTTAGGTACGTGAAAATATACTTAAAAGAAAATTGCGTTTTTATGTTTTGGATGTGACAATATGGTATGTATATACTTATTTAGTATTATGTTTTTCATTTGATTATTTATTGGTTTAAAATATATTTTCCTTAAAGGGTAACGGGTCGGGTCATATTACCTGTTAATATTATCTGGTCGATTTCGGGTCGGGTCATTTTACCCGTTTATTTTAACGGGTGTTATACGACACGACCCGTTAAGATATCTGGTATGACACGAAAACGACACGAACACGAAAAACATGACACGAATGCCAGGTCTATCAACCATATCTCTCTTCTCTATCTCTCATGTCACTCCTTCCTCCCCTCCTTTTCTTTCTTATTTTTTTGTTATGTATAATTTGAAACTTAATCCTATTTTTCAAGACATAATAATATGAATTATTTATCACATACCAAAATTCAAAAAAATTATTATCAAACAACTTTTTAATAAAAGACACTTATAAAAAAATTCAATAAAAGACACTTAATAAAATTTTATAAATAAGAAATATTGTTTCTTAAAAACAATAAATTTCTAGAAATGGTAGTCACTTTTTCTACAAACTAAGTCACTATTTCTATAAACAAGGACACTATTTTTAGAAACAGTGGTCACCATTTCTAAACAGTGACACTTTAAAAAAAAAATTGTGATACTATTTCTAAAAATAGTGTCACTGTTTCTATAAACATGTTTCTAGAACCAGGGTCACGATTTCTAGACAGTGACTATTTTTAAATGCAATGACACAACACATTTTTAGAAATGATGACACTATGATAAAATTAATGTACAAAATTGTATATATATTTTTACATTAACAACCA
Source organism: Malus fusca (assembly GCA_035220775.1). NCBI lineage: Eukaryota > Viridiplantae > Streptophyta > Magnoliopsida > Rosales > Rosaceae > Malus > Malus fusca. The sequence goes on from CM069069.1 coordinate 12,102,219, forward strand.
ATTAAGTGTTTTTCATGAAAGGAGAGAGAGAAAGAAAGGGGTGGAGCTAGGTGGAAGAGGAAAGATGAGAGAGAAGAGAGAGAGAGAGGTGGACGGTAGGAGAGAGGATAGAGAAAGAAAAAGCAATCTTAGACCTCTCCAAAAGAAATATCAAATATGTCAAATAGGATTAAAAGATATTCAGGTATTCTCTAATGGATATGCCAAATATGATGTGACAGTTGAGTTATTTGACTTCTTGTTTTTAGCTGTCTTTTTTACCGTAAACAAAGAAGGAGTCAAATGTTTTTAATTTAATTTTTTAATTACAGGTCCCATCCCATTAGCAACCAATAGAATAAAAACTAAAATTAATTTTGATTATTTTTTAATAGTTAATATAACTCTGGGCCTAATAAAATAATAAAATACATATTTGACACATCCATTGGAGATGCTCTTATTGGGCCAATTTGATCAGGTTATTTACTATAGGGGTTTGTCCTAACCATTAAATAAAATTATTATGATGTTTTTTGTTAAGATTCAAAGTTCTAGAACATTTTTCATTAGTTTTCTTATAAATCAAGGGTAGGTTTTTGGCTATTAGGGTTACCTCTAGTTTGAGTGTGAAAATTGAAGATGAATTGTTTTTGTTTCTTACTTTGAAGTCTTTATATATCAATACAGAAATTAGGGTAACCAAAAGCCCAATTGAATCCAACGGGCCAAAGGTATTTTTAGCATTCCCCCCACTTTTTTTTTTAAAATTTTCCTCAAGGCAGAGTTTAACTCTACAAAAAAATTTAGTTCCTCAAAGAAAAAAAATTGGGTATAAGGGTATTTTAGATGGAGCTTTAATTAAAAGAGCTTCAACCAACTTTTTTTTTTTTTTTTAACCAAAAGCACTCAAAACCTTTATTTAATAGAAAAACACAAATTACGCACTATCTTAACTTTTATTAACTATAGGGAGAAGAAAATTAAAAAAAAAAAAAAACTGACGCTCTGGTCTTTGACAGTCGACGCGTATGTCGCTGGCACATCCCCACCTCCCTCTCTATCTCTCTCTCACTTGCCCCTATCTCTCTCTCTCCTCTTTCACTCTCTTTCATCAACACACTGTTTCTCTCTCTCACCTCACTCTTCCTTCCCCACCAACTTTTTTTTGTTTTATATAAAATAAAAAAAATTAATATACAAGCTAATAGGTTTGAATCTACAATATTCTGACATCAAATGAAACCTATTAACAATGTCACCCATCCACTTTATTATTAAATTTTTGCATTCTACTAAGTATTTCATTTTGTGTATGTTAAGTCTAGGACTATGTATAGGTTTTAGCTTTCCTTGAAAAAACTTGTAATGTTTGTTGCTTCACATCGCACCACGCTCAATCTTGGATTAAGCAAATTACAAGATGCAGCTAAAGCCATAAGGAAGATAAAAATAAAAACTCAAGATCATTTCACATGATACAGGTTTGATTTATGCATACTAATTTGCATATTCATGATTACTATCTAGTGATTTATACCTAGTCAAGTATATGCTCATACACACTTGCACGTGACCTGAGTCTGGCAGTGAATATGCCGCAATATAACATTTTATTTTATGTCCTATCATTTGTTGACAGGTGCTATCACTACGAGCTCACTGCTGCTAACGATATTCATAAAAAAGAAAACCTTTGAGGGAAGGGATCTCCATATTTTTATAAAAAAAAATAGAGATTAGTTGTGGGGTCTACATCACATCAAACTTTAACGATCTGAAACGTCTATTTTTCAAGTTGCACCTCATAGATCATCCTTGTAAAATATTAGCCACATCGGAAATGTTTAAAACATCTAATTAAGTTCAAAGAAATTAACGAATACTTTGTTATATAAGAAATAAATAAATTTTATCTTGATCATTAAAATAGGCAAATAGTTTCAAATTGAATTGAATTTTTGCAAGGATGATCTATGAGTAAGGGTGGGCACTTGGAACCAAAAACCAAAATCGAAACACGAATCAGACACTGGAGAAAAGAATGGTTTTCTCGCCGCCCCCACACCGAATGGTTCGGTTTTGCGGTTTTGAAACGATTGCAGTTTCAAAACCGAACCGCGGCTAAGAAAACGGTTTGGTTTCGGTTTTGGGTTTTCAAAATCGCAACGAAACCGAAACCGCACCATATATTGAATGTTATGTTCTAATTGGTTCTTTATTAGAATCCATACATTTATAGTATGAACTCAACTACACTAGAATATAATGTCATCCAATTTTGCACCTCTATTCGAGTCCATACATGTCTCTCTCTCTCTCTCAAAACTCATGTTCATCTATCTGGCCACACACAAGAAGCTGTGCAATCAATAGTACTCATATTGCAATAGAATTACTAATTCCAACCCTTGATCACATCACTTCACTCAATCTAAATAACGCACAGAGTTCATAGATGTGCTAGAAGCTTGAACTTGATTAATGCAGCACACCTGTAATTAGCAACATTCTTTTGCTTGAGAAATGTGCTTCATAACAGTGCTTATCTTGATATATTACTTAAACAAATTGTGCAATATGAAAGATGTATACATATATACTTTCTTTAATGCTTGTGTGTTGTAGATTGGTGCTACTATTGCATATGGTTAGACAAATCTCTCTATCTCTGACTTCCTTTGCTACAGTTTTTTTTTTGTGAACTATTTTGTTGTAGGTTTGCTGTTTTTTTTGCTGCAATTTTGCTTTTGCTGCTGTTTTTCGCTGCAGGTTCATTGATTAATGTACGAGGAAAATGAGATCGTCTTATACATAAATAGGTGTAAATTTAAAATTATAATTTTTTCTCAAAAAACCAAACCGAAACCGTTTGAAACCGCACCGAACCGAATCAAAAGGTTTGATTTCATTTCGGTTTTGACTTCAAAACCGTACCGAACTGCACTATGCCCACTCTTAATCAAGACTTAAAAAATAAACGTTTTGGATTGTTGAAGTTCGATTGTTTGAAGTTTGCATAAAGGGCCTGTTCATAAAAATATCCAGTATGAGGTGGAATTTAGTGTGGTAATGATGAACTTATCTCTTTACGTTTTATCAAGTACATATAGAGGTGTTTGCCTCCATCTCAGGGCGGTTTTTGATCTTGCAAACCCCACAGAAAACCCTAGATTACAAGAATACCTTGATTCATCTTTAGATTTGTAGGCACATATTCATCCCAAACTTCTTTCAATTGGATGTTCAATTGAGAGAAATGTGTGTTGTTCTTGAATCTTCGTTTACATATCATTTAAGTTGCATTCATTTCATTGGTGCCACAATGACGAAACTCTCGATATTGAGCTACCATGGCTGTGAAGACCTAGCGTGGATCCCCTTGAAAATCTCAAGTTCCATAAGAGGTACAAGCTGCTCCCTTAGTATATTTGGGATTTGAGCTTGAGTATGTGATTGATTCTTGTATGAACTTGATATTCTGCTAGTGGAATGAGCTATCTGGGGCTCCCCAATTTTTTTTTTTTTTCCATTTAGGGGTCTTCCGGGTAATAACTGATATAACAGAAATGCCACATGGCATTATTCTAGTGAGTGAGGTTGTTAATATAGCTAGAAGGGTATTGTTATAATTAGCATATATGACTATATAAGAGTGAATAGGGCCATTATTCTATTAAGTCAGTTGTAATATTTTCAGAAAGTAATCAAGACAATCTTCTCTTTCTCTTTTCTTCTCTCTTCGATTATGTATTCCTTTTGCCTTTCATAGTTTCTTATTGTGAACATGGTATCATCGCCGGTTTTTTGGCTCGTCGCCTGTTTTGATCTTGACGACGTCTTCCGCTGATTAGGGTTATGCTTGAAGATTAAGAGTCTAACGATTTGGGGATCATTCAAAGATCTCAAATTCTGCAATTCGGAGATCTAGATATGTTATATGGGTGAATCAAGTGAATTCGATTATGCTAAATTGTTCAGTATGATGTTTGGTTTCTGAAGTTGTGGTGTTTTTGTTAGAATTGTCTTGGATTGTATGCGATAGAAATTTGGGATTTTGTTAGAATCTTGATGTGTTGATCTCAGAAAGTGTCATTCTCCCTAGTAGAATTGTTAAGTATTTGTTGAGGGTTATATCTTTCTTGAAGAATTATTCTCCTTAGAAGAGTTGTGAAGTGTTTGTTGAGATTTATATATTTCGTGGAGTATCATTCTCTTCAGTAGTTTTGTGTTAGGTGATTTCAGTTTAATGGCATCTTCTTCATTCAAAGTTGAGAATTTGTTGGGTATGTTGACTATTAAACTCAGAGATGACAATTTTGCCAAATGGGCATTTCAATTTCAGTTAGTTCTTAAAGGGTACAAACTCTTTGGTCACTTTGATGGTACAACTGTGTGTCCATCGAAATATGCAGTAAGTGCTGAAACATGTATCACAAAGGAGATTACTCCAGAGTTTCTTGAGTGGGAGGCTACTGATTTGGCTCTTATCAGTTTGTTACTTGCTACATTAATAGATGAAGCAATGGAATATGTTCTTGGGTGTAGAACTGTTTTTGAAGCATTGTCAAATCTTCTTAAGCGTTATGCTTCTGTTTCAAAGTCTAGGGTGAATCATTTGAAAACTGAACTTCATACAATCCAAAAGGGCTCAGATAGTATCGATAAATATTTGTTGCGACTGAAAAATATTAGGGATCAGTTAATGGCTGCAAGGGAGACAATATCTGATAATGATGTTATAATTGCTGGTTTGCCTAAGGAATATGTTATCATTCGAACTGTGATTTTGGCAAGAGAGACTTCAATAACTTTGAGAGAATTTTGTGCACAATTACTTGGTACTGAAAAAAAGATTGAGGGAGAAATGAATCTGTTGTCCCAAAATATGGCTCATTTTGGTCAATCTGCTACTACAGAGTCATGATCATATACCTGCTACTACAGGGGGGTACAATTGTTCAGCAACCACAGAGTTCATTTCCTAATTCTCATCAAAACTGTGTTGAGGCGCCGACATTTGGCACAAATACATCAATGTCGTTTGGTTCTTCAGGACATCATGATCAGTCTTATGGTCATGGTTTTGTGGGTCAATCTAGTTTTGGAAATCAGTAAGGGTTCAAATCTCAGAATTTTAACACAGGTTACAGAACCAACAATGGTAATCACTATAAGAATAATGGCAGCAACTATAGGAACAATAACAGTTTAAGAGGAAGAGGGTATACCAACGGGAATAATTACTATTCTGCAGGATCAAGGCAAACACATAGTGGAGCAGGATCATGGTCAGGCAATACAGAAGCAAGGACAACTGTTGTAATTGAATGTCAAATCTGTAATAAAAGGGGTCATACTGCAGCAAACTGTTTTCATAGAAACACAAACAATGCTTCAGCTGGTTTTGTTGTAGAATGCCATATATATGGAAAAAATGACACTATGCACTTGATTGCAGATATAAATGCATTGAGACAAATGACTCATTATCGGGGCTTTGAGAATATAACCATTGGTAATGGTTCCAGCTTACCAATTCAAAATATTGGTTCTACTACAATTCAAACTGATAATCAATCTCTGGTCCTCAATAAAGTTCTTCATGTTCCAGATATTGCTAGAAGACTTCTTTCAGTTAAACAATTATGTGCAGATAATAACAGCTAGTTTATATGTGATGAATGTGAATTCTTTGTGCAGGATAAGAAGACAAGGGAAGTGGTGTATCATGGAATGAGTAAACCAGAAGAGCTATTTCAAATTCCTGTGATTAAAGCTTCAAGAGGGTTACAATATGTTTCAAAAGATCCAGTAGCTTACTTGGGAAAAATGGTGAAGTCTAATGTTTGGCATCAAAGGTTGGGGCACCCAGCTCATGATACTATGACTGCTATGTTGCAATAGTCTAGGATTGTACACAAATTAGATTATACATATAGTACTTGTATCTCTTGTATTAGAGGGAAAATGTCTAGGATACCATTTCCTGTTAAAAGTGATAGATGTTTGGTTCATTTTGAGAAAGTTCATACGGATGTTTGGGGTCCAACTCCTGTAAAATTTGTGGAAGGATATAGATACTATGTACTTTTTGTTGATGAATATACGAGATTTACTTGGATATTTCCCATGTGCAACAAGTTAGATGTGTATGCAATTTTTGTTAAATTCTACACTTTCATTCAAGCACAGTTTGGGATATCAATTAAAAGTTTGCAAACAGATGGTGGAGGTGAATACACTAGCAAGAGATTTACATCTTTTTTGGCTGCAAAATGTGTTATGCAGTTTATTTCATGCCTCTACACTCCTCAACAGAATGGAATATCTGAGAGGAAACATAGACATGTTGTTGACACTGCTCTCACACTATTGAATGCTTCTGGTTTAAGCAGTGAATTCTGGTATTTTGCATGTGCTCATGCAGTTTTCTTGATAAACAAGATGCCTTGTAAGACTTTGTCTTTTAGTTCTCCTTATCTACTTTTGTACAACAAAGTGCCTGAATTACAATCTTTGAGAATCTTTGGATCAGCTGTGTTTCCTTTGATAAGACCTTACAATGATCATAAACTGCAGTTTAGGTCAAAAATGTATGTTTTCCTAGGCTATGCAATGGGGTACAAAGGGGTTATATGTCATGATCCATAGTCGAGGAAGTGTATTATATCAAGACATGTTATATTTGAAGAATCAATATTTCCTGCTAAGTTGGGGTTATCTCAGCAGAGTGCTACGTCTGTGAAAACATCAAATCCATTTCCTTCTGTGATTGTACCAGTTCCGATTCCTGTTAGGCAATCAAGGTTTCAATTTGATAATGATCAATCACCTGCAATACATCATGTCATGTCTGATACATCAGTGATTGAAACACCAGGTTCTAGTTCTGATACTTATGAGAGTCCTACACTACCAGATCAAACTGTTGAATCTTCATCAACTGCACCTAATGATCTTCTTGTCCTCAATTCTGATCAACTCCAGGTAATTTTACCAATCTCTGAGAGATCTTTCAGTACTGAGTCTCTTATATTACCTGTTCAACAACACATACATCATGGAATTCAAACTAGACTACAAACAGGTGCCATTTCAAGAAAGAACTATGCAGCTTATCTTGCTGCATTACCTGAGTTAAGTTCAATACAGATTCAGGAATCGTGGTCCAATGATTCTTCTTCTCATACAACATCTGGTGCATTCCTGGGTGGATTTTCCTTTATAATTGATATAACATAAATTGAAGAACCTAAGACCTTTAAGGCAGCATCTTCAAAACCTGAATGGCAATTGGCTATGCAAGAAGAGTATAATGCATTAAAAGCTCAAGGTACATGGGTTTTGGTTCTACCTCCATCTCACAGAACTATTGTAGGCAGTAAGTGGGTGTATAAAGTCAAGAAAAATCATGATGGCTCAGTATCACGATACAAGGCTAGGCTGATGGCTGAAGGTTACACTCAGGAACAAGGTTTGGATTACTCGGAAACTTTCATCCTTGTGGTGAGACACACTTTTGTACGAATCATTTTAGCCTTAGTTGTACAATTTGGTTGGAATCTGAGACAATTGGACATTAAAAATGCCTTTTTACATGGGGATCTTGGGGAGGAAGTCTATATGAAGCAGCCTCAAGGATTTGTGGATCCTTCTTGTCCAAGTTATGTGTGCAAACTTATCAAATCTCTCTATGGATTGAAACAAGCTCCACGAGCTTGGAACTCAAAGTTCACAAGTTATCTTCCTTCTCTCGGATTTACAACTTCACTATCTGATACAAGTTTGTTTGTTAAAGTGGATGAAGGAGATATTATTATGCTTTTGCTTTATGTAGACAATATCATAATCACTGGTTTTAACTCCACAAAGATTCAAGCAGTGATCAGTGCTCTTGCAGAAGTATTTGATCTAAAAGATATGGGAAAGTTGTCATTTTTTCTGGGATTGCACATACAATATAAAGAGGATGGCTTATTGTTCATAATTCAATCGAAGTATGCAAAAGAACTACTGAAAAAGGCAGCAACGGAGTCTTGTAAGCCAACATCTACACCATCAAAGCCACATGTACAGTTGCTTGCACAAGAAGGTATTGTTCTCTCGGATCCAAGTCATTATCGAAGTTTAGTAGGGGCACTTCAATATCTGACCTTCACTAGGCCAGATAGTGCCCATGCTGTGAACATGGTTTGTCAATTTATGACTTCCCCAACTGATCTCCATTTGCAACTTGTTAAAAGGATTTGAAGATACTTGAAGGGTACACTTGATTATGGTTTGCATTACAAAAAGAGTTCGGATTTCAATTTAACCGCCTATTCAGATTCCGATTGGGCAACAGATATAAACACTCGCAGGTCCATAACTGGGTTTGTGATTTACTTGGGAGATAATCCAATTTCATGGCAGTCTAAGAAGCAATCTACAGTGTCCATAAGTTCCACAGAGGCTGAATACAAGGCTCTAGCCCATTCTGCAGCAGACTTATTTTGGATTCGATCTCTGCTCAAAGACATGCATCAAGTGCTTTTGGTTCCTCCGTTACTCCACTATGACAACTTAAGGCTTTAAGCTCAAACCCTGTTTTCCATTCCAAGATCAAACATCTTGACACTGACTATCATTTTGTTCGAGAAAATGTGCAACACGGAGATCTTATTGTTCAATATATACCTACTGAAGAACAGGTTGCCGATGTGTTTACAAAGGGATTGCACAGTCCAATGTTTGTCAAGCATTGTAGACATCTTGCTCTTGCAGTTTCAGACAACAAACTTCACTTGGACACTCCAAGCTCAGATTGAGGGGGGAGTAATAACTGATATAACAGAAATGCCACATGGCATTATTCTAGTGAGTGAGGTTGTTAATATAACTAGAAGGGTACTGTTGTAATTAGCATATATGACTATATAAGAGTGAATAGGGCCATTATTCCATTAAGTCAGTTGTAATATTTTCAGAAAGTAATCAAGACAATCTTCTCTTTCTCTTTTCTTCTCTCTTCGATTCTGTATTCCTTTTGCTCTTCATAGTTTCTTATTGTGAACACCGGGCACAAATTCCTTAGTGTGATATATACTTTTTAGTTAAATTTGTTTATATTATGATATATAGATATATATATATACACACACACACACATTGTACGTTAATAATGGAACCGATCTGTTTTTATTCATGATATTAAATCCTACTTATTTAATCTACTGAATCGAGACTATAACATGATTATGATAACTTAGTGTGATAGTTTCTGTTACGTTAATAATGGAACCGATCTGTTTATATTTATGATATTAAATCCTACTTATTTAATCTAATGAATCGAGACCATAACATGATTATGATAACTGTTAGTGTGATAGTTTCTGTTCATCAGAATAAATGTTAGGTGGTGTTGTGTAGGAGTTAGGATCTATAGAGTATTATTATATATTATTGCAGGATGTTCTATGATATTAATTTCAATGTACTGTCACATGTTTTTTTTTTCTTTTCAAAACATAATAAAAGAGGAGAAAGAAAAAAGAACAGTGGGACAATTACATTATCTAAACTATATAATAAATAGAGAACTACTTAAACATCTATGATCCAACATAACAAACTCGTTAACTATATAACTAATAGAACGTTACATAGTTTGATGTCATAAATTTTAACACATTCGAGTTTTGTTATGGTCTATGTTACAAACGATAGGACAATTACAGAGAGTGACTCGAAATTGGGTTCAGAATGTGGAGCATAGGGGTGGGCATCAAACCAACTGATCCAAACCATATTGGTCGGTTTGGTTTGATTTTGACCAAGAAAAAAGTCAACTAATAAAAAAAAAACAAATTGAACCAATGTACTGTACTTTTGGTTTGGTTTTATTTTTGATACATTTGAAATTGATCAAAACCAAACCAACAATATATATTTTAATTATTAGTTAATTTATTTTACATATGTCAACTTATTATATATACATTATTTAGAGACTTATATGCATTTTATGCTTATGTGAGGTAGTAATTAATAATCGTTTGCTAGTATAAGCGCAACAGAAGCAACCTCTCAAGCCAAGTGGTTGAGATTTCATTCTAGAGGACATTGGTGAAGAACAGCGTGAGGCTACTCCAATTATGTATGATAATACTTCTGCTATAGCTATTGCCACAAGGGGTGTGATATCCACACACCCATTTTTACTTCTCACACACCCTTTTAATTTTCGGCCGTCGGATTGGATGAATTAAAGAAGATCAACGGATATAAATTAACAAAGGGTGTGTGAGAAGTAAAAAGGGGTGTGTGGATAGCACACCCCTTGCCACAAATCCTGTTTTCTACCATAAAACAAGACACATTAACAGGAAATTCATTTCAATCGAGAAGCTATGCAAGAGAATGTATACTGCAAGACAGAGCAACAAATGGCTGCTATACTCACCAAAGATCTGCCTAAAGACAAGTTTGGATATTTTTGCTTGGAGTGAAATCTGCAAAACGTTTAGAATGGAGTGTTGATGTGTAAACACTTTTGCAGATTACTTTAGTGGCAAGAAAGATGTTTACTATTTTTTTTTAGTTGAGTATTTGATGGTGTAATGTGAACCATTGATTCATAGTCCAATTGTACCAACCAGTCTTAGTGGTTATGTGAGTCATAGCTCATGCAATGAGTAAGCATCTCATAAGATACGCTTACTAGAATGGTTAGATTTTTTTGGGGTGTGATATCCACACACCTCATTTTACTTCTCACACACCCACTACTACAAAAGGGTGTTATAGTGTCGGTGGGTGGTGTCGCTTTAATCTAACATAGTGGCGGATTAGGCAGTTGCGACACTAACTGAACATGACGTCGAATTTACTGTCGCTTGTAAGCGTCATAAAATGTTTATGTCGCTTTTAAACCGACGTAAACATACATTTTAATAATTTTTACTTACTAGTGTCGCTTTTAAGCGACATAAAGTATTTTTTAAATACTGGTGTCGCTTTTAAGCAACATAAATTTTATATATATATATATATTAAATTTTATATATATTAAATTAAATTTTATATCCCTAAAAACTATAATAATTATATATATATTAAATTAAATTTTAAAAAATTGGTGATCATTGGATTGGCTTAAATATACATACGATTCAATTTCTTAAGTGTTATACATACAAAATAAATAAATTTAAATCTACTTAATATATATATATATACACACACCATTGAACTTGATTGGATACGAATTCTATGAAACTAATTTCGACAGTTATAAACGAAAAATCACGATTTAACGGTTATTTTAACTTCGATTTTGATGATTTGTTACAGCTACACTCCTTGTGTCACATCCCGGCCAGGGGCGGATCACTTCTCGGGCCCGCTCTACCACCGTAGCACGATATTGTCCGTTTTGGGCTTACCATTCACTCACGGTTTTGTTTTTGGGAACTCACGAGCAACTTCCCAGTGGGTCACCCATCCTGGGAGTGCTTTGGCCTCCTTCTTGCTTAACTTCGGAGTTCCTACAGAACCCGAAGCCAGTGAGCTCCCAAAAGGCCTCGTGCTAGGTAGGGATGAGAATATACATTTAAGGATCACTCCCCTGGGCGATGTGGGATGTTACAAGGAGTGATCCTTAAATGTATATTCTCATCCCTACCTAGCACGAGGCCTTTTGGGAGCTCACTGACTTCGGGTTCCGTAGGAACTCCAAAGTTAAGCGAGAAGAGGCCAAAGCACTCCCAGGATGGGTGACCCACTGGGAAGTTGCTCGTGATTTCCCAAAAACAAAATCATGAGGGAATGGTAAGCCCAAAGCGGACAATATCGTGCTACGGTGGTGGAGCGGGCCCGAGAAGTGGTCAGCCCCAGGCCGGGATGTGACAATTGGTATCAGAGTCAATCCATGGCCGGAAGTGTGCCGACGAGGACATCGGGCCCCTAAGGGGGGTGGATTGTGACATCCCACATCGCCCAGGGGAGTGATCCTTAAATGTATATTCTCATCCCCACCTAGCACGAGGCCTTTTGGGAGCTAATTGGCTTTGGGTTCCGTAGGAACTCCGAAGTTAAGCGAGAAGGGGGCTAGAGCACTTCCAGGATGGGTGACCCACTAGGAAGTTGCTCGTGAGTTCCCAGAAACAAAACCGTGAGGGCGTGGTTAGGACCCAAAGCGGACAATATCGTGCTACGGTGGTGGAGCGGGCCCGGGAAGTGATCCACCCCGAGCCGGGATGTGACACCTTGACCCTATATCAATACAATGAATGAATTCGATCTTCAATTTAAAATATTTACACGAGTGGATACCACAAAATCTTATGTTATACTTAATGAAAGTATAAATAAACTTTAAGTGTTAGTCAATCTATTGTTTTGATGGGATACGAATTCTCCGAAACTAATTTCAACGATCCCAACCGTCAAACTTGTTTGTATATGCTTCGAGATCACATCAGAAAAATATCACAAAAAACAAACATTCAGAGATCAAGTAACGAAACAAAGCTTTTCGATGGTTATAAACGAAAAATCACGATTTAACGGTTATTTTAACTCCGATTTTGATGATTTTTTACAGCTACACTCCTTGACCTTATATGAATACAATGAATGAATTTGATCTTCAATTTAAAATATTTACACAAGCGGATACCACAAAATCTTATGTTATACTTAATGAAAGTATAAATAAACTCTAAGTGTTAGTCAATCTATTGTTTTGATGGGATACGAATTCTCCGAAACTAATTTCAACGATCCCAACCGTCAAACTTGTTTGTATATGCTTCGAGATCACATTAGCAAAAAATCACTAAAAACAAACATTCAGAGATCAAGTAATGGGACAAAGCTTTTCGACGGTTATAAACGAAAAATCACGATTTAACGGTTATTTTAACTCCGATTTTGATGATTTTTTTATAGCTACACTCCTTGACCCTATATAAATACAATGAATGAATTCGATCTTCAATTTAAAATATTTACACAAGGGGATACCACAAAATCTTATGTTATACTTAATGAAAGTATAAATAAACTCTAAGTGGTAGTCAATCTATTGTTTTGATGGGATACGAATTCTCCGAAACAAATTTCAACGATCCCAACCGTCAAACTTGTTTGTATATGCTTCGAGATCACATCAGCAAAAAATCAATAAAAATTAACATTCAGAGATCAAGTAACGAGACAAAGCTTTTCGACGGTTATAAACGAAAAATCATGATTTAACGGTTATTTTAACTCCGATTTTGATGATTTTTTACAGCGACACTCCTTGACCCTATATGAATACAATGAATGAATTCGATCTTCAATTTAAAATATTTACACAAGTGGATACCACAAAATCTTATGTTATACTTAATGAAAGTATAAATAAACTCTAAGTGTTAGTCAATCTATTGTTTTGATGGGATACAAATTCTCCGAAACAAATTTCAACGATCCCAACCGTCAAACTTGTTTGCATATGCTTCGAGATCACATCAACAAAAAATCACAAAAAACAAACATTCAGAGATCAAGTAACGGGACAAAGCTTTTCGACGGTTATAAACGAAAAATCACGATTTAACGGTTATTTTAACTCCGATTTGGATGATTTTTTACAGCTACACTCCTTGACCTTATATGAATACATTGAATGAACTCAATCTTCAATTTAAAATATTTGTAATAGATTAGTAGTGTATGAATTTTCTTTTATTAGGCTCTTATTTTCGAGTGTAGATGTAGTACTTAAACGACAAATGCGTTTTAACAATCACATTATTTATTTATTTTTTTGCATTTTAATTATAACATGTTTATAGTTATTCTGTCAATTTTTATTTTCATACTTATTACAGATGATCGAATTCTTGATAATGAAAAATTTTAACTATAACATGTTTATAGTTATTATGCCATACCTAACTTGGATGATCCAATTCTTGATAATGAAAATTTCCATACAAGGGTTGGTGTGGAAGAGACTCTTTTTCTTGAATAACTACCGTTGCCTACCGAGTTCGTTAATCATGCCAATGCCGACGACGAGCTAACAGATGATGATAGGGAATAAATATATTAATTATTTTATATATTAATTAGACGATGTTTCAATTCGTGTATGTAAATATCTTATCATAAAATTATATTTCTGTTTTGGGACGTTTTGATATAGGTGCCTTAGTTTTGAATTTTATAGACTAAACATCTATGCCTTTTAAAGATTTGATTAAACTCTTCTTCTCATCATTTTGTTGCCACATATATTAGAATTAATCATTTTTTATACCAAAATTACATGACCTGCCACTACTCCATATTTCTTAATCTCACGCCAAAAAAGTGCACAGCGTATTGAACCAAACTTCCTATAACCTAGCATTTTGATTACCTTCTCCTCCTTTGGAGATAATTGTAAACAAAAAAACCCTAGTTAAATACAATTTATTTTCACAAAAATAGATAATATTAATGTTTGTAGAACAAAAAAAATTATTTTGATCAAAAAATTATAATTGGAAAAAGGGATAATAGAGTTAATAACTAATACTCCACTAAATAAGGGGAAAAATGCATAAAAAACTTAAGAGGATAAATTTAGAAATTAATAATTAACATTTTATTTTAAGAAAAAACAATAATGATATGTAATTTAATTTAACAGAAAATTGTGAGGTGTCTATTGGTCAAAGCACTTTAATCAAATTTTAAAAAGGCACAAATGTTTAGTCTAAAAGATATAAAAAAGTTGTAGGGGGTTCTAATTTTCCCTTCTGTTTTTTATTAAGAATTATATATAAGTTATATTTTATTTATTAAAATATTATATAAGATAAAATAACTGATTATATTTTAACTTTGGTTTAAATTTGGGCGGGAATTTTCCCGGTTTGTTTTGCACGGGGAAATGGGTTGGACGAGCTCTTGCAGACTGTGTCAGAGTTGGCGTCGGTTTTAACTGACGCAAACTCTCATTATTTCGACACAAAGATTCCTTATTCCAACGCTACACAAATCTATCAAGCTAACGTCGGTTTTATCCGACGCAAACCTGTCAGTCAAAAATATGTCAGACCTTTCAGTCAAAAGCGTGTCAGGCTGCGTGTAGTCAGAACTAGTGTCGGTTTGAACCGACGCAAAGTCATCATATTTCGACGCAAAGTCATTTTTTATCAATTTGTCAGACATTGCGTCAGTTTTGACCGACGTAAGGTTTTCATATTTCAACACAACTTGTAGCTACTGTCGGTATTAACCGACGCTATGTTTATCAGTATTTAAGCCTCGTCTTTCCCAGGACTTGTGCGCTTCCATCTCTCTTATATTTCTCCTCTGGTTTACTCATTCTCCTTCTCCCATTTCAGCCTTACTCTTTCCTCCATTTCAGCCATACCCCTTCTCCTTCCACTAACTTTTGCTATGGATAATTCTAGTGAAGATCAATGTTCTGAAGAACTTCATTTGGAAGAGGAGGTGTTCGAAGCTGGTTCTTTTTTTACTTATTATTAATTTCAGTTTTTGTTTAGTGTTTAAACTAATATTATTCTTAAATTGAAATTTTACATTTGTTTCCTGTTTTTTAGTTGTTTTTTTTTTTTGGTATTAATAAGGTATATCTCAGCAGAGGTGCGCAGCCACCCTCATCCTGAAGTGAATCCTACAGAGTGGGCTGAGTTGGTGGAATACTGGGATGGAGAAAAAGCAAAGGTAATCGTTACATGTTTATTTCGTTATGACTTTAAATTTGTCTAATAAATTTCTGTTTTTGTTCAGGAGGTTGCTGAAAAAAGTAAGATTAATCGGCAATTTAAAACAATGAACCATACTACCGGCCCAAGATCTTTTGCAAGAGTGGCAAGAATTTGAATGTATTGTCCATTTTGAAGAATTGTATCTAATTTTAAATATGAGAGTTTTAACGAAAAGCCCACGGTACTGTTCACTTTAACGAAAAACCATATTTTTACACTAAAAAGTCAAACCTGGTACTATTCACTTTACCCTTTATTTTGTCCTTATCATTAAAACTCAAAGTTTTCAAGCCATTTTCATTAGTTTTCCTTTTAAATAAATGTGGTGGATGAGTTTTTGTAAATTATATGGAATGTTAGATGTAAAACATTTGTATATTATGGCACTATTTTTCTTTTGAATTATTTTTATTATTGTTTGTTTTGGCCAATAATTGAAATTTATTATTTCGATTATATAATTTTTTTGAGTTATAATTATTTGAGAACGAATATAGAAACAGATTTCGATTTTTTTTATTATTATTATCAAAAGTGGTGTCGCTTTAAACCGTCACTAGTTTGCATATTTTATTTATTTAATTGTTATCTAGCGTCGCTTTAAACCGTCACTAGTTTGCATATTTTATTTATTTAATTGTTATCTAACGTCGCTTTAAACCGACGTTAAAATCAGCGTCGCTTTAAACCGACGCTGCTTAGTGGCAGATTAAGCAAACAAACCGACACTGAAGCCCTTTAGTGACGGTAGCAATGGCGTCGCTATTCTAATCCGACATTGCAGTGTTTTATGTCGGATTTTTGCCAAATTTCCGACAGAAATCGGGTTTCTTGTCGGTTTTTGTTCCGCCGGTGATAGCCTATATTGTAGTAGTGACCTTTTTAATTTTCGGTCGTCGGATCGAATGAATTGAAGAAGATCAACAGACAAAAATGATCAAAGGATGTGTGAGAAGTAAAATGGGGTGTGTGGATAGCACACTCCATTTTTTTTTCTTGCTGATGTAAGAGAGAGAGTGCTCTCGCATACCCTTTGTAACGGTCACAGACCTCACATTCAATGTGAATGAATACATGAAGAAATATTTCGAATTTCATTTCAAGTTCTTCTCCCTTACAAAACCTAAAAGTTAATCTAGCAACCTAACACTAACACAACAGATTTCTTACTCCCTAGTTTTGGTGGTTGTTAGTTCTTCCTTTGGTTTTGTTCGTTTTGCCGTTGAATGAAATATAACTTCACCAAAACTTAAAAAAAAGGGTGCATATCCTAACAATGTCTTTGAATTACAGCGTAAGGTCATCGCAAATGTTTCACTATACCTGCAGAGAATTAGAACTACCAGTCCTACTGAAATGGCCACTGAGTGGGAGACAATAATTCCACGAGGAGTAATTTTAAGAACCAGTTGCGTTCGGGAGACAGTTGAATATTAGACTCGAAAGGCTGCCTTCATGCTCTGACATCAACCAAATTTGAAGAAACCCTAGCTATCAGTCAGCATTAGCAATCTGTCGAGAATTCAAGCTGTGTATTGGCAAACTTCATCAAAGATAGTGGCCAGAAGGATGAATACTTGCAGAAGAAGATTCTATACTTATTGTGGTGAAATGATATACCTATGCCTGTTCATCTTCTTCGCCCTTTTTTGGGCAAGAATGCTAGATCCACCGAAAAGTATGTATACTTGTTATGGTGAAATGAAAAATATAAATAATTGCATTGAAAGCAACGTACTGAGGTTGTTGCTATTTTTCTTTCAGGGTAAAGGAGTTTCTACATAAACATGATGAAATTGCTCTTCTTTACTTGAATCCAAAAACTTATTGCTCAGATTGTTGAAGAGAATCATACAAAGTTTGTATTAAGAGTTACGTCCTGCTCTTCTTCCCTATAAAGAATGGCGGCAAAGCTGAATCTCGTAACATACCTGCAACTTTAAAACAAGCGCAAGGAACATGTAGTGTTCATATACAGACTAGTCTTCCCCATAAAAGTAAACATCCCATCGATGAGGAACCATGATACAATTTCATATTTCAGACCGCACTTTCTCAATGAGCTCTCTTCTGAGGATTTTGCCTGATGGTGACGTGGGGACACTGTTTATGAAGGTTACTCTTCGTAGTCGTTTGAAAGATGCAACCTGCTACAAGAGCAATTTTGTTATCAAGGAAATCAATTTGAATCCGAAATAATCCTTTGAAATTTCGTACTTACCTGGCTATCAATAAAGCTCTTGACATCTTCTTCAGTTAGAGGAATTTTCTAGTCCATAGACAACTATGTTAAAGGAAAATTGGCATGGGATCAATGTTCGTTAATTGTTATTAAAAAATAGCTTTGCAGAGACGACCAGCAGAAATTTCGTGCAGTAATTGTTTAAACCCTAGCAGAAGAATTTACCTGGAAACCTTTATACCTAATGAGCTCTTTGATTCGATCAACTACATAAAGTAGTCCGTCTTCATCAATGTATCCAAGATCTCCTTCATAACAATACAGCAAAACGGTCTAGGCTATAAAATTGAGAAGAAAACAATGAGTGGGAAGAGAGAGATTTGAGAGATAGAGAGAGAAAGTAAAGCTTTGTATATTTCACATTGAAAACCAAATGACTCTTACAATATGGTTATATAGCAACCATGCTTACAACAACAATGTCTATATTGCCCTCTAACAATCTCCCTCTAACTAACTACAATCACAGCTAACTCAATCAATTACACATTGACAAGTGTCATCATCTTAGCTTTACAATTGTCAACATCTTAGTATATCCATTACTCCCCCCTCAAACTTAGCTAGGAGCTCCTAGACTAAGTTTGTGACAATGTCGAATGAAGACTGGACTATGCAGTCCTTTAGTAAAAACGTTTGTCACTTGGTCTTCAGTTGGAATGTATTGGACTTTCAAGTCACAATTTTGAACCTTTTCTCGAACAAAATGATAATTGGTGTCGAGATGCTTTATCCAAGAATGAAAAACAGGATTTGAAGTCAAAGCTAGTGCAGAAAGTTTATCACAATGTAGACATGGAGGTTCTAATATAGTTTCATGAATGTATTTGAGTAATGACCTTATCCAATACACATCTGCAGCACAATGTGCAAGAGCTTTGTATTCTGCTTCTATTGAGCTTCTGGAAATAGTGGATTGCTTCTTTGATTGCCAAGAAATCGGATTGGAACCTAAGAAGGCCACATAGCCAGTTATTGGTCTTCTTGTGTTTATATCCGTAGCTCAATCTAAATCTGAATATGCTAAAATATTGAACTCAGAAGACTTGGTATATCTCAAACTGCATGTCAAAGTACCCTATAAATATCTCAGAATTCTTTTGACCAAATGGTAATGAAGCTCTGTAGGATTAGTCATAAACTAACCTACCATATTAAATGAGTGTGCTATGTCAGGTCTAGTAAGGGTAAGGTATTGTAGAGCTCATACAATGCTTCTATAGTGAGTTGGATCTGCAACAGGTGTGCCTTCATCAACAAGTAATTGAGTATGTGGCTTAGTTGGTGTAAAAGTAGGTTTACAGGTCTCCATTCCTGGCTTGAGGAGTACTTTGATATATTTTGATTGATTGATAAACAAAGATCCATCTTTCTCATATTGAATCTGTAATCCCAAAAAATACGTGAGTTGCCCTATATCCTTGAGATCAAATACCTCAGCAAGACTTGAAATCGCACACTGAACTTTTGTAGAATTTGACACAGTTAGGATAATATCATCCACATATAACAAAAATAATATAATATCACCATTGTCAACTTTAATGAACAAACTAGAATCAGATATTGATGTGGTAAACCCAAGGGCAAGTAAAAAACTAGTAAACTTGGAATTTCAAGCTCTGGGAGCTTGTTTAAGGCCATATAAAGACTTAACAAGCCTCCAAACATAATCTAGGTACTTTGAATCTACAAAACCTTGTGGCTGCTTTATATAAACCTCTTCTTTAGGATCACCATGTAGGAATGCATTTTTAACATCCAATTGCCTTAGATTCCATCCATATTGTGCTGTTAGTGCCAGAATTAACCTTATAGTTGTATGTCTCACCACTGGACTCAAGGTTTATGAGAAATCTCACCCTTGTTTTTTACTGAATCCTTGAGCAACTAGTCTTGCTTTGTATCTTGACACAGTACCATTAGGGTTCTTCTTAACTTTGTACACCCATTTATTCCCAATTACAGCCCTATCACATGGTGGAGGTACGAGCTTCCAAGTTCCTTATGCCCTTAGAGAATCAAACTCATCTTGCATAGCATTTTGCTACTGTGTAATAACTGAAGCAGCTTTATATTCTTTGGTTCCTCAATCTCATGTACATCAGCCAAGAATGAAAAACCATTTAAATTACATGTATTCTCTGTATCATCAATTATATCCATCAATTGTAAGGAGGTCAACTCAGGTAATGCAGCAAGAAATGCTGCATAATTTTTCGTTGATATGGTACTTGTTTGAAGTCTTGTTTGTATACCAGTAGGTTTAGTTATGTCCAGAGACTTATTGATATGCTCAGAATCATGAGATACACTATGGGTTGAAGAACATGGAGATATTGGGAGTAGTACCTGAAGTTGGGATGGATCCAGGACAGGAAGCAAAGGAGATGTATCATTGTCATGGGAAAGAGTATGGCCTGATGAAGACTGTTCTACAGTGGTACTTTGATTTTTCATAGTGGAATCCCTAGAATTGCCAAGAGATGCAGAACTGTTATCAAACTCATTCACTGATCGAGTTGATCTTGTCCCAGAGTTAGTGTGAGACTCTAAATCCACCATATGATTAGAAATTGGAACTGGAATTACTATAGTGGATGATGTTGTTGAACTTGGCATGAACTGTATAACCATTGATTCACACTATCTTTGAAGAAAAGGAAACACAGTCTCATCAAGAATCACATGTCTTGAGACAACACACAGCTTAATACTCATATTGTAACAAATCACACCTTTATATCCTATGGAATACCCCAAGAATACACATCTTTCAGTTCTCACTTGCAACTTATTGGAATTATATGGTCTAAGCCAAGGATAAAATGTAGTACCTAAAATCTTTAATGCAATCAACTCTGGAACCTTATCATATAACAGTTTGTATGGAGAATTTATTGATGATTAACAAGGCATTCTATTTATGAGAAACACAGAATGGGCACAAGCTAGATACTATAACTTAATAGATAAGCCAACAGTTGTTAACAATGTGATAGTAGTCTATGTGTCTGTGTTTCCTTTCAACAATTCCATTTTGTTGAAGGGTATAGGGACAAGATATCATTTGTTGTATTCCTTTAGTTTTCAGAAATGTAGTGAATGATTTGTTTATGTACTCTCATCCATCATCACTCTGGAAACATTTGATCCTAGTCATTTGATCCTAGTCCCAAACTGAGTAACTATCATATCTAGAATTGTACAAACATTGTAAACACATCAGATTTATTGCACAGAGGGTATATCCAAACATATCTTGTATATTCATCCATAAATGTTACATAATATATGTACCCTTCTAGAGATTTTACAGGCGATGGCCCCCAGATATCTGAGTGTATTTTTGCAAAAGGAATCAAGCAATGATCAACTTTAGAAGGAAATGGAGTTCTAGACATTTTTCCTTTCAAACAAGGAGTACATACATTCTGATTCTTAACTAAAGACACATTTGCATTTGATTGCCTTAGCATTCTGGACATTGTTTCATTTGATGGATGCCCTAATTTTTGATGCCACACATTTGATTTGACTAGCTGACCAAGAAAAGCATCTGAATTCTGATAAACTTACTACAACCCATGAGATTGATGAACAATCGGTATGTGAAACAGCTCTTGTGGTCTACTCTTTCCTTGATAAAGTGTCTCCCTTGTCTTCTTGTCCTGCATAAAGAATTGAGTTTCATCACAAATGAACCAACTGGTATTATCAGCACATAACTTTTTCACAGATAACAAACTTCTAGCAATTTTAGGCACATGTAACACATTCTTTAAAACCAGAGAATGAGAATTTGTGTTCAGAGAAGTAGATCCAATGTTTTTTATCGAAAACTCAGCGTCATTTCCAATAGTAATCTTGTTAGAACCTTCAAAGGGTTGTACTTGAGTTAAGGAATTGATGTCTGTAGTCATATGGTGAGATGCAGGAACTGGCACATAGTTGTAGTTGTAAGCACCATGAGTAATGACCCCTACAGTTGTAGAAGGAATATGACTATGTCCTTGTGGATTTGAAGTTGAACTTGAAACCCCAGAATTAGTACTAGAAAAAGTACTTGCAGAATTAGAGCCCTGACTATAAAGTGTAGACATATTCTGTGTTAACAAATAAATCTCCCATTCAAGTTCTTTCTCAGCCCCAAGAAATTAAGGCCTAAATTCTTTTAGAGTAATTGGTGATTCTCTTGGTAAAATGACAGTTCTAATAATGGTATACTCTTTTTGTAATCTAGCAAGACCAGCTACCATTACATCATTGTCAGATACAAATTCACTTGCAGCACTTAGTTGTTCTCTTATACTTTTCAACCTCAAAAGGTACTTATCAATAGAATCAGACCCTTTTTGAATGGTATGGAGTTCAGTCTTTAGATGATTTACCCTTGATTTTGACACAGAAGCATATTTGTCAACCAGTTTAGACCAAGCCTCATTTGCAATTTTACATTAAAGCACATATTCCATGGCTTCATCAGATAATGTTGCTAGTAACAGACTAAGTAAAGTCATATCAATTCACTCCCAATCAAGAAAAGCTTGTGTTATCTCCTTTGTTACCCCAGTTTCTGTATGAATTACATATTTTGGTGGACACACAGTTGTGCCATCAAAATGACCAAATAGCTTGTGACCTTTCAAAACAGCCGTAAATTGAAAAGCCCATTTTGAGAAATTATCATGTTTCAGCTTTATTGTAAGCATACCCAACAAATTCTCCACTTTAACCACTGAATTAGACATTTACACAAATCTGTATAAAAAAATTTAAAAAAAAAAAAAAAAACAACAACAACAACATTGCAAGACTTTGTCTGCATACACTACATAGAAAGGCTAATACTTTCTTAATACTCAAGAAATAATGACACTTTCTTGATAAAACTTCACTCTAAGTTCAAGAACATGAAAGTCTGAACAGAAATCTCATATCATTCAACTATTTGCAGAAATCCCAATTTGCCAGATTCAATCACGAATTTGCAGATACCAAGTATACTAGATGCAATCAAACTACATATTGAGCTACTAACAAGAAATTGAATTGCGTAGTATGAAAGAAAAAATATCACCTAATCAAATGAATTCGAATACCTTCAAGAACGCAGAAAACTTCCCAAAACTTCTTCAGAAACCAAAAATCGTAGCAGAAGTCCTCAAGATCGGATACGGCTGGAAGGCATAGCTGGTGATGATACCATCATAACAATACAGCAAAACTGTGTAGGCTATAAAATTGAGAAGAAAACAATGAACGGGAAGAGAGAGATTTGAGAGATAGGGAAAGAAAGTAAAACTTTGTATATTTTACATTGAAAACCAAATGACTCTTACACTACGGTTATATAGTAACCATTCTTATGACAACAATATTTATATTGCCCTCAACAATCTCCCTCTAACTAACTACAGTCACAACTAACTCAATCAATTACACAATGACAAGTGTCATCATCTTAGCTTTACAATTGTCAACATCTTAGTATATCCATTACTCCTGCATGTACCCAATCATCTTTATCTGTAGTCTCGTTGGTGGCATGTGGGTTGTTGAAATACCCTAAAATGAGTTTAGTAATCATGGTGTTATGAATTTTTTTAGCAGAAACCCTATGAAACACTAAATAAACTTGAACAAATATCCTACTAAGATTTGCACAAGAAGCAATAATCCGGGATATGCTTGGACAACTCTGGAATAGTGTAGATCGGATTG
The DNA here is from genome assembly GCA_035220775.1 of Malus fusca. Classification (NCBI taxonomy): domain Eukaryota; kingdom Viridiplantae; phylum Streptophyta; class Magnoliopsida; order Rosales; family Rosaceae; genus Malus; species Malus fusca. The sequence goes on from CM069069.1 coordinate 12,125,922, forward strand.
GAGGTGGTGGCAATAACTCCGGACGCGATAATCCCAAAGAAACAAATAGAGAATTGGATTGAGTTGGGGGCAAAAATGAGGACGACGTCGTTTTTCTTGATACCTAGATTGATTAAGCCATGGGAGACCTGGATAACTTTGGACTTGAACTCTGAGAATGACAGGGTATCGGAGGACTCGCCGTCGATAAACGCGGGCTTGTGGGAGTAGAAGGATGGGTTTCTAAAGAGGAAGGAGATCATTAAGAGATTTTGGTCTTTGGTTAAGACAAGCGGCGGGCGAAGTGACTGAAAAATGCCATCGTCGCCGAGCCTAGATTTCTCCATTGAAGATTGCGGTGGAGATGTCCAAATGAGTAAATGTGATTTTGGGTTTTTGGGATTTGGATCAAGATTTTATAGGGGATTTTGTTGGAGGTGATCGGTGATGGAGTATTGTCTGTCACATTTTTACGGCAAAAGAGAAGGGAGGGGAAAAGGAGGGGAGAGAATCCCCATCCTTGTTTATTTCATGAGGCTTAAGGTAAACACAAAACAAGGAAGGTGTACGACGTTCACCCCACCTCAGAATTTGAGCACTCGTTAGGCAACCATTGAAGAACTTGAAGGGTTCATGAGCAATGTGCTAAGAGATATGTAATCATGCATAGAATTACATAATCTTCGACTTTGGCTGCGACTTGGGAAGCCACTGCAGTTTATGGTCCCTTCGTCATCCGCTTTTCAAGCTCTGGAATATGTATGGCCAAATAAATGGGGAGTTTGCTCTCCATCTCTACTAGTTTTCACCTCCGAATTAGAGCTATTTGCACATAAAATGTGCACAATTTTACTTATTAAGGCCATTCGAGCAAGATAGGGCATTTGGACGACTATTGTGCAAAAATGCTAACTTGGAAGATATTTGGGTGCATTCAATGGGATAGTTTGACATTAAAATAATGTTTTTCCCTTTTGTTTGGGTGGTGGTGGTATGCCCATAGCTTTGTTTAATCAAAACAATTGCATGCTTTCTCATTGCAAGTGGATTGGAAGGCAAAACGTAGATATTCGAGCAATGGACATATGGTGAAAGAAGCCAATTTCTTCTTTTAATTATTATTTTATTACAAGTGGAAGATGGACATGTGGTGGAAATACAAGTCTGCCTATTTTAATATTATTTCACATGCAAGCTGGTAGTGGAGTTCTATCGGGCAAGTTCAATGTTCTCAGCAAATAGGCTCTCTTAGATGTCTATATAAAGAAGCAGAGGCACAAGGGTTATGGACACTCAAGCAATCAATCAAACAACTCTACTCAAATTAGCTCCTCAATTTCCTTGTAGACATTTACTTTTAGCCAAGCACCCTTTACTTTCCTTGTTTTTATCTCTGCTGCTCACTTTGTAGTATCAATCTCCTTTGTATTTTTATTTACAACCTTCAAAGCCATTCCCCAAACCACCAGAAATTGCCACAAGACTATAGCAACTTACCCCATCCATCGGGAACAAGTTTGAACCTTGTATTTGGCATCCCCTTGTACTTATAATGCTTTGTACTTTGGATAATTACATTTCTATACAACTCATTTCCAATCATTTAGTTCACAAGCAATCTACAATACCAATCATTTACTTTCCTCTGTCATTTCCACTTCTAGCAACCTTGTCATTTACATCTTGTTACATCTCTCCACATAAGTGAAGTCCTTACCTTTAAGGCAAATAAAGAACCTTGATTTGAGCCATTCCCACTCAATGGCACAATCTTTTGGTCAGACGTCGAACTCAGGTGCAATCTCAATCATTCAGATCTCGTCTACTAGCAGCATCTAGTAGTGGCACGCTCGCACCCACCAGTTTCTTGTTCGAGCAAATTCCCGGAATGCCCACTAGGCCCATGGCGAATTTAGGGGGCGAACAAATTGGCACGCCCGGTGGGATACTTAAATGGAGTTAGATCATGAACAATCTTTATGTTCATGGTTTTTGTCAACATGCTTTCGACCACTACATTCCGGAGCATAAGGAGGATGACGGTGTTGAAGAATGCCCAAGCTATAGCTATGACGAAAATCACATGGAGCCAACCTATGAGCTGTCAACTTATGGGTACATGGCTGGAGAGTACTCAAGTCCCATGGAATATGATTGTCGGTGAACTAATGGCTATTAACTAAATAATAATAATAATCTTGAGGATTGGGCAATTTATGGCCATGATGAAAGTTATTATTCTTTGGATGACAATCGCATTTATGAAAACTATGATATGCCAACAAATGGCTTTGAGTTTCAAAATACTTTTAATGGGTACATAGAGCCAATCTATGAGATGCCAACCAATGATCATTCGAATGAAGAGCTCTACAATGGGGATGTGGGAAAATTAGAGGAAAATGTGTCTAAACTCCATGTGGCAAACATCGAATATAGTGAAGAGGTGACCAAGTCTTTTGAAAGGATGGAGGAAAGCTACACAACTTTCGGAGAAACTATGCGAAAGTTGATAGATCAAATGTGTCAAATCACCTCTTCAAAACAAACTCACCCTAGTACAACAAGGAAGAAAAAATCATAGACATTGATGAAAGCCAAACAATGACCCCAATCCATGAAAAATCCATGAAAATGGATTTGGTTGTAGGAGAACAAGTCGACTTGTCGAAACCGATAATGGCTAAAATGGAGCTTATGGCTAGTAAAGGCAAAACACCTACGCTTGGGGGGCTCGAACTCAGACCTCATGTGGAGCCCGAAGAAGAAGAAAAGAGCTTCTACACTCTTCTCTGCCAACACAAGTATGTCGCCCATGCCGAGATCTCAAGGGGGTTCAAAGCTCGGAGTGAAACATGAATGGCCTCCTCCTATGGTTCCCAAGTTACATGGTATGGCCAATTTAAATGGTCGATCTGATTTCTCTACACTCAATTTTGAAAAGAGAAAAAGGTTTGAGTGTTAAGAGAAATAAAATCTGGACAATCAAGGGGCTTCACCCAGTGTGCCCGAATAGGGCTTATTTTTGTTGTTTTCTCTTTTGCCCATAGTGGGTTCTCTTCGTCTTTATTTTCCTTGTTTTTTCTCTTTTTCCCTTTCTTTTTCTTCTCTCTTCTTTTCTTTTTCTTTCTCTCTCTCTTTTTGTTTTTTTTTTTTTGATTTTTTTCCCAAATGGGCTTTTGATTGCTTTTTTATTTCAAAAAACAACAAAACACAACAACAAAAGGGGCAGAAAAAAAATATATATATAAAAGTATAGCCTTTTTCACTTTGCCCAGATGGGCATTTCTGTTGCCCAACATGGGTTTTCCTTTTGTTTTATGTTGCCCGAATGGCCTTATTTTGTGTTGTCTTGTTTTCAATGTGCATGTGCATTTCCTTGTGTTGCCCGAATGAACTATATATGTATATATTTATTAAAAAGAAAAGACAAAAACAAATGTTAAATAAATAAGATAAAATCGGGGCAGTTTGCCCAAAAGGGATTTGTCCTTTTTGTTTTTCTTGTTTTGATTGTTTGACAAGTCTTCCCTTTTATTTGCCATTTTTCCTTTTTTCCAACTTGCCCGACAGGGACTTTGTTTTCGGAAGGGATCCTCTCCGGATCCCTTTCATCTAATCCTCCTCATTAAACAATCTGAGCCCTTGAAATTTGATCCAACGGTTAAAAACACAGGTCCACTTTAAAAGTTATAATAACTTTAGCCGTTAGATTAAATTTCAAGAGCCCGGATTGTTTGATGAGGAGGATTAGGTGGAAAGGATCCGGAGATGATCAATTTCCTTCTTTGTGTGTTCCTTATTCTGTTACAATGAAAAAAATAAAAATTAAAAATTCCAAAAACCACAAAAAGACTTTGATTTCTTGCTTTTGTTTTATTTTATTTCTCTCTTTCTTTGTTTCTTTTTCCATTTTCTAGTTGCCCGAACTGGGTTATGTGGTGCGTATACAAAAAATAGAAAATATAAAGATCTGGGCAATTTGTGAGTAGCCATTTTTACCCTTCTTTCCACTTTTCACCTGTCCAATGAATGTATTTAGCCCGAACCCAAAAGTTGAAATTGGAAAAGCATCAAATGGCTATATCTTCCATAAATTCCACCCAGATTCATGGAATTGAAGGCTTTATAAAATCCAAAATCATGGCTTTCCTCAAAATTCTATCAAAGAGCTTCTCAATGGCTATGGCAAGCAGAGCATGGGGTTATCTTGCCTGATTGGTGGTGCCCGATGGACCCATAGTCATGCTTGAGGGGCTTGGTGTCTTCCTTACTGATTTTCACATCGTCGCAACAGACTCTGCATGCCTCCCCAACTCTCACCAGCGCTCACGACCAAGGCTCGGGCTACTTCGGCAACTAACATTGACGGCTACAGCAAGAGCTTCTGATTTGGCTACTATTAATTATAGGGGATTGGCTTTCATGGGTGAGAAAGTAGTAAAATGGAGCTTCATTTAAAAATGGATTCCCAAATCAATTTGAATGGCAAAAGCTGGAGGAAGATATCATAAAATTGGTGTTGCAGACTGCAGTTTGCCCAATTGGGTTTCCTTTGCATTTGCCTTACAATCTTTCACTCAAATATAGCCGGGGGGCTTTATAAAAAGTCAAAGTCATGGTTTTTCTATAGAAGATCTTGTCACAAAACCTCTCAAATCTCAACGGCTATGACATAAGGGGCATGAAATTATGTTGCTGTTGCCCGAGGAAGCTATAATCTTGCCCGATAAGCATGACATCTTCTCTGCTGCAGTTTGTTTAGATGTTTTCAATCAGACGTGGGGGTGGGGCCCTATGTTTGATCTGGCAAACATATTTGAGGTGTTCTTGCCACAACTGTTGTATCCCAATCCCTCTGACCCTTTAAACGGAGAACTGGTTTCAGCTTCAAAGACGTGTTACCAAGCTGCTTACAAAGAGTTAAAGGCTTTAAGGGGATTGTGAAAATTGCAACGACTCCTCCAACAGCTAACCCCATCTCTCTCACATGATCTTCGCTCACTCCGTCCCAACGATTCAACTCGGCAATGGCAATTATGACTGCTCCAAGTTCACTCTTCCGAGTTCGTATTTTCACGACGACTTCTCCGCCGTTAGATCATCCTCGCTTGGGCTCTATTAGAAATTGTTTCAACTTCTAGTGTTGTTCGTGTTCCAGTATGTGCTCGTTAACGGTGTGATCTTGCTTTTGGTTTCAGATCTGAATCGTTTCTGAGTAATTGACGACGTCGGTGATGTCTGAGCTCACATGAATATTGAGGAAGGTCCAGTGGTGATGAACCAGTTTCTTGGGTTTTGTTATGTGATATCCATCACTGAAGCGAGTGAACACTATGATCTACTCAAAAGGACCATCAGTATCTCCATCGAGTGCACCTTTGGCCACATTAGTGTCTCACTCCCATAGACGCGGGCAAAAACATTTGGCTACATTTATGGTCCTTTGATAACTATTGGTCATCCCCCTACAGCTTCTCGATTGTCAAAGTCGTCAATGAAGAAGGGTGGCTTGGCACATCCCCTTGCTGGCTTTAAGAATATCGCCCAAACGCAATCGAGTTCTGGTACAATTCCTTCTAGTTTAGCACATCCCCCGCTCACTCCTTCCATTTCCAACTGTTACAAACCAGACATGGTACTGAGACGGGGAAGTCAGGGTTACCAATGTGCTTATCCCATAAAGCTTGACATTCTCCTCCTAAATGTTTCACAAAATCCTGACTGGAATCTTTTTCTTGAAGAACTAGGTTCCGAGCTTTATTTGCAAGTTTCTCAAATATAGCTAATTAACTTTTATGTACTCGGATTATCAAGATTAAATATTTCAATGGATATTACTCCTAGTTCAGGACTCATTTTCTCTGCGAGTGATGCGTCTACAATAAACTCTTCTCTTGTCATGCACAAGGTTAAATTGAACCCTGCATTAGTGGCCGACTGCAAACTCCTCATTATAACTTGGTTTAAGCCTCTCACAGAGCCGACTTTTGGGGAGTGCAACAGGTTCTATTGCACATGGCCCCCAACAAAAATATTGAATATAATAATATATAAAAATAATATATAGAAATACTAATCAAATAAATAAATATATATATATATATGATGGGCCCCAAAAGCCATCAGACTATTACCTAAAATTTGTACACAAATTATATAAAATAATAATTAACAAAGGGCAAAGCTAATCTAGCCAAAAAAAAGGGCAAAACTAATTAATTAAAAGTGGAGTACTCCAATGACCGAGGCAAACAATTCAGAGACTTAGACTTCTTCTCTCATGCCAAAGTCTAATCGCTACTTCCCATTTTTTTTTCTTCTTTCACACCAGACTACCAAAGCACCAAAAGTCAAAATTCCAGACGTTGTCGCCAGTGTCCTAGTCTACTTCCCATTCTCTCTTCATCCCATTGTTATATTTCCCACAAATTATTAAACCCTAATTTATAAATTTATGAAATTGAAGAGAAACTTCCAAATCATGAAGACTATTCAACTGATCAAAGTGATATAGACTTCGATCAAAGTAAGATATTTACTAATTTAAGTATATTGACTTGAAATTTGAAGATTTGGGTATTTCTCATCTATAATGATTTTTTTTTTCTTTTGTACTTTTTAGGGAAAAATCAAGAGAAAATGAGTCACAAAAAATCACTAGCGCACACACATTACGGACTATCAAGTTTCATTGTTCATACTTACTATAATTTTGTTGTGATCTTATTTGAGATATATAAAAGATGGCTTATAAGAAAGGCCCCTTTTATGAATTTCGCATAGGCCCCGAAATCTTAGAGACCGTCCAGGCCTCTCATGCTCCTGTTATTGCTGCATCACCAGTGGAAGCCCCGGCAAATCCATCCCCGACTGGTACATTCTTAAGTGCTTCAGATAAAGGGAGGTATTCAAATTGGAATCTCATTATTGGAATTGGCGTTGGCATACTGTTCATTGGCATTATATTTGTGCTCATCTCCTATAGAAACAGCCTCTGAAAAGCAGAGGATTGTTGATACAGCACCAGCAGCAGCAACCGCAACAAGAGCTTCTGATTTTGCTTCCATTGATTATCGAAGACATGTTAGCCACCAGCCTTAATGGGTGAAAAGTAGTAAATGGAAGCTTTATTCGGATTTGGGTTTTCAAATCAAATTGAATAGCTGGCTGGAGGAAATGTGGAGAAATTTGCTTTTGCAGCTCGCTTAAATGCCTAACAGGGCTTTATTGGCATTTGCCCGAAAGTTATTTCTCTCCCTCTTTCTTTTTTATTATTTCTCTCTCTCTCTTTTACTTTTTTTTATCTCTTATGCTCCCTTTTGCCCGAAAGAGGGTCTCTCCCTCTTTCTTTTTTCTTTTTTTTTATTTCTTTCTCATTCTCCTTCTTTTCTTTTTATTTTTCTCTCTTTTCCTATCTTTCTCATTCTTCCTGTGTCTGTCTTTCACTTTGCCGGAATGGCTATATATTATTATTATATTATATATTAGAAAAGAGACAACAAAGAAAAGAAAAAGTTGTCCGAAGTCTTTTTTTTTTCCTTTCTCCTTCTCCTTCTTTCTCTATATTTTTCATTTTGCCCGACTTCAGGCATTTTTCTAGTTTATCATCTCTGCAACCAACAAGGATGCTCCCATGTTTATTGTTGGTATCAACGAGAAGGAATACAAGGGATATCTTGCCCAATGGGCTGTTTGCACAATGAGTTGGTGCCGGATGGAACTATTATCTTGCTCGATGGGCATGTCGTATTCTCTACCGCTTTTTCACATCGTTTCCGGTGGACTCCGTGGGCCTTATCAACCCTCGACAATGCTTACGATCAGATCTTATCCTACTTCGGCAACCACCATCAACAGTCGCGACAAGAGTTTTTGTTGCTGTTAATTATTGGTGACTTGTTAGCTGCCAGGTTTTACATGTGTTCACTTGAGTTTGTGGTTGAGAAGTAGAAAGTTGGAGCTTCATTTAAATTTGGGATCCTGGGTTCCCTGCCCGAACTGAAAAGTTAAATATGGAGGAGCATTGAAAAGTCAAGGCTGCACTTTACAACCGTGGCTTGATGGCATCCATTCAATATGCCTTTATGTTATAGTGAACTTTCAATTCATATTCCCATTTGAACGTGGAGGGCCATGCAAAGGAATGATGATTTTTTTTTTTTTTGAACTTTAACGAAAAGCTCCCGGTATTGTTCATTTTAACGAAAAACCATATTTTTACACTAAAAGGTCAATCATGGTACTATTCACTTTACCCTTTATTTTGTCCTTATCGTTAAAACTCAAAGTTTTCAAGCTATTTTCATTAGTTTTTCTTTTTTTTTATTACTATCGACATTCAACACTTAGAAAATAGGAGAATGTTTGAACCTAAAACGTAGTAGATTAAAGAAGAAAAATCTAACAATCAAGCCAATTCACCTTTGAAAAGACACATAATATCCAATTTTGGTAAGTTGTAACAAAATGGCTAGCTCCCCTTCATTGTGTTTTTGCCCATATGGCTAGCTCCCCCTCATTGTGGCTTTGTCTCACAAGCGGTCATGTCCAAGTGTGGAGCTAGAAATTTATGAGTTGAAATTATTTACGGATCTCTGTGTTTAGACAACAGGATCTAGAAATTTGGACTATTTGATTTAAATTATATGGTCATCATTAGCCTATCTCTTAGCCCACCCCATAGAAAACAAAGTCTTTGAACAATCTGGATCTCTCTCTCTGAAACAGCTCGGATTTCTAGGTTTGGCTGCTCCTGACACAAATATCCGGAAAGAATCTCAACTCGGAATTCACATAGGGGTGGACTAATTTGTTTTTCTTGTAATATGAAGTGAAATTTAGGTGTTTGGGTAGGCTAGATTCCTGTTTTGTCAATGTTAGGCTTTTATTTTTCCACCACATCCTTACTTTAACACAAAATAAATAAGAATTGTTATTGACACTCCAAAAATTTATTTTACTCTCTAAACTTTCTATAATTTGAAAAAAAATACATTTGTGAGCAGGCATAGTAGAATTTTTGAAATGCTAATAACAGTTACCAGAAAAGTTCATCTTTGAAAACTTGGGTATGCTAAAGCCAACCCTTGGTCCGGTGTCTCTCGTTCTAGCCGTGTTATTTCACACATAAAAAGTCTCACTTCAAGCTAACCGAAATTTTGATTTGAGTTCATTTATGTGTTTGCTAACGATGTAAGCCATTGCTTAGCTCACCTCGTAAAAATGGAGAGTGGTACTAGGTTTGCACTTCAATTTTTTCTTGTAATTACTTTACTCCTTGGCAATCTTTTAAGAGGAGCACGTACTATAATATTCTCCTCCATACCTTAATGCGTATTTGTAGGTCGTTCTTTTGGCAGCGAGTTATGAGAGAGCTTCGAGGAAAGTGAAAAACAAGTCTTATATCCTCCATGAAATTTAGTAAAGTGCTATTTTTAGTTTGTATATTTTCAATATATATTTTTTGGTATTTCTCTAAACTTTTACAGGAATACAAAAGGTTATTGTCAATTACCGATAAACTTCTCGCTTCTTAGAGTTAAGTTCTACTCAAATTTAATTTGTTGAAGACTGAATTCACGTATTACTTCAAACTTGACAATGATGACCAGTCAAATCAAGACATCAAGGGGAGTCACTCATCAAACGAAGTTATTCATCTAGGGGTCTTCGACAATATCTATAGGAGCGTGTTATGTTTTTTTTTCTCTTTGACCAGGCTTTTATCCCATTGAGTTTTTACTGGCAAATTTTTAGCGAGGCAGCATTATGTGCATCAAAAAACTAATCATTGTTTCATAAACGTGGAGCCCGATTTTATGGCTCAGGTTTTGTCCCACTGGGTTTTAAGGAAGGTTTTATCAAGACAACTATCATTAATCGATGAACATCCAAAGAGGAATGTTGTAAATACTATTAGTTGTGTAGTTGTCCACTTAGTGCCAATATGATAATAATTAAGAAAAACTTGTGACAACCCGTCCCTAATTTTTCAATTTTAGTAATTTTAAATGTGTGAATTGACAAAAATACCCCTAGTGACGAGATTGTTGACTTTCGTGGACCGTTATTTTGTGACACGTACAAGCACTATTTTACCGTATTCTCGAAGTACTCGATGGTATGAACGCGTGAGCGCACTCTTGTTTTTAGGCACTTTTACGTTTAAATTTATTCACATTTTCCACATCACTACACTTTATGACTTCGTCATCTTCCAGGTGTTGGCCAGCACAGCTCGATTCGAAGTCCTAGTGGACATTCCGGGTTGGGGTGTGTCACTAATGAAAAGGGCTTCAAATCTTTACATTTTAATAAAAAAAAATATCCACTAACTTTATTTAAAATTAAGGACAAAAGAATTTAAAAAAAAATTAAAAAAAAAAAACTTAAAAAACCAACTTGTATTGGGCACGTCCCCCCTTTCCACACTCCACTTTTTTTTTCTCCCATTGTCAGCTACGTTAATAATTTTTTTTTTATTATTTTGCTTAATAAGAAAAAGACTTCAAATTGAATTACATTCACCAGTTTTATTTTTGCGGTGTTGCTTCCCAATAGTATCAAGATGACGAGAGATTTTTCAATGTACCCGGAATACCAGGGTGGTATACCACATGTCTTTATACAAGTTGTGAGATCCTTTAAAAAAATTAATAACATAAAAATAAAATTTCCCGCCACTTACGTAATAACGCGTAGTGTACCACTTGTGTTACGGGCACGGGGAAAATTTTCTCCAATATGACACCCAAGCTCAAGAAATTGGATGGAGAGCTACATTTATTATTGTAGGTATGTAAAAAATGTGAGGAAATTTTAATTTGGTAATTGAAAATAGTTCTTTAAATATAATTATTGAGAACATAATCTTCTGAAGGTTTTGATCTAAAGGATCACTTATGGGTTCATCGTTTTCGGCGCAATGGGTGCTTTTACAAGACCAAAAATGGTCTAAGTTTCAAACCTTATGAAATTAAACCAAGAATCAAACACTATTTATAAAACTTGACCAATAAGTAAACATTATTCATGAAACTAGACTAATAAGTAGACACTATTTATGAAACAAAAACAAGAATTAGGCACTATTTCCAAAACTAAACCAATAGGCGGAAACTATTTATGAAACTGGACTATACAATATTTATGAAACTGGACTAAGAACTAGATAATATTTATGAAACATGACCAAGAGCTAGGCACTATTTATGAAAGTGGACCAATAACTAGACACTATTTATGAAACTAGATAAAAAAAAAGACACTATTTATGAAACTGTACCAATTACTATACATTATTTATGAAACTGGACCCAATAACTAGGCACTATCTATGAAACACACTGTTCTAAAAAACGGCCTAGGCGGCGCCTAGGCGCTAGGCGGTGGTGAGCCGAGGCGTTTTCTTGCAAATCGGTTGGAAAAATCGGATTGGCTCTAGGCGGCCGCCTAGGCGGGCTAGGCGGGCTAGGCGGCTAGGCGGGGTAGGCGGGTTAGGAAGGGCTAGGTGGGGCTAGGCGGAGCTAGGCGGCTTTTTTTTTTTAATGAAATTAAAAAATCCTAAGTCTAAGTGGTTTAAAATTGTGAACTTGTTGTACATTTGTCATCCTACAATACTCCTCACTATGGTTATATGACATATATGCTTAATGTGTTTTTAAATTTTGCACTTGTTGGATACTCTTTTTGCATTTTATCATTTTTTTATTATCTTATTCAAGGATTTCATACAAGTATAAGTTTTTGTAAGTGTCAATATGCACTTATTTACAAGATATACAAGAAAATTACCTAAATCCGCCTAGGCCGCCTAGGCGCCCGCCTAGACCCCGCCTAGGCGCTAGGCGCCAGCCCACCGCCCGACTAGCGCCTAGCGTTTTTTAGAACCTTGATGAAACATGATCAAGGATGAGACACTATTTATGAAAGTGGACCAAGAATTAAGCACTATTTATGGAATTGGACCAATAAATAGTGTAGTACCCTTCACTTTCATAAATAGTGTTGAGTTTCATAATCAGTGTCTATTATGAACGCAATAGTCCCTCGCATTAGGGTTTTTTTATTGTGTGTGTGTGTGTGTGTGTGTATATATATATTAAAATTGTGTCATTCTCATTAAAAATTAAGTTCTTTTGTCATTTTTATTAAAATTTAAAGGTTTTTTTTATTAATTTTTAATTTTTTTTTTCATTAAATATAATTAAAGCATGATTTTTAGTTAAAATAAATTTAGCCCAAACTCTTTTCATGAAAATTTTCAATTAATTATTCATGACCCTTTGTATATAAATCGTATGAGAACGAAAAACACACCTGGATTTTCTCCTCCCAATATTTCTTTTGTTTATCTCTACTAGCATTGCGCACACCCGCAATGTGTGTGCAACTAAATCTACTTTTTAAGTTGCTATACTTTTTCAACAAAAAAAAAAGGTTGCTATAATTTTGTAAGATGTGAACAACAGCATCGCTTTTTTATTAGGAAATGTACGTGAGCAAGAGCACAACAAAATAACCTCCTATTCTATTCTTTTTAGGGGATGACTGAAACAACCTGAAAACACCGTGTCAAATAAACTGAAATGCTTTTAAAATGACTGAAAACGCTGTTAGAGAAATTCAAACTGTTTATGGGCACTACAATTCATCAAAGATAGTGGCCATAAGGCTGAATACTGTAGAAGAAGACTGTATACTCCATATGGTAAAATGATATACCTCTGCCCTTTTCGGGCAAGAATGCTAGATCCACCGAAAAGTACGTATACTCGTTATGGTGAAAAGAAAAATATAAATAATTTGCATTAAAAACAACGTACTGAGGTTGTTACTATTTTTCTTTTTGGGTATAGGAGTTTCTATATATACATAATGAAACTGCTCTTCTTTATTTAAATCCAAAAACTTATTGCTCAGATTGTTGAAGAGAATCGTAGAGAGTTGGTACTAAGAGCTACGTCCTGCTCTTCTTCCCTATAAAGAATGGCAGCACAGCTGAATATCGTAACATACCTGCAACTTTAAAACAAGCGTAAGGAACTTGTAGTGTTCCTCTACATACAAGCCTTCCCGATAAAGCAAACATCGCATCAATGAGGAGCCATGATACAATTTCATATTTTCGACCGCACTTTCTCGATGAGCTCTCTTCTGAGGATTTTGCCCGATGCTGACTTGGGGACACTGTTTATGAATGATACTCTTCGTAGTCGTTTGAAAGATGCAACCTGCCACAGGAGCAATTTTTTATCCAGGAAATCAAATTGGATCCGAAATAATCCTTTGAAGTTTCCTACTTACTTGACTAGCAATAAAGCTCTTGACATCTTCTTCAGTTAGAGAACTATTTGGCGTACGTACACAATATGCAGCGGGGACCTCACCAGCTTCAGCATCAGGAAACCTGCAGGACGGAAATAAACCCATCATTCAATTAAGTTCAAGAGGAGGCAGTTAGGACAAGTTTTGTATGTGGCAAACTCACGGGATGACAACCGCATCTAATATTTCAGGGTGAGAAACTAGCAGCCCTTCAAGTTCAGCTGGTGCCACCTAGCAGAGGACCAACCGAGCAAAGAAAACATGATTGAATAATTGCATATGTGTAGAGCGTACGAATCCATTATGAAAAAACACAAACAGAAAGATAATAATTAACTTTTAATCGAATTCTGACAGCATAGCGTCCATGATCCACCAAAGTATCTAGTTGCAGAGACAACTATGTTAAAGGAAAATTGGCATGGGGTTTTTTATGCATAAAAAATAGCTTTGCAGAGATAACCAGCAGAAATTTCATGCAGTAATTGTTTAAACTCTAGCAAAAGAATTTACCTGGAACCCCTTATACTTAATGAGCTCTTTGATTCGATCAACTACATAAAGTTGTCCGTCTTCATCAATGTATCCAAGATCTCCTGTGTGTACCCAACCATTTTTATCTATAGTCTCGTTGGTGGCCTGTGGGTTGTTGAAATACCCTGAAATGAGTTTAGTAATCATGGTGTTATAAATTTTTATACCAAAAACCCCACGACACACAAAATAAACTTGAACAAATATCCTACTAATATCTGCACAAGAGGCGAACGAAACAACCAAATTGGAAGCAAAGGTTTGCAAGCTTGTTATATTTGGCGATTATATTGACCAGAGGCATCCTTAACCGACAGTTCTCAATGAAACAGAAAGGAAGAACTTTTCAATGCTAGACAAGATAAATGGTGAGGTAACTGAAATTCAGATGGAAAATAAATTATTGCATGCTTCTGCATTGTTATTATTGCATGGTATTTAGTTAAGGCCAGCAGACCCAACTTAAATTTACACCATGGAAACATTTATAAACATTCCTCATCAGCTCTTCAGCGAGGAAAAGAGTGAACATTTTGCGGGAAGAGAGTGTGATTTATATTGGCAAATGCAATGCCCTGCTTGGGATGAACAAAGCATCAGCACTAGAGCTTTGCATCTTAAATAATTGATGAGGATACTGAAAATCATAATCATAAACCTCATATGCCACATGAAAATGCTACCGCACTGCGCCAATTTGAACGATATCATTACAGACAAAAAAATTGTGACTTCTCTTATATGTTATGCAATGAGACTTCTCTTATAATTAAATGCAGAATAATTTCTTTCTGTGAGACGATTAATATGTCTATGTGTGCAGGACAACTTTTGAATGTTGACAAACACACTTACCAGTCATCATATTAGGCCCCCTAACCCATATCTCTCCCAACTGTTTGGGAGGTTGAGGCTTCAGTGTATCTACGCTGACTATCTGACATTCAACTCCAGAAACAAGCATGCCAGTTGAACCAGTATGTCGAGACCCCGCTAGTGTGTTCTCCACCGAAACAATTCCACAAGTTTCTGTCATACCATAGCCCTGAAAAACCAAGCAAACTTCTGAATCAGTGAAAGAAGTTTTATCCTCCCAGCTACTACATGAAAAATTTTAACTTCGCGAATGAGGTTGAGAACCTCAAACTCTACCGCCACCCAATTTTCACATTTCACATCAGTTGAATTGTGGCATAAACTGTCATCCACTTACTTCAAACTTTGTGCTAAATTTAATTAGCTACTCAAGGAATTTTTCCTACTCACACATTAGAAACTTGCAACTCTTATAATTTGACTATATTTTAAACTACTCCAATTTATGAAAGGGGATTCGAACTTGTTGTGTAAAAAGACACATGACGACTAGAACATATGACTGCTTGAAAACTGCACTTGAATCAAGAAAATGTAGCCTATAGCCATTTGGTTTCAATCAAACACCAAACTCTAAACACAATGCCGATATCATAAAATAACCGAACCAAAGGAATTAATCTCACTTCCAAGTTAAAAACAATCAAAACCAGCAAGATAATTTAGTACCTGAGCTACTACACCGTGAGGAATAATTTTAGCGCACTCCTCCATCAACTCTTTCCCCAACGGAGCTGCTCCTGAACCGATATGCTTCAACGACGAAAGGTTAAACTTCTTAACGACACTGTTTTTCGCCAGAGCAAGCACTATAGGAGGCACAATCCACAGGTGTGTCACCCTATACTTCTCAACGGCCATCAAAATCTTCTCGAGATCGAATCGCCCCATCGAGACCACAGCATTACCCTTCTGCAGCTGCCCATAGGTGATAATTGCCAGCCCAAACACATGGAACATTGGCAGAACACAAAGAAACACATAGTGCATCTCCCCAGAAAGTTCTTGATCCATTGTGACCATCAGAGACGAGGCAATGAAATTCCTATGTGTCAAAACTACCCCTTTGCTGACCCCTGTTGTACCTGAAGAGTACAACAGGACAGCTGTGTCGGTCTGCTTAATGTTAACCGATGGAAAATCGGACACAGATCCAGCAGACTCGACCAAATCATGGAAAGTTCGAATCTTTGAGGCTGATCCAACGTGGGATTTCCCCGAAAAACCCGTTGATCCTAAGAACACTGTTGGGAGGTTAAAGCCCTTGACTTTATCCCAGAGCTCCGGGACTGTTATAACCAGCTTGGGATTAGAGTCCCGGACTTGCTTGGACAGCTCTGAAACAGTGTAGAGCGGATTGGAGGTGGTGGCAATAGCGCCGGACGCAATAATCCCGTAGAGACAAATGGGGAATTGGATTGAGTTGGGGGCGAAAATGAGGACGACGTCGTTTTTCTTGATACCCAGATTGATTAAGCCATGGGAGACCTGGATAACTTTGGACTTGAACTGTGAGAAGGACAGGGTTTCGGAGGACTCGCCGTCGATGAGCGCCGGCTTATGGGAGTAGGAGGAGGAGTTTCTGAAGAGGAAGGAGACCATTGAGAGATTTGGGTCTCTGGGTAGGACAAGCGGCGGCCGAAGTGACCGGAAAATGCCATCTCTGCCGAACCCAGATTTCTCCATTGAAGATTGCGGTGGAGAAGCCCAACTGGGTAAGCGGGAATTTTGGGTTTCTGGGATTTGGATAAGGTGATATGTGATATGTGATGGAGTATCACACGTATCGAGGTGTATTGATTGCCTTCTTTTTTTACGGCAAAAAGGGCTATGGAGAAGCTAAACACGGCACAAACTCTTGCTCCGTATCGATATATGACAATTTGCGACAAGACAAAAGAGATATGGAGAAGCGGCAAGTATTTCGTGTCGGATCGAAAGACTCGGTCACTCATTCAGTACTTCACGGCGGAAGGGTGGCAATGGAACGCCATGCATGGTCCGGAATTTTTGCTTTTTCTTCTCTTCGGATATGGTCATGGGTTTTTACTTCTGTTTTTAATTTTGGGGTGTGATATCCACACATTCCTTTTTACTTCTCCCACACTTTTTTGATTTTCGACCGTAGAATTTTTTTTTTTTTTTAATATCTTTTGCTTTCAGAAGTGACAAGGAAAAAAGCAGACGGGCGGCGAAACTGATGGGATTTGTGCAGTAGCAAATATAAAACAAATCAGCAAAGTTCAACGCTCTTGCATTCAGACAAAAATATAACTACATGTGAAGACTTTTAGGTAAGTGGGTCAGAGTAATGAATTGTGACAAGTATAGGTTCATAACCATATTTTTCTCAATTTCGAAGACAACTAGTGAAATTTTCTCCGTTCTTCATTAATAAGTCAGAATCTCGTGCAGTAGATTCGAAACTATGTAAATATATCTTTTTTTATTTTTCTTTATCTGGTTTACTTGTAAGTTTTACTTTTTATTTTTTTTTATCTGGTTTACTTGTAAGTTTTACGGGTACACCTTATATACTGTTTTTGGCAACCCTCTCAATAACTAAGAGATCCATTAGAGGAACCCGAGGACTAGTTGAAGTCCGTACTTCAATTGAGATAATGACAAGTCATTTCACCCTTTAGTTGTAACTTTAAGCGGTTCTAAAAAAAAGATAGCAAAAAAAAATTATTCCTAGAGTTGAGATTAAAATGAATGTATAAACCAATGCTTCCATCAACTTGCTCGATCTGGGATTGGCAGGATTGATGAATTTCAATGGAGGGGGACTGCTCCTGAGCTATTGCTAGATACTCTTATGGAAGACAACTCTTTATAATTTTGTTTGTTTTCTCTCTTGGTGTGAGGATAGGTAAAGTTAGTTGTTTGTGCGAGACGCTCTTTTTCCCTTTGATCAGGTTGAAAGCCCCAACAAGGTTTTTATCGAGTTCCATTTAAGCACACTATCCTCCACTTTGTACTTTTTATTTTATATCAATAAATATCGTACTTCTTTATAAAAAAACAGTGCTTCCATAGGTTCGATCGTGGCTTACCATTATAATTTCTATACCTGCTTATTTGAGATCGTCTCATGGATAAATGAAGAACAAGAGTCAAAGAAAAGGTAGTGATTTAAATCAAGATTTATCTGGTACGTCATCTAAAAATCATATAATTTAGGGACACATATGTCACAAAAAAATATTATAATAAGTGTGGGTTAGTTTTTTTATTTTTTATTTTTTTAACAAAGTGTGGGTTAATTATAACAAAGAAACCTAATTATCTATGAATTCAGTCATTAACTTGCATATTTTTTAAATAGTTTTTCTATTTAATCACCACATCAATTATTGTTAATAAGTCCTATTTAATCACCACATCAATTTTCTCCAATATTTTACTCAATAAATATGTTATCAAAATGTCTGTATTTGTTTGGCAATGCCAAAGCAGTACCATCACTTATCCGCGTTAGTTGACCTAACATTGACGTCTTCTCCTTGTATTCCGTACTTGGCTCCACTTTTCTAATTGCTCATATGTTTAATTTAAAAATGTTCCTTTGGACGCAGTGAAGCTTATAACTTAGGGATTAGGTTTTGAGTTTTGGACTCCCAACAATCCGGAGCTAATCTCTAAGCCATAAAGGTTACTTGATGCAGTATATGTTCAAGTCGAAAACAAGAAAAATAGATAAAAGTAGCCAACAGTTATACTAAAATCTATGATGTGGATGCAAATTTCTTCCTCCTTGCTCTTGGATAAAATTGCACCTACAAAACAAATAACACCTTAGGTCAAGGCCAAGAGCCTCACGCGCGCCCATGATGAATTGGGGGGGGGCTTTGGCCGAAGAATCTCCGATGCCAAAGTTAGAATTTAGAGAGAAAATTGTTTGAAGAGTTTTTGGGAGCTTTGCAAGAGTGTTGGAACTTAGGTTTTTAGAGAAAATGAGGTTGAATATATAGAGCATGGCCGGTCCCCTTACGAGAGAGGGTGGTCGGCCTCTTGTGTATTTTTTGGGTGCAATTGGTGATTTAATTGGCAATTAATGGATTAATTAAGTAATAAATCCACTAATTAGCCAAGTAACATAATTTAAAATGAATGTTTTGGAGGTTATGGAATAATTACTTTGTGGAGAATATAGGGTGATGATGGATGAAATAATTTTGAATTTGTTACCTATTTGGGCACCTTTGACTTGATTGAGGGATGATTATCCATTGCTCGCGCGTAGGAATCCCGATGTGCCTCAAGGGTAATTTTTTCCTTTTTACCCAAAAATCCATGTGTCGCCTCTTGATTATTTTTGGCTCCACAAATGCCCCCACACCTGTTGGGCTGCTCGCAGGAAGGGGCAACATGTGTAGAAATCTTCTTGCTTGAGGAAGCATAAGATTGTTTCCTATTTTGATGTTGATTCCCTCTTTAATTGGAAATTAGATCATTCTAGGAAAGGGAAATAAATTTCTCTCAAAGCCTATTTAAGTCCACCTTATTAAATCAACTTTGGAGAGCAATTTATTCTACCCTACAATAGAGAGAGAGCTTAGAGGATATTTGTTCCCCATCCTCTAGCAATCTTCTACATCTTGCCCGTGCAAATGACCGTCTTTCGTTGCTTTCTTCATCTTCTCTGCGCCTCACCGAAGTAAGAAAAATTTAATTTTCCTTATCTTCTTCTTGGATAGTGTTGTCGCGGGGCAGCCGTCGGGGTGGTACGGCACTTCAGCTGGCAGGGGCCAGGAGTCGGCTCGGCATGGGCCAAGAAGGTGTTGTGGCAGGGACCACTGCTTGGGTCGCTTGGCTTGGCTAGTGCCCAGGGCCGCGGATTAAGGCGCTGGGGCGCAGTGCTAGGCGAGTCGCATGGTTCTTGTCCTTTGGGCTCTTGGTCATGAAGCGGGCCAGGCCGCGCGATTGAGAGAAATGAAAAGGTCGCCGACCTCATGGGCTGCTAGAATGCTGGGCATATAGGCCTCCTGCCTGCTGGTCCAAGAGAAAAAATGAGGGAAAAGCCAGTATGGGTTGAGCTCCCCTGCTGAGTACCGTGAATGGCATTGGCTGCTTAGTTCTCTTCACTGAGAGAAAGATGGGCTGCTCCAGAGAGAGAAGGTAAAGAGGATCGAGGCGGATGCATTAGCTCGTCTGAATGCTGTCGTGGAGCCTATTATTAATGAAGGTGGAAAGAAGAGATCTTCCCCGCTTACACAAGAGATGCCGGTTGAGAAAACTGAAGTCTTCTTTCGCTGCTTGTGAGGGTCCGCCTGCTACCGAGAGTTCTGTGATTGACATGACTTCTTCCAATGGGAAGAAAAATGAGGCTACTAGATCTGAGCATGTGGCGCCTTCCATGTCGAGAATGGCTTGTACGATTGCTGATAGTATTGCTCAGTGTAGAGGTCTTATCATGCCCTTAGTGCCGAAGTCTGTGCCAAGACGTCCGTTGGGAGCAAAGTCCGATTCTCATTCGGAAAGGCTTGCTATTATGAAGAGCGATAAGGTGGACTCTACTGCTAAAGTAGTGTTAAGGCCCACTCCCTCTGCTGTTGAGACTGATTCGTCTGCTGGGAAGGAGGAGACTGCTCGCTTGGGCAGCTGTGAGAAATCCACTAAGCTTGCTTCTAGGGGGCTGCTGAGATATGTGTACTCTTGAAACTAGATCTGCTTGAAGACATGGACGTTTGTGCCAAGTTTGTTGATGGCGTTTAGAAAAGTTTGTTTGCCCAAGTTCCTTTGCGAAGCATACGACCCAACATAGAATGACTGTTCTGCTTGCTATAATGCAGATATAGCAAGGTTGCCAATGAGGTGGCGAAGACTATGGCAGCTGAAGCTTATTCCTCGGCCAAGAAGATCAAGAGGTTGGATTCTTAGCTCGTTGCTTAATATTTATGCCCCCATTTCTCTGCAGCTTGAGACAGCTCGCCAAGATATTATTGACTTGAAGACTAAGCTTGACGCGATCCAAGTTAAGTATGAAAGTGCAGAGAAGGAGATTGGATGTTACATACCTCATATTCAAGATCTTGAGTTTGCAGTTTCTGAGCTTCATTTCGCTGTTTATGCAAAGGATGAAGAGTTTATTGCTTCTTATAATTAAGTGATTCACTTCAAGAGAATCGCCGATAGGCTTGAAGCCCAAGTGTTGGAACTTCAAGGTGTATTGAAGATCAACGAAAGTCTGAAGAAGGAAGTGGATGAGTCGCAGAGCATCCGTGTTGGTCTGCTTGATGAGGATGAGCAGCTGAAGGGTGAGAATGATGGGCTCAAGGTTTCGAGACCTTCTCTATTTCTCCAGAAGACTTGCTTGCTTTTACTTTTGAGGCTTCCATTGGTGAAGTAGTTGGAGAAGTTAGTGCCTAGGTTGGGATAGCCGGGGGTGAAGCGTTGGATGATGCCACTGCTAAGAGCATCGTGATTGCTGAAGGTGTGGCGACCGAGTAGTCGTGGGATGTCCTAGCTGCTGAAGTGTAGTCTTCTAGGTAGCCTTTAGGATTTTCTTTATTTTTCCTTTTAGCTCTTGTTTTTCTTGAACTCCTTCGACCTTTACTAGTTGTATATAAACATGCTTCCTTCACTTTTCTTCATCTTCACTTCTTTTGTTCATGCCCTCACCTTTAGACTTTATAGACCGGTGGCAAGCGTGATACTTTTCTATAAGCAGACAGGCCCGCGTAGCTTATGCAGCAGTAGATGTTGGTGTAGAACTTTGCAAAGTTGTTAGCCATAGGTTGTTAACATTGGCTTTCTCCAATTCCGTAGGTTGTGTAGCAAGTATCACAACACTTTAGGACTTGGTGTAGGTTGTTTTGCGCTTGGCAGAGGTGAAGCTTATCGACTACGTAGCATGTCGGCGGTGGATAAAGCTTTGTATATGCACGCTAGTTTGTTTAACCTTTCACAAGAATGTGCGGTTGTATAAGTCTAGCGTGGTTTTACGTTCCAGGGCAGTCGTCTGTAGGGCGTACTGCGTAATGTGCCCCATCCGTCTCTAGGGCCCGGTTCCCCGCGGATTAAGCCAAAAGACCCAAAATCCTTCAGTTAGCTAAGCCTTGAAAAAGATCATTGTGGCTACTTCTAGGAATCCCGGCGCAAGCCATCGTGCATCTAGTTATACTAAGGCAGCCAGGCTCATCCACATCTGGATATTCAGAGTGTAGAGTTTATCCTCCCGTCTTGGAAAGCTGACCCATGTGGGTGTCGGGGAATTGGTTTACCCTATCGTACTGGAGAGCAATTAGTTTACCCTATCGCATTGGAGAGTATGGTTGGTCCCTTAGGGGGCGCAATTCCTGCGATGAGTCCCTAAGAAGGGCGCGGTCTTCTTTTGAAGTGCAGGAGTGATCAGTTGTTGTAAGTATGCAGCCGAGCCAAGTTGTGATTACTTCTGAATTCCTCATTTAAAAACGAGTGAAATGAACGAGAACTTAGCTATAAGGTAGGAACTGCATAACAACTGGATAGTCATCATCTTGTGAGGTTGTGCCTATCGAGCTGCTTGAGTCTTCGGGCTTTGATGTAGCAGGGGGTAACACATGGTACTTCCTCAAATTGTAGGCGCTTCACTGCTTTTCGATCTTTTTATCGTTTCATGGTGGCAAAGGTGTAATTATTCTTGCCGCCTACTCTGCTGATCTTGTATGGACCTTCCCATATGGGATCCATCTTTTTGGAGCATTCTCTGCCGGTAGTGATGAAGGATTTTCTTATGACTAGATCTTCAGGCTGGAACTACCGGATCTTGGCCCTTTTGTTGTAGCTGGAAATGAGCTGTTGCTGGTAGACTGTGATGCAGGTGATGGTCTGCTCGCGCTTCTCCTCTGCCATATCTAAGCTTGTGGCCATCTCCTTACTGTTTTGCTCAATGCTTGGTAGTAGAGCGGTGATACTTGGCTTGATGACATTGGGATGAATGATTGCTTCTGAGCCAAATGCCAAAGAGAAATGAGTCTCACCGGTTGCTTATCTTTTGGTGCTGCAATATGCCCATAGACATCAGGGGAGTTCGTCTGGCCATTTCCCCTTCTTGTTGGTGAGGGATTTCTTGAGGCATTTGATGATCATCTTATTGGATGCTTCGGCCCGCCTACTGCTTTAAGGATATCTTGGTATGGACATGTGCTGCTTGATGCCATACTTTTGGAAGAACTTTGCCACATCTTGGCCCACAAATTGCGGGCCGTTGTCGGTGACGATGGACTGAGGTATGCCAAATCGGCAAATGATGTTCCTCCATACGAAGTGCTCTATGTCTGTCTGAGTCGTGGTCGTCTTGGGCTCTGCTTCTACCCATTTGGTGAAGTAATCGGTTGCCACGATCATCATGCATCTACCCCCAGTAGCAGGCCACATAGGTCCTACCAGGTTGATTGCTCACTGCATGAACGACCAAAGATTCTTCTGCAAATGTAGCTCGCTGACAGGTAGTAATGGTACAGGCTTGTAGCGTTGGCAACTGTCGTACTTTTGTACTAACTCCTTAGCATCTCGGTGCATGGTAGGCCAGAAGTAGCCTGCGTTAAGAGCCTTCTGTGCTAAGGATCGACCTCCAGAGTGATTTCCACAAACGCCTTCGTGGATTGAGCTTAGAACCATCATGTCATCGGGAGGCGCTAGGCAGCGGATATGTGGTCTGGTGTAAGATTTTCGGATGAGAATGTCATTCCACATGTAGTAGAGTGCTGCCTTGATTTGGAGTTTCCTAGACTCCAATCTTTTCGTGGGGAATGTGCCATTGACCAGGTAGTCTACAATGGAATCTTGTCAGTTTGGAGTTGTACTAACCTGCGACACCTAGGTTGCTGGCTTCGCCTCTATGCTTAGCTAGTCTAGATACTCCACTGGAATATAGCGTTTGAGTTGGTGGTCGAGGGCGGAGCCTAGGCCGGCTAGTGCGATGCGTCCACGTGAGCATTGTTTGCCGGTGGAACTTGAGTGAAGGTGTAAGTCTGAAACGCCTCAAGCAGTCTGGCTAGTGATTAGTTAGGAATCAGAATGAATTGCAAGCTTTTTCACCGCCAAGTCTTTTCCCATTCGGAGGCCTGCTAGTAGGGTCTCGTATTCTGCTTCGTTGTTGGATGCTTTGAAGCCTAGAGTGATCACCTACTCAGGCATTGAATCGTTTGGGTGACAAGGACTACGCCTGTTCTCGAACCTTTGTAGTTGGATGCGCTGTGGACATGCAAATTCCAGAAATCTCTATCGGGTGGAGCAGACGAGGCTAGGGCATGCTCAGCTACCTCCAGGGCGTCGTTGGGTCGCTCTGTTGCATCATGAATGCGTGGTAGGGAGTTGTGGAGCTGGGGCCATGTTACACACAACAGGAGATGCTCAACTGCTGGTATTAGGCCACTCTAGAGTTAAATTATGGTGCAAGGGTCAGCTGGGACCGTGTGGCACGTAACAAGAAGTGGTACTCAACTGCCGATACATGTTGCTCCTATGTAGAATCTTTTGGGGCGACAAGGACAAAACTTGTTTTCAAGTGTGTCCTTCCAGTGTTCATCTGCCCTTGGCGTGTCTTTTGGGCCGAGTTGTTGCATTCGTCAGAAAACTTTGCATTCACCAGGGTCTTACGCCTTTATCATCGCGTGTCTGGATTGGGCGAAATAGTGCGTCATGAGGATGACTGCATGCGTTTGAAGGTAAAACTTGAGCTTCCGGGTTACAACAATTATCGCCAAAGTTAGCTTTTGAATTTCTAATAGCATTGAGGAAAGTTTTTGAACCCCCAGCTCTTTTCGCATGATGGTAAAGCTTATTGCTACTTTAGATACCGTCAAACATATGAATAAGTCCTCCGCTGCCTCCGGTTTGGATACTAGGGAGGTGATGTCATGTACTTCTTCAAGTCCTTTGCATCGGTAAGCCTCGTCCCAAAGTGCATACTTCTTTACCAGAGCGAAAGAGTCTGCCAGAGTTAGATATTCTTTCATGATCAATTTTTTGAATAGTGGGTGGTATACTGGAAGTCCTTTTTGGAAGGATGCTCTAGCTATCGAGTCGTTGCATCCGACTATCATTGCCTTCTCTACTTTGAACATCTTCACATAGTCGCGAAGCAACTCCTTTGGGTTCTTCTTGACGTTCAACAAATTATCAGACTTCTTTTTTATCGAGCGATAGGATGAATATTCTTTGGTGAAAACCAAAGAAAGTTCGTCAAAACTCCAGATGGATTGTGGCGGCAGGGTGTAGAACCAATCTTGCGCCTCGCCTTGTAGAGTGGTGGCGAATATCTTGCACATGAGATCATCGTTGTTTCGATAGAGGATCATTGCGCTTCGGTAGTGCTTTAAGTGTCTCTCCGGGTCTTCATCCCCTTTGAAATATGTGAAATGTGGCATGCTGAACTCAAGTGAAGGCTCTGCCTGCTCAATCTCGTCCGTGAAGGGTGACCTGAATATGTTGGTCATGTTCAGTCGTAGTGCCTCGTCGGTGACCTCGTTGCGTTGGAAATTACGCAATCGCTTGGTCAATAATCTCTCTACTTCTTCCTGAATTTGCCTTTGTTGAGATAGCGGAGCTTTCAGCTGCCTCTAGCCTCGACTTGCTGGTCTATGCTGTTTTTCCATGTGTTTGGCTCGTCTAAGCCGCGGATGCGGTGCATGTGGTACGTTCCTAGTAGGCGAGCGAGTTCTTCACAGGCTGCTAATTGAACTTGTGCCTGATTGAGTGATTGTTTCTCTCCGTCCATCGTGTTGTCTACTCCGATGTGGGGCAGATGATGCTCCTTATGGGCTTAGCCGCGAATAAACATTTCGCCTGAAAGGTTGCTCATGTTGACTATCGGAGTGTGACCCCAACCATGAATGTAAGCTAGTATGTGGGCCTAATAGAGAGTGCACGCTCATCCGTGCGCTAAAACGGGAGTATACGCTATCTCGAGGGCCCAATCGGGAGTGTACACTGCCCGAATGCTCAATTCGTGGCTAGTCAAGTGGCTACTTGTCAGGATGCTGTTGGAGAAGTTCTTTGTCTGCCCTTGTCCTAGTTTGGGACACCTTGTCTAGGGCACGTTGCATCTCGGTGCGCTGCAAGAGCTGGTTCACCAAGGTCATCTATTGTGCGAGAGCGCTCGTCAACTATATGACTTGTCGAGACAAGTGTTGTTCTCCATTTGGGTTGGAATAGCTTGGAAGGATTGTGTCTCCTTAAGTAGTGGAAGTGTGGTAGACTTCGGGCGCGAGATTTGAGTTGGGAAATGTCAAATCCGAAGAAAAATATGGTGAAAATGCTCCCGGTTCGACCGTCGGTTCAAAAATTTGGAGTTGGGACGGTTGAACTAACCTTAGATCGATTTGGGCTACTTGGAAGGCCACGGGAGTGGGCTGCTCGGCGAGAGCAGGCTGGGCCAAGGGAGTAGGTTGCTCAGCCTGTGGTGCACTTGGGTGCGAGGCTAGGGCTCGGCTTGGCAACGCGTTGGGCTTTGAGTGACATGGCTTGGGTTGTGGCTTTGGTGTCGTGGGCCGTGGATGGCAAAGCTAAGGCTTGAGCCCGTACAAGTTTGGATGACACGCTAGGGCCGTGGTAGTGGTGCCATGGACCTCGCCGTGGGTGGTTGCTGTGGTGGCCACTGGAGCCTCGTAGTGGTGATGTCACTCTACTTATTGTCACATTTAGCCTCGTGGATCGTCACGGTCTCATCTCTTGAATATTGGAATTTTCACTTGTTGAATTTTCTAAATTTCTAGCCATTGTACTTTTCTTTTGCGTTTTATCAAAGAATTTTTGCAAATAAAAAATTCTAAAAATAAGAACGTACGAAAAATCTACAAATGAACAAGAAAATAGAAAACATTGGATGCGAGTCTTCTACGAGTGTGGGATTTAACTTTCAATGAAAGCACCAATTTGTGGATGCAAATTTCTTCCTCCTTGCTCTTGAAAAAAATTGCACCTACAAAACAAATAACACCTTAGGTCAAGGCCAAAAGCCTCACGCGCCCATAATGAATAGGGGGCCTTGGCTGAAGAACCCCCGATGCCAAAGTTAGAATTTAGAGAGAAAAGTGTTTGGAGAGTTTTGGGGAGTTTTGCAAGAGTGTTGGAACTTAGGTTTTTATAGAAAATGAGGTTGAATATATAGAGCATGGTTGGTCCCCTTGGGAGAGATGGTGGTCGGCCTCTTGTGTATGTTTTGGGTGCAATTGGTGATTTAATTGGCTCCACATATGCAAACTTAATTTTGCACCCAAACACGATTTTCAAAATGTTAACCTACGTTTCGCATCCTCACATTGTCCAAAGGTTTTGAAATTGTATCGATGTGAAATCTCATTCCCGGATTTCACTGTTCAATTATCGTGCCTCACAATTTTGTGAAATTATTTTAATTTCATTAATTGATCATTAATTGATTTTTAGTTTCTTAAAGTTTGATTTTCATAAGTAACAATAAAAAATCCGTTGAACTTTTGAAATCACTCTTAATATTTTTGGATAGAGCTCGACAACACAAACGTGCAGGCGAAAACCGTTTCACCAATCGGATTTGTAACTAAAGAGATATAAGCTTGCAAAGGCAAGGGAAAATTAATCTTTTGCGCACTTATATATAGCTGGAGAGGGAGGGCAGACAAAGGGGAGGGACTGGACCCACGTGCGACTCGGACTTCTTCTTCCTTACCAAGGTTTAACCCATTTTCTCAGCAAATTTCAGGGGGCTTTTCTAGCCGATTTCGAGGATGGAATCTGCCCCTTCCACCACCATTTAAACCGTCTCACCCTCATGAACAAGAAATACCCCCAGGTTGCCCCATTTGGCCTCATTTTCACGGCGAGCCGAGCTTCACCTTTTTCCCAGATTTTCATTAGCGGTGATCGTCCTCCTCTGTGCATGCCAACGTCATCCACCACAACCAATCAACTCATCTTCACCCCAACAGCAAAACCTAACCACAATTCAAGCTGTTGGAGCACCGGTAACGTCGAATCGACGTTCAGTAGTTTTGAAGATTTCTGATGGTCCCTTGTCGATTTCAGGATTTTTTTTGGCAGAACTAGACTCCGATGAAGGTATAACTCTTGCTCCACTCATCACGATATTCATTTTGGTGTATTTGAGTCATTTTGGCGTTAGTTGGAAAATCCGGCAAGTCCGGGGCAACTGCTGCCGCTTGGCGGAGGCTCGTGGGCTCGATGACCTATATTCCTAGGCTAAATTTGGTGCATTGAATCTGATTTTGATATATGTTTGATGAGATTTGACCAATCAAACCTGGTTTCATGATGAGGCCACATGGCCTTTGTAGACGAAGATCCAGTTGTTGGTTTGTCATGAAATTATAATATGTGATTATGCGTAATATTTGAGGATCTTGGGAAGTTACGATAAAAAAATTTATGTGCGGATCTTCCGGATTAGACTACGTAAGGTTGTTGACCATATCGTTAACTACGTTGATCGAGGGCTAACTTTTGGTCAAATGTCTTGAATCACTCTTAAATATTAGAATTAGTATTACTGGAGGCCCAATAGAGTTTAGCGAACCTACTCTAATGAGCAGGCCATTCTGGAGATGTGCACCTTGGTTTGCATGCAAGTGGCACCTTACTGTTGATTTACGTGTTTGTTAAACTTCTAGATGATATAAACAATATGTGTGAGTGCTAGTACGAAAATATGAGCCAAGTACATATTAAAAGTATCGTGTAAGACTTGTATGTTTGTATGATAAGATATATGGTTTTGTTGAAATATCCCACATCGACAGTATCTTGGTGAAAAGAAGAGTTTAAATATGCTAACCTTACTCCAACCAGTACCAAGGCCTTTTGTGGTAAAACATCACACCTGACGGATTGTGCAGGTGGTAATTATCAAGTTGGGGACAACATCGGTGTTGTTGGAAGTGGGCCTTTAGCCCTTGTCTCTGATAATTCTACATATTTGTCATGTGGAATCAATAGTGTATGTGCTTACAATTGTGATTTGTGTTGTATTGTTGTATGATGTACAATGCATGATATAAGATGCATGATATATGATGTATAATGATATTACTGAACTATGTAGCAATGTGGTATATGAGTGGTCCTACTTGGTTAATCCGCATTGGGGGACCACTCCATTTGATGCATGGCTATGATTTTGCTTGATTAATCCGCATTGGGGGACCATACACATTATAGGGGTGACTCTACTTGGTTCCGCACTGGAGGGTCACTGCCTACTTAGGTACATGGTACTTATTGGTGGTCCTGCTTGGTTAATCTGCATTGGTGGTCATTGCCTATTTGGTAACCTTGTTCCCATAAGTTGTCCTACTTGGTTAATCTGCAATGGAAGACCATACTTTTGGATATGTGCATATGGTTCTGATTAGTATATTCGCGATGAGGGACCATACACATTTTAAGAGTGATTATGTTTAGTATATGCGCGATGGGTGATCATTACCTAGTACTATAAGATACGATACTACTTGGTATATCAGCAATGGGGGACCATACATATTCTATGGGTGATCTTGCTTGGTATATATGTGATGGGTGATCACTGTATACACTATTAGACTATGCTTATAGTTCTGCTTGGTATATCCACGATAGGGGATCATACGTATTCTAGGAGCGATCATGCTTGATATATTCACAATAGGTAATCACCTAGTATTATAGGATACAATCCTGCTTGATATATCCTCGATGGAGGATCGTACGTATTCTAAGAGTGATTATGCTTGGTGTATCAGCAATGGGTGATCACTACCTATACTATTAGACTATGCATATGGTTTTGCTTAGCATATTTGCAATGGCGACAACTTCCTAGCTGGATTCTGTTGAGTGGTCTAGAATCCTTTTCCTTATTCGGTTTCGTTTAATGGTCTGGTACCTTACATTCGATTGGGTTTCATTGAGTTGGTCCGGAATTCCATTTCACTTTCAGTTCCGTTAAGTTAGTTTGGAATCCTAAAATCTTGTGCATAGAAGTTACTAAAGTTCACGCTTATGGTTGTAACGTGGGTTACAATGTTGGATACTTGGATTTCAGTAGCGAAATATGGTAAACCTTATAGAGGTTGGTTTTATTAAAAATTAGTGGAGTGATATTTGGTCTTGTTGGTTGATTAATGTAGTTAAATGTTAATATTGTGCGGCTTGGATTCATGAGATCAATTATTTTTCGTGATTGTGGAATTATGTTGGAAAACATATGATGCATGTGGATGACAAAATGACAATCTTGGCTACCATATAATTTCATTATGTAGTGTGGAATCTAGTGACTCATGTTGCTCGAGTTTCATTGAGTGATTCTAGAACTATATGTTTTTCTGCTAGAAGTACTATGAGAAATGTCAAAGTTTATCAAACGGTGAACTACGAATGGCTTGATCTTGTGTTAGGGTATGTATACAGTCTAACACAAAGATTAGATGCAGTCATGATATAAAAGAAAAAGTTAATGTGTTGTTGAACCATTGTTTTGTTTTTGGTCATGTCTCGAAGCAAGGCATGATAGCATATCTTGAGATCGGGGACTGACAATACATGTACACCTTTTGTCTAATGAATCATTTGAATTTTCATTAAATTGATGACATGGTGATGGAATCCATAACTGGGTCACATTTGCACGACATAACCTAAAAAAATGATCAGTGTCACGGATAATTAGACGTTCAAATATACAAGAGATGCAAATTGAAACAATTTCAAAACTTTAGGGAGCAATTTGAGAAAATTGAAACTTTTTGGCCCAATTTAATAATCATCTCAAACCTTGAGGATGTAAAATTTAGGTATCCCTAAAATCTAATATAAGTTGTGACTACAATGAAATAGAAACTCCGATGCAGAGTCTGAATAAGCAGAAGTGCAAAATAGAAATTACAATACAGAGTCTAAAGCCGAGTTGACCGACCTATCCAAAAAGAGTGCTGATATCCCCACCCCTGTGTCTTATTTTCCCACCCACATCCAAATAAAAAATTTATTTAAAAGTTTACCTCTTGATGAAATGACATATAAGGACCTAGCAGTTGTTCGAAGTTCAACCTTTGATTTTTACTGTTCTAACAAACTACTTTGCTCTCTCAACTCCCTTTCATCCTCTTCTCCCTCACAATATTATCCTCCTTTTCTTTTTTCCCCATCTAATTTATTTTTTGTTTCTAAATTTTTTTCATGCTTGTTGGCCACCCGATATGTTAATTTTGGGATTTATGTTTTTGCTGGATGTGGTACAGTGGTAACAGTGAGGATGGTGGTTATGGTAGGCTAGGTGGTGTTTAATGGTATGTTTGATCTGATGCTTTACTATTACCGCTCCTTCATCAAGATGCAAGATTCTCTGTATTTTGTCTTTACTAGAGCTTCGTTGATACCAACAGCAAATGCAAGGAGGAAGTATCAACAATGAATGCGAGGAGGAAGAATTGGGAATATTTTTTGCTAGTCCGAAAAATTTGAGGCATGCCGGAGATTGAGGTCGTTGCCGACAATGGCAACGGCTCTGGAGTCACGAGATAAACCTGTTTGGGAATTACAAAGCTGGGAGGCTGCTGGGGTGCAAGGCCTTCACGAAGGTATACCACACGCAAAAATTGGCATCAAGGCCCTCAACAAGTAGAAGATGCTCGAGGGTGGGTTCACAGTGGACGGTGAAAGGGGTTGTCGTCGAGTTGCGTTGTGTTGTATGGGGTTGGGTGGTAGGTGGGTTGAGTGATTTTTGCAGTTTATTTCTTTCAATTTCTGGAAAACAATAGAATATATGATGGTCATTTTAGGAATATTGGTAGGTGGAGAAAGAGTTTTTTTATTTTTTAACTTTTTTGAGGGGTGATAATATAAGGTGGGGTGAAGAAATAGGATTGTGGGGTGGGTCTAGTAGCTCTCATCCAAAAATATCAAAATTTTGAGGAAAATGTTGCCATCTCTACATGTAACGGCACTAGTTCGTAATTTTTCAAGTTTAGGTGCATTAATGTCTTTGAAACTCTATTGACCTTTTGTTAATTAGGATAAATATGGTTGTTATATTTCTAATATTGTAAGTTTTGATCCATTTAGAATCAAAGATACCTATATTTTTTAAGGGGTGTGTTATCCACACACTATTTTTTACTTCTCATATATCTTTTATTAATTTCTGCTCTTTGATCTTCTTTAATTTAGTTGGATCCGACGGCTACAAATTATAAGGGTGTGTAGGAAATAAAATAGGATGTGTGGATAACACATTCCTTTTTAATTAGCGAAACACGCTCCTGAATCCTTGCTCTCCCTTCCATATCTGTGCTTCATAGGTTGTACCCTATTGTTGTGATATTTGTTTTTTGGAACAGAATGTTTATTTAAACATTATAGTTGTGATAAATATAAGATTTGTTTTTTGGAACAGAATGTTTATTTAAACATTATACTTGTGATAAATATAAGATTTGTTTTTTGGAACAGAATGTTTATTTAAACATTATAGTTGTGATAAATATAAGCAAAATTTCAAGCGTGGCATAAGAGAAGGTTTGGGCTGACAACTAGCAATAATTTAAGGACAAAAATAAAGGGAATTTTCATGAAAATGGGCTTGTGCTAAGTTTATTTTAACAAAAAAACCATGTTATAACTTTATTTAATAAAAAAGACACAAATTTTAATGAAAAACTCTTAAATTTTAATAAAAATGACAAAAGAACTTAAGTTTTAATGAAAAAGACATAATTTTAGTATTAAAAACAATTTAAAAAAAAAAACTGACACACGGCACCGGACGTCCTCACACCTGTAAACGGGTCGGGCTTCTTGAGTTTGGATTGGGTTCAATCCGACCCGTTAACTTAACGGTCACCCGAACCTAACCCGTTAAGCTAACGGGTCACCCGAACCCAACCCGTTAAAACTAACTGGTCACCCGTTTTACCCGTTAACTTTTTTTTTTTTCTTTTTTTTCACATTTCATCCAATCTGAGTAGACAGTGGAAGGGAATCAAATTTCTGGGTTTTTGCTTAATTTAACTCCAACACTGTTTCTCATTATATCTCTACCCACTTGCCCAATTTGCCCACAATTGCTAACTACACTCGTTTCTCTCTCTCCCTCTCCAACTTCTCTCTCTTACCCAATTTCAGTTCTGAAGTCCACTGTTCTTCCCAAGACTGTAATCAAATTACTGGGTTCTTGCTTAATTTAACTCCAACATATTATGGAAGAAGCATCGGTTGCTGTTTATATAACTTATCAGACTTAGCAAGATTGTAAGGACATTTTAGACCAATTCAAAGAAGCCTCAAAGAAGAAGGTAGAGAGGAACACGGCGGAGGAACAGCTGAGATTACTCAAGCCACCGTAGAATGAATTCGCAGTCTGCAGATCGAGTTTGAGACGACAATGTGTCACAACTTGATTACACATTCGCAGTCTACAGCTGGAAGAACAGTTTGAGACGACAATGTCTGAGTTGAAAATTTTGGGAATTTGCCACGGAATTGAGCTCTGTTTCAATTCAATTTGTCGCCTAATTCAATGGAACCAACGAAGCAACCGTACCCGAATCCACTTTATCAGGACCCAAGCTCAAGTCCTTCCAATTCCGAGAAGAAATCCATCGACTCATGACGGTGCCGGAGAATGCCAGCTCTTTCCTCGCGGTTCTAGAACTTGCGCCGACCCAAGCCATAGAGCTGCTCCACCACAGAACCCAACTCTGCTTGCCGGCTGTCATCTTAACGGGTGGTTAAGCGCGGGTTCATCCAAAATGACCCGTTATTTAACTGGTGATTAACGAGTTGACCCGTTTATCACCCACCTGAATACTAATTTTAACGGGTCAGGTCGGGTCAGATTAACGGATCGGGTTGAAAATGCCAGGTCTACTCACACATACTATTTATGAAACTTATTACATTGTTTATGAAACTTATTACACTGTTTATGAAACTTACTACACTGTTTATGAAACTTAACGGTATTACACTGTTTATGAAATTTAACGGTACTACACTGTGTATATATATATATTATTTCTTTTGCCTTTAAGTAAGTACGAGTGAAATCAACATATATCACTTATATATATATATTATTTATTATATATATGAAAATACACCTTACGAGATTATAATATTAGATGTGTATTTGTGTTATCATGTTTTGTCAAAGGCCTAAAAATGGATGTCATCATTGTTACAATTAGCTAATTCATACATAATATAATATGTACGTGTATTTTCATGTACTTTCTTATTTAATTATATTGGGGGGATGGGAGGGAGGGGCAAAGGGAGGGGGTTGGGGGGTTGGGGGGTTGGGGGGAGACGCACGCTGGGCATACATGTTTATATTTGATGTTTTTTTTTTTTTTTTTTCTTTATCGTTAAATAAAACTATTAGATGGTTTATGGTTAAAATGCAAAATTTTGAAGTCATTTTCATTAATTTTTCTAAAAATAAATTGATTTCAAACTTATCATCTACGAGATTTATACATAAAACTTCATTATCCATATGAACTAACTAGTAATGCATTTTCGTGATATATCTCTTTTTTTTTTTTTTTTTTTTTGAACAAGCGATATTACCTACACTAAGGGGAGGGGGTGAGCTTAGCCTCACAATGGGCTAATAAATTGGTTCAAAATTCGCCTTTGGCGAGAGTTGAACCTAAGACCTCTCACTAATCAGTGAAAGAGGAATACCACTAGACCGTAGTACGTAGTGACATCTCTTAACTAGTGATAGGTCTTCGATTCAACTAACTAGATAGTGAGAATGTATTATATTTTGAATTTGATCCTAATTATCGGATTTGGATCCTCTCCTGAGCTAATGGAGAGGATCATCCTGACCAATCATCGTGGGTTTATGAATTTTTATCCAACGGCTACAAATAGGGGTCCCTTTAAAGTTATAATAATTATAGCCGTTGGATAAAAATTCAACGGCCCACGATGATTGGTCAGGAGGATCCTCTCCATTAACTCAGGAGAGGATCCAAATCCCTAATTATCGGCCTTGCTCAGTCTCCTTCCCCTGGAACTAGATTATTAGTTAGAGTAAAATATTTTTGTATGAAAAAAATAAATAAATAATCATACAAAGGAAAGAAAAAGCTTTTAGCTAAAATAGTCACTGAGATTAGTATAATTTCTCATGTTGGTTCTTGATATTTAAAATCAATAGAAATAGCCCCTACAATTGTTCATTGTCAATCATTTGGTCATTCTATGAAAAATTTCTGTTAAATTAAAGAAACTACAAGTTTAAGAAGAAGGGTGATTTGAAAAAACCCTCAATTTGATGAAAAATTCTCACAGAAAAATTAAACTAATTGACAGTAAACAATCTCAAAATCACTTATATTTATTTTAAGGGCTGGTTTGGTATTGATGTGCTTTGAAAAAAACCGTTTCTGCTATGCTATGCGAATAAACTCATTTTTGCTGTTTCATGTTTTCAGCTTTTTTTCATCCAAAAGTGTGAAAATAAACCATTTTTAAGTGTTTTGTAAACACTTTTTTAAGCTCAATTTTTTTTATACTCAATTTTTTATAAAAGTACCTGAGTACCAAACCAGTAATAAATCTCAGAGCAAATTGATATATATGCACCATCTTGCGAAAAAGCCGAAAGAAAATCTCCCGCACTAGAGAGCCCTGTCCTCCTCTGGTTTCCTTTCTCGCACAAGGTAAAATCACTCTCTCTCTCTCGCACTCACAAGTCACAAGAGGCCTCCATGGCTTCTTCTGCTTCTGCAATCACAACCGTCCTTTCCCGCCTCTCCCTAATCCGATTGGCACCCAAACCCTCCCCATCATCTCCTTATACAATCCCATTCTTTTCCCCCAAGCCCAAGGTCCAAATTCATCTTACATATTCTATATCCTTCAGGATTCGATAGTTCGGTTGCTCTCATACTTTAGTGTGTCTTTGCAGGGTCCGAATCCGAAATACCGATTCCGATTGTTTTCTTCAATGGCGTCCGAGCCGAAAGAATCTCCGGCCAACAATCCGGGCCTCCAGGCCACCCCAGATGAAGCCACTAAGGGTTACATCATGCAGCAAACTGTATGCAACCGCCTCCCCTTGAATGAATAGATACAAAGTTTGTATTTTTGTTTTTCTGACACTTGCTCTGTATTTAATTTTGCTGTAGAAGTGGATTTTTATTGTGAATTTTGATTGCAGATGTTCCGAATAAAGGACCCAAAAGCCAGTCTTGACTTTTATTCGCGTGTGTTGGGAATGTCGTAAGTTTTTGTTGTTGTTTACGGCGTTTTGATTGAAATTATTTCTCTACTGTTTATATGCTTTTGTTGTGTTAAGTATGAGTTAAGATTGGCATTTTCTTTGTTTAAGTTGAGGAGTTTTTCGGTTCGTGAAATTATTGTGTTTTTGTGTATGGAGGGTAGAGTTGATTAATATCTAGAATTCTAGTGCATCATACTTGGGGTGGGTTTGTCTCTGTTATTAGAAATCTGCACAAATAATGGAGCAAAAGGAAGAACAGGCATATCAATATCGGTTTAAAGTATCAGGATGTTAGTTTTGATGTTGACTTTTGGTAGGTTTGTCTATGGATACCTCACAGTTTCTTTGGATTTAACGGGACATGATAGCAGGATTTCAGTTGGGTTGTTTTTGTGTTATCAAGAGATGTAATGCCTCTTTGATTGGTTTTTGTATGAGTGTGTATGTAAACATGCATGTATGCACTTTGCTATGGCTGGAGATTCTGTAACTGGATATTGTTGAAAAATTGACTCTTTAAGTGGAAGTTGATGGTGATTTATGCTATTGTTCAGGCTACTTAAGAAGCTCGATTTTCCAGAAATGAAGTTTAGTTTGTACTTTTTGGGCTATGAGGTAAAATTCATAACGTCCCATCTGTAACAGAATTTTATACTAGGTGTTGTTGGTTTTACAGTGGTAGTTGGATTACTGTATTTCCATTCCCTCAACCATCCGACACATCTCCGACGTCCCATTTAATGCTTCTTCTTAAAGGAGCACAATTAAAGAGTGTGATAATATGTCTCTAAAAATTGTGGTGTTTCCAGAGATGTTTAATTTTATTTGATTTTTTTCTGGAATAGGACCCTGCTTCAGCTCCAACTAACTCGGTTGATAGAACAGTTTGGACTTTTGGTCGGAAGGCTACAATTGAGTTGACACAGTGAGATTCTTTTGTTTTTCCTACATGGTCTTATTTTTTGTACAATTTTTGTCGAATGCTCTCGGTAATATTTGACAATCACTTATATTTCCAGTAATTGGGGTACTGAAAGTGATCCAGAATTCAAAGGATATCACAACGGGAATTCAGAACCTCGTGGATTTGGTATGTAACGACCTATCAATGCATTAAAACATACAGTTCTTATTTTTATGTTTTATAACGTAGTTGTTTCTTCCCTTACTTAGACTTTGATTAACTATTCCATTTAATGTGAAATGCCAGGTATTATGTCATTTCTTCTTATGCAGCAAGTATTGATGGTTCCAAGAAATGCGTACATTTGGACTCTCTGAACCATGAACTTAAAATGCATTCATAATGCTTAGTTCTGCCTATAAAAAAATTAGGCTACATTTTTCAACAATATACAAAATTTTAAAGCGTAAACTTTTTTGTATGTATTCGGTGTGTATCTTTATATAAAGTGTGGTATAGAGTAAAATGTTTTCATGTTTAAACAAAAGATAAGAGAGCTTCCAATGCTCAGTTGGTCTACTTCTCAGGAAGGCTCGATTTGTGGACAGGATCAGCAACTACTGAAATTCATACTGGATCAGCAACCTTAAACCCTAAATCATATATTGCTGCAAATGTGAATAATACGAATATTCCTCAGTCATTTTTCCTTGTAGCTTTGCCTGATGGCCATTGGTAGTGGTTGATCAAGCATGTTACATGTACTTTTTCTACTTTATACATAGTGATTCTGACAGACTCTGTGCCTTAAATCAATTCTACTTTCTGGCATTCACAGTGGCTGGCCTAACTGTCTAATTTTGTTACTCAGGACACATTGGCATCACCGTTGATGATACATACAAGGCATGTGAGAGATTTGAAAGTCTTGGGGTAGAATTTGTGAAAAAGCCAGATGATGGTAAGAACACTTATATAGTAGAATCTATGAATAAGTATGAGATGTATCCTGGAAAGCTGGACCTCATTGAACATTAGCACATATAATTGGCGGGGATTGATTGGGTCACCTTAGATCTTTTTATGCAAGTAAACTGATAATAAAAATTATCAGTTTGTAGGGAGTCTCTGTTGTATACCCTATTTACAAGTAATGCAGATGGTTTCAGTTAACCAAAAGATCATCACTTCCTGAATTAACAGCAGCAGTAATTCTAAGTTTGTACCAAAACCCTTTGAGAAGCATTATGGTTTTTAAGGATGTATGGATGTATGTGCATAGTGAGGTGCGTGCTCATATATGCATGTCTGGTATCTTCTAGTTCAATCATGCGTTTGGTTACAAACTTACAATAAGGAACTAGCAAGACATGTGTGTTTCCTGATCTTCGGGTGGATGACCAAGACCATTACTTTTCATTCTCACTTACTCCTTGGTTTTTGGATTTTTAGCACACCCCCTTTTAGATTCCTGCACTGTTTTATTTGAAGAAATACAGAATGGGGAAATATTTATGTATTTCTGGTTCCTTAATTTTGTGATGTTGATTGCAGGAAAGATGAAAGGGATAGCATTCATTAAGGATCCTGATGGTTATTGGATTGAGATCTTTGACCTTAAAACTATAGGAAAAGTCACAGCTGATGCTTCATGAGTTCATGGCACCTGAATTTCTGGTTAGTTTCAATTTTCTTATTTGTGCTTTGAATTGATTGTACAGGATTTGATTTTTAAAAAAAAATTGGTTTACTGGCCTACCGCATCATGTGTATCGTAAGCATAACAATATTCATCTGCTAACCACTATGTTAAGCATTTTATTTTATTACTAGATTCCCTACCCTCCCTCAGAAACATGATCAGAGGTTGTACTGATTCATGGTACTTGAGCCATTCACAGTGCTTGTATTCAAGTCTTTATGCATTTTTATGCATGCATGGATGACTACATTGTGCAGATGTAGTGCAAGATGGGTATTTACAATGAGTATGGTGCAGGAGTAGACTTAGGTCTATCCGATTTGTTAGGAAAAAAACTTCTAGGGCACCAGATTGCAAGGAGTACATTCATCTTGTGATAGGGTTTGGTTTGGCCATTAATACATATGGTGGTTCTGAATGCTTTCTTGGTATACACAAGCCTTGAATCTCTAGAAAACGGGCACAAGCATGGTGTAATATCATGCATCTAAAAGTATATAACTTTACTCTTTGGGCACAACACCTAATTTACTCTGGTGTTAATTAGGTGTTGTAGCTTGTATATTTCAGACATGAATTGGTCACATTTGTATCTACGGGCTGTGGATTTCACTTAACACTTGCATTTCTTGGTTCGATGTTGAAGGTTAGAAACTTGCATAGTTATCAAAAGATTCAAAACAAATGTATTTGATATCAATGCAGGTGAGCGTAGGTGACAACTTGCAGGCGCAGCGATTCTTAGTTTTTCCTGATATACTCCGTGTCCAGATGTTTTGGCACTTTTTCTTGTGTGTTTGTTTTGTTTCTTGTTTCTATGGTGTGTGGAGTTTATGGGTTGTGTAAGTTGGTTCTTGGTACAAGTTACCTTTGTTTTTGTTGCCTACTCGACTGTTTCTTTATTACAAACTTAGTCCTTCTGATCTCAATGTGCAACTTTTGCAAGTATTGGGTTTCTAAATCCATCATTACTAAAGCAGTCAAATTCATAATATTTATACGAATTGAGTTTCTTGTATGTGCACCCGCATCATATTAAGCTCAAGTGTTTAAGAGCATTTATCTTTGTGTCTGCATTTGTGGTTTTATTTGTGATTCTCCGTCGCCCGCTATTTTGCTTGTATCGGGGAAAAAAACACTGCATAGCTATCATGGTCACCGAGCACAACCCAAATCTGTCAGCAGATGCCATCACACAAACGAATGGGATTTTCTTTTGTGTTGAGAGGAGTGCATATAGTTTTACTAGTATTCATACAATCAATAAATTTCCCTTGTACATTGGAGGTTAAAATCAAAAGTAGTAGTCATACAGAAAATTGATGCCGTTCATATACAAGAAAATACTAGACATGAACCTGAACGGATTAGTAGTTTGGACATTAGTTAGACCTAGTTTGGGAGTGAGGTGCTTAAAAAAAAAGCACCCATGAAAAAAAGCTGTGAGGGTTTTAGGTGTTTGGTAAACTGAAAAAAAAATGCTTATTTTGGAAGCTGCTGTGAGAATAAGCTGAAATTAAAGGAAAAAGCTGAAGCTGCTATTTGCAGCTTTGGAAAACTAGCTTTTTTTTCAAAGCACACGGAGCTACAGTGCTTCTTTAATGAAAAGACCCACTATTAGACTGCTTTTTTTTTCCAAAAGCACTT
Organism: Malus fusca; assembly: GCA_035220775.1. NCBI lineage: Eukaryota > Viridiplantae > Streptophyta > Magnoliopsida > Rosales > Rosaceae > Malus > Malus fusca. The sequence continues at coordinate 12,166,098 of CM069069.1, forward strand.
TTACAAAAAAGTTTACCAAACACTCTGCTGATTTATTTCACAGCCGCTTATTCTCACAGCACAGCCGCTTATTCTCACAGCAGTTTTTTTTCAAAGCACAGCAATACCAAACCAGCCCTTAGTGAGCAAAAGAATTGCGACTTTGTAGTCCAATAGCTTGTGGTCCCTCCTGCAATTTTTTTTTGTGTGTATGGCACCGACTTTGTAGTCCTCAAATACATAGAAACTAAGAAATATAAGCAAACTTACAAAGAGATTCTTAGTTAGGGGTGAGCACGGTACGGTTTGGTCCGGTTCCACCCTCAAACTGGAATCGGAATATATTAACGGTTCGGAGCGGTGTGGTTCCGTTTGAATTTATTACCAAATCAAAATGCTATTCAAAGTTTATTTGTTTTTTACAAATTTTTTGCATGCATGCATTCCAAAACGTCTTCTAAAATGGTTCTACAAAGTTACAAACAAAACAAATCATTTTCAAATACTAAATCAAAATGCAAATATCCCTGGCACTATGACAGCAAGCAAAAAAAAAAAAACCATTCACCCAAAAATGGAGAAAAAACACAAAACCCAAATTCAAAAGATAGATAACCAACATCATACAAAGCTACATTATCGTACTAATTCACCCTTAGAGAAAGTAATTTGAATAAATTTTGCTCCCCTCCAATTTGAATAACATTACTAATTCTCCCTAGGTCTTAGTATGCACCATAAGCAAATCAACTTTGTCCAAAAAGGTGAAGGGTTAATCCTCCTATTATAATGTTCATCACTCGCGGCCATCCCAGTTTCTAGTCATTGCACCATTCACTAATAAGAGTAAAAATAATCAGAATCCTCAAGGCACACAAGTCTTATGAAACCTAATTGAGAAGTAAGTCTGAGAAATGCTCTCATGCAATCTCACTAAGTGAAACCAATTTGGTTTTGACCACTCATCTGGTGACACATGTATACAATTAATAAATTTAGTTAATTATTTATATTCACGGTTCGATTTGGTTCTTTGCGGTTCTACAAGATGAAAACCAGAACCGAAATAGGTATGAATGGTTTGATTTGGTCTCATGGTTCCACAGTTTTTATGCCCACGCCTATTCCTAGCTTAGAGATGAACCCTTTTTTGAGATTCGTTATTTGCATTTTAAAAATTTTATTTTGCACTCTAAATTTTCTATTATTAGAAATAAAAATACACATATGAAGAGTGCAAAATGATATTTTAGAGTGCTAATAACAGATACCTTTTTTGAGAGAAAAACAAACTTACAAATAAATTCTCGATGAATCCTATTACCAAACTTGTCACAAAGTAACCTAAGAACTATTACGTGAGGAAAATTATTAAACCAAACACAAGACTAGATATGGTAATGTACTACATTAGCAAAGCCATGAGCAGACATGTTGGCTTCTCTAAACATATGCTTAATCGAGTAATGTGAAATTTGCTCTAGTAGATGTCAAATATCTTCGATGAAGGATGAAATTTACCACGAAATTTGCATCTGCTTTTTTATTTTTAGAGTCGTCTTTGATATCAACTTTTGCAATGCACATTTGTGTTGGCCATTGAAGAGCGTAAAGTTGTAGCTTCAACCTGCAATATCAAAGATGTAATGCTTGATTGCACTTACAAACACATGTAACATGTTGGCAACTTGTACAATTACAAAAAAAAAAAAAAAAAAAAAAAAAAAAAAGAAAGAAAATGATATTTTCCTCTTCTAATTCCTACTAACCCAATTATCATTACAACATCGGAGATTACATACCACAAAAGAAACTATTACATAATAAGCTCATCTCCTTTTTTAATTGACCTCCTACTTCCCTTGATTAGGGGGAGGTCATGCTCGTGTGTGTGTGTATTTTTTTTCTTTCTATAACGATATATTTACTATAAAGAGTGGGGGGAGGATACTATTCACGAGATTTAAATCTAAGACTTTCACTTACAAGTGAAGAGAAATATTATTAGATTGTAGTATTAAGTGCAATAAGTAATACATTTATGTTTTTAATTTCATCACATTCTAATTTTGTAGTTGATGGTGAAATTTATTAGTTTCTGTATAATAAAATATTATAAATTATCGTATGAAAACGCTAGATAACTTTCAAGACCTACCTTATCGTATAGATGCTACAGTAGCATTTTATACATGCAATGCAAATCAGTATTCATTCTCATCCGAATGTCAATTTATTGTTGTAACTCCAAAAATCTCATTCTACACTCCTCACAAGTGTATTTTTCTTTTTAAATATAGAAAGTTTGGAGTGTAGAATGAGATTTTTAAAGTGCCAATAACAATTCCCTTTCTCTAATATGGACAAATTGAAGTTTAACTAATAAGTCCTAAAGAAACACCCCACAAAGCAGTCCATCAAAGAATATTGTAATGTTTTGTTTTTAGAATAATGAGACGCTTGATTCTTTTATGAAACAAAAAAAATTACAAAATCCCATGAATATGGAAGTAGTATGCTTTTTTTTTTTGGACAAAAGATAAAATAATTTATATTGAATTTTTTTAAATTACAAGGAGTGAAATTCAATATTTAAGTAAAAAAGAAGAGCATACTGTTTTAACTAACTTAACTATAGCATACTGTTTTAACCAACTTAACTATCTAAATTTACGTAGAAGCACAACATGATTAAAGTGGAAGGATTGTTGTTTACATCTTTTGATCAAGTCAACTGCTAGCTAATGTATCTCTTTTATGTAATGTTTTTATCAACGGATATAATGATAAGAATTTCATTGGGGAAGATATTCTAACGTATATAGATTAGGTATGTTTGTACTCAAAGATGATCGATTTCATTGAAAAATGTGTGACATAAATAGCTAGTTTATAACCAGATGATGAAATCAAAGTCACGGACAACTTAGAGGAAACAAGCTACAAACTGTTCATATAATTTAATAAAGTGGCTCCTTTCTGTTTTCTCAATCTCATAGTTTGGAGAGATTTTCAGTATGTTCGAAACACAAACATATATTTCATATGTCATATACAAATAGAGGGATATTTGAAAAACAAACAAAAATTATCTCCACTTATATAATAACATATAACGTATTATTCAATGATACGGACATATTAAAAAATATCTCCTTGATTTGGATGTGCAAACTTCAATACCCAATCTGTGAATCCTCTACGTTTATTCACAACAGATCATCATCATCCTCTAAATAATTACAGAAGTTTTTAAAATAATAGAAATTAAAATATTTGAAGTGTCAGACTGGCAGTTGGTTCCACACTTTTTGACCTAACATTTTCACTGGAAAAGACAGTCCTAGAAATGCTTTCCCCCACTGTTTTTAAATTAATCAAGTTGGAAAATCAATTGATAAAACAAAACCTTAACCCTAACTGGCAAGTGGCTATTTGTTTAATCAAATTGAAGATGCAGATTGACAAATTATGTGGTGATAAAGTGGAGACGTCACATTCTTTTACTTCTATAAGTAGTGAGATTTTATTGGGATTATTGAAATTTTCACTAAGAAAATGACAAAATTATTGAATAATATTAGATGAAACAAATTTTCAAGGCTGCATCTTCAATTGGCCACACGTCAACTGCTCCCACTTTAATAAATCCGGGGCGTATGACTGACAGAGATATTGTATTTGCATCATACAAATTTGGAGAGCTGTGGACTGCTTCCCGATAGGGATTCCCTGTCACTTCAATAAAATACACGTCTAAATTGTACTCTGCTGGCTACAATATTGAAACCCCCCCTTGTTACTTAACTTTATTTTCATTTCTGGAAGGCTTCATGCATGTACAAGATATGGTAGCTGATATAGGTAGAGGAGATCAAGTCCCCAGTGTTCGTGGTGGTGGGAATTTCTGCTGGGGATGTTTCCTAGCCGACGAGCACACAGCTCCCCGAGAGGTTGGCGCCGGTTGATGCTTTATGTCGGGTTTCTGCTTCACTGACGGGCTTATCGGGCAAGGCTTGTAGGGCAAAGCTTGTCGTGCAAAGCTGAAAGAGAAGGACAGAGTTAACTTTGAAAGGTGCCTTCGTGGGGCCTTAGGTGTAGGCCTTGAGGCTCACAATCAAGATTAACTTTTAAGTGCTCAGGCGTGCCACTGTCATCTTCGGCATGGCAGATGTAAAACGGATGTTGAGTTTTAGTTGTATATATATCCGAGAGACTGTGTTAGTTATGACAGGTGCCTTTGTGGGGCCTTAGGTGTAGGCCTTGAGGCTTCCAGTCAATAACTAACTCAGTACTCGAACATATAATGGTCGTTTCATTGATTGCACGAGCCTTATAACCATTATACTTCTTATTACCCGAGCCCGAAGAGCAGGATGAATCCAAATATGTGCCTTTGTAGGGCCTTAGATATAGGCATTGAGGCTTCCCATCAGAATTCCTTCTATACTCAAACGTCATACGGTAATCATAATATAATGGAAATAAAACTGAGAAATAGGTCGATTACTTGCGCCCCAAGTAACTTCGGACTTCTTGTTATCAAAGCTTGTCATGGATGGGTTAAGTCCAATGACTTTTTAAATGATCAAATCTTACATGCCCGAGGGCTTAGAACTTAGATCTGGTTTGAACTATGAAGACATATTCAAATCAGATTCAAGCACTGAGAGATTCTTTTAATAGTCATCTTACTAGAAATAACTTGAATACAACTTGAAGTATACCACATATTGCTAGGTTAATGAATGAAAAGACAAAAACAAAGAGGGTCGGGCAAGGTTTAACCTTGTCGTGCAAGGCTGATCGTCTTGCAACTTCATATCTTTGTGGTTTATCAAGGGGTTTAAGAGCTTTAGAAAAGGGGTAGGGAGATGAGTTTACAGAAAGAAATTGATACTACAGCAGGTTCTTGACAAGGTAGCAGAGCTATTACAAAGGGTTTTTGGTGAGGATTTATCCCGATGGGGATGAAGGCTTGGGCTGACTACAGCTTCGTTTTGAAGGCAAATTGGCTTTGAGCAGAGTTTGTGCTTGTATTTGTTTGTTTGATTGAGTGTCACTATCTCTGATTTCTCTTTCTTCTTTTATAGACACTTCGGCTTGGCCCCCTGTAGCAGTAATCTTGCCCGAATGCAGCTTGAAGGGTAGTGACTCAGCAACTATTTACTTGTATTGCCACTGTAAAGTGCTTTTGGGCTGATTGGATGCATGGTCTACACCACTTGGTCTCTAAGTAGGTGGGCAAGTGGTTCAAATGAGCTGCACCAAGTCGGAAAGGCCATTTTCTGCTTTATGGGCTTCGGCTGGGCTTCGGCTATCTTCCCTTCTAGGCCTCCCTTTGGGCCAGCTTCTTCTTTAGCCCAAAGTTCAAGTTTTACTCCAAACAGTGCCCCCTTCAATTGATATTCAGCTTGGAATTCCAGGTGCCAATATTGATTGAAAAGTTCACCATTAAAACCCACGTCTCTCTGTCGGGATTTGCACACTTTCTAAAGATAATCATCACTTTCCTGCGATAACTTCACTAACCCTCAAATCCTCCGCGTTCTTTAGCACGAAATTCTTCTGTATTTGAAAATTTCCTAACTTCCCAGACGTTTTTACTTCTCTAAATATTTCGGATTCTCTGTTACTCCTTGCCCGATATCTTTCACCTTGGTCGTCTTTTTTTTTTTGCGATTTCCCTCCCAAACTTCATCAAATGGCTTCAGGATCTAGCCAAATCCAACTATCCTACGAATCTGGTGAAGGCATCGCCACCTTGCACCGTCTACTTAACGGGCTGCATCGCCCTCGGGCAGGTTTGTATTCTGAGATTTTCTTTGAAGCGCATGGGGCACAATCGATGGGTCCCGCATGGATTTCCAGGGTCTCTTCCGTGATAGAGAACAATATGCCAGAGATAACTGGTTTTCCCCAAATCCTTTTTTAGCTAAGTCGGGCATTTCCTCATCCAAGTGGTCGTCATATCGTTGAGGCTTTCCTTTGATGAACGATCCGGCTTGGGCTCAGTGGATCGATGAACTAGAGCCAACTTTTAAGAAGAAATGGATGAATAATGGTATTTATGAATTGATCATGCTCTCGAAAACTACCATTATTCCCAAGCCTGAATTGCTTGCTTCTTCTCTTCTTTTCTGGAATTCGGGCACAAACACTTTTGACTTCCGTATGGGTCTCATGTCTCCGACTGTTCTTGATATGGCCCAGGTCTTCGGGCTAAGGCCATCGGGCAGGATAGTGGATGTTACTCAAGACTGGGCTCCCCCTTCTATTACTGAAAGCTCAGGTTCATCCGCCTCTTTCCTTTCCTTGGAATATAATTCTGCAACCTTCAAGAGTTATGGGACCTCCTTCAAGGGATTCATCTCTTTCGTAAAGGATAATTTTGGAGCAGGCTCTCCTCATGTTGATAAAGATCAAGAGCACATGTATTTCCTCTTATACTGGCTCAACAAACATGTCTTCCCTAATAAGTCTAAATGAGTGAAGGTTGAATGGATCTCCCTAGTGGAGGCTCTTCATAATTTTGACGATGTAGCTACGGGTCCATTCGTTCTTTCTCACATTTACCATCTTCTTTTTGAAATGACTCAAGGTGAGCCATTTGAGACTAACCTGAATGGGCCCATATGGATGATACAAACATGGCTTCAATGGTACTTTCCAGAGTTTCGGGCTACCAACTTAGAGTTCCCAGAGGGTGTGGCCCCTGCCCGAATCCTAGCCGAAGCTGCTCCTACAGACCACTCCACATTCGCCTGCTTTTACTTTTTCAAAGTTTGTAGGACTAGATCAGACTTAGAATGGGGCGCGTCGGTCTTGAGGAGATATCTTTGGTTTTTCGACCAAGCCTTTCAAGATGCTCCTGGGGAAGATGCCACCTCTTTTTGCAGGGAAAAATTTATTAGCTGCATTCAACCGAGAGACATGGCCTGGGGAGTTCGGGGCAATCTATATGATCGAGGGTTGGAGGTGTATCACCCTAACTTTTGTAGCAGGCAGTTAGGTTTTAGGCAAGCCATTCCCATCCCGTTCTTCGACTCTGTCCATTGTGGCACTTCCTTTCGATTATCATCTCTTTCCGAGGCGACCTTTCGAGCTGCCCGTCGTAGTTTTGAAGTCATGAGTCAGGCTGCCCGAAAGTCCATCATTCTTAATTTTGAATGCACTTCACTTTTCTCTTCTTGGTGGGAAGACAAATGGACCAAGAAATATGGAGGAGACTTGAGAGAGACTCATGATCGCCTTTTCAGTTAACTTTCTCTCAAATCATACCCCAGTTCGAGCGAACTTGAAAATTGGAAGGAGATGATCCAAGAGAAGAATCGGTTACTTCTGATAGGTATTTCTTCTTCTTGTCTTCATTCTATATTCCTTCTGAAGCCCTTTAAATTTTTACCTTGTTTGATCTTGCAGCCTAAGTGGATGTTGAATCAGTACCCATTGAGTCCGAGGATGACTCAGCTGATGCAGCAGTTCTTCATGGAGCGGCGGCAGAGGCTGAAAGACGAGAAGCTGGAGAAGGTGGGGATGTTTAAGAAGATTCAGGGGCTGAAGAAGGGGCACCTGAAGGCATCACCCAAGTGTCTAAGCGAAGGAAAACGGTTGTGATCGAGACCTTAGAGTCTGATCCTGCATCCCCACCCAAGACTAAACGACCAATTCTTGCTAGACAGAGTAAAAGAGCAAGAACTGTCCTGACTCCCAAGTCTTCAGCCTCATCTGCTCCAGTTTCTGAGGCAGGCAGAAAGAAGAAAAAAATCTTTAAGTGAGTCTTTGTTCTTCTTCACCAAATTGCCATCCTTATTCTTTATCTAATTGCCCTTGTTTTCCTTGAAAATAGGACCTCAAGCATCTAAGAAACCAACCATTGCTTCTAAGGAGGAACCATTAGGAGCGGTAATGCACAAAAAGGCTGAAGAATTACGAAATGTCACCCTCAAAGAACTTGAGGTATAGTTTATGTTTATGTCTGCATAATCTTTCCTGCTTCCACAAAACTTTGAGCATGATTTACTTGAGTCAGGCTGCAAGAGAGGAAAAGCTCCGTCCGCCCGAGGTTTCTTCGCCACTTGCCCGAGAAACAAGCATCTCTCCTCCACGGGTTGATCCTTCAGAGGTACATTCCATTCCTCCTTGAACCTTGGGTAACCCTCTAATCTCAGGGGCTAATGCATGAACCTTTCTCTTCTTCTGACCTCATTCAGGCCGGGGTATCTGCCCCCTTGCCTAGTCAAGGTTCTCCTTTGATTTCTCCTTCTGTCCTGGAGGCAACTCCGTCTTCTCAATTTGATCCATCCACAGAAGTCATGTTGCACTTTGTGGATGAGGACAGTATTTTGGTGAGTGACTATCTTTACATTGATTCCCCGTACATTGTTTCGATATCAACTCCTGTTTATTTCTTTTCAGCCTTCTCCACCACACCAAATACAACATCCGTCAGCGGCAACATGTGACGAACCCATAGTCCTTGAGATTCCTGTGACTTCAGAGGCAACTACTTTGCAGGTGTTTGTTTGCCCGATAGTTACCCTCGATGAACCTCATTCATCTCCTCAGGGTCGAATTCAGGTATAGAGGTATTTTCTTCCCGTTTTCCTTTTACCACTTACTAACAATTGCTGCTATCCCTGGATACTTCTAGGGTGTTGGCGAAGGTTCAGGTGTAGCTTTTTCTTCCCCTATTAGTGGTAGAGAGTATTCTCCTCAACCAGGAATTGGTACTCTTCCTTGTGAAGCCCCAGGGCTTAGTTAGGTACATTTCTTCTTCCCAAAACTTCCCTTTGCTTCAAATTTTGTCTTAATCTGGTCTTCTTTTGTCTTTGCAGCAAGTTCTGGAAGAAGCTTCCCCTCCTCGCTTGGTTCGTAAGTCAAAGCTCCCCCGGCCTCATTTAACTATTGGAAGTGCCGGGATTTCCCATCCTGGAATTGAGGAGACTGGGAAGACAGAAACTGCCTCATCAGTGGGTACTACTTCATTAAAGGAAACTGGAGTGCAAAACCCTCCTCCTGCTTCTCTATTTTCAAAAACTGCTAAGTTGCCCGAATTTTTTGAGAAATTTGGGCAGCTTGAGACAAGGCTGAAATCTCATTCTTCTCCTTCCGGCTTTCCAGAGCAGCAACGAGTTTTCCAAGAATGGGCAAAGAGGGACTTCTCAGCTTCATTCCGCCTTAAGGCTTTTTGTGACTTAGAAAAGGTCACGGGTGAGCCTTACAAAACCGGTCAACTGTCAAAAACCCAACATGATTCCTTTCTTTCTTTCTTCGAGAATTTGAGGGCTCTCCGGGATCAACATAAGAGAGCTGAAAGACAAGCCAATCGTGTAAGATGTTTCCAGGAGAAAGAATCAAGTACTTCTGCTCAGGTAGAAAGGTTGATGAGTGACAGTTCACTGACAAAAGAAAGGATCAGAGTGGTGACTTCTGAAATCCAGAAGCTAGAGGAACAACTGGCTGTTCTTAAAGCTGAGCAAGCAACTCTTCTTGACACCCTTGAAAACCAAATCGAAGAAGCGAAGAAGTCAAACTCGGAGTTAGAGCATACTAGGTCTCATCTTGCAAATAGCCATACTGTTTTGGCCGAACCTAGTAGGATTTTTACAATCATGCAAATATATCATTCTCGAATAATCACCCTGAGTGAAGATGTAAAGTTATTAAACTAGGATTACTTGTAATCCCTCTCTTAGAAGAATGAACATGTATTTTGTCTTTTGCTTGCTTTGCTTTTGGCTCTTGTCTGAACTTATTTCGGGCAACTCTTTGCCCCCTTGTTTATTTTCTTCTTTCTTCTGCTTCCCTCGCCAACACCATTATGGTACCTTTATTTAAGCGAGGGTGTTGTGACAACCTGGGATCCTGGCTTCCCCACCCAAATTAGATTGATCGTGCTGATGGGGGCTTCCGGGAAATGATTGGTATCAACCATCATACTAGCTTGGGGCTTGTCAAGTAACAGTTTTCCCTTCACTATAAGGTCTTGTATCCAGTCTCTCAACTGGACACAATTGGTTATAGAATGGTTGAAGATATAGTGTAACTTACAATATTTCTTCCCCCTTAGCTCTTCTGGCTTAGGCATATTTTTAGTACTATCGGGCAAAATTACTCTTGCACGCACCAGTTCTTCATAGATCTCAGGTGCCTTGGCCAGATCGAACGAATAACTCTGGTACTTGGGAGGTTTCATAGGGACGAAGCCTCTATCGTTCATCACAATTTGCTGGTCTTTGATGGGTTGAACTAATCCTTTCACCATCAATGGTTTGAAAGGCGTGGTCATCTCAGCAGCACACACCTCAACTTCCTCTCTATCATGGCTATCTTCATGCTCTGGCCCGAACTCTCCGACCTCCACACGATGAATTGCAGCTTTGTTTTTGTAGAATGGATGAGCTTTGGAAGTATGCTTTACTTGCTACTCTTCTAGCAACAACCTTTCATACTTAGTGGCAGCAATTACCAATTCCTGCAGCTCGTTGAATTGTGTATCATAAAATCTTTTCCTCAAATGTAATCTCAGAGCCATTTGAGCAATTGATATGAGCTGAGCTTGGTTAACAGGGAATTGGCATCTCATCCTTGTCTTCCTGAACCTCATCATGAAGTCATCTGTGGACACATGATCGTATTGTTTGACTTCAACAAGATCATTGATAGTCAATTTTGGCTCTATTCTGTAAAATTGTTCATGGAAGGTCATCTCCATCTACCCCCTGTTGGCAATAGAGTTAGGGGGTAATAGAGAGTACCACTGAGATGCTAACCCTGCCAATGAATTCCCAAACAACCTTAACTTGTAGTTTGGGTTGTCTTCATATGCCATACAATGATTGGAGAATTTGAAAATGTGGTATCTGGAGGACACGCTGTTATCTTCACCTGTGAATGTTGGGAATGCAGGCATCTTGAAGTTGAGGGGAAATGGATTTTGCTCATCAATGTATTCAGGATAAGGCTTTTGATAGGTAACCCTGAACATCGGGCTAGCCCGTGGTTGAGCATTTTGAGCCACCGTCCTTCTTAACTCAGCTAACTCCTCCCTCAGTTGTTGAGTAGCTGTATTATTATTTTGGAAGAGAAAGGCAGATTCGTTTTTCTGGCTTCAGTCATTGCCCGCGCCTGCCTCTTTCCTTGACTCAGGCTTCCTCCAGTTGGTTCCTTCTCCCTTATGAGCCAACGTGGGTGGCCTATAAGGAAGAGGTTTCTCCAAAGCTGCGGAGCTTTCTTTTTTGCTGGACTCTCCTGTTGCTATGGGTATCCCATACTTCATCCTTTCCTGCTCGCTTTGCTTTCTACTATTGAGTGATAATAATGGGAAGCTAGGAAATTCTTTCCCCATAACTGGTTCTATCACGGGTTGACTTCCTTCAAGAACTACTTTCTTCTTTCCCCTATCATTTTCCTCTTCTAACAGCGGAAATAGGGGAATGGCTGGTTCGCTTCTGATGGTAACCTGGCTCATCCCACTTTCCTGAGCACCTTTTGGAGTGGAAAACTCCAGATCTAACCTTCTCTGTAAATTCCCTGTTAAGGTACACAATCTACTGACTTCCACATTGGTTTCCAAGGAGATTTTTTCCATACTCCTTAATACTTGTATCATGGTAGCCTGTAATTCTTCATTAGTGCCTCTTCCTTCCGACTTTCCGGATGAAGATGGGTTTTCTAGGACCACCTGTCCTTATGGGGAAGAAGGTTTTCCTGATTGATCTGCCATTTGTAGTGGCTTTTCTTCTTGGGCATGCGAGATCAAGACAAATACGCAAGGGATCCCACCGGGCGTGCCAAAACTATGTTCGTGGTGGGAATTTCCACTGGGGATGTTTCCTAGCCGACGAGCACACAGCTCCCCGAGAGGTTGGCGCCGATTGATGCTTTCTGTCGGGCTTCTGCTTCACTGGCGGGCTTATCGGGCAAGGCTTGTCGGGCAAAGCTTGTCGGGCAAAGCTGAAAGAGAAGGACATAGTTAACTTTGAAAGGTGCCTTCGTGGGGCCTTAGGTGTAGGCCTTGAGGCTCACAATCAAGATTAACTTTTAAATGCTCAGGCGTGCCACTGCCATCTTCGGCATGGCAGATGTAAAACGGATGTGAGTTTTAATAGTCATCTTACTAGAAATAACTTGAATACAACTTGAAGTATACCACATATTGCTAGGTTAATGAATGAAAAGACAAAAACAAAGAGGGTCGGGCAAGGTTTAACCTTGTCGGGCAAGGCTGATCGTCTTGCAACTTCATATCTTTGTGGTTTATCAAGGGGTTTGAGAGCTTTAGAAAAGGGGTAGGGAGATGAGTTTACAGAAAGAAATCGATACTACAGCAGGTTCTTGACAAGGTAGCAGAGCTATTACAAAGGGTTTTTGGTGAGGATTTATCCCGATGGGGATAAAGGCTTGGGCTGACTACAGCTTCGTTTTGAAGGCAAATTGGCTTTGAGCAGAGTTTGTGCTTGTATTTGTTGTTTGATTGAGTGTCACTATCTCTGATTTCTCTTTCTTCTTTTATAGACACTTCGGTTTGGCCCCCTGTAGCAGTAATCTTGCCCGAATGCAGCTTGAAGGGTAGTGACTCAGCAACTATTTACTTGTACTGCCACTGTAAAGTGTTTTGGGGCTGATTGGATGCATGGTCTACACCAATTGGTCTCTAAGTAGGTGGGCAAATGGTTCAAATGAGCTGCACCAAGTCGGAAAGGCCCTTTTCTGCTTTCTGGGCTTTGGCTGGGCTTCGGCTGTCTTCCCTTCTAGGCCTCCCTTTGGGCCAGCTTCTTCTTGAGCCCAAAGTTCAAGTTTTACTCCAAACACCAGGGGCTTGTGTTTGATATACAGACTTTACGTCAATGACTAACATCTCCACGGGTGTAGACTATTAAAGTAGATAAAATTAGGGGTGGGCAAACAGGTACTAGTCCAGCAGGGCGGGTCGGGTCCATGTAGTTCGGGACGGGTCTGAAAATTGTAAAACACAAACGGGACTAGGTGGGGCAAGTTCAAGAAATTAACGGGACGGACGGGTTAAAAGTCCCAAGAAACAGGGCCCCGGCCAGACCAGTTTCTCCCATTCCCACTCGTTTTCTGAAATGTTAATTTTATCTAGCGTGGTACTACATAGCACAAGTATTACGGATTAGGATTCTCGTTGGATCCATTACATCTGGATCCTCTGAATCACCCATATTCTCTTTCCCTTCTCCTCTGCAGCAATCACCATCACTGCTGCAAACAAACCTAAACGTGCCGCTGCAAACCTACTGCTGCAAACACAGTGGAGGTGGGCGTGTAGCACGAGAACTACATGAAGGACGCAAGGGCTTTCGTCGCGTTGGCTGCAGTTGTTGATATGAGGATGGATGCTTGCAGGATTTTCTCGCAGCAGCTAAGGAAGGAGCTTGGATAGAGTGATGTCGATGTGCTTCGGTAATTGCAGAGGAGAGTGTGGAAGATGAGTTGAAGAAATAGTTCATTTTCAGCCACACGATTCTATTACGGATGGCTGAGATTGGGTGATCTGGAGAATCTGAATATAATGGATCCGGCAAGGATCATAGTCCAAGTATTACATTTGTTTGGTGCAGTACACTAGTACTACATTTGTTTTCTTTCTTTCTTTATTTTTTTTTTATTTTGTTTTCCACTCATTTCTTATTTTGATGCAAAGAATGTCATCCGCCATTAGACCTTCTTTTTCTTCATCTCGTCCACTGTATGAGGAAACGGGGACCCGAATCCATCGTCTTCACATTATTTTCCATCACAACTCTCTCTCTCACTCACTTCTTCCTCACCAGAAATAAAAAAAAATAAAAAAATAAAAAAATAAAAATCAAACTCGAGTGATTTAAAAAACCCAATTTCTTATTTTCGTTTTCTCATAAACCCAAAAATGATAAGCAATCTGAGCTCGAATCTCACCCGCCACTCTAATTCACTCCATGTTTCTCGTCCAGACACGCTTTCCAGATCCACGGGTTTCGCATATTCCGCCACCGCAAATTCAAGCTCGCCCAATCAAATCCCTTTCCATTAATTAATTTCCCAATTCTCGTCCCCCAACTCCTTCGAATTCATCTCTCCAGTTCTCTGATTTGTCTCCGGCGGCGCCCTCTTCATGTCCAACAATTTGATTTCGAACTCGAATTCAAGCTCAATCGAGTGGAAATTCGACTGGGATACTAAAAATTAGAAGGAACAAAATTGTACCCGTAGGAACCAGCCAATTTTATACAAGCAGGGTTAGTTCTGGTTCTCAGTTTTAAGATAGTAAAATCCGCCCCGCCCCGCCCCGTTGTATTTTCAAGCGGGTTTGGTCTGGTCCCTCCAATTTTGGGCCAGGCCCAGCCCGTGCCCACCCCTAGATAAAACATGGTATGAGTGGAGTGAAAAATAATCTTAAAAATTCAAAGGACGACACATGAATTCTTTTTCGAAAAAGACAATGTTGCCCTCATCAAATGGGCAGTACACACAAATATTCCCACATACAGTTTAACATCTCTGGAGGCTCGAGCAACTGTCTACGACTACACCAAGCTCTCCTGTTTGTGGCATGAAAAAGTTATAAGCATAAGATTAATCATCAAATCATATATTTAATACATTCATGATTGAAGATCAACTCAAACAAGTAAGTAATCCTCACCACAATCAAACAAGGATACTTAATTGATAATCCCAAGATATTGTCTCATAATTATTATCTTTGGGATAGTGTTTCCCTCATCCATCCTACATATGACACACCTTAGCCAAAGGGAAGCCGCTATGTGTAGGGCAAAACTCTAACCGTATAGTCGGCCACCTCTCTATAAATACTCCATCTATACCATTTTGTGGTAAGCTTTTGCTACATACTCAAGCCTTAAACACTCAATCTTTTTATAATTACTAACTTAGGCATCTGAGGTTCATTGGTCACCCCCCCCCACCTCGTGGGCGCGTGTGTGGCTTTAGCCTTGATCAAAGGTGTTTATTGTTTTGTAGATAAAACTTTGTCAAGACTGAAGCCGACAGATTTTGTTACCATAAACTGGTGCTCGCTTACTTGCCTTATAGAAGAAGTTTGTCACTCAAATAGATTAGCTAAACCAAGTAGGCAAATTTATGTTTTATTATTTTGTTTAATCTATAACACCACTTTTACCTTTTAGTAATTTCATCTTTCTCCATGTAAATATTTTACTATAAAAAGAGATGTGGGACCCAATTTGCCTACTCATGGTATTGTAGGCAATATTGGCTACTTTGGGTGAGTAGACAAAAGTTTGCTTACTCAATTGGCTAATCTATTGGAGCTAAATTTTGCATATGTTGATCATCAAAAAGAGTGACTACTCATGTACTTATTCTATTGGAGATGATATGATTCAAAAAATGTCTTCTGCACGTGCGTGAGCGTGTGCATGAAGGCTATAAAGCCAATGGAAAAGGTGAATAGTGATTTTAGTGTCACCAAGCTTCAACAAAAATATTTGGATAAAAAACTTCAAATGCATCCCAAAATAATGCATCAAATAAGGAAGGGACATTTTCATCATTTTAATAGTATTTTTTTAATAATTAATTTTTTGTGGTTTGTTTGTTTGTTTTTTTTTTAAAAAAAAAATTAGTACCTCACAATAGGCTAGCTATAATATGATTCAATTTCCCTATTTTTAAACACGTTCAAAACATCTTAAGAGATGTGTAATGCCGGTTATAAAAATGGTCTTTCGCATGCGATGTGATTATATTAGTTGTCAAATGATTGTTTTTTTTTTAACAAACAATATTATCTACACTAAGGGGGAGGGGGTGGACTTAGCCTCACAATGGGTTAACAATAATGTGATTCAATCAATTGTTTATTAAATATTATTTTCTCTATTTTAAACACGTTCAAATCATCTTAAGAGGTGTGTAATGCCGGTTATAAAAAAGTCTTCCGCATGTGGATAATAATGTGATTAAATTAGTTGTCAAATGACTTTTTTTTTTAAGAAACAATATTATCAAGGGAACTTTAACAAAAAGCTCCTGATACTATTCACTTTAACGAAAAACCATATTTTTACACTAAAAAGTCAATCCTGGTACTATTCATTTTAGCCTTTATTTTGTCATTATCATTAAAACTCAAAGTTTTCAAGTCATTTTCATTAGTTTTCCTTATTATTTACACTAAGGGGGAGAAGGTGGGCTTAGCCTCACAATAGGCTAACAATAATGTGATTCAATCAGTTGTTTATTAAATATTATTTTGTCTATCTTTAAACATGTTCAAAACATCTTAAGAGGTGTGTAATGCCGGTTATAAAAAAAGGTCTTTCGCAAATAATGTGATTAAATTACATTAAATTAGTTGTCAAAGGTTTTTTTTTTAACAAACGATATTATCTACACTAAGGGGAAGGGGGTGGGTTTAGCTTCACAATGGGCTAGCAATAATGTGATTCAATCAGTTGTTTATTAAATATTATTTTTTCTATTTTTAAACACGTTCAAAACATCTTAAGAGGTGTGTAATGCCGGTTATAAAAATGTATTTCGCACGCGGATAATAATGTGATTAAATTAGTTGTCAAATGATTGTTTTTTTTTTAACAAACGATATTATCTATGCTAAGGGGGAGGGGTGGGCTTAGCCTCACAATGGGCTAGCAATAATGAGATTCAATCAATTGTTTATTAAATATTATTTTCTCTATTCTTAATGTAAATTCTATAGAAACCGATTTTATTATGTGAATTCAGCTGCTTTATGATAGGTGCATTATTTATCATATTTTCATATTAATT
The DNA here is from genome assembly GCA_035220775.1 of Malus fusca. Classification (NCBI taxonomy): domain Eukaryota; kingdom Viridiplantae; phylum Streptophyta; class Magnoliopsida; order Rosales; family Rosaceae; genus Malus; species Malus fusca. Next base: position 12,182,862 of record CM069069.1, read on the forward strand.
AACCCTAAGTTTTGTTAAGGAATTGATTATAAAAGAACCTTATTACTTTCCTTTTCTCAGTTTCAGCCAATCTGCGCACTCAGAACGTTTTTGGGGATAATTCAACTTTTTGGAGGAGTTTGATGCAAGGCTAATTGGAGAAGGAAGCTAAGAGGTGGAAGATCATTGTGTCCAAATTTCGTAATTTTTCATGGAGCCAAACGTTCCAGTTTTACAAATCAGTCCCGCAGAAGTAACTTTCCCGTCAGAATTGCACAGCTATGGGAGAATGAAGATTTGGAGGCTTTCCCGATTTTTCCTAGTGACATGCGATATATGCCTGGAAAGATAAGAGATAAAGCTACGTTTTCCATATTTTCACATATTTTTCCAGAAGATAAATCGGCCCCAAATCTGGCGTGCAAGTCAGATGCCGTATTTCCCAAGTCAAGAAGGACTCTTTCCTAGTTTGTTTCATTAATTACTTAGGAGTTTGTTTTCTTTTAGGATAGTATTTATCAGACTTTTCAGGGTTTTACTAGAGGAAATAAAAGGGCCCTAGGTTGTCCCAAAAAGGGAGATAGAGAAAAAAGTCGTCGAAAGGGCAGAAAGGATTCTGAGCGTGTGTTACCAGTCTTTTTCGGGTTGTATTTTCTTCCATGATTTCTTTTGTGATTTTGTTGATGACTATGTGGAACTAATTTACTTTTCTAAGGTTTATGATGAAGCCATGACATGATTATTCCCGAAGTATCTTGTTGATTATTATCTGATTACATGCCATGTTGAGTTCTTAATCTTTGTGCTTAATCTATTCTAGTTTCAAATGTTCTTGTGACTGGCCATCATTGTGAACTTGTTTCTAGATAATTAGATAAATCTGAGAGGATGACCAATATCAATTAGGTTTATTGGAACTAAGATTAAGAAGAGTAGACAAACTAGTGAGGATGACCAATATCAAACTAGTCCTACTTGGTTGACATAATTCTTATGTGCTTAATGGGTTTGTATGTGTTTAACTGTATGCCTAACCAATAGGATATAGTTTTCATGTATAGGCACACGAGTTGATGCCTGACCAAGGATTAATTCATATCTTAGAAAGAACAACCTTAAATATTGGCATGGTAATTGGATAGTAATTGGTTTGAAGAAAAGGGAATAGGCTTGTTATTGGTGGATTCATAACCTTAGGCTTTCATCACATTAATTTCGTTCAAACTTACATTTGTTGTGTGTTCGTTATTCATATTCCTAGTTTAATTTTAAGTTGAAGTTTTAATTATTTTTTCATAATCAATTAATCGATCATTTGTTTCCTAGTTAAGTTAATTTTACGTAATCAACTGGTTGAATTGGTATTAAAAGCAATCTCTGTGGGATCGACCTCGTATTTGCATATATTATTACAATTGATTCGTGCGCTTGCGAGTTTAATTTGGTTTAAATTAATCTATTATTTAGGTTAGTTTAAATTTACATCACTTTAATTGGTTTATGAATGGTTTCTTCTAGCATGATCTAAGATTATCCATTTACTTCAAATATTTGACTTTCCTTTTGTCAATTTACAGATATAAATCGAATGTAGCACGCCGTGATTCAAAAAATGACGCGCATGCAAGAAGGCTAGTAAAATAAGTAAATAAGTAGTCAAACTCTTGCTCATGCACGCGGGTGCATGAGGGCTAGTAGAATAAGTAAATAAGTAGCCAAACTCTTGCTCATGCAATGCAATAGTACACATGTTGCCTCTCTTGTTTCTCAACAACGAAACCCATGTAAATAAATTTGCTTTTAGTTATAAAAAAAAAATTTGCTTTTAGTTAACTTTTTGTCTTTTGGCTAAGCGTTTCTATTCTCCTTTAATTAAATTCTATGATCATTTGGCAAAAAAGAAAACAAAAGAACAAAATTTTGATGGTTAAGATTTTCGTTACCATAAACGGGTAGAAGAATCATGCTGTGTGTTGCATGTTAATTTGATAAACTCAACAAGCCGTATTTTTATTTCAGGCATGTTATGTTCATTTCCTCGAGGATCCTTTTCCTAGGGATCATGTGATGGTGACCGTTCATCGTATATCGTGCGGTCATAAATTATTTAAAATATAAAATTTAAAATCAAATATAAATAGTACCTAACGAAAACTGATTGCACGATATACAATGAACAGTCACGATCACGAAATTCCCGAAATCCCTAAAAAGAGAATCTGGCGAGAATCATTTTCCCATTTCCTCTGATTTAACACTGTATCTTTACAAGACACGGCTTATTGATATGAATTGTCACCCCTAATCATGAGTTGTTTAATTTCTTTTGAAGAATGAGAGGTGGGTGGCCTTGGAATGTGCTTTGTTTTTTCCCATTGGAATTTAACATCTTCACAAAAGAATATTTTGCACATGCATGTCAAGCCCAATCGCTCAAAGAATTTTAAAACATTTTGGGTGGGGCTATTAGAAAAGAAAAAAAAAGCTATTCAAAACTTTTTTTGATACACCTATTAGTACTACGATCTAGTGATATTCTTTTTTGTTTGTAAGTGATAGGTCTTAGGTTCGATTTTCGTCAAAGTCGAATTTGAACTACATTATTATGACTAATCCATTATGAGATTGAACTCACTTTTTCACCCCCTAGTATAGACACTATCGTATGTTAAAATAATAAAGATAAAAAGTAAAGAATTTTCTTTGATACACAAAAACATTTTGGATGAAGGATTTGCATGCATTAGGAAATTTAAAAGAATGAAAGGAGATAACAGTCTTCGACAGCTTCGAGGGAAGGACAAGGATTGTCTGCCCTCCCACTTCCGGTGTCCTCCCATGCCTTCCTGTTTGTGTGGTCACGGTTAAGCCACGTTAACATTTTATATTACTATTCATTTTTGTCTTATTATCTCTATAAAAAAACAATATAAAATGTTGACGTGGCTTAACCGTGACCACACAAAACAGGAGGGCACGGGAGGGCACCGGAAGTGGGAGGGCAGACAATCCTTGTCCTCGAGGGAATGTTTGGCAGGCCCGCATTTGTTTTGCCAAAAATAATGGAGTGCAGTGGTATGCGAGGTTTTGGGTTATTGGGTGTAGAGATAGAAATATCGATTTTTATTTTTTTATTTTTTATATAAGGGTAAACTTGAAAATTTAGTAGATAAAAATTTTTAGTTGGATGTAGTGATAAGATAAGTGGGTCCAAATAAAATTTTCCTTCTCCATTGACTAATGGTTTTTGAGTTTAGAGTTAAAGTAGTTAAAGGTTGAGACACTAAATTTGTTCATAAAGTTTTATTTATCAAATAATGGGCTGATATTTTTTTTTCCAAAAAGTAACGTGAAAATAGTTGATTGATTTAAATTTGAATTCAGCTTTATTATTGACAAGTAAGATATATAGTGAGTCATAAACTGACATATTATTGGTGAAAAAATTGGTGCATAAATTTGAAGCTTTTAATTCAAAATGGTCTTTGAGATAGGCACATCTCATTGCTTTAGTCTCAGACAATGAAAATTGATAGAAGCGGTTCCTGATTTTATCCATTGTAAATCATTTTGGTCTTTCTGTAAAAAATCTGTCAATATGCTCGTTGAATTGCCACGTGAAGAACCAAGTGACCACTTTTTTAAAGGTATTTTTGTCAAACTAACTCCTCCTCTTAACGAGGATATTGACATATATTTCAAGAAAAAAATATTTTACGGTAGACAAACTCAGAGACCACTTCTATCGATTTTCATTGCTAAGAATCAAAGTGAATAGTTATGCTAATTTCAATGACCATTTTTAACTAAAATGACTATCATTGGCTAAATATTTTTAGAAACCTTCTTTCGCTTTGTTTTTTTTTTTTTTTTTTTTTTTTTCTGGTTTACTTTTGAGCTCAAACAGTTTTTCCTTTCAATGGACAATATTATTTCTTTGGGTAAAAGACTGTTTACTACCCTCATGTTTCGTGGTTTTTAACATTTAGTACATCAAGTTTTTTTCGTCTCAGAGTCATACCTAAAGTGTAAATTTTGGGACAGTCTCATACATCCGTTAGTCAAACTGTTAAGTTTTTCGTTAAATGTGACGTGGCGCACTGACTGGGCGTCACGTGTCATCCACGTTTTTTTTTTTTCTTTCTTTCTTTTCTCTTCTTCTTCCTTCTTCTTCTTCTTCTTCTTCTTCTTCTTCTTCTTCCTCCTCCGACTGCAACTTTTTTTTTTTTTTTTTTTCTTCTTCCTCCTGAAGGAAATTTTGTGAAAAACATGTTCATTTGAATAACATCATATAGCATGCAATTAACAATTAAAGGCGGAATCATGCTTTCATGCATTCAAAAACAAAACATCTACCATGAAATTCAAAGCCTAGTAGATTGGTGAACCTTGACTCAACTTAAAAACAACAATTTGTTAGTTGAGAAATATTTACCTTTGTAGATTCCTCTTTGCATATGCAAAGGATAATCACCCAAGAGATAGGGGCTTCATTCCTTGCTTCTTAGCTCCATGGATTTGGTTAGAAGAATAGGTTCTCCAAGTTCCCAAAATTGAGAACCTCTAAAGATTCTACACCAAGGTTGGATTGGAGAGGAAATGAGTGACCTTGAGGAAATAGAATTGCTAGACAATATCCCCCAAGGTGGTTGGCCTCTTAGAGAGAAATGGAAGCTTTGTGTTCTCACCAATTTTCTCTAAAATCAACAACTTTTGAATTTTAGGTTATTAAGTTCTTTGTATAGTCACTTCTTTAAATGACCTAAAGAACCAAAAACCCTAATTCAACACTAAATGGATATGGGCTTTTGGGCCTTTGTGAATCTTTATTCATTAAGTTGTCATACAACTTAAGTCAATGGGCTTTGACGTTCGAAGCCCATTGGGCCTTAAGGTCCAAAACTATCCCGAGGTCTTTAACGAACTTATTTGTTTGATTAATTAACATATTAATTAATCATTGCCATAAATAATTAAACCATTTAATTCATCTCCTTTGTTTCTTCAATCTCCACCTTATTTGGTGTACGATACATTAGGTTCCTTTTAGCGAGGCAGTGGGCGATTAAAACCATTTTACATCGATTGTGAATTGAAACTTACTTTCAATTCTCCCTTTAGTGATTACACATGTTTAGGGCTTCCACAAACCATGAGTGACACCTAGCAGCATATCATGGCTACCCAAGCTAATCAGAAGAGGTAGAGAACCTATTCAGTTTAGGATTACAAATGCAATACGGTCTTTCTCTAATCTAATACTCTTGACCACATTGTTTGGTTTGATAGTTTATTTATTCATGTCTACTATCCAATGTGATTCATTTGCATTTTATGATTACCTTGAATGTGATTTGGAACGCATTCCCCAATCTCATTCATACTCTGGCCAGAGATTTTAATCATATCATAAAGTATTCTCCCTCAAGCCAATTGAAGGTTAGAGATCCCTTGTTGCGCATTCACTTGTCTCCATGACTAAGTGGCTTAACCCCAATGATGTCGTGGACACCCCGATTGGGTGACTTTGGCATAATCAAAGATCAAGGACTTAACCACAAGACAACAACTGTGATGCCTCAGGTCAAAGGACTAATTTGCATTATCCCAAACATGAGTTCTCATGTGACATGAGTATGAGAACTCCTCGTTGATCGTGTTCAGTGAACTCATTCTCTATTGAGCACCTACGTACTTGTCTTGATGTCACACACACCAATGACTCGAGACTAGTCACTCTCCCTGAGAGAAGACATAGCACGTACTGATCTTATCGGACTGTCAATGCCCAATTGGCAATCCTATGATCAGGAACGTTTAGGATGTGTCTACGAAAGAATGGTCTCATTAATCTAACTTCATTAGATTGCATTCTCCCAATCACATATTCCTTGGACTTTATCGTTTAAGCATATAACATTTATATGAGACGTCTCAAACAATAATGTTTGCCTTTTATATGTAAACTAGATTAGTTTAACATGTGAAATGTCCGTAAAGTATCATCATATGATTGGCTTTAGGGCACATTTCCAACAATCTCCCACTTGCACTAGAGCCAATCAGCTTGGTCATCTGTTATGATTCCTCTTCTGTAGTCATTTCCTAAATGGCTGAATAGTAGGCCTAGGAAATGGATATCTATATGTTATCCATAGAAGCAACCTTGAGAATATCGACGTCACCATTATACATGATTCCCAATCATGTGGTTCAGTCTCTCATGTGAGTTCGGATCTTGATGAGACCTTGATTCCCAGGCTTGAGCTATCGCCCCATTAGTGTCGTAGTGTCAGTACACTAGATACACTTTCTGGTTGGAACCGAATAGAGAGTTCATAAATGAACTTTCCCATCCAAACAACATTGTTGTAAACTTCTATATGGCAATATATTTTGCATTCATAATGGAACACACTAAAGTCATTACTTTAATGTTTCCATCCAAATATCTCTTTAGTCATAATAAAGAGATATATGTTTATCTCTTCATTCATAATGAAGAAACATCCAATGATGGATTAGATTCACAATCTAATACATTTACGCTTTCATTACGTTACTCTAATTCTTCCTCATTCTTCGAGGAACCTATCCTTTAGTATTTCTTAAATACTTAAGGATTTACTTGACAGTTGCCATGGTTCTGATCCTGGGCTTGCACTGATATCGCCTTGTACCTTTCTAGGTACAACTCATATCAATGTTTTTCATACAATATGAAATACATAAATCACCTTTCTGCGTATGCATAAAGGATTCGATTTACGCATTATTTCTTTGGGAGTCAAATGGTACGTTCCCTTTGAGAAGAGCTACCTCCTAGTCTCACTAGAGTTGTTCTTCTTATTAAAGTTTATCATCATATGAGAAACTTCCTAGCAACCTTTTGTCTATTATTAGGGCATGATATAATCCAATTATATCCTAAAATCTATCATTATAGATTTCCATCCCATGTATATAGACTATGTCTCCCATATACATTCTATCGTTATAGAAAGTTTTAAAGTCATAACTTTAACAATGAAGTATTCTTTTCATTTCCAAAATTAATATATCATACATATATTCAAAATTAGGAATATGATTAACTCCCACTAATCTTTTGTAAACCTAGTAAACAAAAGATTCATTTACATCTATATGAGAAATCAAACAATTTTGATCTTTCTCTCATAAGACGCTTATGGCTCCCACTAGCTTGCTAAGATCCATGATGGTTGGATCTCTACATCTTACATGTTTTGTGATTCATAGTTTTAGACATAAATTATCAAGACTATCTTAATAATGGTTTCGGAAACCTATATCATGTCCAAACATTGAATCACCATTTATTTGTAGCTAGCAATCATCGAATTAATTGAAACTAAGACTACGTCAAAGATGGTTCCTTCAAAGTCAACCATTCTCTTTGATTGTAGTCACCTTAAGCTACCAATTAGCTATGAAGGTTTCATTATTTCGGGTCAAATGGTACTTTACCATTTCCTTGAGTATATATCGTATATACACTCAATGTAGTCATAAAGTTCAAACCATTCAACTGAGACGGTTTATAAATCCTTCTTGACTACCTTGGAGCTTGTGGTATAGGAACTAGGTTGTTATATTTGTTGATTATCATCTTGTCTCTCAAAGAACTCATTCTTTTGAGTTCTATTCCTAGTTCATTTGCTCTAAGGCAAATCACATTGTAGGATTACAATGAACTACTCAACAAACAACATTTGTTGGTTGGTTTATAGAAGTGATATCCAAATGTTAATTTAAGGATATCCACAAGATAATTTTTAAACAAATATTGCTTATTAGCACACAACCCCAAATCTTAACATGATTAAGATTTGTCTTTCTTTCCAACTACATCCTATGGAGTTATGAAAATTTTAGAAGATCTGCTAATTGACAATCATATTGTCTTAGAAGCATATATATCCTATATATGGGTAATTGATAATATCCAACGAACTAAATCTTATTCAAGTTCGTTCTTCTCCTAATGGAGAAAATCATTTATCTTATGATGCTAATTTCCTTGATATCTTTCAAGGAAACTCATCTAAAGTGTTACCTTTCCTTGGATCAAATCTAAGGATGTAATTACTTTAGACGTCTTACTCATCAATCTTACATTTCTTGAATTCTTTGAAACCTTTTGCAAAGTATTCGGACTTGTGTTTATTCAAAATAAACTATAGTCCAACCGAGAGTGATCTTCGGTGAATGTCATACAACATGAGTAGTATTATGTTGTGGACAATTTCCACTATCTTGCAACCTTTTGGGTTTTAAGCATCATTATATTCTAAACAGTTAACGCTACCATATCATCTCTACTATAGAGACAATCAATTAGATTACTATAATCCAATCATTGATTAATAAAGAACAATGTTTTGTCAAACAAAACATTCATCCATCTCTACTATAGTGACGGAATTAAGTTCCTTAAAATTGGGATGTAAAGACAATCTTTGATTTTTCCAATTTCTTTGGTAGTTCATATGAGGAAGTTAGTACCATCTGCTTTCGCAGAGATCTATATTTTATTCACGTTCCGAATGTGAAGTACTTTCTCTTCTCTCATTAATCTTTTACTTCTTATTAGCCACACTTTTACAACGATTGTAAAACATAGTTACTAATACGGAATCAAGCATTCAAGTAGAAGAACCAACTGTTTTGAACTATTCAAGAACAATTTACAACACCTTCGAAAGGTGTGTTCTTGACACTTGCAAGACATTTCTTGCAAATACCCATTCCAATGTCCATCATTTCATAAAGAAAGTTTGTTCCCTTGGAGTTAATTTTATCTTCTTCATTTGACTTCTCCTTTGACTACAATAGTCATGGTCCCTAAACTCCCATTATCTCTCTTGAAACCTTTTTCAATTGTGTTATACACGTCAAACATTTTGGAGAGTGTGTGGTTATTATTCACTACATAGTTTACAATAAACTTAGTGAACCATTAGGATAGGGACATAAAGGTGAAGTCCTAGCTTAGTTTCCGTCTCGTTAAGTGGTTTATCACTTCAACACTCAATGATTCAAAATCATCATAAGTCCATGTTGATGGACTATTTTTGTCAACCAACCATTATGTTCTAAACATAATTACAAACTTTCAAGAGTTGTTCAAGGCAACTCTTATTTGTTCATAAGTTCCTTTGTTCATATAACGAAGGAATAAGCATTGGTTGTTTGTGTTGTCCTCTTCATGATAGACATTTCTAACATGTTCTTCCAATGATACATTATCAATAGGAAGATTGTGAGGATGAGACTTCTTAGGTACATGCACAATCCATTTAAGACAATCTTTGGGATTGTGTTACCAAGTCCGGAAACTAAAACATTCGGATTTTCTTTGTCAAGTTTTGGATAGCGTTTGCAAATATATTGGTAAACAAATACATAACGAATATAAATTGATTGATTTTAAGCCATTTGATTCGGGTCTTTAAATCAAATAGCACCACCCACTATTTTTGGCAAATTCCATATCCCTCATTGGAATTCGAGAGTTTTGGAGGAAACTCTTAGTAGGTTATGGGAGACTCACTATTACCAAGTCCACCTCACAATGATATGATGTTGGCTAGCATTAATAATAATGAGAGAGTACGCTTACTCATTTGCAACTAATGCAAGTACCCATCAATTTGGCCTCTAGAGAATGTTGCCTCACGATGATACGATGTTGGCGCCATTGCACTTAGTTAAGTCATTCCCACCATGCTTAGTTCGTGAGGGGTTCAAGAATAGCCTCACGATGATACGATGCCGGCCATCCTCGTTGCCTACACTAACCTCATCAAGTATGTATATAGACTCTTCCTGAGTATAAGCATGCACTTTGTACTCCCCCATGATAGGGTGAAGCCGGTGTACAAGTCATAAACGATTGGAGCCTACCACGGTGGAAGGCCACGAAAGAGTGTTCTAAGCACTCTCACGCTTATCAACTTAATAATGGTTTGGTTGAGGGTTTTAGGTCTCATCACATATAAATATTCATTTTAATCTTTATTAAAACAATTTTGGTCCTATTACAACTATTGGTCCATTTGATTCAATTTAGTTGTATATAATACTCCCACTATACTTATAAAACGGTTTTTAAAGCAAGAGTATATGATACTACTAACATAAGGTTTGCATTCATTTGATGGACTATATAGTTGCCTTAGGGCCTTAGGATGACTATGAACCTTTGTTTAGATTCAACACGAGCCTAGTGTTGAATCTCGGACTAGGGATGGAGATTGATTTTAGTTACGCGTTTAATCACATTAAGGCGTGTTGTCTTAGGGGCGTTGGACCCAACTACTTCATTTTCATGCATATCAAATAAAGCAAGAAAAAAGTACTTCAAAGTAAAAGAGAGCTTATGCTCTTTACAACATTTGCATAAAACAAATTACTTTAAAGTAAAGAAGAGCTTATGCTCTTTTACAACATTTGATCAAATCAAATTACAACCAAAATTAATCTACACATTCCCATGGTTCAAACAAATTTGAAACGGCCTTTCACATAGCTCAATTATCGTAGGCTTAGGTTCATAATCACCCTTTAATTAATCAACACTTTAATTAATTAAATTGAATGCAACATTTTCATTTGGTTTTTGTATCCATAAAATTGATTTAAATGGAGCTAAATGAAATGAAAATCCAATTCTCATTTAAAGAGACAAAACAATTTTTGTTCCCTACTTAATTTGGGCCATCATGCAATAACCACAACTTTTTGGGCTATATTGCGAAACACAAACTTTTGGGGTCACTTTGTAAAAACACAAAAGTCTACTACTTCATGTAATTACAACTAGAACCCAAAAATTTCAACAAATACAAAAAACTTCATTAAAGGAGCAAAATAATTTGTCCTTTAACGTTTTTGGGCCTTAACGTAAAAACGTAAACTTTTGGGCCAAAGTGCAAATACACAAAAGTATCAAAACTTTATGTAATTGAATAAAAGACCCAAAAATACCCTATTTAATTAGGGTGGCCGGCCATGATAGAAAAAATAAGGTTTTTACAAAGTTTTTGTAAGTGGGTTTTGTTAGGTGAGGTAAAGATGAAATATTTTGAATTTATGTTAAACTTTTAAAAAAGTTTGTCTACCATTATAACCCTTTAATTGAATTTATGTCAAACTTTTAAAAAAATTTGTCTACCATTAAAACCATTAATAATACTTTACAAATAATCATCACCCACTAAAATCACTCACTAAAATTAAACCAAAACTTTATGTAAAAACATAAAACATTTTGAATCAAAACTTCAAAACTTTTTGTTCTTGGCAAGAACTTCAAGAACATTGAAGAACACTCATGAAAACTCATAATAGCTCCATGAATGTTTTCACTCACCAAAACTCAAATTTTCATCACTCAAAAGAGGGTTAACATCCTAGGGTACTTAGGGGTTCCAAAAGTCACTTTAAAACCATTTTAACAAGACAAACATGAACCCAAAAAATCACCCTTTGGATTTGGCCGAATTTCCCAAAAAACATGGCACCAAATTTTAGCTCCAAAATTCATGCTCATATGAACTACATCTACAACATTTGAGATGGCAAATTTTCTAACAAAATTTACATTCAAAGAAACAAGAATAAAGCTTGTAACATATTACAACTTTTAAATCAAAAAACTATGAACTACAAAACCCAAAATGATTCACCAACTACTAGACCTAGGCTCTTGATACCACTTGAAGGAAATTTTGTGAAAAACATGTTCATTTGAATAACATCATATAGCATGCAATTAACAATTAAAGGCGGAATCATGCTTTCATGCATTCAAAAACAAAACATCTACCATGAAATTCAAAGCCTAGTAGATTGGTGAACCTTGACTCAACTTAAAAACAACAATTTGTTAGTTGAGAAATATTTACCTTTGTAGATTCCTCTTTGCATATGCAAAGGATAATCACCCAAGAGATAGGGCCTTCATTCCTTGCTTCTTAGCTCCATGGATTTGGTTAGAAGAATAGGTTCTCCAAGTTCCCAAAATTGAGAACCTCTAAAGATTCTACACCAAGGTTGGATTGGAGAGGAAATGAGTGACCTTGAGGAAATAGAATTGCTAGACAATATCCCCCAAGGTGGTTGGCCTCTTAGAGAGAAATGGAAGCTTTGTGTTCTCACCAATTTTCTCTAAAATCAACAACTTTTGAATTTTAGGTTATTAAGTTCTTTGTATAGTCACTTCTTTAAATGACCTAAAGAACCAAAAACCCTAATTCAACACTAAATGGATATGGGCTTTTGGGCCTTTGTGAATCTTTATTCATTAAGTTGTCATACAACTTAAGTCAATGGGCTTTGACGTTCGAAGCCCATTGGGCCTTAAGGTCCAAAACTATCCCGAGGTCTTTAACGAACTTATTTGTTTGATTAATTAACATATTAATTAATCCTTGCCATAAATAATTAAACCATTTAATTCATCTCCTTTGTTTCTTCAATCTCCACCTTATTTGGTGTACGATACATTAGGTTCCTTTTAGCGAGGCAGTGGGCGATTAAAACCATTTTACATCGATTGTGAATTGAAACTTACTTTCAATTCTCCCTTTAGTGATTACACATGTTTAGGGCTTCCACAAACCATGAGTGACACCTAGCAGCATATCATGGCTACCCAAGCTAATCAGAAGAGGTAGAGAACCTATTCAGTTTAGGATTACAAATGCAATACGGTCTTTCTCTAATCTAATACTCTTGACCACATTGTTTGGTTTGATAGTTTATTTATTCATGTCTACTATCCAATGTGATTCATTTGCATTTTATGATTACCTTGAATGTGATTTGGAACGCATTCCCCAATCTCATTTATACTCTGGCCAGAGATTTTAATCATATCATAAAGTATTCTCCCTCAAGCCAATTGAAGGTTAGAGATCCCTTGTTGCGCATTCACTTGTCTCCATGACTAAGTGGCTTAACCCCAATGATGTCGTGGACACCCCGATGGGGTGACTTTGGCATAATCAAAGATCAAGGACTTAACCACAAGACAACAACTGTGATGCCTCAGGTCAAAGGACTAATTTGCATTATCCCAAACATGAGTTCTCATGTGACATGAGTATGAGAACTCCTCGTTGATCGTGTTCAGTGAACTCATTCTCTATTGAGCACCTACGTACTTGTCTTGATGTCACACACACCAATGACTCGAGACTAGTCACTCTCCCTGAGAGAAGACATAGCACGTACTGATCTTATCGGACTGTCAATGCCCAATTGGCAATCCTATGATCAGGAACGTTTAGGATGTGTCTACGAAAGAATGGTCTCATTAATCTAACTTCATTAGATTGCATTCTCCCAATCACATATTCCTTGGACTTTATCGTTTAAGCATATAACATTTATATGAGACGTCTCAAACAATAATGTTTGCCTTTTATATGTAAACTAGATTAGTTTAACATGTGAAATGTCCGTAAAGTATCATCATATGATTAGCTTTAGGGCACATTTCTAACACCTCCTTCCTTCCTCCTTCCTTCCCTTTCTTCCCCTTCTTCTTCCCGAATCTGGGGAAGCTTTTTTTTTTTTTTTTTTTTTTTTTTTTTTTTTTTTTTTTTTTTCTCTTCTTCTTCTTCTTCTTCTTTCTCTTTCCTCCTTCCTTCTTCTTCTTCCTTCGAATCTACCCAGATTCAGTTTTTTTCATTTTTATTTCTTTTATTTCTTTTTTTTTTCTTCTTTCTTCTTCTTCTTCTTCTTCTTCTTCTTCTTCTTCTTCCTCCGAATCTGCCCAGATTCATTTTTTTTTTTCTTCCTCCTTCTTCTCCTTCTTCCTTCCCATTCTTCCCCTTCTTCCCCTTCTTCTCCTTCTTCCTTCCCCTTCTTCCTTCTTCTTCTTCTTCCTCCGAATTTGGGGGAAGATGAAAGTGTTTTTTTTTTTTTTTTTTTTTTTTTTTTTTTGAGGAAGAAGAAGAAGAAGAAGAAGGAGGAAGAAGGGGGAGGAAGAAGGAGAAGGAGGAAGAAAAAATTGCAGTCGGAGGAAGAAGAAGAAGAAGAAGAAGGAAGAAGGAGGAAGAAGGGGGAGGAAGAAGGAGAAGGAGGAAGAAAAAATTGCAGTCGGAGGAAGAAGAAGAAGAAGAAGGAAGAAGAAGGAGGAAGAAGAAGAAAGAAAAAAAAAAAAAAAAAAAAAAAAACAAACTTCCCCAGATTTCGGAGGAAGAAGAAGAAGAAGAAGAAGGAGAAGGAAGAAGAAGGAGAAGGAGAAGGAAGAAGAAGGAAGAAGGAAGAAGGAGGAAGAAGAAGAAAGAAAAAAAAAAAAAAAAAAACAAACTTCCCCAGATTTCGGAGGAAGAAGAAGGAGAATGAGAAGGAAGAAGAAGGAAGAAGGGGAAGAAAGGGAAAGGAAGGAGGAAGGAAGAAGCAAAAAAAAAAAAAAAAAAAAAAAAAAAAAAAAAAGAAAGTTGCAGTCGGAGGAAGAAGAAGAAGAAAAGAAAAAAAAACGTGGATGACACGTGGCGCCCAGTCAGTGCGCCACGTCACAATTAACGAAAAACTTAACAGTTTGACTAACGGATGTATGAGACTGTCCCAAAATTTACACTTTAGGTATGACTCTGAGACGAAAAAAACTTGATGTACTAAATGTTGAAAACCACGAAACATTAGGGTAGTAAACAGTCTTTTATCCTATTTCTTTTTTGATTATAAAAATACAACTTATTTCAAAGAACCTCGCGATTGAGTATCGCCTCCCCAAATGTTGTACAGTCTAATCAACAGTACTCATTACTTCGTTTCTTGCGGAACCAATTTTATTTGTAGTCCAATTTATTAACAGTACTACTGTTCCTGGCAACCCATTCTTATCATCATGGCATTGGCATGCCGACTTACAGACAAGAGACATGGAAACTTTGTCAAAGTAAAATTTTTTGTAAACTCTTTGACATTTTATAATCTAACGTTAATTTTTATGTTAATATTATAAAATATTATGTATAAAAACATGAAATAACAAAAAATACAAAGAATTTATAAAGAAACTTACTTTTAAAGGGTGTCTTTACAAAGACAATCGGTTGTGGACTGATCAACCGCCCTTGGGTTTTAACTATTGCACAAAATATTTTATGAGACATATTGTTAATAATATTTTATGAGACATTATTAATAATAAACCATATTTTAGAGCTCGAGCCTTTTGGCAAAAGTCCAAAATTTCCGGCATCAACTTTTTGTCTTGTGTTACTTAGTGGTAGTGAATAGCGAAGTCAAGAAGTTATGTTAAATAGAATTTAGATTGTATAAAGGAATTTTTTTTTACAACAAAAATATATAAAACCGTAGTCTCGTTTTTTTGGTCATTTTAGTGATTACGGATGTATAATCGCTCACAATTGAATTTGATATCAAATGTTAAGAATAAAGTATTAAAAATACATATTAATTTATATTTATTCTTGATATCAAACTCAAGATTGAGTAGCCCTGAATTTCTTTAATTCATTCTGACCAAAAGAACATTTTTCATCTTTTGTAGAAACATGAAGTGCGAGAGAATTTGGAGGGCTTTGTTGTGCTAATTTAGACACAAGAATTCTGCTAATTTGGACACAAGAATTCTTTCTCTCTTGATTTCATAGATTATATAATAGAGGGAGATGAAAAATTAAACAAAATAATATTCTACAAGCGAAGCGAATTTTTTTTAAATTCTGTAGTAGAATATGATTAACTAATACCATTATAGAACCATAGCTATGAATCTTTGATGTAAACAACTAAAGCCTTTGTATTTCTTTGTTGGATTGAATGAACTGACCAATACTATTAAACTCAATTTGATAATGGTATTATATTGGCCAAATTCAAATTGATAGATTGTATAGTAGAGGTTTATAAGAAAAAAAATTCAGGATATGCTTGGGGATTATCCTGTTCTAATACTATTCTAAGGTGGCTCCGCTACTGGTGGTAGTTTTATTATTTAACTAGAGACGTATGATTTTTATGATGTTATTTAGACACACAAAATTAACGTATTGACACATCTCAAAAGTCACCGTTATCAATTATACAAATGAAGCTTTGGAAAATGAAAAACAATAAGATAACATTGCATGCCTTGGTTAAACCAGTTCGTGTTTGCATAAGGTTCTTGTTCTTTCTAGCTTTCATGACACATTTTTAATTCTGAAGACGTTGCAGTGAAGGACCGTACAACAACATATCATCTTAATCATCATCAGCATTCACGTACTCTCAAAATGAAATGCACAAATTAACAAAATAAAATGGGCTTCACCATGTACTGTCAAAAAAAAAAAAAAAATCATCGCATATATCAGATTCAGAGTTCAGAAACATATAGATTAGAGGTCAACTGAGTCAATCTTTCTGAATATCTCCCCCACCACCTCTCACCATACCCCATCAAATCCTTCTGATCATTTTACTTGCAACAGTCAGTCAGTAGACTCAATAACTCTTCAGCATTCAGAAGCTACTAGCATTCAATAACTTCAGTAGAAATACATGACCTTCTCATCATCTTCTGTCTTGCCTTCATCAACATTGAATAATAAGCAGTTAGACGTAGAGGAACCGTTAATAATAGTATCCTGATTATTAGTATTTTTACTACTAGTACTAATCAGCTGCTGCTTAACATCTTCATCCAGATCAGTAAACTCTAATGTGTTGTTTTCTGCTTCAAAATAAAACCCATTTGGCCTCTCAGTCCATTGGTTGCCATAGTTAAGCATCATGAAGCTCTGATGATCAAAACCCATTTCTTCTTGTTTGATGTTATTAATCTCTGATCTGCTGCAGTAGTCATAGCTGATCTGGTTATTACAGCTTCCAACAGATGAAGTACTGCAACTTCCTTCACTTCCAAACATGAGGAGGTTATTGTTGTTATTTTTCTTCACTCCAGCTGGGTAATTTAGGGTTTGGAAAAGAGAAAAGGAGTTGGTGGAAGTATTTGAGAAATTACTGGATGTCAGTGAAACTTGTGGTGGCAGTGGCAGTGGCACCTCAAACCCTAAGAAAGATCTGTCGTAATTGCTTAGGTCTTTGTACAGTGATGACAGAGGTTCAGATTGAATCAATGATTGGTTTTGGTAACTGTGATGAGAAGAAGAAGGAAATGGGGGAGGTTTTGGTAAATTTCTATGGTGGTGACGAGCTGGAGGAGAAGCCATATGCATCCCCATGAGCTTCTTCTTGAGCTTGGTGTTCCAATAGTTCTTGATATCATTGTCAGTCCTGCCTGACAGCTGTGCAGCTATAACTGACCACCTGTTGTTAATTACATATATAATTATTCAGTAAGTACCAGAAGAAGCAGAAATTTATTCTGGCTTTCCCTTAACAGCTGTAAGTGGGTGTTGATGCTAGATCCAAACTTGGCATGCTCAGTGAAAATATCCAAAAATAGCAGATTCTTGATATATGCAGTAGTTTCTATAAACAAGATAAAATAAGGAAAAAAAAACATGACATAATCTTTGTCTTTTCTTTTTCTCCTTTTTTTCCTTTTCTTTGGTACTGATTTTGGATAGGTCATCAACATCTTTCATGATAGCAATTGATAATTAAAGGAAAAAAAAAAGAGTACACTCTAGAATATAGCTTTGGAAATTAGGTAAAAAGAGAAATTAATTAATATATTTAGTAAGAGTAGAGTAGAGAGTTACCTGCTTCCAATGCTAGCATAGAGGCTGCATATTATTCTGTCCTCCTCATCAGAGAATTCTCCATGTTTGATGTTTGGCCTCAGATAGTTAAGCCATCTCAATCTGCAGCTTTTCCCACATCTCTTCAGACCTGATCCAAACACCCAATTTAATTCACCCAAACATAAATAACAACAGAGAGAGAGAGAGAGAGGGGGGGGGGGGGGGGGGGGGGGCAAGGGAGAGGGGGGGGGGGGGGGGGGGGGGGGGGCAAGGGAGAGGGAGAGGGAGAAGAATTGAACCCTTACCAGCTTTCTGTGGGAGAGCAATCCAATTCCCACCAGTCCCATATTTCTCTATGTACTCCTTTAGCTTTGAGTCTTCTTCTGGTGACCATGGTCCCTTCTTCACGTTTGCTTTGTCACAACAAGGAGCCCTCCCCATCTCTCTCTCTCTCTGGGAGAGAAGTCTAGCTTTTGATCTCCTGGGTATCAACTAAACTCTTTTGAGGAAACAAAGGTCTCACACCTTTTGAAATGGACTTTGGTTGGGGAGGTGATGATATGCCTTAATAATGGTATAGAAGGGTTTGGACTTGGACAGCGTAGTACACTAGAAAAAAAAATATTTTATTCAGTGGTAGGCTTTTAAGTCAAAATGAGAGACAATGTTCAATCATCAGATTTCTAACTCCTATGCCAATTAGCTTAGCTAATCGAACTTTCTAACTTTCTAACTTTCCATCTCATATACGTTGGCACCCCACAAAATCAAATCATCATTTATCATGATCAACCTTCACTCTCATACGTCTTTTCTCAAAGAAAGTATCCAAAGTTTTCTACTAAGTAGAAACAAAATATATATGCAATTGAAGTTTAAATTTTCTTCAAAATTTTGGAGAAAAAAAATGAAAAAAAAAATATAGGCAATTGAAGTGATGGCTAGAGGCCTCCGTCATTTTTGACATTTTTCCAAATCCCCACAAGCTAAATAGACATAACTTGGTATGGAACTTCAAAACTAATAACATCTTTTTAAAGAGAATCAACATGATATAATTTTTCGGGCTAATAACATTTTATACCTAAATCAAGTTTGGAATAGTTATAAAAAGGATCAAGTTTTAGTTTTCGCACATCGCTTTATAAGATTTGAAAACGTATCAATTTTTATCTTATTTTTATTTGACTATCTTGTGATTTGTTGATGTTATAAATGTGAGACATATCAAATGTGAAAACCATATACTTGTAGCATATGGGCCAAAACTAGTCGTCATGGAACTTTGGCTTCTCTTGAAGTCAATGTTCATTGTAGATAACTAATTATACAGTATGGCCCTAATATATGTATATGTAAGTGTGACTTCTATGCAGCCTAGAAATGGATCCCACATCGTTTACTGCATCCATTTAAAAGAGGATCGTGTTGTGAAATAAACGACAAACATAAATTTGTACGATTTAAAAGCTCATGATGCAAGATGATAAAATTGGAACCTTTTAGCATATGTTGAAAATCACTTAAGACGAGGGATGACATAAAATATAGTTAGCTCCAATTTTTCTCTAATTAATTGTATTAATACACAAATATGCAGTCAATATTATTGATATCGTCGATAACTTGATTTAAGGGTTGTTAGTTTGATTGACGATATGTGGCTCATATATAAACTTGACTAGAAAAGTGCAATTAAGTTTAACACAGTTTAAGATACATATAGGTTTGAATTCATATTCAAAATAATGAATGAAGTTCTTCATATATAATTCTTCAATGTGTTTTTTAATTTCCAATTTCATCATTATATCTATTAAGCAAGATCCACGTGATGAACATAAAATATGTTAAGAACCGATTTAATTAATATTCATATATGTGGAACAACTATATATATATATAACGCATCACAATATCACTTTTTCGTATCAAGATATTATATTTGTCCGAAGGTACATGACGATGCAATTATCCTTGTACAATATAGTTCACTTTTCATATCAATGATCATATTGCATCTATGTTGCGGATACACTATATTGGATTCTTGATACAATCTAATACAATTTGGTAAACTTGTATTACCTAACCTAATTTTCTAGACACGTACGGTTAGGTTATATATAGAAGAGTTATGTTGTATGCGAATTATATATATATCTCTCAGTCACTCTATATAATTGATGAATCAAATGAAAAGAAATTTTTCTTCTTCTTTATTATTTCATTTGCTATAGCTTCGCACATCTCAATGTAGTTAGTTTGTGATCGTTCTTACTTATTTCCAGCAACCCAAAAACTAGGGAAAAGGAAAAGAAAGTTGTCTTTGTACTTCCAATTAACTTGCTATATGATATGCACTTATTAAAATATACGGATTTGCAAGTGCAAAATGAAAAAGTGATGGATTCTCAATACAAATATGACAATCACTTTAGTTGCATAGAACCAAGCGGTGCATAAAAAAAAGTGTCCTAAGAAGCTTAAAAGTTGAAGTAATGAAAAGATGGGGTTCTGCCTTTTTATTGTTTTTAGCTTTTCTTATCAATTGTATCAAATATCAAGGAATCATTACACAATAATCATGATCTTTGTTATCTAGTAGCTAGAGTACAGTACATGAGATGCACATGCAGAGTAACTGATGAGAGTGATCATATAGTTCGGACCCATCAATCAGAACCTTTACCCTTAAATTCATCTGATCAGGTGCCGGGGACCGTAGAGGCTAATCAATGCCTCCTCCTTGGATTGACGATGCATCATAGCTATGGTCACAACTAGGTTAAAACAGGCAAACAATCTTCAGAGATAGTTCTCGTACATTGTAGCATTTCCTCACTGGGATACATCGATCATAGTTGGGGTATACCTAGGTTCACTATTTGGGTTTCTGAGCGACCCATTGAAATAGAGGCCTAATAATGGATCACTCTGAGGGACCCTACCTAGATACATGATGTTGCAAGCCAAAAAATACAAAATTGTTTGGTACAGGAATGATGACCACTCTACATTGTTATAAAAAGAAGAAAAAAATTGTAATTTTGTATGTATAACATCTTCAATGTTACGTAGTACTGAATGTTACATGTGGTTTAAAATTTTAATTTGATTTTCACAACTGTTAAATCTTTTATATTTCGTTTCAACCATTTATTTTTCGTATCACCTAATAATGCACAACTGCATAATAAAAATTGAAATGCATAGTCTGAAATCAGGTTGACCTATTGAAAAATGTGCTGCCAACTGTAAATGTAAGGGCTAGGGTTTGTAATTTTGTTTGGTTCGGTGCATTAGTGTGAGAAAATTTCGTTCATATATTTTTTAATATTATAAATTTTGATCCCCTAAAATAAAAAATCTATAAATTAGGGTTTTTGTTGTTGTAAACATTGGGTCATTTTGGGTTTTATTGTTAAAGTGGTTATGCATCAAGTCATATATAAAATGTCCGAAGCTTACCAGAAAATGATCATAAGAAATTGATAGGGTGATCTGCATGACCATAAGGAAGTGTTCAAAACATCAATCCTAAAATTCCATTGATGTAGTTCTCTTGGGTTTGTCAGGGAGAGTGAAAATTACTTCTTTGTGTATTGAACTGTGTACAGATTCATTTTCTATTAAGCACCAAGCCATTAAGGCATTACGAAGTTACAAGACCCTGTGGAAGGAAAATATGCAGGCGTACTCTTCACAATAAGCTTCTCGAAATTTCTTTTGATAGTTTACATACATGTGAAACACCATGTTAAAGAAAAAAAAGCCCTAGGCTTGGACCAAACTACTATGGCACTTAGACTATTATTATTGCATCTGACATTAACAATTGATTCTTGCGTATGTGTTAGGGGAGAAATGAAGAAAAGGGGAGGGACATTTCGCTTTTAGTTTCGAGTGGTGTTGTCCACACGCGCATTTTTACCTCCTAAACACTCTCTCATTTGCGTCGTCGGATCAAATGAATTGAAGAAGATCACAAGACAGAAATTGACAATGAATATGTGAAAGGTAAAAATAGGTGTATGAAGATAGCACCATCCTTAGTTTTTAGTGCTAAATCTTGAAGGAAGTATGTATATGCCGATATGCGTTAGAAAGATGGTGGAGGGAAGGGGGGACTAGGAAAAGAGAGAATATAATATATATATATATATGTATGTATGTATGTATATGCAAAAATAAATCATTAATCTAGTATTCTCTACGTACATTTTTGCACAAATTTTCCTCTTATCATTTTTCATCTCTCAATTTTTTCATGAATTTTGTTGTTCTCCTCTATCCCAAACAGAACTGAAGTGTTTTTCACTAAGATACACTAATCTAACCCCCCCCCCCCCCCCCCACACACACACTCACACACATATATATATATAATAAGGAAGCATGCTATATAAGATATAATACGAAAAAAAAAATATTATTCCCCCACCAAATTAAAAAATTAGTGACATGAGTGTCATTACATTGACTATTAGTCTTGGACGTGCATGCTTGTGTCTTCATTACTTTCTCAACGGTTGGCAAACTAAGCTAGACAAATGTTGCAGGCTTAACAATTATAAATTTAATAACTGAAGTGGCCTTCTAAATCCATTTGGATTTGGTGGTACTTGAACCTTTTATTGGTCAACTTTTTTGAGTTGTCTCTATAAACTTCTATTGTTCGACCCATTACACTAATTTAGGAAGTTATCCCTACTCTCGTTAACTGTGGGAGGTATCACAAATACTCATTATTGCATCGATCACTAGAAATTTGATGAGCTTTTTTCTAAAAAGTTATCTTGCACTTATTTTTGGTGTGAAAAATAAAAAAAAAAGGAGACCACTTTTAACGCTAAAATAGATGCAAACTAGAAGGAATGACCAAATTGATTAGCGGCAACCAATCTTTAGGACGAAATTGATCGATTTTTAACTCTAGGAGCCAAAATAAGGAGGCATGCCAATTTTAGAGACCATTATAGAAGCAAACATACTCCAAGAACAAAAATGAGGACCTTTATATTTAACAGGGATTTTCGGCCCAACATGACCACTTTAAGTGCTAAAATGGACGGAAACTGGACAGAATGTCCAAATTGATTTGTGACAATCAATATTAGGGATGAAATTGGTCAATTTTGAAATTTAAGGACCAAAACAAAGAGTTATGCCAATTTCAGGATCATGTAGAAGCAAACCTACTCTAGGGATCAAAATTAGACTTGGCATTTGTATAGTGTTTCATGTGTTCGTGTCGCTTTCGTGACATACCTAATATCTTGATGGGTTGTTTCATGTAACACTCGTTAAAATAAACGGGTAATAGGACCCGACCCGTTAATATTAACAGGTAAGATGACCCGGCCCATTACCCGTTAAAGAAAATATATTTTAAATCAATAGAAAATGAAATGAAAACATAAGACTAAATTAGTATTTACATATCACATTGTCACATATATATTATTTCAAAACATAAAAACACATTGTCACATATTATTGTAGTAACGTTTTTAATAGTTTTTCAATTAATGTAGAAGAGTGAATATATAATGCTCATAATGACAAGCTCTATAAATTTTGTGAAGGGCTCAACTCCGAAAGCCGACACCATAATCAATAAACCATAGATTTAAATGTAACCATTGATTGTCATTTACGCTCTATTCTTCTCACCGGATTTAGTTTTTTTTTTCAAATTTCCTTTTTTGAAAACATGATTTTTGATTTAGTGGATGCAGAAAAATGAACAGTTCAAATTGTTCATATCAAGTTCAGATACGGTTAGTGAAAATAATGCTCAGAGTTTATAAAGTTTCTACAAATTATATAACATTGACTCATATTTCAATTAACCGTAAACGCCAGAACGTGATATCCACTATTCAAACCGTTTATTTTTCTACATCCACTAAAAGATCATGTTTTCAAAAAATAAAATTTGAAAAACGAAATTTGGTGAGAAGAATTAAGCGTAAACGACAATGGACGGTTAAATATAAATCTATGGTTTATGGATTATGGTGTCAGATTTCGGAGTTGAGCCTTTCACGAAAGTTGTAAAGCTTGTCAGTACGAGTTATTGCAATTTTTTTTAAAAAAATTCACACATCTACATTAATTATTATGAATTTTTATTATTTTTGCACTCAAACAAAGAAACTATTTATGAGGGTTTTAAAAATCTAAACGACGATGTAATCATTGTCTAAGCGTAGAGGATCAATCACCTGTGTTTATATAATCTTTTTTCAACTTGGACATTAATCAGTATGAATTTTATTTATTTTGAACTCCCCGTAAAAAAACTATTCATGAGGGTTTGTAGGATTTTAAAAATTCAAATGACGATGTACCCATTGTCAAAGCTTAAATGATGTGACCACAAGTATTTGCATTTTTTTTTTCATATTTTTAACACTTGTAATGACTTATTATGAATTTTTTTAACTTGCTTTGGTATTTTTAAATTGCTGTGTATTTTTTAATGTGCTTTTGGAAAATTTTCTCACTTATATGAGATTAAGTACTATGGCTATCGTAGTAACTAGTAAGGTTGTTTTTAATAGTTTGTTTTTAATAGCTAATTAGTGACATCACAAGTTGCGACAGCCATGGCGAGAAGCATCGTGTTCAAGATTCGCGCTACGGCCTCAGTGGCTCACTGCACGAAACGTGTCTTCGTTTGGTGCATCGGGCATCGTGCTGCCGTTGGTTGGAGTTTTCTAGCATTTCTTATATTACTAATGTCAGGGTCGTATGGCGGTATGAGTGAGTCAGGCTAAATGGGAAGGAGGCAGTGGGATTTGGTTGTTGAATTGCATGGCATTTGGGGTGGGTTGGTTTGCTGAGAATTGAGATTTGGTTCTAACTTCCACGGATTAGAGGGCTTGGGAGAGGAAGAAAAAGCAATAAATCTGTCAAATCTCTAAGGCATTTAGGGAGCTAAGAATTTGAATGTCAATGGAGGGATTATTTATGGGAGTACTATCGAATATTTCGAGTTTTTCAACTACTAAATTTTTTATCAAAATTTCGCGATTAAAAAATTTAAAATATCTTATATATCTGACATCATAGAATAATTTATTACAAAATACTCAAAAACAAATGAACTACTAAGTTCCGCCATATATTTTTCAATTTGTGTACATGTTGTTTAATTTATTAAACAAGTTAAAGTACATCTTTTAAACCCTTTTTCTCGGGTGGTTGAGGTTGGTGCCTATATAGTTAGGAGTTTGACATTGCGGCAACAAAGATGTTTGAGAACAAGATCTCATATCGA
Source organism: Malus fusca (assembly GCA_035220775.1). NCBI lineage: Eukaryota > Viridiplantae > Streptophyta > Magnoliopsida > Rosales > Rosaceae > Malus > Malus fusca. The sequence goes on from CM069069.1 coordinate 12,207,825, forward strand.
GTCTATAACAAAATAATATAAAATTAATATATGAGAGTTTTCACCTCTAATATCACTGAGATCTTTTATGATAAAACCCAACACTTAGTAAAAAGTGGTTAAGTATGGACAATATTGGTGATATTAGTGGTTGCCATGTTGGGTATATAAAATTTATCATGATAACAGAGCAGACTATTCTTTCGACATGTCTTGTGCCAAAATTACTGAGCTCAAATCTACTTCCATAGGTTGGGCTTTGGAAAAGTTGCGGTAAATCTAGCTTAAGGATATTGAATGACTAGACCCTCAAAAAGTTGTGTTGATTCTAGTCTCTGAATGATGATCGACCTTCAAGAAGTTGCGTTAACTCCGGTTTAATGACTTCACCAGTTCTCGATGTGGAATTGGTTTCCCATGTGACCCTATGTGAGGCCACTCGTGAGGAAAAGTGTTGTGGAATAGGATCCCGGATCGAGCATATGACAAAATAATATGCAATTAATATATGCAAAGGGGTATGGTCATATATAAAGCCCCCAGTCTCGATGGAATTATTCGAAATACTGGAAACTCTTGAGGACTTGCCTAAGTTTCCACCCTTGACATCACCGATACCTTTTGTGATAAAACTCAACACCTAATAATAGGTGGTTAAGTTGAGACAATATCTAGGATGTTAGTGGTGGACCATGCTCGGTCTATAAGGTTTACCAAAAGAATGTTAATTTGGAATTTTTCTATAGTAGGAATTCGTACTTAAAACGTTTTAACTATAAATTCCTCAGGTTTTAGTAATGATTGAATATGCTTTGTTGAGCTTGAAGTTGGTAAAGAAGCAACTCATTTGATTGTGTTTTTCATTAATCAAGTATATGGATTTGTATTGACTCGTGACATGCACTTATTAATTTGATCAACTATAACATGTTTTTCGATCAATGTATGTTCAATAAACACTCTTAAGACTTCATTTGGTTGGGAGGAACTTCAAAGAAATTATTTGAATTTGACAAGAAGGATAACTCTACTATAAAGGATTAGAAACTCTCTGCAAATTCCAATGAATATGGTTTGAAATCCATTTATTTGATTTGTCTCCATTCTTATTCAACTCAAGATTGGTATGCATGCACGGAAAGGTTCTTTATCATAGAATGGGCTATTATGGAATGCCTGATTGCATTTGCACATGATTTGTAATAAACAGCCTTTTCGCGTGTGAATGTGTGATAGTCTAAATAAACAATAGTACTTCTATCATTTCATATACATTCCTAAACTTGAAATCACTTCATCTAATCCCTACAAGAAAAGTTGACAAGCCACCACATTAATTGTACAGAATGACATGTGTATAAATTTGTAGTAGCTTACACAATGATACAAAGCATTTTATTTCTTTTCTTTTTCTCTATTACATATAAAGTGTGTCCTTAATATGTTGATTTTTTCATACAAACAATATTGGAGAATGAGAAAACTAACAATAAAGAACCTCGTGTGAATGTCTATATACTCTTAATTACGATGTAGCTCAACAAAAATCGATATTTATCTCCACAACTAACTATGTACATATTGCGTGGCTGATTGTGCGCCATGGATCAACATGATACCTCAACATTAATTGAGAGATTTTTCAGTGTAATCGGAACACGGAATGATACACACATGTTTTTATATAAATGGTAGAATATGTATGTTAAAAAGTTAATAACTTTAAAAATAAAATTTACCACGACTTATATAAAAACACGTGATGTACCATTCGTGTTCCGGTCACAATGAAAATTTTCTCCATGTTAATCAAGGACTACTAATCCTTAGTATGCGAACGCAGCACAAGTTAACAGCTGACGATAATCTTCTTATTGTGTAAAATGAAGTGTTGTTCGTACCCTTATAGTTCTCGCAACACACTCTGGATTACAAGGAATACATACAGCAGCACTTTATGAGAAGGATTTGACGATTTATACCGTCGGACAAGAGTCCTGGCTAGCCTAGCTACTAGGTCATGCATGGCAGTATCCAAGATCTTTGAGCAGAAGTAGTGTCTCTTCTCAATCGTCTTCAATTACTTGATTTGTTTTAACATGTTTCCACTAGGTTTAGGCCCACCTCCGAAGAATATATTTCATGGCACCATCCTTCATCTTCAACCTTTGTTTCAAACACGACACTGTTATATTCTCTCTCGGGGCTTCTTCTAGTGCACATCAAGTTTGAACATTTAACTTACACAATGGAACAAAAATTATTAGACCAATTGGTCTAACAGTGATCCAACGGTTTTGTTCCATTGTATAAGGTGTGCAAATTTAATGTGTATTCGAGAATTTTCATAACCTGATGAAGTTGGCCATATTAAAGTTAAAAAAATAGTAAGTGCTCAATTGCCCTAATGATTAGATTTTTCTCTTCAACTCATTGTGTTCCAAGTTCAAACACCTCATCCCTCCTTCTAACTGTAAATCAGTGTAGAATATCACTTTTACTATATAAAAAAAAAAAACACTTTCAAAACAAAAAACAAAAACAAAAAAATTGGATGCATGCATTAAAGTAAATTTGCGGGTCTAAAGCTTGGGCCTCATTATTATTTATTGTGGGTCAAAATATTGGTCCTCATTTTTTTATGGATCGAAGCTTGGGCCATTTTAGTTCGTACACATATGACCCGACACAAAATATGGAAAAGAGAAGCAAATTCTGGGTTGATGCCAGCAATTGTGGAGAGTTTGAATTTGGACACATAGAGCACCGGCGGATCCATTAAGGGGCGGGGGTCAGTTGACCTTTCGAATTTCAATGAATCTTTATGGATGACTTGGAAGCTGCCTCTTTGAAGGTTGGAGTTATCCTTCATAACATGCCATATAACTGCTTGATAAAATACCTGAAAGAAGAGTTGTCGTTCTTATTAATATTATTTTTAAATATCAATTTGAGTATTATATTTTTGCTATGCGTTCAAGTAGTAAATTTTCTCAATTGAAAGGAACCGGTAGCCTTGCAAACATAGAATGGTGGAAACGGGGAGGAACATAGTATATAATCATGTGTATTTGCTAATTATATTGGCTTCAATTCTATCGGTTGCCACTAATTTAGTGGAAAGAACCTTTTTCGCAATGAAGTTCATTGCATAACCTAATGAGGATTCAATAGTTGAGTGTTAGCATGGTGATTTATACTAAAAACGCGTCGTGGACAATTGTAACTTGTATTGTTATTTGTTCTATAATTTATGAATGATGAAACTATGGTTTAATTTTTAAAGTTATCATATGTCTAAGAAATTTTTGAACTTTTAAATAAAACAAATAATTGTTGCTGGATCCGCGACTGACAGTGAGTTCAAGAAAAATGTTCTAACTACCTGAGCAATCTACCACTTGCAGCAATTAATGGAGTTGATTACACCTACAACCACAAAATTCTTTGTGGGTGAAATAATGGTCTCTCTCCATGAGCTCGAAACCAAAATGGAATCAAACTTGCTAATAAATTTGTGGTGCATTCTTGTCGTCACTTATGCTACGCCGCCGCACACTGGCATCTATCCGTTCTCCCCAGTTTTAGCAAGGGTTTAAATGACGACCTCTATTTGATGGATCAAACACTTCATGCACACCAAACCAATTCTTGTTTTGTGAATCTACCAACTCAAATGATATTATTCTTGCTCAAGTCGAACATGAAACGTTCGACCCGATTTATAGCCTTATCCATTTCATACCAAGTTGATATGTTTCGTTAATTGATTCATTGCCTCAAATACTGACTCTCACCAATTTTAATCGAGAAAAACTTAGGAGCCGTTTGATAACTATTTCGTTTATATTTTTTAGTTTTTGGTTTTTCAATTTTCACTTCTTTGAAAACTAAAATCTTGTTTGGTAACTATAGACATTAAAATTTCGGTAAAATAAATATGACTTATTATATTAACACCCCACAAATTGTTGAATAAACCTCACATACTTAATACACTTCACATTTACCTTTTCAATTAAAAATTATCTTTATACACCCCACTTACCTCTCCATAATACCCTCACACCCCACATTCTCAAAACACACATTATATTTCTATATACACCCCAACTTCTTCAAATTTTATAATACTCATTTTTTATTTTGATGGATTGAATCTAGATACCCTGTTGTTCCCAGGCTAATTACTTCTGTGATTGACTTGTTTTTCGTTTCCAGCTTGAGAGCATATTATCATTAACCGATTTGGAGGCTAACACTAATCTTAAATTTTTTTTATCTTTGTGTAGATTGGAAAATCTTATGTCACTTCCAAACTCAAGAATTATCCAAACTCAATCTTATGTAAGTTTTCTATAACAAAAGAATTATCGAAAGTTTCAAGCTATTGGCATTGCAATTCACAGAGCTAGTTCAAAGGCATAAGTTCTGAAGTTTTTCGACATAGTAAATGCCGGGATGTGATAAAATGTGTGGTTGGAGAGAAAATAATTTCTTGCAGTCACAGTGATCAATAACATTGGCATATTCATAGACATTTTGTTAGGGTTTTCTCAATCAATGTGTTTGTAGTTTCATTAGTTAGGATTTTGTTCAACAATGGAGGGTGGGAAGGTTTTGATAATTGAAGAAGATAAATAATACGTTAAAAGTGATGTGGGGTGTATTTGGAAATTTTTTTTTTTTTTTTAACTTAATAAGGTCGAAATTGTCATTGCATAGTAGAATAAATAAGTAAATTAATATTGAATTTTTTGTGGGGTGCATTCAACAATATGTGGGGTGCTAATAAAAAAACCAATAAATATTCACCAACAAATAAATTTTGACTCGCTAGGACTTATGTGGCGCCCACTATGGTTGGGACTCACCAAAACCGAACGAATCATTGAGAGTGACACATGTTGACATCTGAGACCTACATTAAACAAATCAAATCATCAAAAGAAGAACAAATTAACCCTAATTGATCAAACCAAATTCACGCACACCCGCAGACGGAAGCGAAATCCAGAATAAATTATGCAGAATGCGTATCATAATGATTTTCGAACTTTTTGTTGATTCGGAGCTAGCCAAATATGGCTAGTCCTACTTGTTTGTCTCTTCAAAGATTTGATCTATCAGAGTTCCTCTGGTCGGAGTTCCGGATTCATAGCTGAAAAGCTGGATGCTAGACGGAATGTGCCTATATATTCCTGGAAGGACTTGGATGCCTTAAGAAATATTTTGTTAAGTTTATTTTACTCAAGTCATTAAGCATGTTAGAATGTAACACTTGGGGACTTTTCATCCTTTGCTTCCTTATCGCAGAATATAGTTAATTCGACAATCTTTCCGAAGTCAACTAACTTTGAAGTGAGGAGTACTGAGGCGAAAAACATGTAAGCTTGTAAGCCCGGGATAGGGCTCGAAGCTCCCCTAAATAACGTTGATTTGGAAAAACATCACCTCCCAACCACCTCGAGGAGGATTCTTGGAATTATGGTAAGACATTTCCACTTCAATCTTATGGGCTACATTAAATAACAATTCTACTTGTTTTTATCTTATGGACATCAAAGCACTACACCAATCAATCACTGAAGCTACTATTACCCATACTTACTGCAATGCAAACTCTGTTGCTCATCGCCTTGCACGGAGTGGACTCTCTTTGAGCCAAAGCTGTGAATGGCATGGTTCTCCTCCAAGTATTCTTATTGATCTACTTGTAGAAGAATGTGTTAGGTATTCAAAAATTGTACACTGTTTCTACTCTTTTTGATGAAATGAAATCTACTATCGTCTCTTTAAAAAAAAAAGACATGGCACGATTCTGAAAGGGAGGTAATGCCGTAACGCGACACCGGGGTTATGACAAATTATGCTTAGTCCGTGCCCATTTCATCGTCCTCCTATAACGCTTGATCTTATTTGTCTTCCTGTTTATTCGAACTTTATGACCATGAAAAATTGTTGATTTTACACGCAAGTAACATCTGTGTAGCCTAAAGTAAAGTTATCAAGCTACGAAACCGAATGTAAGGAAACCATCAAGATCATCGGCGATTGCACTGTATATAAAGCACAACACATTGCATATCTTTTTGGAGAATGGCATTCCACGAAAAAGAAGGAAGTGATTGAAGTACTAAACAGTATGTATCGACGTCTAGATAACTAAAATTAAAGCAAGAAACTAGACGAGCATTTGAACCCAACAATCCAAGCAACAAGAGACCCCAAATCATCACAAAGACCGAACCTCATAATTAGGTAATTTTGATGTCGTGAAGAAGGCGCGCAGCCATTGAGCCATATCTTCTAGCTTCCCAATCAGTAAGTTTATCGTTCTGAAGCCTTGTCATTGGCTCACAATCTTCCTCAACATTTTCATCGAGGGAACCAGTGTCACCTTTTTCCTTACGGCTCTCAGCTTCAACTTTCTGATCAATCACATTAACGGCGTTTTCTTCACTTGTATTTGCTTCATCAACTTTCAGATCCATCACCTTATCCGCTTCTTCTGCACCAGCCTCCACTTCATCCTCATTCTGATCAATCACCTCAGCTGCGTTTTCTGCGTAACCCTCCGGAGGCTTTAATGTCATAATGTAAAGTTGAATATCTGGATGTTGGTAGGTACTGTCCATCTGCAGGAGTTCGAAACAGAAAACACCTTGTATTTAGGAAAATCAAACAAAGGTAAGAGTAAACCTTCTCCCAAGCTCAATCTCATATGTGGTGGTGCATCATGAATGACACAAGACCCTGCAATAAGTTAGCCCCTAAGAATATCAATAATTCAATCCATATACTAACATCAAATGTAATCAACGCCATAGCTCTTATTCGGATATTAACTACATGTCACAGGTACCAGGAATTTCACTTGCAAACCACATGCAGAAAATGTAAATACTGATAATTATACTGTGTTAGAGAAACTAAACAGTACCTTCGAATTTGGAACAGTTTTCACCTCGAAGTTTCTTTTCCACATTTGAAGCATTTGTTCATGGACACTTGTAGATCGAATCTCATACCCCATCTTCCCAAAATTGAAGCAAACCAGTGCATCAATAACAATGTTTAGAAAGTACAAATTAAAAAATAAATCTAAAACCTATGAAGTACCATACCAAAATTGTAGTTTTCGGCCCTGATAATGCATGTATTGTCTGCAACAGTGGTTCCAACAGATTTTCTTTATAGACCTTAAATCCAAACAGGTAGAAAATAGATCTGTTAAAACTAATTAACAATGTTAAAAGAGGACCATAACATCATACATGACGTTTTAAGGACCGATGTTATTCTGGAATCCCTAAACAAACAAAAGGAAAATAGAATGGGAGGAGGAAAGAAAACTTGGGTGATCGGATCCCAAAGCAAGTGCGTAAAATGAATTCGAGAAGCAATATCAAGAAAGAGTGCGACTGAGTTACTCACATATGAAAGTTTTATTTTTCTTTCTAAAAAGAAGCCATTACTTAAATCCCTAAAAATAGAAGTTCAATCTGGATATCTGGGCATGATCCTACGTTTCCAGTATCCTTAGGAAATGAAAGCTAAAAGAATGAAAAGATTTAACTCTTCATCTTGGTGAAAAGGACATGGTTTGGTTGACCAATTAACGGGTCATTTCTGTTTAAAACCTTCCGTACATTCAGGTACTCCAGCCTTACCCAGATGTTACAAGCCCTTCACACTGAATACTAATGAAATCCAAAACTATCATGTCATGATAAATACTTAAGATATAACTATTTGCCATTGTAGGTCCATAAACTACTGAAGAAATTTGAAGTTTCAATTTTCAGCTGCAACCAAACGAACTTACAACATCAGTTCCAATGATGTAGTCAAATGGTGGTTCAACAGCTCTTACATGATCATCATTTCCCCAGCTCAACTCTGCTGCCTGGATCGACCCAAACGAGTCTAAAAAAAAATAGCTTACATGAGTTGTGAGCAAAAACCAAAATGGGCAATTAAACTGACTAAACCAATCAAAACTTAAAAAACAGAAACAATTGGTGCAGTTGGAGTGTTGAAAGACTTATACTTCCTACACGGAACAGACTGGACATAAACAAAACATTTAATTGCACGCAAAGTCAGAAAACAATATCGGTCCAATTTACTGTAATTATCTTCCTAACTGCTCTACACCATTTAAATCTTAACATATAAATATGTTATGGTCTCCATCCCTCCCTCCCTTACACACAATCAATAAAGGCTGTTATGGTGCTTGTTTTGGTGAAATCTCTCAGAAACAATCAGTTCTAGCCCCATACCTCTTTTGATGGATACAAGTAGTATAACCACCCAAATTTTACTGATGCATGGGTAGGCTCCAAGACTCAAAGTAATGCCCTCCGACAGCTAAATAGTTTACTAATTACCGCACTAAGGCACACCAAATGCATGTATATATATAAATACACTCACATGCACGCACACATATACGAGAGCTAGTACATGCACAAGGTGTTAAAAATTGTTCAGAAGATTCAAGGCAAACTAGAACCAGAATTCATCTGTGTGATCCTTGAAGTGTTCCGTTCAACATTTCTCATTAGCAACGGCAAAACCTCCACTTGATCTGTCGTAACCACATCACACCCCAGTAATGCCATGCCTGAAAGAGAAAAACCAGATAAAACAGGTGAATAACACTTGAGAAAGAAAATTAAAATACCAAATTCAAGCAGGGAAAGCATACAAAATCATACAGATAAAATTCAACATAAACTTAATAAGAAAAAAGGAACTCACCAAACCCAGCTACTCCACAACCTGCTCCAAGTTCAATGACACGTTTTCCTTTCATTTTAGGTGGTGAGAACCTTCCCTTTCTGCAATTCTTTTCCTGGAATAACCAAAAATGTCACATTTACATTCATAAAGAAAAATCTGCCATGGAAGTACAATATGTATGAACAAATGATGTGCTCAGGATCCAAAGAGAATCCAATACCTAACCAAAAGGGATAGGCTAACACCACCGACAGCATAAAAATCTATACCTAGAGCACAAATATCATTTTATCAACAGGGACAGAGTATCAAAATTTTCTGCCGACTCAGTAACGTAGCAGCCTTAGGGATTGCCGGCTCTTTTGAGAAATAATCTCCGGCTCTGCCCAGGAAAATGATGGCAACAACATAAACGAAGGCTGCTACGTTTGATTTTTCTGGGCATGTGGTTGCTCCCCCTTGTTAGTCAATGGAGCAGCTGGGGCATCTAAAACCTCTTTCGATTAAAAAACTTAATCTATATTTGTAGTCCCTTTGGCCCAAAATGAAAGAGTTGAATATTCCTTTGATATTCCTAGGAACCAAAATGAAGTTAAATAGCAGCTACTCAATAATATGTTTGTTGTTGGTTTTATCACTTTATCGTTTTTTCAGGTTTACAGAATCATTTAGAATAAAAATGGGAAGATCATTACCTAAACACCTTGGTTGTCTTTCATTTCCCTTCATTTGATCAAATTCAAAATCATCAATGCATATTGCATAAACACATCTATTTTAAGTATGAACAGCCCTGATGTTCCTAAAATATCCAAATATTGCATTCAACGAGGTGCAAAGGCCTCAAACTTTAACAAAGTTTAAAATCAATCATAAAAAGTCACCTACATGCATCATATCCCATGCGTATTTTGCGAATTGTGGAAACCAAAATGATCGGAACTTGTACAAGAGTGTCTAGGGAGGATAACAGTCATTACCAGAAACTTGACAAAAACCAATGAGGCATCCCAAACAGTAGTTCCTAAATGCTTTGAATTGGGATCCTACGGAAAAGATAAAACATTCCACGGTCAGGGAAGAAGTTATTAGGACATATATGATTACAAAGCCAGTATTAAAGTTGATAACGGGTAACTCATGAAACAGAACATAGGATACCTACAAGCCGTGGTAGACGGTAAATGGCAAAAATAATCATACAGAAAAGTACAGGGCGGATTCTTCCAAAAGCACTAACCTTAACAACTTCTGATTGCAAAGATCTTTCTTAGCGCGTAGCAATAATCCGAAAAGAAAAAAACAAACACAAAAAAGGGAGAAAAGAACAAACCTGAGCAAACTGCAAGTCATGGCCCAAAACTTCCAAACTCATAGTAAACGTGGTGGGCGAGTTTAATCTGCAGCACAAAATCTCACCACCTTTAACAAACAATTACCTTTCGAAAGGTTTGATTTTTCGAATTGCATAAGCATTTTGATTTTCTAATAACAAATCCAAAAATTTCCAAAACTTTATATAAAAATGTAACAAGTAAAAACAATTAAATAGTAAAGATTGCCCATAATATTAATACCTGTCAGGCTCCATTTGATTGCTACAATGTTCCCCAAGAAAATTGATACTCCAGTGCCGAAAACCCAACTCAAATAAGCAAAATGAAGTGCCACCCTACCATAATATTCAAGAAAAAATTGAGCTTTTCAGTGTAATTAAGCAATAAATTTTTCTTACATTAAACAAAAAAGAACAAAATTATCACTTTCAGTTCCAATTAGATAACTCTTAAACTCGATCTTAAACTCTTTTTGTACTTTGCACCTGCGGAATGAGAAAAAGAAGATCAAACTCAAAGTCGAAGTGAAGAAATTACCTGAAACTCAAGTGTCTTCTGAAACGCTGAATCAAATGGACCGAACCGATGATGTTACCTTTTGAGTTTTGGGAAGACAAGGTTTAAAGAGAGGCGACAGTAGAACTGAACTAGAGAGGTGTACTTGGCTAAAAGCCCAATGCGGCTTCGACCCTGAACAATTTGAGGTCACATTTTTCAGGGCCATGATGGGTTTGGATTCTTTTTTTGTTGTCAAACATTTTGGGTTTGGGCTTGGATTGCAAATGGTTGCTAAAATTTTTACCCCATAGATTATAAGAACCGCCATGGTAGCCCAGTAGTTGAGAATAAATTTCAAGTTCGTATGTACTAGGTTTAATTATTGGCGTTGGTGAATCGCACGATGGTGATCATAGAAGGCTAAAATGGGTCCGTAAGTTTTCCTGACTTCTAAAATGTGAATTAACGTAGCTAAGCCACCAGATGGTACCCTCTTTCAAAGAAGAAGCTATAGATTATTAAATTTTGCATCTTGTAAAAAGGTTCCTCTTTTCCTGGGAATCCGAAGGATATTGTAATCGTGTCCATTTATCATACATCGTGCAATCAATTTTCGTTAAGTATATTTACTTTAAATTTTAAATTTTAAATAATTTCTAACTTCCTTTACCACCTCCAAATTTTCATTTTCCCCGCAACTTTATTTTGAGAAAAGCAGTGAAGTAGGTGAAGCCGTGAGTGAATGATGGAAGCCGATAAGCCAACGACGATGATCTGCACATTGCTAGCAATAGACAACACCACCGGCTTCTCCTACAGAGTCTGCTCCGTCTGCGAGCGGACTCTCCCCGACAACCCTTCTTCCCTCTGCAAATTCTGCAGCGTTAATGCCTTCAACCCCCGCTTCCCACGCACCAAACGCCTCTTTCGCCTTCTCGTAACTCCCTACCCTTTTCTTGGAAGGCTGTTTGCCCATTTCAAAAGTGCTTTTCAAGAATTGCTTTCTGTTGATTCGTATTGGGTTTCTTTGGGTTGTTTTGGCAGATGTCAATAGCTTCAGATACAAAAGTGCTTAATGTGATATGCTTTGATAGGGCTGCCAAGGTTCTGTTTGGTTGCTCTGCTGATGAGTTTTTTGACTTCACCAAGTTTCACCCTTTTGCTGGTAAATCTCTTTTTCCCACTTCAGATTTTCATACCCATAATCCCATTTATGTGAATTTTTGTGTGCTTTTACTGTTCAGGAATAAACACCACTTAAAATTCAATCTTTTCTTTGACAATGCGATAAATCTATTTTAAGCTAATCTAATTACGTGGAGCCCCTTAGTGCTACGGTCTAGTGCTAGTCCTCTTTACTAGTAAGCAAGAAAGCAAGAGATCTTATGTTCGATTCTCACAAAGCCGAATTTGAACCAAATTATTGTAGCGAGAGATCTTATGTTTGATTCTCACCAAAGGCGAATTTGAACAAAATTATTGTAGCCCATTGTGAGGCTTAGCCCACCCCCACCTTTTAGTGTAGATAATATCGTTTGTTCAAAAAAAAAATTACGTGGAGGGGCATCCGAGCTCCGATGCCGTGTCCAACTGGCCTAAAGCTCACATTTGCCACTCAAAATTTAATCTTAATGTTGGTTTGCTTATGTATTCTCCCATTTTGACTTATGTTTTGATGCTTTCGTAGTCAATTGCAATGTGGTGTGCTTCTTTGAAGAAATACGAATGTAGTAAATTTTTCTGATGATTTAAAATCAAAGCAACTTTTAGCAGCCATATGCTTTTTTGTAGCTCTATTGTATTCTCCCATGGTTGAATTTTTAAGTTCATCTTCAAGAATTTTTCTTATTGATTATTTATGGAAATTTGCTTCGTTTTCAACTTGTGCAATATGTCACCGTTTTCCAGTAATAACGTGCATTAGTGGGTGGCTCGATTTTTATGCCTAATTTGTTTCTGTTTTGGGATGTTTTGTGCAGCTGTTAATGCTAGTAGAATTCTGGACGGAGAGATGTTTAAAATGACACTATCCAAACCAAAGAATGGGAATGCACAACATCTGCGAGCGGTTCAAGTTGTTCCATTGAGGTCTGGTTTTCGGCCAGCAATTGTGAGCTTGAGGGAATTGTATGGAGTAAGAAGCTCTTAACTGTTGTTTTCATCGACTGTATATTGCTGTGTGCTTGCAAATACAACTGATTGTCTTTTTTTATTTTCATCAATATTGAATTGCACTTCGTTCTCAAAGCACTTAACTTTTTTTTAACACTTTAGGTATAGCACACATTTATACCCATATATCCGTGGGTGGTATTTTGATTGCCTGCCTTTATACTAGGAAAAATTAAGCCAACGGTAACAGTTAGGTGTGTGTCTAGCAATGATCCACGGCATGGCTTTTTCATAGTTCTCCAAAGAATCATCTACCCAATTTTGCAATATATGGTTGTTAACTTTTAAAAGAGTATGCTGGTTTTGCAAATACCAGATAAGTTGAACTTCCAAATGACAAGAAACACTGTTGGAAAAGTGAAATAGTATGGTGAACCGTTTTGGTACAATCCCCGGCTCTATATTAGGATTTTTTTCCGGTCAAATCAAGCATGGTAACTACAGTTATGAACAAGTATATCATAGTTCTTCCTGCCCAACAGACACCGGGTTAGAAACCATGTGGTAGCAGGCTAGGATTTGAGGGTATCAGTTGGGGCAACTCTTTCACCTGACTTGGCCACAGCCATATTTCCTTGCATCCAGTTTGTAAGCATCTGTAATGCTGCTTCTGGTTGATCCATTGGAACCATGTGACCAGCGTCATGAACCTGTTTTTGGTTGCATACCAAATTTTCCGAAGTTACTATTTGTAATCAGATTGAGAGAGAGAGAGAGAGAGAGAGAGAGAGAGAGAGAGAGAGAGAGAGAGAGAGTTGAAAGAGAGGGAGAGAGAGACCTTGAGGAAAGCCAGAGGTCCATGGCTTTTTAGCAGTCCAGCTTCTGCACCTGCAACCTTGAATGGAACAGTTTGTGCTTCTCCGAATGCTTTCTGACCAGACCATTCCATGGCATGAACCCACTTTGAATTCCCTGCAAAATAGAGAGACGTCATAATATGAAAATTATCGGAAGTACTTTATCCTCTCTTAATACATTGCAACACGAGCTCTTTGCTGGAACAAAGAAGCTCACCAAGCCAATTGCATATGAAATCGTACTCCCCAGCATACACAAGCAGCTTTATTCCATCTTCAAGAAGGGTAGGAATTCCCACTTCCAGATTTCTCATCCAGTCATTCTGCATAGCATCATATACCGTAGTGCTGCATGAAACAAATTCGATGTCCCCAACTCCTAGGGCATCCCTAACCGGTTGCTTGTTCAAGAATGTCTCCATGTTCGAGAAGTCATAGCACAAGCTCCCCTCACATTTCTTCCTAATATCATAGTGCTGCATATATCCAAAATAAAGTAGATTCTCAGCATACTTGAACTCGTTTTTAGGTTTGTGTAGAACTTATAGCTTTGACGATGATAAATATTTTTGCGTTTTTTCTTACATTTGTATCACTAATTATTTGCATTATCTGGTTAACTATGCTGTTGCAAATACTAAGTGAATCCTCACAAGCGTCTCCACTCGTAGAGGCGGCTGACAGTTTGAAACATCAGAAAAGTACATGAGTCAGATAATCTTGTTCAAACAACCATCAAATGAGAAAAGTACATGAGTCAGATAATCTTGTTCAAACAACCATTAAATCTCATTTGATACCGTAATCAGCAGGTATGTGAAGAACAGAAGAAATGAAGAGGAAATACCGCAAGCCTTCGCTGACTCTTCGCAGTCTGGAATTATCTGCGATATACTGTCGTAGTCAGGTTTTGTAATCAACTTCATTTCCAGTGCATAATCACTGTATGCCTTGTACTGGATTTCTGGATTGGTCAACCCATTACCTATGGCGAAACCCTGTTCAACCGGAGGAGATAAACCGATCAGATCAGAACTACCATAGGAGATAAAGCAAATGCAGTCAGCCCGTTGTAACTATTACAGATACCTTGAGGTTTATGTGAGTCCCTTCCTTTGCTTTGTTTCCTTTGTGAACCCGAGAAGCAAGCGCGGGAACGTAGTGCCCAGCATATGACTCTCCGGTAATGTAGAAGTCATTTTTAGCAAATTGAGGATGTTGAGTGAAAAATTCCTGTCACCATGAAGAGAAGCTGGTAAATTCAAGGTCTCTAAGATTGATAAAGGAAAACTTCACTTGATTCAGTTGCAATGTTGATGGAAGTGCCTTCGTATGTATTTACGAAGGCAATTTTTAACGACAGCTGTTCACACGTGCACGAATGATTATCGTTCGTTGATGCATATGATGGACGATTTCATATACATCAACTACAAGTGCATGTCTGTTTAACATAAGGTAATCATTAGGACCTGAAGAAAGTCATATAAATCGTTGCTGACGCCTTCTTCGTCGTGACGAATGTCAGCCGAATTTGTAGTATAGCTGAAACCAGTTCCAACGGGTTGGTCAACGAAAAGAATGTTCGATGCCTGCCAAACAAGAACTCGCTCAGAAACACAAACAAGCGATAAACGATAAGTAAAAACACCTCGGCCAAGCACCATTACAGTACCTTGTCCCAGCCGTAGTCATTCCAAGTGAGTGACAAGTTCTTTTGAATGCGGAAGGGACCATTTTCATAAAACAAAGCCAGTTCACTGCTACATCCCGGCCCTCCAGTCAACCATATCACAACAGGATTGTTCTTGTTGGTCCTCGATTCGAAAAATAAGTAGAACATACTGCAAAAAATATAGGATTCGAGTAAAATTCAGAGTTTCCAGTTTCCCAAATCAAATGTGATTTGAATTACAGTTTAAGACCAACCCTTCTGCTCTTACCTTGCAGCGTTCGAGCGGGGAAGGCGGTAGTAGCCGGCGTGGTGACCAAGCTCTTTAACAGAAGGACCCGAAGCGGCATCAAGAAAAGGCATTTGGAACTGCTTCTCGACAATCTTAGCACCAGCATCACTCTCAGCATCCAATAAAGGCCTGTGGGGTAAAGTGTTGATATCATCCTTTGGGAACAAGTTGAGGGCTCTGATGAACTTCTCCGCTTGGCGTTTTGCGGAGAAGGCGGGGGAAGACAAGCGAAGGCGGTCGCTGGCGGGGTTCGACGCAGATGATAAAAGTGGGAGGAGGAGGAGGAGGAGGAGAAGGAAAAGTGAAGAGAGGGAAATGTGAGAGAAGGTAGGAGATGTCATTGTTGTTGGTTTGTTTTGTATGGGAAGAAAAGTGTGGGGGTTGGAGGGAATATATAGTGTTGGATGTAAACGAGAAGGAAAAAAACAGAGTTGGCAAAAGGATGGACTCTGGAGTATGAAAATGTCCAACCCTCTGTGGCGGAGGTAACGGTCTTTGTATGTCGCGAGATTATATTCACGCACTCCAAATTACTTCTCCCACACCTTTTTAATTTTTTAATATTTTCTACACACCACTAACACTTGATAGAAAAATATTAAAAAATTATAAGAGTGTGGGATAAGTAATTTGGGATGCGTGAATATAATCTCCCTTGTATTTATTATATTTTAAAAGAAAAATTGTTTTAAAAATAATAATAATAATTTTGCTGCTGTCACTTAGTACTACGATATAATGATATTCATCTTCACTTGTAAATGAGAGGTGTTAGGTTCAATTCTAGCCAAATGCGAAGTTGAACCACATTATTATGGCAAGCTCATTGTAAGGCACTCTTCCAAATATTATCGTTTGTTAAAACAATAATTATTATAATAATTTTGCTGGTAAATCTTCATTTAATTATTATTTTTTTCATTATATTATGTTTAAATGAGATTGATTAGATGATATTTGACCCAAAAAAAATTAATCGTCAAACGATGAGATTTACAAAAATTAACTTTATAACATATATTTTATTATCTAATACTTGTCATAATAAGTAACTGTGAGTCACAACTTAAAATTGACCTCGTTAGAAATATAAATATCGTAGTTGTAATCATGTGAGCTGGACTTGATACATATTATCTCATAATGTTCATGTGTAATAGTTGAGAATTGAATAATTGATGGGGATTTAAGAAATCATCAGACCCCATTCAACAAAGAAAGAAAGAAAGAAAAGGACAACAAAGAAAGAAAGAAAAAGAAGGGGCTCTAAGACAAGGAAAGACATAAAAGAAAGAAAAGAGGAACTTAAGGACCAACTGTCACGCATTTTCCTTTAAGAAAAAAAAAAGTTTAGGAAGTTAAGGCCCGTTTAGTATCTTACTAATTTTTTTTTTTTATTAATTTCAAAAATATTCTTTGAAAAATCATTTCTTATAGTTTTTTTAATAAGACTCAAAGACTTTTTTAGTTTAAAATTTAAAATTATTTTTAAATCTTAGCAATTAAAGAAACAAGAAAGGGAGAGAGGGGAGAGAAGGGAGAGAGGACCGAAAGAAAGGGAGGGAGAATCCGGAGTGAGAGAGACGATAGATACAAATACAAAGAGAGAGGAGGGAGAAAGAAGGGATCGAGAGAGAGGAGAAAGGAAAAAAAATAGAACGTAAAGATGAGAGCGATAAGTTTAAAAGTAGACTTTTTGATTTTCCATAAGTAAGCTAATTTTTAAGTTCGTTTTTTTAAAATAGTCATATTAAACAAGAATTATTGACTTGAGACTTAAAAACTGTTGCTGAATTAAAAAACCGAATTCAAGTTGCAAATCAAACAAACCTTAAGTTTATGAATTGATATTCCGTGGACAACTACTTTGTTTTATACTTTTTTTTTTTTTCGCAAGTACAATTTCGAATAGTTCTAATTTTACAAATATGTGCTAAGCCTAGAAATTATAAATTTGTTTCTTACAATAAAAAGTGGCTTTTTACCAAATTGTTGTACTTGCGTGTAAGGCATTGTTTGCCTGCACGCCAAAAATGTGTTTTCATAATATAAAGATAAGAAAATTCTTTAAAAAGCCCCAAATAGGAGGACGATGCTTTGAAGAAATTGTCATCCCAAATCCCAAATGTTGGAGTGACTTTAAATAATGGTAATCTATCAAGAAATAATGGTCGACCAAAAAAACACATATTAGAAATAGTTAATTAAAGTAGATATGAGTTTAGCATTTAATACTACGGTATGTTGGTATTCATCTTCACTCGTAAGTGAGAAAATCTTAGGTTCAAGTAACAGGAATGACGAGTTTGCAACCAATTTAGTGTAAATAACTAGTTGTAATTGACTCATTAAGTGGCTTAGCTCAAATTCTCTCTCCCCAACAAAGTAAAACAGATGTGAGTTAAGTTAATTGGGTAGTATAGTTTGTTTGGATTCACTTGAGTTCGAATTCGCCTCTTTTCGTATATTAGAGTAGTTTAAAACATTTGCATTCTCAGTAGAAATAACTAGATAAAATATCCATGAAATTAATAATTTTTGCATACGGGCCAAACTGCAAGGGAAAGAGCCAAGTATTTTCCGCAGCAATATTTATGCAAGAAATTAGGGGGTGTAGTCAAACTCGGATTTGAGAGGATTTTAAACTTTAAAATCCTAGTGTAGTCAACTGAAGGATTTTAAAAGATTTTTAGAATCCATACAAATCTAAGGGTAGTCAACTGAAGGATTTTAAAGGACTTTTAAAATCCAACCAAATCTAAGTGTATTCAAAAATTAAATATTTAGTAGAATTTCATTAAGTTGTGGATTTTGTGGTATTTGAGAGCAAAAAGTATATAGAATTAAGATCAAATAGAATCCTACCTCACACCTTAGGATTTCAAATCCAAGACCTCTTGTATGTTTGACTCTCTCTCTTCCCTCACTACCTACTAGCCACTTTCTTTGTTGGATGTCTGACTCTCTCTTCATCTCACTACCTACTAGCCGCTTTCTTTGTTTTATCTTCTTCCTTCACCTCCACAATTTTTTCATCATCTCTGCAATTTCTCTTCGATTTTCTGCAAGTTTGTGCAATTTTTTCTTCATGGAAGAGAGGGAGATTTTAAACGATCTTAATTTTTTCTTCACGATATAACCCTAAAATAGGCACAACTGCAACCAACCTCCATCTATCGTGCTGGGTTGATTTTGTAACTGCCTCCAGTTCTTCACCTTTTGGAGTGGTGTTGGTACGGCATATGGGCATATGCGCTTTGAAATTACAACCATTCAAATCCAATTTGTATGATGCCAACAAATACTTCGATGGATTTTTCATCCTCTCGCTTCTGTATTTTCATCACGTTTTTCCCTTATGGATTGTTTATGAACAATCATACTTATATTGCTAGACTTTAACCGATCAACTAGTCATATATATTAGACTGGACTAATATGAGTTCTTGCAATTCAATCGAGTAATTAAATTGATTAATGTATACAAAGTAATTGATACTTCTAGTAGACAGATTATAAAATGTGAAATGCAGCTCCAGAGCATAAACATAATGCAGCTTCATTTTTTAGATTTATAACCTTGGTACATTTATAACCATTTGATTTATTTGACGGTTAAGATTCAATGCTGCAAAATCTATCAAAATCCATAGAAATATATTATATGAATCTTCTCAAATCTTCCAAAATCCATATGGATTTGTAGAAGTCTACATAATCCTATGAAATCCATCGCTTATCAAAATCTATTAAAATCCTCCAAAATCCTAAGTTGACTCCATCCCCTTAGTTAATTATATGTTGACTAGTAGAAAAGGAAATGAATTTGTTTTGCTGCACGATTGCTTAACATGATAGCGTGATTATTAAGGTCCATTTCCAGCTGTCAGTTAAATCATGTGTTAAAGGAGAATATGATTTTGAGTAAACTGCCGATTTGCCCCCTGAACTATCACCCAACTTTCGATTCGCCCCCTGAACTTTTTAATTAGAAAATTAAGGACTTAAACTAATTTTTTTGGCCGATTTCCCCCCTACCGTTAGTTTTTCATAAATTTCATCCAAATTAACGTTAACTCTTATCATGTGCAAACCACGTAACTCTCATTTGTGGACAAAAGCGTCATTTCACTAGACCTTCAGACAGAAAAGCTATAGAATCACACATATTTGCATAGGTTTATATTTTAAAAATCTAAGGTTTTCAATTATTTTAAAGAATGAAGTGACCGAACTACCCACACATGTTGTGCATATGCTTCCATTTAACAGAAATTTGGATGGAATGAATGAAAAATTAACAGCAGGGGGCAAATTGGCCAAAAAAATTAGTTTAAGTCCTTAATTTTCCAATTAAAAAGTTCAGGGGGCAAATCGAAAGTTGGGTGATAGTTCAGGGGGCAAATCGGCAGTTTACTCTATGATTTTTCCAATTCATTGGACACTAAGTTTGACTCTGGAATCTGGAATATGGATCCAGCTTCTTGTGACAGCCAAGAACCACGTCCTTTAAGGCTGGTTTAACATTGCTGTGCTTTGAAAAAAAAACGCTTCTGCTGTGCTGTGAGAACAAACTTATTTTTGCTACTTCACATTTTCAGCTTTTTTTCATCCAAATCTATGAAAATAAGCTATTTTTAAGTATTTACTAAACACCTTTTTAAGCTGAGCTTTTTTTAATACCCACTTTTTATAAAAGCACTTCCGTACCAAACTAGTACTAATAATAAGCACTTCTGTCGAAGCACTATCCCAACCAAAATTCTTACCCACTTTGCTTTGACGACCATCTACTACGACCTAATTTGGCCATAAAGTCTAAAAAGGAGAATTGGATAATGATAGGTGAAATCTGATGCAACCACAAGTTCCTAAAGCTAAATGTGGTCATTGAAACGGTAACATGTCCGTATGTTATGTTCAAAATTCATGCGTTATCAACACCTTATTGCTAAAGAACGGATAACATGTAAAAAGAACGGATGATGCATGAGTGCAGTACTTTTCATGCGTAAATTGCAATCCGTTTTGAGTACAGATATTGAGCGTAAAATACACGGAGAAAGTAGATCGAAGCTCCAGCCGCAGTTACCAAAGATAGAAAAACATACGCAACGCAATACACAGTGATACTAGTTTGGTTGCAAGTTTCACGAAATGAGTTTTGCATTTGAATATTGCACAATAACAGCTTACTTGTAAACTCTTTCGGAAGCCGCTTCAATTTAACATACAGTAGACAATACATCTCTGGTGTCCTCGGTCAGTGGTAAACACGGGCTTTACTGCAGAATCCGGTCAGATAAAGAAGAATGGCTGAAGGGCTTCAACTTATCTTATGACCTAACGTTTGCAAGCCGGGCCCTTATTTCTTCCAACTCTGCCTCATCATCGACACCCTCAGCTATTGCCTCTTCCTGCAGAAGCAAAATGATGTATCATATTGTTCGGCTTCTTTGAAAGGTAGAAACTTATGACTTGAAATGGGACTTCATGATAGTCACGTCACACATACCTCCTGCCTAGCTTGTGCAGTAGCAGGTTGCTTCAACCTCTCCTTCCTGACCGCTTCTGGAAGCTGGGCAGCAGTCTCACCAGCTATAGAAGTCAAAACTTTGTCGACTTCTTCTTCTATTTCTTCTTCTATGTCCTCGGAGTCTAGTGCTGTGTCAAGACTATCATTCACCACCTCTTCAATTACTCCTGCCTACAAATAAACAATATAACCATTGCTTATTGACCAAAATACCTTACGAGTTACAAAGTTAAATAAACTATGGGAACAACTTAATGAAAAGCTAGTTAAAGCAACAAACATAAGTGATGATAACATTTAATTCTTCCAGCAGGAAACATCTATATACAGTTGACAAACAAATAGATCTAACAGAGACCATAATTTAAGAAAACTATTCTCCCAAAACCTATTATTTGCGGTTACATTTTCCCAAAACTTTTCATCTGGGACAAAAAGGGAGAAGAGGAAGAATATTTGGACAAATAACGAACTTTCAAATTCCAATGCAATTCTGTATACACATTATAGAAAAAATAATGTTGCTATGAGCATGATAAAACTGCGACAAATAAAATGAAAGACTGTCATGTTTGTGCTTCTGTGTAAGTGAAAGACAAATAACGGAGTACCTTGGTCATCTCCTTGCTAAATTCTTGCATCGTAACAGCCACTTCAGGAGCCTTCATGAGGTTATTGACAAGCTTCATAACCTCAGAACTCTTGGATAAATGCCCCACTGTACGGGCAATAGCTGCAGAATCAATGACAAGCATAAAAATGATCAAACCAACCACCAATACTCATGTTAAACAAGGAAGCGTTCGGAAGGTGATGATTAATTAAGCATATTAACAACAACAACAACAACAAAAACAAAGCCTTTTCCCACTAAGTGGGGATCCTAGAACGCCATTGCACTTGGTTCTGTGTCAATTAAGCATATTACCAAACGGGGGAAAAAGGAAAAGAGAAAAGACTCCAAGAATATATTATCAGAAACCATAACCAGACCAGACTGAGTTAGTCCACAAAACAAGAAACTGTGTAAATTATTAGTTATCATAACCACAATAATGAAAAAATAAATAAAAATTTGCTCTTGCCACCCCCTCAATATAAGGCACTAGTCCTAACTCACTAGTTTTACCAACACGTCCTAGCAGAACATTTAACTTTTCCCATATTAAAGATAGTTCATCTTCAAATTTGTTACAAGTTAACTTCACGTTGTGTTTCCTGGTTGCTAGTCTAAGAATCACCTCCGATAAGGAGGCCTAACTTCCCATTGTGTTGCAGGGTTGCGCTAGTCTAAGAATCATCTTCTCTAAGAAGGCATCAGTTGTCGTTTCAATCCACTAGCATGTAACAACCTAAAGAGATTTCTAGTTTAAGACATGCAATGACATTAGCCTATAATATCACATACAGCTACAATGTTCAAGTTATACAATAAGATTCCAGTTTTAAAATCCAAAATAAACTACTCTACTTAAACAGGTAAACATGTGATAACGGGAATCTGAGGTTATTACTAAAGCAGCACTTCCAATGGTGATGGAATGTATACAACCATACTGAACCATAAGCTTACGTATTACAGACTTACCAACACTCTCCCCAAGGTGCATTGATATTGAATTCAGTTGTGCCCTATTTTCATGAAGACGGTTCACTGTCCTTCTAGATCTCACAATTTCTTTAGCAAGTGACTGAAATAATTAACACAGAGTAGATAACTGAATATACAGAAGGGAAGAAGGATGACCACAAGGAATGTCAAACAACAGCCGGTAATTAAACTAACAAACTAATAAACTAATCTAAGATAAGTTCTGTCAATTTATAAACTATCATACAACACAGAAACCGATCGCAGGGATCATAATTAAATTGACAGCCACTCATCTCCCTTCATTAACATTTAATAGCTATAAGTACAGAATGAAAAGTTCAGCTGTATAAGTTCACAGTCCGAGTAGAAAAAACAGAGCAATATTATAATGGCTGGACTGGACATTTCTATCCCATTTCGATTTCGTTCAAATTAACCGAAACATGTACTCTGTGGATCCTACTAATACTATGATTTGGTGTAAATCAAAGGAAATTCAGAGACAACAAACTCATCAAAATTAACAGAACCAAAATAAAATGCACAAATTTGGAGAATTTGGAGTTCAAAGCCTTGGCTCAGAACCAAATTTAAAAGGGGAAAAAATAATACCTTTGCAGAACCCATGTCATTTCTCTTGGCAGCCTCTCTGATTGCTTTCTGCACACTTTTCTCTTCTCTTTGTATATCTGAAGAAAACCCATTGCAGAACAACCAAAATTTAAACTACCCATTAATCCGATTTCTTGATCCATGAACCTAAACCATCATGGAAATGAACCCACAACCCAAAAGTTCGAAGAAAACTGAAAATTATGGTAAAAATTAGAGCTGGGTAGGTTAAAATTTACCTCGAATTTGTCGTTCGATGTTGCGGCACTCTTGGCGAAGCTTGCGCTGCCAATCTCTCAATTGCTGCTGTGGATTTGGCTTTGGCTTTATTACGTTCATCACCCTCTCCATATTTTTATTATTACTATAATTTTCGAATTTGAAAAGTTGTGGTTTCTGATTGATGGTGAGGAACTAAATTCGGCGATGCTTTGCTTGATTTTGAAGCGAGGACGAGGAGGACGATGATCGAACTCAAAATTATTAAAATTAAATTGTGAAAAAGGAAAAAGGCAAAACTTATCCGGGTTTTTTAAGCATTTGAGGATGAGACAACGATGGAACATGTTTCGTTTAAAGCCCATACACCTTTAATATTTTTGGGTCCGTGTGGTCGGTTTAATATCAATTAGCATGGATCGAGTGACTACAGCCCAAAATAATTTTGTAAAACTCAAAGAAAGATTTTATTTTTGGGAGTTTTAATGAAAAGGGTTTGGGACAACTTTTTCTTAATAAAAAACCATTAACAACTTTTATTTAATGAAAATGGTTTGACATTTAATGAAAAGGGCTTGACATTTAATGAAAATGACACAAGTAACATACAACAGGCCAAAAAAAAAACAAAAGTCCCACGGGCTTAAGCAAAGCCCAGCATGCAACATCAAAATTTTCTTCCAGCTTTGTCCCTGACAGATGTTAACCAAAATCTGTTAATATAACCTTCATATTATTTACGAAATTGCCATCGAGCCCAAAAGTCAAATAAAACAAAAACTAATTCATTTTCAACTTTTTTTTTTTCCTGAAACGGTTGCAATCATTCCACCAATTGAAAACCCATATCATGACAATTTTTATTCCCAATTTGATAATTTATTTTAACATTTGCTCCAAAGCTGGCAACCCACTTTTGTTACTCGAGAATAGCTAGAACAAAATAACCATTCACCAGACCATAACTGCCATAGATCTGCAATTAACTTTTTTTATTTACAGGTCGTGTTTAACATTCTTTAGGAATAAAAATTGCCATGTTGTTTATTCCAAATATTTATTCACCTTTGACCCGAGCTTTAATGAAAAAAGGTTTTTTCAAACTTTTTATTAACCAAAAATCATTTACTAACTTTATTTAATAAAAAGGACTTAAACTTTAATGAAAAATGACAAAAACTAGAAAGAACAACCAAAACAAGGAAGCCTCACGTGCAAAATAAGAAATTCATTTTGCATCCATGCCCCTGCCTTCCGTCAGCCCACTTTTGTTAGTATTAAACTTTCATTTATTTACAAATATGTCATTGCCTCATTTATTTACAAATATGCAATTTTCTAGAGGATTCGTCAAAAATAAAAAAAAAATAAAAAACTTTTGCCAGTCGATACCAATTAACCCCCAACATAATTAAGTATCTCCAATTCCTCGCCTTGCCTCGCCTCTCATCAAATAAATTCAAAAAAAATTAAATTCCACAAATCACTACACAATAATGAACTTTAGATTGGAAAATGACATAATTTCACCGAGTGTATCACATTGCACATTCACTTGTATAATCCAAACTTCTACACAAATCACTACAAAATAATGAAGGTTAAGGGAAGATTTCTTGGATCAGTGAAACTTAAAGTGCGAGACTCACATCAACGTTTATGATTATGTTTTTATTTTTTTTTGATTATGTTTGGTCTGAATTATGTTTGGAAACTAGTTTATGATTATGTTTGGTCTGAATTATGTTTGGAAGTCTCATGCAATTGCCTTGGATCTATCTCATTATAAAATTGAACTCATGTGTGTGTGTGTGTATAGTGTTCCGTTTGAGAAATAATCAGTGTTTAGTTTTACGAAACAGTGACAGTACTAGTGTTCTGTTTAATAAATAGTCAGTGTTAAAGTGATAGTACTAGTGTTCCGTTTAATAAATAGTCAATGTTTAGTTTACGAAACAGTGATAGTACTAGTGTTCCGTTTGATAAATAGTTAGTGTTTAGTTTATAAAACAGTGATAGTACTAGTGTTCATTTGATAAATAATCAATGTTTAGTTTACGAAACAGTGATAGTACTAGTGTTTCGTTTAAAAAATAGTCAGTGTTTAGTTTACGAAACAGTGATAGTACTAGTGTTCGGTTTTAGAAATAGTCAGTGTTTAGTTTACTAGTGTTCGATTTTAGAAATAGTCAGTGTTTAGTTTACGAAACAGTGATAGTACTATTGTTCGTTTGATAAATAGT
Source organism: Malus fusca (assembly GCA_035220775.1). Lineage (NCBI taxonomy): Eukaryota > Viridiplantae > Streptophyta > Magnoliopsida > Rosales > Rosaceae > Malus > Malus fusca. Next base: position 12,233,527 of record CM069069.1, read on the forward strand.
CAGTGTTTAGTTTACGAAATAATGATAGTACTATTGTTCCGTTTAAGAAATAGTCAGTTTTTAGTTTACGAAACAGTGATAGTACTATTGTTCGTTTCATTAATAGTCAATGTTTAGTTTACGAAACAATGATAGTACTAGTGTTCCGTTTAAGAAATAGTCAGTGTTTAGTTTACGAAACAGTGATAGTACTAGTGTTCCATTTAATAAATAGTCATTGTTTAATTTACGAAACAGTGATAGTACTAGTGTTCGTTTGATAAATAGTCAATGTTTAGTTTACGAAACAGTGATAGTACTAGTGTTCTGTTTAAGAATTAGTCAATGTTTAGTTTACGAAACAGTGATAGTACTATTGTTCGTTTGATAAATAGTGTTCGTTTGATAAATAGTCAGTGTTTAGTTTACGAAACAATGATAATACTAGTGTTCCGTTTAAGAAATAGTCAGTGTTTAGTTTACGAAACAGTGATAGTACTAGTGTTCCATTTAATAAATAGTCAGTGTTTAGTTTACGAAACAGTGATAGTACTAGTGAATCAAAGACTCTTAATATGGTGATTCGAAAAAATGGTGAATTCGAATGGAATTGAAAATGAAAACATAGATTAGGAAGCAACGAACAATTCAACTTGTGATACGGAAGCACTCCATACTCAAGTTGTAAAGGGCTGCAAAGAAGAGACCACCGAAACAGTGGCAATATGAAAAGAAAATTTACAAAACGAAAACATAATACTAAGAATAATTGACAAGGAACAAAAACCAAAGTTGAGATGAATTGAGCTAAGCACTTCACCCTTGCAATTTTCCAAGATAGTTAAAAGATAAAATGTGCGCATGCATCATTGAGAGGGTTCTCGGATATACTATTCTTAAACTGAACATTATATTATTACTATTTCTTAAACTGAACCTAGAACTGAGCACGAGTAATATCACTATTTCTTAAACTGAACATGCATGAAACAAAAACACAATTACAGGGTACCTACAGATACAACAATAACACCACATAAATTTTCATGCACAAATCCATGATTTTCATTCACAAAAAGATGTCAAACCTTCCAAAAACACATGTGTGCTCAGATTATAGTCAATGCAGTCAAATGTAATTTCGCAAACCAGACCAGACATTAAATCTACATCATAGATATAGTCGCCTAAAACCACTGCCCTACCGGAAATACCAAAAAACCTGTTGGGTTTAGATACACAATGCCACTTTTTCTCATGCACATGATAGGCAAATAATCTGTTGCTAATCGAAACCAAAATATGACCGCTGCAGACTGCATAACCAGCTACAGTGTCATGTAGATTATGACGAAGATCGGGGGGAATTCTTGGCAGATCTTTCCAAGTGTCAGAACCGAGATGATAACACTGAAAGGGGCTCGACAGCTCCCCATGGACCCTTGGCTGTGCAAGGTAATAACGGTTGTCATAGGCAGAAATGAGAGCTCCACATGGTTCCAGTGAATCGGGGGCCTTGAATTTACCTGTTAACTTGTGATGAGGGTCAAAAGTACGTCCCATAGACAACCACTTGGTGGAGGTGCCTGTTCCCAAATCGCTTTCCCATACAGGCAACAACATATATAACTTCCCCTTGAACCAATGACTTAACAAGACACGACCTGAGGGGAAAATCCAACTGTATCTACCATTGTCTTGATCACCATGCTTGCCACAATCACCACCGCCGTTGGGTTGTGATACTTGATATAACTCAGCTTCCCCATTTTTATTCGTGAAACACTCCACTAATACAAAAACAGATTTAGTATCCATGAACACGAAGATGGAACAGGTTTTTACACGAAGATGGAACATATTTAGTATCCTAATTTAGTTGGATTACATAATATCAACTAAAATGGAAAATGTTTTTACAGAATAATTCTTGAAAAATCGAAAAAAAAAAACAGAGAGAAGAAGAATTACATAATATCAATCCTAATTTAGCAACGGTTTGAGAATTTTGAGTACCTTTTTGTTGATTGATGAGGCTTCGATCGGAATCGGACTTGGAATTGGGGATTTTAGAGAGGGAAGAAGGTGAGCGGAGAGAGAGGGAGAGAGGGGGTGGACGGGAATTAGGTTGTCGAGTGTGAAAATATATAGCAATTGGATCAATTTGTACGGGAGTACTTGGAGAAATTTGAAATGGAGGATCAGATGTATATCTATTACATACTTCTTTTGAATGGGCATAGTATGGAAACGACCTCCATGGGCGCAGTCGCGCAGAGCTTAGCAACGACATTCGTCAAACCTAACGTTGGAGCAAGACTGATGTTAGGGGGTAAAACCAGTAGTTCGATAAATTATTTTGTTTGGGCCAATCTTAATGGGCTGGTTTGACATTGGTTTTGTCCTAACCATTAAATAAAACTATTACCTGGTTTTTGGTTAAAATTCAAAATATTGAAGCCCTTTTCATTAGTTTTCCTTTTATTTTTTTATTTTTTTGGGTATATGGAGATTATCTCTACTAATTAATAAAACCTCTTTTGTCAACCAAAAGAGGGTGAAAGGACAAATTGTCTTCTATCACACAAAAAAAATGATGGGCAATAATGTAATTTCACAGGTCCAAATTTTACTATTTTTTATTGAAGCCTCACCTACATGTGATGTTAAAATACCTCCAATATTAAAAACAAAAAACAAAAAACTAAAAACAAAAACCTCCAACTCCCCCAACGTTCTCTCTCTCCCTCTCTCCTTCTCATTTTCTACAAAAATGTGTTCATACACACAAAATGTGTAGGCAAATGCTAGTTATATTTAAAAAAGTACAACGTTGCCAATTTTAAAATTACACATTTTGCAAGTGATGGTTTTATGATTATATAAATTTTAAGACGATGAGGGGTGGTGATGAGGATGATGTTGCGGTTGCGACGAGGATGGCAGATGGTGGCAGCGGTGGTTGGGGTGGTGGGGTATACGTGGTGGCAATAGTGGGGTGGGGAGGGTAATGGTGGTGGGAGTTTAGGCTCCAGGTGTGTTGTCCTTCTAAAGTGTGTTTCATTTATGTCTTCTTACTAATATGTTGACACATGTCCTTTAACTTAACTTAAAACTTAACTCTGTTAACTTTATTTATTTAACATTTAAATTTTAAAAAAATTCAAAATAATCAGAAACTGTTGGGTTAATGAGGTGAGCAAACCCAAATAGGATTCTTCATTTTCTTTTGCGTGGCTGTTGAGTTGCCTAGGCGAAAAACCTTCTATGTTCAAGCTTTTGGGTAGACAATGAGATTAATGAAGACAAGCTTCTGCATCCCAACTGAAAGGTGACCAAACTTTCTTTCCATGGTATGAATCATGTATGGATATATACACACACATTGAAATATTCATGTATAAATTTGACTCATATATATTTATTTCCTAGTATTGCTCTTTTGTAATCATATAATTAAGTACCTCCTTATGGAGAAGAATAAAGTATTTGAGAATTGTGATATTGTAGAAAATTCTTATATTTGTCATAAACTCTTTATTTTCAACTTGGTATTATAGCAGAGTTCGATTCTTGGTTGAACTTTGCTGTTAGCACTTCCTTGTGGGTGCACGAAGCTAATTTTCTTCGTGCACCCACATGCCCTAAATTTGAGGGTGAAGATTGTCTACTATTGCTAAACAAAGAAGAATTGTTTTTGCTGCCATGAAGAAAAAATAGAAGAAAGAAAAAAGTTGTAGTTTCGCTGCCTTGCAGAAAAGATTAGAAGAAAGAAAAAAAAAAGTTTTGTCAAGGTAGGATACGTTTCCTATCATGAAGGCTTTTGGGTTTTGTTTTATTTATTTAATTTTTTTTTAATTTAGTTTAGTTATGAGTTTGGGGAAGAAAACAAAGAAAAAAAAACAAGAATGAAAAAAGAATTGCGGGAAAAAAGAGATTTGGTGGTTGGGGTTTCCGAAAAGAGGCGTTAACTTCAGTTGAGCTTTCGAAAAGATTAGCGTTTGTTTGAACTGGACCCTCAAAAAGAGTCGTTGGTTCCAACATATCAAGAGATTTATTTATCGGGCTTTCGAAAAAAGACGTTAGTTCCAATTCCAGTTAGGCTTTCGAAAAGAGGTTAGTTCCGAGGACTATGATTTGCTCGTTGGGCTTTCAAAAAGAGATGTTTGTTCTAGTTGAACTTTCGAAAAGATTGGTGCTAGTTCCAACTGTGCATTCGGAAAGATGCATTAGTTTTGACGGATTGCAATTTGCTAAGCTTTCGAAAGGATTGACGTTAGTTTTAGCGTAGAAATGAAGATTTCCTTCTCGACAAACTCATGATTTCACACCATGAGTTTTTGGAAGGGGGAGAAGGGGGGTTGAAAATAAAAAGGGAAAATATTTTAGGGATATGATTTAATTAGGTTTGATATGATTTGATTTGGTCTAGATTTTCTTGTCTTGTTGACAAAAGATTGTTTTGATTTATTTCCTAGTATTGCTCCTTTGTAATCTTATAATTAAGTACCTCCTTATGGAGAAGAATAAAGTGTTGAAGTAGTATTTGAGAATTGTGAGATTGTAGAGAATTCTTGTATTTGTCATAAACCCATTATTTTCAATTGTTGATTCTATTTGAATTCATTAATTCAATGACTAAAAATATAAAAAATATTAAAGAAGAGGAAAAATACGTGAAAGTTACTCCCCTAATTGTTGATGCTACGTCTCCATTGTTTCAAAAGTTTCTATCAACTACATGCATGATATGTACTAAATTTATATGGGAAATTTTATTTGAACCCATATAACTTTTTTCTACACCCAACTTAAGTTTTAAATGTGAAGTGTCGTTTTTATCCTATTGCATAATTACCGTAAAGTATAAGATAAAATTAACAATAAACCTAAAATGTATCAATAAACCCACTTCCAATAATCAAACCATTACTATCACGCAATCTTTCTCTTGCGTTCTATTCTTACTAAAATCCTAAAATGCTCTCATAGAGAATAAGCTCTTTTTGACAAATGGATATTGATTTTGAAGTTTTTGATCCTCCAACTAGATATGAATTGATTTATGAGTTTTTATTTTATGAACTCAAAAAAAAAAAAAAAAAATTCGATGTGCCATCATTGGTGCATCTCAGGATATGATTTTCCTGTAGCTATGTAAGTCTTAAGCAGATGGACTCCCATTCCTCAAACAATTCTTTCAATCCCTCAAATATAGTTTAGCTTACAAAGGGTCTGAAGCATTACAAGATAGCTTATATTGTTTGTAGCGGGGAAAGATTACTTGAACATTTTCCACACCCTTTGACCTCACCTAGATTAGAAGTGCAGGCATGGATGCTAATAAAAAAATGGTACGGCTCGCGTTGCTTTAGGATTTCATCATTTCTTCTGACTTTTTGAGGGCTTGCTCTGCCTTATCAAAAAGCTTCGCATTTACATAGATGGCAACCAGGTTACTATATGTTGACCAACTGCATTTTTCTACATCATGTGTTTCCATTTCCTCCATGACTCTTTTTACTCCTTCAAAATCATTTAAGGCCACATAGCTCTGCATCCATATATTACAAGTAAACACGCCACATATAAAAGAGAATGAGAGAACTTAAACTAATGAGTACACACCTCATCCAAATGGTACTGCACTCTCAGTACCTAACAGAGAAGAGATGTTTGGTCTCTTACACAAATTAACGGCACCTAGTACAAATGAACAAGAAGTTTCTCAAATTCTCACCAGTTCTTTTGATTTTGATTTATATTTCTATTAAATCATGAAGAATTTGAAGGGAAATATGACAAACTTGATGGAAGGAGAGAACATCAAAGAAGAGAAAATGTATGCTTTGATTTTGATTTTTATCTTTTGAAAATGGGTGTAAAGATAAATTTACATATTGAATTGGGTTTGTGAGAGTAATTTAGGTAGTAAATTTGGGTTTAAAAAGATATTGATGGTATAGCTAAAAATAATATGGGTGTAGAGATGTTAACCCTAAAAACTACCAAGCCTACGCGGCGCGCATGCAAAGTAATTAAAAAGCTAACTACGTCATTCGGTTGTGTGCGGGGCGTGCCAACTTGACAGCCGAGCTCGGTCGGTGAGTAAAATATGTTGATGTGGCGTTGAGCGCACTGCTGACTTCTTGATCTTGCGATTGCAGCTGAGGAAGGAACAGATCTCGGCCTTCGAGTTTTAGAGCCTGAAGACAAGGCTGCTAGTTCTACAAAGTTCAATATCAAATTCGACTTTCAATGTGCCGAATGTAGTAACCTGTAACACCTCACTTCGCCGAGAAGGCTAATGAGGTGACCTCTGCCAATAAGGATTCGAAAATCCTTCTCGACCGAGACTTGGATAGATAACTAGTCGACCTCGACGCAGTGATGTTTATCCAAACTGAATGTGCTCCGCGGTCGGCTGATTCTATGGCAACAGTGTTGTTTATCCAAATTGAAGATGTCACCGGTTGCCTTCACAGTGCTGTTTATCCAAACTGAAGATGTGTTGGCGGAAAAAGAAAATAAAAATCTCAAGGTTGTTGAGAGGTTTTGCGTAAAGCGAGGGTTTGCGCAAGGAAATTTTTGTGTGTTGAATTGGAGGTCCTTTGAATGATGCACTTCTTTCTCTATTTATAAGAGTGACCTCTCAGGCGCTGAAACATTCACCATCCTGATGCAACATCATAACTTATGTGAACCATTACAGAATGATTATCACACGTTTTCGTGATAAACATTCACCACCCTTAGCCAAGTAATTTTCCACGTGCTCTTCGTATAAGAAACTCAATTAGCATAAGTCTAAAATACTTGGCTAGAGATAAGCCAAGTGAAATTATTCCAATAGCCTATGCAACCACATTGAAGTCCACGTGTGCGACGCCCTACTGATGCATGGCAAACTGACTTCAAATAGAACTCTCCCACTAGTCACACGGAAAATAACTTTCAGTTCCTCCTTTGCTAATTACCAAGTGCATGCGTCATCTCTATTTGTCCAGATGCATTCATACATGCAACGCAAGTTGCAAAATAATTGCATCAATTCACTTGCATTATCCCATCCTTTCCAAACTAAATGCAAGCCATGCATTATCAAAAGGTTCAATCTAATCACATCTCCCACTTTTGCAGCCGTCTTATCCCTAAATCTTGATAAGTACTGATTTTTTGCATTCATCAAGCCGCAAACAAACCAAGCTGCACAACACGTAACCACATAGAGTCCTTATTGCAATGTAACCGTTTGACTCTTAAGATGTAACCATAAGATAAATCACCATATTAAAATTACTAATAAAATAGTAACATCTAATATAGTTCCCTTCATCCAATGACTTTAAATATACGGGCCGAGTGCGTGCAAAATCACGGCCTCCTAATGTTTGGAGTCATTCGATGGCCTAAAATCTTGCTCATTCAACGGCCTAGATTGCTCGGGTCGATGACCGATATTGTAAAATCGGGTCCAAACATTACCATAATATTATCTCTTAACAATAGCAAATTATCTCAACTTTCTTATCCGACGATTAAGAACCATGCTTACTCAACGACCTCGATACTACAAGATAGAGAATGCATAAGGTAAAGTAGAAAATGGACACCAAGAATTTATGTGGTTCGGCAATTTATGCCTACGTCCATGAAACAAAGATCAATCTTCACTATATGAAAAAGATGAGTACAACAAGAATAGTCTTACCAAGCCAAAGACAAGGCTTGATGGATACAAGTATGACACACACTTTCTATCACTCTAAATTTCACTCACAATGTGTAGTGGAACACTCTCACTCTCACTCTTGGAATGGAACTCTAGCTTTGGACTTGATCCTTTACTACTCACACTTGGTTCTTAATTGGTTACATCACTACAACATCACACCCATATTTATAGGTGAGGGCTTGGCATTCTACTAGTTTCTAGTTCCTTCTACAAACTAGAACTAGTTTCTAGTGTATTCTTCAAACCTCTAGCATAGATAATTCTAGACTAGCTGATGAGTAGATTTTATATTATATATTTTACCCTAATCTTAGTATATTTTGATTAATATTTTGGAAGAATTTTGATACTTTGAATTGTATTTTCAATATAGGACTTTCGACTTCCTCTGGAGAAAAATAGGACCAAATGGACGAATTTTGGAGTAATTCTAGTTGGACGACGTTCGTAAGTCACTTAACTTGATCGTATCAAAATTTGGGATTTTTCCACCAAGCGGTTATTTTCTGACAATAAAATAAAGGAGCGATGCGTGGTGCTGGAAAATGACGTTTCTGGGCTTAAATTGCGTTTTTGGAGCCCAAGATGACATCGGATAGGTTCGTGGCCTTCTAGAGAAGTGTTCAAAATATTCCAAACATTAAATCCAGCTATATTGGGCCAGTTTTGGAACAGCTTATGGGTCCAAAACGTGGCTGTTCATATTTTAGGCAAACTTTACCATTTAATTTAGGGTTATGTTTCATATTTTATTAGATTATTATTCTTAGTTTCCTACGGGGGGAAAAAGGACCTGTTTTTAGGGTTTGTGTGGGGGCTTAGCAGATATATTACTTGGTCGTCTACAATTTTTTTCTACGTTTTTTTTATGTAACTTTGGAGATAGAGAGAATTGCTAGGGTTTTTGGAGATTTTCTACTCTAAGGTGTTTTCAATCCTTTTCTTAGTAATATTTTCTATGATTTCAATTATGAATATGCGTAACTAATTTCTTTTGCTAGGGCGAAGCCTTGAGCCTTAACATGAATATGTGATTTTTATTTAATTGCTTACGATTGATTGCATGCATACTTTGAATTGTTAATCACCAGAATAAAAACTATCTAATTGTCTTAATGCCTGATCACCATTAGGATCTTTAGAAAAGTAATTTGATGCAATTTTGGTCGGAAGGTTCCCTGAAATTGACGCTGACTTCTTGTGATTAATAATTGTAATTTCACTTAGGATGAACACCACGTCTTAAGGATTGCATGGGTTTTCAAAGGGTTTTCATAAAGCATAATGAGTCTTTCATGTTCAGATTTGATCCGAACGTCCGGACGGGTTGCAAGTTAGATATACGTTCTATGTTGGAGGTTCCAAGTAGAATATAAATTAGGAAAACCTAACCTTCAAAGTGGCATGTGTAGATCATAAGTAATTAGTAAAAGTTCATAGGATTGCTAGGTGATGGTGGAACCCTAGTGCTTTCTTAATTTGATTTCTCCCAAAACTGTTTTCTTCTCCTTCTAGTTTTAATATTGCAGATTGTCTTATTTTTATTAATTAAATTCGTTTTTAATTTAAGTAGGTTATAAAATCAATCATCTCAATTTCTACTTTACAATAATTAATTGGAATTTGGTTTGTTTCGAATTATTTAATAATTCATGTGGAGAACGACCTTGCGAGATCCGTTTATACTACAACAACTTTGTGATTCTTGCAAGTATAATAGAAGTTTTTAGCCCGTTCACATGTGTAGTAAAATCCCTATCACTAGCCACAAAATTGTAGCTTCTAGATATTTCCATTTGCAACCAAGGAAGCTAGTACTCTCTAACTTCTTCCATCAACTTAATAACATGATAGAATTGTCTAGCATGCTCCAGCCACCTCACTTGCTTACTAGAATAATCTAGAACATTGATCATGGGCTGGACCATATACCAACACTCGATTGCTTGGGCCGATGGTGTAAAATCAGGTCCAAACAAGAGAGTAAGCTGAGTATAGAAAAATGTTGCATGGGTTTAAATAAAATTTCACAATTTATATTGTGTGATGAAAATGAAAGGCAAGTGAAATTATTCCAATAGCCTATGCAACCACATTGAAGTCCACGTGTGTGAAGCCCTACTGATGCATGGCAAACTGACTTCAAATAGAACTCTCCCACTAGTCACACGGAAAATAACTTTCAGGGCCTCCTTTGCTAATTACCAAGTGCATGCGCATCTCTATTTGTCCATATGCATTCATACATGCAACGCAAGTTGCAAAATAATTGCATCAATTCACTTGCATTATCCCATCTTTTCCAAACTAAATGCAAGCCATGCATTATCAAAAGGTTCAATCTAATCACATCTCCCACTTTTGCAGCCGTCTTATCCCTAAATCCCGATAAGTACTGATTTTCGGCATTGATCAAGCCGCAAACAAACCAAGCTGCACAACACGTAACCACATAGAGTCCTTATTGCAATGTAACTGTTTGACTCTCAAGATGTAACCGTAAGATAAATCACCATATTAAAATTACTAATAAAATAGTAACATCTAATATAGTTCCCTTCATCCAACGGTTTTAAATATACGGGCCGAGTGCGTGCAAAATCACGGCCTCCTAATGTTCGGAGTCATCCGACTGCCTAAAATCTTGCTCATTCAACAGCCTAGATTGCTCGGGTCGATGGCCGATATTGTAAAATCGGGTCCAAACATTACCATAATATTATCTCTTAACAATAGCAAATTATCTTAACTTTCTTATCCGACGATTAAGAACCATGCTTACTCAACGACCTCGATCGCTTGGGCCGATGGTGTAAAATTGGGTCCAAACAAGAGAGTAAGCTAAGTATAGAAAAATGTTGCATGAGTTTAAATAAAATTTCCCAATTTATATTGTGCGATGAAAATGAAAGGCAGGCGCCTACAAAGTTCGAATGCGATCGAGGGGTTACCACCACTACCACGTTGTATTGAAGGGCACCGGCAGTTGAGCATTTATATTGTCGGTAGGACATTCCCTATTCGATTAGTTGAGTGCTGTATTATAATTTCAAATTCAATTATTCCTATATTATAGTCTTATTCCAAGTTTCGTTCAAAATATTAAAGAGACATAATGTTGGTCTTAATATAGCAAGTTTTTCTACGTCGTGGAATTTATGTTGGTCTTAATTTAATTTCTCGTGCAAGCGATTGTTTGCAAGACATCAGCACATGCCCCTCCCGTCCTCCCACTCCAGTGCCATAGAAAAATTTTGGTCTTGCAGAAATGTCTGACTAGCGACTGCTGACCAGCATATTTGATTAGGAAAATCCAACGCATTATTTCCGTACAATATGTTGTGTGTGAACTGTGTGCATGTAGTTGTAGTATTTATAAGATATGACATATAGGGCAGGTAGGATATTGTGTTTATAGATTCGGAGTCTGTCTTATATGTTAAACTGGTTGTATCACAAAATCTGGAGAAAATATAACGTGAAAGCGAAGTATTTAGCAAGAAAAATCGACCACAAATCAACTCAAAAAATAATATAGTGAGCCAAATTATGGATTAAACATTAATATGATAGAGCTCAAAACTGGTTTTAATACGTGGTGGAATTGCTAGTTCGTTTGGGGAAGCAAAAATACAAAGACCTATCTCATTGTTTATGTGATTTGCATATCCTGTGGGATCTGTTATATCATTAATCTTGTCAAGATTTTAGAGTCAAGTCAGTGGTCCACTATTAATCAAATCGATATTATCTTAATTAACCGTTTAAATAGATCGACAGATGTTGAGTTATTCATAAATTGTAATTTTTTTTGTCAAATTCTGATGTGTGATTGTATTCTTTAACACCAGTTAATATTAGTTGAAAGATATTTTCTTTCCATTAATTTCTAACTTGCTACAAACAGACTCTAAGTTAGTGATTTCTTAAAAGAAATAATGGATTGTTAATTTGGCGTGTGGAAAATTCCATGACAATTTCTGCATTTGATTTTTCATGATGGACTTAGAGCTCGTTTAGAAGTGTATTTAATATGATGGAAATCACTTTTAGAAAACGTTTTTGGGTTCCAAAAGCACTTCAAGTGTTTTTTTTTTTAGAATTTACTTGACATTTTTACTAATGTTTGTTTCCAAAAATATTTTCACTAAAGACACTTTCAATTGTTTTAAAAACACTTCCAACAAGTCCATAATCACAACACATTCAAAGTTCTGAAAAATTGTGACTAGATGAAAAATGATTATCACAAAAAGAGAGAGGGGGTGCGGCACATAGAGAGAGAAGAGAGGAATGTGTAATTGTGAGGGGTGTGTTATATCATTACAACTCTAATAGGATAATATTTAGTCTAAGAGATATGGTAGAATCCAATAAGGATATCTAGATATGTTAGGATTTACACAATCACATTTCTAATCTAATACATGATCCATTTAGTTGGGGAGTCCGTCTAATTCAACCATCCTAAGGGTATGAGGATACAAAAATACCAAGAATATTTGATACGATGTTTTTAAATTGTGCCGAGCATTAAAGAGTAATGTTAGATAAACAACGAGACTGAACCTCACTATATGTACTTTTCAACTTATGTAATTACCTATCTAGGATTGGTATAAGATTTCCCTTGAATTCATTCCCGTCATCTCTCTGTCGCTACAGTGAAAACTAGAGTATTGGTGGCCAAATCTCCTTATCTTGTCCTAATCCTGATATAATTTCTACAATGAAAGATTTCCAGAAACATATTAATAAACAAAATATTTAAATATAGAATATAAAATTAAAGAAGATTAGGATGACGATTCAAATACAAAGAACTCATTCAGCTTAAAAATATGGATAATTAAGGATTAAGTGATTTCATGATGTAAATCGAGTTAGATGGATTATATAATTGACCACCAAAAGCAGCAGGAAATATCCTCACATACGATTAATCTTTTATTCAGTATAGCAAACTTAAACAAAATCTTTTCCACACAATATTGAACTTGGGCTCCCATCAATTTGATAATTGACATGTTGTAAGTTTTTTTTTCTTACAAAAAACTATAATTATTAAAACTGAAGCAATTAATTAAAGAACATGAAAATAATTTGCAGGAACTGGAATTAATAGAAGGAGCAGCCCAGCCTAGTAGAACTAATCAAGCTGCTAAAAGGTTGAAAACGGATGATCAGCCAAAATCACAAGAAATTGTATAACTTCGAATTAAAGTTGAGAAACTAAGTCCAAAGGGTTTCGAAAGAAAGGTCGCACAATAAATTTATTTTCGAACATTACATAATATTACGCTTATGAAAAATTAGATGATAATATATTTTGACGTAATTTTATTGCAACAAAGAGTATCGACCGTACATAATAAGAGGCTTTGGATTTGTCGGCCAACTGGGGCCATGCATTCAATCACGTAGGTCACTGAGGCCAAAATAATCAAACACACCCTTTTCATTTGTCTAATCTCATGCAAGCTATCAATGTGAAAAATATATATTCATGGCTCTGAAAGTTGCTGTGCTCCAAATTAATGATTGAAATGATACTTTGTGAAAATAGTTGCCTCCTATAAAATTATAACATCAACACCACCTAAATATATATCTTATATATGTAGCATGCAATGGCACGGACCTTACACCCCACCCGAAAACTGATACAAAGAAGAAAAAATCTATGTGTGCAGACAGTTCCAGCCCACCCCAGCTCCCAGTTGGTCTTCTCACTCTTCACCATTAGCAAATGCTCACAGCTGCCGCTGCCTTCAGTAGACAGCGGGGCAATTTATATGATTAGGGTTTCAAACGTATATTTTTCCTAACGAAGAAGACGACCTGCAACTGTAAGGCTGCAGCTATAGTCAAAACTCTGCATTTCCTTTTTTGAATTTATTGGATTTAATGTTGTGATTTACGGCTCAAAATTAAAGTGTCGGAATAAGAATATGAAAGAGGCGTAGTCTACTTTCCTACCATTTTAGTGTAGATAATATCGTTTGTCAAAAAAAAAAATAGTAGTCTAGATTATTGTAATCATTTTAATTTGTAATGACGTATCTTATTATAGATGTTATGAAATGACATATCCTATGCTTCTTCGGTTATATACGTAAAATTAGTAAAAACAAAAGAGACAAAGCTGAAAATTTGATTGAGAAAAAAATTAGCTTAGAAGTTCAGCCCACTCCACTTTTCAATCCTCGATCCAAGGCTCTACGATTTTATGCCACAGAGTGCTGCTCTTTTAAGATCTTCATTTTGACCATTTTTTAAGACTAAATGCATATTAGCTACAAGATTATATTAGTTTAGATTATGCTTTTCGGTTATATATGCAAAATGAGATTTTTGGAGTGTCAATAACAATTCCCTTTAATAAAGCAAAACAAGAAAATGAGTTTTCTATGATTCATAGAATTTAATTTAGTTTTGCTTTATTAGGTAGTCAAATATTTTAAGTTTTTAGATCTAAACTATATAATAGCTAATATGCATTTAAATTTTATAAGTCCTCAAAATAAAGACCTTAGGATAGCAGGACTGTTATGCCACATGTCTGCATGAATGTACATGAGTTACATAGTTTTTACTATTTACCCTCTACGATTTTATTTTTGTTATTGTTTTAACATATTGTAGCGAGCTTCAATCCCTAAAAAAAATTATTTGTGATTTGTGGGACCAACCACATTGTAGCTAGATAATTCAAACCGTTTGTTTTTTTAACCGAAACGATAGCATTTTATTGATGATTAATGAGTACAAAATCAACTGATAAAGAATCACGGATTAAATTCGGGGGTTTCTCAAACCCAAAAGATATTTAAATTAAAATAGAAGGCTAACTTGGCCAATCTATGCGCCAAAGCATTAGCATCTTTGTTGTCTCCAACCAACAGGGTGTAAATGGACTGATCAAATCTAATAATTGTCATTTTAGTGCTTTTATAAAATACTTGTTTGTTATTTTAACTTGTAATTCGTTGTTAAGCTGCAGTAATTAGGGTCATTATATGGTATACAGTTTTCTTGCTTTGTGCCTACATAACGATAATTATATTAAGTTTTGTTCTCTAGTAAGTATAGTTTCTTGGTAGTTAACTTACCATGCTGCATGACCCCTATTTGACGCAAAAAGAGTCGACCCGTGGCGTTTTTTCTGTTTATCCACGCAATATTCAACCGAACAATTTGATTTTCAACGTTTTTGTTCCAGAATAAACTTTCAAGTCAAAGGAAGTTACATATCTAAGATGTGGCCATTGGTCAAGTCTACTTGTAAAGCGCAGGTTGTTCATCAAATACCGAATCGGAGTACCTACTTCCACGATTTATGAACTGCTTTGACCTCTGCAAGCTCTCCAAAAGTCTATCGCACCAATATATAATGACATTTAGTTGTGTGTGTATCTATATATATCGGGTTTAGGGTTTAGGGTTTAGAGTTGGTTCTCTAAAATTATAAAAGTGATTACTTCACTTGCTTATTGAAACTTACACAACCTCGACGTTTATTGAAAATAACACTAATTAAAGATCATATCACCTAAACATTGATTTGAAGATAGAAAACCTATGGAAAAGGATCCTCTCCGGATAATTTTTCTAAGAATTCTAAGATCGTAACTGTTTATCGTACATCATGCGGTTAGTTTTCATTAAGTACTATTTATATTAAATTTTAAATTTTAAAATAATTTCTGACGCACGATATACGATGAATGATCACGATCACAAGATCTCTAAAATTCTAAAAAAAGGATCCGGAGAGGATCCTTTTCCGAAACCTATAGCCACTTTTCCGGTATCCAATGTTTGGCCACATCAACATCATGACAACACACACACACACATATACATACATGTATATACAAGCATGCATTTCCTAATAAAGTTAGAGATATTTTGGACAAAGATGGCTAGTGCAGATTAGTGTTTATTTTTTGTTGGTGGGTTTGCAAGAGGGCTTATAAAGCCAACTTCTTTGTCTTTTTATACAAATAAATATTGATACACATACTTACTACGGAATAATTGTTAACTAATTAAGCTAAAAAATATTTCATTTCTTTTGCAGAATGTAATATCCAAGTAAAAGTTTTTGAAGAAATTACTTGGCTCTTTTCGCAAAACAAGAATTTCCTACCTCAAAAAGTTTTCTTTTTGACTCATATCATTAAACTGTAATTGAGAGAAACGTAAAAATTCCTACTTCCAAATGAATGAACCAAGTGTTATCCATTTTTGGAGACCTCAAGACAAAAGAAAATTGGTTTTAAACCAAAAACTAAGATCGAACAAGATTTCAATAGGTAAACTTGCCCGATACATTTTTCCTGAAAATGTATAGTTTCCAAAGCACGGGGATGCATAACTTCCCACTCTTTCACCTTTTATGCACATCCACAAAGCTCCATCATACTTGGTCAGGATCACAAAGAATGTACATATATACATGTCCAAGCTTTAAGCTATTTTGGGAAATTTCTCTCCGAAATCTATGACATAATTATAAGTCCTGTCATGAAGCAAACAAATTAAACAGTTAAGTTTTGCTTCTCTCAGTGAACAACAATAACTTACAACTAACAATATTTTCTGACACATATGGAAGTTTTTTCATTACATCTATTTGAGGGAAAAGGAGAGAAAAGTCAAAAACCCTATCCCACAAGTTGAACTATTTGTTTTTCTTGAGTAAATTGTCGTTTGACCCTCTAAATTATTACTCTAGTTGAATTGACCCCCTGAACTCTTTTTTTTGATAAATTAACCTCCTGAACTATTTGAAATTAGCCAATTAACCTCTCATTGTCAGATTCGATGAAATTTCATCTACCTTGCCATCAAATACTAGCACGTGACCAACTTGTGATTCATTCTTGAGGGTAAAGTTCTGTTAGTATTTGACGGCAAAGTGGATCAAATTTCATAGAATCTGACGGCGAGAGGTTAATTGGCTAATTTCAATTAGTTCAGGGTTAATTTACAAAAAAAAAAAGTATTTGACGGAAAAATGGATCAAATTTCATAGAATCTGACGGCAAGAGGTTAATTGGCTAATTTCAATTAGTTCAAGGTTAATTTACAAAAAAAAATAAAAAATAGATAAAAAAATAAAAAAGAAGAAAAGTTTATGGCGTCAATTTTTACTGGAATAATAGTTCAGGAGTCAAATGTCAATTTACCCTCTTTTCTTTTATTATCTTTATTGTTTTATACTTTTATGTAAACTTTTTGTCTACATGCATAACTTCCCCATCAACCAACTTATCACCTTTGCAATGTGGAGCCTACAGATCACTCTATATATACCCAAATGTAATCCCATACTCATTTCATATGCCTACATAACTTCAAAATTCTCTTACCCCACCCCTCTGTTTTTTGCTGCATTTCCTTCTATCCTTTTCTCAATTCAATCTTCATGGCTCCTCTCATCTTCCTAATCCCTCTCTTCCTAATGATTTCTTCAAGTATTGCTCAGGGTCCCCCCTCACCTGGCTATAACCCTAGTTCTAAAATTAGCACTCTAGGGTTTTATCAGGGTTTTAGAACCCTTTGGGGTCCTCAACATCAAAATTCAGACCATGGTTCTTTAACACTCTGGCTTGACACTAGCTCAGGTACTCAACCCTGCAAGATTCACTTCATTTCTCATTAGTTTTTCAGCAAAGCTTCATTCTTTTTTATACTTTCATCAAGTGCCTTTGAGTTCTGATTTGGCTTCTCATCAAATTAGAAGATTTCACTTCATACCTCAATTGTTTTTTTTTTCAGCATATTTTCTTGCTTTTTTGTACTTCAGTTAAGTGTTTTATGTGCTTATTTTCTCAGATTGTTTTATCCTCTGCTACATTGTTGACATATTTCAGGAAGTGGGTTCAAGTCACTTCATCCGTACCGTTCTGGATATTTTGGTGCAGCCGTTAAGCTCCAACCTGGTTACACTGCTGGAGTAATTACTTCATTCTATGTATGTGAGACGTTGCTTGCATAAGTTCAAAACGATTTCTACACATTTTTTTCCCTTCTGTACATCCTTATTTATATTTGTCACTTACTTTCTCTCATTTATACTACTCGAAGGGTAGAATAAACATGTATGCAGAGGAGGAAATGGGTGTATCGATATCACTTCTCGTGCACACGTTAATATTGGATTGTTAAATTCTTAGATTGAATACAAAGGTGAAAATTGGGCTTAAGTCTAACTTTTTTAATTGTTTTAATAGCTCTCTAACAACGAAGAACATCCGGGGAACCACGATGAAATCGATATTGAGTTCCTTGGTACAACTCCTGATAAGCCCTATACTCTGCAAACCAATGTGTACATGAGAGGAAGTGGAGATGGAAACATCATTGGAAGAGAGAAGAGATTTCATCTCTGGTTTGATCCAACACAGGACTTTCACAACTACGCTATAGTATGGAACCCTACTGAGATCATGTGAGTATAGAGTAGTGCCACAAAATTCTTGAATCTTGTACCTTTGTACATGCATGTCACATGTGTTTTTAGGTATGGTAAACATCAAGCCAAACTGTCTAGTGTCTTGTCCACTATAGTTTAGAAGGGGAATCTGTGAACCACAATTATTTCCTCCGATAACTATTTGATTTTTTTGTTTTCAGTTTTCTTTTTCTGTATCATGCATTTTTGTATTTAATCATTTTTTTTAACATTTCATGCACAAAAGGTAAAACTAAACTAAATAATTATCAAACTTTTACCAACAAAAAAATAAAACTAAATAATTATCAAACTCGGCCCGCTTTATATTCTTGTTTTTGTTTTGGGTAATACTAGATAGACTAATTTGTAGACTAAATTTGTAAACTAAATGATTTGTCACCAATAGAAATAAACACGTTAATTAACACTTAAGTAATAATTCAATCATCAATTTCCATGTCATTTAGTTTGCAAAATTTAATCTACAAATTTATATAGTCTTCCTAGCATTACCCTTTTGTTTTCCTTTTGGCTTAATATCTTTCATATTCATTGAGTTTGTTACATCAAATCTAAATTGTTTGATACATATAGTACGAGAATCAATATTAAACTTTAAGGCGGCATAGAATCTCATTTGATATAAATATGTTCTATAGATATTTATAAGGAAAATTAATGAAAAATGTTTGAAAACTTTGAGTTTTAATAATAAGGACAAAATAAAGGGTAAAGTGAATAGTACCAGGTTTGACTTTTTAGTGTAAAAATATGGTTTTTCGTTAAAGTAAACAGTATCGTGGGCTTTTCGTTAAAACTCCCATATTTATATGATGTAATTAATTTGCAGATTCCTGGTGGATGATGTTCCCATAAGAAGGTACCAGAGAGAGAGTTATGCCACATTTCCATTGAGGCCGATGTGGGCATATGGATCGATATGGGATGCATCATCATGGGCCACAGAGGATGGAAAATACAAAGCCGACTACAAGTACCAACCATTTATTGGCAAGTACAACAATTTCAAACTTGGTGGGTGTAAATCCGATAGCCCTACGTCATGCCGACCGCCCTCCGCCTCACCGTCCGGCTCATCGGGGCTTAGTCAGCAGCAGTACTCGGCCATGGAGTGGGTGCAGCGGAACTACTTGGTCTATGACTATTGCTATGATCCAAAGAGAGACCATACACTAACACCCGAATGCTGAGATTAGCTCGGCTTTCGCTTAAGCCTGTAAGGAGCCATTCTTTTTTACCTGTAGATCATGAGCACAAAGGGAAAAATGTGCACATGTGTGAGGAAGAATGGCTGCTTCTGGCTGCATATGGTACCACACAAGTTAATTGAATTGTTGTCGTTTTCAGTTATAAACAGTTGGTTTGGAAATTGTTGGAGGGCCTCCCTTGAGAGATGGATCCCACCTTGTGAAAGAGTAGTTGAGCATCCAAGGCCCTCTGAATTTGGAGTATTTCATGAATGTACCAAAATATTTATCTGTTAGTGAAAGCATTATTCTGTTTTTGTTGGTCGACAGATAGGCATGGTTGTGATTTATGCCACTTTGCATGCAAAAGGATCAAACAGTTGCTCCCTTGTGAGTTGGGACAATTGTCTTTGGATCTTTTTAACTGCTCACTGTCTTGATGAATTACCATTGAACCTCAAAAGGAGCAATTTATACGGAAGGGACGGTGACATTTCGGTTCAATAAAATATATTATGTAATGATAATTGAGAATTGAGAATTAAAAGATTTACAAATAATATTTGTATTATTGGACTAGAACATTATTGAGAATGAATGAATTTCATTGATCTGAATACTACAATATATACGGGAGCATTCTCATAGTAAATCTCTAATCTATTAAGGCTCACAATAAAAAAAGGAATTACAAATTAAATACAAATCTTTTCCTAAACAATTCCGGTGATTTTTTTTTTCTATGGTTACAGAGCAGGTTGTCACGTGTGAAGCTTAACGTACGGCCACACACGCTCCATGTCACTTGAGTTGTGTTGTCCGCGTATTAGGCTTGAAAATTCATCACACATAAGAAGGTGTGTTGAGAATGAATCCCACATTGATGAGATGATGAACCTTACAATGTCTTTCTCACATCAATGTGAGATTCATTATCAACAAACACTATTGTGCGGGTGAACCTTTTCCATAAAAGTCTTTCTCCTAAAAAATACTTTGTATATAATCGAAATTATGTTTACTTAATAGAAGTGCGAGAATGAAGAAATTTGAGACCTTAAAAATAAGGGAAGTAAGGAAAAGAGAATTGGATTCAATAGCCTCCCTAATTGACCTAATTCATAGTTTTTAGGCATTTTATTATGGATCGTAAGTAAAAACTCACACTTTTCTGATTCTATGTGTTAGTAAATACAAGAAAAAGTTGAGAAGTGAAATGACTTTATACCCATATTTTGCTAAATGTATAGAACTCAATAACCAAAATCATTTTAATTCCTATTTTTTGTAACTAAATACCATCCAATGGCGAAGCCAGAAATTTTCATGGGGAGGGGTCAAATTTAAAAGCGTAAACGGTTCAAAGAAATGTAGCTTACCTTTCAGATAGTACACAATATTAATGTCGTTCATTATTTATCAATACAAACAAGTTACAATTGTTGCCAATGAAGTTTCATGCTACGAAAATGTCACATCTAGGCCCATTACCAATAAAAGAACAAACATCTCTCCCAATTAAATCTTGAGGATGAAATTTAGCGAAACAAACTATTTTTTGTTGTTGGTCAAAAGATGCAAAATTATTCACCGGGCTCAAACATGCCTTACAAAGAAGCAACTCGGTGTTTACTTCATTGAAGCAATCATTCAATTCTTTGAGTTGCATTTGAAGGACCTGAAAATAGAGGTCCACACGATAGTGATGAAAGTTTGCAAGTCTTGGAGCTTTATGCTTTGATTTTCTGGGTATAAAATGCAAATCCTCCATATTAAGAACATTAATATTATTTTTCTCACAAATTTTTATACATTATGAAACAAGTCCACAAAGTAATCATCTCTGAAGGATTGAAAAAAAAATGAAATAATTTAAATTCTGGAAAAATAACAAGAATTAAAAAAGACTATTAGTAAGCATCAACCTCTGGTTTTTCTTTAGTCTAAACAAATGGAAGAGAAGAAAGAGAATTGAAATGGTGGAAACAATAATCAATTAAAAACCATAGTCCAGTTGGGAAAGAAGTCCACATCAATATAAAAATAAAAAATAAAAAAGAAATTAAAGGATCCCACCGCCGAACCGTACCGTTTCAATAAAAGAAACCAAGTTTTAAGACTAATAACCAAAAACAGGCAAACAACGTTGTGTGGTTTGAAACAAAATTAGGTCGTCTTCTTCCCTTGAAAGCATTAAAACCCAACAGTGTAGCTTACCAACCCCAAATACCAGTGGGTTCGGAAGATCGAAGGAGCGAAATCCTCACTCTCAATGGCGATTTCCGACGACCGTAGGGGCTGCATTTTCTATCGAGGGGAGGGGCTGAACCTGTGCTCCAGCTGTGTTTTCCGGCGAGGGGAGGGGTGGCCACCACTCCTCGCCCTCACATGGCTTCGCCACTGATACCATCCCCCAATAATTTAGAGTATACACCTTATGTGTAAGAAATCCACATAGGAGATTTGAAACAAAATTACGATTTACATCAATATGGTCCCATTTCTAATTACATCAAGATTATAGGAAAAAAAAAACCTCCACTCCTATTGGATTAGCAGATAGTTAAGTTATGAAAAATATCAGTGTTGATCATAACCCTATCTTTATCTTTATGAAACATTGACGTTAACATATGTGGAAAGTGTGATGACAGTACAAAAATGATTCAAATGATTAAGAAAAAGTGGACAGAGAAAGGATGCATGCATGAGATGAGAGTAAGGATTCAGAAGTCTAATATCTTTTTCAATCATCCTAGTAAATCTAAACTCGTGATTAAACAGTATGCATGCATGAGAGTAAAGCTAATTATCGAATGGGACTGGAGAAACAATCACATTATGGGCTAGCTTGGGCCTTAGGGGATTTAGCTTGTTTTCTTTTGGGCCTTTTGGGCTTCCAGTAAATTCCATTGAAAATATTATTAACAGTTCAAGATCTGATGTAATATAACTTGTCAATCAACTTCGTCCGACAACTCGTGAAATAATTTGACGTTTTTGAACCTCCTGAAAAATTTATACGATTTTAGTAGATTCAGCTTTTCAGCTTTTCCAATCCAATACGTGATCCATTCTATCCATCTCAAAACAACCACCGTAAAGCCAAAAAAAAATAAAAATAAAAGAAACTAACAAAGTTTAACTGTCAGACTACAATGTTACGTTTCACTCCGTGAATAGATTTTATACAAAATTTAAGCATTACAATTACTCATTAGATCTCTATTTACAACATTTAAACATTAAAATTTCAAAGCAATCAGTAATACATATCATGAAAAGAAAAAAAATTGAAAGTTTAATTTTGATTAAAAAAATAGTTGAACTTCGCCATTCTATCACATCCGGGGGATTTCACAACATTTTTCTGGCGTTCATGGAGGGGCACCAAGGCAAGGTCGCCACCCTCGCCCTTTAGACCATCTCCAACTTTGGAAATAATACTTAAAATTTTTAACTTAGAAAATTTAGGTTTTAACTTAAAAACAGCTTTTCTGCTCCAACATTTCTGATCTAAAATTTTAGCCCCAGATTATTAAAGAATGAATTTAGGCTATTTTTTCTTTTAAATTAACTTTTAAAAAAAATATGTAGACTCTTCTAAATTAATTTTATGAACATTTTAACATAAAAATATTTAAATTCCGATAAATATTGAAAAACCACTAAATCTACACATGAAACTCATGAAACACTATGGAAGAATATGAAACACATGATAAAGATGTATAAACACAAACACGTGAAACAAATACATGGGAAGAAATGGTTTTTGAAGATGGTAGAAAGAAAAATTAGAAGAATTGTTTGAGAAAAGTGAGTTTTTGTGCGGTTGTTTGAACAAATACATATGTATTTATAGAGTTTTGGGTGAATTTTGAGTTAAATAATTTTATTTATTTATTTTAGCCGTTGAATTTAAATTTGAGTTGTTAGATATTTTTTATACAGTTGGATTTGATCATATTAGACATCAGCCATTGGATTCAATGAAATTATAAATATAAAAAAAAAAGTAAGAGGAATAGCTTCCCAAAACAGCTTGTGTCGATTAAGAGTTTTGTGCTTTTAATCCAAATTATACATATTATAAATTACTCTTCAAAAATTATTTTTGTAAAAGATCAATTGAAAGCTTCACCATTTAAGTGTGCTGACTTTATATATACTAGTGGCTTGTCACACAAGCTATTCCTCTTACTAGCATATGCAATCCTACTCTAGCTTCAAACTCTGATCATAGTCTATATTTGATAATTGGAACATAATATACCAACAAAAAAAAATTATACTTTAATTATACTTTTTATTTTTTACAATTTATTTTTCCCCTATAAACATACTTTATTGATAAAAACCGTTATTAGCATTCTAAAAATTTCATTATATACTCCTCACATGTGTAATCATAAAAAAAAAAGGTTTATTAGTTAAAATGCCCCATGAAACTGCCATTGAGTCTCACTTTACCCCTTGAAACTGGTTTTGTTTCACTTTACCACCTAAAACTAACATTTTCAACCCTTTTATCTCACTTTACCCACTTCAGTCAATGAACTGTTAAATGTAAAGGTATTTTAGATATTTTAGTTTTTACACATTTATTTACCTTTAACCTACATACTAAATAAGTCTCAATTTTATTTTTGACAACTCTAATTTCAACACATAAATTTTGGGCATTTTTTATAATAAATTATTCAATCAATAGAAAATTTTCAAACAACAAAATCATTGTATCAACCAAAATAAAAGTTACATTTGTTCGTACAGTCATTTCACTTGAAGTGAAAAATAAGATTTATAAAGTGTCAATATCAATTCTCTTATTTATTTAGTAATTTGTTATCATTGTACAACTTCGTTTCCTAGTTAGTAATATTTATAGTTTTGGTAACGTGCAATTTATAAACTTTTAATATATCTGACATGTACTAACTTCACATAATTACCTATAAAATTCCAAAATTTATGTTATATAAATGATATTCGACTTAAATTAAAAAACTTCAAGAAAAAAGCTTATTTGAATTATTAGTTTCATTGATGATAGGATAGTTAGAAGATAACTCTTGATATAAAAAAAAATTAGGATTTAAGCCTCTGTGGTGAAGTCTGCTAGTATATTTAGGCCCAAAATAGAAAATTTCGTGAACTTTCCGTTAATTGTTAGCACATAAAGGCTTACATATGAGACTAAAAAGATAAAGTTAGCCTCACTTGTATCTTCACTTACTAATAATTAACGGAGAGTTCCGTTTTAGCTTAATATGTGTGGTTCATGTGCTAATAATTAACGGACAATTGAGATAATTTTTTTATTTTGGGACTAAATCCTAACAAACTTTACCCAGGAGCTTAAATCCTAGTTTTTTTTTTTACCATATCACCAATTACCTTATTACACAGAGACTAATAATCCAATTAAGCCAAAACAAAAAACAATTATAATTTTGTGATCAATTTTTGTTATTAGTTAGAATGTAAAAAAAAATATAAAAGGAAAAAATTAGCTTAGTATAGGAAGGAAGGGTAAGTAGTAAGGGCATTATAAAAAAAATACATATTTTGGGAGTAAAGCTACACTTATCATCACGTATTTTTAACATCTCTTCAATAGAAGTAGTGATCACCAACTCGTGTGGATCCTATTTTTATTAGAAATATAGCAAAAATAATTGTATAAATATGTGGTAAGAATAACATTTGTTACAATTGGAGTATCGTGATCTATAGTTAGAAATTGACAATATTGAAAATAGCCTAATTTACTAATAAGCTCATACAAGGTCTTTCATTATATCAATGTAGAATTCATTCTCAACACGCCCCTCATGTGCTACAAATTTTCAAGTATCACATGTCGACAACAAAACTGAATGATGTAGAGCAAATGTGACATTTTAGTTTTACAAGTAAGACAATCCACTTCGAGATCTTAAAAAAATTAAGATTTAATTATAAAATTAATTAACAACATGAAAAATATTCGAATTTATTTATAAACTCTTTTAACATCCATCCTCTATCCTCTAGTCAACGTGGAATTTAATTTAGGTAGGTGCATATAAAAGGTGTTTTGGGTTGGGTGGGAGGTACCCTTAAAATATTTAAGCAACTGAACTTTTTTAATTATTTATCATTGGAAAAGAATGCCGTATGCAATCTGCTGACCATGCCGATGTGATGCCTACGAATTCTAGCGATGTGACTATTCATGCAGTAGCCTGAAGCTGGTGATGCAATTTGCTGACCATGCCGTCATCGATCAGTTCATCAGTACACACAAAAATTCAATTAAAATTAAATTGCGGTGCAGTTTTTTTTATTTATAAATGGGGAGGCCTGGAGCAATTAAAACCCTGTCTCAAAGCTCAAAAATTATTCATAATACTTCTGAATTAACAGAATGACGAAGAAGAACGATACAAAGCAGTCTGAGTATGCAAACAGTGGCACGATTGGCTACCTTAAAGTGATGCCCTTGAGCAAACCAAAGCTCAATGAGTCCAGAGAAGTTCAGAGCAAAGCTCGATCTTCGTACAAAGATGAATATGGTGGAGTCTCAAGCCATTACACTGAAAATTACAAGGCTGAACAGTTCGTGGACAAGAGCACTGGTCGGTTGGGCTACAAGCAAGAGGCTAAGTTCACCTCCACCGAAAAGTATGTGGACAAGGAGCTAGGGTTTACCACCGAGTACCAGACCCAGGTGAAGTTCAAGGAATCTGTTTATCCAAACAAGACTGGATCTTCATCATCCAAGTCCCACTACAACAACAACAAGAATCACATCGACTACTATTAGCTTAAGCGTTTCTTGCTTATTTCGATTTCGTGCATGGTGTCTGTTTTACGTAATGAAGTAGTTGTCTATGTATGCTCGTATGAATGTTGATGAACTTACTTCTGTCAAGGCTTGTTTATGTTTAGTTACCTGGATTAGTATCCTGGTATCTGTCAATGTGAAATATGCATGTCTGTCTTATCAATGTTGGGTTGGATGTTGTTATTGACTTATTTCTAGCTTGCTTAAGGGCTTCCCTTATGAGAAAATTAGGGTTTCATTCATTTTTCACCAAGTTTTTCGAAGGTAAAATTTTGTGAACTTTAGCTAGTGTCGAAGGCCTTTAACTTTTACACATGTTATAACTGCAATTTATAAACTTGTAACCTTTACTTGCCATTCCCTTTTTTTCAATAGAGATTGCCAATATGCCATGCCTCTTGAAATCTTAATTACAATGTTTTGGTAAGTTAGCACCCGATCCTTTTTGTATAGGGTTTTTCATGTCCAACTGCGCCAGAAAAATTCGTTTGAAACTGGCTCGATTCGGCGGGTGGCAATTGGGTTTCGGTTCTTGAATCTGGGTCAGCTATTTTTTCGAAATTTATTGAAACCTCCGGGTACGTTTTTTTTTTGGGGGGGGGGGGGGAAGGGGGGGAGAGGGGGGTGGTTTGCCCAATTAACGAAGGAAAATTGGGCTATGTGGCCATGTCACAAACCACCAACTAAAAATAGCCACTCTCAGATATATCTTTTTAAGAGCCCTCTTAATGAGAATATCTTATAAGTTAATGTGTTATCGTCACAATTTTAATATATTTTCAACACGGTATTAATAGGTTATTGGATACAATATTAATACATTATCGACATTATAATAGTCTAAAAAATTAGTTTACATAGAATTACAATTTTTAGGACTTGTCACTTGAGGGTGTTTTCGTCGAGAAGGATAATAAAGATTGCATTTTGAGAGTCCGGCTGGCTCCAACCGGAGGGTGGGAAACAAAAACATCCAAATTTTGGGCCCATAACCTCTCCAAGGCATATATTTCGGACGTGAGAAAAATGGAATTTTAGGATTGGGGGAGGGAATTTGGGTTCTCTCCCCACCCCAGGTGGATCATTGTCACAAGCCACAAGCTTCGGCACGTGAAGAGGGGGCATAGTCGAGCCCTGCACACCAGAAGCGGCAGGGGAGAGAGATTGGATGCAGGCGACAGCACGAATCTCATTGCTCCTTGGCCCTGATGATAGAGTCGTTGCCATTCAATGGCTGGCGAGTGCTCTTGGTTTGTGATCCAGTGTAGCGTGCCCAGCTACATCAGTTTCTAACAGTTTGGATTCAACAGTCAAAATAATATTATTAATCCAGATCAAATCTCGCACTAAAACTCCTTCAAAACTCTAGAAAGATCCATCCGTTTGTTCACTAACCCATAATTAATGTAAATGAAAGGGAAATTTTATTTAAACCCATGTAACCTATCTTTACACTCAACTTATTCTTTGCACCTATTTAATTTTTAACTAAACTATTAATATCTCTTTAAACCCAAATTTACTGCCTAATATACCTCTATAAATCCAATTCAATATGTGAATTTATTTTTACACCCATTTGATTGTTAACTCTATCTTTACGCCGTCTGGAAATGAATAGTAAGAATTGAGGTGTGAATTCAGCCATGGCTGACAAATTTCCCATCATAACCTCAAGGTAGTAGAAATAATAGGGTAGCGTGGTCAAAGAAATGTTGTTGAACATGTCATGTATTTGATAGAGAATGTTGTAGGACTCCAGAAAATTGTTATTGATCCCGTCAAGCGGTTTGTTATTCATCCTACTGGAGTGAATGGAACACAGTATGTTGTTCAAAACCTGCATTTCTTTCCAATTACACATCCTATTACAAACCTGGAGCTATGTTGCAGCGTATAGTAATCAAGTTTTTATAAAGAAGGTAGCCGCATTCAGTTAATATAGTTATGCAGATGCTGCCGGTAGATTTCCTTTTTTGCCAAGAGCAGCTGGTGTTTTGCATTTGGTTGAATCTTGTTCCCCAGTTCATTCAAGAATCGACACATAGGGCCCAAAGAATTTGACGCGAGAAATCATTATTGACAATTTACAGACTGAAATCTATTGATTTGGGATAAATAATGGATAACTCTGAAGATTGAAAACAACTAATGGAATATGTTCTGCTAACTCCACAAATGAAATCGTATGACGAAGGATGGCATACAAGTAACAACAGCGCCACCTACAAAGTTACAATTTTTCTTCCATGTTGTAGTACTGGCTTGATCCGTCAGAGAAAATATTTGCAATATCTGCAAGTCTTTTTGGGTTTTTTGGGTGCAAATGGACAGTGGGAGAGCGACTGCACAATTTGTTGTTGCAGAAAGATAAACAAACTATGCGGGATTGATTGAAAAAAAATTAAAATCAAAATACTCATCTTCTAAACTCTAAAAACTTGAAATCAAACGAACAAAAAATTCATAAATTGAGTATTACCTTGGTTGGAAGATTCAGAACTTCAAAATCATCATCCATCAATAAAAAAATTTGTTTTTCTCTATGAGAACTATTAGGGTTTTAGCCGGAATGAACGTAGGATAAACAAAGAGTGATCGTAGGGTTTAATTATAGTATTTGGGTTTATTGATAAATTTGAGTTTTATTATTAAGGTAAAAGACTGTTTACTACCATCATGTTTTGTGGTTTTCAACATTTAGTACATCAAGTTTTTTTCGTCTCAGATTCATACCTAAAGTGTAAATTTTGGGACAGTCTCATACATCCGTTAGTCAAACTGTTAATTGTGATGTGGCGCCATGATTGGGCGCCACGTGTCATCCACCTTTTTTTTTATTTTTTCTTTTCTTTTCTTCTTCTTCCTTCTTCTGCAACTTTTTTTTTCTTCCTCCTTCTCCTTCTTCCTTCCTCCTTCTTCCTTCCCCTTCTTCTCCTTCTTCCTTCTTCTTCCTTCTCCTTCTCCTTCTTCTTCCTCCGAATCTGGGGAATTATTTTTTTTTTCTTCTTTCTTCTTCTTCCTCCTTCTTCCTTCCCTTTCTTCTATTTCTTCCTTCTTCTTCTTCTTCCTTGAATCTGGGGAAGATGAAGGTTTTTTTTTTTTTTTTTTTTTGAGGAAGATGAAGAAGAAGGAAGAAGAAAGAAGGAAGAAAAAAAAAAGTTGCAGTCGGAGGAAGAAGAAGAAGTAGAAGAAGAAGAAGAAGAAGGAAGAAGAAGGAGGAAGAAGGAGGAAGGAGGAGGAAGAAGAAGAAAAAAAAAAAAAACCTTCATCTTCCCCAGATTCGGAGGAAGAAGAAGAAAGAGAAGAAGGAAGAAGAAGGAAGGAAAAAGGAGAAGAAGGAGGAAGAAAAAAAAAAGTTGCAGTCGGAGGAAGAAGAAGAAGAAGAAAGAGGAAGAAGGAGGAAGAAGGAAAAAAAAGGAAAAAAAAAAAAAAACTTCCCCAGATTCGGAGGAAGAAGAAGAAAAAGGAGAAGGAAGAAGAAGGAAGAAGGAGAAGAAGGGGAAGGAAGAAGGAGGAAGGAAGAAGGAGGAGGAAGAAAAAAAAAGTTGCAGAAGAAGGAAGAAGAAGAAAGAAGAAAAGAAAAAAAAGAAAAAAAAAACGTGGATGACAGGTGGCGCCCAGTCATGACGACACGTCACAATTAACGGCATATTTAACAGTTTGACTAACGGATGTATGAGACTGTCCCAAAATTTACACTTTAGGTATGAATCTGAGCGAAAAAAACTTGATGTACTAAATGTTGAAAACCACAAAACATGAGGGTAGTAAACAGTCTTTTACCCTTATTATTAATTTCATTTTGTATTTAATAGTAATTATGAAATAATGTAAAATAGACAATTAACATTTAAAATTTAAGCTGGATGTAGAAATAGGTTACATGAGTTTAAATAAAATTTCCCTAAATGAAATCCAACACTAAAACTCTATAAAATACTCATCTATCTGTTCACTAACCCATAAATTTTCTCAATAATATTTTTTTTTTCAAAATTTGAATTTTTTTACATAAAAAAAGTTCATAAAAGTAGAACAAAATAGATTATACAAAAAATAATTTCCAAACTCTTAGAAAAAAAAAATCAATGAAATACAAAAGTTTAACAAACTATAAAGTTAGGGTGGGTATTATAGGTCCCTTATCCTTGGAGAAAAAAAAAATGCTTCACCTCATATGTATATGTGAATAATTGAATACGGGGTTAAATTTTGAAATTATAACCTCTTCGGTTGAAGATAGTCTGAGCTCACTTTTTCATTAACAAAATGCCGCTTGACTTAAAATGCTCACATTTCTTCGTTCTATCTCAAAATTAGGCTTCTTTTGCACCTAAGACCTCATGGACTCAAGGTTTATGGTTTATCTATCTAATCCAAAATCAAACACAAAAAAAATAAAAAATAAAAAATAAAAACATATCGACATTAAAAAACATGATAATGAATAGTAAAATTTAGTGGATGGAATTTCATAATCTTTGTAGGACGAAAATGTTTCAGTACCAAATACGACAAACTCACAAAATTTAAGAGGATAACTTTTAATCAACTCTTTGGTTCATATGAGATTGTTGATGAACAATCACTAAACGCTCATGATCATATTTGGATAAATGTCGATTTATAAGATTGCATATTTTGTCAAAGTCGGAGGTAGATGTGTTAGTGACGAAGCAAATGAGTTCTTTTTGTAATAACATTTTTGTGAGGATTGTAATGAATAAGTTCATGAAAATTCATCTTTTGTTTCAACTTTCATAAATGCAAGTGAACTTGCATGTTTCCATTCGGCACCATACCCGTATTTAGTCATTTTAGTTTGTTTACTTTATTTAATCTAATGGTAAAAAATAAATATAAATGAATATACGAGATATTGAAAATGGTGTGAAAATGAAGCTCCCCAAATCTGGTTAGTCTTTTAAAATCAAAGCCAACATTACTAGAAAAAACTGCTTGCATGAGAAAACTTAAGGCGGCGAAGCATATTTCGTCGCCCAAGATTACTTTGCTCTACAAAACAGGCACTTTGTCGCGCCAAATGTTCACAGCAAAAAAAAAAACCAAAACTTTGCGGGACGAAGCATTTTATCGCTCAATAGTTGTTTGCCGTACGACATAATCTATTTGTTGCGCCAACTCTGAAAAGAAAAAAAATCGCGGTAAAATGAAGATTTGGCACATTTTTCGCACAACAAACGAAATCCTTGGGTGGCGAAACCAATCATTGCCCAAAATGAAGTGCGCGACAAATGGTGGGTTTGCAAATTTATTGAAATTTCATAGGTGTCTTGCTTGGTAATTTTCATACAATTATGCTGCTACTTCAATTATTTCTCCAAATGACCAGGCATCCGATAGTGCAGCGATTGTAACATGTGACGGATAAGCATCACAGACAGGGAACCAACTTTTGAAATTTACGATTATTTTTTGTTACAAAGTTTGATTGCAAAACTAAAATAAAAGTTGATTATTTTACTTACTTTGTTGTTGTATATCTTAGTTGGTTTTGGACAATATGTATATCAAAGTTTGTAGTTTATGAGAAATTTTAAATTTTTAGGGGAGGTTACGCCGATTTTTTTTGTAGAATTTTATATTTGGTTTTGAACATTTTTTTTTTTTGCTTGCGTGCACATTTCTAAATACAATATTAGAAATAATTAAATTAATTATTCTTTTTGTGTTTTAAATACAAAAAAGCATTAAATTAATTAAAATATGCAATATAATAAAAAATTTAATAACTAAAAACTTAAATTAAAAAAATTAAAAAATACATTTGCAAGACTAAAATATGTCGTCACCCAAAATTTAACATTATCACATCTTCCGTTATGTGCAACAAAATATTTATAAATGATAAAACTAAAAAATACTCGAAAAACAAATACAGTTGGGCAAAGTTTATTGCGTCTTGATTTACCCGACAACAACTTTCCTCGCCCAAAAGATTTTGTACGAAGGGAAGTCTTCGCCTAAGCCTTAACGCGATGAAATCCTATCGCGGCCTTAATGTTGTTGCGACGAAACTGCTTCATCTCTTAAATCTTAGCGTGACGAAGTCCTTTGTGACCCACTTTCGTTGGGCAAAGTTTTTCGCGCGAGGAAGTTTTGGTTTTTTCCCTCAAATGTTTGTCTCTCAAACTTTGACAAGTACATAGGGGCGACGAAGTTTTCGTTACCTAAACCTTTACATGACGAAATTTCTCTTTGTGCGATGAATGGGATTTCGTCGGAAAAACAATTTTATGTACTAGTGCAATACTTTTGAGCAAAAGAACAACTTAGATTACTTGTACATCGTCATTGTGACGTTGTGCTGATTAAATGTCACAGATATATTTGAGCATTATTCTTGGCACTCCAATAATTTTATTGTGCATTCCTTATAAGTGTATTTCTTTCAGGTATTGTTTTACAAAACTAGTGGAAGCAATCATGCCTACGCACCTGTGTGCGAGTTGGATCCCCACATATCATCTCCCTGGTAACGACTAACAATTTAACCTATGAACGTTAACGTTTTAAAAAGAAAATATTTTTCTTTTTAAATATGGGATAATTGTAACAACCCGTCCTTAATTTTACGATTTTATAAATTTTAAAAGAGTGATTTGACGAAAATGCTCGTAAAGCATAATTTTGGGCAGTATTGCGTTATCGCACGCATGATGTAGGCATTCTTGGTTCTTGAACCTAAATGTCAAATCTTGCAACCTCGTCGAGCACAAAAAATGTGTTAGCTTTTTCTAAGTTTTGAGTGACTTAGATGACTTATCGATATTCTACAAGAACATTTTGGCGACTACCTCTAGACTTAAACAAAGAACCTACCTGCCAAGGAAAATCCCAATTTAGAATGAGTTGATGGCCCTGAAGCAGGGCTAATGTATCTGTAAGCACCACCAAAGATTTTACTCATTAATCCCACAACTATTATCTTAGTTATCATTACCAACCTTTTTGAGGTAGGAAACCAGAAATAGTTTTCATTCATTGACAGTACCTGTTAGAATAGCACCTATTCGAATTCCTATGAAGTTTCTTTTTCCGACAAAATTCCCAGAAATGCCTCAAAGTCAATGTGGTGCCAAAGTGGTAGCACTCGACCGAAGAACATCTGGGGGACAATCACTTTTGATCCTAGATGGCACTAATCTTCTCAAGGGTAGTAGCTATAATTTCGGATCTTCAGGAGGAAGATCAAATCCCTTTAAATCAGTTCTCAAGTAGGTTATTAAAATTCCCTTTCCTAGTCGTAGGACATTTCAACTAACACTAGTTCCCAGAATTCTTTTCGATGTTGTACTCGGCATTTCGATGAGTATAGGCATGAGAATACGAGTTGTTATACCTTCGGTTAGCAAAAATCCCAAAAGCAGTAATCAATTTCCTCTTGAATCAATGAAACCAACTCACAAGATCAATTCTTTACCAATTATCCGAAACAATCCACCCGAGTGGCCTCTAACCTGTAATCAGCCTACGTTGGCGTTACTCGTTGACGATATTGTTCGATATCCATAAGCTATCAACTAGTATTCAGATGGTATGATTTCTGATACCGAACACATGCTAGTATCTGGGAATGATACATTTGTGCCAGAACACCAATTCACAGTTTCAGGGTAACGAAAAATATCAAAATATCATAAATGCATTAATTAGCGGCGCGACTGATAGACTAATTAACAATGGCTACTTGAGCCGAAGAAATTAAATTGTGGAAACTTAGGATCAAGCCTTGTAGGAGGACAGTAAACTCGTAAACGTTTTAACCATATTACCCATTTAGGTAACCAAAACCTCTTCGGCCAACCATTTTTCCAATCACTCCCACATGCAAATATTAGAATTGTAGAATTTGTTAAATTCCCACTATAAGAGCAAGATGAGTATTGAGGAAGTTGTGAGGTCTTTAGTACGTGGCGTTGTGAAAGGAAGTAGTATGATACATTTCAGAACGTATATCTTCGGCATCATTTCTTAAAATTACATGGGATACCACTAAAGCGGGAATTATAATACACCATCGATCCACTTTCTAGTACTACACAAATTCTCCTTACAACATATTGAACGACTCTTTCAACTCTGAGAAAATTTAGTTGTAAAATCTTATTGATTAGGAATTTACCCAGTCAAACACTTTATCTAGGGAACCTTAAACCTATCCACGAAGGCGAAAGATCAAACCTTAGGATTGTGCCTAGATTTTAGAAACTCAATCGGGTGACAATTAAAACCGTTAACCTATACTTCAAATTAATTGTTTCTCCGGCCAACTTTTGGAGCCCGAGTTTTCTTCCATAGCCTGGCAAATTCGTTGTAGTCTTACCGACGACTTTCTTAACTACCCCAGCAATGAGATCAAATTTTCTAAACACTGACAAACAACTTTATTCCAAATTCCTCAAATATTAGCTTTGTTTACATTAGTACTTTTCTTAGGAGACATGGTCTCAACAGACGACATTCTTTTCTTTTCCCCAAAAGGTTGTGGCTAAAGAAAGTGTGACATTCCCACATATTATTGTGAAAGACAAAATATTATTGGCCTTGTCGATTTTTATCGGCAATTTGTTAGCAACTTTTTAGCTGTAGCATTCTTCCTCACTTGTCGACCGAAAAAAGTTAGTTTAGTTTGTGATGTCGATTATGAATAAAAATTTCTGACAATTGAAGTGTTGTCTCTTCTCGAGCATCATTCTTGCACATTTCGATGACGTCGATAATTACGAAATCCACGATGATGTTTTTCTGAATGTATTGGTTGCGGGCTAATGCAGCATGACGGACTATCGCTTATTTTTTCCCTACGGTCGAAATTGTATAAAGCGAACCATCTTACTCATGACCTAGAGTCAATTGATATCTCCTTTATTTGGAAAGAAACTAGATCTCTGACAATGGCAATGGAAAAACCAAATCAGTGCCTACGATTGCACTATCGTGTGTTACCCCGGTTGTGCGAACATAATTAATGTTTTACTGCAACAAAAGACATATATACTCTTGCACATTTTCAGCATGTCCTATCCCATTTCAGTTAGAATTTATGAGTATTGATACGAGTTACTTACAAATCATCAAGAAATGGTTCGAGTGGTTGTAATCATTTCCTGTATTTACATGGAGATGGGGAAATATCACCATAAGCTCCCGGTACAAGGTATCTTGTACATGTGGAGATTATGATGATGTTTCGGTGATTACTGACTGACTTGACAAGTCAGCTTACTTTCCGTTAGTCCAAAGGGACTACATTTTATACAACTTAGTAAAATTTCTCATTCTTGATTTTTTTTTTTTATAGATTTTCTAGCGTTTCAATCGACATCTACTTTGACCGCGATTGCATAGTCACATTTTTTAGCTGGAAGGCATTCTAGTCAACCTTAGGCATGTGTCTGCCCTATTGGACTTCATATTATTTTTTAGGCAAACAAACTGCCTAGGAGAATCGCTCAAACAAACTGTCTAGAAAAACCGCTGATATTAAAATTTTAGTTGTGATCATTAATTCCTCAATCACCTAACAAATATTCTACTAAACGAATCTTTACTGTTGGTGATTGAATATTTTGGAATCTACTGTTGTAGTGAGATGTTATGCATTCAATCCAGTTATCATGTACTCTAGATTTGATGGACTTCTTTTGAATATCAAATTCTTGAGTGTTCTTTTAGCCTTTTCAGCGTAATTTTTCGCTAAACCTAAGAGAAATTCAAAATGAATCAACTCACTGAGGCGTTGTGAACTACATTGTTCAGATTACATGGTGTGCATGTCATTATTGTATCTCACTGTGATGCGTGTTTAACTTCCAAGTCTTAGGAAGTCCTCTTGAAAGCCTTGTGTACTAAGTTATTCAATACCACATTTCATCCTTAGACTAACAGCCAATCTGAATGAACTATCTGGACCTTAGTGAACATATTGCTTTTGTTTGTTCTGCATTTTAGCATGGTTATGATAGACACCTATCTCTGTTTAAGTTGCGTACAGCGATAGTTATTATTTTGGTTTGGCTATGGTATCGTTTAGTCAATGTATAGAGATTTTACGCACAGTACATGATTGACAGATGGTATTGCGAAAAGGTATTTGAATGATCAAGATTACGATATAGGAAATTGTGTAATGTGGACGATATTGTCTGAGAGGGTAGTGCGTGAGCGCGATTGAGGCTTTGATCCGACGATGTATGTGTATTTCTCAATAAGGGGGCAAGATGGCAATATTGCACCCTCAGGAATTTATTGCTTGCTTATCGAGACAACAATGCGTTGTTGGCCCGTAAAATCGATAACTTATTCGTTGGATTTGTTAAGCAAGTGGACAAATAGGCCCATTTACGTTAGTATTTTTATTTATTTACTGTTTGGGCATGACCCAAATATACTACACGTATATCTTCGGAGTACGTGACGTTACGAGTGCATAGGTGAAAATTTTTCTATTTTCAATTTTAATTTCAGTACAGTTATTTTAACTCTACGTTATTATATATGTATTTTTTACGCGATGTTATTATACACACACATATATATATATATATAATTTTGTTTTTTTTTACTCTACGTTTTTATAAAAGTAGTACATTATAGTATTGTACTGTTGGAGGAGGAAAGTTTGAGTTTGAAGGCATGAAAGAGGGGAGGAAAAAAGAGATAGAATCATCTTCCTGTTGACTAAAAGATGCTAAAGGACACCGGTTTTTTAAACTAAATTTATAAACAAAATGATATGATTATTGATAATTAAATTATTATTTAATCGTTAATTATCATGCTTATTTTCTTTCCATTGTAAACAGTTTCAAATTTTAATCTGGTTAACATTATCTTATTTTGAGAACAGGATGCGTGGTCTAGGTAAAATGCTGTGGTATGATAAATCAGGTCTAAAATTTAGGCTTACGAGCCATGGGCAGTATGATTTAGCTTTACTTGGAAACCACCCCTCTGACATACCTCAGCTGGCACCGTGCTGTCTCCATTAAACCTGTCTGTCCCTTCTCCTTCCCCTCTGACAAATCGTATTCCCGCCTTTAACCCCTTCCATTCATTCTATTCATTAAATTATTTAACTTTTCCCACCTTTTCATATTTTCAGCGGTTTTTCCAATTCATCTTTTTTCTGTAAATACGCTCCAATTATTATTTAGGGTAAACGTTCAAATTTCGTGATTTTTAATATTTTGTATATAAAGTTTTTTTCGTCTTGGAATTATACTTGTGTTAATTTTATGACAATTTCATATATCTGTTAGTCTGGTTGTTAAGTCTCTTGTTAACTGATGACGTGACGCCTATGTAAATAATGACTGGATGCCATGTGTCATTAAAGGATCCACGTGAAAATTAAAAATTAAAAAAAATAAAAATGGTCGTCTTCTACCTCCCCCGACCTTCTCTTCCTCCATGGCCACTACCACCACTCTCCTCCTTCTCCTAATCCTAACCGTTGCCCAAAAGATCTACAAAACATAAACCAAACTGTAAGAAAACGTAGTCTAATAGCTACAGAGCAAATTACTCAAACTGGGCAATCATCATTTCACTCCCACAATTGACCAATCAATCTGATTTCGACAGCAATCAGTTCACTTACTTCTCTGCTTCATTTACAGTAACACTTTCCAAAGCCTCCATAAATCCAGCTCACTCACTTCTTCAAACCAGTCTCGGAATTATCAACGTCCATATCATCACAAACCAAAACACCATCTCTAACCTCCTCAACTGCGGTTGTGTGTTAGCCATCGGCAGACTCCGAATCCAAATCAATCTCGCCCTCCTCCTGTTCGGGCTGGAATATCGGCTGTGGGCGTTCCTGGCTCGAGCACACAGCTCCCCGCAGAGTTGGCACTTTGGTTGACTGTTGGGTTCTTGCTTTCTTTGTCGGGTTGCAGGAAGAGGACAAAGTTAGTTCTTAATGGTGCCTTTGTCGGGCCTTAAGTATAGGCTGTGAGGCTCGCAGTCAAAACTAACCTGAGTGTTGAGGCGTGCCACTGCCTTTTCAATATGGCAGATGTGAAATAAGTGGATTTAAATCGATTACTTGCGCCTCAAGTTACTCTAACTTCTCATTATCAAAGGATTGTCGTGGATGGGTTAAGTCCACATTAGATTTTTTTCTATGCCTTGAGATCAAGGACTTTTGTATATCTTGTATGGTAAACGGGCAGAGGTCCAGGTCTAGTCACGACATTAAGTGGATCCACTTTTAAGATAGTGAAACCCTTTAATTAAAACCATATCCGATAGTAAGTTGAACTTTGGATCATTAAAAGACCTAAAATGATTTGAATACATACTAGGGAATTCATTACAACGCTAGATTTATTAAGTAAAAGACAAAATAAAGGGAATCAGCAAGATTGAACCTTGTCGGGCAAGGCTGGACCTTTCGCCGTTTCTTTTCTTTGCAACTACAGGGGTCTTAGGGTTTCAAGGGAGAATGGATGACAAATAAAGTTACAAGAGAAATCGATACTACTTGGTAAGCAGCATAGCTATTAAACTAGACAAAAGATGACTTTTGTGAGAGCTGATCCTGAAAATGATTGAGCTTGGGGGCTGAATGTAGCTTCGTATACAAATCTGGCTTGAGCAGAGTTTGTGTATTTGTTTGTTTGATTGGTTGAGCGTCCTTGTCTATGGGCCATCTTCCTCATTTTATAGGCGAATTAGCCTAACTGCTTGCAGCTTGGTTCCTGCCCGAAAGTAGCTGAGGGGTAGTGACTCATCAGTAATTTACGTACTTTGCCATTCAGAAAATGTTTTTGGGCTGAGAGTAGGTTGATTTCCATCAAGTGTCACTTCTTTCAAGACACTAGCATTTGCATTAAATGTGGAATCATCATTTTGCCTTGGGCTGGGCGAATGGGTTTGATGTTGGGCTTTCAGGCAGAGTCATGCCTTCTTAGTTCTTGTTGGGCTTCTGTTCCTTCGGCCCAAAGTTCAAATATTAACCCAAACACCTCTAACTCCCATTCCTCCTTCTCAACATCCATTTCATCACCATTATCAACAATCACCACTCCATCCACTTCATTCGCGTTGCTACTTTTGGATGAAATCACCGACGATGACGACGAATATCGCTTCAATTTCCCGTCGGGGTCATTCATCTGCAAACGCTGATTAAGCGGCTTATTCTGTACGGCCTGAGCCCAAGCGAGGTTAACCAAGCCAGACCTGTACCCCCGAAATATTGGGTAGTTGTAGATGTCGCGCATCGTTTAACCGCCGTTGGATTTACACTGATCCTTGGGCGGCGGCGGCGAAACCACCATCTAAACTTCGTGCTGCTTCTCCTGCTTGACAAAATCTTCCTCACTGATCTCCTTGCACTGAAGTCGAATCCAAAATTTCACCTTCTTCTACATCTTCAACCACTTTCGCACTTTCATCATCTTTCCCCATCACACCACCCCCTAAAATTTCCTCGAGAAATCCACCAGCGACCATAAATCGCTAAAAATCCAAATTTTCCCACCACCAAAACAATTTCCACAGACTAATTACATAATCTCTTTCGCTTACACAAAATTAACTTTTAGGGTTTAAGTTTTCCTCTTTTTATGTTTTTTTTTCCAAAGATCTAGAAATTTAACGCCGTAAATTACAATCGGATTCAAGAAATGAAAAGAATTTGAATCTTTCGTACAAATTTCTTGGTTTTGGCGGTATTTATGGCGGCGGTTAGGATCAGGAGAAGGAGAGTGGTGGTAGTGGCCATAGTGGTGCCCATGGAGGAAGGGAAGTTCGGGGGAGGTAGAAAACGATTCGATTTTTTTGTCTCCAAATTTTTTTTGTTTTTTTGAATTTTTAATTTCCACATAGATCCCTTAATGATACGTGGTGTCCAGTCATTGTCTATATGAACGTCACGTCATTAGTTATCAGGAGACTTAACAATCAGACTAACAGATGTATAAGACTGTCCTAAAATTAACACTTTAAGCATGATTCTGGAACGAAAAAAAAATTCATGTACTAAATGTTAAAAATCACGAAATCTGAAGGTAATAAACTAATATTTACCCTATTATTTATTACTCCTCAATAGAAAACTAAATTTAAAAACTCCCATAAAAATTTCGAAAACCTATATTATTTAAATATAAAAAAAATACAAAAAAACAGACCACCATTGTAGCACTGCACGAGACACGCCGACTCCCAAGACGTATTTATTGTCACACATGGATAAATACTCTATACTATTACTTGAGTTTGGAACCCCACATACGAAAAAATAAATTATTCCTTCAAAAATGATTGGTTCTTTTTTTAACCAAAATTATAAAATTATCCATAGATCTCATAAATTAAAAAGAAAATAAATAAATCA
Source organism: Malus fusca (assembly GCA_035220775.1). NCBI lineage: Eukaryota > Viridiplantae > Streptophyta > Magnoliopsida > Rosales > Rosaceae > Malus > Malus fusca. Next base: position 12,274,123 of record CM069069.1, read on the forward strand.
ATAAAAAATGGGTGTTTTATTATTACTTATTCTATTTTAAAAAACTGAACTTATTTACAGTATTTGTTTCAGGTACATGTACATGAGTACTAACTGTACTAGGCTGCCATCTTCCGGCCAACCCCACAACCAACCACTTGGAACTCGCCACCTCAGATTCGTAGGTCCCACCCACCTCGCAATTTATCAAAAATATCCATCTGTCTTCCGGTACACCACTTGCCGAGCGCATCCATTGGCTGGCAGGCTGTTTCAGTTCTCCTCTCAAAATTCCAATTGTCCACGCGTCGTTGCGTCACTGGCTCGAAACCCTTGACCGCCTGTGTGACCTGGCCAGCTTGGTCGCCAGAGCGGAAAGAACGTTCCACGTGGCGTCGCCTTCGTGGACCCGGTCATTGAACAGTAGGGCCCCTCGAACACGCGGGTCCCGCAACTTCTTTTGCATGGAAGTCAAGTTGGTCGCCGCCACGTGTTCGAGTATCTCCGGCAATTTCCCCACGTCCTTCTCCGCGACGTTCACCGATATCTCCGCCCACGGAACGACGTTGTCGAACGGCAACCGGATCCCGTCAGCTATGATCACCGGCACGCAGCCCAAAGCGACTGATTCTACCAGCCTCGGACTCCACGGGGCCCACCCTAGAGGACACAGACAAAATTTCGACCGCGCGATCTCCGATTGGTAACCGGCGAACCGCTGCCTCTGCAGGTAAAACCTCCGGTCACCGTTGTACTTCCGCCACAGCTCCGTCCTCACCCGCCTTAAAAAATAATACACCATGGACACATCAGTAAATTTAAACAAAATACTAATAATTAAGACTCTGATATGTCGATTTACTTGATTAATTATTAAACAATTATTACTTGCTGTAAAACCGGCCGCTGACGTTCTTGGGGTGGACCTCCATCTTCCCTCGGAAGAAGGCGAAGATATCCCGTCGGCCGGTTATCGGAAAGCTTTCCAGCGTCGCCCGTACTTTTTTCGGGGAGACGTACGGCGGAATGACCACATTCTCTACCTCTTGACATGGGTGGTGATGCGTCACGCCGAACGTCTGCAACACGATCGAGTTCTTCAAAAATCCGGGTACCCCATCCGAAATCGCCACGTCCTCCTGAGGAAACGCGAAGCCAGACAACGTTGTCAAAAACCCGAAAAAAGCAAAAGCGGTTTTTCATTTCTTTCTTTTTTTTTCCTGGGAGGCTACGTAATTAATTACCATGGTGTGGAAGCAAGAACCGAAATCGTGGGCGGCGACGAAAACGTGATCGGCGCCGTGCGTCCGTTCCCAGAACGGGTATTCCGCCCGGACTAAGTCAATGGCGGAGGCAATGAGATTTCGGGCGTGGCCGATCGCCGGGAAGCCATTGACGGTGCTGAAGTTACAGGACACGTAGACAGGGACGAAGAAGAAGTCGGCTTCATAGGGGTCAACGGTCAACGCGTCGCTGGTCAGCAGGGCCCGGTGAATGGCAACCTCGGAGGCGAACAGGTGGGAGCTGCACCTCTCGTTTTTTAGCCAATCCGTGTTGTATTTCGGCGGCAAATCGTAGACGTAAACCTTTAATCCGTCGAACAATGTGCCTGAACAAAAACATGAACAATGCATCAGAAACTACAAATTCGTCAAATGTATCAAACATTAGAAAAAAGTAAAACATGGGTTTTGTTCCTCGGACCTTGTTTTGTTGCGTTGTTAATGGTGGCCGATTCGATAAGGGCGCGGGCGGCGAAGGTGTTGAAATGGGTTGTGGAGAGGGAGGTGGGGGGTTTGTTTTGTTCTTCGTTGTGGTTGCTGATGAGGAAGGAGCTGAAGAAGTAGAGGGAGAGGGAGAGCCAGAGGACCCATTTGCAATATCTGTAAAAGAAGTTCTTTTTTTCCAATTGGGGAACCAGTCTTCCTCCATTTTTGGTGGTGGGCAGGAGCTTCATCCTGACATAGAAGCCTCTGGCTCTTGGGGCTCTCTTGATCTGCTTCTGCTGGTGCTGCAGCTCCACCATCGCATTTAAAAACCCAGAAAATATTGAAGCTTTGATGTGAAAAAATGGAAGGGTTTAAGTGGTTGGGAGAGGGCTTTCGGTTCTTGGTGTGGTGATGAAGTGGAAACGAAGGAATAGTGATGGGATTGGGAGATTAGTAGTGGGTTTGTTGGCGTTTCGTTTTTGGAATTGGACTAAAAAAAAAAAGACAAAGAAACAATATGGGGAAAGTTCAAACCTTTGATGAATAATTGGAATTAAAAATTTGAAACAATGATAAAATAAAAATAAAGAATAAATTATGGTGGGTGTGTGGAGTTGCAGACAGGGATCAAGAGGAAGAGCTGGGTTTCAGGGAGTCACATGGTGGAAGAAGAGAAGAAGAATAGACCTCGGCGATGGTCTCGGTATGCAATAAAGTGCCCTCTTTCATTCATTTTGGTTGCCAGGTCAAATGACGATATTACCCTCCGTTTTGTGTACCTTAAAACCTGCACAGTTTTTAACTTGTGCTGTAGCTATATTTTGTTTTCTCTCGTGTTATCCGATAATCCAGTCTGTAAGCATCTATTTAATCACCCTTATCAAAGACTCCCCGTTCATTAGGTTATTCAGTTTAGGCATATCCTCGATGGTGCCTTATCTCGAGAAACAAACAGACATGACATTCCGTTGAAAAATAAACACTTAAATTGAACACAATGTCAATTATAGAATTGTTTTTTACAAATATCGTATTATTAAAACGGAACGCTTTCTAATTGATGGGGGAATTTTGGAGAATAAGTTGAGGTTGGAAAAGTTTGATAACGTGGAAGCATTGAAAAAGAAACATTTTAAGGCAAAATGGAGCACTTGATAAAGTAGTTTTGAAAGGTGACAACGGTGAGGAGGCTTGCAAAGGTATATGAGATGAAAAGAGAAGGGAAAGCTAGTTATGAAAACTAAGATGGTATATGAGAGTGCCAGAAAATCATTAAAAATTGGAATTCCATGGATGCCAAAGGAGGTTAGTGGTGGTTTGTGTTAATTTTCTACCACAAGTTCTATGAGGATTTGCTAACAATTACCCATTCCGTTCGTGTCACGGTTGGAAAAGTATTCTATGGATGAATGGTTAGTGCACTACATGAAAATTGACTTTTCTTTTTCCTTTTCGTTGTTTGGAATTTTGAGCACGCTAAAAAATACTACGCATAAAATGATAATCATATCGCACAAAAATTGATAACATATTAAAATGACGGCCAAACCAACCAAATGATTTGGCTAAGATTTTGAATAACATTACACTTACTATATATTTATATCATTTCTTAAATAGAAGTAGGGCACACAACACATGTGAGTTCAATCTCTATTAGAGAAATAGTACAACTATGTGATATGAGTAGCATTTTTGTAAGATTTTATACTGAACAACGGTAATCCTAAGTTGAATCGCCTACTTAAAAACTACCAAAACTGAACCAAAACACATATGCTCATTTTATTTAATTTTTTTTTTTTTGCACACTTTTATTTTTTTTATTGATTATCATAAATATTTTTTTTCAATAAATGATATTATTTGTACTAAGGATAGGGGATGAGCTTAGCATCACAATGAGCTAGTAATAATGTGGTTCAAATTCGCCTTTAGCGATAAGCGAACATAACATGTCTCACTTACAAGTGAAAAATAATATTGTTAGACCACAGTACTAAATGGCTATGATAAACTATTAACATGTTTATTTATACGACTCAAACGCTGGAATTACAAATCGTTCTAATATTCGTTCTCAGCTATGTTTTCGAAGGAAAGCCTTCAAACTTGAAGAAACAAGAGCTCGCAAAGCTGTAGCTTTCTTATTGCCTAATTCATCAACCATGTTATTGATCAATGCATTCGTCTAATAATGCTTGATGCTTTTATCTATTATCTACTTGATGCTTCATGTTTAAGCATGCTTTGCATGGTGGCCAGCTAAACTAAGGGTTTAATTTGATGATGGTTTTTATGAATTGTTGAATATGGTGTTGGTTTAGTTCATGATTATATTGAGTGTCGTTCATGATTTTGCTATCAAGTATTAAGTAGTTTTTTTCATTTGAACAACAGTTTGCTTGATGCCTTGGCGATTCATTTTCGAAAAGAAAAACAGATGATTTGGTGATAGAGTAGTTTATACACAAGTTCTATAGGAAGATCATAATTTTATTGTAAACTTGAGTCTTTATGTAGTTTGTGGGATACAAATAATTGTGGTAATATCTGTAAAATTATATACTTTTGTTGTAACCCGAAGCATCGTATGGTCACGGTTGGTAGTCTAATCTAAAGCTCCTTTCCAGCATGCTGGGTCATTCATGAAGAATGTCATGTATTCTTCTAATTAATTCACTTATTTCGTATGAACCCACCACCATCTTTAATTAAATGTTACACCGCAACATATAGCCCACATACTTCATCACTTCATGCCCTACCTTTAATAACCATTGACACAAATTAAAAAAGACACCTAATTTTCACACACTATTTTGTTTTTTCACAATTTTTTTATTGCCTTATGTGTCACCTAACTAAGGTTGGCGTGAATTCTTACGAAAAATTCGTAAATTCTTACGAAAAATTCATATCATAACACGTGACAGTTAGATGCTACACATAAGTCATTTCGACTCAAAGTTGTGAATACACATTGACGCTGGTGCGAATAACCAAAATTTCCTTGAACTTGTATTTACCAAAACAAACAATACTAATTAAAAGTGTGCGAAAAACGGAAAAAAAAAATGTATGACTATCATTTCTCGTCAACAAAACTCATCAGTCGGTTTTGATCGAGACTGGAGTTCCACCATATCGTGCACGGCAAGCTGCCAAGCTGTGCGTTCGAAATTTGGTTACTTGCACTAGCAAAAAGAAAGCTAATAATGAATTGAAAAGACCAAAAAAACAAAAGATGAAAACGAACTAAAAACGAACTAAAAACGCAGCAACATAATTATGTCGTATTTGAATAGAGATAATTTGGCGTCATAATACTCCATTAATTATGCAGATTACTTGTGTGAGTTGCTAAGTCACACTCCTAATTGGTATTGGTTTCACTGAGCTTTCACAAGAAGTTGTTATCATTCAAATGCTTAGTGGGCATACAACATACGTAAGGATGCAGCATCACACATTTTGAAGAATTTAGAAGACACCTACCATTCGATACAAAAATAAAAGGATAATATTTCTCTCTAACAGGAAAAGTCTTCATCTCTTCTTAATGTACTATAACTTTGTTGTACACATGTCATGATCAGAACAACTTATTATTTTCTTTAACATCGTTAACTATGCATATGTGTCGGAAAAGGTCTAGAACATTATAGTAATAAATAATATTCTCATGACAAACTATCAATTTCTTTAAATACAAAAGAAATGAACATTTCCAGTTATAAGATTTGCGGTAAAATAATGTGTCCATAATTAACGGCTCCAAAAATGTGTCCATAAGTTTTTCTTTTGTTCAGAAAAATAAAATAAGTTAAAACAACTCAATAAAACTGTCGTATCAGATCTATTGGGGACCCATAATCTTGTGAGATTTGGGCAACTGTCCAGCTTAAGCTAAGTTGGGTTTTAGATAAAAAGTGGATGCTGTCTTTTTGGTACTTAATAATTAAGGAAAGGCATTCTGAAAATGGAGGCAACATAGAATATAATCTCGAGCTGTGCATGCATGATTTGGTGGAGGCTTTGCAAAACACAGTGAAAGATTCTGTGTTAGTCAAAAGTTTGCTTATAAAAAATACAAAGCGTTCGTGTGATAGATTTGCGTCGTCTGTATTTTTGTACCAAATAACAACTGGTCCACTTGGTTTTGTTAAGCAATGAGATGGAAAAACGTCTACCTTGCTGCCTCATCATATATAAGTGATTTGGGCTTAGTATAATTTTATAAGTATTTGTTCTTAAATACTGGCTTTACTGGAGTTTTGATTTTTGAATTAAGAATTTGTGAGTATTGATTTTTAAACTCGTCATAATGTGAGCAATGAACAAAAGGATCATCATGCATCCAAGAGTTTTGGGCTTAGTGTCATATCATTGCTCATCACATTTCTCTTATATATGATGATTTTTTTTTTATATAACTTCGTTAGACCTTCTCTCATTTACTTTTAGATACATTTTGTCACATCCCGGCCCGGGTCCCCACCACATCTTGGACTCAACTCCACCGTAGCACGATATTGTCCACTTTGGGCCCCGACCACGCCTTTTGTTTCTGGGAACTCACACGAGAACTTCCCAGTTGGTCACCCATCATGGGATTGCTCTCGCGCGAACTCGCTTAACTTCGGAGTTCCGATGGAACTCGAAGCCAATGAGCTCTCACAAGGCCTCGTGCTAAGTAGAGATGAGAATATACATATAAAACTTACATGATCCACTCCCCTAGACGATGTGGGATGTTACACCTTTATTTTGGATATAAAATGATCATTGCTTCAGAGTGTGGCAAGTTCAAGGAGCAAAACTCCAATTGGATCAAAATTCAAAGACAAATGCTCCAATTTTCTCAATTTCCAAATAAATGCCCATAAATTGGTTCAAAACCAATATGTTACTGTTAGCCACGAGATAGGACTTTTTACTATAATTTAAACATTTGAGTTTCGAGCTCTGCAGCGTGATTTGCAAGATATACATTGACAGATACATGTTTGGTTGTATGCAAGGAAATGGTCATGTCTATTTTCTTCAAAGATTGAAAGTGTGAGGCAGGTGTACCCATGATGGTGGGTAACTATTCACTACCACCAATAATTATTTATAATTCAACAAAATACAAATACATAAACTATATAAAACACCATCAATGAATTAGGTCTTGCGACAGTCTCCTCCTTGATCATATAGGGACTCGGTCGATCGATCATTCTCCGTCTTCGAGGACGGTAGGGCGAAGGTACATCGACAACGATGAGCGACTAGAACAGAAGAAGAGATTGGCTCCTCTAGGCCTACAAACTCGTTCCCTTAGCACACTGAAGACATTATTATCATTTTTGTTTTGTGTGTGCAAGGCCGAAGTTCTGCTGATTTGAGTAGCGACTAGCCACACCTTCGCTATAAGTCATATACTGGCATGGGCATCATCTCTACTATTGTCTTAATGGAGAGTGCTAGCAATCTTTGCATTCGGATCTTTTCACTTCTTCAAATGACATGGTCATTTTTTTATCCAAGAAACAAGACCTTTAATGCTTTTGGCTAGGAATTGATGATGAAAAATAGAAAATATAATTTTAAGCGCACTTAAGGCCTTCTTTTTTTGTGTACAAAATTGACACATTCCATGTAAAAAGTGAAAATGTCCAAATACAAAGGTTAGTATAAAGGTTTCTAGCATTTCTAAGTAAATTATCCAATATTTTCACCTTGAACCAATTTAACTATTAGACTATGACACAAAATCAATTAGATCGAATAATGTGAAATTTAATAAACACATATTGGATAAACAAAAGAGACAAAAAAATATAAATAAACACGAGTGAGTAGAAAGAGAAAAGGACAGAAATCATTTTCCTTTATGGAGGACATTTGAGATCGCAAATATAATCATTTATCTCGTTATCCTTCAACTAGATTGTCACGCTATCTAATTGGGCAAGAGCATGCAATAATAACTAAGAACTGAAAAGAAAATTTGTAGGACCAGTAAATGATTCCCTACATAAGTTTTGTTTGGAGTTTAGAATCATATGAGTATTATTTATGTGGTGGTGTAATTATGTGCTCATGACCATTTTGCAAGCTTTCAAAAGATAAAAGTGCAAATTATTTTTCTTTCATTTTAAGCTAAAATAGTCGTTGAGAATGGCACACATTCTCAATTTGATCTCCAAAATTTAAAAACAATAGAAGTGGTCCAGAGTTTGTCTACCGTCAATCACTTCGGTCCTTCTGTGAAAAAATTTCATTCAATAAGATCAAAAGGCAAAAATATCCTTACATCTTGTCAAATCATTTTGGCCTATTATTTATTCTATTGAGGGTTTTTTTTTTCATTATGGTCCTTGTTTAATAGAGATTTTTCATGAAAAAATCAAAATAATTAATGATGGACAAACTTAGAGACTACTTTTATCGAATTCAAATCTCAAGAACCAAAATAAAGAACTATACCAATCTCAATGACCATTCTGACTAAAATGTCTTCTTCTTTTTTCCTTGTATAAAAGATTGGCAGTAATATAAGGATGACAAATTTGCTGGACTACCTGGGTTTTGACATATAATTAAGTGAACTTAAATTTATAATTATAAACGGCAGATCATAAGTCCCAATCTTTCAATACGGATTATGACACCATAAGGTGAGCTTTTCCATTGAGTGACAAGAAGAAAACTACAATATGTTGAAGAGTAATCTCTTGTATAAGAAAACATAACCCGTGAAATATCATAAATTAATTTTTCTAATATTGGAGAAGTGCCTAAGTTTAAATTCTTCCTCCCGTCCGTCCAATTGAATACAAAAATTAATGTCATCGATTAAGCACCCTCCACTGACATTTTTGTTGTATTTTACCCCAATCTTAGATATCATTCTCTTGAAGTGTCACATGATCGAACTTGTAAGACCGTCCAATAGAAAGTTGTCTATTATTATCACAATAAGTTTAAATTATGAATATATATATATATATAGCTTATTCTTCGTAATATGTATCATAAATTTAAAATAACATTTCCATTTCAAAAAATTCGTAAAACAGCTACTTAATACTACCATATAGTAATACTTTCTTCGTTATAAGTAAGACGTCTTAGATTCTAATTTCTTAAATGATTAGTTTGACACCAATTTATTCTCTCACCTTGTAATATATATAGTTTTATGTGTGTATCATTGAGTCCTTGACATGAGAATTGACTGATTCCTAATCACTTAACAAACAATCTGTATTTATCAACTGCACCACGGATTAAACGTACTAACCGCCCAATTAGGTTGTGACAAATAAACAATCACTCAATTCAGGTGCCCAAAGATTTTTACCAGGTGCTTGTTGTCCCTCCCAAGCATCTCAAAAATTGTCACCATCGTTGTCTAGCTTTATATAAATGACCACACTGCATGCATTATTGGAGTGAGAGTGCAAATATTGCATGGATTAAAGTCAGAATAAAGACAGAGAGACTGTTGTTTTTATTAGGTTATCCCAATTTATGTGATGTTGGACTGTGTCAAAGATCACACTGCCCTTGTAGCCAAGTTAAACATATCTCATAAGTACAATATACAATTTTATCGGATGCCCCCGAAGGCACGAGGAAAAAGATGCAATGGGGTAACCTTTAGGTTGAGGCTAAATGTGTTGTACAAACTTTGAACATTTATTTTGATTATACGATAATTCGATGAATTCTACATACTTGAATTTTTAGTCGTTAAATCTTAATTATAAGACTGTTGACTGAAAAATTAATGACGAAAAATATTGAAATTCTCTATTTACTCAATCTAGTATTGAACTAGATAACAAAGAGAAAATAAAATATGACAAATTTAAGTCTCATCATTGTCAGTAGTTCATTGGTGTTAATCTTAGATGTATAGTTTGCCCAATCAAATGACTAAAGAGAAATTTATGGAGCATTTTCCTACTATATATGTCGCAATGCATACTGAAAAAGTAACCTGGTTAAAAATTATGTGTGTTTAAGGTTAATGTCTATTTTTTTTATTTGGTCGAAAGAAATTTGATGCCTCGTTTTATTTGAAAACACAGCTTATTTTCACCTACATTACAGAAATAACGTCATAAATATGCTTGACCAAATCATGAGTTTGGTTCCTGTAATTTCAGTTCTTGCTAGTATAGGAACAATTGAGTTGTTTGTGCTAGGGTTACGATTTTTAACCGACACATTGAGATACCGATCGAACCAACCGATTTTTCAACCGAAAATGCCAAAGTTTTGGCAATCAAAACTTTTCAGAAGGTTTTCGTACCGAACTGCATGTATCAGTGGTTAGGAGCAATTTCAGAACCTTAAACTTGAATTGTCGGTAATATCTAACCGATATAATTTTTTTTCCTTATTCTTGTGGCCTCTCTCTTTGGTCATCTTAGTCTCTCTCCTCCTCATGTTCGTCTCAGATCCCATCATCGTTGCCGTCGTCCTCCCTAAAGCCAATCCCACCCCACCTCCACTATTCGCCCCCATCAAAACCCATGTCGTCTCCCAAACTAACCACAGATCCTACCACCACCACCTTAGACCACCACCAACTCAAATCTCCATGGCCGTTAAGCTCATCGGCTTACAACCTTAATCAACCAACAAAATTGGTTAGTCGATAGTCGGTAAATCGATTTTGACAATGTCGATGTTCGGTATCCATTTAGCCATTCTAATGATGCATGATTCAGTTGTCAATATGCATGGTATTCGGTCTTGATACCAACCCTAGTTTACGCATGTAAAATTAACTTTATTGTTGCATTTGTTGCTCATTGATAAGTTTGTCAAAAATTTGACTAAATGAAGTCATTGTAATTGAAATGCAACATGGTTACATCACAAAAGAAGGAAGCTACAAACATCCAACCAAATTAAAGAGACCAAGATCATAATTTAGTAAGGAAAAAAATTTGTCAACAAATATATCTCTCATGGATGAATTATTCCCGAAAATAAGTCCCACAATGCATGGTGATCCATTCAATTATATTTTCCTAAAAAAGCATAGGGGAACATGGACCACCAAGACAAAGCCACATGGTGCAGGACTCGTGGCGACAGGACCTTATGCCCAAATTTCAAAGTGGATGGAAGGAAGCTCTTATATGATTTTGGGTTGGAATTCAATCATGTTAGGGCCATGCTTCAGTAAGTCATGAGGGCCAGGGACCATTAATATAGTTTTTTCTTTTCTTCAAATAATGATATATTACATAAGGAGGGGGGACATGGGCTAAATCATATAATTTAGTATCAAATTCATTACTTACGAGGTTTAAATTTAAGACCTTATATTTATAAGTATAAACGAATACTACTGAACCGTAATATTAAGTAACTTGCCAGATAAATGTTGATTGGGAAGCAGAGGAAATGAAAATACAAAGAAGCCCATTTGTCCTGTTTATGTGGATTGCCCTTTGCAGCATGATCATTTAACAATATCGATAAATCTAGAGAGGAGCTTGGCTTTTTTTAAATTGAGGAGGATTTCTTCTCAATTTACTTCGTATTCAATTAGTAAAACTTTGTATTTATAATCGATACTGTTTACATCATAAATGACACACCCCGATCCGGAGAATCAAGGCGTGCTGGCCGTCACGCCCCAAAAACCAAGTAATGGTCTCAACCCATCTATTATCAGGAAGATTTCCTTGACTTTGCATAATTCCTTTCATGAATCTTGAATTGGCAGCCATTGTCTTTGCCTTGAAGATTTGGAGGCATTATCTATATGGTGAAAAGTGTAAGATCTTCACTGATCACAAGAGTCTCCAGTATCTATTTACTCAGCATGATCTTAATCTTCGTCAGCGAAGGTGGATGGAATTGCTGAGTGATTATGACTGCACTATTGAGTATCATCCGGGTCGTGCTAATGTGGTAGCTGATGCACTGAGTAGGAAACCTCAGGGTCGACTCAATGCTTTATATGCTTGCCGTGTTCCTTTTCTTGCTGAACTGAGGACAACTGGAGTAAAGTTGGAATTGGAAGATCGAAGCGAAGCTTTTCTTGCTAGTTTTCAAGTCATGCCAGTTTTGGTGGATCGTATACTCGAAGCTCAGATGGTGGATGAGGAAATTCAAGAAATGGTACAATTAAGAAATGAAGGGAAAAAGAAAGACCTCAGAATTCGAGAATCAGATGGCATGCTTATGCAGGATAACAGAATGTATGTTCCGAATATTGAGGAATTAAAGAAGGAAATTTTGGATGAAGCGCATTGTTCAGCTTATGCGATGCACCCGGGAGGAACTAAAATGTACCATACCATTCGACCATTTTATTATTGGCCGGGTATGAAGAGGGAAATTGCTGAGTATGTGAGTAGATGTATTATTTGCCAGCAAGTTAAAGCAGAAAGAAAGAAGCCTTTTGGGCGAATGCAGCCACTTCCCGTTCCCCAGTGGAAATGGGAAAATATAACCATGGATTTCATGTATAAGCTTCCTCGTACACGAAATGGATTCGATGGTATTTGGGTGATTGTGGATAGACTTACAAAGTCAGCGCATTTCATTCCAGTGAGGGAAAAGTATCCTCTGAATTAATTGGCTAAGTTGTTCATCACGAAGATTGTGAAGTATCATGGAGTTCCAGTGAATATTATTTTTGATTGAGACCCAAGATTTACTTCTAAATTTTGGGTAGTTTTTCAAGAAGCTCTGATACCAAACTGACACACCCCGATCCGGAGAATCAAGGCGTGACGACCAGCACGCCTTGATTCTCCGGATCGGGGTGTGTCAATAAATCACATTATAAATAACATCTTTACAAAAAAAAAAACAAAAACAAAAACAAAACTAATTAAAATTAAAGTCGTTTAATCAGTCAACGACAACAATAGATAGACGGTTCATAATATTTTTATTGAACCCGTCTATTTGTATTTGTGTAGTTTGATAAGTAAACGATTTCATATTATATTAATTTTTATAAAAATAATCTTTCTAAAGCGATTCATAATATTAACGATTCTGATCATAAACTAAAAAAATTTGTAAATCGACCACAAAGTAAATTAAAGATGAACTCTTCCTCACCTATGGAGGAACAAGATAATTCCAAAGCATGGAGGTCCCATTCATAAACTAGTTATGGGGCCTATGCAAGGTCCTAATTAAGGACATTGAAATGGAACAACCGAAACTGTTTTGGGGTCACCGTCCCCCTATTACTACAAGGTATGAGCTGTATAAGCACATGTTAGCCTAAATATATGACTCTGTGTTTCTGACATTGTGTGTGTGCTGAATTATTGTGTCTACATAATATGGCCATGTTATGTTTGTGAGAGGGAACAAACTAGTTAAATTGTCAGAGGTATGTATGCTTTGTTTTAGTTGTTCTTGTATTTGTGAAGGGCTTCTAATCGTACAGGCATGTAGGTTACATACAATTGCAGATCCATTAAATAATATTAGAGGGATTAGTAAGAATAGTGTGCATTGTTGGAGATATGTCAACAATTTGTGATGAATTTGTATATGCTAATAAATAATAAAATGCAAACAGTGTATGAACAATGAAATAATATTTAACAGAAATATTGAAGATCGAGACTTGCGTACCGCAATGTCCTTAAAACAGAAATTTCGCCCCTACTCAGTGCTTGTAGTTCTACAGACGTCTGCTTCACCAGGATTCAACGATCAAGTCAAAATTCCAGCACCGGAAAACTTGACTTCTGGCAAATTTCTGTGTGGTTCTTTCAAAAAGGATATTTGTGATTGTAGAAGAAGAATGTTGATTTTATGTGTTTTAAATGCCATGCAGATAGATGTATATATAATATGATTATGCATGTTCGCAACAAGTATGAGGAAGGGATGCATCTGTTGGGAGACATCTTCTCAAAGAGGTGTTTTCTTTCTGCGTTCTTTCACACTTCAGACTTCATCTGAAATGATGAGTCTATTGATAAAATAAAAAAAAATTAATTAATTAATTAAATTTGAAATTAATTAAAAATAATTAATCAAATCCGAAAATAATTAATCAAATCCAAAAATAATTAATCAAATCTCAAGGCCCATCTTTTGATAATTAATTATATATTAATTACCAATTAATTAGCACACCCCAAAGCCCAACCCCAAGGGGTGAGCCCAATTTTATTCTCCAAGATCCATCAGTCCAATCGCTTTCTATAAGGGACAAAGCCTTATACAGTAGGGGTGGGTTCAAAAAATCGAAAATCGAAAAGAATCGAAAACCGAACCGAACCGAAACTGAAAAAACCGAACCGAATTGAAAAAACCAAACCGAAAAACCGAACCGAACCGAAATAATTAAATTAATATTTTTTAAATTTTATTTATTTAATTATTTGATTTTATTATATTAGAATATGATACTTCGGACTGCTGCTTTGGTAGGACTTGTTTGCTTTCCAATTCAAATTGTCTTCTCAGATTCTCCATCTACAACAAAAATTAGAACTTATACCATTACATGCAATATTTCTAGTTTATATCATTAAGTGCAACACATATATAAGAACACATATCTCAAATGCACTGCAGTTGATTAGGGAAAGCAAACAGCGTATAAAAGTCTCATGAGTTTATTAAACACTACGAGATCAAAAACAAAATTCAAACTTTCTCACCTATGGCCAAGTTTAGTAGCTTTCGTGGCCTAACAATTTTGACAAGTATATCAATATATTCAAAAATATTGATGAACACCTTTTCAAAATTTGCTGGTGTTAGAAGTTGAACACATAATGTAGAAATTATATTATGTAACCACATATATGGATAAAAAAAATTCGGACCATAAAGATAAAGAAAATATAAAAAATTGTTACCTAGACAATAATCAAAATAAATAGTATATTACAAAATGTTTACCTTATTGCTAGTGAAGAATACATGTATATATATATATATATATATATATAGAGAGAGAGAGAGAGAGAGAGAGAGAGAGAGAGAGAGAGAGAGAGAGAGGAATGAATAAGGTCGTACTCCATCATCATCGTCTAAAAAGAAATCTATTTACAGTTCAATTTTAAACCCAAAATATTTTAAAAAAAACCTTTATGTTATAATTCTAGTTGAACTTTAAATATTTATTTTCATTATCTCTAAGTCTAGTCGGAATATTTATGTTATGATTGTGTTGGATATGTTAAAATTTAAGATTTTAAATTTTTTCATTTTTTGAGAAAAAACCAAAACCGAAACGAAACTGAACTTGAAAAAACCGAACTGAAAAAAACCAAAAACAATTTGAACCGAACCGAATTCGGTTTAGTTTCGATTTTGGCAAAAAAACCGAACCGATTTGAACCGAACCCACCCCTATTATAAAGTGAGGAGACCTTGTGGTGGTAAGCAATGTGGGATAATGAAATTCTACTCAAAAGTTCCAACATGCGTAGCGCGCATTTTTTTTTTACAAAAATAGCATGTATATCGACATTTCATCAAGTCTTGGTAGGCTTGAAGTCATTTGGAAAGGCATATTGCACACCTGTTAATGCCTCATTTGCGTGGGTAACTAACATGTTCCAAGGCTGCTCTCATATGAATGTTTAACAAGGAAACACACTTATCTTGAACACACTAACATTGTTTGATATCATTGCTTCTCATTAATATGTTTGTCCAAGAATGATGATGCTTTGTTATTCTCTGAGATCACCATTTCATTTACTTTGCATTTTTTGATAATTTTTTACTTGGTTCTTCTTTTTTTACCTACAATTGTAATCACAACTAACAAACAAGCCAGAGGTAAATAATATTAGGACTAAACTGTAAAGGGGCAACACCTATCTAATGCATTTTATCAAGCAAATGAAGGGCATATATGAAGGGCAACTCCAACCTTTAAAGGGGCAACACACAATTCATCCATGAACATTCACCAAAGTTTGGAAGGTCAGCATTCAAGTTATCCCTGGACATTCACTGAGTTAGGGGGGTCAGACCCCCTGCCCCTCAATGCATCTGCCCCTGGTTACATAGTAGGGTCGATGACATGCATCACCAAAAGACTTCGTAAATTTTAAGGTGGATCTTCTAGCCTATATCCAGTTGAATGCCTTGAGAGACTAAATACTCAAACATTAAATAGGCTAGGCTATGAACCCCTTTGATTTCACGTGAAAAATAACTGACTCCACTAATCTCTATCATCAAGTGATTTGAGTTAGTTAATCTCAAAAACTATTCTATATAATATATAATCTATAATATATAAATGAGTATGAGTAAAGTTTAAGTTTTGAAAATAGAAAACTAATAGCATGAGTTCTAAGGTTGTCCAATCTAGAAAGGGAACTCCAGTTAGAAGACCACAAATCATAAAGAGAAAAGCCACAAAATCAACTCATTTTAGCAAAATCAAATTAAAGCGCATTTTTTACCATAATAGGTAAAATACGATCCAAAATATGCGTATCCTAAATTTATTAATCAATTATGAATAAAAAAACTGTAACAACCTGTCCTTAATCTTACGATTTTATTAATTTTAAAAAGGTGAATTGACGAAAATGCTGCTGAAGGTGAGATTGTTGACTTTTGTTGACCGTATTTTCGTGATGCGTACGAGCTACTATTTTACCGTATTATCGAAGCACTCGACAGTATGAACGCGTAAGCACAAACGAAATCGAATTAGGAGTTACAATGAAGATTTTACGGAACTACGAATCCAAGAAATACTTTTGTGACAAATTACTATCTTATATTTTATATATTTTTTGAAATTATTATATTATTATTTTAATATTTTCTGATTGGATATTTTAAATATTTTAATAATTTATTTTGGTCGTGGGACCCACATAGCAGAAACTCTCCATTCTCTTCTTGCCACGTGGCACTCTCTCCTCCACATTTGGACTCTTTCATTCTCCCACCTCTCTCTCACTCTAGCCCTCTCTTGCTCTCTCATTTTCTTCCCTTTGCAAACACGACGCCAAGAGCACCATCGCCATTCTCTGACGAACCCCGTCGACACCCAAACACCCTGAATGACACCACCTCGTCCCTTTCCACGATTTTAAAACTAGGAAAAGAGCGAAGCTCCAATCTAGAACTACGCCAAGAAACCCGAGCCCAATATTCTGGGTTGAATTCTTTTCGTCGACAGTGAGTCTCAAAAATAACCTAAAACCTAGTAGATCATGTTTTGGTTTGTATTTCTAGCTTTTTCTAAGGTTTTTGGCAGAAGTTATAGTGCAGAAACGACGCGGGGGAAAACTTCCCAGATTTTCCAGTGAACCTGAGAATGTTGCAAGCTTTTCTGGCCACGGCAGAACCTAATGATGTTATAATTCCATTCCTCACTTCTTAAGCTTCATTTTGGTAGGTAGAATGTGAGAAATGATTGAGATTTGAAGCTAAACGGAGCTGGGGAAGTTTCCCGACCAAAAATCCGACCTTCTTCTTCGTTGGGTCTGGTGGGTAGGACCCGAGCCCAGATGGGTCAGCCCGACCCGATTGGATGAAAAAAAGAAAAGAAAAGGGCCAAAAACCGAATCCATGGCCCGCCCCAAACCTTTGGCCTATAAACCCTAAATTGGGATCCAGCTCGATCCACATCCTAATAGATTTGGAATATTTTCTAGAATAATCCTAGAATATTCTTTGTGTTGACTTATTTCGAAATTTTCTCGAAAACCCTCCTACACTAATTTCGACGTCCCAAGTCTGTTTTTGACATCCGTTTAGTAAATTTTGAGGTTTTAATGTAGTTGATTGGCTCGGCATCTCGGTTGACTTTTAGGGTTGACCATTGACTTTTCGTTGATTTTCTTACAAAATTTGCTCGGAACCCTTCTTAGTGTATTTTGACGTGCTGATTCCAAATCCGACGTCTATTTTTCCAAATTTAATCATTTTAGTTGAGTTTTACTAATAGGTTCCAATATTATGCTTAGGTGCGATTACTATAAGAGACTCCAGCTTCCGTCATTTGAACAACTATGACTTCGCAAGTATCTGTGAGTGGGTCTTTTCTTTTATGTAGTGTGTGTGTGTGTGTGTGTGTGTGTGTGTGTGTGTGTGTGTATTTTTAGTTTCCATTTATATATTTCATAAAGAATTTGCTACGATATGCCTAGATTAGCTTAACGTTTATAAGATTTAGCACATTGATAGAAATTATGAAATTATGTTACGTCCTACTGTATGTACAGGTATGCCTATTATTATTGATGCCTTAATTATATTTATGGTCGTGAATAGTATTATGGTGACGTGAATTACCGATTTACCGTTGTATGGTTCTATTTACTTTAGCTGCTTATCATGTGCTACACTGGTGTTAGTACTCACCCAAGTTAGGGCTAGTCTTTCACATGGATGTTCACTTCACATCGTACACTCACTTTGGATCTATTGTAGGTGTCAGTCCTGTCCTAGATTACTATAGGCAATTATGACTCGTATGTGATAATCATATCGCTAGTCTTCACATGATTCTAATATTAGAGCGTAAATCATTATAACACCCAGTCATGTTCATGTCAGAATACCTCTCCAAGAACTCGTGTGTCAGCATATGTCAATGGGCACTCGATGTGATATGTTTATTTCTGCGAGATATTGTGATTACTGGAAGTTATATGCCTATTTACGAATTTTATGACATATTGAATTCTTGAGATATTGCAGGCTATGGTAAGTATTTTCATACTATACATAGTTTGTATATTTTGGAAACTATACTTATTTTATGATGAGGGGTTATAAAGTTTTCAAAAAAGGTTTTTATAAAACTTTATTTTTAGGCCCACTCATCCTTGTTTTTCACCCCTCTAGGTTTTAGTAGCTGAGCTTTTGTGTCGACGAGGATTCTTGACAAATCTTGGTATAGGAGGTTACTTTCGATGGTATAATTCTCAATCTACTTTACTGTACTTTACTTATGCTCTGACATCACGTGTGGAATGGGTTTATCCTCGCTCACTTGCGCACTCTTACATCTAGGCACTTTTAGGTTTAAACTTGCTCACTTTTTACGCGTCACTACACTTTATGGTTTCGTCACCTTCCTGGTGACAACTAGCAGAACTCAATTCGGAATCCAAGTGGACATTCCAGGTCAGGATGTGTCAAAAAATGAGTTACACATCAAGCTAAAATTTAAATGTATTTTTCGTAAAACAAAATATGAAATTTCTGAAAACTATGAACCTGTTCTAACTTTTCTGTACATTGATTTGTTGGTTAAAATGACTGGGCTGGGATTTCAATTTACTGGGCCTAGCCCTGCATTGCGTTCTAATGTGCCGAACACTAAATTCAAGCCTAACAGATTAAAAAGAGATGGGCCTAATGAATCGTGAGATTGAAATGGTTTGAAGGAACTTTACCTTTGTAATCATACTTTTACACTTAGACCAACTCCAATAGATTTGAGTTTTAAACCTCTAAAGCTTTTCTAGTCATTAGGATAAAATAAGGTTTTGGGTTAAACTTAATTTTGAGCCAAAATTTAGACAAAAAAATGAGTTGAGGATAGTGGCTGGGAGCCTGGACCTATCTGCTGACGCTATTGGGCACTCGCGCAAAGACCAAAGACTATTTTCTTTGTTGGACAACCACATGGACTGTTGGTTGATCCGCGAATCCAAATACAATTTTTTCTAAAAAAATTAAATTTATAAATACATTAAATGTAATGGCTGA
This sequence comes from Malus fusca, assembly GCA_035220775.1. NCBI lineage: Eukaryota > Viridiplantae > Streptophyta > Magnoliopsida > Rosales > Rosaceae > Malus > Malus fusca. The sequence goes on from CM069069.1 coordinate 12,293,514, forward strand.
GAACGAATATGAACAAATTTAACAGTAAAAAAAAAAAATCTAATGTCCAAACTAAATCCAACGGCAAAACAATTGTAAAATTATTTAAATCAAAATCCCCAAAAAAACTCTACATATACCTATGTATTTTGTTCAAACATTCACACAAAATTCACTTTCGTCAAACAAATCCTTCCTTATTTTTTCTTTCTACCACTTATGTATTTGTGTTTAAGAATGCGGTTGGTTGTGTAGTTTTCCATGTTCTTTCATGTGGTGCATGTGTAAGAATGAGGTAGGTTTAGTGATTTTTCATTATTTATTGGAATTTAGTTATTTTTAGGTAAAAATGTTCATAAAAATACATTATGATAATCTACATAAATTTTATTTTTAAAAAAGTTTTCCCAAAAAAAAAAACAAAATTAGGCTAAAACCATTCTTTAATAATCTCAGACTAAAATTTTAAGCTAAAACTATTGGCGAAGAAAAGCAGTTTCTCAGTTAGAACCTAAATTTTCTAGGCTAAAAATTTGGGTTTTAACCTCAACCATTGGAGTTGGTCTTACAAAAGTATAACCATTACAAATTTACAATCATGCTAAACGAAGTTTTTTGTGTTAAAACTCTTAATTTCTTTTCCCTGATACAACAATATATTTATACTAAAAAATACAAAATAAATTGACTTTAAACTCACTATTTACGGGTTTAGAATCTATGATATCTCAATTACAACTGAATGTCATGTTTATTTTTCTAATAGTCGATGGATTAATATATCTCATATGAAATGAGAAGATAGAACTGTATATACCACTTCTAAAAAGTAGGCTAACTTTATTACCACTTCTAAATAAGATGCGACGATTATACCACACATGCAACATATTTATATGTTGCATAAATAATTGACTGACCAATAAAATAGATATATATGTTGCATAAATAATTGACTGACCAATAAAATAATATCTATTAAATTAGTGAACTTCGTTATTAGTACTATGAAAAGTCCTAAAAGCCCATACTGTGTGGAATCTTTGATGTCTGGTTTTTTTTTCTCCGGGGTTTGCCCACATTCAAGTAAGAGAAAGTCCTACATACATAAAAACATAAGGAAGATGAGCAATTTGCTGCAAAATTTTAGCCCTCTTATAATCAATATGTGTGACAGTTATCAACACAAAAGAGACCTGTTTCGAAATTGAAAGCAAATTATTATTGGGTGATGTTAAAAGCATAGAAAAAGGCCATTCCGTTCTTTTTACATGTTCATGAAAAGAGCCTGAAGCCAATGTTGTGGCACATGAACTAGCACAATTTTCTGTTTGACGTGTAGTGTATTCTACTACCAAAAGAGACAATGGATTCGGAAGCGTGCACCTACACCTCTTTCCCTGTTCATATTAAAACTCGTGACAAATTATTCCTAAGATATTTTATGAAAATATACACTCATGTACGCCTAGTGATAAAACAAAACTTAGCTACTAAAAAAATAACATATGTCCAAGTAATTAATTTTTTAATTACAGATTGAACACGTGTCGTTTATGATTGGCTAGAAGCAGGAGCTTATAATTTTTCAACAACTAAGTACCGTTCTATCACGAGGAGTACATGAGTGTTTATTTTCATAAAATATTTTCGGATGAAGCCAATGGCCCAATCTTCTCATATTCATTTCATGTATCTTTTTCCTCTTTTTTCCTCGACAAAATTTTTTATTTTGTCAGTCAAGAAAACATCCTATACGGCTACACTGTTCTGGAGAGTTGGATCGATATCAGCTCCAAATATGGCTAGCCATACAAGTGTTTTTGCATGAGAGATTTTGATTTGAAAAAAAATATCATTTCACAAAAAGAATTTCTTTGAAGGAAACACAATAGTCTTTATAGTTGCTAGTGGTGGCCCTCAAGAATACTATGATAACACCAATTATTCAAAATAGCTTACCCAAGTTAGACATTTTGTAATGCCAATCATCCCAAGAACCACTTTGGTGGAGATAGTGATTTTAATATGTATCATCGCCAATTCATGTCATACACCAATGTGGTACAAAAATAGAGTCTTTCTAGCATAGCTTAGAAAATTGTGTAGAGATTAAAAACGGCGTAATTTTCAACATTAAATATAAGATTAACGTAGAAAACAAAAGTAAAAGATATAAAGTTAACGTTAAATATAAGATTAACGCAGTAAATAAAAGTAAAAGATACAAAGTTAAGGATGCACTAGTGGACTTTTAAGGTAATAAGAATTTATTAAGAACATACATAGGACAAACATGTCAAACGTAATCAAGAGGACTCACACGCTAAAATAAAGGTCACATAATTTGAAACTTACTCACTATTAATACAATACAGCGATGCATTAGAGGGTTAAATTACATGGATTATATGGTTGCAACCTAGTGACTGATAAGTAAAAGTATAGGATGAAGCTTTCAAGTCTCCCTCAAGTTCAAGTATTTTAGTCTTGGAAACTTGATCACGAAGTAAAAGTATAGGATGAAGCTTTCAAGTCTCCCTCAAGTTCAAGTATTTTAGTCTTGGAAACTTTATCACTTTCTACACTCGTCATTTGCGGAAGATTCCTACCCTAAATGTGAAGGGCTTTTTATGGTGGTGGGGGAAGCATGCAAGAAATATGGCTTATTTCAGGTCCACACTAACCTACTACGGCACCACTTTTGGTGGATTTTGCCTTTTCCATGGAATCTAAATCCTCACGAGATCCTTTTTGTGAGGATTTCAGGGTTCGTGAATCGTATCCGTTCATCGTATATCGTGCGGGTAGAAATTATTTTAAATATTTTTATTAAAAATTAAGTACAAACAATACTTAACAAAAAATGACCACACAATATACGATAAACGAACATAATTTACGAATTCCTAGAATCCTGTTGGTTTTCCATGGCCTGGATTTGTAAAGCTTCGAGCCAACAAGTTCATCAGCTTTGTCATGATTGGATTGCATATACTATTATCGTTTACGGTCCCCCAATGTAATGTGAAAAAGGGAATTATCCTCCGTGATATCATCCTTAATGCGTGCTTATGTTGAATCATGAGTAGCGATTTTTACTTTTGTTTTAACGTTTGAAACTCTCTACAATAATTATTTGTAGCGTTCGGAGTTAAAAAAATATGTCAAAATCGATACTCTAAATTTATTAGTGAAAAATGCTCCACGATCCAAAATTACTTTACTAAAAGATAGAATTTGCGTTATCACTAATTCTATAATTCGCATGTACCTCTCCTTTGCCGGTAATCCAACTTTTACTTGGTGTACACTATCACGATCATATCATTTATGATCGATGTTCATCAATACGATAAGATTTTTGATGCTTGTGCCAAAGGTCTGCTGGCCAGAAACACAAGTATAATATTAATTAGGGTTGTGATATTCACACTCCTTATTTTACTTCTTAGACATCTTTTTAATTTTCGGCCGTAAGATCAGATGAATTGAAGAAGATCAACAGACATAAATTATCAAGATGTGTGTGAGAAGTAAAATGAGATGTGTGAATTAAGAAAGAAAATAACATGATTTAAGGATAATAATTTTGAAAATAAGGCTTCTATTCATATGATTGATATAAGGAGATGAGGCTGCACTCTACACATATAATTCAAAAGTAAAAGATCTGTCACCAAACTTGTAAATATACTGTAGAAATAAGAAAATATGAAGTGTTAGTTGCGTGATGCATGATGCAAGTATACACATTGCTGTTTATAGAGCTTATTATGGGTGACACACTCATCAATAATTGTTATAGTATTATTGTCCGCCTACACTAAATCCTATTACAACTCAAATTGAATATAAGAAACACACTCATTTTAGTGAAAAAAACTTACATGTAATGAGTTTTATGTTTTTATTATGTGTTATGCAACACTCGTTACGTGATCAGATCAAACAATGGTGTAGAAACGTAGGGTATGAAAAACCCCAAAGGCCATGAAAGACAAAAGAGGCCAAGTGACCTTAAAATTGACTTTCACTACTAAGATCTGTGAGTCTTTGACATTGGGGAAATGAAGATATTGCAAAAGTGGGTCCTCCTCAATTCATATAAAACCAACAGGATCATTTCCAGATCTTTTTGGTGAAAATCCTAAATTTTTGTGAATCGTGTCCGTTCATCGTATATTGTACGGTCAGTTTTTGTCAAGTACTGTTTATATTTATTTTTAAATAAAAATATTTAAAATAATGTTTGACCATACGATGTACGATGAACGGACATGATTGGAGAATCCCCGAGATTCTCACAAAGAGGATCCGGAGAGAATCCTCAATGCAAGTGAGTTCGGAATGTACATCGTACGATTAGTTTTCGAAATGTACTATTTATATTTAATTTTAAATAAAAAATTTATAATGATTTTTGACCCCACAATATACGATAAACGACGTGATTAGAGGATTCGGGAACTTCACAAAGAGAATCCGACGAGAATCCTCGTTCTCCCACTTGATCCCTCACTATGCTTTATTTATACTACATCCCTTTTGGCCTTTAGTACTAGAAACTAGCAAGAAAATGAATCTCTTCCAATATCTGAATCAAAACCAATCCCAAAAATCATCTCCAAATTTTCTTTTCCTCAGATCTTCACAAAAAAATACACAAATTTCTGCTAGCCACACCTACTAAATTTCCTTTGCAGTTTATCCCGACGAGAACCAGCGCACCGGAATACCGCCATCGCGAAAAATGAGCATCAAGAGAGGGAGTGAACCATTTCAATTTGCAATCCATGTGGTTAAAGGCAGATGGTTCTCAGTTTTTGCCTCATTTCTCATAATGGCAGGAGCTGGAGCTACTTACCTCTTTGGTGTCTACTCCAAGCAGATCAAGTCCTCTCTTGGCTATGACCAAACTACCCTCAACCTGCTAGGGTTTTTCAAGGACCTTGGTGCAAATGTTGGTGTCCTCTCAGGGCTCATAGGTGAAGTCACACCAACATGGTTTGTCCTCCTCATTGGCTCAGCCATGAATTTTGCAGGCTACTTCATGATTTGGCTTGCTGTCACTGCCAAAATCCCCAAGCCAAAAGTTTGGCACATGTGCCTCTACATTTGCATTGGAGCCAACTCTCAGAATTTTGCAAATACAGGAGCTCTTGTCACCTGTGTGAAGAATTTTCCGGCTAGTCGCGGCGTTATGCTTGGATTGTTAAAGGGGTTTACAGGACTCAGTGGAGCTATGTTCACTCAAATTTACTTGGCGGTTTATGGAAACAACTCGAAATCCATGATTCTTCTCATTGCTTGGCTTCCGGCTGCGCTGTCGGTAATTTTCGTGTACACCATTAGGCCAATGAAGCTTGTTAGGCAACCCAATGAGCTCAGAGTGTTTTACCACTTCCTCTATGTCTCAATTGGTCTTGCTGTTTTCCTCATGGCTATGATTGTACTTCAGAAGCAGGTTGATTTCTCACAAGCTGCTTATGCTGGAAGTGTTTCTGTGGTTTGTTTTTTCCTTTTTGTCCCTCTTGGGATTGCAATTAGAGAGGAGTTAATCCTATGGAATCTCATGAAACAACCTGTTGATCCTCCAACCGAGTTAACCGTTAAGAAACTTCCGGCACAAGAAAGTGAAGCGAAAGACGAGCAAGAAAAGAAAACAAAGATTTCTTGTTTTGTTGATGTATTCAACAAACCAAAAAGAGGAGAGGACTACTCAATCTTACAAGCATTGCTAAGCGTCGACATGCTCATTTTGTTCATCGCAACACTATGCGGGCTCGGGTCAAGCTTGACAGCAGTGGACAATTTGGGGCAAATTGGTGAGTCTCTTGGATATCCAACTAAAACAATAAGCTCATTTGTGTCATTGGTGAGCATATGGAACTACTTTGGGAGGGTTTTTTCGGGGTTTGTCTCCGAAAGCCTATTGGTAAAATGGAAAGTCCCCAGACCCCTAATGATGACTCTTGTTCTTCTTCTGTCCTGCGTTGGCCACCTCCTCATTGCATTTCCTGCCCCGGGATCAGTCTATGTGGCATCCGTGATCATCGGATTTTCTTTCGGTGCTCAATTGCCATTGCTTTTCGCAATCATTTCCGAGCTCTTTGGGCTCAAGTACTACTCCACATTGTTCAATTGTGGACAGCTTGCAAGCCCCCTCGGGTCCTATATTCTGAATGTGAAGGTTACCGGAATGCTGTATGACAGAGAAGCATTGAAGGAGTTGGCAAAGAGTGGGATGGCTAGGTCTTCGGTGAAGGAGCTGATTTGCCTTGGGAACCAATGTTATAGGTTGGCTTTCTCAATTTTAGCTGCTATAACATTCTTTGGTGCGGTTGTTTCGTTGATTTTGGTGGTGAGGACAAGAGAGTTTTACAAAGGTGATATTTACAAGAAGTTTAGAGAGGAAGCAGAGGACTCTTAGATTTTTTTTGTTTTTTGGAACACCACCATCTCTTGCATTTGACAAGATTTGGAATTTGATATGTTATGAACTCAGAGTTGTTGGATTAGAGTTTCTTGAGAAATGAAGTGCAACCAAGAAGCACTTGGACATTTTCCTGGTGAACAATATATGTACACGCTACTACTACTGAAAAGATGTATTTTGTAAGCAAATGGCATTGTTTTGTGATTTCTCACTTGTGGTGTCTTCATTTACAATAACGCACTTTTTATTTCTTTTACTACTTAGTCTGTTTTGGCGAGCAAGGAGACGGATAGTCGGTGCCAGAAAAATACGTATACTATTCTACTGTCAATTTGAACCACGCATTTTAATAAAAATTAATGTAGTCAAATGTATATCCCTACTACACCATACAACTTTTGTCACCTAATTTCTTCAGTTCGCCAAAATAATAATAATAATAATAATAATAAATATATATATATATATAGACTTGACGTGTAAACGAACAAAACTTTGGACATATCAGAGAGCTGCCATCCATTTACCACAAATCCATGTCACTGCAGGTAATTTTACCAGCTCCACCAACATCTCTTTTTCTTTTTTTCTCTCTCTTGAAATTGTAGAATAAGAACTGAAAACTTGAGCATGTTGCCGTGTTAGGCATAGCCATCAAACAGATGAGTTGGATAAACCATGGTCAAAATTTACGAATATTTTTTTTTCAATTACACATTGTAGGAAATCGAGTTATAAACTTATCATAATCGTAATCTATTACCTCACTTTCTCCCTCGAGAAAAAACTTACGCGAATCTATAGAGTTATACGCAAGTTATAGACTCTATTAGTTATTATACGTGAGCCTCTCCGTGTAGTGATATGAATAATTAGATTCAAGTCTAAATGGGAACAAAATCGATCAGCTTATGCTACTTAATGCTACGGTAGTAGTGATATTTTTTTTTCATTTATAAGTGAGAGATTTTAAGTTTGAATTTCGTAAATGACAAATTCGATACAATTTATTACTCAATCCTTTAGTGTAAATATATTGTTGTATTGTAAAAAGAAAAATGCTAAGAAGACTCTAAAAAATGGGACTCTCCATGGACTATGACACCTCATTTTTTTGCACAATGTTGACATGAAAATTAACGTTAAAAAAGAATTCATGAAGAATCTCGCTTTGAGAAAGTCTCCTTAGCATTTCTCTTGTAAAAAAAAAAAAACCAACAAGCTCGTAGGAAAAAAACACTGGTGCGAAGAGTAATAATATACACTGCAATGGTCTTTAATTTGTATTTATGACTAGTGGATTATGTTTTAATGAGGACCAATTGTTCATAATCTGTACCTATAAAAAGAAGGGAATAAATGGAAAAGATCATTGGCCTATGTTGCCACATCACTTTCACATCATTTTCTTATGTTCTTCAATGGGTAAGATAAGTGTTTGCTTACATGATTTAAACAATTATTAATTACCAAAATAAGTAGAAATAATTTTTTATTTTTTTTCCAAAGTAGAAATAAATATAACCACATAGGAAGTTAAGATAAGTTCTTACTCAAATTGACAAAAAAAAAAGGATATTTGGATAGGATTTTAAAAACAGAAACCACAGAAATCTTTGATTTTGCATTGGAAGACAATAACATTGGATTAACATGATAAGCATGAACCTTAATTAATGGCTCACACAAAATAACTCGCTCGCTTTACTCGACCTAATTTGCCTACTATAATACAATTCCCACATCCCCATTTGTCACATTTCCATCAGTTAATGGGGGATCTTGGCACTTCACCCTCTCATAAATCTGCCACTCGATGCCAAATCAACCCAAATCCCATCTTTAATTTCTCTCTTCTTAAATCTCTATCAGAATTTCTAGTGTCTTTGCTCGAAGTTGGTTAAAAGCATTCACTTTCTGCGATTGAGGTCCTCAATACGATACTCCCATTCTCCAGCATCGTTTGTATCGAACTTGGGGTACCACAGCCATAGCCAAAATGAGTAGTTCTAGGAGCAGCAGCACCAGCAATGGAGGTGGACCGTGTGAATTTGCATTGCAGGTGGTGAAAGGAAGATGGTTCACGGTTTTTGCATCTTTTCTGATCATGGCAGGAGCTGGTGCCACCTATCTCTTTGGTGTATATTCCAAAGACATCAAGTCCACTCTTGGATACGACCAAACTACCCTCAACATGCTAGGCTTCTTCAAGGACCTTGGTGCAAATGTTGGTGTCCTCTCAGGGCTAATCGGTGAGGTAACCCCTACCTGGTTTGTCCTTCTACTAGGATCAGGCCTGAATTTTGTTGGGTATTTCATGATTTACCTTGCTGTCACTGAAAAAATTGCAAAACCTAAAGTTTGGCAGATGTGCCTTTACATTTGCGTTGGAGCCAATTCTCAAAATTTTGTAAACACTGGAGCTCTTGTCACTTGTGTAAAAAATTTCCCAGAAAGTAGAGGTGTAATGCTTGGTCTGTTAAAAGGTTTTACTGGGCTCAGTGGAGCTATTTTTACCCAACTTTACCTTGCCATTTACCCTAATGACTCAAAATCATTGATTCTTTTAATTGGGTGGCTGCCTGCTGCACTATCAGTAGTTTTTGTTTACACCATTAGGCCAATGCAAGTGGTTAGGCAAAAAAATGAGATAAGGGTTTTTTACCACTTCCTCTACATCTCAATCTCCCTTGCATTGTTCATCATGGCTATGAGTTTGATTCAAAGGAAGGTTGCTTTCTCCCAAGCTGCCTATGCTGGAACTGCTACCGTTGTTTGCCTGTTTATGTTTATCCCTCTCGGGGTTGCCATTCGAGAAGAGCTAGTCCTCTGGAACCTCAAGAAAAAAACAGTTGATCCACGGACTGAGATCGCTGTTGAAAAGCCGAGCGAAATCCAAGAAGTTAAGGATGATTTGGATCCGGCGTCAAGTTCCTCAGCTGTGCAAGATCAAAACAAAAAGAGCACATCTTGTTGCGGTGACATATGCGAAAAACCAACAAGAGGTGAAGATTATACAATTTTACAAGCACTTTTAAGTACGGACATGATTATTTTGTTCATTGCAACATTTTGTGGACTTGGATCAAGTTTGACAGCAATTGACAATTTAGGGCAGATTGGTGAGGCATTAGGATATCCAACCAAAACAATAAGCACATTTGTTTCTTTAGTGAGCATTTGGAACTATTTTGGTAGGGTTTTCTCTGGGTTTGTCTCAGAAACCCTAATGGGGAAGTGGAAAGTTCCTAGAACACTCATGATGACCATCATGCTTGTTCTATCATCCATTTCCTACCTCTCCATCGCCTTCCCATTCCGGGGTTCGGTCTACGTGGCATCGGTGGTAATCGGAGTCTCTTTCGGCGCTCAACTGACATTGCTTTTCACAATCATTTCCGAGCTCTTTGGCCTGAAATACTATGCTACATTGTTCAATTGTGGGCAGCTTGCAAGTCCCCTTGGGTCCTATATTCTCAATGTGAAGGTGACCGGGATGCTCTATGATAGAGAGGCACTGAAGCAGCTAGCAAAGAAAGGGCTGACGAGGGCGTCGGTGAAGGAGCTTACTTGCCTTGGAAGTCAATGCTATAGGCTGTCTTTCTGTATTCTGGCTGGTATCACATTCTTTGGTGCTCTTGTTTCACTGATTCTGGTGGTAAGGACTAGAGAGTTCTACAAAGGTGATATTTATAAGAAGTATAGAGAGCCTGCATAGATTTCTGCTTGGTTTAATTCTCACCGGGTCAAAAACTTGAAATCTAACAGCATCTGGGAGGGCACTCTCTATATTATTATTGTTATGATTACATTTTCTTTTTCAATAGATTTCAGCTAAATTAGCTAGATAGAAAGTCTTTTTATTATCTAACCCTTTTTGAAGTGGCTGGTCCAAACCATGCTCCTTATCTTTAACTAGTCATGAATTTCTATTGTGGCTTAATTTTTGGTTGAAGAATTGCTAGTGATTTCGAGGTTAATGATCCCAAATATTAATGTCGTCCTGAATGGAGTGGCTATATTAGTGACAGTGTTATTCTTAATCTATGAAGCACGGATATAGAGTAGGAGGGGGATTTGGGAGGATGGAAACTCAAAGAATCTCAATTTAGGAACGTGACTTGATCGGTGCTTCATAATTCGCAATGCTTTGCTAAAAACAAAGGAAATAAAACTTGTTAGAAAATTTTGAAAATTGCATATGAAGCACCCTATCTAATATCCAACTCTTTCTCTCCACGTTTAGGGAGCTCAAAACCATTTCTCCAAAGAGGGATTTTCCTTGAACATGCTCCAATGTATCATGATCAAATATTCGACATAAATAAATAAAAATCTTATGCTATAATACAAGAGGGTTAGTACTATAAATTGGCTTGAAACAGTTCGAGCTTGCACCAAGGTCAGCTTTTGTTTGGCTTGTTGAAGCTCGATCGACTTGTGAAAGAACCAAGTCAAGCCTAGTTTGGTTCAATTAGAAAACAAGCCAAGTTTAAAAATTAGTATGTTCAACTCGTAAAGCTCATGAGTAGCTTGAATTTTTAGAGGGAATTACTGACTCTACTAGTATCTTCCATTGGGTTTCATCCATACAAAAAAATTATAAAAATTAAAAAAAAAAAAGTTTATATTTTACATCTTAAATCAATGTGTTTAAATTTTTTATGTTGCATTGCTTATATTTCAATTTTCATATATTATAATTTTTCCGAGATTAACACGGAAAGGCGGAACTAATACCTTGTATAAGCACTTTCCCATCAGCACGAGCTTCTTTTCGTAGTCAACACAGGGAAGAAAGCTAAATTCAGTCACACATTAACACGGAAAGGCGGAACTAATATCTTGTTTTTAATCTTTGTCATCCTTGTTCTATTCTTAATGCCGAGAAATTTTTAGTTGTGACGGGAACATAAGTGATACACCACGTGTTTTAACAGGAGTGGTGATAAATTTTATTTTTTAAGTTATTAACTTTTTAGCACACATATCTCACCATTTGTATAGTGACACGTGATGTACCACCCCGTGTACCAGTCACACTGAAAAATCTCTCCTTAATGTCAACTTGCTATAAACAAATGGCGTAGCCAGCTAACCCTATTGGTTAACTGAAAGAAGGGACCTGACCAAATGCATCGTAGAGATCAGGAAAACATTTGTGGGTGTCGTTTTGAGCTTTAAGAAGATGCTGCTACTTTAAGTCAGTTCCATTTTATCTTTCAGGAATTACAAATGATTCAAGGGACCTGTCTATTGATAACTTCCGGTCCACTACCTTTCCCATTTTAAAACGCTTTGGAGTTCCCTCAGAAGGGTTGGAGCTGGAAATAAAGAGTCGTGGATGCGCTCCTAAAGGTGGCGGTGAAGTTGTTTTGGCAATCCCAGTTGTTCGAAGTCTGACAGTGAGTTTTTGAGACTTATGAGGGGATGGTCAAGAGGATTAGAGGGGTGACATTCTCAACGAGAGTGTCTGTAGTCTGTACAGTTTGAAAATACTATGGTGCATGCAGCTCGTGAAGTCTTTAATCCCTTCCTTCCAGATGTTCACATATTTACCGACCATAAAGATGGCCAACAAGCTGGAGAGTATATCCTCAATCTAGATATTATTATAATTTTACGAGGTGGGATATATTTGATGAACTAATTTGGAAGTACTTTTGGAGTTTTATCATGTCGACGTGCTAGTAACACTCTGACTCTTACAGAAAACAATGACTTTATGGCAAGGTCATCTGGTTATGGAATTTCACTAGTTGCAGAAACCACCACCGGGTGCTATATCTCTGCGGGTACAACTATTTCTTATGCACAAGGGGGACAAATAGATGAACTTGACTATGAGAAGAAATAGCTGATGCCTCCGGAGGATATTGGTATGAAAATTGCTTCTGTTCTGCTTGAGGAGATTGGGCAGGGTGGAGTGGTAGATTCAAATGACCAGGTTCGTTATCTATTGAATTCTCATACTTTCTTAGTTCATTTTTGAAGCTTCATACGGTCATACCATAAGGCAACAAATGGAGATATATGCACTAGAACAGAAAAGGACTAGTTGAAATGAAAAGTAATCTGGATGAATTAATTATTTGGCACGATTTTAGCAGGAGAAACACCGCTGAGTTCCTTTCTGATTTTATCAAGTTTCTTGCAGGTGCTAGATATACCTTTTTCCATTTCAGTAACAGATCCCATTTGTCAGATAACGATAACAACGATATGGATTTATCATACGATAAAATCATTCAGGACTTTTGTTATTGGCTTTCTAATTTCTGTTTAGCTTCTGATAGTTAGCTTGCTGCTATTTGGTTTTGCAGGGCAGCTTCTGCTTGTTTCATCTTTGTGCATTATGTCCACAAGATGTTCAAAAGTTCGGGTCGGAAAGCTCTCTCTTTATGGGATAGAAACATTCAGAAACATCAACGAGTTTCTCTGAGTTAAATTTGCCATTACGCCATGCACATCGACAACTACTGTGATACTCAAGTGTGCGGGCTGCGGGTTGAACAACCTATGTAGAAAGATCTCTTGATAGTCACAACTGATATATGATTTTTGTATATCAAGCGGCAATTTTCTTTTATGATAAAGTGTTGTCACAAGGCCTTCCATGCATCAGTTGTGGAAGAATGCAACTTCATGTCTTTGTTCGTCATTTGCTCTTTAGTTCGGACACAATTACATAAACCTCAGTTATGAAGTTCGAAGTTTTGCAACTTTTGACAATTTAGTTCAGATTTTGTTGAATATCTTCTCGAACTGGATATAGGAAGTGTGATAACACTTAACTACACATGGTTTTTCGGTGCCTACTTAGAGGTTAATGGTGAGATCTGTATTGATTTTTCGATTTTGGAAATGTTTGGACTTATGAGTGGAATTTGTCCTAAACTACATAGTCTAAACATAATTGGCCTAAAAAGTTAGGCAAGCTACTTTATCATCTTATCACAATACATCATACGATGAAAGAAAGATACAAAGCTACAAAAACGAATAAGTTGACAGAAAAAAAAGGTCCAAGTCCAAATAAACCAAAAACGCCACTTTCCTGAGTACATTCTTTTTTTTGATCGGTAGCAGAGTTGAGAATTTTGTGAAGTAAACTTCGCTAACGCTTTGCAAAGCGTAAAAACACTAGGGTTGTGAAGATATTTCCTAGAAATTATCATTATGTATAATCATCAAGTTCGTATTTCTCCGTAGGTTCCTCATCCAAATTACCGGTGTCTGTTTTGGCAGTCATAAACCAACCAAAAAAGAGAATCTACCGTCTATATTTCTTGTATATGTCACCTTTGTAGAACGCTCGCGTCCTATACACCAAAATTAGGGACACAAGGGCACCAAAGAATGTAACGGCAGCTAAAATTGTGAAGGACAACTGATAACAGTGATTCCCAATGCATGTCAAGTCCTTCACTTGTGACCTCGTCAACCCTCTATTTGCTAGCTCTTTCCTTGCCTCTTTGTCATAGAGCGCCCCAGTGAGCTTCACATTTAGAAGATAGGAGCCAAGGGGACTTGCTATTTGCCCACAATTGAACAATGTCGCAAAGTGCTTAAGACCAAAGAGCTCAGAAATGATTGCGAAAAGCAACGGCAACTGAGCGCCAAAAGCAAACCCTATGATCACTGATGCCACATAAACTGAACCAGGGCCAGGGAAGGCAATGAGGAGGAGGCCAACACATGATAGAACAAGAGCACCTGTCATCACTAATGGTCTCGGAATTCTATACCTGATCAGTAGGCTTTCCGAGATAAACCCGGAAAAGACTCTCCCAAAGTAATTCCATATGCTTGTCAATGACACAAAAGCTCGAACTGTTTTAGTTGGATAACCTAAAGACTCACCAATTTGTCCCAAGTTGTCTACTGCTGTCAAGCTTGATCCAAGTCCACATAATGTTGCAATGAATAATATGAGCATGTCTACACTCAGTAGTGCTTGTAAAATGGTGTAGTCTTCTCCTCTTGGTGGTTTGTTGCATATGTCAGAGAAACAACCTGGCTCAGGTCTCTCTAATTCTTTGTCTTTCGATTCATCCTTTTTAAATTCAGTTTCTCCTGGTTTCTCAACTTTGACCTCAGTTGGGGGATCAACAGGTTGTTTCAGCTGATTCCAGATGACTAGCTCTTCACGAACGGCAATGCCAAGAGGGAGAAAGAGCAACAAAATTGCTCCGGTTGCGGTTGCTGCATAGGCAGCATGGGAGAAATTTATCGTTTTCTGAAGTAGACTCATAACCATGAGAAATAAGGCAAGGACAACTGAGATGTAGAGGAAATGGTAAAAGACTTGGAGCTCATTGGGTTGCCTAACAACTTTCATTGGCCGAATGCTGTATACAAAAATTATTGATACTGCAGCAGGGAGCCACCCGATAAGCAGAATCAAGGATTTTGAATCGTTTCCATAGACTGCCAAGTAAATTTGTGTCAGGATAGCTCCACTGAGTCCAGTAAAACCCTTTAACAGACCGAGCATAACACCTCTGCTCTCCGGGAAATTCTTGACACAAGTGACAAGAGCTCCTGTATTTGCAAAGTTTTGAGAGTTGGCTCCAATGCAGATGTAAACGCACATCTGCCAAACTTTAGGCTTGGGAATTCTCTGGGTGACAGCCAGCCAAATCATAAAGTATCCGGCAAAGTTCATGACTGCACCAACTATGAGCACGAACCAAACTGGGGTTACTTCGCCGATTAGGCCAGAGAGGACACCGACATTTGCACCAAGATCTTTGGAGAAGCCTAACATGTTGATTTCTGTTTGGTCATAGCCAAGAGTGGCCTTGATCTCTTTGGAATAGGTACCATACAGATAAGTGGCACCGGCTCCGGCCATGATAAGGAACGAGGCGAACACACTGAACCATCTTCCATTAAGCATATGCCACGAAAACTGGCCAATTTCACTGCATCCCATGCTGCCATTACTACTCATTTTACTGGCTTGAAATTATGAATTTTTTGTTTTTTTTTTTCCCTTATGGTTTTGTTAGGAATGCATTAAAGTGCAAGAAAAGTGAAAAAGTAAGATGGATTAGGGTTGAAATTGGGGTTCATATAAAGGAAGAGATTTCACAGAAGGATTGAACTTACAGAGAAGTGGAGCCACAAGATGGCTAGAAGTAAGCCTAAAGAGGAGGTTGGGTGAGTTTGTTTTTAGCCGTTGTTTAGTGAAGGGCTATTTTTTATCAGCCTAATGGAGTAAATTTCTTCAATGCCGGTCAAATTGTCAAAACTAAAAAGGAAAAAAATAGACTGGCTGTAAAAATAGACATTGGTCAAATGTCTTAGCTTCAGCTTGACACAACTCCTCATATAATGGGAACTCGACACGTGTCCATCACAAAGTTGCTATTATCTTTCCGTGTGTTTGTTTAGTTAGGAACTAAACCATATTAGAGATGAATTAGTATTGAAGAAGGAAAGTTTTTCTTTTAGAACATTTTTGAAAGGTTATTGAGATAAGGAAACTCATCATATAAAAATGTTTACTGAATCAGAATAAAAAAATCATTTACCTGTGACATTTAATCTCTTACCAATCTTGGAATCTTGAATCTTAACTGATGAGAAATGCTAAGAGGACTCTTTCAAAAGTAAGACTCTTCATGGACTTTCTATCACGTCATGTTTTTTGGCATTTTGTTTTATAATGTAGGCTAAGAAATTTACGTTAAACTATGAAATAACAGAGAGTCACACTTTTGAGAGAGTCTCATAAGTATTTTTCCATAACCAAACAGCCCTTCATCCACTCATAAATGTCTCCACTTGGTTGGAAGCGATCTCAGTTTTGATTCACATAAATGCGAATACAATTTATATTTGTGATAAGTTTGATTCTATTTGTAGGTAGCCCCAATATGCCTATGTAGCTTAGTTGTGGGTACAATATCTCTTCGTAAAAGCTCCTATCATTTGTCATAAGGAAGAAAAAAAATTTAGTTATTATTATTATTAAGAGATTGGGAACAGTTCAAAACTATTACAATAATTTAGAAGAGGATGAGCTTCGAGTTGGGTTAGTTGGGAGTGTAGGCAATTGGGTAGAGGGCAACGGCGGCAATGTGGCCTTGGGGAGTGTTGGTACTGAGGGCAATGGAGGCAACGTGGGCAGTGTTGGCTTTGGCAGAGACGGAATTGTAGTTTTGGACATATGACAGTTTCTTTGCAGTGTTGGTACTGAGGGCAATGGAGGCAATGTTGGCAGTGTTGTCAATGCCGGTGGTGGAGCTCCCGGCGTGACCAAATGGTTTCGAGCGGCGTGGCTCAAATGGGTGCTTGAGAGTGACAACACCATGGGCAAAGACAAAATGAAGAAAAGCTTGGGAAATGTCATGATTGAGTAGAGGGTAATAAATTTCTTTGAAATGTTTTTGGTTTATGGAGAGCAGAGAGTCTCCTCCATTGGGGTTTTATGAAGAAAACATGTGCAAAGAATGTGAGGACTTGGAATTTTGGACATATGACAGTTTGATGAGTTATGTTTGTAGGAAGCATGAAAAGCCGTTGGTTCACCTCCCTAACTAAACTGGTTCATCTAATTCAATACCCAATTGATCTAAGATGTGCTGATAGGTTATTGACCTAGGTGCATTTTTGCTCACCACTTTCAAGTGATGGTAATGTTCACCGTTTTTCTTATTACCATTGGATGAGTTTAAATTTAAAGATTTGTGTATATCCACTACACATATCTCGAAATTTAAACTCATACAGTGATAATAAATAGGGTGGTGAGCATCACCATCATTTAAGGGTGGTGACAAAAATATTCCCAGCTTGACCTAATGAAAGACCAGCCAAAGTCTGAAGATGGGACCCGCATCAACTTATATTTGAAACGTACTTGTAATTATATGGATACGTTGATCCTGAGAATTACAATGATGATGCTCAAGATCAAGCTTGGAAGAAAGCCATGGAGGATGAAATCTCAATGTTTGGAAACCATGACACCTGAGAATTAGTGACAAGCCCATTATTGGTGTAAAATGGATTTTTAAAACTAAGTTGAATACGGAATTAGTTGCCTAAAAGATTTCACTCACAAGTCTGGGGTGAATTTCAATTAAGCCAAAGGATACACTCACAAGCCAAGGGACACAATTTTGCATTTTTCATTTTTAAATTTCTTTTAGTGATGTGAGGTGAAGTTCCTAGTATACTCTTACATTTAACGGATAATAGATGACGTTAGTGAAAACAACCAATGTTACAATACATGTTAAATTTGAGTATTAAAAAAACTAATATGAGAGTTCATAGATTGAAATTAAACTAGGGGTAAAGTTCAAAGATCACTGCTACAATTAAACCAAAAATATAATTATTTTGACAAACTTGAATGAAAGGAATCGGGTTTATTGCTGCTAATGTAGAATCATTGAACTTATGAGCGTATAACAACTGTTGCACAATTTTTTTTTTTTTTTTGAATTATTGCACAAAATATTTTAAAATTACAATAACAATTCTCGTTAAAGTAAAATAAACAACCAAAAGAAATGGAAAAATACGAGATTTTTTTCTTCAACAAGGTGACATGTTCATGTAAGCTTCTTTTTCAATACAAATTATACTTTTACTTTGAATTACACTAAGAGAAGAGGGAATGTTTAAATTTAGGACACAATTGATTGACGAAGAAAGTTCTAAATACCAAAGAGGAATGCTAAAGGGACCCTTTCAGAAGTAGGATTTTTTATAGTCTCTGTTATCTCACAATTTAACGTCAATATTGATACCAATATTATAAAATACTGTACAAAAAATAAAAGGTGACAAAAAATTTATGAAGAAATTCACGTTGAAAAGAGTGTTTTTTTTCAAAACAATTCACCACTCACGGCATGTGTACTGTTCTAACCAACTCGTCTGCAGACGGAAGTTCTTTTGGAGATTTCATTTTCAATTTTCCTAAGCGACATATGTGGGCCGGGCAGATTACCCGCCAAGGCCCAAACAGAACAAATAGGAAGGCTGGGTTAAGGCAGTATAAGCCGCGCCCTTTTCAAAGCAGCCACAAACTTTGGCGCTTTTCAATTTCTGAAATTTCAGAACCAAAAAAGGAAGAGGAAGAAAGGACTTGCTAGAGAGAGAGAGAGATGGTGGACATGGAGGATAACTTCCTTGATTTCGAGTCAGAAGACCCACTTCTCACTCGCCCTGCCGTTACCAAGAGAAGGTTGCCTTTCTTTCCCCTTTTTTCAACTTAATTACAATCTGGGTTTCTAGGGTTTATCTTTTTATCAGTTTTACTTCAATTGGGTTTTTTATTTCGTAATTTTTCACTTTATGTTCTGTAACTTCCTTTTCTCTTTGATCAAGTTGTTTTTTTAACGTCAAGATTATACTTTTTAATTTTTAGTTCTAGAGGCCTTGAAGTTGATTGAACTGATTTCTGTTCATATTTATCCTAAATTCTTGAATTATGTCACAGAAATGAAAACCTGATAAGACTTGAACATGATCGGTTTCCATTTTATGTTCGGTTAGTGCTTACTTAGCACGTAGTGTGTATGCATTAACACAAAATCGCCACTGCAGGATTTACTGTATGATTTTTTGCAGTAATTGATGACAATGGTAGATTCCCC
This sequence comes from Malus fusca, assembly GCA_035220775.1. Taxonomy (NCBI): domain Eukaryota; kingdom Viridiplantae; phylum Streptophyta; class Magnoliopsida; order Rosales; family Rosaceae; genus Malus; species Malus fusca. The sequence goes on from CM069069.1 coordinate 12,312,552, forward strand.
TTTTTGTGTTATATCTCTCTTTGGTTGTAATTTAGGAGGAAGACTATTGGGTTGGATGACCTTTTGACTGACTTCTACAAGGAAGAAGACAAGATTGTGGAAAAGGAAGCTAAGCGTGCAAAAGCACGAAGGAACAATGATTCAGATGAAGAAGATAATGACAAAGAGGCTGCTCTCTTTGACATTGTCGATAAGTGTGAAAGCGAGGCATGTTAACTCTCCTGTTCTGGTCTTTTCTGGTGTTATTTGTGTACTGCTGTTTCCTTTTCGAAACTTGAAATATAAACTCGGTGATGCAGATGAGAGAAATAAGTGGTAAGGAGGAGAGCTTTGTGTGGGGCATATGCGCTTTTGGAGATCAGGTTCGTTATTATTGTATAAGAAAACTTTCGTTGAAAGAAAAAGGAGTGTACAAAACAGACGAGACAGACAAGCTGTCCATTGCCCTATAAGAACTGCCTAGAGGCCAGAAGACACTTTGTCATCTGTTTTTGGCATTTGTTTTGTTCCAGAGACCAGGTTTCCAATTGATAGATACAATCTCTTCATTGTGTCACCTGACGATTGGTTATTGTTATGTAGATTGTGATAGGAGTTGGTCTTTAAATAGTAGTACTTTCTTAGTTTTTGTTTTACTTTGTGATTGCAGAAGACCCCACCTCCTCTATCTTTTCCCGAGCTTAAAACTTGCAGAGTCTTGCAGTCATTCATGGATGATGAGCTCAATTCTTTGATTGATATCTCTACAGAAAATGGTTAGTTATATTGCTTGCCTTATATTAGTTATCACTGGTCATTCATTATTGGCATGCATTTTGGCATCAAGTTATGTATCCTGTTGTGCATATTATGGCCTTTTCGCAAAATATATATTCAGTTATTGATACGTTGTGCAGGAGACACTTTCCTTGAACCATTATTAGTAAATGGCTGGCTATCAAAATTGGTTTTCGCCAGTGGTCATCTAGAAAAATCAATAGCCACATGGACCTTTTATTTGAGTGAGCCTTTTTGTCACCCCTAGCATGTCCTATTAAAACTCATGGAATTTCTTGTGATGTGTTTACCTTTTCTCTTTCAGTGTTATATTCGTCAAAAGAAAATTTGAGGGCATCTGCATTTGACTTCTGGTGTGCTATCCTCTCATTTGAAAATGAGGTGAACTTGGTCTTCATTTTTTCATTGGACAAAAGTTTGATTGGGTGATATGTAAAGGAGTTAATTCTGGTATTAATTCTTAACCAGGTTGATTTACCGCCAGTCAAAATTGATTGGTTTCCTAGCTATTCTGAATTAAAAATAGCTCTTGAAAACTATGGATTTCTATTCAACTTTTCATCTAACACGGATTCTGCTCCTTCCAGTAAGTTTCTACCTTAACACCAGTTTTATGCATATTTTAGGTTGGAAATTTCTCTCTTTTTTTCTCGAATAGGAGAAATATATATATAGTTTCTACTATCGGTGATACTTGATAGAATATGCATTATATGTGTAAGTGCAGTAATGTCAAGAGAATTACACTCGTTACTTTCATGTTGATGCATTTTGGAAGGATTTTCTGGGTTGCAATGATCTTGAGCTGTTTCCCCATGCTTATGGGCTCCATATTCACTCGGCATACCCACCAATAACGAAACAAAATCTAGTGGTTCAATGATGTTTTTCAGGATTTTTTTTTCTTTTTGCTTTTTATTGGTATGAACAGAATGGTAGTAATTTTTAGATTCTTCATATACCAATTTCTTTCCTGTTTTTTTTTTCTTTATATTTCTTGTTATTTGATATATGAAATATCATGTAAAAATTACAAAGTTTTGCATGCTTTTTAGTTATTTGTCTTCTCATAATACTTTTATTTTGCCTTCTAGATTCTAGTCGTAGAGGTCCAGCTCCAAATATTAGAGCTTGGGTTAAATTTGTGACTGCTGCTTGTCAAAAGAGGTAAATAACATCTGGAAGTACTAGTTCATTAAAAAAATGGAAGTACTAGTTTGACAACACATAAGACTGCCATTTGCTTGTTTCCTTCATGGATCAATTAGTTGATGTTTGTTAACTGATTCTGTCATTGCCTCATTGGTATAGGCTGATTATTAGGCATTTAGCTTAAACTAGAGCTACTGGCCTAAATTATGGTTTTTTAGACCTCATTGATAGAACAACAATGTTCTTTCATTTGGATGTGTAATAATATAATGTTCTTTCTTTCTCTTTAGCTTCATGGGGAGTGTTGTTGATATAAGTTAATGCTTGATAATTGTGCATTTAGCTTAATAGATGATTAGTTGGTTGTTGATTGTCATACATTATTGTGTAGGCTGTTCGCTTCAAGTATTGAATATTTTATCGGTATTTCATATCTTGAATCCTATATAGATCAGTTTACTATATTCTTTGAATGTGTGATACAATGATCTTCCTTTCTAAACATTTCTTTCAACAGGTACTACCTAACAACATAAGCGATACCTAATGATGCAAATACTTACGTAAAATTTGGAAATATGTTTGGTTTCGTATTGTTTTCATTGGCTTGTTGTGGTGCTTATTTTATTTGCAGGAGCAAAATGGCTATGTACTTGACCTCAGAAGCCGAAGAGTTAATTGAAGTCATTATTTGTCTATTTTCTGATCGCCAACTTCAAGGTCTGTCCGTGCTTTTACATGAGTGCATGCAGTCAGCTATCAGTTACTTCACTGAAAATGAGTGGGAATCTAGCTGTGAAAAGATAGCAAATTCTCTTGCTTGCAGGTTATTGACTTAACTGGTTGTTTGATTTGAATCCACATGTGTGCTGTTGGATTGGATTTTACTTTCAAATTGGAATGGTCATGATCACTCTTTCTCTTTGTTGAGAAGAATTCGTGATCAATTAATTTATTTGAACTTTGTGCACCTTTTGTCAGCGATTTTGTATTATTTTTTACATCTACGTTCAGTTTCATATATAGTAAGGGAAAAATTAGTAATGGAGATCCATACATATTTGTGACTATATTCCACCCAAATCATTTGAACAGGAATTTTGGAAAAAGAAAAGTAAAACTCAAAAAAATGTACATTGAAATTATGCCTAAATAGTGTCGTTGCCTTTTGCTGTTTACTTTTGTTCAATTCCTCTCCCTTATTATTGCTGATCTATGATAAGCAGAGTTCCTAAAGACGTGACCTGCCTAAGAATTGTGGAATGCATTTCGGGAGTCAATACTCGTAGTAAGCTGTTTAGAAGTGCAATTGCCCATCAGATGCTATGTTATGATCATAAGGTACTGAACAAGATTACAAGTTTTTTTAATACAGCACAATTATTCTTTCATTCTACATTTTATCGAACAATTGTTCCAGCAAAATAAGTTAGGCTTCTAATGGGAAAGAAAGAAGCATTCTCTCTGCAAAAAATGCAAAAAAGGACTTGAATTTTAATATCATATGCTGGTAGTAACCGGATTGTATAATCACTATTTAATATCCCATTGATAATTATAATTTTTTTTTTCATTCACTTAAACATGCTAGGACCATAAATGAGAAGTTTCTTTGGAGCCCATACATGAGGGGCACAATTAAAATCAGTTGCATATAGTTTAAGCTTTTGTGAGTGTAAATTTTTTAAAATGTATGCGTTTGACACCATCTATAAGTTGTTCTCGCATGAGCATGAGAGTTGTGAAAGTAAAGCAATACATCCAATATGCGTGACATGACGATACATAATATCTTATGATTGTTTTCTGATGTTCATTTGAGAGAATAGTCTCACTTATTCTCTAAATTCTTATTCTTTTCAACTTCAAAAGAAATTATTGTTAGTTTTAAGTGATTGTGTCTAAAGCCCTTTTCCCCTCTAATTTCGTAAATCTGATTTGACATTGTTGCTTGACGTAATGCTTCACCTAAGGCCCCTAACGATGAAGAGATCCTAAAATTGCTTATCCCAGTCAATGTGAAGGACAAACAATGTGATTTTTCCAAGATGTACATACACTTGGTATTAGCCGAGAATTGGCTTTTGTCCAGTCAACTAGTAGAAGACAAGCCCGTCTTGAAAGCAATGTGGCGCCTCTACTTACGAAACTGTTCTTGCCTGATAGCCAGTACAGATTTGAGGTCTTTTGCATCGAAGGTATGGCAATTTGACCAAACTGAATCAAACTTAACTGTTTTCTCCTTACACCTTGGTGAGTGCATGTTAAAAGTATACCGCATTGCAGGTCCGTAACAAGGCTTCGTACCTTCTGCAAGGCACCATCACAGCTGATTAGATCAGCAAGTTGAAATTGTGTATAGTATCGAACTAAGGGTAGGAAAACAGTGGGAAGAAAATGCCGCGGTATATTATAGTTGGTAAATATTAATGACCGGAGCTCTTTTCAGTCGGGACCTGTATTATGTTTTGAGCACGAACTAGTAAAATCCCAAAGTAGGGCGCTGTGAAGCGTATTGAGGTTTTTGCTGTAACGATTGTTGCAAGGGAATGCTTTGTTTTCTTTGCTTACTTCCTCCTCCGTTTCGTTTATCGAATGCAGACATGTTAGTATTTCAATGTATTATGTAAGACATGCAAGTATATGTTGTAGCAATTAAATTTGATTCTATGGTGAATTTTAATTTTGAATTTGATTCTTAGGTGACTTTTAAAGAAGGAATTGGTATCGGCAATCCAAATAGTTATCATGAATTTCGTACAGAAAGGAAAACAAATAGAAAAAGAAATAGAGGTGCGTGAGATTATAAATGCTTTTTAAACTTCGGCTAAACCACACATTGAACTATATATAATTTGAATCGAAGTTTTCATTTATGGGAGTTGAAGAAATATACTAAATCCAAAAAAATGTAATTCTCTGAAGAAATGTATACAACTTTGTTTAGGTCAGTGAACAAAATGATACAATTAGCATTGGTCTAAAATCCCATGTTTTTATTATGTTCCAATATCTCATATGTCATTTTATTTTGTAGTTTATGATGAAATTATATATATTTGAAGTATATACTGACACTTATTTACACGAAATATAATAGATTTACTTAAATCCGTCTAGGTGCCTACTTAGCCGCCTAGGGAATAAGCCCCACCCTACCGTCCGACTATCGTCTAACGTCTTTTATAACCTTAACAACTAGACTTGGATAGAGTTAGAATTCTCTCTTTTTACGATTTTGTGCTTCAAACTTTGCTTGGCTCCTTAAGGTTGAGGATCCGGTCCTCAAAACACTTCATGTCTTATGCATAGAAGTTTATACTTATGATTCATATTATAAATTATTATCTAAAGATGATCTTTTGGAGAGAAAATCCCATATTTTAGTGATCTTTTGCATAAATGATTTGTACAAAGTGCTTTATAATATAAATAGTTCCGACCATAAGTACAAAGTTCCATGAATTTGGGCGCTTCACTCTTGCCCTAGCTGTTTTCACGCTTTATTTACCGTTGAGGAGAAAATACATGCTCTTGCTGCTAGAAGTGTGCCCTTGAAACATACATGAGCCAAATTTTCCCCTTTCTAGGGTTTTTGATCCTCTTCACCAATCCTGGAAACAACTCCTTAGGCCATCTCCAACTGATCCAACTAAAGGGCTATAGGGTCGAAAATAGCCCTAAATGACACGAAAACCGTCTCCAACCAAAGGCTAGGCCAAAGGGCTCGTGAGCCTCATCGGGCCACAAAAGGAGAATTGGGCCAACCGACTGGCCCAAACTAGCCAGCCAGCCCCGGCCGGTCCAGAGGTTTGAATCCCAATGGCTAGTTGCTGACGTCAACTAGCCGTTATATTTGAATTTTTTTTTAAATTTAAAAATTCTATTTTTTTTTTCCTATAACTACCTAAGCCATTAAATAACATTAAGTAACATTATTGAGATTCCTTATCGACAAGAAATTATTGACATTCTATCTCGAAAATGATTGAGGTAGTTTAATTTAAGTAACCATATTAATTCAATTAAAATAATAAATTATGTTTAGCCGTATGGCCCTTTGGCCCCTTCGGTTGGAGATGGTTTTTTGTCACATGGCTATGTTTGGCCTATGGCCTTCTGGCCCTTCGATTGGAGATGGAAGGGTCCAGAAGGGCAGAGTGCTGAAAATAGCTCGAAAACCGTCTCTAATCGAGAGCCAGGGCAAAGGGCTTGTGGGCCCCATTGGACAAAAAAGGGCCATCAGCCAGCCCCGGGCTGGGCTAAAATTTGAACTCCAACGGCTAGCTGACGTCAGTTACAGTTGTGTTTCAATTTTTCTTTTTGGGCCAAAATTTTGTTTAAAATTCTCATTTTTTCCTATAAATACCTTAAGCCATTCCTACATCATTTGTCACAAAATTTTCACCATTCCTACACCATTTCAATTCTCATATTTTCTTACCTCTTCCAATAATCTTTCCTTCAAATTTTTCAATAATTTTCAAATGGCCTCATCTGCAATGGAAGGTAGGGCTTGGACCCGAACGAAGATGAAGCTCTTTGCAGGGCTTATAGATGGGTCTCAGAAGATAGTGTGAGGAGGAGTTCTCAAACAAGTGAATGTGTTTGGACTCGTGTGTCCAAAAAAGACTTAGAGTTCTACGAAGGCACCACTCCAACCCAAAACCACGAGAGTTGTTCTTCAAGATGGAAGTAGACATGAAGTATTGTTAGCAGCCGCAAGTAGACATGAAAGCGGCGTCAATTACTACGACGAAGTAAGTGTTTTCATAATTTATTTTAAATATTTAATTATATTACATTTAATTTCATAAATTAATTTCCTTTAATTTTTGTAATTATATTTTCTAGGTACGCCAAGTGGAGGAATTGTATATGGAGGGCAGCTCAAAACCCTTTCAGTTTCACGGTTGTTGGGAAATTTGTAAAGGGTGGGTGTTAATTGAAGATCCACCTCGACATAGAGTAGGTCCTACGCCGGTGTTCAGAACTGCATCCTCAACTGTAGATATGGATCTCCTACCATTCAACAAATAAGGGTAGAAAATCCGTCTTCGGGTGAAGGTTCCATACCTAGGGCAATGAGACGAAACATGGCCCGAAGGTTGAAGGAAAATGGTAAGGCAAATGATGATTACGCCGCTCAACCGGAAGTGACGGCCTCATTGCGATTAATGGCGGAGCAAAATGCCTTTGCTGCGGAAGAAAGGAACCGTAGGCATGAAGAAGGGGCCAAACAAATACAAGAAGAGATGGATGATAAGAATATGGAAAGGAACACTTCGAATTACACTCCCATGGGTAAGACCTATTTTGATAGGGAAAAAAAAATTATGACCCTGCGACAGTTGTTTACCTCAGACTATACTCCTACAATGGCGCATGATGAAGACAATGATGATTTTAGATATTAAATTTAAGTTGTTGTAGTTTTTAAATATTAATTGTAGTTTGTAAATATAAGTTATAGTTTTTAAATTTAAGTTGTTGTAGTTTTTAAATTTAAATAATAAATTATGTTTGGTCCTATGACTCTTTGGCTCTCGGTTGGAGATAGTAAGAAATATGACCCTACAATATTCATTAAATTATTAATTTCTTGGAGGGCCAGAGGGCTAAAACGAGCCATCTGACCCTCCTTCGGTTGGAGATGGTCTAAGAAATATAGTCTGACACTGTTCATTAAAATATTAATTTATTGGAGGGTTATAGGCTAAAACGAATCCTCTGGTTCTCCTTCGGTTGGAGATGACCTTAATCTCTCTTGCTTCGACGGTAAATCATTTAAATTAGTTTTGGCAATAAATTCATTTCTTTAGTCTAAAGTAAGGTTGAATTGGCAAATAATTATAGAGATTAATTCCGAACATAATTGTCAACCACGTTGATTGTTTTTTATATAAATTATAGGGATTAATTTAATTCGACAAATAATTAAAAAGAAAAAAGAAATAAAATGGTTTGGAAGTTTGGAACGTTGAGATATTCAAATTAAGGTTCGGAAGACCGTTGTGTAACCGAACCTCACTCCGAAGTACATACTTTGCCTATTGGCTTTGCTTTCCATCACACCCACCCCCGCGCCCCTTCCTTTCTTTTCCCTCAGTCGCTCAGAATCCAACCTTTTTGTTTCACAGCGACAGGAGAAACAAGATTAGGGTTTACTCTTCATCCATTTGATTAGTTTCCCTCCTCCGATTTCAAAATCCGCACCCATTTCTGCTTTTAAAATTGGGGTTTTCTTCCATTTTTTTTTAATTCTCTCGGAATCACTTGCTTGTTCGTTTAAATTTCTCTATTCGAATTCTGGGTTCTCTGCCCTGGAAGTGATTTTTCTCCCAGAAATTACTGTTTTTGATGTTGGAATCGCATTTCTTGAGTCCCCAATTGCGAATCTTGAAGTTTAAATTAGGGTTTCAAACGCATGAGAAGTGAGAGTATGCCCAAGAGACTGTCTTTGGGTGGCATAATGAGGAAGAAGCTATCCGACATCACCAATTTGCAGGCTGCGAAACCAACGATCCAGGATGAAAAGCCGCTGGAAGATTGTCTGACTGATAAGGACTGCATTGAGCAGCTCAGGAGGGTATAATCTCACTTGGGTCCTCTTCCATTCCTTATGCAAATTTTCAATTTTTTTTTGCCAGATTTGCTTAGTGGGTTTTGTTTGTGTTTGTGAATATCTGAACCAGGAAAGAATGACTTTGATCAGACTTGTCGCCGAAAGGACGTATCCTTTTCATACTCTCCAATGCTGTTTTCCTTTCTTATTTTTATTTTGTTATTGTTTTTTGGTGTAATCACCTGTTTGGGTACTGAGATTGCACCCAAGAATGAATTACTAGAATGATTGGGTGATTTCGCCCGGAAAGTTACAGAAATGGAGGGATTGTGTTTTCCTTTAATTGTTTTTGAACAGTAAAATGGTTGAATTAGGTGGAGCTGAGTTGCAGAAACTGCGAATTAGTCTCCAGAAATTGCAGCTACAAAATTTGAGTCTTGCACAATCGAACAGCAGGATGTTAGCGGTGTGTTTTCTTTTCACATTAATATTAGTGTCTAATTCCTTTCTGTAATTATCTAATTGTCTCTGGTATTTACTATCTTTTGTTGATTTTGCAGGAGCTTAATTTAGGAAGAGAGAAGGTAAGTTGCAATAACCGAAGTAATACAGGTCAGTCCATTGGCTTGTGAAGCCGTCGCTTATCCTAATATCTGACTCGGTATTTGTCAATACCAGGTAAAAACACTACAGCATGAACTTCTATGCAAGAATGCTTTATTTAAAGCAAAGAATCTAGAAATAGAGGTTAGTCCTTATCTTGCATTGTATGTCATGCGCTGGAGCTGTTGGTGAAGAAGTTTTTTTTGCTGTTTCGTATTGATATATTTTTTTCTTCAATTTTGATGGATGACTAACAGCAACTTAAGCAACATAGAGGATTAGCAACTTCAATATTGTTAGCTTTATTTTATTCTTTCTCTGCTTGTTTGTTGCCACACAAAAATAGCTTTAACTATTACCTTCACAATATGTTGCATTTAATTATTTTTCAAATGTCTAATTTGGTATAGTTCATCGTGATGGATATAACTAATCTCTGTATCCTGCAATTTCGTTAAGTATTCCATAGAATCAGATTTAGGAGCGATTACACTAACTTCTTCTGCTGCTCTGCATATATATTTATCATTCCACTTAGACTCCTATAAAATTCCATTCACCTCATAAAATGTTAAGCAACATGGATGACCAACAATGAACAGTTCTACTCTAGCAAATCTTATTCTGGTGACATTCTATATTTATTCAGGCCTTGAGTTTGAAGTTTCAGTTCACCAATATTCTTGTTTGATTCTTTATATACCCCTATTACAGGGAAAAACAGAGTTTAAACGTCAAAATACTGCCTCTCAGGTATCTAAGGTAATCGTTCGGCTGTGAATTTGTATGTAGTGAGATCTCTTCACAGTACCTTATATTTCTATCATTTAATCTCATATATTTTTCCAGATCAAGGAAGGAGAGGACTCAGAGGAGATATCTTTGCATAAAGCTGAAAATGATGGCGAAACATGTAATCTCAACAAAGGCGAAGCATGTAATATCAACAAAGGCGAAGCATGTAATCTCAACAAAAGCGAAGCATGTAATCTCAACAAAAGACGTGCAACAAGAAGTCGATGTAAACTTTTTTACTTTGGCAGTTGATATAGATGATCTAATTTTGCATAAAGATATTTCTTTCTTTTCCCCTTTGTTTTGCACCCACGGTGTAAATGTTTGCACTTATGAATCTATGATTTCTTGCAGCGGTAGGCGCTTCTACTACATGCCAAAAGGTTGAAGACAAAGAGAAGGTTGAAAATAAAAGGTTAGTTGATGCGTGGTGTCATGGATATGGATATTCAGATATAGACACTCATTCACATTCCATGAGCCTAAATGTACTAGAGTCTACATACCGAAAGAAATATTTTCACGCTCCACTTTTGATAGATTTAATATGCACTTTGTGTTGAACAAGGGACTAATGTGGAATAACTGATAATCTTGATTCAGCACCAATATTTTCCCAGCTTATCTCTTATGCCCAACATATAGCTTGGTATGGACCAATAGGTGTTAGGTTTTATCACAAAAGGCCGTGGGGATTTTATCAAGCTACATAACCCCAAAGATCTCTACTTGGAAAATCTTAATTAACTCACTGTTGATTGTGTTCTTCGCACAATCATTAAACGGTGTACAATGGTTCTTGCAACTCCCTCCTCTACCAGAATTTTTCTGTTTAGGAATCTTAACCACCTTTAAGACTTTGTTCTGAGATGCTTGGGTAGGGAGTTCACTTGAGTCGCCGATTTTACCATGTGGATGCTCCACTGTGTAAAAATGGTGATTTTCAATGTTGCTTAAAGAAACTATCAGCCGAGTCACCTATCAGTGGACCAATGTGGGACCACTACTAATCTTGATCCAGCACTGACATTGCCCTGAGGTAGTCACCCTGGCTAATATATATAGGGTTTCACCTGGCACCATGAACCTGTCAGGTGTTGTTTTCTTGTAAAAAACTGTAATAAGAGGCCTACATATTGAACAAAAAATGCCTTTACTTAACTATTATTGCACCATGTATCATATGTGGATAGGCGATGATTTTTTTTTCCATGGCTTGATTCTTTTAAGTGTTTCTCACTAACATTAACGATGTTTTCCCATATCTAAGAACTGTATTTTCTGTGCCTAAGTTATTATATTTGCTTCTCCTTAATGCTTCCTTTTCTTTTGTTCAGACGGTGTTTGAGGAGGCAATCTGCTAGATTTATTTCCCAGACAGAGAACCTGTTTGAAATAGAGGATGTCAAATTACCAGTCAGTTGCACACCAGACAGTCCGATGCGCAGTAGTGGTCCCACTCCATTGATTTCATCTACAAGAAAAGAAGAGGGAGAAGATAATTGTGCCCCAAGGCGGTCTTCAGTTGGAAGACCATTGCGCAAAGCAGCTGAGAAGGTGAAGTCCTACAAAGAAGTTTCGTTAGTAGTCAAAATGCGGAGATCGGAGTGACAGAAGGGCAGCATCTCAATATTGAGAATACCGGTGAGTTGAAAAGAGCTTGTATAATGTAGTTGAAGAAATGAAATGTAAAATATATGATTGTACAACTAGAACAGTTATATCCATATCTTTCTGTAGTGACTTATCTGCTATGCTATTGTAAGCCACATTCAGAAGAAAAAAAGCTTTTGATTAGCAGTTCTATTGATTTATGTAGTATAGTACTGTACTTTGTAACGACCTAGTACTAAAATCAAGTGCTTCTTTTCGTGTACCCGGACAAACGTTGAGCCTTTTGTCCATAATCGCTTGTATTACTGGCTTTTAAAGTGACCGTGTCTGTTTGGGCTTTTAAAGTGATTGTGTATGGTTGGTGTGCTACTATTAGAAGTAAGTGGTTCTATCGTTTATGAAAAATTAAAGCTTAAAATAGTTTTTTTTAATATTTTTAGTTATAATTTTGGGTGTCTTTCATTGCGCATTTCTTCTACATCTCTCTCACCCTCTTTCATCCACTATTCTTGATCTCCCATCTCCCATGTGTACTTCTCTTTTATCACTAACAAAAAAAGTGAAACCAAAATGAACCACCAAAAGTGTAATCCTACACTTCAAATTTGTAAAAACATAATAAAATATTTGCATAAGGAGTGTTGAATGATATTTTGGAGTATCGCTAACAGTAGTCAAATAAAAATTAAAACAAAAACAAAAAAATTATCAAATGGGTCAAATGCATTGAACAAAAACATTTCCCAAAGGTTAGTAAAAATATGGGTCAAAGAAAGTAGTCCAAATAATCGACTTGGGCCCAAAAGGAAGTGCACCTGTCGCGGTTTTAGCAACTCGCGAGACGCTTCGCTTTGCTCTGGCAGACCTTTCAGCACGACCAAAGGTGGTGGGGTTATCTACTGAACTTAAGCATATCAATAAGGGGTAATACTAGAGAGATTAAATTTTTAGACTAAATTTGTAAACTAAATGATGTGTCGCCAATAGAATTGAGCACGTTAATCAATGCTTAAGTAATAAATCAATCATCAACTTCCATATCTTTTAGTTTTCAAAATTTAGTCTTCCTAACATTACCCATCAATAAGTGGAGGAATAGAAACTTATAGCGAGTGAACCGAGAATGGTACAACTTGAGAATCGGGCACACTTGATGCTCAAGTTGGAACACGTGGTCGAAAAAGGTCAAGCTCTTGGCCTGTTTGACAAAAATAGGCTAAATTGCGGACTTACTGTAGTTTTATGAAAGGGTAGTGTCATTCACACACCCATTTTTACTTATCATACACCATTTTCATTTTTCAGCCATCGGATCGAATAAATTGGAGAAAGTCAATGACAAAAGATTAAGAATGATATGTGGGATGTAAAAATAAGTGAGAATAGTCACATCATTAAGAAAATGACCAAATAGGCCGCGAGGGCCTGACTAATAACCATTCTGAAATTATGCAGAAAACTCAAGGTTTTGAAGAACACTCAAAGAACAAATGAAAGAATCTTTAGAGAGAGAACAGAAGAAAGAAATATGATCTTTTGTATTGATGAATGCTGAATGAATTACATTTGCATAGCTAGGTTTGTTATATAGGGCTCTAGAGACTTAGCATCCAAGCTACAAAGCTAACTAACACAACCAACTTCTAACAAACTCTCTAACAACTTATGCTAACACGGCACTCCAAATACTAACAACCTAACATCCTATGCCTAACATCCTATACTAACAGCCTAACAACCTAACATCCTATGCTGACACGGCACTCCACACACTACTAGTAGCTTCATTCGATTACATTCAACATTCCCCCTCAATCTCAACTAGGATTTCCTAGCTTGAGATTGTAAAAGTGTTTAATAAGGGAAGGACTATGTAACCTTTATGTCAAGCTGTCTGCAGTTTGATTTTTAGTGGGAATATACAAGACCTCCAAATCTCCTTGTTGTACACATTCTCGAACAAAATGATAATCAGTGTCCAGATGCTTTATTCTAGAATGGAACACTGGATTGGCACTGAGAGAGATAACATACATATTATCACAGTGAATACTTGGTGGATGAGACAGAAAAACTCCTAAATCCTTCAGTATGTTCCTCACCCAAGCTATATCAACAACTGTGTGTGCTAGTGCTTTGTACTCAGCCTTAGTAGAACTTCGAGAAACTGAGGTTTGCTTTTTAGATTGCCATGATATAAGATTATTACCTAAGAACACAACATAACCAGTAACTGACCTCATTGTGTTCAAATCAGTTGCCCAATCAGAGTCGATGTCTGACCTAGTAAAAGTCAAGTATTGCAAAGAGCCTACTATACTCTTATACAAGATTGGATCTGTCAACAAGGTACCTTATGATTCCAGCAATTGATGGTGTGGTTTACATGGAGTAGGAGCTGGTTTACATGTCTCCATACCAGCTTTATGAATCAAATCCTTGATGTATTTAGACTGATTCACAAATATATCACCATTGTCCTTATAAGGATTTGTAAACCCAAAAAATATGTGAGCTTGCCAATGTCTCTTAAATCAAACACTGCAGATAGCTCATGAATCATTCCTTGTATCTTCTCAAAATTAGAACCAGTTAATATTATGTCATCAACATATAATAACAAAATGATTATATCAGACTCATCTTGTTTCATAAACAAACTAGTATCAGAAGCTGAGGCACAGAATCCCAATGCTCCTAGATAGGTTGTGAATTTTGAATTCCAAGCTATATAATGGTTTGATTAGTTTGCATATAATGGTTTGAATTTTGAATTCCAAGCTATAGATAGGTTGTGAATTTTGAATTCCAAGCTATATCAGACTCATCTTGTTTCAAACCATATAATGGTTTGATTAGTTTGCATAAATGTGTGGGATGAGATGCATCAACAAATCTTTGAGGCTACGTCATGTATACTTCCTCTTACAGATCCCCATGAAGAACAACATTTTTAATGACCAACTGTTTAAGGTTCCAGTGATTCATAGCAGCCAAAGCTAAAACAATCCTCATTATATCGTGTCGAACAACAGGACTAAAAGTGTCCATATAATCAATGTCATGTTCTTGAGAAAACCCCTGAGCAACAAGTCTTGCTTTATATCTTGAGATTGTACCATCTAGATTCTTCTTTACTTTATAGACCCACTTGCTTCCGACTATAGCTCTATCTTTTGGAGATGGAACCAAAACCCAAGTTCCCTGAACTCTTAATGAATCATACTCTTCCTGCATATACTCTTCCTGCATTGATGCTTGCCATTGTGGGATTGTTGATGCCTTTCTAAAAGATGATAGTTCTTGTATATAAAGTATTTCATATAAGAATGAATATCCTCCATTGAATGGATCTTCCTCAGTAATTTGTAAAGAATGAAGTTCAGGAATTGAGACTAATAAAGCTGCATAATTCTTTATGTCAATATCACCACTTTTTAATCTAGTTGTCATGGAATGTGTAGATCCAGAAGTAGAAGGATATGGTTTAGTAGTAGATGAAAGTGGAAAAATTACCTCAAGTTGATTGGTTGAGTGGACAAGCAACATTGATGTTGTACCAGAATGAGGAGAAGAGTGATGATTTGTATGATAAAACTGCAAGTTATTGTCATTTGACTCTGGCACATATTGGTCACTGTTATTTGGAATGAAATCAATGTGCTCTGAATTTTCAATTCTATCAACAGTATGTTGAGTACTGCTATTATTTGAACTAACAGATTGAATGCTTCTGTCATTAGTACTTGAAGATTGACTCCTATCAGACACTGATATATCTCTTCTTTCTTCAACCATGGTTTGATTATTATGTGTATTCTGAGATACCCCTCTTGGTGTATTGATTTGTACAATCACTAAAGAGACTGAGCTTTTCTGTGTTTCCCTTGAACCATGAGTATCACATATCTGCCTAAATGGAAAGACATCTTCATCATGTATCACACTTCTGGAGATGATAAATTTCCTTGTTTGAATGTTGTAGCACAATACCCCTTTATAGCCAATAGCAAAGCCCAAAAATACACATTGTATATCTTGGTTGAAGTTTGTTCTCATTAAATGGTCAAAGAAGAGGATAGACAACTATTCCAAAAACTTTTAATGAATGAATATTACATTTGAACAAAACCTGATAAGGAGATTTCATGCCTAGATTCTTGCAAGGCATTCTATTTATAAAAAAAACAGCATGAGAACAATTATGGTACCAAAAATAAGTTGGAAGTTTTGCATCTGACATTAAACTGATAGCTGTCTCCACAACATGCCTATGCTTTCTCTCAATTAGGACATTCTGTTGTGGTGTATATGGACAAGAAGTGAGATGAACAATTCATTTACTTTCTAAGAACTGATGAAACTTGTTACTCATATATTCACCCCCATCATCTGAATGCAAGTACTTGACAGAAGCATTAAACTATGTAGCAATGAATGCATAGAATTTGCAAAATATTGGAAAAGCATTTGGTTTATTCATCATTGGGAAAATCCATACAAATCTGGAACAGTCATCAACAAAGCTTATGTAATATCTAAAATTCAACACTGACGAGTGCTGCATGAGAACCAATCGAAGCTTATCAATTGAGGCATTTGGGCAAGTTCTTGGTAGGCGCCCTAGAGTCACACACCAACCTTTCCACTGGTCACTGTAAGAGCAACCCAACCATTTTTCCAATGCCCACAGAACCACCTAACCTCATTTGTCCCTTTGTATGTTTTCCCTTAAAAGGGTAAGGATATAAAACACACGAGCGATTAACCATAGCGCAACACCTTTTCGTTACTGGTCGCATACGTAATCAATCTTTACGATGGACAAGTCACAAGGTGGATCTTGAATCAGATTTCTCCTGCATTATTAAGAACAGCTCTGTTTTAGAAGTACTCGTAATCTTAAGCCAAGGAGAATGCATGTCTGTATGGACATGGATCGTGCATGGGCTCCACGAATCCCAAAGCACAAGGCAAAACATCCTGGTTTTTATTTTTTTATTTTTTATTTTTTAGTTGTAATTTCTCGTGAATAATTTAGAAGAAAATTGCATGGGGCCGTCGTGGCGTAATCAAACGAACTGTAACTAGCGAATCAAAGAGGCTCACATGCAAGCAAAAGATTAGCAAGAGAAGAGGACAAATGGGGCCGTCGGTTTATCAAAGTTCGAGACCTCAAAACCGCGTTAGATCACGGACGACTATTATTAAGGTTAAGATATTTGCAAGATTAATTAATACAAAAATTGCACCAAATTCTACATCTTTCTTTCATAAAGTAATTGAGCACCCAATTAACATCTTCAGTCTTTATGTAGATTACTAAGTCGTATTCGTAGATCCATTTTAACTTTATATACACACACACTATACTTTGAAGAATAATTTGACTATATTGTGTAATATTTCTCCTTTATCAAGATTTTGATATACTTTATTTGAATATGTTATGTAGGTAGACAGTCAATTAAAAGAATGTAATTATCTTCGGTTGTTAATTTGAGTTGTCTCCTAAAAACAAGTAGATATGTTACAAAGTGTCTATCAATCCATAAGGATAAACTTCGAATGAAAATATAATTCGAATCAATCAAGGGATTTCAAGTTGAATTTTTTGAAGTTTTTTTTATCTCATTTTAAATATATTTAGGACTAGTTTGGGGTTGTTGTCCTTTTTAAAAAATCAGCTTACTCAAAAATATGGAACATCAAATGTATAGGGTAAAACAAAACAAAGTTCATTAAAAAAAAAAAATGCTTTCAATGACAGTAAAAAAAACATAGATAAGCAAAAACAATGTCTATCATGCTTTTAAAAAAGTGTTTTTTTTTTCTTTTCAAAACATAGTTAACAGTGCATATTTAATAGAAGTTTCAAATGACAAGTATACCCCTGCATATTTTATAAAATTACAACCTTTGGACTTGCATTATTCATTTTGGCAATTATTATATCACATTAAATACCATATCATTTTTAGTCATTTAACATATTCACAACAATTTTATATAAAATTTTACCAAACACTGACATTTCTTTTTTGTAAGTTAAAAGTAGTTTTACAAAAAAAAATTACCAAACAGTTAACAACTTTATTTTACAGATGTTTATTTTCATATCACAAAAAATAGTTTTTTAAAAAGTACAACAACACCAAACTAACCCTTAATACTTTGTGGTGTAGAATTGTCCATATTTTTAAGATTTAAAGTTTAGCTATAAGACTCAAATTCAAGAGCGAAACTTAAACCTCAAGCGATGATTAAGTTTGAAATAGTGCCCATTTACCCTACCTTGCAAATGAACATCAGCAATTTCTCCACCTGCTACAATCATTAGGGTTTGGGGTTTAGCATTAACATCTCAGGTGCAGTTTAGAGTAGACATTAAACTGTATGATGTAAATTAAATTAGTGACACATAATAATATAATAGATGTTGCTATCCGCATATCTATTTTTACATCTCACATGTCTCTTTTAATTTTTGACCATCAGATCGAATGAAATGAAAAAAATTAATGGACAAAAACTATCAAGACAGTGCAAGAAATAAAATAAAAAAATAAATAACACTACCCTAATATAATATGAACTTAGTTGAAGCAGCTTTAGCTTTTGTATAACGACCGCTTGGGATTCCAAAGATCTGCAGAAAAATAACATGATATGATTTGACATGGAATTGACGACCCACCTAAAGACTAAAAGAGGATACCTATGACCCAATTTTAATCTTTAATTTTCTTTGTATGAATGGACCCACACGCTTAAACAAAGTTGGCATCCATAATTTTTTTGGGGTTTCATGCCGACAGGTATTAGCCGTTACGACCCCACTAATGGTGACTTAGCATTTCTTGGCCTAATTAATCAATGTCTCTGAACTGTGAAGTGATCAATTTCAAACTCGATCCAGGCAATTCAGGCTAAATTCGTTGATGTAACTCCTAATTATATGAGCATTATGTTATTACGATTTTGGTTTACATATAATGAATCAGACATTGTCCTTATGATATTTTTTTTATAGCAGTCACATTTGGACGACAACGTTAATTTTGTGTACTTTGAGTGTAGCAAATTTAACAAGAATTAATTAACTCAGATTGTGTGCTAGAGCTTCCTAAGCAGTCAATTTCGTGAGATACAAGGATGAATCTATAAATTCTTTTTGCATGTATGAGAAAAGTGGGAGTCAGAAAAATGACCTAGGTGTGTTAACAAGGTATATATTTGTAGTTTCCTTCTTTTTGCCTTTTAACAAACACATAATTCCGTAACTGTCAAAAAAAATTTCGTTAGTTCTTTACGAAGCCTTAGAATTACGAAGCTTTAGAATCACGTTGATGCATTTGCCTGCAATATTGTACCATGATTCTCTACTTCACAGTTAGTTGCTTTCCCCCTCTCAAGTGTACAATAGATTACCACTTTTAAAAGAGACAACCTTAGCTCTTTATATATGTTATTGTCTAGATTATTTGCGGGAAATGCTAACGACACAATATTTTTTTTCCTCCTTACTTACCTCTTTTTAATTATGTTCGAGTTTTTGTTAATTTTTTCAATTCGATGAGCAAAATTAAAGATGCATGTGTAGAAAGAGAATATTGATGAAATTTGGGTTATACATTCATGCATAAACATGTCTTGTTTGTCAAATTATTAACGACATATATATTCAAAAAGTGCAATTAAATGCTCTAGAGAAATTTTTTAATATTTTGTTGCAAACAAACCATTCAATAATAATATTATTTTGTAGGCCTATTTAACTGAACTGTATTTATGACTAGAGAGGGAGAGAGGCTAGCGGCAAGAGAGAGATTTAATTGTGAGATGTGTGTTGTATCACCCCATTGTGCCTTTTTTTTTATAGTAGTAGGATAGATTAAATCATTACCCTAATAGGATTACAACTCTAATAGGATAATAACTACTAAGGAGAATATTCCAAGATATCTCTAGATACACTAGGATTTACACAATCACATTCCTATTCTAAATATGACTGCAACACTCCCCTTGAGTGTGGAAATACTAAAACAAAACATCGCATCAGATATTCAGCAGTTGAGGTAGAACAATTAATGAAGTCGGCGGCACAATGGGGCGAATGCGAGTCTCAAATATAAAGAAAGTATGCATTGGTAGTAAAACTCACAAAACCTCGCTATGGTAAAACCTAAGGCATGTGAAAACCCATAGGCTAAGGAGAAAAGTGAGAAGTATGCATAATGTCTAAAACAAAAGTCAAACGGGACGAAAGTAGTGAACTCAATGGAGTATGATCATCCCAGGATGAGTGCCTCGTCAAAACCTTGTTAGGTAGCAAAAACTCAATGGGAAAAATGCTCCTAATTGTAGGAAAAATAGTACATAAAGATCAAGTGAGTATGCTTCAGGACACTCCCCCTGAGTTAGACATAACTTCCAAATAAGAGAACTACAAGCAATTCAACTCAGATAATTTACGCATACCGATTCCTTGGACAAGCTTCTAAAAAGTAGACTTGGGCAATGACTTGGTAAATAGATCGGCCAGGTTGTCCTGGGAACGGATTTGCTTGACTTTAATGTTCTAATGTTGTTGTTGCTGGTGAGAATAAAAGAACTTCGGCGCTATATGCTTGGTGTTGTCTCCCTTGATGTATCCCCTTTTTAACTGCTCGATACATGTTGCATTGTTTTCAAAGATCGTCGTAGGAAGGTCAACGACGGTAGTAAGACCACTAGTGTTTCGAATATGTTCCATGACTGCTCTCAACTAAAAGCACTCACGCGATGCTTCATGTAGGGCGAGGATCTCAGCATGGTTCGAAGAAGTTGTAACTAGCGTTTGCTTGGTAGACCTCCAAGATATAGCGATGTCTCCAACAATAAAGACATAGCCCGTTTGATAACGTGTTTTATATGGATCAGGCAGATAACCAGCATCTGTGTAACCAACAAGGCGGGAATCCACCCGAGGACCGAAGGGGTGGTGGCTTATCTCGAGGATTCGTGGGTGTAGAACAAACCTAAATTCGTCGTACACTTGAGGTTGAGGAAAATATCTTTAACACCATTCCAGTGTCTGCGTGTAGGCGCATTGCTGTATCTAGCCAAAAGATTAACAACGAAGGAGATGTCAGGTCTAGTGCATTGAGCCAAGTACAATAAAGCACCAATTGCACTTAGGTATGGAACTTCAGACTCCAAACTCTCTTCATCATCCTCATTGGAATGGAAAGGATCTCGTTTAACATTTAGAGTCCGAACGACCATATGAGTACTCGAAGGCTTCACTTTATCTTTATTAAAACAATGCAACACCTTTTGGGTGTAGTTTGATTGATGTACTAGGATTCCATCTTAACAATGCTAGATATCCAAGCCAAGACAATATTGAGTTTTCCCAAAATCTTTCATCTCAAATTCTGATTTCAAGTGAACGGCAATTTCCTCAAGCTTTGTGGGAGTTCCGATGAGGTTCATGTCGTTGACATAAACTGCAACGATCATAAATCCAAAATGTGACTTCTTTATGAACGCACATAGGCATAGTTCGTTGTTCACATAACCCTGACTTGTCAAATATTCACTAAGACGGTTATACCACATCCGTCCGAATTGTTTCAATCCACATAATGATCTCCTCAATCTAATAGAGAGAGTGTTCCATGGTCTAGAACTATTTGAACCAATTAATGGAAGTCCTTCTGTAACTTTCATGTAGATTTTCGTATCTAGATCCTCATATAGATACGCGGTTACCACGTCCATAAGCTGCATATTCAATTTTTCGAAAACTACCAAACTAATAAGTTAGCGAAACGTTATGTGCCCATTATGGGGGGATACATCTCCTCGTAATCAATCCCAGAGCATTGAGAGAAGCCTTGCACTATGAGGCGTGCTTTGTATTGCACTATTTTATTTTTCTCATTACGCTTCCTTACGAAAACCCACTTATAGCCCACAAGCTTCACATGTGGTGGAGTAGGAGCTACAAGCCTAAACACTTTACGTTTCACAAGCAAATCGAGTTCGACTTGGATTGCTTGTTTCCAGTTTGACCAATCCATTCTACATTGGGATTCATCAATGGAACGTGGTTCAATATCATCGCTAAGCATGATGTCAGTAGCTACTGTGTACGCAAATGCATCGTCGATGATCATCTCATTCCGATTCCAAACCTCATCCAATGCTGGGTAGTGTACCGAAATCTCACAATTCTCGGGAAGCCGGGTTGTCTCATCTAAAACATCACCGTAATCTTATTTAACCTCATGCGTTGGAACAGGTGAGTGAGCAATGGTCGATTTCAAATTAGGGTCACTACTTTGTGCCGTTTTCCTCTTTCGGGGGTGTGAATTCTTTGAACCAGGGGGGCTGCCACGCTTCAGGGTAGAAGTAGATGATTAGCTAGCCGCCAATGTACCAGGTCGCGTGGAAGGTGCGGCCGCCCCACCTTCTGGATGGTTTGGCCTTCCCAGGCGGTATTACGACGTACTCTAGGTATGTCGATCTTTGCAGGTGCGTTTGTAGCGGGTATTTGTGATCTCATCACCTTTGCTAGATCAATAAAAGCATCCGGTATACTTTGAGCGATGCTTTGAAAATCTAGAATACGTCGAACTAATCAGGGTGGTGAGCCCTAAGCTTAATAATTTATGCTAGGAGCTTCGCAAATGCAGTATTGCGTGTGGACAATAAACAGACATGTGATGTCACGCCCCGATCCTGACATACGTCCAGGATTGACATGTGACGTCACCAAGCATCCGTATATCCAACAGACCCCGTCTCCGGGATATGTTCAAAACATAATTCAAGGTACGAATTGCGTAGAAAATTTTGTATACTTTATGGTTGCATCTAACCTCCTCGTTAGACTGCCTACGTACCCTAAAAAGGGATCAAGCCATTCATAGTTCACCATTCACTACAATTCGACATATATCACAGTCCGTTCAAACCAAAAGGCATAACATTCCTTAATTAGTCATTAGAACTTGACAAGCATGAAATTACTAGACTCAGGGCTACATAACAAACCCATATGGCAATCAAGATTTCTAATTCATCCGTTATATAAATCACTATGTTTTACATAATACCGCAATTCATAGTATGCAACATCTCAAATAATAGTCAACGAAGCACAATGTTATTCTCTAGCCACATTGGTCAACGAGTCTACTTATAATAATAACAATCATATCCAACATCATTCCAAAATCACTCCAATTAATCAGTCCTAAGGATTATAGATGCACTATATTAACATTTAACTACATTAATCAATCAGTAAGATTCCATTTCACTACACGAAATATAATAGAGGAATTCTACATAATTCCCTACCTAGATTCCAAGTAATAACATGATAATTCTAATTTTAAAACATAACGTCAACTGTGAGCAATTCATACTCACTCGAATCTAGGGCCAGACTAACTTTATGGAAATGAGCAAGAGTAGGGATTCCGGACCACTCAACGGAATCCAACCAAAATATGATCGCCTACCGAAATGTATCAAGTACAACTAATCCTCATTACCCCTAGAATGCGTATGGTCCCCCATCGTGGATATACCAAGCAGAACCATAAGCATAATCTCATCGTGCAAGCAGTAATTACCCATCGTAGATATACCAAGCATGATCACCCCTGAATACGTATGGTCCCCCATCGTGGATATACCAAGCAGAACCACATCTTAACTCTAGGTAGTGATCATCCATCGCAGATATACCAATCATGATCACTCCTGGAATGCATATGGTTCCCCATCGCGGATATACCAAGCAGAACCATATGCATAGTCTAATAACGTAGGCAGCGATCACCCATCGCAGATATACCAAGCATGATCACCCCTAACAGTCCCCCGTCACAGATATACCAAGCAGAACTATATCCTGTAGCTCTAGGTAGTGATCACCCATCGCGGATATGCCAAACATGATCACTCCTAGAATGCGTATGGTCCCTCATCATGGATATACCAAGTAGAACCATAAGCATAGTTTAATCGTGCAGGCAATGATCACTCATCGCGGATATACCAAGCATGATCACCCCTGAAATATGTATGGTCCCTCATCGTGGATAGACCAAGCAAGACCATTCATGTACCACTACTACATAGTGCAGTAAATTCAACACACAACCTACCCATACCTCAACCTCTATGAGTTACAACATAGTCACCTACACCATCAACTTCTCATGGCCACCAACTAATATGTCACACAAGCATATAAGTTATACATAATACTTCTAATAGGATTCTAGGATCACATTGTCATAACATTTATCATATTTATCATTCACATTATTAAGAGGATAAATAAACACACACACATATATATATATATATATATATCACAATATGACGTCCCATACACGTAAACTGATGTATATATTATCTGGGAAAACTTGCTAACTAATATAGGCCCACTAACCCTACATAGTCTCTAGTAATACTAATTTTAATATCTAAGATCAATTCGTAGCATATTAACCATAAGTCAAGTCTGTCAACGGTGGGGTCCACAATCATGTACAAGTCGATCTGGAACATCCACCCATGGATTTCTGATCTGTAACTTCCCGAGGGTCTCATTTATCTTTTAGAACAATATTCTAAAATTTTGGTACAATCCAACGGTCGGATCTCCACCAATTGCTAGAATTATGTTGTTATCAACGTTTGGTTTTATAAACTTAGAAATTCAATTTGGGAAGATCCGTACGTCGGATTCCCAATCCGCTAGTTCCAATAGTCCTTAAATATTACGTACTATAACGTATTAAAGTTTGGTGACAATCCAACGGTCAGATCGTCGAATCATAAAATGGTTAAGTGGCGTAGTATTCCATACTAGGTTCAAACTATCGAACTATATCAAACGGTTATCAAATTTGAAATCAGAACATCGAATTTAACTTAAAAAGGCAACGTCGGCCCACTGGCCATGCGCCGCCGCGGGTGGCGGTTTTCTGCGAACGGAAACCCCAAATTCCGACCAACACTAAAATTCACCAAATTTTGTAGAAATGTAGGAACATTTTTCATACCTGGGCCGAAGCCTAGTTCAGCCGGGAAGTAGCCGGAAAATCCCTCTAACCGTCGAAACCCCTTGATTTTGGTGGTTGTCGATTTTACTCCATTGATGCTCCGACGCCCCCAAACTTGGTTAGGCTTTGTTCCTGGTCTCAAGAGGTTTTAAATGATGGTGGTAATCGACGGTGGTGGCTTCAAAAATGGCGGATCGCCGTCGTGGGTGCCCTTGAAGCCGTCGGCTTCGATCGTCATGGATTAGGCTAAATGTCTTCGATTTTTTAGTGGGGTAAGTAGATGGAGGGTCGTGGAGTCGAGTCAAGGTAGTGGCGACAGTCAATTTGCCAGAAAAATCGACGATTTCTCGTCGGAAATTCACCAGAAACCGGGTCGGGTCACAGGTCAAGGGAGGGGTCCGGTTCCCTCATTCTCTTCTTCCTATTTTCCCTCATTTTCTCCTCCTCTGATTAGGCAGATTCACCCCTCATTTCTCTTCTCATCTTTCCATCATGGCCACACATGTGGCTTCATCTCAACCGTTCATTCTCCAACAAATCTGGAGCTTTCCAAATTTAATAATTATATGGCCATTTTGCCCTTGACTTTGTTCGTTAATAACTCCTTCATTATAGCTCCAATTTACGTTTCGTTTGTACCCACGCGTTTGTATTGACACGTACTATCCAGATATGCAAAGAAATCTGAAAAATTATGAAAATATCAAGTACGTCCACAAAGAATCTTGTTTAACACAATATGGGAAGTTTCATACTTTTACTTATCGAATAAAAATTTTATACGCCGTAACTATAAACACGTCGAAACTATGAATATGAATACTACATATGAGATACGTAATTTTAAATAGTTAAATCCAGGAACGGGGATTTCACACGTGACCAACGTGTCGATGCATCAACTAACACCACAAAGTATCTAAATGGTCCGCGTGTTGGTTGGATAGGTCCACAAATATCTCCTTGAATCATTTGAAGAAACTTAGGAGGGTTGTGAATAATCTTTGTAATTGAGGGTTGAGTATTCAACTTCCCCAAAAAACAAGCTTTGCATGACGGGAATCTAACATAAGGAGGTAAATGATGCCCATGTGATGGTTTGAGGATATGTCGCATCATGTCACGTCCAGGATGTCCCATATGAACATGCCAAAGCAGTAAAGTGCTCTGGAACCTGGGCTCAGGGTCGGCCACATGGTAGGTCTCTATGAAAATCTGATATCTCCATTGATGTAGTAGCATCTTCGAGATGTTCCACATCGGCAAAGTTAGACTTACGACGAGAATGATACTTGGCAATAGCCTCGAGGGTAGCTTTGCATATGCGTGACCAATAATCTTTTGATCCACAGCGGTAGCACATGTCCATTTCAGTGGAAGCCGATTGAACGGTAGCTTTTCCCTTGTTCTTGAAGTTTAGGGCCTTTAGGTGCAAGGGGTTGGCGCTTCTGGGTCAAATTTCCTCCCTTGGGTAGGCCTTGGCTCTGTTGACTTTGGGCCCATGGGTGGGCTTGCCGCCTATTACCACGGCCACGACAATGTTTTCGTCGTTTGTGGCTGCTAGAATTGGTCGTATGCGTTTCAGGCGCAGCGTTCAAGCCAATGGGTCGAGCTTGATGATTTTTCATCAAAAGATGGTTCTGCTTTTCAGCGAGAAGTAAAACAGATATCAAATTTGGAATTTGGTGAACTTTTATGCCCTATATTGTTGCTATAGGAAAATACTAGTGGCATGGAAGGTCGACTAGGTCTTCTTTAAAAGATCTGCATTTGTTAAGTCCACTTTACAGAACTTAAGCAGTGATCGAATTCTACAAACTTCATAGTTGTATTCATTCACAGACTTAAAGTCTTGGAAGCGTAGATGCTGCCAGTCGTGTCTTGCTTCAGGCAAGTAAATGTCTTTCTAGTGATCAAAATGATCGGCCAGAGCAAGCCAAAGGATGCGTGGGTCATTTTCAGCTAGGTACTCAGTTTGCAGTGCATCATGGATGTGTCTTTGAATGAAGATTATTGCAGTAGCTTTCTGAGCTTTATCGACGAGTTTGGCTTTGGTAGGTTACTCGATTGTGGCTCTAATACCCTTTGCAGTAAGATGGAGCTTCACATCTTGAACCCACTTCAGGTAGTTTCTTCTAGATACTTCCAGAGCAATGAAATCGAGCTTGTTCAAGTTCGACATGTCCCTAAAATGGAAGGTACAATAAAACGTGGTTAGTCATATGGTAATCCATAAACATACATTGTAGAGCATTCGGGTTCTATAGATATGTATTGGTTTAATTTAAACATGAAAGCTACAGGTTCAATTTAGTTTTATGAACGATTAGTTCATAAAGGAGATGCAAGAACACATAATGCAATATGCTGATTTAAGTGTAGTGGATTTGAGTTACTTCGAGAACTCAAGTGTGTGAGCTTCGAAACTACGAAATGATGTCAACAGTTCAAAGTAGAAAAATAATTATTGAATCGTTAATGTCCAAAAGTGATATTCAGGTCAATAATTTGGGATTAATTATCAAATTAATGGACTGCAGGTCACTTTTAATTATTTCAATAGATCGAGACCAAACGGGGTCGATCGTGGAAGCAAAATAATGACAGACGGGTCATATTAGCTTCAATTGGTGATAAACCAAGTGATAATTAAATTAGAATTAATTAGTGTAAACCAAAGTACCCCAAAAAAGAATATTTGGGCATGATTTATAACACGAGGATGCCAAAAATTGGCATTGGGTTGAAAAAATAACGATGCCCAGCCAAAAGTGGGCTGGTTAACGGGCCCTGCAACACGGTTGCAGACTATTGGGCCACGGGGAGGACTGCAAGCCTCTGGGCCGTGTGATCTAGATAAGCCCAACAACTGGTGCTGCTGGTTTGGGCCTAAAACTGAGCACGGTGAGCAAGCCCAGCCCAAGGCTGCCTTGCAGATTGGTGTGGGGAAGATCAACCAAGGCTGGGTTTCAGGTTTTTAGGTTGGGGCAAGTCAAGCTCAGCAGCATAAGCTGCGTGCAAGTGGATCGAGACATGGGCAAAGCCCAGCTAGTGATACGAGCTTGCTGCAGGTTTGGGCCAGGGACCTAGGACAAAGCCCAGCAACTCAAAAGTTGCTGGTTTTGGGCTTGGATGGGTTGCAGGCCCATGGTAACCCTTACCAGGCCGAAGCTTGGTGTCTGTGTAGGCGCAGCAAAGCCCAAAGGACTGCTACCATAGTCCAGACATCATAACGATGTCGTTCTGACGGCGTGCTCCACGCTACTGGCTGCAGGTTAGCTGCGGTGGTCGGCAGTGATGCCTACGGCGGCATGGCGACGAGTCGCAGCCATGCTGTATAAGTCTCAGTTTTTTTTTCCGACTTTTCTAGGGTTTTAAGAACCCTAAATTGCTTCTAATTTATTTATATGCTTTGACTCACAAATTCCACATAGCAAAATAATTGGGTAATGCATGAAAAGTATATATATATATATATATATATATATATATATTGACAAATATATGAATCATATACAATATATCTATCGGAAGGAAAATATAAATATAGGGGGTTCATGCATCATGGGGAATGTTTTCATGCTTCGTGGACGTTTCAAATATATTACTTTATTTTAAGCGTACCTGATTGACAAAAAATAAATAAAAGCCTTTGAATTGTGTAGAAGAAAGCCTCCTCCTACGATCCTTCAGTTCCTTAGCTTCTAGTAATAACGTGCAGATAACGTGTTGTATGCCTATTTGACTGAATTATATTTAGGACTAGAGAGGGAGAGAGGCCTGATAGGAGCATATTTATGCGACTTAGTTAGCTTGTTCTTGTGCATTTATGTTGTTATGTCTTAGTTAATTGTGTATTTTAAGCTATTTTCGTGTGTTTGTAGGTCCTAATAACAAAGTTGGCAAGAAAGTGCATTTTGAAGCATTTTTGGGCCAAGATTGGATTGCATGCACATGGAGACAAGAGGAACACACACATGCAAAGACACTCATTACCACAACATCCATCCACTACACCCATTACATCCACTCATTACCACAACATCCATCCACTACACCCATTACATCCACTCATTACCACAACACTCATCCACTACACCCATTACATCCACTCATTACCACAACATTCACCCACTACACCCATTACATCCACTCATTACCACAACATCCATCCACTACACCCATTACATCCACTCATTACCACTCACCCACTACACCCATTACATCCACTCATTACCACTCACCCACTACAGCCACTACACCCATTACATCCACTCATTACCACAAAACTTACCCACTACACCCATTACATCCACTCATTACCACAACTCCATACACTCCTCTCCCTAGCCTATAAATACATTCACCCTTCACCATAACTAGGAAGATCCATCATAAGACACATTCTGCCACAAGGCAGAGTCTTTTCTCCTTAACCATTCATTCACCAATTCACGCCTAAAACATATTCTCACTTTTTGCCGCACCCTTCCTTCACCATTCTCCATAGTTTATGACCTTAATCAATCCTTGTCGCATCATACATCCATCCTAACCATAATCACATCCTTCTACACCATCCATAATCCCCAAAACCCACCACCAAACCTTGTGCCGCAATCAAGGAAGGGAAAGAAAGTTCTTGGACGTGCTTGTTGTTCAGTTTGGATTGCTGGAGCGTTTAGATGTTTTCTTTCTTTTGTTTTCAATGTATAAACTTGTTATTCTTTGCTTTGCGATTATGAGGAACTAAACCCCTTTTGGCTAGGGGGAGATTCAAAGCCATGAACATACTTGCAATATGAATTGATTACCTTTAGTTGTGATTTCATAAGTTGTGAATTCAATTTGTTTAACTGCTTGATTGATAACTTATTCGTGTATGTTTATTAAGAGTGCACACTTAGTTTGCATACATGAATATGATGTTAGAGTATAAGGGAGTTTCACCTAATAGTTACAAACTTATATTCACAAGTAGTGGAGGTCGCTTATAAACGATCGCGTTAAATGAATTCTTGGCAGGAGTTTCATGCTCATCATAGTAACGAATGCCTCGTCAATACTTATAGTTTTCATGATGCTTAATGATCTTTGATTGTATCTTTATTGTGTTGTTCACGTAAAGGACTTTTGAAGAATGCTTTGAATTGTTGTATGCGTTTTCCCATCCAATTCAATAACTTAAGGAGAACTTGAAGGTTAATTTAAGCGGACCTAATTAACCTGGGGTGTTGAGTTTCATGATTTATCGAAAGAACAACTGAAAATTGGTTTATGTGCAAGTGTATCATGTGTGGAGAAGAACCCTCTAGCTAGCCCATCATCCATAGTTTACCCAAATTCGTCCAAAATCTGTTTTAGTTTACAATATGTTTGTTTTGTTTTTCAAATTCGTCAAAATCAAATCCCCATTTACTTTAAAGTGTTTTATTAGTCAAAATCTGTTTTGATTTGTGTTTTTAAGTGTCTCGAGTCAAGTTAGAACCTAATTTCGTCCAAAACCATCCCTAGAGTCAGTTTAGAGTCTAATTCATTGTTTTAAGCTGCCTTGAGTCTTTTAAACTAGTTTTGAGTTTTTTAGTTTGTATTGCATCTTTTGAGTCTAGTTTGGTGTTTTAAACTTAATTTTACGTTTTTAAGTCAGTTTCAAGTGTTTTAGCAATCCCTCATAATCCCCGGCCTAGAACGATCCCTACTTACATTCTTTACTACAATTGACAACAAGAAGGTTTAATTTGTGTGCTTATATATTTCGCATCAAGGCCGGTGGCCAGAGAAAGAAGAGAGAGATTTAATTGTGAGGTGTGTGTTGTATCACCTCATTGTGCCTTTATTTATAGTAGTAGAATAGGTTAAATCTTTACCCTAATATGATTACAACTCTAATAGGATAATATATATTAAGGAGACTATTCCAAGATGTCCTTATATACACTAGGATTTGCACAATCATATTCGTAGTGTAAATATGACTGTAACATATTCAAGTTTTTGGGTCGAATATTGCTAAATGGTAGCTTAAGTTTCTAACCAGAGTGGGAATCTCCAGTACATGTCTTTTGTTGTTTGGAAATTGCAAGCATACTGCGCGCCCTGTAGGCTTGTTAGGGTTTCAAACTCATTGGCAGCCACTGTCTATAACACTAGAATTGTGCTCTCCATGTTGCCAACCAGATCATAGTCTTTGGCTCAAGCCAAATGCTTGTTTGATTTACAAGGCATTACAAGTAAGATAATGTGGGGTCCAAGTGTAAAATCTGGAAGTTGGGTCGTACCAAAATGGAAAGGGATCATCTTCGAATCCCTTCCACCTAATCCAATTGACCGGGTGATCCGAGCCGTTGAAATTTAATCTAATTGCTACAAACAGGGAGATCTATTAAAAGTTATAATAACTTTAACCGTTGGATCAAATTTCAATGAACTGGATCACCCGATCAGGTGGATTAGATGGAAGGGATCCGAAGAGGATCCCTTTCCTACCAAAATTTTGTAGGTGCTGGTGCTCTCACTGTAGTATAATATATAAATATATATGTATAGTAATATATTGATGGATTATAGTATAATGTGTGTTTGTGTTGGTAAAAGTAATATTGAAATGATATTTCATGTCTCCTCTTTTGTATGTGAGAAAGACTTTTCTTAAAGATTTCTACTTTCTGTAGAGAGAGCAACTACTATAGCTCGGTCTAAGTTCTCAAGCTACTTGGAAATTCGGAATATATATAATTTATTGATACTATATTCTCTAATTGGAATAATTAATTTAATTATTAGTATTATGGCATCTTGATCATTGTTATTATGATTTCATATCATGCCTGCGTGAGAGACAGATAAAAAACAACACTCAAGTTTGTGACTTTGAAACCGTTTCTTTAGTTATCTTTTATGTGTTTTTTAATAGGCTTTTTAATCAAAATGGTTTTTGAGATTTTCATAACACATAACTTTGGTTATTGAGATTTAAAATCAATAGAAGTAGTCCCTGAGATTGTCCACCATCCATTATTTTGGTCATTCTAGTAAAAAACTCCGTTAAGTGGTCCCTGAGCTTTTTAATGGAATGACCAAAATGATGGATGATGGACAATCTCAGGGACCAAAGTTATGTGTTATGCAAATCTCAGACACCAAAATTATGTGTTATGTAAATCTCAGGGACCAAAGTTATGTGTTATACCCTCAACTTAACAGAGTTTTTTTAACGGAATGACCAAAATAATTGATGGTGGACAATCTCAGGGACCACTTCTATTGATTTTAAATATTATGGACCAAAGTTATGTGTTATACAAATCTCAAAGACCATTTTGACTAAAAAAACCTTTTTAAAATAAAAACAAAAGGAAAAAACTAAACATTAAACTTTTCTGCTTTGGATACTTAAAACTCATAAAGAAATTGCAAAATGATTGTTAAGATCACACAAAGAAACAATTTTTTTTGCTCGACACTTGACGGGTTATATTTTACTAAAATGTGAATATATAATAGGAATAGAATTAAAGCATAAATATTTTGATAAATAACTTTACACTTCTTTTTGGCCATTAATTTTTATGACATTTCTCGATTAAGAGTGATGTGACCTTAACTGACGTGGATTTATATTTAATATTATAAATAATAAAATCCAGAAGAAAAAGGAAGAAAGAACTGTAAGTGTGGATGCAAATTTCATCATCTTTAATCTTGGACAAAATTGCACCTACAAAACAATTAACACATTTGGTTAAGGCCAAAAGTCTCACGTGCCCACGATGATTGGGGGGCTTTGGCCGAAAAACCTCTCATGCCAAAGTTATAATTTAGAGAGAAAAGTGTTTAGAGAGTTTTTGGAGTTTTGCAAGAGTATGGACCTAGGTTTTTAGAGAAAATGGGGTTCAATATATAGAGCATGGCCGGTCCCCCTTTTGAGAAAAGGTGGTCGGCCCTTTCGGGTATTTTTGTGTGAAATGGGTGATTTAATTGGTAATTAATGGATTAATTAGGAATAAATCCATTAATTAGCCAATTAACTCAATTTATATGGAATGTTTTGAAAGTTATGAAATAATTACCTTGTGGAAAATATAGGATGAGGATGGATGAAATAACTTTGAATTTGTTACCTATTTTGGGCATTTTTGACTTGATTGAGGGATGATTGTCCACTGCTCACGCGTAGGAATCCTGGTGTGCCTCGAGGGTAATTTTGTCTTTTTAACCCACAAATCCATGTGTCGCCTCTTGATTATTTTTGGCTCCACAAATGCCCCCACACCTGTTAGGCTGCTCGCAGGAAAAGGCAGCAGGTGTAGAGATCTTCTTGCTTGAGTAAACATAAGATTGTTTCCTATTTTGATGTTGATTCTCTCTTTAATTGGAAATTAGATCCTTCTAGGAAAGGGAAATAAATTTCTCTCAAAGCCTATTTAAGTCCACCTTAAGTGGGTTATTAAATTAACTTTGGAGAACAATTTATTCTACCTTACAAGAGAGAGAGAGCTTAGAGGATATTTGTTCCCCCTCCTTTAGCAATCTTATATATTTTGCCCGTGCAAAGGACCATATTTCGTTGCTTTCTTTGTCTTCTCCGCGCCGCACCGAAGTAAGAAAAAAAATTAATTTTCCTTGTCTTCTTCTTGGATAGTGCTATCGCGGGGTAGCCGTCGGGGTGTTGCGGCACGTCGGCTGGCAAGGGCCAGGAGTCGGCTCGGCATGGGCCAAAAAGGTGTTGTGGCAGGGACCACTGCTTGGGCCGCTTGGCTTGGCTAGTGCCAAAGGTAGCTTGCACGACTAGGGCCGCGGATTGAGGCGCTGGGGCGCAGTGCTAGGCGAGTCGCATGGTTCTTGTCCTTTGGGCTCTTAGTCTTGACACGGGCCAGGCCAGCGATTGAGAGAAATGAAAAGGTCGCGGGCCTCATGGGCTGCTAGAATGTTGGGCATGCAGGCCTCCTGCCTACTGGTCCGAGAGAAAAAATGAGGGAAAAGCCAGTATGGGTTGAGCTCCCCTGTTGAGTATTGTGAATGATGTTGACTGCTTAGTTATCTTCGCCAGGAAAAAGGTGGGCTGCTCCCGAGAGAGAAGGTAAAGAGGATCAAGGCGGATGCATTGGCTCGTCTGAACGTTGTCGTGGAACCTATTATGAATAAAGGTGGAAAGAAGAGATCTTCCCCGCCTGCTCAAGAGATGCCAGTTGAGAAAAATGAGGACTTCCTCCGCTGCTTGTGAGGGTCTGCCAGTTGCCTAGAGTCCTGTGATTGACATGACTTCTTCCAATAGGAAGAAAAATGAGGTTGCTAGATCTGAGCTTGTGGCGTCTGCCATGTCGAGAATGGCATGTACGATTGTTGATAGTATTGCTCAGTGTATAGGTCTTGTCATGCCCCAATGCCGAAGTCTGTACCAAGACGTCCGTTGGGAGCAAAGTCTGGTTCTCATTCGGAAAGGCTTGCTATTATGAAAAGCGATAAGGTGGACTATGCTGCTAAAGTGGAGCTAAGGCCCACTCCCTCTGCTGCTGAGACTGATTTGCCTGCTGGGGAGGAAGAGACTGCTCGCGTGGGCAGCTGTGAGAAATCCACTAAGCTTGCGTATAGGGAGGCTGCTAAGATCTGTTTGCTCTTGAAACCAGATCTGCTTGAAGACATGGACGCTTGTACCAAGTTTGTTGATGGCATTTAGAAAGGTTTGTTTGCCCAAGTTCCTTTGCGAAGTATACGACCCAATATAAAACGGCTGATCTGCTTGCTATGATGCAGATATAGCAAGGTTGCCAAGGAGGTGGTGAAGATTATGGCAGCTGAAGCTTATTCCTCGACCGAGGAGATCAAGAGGTTGGATTCTGAGCTCGTTGCTTTGAAGGGGTTTAATATTTTTGCCCCCACTTCTCTGCAGCTTGAGACCACTCACCAAGATATTGTTGACTTGAAGACTAAGCTTGACGCAATCCAAGTTAAGTATGAAAGTGCATAGAAGGAGATTGGATGTTACATACCTCAGATTCAAGATCTTGAGTTTGCAGTTTCTGAGCTTCATTTTGCTGTTTATGCAAAGGATGAAGAGTTGATTGCTTCTTATAATCAAGTGATCCACTTCAAGAGAATCGTCGATAAACTTGAAGCCCAAGTGTTGGAACATCAAGGTGTACTGAAGATCAATGAAAGTCTGAAGAAGGAAGTGGATGAGTTGCAGCGCATCCGTGTTGGTCTGCTTGAGGAGGATGAGCAACTTAAGGGTGAGAATGATGGGCTCGAGGTTTCAAGACCTTCTCTATTTCTTCGGAAGACTTGCTTGCTTTTACTTTTGAGGCTTCCATTAGTGAAGTAGTTAGAGAAGTTGGTGCCCAGGCTGGGGCAGCCAGGGGTGAAGCGCTGGATGATGCCACTGCTAAGAGCGTCGTGGATGCTGAAGGTGTAGTCTTCTAGGTAGCCTTTAGAATTTTCTTTGTTTTTCCTTGTAGCTCTTGTTTTGCTTGAGCTTCTTTGGCCTTTGCTAGTTGTTTATAAACATGTTTCCTTCGCTTTTCTTCATCTTCGCTTGTTTTGTTCATGCCCTAACCTTTAGACTTTATAGAACAGTGGCAGGCGTGCTACTTTTCTATAAGCAGACAAGCCCGCGTAGCCTATGCAGCCGTAGGTGTTGGCAGCCGGATGCCTTACTTACAGAAGTAGACAAGTCTGCGTAACCACTAGACTGTTAACCTTGGCTTTCTCCAATTCCGTAAGTTACGTAGCAAGTATCACAACACTTTAGGACTTGGTATAAGTTATTCTGCACTTGGCAGAGGTAAAGCTTATCGATTACGTAGCATGTTGGCAGTGGATAAAGCTTCGTAGATGCACGCTAGCTTGTTTAACCTTTCACAAGAATGTGCGGTTGTATAAGTTTAGCGTGGTTTTATTACTCGAAGGGCAAGCCGTAGGCAGTCTTCCAGAAACCGTAGGCTACCTTAGTGCACTCAGTAGCAGCTTTAGGGTTCCGGGGCAACCGTCTGTAATGCGTACTGCGTAATGTGCCCCTTCCTTCTCTAGGGCCCGGTTCCCCACAGATTAGGCCAAGAGACTCAAAATCCTTCAGTTAGCTAAGCCTTGAAAAAGACCATTGTGGCTACTTCTAGGAATCACGGAACAAGCTATCTTGCATCTAGTTATACTAGGGCAACCTGGCTCATCCACGTCTGGATATTCGGAGTGTAGAGTTTATCCCGTCTTGGAGAGCTGACCCATGTGGGTGTCAGGGAATTGGTTTACTCTCTCGCACTGGAGAGCAATTAGTTTACCCTCTCGCACTGGAGAGCATGGTTGGTCCCTCGGGGGGTGCAATTCCTGCGATGAGTCCCTAAGAAGGGTGCGATCTTCTTTTGAAGTGCAGGAGTGATCAGTTGTTGTAAGCATGCAGCCGAGCCAAGTTGTGATTACTTCTGAATTCCTCATTGAAAAACGAGTGAAATGAACGAGAACTTAGCTGTAAGGTAGGAACTGCATAACAACTGGATAGTCATCGGCTTGTGAAGTGGTGCCAATTGAGCTGCTTGAGTCTTCGGGCTTTGATGTAGCGGGAGGTCACACATGGTACTTCCTCAGATTGTAGGCGCTCCACTATTTTTTGATATTTTTGTCATTTCTTGGTGGCGAGGGTGTAATTACTCTTGCCACCTATTGTGCTGATCTTGTACAGACCAGATAGGATCCATCTTTTTGGAACCTTCTCTGCGGGCAGTGATAAAGGTTTTTCTTAGGACTAGATCTTCGGGCTGGAACTGCCGGAACTTGGCCCTTTTGTTGTAACTGGAGATGAGCTGCTGCTGGTAGGCTGCGATGTGGGTGATGGTCTGCTCGCGCATCTCCTCTGCCAGATCTAAGCTTGTGACCATCTTCTTACTGTTCTGCTCAATGCTTGGTAGTAGAGCGATGATACTTGGCTTGATGACATTGGGATGAATGATTGCTTATGAGCCAAATGCCAAAGAGAAATGAATCTCACCAGTTGCTCGTCTTTTAGTGGTGCGATATGCCCATAGACATCCGGGGAGTTCGTTTGGCCATTTTCCCTTCTTGTTGGTGAGGGATTTCTTGAGGCAGTTGAGGATCATCTTGTTGGATGCTTCGACCCGCCTATTGCCTTAAAGATATCTAGGCGTGGATATGTGCTGCTTGAAGCCATACTTTTGGAAGAACTTCACCAAATCTTTACCCACAAACTGCGGATCGTTGTCGGTGACGATGGACCGTGGGATGCCAAATCGGCAAATGATGTTCCTCCATATGAAGCGCTCTATATCCGTCTAAGTCGTGGTCGTCATGGGCTCTGCTTCTATCCATTTAGTGAAGTAGTCAGTTGCCACGATCATCATGCCTCTGCCCCTAGTAGCAGGCTGCATAGTTCCTACCAGGTCGATTGCCCACTGTATGAACAGCCAAGGACTCGTCTGCGGGTGTAGCTCGCTGGCAGGCAGTGCTGGTACCAGTTTGTAGCGTTGGCAGTGGTCGCACTTTTGTACTACGTTAAGAGCCTTCTATGCTAAGGATCGGCCTTCAGAGTGATTTCCACAAACGCCTTCGTGGATTGAGCTTAGAACCTTTAGGTCGTCAGGAGGTGCTAAGCAGTAGAGATGTGGTCTAGTGTAGAATCTTTGGATGAGAATGTCGTTCCACATGTAGTAGCGTGCTGCCTTTATTTGGAGCTTTCTAGACTCCAACCTTTCCATGGGAAATGTGCCATTGACCAGGTAGTCTATAATAAAACTTAGCTAGTTTGGAGTTGTACTAACCTGTGACATTTCAGCTGCGGGCTCCACCTCTATGCTTGGCTCGTCTAGATACTTCACCGAAATAGAGCGTTTGAGTTGGTGGTCGGGGCGGAGCCTAGGCCTGCTAGTGGGTCCACGTGAGCGTTGTCTGCTTGTGGAACTTGAGTGAGGGTGTAAGTCTGAAACGCCTCAAGTAGTCTGGCTAGTGATTAGCTGGGAATCAGAATGAATTGCGAGCTTTTTTCACCGCCAAGTCAACTATTCGAAGGCCTGTTAGTAGGGTCTCGTACTCTGCTTCGTTGTTGGATGCTTTGAAGCCTAGAATGATCGTCTGTTCGGGTATCGAATCGTCTGGGGTGACAAGGACTACGCATGATTTACCTTTGTAGTTGGATGCGCCGTCGACATACAAATGCCATAAGCCTCCATCGGGTGGAGCAGGTGCAGCTAGGGCGTGCTCGGCTACTTTCGAGGCATCGTTGGGCTGCTCTGTTGCGTCATGAATACGCGGTAGGGAGTTGTGGAGCTGAGACCATGTTACACATAGCATGAGATATTCAACTGCTGGTATTGGACCATTCTAGAGCTAAATTATGGAGCAAGGGTCGGCTAAGGTTATGTGACACGCAGTAGGAGGTGGTGCTCAACTGCCGGTACATGTTGCTCCTATGTAGAATCTTTTAGGGCGACGAGGATAAAACTTACTTCTAAATATGTCCTTCCAGTATTTGTCTGCCATTGGAATGTCTTTTGGGCCGAGTTGTTGCGTTCATCAGAAAACTTTGCATCCGCCAGGGTCTACGCCTTTATCGTCGCGCGGTTGGATTAGGCAGAATAGTGTGTTATGAGGATGACTGCGTGTGTTTGAAGGTAAAACTTGAGCTTCCGGTTTGCAACAACTATCGCCAAAGTTAGCTTTTGAATTTATGATAGCTTCGAGGAGAGCTTTTGAACTGTGGAATACAGGTAGTCGGGCCCTCAGCTCTTCTCGCATGATGGTAGACCTTATTGCTGCTTTAGATACCGTCAAACATGTGAATAAGTCATCTGCTACTTCCGGTTTGGATATTAGGGAGGTGATGACGGGTACTTCTTCAAGTCCTTGAATATGCATTGGTGAACCTCATCCTAAAGTGCATGCTTCTCTGCCAAAGCGAAAGAGTCTGCCAGAGTTAGATCTTCTTTCATGATCAATTTTCCAAATAGCGGGTGGTCTGCTGGAAGTCCTTTTTGGAATGCTGCTTTAGCTATCGAGTTGTTGCATCTGACTATCCTTGTCTTCTCTGCTTTGAACCTCTTCACATAGTCGCGAAGCGACTCCTTTGGGTTCTTCTTGACGTTAAACAAATGGTCAGACTTCTTTTTGATCGAGCAATATGATGAATATTCTTTGGTGAAAACCAAAGAAAGTTCGTCGAAACTCCGGATGGATTGTGGCGACAAGGTGTAGAACCAAGGTTGCGCCTCGCCTTGTAGAGTGGTGGCGAATATCTTGCACATGAGATCGTCGTTGTTTCGATAGAGGATCATTGCACTTCGGTAGTTCTTTAAGTGTCTTTCCAGATCTTCATCCCCTTTGAAAGATGTGAAATGTGGCATGCTGAAGTCGCATGGAGGCTCTGCCTGCTCGATCTCGTCCGTGAAGGGTGACCTGCTTATGTTGGTCATGTTCCGTCGTAGTGCCTCGTCGGTGACTTCGTTGCGTTTGAAATTATGCAATTGCTTAGTCAAGAATCTCTCTACCTTTTCCTGAATTTATCTTTGTTGGGGTAGCGGAGCTTTCGGCTGCCCCCAGTCGTGACTTGCTAGTCTAGGCTACTCTTCTATGTGTTTGGCTCGTCTATGACGCGGATGCAGTATGTGTGGTACGTCCCTAGCAGGCAAAAGAGTTTTTCACAGGCTGCTGATTGAACTTAAGTGACTGCTTCTCTCCGTCCGTCGTGCTGCCTACTCCGATGTGGGGTGGATGATGCTCATTGCAGGCTTAGTCACGAATGAACACTTCGCCTAGAAGATTGCTCATGTTGACTATCAGAGTGTGACCTCAACCATGAATGTACGCTTGTCCGTGGGCCTAGTCGGGAGTGCACGCTCCTCCGCTCGCTAAAACGAGAGTATACTCTATCTTAGGGGCCCAATCGGGAGTGTACATTGCCCGAATGCTCGGTTCGTGGCTGGTCGAATGGCTACTTGTCGGGACGCTGCTTGAGAGGTTCTTTGTCTGCCCTTGTCCTACTTTGAGACACCTCGTCTAAGGCACGTTGCATCTCGGTGCGCTGCAAGAGCTGGTTCACCAAGGTCGTCTGCTGTGCAAGGGCGTTCGTCAACTCTATGACTTGTCGAGACAAGTGTTGTTCTCTATTTGGGTTTAAATAGCTTGGAAGGAATGCATCTCCTTGAGCAGTGGAAGTGTGGTAGACTTCAGGAGCGAGATTTGAGTTGCAAAATGTTAAATCCAAAGAAAAATGTGGTGAAAATGCTCCCGGTTTGATCGTCGGTCCAAAAATTTGGAGCCAGGATGGTTGAACTAATCTTGGATCGATTTGGGCTGCTTGGAAGGCCACGAGAGTGGGCTGCTCAGTGTGTGATGCATTCAAGTGCGAGGCTTGGGTCGTGGCTTTGGTGCCATGGGCCTTGGATGGCACGGCTCAGGCCGTGGTGGTGACACCATGGACCTTTCCGCGGGTGGCTACCTTGGTGGCCATTGCGATGGTTGCCATGGTGGAGCTTTGTGGTGGTGGTGCTGCTCCACTTATTGTCACGTTTAGCCTCGTGGATCGCCATGGTCCCATCTCTTGAACATTGGAATTTTTATTCGTTGAAGTTTCTAAATTTCTAGCCATTGTACTTTTCTTTTATGTTTTATCAAAGAATTTTTGCAAATAAAAAATTCTAAAAATAAGAACGTACGAAAAATCTAAAAATGGACAAGAAAATAGAAAACCTAGGATGCGAGAGTCTTCTACAAGTGTGAGACTCAACTCTCAATGAAAAGCACCAATTTGTGGATGCAAATTTCTTCCTTTTTGATCTTGGAAAAAATTACACCTACAAAACAATTAACACCTTTGGTTAAGGCCAAAAGCCTCACGCGCCCACGATGAATGAGGGGGCTTTGGCCGAAAAACCTCTCATGCCAAAGTTAGAATTTAGAGAGAAAAGTGTTTAGAGAGTTTTTGGAGTTTTGCAAGAGTGTGGACCTAGGTTTTTAGAGAAAATTGGGTTCAATATATAGAGCATGGCCGGTCCCCCTTTTGAGAAAAGGTGGCCAGCCCTTTGGGGTATTTTTGTGTGAAATTGGTGATTTAATTGGTAATTAATGGATTAATTAGGAATAAATCCATTAATTAGCCAATTAACTCAATTTATATGGAATGTTTTGAAGGTTATGAATAATTACCTTGTGGAAAATATAGGATGAGGATGGATGAAATAACTTTGAATTTGTTACCTATTTTGGGCATTTTTGACTTGATTGAGGGATTTGTCCACTACTCGCGCGTAGGAATCCATGTGTGCCTCGAGGGTAATTTTGTCCTTTTACCCAAAAATCCACGTGTCGCCTCTTGATTATTTTTGGCTCCACAGTAAGCGTTCAAACTTCAAAGTGAAAGGGTGGGTAAGACGTAAGACACCTCCATTGCTTTGCCATCTTATCCGGGTCTTTTTTTTTTGGAACTTTAACGAAAAGCTCTCATTACTGTTCATTTTAATGGAAAACCATATTTTTACACTAAAAAGTCAATCCTGGTACTATTCATTTTACCATTTATTTTGTCCTTATCGTTAAAACTCAAAGTTTTCAAGCATTTTTCATTAGTTTTCCTTTTTTTTTCTCATCTTTGGTTAAAACACCTTCCTGATCTCTTTATTCTAGAAACTC
Source organism: Malus fusca (assembly GCA_035220775.1). Taxonomy (NCBI): domain Eukaryota; kingdom Viridiplantae; phylum Streptophyta; class Magnoliopsida; order Rosales; family Rosaceae; genus Malus; species Malus fusca. The sequence continues at coordinate 12,353,760 of CM069069.1, forward strand.
ATATGTTATTACTATTAATCGAGAGATATTTTTTCCCTTTAGTTCAGATTATTTTCACATTGATCTTGCCTTTTAGCCAATGAGGGAAAATGTCACATCCCGACCCGGGCGGGACCACTTCCCGGGCTCGACTCCACCGTAGCACGATATTGTCCGCTTTGTGCCCCGACCATGCCCTCACGGTTTTGTTTCTGGGAACTCACGCGAGCAGAACTTCGCAGTGGGTCACCCATCCTAGAAATGCTCTGGCCCTGTTCTCGCTTAACTTCGGAGTTCCTATAGAACCCGAAGCCAGTGAGCTCCCAAAAGGCCTCGTGCTAGGTAGAGATGTGAATATACATATAAGGCTTACATGATCCGCTCCCCTGGGCGATGTGGGATGTTACAATCCACCCCCCTTAGGGGCCCGACGTCCTCGTCGGCACACTTCTGGCCAGGGATTGGCTCTGATACCAAATTGTCATATCCCAACCCAGGCGGGACCACTTCCCGGACTCGACTCCACCGTACCACGATATTGTCCGCTTTGGGCCCCGACCACGCCCTCACGGTTTTTTTTTTTTGGGAACTCACGCAAGCAGAACTTCCCAGTGGGTCACCCATCCTGGGAATGCTCTGGCCCTGTTCTCGCTTAACTTTGGAGTTCCTACGGAATCTGAAGCCAGTGAGCTCCCAAAAGGCCTCATGCTAGGTAGAGATGAGAATATACATATAAGACTCACATGATCCACTCCCCTAGGCGATGTGGGATGTTACAATCCACCCCTCTTAGGGGTCTGAAGTCCTCGTCGGCACACTTCTGGCTTGGGATTGGCTTTAATACCAAATTGTCACATCTCGACCCGGGCGGGACCACTTCCCGGGCTCGACTCCACCGTAGCACGATATTGTCCACTTTGGGCCCCGACCACGCCCTCACGGTTTTTTTTCTGGGAACTCCGCGAGCAGAACTTCCCAGTGGGTCACCCATCATGGGAATGCTCTGGCCCCGTTCTCGCTTAACTTCGGAGTTCCTACGGAATCTGAAGCCAGTGAGCTCCCAAAAGGCCTCGTGCTAGGTAGAGATGAGAGTATACATATAAGGCTTACATGATCCACTCCCATGGGCGATGTGGCCAGGGATTGGCTCTGATACCAAATTGTCACATCCCGACCCGGGCCCCCACCACAACCCGGGCTCGACTCCGCCGTAGCACGATATTGTCCGCTTTGGGCCCCGACCACGCCCTCACGGTTTTGTTTCGGGAACTCACACGAGAACTTCCCAGTGGGTCACCCATCATATGATTGCTCTCGCGCGAACTCGCTTAACTTCGGAGTTCCGATGAAACTCGAAGCCAATGAGCTCCCAAAAGGCCTCGTGCTAGGTAGAGATGAGAATATACATATAAGGCTTACAAGATCCTCACCCCTGAGCGATGTGGGATGTTACAGAAAACATCGTTTTCCACAGCCTAATTTATCACTAAAAAATACCAGGAATGAAGAATGAGAGTTTGGGGTTTAGTTTTATTTACCAAACAAAATTATTTAAAAGATTGAGTGATAGCTTGATATGTTTTGTGTGCATTTTAATTTTGTATCAATCGAATCAAATCAACATGTAGTGAAGACGATAGATTTTTCTCGGTCTTCTCACGTTCGTGGCCAGTCTCTATTTCCTGGATTTCATCGTTGTTTTGATTTTTTTTTTCTTTTGAGTTTTATTCTATTAGTTGATTCTTATATGATGTGGGAAAGTGGATTAAGTCTCATAATGGGTTAGCAATAATGTGGTTTAAATTCGCTTTCGGCGATAATCAAACCTAAAATCTATTACAAATGAAGAGGAATATTATTAGTCCATAATATTAAATGGCAAATCCATGTCATTTTGAAGTTTAAAATTTTAAACATTACTTTGAGTCAATACCATTAAATGTTATAAAATCTAATGGCTAAAAAAGAACGTAAAAATATTTGTCCCTTGATTATATTCTTATTTAGTATCATATATTCATACAAATAATTGTAGTTTATATAATATAACATATTAGACTGCATATATTTATATATATGTACAGGCCCTTTATGCAAATGAATCTCTATTTTTTTTCAAAAAATAGGGATTAGGTGTGGGGCCCACTCCACATTGAACTTCAACGATCCGAACCGTCTATTTGTAAGTCTCGTTTCATAGACCATCCTTACAAAAATTCAATTCAATCCGAAACCATTTGTCTATTTAATTATCAAAATAAAATTTCATTGTTTCTTATATAACAAAGTATTCGTTAATTTCTTTGAACTCAATTAGATGTCTTAAACATTTCCAATTTGGCTAATACTTTGCAAGGATGATCTATAAGATGCAACTTAAAAATAAAGGGTTCGGATCGTTAAAGTTTGATGTGATGTGGACTCCACAATTAATCTTCATTTTTATAAAAAAATAATAATAATAAGAATCTCTTCCCTTAAAGGTTTCCTATAACATTCAACGGTCTAGATTTTATAAACATTTTGACAAACATTTTTACACTTTCTTGTAACCTTTAGATTTTATAACATTCAATGGTCTAGATTAAGAGTGATATGGAGAGTTTTAAACATTAAATGACTTGGATGATGATGTGGGATTATAACTAATAAAGAAAACACTAATCTAAATAAAAATTAATATCTAATAGGATAAAATTGAAAAAACCAACAATCAAACTTTGAACATAGCGTAAAAAATCAAAAAATAAGAAAATCAAAAAATAAGGAAAACAAAAACATGAAAATACTGTAACCTCCATCTCCCTACCTACAATGCTTTGGATGAAATCTCCTCCTTCATTTTATAAAAAATGAACCCTAATAAATAACAAAAAAGTAACGATTTAAAAAAAAAGTGATACCAGGGATAGGATTAATACTTAGCGGAAATGAAACTGCTAGAATAAAAAAAAAAATGAAAGCGCAGACGAATGAAATCAAGTTGTTTGTTTGATTCGAAAAACTAAAAAAAGTAGAAAAATCATCAATGACCTAAATTGGCAAAACTAAGAAGATTTTGCAAAACCTAATTTAATCACTATATGAACAATAATATACGGTTTAGGGCTTTGTATGTTTTGCTTACGTAATGAAAATTCAAGAGACTAATAGCTTGATTTGTTGTAGAAGGTTTTAAAATTTCATATCAATCCTATGAAAGTTGAAGACCTCATCAGAAAAGAGGGACATGGAGGTTATACCGTTATAGTACTTCGAATCAATAGAGTTCTACCTCCTTTCTTATTTGCATGCTTAAAAGTTAAAACTAGGGTTTCTTCCTTTTTAATTTTATTTTTAATCACCTTCCATATTTTATGCTTTTTGAATTTTATTTTTATGTTTATTATTAGTTAAAATCCACTTAAACATCCATGTCATTTAATGAATGAATATAGATCTTTGGATGTTTTGTAATATAAAGGTTTAAAAAAAATGTAAAAATATTTGTCAAAATGTTTGTCCTTTGATTCTATCCCTATATATATATATATATATATATATATATATGTTTTGTAATATAAAGGTTTAAAAACAATGTAAAAATATTTGTCAAACTGTTTGTCATTTGATTCTATCCCTATATATATATATATATATATATATATATATATATATATATATAAACACCTTTCAACCCTACTGCCCTTCCCTTTCTTCGAACTGCAACAGAGTGGAAAAGTTGGAGGTGTCCGTGGTCTTTTCATTTAGTTGGTCTGATGCTTAAGTTTGCAGCTTCCTAGGGCATCGTACATATATATGCAGCTGAAACATGCCAAGGATAATCTCACCACAGATGTGACATAAAGGTTCGGCGCCCCATCTTATATTCTTTTTTGAAATTTCGGGTTATTACCATGGACGTTTTTCCCTCCTCTTTATCGAAATTTTAAAACTAATATTTCCCCAACTAACTTATATGAACTAATCGAATCTAATAACCCACAAAACACAATTAGCATATTATAATCGATGATAGTGACTTCAGACCTACAGGCCGTACACGTATCCCATACTGAACAGGATACGTATGCTAAAAGAGATAGTATGGTTAGATCACTAATTTTTTTGGTATATCAAGATTGTCGTGACATTCTGTTAATATCACTTAAATTGTAGACACGCACATATGTTTTATTAACTTATAAGTTTGACAAATCTATATTATGATACGTGAAATAATAATATTACATGATAATGTTTTTGATACACATAATATTGTGAGCAGGTTAAAACATATTGCATAAAATAATAGTTTCAAGCAAATAAGTCTAGAATTAGTCAAATGGAAGACCCTCTCCTTTCTTCCAAGGACGACTTTATAATCCTGCACAGAGGGGGTCCGTTACCTTTCTTTGGACAAATGCCAAAATACTGGTGGGAAAGTTTGGTTACCAGCTCTTTTTTTTTCTGACCAACGAATGAAAGCAGCTCACTTGACTATATATCATTATATCTCTCTATACCAATAAGAGACAGTGTCATAAGTTAGGAGCATATTTGAGAAAAAATATTCAAATGAAAACTAATGAAAATGGTTTGAAAATTTTGAGTTATAACGATAATGACAAAATAAAGGATAAAGTAGTATTATGATTGACTTTTTAGTGTAAAAATATGGTTTTTCATTAAAATGAACAGTACCATGAGTTTTTTGTTAAAGTTCCCAATATCCAAGCATATATGTATGTTTAGGCTTTAGGGTTCACTATGCTTAGAAGAAATGCACATGCTTTGGTTGCTTGGAAAACCTTCGAAGTCAAACACGAGAGCCACAAGATGTTTATATATATCACATGCTGAATTCCTAGACATCACATAAGGTTTTGTCAAATAAGACATGCTACTTCTTCTTCTTTCCTTTTTTATTTTATTTTATTAGTCATGTATGCTGCTTCAATTCTTCTCCACCTAGATATGGCTAGCTTCGGTGCAACACTAGCCAAACTTGCTTTTGAACAATCGTTAACTAATGTGATTATTTTCCACCTTGGAATTTTCAAAAATAAGAAGAAAGGCAAAACAAGACAGTTCAGACATTACTAAATATATAATGTCAAGTCATAGTTTTTTTATTTTATTTTATTTTTTCCAACAGAATCCTCTTTGGATCCTTTTGGTGAGAATCCGTGAATCGTGTCCGTTCATCGTACATTGTACGATCATTTTTTGTCAGGCAAGTTTTGTGTTTAATTTTAAATAAAAATATTTAAAATGATTTCTGACCGCACGATGTACGATGAACGGACATGATTTACGAATTTTCGAAATCCTTAGAAAAAGGATCAGGCGAGGATCCGGAATTTTTTTTTTTTTGACAAACGATCGCTTTAATAGATTAAATTGTTATTTGTTAAGGAGAGAGAGGTTGATGAGGATCAAACCCGTACAGGATACATATGCATGATTAATTTTCACCAATGTGATAAAGCGCATCTTCCAATCCATGATTTTCTTTAGAACAATACTGACAATATATACAAAACATGCTGAATATCTAAAATACAAATAGTAGCTACAATGAAGCGTATGAAAACTTTTCAAAATATCAACAATAGCTTCTAAAGATAAATTCATTCTATATTGACAAAGTATGCAAGCTATCAAGTTGGAGAGCAACAGCATTGTTCTCTAAAAGAAAAGAATTCGACAGCATTCCAAGGACAGAAGAAAACATATGTCGCATGAGACGACCGCAAGTAAATTGTTTAAACCATGAAATAAAAAATTCTCTCGAATTTCCAAGTAGAAGTTAAAGAATCCTACCTAATATTAGCTTTAAAATTTACTTTAATGCGACTTCTTATTAAAATACTAATTAACAGAACCAAATTTTTAATGAAGACTAGTCAGTTTCTAGATTCTTATGCTTATACCGTTCAGACAAAACCTATATATACATGCTTTGCAATATTTACCCTAATCATAATAAAAGGAAGACTTTTGTGGCCTCATGCCAAATCAAATGCTTCCACGTGGTAAGCATTTGGAGCATCGCAATTGAAAGTCGAAACCATAATTTTCTTAGTGCTCGTACCTACGGCGGGCATAAAAACGTGAAATCGTAGAACTGGTTCAGCTCGGGTTGGAACTGAACCAACCGGTCATATCAATTTCGGTTTTGATTTTTATCTCTACATAACCGGTTTGGATCAAACTGAATTGTATTATTAATTAACTTTATTATTTTAAATATAATCCACATTAGGCCTTTGTTTTTATCCGTCTGTTCAACCTAAATATAAAAGTTCATACCTAAAGCTCTCAAACTTAAGCCCAAATAACTTAACATTGCCAACCATGCAGAAAATCTAGTCAAAATTTCAAATCCTAAGTCATGATAACCTCTCATTCATCTCCCAGCCGTCTCTCTCTCTCGATCTCTCTCGATCTTCATGGCCTTTGCTCCCTCCTTACTCATCGATATCTCAAAATCTCCTCACTTGCTACCAAAATTTCCACCTTATCGATCTTCACGGTCTCTCGATTTTCTGCTTCTTCCTCTCCCACTGCGATTTAGGCACCAAAAAGGTGATGACAAGAAAAGAAGATGAAGCAGTGCATCCGCTTCCCTCCTCTTCCTTGTTAGATTGTCGCACTTCCCTCCTTAGATATGCGACTTCTGTTTTGGTTTTTCACAAAGGGTAATTCTAGGAAGACTGAAATTGTAGACAAAATTTGCAAATTAAATTATGTGTCACCAATAAGAATAAGTACGTTTATCAACATTTAAACAGTAATCCAATTATCAACTTACATGTCATTTAATTTATATATTTTTGTCTATAAATTTAGTCTCTCTAAAATTATCCTTCCATAAAACCCAAAAGACCAACCAAAAAATAAATGAAATGAGCTAAGGCCTAGAACCGGTTGTGAACCGAACATCTAACTGTTCCGATCAAATTCGATTTGGTTTTTGTAACTAATATTGATAAGAATTGAATCGGACCGAATCGTAGCTTTTCTCTGTTCCAATTCTAGTTTGAGAGGTAAATCGGACCAAACCAAATTCTGTCCACCCCTACTTTTACCCGTAGTCATACCTTAATTTGTCGAATACTCATAGCAAAAGGAAATTTCAATGGAAGGCATATTCAAATGTAATTGATTGAAGAAGAGGAAAAAAATTGAAAGTACAGTTTAGACAGTCCTCGTGCAAAAAAGAAGAAGAAAGTTTTAACCAAATTAAATGTTTCCATTTTAAAATAAGAGTCTCAATATATGATGTTATGAGACTATCAACTAAAATGGTTCAAATAAATATAATTCGACGTAAATTAATACATATCGAATTATAACGAGAGTATTACTTTGTCTTTGTCATCGTTTGCTACATATTGTCATACAAGCTAAATAAAAATATTAGAAGCAAGAAAAACTTATTGTTGTAAAGAAGGAACAAATGAAGTAGGAAGAACAAATAACAAAAGGTGCAAGAGAGAAAACACGGGGAGGGTTTGAAATTGGAAGAACGAATAAGAAAAATGCAAGAGAGGAAGAAGAAAACATGGGGGAAAGTATATAAAGACCATTATTCTGTCGCTTACAACCGATACCGGGTTTTAAAATATTTTTAAAAACTAAAATCTATGTCACTCAGAACCGACGCAAGCTTTAAAATATTTAAAAACAATAAGGACAAGTTTGTGTGGCGTCGAAATAAGGACAAGTTTGCGTCGGTTAAAACCGACGTGTCCCTGACAGTCGTAGCAGGCGGCCTCGAAATAGGACAAGTTTGCGTCGGTTCAAACCGACGTGAGCCTGACATGTCAGTGCACTTGGATGTGGCGTCGAAATAAGGAAACTTTTGCGTCTGTTAAAATCGACGCCAACACTAAACTGAAAAAGCTCTTCCAGTAGTTTGCCCTTACACTCATACTTTATGTCGCTTAAAAGCGACACCAGTATTTAAAAATATTAAAATGTATGTTTACGTCGGTTTAAAAGCGACACCAGTATTTTATGACGCTTATAAGTGATAGTAAATCTGACGTCATGTTCAGTTAGTGTCGCAATTGTCTTATCCGCCACTATATTAGATTAAACCGACACCACCCACTGACATTATAAGACCATTTTGTAGTAGTGGCATAATAAGGGACATGGTTTTAAAGAATAAGGAGTTCTCGTACCATTACAAAAGGTTTAAGGAACGTTTGGGAATTGGTATAAGATATAGTTATCCCAATATTTCTTTTTGACAAACTAGTAGATATTTACAATTCACCTACTATGTCACAAGAAAGTTCACTACTAAAAAGTTTGGGACTACAAAGACTTGTTTCATTCAGTTTCTTTTGAGCTTAGCACAATCACAATGATACTAGTCACAACTAAGTATGGAACTCATCAAACAATTATGTCGTCTTATCATTTATGTAAGTTGGACTTGTAACCTTTTTAAGGAGAGATAAATACTACTAGGCTAAAAGTTAGTTGGTGATGGGACCATGATTTTCCAAGGCAGAAGTAAGGCTGATTGAAATACAGTTACCTTAGAAGTTCGATCATAAACTCAATAGCTCCGAGCAGAGCTAGATCAGACGAAGTAGCGGTGCCACCATCACCTTGTTTTGGGGCAATAGGCAAAGTTCGAGCAGTTCTGCTGGTATGACCACGCTTGTTCCCCAAAATACGAGATCTGATCCAGATATGGAATCAATCAGATCATTCATATGTCTTGGAGTTCCTACAATCTAGAAATTGGTATGCACCGCAAGTAATCACAACTCCTAAGAGGGTGCAATATCTACTTCTAGATATCCTTTAGGATTCTCTCAACTTAGAATGAGGATTCTATCCTAAAAATGTCACTCTTCCAACGTATAAATACACCCATCTAGGGTTCATCTTCGATAATGCAATCTTTGTGTTCTAACTCTCTTGCCCACTACTTGAGTCTTAAAACTTACTTACTAACTTGATCGTCGGAGAGTCTTTGGCCAGCACACCCATCTCATGTCTTAAGCTTGTTCACAATTATTCTTTGTTTTGCAAGTTACTCGGATTCGTGCCTCCACCATCTGCGGCGATGTGCAAGTTTGGTTCCAATAATTGGTGCTTTCATTGAAAGTGAACTCATATATCTCTTAACCAGATCACTCTACAGCAAACATGACTGCTGAAGACAGCTTTTTGAACGCCAATGTTAACCCTGTACCGGAAAACAATCCACTTTTTGATGCATCCGCTGTCCCAATGATAGGTAACCCACTGCCTGACACCTCTGCCACTCCTGGAGCAAGTAACAACCCGCAAGAAAATCGTACATCATTGATCCAAACAGAGGTCCCTTGCGTGATGGCCAAATCACCAACATTGCTTCTAGAAGCAGGCTCCGAGCCCCACATGACTCTCCCTCCCTGAACACCACAGGGCACTAAGAGCGGAACCCTGTCACTTGAGGTTCTATGAAGCATAATCTTTTTATTAATATACTCTCATCCACCTATATTATAACACATAAAATCGTACATCACATGACACGTGTTCATGGTACACTTAAAACTTGTCTCTGCAATGAATATGTGATCAATTTGTCTTGATGGCATATGTGACAATTATATTTGTCTCATAAAAAAATTGTCACTCAAAGGTTTGAATCCGGACTCAGTTGATTGAAGAGGAATGCCTTAACGACCAGGCAATCCACAACTTACATGGAGTGGTAAAATGAAGTTGTCTAGGCATTTGACTAATCCTTTGGGGGAGTTAAACCAAACTGAAAACCTGGATGCATTGTTGCCTCGTAAGAGAAACTTTCATAAAATTGATTTACAATCACCATTTTACCTCGGGCCACTCATACAAAACCATGTTAAGAGAGTTTACTCATAACATTATATTAGTTATTAGTGACGTCATACTGCCAACTACTTTTTCTATGTAATTTCTTCTCCTAGGTTACATTGTCACAATTCGAAGGACAAACCAATTCCCTTTTTTTAGTACAGATTCCGTCGATTTTGAAAAGTTTGCTAATATGTGAAAGTGAATAAAAATATAAAAACAAAATAAACAAAATAAAATAAGGAAAACTAATGAAAATGGCTTAAAAACTTTGAATTTTAACGATAAGGACAAAATAAAAGATAAAATGAATAGTATCATGATTTATTTTTTAGTGTAAAAATGTGGTTTTTCGTTAAAATGAACAGTACCGTAAGTTTTTCGTTAAAGTTCCCAATAAAATATGGTTACTGTTTGCTTCAAATTCTGGCGTTTAAACACTATTCACTTGTCACACAAAAGCCATTTACCAAATATATGGAAAAGCATACCCATAATTTATAAACTAAGGTGTCTTATCAAGTTTTGTGCTTTTTTTTTTCAATTATAATTACCTTTAAGATAGTAAAGGCTTTTTCAGAAATTTGGATGAAACATTTTCTGCAGAATTTCTTTCCCATTTTGTACAAGTTGGTGGAAAAAGTAAAGGCCAAATTGGATTATTCATCCATGTGGTCATAGGAAACTTGCATGATGATCCCCGTGGTGAAAAAACTAGGAATTAAACCCCTGTGGTCAAGAATGTTAGCAAATTTAGTCCAAAAGTAAGATTTCTGTTAAATGACTGTTAAAAGTATGGGTAAAACTGTATTTTCAGTTCCAATTGACATTTAAAATAAATATTTTTTTATAGCAATTAACAAAAAAAAATAATGCTTAATTTTTTAAATAAAAAAAAGCCCAATTCAATGTCAATTGGAATTGAAAATACAGTTTTACCCCAACTTTTAACAGTCCTTTAACAAAAATCTTACTTTTGGACTAAATTTGCTAACATTCTAGACCACAGGGGTTTAATTTCTAGTTTTTTCACCACGGAGATCATCATGCAAGTGTCCTATGACCACATGGATGAACAATCCAATTTAGCCAAAAGTAAAAACATGGTAAGACTGGTTTCTTACTCCCGCTTTCATCGCTGATTTACGATTCCCCGCGCTGGTTTGCTCAACAGTGACCCTCCACGCACCCATCCACATAGCCATATTGGGCATTAGGATTGACTGACTGACTAGTGACTGTCCCAGACAGAGAGAGAGAGAGGAATTGGCCTTGGGGTAGCTTTTTGGCCTTTTGCCTTTCGTCCAACCTCCTCCAGTGAGGAAGAAAAGGAACAGAAGAAAACAGTTCACCAAAAAAAAAAAAAACAACAGAAGAAAACAGTGACTTGAGCTCCTTGTTATAAGACCTAGAACCACCACTCAAAACCCCCCACCTCTCCTCTCTCTCTCTCTCTCACACTTCACTTTTGGTTCCATTTCTTCACACCAGCATGAACAACCACCACAGCAGCAGCCCTCTTCTTAGCAGCTGGGCTTACTACTGCCAAGGAAAGGTACCAAAACAACCAAAAACAAACACAATTTTTGTAAATTTTCAGCTTCTTTAGAGCTTTCTGAACTTATAGTCTAATTTGCTCCTTGAATTTGCACAATGGGGTTTCTCTTCTCCACAATTTCATTCCTAACTTTCAATTTTACATCTTTACTTGGGTTTTGGTGAGCTTCTCATTATGCAAATTTAAGCACGCCCCGAGCCCTCGGGCGGAGTGTCCTGCTAACCCGAGGGCTCATGGTGTGCTTAAATTTGCATAATGGGGTTTCTATTTCTAACAATTTGAGACCCAAAACCTCAAATTTTATTACTTTTCTGAATTTTTTGCTAAAAATTTACAAATTTTTATGATCACACAGAGCATGGAAGAGTTGAGGCAGTCCCTTTTGTACACAACCGTGGAGCTTGAGCAAACAAGAGCAGCAGTTCAAGAGGAGCTAAGAAAAAGAGATGATCAGATATCCCATCTCAAAGATCTGCTCCAAAAAGCCATCAGAGAAAGAGATGAAGCCCAAGGCAAATGCCAAAGACTTCTCCTTGAAAAACTCCTCCAACAAACCCAGCAGCAGCAACACCAGCAAACCCAGCAGAATCAGCAAACAGCTCCTCTCTCTGGAATTTCAAGCATTGAAGACGAACCCAGAAGAGGAATCGACTCCAACAATGGCTTCTCCTCCTCAGATTGTGAAGAAAGCATTGTTTCTTCCCCAGTTATTGACCCAATTCAGCAAACCCAGCAGCTGCCACCACGACCATCATTGCCACACCCATCAGTGGAGCTGCTGCCTGAGAAGCCGCTGCCTGAAAAGGGAAAGCTTTTGCAGGCTGTGATGAAAGCCGGTCCATTGCTTCAAACCCTACTTCTGGCAGGCCCTCTGCCGCAGTGGAGACACCCGCCGCCGCCGCTGGAGTCGTTTGAGATCCCCCCTGTGACCATTCCTTCACCACCACCTCAACCACCATTGCACACCCAGCTCCAGCACCAAGACTCCTCCAACGTTAACTGCGGCATAGTCAACAGAAAGAGAGTCCTCTGTGATGGCTCTGCCTCTCCTCCAGAGACCAAGTTCCAAAGGGTTGCCCTCCACTGACTCTGCAGCTGCTGCTTCAGATTATTAGTATTAATCTATCCCTTATTTTTACAGTTTGATATTTTTAAAAATTAATACAACTAAAAGGTTAGTGAGGATGAAAACAAAACCATGAATTTCCAAAATTTCAACTGGGTTTTTGTGACTGATCCATCTAGCATTTGTACAGAGAGAGAGGGGTTTGTTTCCAGGTTAACTCAGTGAGAGAAGAAGGCAGTAAAAAATTCAGCGAGCTTTGTTTGTTTATTGGGGGTTTAAATTTGCCTATTTTCTTTTTGGTCCTTCACATTCTATTTTGGTCCATAATGTGAAAGGGGACTTGGAATTTTATCCAAATTGTTGTGGGATGGAAAATGTGACTCTGATTCTAGTTCAGTAAATTAAGTCGATTGTGTTTGTGTCTTGGTCGGACGGATAACGTGTTTCGGAAACTCTGCCCCGGGATTTCTGTAGAGTGAGACGAGCAAATCAAACACTAAGATTGTAGGTGTGGAGTTGTTGAAGTTTTGGAGAAGATGGGTGGTGTGGCCAACAACCAGAAAGGTTAAGAGCCCTGCTTGTCGGTTTGAGTGGAACCCAAAAATCAGAATCAGAATCTGCTACTGGTGTGATGTATGATTATATATATATATACATACATATATATATATATATATATATATTTGGGGGGAAGCATGATTGTTCAAGTCCAATCCCCATGTTGAATTCTCTCAACATCAATATTTGTTTTCCCTCCTTTCTAGTTTAATTTTTAATTCTAAATTAACTAAAGCAATTTTTTTTTTCTAATCTGCACCCACTTACTTGGTTATACTTAATTTAGATTAAGCCTTTATCTCTCAAAAGTGGAGCAAATGATTGCAGGTTAATCCTACTTGCCAATAGCATTTCATTACTAAAACATACTCAGTTGACTTTGCAGTTGCCAATTCATTGGCAATGAGCAATGAGCAATGAGGGCACAAGTTAAGTTCTCCCAAAACTTACGAGAGAAACTCAGTTTCAACGAGGTGTATACAATTTTTTTTCTTATCTCTCTTCTTACGTGTTGTGACTTGTAACAAGAGAGAGATCGAGAGAAAGAAGCATATGTATATTGATAAGGAAAGAACTTGGCTGTCGAAGAATTCAGCAGCCAATCCTACTTACAACCAATCCGGAATGGACACGTGTCCAAAATTTTAATTAAAAAATCAAAAATCAAAACTTGAACACGTGTCCATCCCGGATTGGTTGTAAGCAGGACCGGCTGCTGAATTTACAGCAGCCAAGTTGTGTTCTTCTAATACATCTTGTTGCAGCTAAAGTCGTTCCGCTAAATGAAGGTAGAAGCCCAGTTTAATATTCCAAGTGAAAATTGAGAGCCAAGTACAATATTTTCCATCAGTTGTGGCACCATCAAATGCTATTTAGGTAATATTAGTAAGTTTTGGTAGATAGAAGTTATGGACCAATTTTGGTTGTATGCAGCTCAAACAGCTGCAGTCCTTGTATTTATCTGACTTAAGCCACAAGTGAGTCAAGTGACAAGACATTAGGTTTTCAACTAGAAAACAACTCGACTTGCACATGGAGACATGTCACATGTGACCTTCCAAACCAAAGCTCTCTAATATAGCAATTCCCCGGCCCATACTATTCTCTTGTAAAGTATGGTGTGTTGTTAAAATGATTACATTTCAATTAGGTCGTGTTTGGGCGAGAGATTTTCACTTCTTAGGTCCAGTTATAATTGAATGGATTACAAAATGTTAGGCTGAGGAGGTTAAGAACACTGTCTATGAGCATTACAAGGGCATGCGAGAGGGATTTGCAACTAGCTTTTTTAAGTAGGAATTGACAAATTACTCTCACATATCTTTTGTAATGCTCATGGAGCACATTCTCAATACTTTAAAAACTTATTCCTGATGTAAATATTTGAGACATTTTAATTCAACCTAAATTGCGAGAATGAGATTTGCGAACTTTAGAATAGAAGGAGAGCATACTGATCTAGCAAACTTAACTAGATCAAGCCCATGAGTATTTTTTTAAGCGTACTTAGAAGACAACCATGTGGCGTTACTATTCTACTCAAAATATAGCTTGTGGATTTGTTTTTTATTAATATATCTTAAAAGTTAGACATATCAACTATATCGTCTACTCTTATTAAAAACATAGAATAATACTTCACATGACTTGTGTTTCGGCTTATAACACGTAAATTAAGTGCTTATAAGTTCAAACTTACACATTATATTTTTATTATTATACAGTTTCGAACTATATAAAACATGGGATTAAATTATATAGTAATGTAGTAGTGGTTTACAACTACAAGAAGAAAGTTCCTTGGAAGCCACAGTGATTGCAATTTTATTGCCCATCGTTCGAGTCATCATCCAAATTTGAAAACGTAATGCCATAGGCTTTTCAAATCTACACCAATGATGTCACCTATATTTCATAATCCAAGAGTACTTCCACGTTCCAAGTGCAATTGATAGCAATACCTTACCCAATAATAATACATACATAACAATAATTATGCGACTGTTTCAAATTTTCTTTTAATTGTACATATTTAACAAATAAAAACTAACGTGTATCAACAGTCGACAATAAACCACACTTATAACAAAAGTCGAAAAAGCTAACATTTCGAGTAATAGAGAAGACTTAAGGACCAAACAATTCCACATCGATAATGCACTTGAAATCTTCACCGGAGATTGGTACCGGAGTTGAAGGGACTTGAAACTTTCACCGGCCAGCCCGAACCGTGCCCAACCCTACTAATAACTCAAAACAGGTTACAGTTTCTGGAGGCAAATGTGAAAAACCCAGAACTAGTTAGAATATTTGGACCAAAAGGAAAAAAAAATCCAAATCCTGAAGCGGTGGCTGACTAAAATCATTGCTTGTTCAACACGGCAGAGGCTGAAGGAATGGAATATTCACTGGTTTGAGTGTGACCCTCTTGACCAACAGCTCATGGTTCAAAGGATTAGGACAAGACCTCCCTAATCTTAATCCTAATCCCATCCCTTCAAACTGGAAGCATCTCTGTCACATCCCCTTCTTCTCCTTTGTTATCATTACATCTTAGAACTAGGACTTCTAAACCATTCTATACCTTACATTACCCTTCTTTTGGGGTTTGAAGATTTGATGCAGCCATGTACTCAAGTAACATGGCGGAATCGTGTTTTTAGGCGCAATGTGTTGAAAAGGATGTAACAAGCACACAAGACAGCTGTGTTTATGCAATTATGAAAGAAATATGCTAGGGACAGTCGCCAAGGCGTGTGACAATGTTTGTGCACAATATGAACTAGAGAGTTTCGTAACAATCAATTAAATCCTAAATGATCAGCAGCCCAATATAAAATTCTCAATGTTTTGACTCCTCTATATGTAGCCATTGGCACCAGACTATGGGTGAAAGCACCCAAGGATGGCAATCCATCATGTAACGCTTAAACTCTATCGGCCTAAATTTTAAAAATTCACATTGAGATACTCACATGGGCGGTATCAACATGACTGCAGCTTTCTTTACACAGAAGACATCTCCAGAAATGTGTGAAATGATGACGATTTGTTCCCTAATCATCTCCGTTGTCATTTTGATTGTTTGAATGGTTGATGGCTTGAGCATTATACAACTCGGCTACCTGAACTTAGAACAAGTGTGTGAGAACAGATACATATCAATATTGTACAATTTTGTGTTTCAAATTAACTTTCTTCACCTGTTCAGACGATGTGGCTTGCTCTGGAGGTTTATCTTCCCGAACACGAATTAGACGTGGAAAGCGGAGAGAGATACCCTGATCTCACGTGCACATAGAATTAGATGAAGAAAACACATCATCTAATTCACATTTCACAAAGTAATAGCAAATATTGACAAGTAAAAGAAAATAAAATCCAGTTAACCTTATTAGCATCCACTATGCCAACTGCAGCACGATGAACGGGGCTAATAGTCAGGTCCGCAGCTTTCACCTCCCAAACCTGAGAAAAGAAAAGAAAAAACGACACCACAGGCATTATGAAAAGAAGCTGTAATCCACTCCACCAAGTCTAGCACTTAGAAAGCAAAATTCAGCTAATATCGAAAATTAAACAACAGATGACCAGAAGTACTAAAAATTCATTCGCCTTCTAACTTTCTAGTCTAGAAAACTTGCGTCACTTGAGTTTAAAGGGGAAAAAGAACTTAAGCTGACAGAGCTACATGTTCTTTCTTTTTATGGTTGAAATACCTGATGTTCAGGAATGCATACCTAGAAACACTGTTGCTACTAATTTCTCAGTAGATAACAAGAATATTCTACCTAAATATTAAGAAAAGGGATAATTAATTTCTGCATGCATCTGTAAAGGTGAAAATGCCACAAATTCAATCACCACATCCTTTTGAGGCTAAAAGAAAAAAAGGCAATTCTTGTAAGTTTGAAAAGAGCATCATTCCATGAATTTTGATAGTAACTTTTACTTGTATCAAAAACAGGATCAATCTAGTCTATTGTATTGGTTTGCTCAAATATCTATCTGTACAGCTTAAGAATCCAAACTACTGGATGGATCAAATACGGTCCAGGATGTGCTTCAACAACCAGACTGGGGGTGACTCATGCATCTTTAAGTCTCACTATTCTGGCCAAGTTGAAAACGGGGGCCAAATAAGCCCTACTTCTCTCTTTGTCAACTCTAATGACGAGAGCGCTACTGGTTTCTTCTACCTCTTATAGCTGATGGAGGTGTACAGGTGTAGCATTAAGTGATAATTGGGACTGGTGTCAGATCTGGGAAATCTTTTATAATATTACATGTTTTTTTACAGCTCTGTGGGCACTGTCTTGCCTTCTAGTGAAGACAAGCCAAATATGGGACAAAAATAAATCCAAGCCAAGCAAATATTCCTAAAGTAGTCCAAGCCAAGCAAATCCTGTATATCAAACATGCCCTTAATGTGCAAAATGAACTCGGCAACACAATCGAAGTGCCGAGGGAGTTCTATCACAAAGGTATATGCACAGAACAAAAAGGCAATGATTATTACCTCTGAGGGATCAAACCATACATCTGGATTCAATGAATCAGAATACCTATAATATGACTGGAATTGACAAGAACGCAAAATTAGCAAGCGAATCCAAAGAACAAAATACATAAAAATCAGACTGAAAGAAGGAATCATAGACCTTAGGTTTGGGTATCATTTTCGTAAGGAGACTGGCAGAGCGTTCTTCAAGCATTGCTTCAGTGAGTCCAGTGCCTGTATAGCATCAAGATATACAGCAGACCGATCAGTAATAGGTACAACAGATTTGGAAATCACTGAAAAGGTTGCAAACACGTACATAACAAATTGCACTGACCTACTTTACAAATGCTTTGAAACTCTTCATTATTGCTATCATAACAAGCGAGGAGGAATGCACCATAGACACCTAAGGAAGACCAAGATCATGATATCAGCTCCACCTTGTCTTTCAACTTAAGAATAAGATGATGATAGTTTAAAGAAGAAGAATATTGGATCACCGATACACTGGAGATAAAACTAATAGATGTAAATTAACTGGAAACTTTTAAAGGGTGTTGCCTTTACGTGGAAGAAAAATGGAAGAATTTTTAATTATTAAATCCAGAAAGAAACATTTCAACAGAAAGTGCCTCTTCATTCAACTGAAAATGCTGTTTCATTACAGTTACCTGTACGTTTTCCCCGGCCATGGAAAGCAGCAATAGGTACCAAGTCTAGTGAGTCCCCAATACTGAACGGCATAGCAAACGAATAAACAGAAAATTCACAAATCTTTATCAGGATTACTAAAATGGAAAATGCTAATTGTATCACTCACCTGTCCATGTAATCTTTCTTCAATTTCAGCCAGTTAAGTGACCGCTTTGAAGGCTCGTAGGTAGCATCTTTGTTCAATGTTTTAATAATTAAACCCTCGGAACTGCAATCCAGGATGAAGGAATAACGTAAGAAGGGCATAGCTCAATGAGAACAAACTTATACAGGTAAAAGCAAATTGGGATGCAATGCAAGTGAAAGGCCAAACCACAATTAAAGTAAATACTAAGACAGAAATTCATAAATGAATTAGTAGTACTATTTTCCACCTTCATGAAATGTATTTGTGCACAATTTGCAACCCTAGTGTGATTCAAATCCAATGTCAGCACATTTACGAAATTTGAATTACTTTATTTAATGTAATATCCATTTTCCCCCTGAAAAGTCAAAAGAACAAAGTGAATACCTTGAACTGACAGCAGCATCAAGAAACTTTTGTATTTCATCTATATCATTTGATGTTAAGGCTGTGGCAAACCGAAAAAATCCAGCTTCTTCCACAAAAGAGTCATACAGACACTGCACAAGGCAACAACAGACTCGCGTGTAAAAAAATATTATTACTTTCTGGTGTAAAAGCAGAGCAAGAAGAATGGTAGAAAACTTTTGAAGTACAGAATTTCTTATAAATCAAACTTCAACAATAATTGTAGCAACTAAATTGAATTAGTCAATGGGGCACTGTAATCAACACAGACTTATGGTACTATAGATGATAACACCTTGTTCCGTCTCTTCTTGCACTTTATTTTTCAGTTTCATTAAAGTTCAAATTTTCCTATAAAGTAATACTATTGATGCCCTAACGCGAACACCGGATATGGACCGAATGACAGAGAACAAAAAGGTTTCGCGTTCTCCAAGTGGTCGATCTTAGCGTGCTAGCCGTTGCTTCATTTATAAACCTTTCGGCAGTTTTTGTTCCTAAAGGCAATTAGAGATGCCACTGAAAGCTGATTAATCAAACTGGTTATATACCAATCCAAACATTTCCCTAATTAAAAAACTAAGGGAACCTATCAGCATTTTGTTTTCCACTGCGGACATAAATATAAATTCAATTCATGAATAGGAATGACAAAGCTAGAGACACAATGAAAAACAATGACCTCCTTACATCCTAACAACATCAAGAAAAGAAATAGTAAATTTCGACATCAATTCGTTTTACTCTACTAAATTTCTATATGCAGGACTTGGATATTAGTTATTAATTTCCAGAGAAGCCCAATTGCTTCCATCCAAAACAGAAATAACAGTAAATTGTAAACTTAATTGAGAAGAAAGAAAAAGTTATACCTCTCTACGAACTTTCAGTTGTTCCTGAATAAGTGGTCGGCCATTAAGATACAACATATCAAAAGAAAATATGCAGACTTCAACCTTGATATCACTCACGCTCACATTTTTACGAGGTCTAGTGCTGAGTACCTGAAACGATAATATCTCGTTAAGTCTTTTAGATAGAAAAATAAAAAAGCATTCAGAAAACATTATGATATTTATGCATCATCATTAGTGAAGCCAGAACAGGAGTAAATAGCCATATATATGCTTTATCATTATGTGAAGGAGGTGTAGAACAAATATGGAGTGACTGCTGCTCTTCCGTAAGTGCTTTACTCAAAATGTTTTGAATTACATTTGAGAAGATTTCTGGGACGAAAACAAATATGGAGTGAGCCAAACTCCTATAGGTGGGTAGGAAACCATCATGAAGAGCACCAAGAATAAAATCTGGACTGCGGTGAGGAAATAAATTACCTGGAAGGGCAGAATTTTCTGTTTTTCACGGTCGTAAGCAACGATTTCGCAATCCAAAACAAATGATGTTACAGATGACTTCTTTAACCTGCAAGCTGACAGAAAACATTAGTAGATAAAAATTTAGGAGCACAATTAACATTCTGGATAACATGAAGTTGCAACCATAGAGCTCTTTCATGATAAATAACTAACTTTTCACAACTAAACTAGTGAAATACAGGTCGGAAAAATTCAAAACGCATACCACCAGACCACAGACATTAAGTCAAGCATCAATTTGTGTAACGTAACAGATGCCACATCACCCTAAATTTATTAAGTCTAACTTTTCAGAAATATTTTCTCACACCTAAGTTCAATATGCAATATCATACAACCAAGACAGAAGCGTACCTCGACACTGCAACAACAACATCAGGGTACTTTCCAGTGTTTCTTTCAGCATTTCGACTGTATATCTCAACCGAACCATTTTCCATGAAATGTATCTGTAAGAAATGGGGACGTTATTGTAACCAGGAAAAAAAAGAAAAAAAAGAAAAAGGAAGCACGCGATGGCACCCAACATATCACAAAGCAAACAAGATTACATGCTGGAATTAACAAGATGGTATCACCTGGGCACGTTCTCCATCATACTTGTATTCACATGTGTATTCTGTATCCTGAAACTTCTGTACAATCTCAGATACCCCTTTAGTTGGTTTTGCTAGCATAGGTCCAACTGGGACACCCAAAGTAAAGTTGCATATCTCTGGAAGATTCCACACGCCACCACTTAAAAGGGCAGGGACGATTTTATCGTAATCAGGAAGCAGAGAGTACACTTGCTTAACTATTTTTGCAGCCTGACCAGTCAAAATTTTAGAGAACGTATTACAAGATAGAACTAAAGACCATCAACAAAAGATCAGTTCAGCTTGTAGCTGATTGGAAATACTTATATTTTCATAAAATCAAGCATACTTGTATAATAGCCAAAATCAAGACACAAAAGGATCATTTGATCTAACAAACTTTGATGGCATGAAGATTCTCTAGAACTGCATCATTTGATCTAACAAACCTAAACTCACCTCTTCTAGAGGACTCTGAATTTGAGGAGGTGGTGTAGAATTTTTTTCAGTATACACTGCAGCTTGTCCCAATGCAGCTAAAAGAGTCTGCTCTGCCAGTCCAATTCGCAACTTTGTCTACAAGACAAAACACTTAAACCTTACAGTGGGCTAAAAGGTGTCAACAACTGAAAACTACTCTGAGACCGAATTGCAACCTGAAGCAAACGGATCAGATATAAGGGTTCACGGTCAGTAGCAGCAACAAGAAGTGCCTTGATATGGTTTTTTTTCCTCTCCTGACTATCCTTCCCAGATTCCTGTTAAATTTCAAAAGCAAGGGTAAGTTAATTACAAGAAAAATATCCTATAATATAAAAATTTAACCCCTCCGCAGAAGCTTCATATCTTATCCACCAGTAATGGTAAAATTACCAAAGAGAAAAAAGTTCACCAGCTAACTGCATCCCGTACAGTATAATATTATTTTGGTCAACTAGAAGGAACATAATTTAACCCCTTTTAGCTTTCATAATTCATAATATACAATAATCGTCCTTTTGTTTCTAGTTCTAGCTAAAAAGAAAATTTCCAAACAAAAAGTTCTTTTGAGAAGAAACATAAAGTCAGTGTCAAGGGCAGTGGACTTTGATCACCACCAAATTTACACTCACACATTGTTTTGAAAATGTGATAACTTATCAACAGAATCCATATAAGGTAATAGTACTCGAAAAGGCAAAAAAAAAAATCAATTGAGAAAAAAAATTGTACTTATCAACTCCAGGCCCCTACATAAAGCAGCTCATGGCAAGACAAGAAGAGGCATCAAGATCAATATATCAAAGTATTAAAGTGTCGGAGGTTAGGTTTGGAAATATGAAGATAGATCACCTTAGCAAGTTGACGAAATGTACTGAAAACCTTGGTGACTGTTAATGCATCAGGCTTGTGCATCATAGATTGAGAAGAACGGTTTCCGTTTGCAACACGACCCAGATCGCCCTTTTCCTGTAAATTTGAACCTCATTTATCAGTAAAGGAAAGAAAAATAAACTGCGTAATGAGAGTGAAGTTCCTAGAAGATTTAAAACACAAAAAGCATGTAATGTGACAGGGAACTCAGATATAGCAAAGAATTTTAAACAACACCAAAAAATCTCACACAACTCGCCTTGATGTAATGACACAAATCAACTATGTCGGGCAAAGATTTATGACTTTTCGGTTCTTTAACCTTCCCGCATTATATCATGAACTAGATTGCAAATACATTATAAACAACAACCCAATTAATGATAAAAACACACTTTTTTTAGGGTAATGATGAAAACTCACACTTGATCACGCAAAATCGATAGACGATTCAAGATTAAATAGAAACACAAAACCCACATTGGTAATACCTTGTATTGCTTCTTCACATGCGCTTCAGTCCTCCCACAAGCCTCTGCAAGCGCCTTAATAATCGAACCATCGCCAATTCCAAGCTCCAAACCCTCATGCGCTGGCGCAATCCTATTGGCCGCAAGATAGATCATAGGCACCAAATCCTCAGGCGTGGTGTACATTACAGTTCTCAACATGTTACAAACAATATCCGTGATCACAATCCGACCTGTCTCTTTGTCAATCAAATCGAAAACCAAACAAACAAACACAAAAGGAATCCTCTCGCCCTGGCCCCAATTCGCCACCAATTTAGGGTCAAATTCCCTGGCTTTCTTCTTCAATAGCGGCATTCGGCTTTTCAATTCCTCCGTCCGCTCCTCGGCACCCGCCGCCACACACACTTTCTTCCCTGCCGGAACTACCTCGCTGCTGCCACAGCTCGGAGATTCTGGGTCTTGGGTTGTGCCGGCACTTTCGGGCCCAGATAGCAATTGGGGTTTTTCGATAGGATTAGTGGAGTCTAGGGTTTTTCGCTTCTTGAGGGAAGAAGGCTGGAGCTTTTTCTTGGCGGAGGCGGTGCGGGCGCCGGACATGAGGACGTCGAAGGCCGAGGGGTGGGAGGACATGGCGCGAAGATTAGGGCTTTGGGGGGAGAGGGAAATGAGGGGAAGAGAGGATGGTTTAGGGCGGAAGAGGGAGATGGGGTTGTGTAGACGGCGGCGAGAGCGGAGACAAATACATTGAGGATTTGGGAGAGTGAGGGTGTGAGACTCAAGAGATAAATGGCGGGAAATGTCGTTGAGGCGTCTAACTAACTATCAAGAACACTGTATTTAATTTATTCTCGTAATTGTTATTGGCAGTCCAAACGCCATAATCGAACATTTAGAAAATAATACTAGTTCTAAAAGTATTGATTTATATGGAGTTTAACTGTTTTTGGGTTGAATATTATAAAGAAAATGATTGATCTTGTCAATCAAGATTCAAATGAAATATGGTGAAATAAATATTAAAACAATGTGTAACCCTCAATTTATTAAAAAAAAAAAAAAAAAAAAAAATTGATCATCAAATTGTCAACCTCGAAAAATCGACAATCTCATAAGTTTGGTTGTTTTTTTCGGATTTTTTATTTGCTTGCCGACCTCTAGTTTTCACATTATATATAAGTCTAGTCTTGTAATTCAAAAGAGTTAGGTTGAATTTAGTATGATAAAGCGTGATGAATTTGCTACAACTGCGAGTTTCGTTTTCGTTCTGGTTTTGTGGTGTGCTCTATAATTTAGAGAGTCATAAATGCTTCAGTTAGGAAATTGGATTGAATTTTGCTCCAAGCTGTCTTAGCCACCGAGAAAGAGATCTTTTAAGCATGATAGAGTTCAAATAGCACGAAGCGTTTCCAGACAATCTTTCCAATTTACCTCAAAAGCAAGAAGCAGTGCATCCTCATTATCTTCTAGTCTCTACAACCCTACATGGATACAAGGGTTTCACTGAAAAGAATTTCAAATTTCAACATTTGCACTTAAAAACACGATCTACAATTTATGTAGAGAAAAATTAGCATATGAAAATCTCAACGTCACTCCGTACAAAACCAAAACAAATCTCAAGATTGCTAATACCAAAGTAATAGCGGAACAACTTAGTGTAATTCGTAACAATTCGGTGTCTATTCATAGATTAAACATACATATTTATAGAACGAATGACCATAAACTAGTACAGAAATTGAGGAACAGGCAAAGAAATGGAAGGTCATAAGGTGATATCGTGGATGATTCCTAATCATTGATGTAAGACCTAGTTTGGGAGTGAGGTGCTTAAAAAAAAAACACCCATGAAAAAAAGCTGTGAGGGTTTTAGGTGTTTGGTAAACTGAAAAAAAATGGCTTATTTTGGAAGCTGCTGTGAGAATAAGCTGAAATCAAAGGAAAAAGCTGAAGCTGCTATTTGCAGCTTTGGAAAACTGGCTTTTTTTCAAAACACACGGAGCTACAATGCTTCTTTAATAAAAAGACTCACTATTAGACTGCTTTTTTTTTCCAAAAGCACTTTTACAAAAAAGTTTACCAAACACTCTGCTGATTTATTTCACAGCCGCTTATTCTCACAGCACAGCCGCTTATTCTCACAGCAGCTTTTTTTCAAAGCACAGCAATACCAAACCAGTGTGGAGACAGCCACATCAATGGCCGGAGTCAACCGTGTTTGCACACATGCGCAACCATCCCAAGCATTCCTCAATTTGAATTAGAGACAATTATTCCGTTGCAAAGTTATCTTTGCAAACGTCCTATCGTTTTAACAAAAAAAATTGAGATATGTTGCACCTTCTATCGTGCTGTATCAACATGTCTGCATATCTCTTTACACAGAAGCCATCTCCAGAAATGAATAGAATATGAGCACTTTGTTCCCTAATCATCTTCGCTGTCATCTTCGGTGCCATCTTTGTACATGCTGGCAATCTGAACTTCGCAGAAGTGTGTGAGAAAAAATATCCTTAGAATACAATCTTGTATTTCAAATTAACTTTCTTCACCTACTTCAATGATCTGGCTTGCTCCAGAGATTTAGGGCGCGTTTACTAATCCGTAATCAAATTGAGAGGAATTGAATTGAGGAGGAATTGAATTGAGGGGGAATTGGAATGAGGTGGAGTCAAAATCAGATTCCTGTTGAAACTGTTTACTTAAATGTTCTGGAATCGGAATAGAAATGACACTAATTTCATAAAACTGTTTACTAATTTAACAGAATCGGAATATAAACCAGTATGATTACTAAAATGCCCTAGTCCCAAATCAAATATTATATATATATATTTTAATAAAATTTGATGTAATATATAATAGTAAGAAAAAAAATTATTTAAAATTTTAACAATTCCCGTGTTTGTTATTTTTAATAAAACTTGAATTCTTTTAACTCTTTTTTTTTTCACTTTTTACTCTTTCATGAGTAAAAAACTCATTCGACAAAAAAAGTTAAAAAACCCAACAAAAATAACAGGAGTCGGGAGAGGTTCTGGAACCTTCACGGTTCCACTTCCACCACAACCTTCTTTACTCTCCCCCCTCTGCATCCTCAATTGGTTTTTGCGATCATCTCCTGACCTTGTTCTTTACTCTCCTTCTGTCGGGTCATCGAGTTGTAAACGATGAACTCCTTGTTGTCAGCCGCTCAATGCTATATGTAAAAATGTCTGCAATCGAATTGGGAAAAAAAAGCATACTGTAAGTCAAGTTCCCATTTTTCCAATTCGATTCTCAGTGTGCAAACCATAAGGTTTGCTTTTATCTATATATTCCTCTGCATCTGTCTCTCCACAACTGGAATTGGATTTGCGGTTGTCGGGAGTTTGTTGGTAGAACTGTTGGGGTCGGTTGGTGGTGAGTCATGGCAGTCTAGGAGGTGGTGCGGTGGTGTGAGTTGATTAAGGGGTGGGGATGAGTGCTTTTCATGGTTGAATTGTGATGAAAGGGGCAGGCAAATTTCGGTAGAAAAGTCTGATTCCGGAAGTTGTCCTTCTTCCGGAATTCAAATACCTCCTCCAAGTTAGTAATTGGATTCCGGCAATATTAGGAATCTGATTACTGATTTTGGGTGGAGCCCACGAATATTTTCATTCCCAAAATTTAGTAAACGCCGGAATCAGTTGGCGAAGAATTCAATTCCCATTCTTCTACCTCCATTCCGGTTTAGTAAACACGCCATTAGTGTTCGTTTGAAAGTGTTTTTAAAATGGCTAAAAGTGTTTATAGTGAAAATGTTTATGGAACTATTCCTCAGTAAAAATGCAAGAGAATCTCGGAAAAATACTTTAAGTGCTTTTAGAACCTAACAACATTCATGCTAAAAGCGTCTTCAGTTATTCTGGGACAAAATGATATCAAAGGCATTATGAGAAGAAGCTGTAGTCCAGCAAGTCTAGCACTTAGAAGCAGAAGTACAGACCTACCCATGTAACTGTCCTTAACTGCATTGTTTTGACAACCAAAAAACATATGAATAGAAATTCTAAATTTCATTAACCTTCTAACTTTCTAACCGAAAACTTCCGTCACTAGACATTAAGGGGAAAAAGAAGTTCATTTGACAGAGTCCCAAGCACGCAAAAAAGTAGTTCACTAAGTGTGCTTGTTGTACTCAGTCAAACCATGTTACATACATTTCAATAAATATCGACTTATGCTTAAGCAATCTGATGAATGATATTGAGAGAATTCGTCTAGTGTTGACACAACTTATCTAGATAATGCCTAACAAACATTACATTAAACACTTGATGGGAACATATAATATATTAGTTGTTGCACTGTTGCTATTGTTATAAGACACATGTATAGATATCCTTAATTAAGCATCAAAGGGCACAATCAACTTTTTGTAATGTTCACATGTATTTTTTCAATACTCCGAGTGGTTCTGGAACTACCTTACTCCCAATATACATCACGCACCATGTCTAAAGGGAATCATCCATAACATTTGTGTTCTGGCTTCCCATCAAGGGTATGTTGTGTTTAAATTCTCTCCTCGATGTGTGGTAAAGCAACTCATGAAGTGGTTGCCCTTGTGTTTAGAGAACACAGCGTTTTTAGGTGGGATCAATTTGAACCCATTTGACTCCTTAATATTTTAGTGGCTGATACAATAACATTGGCTGATGCAATAACATTGGCTTGTCTTAGTGAAATGAAAAGAAAAAATAGAAGATGAATTACTTATTAGTTTAGGAGAACTTTCTTCATGTCTAAGTTTCTTAACATGAAAAATTATTTTGTTTATCTTTAATCTATTTTAAATTAAAAAAATATTTTGTTATCTAGTACTGCCGTTTATTGATATTTCTCTTCACTCGTAAGTGAGAAGTCATATGTTCGATTCTTGCCAAAGGCGAATTTGAATCACATCATTATTAGCCCATTGTGAAACTAAGTCCAACCTCCCTCACCTTTTTTACACTTTTTACACTAAGGGAAGGGGGAAGTTCGGTTATGCCACACAATCAGCAACCTAATTTGGTAACGAATTCACCATCCATAATATTCAAACATAAGACCTCTTACTTTCAAATGAAGATAAATATCACCAGATCGTATTATTAAGTGATCACTCCCCTCACTTTTAATGTAGGTTTTATCGTTTCGTTTGTTCACAAAAAAAAAAATGAAATTATCTTATTCACCTAGAACTTGTAGCAAGACAGCACGTGTCCTTCAATAGGATAACTTTGAACCTGTAACCATATTTAATATTTTTTCTGCTAACGTTAATGTTTCTATCCGTATTTGATTATCAATAAAATCAATTTATGGTTTGTAAAATTTCTGGATACAACATGAGGCCTACAAACAAATACTGAATTGAACAAAATGTTTGAAGGCCCCAATCTATGACACATGATAAATGGCATTGATAATACAGCAATGCCCTCGTTAACAAGCTACTCGGTGCCATGTCTTGTGGGATTTTGAATTTTCTAATATTTTGGACCATATGGCGATGATCATCAATTAATTTAAAAAGTTGAAGAACTATTACAAATATTATTACTACTTAGTACTACGATCTAATCGTATTCCTTTTCATTTGTAAGCGAGATGGTTTAGATTCGATTCCTGCAAAAGACGAATTTGAACCACATTATTGCTAACTCGTTGTGAGACGTAGCCCACTCTCCCACCTCCTTAATGCAGATAATATCGTTTGTTGAAAAAAAAAAACATTATAAACATTATTTGGCTAAATGATTAATTAAAAAATGATAAAGAACGACGATTCTGAAATAAGGGAGCAATAATATTGTATTACGTTGTTCATAGAACAAACAAAAAAAAGATATTCACCAAAAGTTATGCAAGATTTGTGAGATTGTCTTTACAAACTTCCTACCACATATATTTGACCATTGTTTTTTAAAGGGGGAATGGGGAAGTGATTTCCTTACACATTATTATATAGGGTTGTACTATCCACACACCCTATTTTACTTCTCACACACCATTTATAATTTATGTCCGTTGATCTTCTTCAATTTATCCAATCAGACGACCGAAAATTAAAAAGGTGTGTGGATATCACACCCCATTATATATTATGACATTTGAATTGAATACAATTTTTTCTTAATGAAACGATAGCGTTAGTGGGCTAGATACTTAGTTATTAGGGGAAGATGGAGAAATCAGTGAAAATCAAACTTATATTATGGTGCACAAATATGATTATTTTTCGGCACTGAGGTAAAACATCATCTACTTGAATTGAATAATCTAAAAGACAATCAAGAACAAAAATAAATAAAGGTGTGCAGAATAAGAAAATGGATGTGCAAAAATAATTTCTTATTTTAAAGTATTATTCCAACAATTCGTCAATTACCTTAATGTTAATGTCTCATCTTTAATGCAGGTGCTATCATCATTCAACTGACATCTAAGCTCGTGAAGGTTATTATAGAGGGATAAGGATTGTCTGCCCTCCACTTCCGGTGCCCTCTCCGTGCCCTCCTGTTTTGTGTGGTCACGGTTAAGCCACGTCAACATTTTATATTATTATTTTTTAGATATAATAAGATAAAAATGAATAATAATATAAAATGTTGACGTGGCTTAACCGTGACCACACAAACAAGATGACACGTGGAGGGCACTGAAAGTGGAGGGCAGACAATCCTTGTCCATTATGGAGTAACAATTTTGGCGATCTCAGTTTAACTTATAACACACACATTGAAACAAATGATAACGGAAACCCTCCGAGTCTCCGACCAAGTTGACAAATTATCTTAAACAATTTGATTTCGTGTCAAACACACGGTCCGGCACACTAAATTTCATAATACAATTGATTGAAAATTTGAAAAAAATAAAATTCCAACTAATTATATTATAATACTTGGTGTACCAGATCGTGTTCCCGACATACTGAAAAATTTCTATTTAATTTCGTGTCAAACACACGGTTCGACACACTAAGTTTCATAATACAATTGATTGAAAACTTGAAAAAAAAAATTCAACCAATTATATTATAATACTTAATGTATCAAATTGTGTTCCCATCATACTGAAATTTTTTTCGTGTTTTATATTGACAACATGACAAGATTGAATAATTTACCCTCTAAGTTGTAGTTAAATAGAAGCAAGGTGAAACTTTGACTTCATTTTTGACTTCATCTGTATATATAAAGACCATTCACTGTCATCAGAAAGAATTTTAATCATCCCTGGCTTTCACATGACAATAGGGTAAAAGTTAAAACTGTACAGAAATATATATATATATATATATATATATATATAAAATAATACAAACATGGCAAAAGCTAACCAAACCAATGGAAAAGCAGAGAGAGAGAGTCGTCCCGTTGAAGCCGAAGCAGCCACTGTTCTTTTTCTCCGGTAATAAATTGTGCCTTTTTTTTTTCTCTTTGAAGCATTTTATCAAACACTTTACACGCAGTCGTAAATACAACATATATACAGACGCATATATGCTTGCACGCTGCAGAGTCAGTGTGTGTTGCCAAACTCTCTGCAAATGCCTTAAATGCGGGCGTCCATTTCCACTTCCTCCATTTTTTATCAGCTTCTTCTCTTTGTTTCTTTCTGTCTGTGTTTCTTGTCTCGTTGTCTCTCCCCATTCTCATACACCAAATTCAGATTCCTGATTGGTTTCAAAGGTTCCAACTCTCTCACACTACCTCTTCCATCCGATTTACTCCACCATTCAAAAACCCACAATTTTTTTTTCTGCGGTTTTCTCACTGATCTGAGCCGCAAATCCGCCATTAAAGCTCGGGGAACTGGGTTTTGCAGGTTTTGGTGACGACCCAGAACGCAAAAGCTTTAAATTTTTTCAGAAAACGAAGGAAGCAATGGAGGGTAGGATGAAGAAGTATAGCCAAGTGAGTCCGGAGAGGGCGAAAGTGTGGACTGAGAAGTCGCCCAGGTACCATCAGAACCGCAAAGTTCCTGTGGTTTACTATCTCTCTCGAAATCGGCAGCTTGAACACCCCCATTTCATGGAGGTTCCTGTAACCTCTCCCCAAGGGCTCTACCTCAGAGGTATTCAAAGTTCAAATTGTAAAAAATGAATTTCTGGGGTTTTTCTTGGTGGGGTATTTTGATTTTCTGGATTTGTTGAGGACTTATTTGTGAATCGTAATTTTGTTTGGTTGCAGATGTGATTAATAGGCTTAATGCTCTGAGGGGCAGAGGCATGGCTTCCATGTATTCATGGTCTTCTAAGAGGTGAATTTCTAGTCCTTTTTTTTTTTAATCCCAAGTTTTTGAAAATGGTATCTTTTAAGGCAGTTTTGTAATTACTTTGGTTTGGTTGAATGAGTGCAGAAGCTATAAGGGTGGATATGTCTGGCATGATCTCTCTGAAGATGATCTGATTCCTCCGGCCCATGGAAATGAGTACGTACTCAAGGGTTCTGAGCTTTTTGAAGAATCGAATTCAGGTGAATGCGGTACGTGATTCAATTTCTCATTGTTTGGTTGCTAGGAATTGTAGTGAATGATTTCAAACTTGTCATTTAATTGCACTCAGAAAATATAAGTGCTTATTCAGTATTCACCATAATTTTCGATTCCATGGATAAGAAATTTAAGATCCTAAATGTGGATAATTTGTTTATTCATCGGTTGTTTCTGTCCAGGTCGGTTTAGCCCGTTGGCAGAAATAAAAATCCAGAGCTTGAAACAATTACCGGAACCAGCATCTTCTAGAAGCCAAGATGATTCTTCATCGTCATCAAGTTTGAATGGGAAGGAAACAAAGCTTTCTCAAGAAGATGAGCTCTCTCCTCTGGTTCAACATCCCGAAGGCTCTTCCAGTGCATCTCCAGAGTCTACGGTTGGAAAGAATTCTTCGTGGGGCGGTTCACTGAGCTTGACAGAGTACAAGGTTTACAAGAGTGATGGTTTGGCTGATGCTTCTACACAGACTGAAGAAAATGGGAACAAACCTAAAGCATCAGAAACATGTACAAGGGGTGTTTCCACAGATGATGGATCATTAGAACCGGATTGCAGTTATTATCATAATCGAGTGCTGTGTGTGAAAGAGAACTCTGAGATTTGCAGTGATTCAGTTTCCCCTCCTCGGTCTTCCCCCAGCCCATCTTCATCAGGTGGGAAGACTGAAACTTTGGAATCCCTTATTAGGGCTGATGTTAGTAAACTCAATAGTTTTAGAATAGTTGAAGGGGAAGACGTACGGATGCAAAACAATCCAAGGGTTAAGGCTACTAATGTACTTATGCAACTCATCTCGTGTGGTTCAATATCAGTGAAGGATCACAGTTTTGGTCTTATTCCAACCTACAAGGCCCGGTTTTCCCATTCCAATTTTCGCTCCCCATTATTCTCCACTAAAGTAATGCTGGGAGAGCTGGACTGCCTATCAGAGAATCCAAGGCTTATGGGTTTGAGATTGGAAGATAAAGAATATTTTAGTGGGAGCTTGATTGAGACTAAAATGCTCAAGGAGGAAGATGGACGTACAGCTTTAAAACGATCATCTTCATACAATGCTGACAGGTTAGCCTAGTCCTAAACTTATCTTTCAGTTCTTTTAGAAGTTTACACACCTTTTGTTTTAAACCATGAGTATTTTAGGGTCATCTCCTAACATGTAGTAGTAAGATTGAAGTAAATTTAGTCAAAATCATACTTAGGATGGTAAAAATTGAGGTGCAGGGCTGTTTATTAGGGAACTTATACAGTTTACTTTGATGGTGAAAGCCAGGGATTCAACCAGAGTTAGGAAGTTTCTTGCTACCTACCAGAATGTCAATTCTTAAATCTGTTGACTCAATTATAGAATTTGAATGCTTTAAGATGGGACCATACGTACGAAGATCCACAAATCTAGGGCCATCAAACCTTCCAAATTGTGTTCTAAGTTGATCAACTTGAGTTTGGGTCCCTTGGATGCTGCTTCATTGTTGTCGATGCAAGTGAATTTTTAACTCAAAGGTTTGGTATATCACACAAACAAGAGAGCACAAATTCGATCCAAGTGCTTTATCAAAAGTATGATCGGTTCAATTAGGCTTCTCACTTCTGAACATCTAAGTTAGGCCTGTTCAAGCAACAGGAAACCTTGAAGTAACAAGTTTAAGTTGGCTTCGGTTTATTAGGGTAGACGGGAAATCTTTTTTTTTTGTCAAGTAAAGAGTTTAGCTGTGGTAACTTTATAAATGTGTACTTTTATGACTTTTGTAATCTTCCATGTTTTAAATAATTTTCCCCTTGTCTCTGGATATAGGTAAGATTAATCACATTGAATTTGTGCTGTCTTGCTTGTGTGATATATTTTGGTTTCTCTTCTTTATGATGAATGTGCTTCTACTGAAAATTTAATGAATCATAAAACCTAAACCTGTTAGATCAGATGTTATCACAGTTTGACGCTAAAATAAAAAATTATGTCAAATCATGAGTTTTTCTTTGATCTGAACAATTAATGACGCAGATTCACTTCTTTCTTTTGATAAAATGATCTGATTCATTTCTGATGCTAGCTGAAACAAATTCAAGGGGCTACATGTCCCAGGTCCACCTAGTTGCCATCTTTTGGAGTTCCTCTTATTTGGGGATAAGTTTGTCCGAGTATTCTGGAGTTTTTGTTATAAAAGTTATGTGGGTAATAAGAAAGGATTAGCCTCTTTGGAATTTGTTGATTGGGAATTATTTGTATCTGTTTGGAAGGGTGGTCATCGCGTAAATGGCAACCGTCCATATTTCCGATAGCATCATACTTGCAGTTGTAACTATTTTATTGTTCAAATGCTGAACTTATCAACTTGCAGGAGTTGTAAGAAGCTGGATTCAGTAGAGGACAAAGAGGAGTCTACATCAGGACGTTCGAAATGCATTCCAAGATCAATCAAAGCTTCGCTGAACAAGCATCCACGAAGTGAATCTATGAGATTCCCCATTTCCGATAAGCCAAGGAACTCCTCAGATAGAGTTGATGGTGCACATATCAATACCCACAGCGTATCCAATGGAGGTAGCAAAAGAATCACAGACCCTTCATCTCTTAAAAAGCAATCGAAAAGGTTAGATTCGTTTAGAGAAGAGAAGGAGAAGGAGAAGGTGATCAAAATCGAAGAAAGTTGAGTGCCGAGTCCTCCCCATTTTCACCCTGTTCAAATTTATTACCATAATCCAGTTTTGTTCTTGTCAATATTGGTTGACATTTTGTTTGTTTTCCTCCAAAACAGGCTTGCTTCAGGAGCTCGGGTTATAATCCAATCAAGAGCACTTTTCGATACCACTGCGGTTGGCAGTTCGTAGACACCAGTGCTGAAGATAAAAGCAAGGGGTAATTTTTCAGGTGGTTTGAAGTTCAAATGATGTAAACTTATTGGCGGGTAAGGCAAAAGGTAATTTTTTTTGTATATCTGAAAAGTAAAAAGAAAGGAGCAAATCACTTATTTGCAATGGGGATGGTCCTGGTTGTTGGTGGACCTACTCCATTTCCTGAGATATGGAGTTGAATTTTTCAAAATCTTCCTTTTTACTGCCCTGCTTTAATTTTAGAACAGTTCCTCTAGCAGCAGCATGGTTTAGGTGCTGCCTGCTATTACCAAAGATGTGTTTCAGTCTCACTCTCTCTTTCTTTGGGAAATTACGACCCGTGGATGGTGCTATCGACACAACCATTTTCAATTCTCACATACCCTTCTTAATTTTCGACTGTCAGAATTGAAGATCAAATGACAGGAATTAACAAGTGGAGAAAAATGTGTGTAGATGGCACCACTCATTTTGGCGAAATCTACAATGCATCAATGTTGAGTTGATTCAACCTATCAGACATGAGTGTTCGCAACTTACATGAAACAGATTTACTGTACTTGTGTGAAAACAGGTTTACTATACTAATTGGGTTTCAACATCTCATTGGATTCCTTGTGTCTTGTTGTAAAGTGGTTTGACTCTTGGACAAAAGGTACTTTTGACTCTCATTTCTCAAATAAAAAATGTCCTTCGAAAGCTCAAAAAGCAACTTTGGAGTTTGGTGGTACCAACTTGCCTTTACCCTTGTTGACAAACTAGATCTCTTCTTTTAGGACAAAGTAGCTTTCCAGGAATGGGGTATGGGCTGTAAAAAAAAAGAACCAAATCTGGTCACGTTCGAGACTTTCCGAATTCTCTATTCGAGTATAAACATCATATCAACCATGTTATATTGACATATTAGTTCCAAATATCAACACATATTGGTAAAATTAGCTTGAAATTGTTGAGTCCCCATATCTACATGCTGGTTTGCATCATATTATTGCTATGATGTCGGTTTTTGATACCAATACGTTAGTATAATGTTATTATTAATACGATATTGAGGTTTACATCGTTCGAGTCGCTCTATGTATTCAGTCCGGGTCATGTGCAGCGTATGGTGGTTATACATGTAAGTAGTAGGGTCTGTGGGAATAAATGAAGTGTACTGTATATGGGGACTTTTCCTTGAAATTTCTTTTGCTTTTTCAAGGCAGTGGAAGCCGTGAGGGATCGGATTGAGAATAATGTTTGGTTTTTCTCTTTATACACCAAGTGCAGGGTTTTTTTATTTTTTTGTTTTATTACTCTTAGGCCAACAAGGTTGGATTTATAAGGCTTTTTAGTTAAAATAGTTCTTAAGATCGGCATAACTCTTCAATTTGGTTCTTGAGATTTGAAATCGATGAAAGTGGACTTTGTGTTTGTCTATCATCAATCATTTTGGTCTTTCCGTGAAAAATCTTCACTAAATAAGAAAAAAAATAACAAAAATACCCCCAAATTTTGACAAATTATTTTGACTATTGTTTATTAAATTGAAGGTATTTTGTTGTTTCGGTCCCTATTTAACAGAATTTTTCACAGAAAGACTAAAATGATTGATGGTGAATAGACTCAGAGATTATTTTTATCAATTTCAAATCTTATGGACCAAAATTAAAAATTATGCCAATTTTAGAAACTATTTTGACTAAAAGCCATTTATAATAAAAGCGACTGTTGGTTGGTTGAGTCGGTCCTCCAGCGGCCTGTCTCAGTGTTTTGCATGTTAGGGTGGTGGAGACTGGACTGGACATGGACTGGATTGGATGGATTGGATTGGACTGGAGAGTATTTGCGTTGCGTATCAACTATCAAGTAGTAAAGTCCTTTCTCATGTCCAAGCAGTGACTATACATGCAATGTGACGGCACGTGTTGGATCTTAGTTTGTGTTTAAGAGAGCCTTGGCTGTCCCGTCAAGATTTTTCTACCATGCACCATAAAATCACGAATGAGAATCTTGGAAATTCTCAAATCATGTACATTTATCATACATCGTGCAATCAGAAATCATTTTAAATATTTTTATTTAAAATTAAGTATGAATAGTATATGACGAAAACTGATTGCACGATATACGATGAACGGACACGATTTGAGGATCACCAAGATCCTCACAAAAAGGATCCAAAGAGGATCTTCATTCCAAAATCACACAATAATTTGCGCAAATCTAAAGCTTATTGCAATTGATGGATTGCTCGGTTACGATGATATTTTTTTTTTAACTCAGTACGTCTAAAATTTAAATCATCGCTTTCATATTTAGTGTGGGGAATATTATTTGTACTAAAATAAATAATAATCTTAAAACGCTTCTTATTCAATTGGGCAATTTTGTTGTATATTAGAGAAAGTGTCATTCTCACAGTCGGTGCTTTAGAAAGATACTCTAAAATTTCTATAAATGAATACTTTTGAGACTAAGAAAGATAATTATTTGAGAGAGATTTTTGTTTGACAAACGATATTACTTACATTAAGGGGATGAGAGTGGGCATAACCTCACAATGGGCTAGTAATAATGCGGTTCAATTCGCCTTTTGTGATAATTGAACTTAAGAATTCTCACTTACAAGTGAAGAGAAATACTACTAGACCGTAGTACTAAATAACCATTTTAAAGAGATATTATATTAATAAAAGAATAATTTATTAATTAAAAAAATATTTTTGTCATAGGCCTATTTAACTAAAAAATTATAGACGGAAAAAAGAGAGGGTGCTGCAACAGGAGAGAGAAGAATAGAAGAAAGAATTGGTGAATTTTATGTGCTATCTCATCCAATTATGTGTTT
Source organism: Malus fusca (assembly GCA_035220775.1). Lineage (NCBI taxonomy): Eukaryota > Viridiplantae > Streptophyta > Magnoliopsida > Rosales > Rosaceae > Malus > Malus fusca. The sequence continues at coordinate 12,390,455 of CM069069.1, forward strand.
ATTTACAGTTGTAAGAAAAAATGAATCCTTACCTTTCAAGTAATATATTTTAATTAGGACACTATCTACACTTTTGTTCATTTATTACTATTATTATTGTTTTTAACATGAATACGTGTGTCTTACATAAACAACAAATACATATATGACTTCAAACCTCTAAGATAATTTAAGGATTAGAAAGATAAGTCTTATTCATTTAGCGAGATTATTATTTTATTACACATGCTCAAGTTGGGACCAGATGACTTTATTATATAGCCTAGGTTATTATTTTATTACTCATGCTCGAGTTCAGGCTAGATGATTTTATTATAGAGCTATTAGACTCACCCTATTATCTTATTTTTCCATCTACATTATAATCACATCCACCTTAAAAAGTTAAAAAAATTAAAATGCTATTTTCTCACCCACTATTATTCCCAAAATAACCTTTAATATATACATATATATGAAATTATAAAATTGTCTCTTAAAAAATATAACAAATAATATGTAAATGAAAACCACTAAGGTCTACAAATTCAAATGGAAACGACAAAGGTATCCAAATTCAAAAAAATTCGACAACGACAGATTTAAAAATACGATGGACAAATTCAAATGACCTACACACAAATTATTCTTCTACCTTTTCAATGGAAACATAATCTTCTATCTCTTCTGTAGAAGTGTCATCTTCCACCTGTTCAATGAAAAAGTCATCTTCTAAGTCTATTGCTATTTTTTTACTTTCTCCGAATGAAAGGAGATGAAAATATGAGTTAGGGTTTAAGGTAGACAAATCGTCTCCCATGCTCAACATTTAAAAAAAAAAAAAAGCAAAACAAGATAATTAATGTCCTTATCAGTCTTTTTGTAAATGGACAAATTTGTAATTAAAAAAAATCATTAAAAGGTGGGTGGGAATATAAGACATTGGGGTGAGAATAACATCACTATTTTATTATTCAACCGAGGTTATTAATTTATCAAACAACTCTGTGAGTTTATCTTACGTTGTCGTTTCCAAGCCCAGATAAAAGAGGAGGGGGAGGGTATCATGTAGTTGACAGTAGACACTCTATTTTCATGCTGAATCCCTATGATAATGAATCCTAAAAAAAAGTTAGGCTAAAGCTAAATCATCACCCAGAAGTGATGCGTTGTGTGGCCCGGGCACATTGATAAGTGATCAAGTGTTGTTGTATCTCTATTTGTTCCTGTATGCAACGTTAAACGAGCAAGAATGTTGTAGAAACTTCATTTGAATGACTCCACTCAAAGTTGTTTGGAAACATCTGCTGACATCAACTCTACACAGGACACGCAAAAGAAGTATTTTGACCTTACTAGTCAAAGAAACTAGGACATGAGGGTACGGTTTTAGAGAGTAGAATGCGTTTAGGAACATGGAATATAGGAACCTTAATGGAAAAATCTATGGAAGTAATGAAGAGTTGGTGAGGAGAAGGATAAACATTATGTGCCTCCAGGAAACTAAGTGAGTTAGTCTTAAGGCAAATGATCTCGAAAGCTTAGGTTTTAAGCTTCGGTATTCGGGCACAAGCAGATCAAGAAACGGTGATGACATCGTGGATAAGACTAACAAAAGATGTTGTAGATGTTAAGAGAGCTGGGGATAGAATCATAGGAATCAAGATTTTGCTAAGACAATGATGAGTCGATATTGTTCTATATTTTTACCATAATCTTAGTATTAGTTTATTGATTATTTTGTGAGAATTTTGATACTTTGATTTATATTTCTAATATAGGACATGCGAATCTACTTTGAGCAAAAAGTGATCAAATGAAGGAATTTTTGAGTAATTCCAATTGGAGTGGATTTGTGAGTCTTTTAAGATGATTGGGTCAATTTTCAGAATTTAATTCCAAGCCGTTTGACTGTGACAAAGAAAAGAAGGCCCATCACACAACTTTCCAAGATTGAAGTATTCAGACGTTTTGCGTATTTTGAAGGTCAAGATGCGTATTTTGAGGAAGGTTCCTTCTATGGATTTGTTGGGGACGTGTTAAGCTTTTAAAATAGCCCTTTGGGACCAAATCAGAGTTGATTTGGTTGGTCAAAAATCTGATTCTCTCTACAGTTTGAATTTGACTTTAAATAGGAAAATATTTATTTAGAGAAGTGTTATTGGCACTCCAAAAATCCCATTCTACACTCCTCACAAGTGTATTTTTCTTTGTAAATATAGAAAGTTTGGAGTGTAGAATGAGAAATTTGGAGTGCCAATAACAATTCCTTCTATTTATTATTTTACTTGGATTTCCAGATTTATTAGAAAACCTTATTTAGGTAGGATAATTAATATAGCACTATAAATATAGTGTATCGTGTATTAGGGTTCTCTACGTACTACTTTGGAGAACTTGGCTTAGATAGCTTTTGACTTAAACTTTATTTTTATGAGGTGTTTAATATACATAGTTTCAATAATATTTTGCTTTTTAATTATAAATATGCGTAACTAATCTCCTTTTTGTTAGGGCGAATGCCACATCTTAAGGGTTGCATGATTTTTCAAAGAGTTTTCACAAAGCGTAATGAGTCATGCATGTTTACATTTGATCTGAATGCCACAAGTGGATTGCATGTTTGATATAAATTCTATCTGGAATGTCACAAGTAGAATATGCATTAGGAAAACCTAACCTTCTAAGTTGCATGTGTAATTCATAAGTAATTGGTAAGTATGATTGTTAAGGTAACGACGGAACCCTAGTGTCTTTTAGATAGATTTTCAAAACTGTTTTGTTTTAAATTACTTTCCTACTGTTGAGGATTTTACGTTATTTGTATTAACTTCGTTTTTGTTATTTTAAATCACAAAATCAACTTTTTCTAAATTTTATTTTAAAGAATTAATTAAGATTTGGTTTTTACATGAATTATTTTAAATAATCCATTGGAGAACGACCTTGCATGAACATTATTACTACAACTGCCTTGTACTCTTACAAGTGTTTTTATCCCTACTTTTGCAGGTGGTAAAAATCCTATCAAACAAAAACTCATCAATGTGATTAGCACGTATGCACCTCAAGTTGGGTTATAGAAGTCTGAAAGAGAAACGTGGGAAGATCTTGGAGAATTAGTTCAAGGAATCTCTCAGACAGGGAAGTTACTTATAGGAGGAGATTTAAAGTGGGCAAGGAGACAAACAACTACAGAGGTTTTCATGGTGGCCATGGTTATGCGAGAGAAACGCAAAGTTGGAAGCCCTTTTGTATCTTTCAACGACATACAATTTCTTTCTAACCAATACCTTCTTTAAGAAAAGAAAAGGGGTGTGCTATCCACACACCCCTTTTTACTTCTCCCACACCCCTAGTTAATTTCTGTCCGTTGATCTTCTTCAATTCATCCGATCCGACGGCTAAAAATTAAAAAGGTGTGAGAGAAGTAAAAAGGGGTGTGTGGATATCACACCCCAAAGAAAATCATGTGATCACCTACAAGATTAAGTCATAAAAAACACAAATAGAATTTTTTTATGACGATGAGAGATAGTATAACTTGTAAGGATTGTAAAGTTTGACTGGGAGAGAGCCTGGCTAACAAACATTGCATGTTGGTGATGGATGTACATATCAAAAGAGGCAGAAGAAAGAACAAGACCTTGAAGTTTCTAAGAACTAGATGGTGAAATATAAAAGGAGAAAAACTATTCATTTTCAAAGAGAAATTACTCGTCCAATGCTTATGGGCACTGCCTAAAGTAGCAAGCTTAGACGAACCCTAGACATTAGAATGTACTAACATAAATGGAATTAAACTTTTATTCAATCTGGGTGAAAAAGAAACACGGTGGCTATGAGCCAGTTCACAAGCATCACATTTAAAAATGGAAACATCACATTTCGCAAACAACTTCGAATACAGTACTAGTTTTTGTACATAACCAAACGAGGCATATCCTAAACGACGATGCCACAACCAAATCTCATACACAAACTTCGGCTCCCTCTAAGAACTATTAACCGACAAAGATTAAGTTAAAAGTGACGAGTGCTTTCTGATGTCACATACAGGTAATACAACTTCCCCTTCCTAGTGCCATAACAAATCGTCCTCCAAGTTTGAATGCCCTTAAACACACAAAAATGAGGCCAAAAAACAACCGAACAATTTAAGGTAATGGTTATTTGAGCCATAGAAAGAAGATTATAATCAAGTGATGGAACCATGAGAATATATCAAGGTTAATATTATCAGTAAGGGGTACCGTACCCTCCCCAAGAATAAGGGCGGCACAACCATCAGTCGTGGTAACATCAATCTAATTAGATGGTCTTAGGTTTCCAACAAGTTTATAATTAAATATGTTGGAATCAAATCTGTGCACTGTCGCGGATAGTGAAGGCACAATCGTGAGCAAGCCTAAAACCGGAGGGGGTGTGCCGGCCAAAGGCTCTCTAACGGTCAAGTTAATAATCAGTTTTAGACTCAAGTAGTGGATAAGAGAATTAGAGTATTGAGATTGCGTTATCAGAGACGAACCCTAGATGAAAGTATTTATACCTTGGGGAGAGACTTATTTAGGATAGAATCCTCGTGCAAGCCGGGAGAATCCTAGAGGATATCTAGAATTAGATATTGCACTCTCTTAGGAGTTGTGATTACTTGCAGCGTATGCCATTTCCTAGATTGTAGAAACTCCAACACTCCTGAGGATTTGAATGTGTCCATATCCAATTAGATCACTTGTCTTGCGGAACAAGTATGGTCATCCAGTAGAGTCCCTCAGACTTCGCCTATTGTCTTGAAACAGGATGATGGTTGCACCGCTGCTTCGTCTGATGTAGCTCCGCTTGGAGTTGTGGAGTCCATGACTGGACTTCTGAGGTAATAGTATTCGGATCAGCCTTACTCCGATCTTAAAAAATCATGGTCGCACAAAATGTCATATGTGCAATAGCACTAGAGTCATTATCCAAATATTATTTGCAACAGAATCAGAAAATTTTGAAGCCTTACCCTCATTACCTATAAAAGTGATCAAGGCCATGACTCGCTCAGCCACACGTTCCGATTCATTCTTCATTTCAACAATGATAGCACGTTGTTTGTTTTGGCGAAGATCACAATTTTTTATCCCACCCTTCGGGATAATTAATTAGCTCGTAGTATTTGGCTTTTGAGTGACCATGAAGGTTGGAATGGGCACACTTACCACGCAAAGTGCCGTCGGATTGATCAGGTCGGCCCCCTGAACCAGACGAATTAGACCGGTTATGAGAGGGACGGTTACGAACAATCATCGCTTCAGTTTTCTCCCCTTCACCCTTCATAGCACCCTCATGTCTAACTATCGACGTACATAGGCATAGGACGCTTGAAGACTCAGGGGTGGTTCTTTGCGCAAAACCTCATTGTGTTTATTTAGCAACACTCTAATATTAAAATTGGACTTGTCAGATTGAACAACCGGAGTAGTGGAAGGCTTGGTTTTAGTGGTTTCGGTCATGGGCTTTTGCCATCAGAGTGGTAAACAATTGGTTGCTGGAGATCAGATGGAGTCGGCCTGCTTAGTCGGAGGAGGGGATCGGAGACGGCAGGAATCGAGCAGCAGTTGCTGCGTTTTCCGAGCTTGTCGCTCAAACGGAGCAACATGGCCGAGGGCTAGGGTTTCGACTTTCTTCTTCCTTTTCCTTTTTTTTTAGTAACTAGGCTCTGGTGCCAAGTTGAATTGGAGAATAATGATTCTATTATTCTCACAAGGAGGTGATATTTATACGATACAAGGCAATAAAATCATGGACAATCAAGGAAATAAAAAACTAATTACAATAAACACTCCCATAATTAGGAATCCTACAACAACAACAACAACAACAACAACAACAAAGCCTTTTCCCATTAAGTGGGTTTTCATAAGGATTCAATGTAACATAGGAGTGCCGTCTGTTGACTACCTGACGCCCTCCCCCTCCTCCTTTATCCGGGCTTGGGACCGGCAATGTAAGATAAACTTACATAGGCGGAGTTAGGAATCCTAAATATAAAAAAAATCAACAATGACATTGCAATTTTAAAGGATGAGATATGAGTTTGTTACGTGACCCAATATTGAGGTAGTAAAATGTAATTTACCTAAATTTTAATATGGATGACTGAAAAAAAAATAAGGACGGAGATGATAGTTTAAGTTTTTAACAATCAAGATCGAAGAAGGTAGAGCTAGTGGGCCTTTACATGGGTAGCTAATTACGTAATTACCTTAATTGCCTTGGTTATAAATAGCATAGCCAGTTGAGTCAATGGAAAATGCATATGCGATAAGATTGATCATCAGTGATAAATTAGTTAAGAAAGCTAGAGAGATGGCGCCGAAAGGTAAGTTAAGGAAGGTGAAGTCCATATTACCTAACCTGCTTGTGTTGAAATCAAACACCAACAGCAAGTACCTGCGCTACGTACACGAAGAGGACGCGAAGAATCAGGCGTTTGTGGCATTCTCCGGATGGGATGCTTGGAGCCCGGAAGCAAAGTTCTAACTGGAGGCCGTGACGGGTGATGGGAACGATGGACTTGTTCACATAAGATCTAGCTACAACAACAAATTCTGGAGCAGATTGGATGAGAACAGCTCGTGGATCGTGGCTGGCGCTGACAAATCAAATGAAAACAAACAAGAAACTTCGTGTACATTATTCAAGCCTCTCCTGGTATTCTTTCTCGTCTTCAAATTAAGTTCAGATTTTATTCTCGTGTCGGGCAAGCTTGAATCTATGTATATATATTGGCATGGTCTAGCAGGATACAATTTGCTCTAAACTTTTGTTTTTGTGACAATTTGTTGTTTTTGAAAGAGTTGTTGTGAGTTGTGACAAAAAAAAGGAATCAAATATTGTATGTCTTATATATTGTCTTAACTTACGGTTTCTTGACAGGTAAAGCATGTTGATGATGACAATGTAGTCGTCCGATTATTCCACGTCCAACTTGGAGCCTGTGCAATGCTGTTCAGCGAGGAACCTGACTACGGTGCCTGCATGAAGGCAAACAGTACAACGCCAGACCCTAACTCCGCGGACGTCTTCACAGTCACCAAATGGGAGTCCTTGACGATACTGCCCAGATTTGTGGCCTCCAAAAGCCAAAGCACTAGCAAATACCTCTATCCAGTTCCTAAAGCGGCAGAAGTAGCACAATTCACATGCAACGACATCGGAGATCAAATGGTGGCACTGGAAGTCATTCCAGAGAATGCTGATGGCACCGTATTTCGCATAAAGAACAGATCCAGCGGACGTTTCCTCCGGATAGGATTTTTCCCCGTTGCACTTCCAGGCTTCGACTTCGAAGTTACTTTCTTTGAGCCCTACTATGGCAGCATTCCCCAATTTTATAGGTTTTCGCCAGTTAAGATGGATAACAAGACCCTCTCTCTCTGCTTCTTGTTCAATAACAAATTTTGTAAGTTATGCACCGATAAAATGACTTTCAATGGAGTTGAGTATACCGACTGTTTCTCAGCCAGCGCCCCTTGCTTGACCAAAGAAACATACTTGGTGGTTGAAGAGCCTGTTCTGAAGAGGCGCGTCTCTGTCGATTTCCGCTTTGACGATGCGAGGATCTACGGCCTGAAACCACTCACCATTGTCAGCCAAACAGCGACGAACGAAATCGGTCATCCGGTCACCATAACCATCAGCTTCTCTAACACTTTCACCATGACAAGCACATGGGAGAATAGCATCTCGGTGACGGCCGGCGTCCAGACCAAGTTGAAAACCGGGATTAACGACACGTACAAATGGGCCGAGTTTGGGCCGAGTTTAAGGTGAGGTCACCGTTTGGGCCGAGTTTAACGACACCTACAAATGGGGAAAATCAATGACGACAGAAGATACGGTGAACTATCAGGTCCAGGTTGAAGTGCCGGCAAACCAGAAGGTGGACGTAAGCCCGCTAGCCAGGCAGGGTACTTACAGCGTTCCCTTCTCGTACACTCAGACCGACACTTACGCCAATGGCTACAAAGTGTCCAAAGACTTTTATGATGGAATTTACACCGGAGTCAGTTACTTCGACTTCAATTCCGTTACCAAACCACTAGTTGATGCATAACATGACATCGTTTGGTGAATTTCATTCAAGTTTCGCATTTTCATCACCATGCAGCATGCACATGTACGTAATATGTTGTTGTGTTGTTTTCAGTCGTGATTTCTAATTCTGTGTTTGATATTACAGCGCACTAAATATAAGTAACCTAGCTAGCTTGCAGGGTTAATTGTATCTACCTGCTGAAGAAATAAAATTGCACGCATTTCTTTTTAATTAAGTTTTACTAATGTTTGTTGGGACTTCTCTAACAAAAATTGGATCGAGACTAATCGATCTTACGGTAAGATTCTTACCATTGCATGCCATGTACTCACATATGACTGACATTATCTATGATTCTTTATAGTTTGTGTAGATCATTAAGCTAGCATAGATAATAGGTAAGGCTGTTCAGAGTTGTCAAATCTAGCTAGATTCAAACTAAATGGAAAGATTAAGACGGTGTATTCATATGAAATTTTATGTGAAAGATTTTACAGGAGATTAAAGTTCACGATCTAAGTGTTTGGGGGGGGGGGGGGGGAATATATTTTTTAATGTTATAATGCCATGAATTTATATGGAAATTAAAAATATATAGTAATATATAACAATACATATATAATTAAAAACATATTTTAGTAACATTAAAGTTGGAAATCTAATCATCTTCATATAGAAATGAAGAAGTGTGAGAGTCATTTTCAATTAGAGGCAAGCTCTTTGTATTCATTAGTTTTCAAAAGCTATGTCTCCTTGCTATGGCCTTCTTGCTGTGAAAGTAAGGAGAGCTTAAAAGAAGCTTAGACTCGAACCAAATCTTCTCCAAAATCGAAGAGACCGAATATAATGAAAAATCGGAAATCTCCTCCGTTGAATAACCATTTCGCTTTTAGTTTTTAGTTTTTAGTTTTTAAGAGCCTTTTGATAACCATTTTGATTTCAGTTTAGATTTTTCGTTTTTACATTTACCTTTTATGTTTTTTAAAATTGAAAACTCGTTTCATAACTACTTTGAAAACTGAAACTAAAAGCTAAATTTTGAAAACTCATGGGCCTTTTTATAAACATTTCGTTTTAAATTTTAAGTTTTCACTTTTTAGTTTTCATTCTCAACATGTCATGTCATGTGCGGAGTCATTTAAACTTAATACATAAACAACACATATTGATGAGGTGGAGCACGTAGATTGTTGGGTTCAAATACATAGATAAGGTGTAATGCCCCGCCCCGAAACATTTATTTTGGGATATAATTTCCGTGATAGGCCAAATTAAACTCTTGTTTATTTACTACCATTAATCACAATTCTTTATCTAAATTTATTAATCATTCACAAAATCTATAACCAAAATTTACTTACCAAAAACATAAGATTTAATTTTTAAATAATTCACCATTCATTTCTTTTCTTCAATCAAATTCCCAACAAAAGATTAATCTCAATGATTTAAGGCTGCATCTAACTCCTGTTAGATTGCCTACGTACCCTTGAGAGGGATGAAGCCTTTCGTAGTTCACCTTTCATTCTTTTATCTACTCCGAAAATATTCTAGCGATGGAAATATTCAACATTAGCTTTCACAATCGAATCACATCAAATGGTTGCCAAATACGGATTTAAAATATCCGACTAACTCTAAAAATTACCAAATTTTACAGGCAAGTAGAGTTCAATGAGAAGAACAACTTTCATAACTGGGCCGAAGTCCAATTTGGCCGGGAAGTGCTCGGATTTTCCTTGAACCCGCCGGAACCTTGGAATTTGGGTGGCTTCGATTCAATTATGGAATATAGTTCGTTGTCACTTTTCAGACAAAATCTCAGCTTTTTGGATATCACGGGCAACTTTGTCAAAGATTTCTGACAAAGTTGAAATGCGTGAATCTTACTGTTCCAATTACACCGTTGCTAACAAGCATAAAGAAACAGCAAAGAAGAGGCAATGTGGCCACTTGTTCGAAGATCGAAGCGACACCGGTCTTCGAAATTCAAAAGCCAGATTTTATGGAATATAGTTTGTTATCACTTTTCAGACACAATCTTCGCTTTTTGGATATCACGGCCAACTTTGTCAAAGATTTTTGACAAAGTTGAAATGCATGAATTTTACTGTTCCAATTACACCGTTGCTAACAAGCGTAAAGGAACAACAAAGAAGAGTCAACGTGGTCACTTGTTCGAAGATCGAAGCGACACCGCTCTTCGAATTTCAAAAGCCGGATTTTATGGAATATAGTTCGTTGTCACTTTTTAGACGAAATCTTAGGTTTTTGGATATCACGGGAAACTTTGTCAAAGATTTCTGACAAAGTTGAAACGCGTGAACTTTACTGTTCCAATTACACTGTTACTAACAAGTGTAAAGGAACAGCAAAGAAGAGGCAATGTGGACCCTTGTTCAAAGATTGAGCGATACCGCTATTCGAATTTCAAAAGCCGGATTTTATGGAATATAGTTCGTTGTCACTTTTCAGACACAATCTCAAATTTTTGGATTTCACGGGCAACTTTGTCAAAGATTTCTGACAAAGTTGAAATGCGTGAATTTCACTGTTCTAATTACACTACTGTTGCTGACAAAAGTCGATCTATGTCTTCCATGGCAAGACAGACCTGCAAGAATGCCTAACTCTTTCTCTTCTCTCCGAGTATGCATCTTCAACAAAGCATCTTGAAATGCTCTACTTTCCTTTTTTCCAAGAATACATCTTCAACCAAGTCACTCAAAAGGCTCAACTCATTTCCTCAGCAAGAAAATAGTTTTGATCCAGAAGTTTTACATCAACATCAAAATCTTCTACCATTTTCTTTAAGAGCAAAAGTATCTTATATCATCAGGGTCAAAAGTAAAAGTATCTCATACCATGCATTTTCCATGTCATTCTCTTTGTCCTTGTTCTTACCTGCAAGACAAGGAGAAAGACAGCAATCAGTCAGAACCTGGAATCAAACTTCCGATCTGAAACTGTTTGCCTGGAACCCCCTTTCCCTGATTACTTGCCTTGCATTGCACTCGAGTACTCATCTTCAACTGTTGTAGGTCACAAATTTCCTCAACAAATATAACAGTTAATATGATGTTGGCTCTTTACACTGAAGCTGCCAAACAAGGATGAGTCATCCTCTTGAGGGAAAACATCAAAGGGAGTTACCCATCAGGGGGATCATCCAAAACAGATCAAGATTTTAACGATTCAATCGAAGATTTGTAATTTTAACGATTTAATCGAAGATTTGTAACCCTCAAAGGGAGAATGTTGTAATATAATATAGAAAATCCTCCAAAGATTGTCTCTTGGGACCCTATCATACGTTTTTTCTGAATCTATAAAGACCATGTGCAAATCCTTTTTCATATCTCTATATCTTTCCATCAATCTTCGTAAGAGATAGATTGCCTCAATGGTTGAACACCTAAGTGTAGAGCAACAACAACAACAAAGCCTTTTCCCACTAAATTGGGTCGGCTATATGAATTCTAGAATGCCATTGCGCTTGATTTTGTGTCACATCTTCTGTTAGGTCCAAGTACTTTCAATATTTTATTAGAGTATTTTCCAAGGTCTTCCTCTACCCCTTCGGCCTTAAACCTCTATCACGTAATCGCACCTTCTAACTGGAGCGTCAATATGCATTCGTTTCACATGTCCAAACCACCATAACCGTTTTTCTCTCATATTTCCTTCAATTTCGGCTACTCCTACTTTACCTCGAATATGCTCATTCCTAATCTTATCCTTTCTTGTGTGCCCACACATCCAACGAAGCATTCTTATCTCCGCTACACCCATTTTATGTACATGTTAATGTTTCACCGCTCAACATTCCATGCCATAAAGCATTGCTGGCCTTCTTGTCGTCCTATAAAATTTTTCCTTGAGCTTCAGTGGCATACAACGGTCACACAACACGCTGGATGCACTCTTCCACTTCATCCATCCAGCTTGTATTTTATGGTTGAGGTATCCATCCAACTCTCCCTTTTTTTGCAAGATAAATCATAGGTAGTGAAAGCTGTTGCTGTTTCGTACTTCCTGATCTCCAATCTTCACCCCTAACTCATTTGAGCCTCCATTTGCATTGAACTTGTAGTCCATATACTCTGTCTTTGGTCGACTTAGGCGAAGACCTTTAGATTCCAACACTTCTCTCCAAAGGTTAAGCTTCGCATTTACTCATTCCTGATTTTCATCTATCAACACTATATCGTCTATGAAAAGCATACACCAAGGAATATCATCTTGAATATGTCCCGTTAACTCATCCATTACCAATGAAAAAAGATAAGGACTTAAAGATGAGCCTTGATGTAACCCTACAACTATGGGGAAGCTTTCGGTTTGTCCTTCATGAGTTCTTACGGCAATCATTGCTCCATTATACATATCTTTTATAGCTTGGATATATGCTACTCGTACTCCTTTCTTCTCTAAAATCATCCAAAGAATGTCTCTTGGGACCCAATCATACGCTTTTTCCAAATCTATAAAGACTATGTGCAAATCCTTTTTCATATCTCTATATCTTTCCATCAATCTTCGTAAAAGATAGATTGCCTCCATGGTTAAGCACCCTGGCATGAACCCGAATTGGTTGTCCGAGAACCGTGTCTCTTACCTTAGTCTATGCTCAATTACTTTCTCCCAAAGCTTCATTGTGTGACTCATTAACTTAATACCCCTATAGTTCATGCAATTTTGTATGTCCCCCTTATTCTTGTAGATAGGCACCAAAGTGCTATTTCGCCACTCATTTGGCATTTTTTCATTTTCAAAATCTTATTGAAGAGGTCTGTGAGCCATGCTATACTCGTCTCTCCCAAGACTTTCCACACTTCGATTGGTATATCATCTGGGCCCACTACTTTTCTATGCTTCATCTTGTTCAATGCTACAACCACTTATTCCTTCCTAATTCGGCGGTAAAAGGAGTAGTTTCTACACTTTTTTGAGTTACTCAACTCTCGCAAAAAAGTACTCATTTCATGTCCTTCATTGAAAATATTATGGAAATAACCTTTCCATCTGTCTTTAACCGCGTTCTCTGTAACAAGAACCTTTCCGTTCTCATCCTTGATGCACCTCACTTGGTTTAGATCCCTTGTCTTTTTTTCCCTTGCTCTAGCTAGTTTATAGATATCCAACTCTCCTTCTTTGGTATCTAATCGCTTATACATATCGTCAAAAACTGCTAGCTTAGCTTCTCTCAGGGCTTTCTTTGCCTCATTCTTCGCTATTCTATACCTTTCATCGTTTTCATCGGTCCTATCCTTGTATAAGGCTTTACAACATTTCTTCTTAGCCTTAACCTTTGTCTGTACCTCCTCCTTCCACCACGAAGATTCCTTTTGGTGTGGAGCAAAGCCCTTGGACTCTCCTAATACCCCTTTTGCTACTTTCCGGATACAACTAGCCATGGAATCCCACATTTGGCTAGCTTCCTCCCCTCTATCCCAAATGAATTGGGTGATTACTTTCTCTTTAAAAATGGCTTATTTTTCTCCTTTTAGATTCCACCATCTAGTCCTTGGGCATTTAAAGGTCTTGTTCTTGTTTCTCTCTCTTTTGATATGTCCATCCATCACCAACAAACGATGTTGATTAGCCAAGCTCTCTCCTGATATAACTTTGCAATCCTTACAAATTATACGATCCCTTTTCCTCATTAGAAAAAAATGTATTTGTGTTTTTGACGACCCGTTCTTGTAGGTGATCACATGTTCTTTTCTCTTCCTAAAGAAGGTGTTGGCTAAGAAGAGATCGTATGCCATTGCAAAATTGAAGATGGCTTCCCCATCCTCGTTTCTCTCCCCAAAACCATGGCCACCATGAAAACCTCCGTAGTTGCCTGTCTCCTTGCCCACATGTCCATTTAAATCTCCTTCTATAAATACCTTCTCCGTCTGAGTGATTCCTTACACCAAGTCTCCAAGGTCTTCCCAAACTTTCTCTTTCAAACTTTTATCCAACCCTACTTGGGGTGCGTACACACTAATCACATTGATGAGTTCTTGTCCTATTACAATCTTGATTGCCATAATTCTATCTCCTACCCTCTTGACATCTACAACATCTTGTGTTAAGGTCTTGTCCACGATGATGCCAACACCATTTCTTGTTCTATTTGTGCCTAAATACCAAAGTTTAAAACTTGAGTTTTCGAGATCCTTTGCCTTAAGACCAACCCACTTAGTTTCTTGTAGACACATAATACTTATCATTCTTCTCACCATAACTTCCACTACTTCCATAGATTTTCCCATTAAGGTTCCGATATTCCACGCTACTAAATGCATTCTACTTTCTTGAACACTACCCTCTTGTCCTAGCTTCTTCACCACCCCCCCGTCTAATAAAGTCAAAGTACTTCTTTTGCATGTCTTGTGTAAAGTTGATAGGAGCAGATGCTTCCAAACAACTTTGAGTGAAGTCGTTCAAAAAGAAGATTTTATGGCCCATTTGCTCATTTAACACTGCATCTGGGCGCTGATGGAGATACATCGACCCTTGTTCACTTATCACTGTGCTCGGGCCACACAGCACACCACTTACGGGTGACGACCTAGCTTTAGCACAATTTCATTCAAGATTCATTATCATCCTCATATATAGACATTTATATCAAGCACAGAAGAAGCCAATTCAATAACAAAGGCTTAAATCACGATATATAAATCAATTCAACAACCTAGTTTAAGCACATAAGACATTTCCACCTCCTAGGCGAAAAATTTCCCACTGCTGCCTCCCGTATGAGTCTAGGCCGTGTCTCAGTCCCAGTGTGGTTGATCATCCTCTTAGACCAGCTACTGATCATCGTCTTGGTAAGTTATTGCCTTACCAACTAACTCATTAGACGACTTTAACTTGATTTAAGCCTTTCATTTTAATACATAGAAATTTAACCCTATTTCTTGGCATTGGTGTGCTCATACTGCTAAACTGCTTTTCTCAATAGTTAAAATAATAATGGACAAAATTTCTAAAAGGTCCAAAGGTTATGCATAGAATACACCACGGAGAAAGCTACTAGTGCAAAGAGATGAATGGCAAGGCAAGTTTCAACATTGTGGAGTAAAAAATAATTCAAAAAATTTTGGAGGCAACACATCGACTTTTGGGTTAAAAAGACAAGATTACCCTCGAGGCACACCGGGATTCTCACGAGCATGCAACGAACAATAACAGCTTAATCAAGAAAGAGTCAAAGGCAATGAATATGGAATTTATTCAAATTCCCCTCATCAATCCCTTATTGATTTTATTCAAAAGGTAACTCCCAAAACTTCCTATTTAAAGTCGGAATAATTGGCATGTTAATTGCAAGATATTGTTTCATATAATATCATCCTCCCATCACCACAATAAAGGGCTACCCATTCCCTTCTCCCTAAGGGTCGGCCACCCACCTATAAATACCCCACTTATCCTAGTAAAATGCCAAGCCATTTGTTACCACAAACTCCTAAATATATATTTTTTAGAATTCTAACTTTGGTTCAACCCGTGCACACACTCTAGTTGCCTAGCCTGTAATACCCTGAATATTTTACAAGTTTTGTGGAATTTCATTTATTTGTTTATGTGGAGGAAAATTCAAATAGATCGATTTATGGTTATGAATTTGAATG
Organism: Malus fusca; assembly: GCA_035220775.1. Taxonomy (NCBI): domain Eukaryota; kingdom Viridiplantae; phylum Streptophyta; class Magnoliopsida; order Rosales; family Rosaceae; genus Malus; species Malus fusca. The sequence goes on from CM069069.1 coordinate 12,406,148, forward strand.
GGGAAAATGTGAAATCCCACATTCGGATTTCATTATTATTTTTGTCGTATAATTTTTCGTTAAGTAGGAAATGACGAAAAAGCCTTAGTTGGGTAATGAAATTATATGAGGATGTATTTATATCCTCATATATTTTATCTGATTTCTTGGCATATTTGGATAGAGCCCGATTCCACGAAAGCGTAGGCGCAAACAGTTTGTGAAACGGAGTTCTAACGAATAAGTTATGAATGAGCAATGTTTGGGATAAATGGTTATTTGACCATAACCTAGAAGGCTCCAGAAAATCTGGAGCAAGGAGATGATGCCACGTGTGAGGCTGTAAGGGAAGGAAGAAGAAAGAAATGAGGGGGTTGCAGCCAATGGGAGAGAGGAGAGAAGAGAGGGACGAATTAGAAAGAAGAGCAATGAGGGAAATGAGGGAAGGAGAGACCTAGCAAAAACATGGATTCTCTCTTCGACCCGCTGACCCGACCCGACTTCATCTCTCTATCCCGGCCACTGTTGATGACGGGTCAAGCCCTCCCCTCAATTCCACCTATGGGTCGCCATGTTTAACAAACGAGGCTTGAGAACCCCACGGGTTCGCCGAAACCCTAGAACCCTTATCTCCAAATCCAGCAACAAACACTGTAGTGCACCACCTGGGGTTGGTAGCCCTTCTTAGTGTTGGAAATATGCTCTGAAAGTCAATCTTTGGAAGAAACCTTTCAGGACAATGAATGGATGTATAGATGAATCTTATACATCAAATGGCAAAGATACTAATTAGGACTATCTCTATAAACGATATATGTCCTAAATAGTGAATCCATGGACAATGGATTGATGGAAGATGTAATCTAATGATGTTAGACTACAGAGACCTTCTTCTCATAACCATCATGTCCAAAAGGTTCCTGGTCATAGGATTGTCAGAGGGATACTGACAATGCATAGACTGGTACATACTGTGTCCGCTTCGATTAGAAGGATGGAAAGTCTCATCCCATTCGTGTAGTGACACTAAGACAAGTATGTAGGTGCTCATTAAGGGAATGAGTTCACTGAACACAATCGAACGAGAGTACTTGCATGAAGGTCTACTTACATGTCAAGCAAGTAACTCTAATGGTTGGAATAATGTAAGTAGTCCTTTGACCTGAGACATCATTGTTGTCTTGTGGTTAAGTACTTGATCTTTGATTATGTCAAAGTCACTCTATCAGAGTGTCCATGGCATCGTCGGGGTTAAGCCACTTAGTCATGAAGGCAAGTGAATGTTCAACAAGGAATCTCTAATCCTCGTTATGAGAGGATGAATACTCTAAGATATGATTCGGGAATCTTCGACCGAAGTATCGAGCGTAATAAAGGAAAGCGTTCCTATACGACTCAATTGAATCATATAAGAAGGAATAATCACATTAGGGGTTTGACATAATATATCCATACCCTAGTGATGTGATTGAGAGTATTGTTTTAGAGAAGGATCGAATTACATTGTAATTCCAACTGAATAGGTTCTCTGAACAACTTCTACATTAGCTTGGGTAGCCATGATATATGGTTAGATGTCACTCATGGCTTGTGAGTTCTTCTAGATGATTAAATATAGTCGTCAAAGAAGAAGGTGAATTAAAAGTAAGTTTTAATTCACTAAGTGATTGGATTAACTATAATCCAATTGGATTGGTGCCAATCACCTCACCGCCTTGCTAATTAGAACCTAAAACGATTGTTCACCAATACACTCTTGTAGTGAGTAATTAATGGATGATGGAAATAATTAATTGGATTAATTAAGTGTTGTGATTAATTAGAAAGTCTAAAGAAATCATAAAAAAGCGATATAAGATCATTTTGGGCTTAAAGAAACGTTCGGGTTTATTTGGGCCCATTGGGCATAGACCCATTGGGCTTTTATTCAAGTATAGGATGACTTGAAATAATAAAAGCCCAAAGCCCAAACCAAACACTAGAGGCCGGCCACTTAAAGGGAAAGGGAGAGAGTGAAAGTCAAGTTGTTGACTAGGTTTCTTTTTGTCTATAAAATGAACTTTATAGAGATATTTTAAAAAAGGGTTTTTGTGTGTTCAAAACAACAAAAAAGAAAAAGAAAATAACTCTCTCTTAACACCCAAAGGCCGGCCACCATAGGGAGATTTTAACTAATCATCTTTTTCTCCCTTTGGTCATTCTTTCATCCTTCTCACTACACTAGTGGGTGAGGATCTTTAGAGGTTTTCAATCTTGGAAACTTGAAGAGAACCTAGGAGCACTCATTCTAACAAAGTGGAGGAGGCAAGGAAGGAGGCTAGGCTCAAGGACTTCAAGGAGCAAAGGTCTTGGAGGTGGCCCATCCTTGGTCTAAGATCTAGATCAAGAGGTATAAAACTACTCCTAAACTTTGTCCTTATATAAGTTTGTTTTTGATGCATATTACATAAACCTATGAACCTTGAAGGGGATTTACATGACTAGAGCTTTGATATTATTTGTTAACATGATTCCGTTGCTTTCGTATATAAATTTTGAATTGTATATGCATGCTAGTCACTAGAAATCCCTATATGAAATCTCATAAATTTCCCTTCACTTAGCAGGAGTAAAACCTGACAAAAATCACCGTCATCGGACCTTCGACGGAGGAGCGGCGATGCTCTAAAGATTCCGGCCACCCGACCCTTTCATGGGATTTTTCGGCCACTCCGCAGCCGAACTAGGCTTCGGTCCAGGTATAAAAGTTCTTCCCCTTGTTGTGTTCTATAGACTTGTAAAATTTGGTAATTTTTAGAGTTCGTCGGAATTTGGGGTTTCCATTTGCCGGAAACCACCAAGCACGAAGACGTGTGACCAGTGAGCCGATGCCGTTTTTTAAAACAAATTTTGATATTCTGAAACCATATTTGATATGCATTTGGTGTGATTCACTTGTTTGAACCTAGTTAGTGATTGTTAGTCACTTGAATGATTTTGGAAATGAGTTTGAAATTGAATTTGTGAACTACGAATGGCTTGATCCCTTCATAGGGTATGTAGGCAGTCTAACGAGATGGTTAGATGCAGCCATAAAATAATTCAAAATTAATATTGTACTTGATTTCTTTAAGGAAAGAAATTTGTTAAGGTTAATAACGTAGAGATTAATTTTGATATTTATTTTAGCCTATCACCGGATTTAGCTTCCAACTATGAATTTTTGGGTCGTTACAAGCCCGCACCCACAATCGGACTTGTGTTCACAATCCGAGCCGTACCCGTAGCTCAAACTGGTTCAAGACTAGTTCAACCGTCCAAGCTTTAGATTTCTGGACCGGGGTATTTTCATCCTATTTTTCTACAGATTTGATCCATCTCTGTTCTAATCTCGCACACGAAATCCATTACACTTCCACCACTCCTGGAGAAACCTACCATTCAAGCTCTTCCATCTCGCATGGTGAACAATACTTGTTTCGACAAGTCATAGAGTTGACAACCGCCCTCGAGTAACAAATTGGTGAATCAGCTTTTGTAGCGTACCAAGATGCAGCATGCCCAGAACGAGGTGTCCCGAAGCAAGACAAGGGTAGACACGAACCTTTCCAGCAGCTTCCTGGGTAGTTGCCCCTCTACATGCCACAAAATAAAGCGTTCTAGCAGTGTACATTCCTGCCTAGGTCCCTGAGATAGCGTCAACTCTTTTCTCAGCGCACGAATGAGCGTGTACTATTTGTTAGGCCTATGGACAAGCATACATTAACAGTTAGGGCCACACTCCGATAATCAACATGGATAACCTTCAAGACAAAGTGTTCATTTACGGTAGGCCCGTAAAGAGCATTATCCACCACACAGTGGAGTAGGCAACATGATGGATAGAAAGAAGCAGTCACTCGATCTGGCTTAAGTTCAACCAGTAGCCTGTGAGTAACCAGCTCGTTTTCCAGGAATGTACCACATGCACCGTAACTGTGACATAAACGAGTAGAGCATGGGAAAAAGCAGCCTAGACCAATAGGTCACGACTAGGGGTAGCCGAAAGCTCTGCTACCTTAACAGAGGCAAATTTAGGAACAAGTAGAGAGGTTTTTAACTGAACGATTACGTGATTTCCAACGCAATGAAGTTATTGACGAGGCACTCCGACTAAACATGACCAACATAAGTAGGCCATTTTTTTTTCGGACGAGATCGAGCAGGCAAAGCCTTCACGAAAATTCAACACGCCACATTTCACCTCTTTCAAGGAAGATAGAGACTCAAAGAGGCACATAAAGCACTACCATAGCAGAATGACCTTTACCGGAACAATGATGCCCTCTTGTGCAAGATATTCGCCACTACTTTGCAAGGCCAGGAGCAAGATTGGTTCCACACCCTGCTGCCATAATACATCTGGAGTTCAATGAGTATTTTTTTTTCCACAAAAGTATATTCATCTTATCGCTCGATAAAAAAGAAGTCTGACTACTTGATAGCTATGTGAAGCAGTTCAAAGCAGAAAATGCAAAGATAGTCAGATGTAACAACTCGATAGCTAGTGCAGCCTTTCTAGCAAACCACCCGTTATTTGGTTAATTGATCATGAGAGAATATCTGACTCTGGCAAACTCATTCGCTATGGTGGAGAAACATGCACTTTGGGACAAAACTCGACAAGCAGACAAGGCCCTTGAGCAGCCTAAAAAAGAAACGGCAGTAGCCCAAAAGAAGGAGGATGGAAAACAGTATGGCAGGCTGGAGGCCAAGCATAGGGATCGGTCCCCGACTAAAGGAGGCTTAACGCCCAATAACTATACTAAGTTCTCCATCTCGATCCACCAAATCCTCCGTGACATCAAGAGTAAACCATGGTTTACCAACCGAAGTAATCGAAGGTTGACATCTCCAAGTTGAATCAATGGCATCTTCACCGAATTCGAGCACTTGGGGGCCACCAACAACTCCAAAAAAAGAAAGATCCAGCATGCTTTATTGGTCTCACAGGTCCAGGAAGTCGACACCAAACCTAGACCCATTGTTGGCTTTACCGAGCAGAATGCCGAAGGCGTCGACTTCACACATGACGACGCACTAGTGATATATGTCCAACTAGCCCACGTTATAGTCGACAAAATAATGGTTGGTAATAGAAGTGCGGTCAACCTACTTCAGCTTTCAGTAATTCAGAAGATGGGCTTGGAAAACACAATCATATGCCTTACGGAGGTACTTACCGTATTCAACGGACACACCTTGATTGCTATTGGCAACATTACCATTGACGTAAGAACACCGCTAGTTGTCTCAAACCAGACGTTCATGATAGTAAGCGACCGTCTCCCTACAATGGGATTCTAGGGTGACCTTGGCTGATAAAGCTGGATGTCGTAACCTTTGTCAAGTTTCAAAAGATCCGATTTTGCATCCCAGGAGGAGGAGTTGGAAAAATCAAGTTTGACCAGGCCACATCTTGACGATGCACTGTGCAAGTATTGAAGGAGTAAAAAAAGAAGTTCTTTACTCCCGTAGAGTCTACCGAAGTTCAAAGGAACGACAAAATTACCAAGTAGCAATTACAGCAGACAGATTAAGAAAATGATGTCCAAATCAACTCATCAACAAACGGGACAGGATGGAAACCCAAAAAGAAGATGTCGAGCACATCATTCTTAATCCCCATTAGCTGGAGAAGATGGCTAGAATTGGCTCACGTCTGAGTCCGAAGGAAAATGAGGTACTTTGGCTTTCTTTAAGGAAAATTGTGACATCTTCGTGTGGTCACCTTTCGACATGCCCGGTATCGATCCCAAGATAACTTGCCACAAGCTGCACCCGCTACCAAATTGTTGATCCAAAATAGAAGACATTTCACACCCGAACGAGTGGCGATCATTGAAACAGAAATCTACAAGCTGCTGGAGGCTGGGTTTATAGCAGATGTAGCACACTCATGGCTTGCCAATGTCGTTCTAGTACTGAAGAAAGAGAAGGGCAAATGGATAATTTACGTAGACTACGCCGACCTCAACTTCAGGAAATCAGCTGCTCAGTTCTTGAACGCATACTCCAGCTATAACCACATACTCCAGCTATAACCAAATAGGCATGCATGAACCCGACAAGGAAAAAATCACATTCGTGATTGAGCAAGGCATCTATTGCTACAAAGTCATGCCTTTTGGCCTCAAGAACGCAATAGCTACTTACCAATAATTAGTAAACATGATGTTTAAGAAGAAAATTAGTGTAACCATGGAGGTCTACGTCGACGACATCATGGTGAAAGGAAACCAGAGGTCAGACCACTTCGGCAGCTTGGTGAAAAATTTCAATATCCTTAGAAAGTATAAGATGAAGCTCAATCCTGCCAAATGCACGTATGAAATATCTTCAGACAGATTCTTATGGTACCTTGTGATAAACAATACTTCAAAACAGATTCAAGCAATCCTACAGATGAAATCTCCAACCACCTTGAAGGAGATCCAAAGCTTGGCCAGATGAATAGCTGTGCTTAATCGCTCCCTCTCGAGGTCTACCAATCGATGCAAGCCTTTCTTCAAAGCAATCAAGAGGGCATAACGAGATAAATGGGATGAAGAGTGTGAAAAAGCTTTCCAAGACTTGAAAAAGTATCTGAAATCACATCCCTTACTATCTAAGCTAGAAGCAGCAAAAGACTTATTTTGGCACTAGTTGTTGCGGCTCAGAAGCTTAGTATTCTACATTCTAAAGCTCTTCTCAATGCAGAAACCAAATATTCAAAGATCGAGAAAATAATTTTGGCACTAGTTGTTGCGGCTCAGAAGCTTAGACCATATTTTTAAGCTCATACAGTCATCGCCATGACTTAGTATCCTTTACGATCAATTTTACATGGTCCAGATGCCTCTCAACGAGTAATGAAATAGGCGTTAGAACTTGGCCGGTACAACTTAGTTTACTAACCCCGTACAACAATAAAGGTTCAAGCCCTGGTAGATTTCATAGCAGAAATCACACCTAGCCCAGGCAACGCAACGACGCAGCCCAAAGACGCCCCGGAGGCAACCGAGCATGCCACAGCCACACCTACCTCACCGACGGAGGCTTTTGGCATTTACACATTGACGACGCATCTAACTATAATGGCTCGAGAACAGGTGTGGTCCTTATCACCCTAGACGGTTTGATGCTAGAGCAGGTGATCACTCTAGGCTTTAAAGCATCACGAAGCAGAGTATGAAGCCCTACTAGTAGACCTCCAAATGGTGAACGACTTGGTGGTGAAAAAGCTCACAATTCATTTCGATTCCTAGCTAATCACCAATCAAACTATCGGGGAGTACACAGCAAAGCATCCAAGAATGACACAATACTTAGAGAAGGTATGAAAGCATCTTGAGGTGTTTCAGACTTACAGAGTAGGTGGCAAGGGTAGCTACACCTTCGCCACTACCCACAAAGAAGGTTCTGAAAAGATGGATCCCATATGAAAAGGTGTGTACAAGACCAACAGAGTAGGTGGCAAGGGTAGCTACACCTTTGCCACCATGGACGACAAAGAGATTGAAAAGTAGTGGAACACCTACAATCTAAGGAAGTACTATGTGTGACCTCTTGCTACGTTAAAACTCAAGGACTCAAAGACCTTGCAAGCCGAGGATTATCCAGTTGTTATGCAATTCCTACCTTACAACTAAGTTTTCATTTGTTTCACTCGTTTTTCAATGAGGAATTCAAAGGATTCACAACTTGGCTCGGCTGCATGCTTACAACAACTGATCACTCTTGCACTTCAATGAAGATCACACCCTTTCATAGACATCGCAGGAATTGCACCCACCTAGAGACCATGCTCTCCGATGTGAGAGGGTAAACTATACACTCCATGTGGATGGGTTGGGCTGCCCTAGTGTAACTAGGTGCACGATGACCAGTGTCGGGATTTTTAGGATTAGCCATAATGGTCTTTTTCAAGGCTTAGCTAACTGTCCAAAAGACTGCTTACAACTTGCCTTTTGAGCAAATAGCCGCGCTAAACTTACACAACTGTACATTTTTTTGTGAAGAGTTAGTAATTAGTGTGCATATACGAAGCTCAATCTGTTGTCGACATGCTATGTAGTCGATAAGCTTTATATCTGTTAATCGCGAAATGATCACTTTTATATGCACTAATTCCAAAAGTGTTGTGCTTCTTGCTATGCAGCCCATATAATTGGTTAGATAAAGTGCAAAGTGTTCTTTCAAACCTTTGCCCACGAAATTTCATACAACTACGTATTTTTTATACAACAGGTTAGTGAATTTTGTGCCCCAGAATCTTTAGTATGTGGTGATGTAAGCCACATAGCTCAAAGTATTGGAGAAAGTCAAAGCTAACAACCAAATGATCAGTGGACCTGTTTTCTTCTGTAAAGACTTCCGGCTGCCGACCCTATGGCTAATAGCTTTGCAAAGGTTTTGCATCAAAACTCGCAACTCTATAGGATGCGCCAGCTAGTCTAAGAGTCAAAGGTAAGGTGCAAATAAAAGAAGCGAAGATAAAGAAAAGCAAAGGAAACAAGTTTTTTTAAATTTTCTAGCAAAATTGATAAACAAAGAACAAATGCCAATGAAGTTTAAGCAAAAGAAAGAAAAAAAAAATCATAAAGGCTACCTAGAAGACTACTATTCAGCAGCTTGGACATTCCATGACTACTCGATTACCACACATTCAGCAACCGCCACACTCTCAGCAGTGGCATTATCCTGCGCTTCACCCTCGGCTGCCTCACCTGGGCATCGACTTCTCAGACTACTTCACTAATGGAAGCCTCGAAAGTAAAGGCAAGTAAGTATTCCAGAGAAATAGAGAAGGTCTTGAAGTTTTTCCCAACAAACTCAAAGTTAGACGGCCTACTGAAGAAATGATCTACATAGGCCAACTTGTAGAAATCAGCTTGACACTGAACAAGCGAAACCTTAAACCTAACCTTCTCACTCTTTAACTACTCATTCTCCTTGAGTATACCAACACGGACGAGTTGCAGCTCATCCACTTCCCTCTTTGGACTTTCATTGATCTTTAACACACCTTGGAGTTCTAACAATTGGGGTTCAAGCTTATCGGCGATCTTTTGGAAGTGGATTACTTGATTATAAGCATTAATCCACTCCTCATCTTTTGCGTAAGCAGCAGAATGAAGCCCCGAAACGGCACGCTATAGATCTTGAATTTGAGGTATGTAATGACCAATCTCCTTATCTGCACTTTTACACTTAAATTGGATCGCGTCAAGCCTAGCCTTCAAGTCATCAAGCTCTTGATGAGCGGTCTCAAGCTGCAGAGAAGTGGGGGCAGAGATATCTGATCCCTTCAAAGCAAAGCTCAGACTCTAACTTTTTATCTTCTCAACAGAAGAAGAAGCCGAAGCTGCTATAGCCTTTGCCATCTCGTTGGCAGCCTTGGTATCCTCTTGGTCAATGAGCATAGACTCTGTTGCTAGAATCGCTATTTTTTGCATCATAGCAAGCAGAGTAGTCCTCCTATATTGGGTCGTATGCTTTGCAAAGGAACTTGGGCAAAGAATCCCACTGATGTTAACAATAAGTTTGGCACACACGTCCATGTCTTCAAGCACATCAAGCTTCAAAAGTGCCCAAATCTCTGCAAAACTCTCTGGAAACAGGCTTGGTGGATTTCTCACAACTGCCCACGTAAGCAGACTCCTCTTTCTCAGTATGCGAATCAATCTCAACAACAAGAGGAATAGGCTAGACTCCACTTTAGTAGCAGAGTCCACCTCACTGCTCTTCATAGTAGCAAGCTTCTCCATGTGTGAAGCAGACTTAGCTCCCAACAGACGTCTTAGTACAGACTTCAGCATTAGTGGCACAATGGAACCTTTACGCTAAGCAATCCTATCAGCAATTGTATTAGGTATCTTTGACATGGAAGGCGTCACAGGCTCGGATCTAGCAACCTCATATTTTTTCCCCTTGGAAAAAGTAAAGTCAATCACAAGCTTCTCGACATCAGGCAGACCTTCATGGGCAGCAGAGGAAGTCCTCGGTTTTTTTCTCAACCATCATTTCTTAAATAGGCGGAGAGGGTCTCTTTTTAGCACCTTTATTCGTAATAGGCTCCATAACAGTGATTGGCCAAGCCAATGCCTCTACCTTGATCCGCTTTATCTCATTTCTTAGGGCAGCCCACATTTCTTGTGGCGAAGAGGACTAAGCAGCCAACGGTATTCACAGCATTCAGCAGGGATTCCTAAAGCAATGTGCACTTTTTTCATGTCTGGAGAAGTTTTCAGAGTTGAGCCAAATTCCAATTCTACATAGACATATGAGGATAATTAGTAAATCAGACAGCAGCTCAACAAGAGCACAAAACAGCCTAAAGACTAAGCAGTTTACTTACCGGTGATGAAAATCATCGGAATACGTAGCTTAGGCGAAGAATCAGACTCCCATTCTCCACTTATCTTCAAAGTCTCCTTGCCCAATCATGATCACCCTTGCTCGAATGATCAAAGAGCCTATGGCGAGATCGTAGCTGCCCAACATTATCAATATGGCCTATGTTAAAGAAGTACCAGAATTCGTTGACAGTTAGATCCAAGTCAAAGAATTGGCTCAGATTGATGAATCCTACAATCACGCAGACTGCATTTGAAGAACACTAAGTGGGGGCACACTTCATGGAGTAGAACACTTCTTAGAAGAAACGTGGCATGGGAAAAGTGAATCCTAACATGAAGTAGTAAAGGTGAAACTTTATAGCTATCCGAGCTCCATTAATTAGCTCACAGCTGCTCCCTTCCTTAACATGTTTCACGCAGACCCCAGACATAATGGCATGCTTGTATACTTCGAGGATGTCTCTAAACGAGTCGTCAGAATTGGTTTTGACGTAAGCTGCCTTGAAGTAGCCCACTTTACTCAAAGACTCACCTTGACGATACAACGACGGAACACCATCATCACTCTTGTGACTTGAAGAAGACATGCTTGAAGAAATCCTACAAAGACGCAAGAAATAATTTTTAGACGGTTGCACAAAAAAAAAAATTGCATGTTGCAGCGTGCTAGGTCGAAGCCCAGCTGGTACCCCATGGACCCAACCATCACCAACCCAAGACCGTAGAAGCCCAGCAGCCATGCTAGGCCCCACAGCCTGGTCCATTTCTTTCTCCTCTAGCGAGCCATCTCGGTTTAAAAAAACTCTTTACCACTCTCTCTCTTGGCCCAAAGGCCTTACAATCCAGTCTAAAATGAGGGGGTTAGCGCCCCCTTGCCTCTCTCTCTCTCATCTCTTACACGGGCTAGCCCAACGACACGCGAGCCCAGCCAATGAAGGAGGCTCGAGCCTTCCTCCCTCTCTCCCGCACGAGCCCAAGCCTATCGGCCAAAGTCTAACACCCAAACGCTCCTACCAGCTCGGCCCAAGCTGAGTCGCACCTGGCCCAACCAGCCACCGCCACATCGAGCTGATAGCAGCATCCCATGACTTCTCTTCATGAAAGAACCAAACACATTGAAGTTGATTTTCATTTCTTTCGATAAAACGTTCAAGCCAATATAATCCAAACGATGTTTGTTAGAAGCGGCGAGCAGCTAGCTGACATCTAAGGCCCATCTGAGACTCGATTTCAAAATCCTTCTCTTCATGCTTGAATCCTTCAACCTTCTTACATCAGCTTGAGGGAGTATTGAATAATTATATTGTGCGATAGTTACATTTACTTCTAAAGTGGCTGGGTGGTGTTAGTTGTGTTGGGTTCTTAAGGGACTTTTTGTGAAACATGTATGTATTGTTATAGGCATTTATTCTTTTTGGTTATAGAGTTCATAATATGTTCATTCTCAAATTATGATCAATAAGATTAATCTACCCTACTGTGCACATAGGCTGATTTGGCGAACCATGTAAACTTGTTTCTCTATTAATTTTTTTTTCACATATGAAGAAAGGTTAACATTGTTAACTGAGAGTTAAGTTAAATATTAAGTTTTTATTTTTAAATACATATTAAAAAAGATTGATGTTGTTAAATGGAGTGTTAAGTTAAATAACACATGTCAAAAAATTAGAAAGAGACGTAGAAGGAACTCACAAATTAGGCGACAACTAGTCTCAGGCCATCCAGGTACTCATGCATACATCTTGTGCCTAGTGGCAATCCTAACAGCTTAACCAACTAATCACTCATGCTATTTAGAAAACTTAACAAAACAACTAATTCTCAGTTAACCCCTAACAGTGATTACGGGGTATATTCAATTGGAATTTGGAGGGATTTTAATTCTTTTAATGAATCTAAGGGTATTCAATTAGGATTTTAATTGATTCTCTAAAATTCAAGGGGTATTCAATTAGAATTTTAAGATAGTTTATTAAAATTCTTAGAAATCCGGGTGTATTCAATTAATATTTTAAAAAAGTTTATAACATTCCATGTGTATTTAATTAGAAATTGATTTTAAAGAATTTGAGAAAGTTGAGGAATTAGAGGAAATTTGAGAGATTTCGTAATGTATTTAAGCATCCACAAATCTCACATCTCATCATAAAATTTCTAGAGAATTGAATCAAAAGTTTATATGAAATTTCTAATAATTAATTAAACTCCAAAAAAATATTCATAAATTTATAAATCCATTAAATTTTCTCAAATTCTTGAATACACCCCATAAGCTAATCACCATTATCACAATCTAGCTCATATCAATATAAAGAAAGAAAACCACCGGGCCTCTCCCCGAAATCCGTAGCTATTGAATCAAATATTACAGTTGCTCCCCAAGCTTTTTAACAGACTTTTACATTATTTTGTGACAATCTCCCCCAAGGTACTGAATGCTCGTGGGGAGCTACCATTACTTGCAACAGCTTGTTGTGCAAGATTTTTGAGGACCTTGATTTTCTCTCTCATTTAATTCCCTTCTTTATGCTTCAAAGTCAGTTCCAAGGCCTTTATCACTCCGTTTTTTGTAATGACCCCTCCTTCAATCCCCACACCAATTTCCCACTCAGCCTCTATAGTGTTCATGTTAAGCTTTTGATCCCCAAAAAATGGCCTGCAAATCATCGGCACACCGCCAACAATGCTCTCCAAGATTGAATTCCACCCGCAGTGCGTCAGGAAAACTCCAGTTGAGGCATGCCCCAAGACTTGCACTTGTGGTGCCCAGGGAACTATTTTTCCATTCAGGCCACTTTTGTTAAACCCCTTGGGCAATACATCCTCTATGTTGCCCTAAATGACCAAATAAATGGAAACCTAGTTTCAATTAACGCCTGAGCAAATGCTGCCAGCTCGTGAGGTGGTGGTGTAACCACACTTCCAAAGCTAATATATGCAACAGATGTAGGCTTGCGCTTGTCCAGCCACTCTAAGCAGCCACTGTCATCTTTGATCAACGGCGATTACGGGAACGATGTTATTAAACTAAAGGGTCCAACGTTGAGGAACTTCTGGAATCTTGATTTGAGCAGATTCACAACTTCAGGTTCCAGTTCTTCAAAGGAGTTTATGGCAACTGCAGTTGCTTTTAGAAGTGTTTGTCCCATTTTGTATAATAGGCTTCCAACGGTTGATTATGAGTTTCCTAATATTCCTTCAAGTAGGTCAGGTATTTTAACTTTAGAAAAGGCAACCATTGAATTTATGGGGCATAGAATTAGCTACAAATTGAGAAGAATATAAATGAATAGTGAACTAGATGGATACAATAACCATCACGGAATAGCCCAGTAACTGGGGACGAATTTCAAGTTCGAATTTTGCACGGCACGTTTTGTGTTCGGTTTTCTACATTGGTGAATAGCATAAGAGTGGTTATGGGGAAGCTGAAATACTTATGTAATCTAAATAATAAACTGTCATGATAAAACTACTAGCTGATCATTTTTTTCAAAAAAGAAACTAGATGGATAAAATAAAGTTGTCCGTGTCTTTATCAACTATTTACAACTTCATACCAAACACATTCTTTTCTAGTTATAACAGGTCTACCAGACCTCCAAGCAATTGAGTTAAATAAGGAATTTTTCTTTATGATCGGAACATAAATGATACATTATGTGTTTTTATATAAAGGGCGGCAAATGGAGGCAATTGGATTTCTGGCAGTAGCTCGTTGGACTGCTCAGAAAAGAAGTGCCGGGCCTTGGCAGTGGTTGACGTCGGCGATGACGTCACACAACAAAAGGTTTCTAGCCCCCATGTGCGCACCAGTGAACCAAATGGCTCGTTATTCTAGGCTCATTAGCCGTTTGAAAATTCTTCTGATGCCACGCGGAAAAATGCAGTGAGTTGAATTTAAATTTTCTTTTAAAATCAACGACCATAATTAATTTAACAATAACAAGTACAAAATATAAACGACTAGTGTTATTATTTTATTCAACTAAAGCGAGTACATTTATGCAATGTTCTAAAAAACGCCCTAGGCGGCGCCTAGCAACCGAGGTGTTTTTGGGCAAATCGGGCGGAAAAATCGGGTTGGGCCTAGGCGGGCTGGGCGGCTAGACGGGCTAGGCGGCCCTAGGCGGTCCTAGGCGGCCCTAGGCGGCCCTAGGAGGTTTTTTTTTAATTTATTTTTTATTAATTGCGTGCTTTTTTCTTTTTTGGTTTCATGATGATATACTTATGGAAATGGTGTATCTAATTTTCAAATGATGAATTTACTACAAGTTCATCCAATACTTATGGAAATAGTGTACCAAATTTACATTTTATCATTATTTTATTATCCATACAAGTATAATTTTTTTTTAGATGTCAATATGCACTTATTTACAACATATACAAGAAATTTACCTAAATCCGCCTAGGCCGCCTAGGCACCGCCTAGCCGCCTAGGCGCTAGGCGCTAGCCCGCCGCCCGACTAGCGCCTAGCGTTTTTTAGAACCTTGCATTTATGATTTATTAATATAAGGACAAATGAACGATATTGTCCACTTATCTCTTAAAACGTAAAACTGTAACATTACATCATGTTGTTTCTGATACACTCAAATTACTTTTTATATTTGATAGGCAAATAGTGGATAATACATAGAATTACTTTTCTATTTTCTATATCCTAAGCTTACTAAGAAACTAAGAAACTAAGAAAGTGTACGGGTTATACGCATATGTGGCAAATTCATACTATTTGGACCAGAGTTAGAAAGACAAAAAAATCATGAGAAACAGTGAGTGAACATACTTTATTCACAGTGATAAAAATGTAAGGAGTTTTTGCGTGACGACATGAGTTCAAACTCCGTCAGTAACTAATCTAACACCTCATCTTTGTATTGAGTGTTTGCGTGACGACATGAATTCAAATTCTGTCAATAGTTAATCTAACACCTAATCCAATAAAATTTATCGTTTATCAAAAAAAACAAAAAGAGTTTCAAAAACTGAATTTTAACAAAACACAATCTAATATATTTAATAATTAAGACAAAATTCAACATTAAACAGTTCAATGAAATTGAGCAAACTGCCATTTTTTCTCTTTTCATCTTCACTTTTCCAAGCTGCCTCAACCCATCCACCCTCTCCCCACTCCTACTTTCTCTCTCCTATCTCTCTCTCTCTCTCTCTCTCTCTCTTCTTCCACCTAACCTAGCCCTACCCCCACCGACAACCCACCCACCCACCCCTTCCCCTCCCCACTCCCATTTTCACTTTGTCCCCCCTCTCTCCTCCGGCCCCACCTTCTCTCTCTCTCTCTCTTTTTCTCTCCTTCCTCCCCTCTCTCCTCTTCCACTCAACCAAGCCCTCCATCCCCTCTCTTCTCTGCTCCTGTCCATTTCCTCTCATTATAATATGTAAAGATGAGCCATTGGAGTTCTTTTATAGGTAACACAACTAATCTCATTATACATACTGAAAATATGCTTTTAACCCTTAAATTTCTTTACATAAAATCCGACATAATCTTTTTACTTGAATAAAACTCAATAACTAGGCTCCACATAAGCAAATTCATTAATTATGTTTGACTTTAGACATTATTCGAAGAGCGGTGTTGCTTCGATCTTCAAACAAGTGGCCACATTGCCTCTTCTTTGCTGTTCCTTTACGCTTGTTAGCAACGGTGTAATTGGAACACTAAAATTCACGCGTTTCAACTTTATCAGAAATCTTTGACAAAGTTACCCGTGATATCTAAAAAGTTGAGATTTTGTCTACAAAGTGACAACGAACTATATTCCATAAAATCCAACTTTTGAAATTCGAAGAGCGGTATCGTTTCGATCTTCAAACAAGTGGCAACCTTGCCTCTTCTTTGTTGTTCCTTTACGCTTGTTAGCAACAATGTAATTGGAATAGTAAAATTCACGTGTTTCAACTTTGTCAGAAATCTTTGACAAAGTTGTACGTGATATCCAAAAAGATGAGATTTCATTTGAAAAGTGACAACAAACTTTATTCCAGAAAATTCGGCTTTTGAGATTAGGAGAGCGGTGCATCTTCGATCTTTGAACAAGTGGCCATGTTGCCTTTTCTTTTTATAGAGACATCAATTATGTTCAAAATCACACTCAGAAAATTGCTTCCTGTAGAAATTTCCCTTTTGCACTTCTGAGATTTCAATTTATCTTACCTCATTTTCCTTCATCATTTCTAAAAAATGGATTGCCCATCTGACCGTCGATTTGATCTGAATATTGTGGAGGATGCAAACATGTCTCATCAAGACAACATATGGCACCCATCATTCTTATCAACTAATGGTCCTCTTCCAGTTGGGGACTTTGTGATGATGAATAACATAAACGCTACAGTGGGAGCTAGAAATCTTCTCATTTCCAAGGATAACGAGACTCTTTCAAATTGATCCGATGAATTGGCTGTTCAAGAGCCTCTGGCTTTCAGTGTTCAGCGTGCGGGCTTTGTATCCAATATAGGCCAACTTTTACTTGCTCTAATTCGCCAAGTCAAATCATTGATGGCTGAGGTGGCAAGTCTTAGACAAGAGATCAGAGGGCTCAAGTTCGAAAATAGAGAGTTGCACATGCTTGCAAATAATTACTCAACAAGCATGAAAAGAAAGCTTGACCAGCTGCAGGAATCCGAAAGTCGAATTCAAAGTGACCATCAGAAGTTTGTGGCTTTATTCCAAAGACACCAATTGCCTTCGTCATCTGGAGTTTTACCAAGTACTGATGCACCAAATAATCAACCTCTTGTGCTTTTTCTTCCTGGAGTTCTGCCGAGTATTGAGGCGTCACATGATCCATCTTCAATGCCTCCCCTTTCTGGGGTTCTGCTTAGTACTGAGGTTTCATATGAGCAACATTTGTGAGGCTCCCTCCTGTTTGTTTGTTTTAACTTATGTGTATGCACATGTCTGTAATCTATCAAATATATCAATAAATAAGCTCTATTTCATTTAGTGTATTGTGATGAATACAATAAGGCATATACTTCACTAAGATGTGGTACTTCTGGACCAACTATCAATATATCTTTACCCTCACGAAGATAAATGATCACTCTTAGTGTCTAAATACTGATTAAGTTCATTTAAGTAATCAACCCATAATCTTTAATCCATATAGAACATAAACATCATGGATCAGATTCGCGTTAGCATAAAGTTCAATTCATGTGGGACGAGGTTTCACATTATGCTTCGTTGGATTTGTGGGCACACAAGAAAGGATAAAATTAGGAATGAGGATACCCGAAGTAAAGTAGAAGCAGTGGCGGAGCCAGGATTAGATAACATTGGGGTCATGATAAGCATAGACGAAGCTACGTAAGGGTGAGGAGTGGCGGCCGCCCCTCCCCTCGCCAGAAATCTGGACTGGTTCAGCGGCTACATCCCCCGGTGTTCTGTTTCTGCTGCTGAGCAGCAGAGCTTTTTTTTTTTTTTAATTCCAGGCCAAAAAGGGGGGAAGCGTGTCCCCCGTTCTCTCTCTACTAAACCCCTTTATTTTTCAAGCTTTGCCAATCAGAGCAAAGCTGCTTTTGCTCAGTCTTTCTTTACTAAGTTCTTTTCTTTTTCAAGCTTTCTCAATCAGAGAGCAAAGCTGCTTTTGCTCCCCACTCCAAATCTCAATCTCAACGGAACGGAAAACCTCTCCAATCTCAATCCCATTTGGCTTTTTGCTGCCGCCAGCCACTCCAGTTCCAGTTTTAACCTTCAAAGCCAATCTTTAGGTAAGAATTTGAGTTAAGCACATCGTAAAGGACATAAGAAAACTAAATTAAGAAGAAGCTGCACCATAGAAGAAGAAGATAAAGGAAAGAAAGGAGAAAATTGAAGAAGCAGCAGCAAAAAGGAGACTGGTTGAGAAACAAAAAGCTAAAACTCACACCTACAAACCATTTCTTTCCCAAACTAGCAGGGGTCCAGACAAAAAAACAATAGGAAAAACACTGGGTTATTGGGGTCATGTGAACTCAATGACCCCAGTGTGGCTCCGCTCCTGAGTAGAAGTAGCCGAAATTGAAGGATAAATGAGAGAAAATCGGTTACGGTGGTTTAGACATGTGAAACGAAGGCCTCCTGACACTTCGGTTAGAAGATGCGATCACGGGACAGAGGTTCAGGGCCGGAGGGGCAGAGAAAGACCTACAAGGACTTTGGAAGAGACTCTAAGAAAATACTTAGAGTACTTGTATCTAATGGAAGATGTGACAGTGCAATAGCGTTCTAGGATTCATATAGCCGATTCCACTTAGTGGGAAAATGCTTTGTTGTTATTGTTGTTGGCATATTCTGTGCTTTTTTTGTGCAATATGAAGGAGACTTTTTTGACAAACTGATTGATCACGTATTTGTTAATGTTTATGTATATGAGGATGAATGTATTCTTTAATTTTTAAATTTATTGGATAAGTTTTCGACCCGCAACATCGGGTGGGATAAATTCTTATTTTCATCTAAAAAGCTTATCAACGCTCCAATTTCATTTGACTTTTCAGCATTTTAGATATATGGCATGTGGCTGGACAAAAAATGGCAAAGGCTGGACTAAAACTAGATGTCAGTATCACTCACTCTGGACTGCACTTACAATTGGATACTCAGCTAGAGGCTCCAACTTTGATTGAACATTAATCAGAAATATCCTAGGACATTTGATTATAGGAATGAGAGGAAGGAAGGTTCTAAGAGAAAGCGTTCTCATTTTATTATAAAAGTGGAAATTAATAGTAGAGTTTACATTACATTGAATTTTAACGATTCGAATCGTTTATTTTTTAAGTTACACCTTATAGATCATTCTTGCAAAATATTAGCCCAATCGGAAATATTTAAGACATTTATTTGGATTCAAAGAAATTAACGAATACTTTATTATATAAGAAACAATGAAATTTGATCTTGATAATTAAATAGACAAATGATTTCAGATTGAATTGAATTTTTGCAAGAATGATCTATAAATTGAGACTTACAAAATAGACGGTTCGGATCGTTCAAGTTTGATATGGAGTGGGCCCCACACCTAATCCTCATATATATTTTTTTTCAAAAAAACAGAGAACTCTTTGCATAAAGGGCCTGATGAAAGGAAATAGAAATTGAACCACTGTGATATTTCATTTTGATATGTTTACTAAAATAAGAGTACTTAAATTAGAAAATTTAGGTTTTAACTCATAAACAGTTTTTCTGCTCAAACTATTATGTACATCATTCTAATTTAATTTTATGAATATTTTAACTTAAAAATATTTAGATTATGATAAATATTGAAAAATCACTAAACCGACACTATGAAACTCGTAGATCACTATGATATAATATGAAACACATAAAAGAATATTTTTTAATTATTTTTAGTCGTTGGATTTAAATTTGGACCGTTAGATATTTTTTTTAACCATTTAGATTTGATCATATTAGATATTAATCATAGGATTCAATAAATTTATAAATATAAAATAAAATAAAAATACATGGTCTAGCCCAATAATCTAGGAGAATTATTGACTACATTTGTCCCAAAAATAAGTTTTGGGTTAAAACTTATGTTTGACTCAACGGTTGGAGCATGTAGGTTTAGAACATAAAAATTGAATATTAGTTTAAGGGTTGGACTAGGTCTTAGCTGCATTCTCACACATTTGGCCTCTGAAGAAAAGAAACAAAACAAAATACCCAAATGGATCCTGAAGTACAAACAGCGGGTCTCGAGTCACCCTTGATTCCAGTTCTTCCTCAAGAACTTGAAGTACAAAGAAAACAAGGACCGCTGAGCAAGGATGAGGTTATCAAGGAAGTAAAGAAGCAGCTTTTGTTGGCAGGGCCACTTGTGTCCTCAAATTTCTTGCTATTTGGTATGCAGGTGATTTCGGTCATGTATGTTGGTCACCTTGGAGAGCTGGCACTTGCAGGTGCTTCCATGGCCACTTCATTTGCTTCAGTCACTGGTTTGAGCTTGATAGTAAGATGGCTTCTCTACTTATTTCAGATTATTTGATTTAATTTATATTCTTATTGATTTTACTAGTAATTAAATCACGAGTCATCATATGGTATATAATAGACAATTGTAGTGGGATAACTTTTTGCTTTTTATTCTGGAAATTCGCACTTACAAAACAGAGAGATAAAGAGAGAATCTTGAAAGTAGACGGTTCAGATCATTGAAATACAAAGCAGAGTGTGCCATACAGGCTAGACCTGTAAATGGGTTGAGTTTATTAGGTTTGGATCAGTTTCACTCGACCCGTTAAGCTAACGGGTCACCTGAAACCGACCGTTAAGCTAACAACATTCAAACCCAACATATTAAGCTACTGGGTCATCTGTTTCACGCGTTAACTTCTTTTTTGTTTATTTTTGCGTTCCAATACAAGTTGCACATATTTTAGTCAATATTTTAAACATGAAGGTCCAAATACTAATTTTAAGGGGTGGGTCAAAGTCAGGTTTAAAATGACAGGTCTAGTACAGGTCCCTCCAAATAATTTCAATATGTATATTATGATACTATTCTCATTTCAACCGTAATTTGTTGAACAGATAGGAATGGGGAGTGCATTAGACACATTCTGCGGCCAGTCCTATGGTGCAAAACAGTATCACATGCTTGGTATACACTTACAGAGAGCAATGCTTGTTCTTGGCCTGGTCTGCATTCCTTTGGCAACTGTATGGTTCAATGCTGGTCATATTCTTAAATTCTTGGGTCAAGATCCTGAAATAGCAGCTGCTGCTGGAAATTATGCTCGTTTCCTG
Organism: Malus fusca; assembly: GCA_035220775.1. NCBI lineage: Eukaryota > Viridiplantae > Streptophyta > Magnoliopsida > Rosales > Rosaceae > Malus > Malus fusca. The sequence continues at coordinate 12,427,269 of CM069069.1, forward strand.
ATTCCGTGTCTTTTTGCATATGCAATCCAACAATGTCATTCTAGATTTTTGCAAACTCAAAACAATGTGGTTCCCATGATTGCTAGCACAGGCACAGCAACGCTATTGCACTTGTTTCTCTGTTGGTTTCTGGTATACAAGACTAGCCTTGGATATAGAGGTGCGGCGTTGGCAAACTCCATCTCATATTGGATCAATGCATTGTTGTTAGTTGTTTATGTTAGAGTCTCTCCTGCTTGTAAGCACACATGGACTGGATTCTCAAAGGAGGCCTTCCGTGGAATTCCCGATTTTATAAAACTATCTATTCCTTCTGCTGTAATGATCAGGTAATCATTTCCTTCTGCTGTAATGATCAGGTAATCATTTTTCGACGCATTCTGTAGTGAAGCTATCTATAAAACTATCTATTCCTTCTTCTGTAATGATAATTGCTCAGCAGAAAATTTGCAATTATGAAGTGTTAGCACCTAGTGTAATTGGTTGCTGGTTTTATGTCTGTGAACAGCTTGGAGATTTGGTCATTCGAATTGATGGTCCTCTTATCCGGTTTCCTTCCTAATCCAAAGCTAGAAACCTCAGTCCTCTCAATCAGGTTTGCAATATTTATGCTCTACTGAGCAAGGAGCAATATAAACTCTTATATACAGCTGACAAAGATGAAGCAGAAACAGAGAAATTACTAACGGATTGATTACATTTTCAGCCTTAACACATGTTCAATGGTGTACATGATTCCAATGGCATTCAGTGGTGCAGCAAGGTGAGTTTAAGACCCTAAATTCGCGTCGAAGTGTGTATGCCTCTATTGTTGGATATTTGTCCTAAAAACTCTCTTCTGTTATTTACTTATACATAACAGCACAAGGGTTTCAAATCAATTGGGTGCCAGTCAACCACGACTCGCAATTCTAGCAGTACGTGTTGCACTGTCCATTGTGGTTATTGAAGGCTTTTTGATCGGTGCTGTCCTGATATTGGGTCGAAAAGTTTGGGGCTACTGTTACAGCAATGAAACTGAAGTTGTGAATTATGTGGGAGAAATGTTGATTTTGGTTGCGGTATCTCACTTTTTTGATGGACTTCAATCTGTGCTTTCAGGTTTGTTCCGGTTTGCACAATCTCTTCTCTCATAGCAATAGATTTTTCTGTTCTAATTTTGGATTTCGGAAACTTTATGTGATACCAGTATAACCTACTGCTAAAACTGAAGTCAAAACTTTACGTTTTTCTCTGTTGCAAGGATTTTGAATTTCATTCAACTCATATATACTGCATGTGTTGTCGATATCTTATCTCTATGTTGTCGATACATGATCAATCAATATGTGGTCGATATTTCATTTTGATCAATTCAAAAATATGATTTGATTTCTGGTCATTTTAGCCAATTTTCCAAGATTTTGTAGCCGATATTTACGGAAGAGAAGTGACACTAATTTACTATTTCAGGGGTCATAAGAGGAAGTGGGCAGCAAAAGGTTGGGGCATATGTTAATCTGGGAGCTTACTATCTTATGGGCATTCCTGTTGCAGTCTTATTAGCTTTTGTCCTGCACATTGGAGGGAAGGTAACATCATAGTCCTTATCCTTCAATTTTTTTAAACCCCCCTCCCTACTTTTAGTTTTAGTTTCTCTACTTTCTCAATCTTTTATGGACATATAACACAAGTATTAATTTCAAATTAACGTTTATGTTCTTCACAGGGTCTTTGGACGGGAATTATCGTGGCTCTATTCGTGCAGGCACTATGTCTTTCGATCATAATCATATGCACAGATTGGGAGAAAGAAGTAAGCTACTTTGTCATGTTATGTTTTGTTTAGTCAGTCTGATTTTACATTCATCTCATGATCCATTTTTCATTCCTTTTGTAGGTGAAGAACGCTTCTGACAGAGTGTACAACATAATGACCTCGGCTGATACTTCATAGTCAAGGTTCTAAAAGACGTTAGACGCTAGTCGGGCGGCGGGCTGGGGTCTAGCGCCTAGGTGGCTAGGTGGGGTCTAGGAGGGCGCCTAGGCGGACTAGGCGGATTTAAATAAATCTATTATATTTCGTATAAATAAGTGTCTGTTTATACTTAATATATATATATAATTTCATCATAAACTACAAAATAGAATAACATATGTATTATGAAGTATTGGAACATAATGAAAACATGGGGAACAAGCATATACTGTGTGCTCATTTAAGTATTCAACAAGTCTCTAACAATTTATTGAAAAAAAAAATTAAATGCAAATTGAAAGTTATTTATTTTTTGTTTAAGTGAGTCGCAACCTAGGTAGGTGCCTAGGCAGGTCTGGACGGGCTAGGCGGGTGTCTAGGCAGTCTAGGTGAGCGCCTCAGCTGATCTAGACGCCTTTTCTTAATTTTCAAACCTCTAAGCATTAATCGGAGCGGTAGCCAGCCATCTAGCGTCAAGACGGCGCTAGGCAGGGATTTTTAGAATAGTGGTCATAGTAAAGCTGGTGCAGAAGCAGAAGTCGCCATCCCTTCAGATTGTGTCCTTTAAGGGAAAGAAATAATATGGGAAGGCGAAAATTTTAGAATTTTTTTAAAAAAAAATGAAGGTTCTAATCCATAATTTTGTAAAGAATTCTCTCTTCTTAAAGAAGACATTTCAAGCCACATCAGAAAACTGAAGGTGATGAATATCAGATGACATTGTACCGGATTTGTGAGGAATGTTTTCCCAGTTAGTGTTGTAATTTCAAACTTTTAAACAGAATACAATGTCCTATAATTACTTGGGGTAATTTTGAAACTCCCTTATTTGCATGAAACAATTGCAAATTGGGCATCAAATTTACAAGATCCGTACCTTTTGAAGAAACTCCTTCAGCCTGCTGTGGAACTGTGTTTCTTAGGTGAGGTTTTCTTTTGCTAGTTTCAGTTTCATCTAAGCACCCACCTTTTGCAGAAAGAATTCCATGAAGAATCTGTTGACTGGAAGATAACCAAATTTGGAAATTTGGAAGTTCAGGAGTAGACATCTGCTTTCCAGAAGTAGCTGGTGCAGCTGGTGCAGCAGATGAAGATGCAGCTGATGCAGCAGCAACAGCAACCATACCAACACCAGCAGCTGAACCACTACTAGAATTATTTACCGATCCCCCTACCTCATAGAATATTAGTTTGTCTGTAAATAAAATCCTTGACTGATATGATATCCTCTTTGCTTGCATTTTGACCATGACTTTCAAGCAGAAGAGAATCTGAGGTTGCCTTCCCATTCAAAGCATCTTCCACGAGTCCTGTAGCAAATTCAAGGGATTCACCTCTCTGATTTGTAGACCTATCTAACAAAAGAACAGCCCTTGATGCATCAAGGGAGAATAAAGGTGCAGAATTTGCACCCCCACTTCTTGACCCCCCATGACTGCTTTCAGAACCTGAGAGTGTTCTACCTTTCTTAATTAAAAAACAAATCTGTGCTTCTAGGGAAGAATGCAGTTTCTTCCTAAAGCTACTCTCAGATTTACTCACAGGGCGTGCAAGCACAACCACTGAACCCAAACCTTTAACAGGCAAGCTTGGCCTTACTTAACTGCTCACACTAAACAATTGATTAAGTGAGGATGTATCAACCGACTCCTCCAGATTAGAACTGGGATTTGGCACGTCAGAGAGATCACCAATAAAAACAAACAGTGTGACTGGCGTACACAGTCCTGGAAACAAAGAAGTGTAGGAACCGAAACCTGACATAAGCGAAATGGCAGAAGCATTGCGAGTCAAGATGCCACCACTTATACCTTGAGAAGATTTGCTAGTGGAGCTAGAGGATGTAGTAGGCCGTGAGGATGACAATGATGAAGGTGGCCTGGACGGTGTTGGCTGCACAGTTCTGTATCTCACAAACGGAGCCAAATCATTCTTGGCCGCTTGTAACACTCGAAACTTTTGCAGGAGTTGTGAATCAAATTGCGATCCCTCTATAATATATACTATTACATGGCAAACCTGCATTACTCATTGGGTTAATCACCGTTAAATCAACCATTTACACACCCTATAGATTGAAACCCCAAAACTTCCTTTTCAAAATTCTAACCGCCTAAATAAGAAAATTGGTCATATACTGAGTACAGGTAAGTTCTTGTACTAGTAACTATATACAGTATAATGCCCATGGAAATTCTTTGTCAGCGAAATTTTCACACATTTTTTTCGCAATACTTCTACGTTTTTACATAATGATACAATCGATTTCTGCTCATTTTTATATAACATTATGACATATCAAAATCCCAATATCTGGACTAAAAATACTGCTTCTAAGACATAGGGAGAAAAACAAAGAAGAACAACTTACAGAGAACATGAAGAGCAGCGCCTGAAGGTCCCCAAACTAGTGCTCTTCCACCGGAGAGTCAAAACCCGACACAGAATCTGACGACCCATCATCCAAGGCGGGGCACCGGGTAGAGCAGAACTGCTAAAAGATAATGCCTTTTTTCTGCTCATGGAAGTAACTGATTCTTCACCACCGGAACCAGTTCCTGAGCTCCTCTTTCTCAAGACACAGTCTTTTATCGAGATTGCCCGACCCAAACACGTTGGAGTCGATAATCCGGTTGATGAGTTGGGCAGAGTCATAGGGGCTTCAGCCAATGAAGCCCACGACGACAACACCATCGGAAGGGGGAGGGTCGGAGGAGGGGGAGGAGGAGGGAAGCGGAAGGGTTTGGGAGGGTGAATAGGAAGTGGGTGTGGACCGTGTGGTGGTGGTGGGTGTAGGAGGTGGGCGGACTAGGGCCCGTATGGATGACGAGTTTGGATTTGGGGTGCCCATGGATACAAATTGGAAGCTCCAGGGACTCTGGTTATTTGGTTTGGCTTCTTTGGACTTCCATTGACAACAGAGAGACAGATGGATTCTGCGTTTCGGCGAGGATACACAAAGTTGTAAATTTGTAATACACACGAGGTCCCCGACTACAATAAAACTTGTATGTCGTGAATGGTAACTGCAGCGTTTGGTATCTCAATAATTCAAATATGAAAATCAGGGAAGTGTTAAGAGCGAGTGCAAAGCGGATGTAATATATCATACTGTTTTGTTTATTAACTATAACAGAATGATTGTAGGTAAATGAGGAATAGGAGAATGCAGAAAATATTCTAACTTATATTTCTTCCCTTATTGCTTTTTGTATCCGTGTGTTTTGAATACCCGTAGTGTTCTATTTATAGAGAAACTACCTTGAAAACTTACAAAAATTTCACTATTTAGCATATGAATCTTTACTGTATACATGTAGGCAAACATATCCATTGTTTACAACACGAAGCCAAATTAAACATATGTTCTTATAATATTAGCACGATATCACAAAAGTAGTATAATCAATGCCATATAACATCATTTCTAATTGGTGGGTGTTTAACTGGGTTATAATGAAGTTACAATCTTGATAGTTCTTTTACAAATGAAGAGGAGTTATAAAGAAGTTACAATCGTTTTAAATTTAAGGGCATCTTTGTAATTTGACAAAAATATTATAAATAGAAGAAAATCTCATACTTACCAAAAATAGAAAGTCCGAACACGTGATCCATTTTGGGTGACTTTGACCCGTGATCCACTAAAATTAGTTCAGCCACTACTTTTATGTCCAACCACTGTTTGAGCGATCTTGGCATGGTTAAAAGCCCTCGAAGAGCCCCATATCATGGTGGTTGTTATAAATAGATAAAAGTTAGAGAGATAAGCTTTGTTAGGGACATGAGCTAAGAGGGTGCAATTTATCATACTGTTTAATTTCGTAACTATAACATAAGATGATTGCATGTAAAGAGAGGAAGGGAGGGATATTGATATTTTGCTTTCACTTCTTTTCTTTTGCTGTGTATTGTGATCACACACATAGTGCTCTTTGTATAGAGTCATATCCGTGAAGAACCAAAAAAAGGAAATGATTGCCTTTTTGAAAAACATCATACAACAACAATTACACTACTATTCTCAAGTCTTCCTCACTTTTAGCTAAAGCATGTGGACATTTATTCCCAAAACTTTTACAACACTCTCCATTGGATGCCCACATATCAACATCATTTGCCTTGTTAAAACCTTACTCGGAAAAACTTAGTGGGAAAAAACCGTAGCGAAGGAAAAAGAGTACAACTTTGTTTGGATTGTTGATATAGTGTTAAATATGTTTATGTTGTCGCGTTAAAACTTTGATAGGAAAAACCAAGTGGGAAAAATCCTAGTCAACGGAAAAAGAGTACAACACGCATGTATCATGGATGCTCCCCCTGATTCCGCATTCTTCAAATTTAACTGATTGGTAAGTCAACGTAATTTGATACCATGCACTAGCTTCTGAAACGTGCATTTTGGTAGAGATTTGGTGAATAGGTCTGCCAGATTTTAATTGGAACGGATTTGTCTTACTTCAATAACTTTAGCCTTTTGAAGCTCATGTACACTCAAAAACTTTGGAGATATGTGTTTAGTCTTATTGCCCTTGATGAATCCTTCCTTCATTTGGGCAACACAAGCTGCATTATCTTCATGAATGACAGTTGGAGTGTCTGTCTTTGAACGTAGATGACATGAATTCCAGATGTGGTGAATCATTGATCTTAACCAAGAACATTCATGATTGGCTTCATGTAAAGCAAGTATTTCCAAGTGATTGGAAGATGTAGCAACTAACGTTTGCTTTGTTGAGCGCCAGGAGATCGCCGTATCTCCATTAGTGAACACATATCTAGTTTGTGAGCAAGCTTTATGCGGATTGAAGAGAAAACTAGCATCTGCATATCCAACAAGGTTCTGGTCGTTTGTGAATTTCTCTGAGTAGAAAAGACCCATGTCTGTTGTCCCACGAAGGTATCGTAAAACATCTTTGATTCCCTTCAAATGATGAGTTGTTAGAGTAGAGCTATGCCTTGCTAACAAGTTGATTGAAAAAGCTATATATGATCTAGTACATTGTGCTAAATACAATAAAGCACATATTGCACTCAAATATGGTACTTCTGGACCAAGGACCATTTCATCATCTTCTTTTAGACAAAATGGATCTTTCTTAATGTCCAGAGAACGAACAACCATTGGCGTGCTGAGTGGAAAAGCCTTGTCCATGACAAAGTGCTTCAGGATTTTTTCAATGTAAGTTGATTGATGGATCTGCAGGCTGAGACAATATTTTGTTTTCCCAAGGTTTTTCATTTCAAATTCGCTTTTCAGATATTCAGCAATTTTATTGAGCTCTTTAGAGGTTCCAATTAAGTTCATATCATCGACATATACTGCCACTACAACAAATCCAGAATTTGATTTCTTAATGAACACACAAGGGCAAATAACATTGTTGGTATATCCTTCTTTGATCAAATACTCACTGAAACGATTATACTACATTCGTCCAGATTGTTTCAGCCCATATAATGATCGCCTTAATTTGATTGAGAGCATACCTCGTGGTTTATTAGTTGTTTCAGGCAATTTAAGTCTTTTTGGGTGTAAACACGAAAATTCTGTAACGAATGAAACGAGAACACTTGTATGAAATAGATTTGTATTGATTTGAATTTGTAGGGTTACAATCTCTGTTTACAATTTTCCTCTGATTCAGCCTTCAAATTTGATGTAGATGGTGTAGACTGTTGATCCAAGGGTCGCGATGACTTGATATGGATGAACGATCGATCGATTAGTTCAAGTTTTGAGCTTGAAACAATGCATGGATGATCTTCACCTCAGGTTTAGGGTTGCGGCAAATGTAGTGTAGATGTGAGATTTCGTTAATTCAAGGGTCTTGATGACTTGATCTTGAATCGAACGTTGTTACAAGTTTTGAGCTAGCAACAAAGTCTTGAAGGATCATCACGAGTGCTTGTTGATTCTTCAAGGGGATTGCTTCGGTTTTGGTCAAAGAAAACTTCGGCTTTGGTTGCGCGTTCTACGAAGAGAGCTTTGGTAGCGTATTAGTATTTAAAGATTTGTGCAGAGGTTCCTCTCAATGTGTAATTTTTGACCCCTTTGTGTGTCTTGGATCCTTGTATTTATAGACTTCCAAAGCCATGCCTTTTGGATGGATTTGGCTTTGATTTGTGTCTTGATTCGTTCATGGGAGAATTTAGGCATGTTTTGTGTCTTAATTTCAACCATTTTCCTCATATTGGCCGAAATTTATAGGCCTTGTTGCTCATTTGTGAGCAATCTTCAATTCTTGCTTATTTTGTGAAGATGCTTTGGCTTTCCTTCCGATTTTGAGAGATTTTGGGCCCTTTGCCGATTTAAAGGGGGATTTTCTCCATTTTTCCGAATTTTGGGAATGTTTTACACTTCCTTTGCTTGATTTGTGCCACATGTCATTAATGACTTGTCCATTTGCGATGAGTCATATGCCACGTGGAGCTTTATGATGCATCATTTGTATGTAACGAAATTTATATGTCTACAAATGCCCCCACTTCAAGGTGGGTTGTAGGCATGTGCTTGTCACATGCAGGAAACATGTTTTGAAGTCTTGCAATGTGAATGCTTTAACTCAAGGGTCATTGAGACTTAATCTTGAATTAGCTTGCTTCTTCAAGGGCCGTAGATGCTTGATCTTGAACGAAACATTTCTTCAAGGGCCGTTGAGGCGTATTTCTTGAATTGAGATGATGAATTTCGTCAAGGGCCGTTGAGGCATATTTCTTGGATGAAACATTTCTTCAAGGGCCGTTGAGGCGTATTTCTTGGACGAAACATTTTTTCAAGGGCTATTGAGGCGTATTTCTTGAATTGAGGTGAAGAATTTCGTCAAGGGCCTTTGAGTTGTATTTCTTGGACGAAACATTTCTTCAAGGGCCGCAAAAGCTTGATCTTGAATAAAATGAAATTTTTCTTCAAGGGCTAAAGTGAAAAATGAAATTTTCTTCAAGGGCCGTAGAGGATTGATGTTGAAAGAAATGAATTTTTTTTTCTTCAAGGGCCGTAGAGGCTTGATCTTGAATGAAAATTTGAAAATGGACAAATATGTAACGCCCCGCCCCAAAATATTTATTTCGGGAAATAATATCGGTGATAGACCCAAACTAAACTCTTGTTTAGTTAACTACCATTAATCACGATTCCTTACTTCAATTCCTTAATTCCTCACAAAACTATATCCATATTTCACTTCTCAAAACATACGATTAGATTATCAATTAAATCCCCAAATTACTTCTATTAAAACAACTTCTCAAAAAAATTAATTCTCGATTATTTAGGGTTGCATCTAACCATTGTTAGACTGTCTACGTACCCTTGAGCAGGATTAAGCCATTCGTAGTTCACCATTCAACCTTTTATTTATTTCCGAAAATATTCTTGAAATGCAATATTCACCATTATGCTACCACAATTGAATTACATCACATAGGTACCAAATACGGATTTAAAAATATCAAAATCTGCATGAAAAGGCAGTGTCGGCCATGAAACCCAATTTTCCAACTAACTCTAAAAATTACCGCATTTTACAAGAAAGTAGAGTTCAATGAGAGGAACAACTTTCATACCTAGGCCGAAGTCCAATTCGGCCAGGAAACACCTGAAATCATCCTTGGACCACCGAAAACCCTAGAAATAGGTGTTCACAATTCGACCTCAAAACGAACTTCAACGCCCCAACCATTGCTTGGGATTTGTTCCAAACATTGAGGGGAGACTATTGGTGGTGGTAATGGTCGGATTTAGCTTCAGGTTTTAGTGAATCGAGCCCAAACCCGCCTCACCCACCGTGCGGTCCCTCTTAAAATCAACCTTTTTTCTTCAGTTTCTCGAGTGTAAATGGGAGGGAGAACAACTAAGTTCGAAGTAAGGATCATTTTGGCACCGGTCTCGTCATCAACGGTGGCTGGAATCGGGAGATCCGATCGGGTCGGGTCGGCGGGTCAATGAAGGATCCGGTTCTTTCCTCTACTTCCCTCTCATTTCTCTATCTCCTCATTGGCCGGTCTCCCCCAATCCTTTCCCTCTTTTCACTCATTTCTCTCATTCCCTCTTCATCACAGCCACACACGTGGCATGCTTCAGATTTTTCGGAGCATTCCAGATTATAGGAAAATTACCGAAGTGTCTTTAACTTTAAACGTTAATAACTCTTTCGTTATAATTCCGTTTCATGAACGGTTTGCGCCTACACGCTCGTGAGGTCGAGCTCTATCCAAATACATCAAGAAATCTGATAAAATATATTAGGATAAAATACGTCATCGTATAATTACGTTAAGCTAACTAGGGGTATTTTTATCTTTTTATTACTCATCGATACAAATATCCGCCGAAATATTATAAATACGTCGTAATTACGAATACGACTACAAAATACTTATTTTCATATTCAAATCCAGGAACGGATTTTCACATTTTTCCCACTGAAATTTCCTTAACCTTTTATTGATTTATTTTCCTATTCCCTTCACATATTCATAAACATAAATAATTAATTTGTATATTTAAAATTTTCAGGGTATTACATTCACCCCCCATTAAAATAAATCTCGTCCCTGAGATTTCAACCATCGAGTTACAAAATGGAATTAGAACTTATCGCACAATTCACTTTTATAGTGAATAAAAGCATAGTCTTTGTCTACGATTTGTTCAAGCTCCGAAAAATAATTAATTCAATGAAGCAATCCACTATACTCAAATTTCCTACCACCTCAGTGGTAGAATAAATATCAGAAATTGTAACCATACACATTGACAAAAATAATATTAAACATCAGGCCACAATTCTCATTGGCTAAATAATACTTGCATAAGAACCACGATCATTGGCAAAACCACTTACCATTATTGGCTATACACAGCCGTTACTACGATTCTTTCTCAATATTTCTAGCCACAATCATTGGCGATACCAAACATCAATTTTTTTTTGCCATACTCATCATTGGCAAAACAATATCATAAATTCCAGCCGTAACCATCGTTGGTAAAATAAATATTAGAATTTCAAGCCATAATCATTAGAATTGGTAAAACAAATACCAAAAATTCCAACCAAATTCATTGGAATTTCCAATCACACTCACTGGTTAATGGAAAGAAATTTAAAACCAAATCCGCAACTTCTCAAAAAAATTAATTCTCGATTATGTAGGGCTGCATCTAACCCTTGTTAGACTGTCTACGTACCCTTAAGCAGGATCAAGCCCTTCGTAGTTCACCATTTAACCTTTTATCCATTTCCCGAAAATATTCTTGAAATGAAATATTCACCATTATGCTTCCACAATTGAATCACATCACATAGGTACCAAATACGGATTTAAAAAATATCAAAATCTACATGGAAAGGGAGCGTCAGCCCACTGGCCACGCGCCGCCACACTCACCGCCGCAGGTGGCAGTTTCGAACGAACGGAAACCCAATTTTCTGACTAACTCTAAAAATTACCACATTTTACAGGCAAGTAGAGTTTAATGAGAGGAACAACTTTCATACCTGGGCTAGAGTCCAATTCGGTCGGGAAACACCTGAAATCATCGTTGGATTGTCGGAAACCCTAGAAATAGGTGTTCTTAATCGACCTCAAAACGAACTTCAACGCCCCAACCATTGCTTGGACTTTGTTCCAGAAATTGAAGGGAGACTATTGGTGGTGGTAATGGCCGGAGTTAGCTTCAGGTTTTGGCGAATCGAGCCCAAACCTGCCGCACCCACAGTGCTGTTCCTCTTAAAATCAACCATTTTTCTTCAATTTCTCGAGTGTAAATGGGAGGGAGAACAACTAAGTTCGAAGTAAGGATCATTTTGGCACTGGTCCCATCGTCAACGGTGGCCGGAATTGGGAGATCCGACCGGGTCGGGTCGGCGGGTCAATGAAGGATCTGGTTGTCTCCTCTACTTTTCCCTCATTTCCCCTTATTTCTCTCTCTCCTCATTGGCCAGTCTCCCCCAATCATTTCCCTCTTTTCTCTCATTTCTCTTCCTTCTTCATCATAGCCACACACATGGCATGCTCCAGATTTTCTGTGGCATTCCAGATTATAGGAAAATTACCAAAGTGTCCCTAACTTTAAACGTTAACAACTCTTTCGTTATAATTCCGTTTCATGAATGGTTTGCGCCTACATGCTTGTGAGGTCGAGCTCTTTCCAAATACATCAAGAAATCCGATAAAATATATGAGGATAAAATACATCCTCGTATAATTACGTTAAGCCAACTAGGGGTATTTTTGTCTTTTTATTACTTATCGATACAAATATCTGCCGAAATATTATAAATACGTCGTAATTACAAATACGACTACAAAATACTTATTTTAATATTCAAATCCAAGAACGGATTTTCACATTTTTCCTACTGAAATTTCCTTAACCATTTATTGATTTATCTTCCTATTCCCTTCACATATTCATAAACATCAATAATTAATTTGTATATTTAATTTTTTCAGGGTATTACAAAATCGGCACATACTTATTGTGCATATTTGATTTTCCATAATCTTTGGCAAAATACATTTGGTGTATTTTTTTTTTTTTTGAATTTTTTCCTTGTGGTTGTAGGAAAAAAATGTTTTTTTTCCTTTCTTAGGTAGGAACCTCCTTCAATTTCCTTCAAAATGTTGGAAAAATTTGGTGATTTCCTTCAAGGTTTTGGAAAGCCTTGATGATTTTCTTCAAGGTTTTGAAAAGCTTTGATGATTTCCTTCACGGTTTTGAAAAGCTTTAATGTTTGTCCTTGGGTAAGTAGGATGTGCATTCTTTTCGTTTCCCTTTCTTTTTCCTCCGGCAAGGAAGGTGTTTTTCCTTTCCCTTTTTGTTTTCCATGGCAATGAGGGATTCTTTCCTTTCCCTTTTAATTGGAAGTATGCCCACAAAGCCACTCATTTGATGTAATAGCTTTTGGAATACTTGTTGTGTTAAACTATTATATGTTTAATGAAGGGCAAAGCTTATTGTTAATCACTATTTATTGTATTATGTGTTTAAGCAATAAGGGAATCCAATGAATGATTTAATCTAAGAGAGAAGTGATCTAAGTAAGTTAGATTAACGAGACATTTCTTTTATGTTCATTCCTAAAATGTTCCTAGCCATAGGATTGCCAATTGGGCATTGACAATCCGCTAAGGTTAGTATGTGTTATGTTAACTCAAGCCTAAGTATGACTAGTTTCAAGTCATTTAGTGTTGGACACTGAGACAAACACATATGTGCTCAAAAGGTAATCGAGTACACTGAACAACGATCAAAAGAGAGTTCGAACATACATGTCATGTAAGAACTCGTAAGTTGCAATATGCAAAGTAGTCCTTTGACTTGAGGCATCATATATGTCTAATAGTTAGGTCATTGATCTTTGATCATGTCAAAGGCATTCCATCGAGAGTGTCCACGACATTGTTGGGGTTAAGCTATCTAGTCATGTAGGCATATGAATGCACAACAAGGGATCCCTGACCTTCCATGGTGGAGGGATAATACTCTGAGATATGATTCAGGAGTCTTTGGCCAAAGCATACGAATATGACTTAGGAAGTTTATTCCAAATCATATTCAATTGAATCATATAGAGAAGTATCACATTGGATAGTAGACATGAAACAAACCATCACTCAAACAATGTGATTAAGAGTATTGTATTAGAGAATGACCGTATTGCATTGTAATTGTAATTGGATAGGTTCTCCAACCACTTCTACTTAGCTTGGGTAACCATGACATACTGCTAGGTGTCACTCATGGTTTGTGGAAGCCCTGAAGATTAGCAAACACTAATCTTCATCAATGGGAGAATTGAAATGTAGTTTCAATTCACAATCGATCGTTAAAAGTAACAATTGCCCACTGCCTCACTAAATGGAACTTAATGGATCGTACATTGAGTAAGGATAAATGTGAAGATATAAAAGAGATGGATAAGCAATTAAATGGTTTAATTGAGAATGGTCAAGATTAATTAATTAGTTAATTAATCTTACGAAAGGTTCGTATTGGGCTTTTAAGTTGGTTTTGGGTTTCGGAGCCCAAAAGGGTTTTTGGTCCACAAGGCCCATTGAGTTTAGGTTGTGTGACAACTAAAACTAAATGGAAATTAACCCAAAAATAAAGTCAAAACCGGCCAAAGGTGAGTGGTAGCAAACTTGGGTTAATTGCAAGTTTGCCACTCACATGTGAGGTGGTATAAAGGCAACTTTATAACCATTTTCTCACTAGGGTTTTCTTGAGGCAAAGAAGAGAACCATTTTCTTTCTTTTTCTCTATAGAGACCGGCCACTTAGGAAGACTTTTACTAGCATAAAAATCTCTCTAAGTCATCCATCTTCTCTTCACACTACATCCTTGGTGTGGAGACTTAGAGACACTAAACCTTTGGTGTTCTTGGAGATCCTTTCCTCATATCCTCAAGGAGCAAAGAAGTATCAAAAGGAAAAAAATCACAAGAAAGATCTAAGGAGCTAGGAGGTGACTTGAAGGCTCTCCACTTGGGTGAATTCCTTGTGCAAACAAGGATGAGCTTCAAGGGTAATGAATCTCAAAATCATTTCTTCTCTTTAATGTTGTTAAAGAGTCTTGTGGTTCACCATTCACTAGGCTTTAAAGGTCATGGGTTTTATAATTGTTTTGTAATGCATGCCTACTTTAAAGTGTTATTAGTTTGCTTATTTGTTCAAATGTTCTCACATGTTCTTAGCTAGGACAAAATTTTTCCTTCACTTTTGGTCACAGTTTTCCCTCGGTGGGGACGTTGCCGTGCAGTGCAAGAAACTGATTGCTTAATCACTGCGGGGTTGAGTAGCATTTTGGTTTTCTTTGCTACTGTAGCGTGCATTGAAGGACCATCTTGTAGCTGCCCTCCTTGCCGTGTAGTGCAAGAAACTGCTTGCATAATCGTTGCGGATTTGCGTAGTGCAATGGCGTAGCATTTTGGTTTTCTTTGCTACTGCAGCATACGTTGAAGGACCGCCTTGTAGCTGCCCTCTTTGTCGTGCTTTTCAAGCTTTTGTGGTTGATTTCTTTTCATTGTTGTGACTTTGTCATCGTCATCCTTCATAGCTTATGAGGTTTGTCCTGCATGTCTTTTGCTTTAGTGAAGTTTTTTTTCTTTGTTTTTCTTGCCGTCCCACCTTGTGCTTATGTTGTCTTTTCTTTTCTTTTTTTTTTGTTGTAGCCAGGGTATTTTTCAAGTGCTTTAAGAGCAATACCATCACCATTCTTGTGAAGGAAGGTGATTCGCAAGATAGGGGAACGACATTGAAGCTTTGTGCGCCGTTGACTGGCCCTAAGGCACTTGTTCTTTCTACGAAAGACAACTAGATGCATATCAAGTCGTGGTCTTTTGAAGTATCTTAGGAGGTGACAGATTTTGGTAGACCAACTATGAAAAAGAAGGTGTGTACGTCGAAGATTCTTATCTTGAATCATTCGTACCATGTTCGTGATAATTCACCAGCTTCGTTTGAGCTTTTTGGCGATCGCATCTGTAGCAGAGAAGCCGTCTTTGTTGAGTTTTATTGGGAGTGGCTTGAAGATGTCTTGAGCAGATCCAAAGATGTACTTACCAACGTGGGCCTTTATCACATTGTGTACGCATATTTTGTTAGTTATGATCTCCATCCTTCCATCCTTCGTGCATTTTTTTAGCATTGGTGTTCAGCGACCAACACACTTTGCACATCATAAGGTGAGATGTCGATTTCACTTTGGGATCTCCATATGATAGGAGGCTTGCCGATCCAGGGTAAGTTTTATGACGAGGTTGTTCCTAGCGTGGAGGAATTTCTCACTGCAATAGCCGAGGATTGCCTGTGAGTTACCGCTATTTGTTTTGGGTGTATCATAAGCTTTCCAAGAGGCTCAAGGTAAATCAAACATGAAGATTTCTTTATGGATTTGATTTTGGTATTAGGATGCCATGAAGTACAAGAAGCCTTCAAAGAAAAATGGCCACAATAAGACCACTAAAGCAAATGGAGACTCAGACCCATCATGTGTCATTGGTTCAGCCAGGCGTCGTTCCCCTGTCGAGTTGAAAGTATTTGAGGATCTTGGCATAGCGTCAGAGCATGTGGAAGAATCTTACCTAGCCGCTTTCTTAGCTTATTGGCTTTGTAGGTTTGGTTTCCACAAAGACGATGTCAACCTTATCTGGCCCGTAGTCTTTAAAGTGGCTAGCAAGATGGCTGCAGGTGAATCTTTTAGCCTTGCTATTCTGGTCTTAGCCAATATTTATAATGGCTTGAGTATTGTTTCAAACTCAGCGAATACTGAAGATCGTGTTGCGGTACTTCCTTATCATTATGTGTATGGTTGGGTGAGTATTTTGGCACTTATTTTTCTTCGTTGACTTTAGACAAGTCGGGGGCTTCTTCCTCAACTTCGGCCAACTAGGACCTTTGATGACAAAGTACTCTGGCTTGCTTTTTGCAAAAAGCTTTGATGATTTGCAGGTGTAGGCATTGTTTAGAAGTTGTGAAGGTTTGAGAACCTGGCAAGGGTTGGCTCGGCGCGGCGAGGCTTCATAGATGATTCACACATTCGTTTCTCAGACTTGTCTTATATTACAAGTTTTCGCTTGAGGTATGTTTCTTTGCGGCAAGGAGACCGATTTATTGTTCAGCCGTATAACCCTCGCCTTTTCAGCAAGCAATTTGGTTTTGTCCAACATATGCCAGGCAAGTTGAAGGAAAACACATAGCCGAAATCATTGCAAGCCGTGTATATGCATTGAGAGTCTTGTACTCGTTCATGCACAAATGCTTATATCACCCTGCAGTCCAAGGACTAGTTCAAGAGTAATCCAGTGACCTGTGTCTATGCAGGTTGGTGGTCAAAGGTACATCATGAAGACTTGGGGACGATAAGTGGCACCAATTCTTCTCGTTCACACAATGATGCACCGAGAGAGAGTTGTTCTGCGGTTTCTACGCAGTTGACACCTTTTGCAAGATGGGCCTGCGACTTTAGCTCATCAACACCCGTGTTTGTCTTTTTATCATTTGTATGCTTCTAAAGAGGTGGGTGACGAGGTTGACTCATATGAGGATTAACTTGTTTTGCGACATCGTCAATAGGTTTTGAATAAGCGACCGCTTGAAAGTGCTATGGATGATAATGATGTTAATTTCGGTCATAAGAAGAAGAAAGTGTTTATGCCTCATTAATTTGATGACTGTGTGTTACTTGAGAAAGATGTATGTATTTCCTCCTTGCTTGTGATTTCTTTTGTTTTTTTTATTGGTTTAGCTTTTTATGCTTCTAACACCTTTTTTTTTTGTCTTTTTTTTCTTTAGGTTGGGCCCTTTTGTTCTTTTGACTTGGAGAACATGGGCCCTTATTCCTTTACGGATATGCTATTTGGAGATAATCTACCTACAGATAAGGAGATTGGGGATCTGTCCGGTGCAGAGTTTGTTCCAAATCGTTAAGTTGCTCACGTTTTCCATGTGTAGGTGAAGGTGTGCAAGAGCCCGTCATGCATCCAACACATTTGCCAGCTAGCTCCGAGATCTTTCTTAGAAGGCCAAACCTTAGTGTCACTGAGCAGCTCATCCATTGCATCAGCCTTCGCGCAGCTATAGACATCAAGAGCCATATTGAGAAGATGATTGGGAAGTGCCCATTAGAGGAATTTGTATTGCTCAAAGAAAACTTGTTGAAGTTTTTTTCTGCGATTGACAATCTTAACGTTGATTCCTCGCTCTTGAGAGTCAAGATTGCCAAACTTAAGGCCGCCTCGACTGAGTATTCTTCCTTGCATGCTATGTCCTCGAAGAAGTTGAGTCCAGATGTTAGAGGTCAACAACTTGTAGCAATAAACTTATCAATTGTCCAGTTCGGTCTTCTCAGCAAACTGCTTCGGAAGGTTATCAAGCCATATGAACTTCTTTGGCTTCCATCCAAGCATGTCTAGAAGCGTTGGCGCGCGAGCGAGAGCTTTTGGAAACCAAAGTGTCAGGACTTCAAGGTGTTCTCTCGGAGCAAGAAGCTACACTTTCTTAGTATCAAGAAGAGGTTTCCCACCTAGAGTAAAAGAAAGGCGCAGCCATGGAAATGCCCACCTTGTCTCCCACCGATGTAGAGACTTTGGAAGGCTTGCTTGAAGATCATTGTTGTAGTTTTAGGGATATAGCTCTTCAGTATTGTCTTCCATTTAGCATTCCTTCTTTTTTTTTCCTTATTTTGTAATAAGGCTTTGTAGCCAAATTCTTCCTTTAAAGAAATAAAGTATTCACATTCTTGAATTTGCTTTTTATTCTTCAAAGTGTTTGTGTTTTTGTTGATGGTGTGATTGTACTTGAAGTTTTGAAGCTTCAAGTTGCCTATGTACCTTCGGTTGAGGAAATATCAAGTCATGACGTAGTTCAAATGAGTGATGGATTTTTTTTTTATGGATTTGGCAGTTTTGATGGTGATTTTGGTTTTGTTTTGATTTTGCCGTACATAGTTTATGCTCTTGCGGGCCAGGAGTGTTGGGTGCCGCCATTTAAACTTGTGCGAGCAATGAGTGTTGGGTGTCTCCTTTTAAGTTGTGTGAACAAGGAACATTGTTGCCGTGTGCAGTTTAGGCTCATGCAGGCAAGAAGCATTGCTTATTTGGTTTATGGGTGGTAATGTTTCAAGAATCTGCCATTGTTGGGGCCTTTTAGCCATCTTCCCCTATGATTAAGTAGGCGTCATTGGTGTAAACCTCTTGTATTACGTAAGGTCCATCCCACTTTAATGTGAACTTGCTTTTTGTCTTGTGAGTTGTGATGATAAGCCTTTGTAATGCCAAGACAAGATCTTCAGTTTGGAAAGACCTTAGGCAGACCTTCTTGTTAAATGCCTTGGATAACCATGCTTGGTAACATTCTAAGTGTTGTTGAGCTTCGAGCCTCCTTTCGTCGAGTGCTTCCAACTTTTGAAGTCGTAGTTTTGCATTTTCTTCTTCAGTCAAGCCTTCTTGTATAGCCATCTTTAGTGAGAGAATTTGACTTTCAAGTGGCAGAACAACTTCCACGCCATATACGAGATAATAAGGCGTATCTTAGGTAGGAGTTCTATGTGTTGTCCTATATGCCCAAATTGCTTCGTTTATTCTTTCGTGCCAGTCTCTCTTTGTTCGGCCGATTACCTTCTTTAAAAGGTTGCACAACATTTTGTTGAATACTTCCGCGAGATCGTTGAATGAAGCATTATACATGGAAGATTTGTGCTGTTTGAACTTGTATTTCTTGCAGAGCTCGTCTATGAGCTGGTTGGAGAACTGTTTTCTGTTGTCAGTGATGATGTAGCGAGGCATACCATATTGATGGATGATATGCTATTTGATGAAACAGACGACGGTTTCCTTCTTGACTTCCCTTAGGGGTACGACTTCAGCCCACTTGGAGAAGTAATCTGTTGCGGCTAAGATGTAGGCTTCTCTTGTAGATGATTTTGGTGTGATTAGTCCTACGACGTCCAATCTTCATGCATCAAATGGCCATGAAGCAACCGTAAGGTGTAATGGCTCAGGTGGTTGATGTATGAAGTTGGTGTGGAATTGGCAGGCTTGGCACCTTTTGGCGTATTCCAGACAATCTTTCACCATGCTTGGCCAATAGTAGCCCATTCTTTTGAGCTGGAAGTGTAGCTTTGGTCCAGACTGATGCGCCCTACATACGCCTGAGTATGCTTCTTCCATGGCTTGATTAGCTTATTCTTCACCTAGACATCTTAGAAGTACTCATTCAAAAGAGCGTCAGTAGAGTGTTTCTTTGTAGTGGAGGAAGCAAGGTGCTCGTCGACATATTTCAGAGCGGTGTCTAAGATCGTCTTGAAGCTTTCCATGCTTCAAGTAGTCGATAACCGGCTATCTCCATTCTTCAGTGTCAACTGGAAATACTGAGATGACATTTGTATCATCCAGTAGCATTTCAATGACGAGCAGGATCACCCATCTTTGGCAAACTGGCACGTCTGCGGCTTCGTCTTCTCCTAGCTCCATACTTGAGGCTAAGTTAGTGAGAGCGTCTGCCATTTGACTTTCTTTTCTTGGCACATGTTCTAACGTCACGACCTCGAACTTTTGTAGCAGTTGAGTTGCTAGCCCGAAATATGGGACAAGATCATCTTTCCTCACTTCATACTCAGTCAAAAGTTGATTGATTATGAGCTTAGAGTCACCATATACTTCTAGTGTTGTGATTTCCATGTCAATCGCCATTTGGAGTCCAATGATCAATGCTTGGTACTCAGGGATGTTGTTGGAGCATAGCTCGCTTAGTCGGAAGGAATAGGGTAGTACTTGTCTTTATGGCAACATGAATACTACTCCTACCCCCACTTCGTCCATTCATGCGGATTCGTCGAAGAACATTATCCACGTCGGGAAAATGTTAATGTAGAACACCTCCTCATCAGGCAAGTCGTCCGAGAGTTTCCAATCGGCTGAGATTGGGTGATCAGCAAGGAAGTTCGCTAGGGCTTGTCCATTGATGACTTTAACCGAGACGTAGATGATCTCTTGTTGGTTGAGAAGCAATGCCCATTTAGCTAGTCGCTCTGTCAGAACGGGTTTGGACATAACGTACTTGACTAGATCGGCTTTAGTAACCAAGTGGATGATGCAAGCATGCATGTAGTGTCTAAGCTTTTGGACGGCAAAGGCTAAGGCAAGGCATATCTTATCGATTAGTGAGTAGTTGAGCTTGACACCAGTTAGGGTTTTACTTAGGTAATAGAGTACTCTTTCCTTTTGGCCTTCATTTTTTTGTGCCAAAAGTGCTCCAATGGAACCTTTTTGTGAGGCAATGTATAGGATAAATGGCTTTTTAGGTACAGGAGCTCCTAAGACATGTGGGCTTGCCAGGTACCTTTTTATGCTCTCAAAGGCATTGCGACATGCGTCATCCCATATGAACGGAGTATCATTCTTTATGAGTTGACTGAAGGGTTGACAGCGTCCAACAAGGTTATAGATGAAGCCCCTAATGAAGGCTAGTCGTCCTTGTAGATTTTTCAGCTCGTGTAGATTCTTTGGCTCAGGCATGCTTTCAATGGCCTTAATCTTTGATTGGTCCACTTCAATGCCAAGGTGCTTGACAATGAAGTTGAGGAACTTCCCAGAGGTAACGCCAAATGCACACTTCAATGGGTTCATCTTGAGGTTGTAGTGTCATAGTTTGTCGAACATAATTCATAAATCATCAAGTGATCGAATCTTTTCTTGGTCTTGACAACTACGTCGTCTACATAACATTCTACGTTTTTGTGTAGCATGTCGTTGAAGATCTTTTGCATTGCACGTTGATATCTAGCATCTACGTTTTTCAAGATAAATGGCATTACCTTGTAGCAGTAGATAACTTTTGGAGTGTGGAAGGCTGTTAGTTCCTCATCTTCGTAAGCCATGTGGATTTGATTGTACCCAGATGAGCCGTCCATGAATGATAGCACATCGTGGCCAGTGGTCGCATCCACCATGATTTCGATGATTGGTAAGGGAAAGTCATCATTCAGGAAAGCATAGTTGAGGTTGCAGAAATCTACACAAACACGTATTTGTCCAGATTTCTTAAGGACAATGACGATGTTGGAGATCCATTTAGGGTATTGCACCTTTAGAATGAAGCCTACTTAGATTAGCTTGTCAATCTCGGTCTCGATTTACGGGATGAGCTCAGATCGATAGAGTCTTTGAGTTTGCTTTATCGGTCGCGTTCCAAGCTTGACTGCAATACGATGCATGGCGATGGTAGGGTCAAGGTCAGGCATTTCTTTTTAAGTCCAAGCAAATATGTCTTTGTACTCCAAGAGCAGTTGGTAGTACTCCTCGATCTCGTCCACCCTTATTAGTGCACTTACGAAGATAGGCTGAGGTTCCTCGCTTGTGCCAAAGTTGAGCTCCTTGATATCATCAATCGTGGCTTGCCCTCCATCTTCGAGTTGTGGTGGCGTAACACTGACATCCTCCTCGGGGATTTCATCTTCTTTGTCTTCTTGGATCGTGATGTGGAAGACGTCTTGGACCTATTCTTTAGTGTCGTCCTTTTGGGCTTGTTGGCGTGAAGATTGGCCAGTGTGGATGATGGTGCGTCTTCTTACCTTTAGTGGTTATTTTGTGTCAACCTCCAGGGTTGCTTAGTGCTTCATCCTTGAAGGAATCGAGCTTCTAACGTCATCTTTTCTTTCTTTGGCGTTGTCTTCCTCTTTCAAGAAGGCTTCTTGGATACTTCAAGTCTTTCCAAGGCTGACCGTTGTGGATGAGAGCTAGCCGTGTTTCCTTGTTTCTTAGGTTTTGACAACTTTTCGAAAACAGAGCTTTGGGGTGTTAGCGTGTTAAGCCGCTTGAAGACGGAAGTTCGGTCATGACCACCAATGCGATCAAGTGCCGAAATTCTAGGTTTTGAACGATTCAGCCTATCGAAGATTGACGTTTGAGGGGCGGGTTTAAGCTCACACTGATGTGTTGAGTGCTAGCGTTTTAGCTTTCCTTGAAATCTTCATGGGTGTATTTGGTGTGATGCCAAGTCCAGCTTTGTTGTTGTCAACTCCATAACCATGCTCATTCAACATCTTTTGAGTCTCGGTGAGGTCACGTTCTTTGTTGTTGATGGTGTTTGATACATTCCTTCCAAGATTTGAAGATGAGGCGAAATCGTACCCAGCATTTAACATAAGTTTGTAGGTGTTTAGGTCGAAACATTCCCTAGTCCTCTTGGTTGGAAGAGTGTTTGGTTCTGCCCCATTTGGCAGGGGTTTTACGAAACCTTGCGGTGGTTTTGAAACTTTAGCGTCGCCTAGCTGTGTTAGAGGTAAAACTGCATTTGTCTTGAGCAACTTTACATCGTTTTTGTGCAGTTGTGTGTCGATTTTGCTTGTTCCAGTTTCGAATTGGGATTGCCCATTCTTTCTTCTCGACATGGGGATGTATCGAAAGACGAGTGTGTTTGATCTTTTTTAGGGTTTCATACTCCCTTTGGTTGTTGTGGGTTTAGCAGGTTCATCATCATTTTTGCTTGAAGATGGCACAGCTTCCCTTTTTTGCTTCTTGGGCATAGCTTGCCACTCATTCTTTTTGGGTGTGGCTTTGCCTGTGGAATTGATCTCATTTGGAAGAGCTTAGGGCACCATGTCTTCATCCATGTAGAACTTGGCATCCGCGAAATGCGATTCGACTTCGGTGAATGACTTCGGTGAATGACTTGGTGTCGCCTTCTATCACCTTCACTCATTCTCAGTAGAATTTTAAGCATTGGTGGAGGGTGGACGACACTATTCCATTTTTTGTGGATCCAAAGCCTTTATGATGAGCTCCTTGAGGACGAAGCATTTACTAACCGGATGACTCACGATACGATGGTATTTGCAGTACCTAGGATCTTTAATGCGATTCATCTCTTCAGGGCGCTTGCATTCAGGTAGCTCGATTACTTTCTTCTCTAACAGGTCATCTAGCATTGCGGCCACGACTGAGTCTGAAAAAGGGTACATCTTTTGCTCCAGTTCCCTCAAGGTGTTTTTGTACCTATCTTGGGTGCGAGAAGGCTCATCTTTCTTTATCTCCTTTGCTTTGTTCTTGGAGAAGATTTTGACGGGCGCATATGAGGTCATGATAGGGATAGCGTTGACGGTAAAAGTTTCTTTGGCGGGCTTCTTTCCAGTCTTGTCTACCTTTGGAGCAAACACCTTATCCTTTTTGAAGTCGGTGATTGACATTTTTTTCCCATGATTAGCAATACTTAGCTCCATGTCATGGGATTGAGTTGCCAACTCCTTAACGTTCTTGGCTTTATTCCTTGGAGAATGTAATGTAACCCCCAGTGCATGCCTCAAACACACATCTCAATGGTGGAGGTTTCAGAAAGCTGATCTTTGCAATCCAGACTTAATGAACACCCTATGTTGATGCAGTTGATGACAGGTTCATCCTTCCACTGCTTCGTACTTGTCAACTCAAACATGCTTATAGTGCGGCGGGTGTTGTAGAAGCGGTTGTGGAATTCCTTTTCAAGTTGATCCCAACTGTTGATAGATTCGAGCTCGAGGTTGGTGTACCAGTCGAAGGCGTTACCTTTCAATGAGCGCACAAATTAATTGATGAGGTAGTCTCATTCTATCCCAACATTGTTGTAAGTTTCGATAAAATGGGTAATGTGTTGTTTGGGATTGCCATTTTCATCGAATTGCATGAATTTTGGCGGCTGATAACCCCTTAGCATCCTCAAGGTGTCAATATTCTTAGAGTAAAACTTTGAATACAACACGGAGTCATGTGAGCTTCCTTCGTACTGCGCCTTGATGATGCTAGTGATCATCTCCTACAGCTGCTGGATAGAGAGATCTCATGAGCTTCGTTTCTTGGTCCAGTTTCTCCTCGGATTTTTCTATCGGAGGCTCATCTTCCTCGTCGGTTTCCTTCTTTCGCATATCAACCTTCGGGTCATGGTCAGCTTTCTCGTCATGCTGCGCCTCTAGACGATTGACGAGTGTTGCAATTTACAAGTCTTTCTCCTCCACTGTCCTTGTCAACCTTACAATTGCTTCATTCATTTGAGCCAGCTGTTCCTCGATAGAAGTCACAACAACAGTCATGACTTGCATGTATACAGGATACGAGCTGCTGATTGAGTCAGCATTGAAAGTCAAGGACTTAGAGTACCTCATCGGGTTTTCTTCCCTTGGCGCCTTTAGCGGGGCCAGGGTGATCAAGGGCTCGTGCCTCAAGTGCTCTTGCTCATTCGGCAGAGTTGATGTAGGGGTGGAAGGCGCAATAGAGAGAGATATTGCCTTGCTTCGGGTTGTAACGCCCAAAGTGCCACCACTTGCGGCAATGATGCCTTTGTTCTTCGTGTTGGTAGCGGGAATAACTTGATCCTTTCTTGATGTCATATGTGTTTCTTGTGGATTTGAAGATAGAGATGAGAGACAGAGATGTCTCATTGAGCATGCCAAATTTGTAAACACGAAAATTCTGTAATGAATGAAACGAGAAGACGTGTACAAAGTAGATTTGTATTTATTTGAATTTGTAGGGTTACAAAATCTGTTTACAATTTTCCTCTGATTTAGTCTTCAAATTTAATGTAGATGGTGTAGACTGTTGATCTAAGGGTCGCGATAACTTGATCTCGGACAAACAATCGATCGATTGCTTCAAGTTTTGAGCTTGAAACAATGCGTGGATAGTCTTCACCTCATGTTTAGGGCTGCGGAAAAGGTAGCGTAAATGTGAGATTTCGTTGATTCAAGGGTCCTGATTACTTGATCTTGAATCGAACATCGTTACAAGTTTTGATCTTGCAACAAAGTCTTGAAGGATTCGGCACGAGTGCTTATTGATTCTTCAAGGGGAGTGCTTCGGTTTTGGTCAAAAGAAAGCTTCGGCTTTGGTTGCGCGTTCTTCAAAGAGAGCTTTGGCAGCGTATTAGTCTTCAAAGATTTGTGTAGAGGTTATTCTCATTGTGTAATTTTTGACCCATTTGTGTGTCTTAGATCCTTGTATTTATAAACTTCCAAAGTCTTACCTTTGGATGGATTTGGCTTTGATTTGTGTCTTGAT
This sequence comes from Malus fusca, assembly GCA_035220775.1. Taxonomy (NCBI): domain Eukaryota; kingdom Viridiplantae; phylum Streptophyta; class Magnoliopsida; order Rosales; family Rosaceae; genus Malus; species Malus fusca. The sequence goes on from CM069069.1 coordinate 12,452,763, forward strand.
TCGTTCATGGGAGAATTCAAGGATGGTTTGTGTCTTAATTTCAGCCACCTTCCTTATATTGGCCGAAATTTATAGGCCTTGTCGCCTATTTGTGAGCAATTTTAAATTCTTGCTTATTTTGTGAAGATGCTTTGGTTTTCCTGCCGATTTTGAGAGATTTTGGGCCCCTTGCCGATTTTAAGGGGGATTTTCTCCCTTTTGCCGAATTTTGGGAATGTTTTACACTTCCTTTGCTTGATTTGTGCCACGTGTCATTAATGAATTGTCCATTTGCGATGAGTCATATGCCACGTGGAGCTTTGTGATGCATCATTTGTATGCAACGAAATTTATATGTCTACACTAGGACATTCATATATATGTCAGTATCTAATTCTCCACATAGATATGCAGTGATGACATCCATAAGTCACATGTCAAGTTTTTGTGAAACAACCAAACTTATTAAGTAACGGAACGTAATTGCGTCCATTGCAAGAGAGTAATTCTCCTCATAATCAATTCCAGGTCTTTGTGAAAAACCTTGTGCAACGAGTCGTGCTTTATATCTTGCAATCTCGTTTTTCTCATTGCGTTTTCTTAGTGAATACCCATTTGTAACCCACCGAGTTCACTCCAGGCAGGTTTGGACTATCAGTCCAAAAACACTTCGCCTTTCCAAGGAATTTAATTATGCCTAGATTACATCTTACCACTTAGGCCAATATTGTCTCTGTTTGCATTCACCAACAGAGCGGGGCTCAATATCATCGCTTAATATGATTTCAGTGGTTACTGCGAATGTGAACATGTCGTCGATGATTATCTTATTTCAATCCCATAATTCATTAGTACATGCACAATTTATGGAGATTTCTTTGCTTTCATGTACTTATGTCTCTTCAGGACATGTGTCTCATCAAGGACATTTTCTTTTTCTGGAAGTACAAAATTATGGATTGTTGATTCTTCATTCATTTTCTTTTCCTGAATGATTTCATTGGGATTTAGGAGTGCACCATATGAATCATTTGCTACCACTTTATTTTGTCCAACAGGGACATCAATTCTTGCAAGTGCATTTGCAGCTGGTATATGTGATTTTGTCACTTTCGTAGCATCATTTTAAATGCATCTGGCATTTGATTAACAATACTTTGAAGATGAACGATCATTTTCACATTGAGTGCATCATGGATCAAAATGAGATAAGGTTGGTACAACCCATATCAGTTCTTGCCGTTCTTCTGGAACGGTCTTTTCACCTCATAACGATGGGAAGATTGCCTCATCAAAGTGACAGTCTGCAAAACAAGCTGTAAAATTATCATCTGTCAAGGGTTCCAAATATCTAATGATAGATGGTGAATCAAAACCCACATAAATTTCCAGTCTGTGCTGAGGTCCCATTTTTGTGCGTTGTTGCAGTGCAATAGGCACATAAACAGTACAACCAAAAAAATCGTAAATGTGAAATGTTTGGTTGATGCTCAAACACGAGTTATATTGATGAGTATTGGTGGTTGGCTATAAGTCTCAATCGAACCAATGTTGAACACGTAAGATGTCATGTCCTTATGCAGAAACTGGCAATTTTGTTTTCATGAGCAGAGTACGAGCTATTAATTGAAGCTGCTTGATAAATGCTTCTACTAAACCATTTTGAGTATGGACATGAGGAATAGGGTGTTCAACATCAATGCCTAGTGTCATGCAATAATCATCGAAGGTTTGAGACGTAAATTCACCAACATTATCAAGTCAGATTAACTTAATAGAGTAATCTGGGAACTGTGCTCACAACTTAATTATCTGAGCAAGAAGTCTCGCAAAAGTTACATTTCGATTAGACAAGGGGCAAACATGTGACCATCGGGTAGATGCATCAACCAAAACCATAAAATATCGAAATGGTCCACAAGGTGGTTGAATAGGCCCACAAATATCCCCTTGAATTCTTTGCAAAAATGATGCGGATTCATCATTAATCTTTAATTGTAATGGTCCAATTACTAACTTCTCTTAAGAATAAGCCTTGCAAGAGTTATCATTTGATATATCAATGTGTCTGCTCAATAATGGATATCCATTAGAGTTGGTAATGATTCTATGCATCATGATGGATCCTAGATGACCAAGACGGTCATGCCAAAGTATGTAAATTTTTGGATCAATGAACTTCTGGTTCATTGACAATATGTCCTTCAATTGTCTTTATGTATGTATAATACAATCCACTTGATAAACCACGCAACTTCTCCAATGTACGTTTCTGGGTATCATTGGAGATAATTGATAGATATTCCACATTTTTTGCACTTTTCATTTTAATGTGATATCCATTTAAATGTATGTCTTTAAAACTCAACAAATTTAGAGTAGATTGAGTAGTGTACAACTCATTTTGTATAGACAATATTGTTCTATTTGGTAACATGATTTGGGCTTTCCCTGAGCCTTCAATTACATCTAACTGGCCTGATATTGTTGTTACCTTTACTTTTGTAAGCATCAAGCTTGAGAAATATTTTTGATCTAGAGGTATTGTATGCGTGGTTGCACTGTCTGCAAAACAAATATCTCTGCCATGCTCTTGTTTTGAGAATAACCATAGTTTTTATCCAAGCTCTCTGAGTAAAGGAATCATAGTTAAAAGCAATTTATTCATGATAAAAGGAAATTGAAATGCCACTTTTATTGAATTGAAATGCGAGCTTTAAACTACAAGTTCAGATAATAAGAGTACATCAAACAAAAATGATTCAATCGGACCGATACACTTCATTCCCTCTTCCAACAATGAAGTTTAAGACATCCAAGTGGGTTGTGTTCAATTGCCCAAATAAATCGAACATTGGATCAGGTATATCCATTGATTTAGCCTGGTCGATGAAATTGGTTTTGACACCCTTCTCATTGAGGGAGGCTTGATACAGGTTCACCAGATTGTTTGGGGTACGGCAGGTACACGCCCAGTGCCCATTGCCAGCACACCTATGGCAGACTTCTTCATGATTTGTAGAAGTGTTATTCATATGAGCTTTACTCTTGTGGCGGTTTACATTTTTGAAGCTCGGACCTGAATTATACCTTGTTCCCTGGTTGTAAAACTGGATACCATTATTCTTGCCTTTCCTATTCCACCGGCCTCGTATGTGGCCATGTCCTCATTTGTAATTATTACCACGAGAGGATGTGGTGTTCACTTTAAGGGAAACAACATTCACTTCTGGGAATGGCGTCGATCCAGTAGGTCGGGACTGATGATTTTTCATCAGGAGCTCATTGTTTTGTTCACCCACAAGGAGCACTAATATTAGTTGGTTGATGATCGCATATTTTACTATTTATTTACTCCAAAAGTTACATTTTCTTGTGATAAGTTGGATGAAAATGAAAGGAATTTCAGAGATTTGTGCCTTTATGACTAGATTAATAATAAGGCAACATTCCTAGGATTTTTGTTTAATTTCTAGTCAAAGTGGAAGTTGTTGGAGCTTTCGCTCTTTTGGATTCATGTGTAGGCATTATTTAAATTAATCTTACTTTCGAAATTTTTATGTAGGGCCTACATGGTAAAAGTTGGCAATATTTCTATCATTTAGAAACAAAGATGGACCATGTTGTTTTGCTTCCACGTGGCCACTTCAATACCTAAAGGCATCAAACTTCAGTTGACCTATCTCAAAAGGTAATTGAAAGGCTTGCGATTTGTCCCAATTTCCAGGAGCAAGATGAAAGTGGAAGCCAACAAAGTGCTTTCCTCGCTTAAGCACTTTTCGTCTCTCCCCCACATCAAAATTCCCACATTTGATTCAAAACCAACGGATCCGATCAACCTCTCCCTCCTCCCCTGTTTCTGCAACTTCACACTCCCCTGAATTTTTATCCCTCTTCAAGAGAGTACTTTATCCACCAAATTTTCAGTCGGTGGATCTTTGCGAGAAGATGAATCTGGAGCATTGGGTTGATTATCTTAACTTTTGGAGTCTGGGCAATTTTCGAAAAATGGAAAAGACGATCTGGAAGGTGAAATTCAAGTTGCACGATTGGGGGAGAACGGAAAAAGAAAGCAGAGGAATGTTATTCCCATATTTTCTTGCTCCTAATTTGTTTGATTTTCTTGTGGTATGTGTTCTCTTTTATTATGGGTTTTGGAGTGAAGGCCTCAAAGAGAGAGACTTGGTTGTTGCATAAATGGATTTATTGAAGGCAATGAAAGAGAAAGGGGAAGCAGCAGCAAGGAGATTAAAGGCACGAGCTTAATTTTAACATATGCATAATTCATTTGGGTGCCTTAATGTACCAAAGAGTGGCCAGCACATAATTGAAGACTTCTACCGTTTCCTCTCTTTTACTATCAGCAATCAATTAGGGTGAATCTTTCGTCATTTACAGAAACGTAAAAGTTGAAAAGAAGGAAAGGAATGAAGGAGCGAAGAAGCAGAGACAAGGGGGAAGAAGGCAGTGGCAAAGCAACAGATTTTCAAGCTTTTCTAAACTTAGTTTTCTTTTAATTTTATGAATTCAATAATATTTTTTATTATGATTCAGAACTAATTTTCCTTAGCTAGGGCTACGATGTAGCCATGACTATGAATGCTTAAATTCTGAATTGAATTATTTTCAAGTTTTCAATTTTCATTCAGTATCGTTTGTTGTACTTATATGCTTGGTTTTAGTCTTGGTGATTGGCTACCATCTTAACCTTTACTTAGTAAATTTGATGCAAGTTGTGCAGATCCATGTTTTCAACTTGAGTGATAACTTCTTGCAAATAGATACCATAAATTACCTAGTAGTAGATGCCTTACTCTAGGATTTATGTAGTCCTTATATAAATTTCCTGATCGTAATGAGTTTCATTATGTTAAACTAATCCAGATGCCATGGATGGTTGCATAGTGGAATATACGTAATACTCTAGATGCCATAGATATTACATGAGTTAGGGAAATTTGACTATCAATGAGATTTGAGTACTTGTTAATAATTCGTAGTAGGAAAAAAGTACGATTGGTTATGGTGACTCGGACGCTCTAGTGTTTTACTCGATTGAATTACAACTTGTTTTCTTGGCTTCCACTTTTTACATTGTGATCACACGTTCCTGTTTTCATTTTTTTTTTTTTTACTTTTAGTATCAATTCTCAAAACCATCATTATTTATTAATCTTTGTTAAATTTCACTACGTTGCAATTGGATTTAAGTTAGTTGTTTAGAATTAGATTAATTTATGTGGGACGATATTAAGTGCTTGCTTTCTATACTATCGAATGATTCATACACTTGCGAGCATAAAATTTGGAACTAAGTTGGACTAATTTTGGTTAGTTTAAATTTCGCAACAATGGTTGTACTCAGTAAAGCCTCGCTCTCAATATTACTGATACAAGAGCACGTTGGAGGTATGAAAGGTGCTGAAAGTCTTTTCCAGCATATCTTCCTCATTGATAGTCTCCCCACAAAGTTTCATATGGGAGCTAATTCTGAATATTGCAGAGTTGTACTCAGCAACCGACTTCAAATCCTGGATCCTTAAGTGTGTCCACTCATAACGAGCCCTTGGGAGAATCACTGTTTTCTAGCGATTGTATTTATTTCTCAATGCCTTCCAGATGGCTAATGGATCTTCAACCGTGAGGTACTAGCTCTTCAATCCTTCATCAAGGTGGCGATAGATAAAGATCATGGCTTTCGCCCAATCTTGAGAGGATGCACTGTTTCCCTCTTTGATGGTTTCTCCAAGATTTCCTACCTCCACATGGATCTTGGTATCCATTACCCAGGTAAGGTAGTTTTTCTCAGTAATGTCAAGGGCAACAAAATCAAGCTTTGCCAAGTTTGCCATTTTCTTTTTCTGAAGGAAAAATGAGATGTGTAAAAACTTGCAATAAAATGTATTCTAGAGGAATGCAGTGTTAGAACTTCTGGTTCTTACAAATTTTTCATTTTGATCTTCAGTCCAAAATGATAACCACTCGAAACTTCAAGCTCGAGATTTACACAATTAATGAGGAAGGCGATTGTACCGCACCACTCTCATTGAAACAATATAGCGTAGGATGGGCAATTAAACTGCACCACTCAAGCAGCAGGAAAATTTAAATATGCAGACCAGGGTGGGCGATTATACTGCACCACCTAAAATTGCAGTAAAATTAAATATGTAGTTCAAGATGGGTGATTGTACAACACCATCTTTGTTCGTAGTAAAATTAAAATAAATAAACATTGGGTTAGTAATCAAGAGCTACACCAAAAATATAAGTAATTGTTATATTGAGAACTAGAAGCATGCACGGTGCTAGCAGATCTTGGCGAAGGTACATCAAGTAGGTGAGGCAGAGAAGGAAGAAAAACAGTAAGATCATTGGAGGAAGCATTTTTCGACGAAAGGAAATAAGAACTTGTTAGGGTTAGAGAGTCATGCTAATAACGTGTTATAAATAGGTAAAAGTAAGAGAGATAACCTTTGCTAGGGATAGGAGCGAAGCGGGTGCAATGTATCACATTGTTTAGTTTCGTAACTATTACACAAAAAGATTGCAGGTAAAGAGAGGAAGGAGGGATATTGATATTATTGCTTTCACTTCTTTTCTTTTGTTGTGTATTGTGATCGCACATGGAGTGCTCTTTATATAGAGCCACATCCGTGAAGAACCAAAAAAAGGAAACGATTTCCTTTTTGAAAAACATCATACAACAACAATTACACTACTATTCTCAAGTCTTCCTCACTTTTAGCTAAAGCATGTGGGCATTCATTCCCACAACTTTTACAACAATGGTGTCAATTTGGCCTCGGGGTCACCATATTTTTATATCAAGGTCATTCACGAAGAAATAATTAAAGCAATGAAAAATAGTAACACCAATTGCAAGGTCCTCTATGACCCTTAAGGGTGCGTTTGTTGCACCGGACTATCTCGGATTGGACTAACTTCAGGGATTAAGCTGATTGGCTTGGCATGGACTAAACAATACTACAATTGTGAAACGTTTGGTGCAGTGCCAGATTAGATAAGACAATTTTTTATTTTTAATTGTGAAAATTTCCATTTTTTTTGTCTAAAAAATAAAATGCACTCGATAAATAAAAACAATATTACGCAGTATACCAAGGAATTAAAAACTTGAATTTTCAATCTTTCCCATTAACTTTTCTTAGCAACCAAACAGATTAACACAAAAAATATACAAATTAAACAATCAAAAAACCAACCCAAATGAAAGTAATACTAAAAAAATAAATAAATAACCTTGGGAGGTGATGACTTGAGAAAATCTTCAGCCATTTTTGGAGGCTTGCATTCTGCAAATCAGAAAAATAATCTGAAATCATGATCCTCAAATTCAAGACCCCAATCTTGAAATTCTTCTCGTCTTCAACGCCAACCCACGAAATGGGTTTCTTAAAAAACTATTTTATCAGCAGAAAACGGCTTCGCCATGTTCTTTGCATGCACGAACCGAGTAGACAAAATCCTGCATCTTAAATTGACGATCCAATCTCGAGATCCTTCTCATCTTCAACGCAAACCCGCGAAATGAGTTTCTTAGAAAATGAATTTCTGAGCAGAAAAGAGCTTATGCTGATGTTCTTCGCCTGTACGGACCACAAATCCATGAGACTTCGAATGAAGAGGAGCTTTCTAGGCAGAAGAAAACAGAAGCGAAGCAAGGAGGGGCGAAGAAGATCTGGTCTTAGTAGTTCACCCGATTTTGGGAGGCTTCGCTAAGACGGCGTAGTGAAGTGTTTAGTCTAGGCGAGTCTCGCCCAGTCTCATTTAAGTTAGTCCTTACAACAAACAATCATGGGACTATCCTAATATTTAGTCCAGTTTAGTCCAGTGAATTTAGTGAGTGCAAACAAACGCACCCTAATTGTCCTAAGGTGTGTCATGACATTGGTCATGACAACACGAGCTATAATGGCTTGCATTGTGTGGTCTACGCTATTGTGGCCTGCAATGTAGGGCATCTCGCAACAAGTCACACTGTTGTCGTAGGTTGGGTTGCATGTCATGTTGCAAGTGCGGCTTGTTCGTGTGTTGTTGGATGGCGAAGTCCGACTTTAATAGCACTAAGTAGGTCGTGTCTAGAGTTGTTATGTAATCATCATAGTGTTCTCAGAAAAACGCATGTTGTGAGTCTTGCTCGTGATTATCTAAAAGAAAAAGAAATAAAAAACAGTCGATAAATAAGAACTTAATCAAATCAACTTTCTTCACACACACGTTGAATATTTTTAAGAATTCTCAAAGCATCAATTTGGGGATGCAAAATTATGCAAATTTATGTCCAAGCAGATTGACCAGAAAACTTGGTAAAAATATAACCCATAAACAAATTGACTAATATCAATATGATGTTTGTCAAAGGGCCTTCAATGCCTAAGTCAGAAGACGTTTTAGAAAAAATGACGCAACTAATACTAAAGGAGAAGTCTAACAATCGTATGTAATGTGGGTCGATGTGTGGATAATATCTCCTCTACAAGTGCAAGAATATTCACTTTGGTGGATGACTAGCAGGAGACATATGAATGTTTTACTATATCTTGAACACTACATGAAGGAGGTAGTCTTTAGCATGGAGTTATGTAGGAAAGTGTGAGGCCTTAGGGAGACTCTAAGGAGCTTTCCCCTACTTGTTAGGGTGTCTTACGGGCTGAGCTACGACGAAGTAGCTGACCCTTTCTCTCTCGAGAAAAGTGGTGTCCTACTTAAATGTCAAGTAATTCTCTTAAAGTGTTTGGCAACTTTTTTTATTTTTTATTTTGGACGTAAAGTTATAATTCATTAAACTTAAAGCAAATTACAAAGCCAACAATGCCTTAAGACAAATAGTGGGAGACCCAATCCCACAATGACAAAGGCCTGAAACTGAAAACAAACGACAAAGAGAAAAACAACCTAAATTGACCCTGGAAAAGCAGCCCGCCGCAACCAAACTCTCGCCAGCAACCATCGAAGTGACAACTATGTAGGAACCATAGTGAAAGAGGATCCGCAGAGAGTCAAGCACAACTAAAGTAACCAAAAAAAAAAAGAAAATCCACAACAAAAATCAAATCTTAGAGCGCTGTAACAGACCAAGCTATCTAGATATGTCCGCCAACCACCACACCTATAAGAAGCAAACCAAGCTAACATAACACAGAGGTGGGGAGGGCCAAGGGGATGTGTAAAATACCCTTAATACGACGGAAGTTGCAGAACACTTAGCCCAAAATTTCCAGCTTGCCGGTAAAGCAAATGTAGTAAGGTAAAGATTTACATCCTAAATCAAGTCCAAAACTCAAAGATCTGATTTTTAGTAGGGATAAAAGAAGGTGAATGAGAGGTCGCAAATAGAGGTGTTGGCAAGGGAAAAGGGGATAGATAGATGTGAGAGAAAAAGGCTACAGAAAAGGAATTAGTTAGTGAAATAGGGGCAAAATGGAGGAGGAGAAGAAAAGTTAGGTAGCAAAATGGGAAACTCATAGCTAAAACCGATGAAAAATGCACAGGAAACGGTGAAGAAAAATGAGCAATGCAGGACACAGACAAAAGACTAAAGAGAAGAAGAAAAAAAGTAGGAAGAGCAAGAGGGCTTGCCAACCCCAACCAAAGGAAAAAATCGGCGTCGAAAGCAGGGGAAATTAGGGGTTCTGTAAGAGAGAGAAAAGAGATAGCAGTTAGGGTTTTTTAGTTGGTTTTTTTAAGTGTTTGACAATTGATCTGGCTTTTAAGGGCTGATTGTTGGTGGCTTTCGCCCATTTAGGTTGAGATTGTAGTTTTGTTTCATGACATTAGAGGGAACTTCGTCATTCTCATACTATAGTTCACCTGACATGCTCTAATTAAGTGTGACTAGTTTATGTTTCCATAATACAGACATAGAGGCAAACTAAGAAATTGACCGAAGAAAGTGTAGCTCAATTGGTTAAGAATTGTCACGTATTCACCTGAAGTTTCTTTAAAAAAAGAAGGGTAAATTACACAGAACTACCTCAACTATTAGGTCGTTAACAGTTTCATACCTCATCTCTAAAAAGTTTCAATGTCATATCTTAATTTCGAATTTGTTGCAATGTGCTACCTTCGTTACATTGGCTGTCAGTTGGTCCGTTATATGATGATGTGGCGTATGCCACGTCCCACCATCTCCACATATGCACTTCCACGTGGTCTACCACATAGATTTCCCGCCAAACTAATTTCCACGTCATTTAAAAAAAACTAGAATTTATTTTTCAACATAATTATTTCCCGCCAAAAATCGTCCACATCAGCAAATTTAAAGGGGTCCAATTTTGGAAGATAATACAACCTAGAAAAACCAAACCACATGGAAATTATACATAAACATATGATCCCACATCAACACAAATCCTACATAAACACATGATATAACCAAAAATGAACACAAAGTCCACTTGAAACAAAACATTTGCAAAGACCAAAAGATGAACTGTAATTCATATAACATCATTGATCCATCTAAGATTTACAAAGATATGCATTAGACATCCTTAAATATCCCAAAATGCACAGTGCACTGATCCAAACAACATACTGAAATCCATATATCAAAACAGTGCAAAACAATGCATTTTCAGGGATACAAATCAGTTAAAAAAACCAAAAGAAATTCAATGTTTGTGATGTCTAATTCCAGAACCCATGTACCATAATTTTAGATTCCTATTGCACATAAAACATGAAGTGAAAAACAGTAATTTGTTACAATTTCTGGCATCTTTAGGTCTTGGTTTGCCTTGTCTTTCTCTGCTTGGTGGCTCTCAATGAATGAGCTTCAGGATTTGCAGATGAACCATCCCCTGATTGTGATGCCTAATTTCAACGTTCATTACAAAAATGTTAGATGCAAAGTAAGGTTCTAAACTAAACTTGTTGTTGTAAACTACAAAGGAGAGGATTAGGTTTTGTACCTTAGATTTCCTTGTTCTCTTTTTAGGTACAGCTTTAGCTGCTTCAGCTGATGATGATGCTCTCCCTTAGGCTGATGTGGATGCCTATAACAAAGTATAAAATCATTCATTAAAGGATTAAAGGATTAAGGATTAAAGGATTAAAGGATTAAAGAAAGTACAAAATGTTACATGTTTGTCCCTTGGAGGAAGATGTCGATGATGGGTCTGTGAATTATGTCCTTCTTGCTTGCATATAGTACACTTCAAAGCACCTTGCCCTTTCCTTCCTAGCTTAAGTGGCTTAAGAGGACCTTCAGGATTATTTGGTGGGTTGGTGGGTGTTTGTTCACCATATTTCTCCAAATCAGCAGCTTTTTTGTTTCTTTTCTTCCTTGGTCTTCCAAGTTGCCTTGTATATAATGGAGGCAAGATTGGTGGGTTTTCAGTATCCTTCCACAATGACATACCATTCATTGGCATTATTAAGTGAGAATAAACTTCCAAGTACCGTGCCTTTGAATAATATGCATCCACATAATCCTCAGGTTTTTCTCTCTTGAAATGGATGGCAGATATTGCATGGTTGCAAGTTTCTTTACTAGCAAATTGTGGGCCTTCTCATCTAGCTTCTTAACCTCCTCCATTGCCTTTTTGAAGTGTGGAACCGTTGTTGTTTTGGCAACTGCCCATAGAGCATCTTTAAAAGTTTTCCCCTTAAACAAATTCCTATAGTTTGTGTACAAATGCCTCACACAGAATCTGTGGTGGCATCTGGGGATGACCTTTTGAAATGCTAGAATTAGCCCATTTTGCTTGTCACTGATAAATGTCCACCCATTTTGGTTTTTTATACCCACATCATCAGCTAACAGTTGTAAGAACCAAACACAAGCTGCCTTATTTTCCATTTCCACCACTGCATAAGCAATAACCCATGTCTCATCATTTGGATCAATGCCAACAGCACATAGCAACTGCCCTCCATGTAAAACCTTTAAGTGGCACCCATCTAAACCTATCAAAGGTCTACATCCTGCCTTAAAGCCTTCTTTGCATGCCCCCAAGCAAACATATATCCTTTGAAACGTTTCTCCATCCAACTTCAACTTCACAGTGCTTTCAGGGTTAGTCTTTCTTACTTCCTCAGCAAAATCCCACAATTTTGTATATTGCTCTGCATGTTTCCCTTCAATAATCTTGAAAGCTTTATTCAATGCCCTATAAGCCTTCATCTTTGTACACCCATGATTCCACTCGAATTCCACAGTGGATAAAAAAGATTCGACAGGCCATGTGGGATTGAGCTTTATCCGATCCAAGTACAAATCTGTGAGTAAAGAAGCAGTCATGTTCTTATTTGCCCAAGTCCTCCCACAGGTGCGGTGATCAAGGACTGTCTTGATTTGGATGCTGCTTGATCCATGCATCTTGCCAGCAACACACATCCAAGGACAGTCATTTGCACACTTGGTTGTAATCTTCAACTTCTCATTCATATGGAAATGAATTTCCCCTTATCCTTTCACTAAGGAATACATCATGACGGCTCTCTTGAATTGCACATTGTCTCTAAAAATAAGCCCTAGAGTAAGTTGTGGATTCTTCATATCCGTTTTCTCATACTTTGGATAATGCCATTTTTTTTTTGCCTCTTTCCTCATCTTCAGAGTGTACACTTTCCAAATCATCATAATTATAATCTGGTTCATGAACCAGATTCACCTCCCCATCTCCAGCTTCTTCAACCTCTTCTTGTCCTTCCTCTTCTTGTCTCTCCTTTTCTCCTTCATTTACTTACTCTTCTTCTCCTTCATTGCTCTCTTCAGTTTGCCTTTTTTTCCTTTTCTGAGATTGCCTTCATGTTCTTTGCACCTCATCTGCTTCCTAAATCACATCATACTTAGCAAAATTTGGGTTATCTTCATCACTCTCATAGTCACTCTCTACAAAGTCACTGTCTTTTTCAGGATCTTCTTCTTCACTTTCTTCTTGATCTCCTTCAAAATCGACAGGTACATCAAAGAAGGTATCACCGTGTTCTTCTTCACCTTGTTCACCAACTTGTACATCTTGTAAACCTTTTTCTCGAGCAACTTGTACATCTTCTTCCTCAGCCACACTTGTACTAGCCACATCTTCTTGGTGAAAACCTTCATCCGAGCACATAACAATCACTTCCTCTTCAATAAACACCCCTTTATTATCTGAGGGTCCTTCATAGCTACCAACCCTTTTTTTTTCTTGGTTTACAAGTTATTGCCATAATATCCCTTTCCTCCTCACTTAATTCCTCAATAATCACTGTGCTTGGACCGGTGCACTCCATAGACGCCATAAATTGTTGTTCCTTGGTAAAGGCTTCTTCTGCAGATAATTCTTCAATGTACATGTCTAACACTCGAGCCTTTGGAACAAAGTTGCACATCTTTTGTACATTGACATCACTCTAAATGGGCTTCAAACCATTACTAATGTCCATGTTGGGAATCTTGTAGTAACAGTTCATGAACATCTCACTATATCCTATAGCTTCCACCATATCATCTATAACAGGGAGTGACATTAAGTCCTTGTCGCAATAATCTATATATGCAACTTTCCCCCCATAGTAGTATTCATGACCGAGCTCCCCACCATGGTGCAAATGAATGGAAAATAGTTATGGATAACCTAAAATTCACAACAACAAAAATAAAAAACAGTTAAAGCCCTAAAACCACAGCTCACCACAAATGTGGACAAAGCAAAGCACAATGCACATCACAAAGAAATGCCCTAAGCCCTAAGGCCTAACTTCTAACCCCTAAGCCCTAAGGCCTAACTCCCAAGCCCCTAAGCCCTAAGGCCTAACCCCTAAGCTCAAAGGCCTAACCCCCAACCCCTAAGCCTTAAGGCCTAACCCCTAACCCTCAAGCCCTAAGGCCTAACCCTAACCCCTAAGCCCTAAGGCCTAACCCCTAACCCCCAAGCCCTAAGGCCTAACCCGTAATCCCTAAGCCTTAAGGCCCAACCCGTAACCCCTAAGCCCTAAGCTCTAAGGCCTTACCCCTAAGCCCTAAGGCCTAAACCCTAAGCCCTAACCCTCAAGTTGTAAACCCTAAACCCTAAACACAGAAAACACTAAATCTTCTTCACCAACAAAAAAAGCACCAAAATGACCCTAGTTAGTGCATGCAACAAACCTTAGGACCACACCCACCCCAAATGTAAACAATTGCAATTCAACAGCCAACAACAAAGTAAAGCACAAAGCACATCACAGATAAAAGCACAAGAGAACCCAAAAGGACCCCATTATCCAACAAATCAGTAAGCATTTTGAATAAATTTGAAAATAACCCACCAATCTCCAACAAACAAAACACCTAAAGGACCTTCCATTATCCAACATTTGAATAAAGAAAACAAAAGAAAGCACTCAAATTTCAACATTTGTTAAACAATTATACAAAGGACCCCCAGGACCACCACCATCCAAACTACCTTTTCCTCGAGGCCCCGACAACAATACACAAAGCACCCACCGGACCCCTAGACCACCAGCACCCAAACAAACTTTTTCTTGACAACAATAAACAAAGGACCCACATGACCCCCATTCTACAACATATATGTAAGCATTTTGATTAAACAATAAATGAAACTCAATGAAACCCACAAATCACCAACAAAGATTTTCGAATCAACAAACCCAAAAAAAGGGGAATAAAAAAAGGGAAGCAACAAAGCACAAAACGAACTGAAATTTGTATTTATAGTGGGTATGCGTCGTTTGCTCGGGATCCTCGCGCACATTCCACCCCATTTTCTAATCCTTTGAAATACTGTCAAATCTTTCGAAAACCAGAAGAACTTAGGGTTTTCACCAAAAATGAACAAAAGGAAGGTAGGCAACGACAACACGAACTTAGGGTTTTCGCTCAATGAACTATTGATCGCGATTTGGACGGCGATTTTGGGGCGGGTGATATGAAGTTAGGGTTAGGGTTCTTTGATTTGGGAACTGGAACGAAAGAAATGGAAGGGAATTGCGCGGGTTGGGGCTTTACGCTTCAATTCGAATTGCACGATTCATGAGGGAAGTTTTTTTAAAATATTTGTTTTTTTTTTTAATTTTAAATTTTTTGTGATATACACTTGTCATCCTTTTAGATGATCCACGTGTATCGGATGCCTACGTGGAAGTTCATATGTGGAGAGGGTGGGATCCAGCATAAGCCACGTCAGCATATAACGGAGGAATTGACAGATAACGTAACGAAGGTATAACATTGCAACAAATTCGTAAGCAAATGTATGACATTGAAACTTTTTAAAGATGAGGTATGAAACTGTTAAAGACCCAATAGTATGGATGGGCAAATACCCATTGGTTATCAGTAATCGCGGTTACCGGCCCATTTAAATTTCACGGTTATAGTTATGGGTAACCGTTTAGATAAATAAACGGTTATGGGTATAACCGTTTACCCGCCAAATTTAAATGAGCGGTTATGGGTATTAACCGCGGTTATAAACGGGTAATCATTTACCCATTTATTTTATATATGTAAAATTAACACAAACCATGTTCCCTATCGGACAAAACTTAGATCAATGTTATTGACTATAGTGCATGATTTCTATAACTAATATAATATAGTTTTCCTTAACCACTTTAAATTTCATGGTCCATTATATATATTATGTTAATATTTTACATTCCGAGTCAAATAACCTAAGAATACTGTCTTTTAACAGTTTTCGTAACCCAAGAATACTTAGCAAATTTTATATTACCTTCATTGCTAACAGTTAAAAATATCGTCTGTAAACTATTATTTCAATTATTGGAATGGTATACGGACTTAAAAAATTAAAATGCGGAAATGTATGATGAATGTACCTATAACGGTGTTTAATTGTTATAAAAACAAAATTATGACAAATTTTTCTTTTTTAATTTTCAAGTTAAAAAAACACGTAGACGGGTGAAAAATGAGTAAATGATAAAAAAGAAAGGATAAACGGGTTTAAAAATGATAAATGGGTAAACGGGTACTAAACGGTTACGGTTAAATGGGTACACGGTTATAGGTATGGTTAACCGTTTATAAACGGTTATGGGTATGGTTAACCGTTTATAAACGGTTATGGGTATGAGTATAACCGTTTAGACAATTACCCAACGGGTAAACGGTTATACGGGTATGAAAATAAACGGTTATGGATAAATAACCGCGGTTACCCGCCCGCCAAAACCATTGCCCATCCCTACCCAATAGTTGAAGCAGTTTTTGGTAATTTATCAAAAAAAAAAAACAATAAAAAGGTTGGTTACCACTTTTAGAGTAGAAAACGGAGCGCGGTTAAACCCAGAATGTTCAGAAAACTGTTGAACAGAAGGAACCAAAGTCCCAGATAGAACACAAAGCTCCTGATTGGCAGCTCCTCACTCTCACTTTATCATCTCAACCTCCCCCAGCCACCAACCGATCCAAAGCAAACAATGCAAGCAGCTTTGGCGATCATGGCAGCTCAGACTGTGATGCTTTCATCCCCCACTCTCTTCTCCCAACTCCAAAACCCTAACCCTCACTCAATTCCTCATTCCTTCCTCCATGGCGTCTCCCTCAAGCTCCCATTCAAATCCCAATCCATGTCTTTCGCCGCCTCCGCGGCCGCCCCTAAGCCTCTCACTGTCGTCGCCGCCACCAAGAAAGCCGTCGCTGTCCTCAAGGGCACTTCCAGTGTCGAAGGAGTCGTCACCTTGAGCCAAGAAAACGATGGTATCTTCATATAACTCTACCCCCTTCTGTAAATGATTGTGTTATCGATATCTGTTTCCTTTTTCCGACATGGGTTTTCGGAAAATTGGTTTATGTCCTTAAATGGTCAACTCTGCTAGGTTTAATTTCATATTGTTTTATGTCTAAGAGAATCGAAATGTGGAAAAGATTATGTGTTTGTTCGATATTTTCGCAGTTAATTGAAATTGAATTCTAGATTTTCGATGGTGAGTAGCTTGTTTGGATTCAAGGCAAGAGTTTAATCTATAGATTTTCTTTTTTCTAGTTTTAACTTCTGTTTGTTGAGAATTTGAAAATGTGGGTACTCAAAATTTCCCAAACTTGGATTATATTTAATTTAGTTGAATGCTGTTTCAATGGTTCCTTTAATTGTGTGAGAGTGGTCTGATTCTATGCTCAAAATCTTGTGTTATCTGAACTCATAATCTTGATGGAGCAATGACTGCTTACTGGTGATTGTGTTTTACTGTTATCAGGTCCTACAACCGTGAATGTTCGTATTGCTGGACTTACCCCCGGGCCTCATGGGTTTCACTTAGTGAGTGTTTTTTAATTAGGTTCTTCATCTGTGGATTAGTAAACTTGTTTCTAAGTGTTTTTCTTTCTTGTGTAGCATGAGTATGGTGATACGACAAATGGATGCATATCCACAGGTAGGGCTTTAAATCATTTCAAGCTTAAAATTTTATGGTTATAGTATTATGTAGTTATATTTGTGATTCTATTTTGATGCCATTCTAATGAATTTCTTTTTCCCTTACTAGGACCACATTTCAATCCTAAACAGTTGACACATGGTGCTCCTGACGATGAAGTCCGTCATGCGGGTGACCTGGGAAACATAGTTGCTAATGCCGATGGTAATTTCATATTTTAATTCCCTATACAAACTTGTTCTTTTCAATAGCACAACCCAGTTAATGTACTAACTACTAAGAGATATATTGTGGGGACGCAGGGGTGGCAGAGGCAACAATTGTGGATAACCAGGTAATCATTGAGCTGGGCAATGCTTTCCCATAAGAATGTGTGTACCTTCAGGGCATGTTTTCATACAGGTTTTAGTTTGGTGTCTGACATTTTTATGTTCATTTGGTACTGTATTCACCTTAGTAGTATTTGATTACTCATATTTTGGTTTTGGCTAAAATTTGTAGATACCATTAACTGGTCCTAATGCTGTAATTGGAAGAGCACTTGTTGTTCATGAGCTTGAGGATGACCTTGGAAAGGGTAAGTACTAAGTAGTTTATAATCAACTTGTCGAAGAAACTTGTTAGTAAATTTAAAGCACGAGTGGAGAAAATTTTATATGCAATGGTTGTGCATGGTTGGAACTAGAAACTAACTCTTCTTATCCTTTTGAGCAAAGCATGTGGGTGGGTAATGACAAGAAAGTTTAACAAGAAACATTTGTTTCCTTCCCCTCCGTTTTTTTTTGTTGGGGAATGCAGAGAAGCAAGTTACTACCTTTGATGTTTCTTTCTCATTCTTATTTACTTCCTCAATCACATTTGGTTTGCACTTGTAGGTGGACACGAACTTAGTCTAAGCACTGGCAATGCAGGTGGAAGATTGGCATGTGGTAAGCAAGAAAATTTGATTTCACATTTATTTCTCTTTTCTTTTTAATCCCTTTTCTGTTTTACTGTTTGAAAAAAGATTCTATGCTGTGTGTTGATCCTTTATCTAGTTTGTGTTGGAAGAATATGATAAATTGGTGATGAGGAATCATTTTCTCAGGAAATAGGGTAATATTTCATTATACATGGGCCTTTGTGCGTAATTTTTCCATTAGATGTAACACATTAAATTCTCCTCTAATGTATGCTTTTATGATGAAAGATAAACAAAAAGAAAATGTCCATGACTTACCTGTGTTAAGGTACTGTAAAATGTGAAATTGTGATCAACACGTTTGTTATGCAGAGAGCCTCAGGAAACATTATACCTTCTATTAAAATTTTATTGGGTAAATTCAGGGTATAATTTATGCATGTATTTCTGTGTGTGTATATACTATAATATAGCATTAGTAACTCTTTCAAGACCTCTAAGCATTTTCTATGTTTAATAAGGGTCTTGAGAAACCTTGATATTATTTGCAATTGATAAGGTGACTTCAAATATGACATCTTTTGTTGGGCACTCGGGCATGGGTTTGGGGCAAATAGTTTGTGTATAGGTCATCTGAGATACTTATATGTTGATAAATGGCTAGATCCTAATGGGTGCATTCATGAAGCTGCTCTGCTTATGTAATGGTCTTGGTAATGGTTCATCAAATCCTAGGATTAATTTCTCTCATTGTTAGCCTCATAAAGGAGGTTTTGAGAACCATTCGGAGAATCACTCTCTAGTCCTCTCTCTCCAATTAAATTGTAGTTCTAGTAACTAGTTAGTAAACAAAGGGTGCAAGGGGGATTGGGTTGAGAGTGAGTATCTTGTGCATTTCATTCTGGTTATAGTAACGGCAGCCTAGCCTTCATTATTTGTTCCATCGGTTAGTGCTCTATATGATAGGCTTTAGTAACAACGTTGCCGTTGCACATATAATGGAGAGGCTTTACATTAGGCATACAACAGCTATGCTCAACATTGGAAGAAAGGAACTAGTATATGGTTTTCTGCTCCTTACCTTCTGGGCTTGTCCGTTGTACTGTGAATGTCATTGCCCAGGGGAACAATGCTTTTATGGACCAAGTTAAATGTACTATTAGTTTTGCTCCAGGTTATGGAACCAATTCCCTCATCAAAATATCCAGGGCGACACATGTATTTCAGTCATATCCTACTTAATTAGGATGAAGTATGGTTAACTAGATGATAATTGGGAATATAGTTTCTGAGTTTTTCTGGATACCCTTTGTGCTTAGAACGTCAAAACGTAAGTTGCTTTAGTTCTACAGATGCATACTGCTTCAAGTGCCAATAGGTGTTAAAATTTCTTTTTGTCTCATCCCACAATCACTATATTCTTGCTTGTTTCCATGATTTCATTAAATTCTCAATTTTCACTTTTCGTTGTGATCTTGTGCGTGCAGGCGTGGTTGGTTTGACACCGGTGTAACGTCCTTTCCAATCAGTTTACTATAAGAATTGGCTGCTGTTGTTCTAGAGTTTCTCATATAGAGCTTAATCTATTGAGGGTGTAATGTAACATTGTGGACAAATTCATCATACCATTTGTGGAGTATTTTGATCTCAATAGACTTGAGTTGCTATGGTTACAATATGAATGAAGAACATGCAATTGACTTTTGAAAGCAGCTAAATTGGATTTATAATGTTCTTTCATCCATAAGATTGAGCACAATTCTTGAGTTAAGTATGCGTTGTTGACTGAAGTTGCTATGTGCATTCGATAAAATTAGAATGGCACATGGAAGATTTTCATGGTCCATGTGCACGGCGGACGTATAAATGAACTTCCGTTCGACAAGATTGAGCACAATTCTATAGTGTTCTTTCCGAAGTTCACCGGAATTGGATTGTGAATGGCGTAGCTAGTCATCGAATCGAATATGAAAACCTAACTGCTAGAAGCCTGCGTTTTATTTTTTTCTAGTTTGGCACAAGGAAAAGATGAAACATGAAAGGGAGGGAGGGTTAGTTTTGTTTTTGGCCTTTCTATTTTGGACAAGGGAAGAGTGGTAAAAGGGCAGGAGGCTCAGTTTTGCACTTTGTTTTTTCTATTTTTGGTTCAAAGGTACAACCAAAGGAGGCTGAAGTTTTTACTTCTTGGCACCTCAAGTGGCATAACAATCTGTTCAGCTGCTTGACAAAGGTGCAATTTGTCAAAGATTCATCGGCAGTTCGTCACAACTCATAATAATGGAGTCCGCATTAAATTCTTTAACAGTAAACATAAGTTTAGATGACTGTGTACCGTTGATTTTCTCAAGAGAAATCCATTAAACTAACAAATCCAACTAACTTAAATTCGTGAAAAACCTAATATTTACATGTGTTGGATAAATATCAACAATCAATGACAAATTTATATATGCTAATAAATAATAAATGCGAACAAATAAATTAACAAAATATGAACACAACGAATTAATATTTAAACTGACTTCTAGCGAATTTTCTGTGGTTCTCTCAGTAAGAAGGTTTGGGATTGTACAACCCCCGAGGTTGAGCTCAAATTCATTCTCCATGGTCCATCTTTTGATAATTAATTAATTATATATATATATACATCTACTAATTAATAAAACACTCATTGTCAACCAAAATTCTATGAAATTACCAGTTTAACCCTCTAATTAAAACAGAACATGAATAAGAAATATGGGGCAGAAATGTAATTTCACACAACCAAATTTTGTTGTTTTTTTTTTCAAAGCGTCACCTACATGTAATCCTAACATATCTCTAATTAAAAAAAATTAAAAACATCTCGCTCCCACATTCTCTATCACTCTCTTCCTCTCTCATTCTATTTCAAAAACAAAAACAAAAAAAATTTCTCACACACTTTGTGTGTGCCCATATGCTAGTATATATAAAATTAATTAGTACACCCCAAAGCCCAACCCCCAAGGTTGAGCCCAAATTCATTTTTCATAATCCATCACTCCAATCACTATCTATAAAGGACAAAGCCTTATAATGTGAGAGAACATTTTGGTAGTGACCAATGTAGGACAATAAACTTTTTACTCAAAATTTTCAACATGTGTTTAAGTGAAATTACGCTGGTAAATTTGAGCTCAAGGCTTCTGATATGAAAGTAAATTAATGTTTTTAATTACCGGAGCTACAAGCCGAACAATGTTAGCATTGTTGTGGCTATGCTAATTTTTCGTAGTTCCATTGTGAACCCCGAACCCTATCCAACCCTGTTGTTGTTGATAGTGATTAGTCAACTTTAGTCACGAGTTGCTTTACACCTGAGTTCCTAAACTAACAGACACAGTAGGCTTAGTAGGCTAATTAAGCCGGTATTTTTAAACAACACGTAGCCGGTGAGTGGTGACTGGTCTGATTCATGCCATCATTCTGGTAAGTGTAGCCAACAAACTACTACACCTGTACCAGATCCAACAAACATCTCATCAATAGGAACTGCCCGACCTAGCTATCTTACTTAGGCATCACAGAATATTTTAAATTGGTTAAATTTCATTTTTTATCTCAGTAGTTTAGGTCAAATTTTACTCGAGTCTTTATGATTTTAGGGCAAATTTGTGACTGTAGTTTACTTAACGACACGTCTACTATTTTGTCAATTTAGATTGATGGAAATGGCACGCGACGTGCACAAGATGGGGATTTCCATCTTTTTACCTTTTTAAATATATTAATTGGAAATCACCTTAAAATGTAAACACATAAGCCTAATCCACACAAAGATAATAAATATGGAGAAGATCAAACTCATTTTTCAGACTACTTTCCCCCATTAACGTGTTGGACTGTGATTAGGATTTACTTGTTTTATGGTTGGGCAAAGTGGTCAAATCATGAAATGAGGCAGGTACAAATATACAATTTGTATTTTAAGAGTGTAGTACTCGAAGCATAATAAAACATAAAGTATTAGTGAGCTTTAGTTGAATTTCTCAAATATGGAAGCTTATTTGAGGAACAATCTTGTAGATTATTTTAGTTGTATTTTAACAATCTAAACCATCTATCTATAAGTCTTTCATTTAATATATTTTCCACAACAGATATCTCAAATCGGAAACTATATGAGGATTAAATATTAGTCATTTTAGGGTTTCTTGGAAGCATTATATTCAACAATTTCTTCACTGCAATTGAATGTCTAAATGGCTTCATATTTATCTAACATTTTTTAAAGATGATAAGTTAAATATAAAATAGCTCACATCTTAAAAAGATAAATAATGAATCCCATTAAGTGTCCTTCAAATAAGACTATTTAAAGGTTCTGATAATAGAGTAGAACTATATAAAAGTATATGTATGTAAGGGCCTAATTAATATAAGATACAAGTTTGGCACAAACAAATTCCTTGTGGTTGTGATTAGAGAGAAACCTGATCAACTCATTTTTTTTAATCAAACCTGATCAACTCATTTTATTCTCATTATCTTATGATTAATTATGATTATAATCTTCTTTGCTATGTTGCATTAGTTATAACTTCCATCAAACACCTAGACTTTGAGTAGAGTAGTACTAAACTAAATCATCACTATTGCTAGTCCCACGAATTACTCAACCAGAAAGGGAGTTTAGAGAGAGAGAGAGAGAGAGATCTGATTCGGCAGATTGCTTTTGGCACCGTTAAAGCTTTGATTAGGGTTTTGGCTGGTGTGTTGTCAAAGACCGTATTGCTGCACTGGGTCATCTTTCGTGACGTTGGGATGTAATCAAAATAATTTGTTAGTAGTTGCATGCAATACGTATCTCCATTGAATATTTTCTTCTGTTTTTTCATTTTCTCAAAAAAATAATTAATGTATTGTGAAGATGATATATGTTTTTTTTTCCTTTTTGGTAGGTAAAAATGATACAATTCCTACCTAATATTTTTGTTTTACCATGAGTCGTATCTGATACTCTTAAATTTTCCTAGCATTGCGAGCCAACTCCTAAAGAAACTTGTTTAGTTTACGACTCAATTTGCATCGGAACACTTTGAGTAATTACTTAATTAGCAAGCTATCTATAGTTTTATTCATTTTTTTGTATATAAAAAAACAAACTTATTCATTTCACCTTCTTCTCATCTTTATACTTTTTTTTTCAGTCCTAACTAATCGTATCTTGAAACTATCTTATAAGAAGTTTTAAACCTTAATTAAGCTAAGAGAACTTAAAATCAAGTTAAATGTTGACTTCTAAACTAGCTACTGCATCACTACCTACATAAGTCGTCTCTTTAATCATCTCAAACACGCATCTTATGCCAATCACCAAACAGATAATTAAATACATGAACTCGGATCAGAAGGATGCAAAATAAAGGTCATCCTTTTTTGCTGATTTTATCTTTTTCTCATGCCCATTTGTTTGGCGTGGAACCTGCAAAAATAGGTTAAAGTTCAAAACAGAAACCATACAGAGTCTGAGTCTGAGTAAATTATATATCCATTATATATATATATATATATATATATATATATTATCTTCTCCAAGCAGGACCTCCACTAACATCGCCTCTGCGGCTTGGATTGAATTATGCCATCCTCCAACTGGACAGATCAAGAATGCATGCTTTGCTTTCCTCCACCATCCAATGGCAACAGCACCAAATTAATGGCTGCATGCATTTGCCCCCCTTGCATTACGTACCTCGGCCAACTGGCCACATAAATCTTTCCGTGCCAAGAGTAGTTGCCCTACTATTCTTGATCTTTAAGGTAGCGTTTGGTACGCGGACGGGACGAGACGGAACGAGACGGGACGAGACTGGAGATGTTCCGTTCTGCGTTTTGTACGCGCAAGACGGAACAGGACGGTTGTTCCGTTCTGCGTTTGATAGCGCATGGACGGAACGGAACCAAAAGATTAAAATGACTAAAATACCCATGTTCCGTTTTGCGTTTGGTAGCGCATGAACGGAACGGAACCACCAGGTTTTTTTTTTTTTTTTTTTCTAAGTTGTTCAAATTTGAACACTATTATCCATTATTTGTTTTTCTTGGTCCAAATTTTAATAGGTATATGTTGTGTTCCACATGCAAACCCCTTTAAAATTTGTAATTTTGGGTAGTTACTTGTAGTTAACCCTTTTATTGTTTTTTAAAACTAAATATAATTATCAAATAAGTAATCAGTTTTAAAAAAAAAAAATATTGATTGAGCTTTCAAATTATGGGACAAATATGTATAGTACATGTTTAACAAAAAGAAAAAAAATATATATATATATATATAGTTTATAACTCGCAACGCTCACTTAAAACGAAAAGAAATATGAACATATATTTTGTCACATTGTTACTGGCTAGTTCATCATTTCTATGATTATTTGGAGGGAACCCAGCATCCATGTAGTCCATATGGAAGACCATAGGGGAACTTTGCCCTAGCAATCTCTTCAAACGTTGATCCATCTAACAGCAATGCATATATAAGTTTAATGATGGAGTGAAACCTTGAGCAATTTGAGCACGCCGCTTTTCTTTGGTTGACTCTTGATAAGCCTGCTATAGATAACAAACCTTTAAGTTTCTGAGAACAAATAAGATCTCACACAGAGAACAAATAAGATACTGATTGCATAACAAAAAAGTTGACATGAGGTTTATATTCACATATCTAGCTCACTTCTCAAAACCTAAAAAGCATTTCTAAATAATGAATAAATATAGCAACACTAATATGGAACTACAACATAGGGTATATGGAACTTTTTCTTCACACAGTTCCTTGTGTGGTTTGAAATGGTATCAGGAGAAATCAACGTGTTACTTCATGAAACATGAGGCACCAGCACAGGGCTCATGATCCTATAGTATGTATATGGTACTTTAGAAATGCCCCTAATAAGCAAAATGGTATCAACAATTGTACACGCCAGAGGAGATTTTCAACTAACACAAGCGAAAGTTTTCTAGCTGTTTTATGCAGAAAAGAGCAGACAGGGTTTTCTATAACTTTTAAGCACAACTTGATCTACTAGTTACCATGGTACTGAGAAAAACAAGCTTCCTTGAGTTTTTGGTCTTAGAACTGTATAAAAGAAAACTATCACACACACCAAATACACATGCACATATGCAGACAGTGCAAAGTATCATTACCACTCCTAATTCATCTGGATACAATCCATGGTTAGATTGGCGGTTTCCTTTCCCAATTTTAGCACGAAATGTCACCTGGATATGAAAAAAATCAGAGAGTTTAGTACAAGACATGTTGCATACCGTGAACATGTGGTTTCACAGAGCAAGTAGCATGGTATCACAAGATTTAGAAAGCTATAAACCTGGCCAGCAGGAACATTCAGGTCCCCAGTTAGTTTAACTGCCTCAACATATTCGAAGAACTCCATATCTGCATATTCTTTGCCTTCTGAGCTATTCCAGTGCCCGTACTTACGCCTGACTTCCACTACCTCCTTGCCATAAGGGCCAAATGCGCCAACATACAGGCCTATACTTCAAACAGAAGAACTCCTCAGAAGATTGTCCT
This sequence comes from Malus fusca, assembly GCA_035220775.1. NCBI lineage: Eukaryota > Viridiplantae > Streptophyta > Magnoliopsida > Rosales > Rosaceae > Malus > Malus fusca. Next base: position 12,478,574 of record CM069069.1, read on the forward strand.
TTTAAGTAAAAAAAGTAAAATGTGGAGGATAAGAAAACTGACCTTCAAATGGATCCAAATCTCCTCTTAAGGTGTTGAGGCGACTAAACTTTGTATACTCAGATAATCTATTCTGCTTGTGAGCTTGATTAACGGCAAACTTGACTACTTCACGCATATTCCGTGTCATCTGTTTATAATTTAAAGGAAAGTTATGCACTATGAGCGATTCACACCACTGTCAACAAAAACTTAATATTGAGCCCCAGAAGAAATGAGAATTTAGGGAAATTTTTCAATCTTAACTTCAGTCTCTTAAAACGGCAAGCAACTTCACTGAGGTGTTGTATGAAACTTAAGACCAGAATCAATCAAGAACTCCAAAAAAACAACAAAACCCAGGATTTTAATGTGGAAAATTTACTCTACAATCGAAACAATCCAAGCATGCAGTGATAGAAATCAACCCAACTCAAAATTTCCAATTCTCACCAAGAAAAAAAGCCAATGAAATACAGTGGATTTAGAAAGACGAAGTCTTTACCTCGGAAGAAACAGTAACGGAAAGCTGAAAATCAGCAGAAAGGTGAAGCTTCAGCGGAGAAGTGCTTTTGGTGGACTGCAGAGAAATGGGTTTTTCTCTGACAAGAATTTGCCTTCAATTGCTCTCTCTCTCTCTCTCTCTTCAAAGGTGCGGACGTTTCTCCATTGATTATCGCATCAGCGGAGACTGCCAACGAGGAACCCAGTGCAAGAAAGTCAGTGGCTGAGAAGAAGATGAGGAGGAAGGTTGCGAAGGGGAGATATGGGGTGAAGAGGGTCAGCGGCTGAGAAGAAGAGAAATAGTTTTTAGGGTTTGTTATATGATTTTGATGCTGTAAATTTTGAAAAAGACAAGGGGCATTTTTGTCTTAAAATGTTAAAGTTTTATGTCCCACGGACGTGGAACAACCCGTTCCAGGGGGGAGGTGGAACCAAAAATCATCAAAAACTTGTCCCGTGAAACGCCTCGTCCCACTCATTTTAGGCGTACCAAACGCGGGATGGAACGCCTCGTTCCACCCTGTTCCGTCCCGTCCCGCATACCAAACGCGCCCTAATAGTTACGTCATAACTAGTGGGGGCTGGATTATTCTAGCAGTGTTGGCCAAATTAGCTAGATTTAAGTAATTAATTTGGACTATAATTAAGATTTGTCAAGTAAAAGAAAAGGTGCACACAGAAAAAGAGCGAGTTTTTGTATTAATACATATATAGATAAAACCCCCATTTTGTAAGAAAATAATAAAAAATGTGTGGGAGATCAGGGAGGTTGGAGTTATTTGCAAGCAAAACTCTGATACTATATTAAATGCTCATTATATTCCAAAAGTTAAGTTGTTAGAAAATGTATCAATAATACATATCAAATTATCATAAACAATTTTTTTTATCAATTCTGCTAGTTTCAATACATCTACATCTCTATAAAAGTGAAATTCATGTGAAAGACATTTAGAAAAGTGGGTTTATATCTTTTTTGGTAAGTTATGTAGTAAGTAAATGCACCTATCTCACTCACCATAAAAAATTGAGTAAAATAAATTTAACACTACTAGTGCATATGGTTTGCTTAATTAGCCTGTCAATGTCCAGGCATGGTGTACACTACCCACCAAAATATCATGAAGACTTTATGAGGGACACATTGTTTGGATTATATATTTCAAATTGCAAAGACAGTTAGTTCAGTGACAACCAAGAAAACAAAACATAAAATTGCAAAGACTTTATGAGGGACACATTGTTTGGATTAATGAGCAAGGCGATTGTACCACACCACTCTTATTGAAACAATATAGCGTAGGATGGGCGATTATACTGCACCACTCAAGTAGCAGGAAAATTTAAATATGTAGAGCAGGGTGGGCGATTACACTGCACCACCTAAAATTGCAGTAAAATTAAATATGCAGTTCAAGATGGGTGATTGTACCGCACCATCTTTGATTGTAGTAAAATTAAAATAAATAAACACTGGGTTAGTAATCAAGAGCTACACCAAATAAGAAATCAAAATTATAAGTAACTGTTATATTGAGAACTAGAAGCAGACACAGTGCTAGCAGATCTTGGCAAGGGTACATCAAGCAAGTGAGGCAGAGGAGGAAGAAGAACAATAAGATCCTTGGAGGAAGCATTTTTTTACGAAGGGAAATAATAACTAGTTAGGGTTAAAGAGTCATGCTGATAACGTGTTATAAATAGGCAAAAGTTAGAGAGATAACCTTTGTTAGGGATAGGAGCGAAGCGGGTGCAATGTATCACATTGTTTAGTTTCGTAACTATTACACAAAAAGATTGCAAGTAAAGAGAGGAAGGAGGGATATTGATATTATTGCTTTCACTTCTTTTCTTTTGTTGTGTATTGTGATCACACACAGAGTGCTCTTTATATAGAGCCACATCCGTGAAGAACCAAAAAAAGGAAATGATTTCCTTTTTCAAAAACATCATACAACAGTGGTGTCAATTTGGCCTCGGGGCCACCATATTTTATATCAAGGTCATTCACTAAGAAATAATTAAAGCAATGAAAAATAGTAACACCCATTGCAAGGTCCTCTACGACCCATAAGGGTGCGTTTTTGCACTGGACTATCTCGGACTGGAATAGCTTCAGGGACTAAGCTGGATTGGCTTGGCATAGACTAAACAATACTAGAATTGTGAAACGTTTGGTGCAGTGCCGGATTAGATAAGACTATTTTTTATTTTTTATTTTTAATTGTGAAAACTTTCCATTTTTTTATCTAACAAACTAAAATGCACTCGATAAATAAAAACAATATTACGCAGTATACCAAGGAATCAAAAACTTGAATTTTCAATCTTTCCCATTAACTTTTCTTAGCAACCAATCAGATTAACACAAAAAATATACAAATTAAACAATCAGAAAACCAACCAAAATGAAAGTAATACTGAAGAGATAAAAAAAACATTGGGAAGTGATGACTTGAGAAAATCTTCAACCATTTTTGGAGGCTTGCATTCTGCAAATCAAAAAAAATATCTGAAATCATGATCCTCAAATTCAAGACCCCAATCTTGAAATTCGTCTCATCTTCAACGCTAACCCACGAAATGGGTTTCTCAAAAAACAATTTTATGAGCAGAAAATGGCTTCTGCCATGTTCTTTGCCTGCACGGACCCAATAGACGAAATCCTGCATCTCAAATTGACGATCCAAATCTCGAGATCCTTCTCATCTTCAACGCAAACCTACGAAATGGGTTTCTTAGAAAATGAGTTTCCGAGCAGAAAAGAGCTTATGTTGATGTTCTTCGCCTGTACGGACCACAGATCTATAGGACCTCGCACGAAGAGGAGTTTTCCAAGAAGAAGAAAACATAAGCGAAGCAGGGAAGGGCGAAGTAGATCTGGTCTTAGTAGTCTGCCCGATTTTAAGGGGCTTCGCTAAGACGGCATAGTGAAGCGTTTAGTCTAGGCGAGTCTCGCCTAGTCTCATTTAAGTTAGTCCTTGCAACAAACAATCAAGGGACTATCCTAATATTTAGTCCAGTCTAGTCCAGTGAATGTTAGTGAGTGCAAACAAACGCACCTTAATTGTTCTAAGGTGTGTCACGACCTTGGTCATGACAACACTAGCTATAATGGCTTGCGTTGTGTGGTTTACGCTATCATGGCCTGCAGTGTAGAGCCTCTCGCAACAAGTCACATTGTTGTCATAGGTTGGGTTGCTTGTCCTGCTGCAAGTGTGGCTTGTTCGTGTGTTGTTGGATGGCAAAGTCGGACTCTAATAGCACTACGTAGGGTGTGTCTAGAGTTATTATGTAGCCCTCATAGTGTTCTTAGAAAAACGCATGTTGTGAGTCTTGCTCGTGATTATCTAAAAGAAAAAGAAAAAGAAATAAAAAACAGTCGGTAAATAAGAACTTAATCAAGCCAACTTTCTTCACTCACGCGTTGAATATTTTTAAGAATTCTCAGAGCATCAATTTGGGGATGCAAAATTATGCAAATTTATGTCCAAGCAGATTGACCAGAAAACCTAGTAAAAATATAACCCATAAACCAATTGACTAATATCAATATGATGTTTGTCAAAGGGCCTTCAATGCCTAAGTTAGAAGACGTTTTAGAAAAAATGGCACGACTATTACTAAAGGAGAAGTCTAACAACATATGTTATGTAGGCCGACGTGTGGATAATATCTCCTCTACGAGTGCAAGAATATTCACTTTGGTGGATGACTAGCAGGAGACATATATGAATGTTTTACTACATCTTGAACACTACATGAAGGAGGTAGTCTTTAACATAGAGTTATGTAGGAAAGTGTGAGGCCTTAGGGAGACTCTAAGGAGCGTTTCCCTACTTACTTGTTAGGGTGTTTTTTTTTTCGGGCTGAGCTACGATGAAGTAGTTGACCCTTTCTCTCGGGAGATGAGCGATCCCTACTTAAATGTCAAGTTATTCTCTTAAAGTGTTTGGCAACTTTTTTTATTTTTTATTTTGGACGTAAAGTTGAAATTCATTAAACTTAAAGCAAATTACAAAGCCAACAATAGCCTAAGACAAAAAGTGGGAGACCCAATCCCACAATGACAGAGGCCTGAAACTGAAAACAGATGACAAAGAAAAAAACAACCTAAATCGACCCTGGAAAAACAGCCCGCCTCAGCCAAACTCTCGCCAGCAACCATCGAAGTGACAACCATGTAGGAAACATAGTGAATGAGGATCCGCAGAGAGTCAAGCACAACTAAAGTAACCCAAAAAAAAAAAAAAAAAAAATTCACAACAAAAATCAAATCTTAGAGCGCTGCAACAAACCAAACTATCTAGATCTGTCCGCCAATAAAAAGTATGGTTACCACTTTTAGAGCTGAAAACGGAGCGCTGTTAAACCCAGAATGTTCATAAAAATGTTGAACAGAAGGAACCAAAGCTCCTGAGTGGCAACTCCTCACTCTCACTTTATCATCTCAACCACTCCCAACCACCAACCAATCCAAAGCTAACAATGCAAGCAGCTTTGGCGATCATGGCAGCTCAGACTGTGATGCTTTCATCCCCCACTCTCTTCTCCCAACTCCAAAAACCCAACCTTCACTCAATTCCTCATTCCTTCTTCCATGGCGTCTCCCTCAAGCTCCCACTCAAATCCCAATCCATGTCCTTCGCCGCCTCCGCCGCCGCCCCTAAGCCTCTTACAGTCCTCGTCGCCACCAAGAAAGTCGTCACTGTCCTCAAGGGCACTTCCAATGTCGAATGAGTCGTCACCTTGAGCCAAGAAAACAATGGTATCTTCATATAACTCTACCCTCTTTTGTAAATGATTGTTTTATCGATATCTGTTTCCTTTTTCCGACATGGGTTTTCAGAAAATTGGTTTATGTCCTTAAATGGTCAACTCTGCTAGGTTTAATTTCATATTGTTTTATGTCTAAAAGAATCGAAATGTGGAAAAGATTATGTATTTGTTCGATATTTTCGCGGTTAATTGAAATTGAATTCTAGATTTTCGATGGTGAGTAGCTTGTTTGGACTCAAGGCAAGAGTTTAATCTATAGATTTTCTTTTTTCTAGTTTTAACTTCTGTGAGTTGAGAATTTGAAAATGTGAGTACTCAAAATCTCCCAAACTTGGATTATATTAATTTAGTTGAATGCTGTTTCAATGGTTCCTTTAATTGTGTGTGAGTGGTCTGATTCTATGCTCAAAATCTTGTGTTATCTGAACTCATAATCTTGATGGAGTAATGACTGCTTACTGGTGATTGTGTTTTACTGTTATCAGGTCCTACAACCGTGAATGTTCGTATTACTGGACTTACCCCCGGGCCTCATGGGTTTCACTTATTGAGTGTTTTTGAATTAGGTTCTTCATCTGTGGATTAGTAAACTTGTTTCTAAGTGTTTTTCTTTCTTGTGTAGTATGAGTATGGTGATACGACAAAATGGATGCATATCCACATGTAGGGCTTTATATCATTTCAAGCTTAAAATTTTATGGTTATAGTATTATGTAGTTATATTTGTGATTTTATTTTGATGCCATTCTAATGAATTTTTTTTCCTTTACTAGGACCACATTTCAATCCTAAACAGTTGACACATGGTGCTCCTGAGGATGAAGTCTGTCATGCGGGTGACCTGGGAAACATAGTTGCTAATACCGATGGTAATTTCATATTTTAATTCCCTTTACAAACATGTTCTTTTCAATACCACAACCTGTTAGAATCTCAGAGACTATGATCTCTGTGGTAAGAAATGAATCGAAAATGGTGATGAAGATTTCTTGAAAAAAAATCTCAGAGAGTTGCTAAGAGAAGGTTCTCACAGAAAATTTTCTTTTTTTCATTCACACCTCACACAAACCGTGCGAGAGGTATATTACCGTTAGAGAGAGAGATTCTCTCTCTATGATACAAAACTCAAATCCAACCATTCATGCAATCTACCCTATAAGATAGTTACATGTGTCAACACAAATCACTAACTCTAAGATTACATCTTAGCTGTCCAATTGGAATGTAATCCAATGGCTCACATTTAAATCTGTAAACTAAAACTAAATACAAATTTATTCAGCTAAAACACTTATATTTCAACACTCCCTTTTAAGTGTTTAGCTGAGATTACTCCAAGCTTTCTTCTCAGGTATTCGAACCGATCGCTGGCCAATGCCTTGGTAAAAATATCTGCAGCTTGCTCTTCAGTTTTGCAGTATAGTAAATCGATCTCTCCATCTTGCAAAGCATCTCGAATGAAATGAAATCTTCTGTTTATAAGCCTTGTCTTATGATGATGCACATGGTTCTTGGTTATGGCTATAACTGAGGTATTATCACATAGAATTGGTGTAGCATCGACCTGTTCTTCACCAAAATCTAAAAGAACAAATCTCAGCCAGATTGCTTGTGCAGTGGCTTCTACTACACTAACATATTCAGCCTCTGCAGTGGATAGTGCAACACTGCTTTGCTTGACTGATGCCCAAGAAAATACACCTAAACCAAGATTAAATGCATATCCAAATGTGTTTTTCATATCATCCTCGCTTCTTGACCAATCACTATCACAGTAGCCAATAAGCATTGCTTCTTTCCATTTCTCATATGTTATACCATAATCAAGTGTGCCTTGAATGTACCTAAGTACTTTATTAGCAGTTCCCATATGTTTTCTGGTAGGACCATGCATAAATCTTGCTAACAGACTTGCTGCAAACGTGATATCCGGCCTTGTAGCAGTCAAATATAACAAACTTCCAACTATCTACCTATATAAGCTTTCATCAGCTTGTTCACTTCCATCTGACTTAGACAAATTTTCATTCACTGCAAGAGGAGTAGCAACTGATTTGCAATCTTTGAGACCGAATTTATCCAATAGTGTCTTTGCATATTTCTTCTGGTGCAAGAAAAATGCAAGTGTCAATTTGTATCACACCTAAACCCAAGAAGTGGTGCAGCCTTCTTGAGTCTGTAAACTCCATCTTCCTTGTTCTTGATCATAAATCCAGGAGGTTGATCAACATACACTTCTTCATGCAATACTTCATTCAAAAATGCTGATTTCACATCTAATTGGAACAATTTCCACCCTTTCTGTGCTGCCAATGTAACCAATGTTTTGATTATATCAAGCCTAGCAACTGGTGCAAAAGTCTCATTGAAATCAATTTCAGGCTTTTGAGAGTATCCCTTTGCAACCAATCTGGCTTTGTTTTTCTGCACTGGGTCATCAAGGTTTAACTTGGTTTTGTAAACCCATTTAACACCAGTTACTGGTTTATCAGATGGTCTATTAACCAACTCCCAAGTATTGTTCTTCTCTATCATTGCAATTTTACTCTCCATTTCTTTATGCCATGCTTCATCCTTAACAGCTTCTTCAAAAGTTTCAGGTTCAATAATGTACAGATTGCATCTTTCATACACTTCTACAATGCTTTTATATTTCAGTGGAGTATGATTGAAATCTTATGGACCTGAACTTTCACTTTGTCCAGTAGTACCACTTCTTACTTGTGTTTCATCAATGTTTCTTGGTGCCTCACCATTCATTTCTGACATCTCAGCTCGAGTTAAGCTTGATTCACCAGTCTCATTTTCTTTCTCAGTGAATGGAACTGAAATACTACATTCCTTCTGTGTACTCCAATCCCAACTTGCTTCCTCATTGAATACTACATCTCTAGATATAATCACCTTCCCAGATTCAATGTTATACAACTTGTAACATTTCTCACAGCTTCCATACCCCAAAAACACACACCTTGTGCTAGACAAGTCAAGCTTCTACCTCTGTTGTTCTGGGACATGTGCATAGCACAGAGAACTAAACACCTTTAAATGCTTAATTCCTGGCTTTCTTCCACTATAGGCCTCAAATGGAGTTTTTTTGTCCAAAGCCTTAGTTGGACACCTATTTAGGACATATACTGCAGTGTTAAATACCTCAGCCCAAAACTCCAGTGGTATATTCTTCTCAAACATCATACACTTAGCCATCTCCACAATGGTCTTGTTCTTCCTTTGAGCCACTTCATTATGCTGTGGTGAGTATGCCACAGTGAGTTGCCTTTCCATTCCCATTTCTTCACAGAACCTGTTGAACTCAATAGATGTATACTCTCCTCCTCTGTCACTTCTCAGTTTCTTCAACTTATACCCACTTTGCAGTTCAACAGTAGCCTTAAACTTCTTAAAGACATTGAACATCTCATATTTGTATCTCAGAAAGTAAACCCAACACATCCGAGTACAATCATCTATAAAAGTGAGAAAGTACCTATTTCCAGCCTTTGTAACAGTTTGCATTGGTCCACAAACATTAGTGTGTACCAATTCCAATGGAATAGTGGTCTTACTTGTCTCTCTTGGAAAGGAATCTCTACAATGTTTCCCAAGAATGCACCCCTCACACACTTCATTGGTGTTCTTAATTCCTGGCAATCCAAGCACCATTTCTTTCTCTTGTAGCAACTTCAAACTATTGACATTCAGATGCCCCATTCTTCTATGCTAGATCAAAGTTGACTTACTCACACTTGCTTTTAATGCAAAATGCAAATATGTGTGAAGTTTCAAAGGAAAACTTTTGTTTCCTCTCATTGGCACCTTAGCAACCATATTAGAACGAGAGCAGTCATCATAAATTTCAGCCTTATTATCTCCAAAAATCAGAAAGTATCCATGCTCTGTCATATGCCCTACATTTAGTAGATTCTCCTTAAGACCCGAGACAAGCATTACTTCTTTGATATACCTTCTTCCCATCTTAGTGTCCACCACCAAACTTTCTTTTCCAATAACATCAACCAATTGTCCAGTTCCCATTTCTACTTTTGCAGTTATGCTTCTGTCGATATCAACTAGCACATTTTCTCTGTCAGTCGTGTGGTTACTACAACCACTATCCACATACCATCCATCTTCAATAAACTTCTAGTCAACTGCATTATTTACATAGAACATGGTTGGTGTGGGAAGAACCTGAGTTGCAAAATTTAGCTGCTGAACACCTTGAGCACCTTTCTTATTATTGCAGTCCCTTGCAATATGACCAATTTTCCCACAACAATGACACTTCAGTTTTCCTTTAAGAAAACATTCTCCATAATGGTATTTATCACAGTGCCTGCAAGGGTTTCTACCACATTTTACAGCTGCAATTTGCTTCCTAAATTGATAAGCAGGCTTTTGATCCCACTTTTTAAATTTTGGTATCCAATTCTTCTGGTATCGATTGCCTTGATTTCCAGAAGAATTGGCAGGTTTGGAATTCACACTTAGACTTGCAAATGCTCTCTCAGTCTTGTTCTCATTATGTCTCTTCAATCTCTGTGCAAAACTTTTCAATAAGGCAACTACCTCTTGAACCTCAATCACATCTACATCCCTTGAGTATTCAATCACAGAGCATATAGGATCATACGCAGAGGGTAAACTAATCAACATTTTCTGCACAATTCTCTCTCTAGACAGTTCCTCTCCATAACTTCTCATTTGATTTATCAGATCAAACAATTTTGTAAGATAAACAGACAGGGACTCATCATCTCATATTCTGTATATTCAAATTCTCTACGAAAACCTTGTAATTTAACACTTCTAACCTGTTTTTCGCCATGAAATTCTTGCATCAAGATATCCCAAGCCCCCTTAGAGGTTTCGTCGTGAAAGATCTGAGGGAAGATCTCATTGGAAACTGCTCCTTAAATCAGCCACAACACCTTGGCATCTTACATGACCTTCTCCATGAGAGTTGCAGTATCACTCGATTCCTCCTTCTCCTTCTCTTTGCATCAGATTCATCAGCTCCTTTCAAATCTGAGCACTTTACTCATTTTTCAACGAACTCCCATAATCCATGAGACTTGAAAATAGTCTTCATCCTTATGCTCCAAAACTCATATTTCTCGCCGGTGAAGATCGGCGCTCTCAGCTCACCACCTCCAAATCCTGCCATTTTAGACACAGATCTCGCAACCAATTTCTTCAAATTTTAAATTGTTCCTTCACATATTCAAACTAGGAGAATCTGCCAGGTAATTGTACAGCCACGTTTTAGTCTCAGATATCCTCCAAATCCGGCCCATGATAGCTTTTTTTAAAGATCAAGACGTTCTGAACACATCTTCAGAAGGCCACGAACCCATACAAGGTCATCTTGGGCTCCGAAAACGCAATTCAAGCCCAAAACGTCATTATTCCAGCACTGCGCATCGCTCCTTTATTTTATTGCCAAAAAATAACCGCTTGATGGAAAAATTTGATATTTTGATACAATCAAGCCAAGTGACTCATGAACGTCCTCCAACTATAATTACTCCAAAATTCGTCAATTTGACCATGTTTTGCTCCAGATGAAGTCGAAAGTCCTATATTAGAAATACAATTCAAAGTATCAAAATTCTTCCAAAATATGAACCAAAATATACTAAGAATAGGGTTAAATATATAATATAAAATTCACTTATCAAAATACCCAAACTTAGCTTTTTGCTTGTCCTCAAGCAAAATAAAACGAGAAAACAAAAATAAAAACTAACAAACTAGACATTTAACTAAAACAAAAACTTAGCTAAAACAAAATTCTCACTTTCAAGTTGCAATCCATAGAAAATGTTAAAAATCAGAACATCTTTTCAAAAGTTCCAACCAATCCCACCACATAGTCTAAGCCATTTAGAATCAATTAGAAAAGAATTCACAAATTTCCTTTGGTGTAAAGTGAACCAACATAGTTAAGGAGACTCGACCAAAACTCTTACCTCTCATCCCTTTATTCATACTTCACACACTAACTTCACATATATTTTTCTTTCTCTTCTCTTCGACTTTTTTCTTTTTTTTTCATAATAATTTTTTTTTCTTTTTTTTTTCAGTAACAGTAGTGGTCGTGCAATGTCGGTTCCCTTAAGCTTTCTATCCAACCCATGTTGCGAGCTTTAGGTCAATGGATCCTAAACCACTAGGGCTTTAGGGCACTAGGTGTAGAACACCCCTAAGGACTTATTAACCCGAGATGGAAAGGCTACGAAACCAACTAACCACCATGCCTCATGCCAAAACTCTACCGTTTGACGTGATAGTCACTGCTGATTAGGCAGGACTGGCCCGGTTACTAGGCAAAACCTCGGGTGAGACAATTATTACTTTATAACACATACTAACTCTATTTTATATAGAACAAAAATATAAATACACTTAGACAAAAAGTAAGTGTTTCAATCTCACTCCCCACAAACCATGTTGGTGTGATGTGCAAATTTCAAAGTATAATTCATGAATTAGTGTCCAAACAACGATAAATAGAAAAGACTCTATTGGGGATTAATCTTCACCCTGTCCATTTGTTCTAACGTTTAAAATAATCTATGGATATTAACTTAAAAGCAAAAAAAAATTTAACTGACACAAAAACAAAAATCCTAAAATTTTACTTTCCCACCCCCAAACTTATTTCACACTTTGTCCTCAAGGTGTGGAAAATAAATAGAAACTAAAAAAAACAAAAAAACAAAACTACAAAAGATAAAACAAAAGTCTAGACCAAATAAACTAAAAGAAAAAGGAAAATAGAAACGAAACAAAGAAATTAAAAATAAATAAATAATAGAACAAACAGAAAAGAAGAAAAAGAATCACCTGGACATGACAAACATTGGGCCTTGAAGAAAATGGCATGCAAACACATAACAACCCAATTAGTTGAGGCATTGACTCACAAACATGCACACACGTACATCATAACCCTAGCTGATTGTTTACCACACCTTGGATTCCCTGTTGCACTTCCTCGAGCCCAAAGCTCTTTACTTGTCATCAAAACTAGAGCCAAACGGCTCTCTGTTTTTTTTCATTTTCAAAACACACATGTCTGACAAATCACGGGGAAACGGGCAACCTTTGATACCTGAAGTTTCTCTCATTTTTATTTTGTATTTTAGAAACTGAAAGAACACATTCATTTATCTCAGCCCTTATTTCTCTCCACAATGAAAAGAGTTTTCCTTCTCTCTCTCTAGAAAATCTGAAGAGACTCTCTCGGAGCTCTTCCCATGTTCAAAACTCTCAAACCCAACCATCAATTCAAACCTCCATTTCACAGCAGCTCTTTCATCCTCTCTAAGCGCTGTATTCGTAGCCTTCCATAACCCAGCAACAAACAGACCTCCGTGAGTCCCTAGCTGTGGTAGAGTGAGCCGAAAACCTAAGATGTTGAAGGTAAAAATCCTCCTCAATTTGTGTTACTTTCGTTTCAGCTTTATGTATTTGGGTGAAATGTAGCAAGAGCTAACACATGCATGTGTTTTTATCCGTATGAAGTCCCCCAAACTTACAAATCTGAGTCGATCTACACCACGCACTCTTATTTGCAAAAAATTGAAACCAGCTAGTTTCTGCCATAGAAATGAGAGCACAGTGCAGCTCCAATCATCCCACAGAGGTGCACATCTTCACTCAAACAGCGCATTGTGGTGATTTCCATGTCTCATATAACTCTACCTTGCAAGTGTATAATCTATGTGTCTCGTTTGTGTGCAAGGGTTCTCGAGCTGGAAGCTTAACAGCAGCAAGGATAAGGCAAACATGGAAGACATCGCGGACCCGAGTCATGCAAAGGTAAAAATTTTGTTCTCCACCAGAGATGACCCCCAAATGCAAAAATGTTGCCTCATTTACCCCCAAACTTAAATACTGGCATCCCTGGCATCCGTAACACTTTCGAATGTAAAAGCGATAAATCCCAGAAGTACCCCAAACTTGATGATATATGAACATTTCCACGGTAACTCATACACATGATTGCTGTGTTGCAGGAATGACCCCAGATTGGCAAAAACACATTGGGCTAACCAAACTATCGGCCTGCAAGGAAGAATGGCCGCGTAGCAAAATATAGAGGTATAACGTCCCATCCCTGCTTGTGTATTACAGATGGGGTTGATGTTGATGTCGATCTACTACTGGATGCATGATTCCGTCTAAAATAATATCTCTGTGCATGAATTCTTGTTTTTCTTGTTTGCTGGCTGCATAAAAATCAAAGATAAAATGTAGAAGATATTATCGGTAAACTAAAATAAAACAAGTAAAAGCAAATAATTTTTTAAAAAAAAATTAATTTTAATTTTTTGTTTCTGTTTGTTTTGTTTTGGTTCTTTTTTTTTCTTTTTTAAATTAACACTAAATGACAGCCTAGGAATTTAAATGCAGCTAGAAATTGAAAGTAATGAAATAAAAAAGAAACAAAGTAAGGAAAAAGTTAGAAAATTGGGTTGCCTCCTAATAAGCGCTTTATTTAAAGTCTGTAGCTAGACGTTGCAGAAGCCTGGTGGTCAAATTACCGGTTCCTTCAGAGTCAGTGACTTGCATGCACTAAACTTCCTTAGGAATAGCTTTAGTATAGACTTCTTGACCTTGAGCACACAACCCCTACCCTCTAGTTCAATGTCCACGTTACCGTTTTGAAAAACTTGCTTAACCATATAAGGTCCATTCCACCGAGATTCTTGTCTCCCTGGAATTCACTTGAAACTGGAATTTAACAACCACACCTTTCTACCAGGCCGTATTTTTTTACAACTTGGAATATTTTGCAACTTTTCATTCTTGCCCTTGACATTTGGATGTTTTTGGTCAATCTGGTGGCTTAGATAGTTTTCAAACAAAGTTGGTTCTGCTTTTGATTTTTGCACTTCAACCAGCTGAACTTTTTGCTGCTGCACTTAACTATCGCACTCACGAATCACATCTTGAGTCTTTATGGGCAAATGGTCTGGTCATAAATTTGGCATTAGGCAAACCATCTAATGCATCAACACGCATGCATTCTTGCTTGTCACCTGGATGTGTGGTGACTTCAAACAAATTGAAAACAATTGTTTGATCTTCAACCCTTAGTGTTAACTTTCCTGCTTCAACATCAATAAGAGTCCAGGTTGTTGCCATGAAGGGTCGTCCCAAAATGATGGGTGTTGTCAAATCTTCATCCATGTCCAACACCATAAAATCAGCTGATAAATATAAATTGTCAACCTTAACAATAACATCTTCGATGATTCCTCTAGGATAGGTAATTGAACGGTCAGCCAATTGAATAATGTTGGAGGTTGGCTTCAGCTTGCCTTTCACCTAAACATTTAAAAACATAATAAGGCATTAAGTTTACACTAGCACCTAAATCAATTAATGCACTTTTAAAAGCATAATTGCTAATAGTACAAGAAATAGTAAAACTCCCTGGATCTTTCTTCTTTGGAGGCAATTTGTGCAATAGAACTGCACTGCATTGTTCTGTGAGCACAATTTTCTCTGTTTCCACGAGCTTTTTCTTCTTAGTGCAAACATCTTTCGAAAATTTGGCATAAGAATGAATCTTTTTAATCGCTTCCAACAATGGTAAATTAATTTGAACTTTAGCCAATGTCTGTATGAAGTCTTTTAATTGTTGATCCTTAGCCTTCGGTATTAATCGTTCCGGATATGGTAATGGAGGATTCTAAACAGGCTCATAAACCTGTTTTGGGACAGTTTCTGCACCGGTCAGATTCTGTTTTGCTGCAAAATTGGCAGGTTCTGCCGCTGTTTTTGCAGATTCTATAGAGATTTTCACTGCTGGCAGATTCTGTTCAACGCCATTTTCACAGTTGTCATAACTTTTAGCACACCTTAAAGTCCGTATTGCACAACAATCCTCTGTTCCTCTTGGATTAGGCACCGTTTGACTAGGAAACCTTCCTTTTTCTCTGTCTGAAATCTATGCAGCTAGTTGCCCAAATTGTAACTCTAAACTTTTAATTGATGCCTCAATATTCTGAAATCTTTGATTGCTGCCTTCCATGAATGTTTGTGTTGTTGCTGCCAATTTAGCCATTTGATCCTCCAATGATAGTTTGGATGGTACAAAAGGTTTTTGTGCTTGTTGGAATGGTCTTGTATTATTTTGATTGTCACCCCATTTGAAATTAGGATGATCCATCCATCCTGGATTGTAATAAGTTGCATATGCATCATTCCTAGGCCTTTGATAGTTGTTCATCATATTAACATGTTGCTCCACAAGCTCTGGGTAAGATTCTTTATGTGGACAGCCCAATATGTCATGTGTAGCCATGCTGCAGATAGTACAAAATGTTGCTGCAGGTGGCTGCTGCTGTGTAGAATTTGTTATCTGTTGTAAAATAATGTCAAACTTTGCATCAATTTTCTTCTCCATTTTTTCCATTTGTGCATACATATTAGGAGAACCTACTGATAACTCAAAAATGCCCATTTTCTGTGAATGTTCTGCTGCCCACTGTTGAGATTCTATAGCCATCATATCAAATAATTCAAACGCTTCTCCTGCAGATTTATTTGACAATTAACCCCCAGCTGATGCATTAACATGGCTTTTAGATGTAGGATTAAGCCCATCAAAGAAATTATTCATTTGTGTATCTGGATCAATATTAGCATGTGGACACTTTATATACATCTCTGTATATCTCTCCCACACTTCATGAAATTCTTCGTTTGGCTTTTGAGTGAATGTCATAATCTCCTACTTGTAATTCAATGTCTTGGATGCCAGATAATATTTGTTCAGGAATCTTGTATGCAATTGTTGCCAAGTGAATAACCAAGTTTCTCCCTTATCTTTCAAAGTAAAAGGAAAAAGACGTAACTTAATAGCCTCGGCAGAAAAACCCCTGATCAAAATATTTTTGCAACCCACAATGAATTTTGTAATATGTAAGTTCGCATCCTCGTTAGGCAGCCCACGAAAAGTAGGTAGAATTTCAAGCATATGGTGCTTGATCTCAAATGAATCACCCTCTTCTTGTTCAGGATACACAATACAATTAGGAACATCATTGGCTCGGGCAGCCAACGACTCTCTGAGTGGCCTGCCTTCTGCAGGCAATTGCAACGCCATTGTAATTTTACTGTCCACAAAACCAGCAAACAATTCCTGTAGAAACGTGACTTGCAGTGAATAGTCCCAAACCAAATTATTTTCTCGCCTCTGTCTGTGCAGTGTGCGTTCGGATTCTGGATCAAACTGTGCAATCTGGGCAGTTCCTGATCTAGTCTGGACCATGCAGTTTGCAAAATGTGCAATAAAATGAAAGCGTTAAAATAATTTGAATTTTTTTTTTGACCAAAAATAATAAAATAAATTAAATAATAAATAATCAGAAAAAGTTTAAACAAAATTATCTAAAATAGTCCCCGGCAGCGGCGCCAATTTATTGATAGGATTTTTACCATCTATGCAAATAGGGGCAAAATCACAAGAATACAAGGATGTTGTAGTATAGATGCTCATGCAAGGTCGTTCTCCTCAATGACTGTTTTCATAATTTATGTAAAAACAATTCCTAATCAACTACTTAGAATTAAAACTTGAGAAAGGAGATTCTAAAATTGGGTAATATTAAAAACGAATTTTAATTAAAAACTAATATGACAAAAGAAAAGAGTTTTAAAAACCAATTTATGATAGCACTAGGGTTCCACCATTACCTAGCAATCCTACGAATTTCTACCAATTACTCATGATTTACACATGCCACTTTGAAGGTTAGGTTTTCCTAATATATATTCTCCTCGTGATATTCAAGCAAGAATGTATATCTAACATGCAATCCGTCTGTGATATTTAGATCAAATATGAACATGCAAGATCATTAAGTTTTATGAAAACCTTTTGAAGAACCATGCAACACCTAAGAGCGTGATATTCGCCTTAGACGAAATTACAATTATCAATCACAAGAAGCAATACTCAATCCTCCGGTGATATTCCGACCGAATTGCATCCAATTACTTGTCTAAACATCCTAATGGTGGCCAGTCATCAAGACAGTTAGATAGTTTAAAACAGTAGTCAATAATTCAAAGTATGCATGCAATCAATCATAAGCAATTAAATAAAAATTATATATTCATGCTACGGCTCAAGGTTTCGCCCTAGCAAGAAGAATTAGTTATGCATATTCATAATTGCAATCACATAAAATATTATTAAGAATAAAAGGAATGAAAGCACCTTAAAGTAGAAAATCTCCAAGAACCCTAGCAAAGTTCTTTGTCTCTGAAGTTGAATAATAATAAGCGTAGAGAAAAACTGTAGACGGCCAAGCAATATATTTGCTAAGCCATCGCACAAACCCTAAAACATAAGTCTCTTATTCCAACTAGGAAACTAAATAATAATAAAATATCTTAGAAAATAAAGTCCTAATTAAACTAGGAGAATCTGCCAGGTAACTGTACAGCCACGTTTTAGTCTCAGATATCCTCCAAATCCGGCCCATGATAGCTCGTTTTGAAGATCAAGACGTTCTGAACATATCTCCAGAAGGCCACGAACCCATCCGATGTCATCTTGGGCTCCGAAAACGCAATTCAAGCCCAAAAATTCACTATTCCCGCACTGTGCATCGCTCCTTTATTTTATTGCCAGAAAATAACCGCTTGATGGAAAAATCTGATATTTTGATACAATCAAGCCAAGTGACTCACGAACGTCCTCCAACTGGAATTACTCCAAAATTTGTCAATTTGACCACGTTTTGCTCCAGAGGAAGTCGAAAGTCCTATATTAGAAATACAATTCAAAGTATCAAAATATGAACCAAAATATACTAAGAATAGGGTTAAATATATAATATAAAATTCACTTATCATCAACACAAATCACTAACTCTAAGATTACATCTTAGTTGTCCAATTGGAATATAATCCAATGGCTCACATTTAAATCTGTAAACTGAAGCTAAATACAAATTTATTCAGCTAAAACACTTATATTTCAACACAACCCAGTTAATGTACTCAGAGATATATTGTGGGGATGCAGGGGTGGCAGAGGCAACAATCGTGGATAACCAGGTAATCATCGAGCTGGGTAATGCTTTCCCATAAGAATGTGTGTACCTTCAGGGCATGTTTATCTTTATTTTCATACAGGTTTTAGTTTGGTGTCTGACATTTTTATGTTCATTTGGTACTGTATTCACCTTAGTAGTATTTGATGACTCATATTTTGGTTTTGGCTAAATTTTGTAGATACCATTAACTGGTCCTAATTCTGTAATTGGAAGAGCACTTGTTGTTCATGAGCTTGAGGATGACCTTGGAAAGGGTAAGTACTAAGTAGTTTATAACCAACTTGTTGAAGAAACTTGTTAGTAAATTTAAAGCACGAGTGGAGAAAATTTTATACGCAATGGTTGTGCATGGTTGGAACTAGAAACTAACTCTTCTTTTCCTTTTGAGCAAAGCATGTGGGTGGGTAATGACAAGAAAGTTTAACAAGAAACATTTGTTTCCTTCCCCTCCGTTTTTATTTGTTGGGGAATGCAGAGAAGCAAGTTACTACCCTTGATGTTTCTTTCTCATTCTTCTTATTTACTTCCTCAATCACATTTGGTTTGCACTTGTAGGTGGACACGAACTTAATCTAAGCACTGGCAATGCAGGTGGAAGATTGGCATGTGGTAAGCAAGAAAATTTGATTTCACATTTATTTCTCTTTTCTTTTTAATCCCTTTTCTGTTTTACTGTTTGAAAAAAAGATTATATGCTGTATGTTGCTCCTTTATCTAGTTTGTGTTGGAAGAATATGATAAATTGGTGATGAGGAATAATTTTCTCAGGAAATAGGGTAATATTTCATTATACATGGGCCTTTGTGCGTAATTTTTCCATTAGATGTAGCACATTAAATTTTCCTCTATTGTATGCTTTTATGATGAGAGATAAACAAAAAGAAAATGTCCATGACTTACCTGTGTTAAGGAACTGTAAAATGTGAAATTGTGATCAACAAGTTTGTTATGCAGAGAGCCTCAGGAAACATTATACCTTCTATTAAAATTTTATTGGGTAAATTCGGGGTATAATTTATGCATGTATTTCTGTGTGTGTGTATACTATAATATAGCATTAGTAACTCTTTCAAGACCTCTAAGCATTTTCTATGTTTAATAAGGGTCTTGAGAAACCTTGATATTATTAGTAATCGCTGTTATACTTGTATATATGGATGATGAGAGTTGAGTATGTTGTACTCTAATGTGAAGATGAACTAGCATCACATATAAATAATTCTAAATAAATAGGCAAAAAGATATACTGGTCATATTTTTCTGTTGAATTATATCCGAAATTTTGTAATTGTCTCAATAGTCAATAAACTAATTTAATTAAAAATGTTAGAATGATGAATTCCAGTTCTTTTTTGTCCCAAGTTACGGGTGGAAATTGTTATTTGGCCCAACGTGTGGATTGCTGTTGCAGTCTATAATACTGGAAGGACATAATCCAATTGATAGGTGACTTCAAATATGACATCTTTTATTGGGCACTCTGGCATGGGTTTGGGGCAAATAGTTTGTGTATGGGTCATCTGAGATACTTATATGTTGATAAATGGCTAGATCCTAATGGGTGCATTCATGAAGCCGTTCTGCTTATGTAATGGTCTTGGTAATGGTTCATCAAGTCCTAGGATTAATTTCTCTCATCGTTAGCTTCATAAAGGAGGTTTTGAGAACCATTTGGAGAATCACTCTCTAGTCCTCTCTCTCCAATTAAATTGTAGTTCTAGTAAATAGTTAGTAAACAAAGGGTGCAAGGGGGATTCGGTTGAGAGTGAGTATCTTGTGCATTTCAATCTGGTTATAGTAACGGCAGCCTAGCCTTCATTATTTGTTCCATCGGTTAGTCCTCTATATGATAGTCTAGTAATAACGTTGCCGTTGCACATATAATGGAGAGGCTTTACATTAGGCATACAACAGCTATGCTCAACATTGGAAGAAAGGAACTAGTATATGGTTCTCTGCTCCTTAACTTCTGAGCTTGTCCGTTGTACTGTGAATGTCATTGCCAAGGGGAACAATGCTTTTATGGACCAAGTTAAACGTACTATTAGTTTTGCTCCAGGTTATGGAACCAATTCCCTCATCAAAATATCGGGGACACGTATTTCAGTCATATACTAGTTAATTAGGATGAAGTATGGTTAACTAGATGATAATTGGGAATATAGTTTCTGAGTTTTTCTGGATACCCTTGGTGCTTAGAACGTCAAAACATAAGTTGCTTTAGTTCTACAGATGCATACTGCCTCAAGTGTCAATAGGGGTTAAAATTTCTTTTTGTCTCATCCCACAATCACTATATTCTTGCTTGTTTCCATGGTTTCATTAAATTCTCAATTTCACTTTTCGTTGTGATCTTGTGCGTGCAGGCGTGGTTGGTTTGACACTGGTGTAATCCGAACGTCCTTGCCAATCAGTTTGCTCTGAAGAATTGGCTGCTGTGGTTCTAGAGTTTCTCATATAGAGCTTAATCTATTGAGGGTGTAATGTAACATTGTGGACAAATTCATCATACCATTTGTGGAGTATTTTGATCTCAATAAACTTGAGTTGCTATGGTTACAATATGAATGAAGAACATGCAATTGACTTTTGAAAGCAGCTAAATTGGATTTATAATGTTCTTTCATCCATAAGATTGAGCACAATTCTTGAGTTAAGTATGCGTTGTTGACTGAAGTTGCTATGTGCATTCAATAAAATTAGAATGGCAAATGGAAGATTTTCATGGTCCATGTGCAAGGAGGACGTATAAATGAACTTCCGTTCGACAAGATTGAGCACAATTCTATAGTGTTCTTTCCGAAGTTCACCGGAATTGGATTGTGAATGGCGTAGCTAGTCATCGAATCGAATATGAAAACCTAACTGCTAGAAGCCTGCGTTTTATTTTTTTCTAGTTTGGCACAAGGAAAAGATGAAACATGAAAGGGAGGGAGGGTTAGTTTTGTTTTTGGCCTTTCTATTTTGGACAAGGGAAGAGTTGTAAAAGGGCAGGAGGCTCAGTTTTGCACTTTGTTTTTTCTATTTTTGGTTCAAAGGTACAACCAAAGGAGGCTGAAGTTTTTACTTCTTGGCACCTCAAGTGGCATAACAATCTGTTCAGCTGCTTGACAAAGGTGCAATGTGTCAAAGATTCATCGGCAGTTCGTCACAACTCATAATAATGGAGTCCACATTAAATTCTTTAACAGTAAACGTGAGTTTAGATGACTGTGTACCGTTCATTTTCTCAAGAGGTATCCATTAAACTAACAAATCCAAGTAACTTAAATTCGTGAAAAACCTAATATTTACATGTGTTGGATAAATATTAACAATCAATGACAAATTTATATATGCTAATAAATAATAAATGCGAACAAATAAATTAACAAAATATGAACACAACGAATTAATATTTAAACTGACTTCTAGCAAAATTTTTGTGGTTCTCTCAGTAAGAAGGTTTGGGATTGTAGAACCCCAAGGTTGAGCCCAAATTCATTCTCCATGGTCCATCTTTTGATAATTAATTAATTATATATATATATATATATATATATATAATTAGTACATCCCAAAGCCCAACCCCCAAGGTTGAGCTCAAATTCATTCTCCATGATTCATCACTCCAATCACTATTTATAAGGGACAAAGCCTTATAAAGTGAGAAAACATTTTGGTAGTGACCAATATAGGATAATGAACTTTCTACTCAAAATTTCCAACAACATGTGTTTATTGAAATTACGCCGGTAAATTTGAACTTAAGGCTTCTGATATGAAAGTAAATCAATGTTTTTAATTACCGGAGCTACAAGCCGAACAATGTTAGCATTGTTGTGGCTATGCTAATTTTTCGTAGTTCCATTGTGAACCCTCTATTAAGGGGACACTTGACACCCGGAACCCTATCCAACCCTGTTGTTGTTGATAGTGATTAGTCAACTTTAATCACGAGTTGCTTTACACCTGGGTTCCTAAACTAACAGACACAGTAGGCTTAGTAGGCTAATTAAGCCAGTATTTTTAAACAACACGTAGCTGGTGAGTGGTGACTGGTCTGATTCATGCCATCATTCTGGTAAGTGTAGCCAACAAACTACTACACCTGTACCAGATCCAACAAACATCTCATCAATAGGAACTGCCCGACCTAGCTATCTTACTTAGGCATCACGGAATAATTTAAATTGGTTAAATTTCACTTTTGATCTCAGTAGTTTAGGTCAAATTTTACTCGAGTCTTTATGATTTTAGGGCAAATTCACTACAACAAAACTGGTCTTTTACGACGCACAAAGGGCGCCGTAAACGGTTATTCACAGCGTGAGCCCCCAAGCAGTAAAAGCCCCTGTCATAAAAGATGTTTTGTCAAATATGACGTTCTCTAGTAGCCGTGAATAATTTACGCAAAACACGTCGTAAATGCTCTTTAAGGCGTGCCTTGCACGTCTTAATTGGTATTAGATATGACGTTAATGAAGTATCATAAATGCTCCTTAAGGCATGCCTTGCGCACCTTAATTAGTATTAGATACGACGTTAATGAAGTGTCATAATACTACGAAAACAATTACGGCATACATGTGTGCCGTAATTTATATTTGATACGGCGTTTGTTGAGTGTCGTAATACTGTGAAAGCAATTACGGCATACATCGTACATCATAAACGAAGACTAGCATCAACAATTACTGCTGATTTTGCATACAGTAATTTACATTTATTTTAATTTTATATATATAAAAGAATCGACAAAATTACACATTTACTATAATACAATAATTTCATAAATAACCATATTGTCAAAATGTATTACAAGTTGAACATAGCTAAGGTCAATATCAAACTACACATGAAATACCAAATAGGCCTCTAATAACAAAGAAATTTGTCACTTGAAAGACTTCATTTTTCCTTGAACACCTCCAAACGAAGTCCTTTGAGAGTGAAATATTGCTCCTAATGCTTGAACCACACTAATTGATATCTCTATCTGCATAGACATAAGCACATGGGGCAAAAGAAAATCGATTGCACTGCTATATGTAGAAATACACATTTAATCTCAAGTAAGAAAAGTGATACTAAAAGAAAACCTAATCATTGTCATAGAAACCTAAATCCCAAATTATGCCTTCACAGTTTTATTGTTTTACACTCATACATGTATCAAATGACTAAAATATACACAAATTATGCCTGTACAGTTTTACTATTTCTTATAACCTGCATAAAAATCATATACTTGCGAGTAGATAAATTAATGAGTCTCTAACATTTCACGCATGAAGAATTGATACGGCAAGTAGAAGATTGGATATTCGATAAGTGGATATGGTTATCAATTATGACATCCCAAAAAACTCTAAGGTAAGACTCACTGTTTTTTACCTAGTGGCTTGCTGTTATCAATTTACATCAAAGTTAGCCATTTATCTAGCTTTTGGGTCTTAATATATTACAAATTCAACATCAGCAGAAGCACCAACAAATTTCAATTTTTTTTCACTTCTTTTTGTTCCATTTTCTTCAACCCAATCAACTTTCTTAGGAACTAAAACAAAAGGAGAGAAAGAGAGAGTTCCCAACCTATCTCAACTTCATCCTTGGAAAGTAGGCCCTGGGAACGGATAAAGTGCCCAACCAGGATACTCTAGCTAGTCAAAGGAGATGGATTCGGTTGGTAAGTTAAGAGCTAGTCAAAACAAAATGTTAACTTAGAAATTGATAAAGACTTTAATAATAAAATTAAGTATGAACTTTTCCACTCATTACCGCTGCATTTGCAACCTCTTTGTTTAAAAATTCATCAAAGACTTGAATGCTACCTGAAAAATAGGAAAAAGAAATAGAATAAATAAGTGAATATAAATCATACCAAAGGAACTCAATCAAATTATCATTTTTAATCCAATAGTACAAACTAAACAAAGTACTACACTACTACTACAACAGACTCACAGAGTACTAGGCCATGCCCCAGTGTTATTCTACTACTACTACTACTACAACATACTCACAGATTATTTGGATTTTCAAAACAGATTATTTGGATTGTAGTATCAATGTAAGTTTGTAACATCTCAATCTCCTTTGCAAAAGTAGAACCTTGCTGAGTACCCCATGTGACCTGGAGGTCCGGGACATGCATACAAAGAAACCCAAGTCACTTTGCAATCCCAACCAAATCATACAGAGAGTGCAAAATTAACAAATCCCCAACACCATAATTAAAACACTTTCAGAGGAAACTGAATTGGAATAGTCTGGATTAATATTAGTCTAAATTTTTTTAAATACTTGGTGCCTCAGATTTGATAATTCATTGGGCACCATTACTTACCGCTCTAGATTTGGGAAGGAATGCATTCCAGCATACCTATCAAAAACTGTTTCACTCAATAAAAAATATTAGGTAACCCAAATGTTGTTCAAATGCATATATAAGTTTATAACTTACAAAAAAAACATTATAACAAGAAAAAAAAGTGCTGATACATTTCCTACAATACACTTAAAGGTGGGATATTAACACTTATTTAAGTTATTAAATCACTTAACCTGTATATATTTGTCACTGCACATGGAAATATAGGTGGTGATCTAACAAATAGCATGATTGACCTGCAAAGGACATAAATGGATTCACAAAAGTTATTTGCTGCCCAGGCTATTTGGATCTTTGGACCATTTTTTCCATATTAGTGGATCTGACCGTACACAAAGAGACCATTCCTAAAAAAACAGTGAAACCCAAAATACTCAATTCCTCATATGAGCTAATAAAAGTGTTGTGATGCTGCATATGATTGATGTTGCATATGATTGATGATGCATCAGTGATGCTGCATCCAATGATGCTGCATATGACTAATGTTGCATATGGAGTCTACTACCAAGGTGACCCCTAGGGTAAATCTCTAGGGTAAGGCTCATTGTAATCTTTAGAGTAAGGGTATGTAAATCACTTTTCCCTTGATTTAAGGGAGGAGACTGATTGGGATAATGTCTTAGGTAGGAAACACGCCTTTTTCTTTCTTGTCGGCTGCTTGCTGCAGCCATCCTTCCCATCTCTTTTCCCTTTCTCTTCTCATATATACCCGGACTCACTCTTATACAAACATACATGAAATATACATTGAAACTTTAAACCAGAAAATCTACAAAAAGGGTTAGAAGTCAAGCAACCAAGTACCAACCTGTAATTGAAAATTAATATAAAAAATGAATTAACCAAACGTTCAGAAAGATCCAAATGTAGAAGCCCAAAAACACAAAAAATATTGAATTGTATTACAAACTATGGATTAGATAGTGATCCCAAAAACCAAATATAACCAATAAGCACAAGTTCCATCATTAGTAAAACCGATCGATTCATTGATTTTCATATGCGTGATACAAGTATTGGTATACATAAGCAACATGAGGAGATAAGCCTCCAAGACATGTAGGATTACAATGCAGAGCAACTAAAAGATAAACATTACAATTGAGAGCACTAATATCCTACTATCCAATAAACAGTAACTTATGTTTTTAATTTTTAAAGCTACTCAAGTACAGAGCACTCATTGCTCTGGATTCAAAGAGAACCTCACACAATAAAATCGCTTCTCCATAAAACATAAATGATGGCTCTTGGAATTGACTGCAGAGTATAAAGTGGTAGCTTAAACAATTATGTATGGTTCAATTTCAAAGCATCTACGAAGCCTAAAATTACTAAACCTTTTTTTTATTATTATTAACTTGTATAAGCAACAAGCCAGAAAGATTTTACCTTTAAACAATAAGAAAAACAAAAACATCCCAGAAAAATAATTTCATCCTACAAATTCACAGCAAAAAGAAAAATACTGAAAAATAAAAAGCAAATAGAAAACTGATATCAAGTTAAAGAATCCTTAATCACATAATAATAAAGCCAGGCACAAATACATATAGATTTAGAAAAATCAAACCCAAATTGGAGGCTGCGGAGTGCGAATGTGCATGTGGAAGGGCTGCTGGAGAAAAGTACCTGTAAATTCAAAACCAAATTTATATAAAAATAAAATAAAATTTTGAAATAAAAAAACTTCAACCTTAGAACACTGGGAGAAAAACGGTGGTCTCGTGTGTTTGGGAGAGGAAGATTTAGGTGTCGATTTGAGTTTTGGCGGAATGGATCTCTTGGGTTCTTGAATTTTCGGTGGTGGACAGCAAGTGACTTGGAGATGAGGCCATGGACTGCGACAAAGCGATGGAGAGAGGGGTTTGTTGTTGGGGTAAATAAATCTGGGTATCCTATTGGGTCACGGTGGTGTGAAAGAAACGAGCAATCTAAAAGGCAGAGAGAAAGAAAGGGGAAAGTGAAGTGGAATGGTCTAGAATTTCACTTGTTTGATATTTCATTATGGCGCTATAATTTCCCGCGCATTTTTTGTTAGGTGCAGAGTGGGAAAGTTTAGGCATGAAGCTAGAAACTATTATTTACGACGTATCATTCATGCCATAACAGGTAGGGACCCAAATATATAAAAAAAAATTCACTTTACAACATAACGTAATGCCTTAAAAGAGAAGGAAAGTGCGTCGTGTAAATTGTCAAATACGACACACAACAGTTACGCCGTAAATATTTTTATTTAACGACTTGCACAAAAGTGATGTTGTGAATGCTAGATTATGTGCAAGTATTACGACATGAACTTTACGAATGTCATGAATAATATCATTTAAGGCATGCCAGTATTGTACGTCGTATATTTCAAGTCGTAAAAGACCCAAATTGTTCTAGTTTGTGATTGTAGTTTACTTACCGACACGTCTACTATTCCTTCAATTTAGATTGATGGAAATGGCACGTGACGTGCACAAGATGGGGATTTCAATCTTTTTACCTTTTTAAATATATTAATTGGAAATCACTTTAAAATGTAAACCCCGTGTTGGACTGTGATTAGGATTTACTTGTTTTATGGTTCGGCAAAGTGGTCAAATCATGAAATGAGGCTGGTACAAAGATACAATTTGTATTTTAAGAGTGTAGTACTCAAAGGATAATAAAACATAAAGTATTAGTGAGCTTTAGTTGAATTTCTCAAATATGGAAGCTTATTTGAGGAACAATCTTGTAGATTATTTTAGTTGTATTTTAACAATTTAAACTGTCTATCTTTAAGTCTTTCATTTGATATATTTTCCACAACAGCTTTCTCAAATCGGAAACTATATGAGGATTAAATATTAGTCATTTTAGGGTTTCTTGGAAGCATTATATTCAACAATTTTCTTCACTGCAATTGGATGTCTAAATAGTTTCATATTTATCTAACATTTTTTAAAGATGATAAGTTAAATATAAAATAGTTCAGATCTTAAAAAAGATAAATAATGAATCCCATAAAGTGTCCTTCAAATAAGACTATTTAAAGGTTCTGATAATAGAATAGAACTATATAAAAGTATATGTATGTAAGAGCCTAATTAATATAAGATATAAGTTTGGCACAAACAAATTCCTTGTGGTTGTGGTTAGAGAGAAACCTGATCAACTCATTTTTTTTTTAATCAAACCTGATCAACTCATTTTATTCTCCTTATCTTATGATTAATTATGATTATAATCTTCTTTGCTATGTTGCATTAGTTATAACTTCCATCAAACACCAAGACTTTGAGTAGAGTAGTACTAAACTAAGTCATCACTATTACTAGTCCCACTAATTACTCAACCAGAAAGGGAGTTTAGAGAGAGAGAGAGAGATCTGATTCGGCAGATTGCTTTTGGCACCGTTAAAGCTTTGATTAGGGTTTTGGCTGGTGTGTAGTCAAAGACTGTATTGCTGCACTGGGTCATCTTTCGTGACGTTGGGATGTAATCAAAATAATTTGTTAGTAGTTGCATGCAATACGTATCTCCATTGAATATTTTCTTCTGTTTTTTCATTTTCTCAAAAAAATAATTAATGTATTGTGAAGATAATATTTGTTTTTTTTCCTTTTTGGTAGGTAAAAATGATACAATTCCTACCTAATATTTTTGTTTTACCACGAGTCGTATCTGATACTCTTAAATTTTCCTAGCATTGCAAACCAACTCCTAAAATAACTTGTTTAGTTTACGACTTAATTTGCATCCGATCCGAACACTTTGAGTAATTACTTAATTAACAAGCTACCTATAGTTTTATTCATTTTTTTTGTATATAAAAAACAAACTTATTCATTTCACCTTCTTCTCATCTTTATACCTTTTTTTTTCAGTCCTAACTAATCGTATCTTGAAACTATCTTATAAGAACTTTTAAACCTTAATTAAGCTAAGAGGACTTAAAATCAAGTTTTTATCAAATGTTGACTTCTAAACTAGCTACTGCATTACTACCTACATAAGTCGTCTCTTTCATCATCTCAAATACGCATCTTACGCCAAACACCAAACAGATAATTAAATACATGAACTCGGATCAGAAGGATGCAAAATAAAGGTCATCCTTTTTTGTTGATTTTATCTTTTTCTCATGCCCATGTAACTTTTGTTTGGTGTGGAACCTGCAAAAATGGGTTAAAGTTCAAAACAGAAACCATACAGAGTCTGAGTCTGAGTAAATTCTATATCCATTATATATATATTATCTTCTCCAAGCAGGACCTCCACTAACATCGCCTCTGCGGCTTGGATTGAATTATGCCATCCTCCAACTGGACAGATCAAGAATGCATGCTTTGCTTTCCTCCACCATCCAATGGCAACAGCACCAAATTAAAGGCTGCATGCATTTGCCCCCCCCCCCTTGCATTACGTACCTCGGCCAACTGGCCACATAAATCTTTCCGTGCCAAGAGTCGTTGCCCTACTATTCTTGATCTTTAAAATATAGTTACGTCATAACTAGTGGGGGCTGGATTATTCTAGCAGTGTTGGCCAAATTAGCTAGATTTAAGTAATTAATTTGGACTATAATTAAGATTTGTCAAGTAAAAGAAAAGGTACACACAGAAAAAGAGCGAGTTTTTGTATTAAATACATATATAGATAAAAACCCCATTTTGTAAGAAAATAATAAAAAATGTGTGGGAGATCAGGGAGGTTGGAGTTATTTGCAAGCAAAACTCTGATACTATATTAAATGCTCATTATATTCCAAAAGTTAAGTTGTTAGAAAATGTATCAATAATACATATCAAATTATCATAAACAAATTTTTTTATCGTTCTGCTAGTTTCAATACATCTACATCTCTGCCACTAGTACTACGGTCTAGTGGTATTCCTCCTCACTGATTAGTGAGAGGTCTTAGGTTCAACTCTCGCTAAAGGCGACACCCCCTCCCCTTAGTGTAGATAATATCGATTTGTTCAAAAAATTAAAAAAAAAATACATCTACATCTCTATAAAAGTGAAATTCATGTGAAAGACATTTAGAAAAGTGGGTTTATATCTTTTTTGGTAAGTTATGTAGTAAGTAAATGCACCTATCTCACTCAACATTAAAAATTGAGTAAAATAAATTTAACACTACTAGTGCATATGGTTTGCTTAGCCTGTCAATGTCCAGGCATGGTGTACTACCCACCAAAATATCATGAAGACTTTATGAGGGACACATTGTTTGGATTATATATTTCAAATTGCAAAGACAGTTAGTTCACTGACAACCAAGAAAACAAAACCTAAAATAAGAAGGGGAGTGTGGTTGTTTGGCTAGCTATTATTGGTTTTTTTTTTTCGTATGAGGACGTGCTTGGTTGCAAGCAAAAGGGTTTATGAGTGGCTCACAAGTCACAAGCTTCCCACACCCTCAGTGACATCTCAACTGTTAAAAAAAGTGGAGTGACTATCAAGTCCCCCACAATACTTCATCACCTTCCTTGTAAAGAATATCACATTATTACTCAATTGACAAAACTATTGAATTGGATTATTAGGGTCCTCCGACCACACACACGCACACACTTTTCTCTAACTCCAAACAACGTGCCCAACAAGTTGCAATCACCAAATATAAATTGAGCTAACTCTTGGGGAGCTTTCTTTGACCACTCAAACTATACATATTGAGCTAACTCTTTGTAATGTTGGCGTAGAGAGTATGGCACCTTTTCATCAATCTATGGACGGTCATCACTGGTTGTTGATGCCTTAAAAATGACAAAAGGATTAATGACTTTCAAAATGAGAAGCAATCCACATGGTTAGGGGTGTAAGTTATAACTGAAATTTTTTTACTTCAACCAAAACCAATCCTATATTTCTAATTTTGGCATTAAATAACTAATTTTGATTTTTTTTTAATAATTTAAAAATGCAATAAACGTCTAACATTTTCTGAAATTTTATGTTTATTATATATTTACCATGAATGAGAAAGCCATTATCATTTTCATTCCTGACATATCCTCGTTCACCATAGCACACAAGGAATGAAAAAATAAATAGATTTCCTGTTGAAAATATGTGTTCCATTTGCAATTTCAACAAGCTATCATTATCAAGATTCTTCTCATACCTAAGCAATTTAGGTATCATTCCCGCATAATTATCTCATATCATTCCTTTTTAAAATTTAAGTAAAGATTGAACAACTAGATCGAGAAACATTAAAATCAAAATGCTTTATGGTATGTCGACTTCTAGTTCGATGCCTTATCGTGTAATCCATTCCGAAAATTTACATAAATCCCTTGTCAGTATTGATGCAGATACTGGTGGCTTCAAAATTTTGACATAATTAATAAATCTCAAAATATATAATGAATATGTCATCCCCTAATGAAAATTGTATGTTCCTTTTCTTCTTCAGTGATGAAAAAGGATAGGAATCAAGCACTAATTAGTATATGTAAGAGAATACATATATATTCTTCCACTTGAGTTAGAAGTCCCTCTAAACATATTTTATCTCGGTTGAGTGGTTGAGTTAGATGAGCCATGTGATTATAAATGTGCCTTGGCTTCACATACGAATCAGGACCCAAATATATGCTCCAATATTTTGTTGGGTTATAATAATTAAGCAGAAAATGACATGAGAATATTGATGCAAAATATGAACACATTTTACTAGGGTTGTAACTCTGGCAAAATATTCAATCTAAATTGATTGGATGACAAATGAGATTCTAAAGAAAAAATCTTTGAAGTTGATGCAGCCACATTTTTCAGTCCTAGTCATTTTCTGACTAATGAGTTGAGCCAAACCCTTTGTATTTAGCATATGGGCACATAAATTAAAGATGATATTACTACAAATTACATCCATTGGACCATATATATATAGCATTATTGTCTTCAAATATTCCATATTTTTCCGTAATCTTTCTCAAGTAATCTCAGTACAGATTGGCACAGAGAGGAAAATATCTTATTTTTGGTACAAACCACCTTCCTTTATGCTTTACGAAAAACAGCAACAGCAGCAGCACCTAGCAGCATCACATAGTAGTACTTAACTTACGTGCCTCACACGACTAAGCACGTTTATCTGTTACGCCAAGAATATTCTGCCTTCCTTTGCCTGCTTATTGCCTCACTGCTCGATCCCCTTAATACCTATTTGGATGTCATATCCTTGTATACTTTTTCTTTCTACAAGGAAAACAATCAAGAGTTTCATCCTTTCATCAAGTATAAGATGTTATAAAGGTAACTTTCACAAATGCATGTAATCACCTACAAACTATATGTATCAAATATACAAGAGTTGTTTTCGCACCCACGAAAAAGATCATTTAAAGCGCATATACTTAGTTCCTATTTGGCCACCCTAGCATGTAATTTATCAGTTTACTTGAAACCATGCCACGTGGTATTGTTATTATTTCACTCAAACTACAGCATGTGCATTTTGCATTTTATTAATATACTTTAGTAGTGTGGAGATGTCAAGTTTGTCACTCACTCATATTATGACACATGAAATGGTAACACCATGTGACCGTGTCTCCAATACTCACAAAAATTTCTCTGCCCTAAAGGTGTAATTGTGATTTTGAACAGTCATCGTATAATAGAACTTAAGAATAAATAACACTTGGGGCATGTTTACTTACATAGTATTGAGATAAGAAAGAATGAACATGAGAGGAATTAGTATGGGATAGACAACTCCTCTATGTTAATGGAATACCTTCATTGTTCAGGTATCAGGTATGTCATACCAAGTTTTAGGTACGTAGTATAATCCAATCAACAATCAAATTGAAGGACGTTTTGGTTTTTTTAATAGCCTTGAAGATATTCCTGCCGTTTTTCTGTACCATAACTCCGGACTACAAGTTTCGGGGCAAGGTTTGGAAAAACGAGTAATCCAAGAATACGAAACAAAGTGGAAATTATATTAAGAAGCTTCCAAATATCTTTTTATTGACTTTGGAATATATGGTGTTTCAGGGACTAGTCCTTAATTTTAGAGGGAAATTCGAAAAAAATTATTTGTTCAACATCTTTTTCCCCTTATCTTATGAATAAGGTGTTTTTTTTTCCTATTTTTCTATAGGAATATCGGTGCACCCGTTCTCTGGGTCACTTAGTACTACAGTCTAATGATATTCTTCTTTACTTGTAAGTGAGAGCTTTCAGGTTCGATTCTCGCTAAAGGCAAATTTGAACCACATTATTGCTAGCTCATTGTGAGGCTAAGCCCACCCTCTTCCCCTTAGGGTAAATATTATCGTTTGTTTAAAAAGGAAAAAAAAAAAAAAAGCAAAACAACAACAACAACACCACAGTCGGAATGTCGATCTAATTTTCAATGCAAGGAGGTTCTCGTTACAGAGAGGAAGAAAGGCATATATGTGCTTCTCGGTTAGATGGGTTCCTTAACACATTCTCTGACTGACAGTGTATCACACATCATATATAAGTATATTTTCAGACCAACAAAAAAATAAAAACCTGAGAAGAATTTCAAGGTTTTCCAAAAAGGAAATTAGGATTTTTGATGGGCCAACTCTGTATTGTAGTGATATTCGTAGTTCAGTAAAATGGAGCAATCTTGTAACTCTCAATCCAAAGACCCTGTATATACAAGATTTAGTTTTTTTTTGTCCAATATATACAAAATTTAGTTGTACACAACAAAAGTTACCTTTGAATAATTATTTATGTTAATTAATTTAATTATGATAAAATAAACAGACGAGTGCGATATGATTTCAGTAAATAATAATAATGTTGTTGTGATGTGAAGAAAAACCTAAAATTATGATTAAATTTGCAGTCTTATTAAATTAATAATTTAATAACGTAATATGCCAAATATGTATTTGCACAACAGATGCATTCTTCTTAATTAACTAAAAATATGGTTCTAAAGACTAAGTTACTCTCGTTGATTAGTTGAAAAACTATAGTGATTGAGGAAAGCATACATGAGAAATGATACATATCAAACAAATAATGTAGCAGATGAGGAAGGGGGCTCCTTGGGAATAAATAAGTGGGTCAACAGGTACATGAACCACTAGATGAAGTCCCGAAGAAGGTACCTAAACTTTGGTAATTATTCTCAGACTTATCTTTGATTTTAAAAGTTTTACTCCTCAACATTTACAGAGAGTTCGTTGTGACTTGTACCACTTACATTGTTAATTTAAAAAAATAGGAAAACTAATGAAAAGAGCTTGAAAACTTAAAGCGAATAGTACCAGGATTGACTTTTTAGTGTAAAAATGTGGTTTTTCATTAAAATTTCCTTAAAAAATCTCTAATGGGGTTGTCATGAAAATTAAAACCATGTAATAGTCAAACATCGAATAAAAAATTAAAAAATTCAAGGATGTTTTGGAATATCATATACTCAGTATTTTAAACGTTAAATCTTGTTTTTTTATATTTTTAAATAAGATTTAACGATTAAAACATCATAAACATCTTATATTCTGAGGTACTGTAAAAAAATCCCCTAAAAAACTAGCATAATAACAAGCTTTTGTATTGCAATTGAATTAGTTTAATCTTCTATACTTTTAGTCTTAGTAAGAGCTGCTAGTCCAGAATCGTGCAATATGTTAAACACACCCCCTCCCCACCAACCCCCCCCCCCCCCCCCCCCCCCTTTTTCCTCTTCCTCCTTATAGGTAGGTCCTATTTTCAAGAAGAACCTACCTATTTTCAAGAAGAAAAATGAAACACTTCTGAGGTTAATTGAATAAGTTGCAAAGCAAGTCTTTATTTTGTTGTTAAGGAACCATGCACGTTAAGTTGAAAAATCAATTTAATCAAAGATTTATGGCTCGCTTGAAACTGTTTTTAAAATAATTAACAATGATTTTAAAGAAAATATTTTTTTATTTCAAAAGCACTTGTTTTTCCACTAAGGTTGGTTCCAAACTCATTTTCACCAAAAACGTTTTTGGTCATTTAAAAACAGTTCCAAACAAGCCCATAATAATGATAAAGATCGATGAAGAAGTTGATGATCTTGGTCATGATAAAAGTTGGTAATCTAGTGTGAGAATGTGAGTGTTGTCACAATGACAAGGCAAGGACTTTGTATTTATCTATAAAGATTGAGCTATTTCTCTTATTGCCAATTAATTTAGGGTGGATTCTTAAATTTTCTTGGTATCAGAGCATGTTGTCTCATGTGATAAGCCGAACGGTCATTTGTGCTTCACATCACATAATACTTGTTCACTTATTTGGCTTGAGTGTCACCACACGTAAGGGGCATGTGAGATCGTGGAGTATGTTTTACTAAATCAAAAAGTTAAGAGACCTAGCATTAATTTAAAGAGTTGGACTACTCTTATTAGCGCTATTGCCAATAAATTTTAAGATAAAACCTCAACTTTCTTGATTAGGTCAATTTAGTCCAAGTACTTAGTCTCTGTTGTAATGTATTAGGAATTATTTCATCATTTTATCTTAAAACTAATGTGAACACACTTATATTTTCAAAATTTACTTTATTTAGAATTGACACCAACGCAGGACAATATATGTTTATTTCTCTCGTTGTTATTCAATTATACACTAGAGTGGCGGTATATACGTACTATTTTCTTCCAGATTCCCACATGATCTACCTCAAAAATCTCATGACTGACTATGTAAAATACCCCAATAAATCTTGTTTATATTTTTTAATACAATTTCCGTGGTCCAAAAAATATATATATGCTTTCACATGGAAGTGTTCTAACTGATGCCGTATTATATTTCTGTTTCCAAACCCTCTTAACCCCTTTTTATACATCAACTTTTATGTGATAATCGAACCCTTCTTTAGAATAATAGGAGGTTCCCAATTGAGCTAATAAGGGTCCAATATCCTAGAGATAAAGTTTTGGATTTCCGCTCATTATGCGTCCTAGGTTTGAAATTTCACTTCTCCTCCTCCTTTCCCTTTAATAGTGATAAATTAAAAAAATAATAATAATAACAATGGACTTGAACTGTAAATAATTTTCTCAGCATGAAAAATAATTATATAGGACTAATTATGTTTCAATAAACTGTAATCATGATTTTATATTTTTGTTGTTTGTCAAACTGCCTTGTGTTTCAAATGACTTTGATTGGCAACTGACCTTCAGACTTAAAAAATAAAAAATAAAAAACAACAACAACAACAACAATGGGTACCCATAAGAATTGGTATCGAACTCGTCATTCACGGGAGTCGAATCTAAAATGTCTCACATACAAATAGAGAAGAATACCGCTAGTGCTAACTAACCTTCAGACTTAGGGCTGGTTTGGTATTGTTGTGCTTTGAAAAAAAGCTGTTGTGAGAATAAGTGGCTGTGCTGTGAGAATAAGCGGCTGTGAAATAAATCAGCAGAGTGTTTGGTAAAATTTTTGTAAAAGTGCTTTTGGAAAAAAAAAAGCAATCTGATAGTGGGTCTTTTCATTAAAGGAGCACTGTAGCTCTGTGTGCTTTGAAAAAAAACCAGTTTTCCAAAGCTGCAAATAGCAGCTTCAGCTTTTTCCTTTTATTTCAGCTTATTCTCACAACAACTTGCAAAATAAGCCATTTTTTTTCAGTTTACCAAACACCTAAAACCCTCACAGCTTTTTTTTCATGGGTGCTTTTTTTTAAGCACCTCACTCCCAAACCACCCCTTAATCATATGCATTAGTTAGTTCTTAATAACTCAAACGAACAGCATTACCACAGTGGTGGAAAGGGTGTTGAGCCCTTGCATAACGGCGTGAGTTCAAGCTCCGTCAATGGCTAATCTAACGTCTAATCTAACAAAATCTATTTTTTGACAACAACAACAAAAACAAAAAACAAAAACAAACAAAAACAAAAACAAAAAAACAAAAATAAACAAAAATAAAAAATAAAAACCCAAACGAACAACTAATGAATGGTTCAATTAATTAACAAGTAAATGAAAAAGATGGTATTTTGTAGACATCACAAATTAATTAGCTGCAAGTGCACTCAAACTACTGCTTTTAAACAAGATAACATAACTAGCTAGTCACAAAATGCCCGTTTGCATATATACTTGTATTGTATGGTAAACATGCCCTACTTATATATCACTTAACCAAAGCCTACTTGACGTGGGCACTTAATTACTTGTGCACACTACTGAAATGATGTATAGATCCCTTTCTTTTCTTGCTAGGCTGGGCGCTTGGTGGCTTAATGATAAATTATTTTAGATGTTAATGTGACACTGTCACGTGATGTTAATAATTTCATCCGTAAGTTATAAAATGAGTGGACGACAAGTTTATATTTAAGGTATAGTATTAATAAACAAGACAAGTATTATAGTATGACTGAACTGACAATACTACGTAGCAATGTTACGGTCAAAACGGAAGCTTTCTCGCTTCGTTGGTGCTGCAGCCTCATTCATATATGTAGGTACTATTTAGAGCTATATGTGTAGGCTATTGGTATACATTGGGCACGAGCTTTAGATGAGTGAGCAAGTGACATAGAAAGAATAGTTGAGAGAAAAAAAAGTAATAAGGGGTTTGCTTGAAAGCTACCCGAATCTCCCATTACTCAATATATATGAAGATGTAGTGCTACTTTTCTTTAACAAGACATGAAGTGAATGAGGTGTAGCCATGCTTTTAACGTGCAATCCTCCTTTGCTTTAATCGGTGTGTTTATTCGTGACTTAGTTGGCTTACTATGTGATATGGGAAAGAGAGTGTGAAACCGACTCCAAACGTTTGTACCAACCTTTCTTGAACTGTCTCCGTTCTAAATTTAATTTTAGTTTCCTCGATCTCTCTCCCTCTTTCTCTCTCTAAAACTCAATGACACACTCTTAGTATTATTGTGTAAGCAATAAACAATGGAGGAAATCAAAACTTTTTGCCATGCACTCCGACGAGTCATATATTTTAGTTTAGCTATAAAACAACAAACCCACCACCTAATCATTAAAAGTCTACACATCTACCTTTTAATACTCGGTCGAGTAACACTACACGCCTTATATATTTATACTGCCTATATTATAACTACATATGTAATATTTTTTTTATTGTGATAAAGGATAACTACGTTAATAAATCTTATATATACGTATAAATTTGACTTTAAAAAGAGATTTGATGAACAATATGAACAGTAAATTTATATATCTCTTCCTTTTTCTCTCTAACCCTCTCATGATGGTAGAGGAGAGAACCTGACTCCAATTGAAATAATGTGTTGACGTACAATATATTCGCTTGAAAGTAGAACAAACTTTTCTTGGTAGTAACACTTCGAAGGTTGGAAACGCAAGGAAGATTTTGGTGGCAGACTTATTTATGGTTAACTGTGAGCGGAGGGGCGGCTTTTGACCCCACAAAACTTTCTTGCCATTCACTATATATAACAACAGCACTCACTCCTCTTTCCTTGCTTCCCTTCATTGCTCTCTCTCCTCTCCCTCTCACTCCCTCTTAGCCCTTCCTTTTCTTAGTTCTCATCAAACCTCTTTCACGGTTTCCTCTCTCTCCTCTAATTTTCTTTCTCTAAGCTCTCTCTTTGGTCAAAACCAAATTCTGGGGTTTTTGTCTGTGAGCATGGAGGGCCAAGAAGAATTAGTCGTGACTAATGAGCAAGCGTCACAGATGATCACAAACAAAGGCAAGCGTACCAAGCGCCAGAGGCCTCAGTCCCCGAATGGGGTAGTCACCGCGGCGGTGACCTCTAGCTCATCGAGTGCCTGTGGCGATGGTACCATTGGAGGAGGAGATCACGAGTACAACTATTATGGAAATTCATTTACATCTCCCACAACTTCTAGTGAGATTTATGAGAGCACGGAAGAAGAAGAGGACATGGCAAATTGCCTAATCCTCTTGGCTCAGGGTGATCATGGTAATCCAAAGCAGATCATTGAAGAAAGATTAGCACAAAATATTAACATGGGCAAGGCTGGTTTTTTTGTCTATGAGTGCAAAACATGCAACAGAACTTTCCCTTCATTTCAAGCACTTGGTGGCCACAGAGCAAGTCACAAAAAACCGAAGTCCATGAGCAGCACGGAGGAGATAATAAAAAAATCGCCACCACCAGCGGCTGCGCCACCAACCCACCATTCCATCACAGCAACAACTTTTGAGAAATTTGAAGATCAAAGCAAGCAGTTCATCAAATATAAGAGCAGCCCATCTCCTGCAATTCCAATCCAAATAGGTAACAAGCCTAAGATTCATGAGTGTTCAATCTGTGGGTCTGAATTCACATCTGGTCAGGCACTTGGTGGCCACATGAGAAGGCACAGAACAGCAGCTGCGGCAACCAATAGTCACTCTACTAGTGGTGCTACTGCTACACATGTGGCTGTGAGTAATAGTAGCAATGATATGATTGGCACAAGTACCAAACTGCAGAGAAATGTTCTCCCACTGGATCTAAACCTTCCTGCACCAGAAGATCATGATCATCATCACCATCACCATCATCGTGAGTCTAAGTTTCAGTTTGTGCCTACCCAACAAACTACCCTTGTCTTCAACGCCCCTGCTTTGGTGGATTGTCAGTATTAAGAGAGAGAAAAAAATAAGAAAAAGAGAGAATCTTTTATTAGTAGATCATCTCAATGTGAATTATAAGCATTCTTATTTTCAATTTTTATTGTTGCTGGGTATTTTTTGTGGAATATAAATTCTTTGATCGATTCTTTCTACTTTTTAATTTTTTTTACTACCATATGTTAGATCATGTAATAGATGTGAATTACGTTAATTGGCCATGACAGTACAAATTTCTCTCACCAAACCTCTTATTCTTGTTCATATAAATCAGAGTAATTCAATTAGAATATTACTTTGTCACTCATAAATGGTTGGATCATCTAAATGGTTGAAGTTGAATACTTTGAGTAAGTAAGTGGTTAGTGTTCATGGTTGCCTTTCATTCACGAAAAGTGAGTGATGAGGCATCTTTTTCTTTTTACAATTTTCCTCCCTTTTTCTATGTTCCTTTTTTAAGTGGGAGAGCTATGCACATAAACACTATGAGAGAGAGAGAGAGATGGAAAATGTGGTGGCATGGGAGGGATGGCAGCAGCAAAGGGCTAGGGTTGGGCAGCAGTGCAGCATCCAGCACCACAACCAAAAGTCATGGATTAGGTTCCACCTCCTCCTCCTTGAATTGGTGTTATAATAATAATGATAATAATAATAAAACTAAAAACCTATAAAAGCTCTCTCCCTCTCGCTTCACAGTCTGTTCCATTAAATGACAAGAAGTAATGGATAGCAAAGCAGAGTTGGCAACTGTCATGCCACATGTATCCACCTGTATCTCTCTCTCATTCTCATTTTTTTTTTAGCTTAATTCATAATAAACAACAATAATAATCAATTTCTATGTTAATTTTACGGACCACCTTAGGGAGAAAATTTTCATGTCTTCGGAACACATATCAGTATATCACATATTATAATATAAAATGAAGGAATGATATATTTTCAGTGCGCATGTATTTACTTATATTATAACATATGATGTACCACTTTGCATTCTGAGTACACGAAAAAAATCTATCTAACTGAGGTTTTTTAGTTAGTTCCAAGCCTAACGCATATTATTATACATACAAAACACAAACACTCTCTAAACAGTTGTACCTAATTTACCAAATTGTGCTGCTGTGCTGCTGTGCTGCTGTGCTGCTGTGTGATCCCTTATTTTGCAAGTCACTTCAACTATATTTGAGATCATCTTCATCAATCATCATCTCTCCTAGTGGGGCCCACACCATGCCACATTCATTGATATTCCAAAGAAAGATACTCCAGCTCTCTCACACCACACACTCTCCTTTGTTTTTAGGGTTTGGCTAGCTAGCTAGCTTCGACTTATCCAATCTCCACTCTCACTCCACTCTCTTTGTGTATGCTTCGTTAGGTCCCACAATCCCCTCATATATTTGTTGCGATAGCTCACTGCTTTTCAAAACATCAAGTTCTCCATCATTTAGACTAGGGGTGGGCAAACGGGTACAGGAACCGCGGGTCGGGGCGGGTAATGGCGGTTCGGGGCGGGTACGGGCCGGTTCTTAATTTTGTAAAAACAGATCGGGGCGGGTAATTGAAGTTTTCGATTCGGGCCGGTTCCAAAAGTGTAGGAACCGCGGGTACCCAGACCGGCCCGTGTGTGTTACAATGGACGGACGAGATTTAAGATACATCTCTCCATCCAATCTCAACCGTCAGTTTCAACCTAGCCAATTCCACCTCTCGAGTTCGAGAAGCACCCCCTCTCAGACTTCAGTTCAGTCTCTCAGATTCTCACTCCCCCTCGACTCCCTCGACTCCTTCTCCCTATCCCTTCCTTCCCTCGACTTCAACTCTCATACTCTCTCAGTCTCACTCACACACTTACTCTCACAGAGTCACAGTGCTCACCGCCGTCGGGACCAACTCTCAGACTCTCACAGCGCTGTCGCGACCAACACAACGGCACCACCTCCGCCATCGCGACCACCATCATCACCCCATCACCACCGCCGTCGCGACCACCTGCTGCTTCTAAAATTTAGGTAATTTTGAATTAGGTTTTATTATTAATGTGAATTTCTGGTGTAGGGATTTTAGGGATTTTAGGGATTTGCCGAAGCAAGATGAGGTTGTTGTGGAACGGGAATCGTAGAGAGACTGCTACTACTTGCTTTTAAATACTGCTATGTTCCGATTGATTTAGCTAAACAGTTTTAACGGAAGATATTTTATACAGAACCAATTAGATTTAGCAAATCTTTTGCAGTGTTTGGCGAAGCTACTTATGGGTAGTTAGTTTGGTTTTGGCAGTGTTCATCATACGGTTTTTTATTTACCTTTTTGTCTTAACTGATTTTCG
Source organism: Malus fusca (assembly GCA_035220775.1). Lineage (NCBI taxonomy): Eukaryota > Viridiplantae > Streptophyta > Magnoliopsida > Rosales > Rosaceae > Malus > Malus fusca. The sequence goes on from CM069069.1 coordinate 12,520,215, forward strand.
CAGTGTTTTGCAAATCTTCTGTTCTTTTATGTATGAAGAAGATGATCTGTTTATAACACAATGATCGTATTTAAGAAGTTAAATTATGTTTTCCTTTTTGTCTTAACTGATTTTGTTTTCCCTTTTTTTCCTTGTAGGCACTCCATGGACTGAAGAGGAACATACTAACTACATAGCTTGGTAAAGGTGATTGGCTGACGATATAGGTGCCAGCATTGGTCTTCTTTAAATTGAAAATAAGTGATTTAGTTTAGACTTACATTTACCATGGGGAAAAACACAAGAAATGTTATCTCTCTTTTCTTTTTTTCTTCCATGAAATAGATTGGTATATGGCTGCTGTTTTCAGATTGCATTTCTGAGTCTTTAGCTGTTTGCATTTTTCTAACGCTCTTGGTGGTTTTAACAAAGCTGCCGAGTTATATTTGTTATTCATGGTTTTGGTTAATTCCATATGTCACTGGTCCTCTCGTATATTGTCTTTAAAATTTGTATATGTCATAGTGTGGGAAGTTGAGAGTTCCTTCCAGTCACCTTGTTAGATCCCTGTTAGTACAAAAAATAAACCTTTGAAGTAAACAACTATTCAACTTCACTAATCTAAATAGTTCTCTCATTGTAACACTTTATGGGATGTGCTCCTAGATTCCGTCATCAGCATTCATCCGTTTTTGGATTTTCAGGATGCACTAGCTTACCCACTGACATTTTTTCACTGTTTCTAATAAAATCTGTTTATGTTATGCAGGACACAAATATGTTAATGATGTTAATGATGTTTCTGCAATCTGTGCAGTTTTTTCAAACTGCAATCTGTGTAACTGGAATTTGTGCAGTTTTTTCAAACTGCAATTTGTGCAATATGTGCAATATGTGCAGCAAACATTTTTAAACAGAAAAAAAAAAGACCCGTGTACCCGGACCGAACCGGCCCGTTTGAACCGGGCCGGGTAAGGTCCGGTTCCTATTTTCAGAATTGCAATGCATGGCCCGGCCCGCCCCGTCTCCTTTAATTTAGGGTCCAGTCCGGTCCTTTCAAAAATGGGCCCGGCCCGGCCCGTGCCCAGCCCTAATTTAGACCTCCTATTTAGTACTCTTTCTTTCACCTAGACCTGGAGTGTCATATTTTTCGTGTCATACCCGATATTTTAACGGATTGTGTCATGTAACATCCGTTAAAGTAAACGTGTAATATGATCTGATCCGAAATCGACTTGTTAATATTATCAGGAAATATGACCCGACCCATTACCCATTAAAAAAAATATTTTTTAAATCAATAAATAATGAAAATGAAAAACATAATTTGACCAAAAAAAAAAGGGAAACATAGTACTAAATTAGTATATGCATACCACATTGTCACATAAGTATTACTCCAAAACATTAAAAAAAAAAAATTGTCTTTCAAGTATTATATACTCCAAAATAAGAGCCTAATGAAAAAAATTAGTATATTACTATAAAGGATTTTTGTCACAAATGGTCCCTGAAATTTACCAAATCCATCAAGATGATCCCTGAAATTGAAAATCGATCAATGTAGTCCTTAAAATTGGGTGTCGCAAATCAATGTAGTCCTTCCATCGCAAATCTGTCAAAATTTATGTTATGTGCTGATGTGGCACATCATTGGGGTCCCACAAATCTAATTAAAATATTGCCATGTGGATTAAAAAATAATTAAATAATAAAAAACAATTATTTTGTCAAAAAAAAAATCCATCATCTTCCTCACAAAGGCTCGGCTGCCATGGCAGCCCTACTTACCTTGACTCGATTTTTGGCACTCAAACATCAGCACCATCACCCATTGAAACATAATCGGCACCACCTCACCACCTAATCAAACCATCTTCTCCGTCTCCCTTCTCCCCACCTTATCCTCTGACCTACCGCCACACCCAAGGCCTAGATCGACAGCCCCACGCCAATAATTCTGACAAGTAGTGGAGGATTTCAGAAAAAACCCGCCTTCCCCATAGGTTCTTTTTGCTTTTGCTGGGAGTAGATGCTTTTGGTGGAGAGGGATTCCATGGCAGCAAGCTTGCGCGAAGAAGACCACGGAATTTTTTTTTTAAATTTTATTTTGACAAATTTCTTTTATTAATATTTAAATATTTTTAATCTACATGGCAATAATTAACTAGATTTGTGGGACCCAATTATGTGCCACATCAGCACATAACAGAATTTTTTACGGAATTGTGACGGAAGGATCACATTGATTTGCGATGACCATTTTCAGGGATTACATTGATTGATTTTCAATTTTAGGGATCATGTTGATGGTGTGAGTCAATTTCAGGGACCATTCATGATAAAATATCAAATGTTCAAGGATATGCAAAATGAAGGAAGTTGCGTTTGGAGGTTGAAGAACCTTGCACGTTTATATATGCTTTCACATTTTTTAGACTTGTATATTAATAATTATGAATTTTATTTATTTTGAACTCCCTTAACAATACTATTTATGAGGGTTTGTATGGTTTTAAAATTCAAACGACGTTGTACCTATATACTCATAGCGTAGAGGATGCGATCACAAGCCTTTGCATATTTTTTTTAACATTTTTCGCGCTTGTAAATTAATTATTATAATTTTTTTAATGTGTTTGGTATTTTTAAATTACTTGATATTTTTATTTTAATGTGTTTTATAATTTTTTTTTTATCTCACTCTTTGCCTATAATATACTATAAAAATAAATAAATGAATAAAACTTAAAATTTTAAAATTTATATAGAATAATAATACAATAATACATATTTAATATTTAATATACAATATATACATATACACTATAGCTATTGTATTTATAGTAAGGTTTTTTAGTAGTTTAAAAAATTAAAATCATCAAAATAACTTTTTTCTTAACGTGTTGAAGTAGGTTACCCGCATACCACTTTCGTGTAAACCTGTTAAGGACCCGTTATTAACGGGTTCTTATCATGTGACCCGATAATGACCCGATTAGTTATCGTCTTGACCCGAAACCCGTTATTTTCGTGTCTTTTACGTGTCGTGTTAACGGGTCGTGTAAGAAATTGTCAGGTCTACTTTTACCATGTACATGTCAAAGAATTTCCTTTTCCATATATGTCACATTTTCAAGAAAAACAATGATTGGGCTGTTCAAGGATGTGCATGAATTTTTTACTCAAAATTCTTTGTGTTCAAATAACAACGCTTTGTGCTTATGATCAGAGTCGTTCATATTATAAATCACTATGTAAAGATCATCTCTACAAAAGGTGAATTAAAAATAAGGTCGTTAAGAGTACTGTAGCAAATACATAGACAGTTCGTAATACTTTTACCAATTTCGTTCATCTGTTTTTGTACAGTTTGATGAATAAACAAACTTAGTTTAATTGACTTTTTTTGTAGGCGATCTTTATAGAGTGATTTATAATATGAACGGGTTTGATCATAAACACGGAGTTCTATAAATCAGCAACGAACAACTTTGAGTAGGAACTTCAGCTCATCCTTTGAATAGTCAAGCATTGTTATGTAACCCTAGCTAGACTCGTCCAAGTATTATCTACGAAGACATCAGTTAACATAGGCAAATCCTGGCCGGATGCAAGTGAATGAACTATAAAATCTTTTACGCATGCTAGTAACATGAAATTTACATCGTATTTGCGTATGTATAGACAATATGTGATTAGTATTTACGTGTCTACAACAATTTGTCGTTGGTATGTGCTTGTCTATAAATTATGAATTAAATGAGAGTGTTACTTTCACACTACTAGCTTAACTTGTGGAGAGTTTGCTAAGTGCACGTTTTGGTGAATGGTGTGAAGTGAAGCATGTGGGCATATTGCGTGAGAATGGAGGTGTCCAAATGCAGTTAGAGAGGGGGGAAATCATTGACATTGGCACATGTAGCGGGGAGGTTACCTTGTCATATATCCTCTCCCATTATTTCTCTCCACATTTAAATATTCATTATATGCTCAAAACGAGCTAACTAACTTAATTAATTAATAGTGTGACTTTGCTTCTTTTATAAAAGATTCTCCTTATTGGTTACTCTACCAAATTATCAATCATATAGATTATGAACTAGTTTATTAAAGAAAATAACAAGGTCAATAAGGTTATGCTTAGCTAATGTCAAATTCTCATTATAAAAAATAAATAAATAAAAAACCATTCCAATTGTATTATGAGGCCGTAAGGCTATGCTTAGTTTATCTTACTCTTAGTTAATAGTGTGACTAGCTATTAATCTACTCGTATTTCACATACAATATGATTCACTAAAAATACATTAATTACTAATATTTAAACCATCAAATATTTTACAAAATATTGCAATCCTCTATTTTTTTTACCAAACAAGCGTATATGTATAAGTGTTCATTCAAGTATCCGACAAGTATCTTACAATTTCTTGAAAACATAAAACGCAAAATGAAAGTGATATATTTTCTGTCGAAGTGAGAGTCGCGATCTTCAGTCATTTTCTTAAATAAATATAAAATAAAAAAAGCATAAAAGGTCATAACCACCTAGCCCACCTAGCTTGCTTATGTTTACCTAGACGTGATAGGCGGATGCCTAGATGCCCTTTTTTATATTTTTTTAAACTACTAGGGATTAATCGCAAGTAGGGATGGGCAAATACCCATTGGTTATGGGTAACCGCGGTTACCCGCCCATTTAAATTAAACGGTTACGGTTATGGGTAACCGTTTAGATAAATAAACGGTTATGGGTATAACCATTTACCCGCGAAATTTAAATGGGCGGTTATGGGTATTAACCGCAGTTATAAACGGGTAACCGTTTACCCATTTATTTTATATATGTAAAACTAACACAAACCATGTTCTCGATCCAATAATACTTAGCACCCAATAAATTAGCAAGGAATTCATCGGTTATTCTCTCAATAACACTGCTACAGAAATGATGATTCTCATCATCAAGGAATTGGCCAAATTAATTTAAATTCTTTGCGGGTAACCGTGAAATTGACATAAATGCTTTGACAGAAATGTTTTCTAAACAATTTTTGTAATCCAATAATACTTAGCAAATATTATATTTACCTTCATTGGTAATAGTTAAAAATATCGTCCATAAACTATTATTTCAATTATTGGAATGGTATAAGGACTTAAAAAATTAAAATATGAAAAATTATGACAATTTTTTTTTAATTTTCAAATTGTTAAAAAACATGTAGACGGGTGAAAAAGAGGTAATGGTAAAAAAAAATAAAAAAAAAAAGATAAACGGGTTATTAAAAAGGATAAATGGGTAAACGGGTATTAAACGGTTACGGTTAAATGGGTATGTGGTTATGGGTATGGTTAACCATTTATAAACGGTTATGGGTATGGTTATAACTGTTTAGGCAATTACCCAACGGGTAAACGGTTATGCGGGTATGAGCATAAACGGTTATGGGTAAATAATCGCGGTTACCCGCCCGCCATAACCATTGACCATCCCTAATCGCAAGGGTGGCTACGCGGCCTTACACGGAGCCTTTTAGAATACTGATCCTATGAATACTAAACATCTCTATCTCCATAAAGATGGCCTAAATTAGGCCTTTTCTTTTTTTTTTCTTTCTATTTTTCCTAATAAAAAAGTAGATGCCCCATTAATTAGCTTATATGTAAAGATGCGATACTTTAACTCAAAGTCATTTTAGAAATTTAAAAATAAAAAAATAAAAAGGACCTCATATTTTCTAATTCTCATGGAAATATATTTTCGTTCTTCTTATGGCGTCTCGTATTAGAAAATATTTTTTTTGAAGAGGATGTGAACAAGGCAGTGGTAGTATAGTACCGATCAAAAGATTAATTGGAGTCCTCCCCAAAAAAAAATATTTTGGATGAGTCCGTGATGAATCAACGTGCTGCCGGAGGCTTTACAATTATTCGTGATGAGTGGGGAAATCTTATTTTGTGCAAGAAATCTTGGTAGTTTTACGATTTCCATTGTGGAAGTTGCGGTGCTACATGATGCCTTTAAATTTGCTGCTCAATAAAACTACAAAGATGTACAAGTGGAGGGAGATTCTACATTGGTCATTGACGTTATAGTAGAGGAGATTATTCAGTGTGCTCGAAATATGGGCACATACGTCATATGTCATTATATAAGTGGAGAGACACTTAAAAAAAAACTTCACTCCACTTATATAATAACATATGACATATCACCCCACGGGAGTTGAAAGTTATAGTAAAAAGCATTCTTTTGTTGTCATAGAATTTAACCTCTATCTTTTAAGTATGTATTTGAAAAGACAAACTTCGTTGTTGATGCAATTACAAAGTTAAGACACTATCGAGTACCACAAAAAAAAAGTTTAAAAAAACCATCACCAATCACAGCGAGGTAGCACAACATCGACGCATAAATTGATCCATCCATGCATGTCATAATGAAAACGAAGTGTTTTTGTCAGTTTTGGCTCCCATGTTATGAAGTGTGACTACTTGTGGACACTTCTCACTTCACATACTTGAATTAGATATATTGAAATAGTAGTTTGGCGTGCTCTCCAACTTCACACAGCTGTATGGCCACGGACTGCTAGCTCCTCCAATGGCATAGCATGCAAGGCTAAACTACCTAAAGCAAAGACACCCAATAAGGATACTTTAGTGGCATTGACATGAACATACATATATTTATATATACAATACAGGATTAGGATTCGGGAATGCGCAATTTTGAATACATTTTGACACCTATTTTGTAAAGCGCACTTCGTAACGTATTTCAATGAGTCAAACTGTCTGTATTTTAGTACATCCTCAAAAAATTAGACAAATCCAAAACCATTAACACGTTCATTTGTACTGAAGAAAATAGACAAATATGGTTCTACAAAGAAACACTAAATTTAATCCAATGATCATATGTTTCGGATTTGAGTGGTTTTTGGTAGATATGATCTTTGAGAGAAAACCTAAAATATACATGGTTCATATTGCTGAAATACAATACGGAATACACTCCGCAAAAATGTGTGTCAAAAGCATGTGTCCGGAATCCTAACCCATATATATATCGCTATTTTTTTTCTTAGAGACAAATTAATTAATGAAACTTCTCTAATTAGCTGTCACACTGTCCACAAATGGGTATTTGCCGGCCATTCTTGTTGCAATTGAAATTGCAGCCAATTGCTGGCTTAATTACTTGAACTTTTAATCACTTTGGACTTAACTAAATTATTTATAAACAAAATGGGTTAATCTGGTCTTGCATGAGTGTGACACATAAGTTGTGATCTTTTTGTTTATTGTTCTTATGGCTGTCATTATTTGGTTTGGTGAGATATTATGTATCTAATCACTAGTACTTAATCAGCCGGTTAACTTATTTTTAGTGTGTTAGGTTTTTTCATGGTCACGGACTCATGTTAATTGTGATAACAAATTAAGAGGAAAGATGGATCAAGAATTACTATGGCAGCGGCGGATGCAGCAGATGTTTTTGGAGTGTAACTTCGTTTGTGTGTTTGGACTTCAACTGTTGGTTGGCCCTTTTGTAGTTTGTTTATCTTGGCCCACTTTTTACTTGTTTATATGTTAACTTTAGGCCTTTGGTTTGTTTATATGTATATATTTAGTTTGTAATAAAAGTAGCTTTTAACGAAAAAAAAAAAAAAAAGGAAGGTAGGAGGGGACTTTTTTAAGGGTAATAACACCAACTTTATAAGTAAGAAATTAAGAGGCCTAATCTTATAAGTAAGAAATTAAGAGGGTAATAACCTCCATCTATAAGTGTCTCTGTTCGATCCCAACCATGCTTAAAGTCACTGGGAGAAAAGGGTTATTTCTTACTAAAGCGTATAGGAATCTCATTGTAGGCTCAACTCTGCATTGTATTTGAATGATTCAAACCATTTAATTTTTAGGTACTTCTTCAAATATCGTCCTTCAAAAAACATTCAAATCCAAAAACCCTTAAATCGCTCAATGAAATGGTTGTTGGCTGAGTATTTTCTTGAAATACCTTTTTTGGCTATTTTTATATTATTAGTAGTTTTGGATTCGTCCAACTTTTTGCATTATTAATCCAAGAAATAAGGCTTGAAAATTAAATAGCTTGGATCAATTGAAATAAATGAAGAGCGCCACAAAGGTGTGTCTCTCAAGTAAGTCAACCAAAAGGGTACAAAAAACGCGTTGCCAACAAATACGTTGCTGTGGTGTAGTGGTTATCAAGTTAGTCTTACACACTAAAGGTCCCCAGTTCGATCCTGGGCAGCAACATAATTAATTAATATTAAATCATCTTTTTAATCCTCCTTCATTGGCCATATATATGATACAAGTTTTAATTATATTTGTTATCTATACATAATTTTATCAAGGTTGCTGTGGTGTAGTGGTTATCACGTTAGTCTTACACACTAAAGGTCTCCAGTTCGATCCTGGGCAGCAACATTTTTTATTTATCACTTTTTGCCACATTTTTTTTTCCAGTGCATGTTTTGAAATTTCTCTTTTACAAAAAAGAAATTTCTCTACTTTTAGCCAAAAGTAGGGACTTCTTGGGGTGAAAATTGAAGTCGTCCTAAGATTTGCTGAGAAGAAGAATTATCACTTACAAGAAAAAAAAAAAATTTCTTAGAAGATACGGTGTTGAGTTTCCACCAAGCGTTTCTAGTTCGAAACTCTTTCATCTCCTAAATTATTGTTATAGTTTCGAACTCTTTAATAAAAAAATAAATATTTCCTAGAAGAAAAAGGTTGACATAGAAAATGGAGGAAAAAGAATTGCCCAAAAGTGGTACTCAATCAAATGTAAATGTACTGAACAACAAAATACATTGGCAGGTAAATCAGATTTATACATCTCTACCTTCGTTACATTACATTAACATTACGGCCTCCTTCCAATTGCTGCCTATATGAAATACATGATGTTGATGGTACTTTGGCCATGTACATCCTGCACAAATACCTCAAAAAGGGAATTTTCCGCTCACGTAGGTCCTCGAAAATGACTCCCGGAGGTGCTTATCCCTAGTTAGCAGAAACGATTACTCGCACTTTAGCAGTGACTTCTGGGTGAAGTTTCAGTTCTGCAATATATTCTCCTATCTCTCGAATATCTGGAAGCGACACAATGCGCTTGTCCACTTCCCTACATATGAATGAAAGAACAGACATGGAGCAATCAGGGTGTGTTTGGAAAAGATTAAATGACAAACAACCGGCATGAAAGATTTGAATTGCAAAATATCACACCATTTGCAATCCACACATACACACATAAAATTATCACAAACTTTTAAACTGCAAAATACACGATATACAATAAACTATCACAATGTTTTTCTGTTTGGAAAAGTTTGGTTCCGGGGATATGTTTGCAAGGTCTTCTCGAGAAGTTTCTAACCATTTAAGCTAATGCATTAATACGAAATTAATCTCTTCTTCTTGGTCAAAGTGAGGAGTCACAATTTAAGACTTAATTGGAAAAGTTTGGATACGGGGATATATCCTTCTTGCTGCTTTTCCCTCTTTTCTTTTTGCGGGTGTAGCGGTTTAAAAGCAAAATTCGGCTGCTAGCCTGCAGTAGTTCTTAAGCGTAAAAGTATTGATGCTTGTGTTATGAAACTATATGGTATATATTATGCGTACAAAATTCATATAACAATAACAGAGCTCGTGCGAAAATTGTGAATGATATATCGATCATACTCTTACTTGATAAAAGATACTTACCTGTTAAGTTGTGCCTTGATTATATCAACAAGATCTTGGGGGGTGACGCTGCAGAAACATATCTCTGTTAAATTTCATATGCAGACAGTGCATGAAGTATTTAATGTCGCACTGAATACAACTCACCTTCCAAAAATTAACTTTCCTTTTCCACCTTTGCGCTTCACCTTGAAACCCCCAACAGTTTCAAAAATACGAGCAAGTTGCTCCGCCTCTTCTTTTACCTGCACCAAGATGAAATAATCTTACAAGACATGATTGATAGGACGAAATCATACAATATAGAATCTACTGCCAAGAGAGGTATCAAATGCATTTAAAATTGTTTTGCTGTACAACACCACGTAAAACACAATCAGCACAGAGCCAGAGTACATCCAAATCATATTTTAAATGTGAGATAAAAATATATGAGCATGGCGCCCAAAACAAAAGGAGAAAACAAATGTGTTAATTACCCGTATTTTCTCTGCCTCAATCCTTTCCTCTTCCACCTTCATTTCCCTGGAAAGAACAATTAAAATTATGAGTAATATGTTCTTAAGAGATATATAATTAATTTGGTACCCTAATTATTTTTCCCAAAAAACCTAAAAAGTGTGAATGCCATTAGGTAATTTGATTTAACTCCCACCAAAACTTATGTTTATGCCTTACGGCATAATGTAGTCTTAGACACAAAACCCTTGTGTGACATGTCATCTATCAATGTTTAATGAGCAAAAGTTTATATTCGGTGAATCATAATATACGTTACAAACAATTGTTTATTGGATAAAAACCATGTAGTTGTAACTTGAAACTTATAAATTAAGCAGGCTAATGGCTTGTGCAGTCTAAGAAAATACATCAAGAAAAGAGGCATATTCACACAATAGGTGCTAAACCCTCTTTATGTCTATCTCTAGTTTAAATTTCTATCTGAAAACGTAAGAAAAGAATTGCACCCAAGGACTGAGATGTTTCCAATTAATTTGCAGAAGCAACTAAAAAGCATAATAGTTGTGCAAATAAAAGTTCACATTTTGATGCAGAGAACTTGAGAAGTATTACTATTAGTACCTCACATTGATACAATATGAGCATGGATCAAACTCGAAGTATATGAATCGGGTGAACATTCAAATTTTGTGTCAAATTTATGAAAGAATTTCAGAGTTGGTAGTGTACTCTAAAATTTCAGAGTTGGTAGTATACACTAAAGGCAGTTTACATTAGAGAGCAGTTAACTATTGGTAATCAAGTCTCACCACAAACACCGATCGACATTTCATACATTACTTTCACAACTTGTATATGCCTCCTCTTTCCGTCCCATACATTATCTAATCAATTCCGTCAGCATTCTGCATAAGTTTTATCTTATGGTTTCCAACTAAAACTTTTCGTCATCAAACTAGTTTGACTCGTAAACACAACACAAAACAACAGATTCACAAGTCTTATTGTAAACTTCAGATATGAAAATGTGAAACATAAAGTACAAGAAATTGACAAAAACAAATAAAGGGGCTCGTTCCGAATGAGAAAATTCAGTTATGCATTACTTGAGCAGCAGGGGAGTGACAATCTGGGCTTTCCCCAATGGTAGCAGGTAATTCCTGTAATAACCAGCTTTCACACTTAAAAGTTGCCCTTTCTTTCCCAGGTCAGTTATGTCCTCCTTTAGAATTATCTGAAACAATCAAATAACAACAACAACAACAACAATTAAATTAAACAACTGCACAATAATGCTACATTTCGTTCGCTATTTTTCTTTGAATTTGTAAGAAAAAGAACATGTTTAGAAAAATAAATTGAGGTGGGTTCTTCCACTTTTGAATTCTGGAAGCAGAGAAACTATAAAAATTTAAACTTATGGGTAAACATAGAAATACCAGAGGAAGAGAACCCATTTCTTATATTTACCGTTCGAGCCTTCTTTGCTTTCTTCTGAGCGACAACCACCAATCCCGTTCTTCTATCTGACAATTTGGTAGCTTCGTTTGTGTTTCCGGCGAAGCTTTGAAGCCACGAGGAAGAACTCCACGACAGAGTCGATGCTGCGGATGCCATTGTCACTCTCTCTCTCTCTCTCCCGCTCACGCACAGAGAGTCTTAGGATTTATGGGCTTTACTATCTTATCTCTTTCGCCATTTGCCTCTGTTATGTTTCAGAGGAAAAAAATTTCATTGCGATTATAAATGGTGAGAAATTTTAATATTTAAATTATTAACTTTTTAACACACATATCTTACTATTTATATAGTAACACGTAATGTAGCATCCCGTGTTCCAATCATATTAAAAAATATCTCGTTTCAAAGAACGGCACAATATTTGTTGTTTGTCATTTTGGCCTCTCTGAAAAATGTAATCTACAAACGTTACCCACTGATTTTTATAAATTTTGAAACAGTTGTCTATCAACAACGCAATCTAGTTTAGTGATATTCTTTTACACAAGGAATGTTTAAAATTGGACTCAATTAGATGGTGAGTTTGAGCCCTGATTTGGTAATGAGGTGATTATGAAAAAAAAGTGGCTATCAAAAAAAGCTGCCCAGCTTTTTTATGTTTGGTAAACATTCAGCTTCAGCTTCAGCTTTTTTTCACAGTTTTGGGTGAAAATAAGCCAAAAACACAAAGCTGCAAAACCCAACTTTGAAAAACCAGCTTTATTTCACATCTGTTTTACATAAAAGTTTATCAAACACTATAATACTGTTTTTTTTTTCAAAAGCACTTTTACAAAAAAGTTTACCAAACACTCTGCTGCTTTATTTCACAGCACAGCAGAAACAGTTTTTTTCAAAGCACAATAATACCCAGAATGCTCAACAAAATGATCAACAAAATGATCTGGAAAGGATCTGACTACACGATTCACAAATCCCCAGAATGCTCAACAAAATGATCTGGAAAGGATCCCGATGGCTACACAAAAACATAAAAATCATAAAGCATCAGAAATTGATGGACCAAAGATTTCAAACAGTGACAGAAACTTACAAAAATAGTGCAATAGATTCAGAAACAGTACAAGCAATAGTGACAAGCACAAAAAAAAAAAAAAAAAAAACACTGACAAGCACCAAATGAGACGTTCACGCCATCCATTTATAAAATTTGTTGTACACACAACTACTATACCTCAACCCATAGAGCATATGAAGCTTTCCTTTCTTCTTTGTAAACTTTCATCCTTGTAAATATCCTTTGTAATCATCTTTTGTATATTTATAAAAGAGCAAGTGTACATATTCAAGCATTCTCCAATTTTAAAAGGTTTTCTTTCTTTATTTCTTTAGTGTGTTTATTCAATTAGACTTTTATTCCAAAACAGGAAAACAATATCCCATTTATATTATTATCTTAATAAACTGATGATCACACTTGTTCGATCGAGCACTATGTTATAGTTGAATACTTGTCATACAAATAACTAGACATTAATTAGGGTACCTCTGATTCCTCGGTACCTCTGCGTTCAACCTTTATGGTCTTATACCTACATTGTGAGTGGCCGTTATGCTGAAACATATTGAGTTTTATGTGCAAGGTTCTATGTCAAGTAGTTATAATGGTTATCCAACTATTTAACCGGACCTTTACTCCGAATTTAATTCAGAGCCAAGTTTAGCATTTTAATAGTATAATTATAATAGTAAAGTACCCATAAGAAGGAAGCCATAAACACAACTGATATCACACACTCATTTATTTTATTTTATAAACATTGTATATTATTATTGACACACCCCGACCCGGAATATCCACTAGGACTCCGAATTGAGCTGTGTTTGCCGACACCTGGAATGTGACGAAGCCACAAAGTGTAGTGATGTGGATAATGTGAATAAATTTAAACCTAAAGTGCCTAAATACAAGAGTGCGTCGTGAGCGGGAATGAACCCATTTCACACGTGATGTCAGAGCATAAGTAAAGTACAGTAAGATGGGATAAGGATTATACCCTCAAAGATAGCCACCTATACTGAGATTTGCCAAGAATCCTCGTCGATACAAAAGTTCAGCAACTAAAACCTGGAGGGGTGAAAAACAAAGGTGAGTGAAGTGGGCCTGAAAATGAAGTTTTAATAAAAACCTTTGAAAACGTTATAACCCATCGCCGTAAAACATGTATAGTTTCCAAAATATACATACTACGTATAGTATGAAAATACTTACCGTAGCCTGCAAAACGTAAATAAGGCATGACATCCCAAAATCACAAAATCTCAACAGTAATATAAGTAAAATCAGGTGCTCAACAACCTATGCTAGCACACCAGTCGGAGTCGCCTAATGCAACCTGTACGATTGCACCTATTGCTCATCAATCTATGCTCGCACACGAGTCGGAGTCGCCTAATGCGACCTTTACGATAGGACTGGGTGTAATCATAATATATGCTCTAGTGCTATGATCAAGTGAAGATTGATGATAATCGCGGTCACCTACAAGTCGGAGTCGTTTAATGCAACTTGTACGATAGGATTGGCACCTACTTGGATCCAAGGCAAGTGTGCGGTGCGGGGGTGAACATACACGTGAATGATTGGCACTGGCCCGGGGCGAGCATTAACACCGGGGTGTAACAATGATGAGCAGACTACATGAATATAAGCATGCCACAATTATTCGATAGTTCTAATCAACATACTAACATTCATAGTCATAGATATAATTATGGCATCAAAGATTATAAGCATACATGTGCATCCCGTAGAATGTAGTATATTTCATAAATTCCGTCATTTCACTAATTCTTATAAACTTTAGTCAAATCCAGGCGTACATAAGGAATTCTTTTTCAAATGCATAAATGGAAACTATCAATCATATATATATATATATATATATATATATATATATATATATATATATTATAAAAAGGAAAAGACCCACTAACCTAGAATCCGCGCTACAACTCCCTAGCATGAATATCGAGGCGTCACGAACGATCGGTGCCTAGAACAAATATCAAATCACGTCTTAGAATTCTTATCGATAAAACACATGGAGTTATTATGGCGGTTTCGTGCTAGGTTGAGGTTGGTGAAGAGTCAAGACAATATCAAATCATTTATGGGTATTTACGGAAGTGTAGATTTGTAGTGGGTTGGACTTGTAAGTTTGACCTGTGGACAATAGTTTTTGATGGTTTTTTATTAAACTTTGAGCCCTTTTGGTTAAATAACATTTTGGGATGGTTTTTGGTTAAATATTTGTTAGCCCAAGCCATTTTCATTAAAGCTCCCATCCAATCCCATATGTATATAAACACACACACACACACACACACACACACACACACACACACACGGCATATGAATCTCAAATTTAAAATCCCTTATTATATCACTATTACAAATGGCTACAATAAAAATAATAATTAAGTACCAACAACTCCCCCATTTTCAATGTCATTCCAAATTGGTTTCAAATCTTTTAAACATTCCAAATAAATATCCAACCTATTATAAATGTCACATCCATTAAGCTCCAATATATGTTAAACTAACTAGGACTTACTTTGTCTCCAAAATCAAAAGAAGGTCATGAAAGTTGCTGAAATGGTATAGACTGCCATGATGCGGCTACCATCATCTTCATTGGCCACAAAGAAGAACTGGAAGCTGAACCATTTGGTAGGGATTGAATATAAAGGTAGGGACAGTGTCCCGATGGTCGTAGGTTGAGTTTGGAGGTGGCAGGGACTTGATATTTCCCATCTTTATTTTTTGTTTTCCATTTTATTTGTGAATTTGTTTATTTATTTTTTATTTTTTTCATCTTCATGTCCTTTTTAAGATATTTTTATTATTATTTTAGTGTCCAAGTATGCTAAAAAGTGGGACTCATTGTTGCCACTTGTAGTATTTAACGAAAATTAACTGGGACTTAAAGGATATGACATTTTCAATAAGTTGAGTACTTATTTGAAATGTTTAAAAATGTTGAGACAAATTTATAATGACACTAAAAGGTTGGGGATATTAGGTACTTAATCCTAAAAAAATTCAAACATTGTGATTGTATAAATGGATAAAATAATGTAACAATATATGTTATGTGTACAAATAATAAATGGCAAAAGAATGTGCCCATAGTGTTAAAAAATGGGTACATTTTACATATAAAATTTTACAAAATTAATTGGTATATTTTACATATAACAAAGTGGTACATTTATAATGAAGAATTGGTACATTATAAATAAATTATGTGTACAAATAAAAGATTAAAAAAATTATGAGTACAAATTAAATTTTAAAAAGTATGGGCACAAAAAGAAATTAATATATGGGTACAAATTAAAACTAAAAAGAAAATTAGTACAAATTAAAAAAAAATTGCAAATTAAATTGGGTGCAAGCTAAAAATAGAAATATATGATACAAAGTTTAGCCATAAATATAAATATACCAAATGTAATGTTTCTAACACTAAATGAATATTTGAGAAATACAATTTAATTATGCTGATTTGTGAATATTTTATTATTGAATAATGAAGTTAGGACCTTGATAACAAAAATTACAAAGAAATAAGATTTTAATTAATGGAATAGAAAAAGAGGGATGAGAACCTAATTTCTCTCTAAAAACGTTAGAAGGATTTGAGGAAAAAAATGGTTAGAAGGATTAATCAGACTTTAATGCCCTTGATTGAAGCTAAAATTCAAGTGTGGGTGAGAAACTTATAAATTGGTTATGGCATAACTTGTAAATAATCTGTAAAAATAGTTTACTTGTATTTCTATATGACAATTTATTTGAAATCTCAGGTTTTGTTGGATGTTTAATTATAGGTGGGTGTATGTTTGGAAAATATGGATTGTATGGACCAATATTTAAGGAACCCTTCTTTGATTGGTTGTTAGCAATTTTCCCTGGTAATTTTTTTTTTCTTTCTGCTGGTGGTGAATTTATGTTTTTTTTTTCCCAATGAATTAGATGTTCATTGGGTTTTGGTGGTTAGTGATCATAAATTTGTGGTGTATGTTTGGAGAGAACGTACTGGACATGGTTTTTGATATGTTTAGTTCCTATTCTAGGTTGATTTTAGGGTTTTCGGAGAAGGTTTTCTTAGTAGACCGACTTGTTATAAGTATGAGTAAAGTCCTGCATGTACTAAAACTGTCAAGGGTTGGCTTATTTCTTTCCTTTAGTAACAATTCATTTGCTTCCTGAAGAGGGAGAATGGATCCACCAACCCTATTTTTTGTTTTTTCCTTGTGGGAACCGCTGGAGCTTCAATTTAGTTTTATTTTTTCATCCTCTGTGATTCTTTTTCTGCACTTTGAAATATAGAGTCTTTGTAAGTTTTGCAGGATGGGCTAAGGGCTTAAAATGGAGATTTTCTACTTCCATTTTGTGTATAAAGGAGTTCATCTTGCGCCCTCTCCAAGTAAGCAGTAGCAGTTATCTGGAGCAAGTTGTTGACTCCGTCCGCGTGAATGTTTTGTTGATTTGTTCAACATAATCTCTGTGTGGGGAATATCCCATTTCTTCTAATACCGCATCTCTGACTTCTTTTACAACCCGCACTGGATTATAGAATTCTAGCGAATTGCTTTGTGTGTTTACTCTCTGGAAAGTTTTGTACAAAAGAGAAGGAGGAAGAAAAGATTATCTACGATGGAACTAAGACTCCAGTTATTTAGACCCAAGGCCCTTGTCTTGATTAATTAATATTAATATTATGGTATAAACATCAAGCCCAATCCACAGAATTAGTGGCCCAAATCTCAATTCTCATTCCAAATGGTCCAACACCCAATCACTAATAAAGGTGACTAACTTAATTTAAGGACCTCAAGTTTCCCTGAGTTCCCAATGATGGACTAAAAGGAGCTCAAAAAACTCCAACACAGTTGTCATATTTTTTGCTTCCTTTTGAATTTTACTAAATCGTATAGAACTGTGTTGCCTCATTTCATTTTAGGGTTTTAGTTCATCATCAACTAATTCGCACTAACTTAATTTCCTGTCCTTTTTAAACTAATTCACTTATTTTTTTTGGATTCAGAGTTCATTTACTTACCTATATATGCAGCAAAAGAGATCTATGTGTATATTTCCCTTGTTCGCTATTATCTTCCGTTGCTGGACATGGCATTGTGCGTGCACCAGAGTTGCCAATGAGAATTCATTTACTGCGCCTTGAGATTGATGACGCAGGAATGAAGGAACAAATAAATTAACGACCCTCCCTTTCTTAATTTTGAAAAGAATACTGATTAATTATTTAGTTATGACCTATAACCTTGAAAAACCCATTATCCAAACTACCAAGCTGTCGATGTGCATGATGTTCCAAATCCAACAACTCACAAATTAAAAAAATCCTTTACAAAATTCCAACATTTTTTAGCTATTGTTGTTTTGTTGTATATTATACTACAGCTTGGTAATTTAATTATCATTTATTTATAAGGGAATATTTTTGCTACAGGCTTCAAGTAATGATGATGTTTACCACCTGAGTTTAAGTTTTGAGATCTATGTATTAGATACACATAAATCTATTCAATGATAATAAGTATGCTAATGAGCATTACCGTCACTTGAGAGTGGCGAGAAAAAATGCTCCCTATTTATAAAGCGTTTACTTCTTTGATATGCTTGTGGGCCTACCTTTGAAGGAAGAGAAAACCTAGTAATTGAATTAGTTAATTAATCTAAGTCCTCATCCCTAGACCCAATTTTCTGTTTATTATAAATAGGATCTTGTTATCTACACATTTATTTTACATACCACACATCTTTGTTAATTTCAGTTATTTGATCTTCTTTAATTCATTAAATCTGATGGTCGAAAATTAAGAGAATGTGTGAAATATAAAAATGGGCATGCAGATAACATCACCCTACATATGTGTGTATGTGTGTCTGTGAAGTGTTGTCAACCACAAACTCAAGAAATTGTTATCCCTTATTTCTTTACCTCGTTTGATACAAAGTATTGAATAAAAATGGATAATTTTCTAAATTTAAAGTATTTTGAAAGCAGACGAGATTTATTTTTCATTTTGATGAAATTAGACATGAAAAAACCTTCTTTTTACTTTGGAAATGATGAAAATAAATTTTCTTCTTAACTAATCCAACTTCTACCTCAAAGCGGGTCATAAAATTTCCATTTCTTGTTCATACCTACTTTAAAAATAGTAAGTTATGTATTTTAATTTAATCTTCTGTAGTAAAAGAGACCCATACTAATAGCCCATTAGATACGGATGAAAAATGCAAAACCTGCCAATATACTGCCTGTTGGACCGTTTGGTTGTGAAACCTATAATATTATATAATATTATACAAATTAAGCACCTAGATTCTGATGCATGCGCCGGCGCAGTTTCGGAGTTGTTAAAAAATAAGATAGCGTACGCTTCGTTACTAAATTATATAGTGTGCTGCTAGACATAGTATACACAGGATAACAATCTTTTTGTTTTGAGTAAGAGTAATGTTATTCATACCATATTTTTATACTATCTTAGGTTGCATCTAATGTGGATAGCCACATCATTTGAAAAATTTGCAAAACCCGAGAAATTTTTAGTTGTGACATGAATACAGATGGTACACCACGTGTTTTTATGTAAGTAGTGAAAATTTTTAATTTTTAAGTTATTAACCTTTTAACACACATATTCCACCATTTATATAGGAACACGTAATGTACCATCTCGTGTAACGGTCACATTGAAAAATCTCTTGCAAAACCAAAGGAAATGAAGGAGACTCCTCTTATACCACAATCATCGTTTAATTAACTTGTTTTTTTAATTATTAGTTTATTAAATAATGAACTAAATTTAAAAATCTGATTAATTCAAATGATGTGGCTATCCACATCAAATGCCACCTAAGGTGGTATAAAAATGTGGTACAAAAACATGGTATGAATAGCATTACTCTTTGAGTAATGTTAGGAAGACTAAATTTGCAAACTAAATGATGTGTCACAAATAGAAATGAGTACGTCTATCAACGCTTAATTAATAAACTAACTATCAACTTACATGTCCTTTAGTTTCTAAAATTTAGTATCCCTAACATTACTCTTTTGTTTCTATTGCTTGCCTACAATTGATTATAAACTACATTAAGGGAGGACATTGAGAGTTTAAACACGAAATGCAGTAAATTAAAGAGAAAAGCGCTAATCACCAAGACAATGTATCACTTGCAATAACGATTTTTTGTTAATCACTTGGAATATGAAGTGTGCTGGGAAACCACCCCAAGTTCG
Source organism: Malus fusca (assembly GCA_035220775.1). Classification (NCBI taxonomy): domain Eukaryota; kingdom Viridiplantae; phylum Streptophyta; class Magnoliopsida; order Rosales; family Rosaceae; genus Malus; species Malus fusca. Next base: position 12,540,194 of record CM069069.1, read on the forward strand.
TGAACACTCAAGACGCAGGGAAACAAAAACAGAGAGAAAGAGAGAGAAGGAATGTGCTGCTGCTATAGATTATCCCACTGAAGTGCTAGATACTTTTTCAATATGTAACCCAAGTGTTTGATCCTAGATGACGATCATACTAATTAAACTTACGTGTTTAGTCAGTCATCCACGCATGCATACGTACGTGAGGCATGACAATCGCTAGCTAATCATTTTGACCATCGCAATGACTATTAAATGGAACTTACCAACGGCTCAAATGCATCCACATATATTTCAACTTCTCTGATATTTAATTAATTATCCAACAAAAAAGTCCTATATGCATCACTATACGAAATGGTCAAAAAGGATGCGACAAAACGAGCGAAATTGAAGAACAAATTAGTTTCACTAGAAGTTCTATAAGCTGGCAAAGAGATTGTCAAGAGTCGTTATATATGTAACATGAATACACATGTATACCAAAAATTGAAAACAATTTGAAGTAGAGGGTCGTTTGATAGCCATTTTGTTTTTGGAATTAGAGATCTGAAAGTTTACGGATGTATACTAAAGGGAATGTGATATTGGTTGGGATATGAGCAAGGAAAAGAAATGCTGGTACTTTGTATGCGAAGAGGAATTTGTTAGGTCAACTACAAAAATATTGAAATCCAAGCTCATCTAATGACATTACTAAGAACCTCCAATTGAGTTAATCACGAGATTGATTAACAATTATTAGCATTAGACTAAAATTTACTTCTAATGTCATCTAATTAAACAACTAGACCTTTTCATCTTCTCTTGACGAGTTGAAATTCATGCAACCCAACTGAAGGAAGATATTTTACTATATAAAATGATTCACTTGTTCAATCACCTTTCATTATTAAACATATGATCAATATTGGCAGAGAACAATTCACGCAGCGGAAATAAGAAATAAAGTAAATATTTCTTTCAGATGAATTTTAGACGTCGGCTTTGGTACCACATGAAAACAAAGAAGGATTACTCCGATTGCAAGTTCAGAGATCATTAAAAGGTTATTAAGAGGTCATTAAGCAGTGACCGCATGACAATTCTATCGGATCGCATGTTAACGAATGAGGATTGCGGAAGAGGATCTTTGACTACACCACATTGATATTCCGACAATCGAATCATCTATCTTTTAGGTTTTTCGATGCTACAAAAAATCACTCAAATTTAAAGTATAAAAGCGATGGATTAAATGAGATGGTTATTTTAGTATTTCATTGGAACATCATATTCATCTATTTTCTTCACTACAATTGGATGATTTTGGATTTGTCCAAACCATCTATATTTTAGTTAATCATACATAGATTATCCTTTAAAAATAGGATAAATTGCTAAATCTCTACACCCATTCAACATGCAAGAAATAACCTAGCTAGTAGTTGGCATATAGGCTTAGAGCATCTTCTATGGTATAGGTAATTAAAGTAGATAAAATTATACTATAAAGGCTGATGTGGCCTGTTGTTTTGCTCAATTGCCTCATGAAAAATGTTTTTCACTTCAATGGATTAGCAAACCAAGTAGGCAAAATTGTATTTTGTTATTTTCTTTCATCTATAACATCTACTTTTAGCTAGCTTTTAGTTTTGTCATTTTCCTCCACATACAATATTTGACAATAAAAAGATATGTGGGATCCGATTTGCCTACTCATGATATTGTAGGCAACATTGTCTACTTTGAAAGAGTAGACAAAATTTGAAAACTCAATTGTCTATACCGTTAGAGTTAATTTTTGCTTATGTGGCTGATCAAAATGGGTTTTGCCGATCAATTACCTACACCATGCTCTTAGTAGGCAACTCATGTAAGTAAAAAGATATATTAATTAACTTATGGAACCAAAACATGATTAATTTATAATTTTATATACTTTTCTAACTCTCCAAATATCTCTGCACAAGGTCTGTCCTAATTTGAGGTTAGCCTGATATGAGGAAGGTCGCCACTGGGGATGATCAGTTGATTCGGTTGAGACCTAATAACTCCAAGTTGACTTCTCTCTCTCTCTCCCTCTCTCATGACTTAGCTAGCATAAGTAATATTATACTACTGAAAAGCGTGGGTTCTTTCTTCCTTGATCATATGAACCCTATACAATTAATCTCTATATATGCACCACAAGCAGTTTCAACCTTTCCAAGAGAAAGATCTGAAAACCAAGATAAGTAGACAACATTTCAATCTCACAGGAAGGCAGATTGGAGAAGAAGCAAAACCAAAAGAATGATGTCTGGGGCTCCATCTAATTGTTTCCAAACTATGTTACACCAGCAACAACACCATCTAGGGTTACAAATCTATGAAGATCCTCATCAGGTTTCTTCATTTTCACTCGAACCAAACTCCTCGTCATCGTCGGTTCCTGACAATCACTCAACCTCTCTCCTCTGCAACGTCTCAGTCCTAAAAGAAAAGGTTCATCAAGCCAAATCACTAGTCAGCATCCTCATCTCTCCAAATCATCATCAAAGTCAACCCCAAGAGTCAGCCACCATCGCCCTAGCAAGCATGAGCAATATCATACAAGAAATCATCGTCACGGCTTCTTCTATGATGTTCACATGTCAACAGATGGCCCTTGTTTCCACTACTACTCCAGGTAACAACATCAACAACACTAATACTAGCACCACTACTACCGGTCAATGTCTTAGTAATCCTTCTGATCATCGTGATCATAATCGCTTATCGGAAACAAACTTTGGTGGCGGTCATGGTAATAAAATTGATCAATCTGGTTTCTATTCTACTCGTGAACAAACACTCGATTGGTTTAACGACAGCTACAATGATTGTACCCCGGCAGATACGAGTACTAGGATTGTCAATCAAAGTGGCAACAATGATAAGCATGTGCAAGGCAAGGAATTGCCTGTTTCTTCGAACTACGACATTATTGAGCTAGATGCTTCGGATTTGTTGGCTAAGTACACCCATTACTGCCAGGTTTGTGGCAAAGGGTTCAAGCGCGACGCGAATTTGAGAATGCACATGAGGGCTCATGGAGATGAGTACAAGACGATCGTTGCTCTAAGCAACCCCATGAAGAAAACTAACAACAATAATGATAGTGCAGGAGGCATAGATGGAAACATGGCATGTTCAACGAAATTGCCAAGAAAGTATTCGTGTCCGCAAGAAGGGTGTAGGTGGAACCAAAAGCACGCGAAATTCCAGCCTTTGAAATCAATGATTTGTGTGAAGAATCACTACAAGAGGAGCCATTGTCCCAAGATGTATGTGTGCAAGAGGTGCAACAGGAAGCAGTTCTCGGTGTTATCTGATCTACGCACCCATGAGAAGCACTGCGGCGATCTGAGATGGCAGTGTTCATGTGGGACAACATTTTCAAGGAAAGATAAGCTGATGGGGCACGTCGCGTTATTCACCGGGCATACGCCGGTTATGATCACTTCTTTGACAAGGATTGGGAAGGTTGATCAGCAAAGCCATGGATCACAGATGTAAATGGGATGAATATTGAATGGTAAAGGATTAATGGTTTTATTTGTGTTTGATATGTACATCCTTTATCTTATGTGTCAACAAAAAGGTTAACTTAAGAATAATTAGCAGCTTGGTTTGTGAGTTTAGCGTGCATTTTAATTAATTAACCGTATTTAATTATTCTAGCTATGAAACTTTTGATTCAATTTTCAAGGTAAAATTTTGTACTGATAGTGTTAGTCATTAGTTACTAGAATCTGGGAACCTATTTAGTTCGAATTACAATGCAATCCGATCATTATCTAATTCAATATTGTTAATCACATCATTAGGATATAAATAATTTATGACACACCCATAATTTTGATTTCCTTAATTCATATGATTCAGGTGAGAATTAGAATGCCTTCCTAAATCACAATCAATATTCGCTCTAAGATTCTCAAATCATATTGTCGACTAATACCTTCACTTACTCAAGGTTACAGATTTCTCATCACACACGCACATACATCTATGAACAAGTCAAGGACCTCAACAATGCATGGAACACGCCCGTGGTGGAGCATGGTCATTTGTGTTGCAACTCTTAAAGTTTCTTGCTTGATATGTAAGTAGAATTCCATGCAAGAACTCTCGATTGATATGTTAAGTGATTTCACTCTCTATTAGGCACCTACACACTTGTCTTAGTATCTACACATAAATGACTTGAGACTGGTCATTCTCCCAATTAAGCAAACTTAGTGCGTATCAGTCTTTCTGAATTATCAATGTCCATTTAATAATCATATGGTTGAGAACAGTTTATGTCATGATAGTTGGATAAAAGAATGTCTCTTGAATCTAACTTCTTTAGATCACTTCTTCCTTTATTCATTATCTATGGACTCACTGTTCAGACGTATAACAATTAATGAGATAATCTTTACCAATGATTTTACACTTCAATTAGATTAGTTTGATTAATCATTTGTATATCCTAAAAAGTTACATATAATAATCGGTTTTTACAGCGTACATCTAAGAGCATCCCCAATGGGGGCTTTATCCACCATGAGTCTACCACATTTCTAGCCTTAGCAAGAAATTTCATCCCCAATGAGCCAAAAAATAGGGCTAGATCTACCACTGGGGCTAACAACTTCCTTTCTTGGGTAGCATAAAATCGGGCTACATCTAGACCCAAAAAACAGTGGGTCCCACAAAAAAGGTAGAGGCTTTTCGAAACGTGAAAATTTCAATCTAAGCACAATATGTTAACCTTTTATCTAAAGACATTTGATAATGGTTTCAACTACTTTCGTTGCCATATTTAATTTTCTAGCATGTTGTTTACATGAACGAACAAAAATTAGTTTTCTCAAAATATTACTTGAACTACTTTCGTGTATTAAATATTTCTTAGATTATCAATGTCCATTTGGATCTAGGACAGTCACTTGAATCTTGTCAGTGTGTATGTTTAAAACATGCGTGCAAAGCAAACAATCACAAAACTAATCTCCAAGTCACTTCCCGGTGGCGAGTGAGCTGGCTTTCAATCTTTAAGTTTTCCACACGAGGATATCCAACGCCAGGCAATGCTATGGTACTAAATGATATGGACAAGAGGAAGTGCTTAAGAATATCAATGAAAATACGAATTTGGAGTTTATGGAGTAGGAACCATGACTTCTTAATCTTGGGTTTATGGAGGAACTTGACCTCTGAATAATTCACGTTCACAGTTCTCTTTCATTTTATTCAATAAACCCTGCACCTTTATGTAGGTGTCATGTACGATCGAACATAAAAAATATAAGGAACTTAAGTGACCATATAGATGAACATAATCCCACCAACTAGCCGCTAATATTAGTGCGTAAGAGAAGAAAATAATTGTGCAGAAATCACATATCAAAAAGTAGTTTATATGCGCAGCTTCTGCAGGTTTTATTATAAGAACCATGATGGTAGACCTTTGGTGGCGGGTACATTGCTAAGCAATAATAATTTTTGTGGCGGAGGCTGCTGTGCTGAGGATGGGCCTTCGCTGATGCAGATTGGGTAGGATGTGTCTTTGACAGACGATATACTAGTGGCTGTTGCATTTTCTTAGGCTCTAATTTGATAAGTTGGAGTGCCAAAAAGCAACCTACGGTTGCTTGATCTTCAACTGAAGCTGAGTATTGGTCTCTTGTACTTACAGCTGCACAATGGATATGTAAAATCTCTAGGGATATTGGGTTTCCATTACAGCAAGTCCCAACCCTAACATTTCTGCTATATCCTTAGCTTCTAATCCTGCCTTTCACGCTCGAACAAAACATATATTGAGATCGACTATCACTATATCAGGTGGCTGATATTCACCCCAAGGCTTTATCAAAATCCAGATTTCATTACTTGCAATCCAAGCTCTCTCTCGGTCCTCCTGCGCTCAGGGTTTATTCTGCAGCCACATCACAAAGAGAAATGTCTACACAAGGACAGCTGTGAACAGCTTACTATGACTCACTTAAGTCAAGATTATTAAGGTTTTATTAGCTTCGTTAATTAAGTGATTAGTGAGTTCAGAGAAATGTATATATTCTGTCATAAAAATGATATCGTATTGTTACCGAAAAAAAAAAAATGATATCGTATTAGGCTTTTTATTCCGGCTTGTGCTGCACATGCCTACCCAAATATACCTCTCTTGTATTGGTTGCCCTAAAAGCTTTTATATTTACTTTGCTCCTTTAAGTGAAAAAAATAAGGGTGCTAATAGTAACACTCCAAAAATTTCATTGTGCATTTCCTATAAGTATATTTTTTGTTCTGAATAAAAAAAAATTTGGAGTGCAAAATAAGATTTTCAGAATGAAAATAATAGTTCTAAGAAATAATCGATAATTAATATTTAATAGAGTAAACTTGATATAAGTTCAATTTTGTGAGTCATTATTGGGTTTAGTCTACTTTATTGTGTTATGTTCCTTCTTTGATTATTCACATCAACATTTTGTTATTATTATTTTAATGGTGATAAATGTTTATCTTTTACTCAATTTTAAGATTAAATATAAAAACTAAATATTGTTTCTCCTTTTCCCCTCCTAATTCGGATCTCAGTTTTATCTTTTACCTCTATCACAAGTTAAATGTGTTAACTAATCTCTGTTGTAGGTACTGTATATGATATACATAGTACGGATTTATAAATGTGTGAAGGATGAAATTTCTTTGAACTATTTTCATGGATGATACATAGATTAATTTTTATTTATTTTCATAGACCTCTATCACATGTTAATGTATTTTATCAATATATGATATCAGTATCGTATATGATGACATATAAATTTTCTTTTACCTATATTCCATGAGAGTTGTTAAATTTTCCTATGAAAATGAGTAAATTACACAAAACTACCTCAACTATGGGTCAAACCACAATCTCATACCTCATGTTTTAAACATTGCAATGTCATACCTCAACTTATGGATTCATTGCAATGTCAAACCTCCGTTAAGTTTTCTATCAGTTTAGCTATTAACTGCTGACGTGGTAGGCAACAAACTCACTCACTCATCCAACTGGATTGATAAATTAATAAAGTATTAAAAAATTAAGAATTTTTTTGTGACAACAAAATTAAAAATGAAGAGGGTCCCACCACTAAGCTTAGTAATTCCTTCCCCATCACCATGTGCATTCTCCTTCTCCCACACCAGATGCCGCCCTCACCTTCATAACTTCGGCGAAGTCTTCTTCTTCTCCGGCCACCGGCTTTTCCCCATTGGCGATTGATTATTTTTTATATTTTTCTCCTTCTGGGCTCCTCAAATTATGAAGTTCGAAGGTTATGGAGGAGAGAGAGAGGTGGTGGGCAAGTTGACCAGGCATGGAGGAGTGAGAAAGGTGCTGGTAGGGGTGGGCGTAGGTTGGTTTGGGTTGGTTTTAAGACAAAACCGAAACCAAACCGACCTAATCATTTAGGCCAAAATTGCAAACTGAAAACAACCAAGCTGGGTTTAAAACCAATCAAGTCGGTTAACTGACAGTTGCGAGTTGGTTTGGATCGGTTCTCGATTTGTGTAAAGACCAAAATACATAACAAATTTATCTTCCAAAAGCTACATAACGTAGCACCAATATGAGTGATTGCTAAAAGGAAATCACAAATGAAGAAGCCCAAGAAGAGCACCAAAGCAGCAATTGTTGCCTTCTCCAAATGGTTCCCCTGTTATTCTTCAAATAGACTTTTAGAGCAGTTCCACCCCTAAAAAAATGCGCCAGCACCCAGCGCATTAATCCACTCAGTGAACAATGATAGACCCCAATGAACAGTAACATGCCAAATGCATCTCCACCCCTAAAAAAATGTGTTGGCACAAACGATCTCCACCCTACAAAATGAGCTCGCACCCAGCCCACTTAAAATATTTTTAATTTTTTTTATAAAAGAATAAAAAAATAAAAAAAATAGTTTTAATTTCGGATAGGATTTTTATCCAATCTCGTCACACCACGTGTCATTATCCGAAAATATTATTTTGTGAATAGATTTCCGCTAAGATTTTCAACCAATCTCGACCAGCCACGTGTCACTATCTGTTTATAATAATTTAGCCAAGATTCTGATAAGATTTTCAACCAATCCTAACGCGCCACATGTCATTATCCGAACGTACTATTTTGTGGATAGATTTCCGATAAGATTTTCAACCAATCCTGACGCACCACGTGTCACTTCTTGTTTACAATAATTTAGCCAAGATTTCGATAAGATTTTCAACCAATCATGTAGTGCCATATGGCATTGTCTAGAACCTCATCCTTTCATTTTTTTTGTTCATATAAACCCTACATCCATACATCCATCCTTACACCAAACTCAATCCTTCTTTTTAGCTCAGAATCCTTCTTCATCGTTTTCAAATCTTGAGTTCTTACAATGTATTCTTCAAGGAGAGTGTATAAACAGTTTGAGGAGCAACATAAAAGGTTGTTGGCACAACAGGAAAAATTGGTCAATCTCGAGGAAGGTGGAGGTGGAGATAAGACTTTCGCAATTGAGGGGGATGATGATGATGACCATAGAAGGTAGATGGCCTCACATTCCCGCCGTGTCATGGAAGCTGTGGGTCAGATAGCCAAACCCAGACGTGCCGCAAGCTTCGATAGGAAAAGGGAAAGATGAGGTAAAGATCTCTTGGAAGATTATTTTATTCCCAACAGCGTATTCCCTGATCATGTTTTTAGACGTCGTTTTAGAATGCAACGAAGTTTGTTCGACAAAATCATGAGTGCTATTTGCAACCATGATCCATACTTTGTGCAAAAAGAGGATGCTTTTCATGTTCTAGGTCTTATTCCTAATAAAAAAATTACGGCTGCCTTGCGAATGCTTGCATATGAAGCATCTGCAAATCAAGTGGATGAGATCGCGAGGATGGGAAAAACAACTGTTCTGGAGTCTCTGATGCGGTTTTGCTCTTCAATTGAAGCCCTCTACACCAATGAGTACCTCCAGAAACCCACTCCAAGGGACATGCGAAGGCTTCTGAGGAAAGGGTGAGATGCGAGGCTTCCCTGGCATGATTGGAAGCATCGACTGCATGCACTGGACTTGGAAAAACTATCCAAGTTCGTTGCAATGAGCTTATGGCGACAGAAAATAAGCCAAAAGTATCATTTTGGAAGCGGTGGCTTCATTTGATACATGGATTTGGCATGCTTTTTTTGGTGTTCCAGGAGCTCAGAATTACCTAAATGTCTTTGCCCAATCTCCAGTGTTCGATGAACTACTGCAAGGAAAATCGCTGAGATGCACATATTGGGTTAATGGTCATAAATACGAGGGACCATACTACCTTGCAGATGACATTTACCCAATGTGGTCAAAGTTTGTCAAAACAGTGCCACATCCACATAGTGAAAAAGAAAAACACTTTGCAAAATGTCAAGAGGGGTGTAGGAAGGATGTCGAGCGTTGTTTTAGTATCCTGCAAGCTCGTTGGGCGATTGTCAGGGCTGCTGCTAGAATGTTTGATGTCGAGGCTCATCGATCCATCATGATGACATGTATTCTTCACCACAACATGATTGTGGAAGATGAGTATGATTATGATGTCGTCGATGAATACGAGCCGGATTCGATGAACAACTCAAGAACACGTATCTACTGTGCTCATGACCGGACCGAAGATCCCGTGCAACACAAGCCATTGGAACGAGATGGACGTTACAATGAATTGATCGTTCAACGGTACACTTCAGTGCAAGAGCCATACTGGCACGTAACCCGCCAGAATGACTTGATTGAGCACCAGTGAGGATTGCAAGAAGGTGAAGATAATTAAAATGAGCTTGTGGTTGAAGAATAAAGTGTATTTTTTTAAGTTTATGTAATTTTATTTAGCGTGCTTTTTTTTTAAGTTTATTTGGTGAGGTTATGTAAATTTAATTGGTGTTTTTTATTTTTAAGTTTATTTGGTGAGTTTATGTAATTTTATTTGGTGTTTTTTTTTAAGTTTATTTGGTGAGTTTATGTAATCTTATTTGATGTGTTTAATAAAGTTCAAAAAATAAATTTGAAATTGCACAAGGTTCTAAAAATAAATAAGGAATTACATAAAGTACTAATAATAAATAAGAAATTACACAAAGTACTAATAATAAATAAGAAATTACATAAAGTACTAAAATAAAGACGAAATTACATAAGAAATTAAATAAAGTACTACAAATAAATACGAAATTATACAAAGTCTCTGGAGCTAGGATATGTGGTGCTAGGATCTTCGTTGCTAGGATTTGTGTAGCTAGAACCCCCTCAACTTGATTCCGCATCTCTTGCACGCCTCATTCGTGCGACGTCTTTTTTTTTCGATGTCCAAAAATATTTTGAATTCGAAAACAGTCCTACTAGAGGCTTGTTCATAGTGTCACGATCTGCTTGAGCCATTCTTTCTTCTTTAAGCATCTCATTTTCTCAATTAAGTGCTTCTTTCATCATCTCGTTCTCTCGATTAACTATTTCTCTTTGTCTCTTAGCCGCCCATGACGTCTCTCAGTAGCTGTTAATATTGCTGCCATAACAACAGCTTTTTCCTCATCTCTAGCTGCTTCCCGCGCCATGTTCAGTTCATCTTGGCGAGCAAGTTCGTCCATATATTTAGTATAGTCATTTTTGGAAGAACTACATTTTTTCTTTGATGCCTTTTTACCTTGAGGCCTGAGGGACTAACGAGTCGATTGGGTCTCCGGCACTTCTTCAGGCGTCCCTTCCATGTCTTCAAATGTGTCGCCTTCTTGTTCGGGCGTGTCTACTTCTGGCGAACTATGTAGACCCATGCTATGCATGACAACTTCTACCGGTTGCCACAATTTTGTATCTGGGAAAATCTTTGACAATTTCCCAACATTCCCATTTGCTGAATGATTTGTTCTGGTTCTTTGCATTGTAGAATGCTTGTGCTTGTAGTGTCTATAAATGTGGGATAAGACAATATTAAAAAATGCGGGTGTAACACAAATAAATAAATTAAAATATTGATGTTGGTGGAATGCATATAAATAAATAAAAATATTGTCACATGATCCGCTAAACTTGTCCTACTACGCAGATAACCGGAAGCATGAGAGATGACGTTTTTCCAACAAGTAAAGGATGTGTTGAGTTTTTTCCAACGACCTTGAAGACCTTGACTACTTCTAGTGTCTTTTCCATCTACATTGCAAAACGCTTTCGTAATTTTACTCCACATTTCTCGCTTATCCATCTCATTACCCATAATCGGGTCATGAGTAGTGTGAACCCAACATTCACACAACGTAACATCTTCAATGAGCTTCCACGAAGTCATTTATTTCTCTCAAAGTGTAGAAAATATTGAAATGTGGTGTAAGGTGGAAGATGAGGGATAGGTATTTATAGATTTTTTTTTTAAATTTTTTTGTATTTAAAAAAAAATCATAATTTTTAATAAATTCTAATTTAGTTAATTAATATGGACCGTTGGATTTGAAAAATATTCAAATCCAACAACCTATAAGGTGCCATTTGACCAACGGTCATAATTATGACCGTTGTGCCTTTTTATTTATTTATAGTTTTTGGGGTAAAAACGTAGACCTTTAATCTGTGATCGAACGGTTTTGATCAAAATTCAAATTCACATTTTTTGACCGTTGGAAATCCAACGGCCCAGGATGGGCCACGTGGCATTTCCATCTGATGGCTGAGTGCGCTTACGCATGCGGGCCCCCGTCTGATTCATTGTCGGCTACTCGCGCCCAGTCGCGTATGCTTGCCACGCGCCTGGTGCAAAAAAAATTGAACTTCCCTTCGATGCCACGCTGGTGTCAGCATGGCATCATACGGGCCGATCCATGCCTCTGTCGATTTTGGGTTGGCCTGGAGACCAGCTCGGGCTGGGTGCCAACCTATCTGCTGGGCTGGAGTGGAAAGCCTGGGTGCCGGCCTATCAGTTCCCCTATGGTGGAACTGCTTTTAAACTAAACATGTTTTGTTTTCATGTGATGGAAAAACGGTAACTTGTAAATAACTAATTATTTAAAATATTACACGTATTAATTATAATTAAAAAATAAAATTAGATATATGCAGGTTGGTTCGGTTAATCGCACCTTAAAAATTTTGAAAACTGATTAAGGTCAGTGTTGTTCGGTTTAACCACCGAAAATTAAAAAACAAAAAACAAAGGGTAAATTACATAGTAGCCCCTCAGGTTTGAGGTCTATTACAACCTCATACAACAACTTTAAAACATTTCACTTTCATACCTCCAGTACCATTTTATTTCAAAATAACACCTCCGTTAGATTTTCCATCCATTAGTCTGTTAAATGCTGACGTGGCAGCCACATTTGTGCTGATGTGGCTGCCAAATGTGTGCCACGTGGCAATTTTTTTTTTTTTTTTTTATAAAAAACCTAAATCTTCTAAATAAATTATAAAACCAAAAAAAAAAAAAAAAAAAAAATCAAAATAAAAAACCATACAAACCCAGAAACCCCCCGACCCACTTCTCCATCTCCTCCCTCTTCACCCTCCCATCCCTTCTCTCTCCCCAGACCCACACCTCCCATCCCTTACAAACCGTCACCCTCACCCTTCTTCTCCAGTTCACCTGTGTCCCGCCGCCGCCATCTTCCTCCTCAAACCCCCTGCTTTGTTTATCCAAATCCATCAAACAAAACAAAAGCAACACCAATTTCACATCTTTACAAAAAATTCAGAAATGCCAATTAAACCCAAGCCAGTCGGGAACACAGTCGATTCGGAGCGGGGCATGCGAGCTCCCGTCAATTAGGAGCGGTGGGTCGGAGGCCGTGACCGGATCGAGAGGAAAGGGGGTTCAAAAGATGCAGCCTTGGGGGGTAGCCATTTGCGTGGGCGAGCTTCCAGTGCACGAGGTCGGAGAGCTCGGGTTCATGGTGGAAAGCAGAGAGTGAATTTTTTTCCGGTTGGGCTAGGGTGGTGGTGGGTCGAGTTCGTTGGGGTCGGGGGTGGGGGGAAGGGTGGGAAAGTTTCTGGGTTTTGGTTTGCGGGGGTATGGGTTGCAGGGAGGTGTCTCAGACGTTTTTTTTTCTTCTGGGTTGCGGAGAAGATGAAGACGGGTAAGAAGATGGGTGCGGTGGGGTGTGTAGAGGAGGGAAAATGGTGGGTGCAGGGGGTGGGTGCACGATGGGTGCCACGGGGAAGATGAAGATGATTTTTTTTTTCCTCCTCTTCTTCTTCTGGGTTGCAGGTTGCAGGTTGGGTTTTGGGGGGTGGGGGAGGAGGGAGGGAGGGAAGACGAAGTGGGCTTTGGTTTTTGATTTTTTTTTTTTAAGTTTTATAATTTATTTAGAAGATTTAGGTTTTAAAAAAAAAATCAAAAAATTATTTTTTTTGCCACGTGGCACACATTTGGCAGCCACATGGCACAAATGTGGCAGCCACGTCAGCATTTAACAGATTAATAGATGGAAAATCTAACGGATGTATTATATTGAAATAAAATAGTACTTGATGTATGAAAGTGAAATGTTTTAAAGATGTTGTATGAGATTGTAATAGACCTCAAACCTGAGGGGCTACTATGTAATTTACTCAAAAAGAAAACAAAACCAAACTAAACCAAGCCGCCGGTGCTGTTCGGGCGGTTCGGTCGGTTTTTTGTATTATTTATTTTTAAAATGCCCAACCCTAGGTGTTGGGGTCGAGTCTGCAGTGGCAATAGGCGTGGTGACTAAAGAATATTGAAGGTTTCGAGCTTCTTGATTTGCGTGGGTTGTGCAATAATTTGGTCTCGATCTGCAGGTGCAGATCTGCAGCTATCGCTGCTGCCGAGAGGTGGGGTGCCCAGGTCTGGGGCACGGGTTGCAGGAGTGGGTCGTGAAGAGGACCGACGTTCACCGAAACTTGGGCCTTGCTGAAGCATGGGGCTTCGTGATGGTTGCTGTTGAGAAATGGCGACGAGATTGATGAAGACAACATTTCTGGAGGGGAAGAGCGAAGCGAGAGACATCGTTGGTGGCTGGGCTTCGTGGTTGAGTTGCAGGGGTTGATTTGAAGCTCTGGCGGTGGGAGGGATTGGATGGGGGAGATTTTGAATCCTTGGTTGCAGAGGACCTGACTTGGTTTTTTTTTTTTAGGTTATGAGGTTGCAGGTGAGGATGGCGTCAAGGAGAATGCACGGGGGTGATGGGGAAGGAAGGAATTGCTAAGCTTAGTGGTGGGACCCTCTTCATTAGTTTAATTTTCTGCTACAAAAGTTCTTATTTTTTTCAATAAATCATGAATTTTTAATATTTTATTAATTTATCAATCCAGTTGTAAGAGTGAGTGGGCCCACTGCTTGCCACGTCAGGAGTGAACAGCCAAATTAACGGAAGTTTGATATTACAACGAATTCATAAGTTGAGGTATGATATTTCAATATTTGAAATATGAGGTATGACATTGTGGTTGGACTGAAGTAGTTTTGTGTAATTTATCCTGTTTAAATATTCTAATTAAATTTTTTCACAAAGGTGTATAAATAATTTTTTTAATTGAACTTGAAAAATAGAAAAACTGGACTAAATTCAACAAGAGTTCAAAATTTTAACCTAGATCAATAAAAATGAAATGAAATACGGCAGTGTGTTTTGGGTATAGATTGAAAGAAAAACTACTTGAAAACTTTGAGTTTTAATTAAGAGAACAAAAATGTGTTGTAATTATAAGTGAATAATACCATGAGCGACTTTTTAGAGTAAAAATATCATTTTCATTAAAAGTGAACAATACCAAGAATGTTTTGTTAAAACTTTGATTGAAAGGACGTAGATTGAATCTTGAATTGTGCTTTCTTGAATGGAGGGATCCAGTTCCAGATTCGATAAAAATACAAATTATTTTCACCAAAGCGCGCCTTAAAAGCCCCAATCCCGCCAAACCCAAAAATCCCAATTTAAAAATAATTCTAAACAAATTCTACCGCTCAAACAAAACCCGATCTCCACCGTCTATTCTATCCCCGAACATCCAACCGCTCCACGTCACTGATCCGTGCGGCACCCACACAACCAATCAAATCTCATCACCTTCCCCTATATATACAGAATCCCAAATCCAACCCATCTCATTCACTCACAACCTTCGTCTCAGATAGCTCTGCATTTCCCTCCTTTTCTGCAAACCCTAGTTTTTCCGAAACTCTGACACCAATGGCTCCCAAGGCAGAGAAGAAGCCGGCCGAGAAGAAGCCCGCGGAGGAGAAGAAGGCCGAGAAGGCCCCCGCTGAGAAAAAGCCCCGTGCCGAGAAGAATCTCCCCAAGGAGGCCGCCGGCGAGAAGAAGAAGAAGAGATCGAAGAAGAGCGTGGAGACCTACAAGATCTACATCTTCAAGGTCCTGAAGCAGGTCCACCCAGACATCGGAATCTCCAGCAAGGCCATGGGGATCATGAACAGCTTCATCAACGACATCTTCGAGAAGCTCGCTCAGGAGTCGTCGCGGCTCGCGAGGTACAACAAGAAGCCGACGATCACTTCCCGGGAGATTCAGACGGCGGTGAGGTTGGTGCTCCCCGGTGAGCTCGCCAAGCACGCTGTCTCTGAGGGGACTAAGTCGGTGACCAAGTTTACTAGCTCTTAAGGGTTTGGAGGTGTAATTTGGGAAATGGGTATTTGGGGATGGCGATGGAATTAGGGTTTTTAGGTGTAAAGTTTGAATTTGGGGCTGGGATCTCGAAGGGTTCGGATGTTTAGGGTTTTATGGTATTTTGAAATTTGCTTTTGTTGGAATCCAATTGGGAACATCTGCTTGATGATTTCTGGATACAATGGAAGGTTTTATGTTTTGCTGACTTCTGGAAATGTTATTTTTATTTGGCTTAATTTCTTGCATTTGTTTTGCATTTAATTTTGATTATTGTATATTTATAATTAGGAATGTTAACACAAGATTATGAGATATGGTGATTGAGTATAACATGAGTATTTTGTTATTTTAGAGTTTTTCTCGGAGCGAGGGAGGGTAGAGAGGAGTGACACATATAGCTACGATTTACTTTACTTAGTGTTGGAATTTAGGATTATTTTATTGTTTGAATTTGGGCTTAATCTGTTAGTATTAGGTTTCGTTTTGTTGTTTATTAGGGTTATGTTAGTTCTTTATGATGTTTTGTAGCTCGTAGAATAGTAATTTAGTTAAGATGTAGTCTTTTAAGATTTTGTAATCGTTTCGACATTCTCAGTTAGTTTAATAATATTTTTATTATTTTGTTAATTTTGTTCGTTCCGTATTTTGATATTCAACTCTTAGTAATTACAAAACTATTGCTACAATTGCGGACGTTGGCCAATCTGGGTGCTTTGCGCCTTGCCGTCTTCTGTCTCTGAGTCTCGCCGTCTCCCCCTTGGTGTGACGATGGTTTACATGACGGGTGAGAGTATGGATGTGCAATTGCAGATGTGGTGATATGGTTGACGACGGCAATGGTTTTTGTAGCGAGCAGCTTAGGGTTTTATTGTGAAAAAGGTGAGTCGGTGATTGAGAATCGAGAGTCTGTACAAGTATCTTGGTGTATTCTTTTATTCTAATAGAAAATATAAGATAATAAATGGATTAGATGGCTTTGGGTTTTTGGTTTAGGGTCCATTGCGCCCATCTATAATGGACTGGACAATTCTATTCAAGGTGAAACAAGGAATACAAGGCCCAACCTTGCATTTTATTAATGAAAAAGGCCCCAAAAAATTTATAGGCTTACAAAATGATACAAAGTGTCTAAAATTATACATATTTTCTTACACATATTTTTCTTTTAAAAATACTAACATATTATTCAATGTTTATTCACAGATTATGTAGTAAGTTGAATTAATTTATATGATGTATAATAAAATTACTTAAATCCACCTAGGCAGCCTAGGCGCTAAGCGCTAGCCCGTCGATCATAATCCGCAACTCTAATTAATGTCAGCATGTACATAATCTACAAACACGAAATTCTTTTCGAGTTCATGCAAAGCGTAAGCCAAGCCAGCACTCAGAAGCGCAAAACCTGCCAAAATGATCCGTAGCTGCAGATCCGAAGGAATCCCGGTTGATGCAGAGAAAACAACGGTTGCCCCAACTAGCAGCTTCTGCCATGTCTGGAATGCTGTATAAGCTTTCTTACACGAGGAGCATTTGAGGGTGTGCTGCTCGAATCTATCCAGCATCTGCATAACAAATTGAAAATAGAAACACGGAAACCATAATCTAGTTTTCATTGCGAGAAATGAATGAACTGCTTATGTGTTTATTTTCTCTGAGTGGGAGAAAGGCTCCTCACCTGACGTTTTGATAAAACCATTGACGGTAAGGGTTGTTGGTCACAAGTACCAAACCACTCGGGTTGGCTGTTGCCATGCCGCCTCAGCCAGTTTCGAAATGCCAAGACAAGACGATCTGCTTGTGTCGGAGTAAATGTGATTTTTGTGTACTGCTGATTAACATCACCAGATTCATCCTTGGATTTGGCATGAAAGACCTTCTCTTGGCCCTGAAGGACAATCATGTCTCCGTCATAAACCTTATTTGAAGTCCAATGCTCTTGCCATCTAGGAACCACCTGAAACAATTACATGTTGAAAAATAATGGAAAACCAAAGGTTGTAAGGATATAAACTTTGAAGAAGGAAAAAAATAAAAGACAAACATGAACTTTAAGCCTCTTATGAACGTTGTGTTTCAGATTGGTTCAGTGTTATTAAGCTAAAAAATCAGTAGAAGCAAAGAATGAAAGCAAGCAAGATCAATATATTTCACACAAATCAAAGTTAGTCTTTGGAAGCTCATTCAAAAGTGATATTGTTTCTTAGCTTATATGGCATCCGATGCTGGGATTGGCATTCGCCAATAAGAAAAGTTAAACCCTTCTTCTATGGTTTTATAACTTTAAACCCTTCTTCTATGGTTTTATAACTAATCACACAACTTATTTCATGGAATCAGTGTTCGTCAATCAGAAAAGCTAAACACCATGTACCCGAAGGAGAAACTTCACATATCCTCTCAGCATTTGGAAATATTGTCCGAACCCAACTTATAATGAGAAAAAGAAATTTACTTAAACACGAGAGATTTCAATTTCCACCAATAAGGATCAACTTGCTGGATAAGATGTGCTGGTTCACCTAAGATGTTGTTATGAAGTACAAAGTATGAAATAAGACAACCACAAATTTCTTACCTGCCACCAAGCAGGCCCTGGCATGCTAAACTGGAAGAAGTTTCGAGCACTACATACAATAGAGCGAGTCTTCCCTGGTGCCATTGGAACGTTGAAGGAGCAAATCCATATAACCCATTTTTGATCTCCAACTACTGGAAGCTTTGTGTCAATCTCTATTCTGGGTACAAGAAAAGGAAACCAAGTATGTTTAGTTTTAGAAGCAAGTAATTAATTACAACAAGACCAGATAAAATATATTATGGATGGAGTTTTCATGGTTATGTATGTTGTACAAATAAAGGACTAGAGAATGCCTCTAGGACATGCCATATTGCCTCTAGGACATGCCATATTGCTCTCAAACAATATGACGATCCTTTGTAAATTTTGTAGAACTGACAAATATTTCTTCAATGAGGAAGATTGATGTTTAAGCGTCACATTTTCTTGGAAGTTTCTCTGTTCGATTTTGGTTTGGAAGTATTCTTACAAAACCAAACTAAGAAACAGCTCAAGATTCCTAGCCGACAAACATTAGACTTTACTAATGTTGTAGCCCTACATCAATTACATATGAAGAAATCAAGGAGTTGATGACATGTAAGTCCAGAACAAACATAATTCATATCTACAATGTTGTATCATTTACTGCTTATACGAGGATGATGAACTTACTTATTCAAATAATAGCAAGGCGCTATAAACTCAGCAGTAATCCGTGGGTTGCCTTCATTTGCTCCAGAAAAACCCCAAGGACCACTATCCTCCAGTTTAAATGGCAAAGGTTTGGCTCTATCTCTCCTTCCGGTGACCTGTTAAGTGATTTCACCATTAAGCAAAATGGAAATTTCCATATATCAGAAAGTGTACTTAAATTTCCAAGTTTCAAAGGAAAAACCTAAATGCATGCAAAATCAGAGCCTCAGACTGATATGCAGCAAAAGTTCATAAAACATAGAACAGGCACAAATGCGTATAAGAAACTTTGGAACATTTGTCCTCTTAGAATATGCTCATTTTACTAGCATTCAACATTACGATTCTAACTGCATGCCCTTAACTGCTCAAAGATTTGCTTGAATACCAAAAAATGAAAGAGACTCCAGGTTTAGATCCTGTTGTAAACCTTGTGATGAGCGAAGTCAATGTGGGAAGGATCAGAGACATTTTCCATGAGGGTATCATAGCCATAGAACAGATCACGCTGGATTGTCACTGACGAAAACTCAGGTTTACTAAATTCATCAGGTAGCCTAAACATTAAACAATTACCATCATCAAAAGATCATTAAATTATTTGGAACATAACAATTAACAACTACCCATATTAAACAGTTAAAAAAACACTTCAAGCACAGTATTTAACAATCCTAATCACTATATTTATAAATTAACGACAACAATCCTAATCACTATATTTATAAATTAACGACAACAATCCTAATCACTATATTTATAAATTAAAGATTCACAAAAGCGATATAACATGAATCAATTACATGGGAGGCTTGGTGGCATTAGCTCTTTCCCAACCATTCTCATCCGGCCAAACAAAGAGCAGGCCTTGAGACACCAGCGTAGGAAACCTCGTAGCGCATGCTCTTGGTGACCGAATAGCACGAGATTCAGGACCTTCAGATGAAGCCTGAGGAATCTTAACACATGATCCACACCCGTCAAATGACCAACCATGGTATGAACACTGCAAGTTTCCGCCTTCATCAATCCGTCCTTCCTGCAAAATCAAAATAACTCAATTGAAAACCATGAACCCTATTCCTCACTTAATCATCCAAAACTTTAAACGCAATTGGATGCTACGTTTCATGAAGCTTATTTGATCACTAGCAATGCCTAAACCCAATGGTACTAATTTTAGTAAACCTAATGCAATGACCAAATTGAAACACGAGTAAGAGTTCAGCCACTAATGTGTTTGTTGCACCGGACTGTCTCGGACTGAACTAGCTTCAAGGACTAAGCTGGACTGGCTTAGACTAGACTAAGTTGGACTAGCTTAGTGAAGTGTTTGATGCAGTGTTGGACTAAGAAGCAGGATAATGAAAATAGTACTGTCACATACAAGAACTATGAATCAAGAAGCAAATGTACATATCTGAAGTAATCACTTCCTGTTTCTAATTATTAAAGTAAAGAGCACAATCTAGATATCTGAACTAGTCAAACCTAAACCTGTAAGATGATAACAAAGAAATTTACAAATTGTTAAAAGAATAAAGAGAACAATCTATAGCAATTCCCTATACAAAATATAAATGTAGAAAAACTCATACTCACATATATACTCATTGCCACCGATTCGAGTCGTTGAGAACCAAACTCAACATTCTCAATATGAAACAAGTATGACACCATTGTAGGGCAGTTGTTACTTGTTACTAAACCAAGAAGAACAAAACAATTTACATAATTTCAGAAAACAACCGTGCCCGACGCTGTAATTGGCGTTTCCGCCCAAACCCTCCCATAACCGATTCATGGTTTCCGCCCCACCCCCGCCTTATCCCATTTAACGAAAAATTGTTACTTTCTTTTTCCTCTGGCAAATTTAACGACATACAAATGAATATAAGCTCTGCAACAAAGAACATCATAATTTCTAATAAATTTAATTAATTATACTAATGACTATTTGAGCTGCTTAAGCAAATTTATGGTAAGAAATGGTACAATTTTAATTCAAACAAATGAAAAAAAAAAAAAATCTGAACTTGTAACGAAAAACAATGCAAATAAAGTGCAAAAAAAAAAAATCAGAACAAAATACAAAATCCCAATTAGCAGAGAAACAACACAGAGGGAGAGAGAGAGAGATTTATGAGGACTTACTTAACAACAACAGAGTGAGTGTGAGGTAAGGGACGACGAATATTTCAGAGTTCGAGAGTTTTGAGAGGTTGAGAGAAGCGGCGGCGCCTCTAACAAGTAGACAAGGAAGAAGAAAAGGAAGAAGAGGAATTGGAAGAGGAAAGTGGCCGGAGACTTACGAGGACGCGACGGCGGTCAGTGGGATGGTCCGGCAAGGTCGTCGAGCAGGACGAGGACGAGGACTGGCGGGAGGTGGTGGGTGACGCCGGATTAGGCGAGAAGGAGGAAGGTCTTAGCACTCATCAGGAATTCGGGGGGTCTCGCTAAGAACTTTTAGCGAGGCTAGTCGGAGCGAGTGAAATTTAATCCCATTAAAACTAGTCCTTCCGAGTAACAAACACTGGTTTAGACTAATTCTTAGTCTAGTCTAGGGCAGTGAGACTTAATTCAGCCAAACAAACACTCCAACTTGGAGCATTTTATTGCCTTCTTCTACCAGAGAGTGTAGCCGGCATACGAGGTAGTATATTACGTGTCATTATATAAATAATGAAATGTTTGTTAAAAAGTTAATAACTTAACAAAAATAAAAAATTTCACCACTTATATAAAAACACGTGGTGTAACACCCGTGTTTCCGTCGTAATTAAAAAGTTTTCTTCTTCAACAGCAATCCCAAAGACCAATCATGAGATTGGAGGGTTTTTCCTCCAAAATCTCAGCAACCAAACACAACCAAGAAGCTTACAGATAAGGGGGCGAGGCGATGAGGGCATCTGTCATCGAAAGCGACCCACGATTCACCATCGTACCAGATAGCAAGGTCTCGACCCAGAAGCTGAAATGGGGTCGGCAACCGAGGGTCCAAATCTTCAATCAAAGAAACTGGGTACCAATGATCCCTCCAATTGAACTTGCTCGTCGATGTCGCGTCTTCAATCTCGTCCTCAGCTCCGTAATCTTCCCCGTCCGGTTCCCTCTGTCCTTCTGGGTCAGCGGTTTGTGGCTGCGGCGATGCAGGCGCAGCTACTCTCAGAGGAGGTAGATTTTTCGCTCTGCCTGGTAAATTACGATTTGGGTTTTTGGTGGAGATCAAGAAAGAGGGTGTCTTGAGAGATCTGGCGGGTGGCGATGGCGGCGATGATAGTGTGAAGATTGTAGGAGATGCAAAGGAAGATAGAGAAAATGCCATGATAGTGTGAAGACTGTAGGGGGTGTCTTGAGAGATTTAGTGGGTTTGTTTCTCACGCTTCAGTTCTCTGATTTTCTGCTAAAAAGTAGAGAGAGAGGTTTGCGTGCAAGTTTGAAATGAGTTCCTGTTTGTCTGTGCCTGGATAGAGCTAGAGAGTTCCAACGGTAATTTCGGTGGGAAAGTTGTGTGCGAGATGCATTGTAATTTGTGACTGGCAAGATCTCATTGGTTAGGTTTTGTTGGGTGGTGACGGTGCCGGCCACTAGTGAGCCACCGTTGAAAAAAAATCACAATCTGCTGATTCGGACTTCAGACCATGAGACAAGGACGTGAGTTCAGAGAAAAATCAAGATTAATTAACGGTTGAATGTCATACATCGGAATGGCCAGGGATCTGCTGTCCCCAAACTTGTGTCTCTATCCGTGTCTCGTTACAATTTTTTGACAAGTGTCCTTTAGTTTAACTCCAAATTCACACTGTCAAAGTTTCAAGATTAAATAAAATAAAACTAAATGTTAAAGAAAATAAAACCAACAGTCACTCAAACTCCCCACCAACACCAATCCGACCGCCACACCCTTCCCAACACACAATAATTTGTTATCGGAACACCCTTCTCTCTCTCTTTGCCATTTTTCTCTCTCTTCAGATAGTCATGATAGAAACAGTCTGTCTCCCAATTTGAGTTCCATTCTTTTTCTCCCTCCATTTCCTCCAAAAATGGAGACCCAACCCACTTCCTACAAATTGGAGCACCACCGCCATCGCTATTTTCATTACTACTGCAAATCCAACCCATATGGCCGCTCCCCCCTCATTCGTCGACATCTCCCGTCGCCCAAACTACCGCACAATCCGTGCTCCCGCCATCAACCTCCCTCAAAACCCTAACTCCCAACAGGCCATCATCGTCGCCCCTGTCCCCCAACCCCTCTCTGCCCCCAGATCTCCCATCCCTTACACTTCCAATGCCTTTTGGTTTTATTTTCTTTAATTTTTTATTTTAATTTATTTAATCTAATGAAACTTTGACAGTGTTAACTTGGACTTAAACTAAACGACACATGTCGAAAAATTATAAAAAAGACACGGATAGAGACACAAGTTTGGGGACAGCAGATCCCTAGCCCTCAAACTCCCCACCAACACCAATCACACAGTAATTTGTTATCGGAACGCCCTTCTCTCTTTCTTCGCCATTTTTTTCTCTCTTCAGATAGTCATGATAGAAACAGTTTGTCTCCCAGTTTGAGTTCCATTCTTTTTCTCCCTCCACTTCCTCCAAAAATGGAGACCTAACCCACTTCCTACAAATTGGAGCACCACCGCCATCGCCATTTTCATTACTACTGCAAATCCAACCCATATGGCCGCTCCCCCCTCCTTTGTCGACATCTCCCGTCGCCCAAACTACCGCACAATCCGTGCTCCCGCCATCAACCTCCCTCAAAACCCTAACTCCCAACAGGCCATCATCGTCGCCCCTGTCCCCCAACCCCTCTCTGCCCCCAGATCTCTCGTCCCTTACACTTCCAATCCCTTTGTGGTTTTATTTTCTTTAATTTTTTATTTTAATTTATTTAATCTAATGAAACTTTGACAGTGTTAACTTGGACTTAAACTAAACGACACATGTCGAAAAATTATAAAAAAGACACGGATAGAGACACAAGTTTGGGGACAGCAGATCCCTAGCCCAATAGAATTTTCACCTCATACGCCATTTGAACAAGGGTCTAAAAATAGCCGCTTATATTAACTCGATAATGTGCGAATATCATCACTAACAACATTACCAGTGCAAAATCGTATTTGGTAAGGACTGAAGTCTTGTACAGAGAATTTGTACACACCACATTACCATGTGATCTAGTTCTATGTAGGTCAAGCCACTAAAATGAACCACGAAACAAAGGTTGTACCGATATTTGTTAAGGACTAAAAGTGAGCACCATAAGAATGTTGGATTTCTACGTCATCTATTTGTAGATCAAGAGAGACCTTCTCGGTCGAAAATACAGATATGTCCCCTTCATCTGGAGAAGCAAATTTCGAAAGAGTAATGATATTCATACCATGTTTTTATACCATATTTTCAGTGGCATTTGATGCGGACAACCACATCATTTGAATTAATCAGATTTTTAAATTTAGTTCATTATTTAATAAACTAATAATTAAGAAAAACTAATTAATTAAATGATGATTGTGGTATATTAGTCTTTCTCCTTCCTTTCCTTGGGTTTTGCAAAATTTTCAAATAATGTGGCTGTCTACATCAGATGCCACCTAAAGTGGTATAGAAATGTGGTATAAAAATATGGTATGAATAACATTACTCATTCCGAAATGATTCAACTCAGGCATAACGCACGATAGTGTTTACTTATACGTGCTCCCAAGAGCAGATATCATACCATGGTGATCACTTCTTCGGGTAGGTCTGATAGTCAGGTCTAACGTCGCGAGAGCCAGTGTTTTATATAAGAGCAACTCCACCCTTGGAGCCCTCCCCCCAGTCAATCCACTATTCAATCCACCATGTGAACAGTAACTGCCTTTTGCATCTCCACCGTTACACTTGAATAGCCCTGGCAATAGGTAATAAAATATTATTAATTTTTTTTTACAAAATAATACTAAATAAATTTATTTATAATTTCGGATAAGATATTTTAAATCGTTCTCGTTGCGCCACGTGTCATTTACCCAAAACGACTATTATTAGTCATAGATTTCGATAAGATTTTTATCCAATGTCATCGTGCCACGTGTTGTTATCTTTTCAGAATCTTTGAGGATAGATTTCGATCAGATTTTACATCGTTCTCGTTGTGCCATGTGTCATTATCCGTAAATATAATTATTGGTGATGGATTTCGATAAGATTTTTATCCAATGTCGTCGTGCCACGTGTCGTTATCTTTTCAGAATCTTTTAGGATAGATTTCGATCAGATTTTTAACGAATGACGGACACCACGTGGCACTATCTACAACCTAATCATTTCAGAATCCTCCATATAATCCATCGTCCATCCTTTTAAATCTCACACCAATTTTCTCAATATCTCTATCATTATTCATAGTTTCTGCTTCCTTCTTTACCAAATCAAAATTTGTATTATTATTCATAGTTTCTACTTACAATGTCTTCTTCTTCAAGCATGATGTGGGAAATCGATCAAGAAGAGGAAGAATTGTTTAACAAATCTGAAGGAATGTTTAATCTCCATATAGCCCAAAATGAGAAGGAAGATGATGAGGAGCGGAGAAGGAGAGATGACGAAGCAAGAATGGCCAGAGACTCACATTCCCGTCGAGTCATCCAAGCTGTGGCTCAGATATGTAGGCCCACCCGTTCCGGAAACCTTGATAGAAGTAGGCAACAACGAGGTATGGAGCTGTTAGACGATTATTTTGTCTATAATAGTGCATTTCCTGATACGTACTTCAGACATCGTTTTAGAATGGAACGACATTTGTTCAACAAAATCATGATTGCTATTTGCAACCATGATTCTTACTTTGTGCAAACGAAGGATGCTTGTGGTGCTATGGGTCTCCTTCTCGAGCAAAAAATTACTGCTGCGCTACAGATGCTTGCGTATGGAGCATATGCAGACCAAGTTGATGAGATAGCGAGGATGGGGAAATCAACCATTCTTGAGTCCCTGATGAGGTTTTGCGGAGCAATCGAATCTATCTACACCGCAGAGTACCTCCGGAAACCTACTCACATGGACTTGGAAAGGCTTCTGAAGAAGGCCGAGATGCGAGGTGATGTGGAATATTCTAACACACAAATTAAACCCTATTAAGATAGTTGTAGTATATGAAAGTAGGGATCGTTCTAGGTCGGGGATTAACTAGGGCTGCTAATCTACACAAATATGACTCAAAAACACAAAACTAGACTTAAAAACACTTAACTAGACTCAAAGAACTCAAAACAAACTAAAAAGACTCAAAACAGCACAAAACAATCAAATAGACTCAAACTAGACACTGGAGGGTGAATTGGACGAAAATTGATTTTAACTTGACTCAAAATACTTAAAAACACAAATTGGACAGATTCTAACTAACTTGACTCAACAAAGTAAAGGGGATTGGGTTTTTGACGAATTTAAAGTAAAACTAAACAGAATTAAAGACTCTAAATACTTTGGACGAAATTGGTGAATTAAATGGGTGAATCGTTAGTTAGAGGGTCCTTCTCCACACATGACATATGCATATAAACAATTTCCAGTATTTTTCCTTTAAACCATGAATGACAACACCCCAAGTTAACCGTGACAACACAAATTAACCATCAAATTTTCCTTATTTCATTGAATTGGACGGGATACGCATCACAACCAAATTATCTTTATCAAGTCCCTTAACTATGAAAAGCATGATAGAAAACATATCAAAGGTCATTAAGTTCTTTGAAAATCATAAGCATTGACGAGGTATTCGTAACTATGAAAAGCATGATACTCCTGACAAGGATTCACCTAACACGATCCTGACTAGCAACCTCCATTACTTGTGAATATAAGTTCATAACGATTAGGTGAAACTCCCTTATACTCTAGCATCAAGTTTATGCATGCAAATTAAGTGTCGACCCTCAATCAACATACACAAACAAGTTTTAATAACTCAGATAAGCAAATCACATTCAAGACTCTTGAAACAATAACTGGATGTAATCAATTCATATAAAGCATATAATCATGGCTTCAAATTCATCTCTAACTAAAAAGAAATTAGTTCCTCATGTATGTGAAAACATAAAACCAAATTAAAACAAACATTGAACTAAAACTAAGGATAGAAACATCCATCAATCCAAGCTTAAATGGCAGGGCACGACTCCAAAGGTCTCCTCTCTTTCCTTCCTTGCAAATCTGCGCAAAAGTATGTATTTTCTGATGTTTCGGCTCTTGTATGTGTGGTGCACGAAATTGTGGTGGATGGTGTGGTGATTTAATGGTAGAGGGTGGTGGTTTGAATTGTGGCAGAAAATATGTATTTATAGGGAGAAAAGGCACGCAAAAAGGGTTGAATTAGACTCCAAATCAGCAAAGAACAAGGACAATTCTCATCAGATTCCAAGGATGAAAAGGAGTAGGAAATTCGTCAGATTTCTAGAGGAAGAAGGATCAAGTTATTTGCATTATTTCAGGGCTTCTAGAATAAGATATTAGGCATTCTAATGTGATAAGGAATCCCCCTTGCAGCTGGATTTAAGGCATGATAAGATTGGGATAGGATAAGATAAGATAAGGTTAGTTTAGATAAGATAAGGTTGGATAAAGTTTTGGATAATGTTCTTCCCTTTAGCTGATTCCTTATCTTCTTTATCTTGGATTTACTTATTCACTCTTTTCAGCATATTCCTAGCCTCTTGAACTTCAAATTCGTCCATCTTGCTCCACTTATAACCTATCCATTTGGTGCCCAAAACTGCCTCAAAATGCTCCAAATTGCACTTTCTTGCCAACTTTGTCATATGGACCTACAAACACACGAAAATAGCTTAAAACACTATAATAAACACAAACTAACTATGAAAATACACGAAAACAAGCTAACTAAGTCACATAAATATGCTCCTATCACGAGGTTTTCCTAGGATGATTGGAAGCATTGGACGTGGAAAAATTGTCCAAGTGCATGGCAATGCGCTTATGGAGACAGAAAAGGAGCAAAAAGTATCATTTTGGAGGCAATGGCTCAAAATGACCTCAACATCCTTGCCCAATCCCCAGTGTTCAACGATGTCCTGCAAGGAAAGACACCAAAAGTCACGTATGAGGTCAATAGACTTATGTATGACGGGCCATACTACCTAGCTGACGGCATTTACCCAAGGTGGTCAACATTTGTCAAAACAGTGCCACGTCCGCGAAGTGCAAAGGAAAAATACTTTGCAAGCTGTTAAGAGGGGTGCATGAAGGATATGAAGCGTTGTTTCGATATCCTCCAAGCTCGCTGGGCGATCGTCAGGGGTGCTGCCAGATTGTTTGATGTAGAGTCGCTTCGATCCATCATGATGACGTGCATCATTCTTCACAACATGATTGTGGAAGATGAGTACGATTATGAAGCCGTTGATGAATATGAGCCAGACACGATGAACAATTCAAGAACATGTATATATTGTGCTTATGACGCCACCGATGAGCCCGTGCAACATGAGCCATTAGAAAGGGATGAACGTTACAATGAAAGGGTTATTCAACGATATACTGCATTTCAAAGGCCAGACATGCACAATCCCGGCAAAATGACTTGATAGAGAACCAGTGGACATTGAAACAAGCTGAAGATAATCAAGTTCATTTAGTGTGTTTTTTATTATTTGGTATGTTTATGTAATTTTATTTGGTGTGTTTTATTTTAGTTCATTTAGTGAGGTTTTTATTATTTGGTGTGTTTATGTAATTTTATTTGGTGCGTTTTATTTTAGTGAGTTTTTTATTATTTGGTGTGTTTATGTAATTTTATTTGGTGCGTTTTATTTTAGTTCATTTCGTGAGTTTTTTATTTGGTGTGTTTATGTCATTTGAATAAAGATTCTCTTATAGTATAAATATATTACCATATTAAATAAATTTACTCTCACTTTAAATAAAGTACTAAATTCAATAAATTGGAAACAACATAAAATACTCAATTCAATAAATAATAAATTACAACCCAAGGTGATTGGAAAACTATGGGCTCCGATTACAAAAAGTACTCTATTCATCATCACTTAACCAATTTGTGGTGCTAGGACCATCTCCTCTTATCGTGCTAGGACCATCTCCTCTTGCTCTCGCTTCTCTTGCACGCCTCCTACGCACCACATCCTTTTTCTCCGACTTCCAAAAATATTTAGAATTTGGAGACTTCCCTTCTAAAGGCGTGTTCATAATCTCACGATCTCGTTGAGCCATTCTTTGTTCTCTAACCAGTTCCATTTCTTGCCTAAGTAGCTCTCTTTCTCTCTCATTAGCTTGAAATTCTCTCTCAACAGCTACATCTTTTGCCTCATCTCTAGCCTTATCAGCCTCAAATTTCACCATTTCCAGCGCCAAAGTCAATTCACTATGGCGAGTAAGTTCTTCCATGTACTTTGCATAATCAAACTTGGAAGCACTTCCTTTTCTCTTTGAGCTTTCTTACCTTGAGGCCTAATTGGATAACGGGTCGAACCCGACGCTTGTTCAGGGATGGGCGTTTCGGGCACTTCTTCTGCATCGTCTTCATGCGAGCCATTATCAGGTGTAGAGTGTAGAGGAGTGTTGTTCATGACAGCTTCTGGACCGACATACACAACTCTGAATTTAGGATAATCTTTGACAATATTCCAACATTCCCACCGGTTGAATGATTTATTTTTGGTTTTGGTTTTGGTTTTGGCACCATACCAAGCTTGTGCTTGAATTAGCTACACAATGGGGGAGAAGAAATAATTATAATCAAAGTAGGGAACAAATAAATAATACAAACAAATAATTATAATTAAAGTAGGTAACAAATAAATAATACAAACAAAAAATTATAATCAAAGTAGGTAACAAAATAAATAATACAAACAAATAATTATAATTAAAGTAGGTAACAAATAAATAATATAACCAAATAATTACAATGTAAATTTAGGTATAGTACAAAAAAATAAATAATATATTGTTACCTGATCCGTGTAATTTTCCCCACTTCGAAGATTACTACTAGCTTGTGCCAAGGCGTCTCTCCAAATAGTAAACGATTGGCTAAGTAATTTCCAACGACTAGACATCGATTCTTTGGTTCTACTCCCACCCATTTTCTCAAGATAATTGGTATGAATAAGACTCCAAATTTCTCGCAACTGCATCTCATTACCCGTATGCGAACTATGAGTAACTTCAACCCAGCTAGTACACAATGCAACATCTTCAAGAGACGTCCAATTCGTACCTGCATCAATAGTCATTTTGTTGAAAAAAATTGGATTGAAACTTTGAGAGAAAGATATGAATGTGATTGAAAGTAGTTGAGAACATATGAAACTGTGGTGTAATGTCACATCCTGGCCCGGGGTGGACCACTTCCCGGGCCCGCTCCACCTCCGTAACACGATATTGTCCGCTTTGGGCCCTGACCACGTTCTCACGGTTTTGTTTCTGGGAACTCACGAGCAACTTCCCAGTGGGTCACCCATCCTGGGAGTGCTCTAGCCCCCCTCTCGCTTAACTTCGAAGTTCCTACGGAACCCGAAGCCAGTGAGCTCCCAAAAGGCCTCGTGCTAGGTAGGGATGTGAATATACATTTAAGGATCACTCTCCTGGGCGATGTGGGATGTCACAATCCACCCCCCTTAGGGGGCCCGACGTCCTCGTCGACACATTTCCGGCCAGGGATTGGCTCTGATACCATTTGTCACATCCCGGCCCGGGGTAGACCACTTCCCGGGCCCGCTCCACCACCGTAGCACGATATTGTCCGCTTTGGGCCCTGACCACGCCCTCACGGTTTTGTTTTTTGGGAACTCACGAGCAACTTCTCAGTGGGTCACCCATCCTGGGAGTGCTCTAGCCCCCTCTTGCTTAACTTCGGAGTTCCTACGGAACTCGAAGCCAGTAAGCTCCCAAAAGGCCTCGTGCTAGGTAGGGATGAGAATATACATTTAAGGATCACTCTCCTGGGCGATGTGGGATGTCACATGTAAGGTAGATGATAATGAGAAGGTATTTATAGAAAAGTAGAAACTTTTTTTTTTTTTAATTTTCAAAATTTTTTTTTCAGATTTTTTACAATTTTAAATTTTTTTTGTTCAAATAATTAATTTCTGCCGTTGGATTTAAAAAAAATTAAATTTCAACACTCCAGATTGTGCCACGTGTCACAACTGTAACTTTTCTTAATTTTAAAACTATTTTTTTTAATTTAAAGAGCTGTTGAGATCAAACGGACCGTGGGAAGCCACGTGGCTTCCCAACGATCACCTGCTGAAACTGGCGCGCGGGCCCCCTGCCCTGTAAAGCTGTTGGCTGACGCGCCCCTACTCGCGAGTGAGAGGCACGCGCCTGACACAAAAAAAATAAAAAAAAGACCGATGCCAGGCCTGGCGTCAGCCTGACGTCACACCCACCTCCACTCGGGCTGGCAATCCTCCACGGGCCTGGCCCTCGGGCTCCTACCTTCACTCGGGCTGCCCAACGCTGGAGCCCTATCCACCGGCCCTCGGGCCATTTCCCTTCGCCTGTCCCCCGAGCAACCACCAAGGGTGAAGTTGCTCTAAGGCCATCTCCAACCGAGGGCTGGCCAGATGGCTCGTTTTAGCCCTATGGCCCTCCAAGATTCTCCAAGATATTAATATTTTAATGAACAGTACATGTCCATATTTGTCTCCGTCTCCAACCGAGGGCCAAATGGCTAGAGGGCTCGTTTTAGCCCTGTCACAAAAAATCGTCTCCAACCGAGGGCCAAAGGGCTAAACATAATTTATTATTTAAATTTAAAAACTACAACTTAAATTTAAAAACAACAATAACTTAAATTTAAAAACTACAACTTATATTTAAAAACTACAACTAAAATTTAAAAATGACAAATTAAATTAAAAAACTACAACAACTTAAATTTAATATCCATAATCATTATTATCTTCATCATCCGCCATCATATGAGTATAGTCTGTCACAAACAACTGCCGTCGGCTCATAATTTCTTTTTTTCCTATCAAAATAGGCCTTACTCATTGGAGTGTAATTCGAAGTGTTCCTTTCCATATTCTTATCATCCATCTCTTCTTGTATTTGCTTGGCCCGTTCTTCATGCCTACACTTCCTTTCTTCCGCCTCAAGGGCATTTTGCTCCGCCAATAATCGCAATGAGGCCGCCACTTCATGTTGAGCGGTGTAATCAGCATTTGCCTTGCCCTTTTCCCTCAACCTTCGGGCCTTGTTTCGTCCCATAGCCCTAGGTAAAGAGCTTTCGGACGGAGTCAGATTTTCTACCCTTGTTTGTTGAATGGTAGGAGATCCATCTTCATTCATATCTACAGATGGGGATGCAGCTCCCAAAGGATCCACTCTATGTTGAGGTGGATCTTCAAATAACACCCACCCTTTACAAATTTCCCAACAACCGTGAAACTGAAAGGGTTTTGAGCTGCCATCCATATACAATTCCTCCGCTTGGCGTACCTAGAAAATATATTTACAAAAAAGTTTAGGAAATTAATTCATGAAATTAAATGTAATATAATGACATATAATTACAAAAATTAAATGTTATATAATTAAACATTTAAAATAAACTGTGAAAACACTAACTTCGTCATAGTAACTGGCGCCGCTTTCATGTCTACTTGTGGCTGCTAATAGTGCTTGATGCCATTTATTCAAACTTGGATGAAGATGTTTCTTCCATCTTGAAGAACAACTTTCGTGGTTTCGGGTATTCGGTGGAATGGTGCCTTCGTAGAACTCTAAGTATTTTTTAGACACATGAGTCCAAACACCTTCACTTGTTTGAGAAATCCCCCTCACACTATCTTCTGAGACCCATCTATAAGCCTTGCAAAGAGCTTCATCTTCTTTTCGGGTCCAAACCCTACCTTTCATTGCAGATGAGGCCATTTTTTTTTGAAAAAAATGAAGGAAATATTGAAGGAAATTATTGAAAAAATATTGAAGGAAATTATTGAAAAATTGAAACAAATATTATAGATGAAGGAAATATTGGAAAATATATTGAAGGAAATATTGAGAAATATATTGAAGGAAATATTGAAGAAGGAAATATTGCAAATGAAGTGAAGAATTGAAAGAACTTCACCATATTTATAGAAGAAAAGAAATGTTTAAATTAAAAAAAAAAAAAACCCAACGGCTAGCTGACTCAGCTAGCCGTTATATTCAAAAAAATTTCAAACTATTAGTGTCGGTTATAATCGACACTAATAGTAAATAAAAAAAAATTTGCCTATGAATACCTATTACTGTCGGTTATAACCGATAGTATTAAAAAATCCTTCTTTAATGTTGTCGGTTATAACCGACAACAATAGAAAAACTATATAAAAAAATAGCCAGCCCTTTGGCCCTTTGAAATTCCGTGGGGCCCTCCCAGATTCCCTAGCCTCTGGCCTAGCCCTCGGTTGGAGACGGTTTTAGGGCTATTTTCGGCCCTCTGGCCCTCTAGACCCTTCGGTTGGAGATGGCCTAAGGCCCTCGAAAAGTTGCATGGGGTGATAGCGGCTTTGATTAGTCAATGACAGGCTTTGGCGATGACCTGGATAACAAAAAACTATTGCGAGTTATATATTAGTTAGAGTGTAAATAGTAGTTTATTGTCCCACATTGGTGAAGTACATATGTAATATCAATTGTAACTCCTATATATACTCCACTTTGGAGATTAATGAATATATAAGAAATTTCCAAATATTGTCATATATATTTTTGGTATTTACCATGTTTAGTTTAATATTGGTAGTTACTATATTTAGTTCAATATGGTATCAGAGCAGTTCGCTCTTGGTGACCTGTGTGCTTTAATTTTGTGCCCACATTTTTCGTGATTTCCTTCGTTAAAAAAAAATAAATAAATAAAAAAAGTGAATAGTAGCAGATATTGCTACAGTGCCGTAAACATTGATTGCTACAGTGCCGTGAATAGTAGCAGATATTGCTACATTGCCGTGAATAGTAGCAGATATTGCTACAGTGCCGTGAACAGTCTTTGCTACAGTATCTGGTAAATTGTTTTCATTTCGCTGCGTATCTTTTGTGCCTTTATTGTTCGTGATTTTTGTTCAATGACTCAATATAATCATAGTGTTGTTATGCATCTTGGTGGAACAAATAAATGGATAATAGATACTGGGGCCACTGATCATGTGACTAGTGACCCTAGAGTGTTTGATGAGTTATGTGACTATGTTCGTGATCCGTATGTTACTAGTGCAAATGGAGCACATTCCCCTGTGAAGGGTGAAGGCACTATCTCTCTGACTCCAACCTTATCATTGGTCCATGCTTTACTTGTTCCTGATCTTAAGTGCAATCTTTTGTCGGTAGGAAAACTTCTTGATACGTTATATTGTTCTGCTCACTTCTACCTTACGTATTGTTATTTTCAAGATATTCAAACTCAGAAGATAATTGATCATGGTAAAAGAATAGGGGGTTTGTACATCTTGACTATGGAGGATACTGTTGTTTCTGGTTCAAATAATCATCAAGTTTTAAGTGCTAAAGTGGATGACAAACATCAAATTTGGTTGTGGCATCGACGATTGGGACATCCATCATTCAGTTATATGAAACATCTATTTCCTTCTTTGTTTCGCACTTGTAGTGATTCAGAGTTCAAGTGTGAAACATGTGTCATGGCTAAGAGTCATCGTGCTTCATTTCCTGTAAGTGATTCTAAAGCTACTTTGCCATTTGATTTGATACATTCTGATGTGTGGGGTCCAGCGAAAGTTACTTCTAATGGATTTCGTTGGTTTGTTACTTTTA
Source organism: Malus fusca (assembly GCA_035220775.1). Lineage (NCBI taxonomy): Eukaryota > Viridiplantae > Streptophyta > Magnoliopsida > Rosales > Rosaceae > Malus > Malus fusca. The sequence continues at coordinate 12,574,882 of CM069069.1, forward strand.
TTGATGATTGTACTCGGTTAACTTGGGTGTTCTTGATGAAGAATAAGAGTGATGTTCTGTTACTTCTTCAAGAATTTTGTACAATGGTGTCTACTCAGTTTCAGACCAAAGTTAAGGTCTTCAGGTCTGATAACGGGGGAGAATATGTGAATCACACTTTGGCATGTTTTTTTCGTGATCATGGTATTATTCACCAGACGACTACTTCGTTTACACCCCAACAAAATGGTGTGTTCGAACGGAAGAATCGTCAAATAATGGAAGTTGCTCGCTCTTTGATGTTGGATAAATGTGTTCCTAATCATTTGTGGGGTCATGCTGTTTTGGTTGCTGTGTATTTGATCAATCGTGTTCCAAGTAGGGTTCTTGATTTTCAGACACCGTTCGATGTGCTACAAAAACATGTTTATCTTGTTTCTGTATCAAAGCTTCCTCCAAAAGTGTTTGGGTGTATTGCGTATGTACATGTCTACTCTCATCAACGGAGTAAACTTGATGCATGTGATATCCGGTGTGTCTTTATTGGGTATGCTAACAATCAGAAAGGCTATAAGTGTTATCATCCCCCGACTCAAAAAACTTATATTACCATGGATGTCACCTTCCATGAGGAAGTTTCGTATTTTGTGAAGCCCTCTTCCGACTCTCCACTTCAGGGGGAGAGGGGAAGTGAAATGTAGATTCGAAGAGATGGTATGGATGATGTGTTACAGGCAAAGTTGGGAACAGAACCTATTATGTTGTGTGATACTGATCAGTCGACTACAGATAGTGATCGGTCACCTGTTATTCCCAGAACTATTTCTACTGACGATAGATCAGATGTGCTCAGCGAGTTGCCTGTTAGTATGTCTGACGAATTACATTCTAATGATCGGTTGCCTGCTGCTGATATGTCTAACGAGTTGCCTGATGATGGTTCGTCCAGTGATGATTCTTCTAACAGTTTGGTACCAAATGGTGGCATACATGAGGTAAATTCTGACGATTCTTCTACTTATCAGTTGCCTCCACGAGCTAATCGTGGAAAACCTAAAGTACAATATGAGCCTGATATGCATGCCAAAGCCAAATATCCTATCAACAATTATGTGTATACTCATCGTTTATCTAAACCATATGCATCTTACATATGTCAGCTATCTAGTGTATCAATTCCAACAAAATTGCAAGATGATTTGTCTGACCCTAAGTGGGTTAATGCCATGCAAGTTAAGATGGAAGCTTTGAAAAAGAATTCTACATGGGATGTGGTTCCTTTACCAAACGGAAAAAAAGCCGTTGGATGTAAATGGGTGTTTACTATTAAGCACAAAGCAGATGGTTCTATTGACCGGTATAAAGCTATATTAGTTGCTAAGGGTTGTACTTAAACCTATGGGGTGGACTATCATGAGACATTTGCTCCTGTTGCCAAACTTAATATTGTGCGTGTTCTTCTATCCTTAGCAACAAATCAGAATTGGCCTCTGTTGCAGTTTGATGTTAAGAATGTTTTCCTTCATGGTGATCTTAAGGAGGAAGTGTATATGGATCTCCCACCTGGTATGGGAAATCTCCTGGAAAATGTGTTGTATGCAGGTTACGAAAGGCCTTGTATGGTTTGAAACAATCTCCTAGAACGTGGTTTGGGAGGTTTACAAGTTCAATGAAGAAGTTTGGGTATATCCAGAGTCATTCAGATCATACTTTGTTTCTAAAGCAACAAAATGGTAAGCTAACTGCATTGATTATTTATGTTGATGACATGATAGTGACTGGTGATTATCAGAATGAGATACAACGTCTTCAAAAGTACCTAGCTACTGTGTTTGAGATGAAAGAATTGGGTGAATTGAAGTATTTTCTTGGAATCGAGGTTGCACGATCCAAGCATGGTATTTTTCTGTCTCAACGGAAATATATTCTTGATTTGTTAGCTGAAACAGGTATGTTAGATTGCAAACCTGTTGATACTCCGATTGAGCAGAATCATCGTCTGGGCTTATTTCCAGATCAAGTTCCTACTCATAAGGAACGGTATCAGAGGCTTGTGGGGAGATTAATTTATTTGTCTCACACTCACCCTGACATTGCTTATGCAGTTAGTGTGGTAAGTCAGTTTATGCACTCACCTAGTGAAACTCATATGGATGCAGTAACCTGTATTTTGAGGTACTTGAAGATGGCTCCTGGCAGAGGCCTGTTTTTCTCCAAGAATGGTCATTTGAATGTCGAAGGGTATACAGATGCAGATTAGGCAGGTTCTATCACTGATCGGCGATCTACATCTGGATACTTTACGTTTGTGGGTGGTAATTTAGTTACTTGGAGAAGCAAGAAACAAAAAGTGGTGGCTAGGTCAAGTGCAGAAGCTGAGTTTCGTGGTATGTCGCATGGTGTATGTGAGTTGTTGTGGTTGAAAAAATTGTTGAGAGATCTTGGGTTTAACCCCAAATGTGCTATGAAGCTTCATTGTGATAACAAGGCTGCTATTGAGATTGCTCATAATCCAGTGCAACATGATCGAACAAAACATGTGGAGATTGATCGACATTTCATTAAGGAAAAATTGGATGCTGAAATTATTATGTTTCCGTTTGTGAGATCTGAAGATCAACTTGCTGATGCTCTTACTAAGGTTGTGTCTAATAGTGTGTTTTCCAACTCGCTTGACAAGTTGGGCATGCGTGACATCTTTGCACCAACTTGAGGGGGAGTGTTGCGAGTTACATATTAGTTAGAGTGTAAATTGTAGTTTATTGTCCCACATTGGTGAAGTACATATGTATTATCAATTGTAACTCATATATATACTCCACTTTGGAAATTAATGAATATATAAGAAATTCCCAAATATTGTCATATATATTTTTGGTATTTACCATGTTTAGTTTAATATTAGTATTTACTATGTTTAGTTCAATAAAAACCACATGATTCTAACTTCTTTTCTCATGAATTAACATAAAACTATAGTGTGTATTCATCGTTTTTGAAATGACAGTCTACTTACGCCATGTAAAACGGAAATGCCAAACCTGCAGCTGCAAACATCACCAAACCAGTAGCAACAACTGCATTCCGTGACCGGGCCATTGAGAGTACCACAAGAAACTAAACATGACGTGAACAAGGAACAGAACTGTTATATTCAGATGGATTCTTGAGTGATACTAATTGAAAAATTAAGTGACTATGAAACTAACTATTTGGCATGCTCCAACTGAACAGTTCCAAATAATGCCTCGAAAATTACAGCCCCGTATCAAAGTGAGAATAAACATCTAGTTCATTTTCATCACTAATGCGCACACCAAGTTTAATCAAAGAAAAAGTTCAGCCAACTGTAAAACTGGGAAGGGAAATGCTCAACTGATAAACCAGATAGGGCTCCGATGGTAAAATTCTAGCTCAGCCAATATATATATATATATATATATAACAGATGCAGTATTGTACATTTGGGTAAGCCCAAGATGTGTAAATTTTCCCAGCAGCTAGACGATACCTATGTCTATCTAAGCTCCAGAGCATAAGAAGACTAATGATTCTATTTTTTCAGGTCAAGTATGCTTCAAACCTTCACATTCTTTAATCTTGAATAAACCCTCCAACTCACATTAATAATATACTTAAAAGCTTCACCATCCTCGTTTCATGACAAAGAATGACCATATGTTATCCATCACTTTGTTTCTCATAGATTGAATTTTTTCTGCATATTTTGATCTGAACAGGTAATTAGCCATTCAAACACACAAGATACCAAATTTTTTGATGAATTGGGTAATTATTAACCAGAATTGAGTCAAGCCAAATGCAAGAAAAACCTAATTTTAAACAAACTACATAAACAAATGAAATGGGAGGAACAAGAAATAAGATATAGAATTATTCACTTCCACTTGACACGGATTGCTGATGAACCAAAGTAACAACTCGCTGAGTGATCTGACTCGGTTTAAGACTCAGGCTTAGCAAAATAAAAGACAAGTCCTTGTTTGGGGATAGACACACACTTGATTGAACAAAATGTTGGGCCAAAAGTAAAAAATAACTGATGCCAGAAATTTAAGTCTAGTTATGGTTTGTTTTGTGTTCTTTTTTGTTTTTCAAAAAAAAAAAAAAGGAACAACTAGTGGCAAGTTACGGTTATCCACACTTTTTAAGGGCCGAGAAGACAGACATTTCAGCCTCCCCTGGCCACAAGTCTGACATCCACACCAATAACGGATTTTGTACCCGAGACCTCCAATTTTTAGTTTGAAGGAAGTCTCGCAATCCACCATTTACCACTAGGCCACCAACTTGTAATTATAGTTTGTTTTGTGTTTATATTGTTTTAGGGATTATACACAATACATATATGTATTTAATACAATTACTTTGTACGTGAGAAAAAAATAGACGGTCTATTTTGTCACATATATATTTATTTTTTTCAGTACACATTTTATGTTTGTTTTGTCACTTATTCTCCTTCTATCTTCCCTTCTACTGAGGGATTTCAAAAATAATCATGTGTCAATCCAGACCGTCTTTTATATTTCATAATGAGATTAATCTTGCAAAAAATAAGATAAATTCAAAATCATTTAGCCATCAGTGGTAGTCGGCAGCTCCGCTGCCGGCTTCCCCCTCCCCCGAGTGGAGAGGTTCGGACCGGCCAGGATACAAAACCAAGCTTACATAAAACTACAACAAATGAGCTAAGTCAATCACTTCTTCCTTTCTTTCACCATGCCAATGGTGATTAAAAACAAATTCAGCACATAATTCTCTAGCAAAATCCTAGTCATAATTCAAACATCTACGTTTTCAATTTCATCTTTTTGATTAGGAATCAAAGAAACATCCACAACAAAACGCAAGAACCGCCTTCAAAAGAAATTCTGACAACTATACCGAGCCTTTAGGTAACTCGGTACCCCTCTCCGACAAAATGACAATGGATGAGAAGCAAACTCATACTTCAAACCAACCAAACTATCTTAAGTCCACACAATCCATTTCCAGTCATTCAGGCCAACATGGAGAGATCAGCTATGCTTCTCAACCGCTTAAAAGATAAGAACAGAAAAAGTAGAGCCACAAATCATAAATCGATAATAATAACCATTCAAATTCACCACTGGTTCTAAATCCACACAATAAAGCAGTGAACCAACACGTTTAAGACGTCATCAACACCAAAGCCTACTTAAGTAACAGTGACCGCCCGCCACAATTCTCCAAATGAGAGAATTACACTGCAGTGCCATAATCCAAACATGCACATTACTTTTGAACAAACAAGGGTCACTTTGCAAGAACCTGCTGGGCAGCTTGGTTCTCCTGCTGTTGCTGATAGTTCAGTGGCCTCCTGAAGAGCATGATGTGGGGCTCAGGGCGATGAATTGCATAGTGCACCCAGCCACGGCTCTGCTGAACCCCAATTGCACGCCATTCATTCTAAATCAAAATGGAAAAAGAAACAATAAAGCGTTAATTAAATTCAGATACCCAAATTTTAACACACACAAAGACGATTCACTAAAGTTATGAAATGCTTCTGATTTTAGAACTTGATTCACTCATATATTTCACTATCTCATTCTTCTTCCCCCCTTACTTTCTATCGTCGGCAACCAAACAACCAATCGAATCTTCACAGAAACAGAGAAGAAAATAGAAAACAATGCATATTACTAAACCATCAACATTTCAGTGAGAATCACAAATGAACAACTTGCAAAAGCATTCTAAATATTGGGTTCTAACTAAAAAGAATTAATTTGGGTTCCATAAATAAAAAAATTAACCAAATTACACCAAACAACGAAATAATGGCCGCTAAGTTCTGATTTTCATAGATTTTACAATTGGGATTGTAAATCTTTCATTTCCACAATCATACATACTAATTGTACCAATTAACAAAACACAAAGAACCCAATGAACATAAAATTACAAAAAAATCCAATGATTAAATAGTGAAAAACCCCAATAAATTACCTCAGAGAGAAGCCGATTCTTTGGGAGCAGTTTAGCCACATCCTGAGGAAGAACCACATGCCTATACCAACATTGAAAAAAAAAAAAATCAAAATGCAAAAAAAAACAAAAAAAAAAACCAAAAAAACAAAAACGAATCAGAAACGAGCATACCTGTACTCGTAGATATCATCGAAGTACTTCTCGGAGTACTGGATCTGACCCATCGTTCAATCCCAAACCACGATTTCAAGCAAAATCTCGAACAGGGTTTTTCAAATTTCTCAGTTTAATCTGCCAAATAAAGGACAACTTTCAAGAAATACAAAGAGATCGGAGTTCTAGAGAGAGAGTAAAATTCAAATTGAAGAGAGAGAGAGAGAGAGAGAGAGAGAGAGAGAGAGGAGAAGAAGAAAGTGCTTTTACCTCAGAGAACGTCGACGACAGAAAAAGGGAGTGAAAATTTAATATAGGAGGGATGGGAGGGGGATGGTGGAATAAAAGGGAAGTTTGGGAGGGGTATTTATGTAAATTTGATTTTCTAAAATGTGCTTTTTCTATTTATATTTATTTATTTGAAAAAAAGGGCGATGAAGCACCGGATGTATTGTTTTTGAATTTCAAAATTCTAAAAACTTCCCGCTTTTGATTTGTTTTCGTGATTAGTCTCTCACAACGGTAAACATGTGTTTAAAATATCAAGTCAATTGCAATTCTTTTTTCTTTTCCAATTACACCAAACCGCATCCACTCAGTACTATAATCTGATGATATTCTTCTTCACTTGGAACTGTGAGGTTTTAGGTTTGAATCTCGTGGATGACGAATTCAATACCAAATTAGGCTGCCCATTATATGGCTTAGCCGAACTCCCCTTGACACATCCCGATCTAGATCGAGGCATGCTGGCCGTCACGTGAGGGTGACGTAGCCATATGCATAGTGCGGAAGCAATATTAATATAAGAAATGCGAATAAACAAAAACCAAACCAATTAGAGCACTAGATAAGATAAGGTGCAAGTGCGATATTAAGTGTGATTGCACAACTAGAGCATAAGTAGCCTAAGTGCAGTCCAGCAGGACTAATACTAATTATACAACACCCAAAGGTGATCCTACGTTGGTGGTAATCTGTCAGAACCTCCGTCAAATCCTCGTAAGCCACCAACAAGCACTCCTACCTAAAACCTGGAGGGGCGCAAAACAGAAAGTGTGAGTGGGCAAAAACAAAGCTTTTCAAAACCATTTCACTTATCAAAAGTAGTAACCCCTCGCCGTAAAACCTGTACAATTCCCAAAAAATAGCATACATGTTTATATCTTAAAACCAAATTCGAAATAACAATTCCACAAATATACCATGTCAAATCTCAACAAGAAATAAGTAAGCCAGGTGAAATAAACCAATATGAACTGGTATGCCAGCCGGAGTCACCTAACGTGACCTGTACGGCTGGATCTATAACTTATCAACTAGTTCTCTGCACACAAGTCGAAACCACCTAAAGTGGTATGTACGACAGGCTGGGTGTAAATAAATATGTTCAACTGCTACGGTCACGTGAAGGCTATGCGAAGTATCACAAGTCACCTACGAGTCGGAACCACCTAAAGTGGTCTGTACAACAGGCTAGCACTTGCCTTGGATCCAAGGTGAGCGTGTGGTGCATGAGGTGAACGATCACGTGAAGGCTAAGCCCTGTCCTCGGGCGAAGCACTAACACCGAGGTGCAGGATAATAAGCTCGAAATATATCTCAGCACTATTATAGTCACTACCATCATTACCATCAATATACTCACCTAAAGCTTACCTGAGCGTCCGCAGTATCGAGCAACAATATATATAACCATACTAATGCACAATTAAACATAGAGAGCATTTGACATGGCATTTCAAAATATAAAACCATTTAATTAAGTTTTATGGGGAAAATACCCAATATATATATATATATATATATTGAAAACCAAAAGCCCACTCACTGATATGTAGAAGGGTCATAGCCCCCGAGTCTCGCTTGACCGCACTCTTCCTCAGGATAGGTCTCACCTATATGCGAAACAACTATTTAAACGTTATTTTTTAAGCACATAAACCAACCAGATAATAATTTCTCATACATTACTCAATTGAGGTATTTGAATACACCAACGTGGCCTACTCAACCCCACAAACATCCCCATATTTTTAGAATAATTTTCCGACGTCCCACGCGCCGGCTAAGGCACGGCCACACGCACGGGCACGTGCCTGGCACACCAAACGGAATCCCTAACGGCGTTAGGGAATATTCCATTAAAAATCAGCATATACCGTTAAAGATACTTGATGCCGTTAGAATATTTCGTCAACTTTGACGACATATTCGCCTCCTTCTTCCTTGGCTCGCCGGAGTCCGGCGCCGGCAACCGCTGCGATCGCCGGAAACTGGAAAAACTTTAAACCTTAATATCTCATCCAATTCTCAACCAAACTTCATGAAATTTGTCTCAAAATGAAGCTTTAAACAAGTAGAACACATTCTTACCTTTCAAAGATCCTAAAAACCACGAGAAATGGTTGGAAATTCCTTCACTATTCCGGCTAAACCTACAACTTCCCAAACCCGTGTAATCCGACGTTCAAAACTTTCCAAAATTGCTCCCAGAGCTTCATAGAGTAGTTCTAAGACTTCTTTGAGCCTTAAAACGCCATGAAAAATACACGATCGCCACTGAGCAACAAAGCCCTCATCAGAGTTATGGGTTCTCGGGTTTTTCGAAGTCCTCACGTCCAACCAAAGGTACGATTGTGATCTTGAGCTTGCAAGTAGGGATGGGTTCGGTTCAAATCGGTTCGGTTTTTTGCCAAAATCGAAACCAAACCGAAATTTCGGTTCGGTTCAATTTTTTTCGATTTTTTTCGGTTCGGTTTCGGTTTTTTGTTTTGTTTTTTGTTTTTTCAAAAAATGAAAACATTGAAATTTTAAATTTTAACATATCCAACATAATCATAACATAAGCATTCTAACTAGAAGCAAAGACAATGAAAATAAACATTTATAGTTGAACTAAAATCATCAATCAAGTCTACCAAAGTCCAAACTAACAACCTCACAACACAAAAATTGTACAAATGACTTAGAAAAGTTAAATTGTATGATGTTGTTCAAAGATCAGAGCTTTGCTTGTAACTGTATGTTGACAACTTGATTAGTAAAAGTAATGCGTGGGTGGATTTATTTAGTGTGTGTTGGATTCTTTTCCATCACAAATTACCAAGTAATCTACCCGAAATAAATGTTTATGGATTCTGTTACATGTTATATGAGAGTAGATTTGGAAAAGAAAGCTGTGGCAGAAGTAGACAGTGCTATGGAGATGGATGTAGGTACTTCAGGAGGAGGTTTGGTTCCGGAACCTTATATGGGAGAGAAATAATAGGTTAGGGTTTAGAGTTTTTATAGGCATTTTTTTTAATATTTTGAGCTTAAAGTTTGGCAACACATTGGGTTTAGCACATTTTAACTTACAAATTGGGTTTAGAAAATAATACCCAAAACAAATAATTTAATTAAAAAATTAATTTAATTAATTCGGTTCGGTTTCTAGATCACTAAAACCGAACTGAACCAAAAGAATTCGGTTCGGTTCAGTTTTTTCAATTCAGTTCGGTTTTTTTGTTCGGTTCGGTTTTTTCGGTTTCGGTTCGGTTCGGTTTTCGGTTTTTTTCGGTTTTCAGTTTTTTTCGGTTTTCAGTTTTTTGAACCCACCCCTACTTGCAAGGAACCCAAAAATCACGTCCACAACCTCGATCTGTGCATGAAATGGTTGGTTGAAAGCTTGTCCGTACAATTGTACGGAAATGGAAAGAAGTCCGAGAGGGAAGGAGAGAGAGAGAGTCAACGGGAGAGTGTGAGAGTGTGAGTGTGTGGTCCAGGTTGCAGCACAACAAAACAAACAAAACAATCTAACTTCAATTGGGTCCAACAACTTAGGAAGAAAATGAATTGGTCCACAACCTAAGTTCATTTCACACAATCACAACCCAACGCTCAAGGGCAAAATAGTAATTTCCACGCTCTCGAGGATAAAATAATACATATCTTCGGAACGGGTTGTCACACCCCCTCCCCTTAGTGTAAAAATATCAATGTATTAAAAAAAAAATTATACACCAAACCGCAAACAATGAAGACCCACCGTCATAAATGAAGGGAAAAGGTCAACTAGCTCTTATTTTAGTGATAATTTTTATTCACGTTTGTTATAAAGCCAAAAAAAAAAAAAACACTAAACTGAAGAATGTCACATTGAAGCCGAGTTATTGCGGTAATAAACTACAATCATTAGTATACACACACACACTAAACTGAAATGTTTTATCTTTATTTTTAAAATTGAAGGAGAGAGAAAAAGAGAGAGAGAACGTGAGAGTGGGGAGAGAGGGAGAGAAGTTTAATTTTTAAAAAAAATTAGAAATGTTAAAATTACCGGTAAGTGATGCTTAAACAAAAAACAGCAAAAATTTGTTTTGTAAAATTACGTTACTGCTCTTAACTTTTTGTTGTGATGGAAGACTAAATAGTCTTTTCTCCCTCTTTTAATTGACAAAGAGAATTTTATTAATATGTAGCTTAGATATTGTAAGATACTAATGATCAGTTAGTCTAATAGCATTCAATTTTTGCTCGTTTGGAAAGCGGTTAGGCTCAAATGCCGGTTAGGCTCAAATGCCATGGACGACAATTGTTGAACCAAAAACACAAGAAGAAATCGTGTACGTAAAAAACGGAAGTAGAGACTCCAATTTGGTTATTTCCCACAATTGATTTTGCTTTTCGAGCAGATGAACAAAGGCATGAGCAAAATAACATGATCCCTCTGTTAATCTTCTTATTTACTAGTTCAGATGCAAGAAGGATCATAATTCAAGTTTCGAACGACAAAGGCCGAAGGGACCGAACAAAAAGCATAAGCTACAAAAATGGCCCAGAAGCAGAAATAACAGTTACAAAATTTTCTGTAAGAAGCTTCATAAACCTAAGGCGACATTCGGTCTCCGAAACTGAAATATCTCAAAAATTCTATTTGCTACCCAAAAGACAAACTGCCTGTAAGGTTGAGGTATATTTCTGCTCTTTCTGTACACCAAGAGACAAGGGAGTCATCTACATTTCGGTAGAAACATAAGATCTAGATGATCCGACATTCAGCTACTTCAATGGGACTTAAGAATTCGGCACTTGGGGACGGGCTTCCGCAGCATGTTAGTCCCTTGGAAGATCATCATTTGGTATCTTTTCCTGTAATCGTGTATCTACAAAACGAAATTATGTAAATAAACAAGCTTAACAAAATTATGCACTAGAAGAAACCATGCAAGAGTCCACACACACCTCATTTTCGGTTAACTTCTCAAAACCAAATCTCTTTTTCCATATTGATTCTGCCTCACTAGCGGCTGGCAGCACAAGGCTTTTCACGTTTAGAAACGCAAGAAGCCTCTCAATACATGAAAACAACGTCTGGAAGTAACCCTACAAAACAACAATCAGTTAAGTCAGTAAGAAAGATAAGGCCACAACCCAAAATTCCATCACTTTTTATTCCAAAAGAAAAATGTGGCTATGTGATTATCCACACGCCAGAGCAGTAATAACCTGTCCTTCAAAATCAGCACATGTAGCCACTAAAGGAAGCTCTGCCACTTCAGCTCCATAGATACGAAACATTCCAGCTGACACGACTAATTGGCTGCGTAATAAGAAAAACATGTCAAAACAGATTACCTTAACTGATATAATATTGCATAATAAGCACTTAGAAATAATCCTTACTTTACTGTAATAATTGCACAGTACATCCCACCAAAATCTTGGGTCTGGATGGTCCTCCTGCAAATTCAGTTGATATATTCAGTCTAAATTGAACGTAATTACGTAGTAGTTAACACAAGGATACCAAACAAAAGAGTAATAGTTGAGTAAAGCTCATGAGAAAAGAGAACATTCTGGCTCACCCATAAAGCATTTCTTTGATGAAGTCCTGGCGTGAAGTAGAATCAATTATTGGGGAAAAACGATCCTAGTGCACAGAAATGAAATCGAAAATTTAATATGTTGTTTAATGCCGCCTGAAAAAAGGACAGAAGTTCATCTAATAACACCATGGACACAAGAGGGCCAATATAGGTCAGATCATCCACTAACATCACTAAATACAGCACAACATTTTCCTCATTAACGACACCACTTGGTTGGGTACTATTATAAAAATAACAGACTCTAACAGAGCAACAAATAAGAAGTTTGCTCACATGGAAGATTTCAAGAGCCTTGGAAAGCAACTGTACACTTTCATCATCAGTAGACATTTTCCCATTAAGCACCCTCCATTTTATATCAAGATTAGCTCCACTCTCCGGACCTTCCTCATTATGCTTCTTCCTTACAACATTCAGGAGGGAATCTGGAAGCTTCTGTTCCCCATGAACTACCAACTTCTGCAAAGCTGAATGAACCCTAAGGCAATCTGAGCAACAGAACCACTTGTCTTGTGGTAATTCCTGGAGAACAAATGAAAATTTGATAAAAATAGCAGCAAAAATACAGAGCATAACAAAAACAAAATGCTGATCAAATGATATGCACAATAATAAAAAAGGAAGATGAGCACCTTCAAATCTTCAATTCCTTTATCCTTCAAACAACCTACATGATACTCCTTTTCACACTGGAGTGAGGAAAAGAATAAGCACATCATTTAGAGCATAACGGCTAATCATGAACAATTAAGAAATTGAAAACACTTCAAAGACAGACTCAATATGTTTAAAGATTAGGTTAGCAATGAAAGTACCTGATCACACAAAATAACTGTGCCGGGACCAAAATCAGAGCCGCTGAACTCATGGCTACTGCAAACATAAAAAACAAGACTATTTATGATAGGAAATAAGTTGATGTACCAAATGTTGGGATTTCCAGCCCACTAAAAATTGTTGCCAGAAGTAAATGTTCTGTATAACTGCATATATTTTCCTGGTTCATGACAACTGAAATGAGAAATAACCTGCACAGTGCACATCCACCAAGTTTCTCCTCGAAAGTTGTGACAATACGAATGCATCGGTTGGTTATTTGTTCTATGGAATCGACCCCTGCAACCCTTCCAGCTGCAACAGCATTGGCATTATGCTCCACATATTTCTCTCTCTCAAACATAGTCTGGCAATTCTTACAGTACCAAGTATCGCCAGGGACAATTGGTAGAGAGAGGCACTCTGCAATCGACAAAAAATAAATATATAAAACATGCAGTTCATGCACAACAAGCATACTACATACATATCGTCTCTTTCATTTTTTTTGCTTTTACATGTGTAATGCTTACAGAGCTAGCATCTAAACTAGTTAGGAAAAGAAAATGCAACAAACAATTAAAAAAAGGACAGATTTGAATGCATGTGATAAGACTATCAATAACCATAACCTAGGTTTTTACATTACAGACTCCTGTAAACATGAGGGATAATTAGTTTTCCAATTCATGAATCCTACTATTCCAAAAAATAAAAATGATACGGCAACCTCAGAAATTTTATTAATCATACACATTGGAACTGAATAAAGAGAGAAAAATAATAAAAGCATAAAATGGACATGATAATTGGAGATAAATCCTAACAATTAATACTATGCAAGTCATAGAATACACATCCCTCTTAACCCTCCATGTGAAGGCAACTAAGACATTGGATTGTGCATGCACTTGCACACTTGCAGAAAAAAACCCAAATGTGAACCCTACCGGCCTAACCCATAAACAGTCCACCTCCTCAGCAAGCACATTGTCAAAGAACCTCCTATTTCTTTCATCCAACAAAATTGCCATCATTGCCAACCCTATCCTTATGAATCTAAATTTTGAAAAGTTAAAAATGAAATAATTTATTTTCTTCATTTCCTTCTATCCGCTGCCCACTCCCCACTCTAATCCTAATATTTTAATTTTGCAGGTCACGACATCACCATCACTTGGGTGCTAACTCAATCTAAATATTACTTTTTCTAATTTTGTTTATTTCTATTGAACTTAAGTGAATCAAAATTTTAAAATATGATGAACTGGGAAACTTAAGATAGTTCATAGAGGGGTTGTAATGCGACAAAAAAATGGTGCAAACAGAAGCAACCCAATATGGAAATACACCCCTGATTTCATGCCCATTTCCGGCCTTTATCTTTTGAAAGAAATATTACTAAAAAATATTTCTTAGAATAAAATAAATGAAATGCACCCTCTGTAACTCTTCCCGCGCTTCCAAGTCCTTTTTAACAACAGGGGTGTACAGTATTTCATTCCCAATTAAGTATCCATGGTCGGTCCCTTTTTAAGGGGGGCTCAACAGTTCAATGGATGGAAATAAAGTTCCTTTAACATAATTACTAACATATTACGAAGGGAAAAGTTCCACATGGTATCTGCGAATACGTATTGATGCAGAAAAAGTAACTGTGGACATCACCTTTGTGAAAAGCCCTTGGACAATTCTCACAGCACAAGAGATCTCCTCCAGCTTTGCAGATGGAGCATAGGTCATCATTATGCTTGGTAGACCACTTCCGACGACTAGATAGAGATAATGCCAATTCATGGAGAGATACCCCATTAGATGTGTAAATGTTCAGGTAACTGCCAAACAAATGAATGTCAAAAAATAATTTAGAAAATTATGGATAAAAAAAAGTTATTACTGCAAAATTTCCCACAACCTTTCCACCAATAAAAAAAAAACAGGTGGGGAGGCCCATGGAAGTCTAGCACTACAATCATATCATGTGCAAGAGCTAGATCAAGCCTAACTCACTGCAAAATTCCAGGACCACTGTGAACAAGTATAATAACCAAAAAATTTAACCAACGACTTACGGCTTGCGACGTGACTTAAAACCAGCATGCGCTTCAAATGTCGAGGCACTGACCTGCCAATCAGATGTAGGAAAATCATAGATCTGTCAAAAAAACCATAGGTGGTGGTAATTCGGTAGAAAGTAAACATACCTCATTATTGCAGCAACCACAAACAATGCCAGGACCCTTTTTATAACCAACCAACAATTTCTGCCATAGAAAAAAATGACTACTCAGAAAATAACATTCCACTTCAATTAGGCAAAACAACTACTAATCAGATTTAGTGGCAACCTTTCCCTTAGAAAAATAGCCTACTTCTGTGCCATCCGGCAAGACATCTTCCTCAAAAACTAACTTGTGCAACCGAAGATCCCTTTCAAACAAATTTCAGACAAGAAGCAAATTAAGTGCACTGATTATGATTAAGAGAGGCACACAAAATAGCTCAATTGTGAAATAACAGAGCTCGTCAAGAAAAAATAATTAAATATGAGACAGATACAAAACACAAGAGAGAGATGATGAATACTTTTTGGTTACTCTTCCCTGACTCTTACTTTCTGAGGAGTGACGCTCTGGCACGTTATGAGGACGCTTTTGAACTTTAACTGGCTTTGATGAGCTACACATTGGCACAGTATGAGGATGCTTTGGAACTGTAACTTGATATGGTAAGCTACATTTTGACAAGGCATCAGGACTATATGGTACTGTAACCAGCTTTCGTGATCTGAAATGGTAAACACATGCATATCCTCAATTAGAAATCAAAACATTTAAATAAGGATCATTATGATACTCTCTTGTACTCCTATGCGATAGGAGAGTAAAAATCCTGAATTACATATAACACGTAAAAGTATACAAATACGTAAAACTGAAGGTAGAGCTAGATTCACCCATCTGCATATATATAAGCTGCTAAGAAATGAAAAATGTTCACAACTCCACTATGCAATCACACGTGAGCTGTAAAAAAGTAACTATTCCAACAACACATGGCCCCTAGTCCAAGCACATGTTTTCATAAGGCTCCTACGTGTTATTCAGATGTTCAATGAATTCAAACCAATAAATATCACCATATACAGAAGCTTATCTTGATTGAATACCCCTTGATTTGTAAAAAGAATTAAAATCCCTCAAAATCCCAATTGAATACAACCTGTAATATTCCCTAATCATAAGATGTAGCTTCCTCTCTGTAAAAGTTACATTAAACCCACCCCATATTAGTCTTCTTAAATATGTTGCATACACCCAGAGGAGGATGAAAGATTTTTCAGATGAACAGATGGAACCAAAAAACAAAAGTAGGGAAGATAAAGTTTACTCGTCACTCTGGTTAGCAGCTACAGCAGGCCTAGCTCCAGACTCTTTTAACTCCATGCATGAGCTACAAAGTATCACTGCTGACCTTGTACTGTCTTTGTCAATAGATTCTACATTCATCGTATAAGAAAAAAGTTATGCATATGCATATTACTCAAGGGGAATTGCAATTAATTTATGCGGACATAAAAGCTACCTTTGCAATTGAGACAGATCGTACATTTGCTTATGGATGAGCAACCAATGACAAGTCGGACAGCTTCTTCCAAAATTTCCAATGGAGAATTTTCGCATACAGTCATGACATCCCGAAGGGTCTTCCCATTCTCAAGATATATATACTCCGGAGGACGTTTATTTGAACTACCCGCATGCAGCTCAAACACAGGAGGTGTAATAACCTAATGAAATTCAATATAATAATCTATCAACCTTTTATATCAATGGACATTATAAGATATGATACAAAAGAAATATCGTTAAACAATACTCACTTCAGTTCCTTTGCAAGAATCACAGTGACACAATATCGAAGAGCCTGTAATCACTCCCCTAAGCCCAGTTTCTCCAGATTCTCTTATCTGACAACAAGAAATATAAAACACAAAATAAGTACTTTACCCTAAACCACAAATTAGTAATTACATGCACACTGAAAAACAGTAGCACCAATCGATATAATACCTTTGATCGTCTAAGGTATTTGACTGGCTGCCCCTCGAGAATACCGGTATCAAGAAGTTCTTTCAGTTTACTGAGCTTCCTCACCATCTTCGGCATTTTCGTATCAAGTTTCATTGGAGTAACAAAAGGGCTTTTCTGAATCTCCGAATCTATCTCTTGGGTATAACCTTCTGCAGGTAAATTCTGCATTTTTTCTGCCTCATGCTTCAATGCTGACCGAGTGAACCTCCTCAGAGGCTTCTCAATCACCTCATCTTCCACCTTAACGCTGCCGTTCTCAATCAAAACAGGGACTTCTTCGTCCACCAAAGGCTTTTTGGGTTCATTATCTCCAATGCAACCGGTCTGGGGCTCGTCATCTACTGCCATCTCCAACACACCGTGCTTCAACTCGTCTTCGCCAACCCTCTCGCTCAGCACAAATTCACCCACATGGGATTTCGGCTCGTTTTCGCTCGTGAGGTCCACCACATCGCTTTTTGCATCCTCTTCGCTCATAGCATCCTCCAAATCCTCCATAACCTTCACAATCTCCCCCTCCCCCATCTCCCCACCCCCCAATTTCTCATCACCATCACCACCGTTGCACTCCTCCGTCTTCAACCTCTTACAGCCATCGTTCTGGGCCCTACTGCCCCGAGTCCGCCCTAAAGAGCCAGACATTTCGGCCTGCGCCTTCAACGAAAACGCGAACTCGCGTTTCAGGCCCGTCCGGACATTAGACATCACCACAAACTCCTCCGAATCCGTACCCTTCGCCATGCACGGCCTCAGATCGATTCAAAACCGTAGAAATTTCCCAAATCCCTGGTTGAGATTTGGATTCAGAGAATTTCAAACCCAAAACCGAGCCTAAAGGTGAAACCTTTGTTTAATATATATGTCTCTGTGTGTGTGAATCGAAATTTAACAAAATATAAACCTTGAATAAAGTTGGGATTTTGTGAAAGGGGAAAAAAATTAGGGTTTCAAAAAGAGTCCGAGATATTGGTTTGTAATTGGAAGGAAATAGGAAAGGTCGGGTTGTTTGTTTGTTTGTTTTTTTTTTTTTTTTTTTTTTTTGAGGAAGAGTGGATGGCCACCACCAGCAAGTATGAAAGAGGGA
Source organism: Malus fusca (assembly GCA_035220775.1). Lineage (NCBI taxonomy): Eukaryota > Viridiplantae > Streptophyta > Magnoliopsida > Rosales > Rosaceae > Malus > Malus fusca. The sequence continues at coordinate 12,592,860 of CM069069.1, forward strand.
GGGAGAGGGGGGAAACGAAGAGTCCATCTGTAAATTTCTTCAGGGACGAAACTACCCCCTGACACCACGATGCTATTGGATCTTGTCTTTTATGGGATTTTGGGATTGTGGTCCTCTACTTTGTATTATATTCATTTGCATCCCCATTCATTCGGACCTGGATTGTCTGCGCTTCCCATCCCCTCCTATTTCTGTGGTTACGGTTAACCTACGTCAACATTTTATATTCTCATTGCTTTTTGTCTTATTCTTTCTATAAAAAAAATCAATATAAAATATTGACGTGGCTTAACCGTGACCACAGAAATAGGAAGGGATAAGAAGTATGACAACCCGTTGCTAATTTTTCGATTTTATGAACTTTAAAGGCATGATTTTACGAAAGTGCCCTTAGAGGCGAGGGGTTTTGATTTTCGTTGATCAACGTATAGTGAGGCGTATGAAATTTTGCTTTAACGTATCCCTGAAGTATTCGACAACACGGGCTCGTAGGCGCAAGCGGAAGAGGATTTGGAGTTACGGTTAAAGTTCTACGGAACTCTAAACTGAGAAGTACTTTTATTTTGGTTACTATTTATATATATTTATATATGTATATATTTATAAGTATTATTATTTTATTAGTGGTTGTTAGAATTATGGGAAAAAGAAAGATGAAGGCGTCGGGAGGAAGGAAAAACATAGGATAGAAAGGGATTGGGCAAAGCTGCCCAATCTAGAAAAAATGAGGGAGAGGCCGAATGAGGAGAGGAGAGAGGAAGGTGAGTGACCAACCAGAAGAAGGAAAGAAGGGAGAAGAATGGAGCATATGTGATGAATATGTGATGAGCTAGCATATGTGATGAATATGCGATAAGCTAGCATATATGATGAAATATGTGATGAACTAGTATATGTGATGAGATATGGGTAAGTCGTACAGGTCACCATAAGTGACTCCGACTTACGTACTAGTATGAGTTATTAATCACATGATTATTTGATATTGCTGACGAGATGCTGTATTATGGTATATTTATGATATTTTCTGGAAATTATACAGGTGTTGTAGCGAGGGGTTATAATGTTTTATATGGGTTCTATTAAAATTTTATTTACAAGGTCACTCACCTTTGTCTTGTCTTCACCCTCTAGGTCTTATTAGCTGAGTTTCCTTATCGTCGAAGATTCGTGGCTATTCTTAGTATTGGAGATTATTTCGAGGGTACGATTCTTAATTCACTCTTATATACTTGCTTATGCTCTAACGTCACGTGTGAAGTGGGTTTATTCCCGCTCACCGGTGCACTCTGGTATTTAGGCACTCTTAGGTTTAAATTTATTCATATTTTTCCACATCATCACACTTTATGGCTTCGTCATCTTCCAGGTGTCGGCCAACACAACTCTATTCGGAGTCCTAGTGGACTTTCCGGGTTGGGGTGTGTCAGTTTGGTATCAGAGCATAAGTTGGGCAGTATTGCATTCATCACATGCGTGATGTGAGCATTCTCGGTTCCTGAGTCTAATGTTTGAATCTTGCCACCTCGTTGAATAGAAATAAAAAATAGTTTTAAACCTATTGAGAATAGAAATAAAAAATAGTTTTAATTCCTTGACGACATTAGTTTCCTTGAAACTTTTCGCACAAATCCTATATCAATTGGTGGTCTATGTAACAACCTTTTGGAACTTGGAGTTTTCTCGTGAAGTTTGTTGAATTCATAGTAGTCTTACCAACGTATGAAGTCATTTGGAATGAACTATTCTATCCGTGATTTAAAGTTAGCAATTATCATCTTTGCTTGAAAATCGAATGACATTTCTCTATGGAGAACGTGTCTAAATTCTTTATCAACCTTAGAACTTCTTAAATACACTTATTTCTTGAAAAAAACATATTTACTCTCGAACACTTTCAGTTTATCCTATTCTATTTCAGTTGGAAAAATACGAGTGTCGATATGGAATTACCTTTAACCTATCGAGAAATGGGTTGAATGTTTATAATCATTTTGTTATATGAATGGAGTTGGGAAGTACCATTATATGACTTTCAGTACGAAATATTTTGTACGTGTTGAGAATGTGAAAACCAATAATCATGATGTTGAACCAATGCTAGACTTACGTGTTGTTCAATTGGTGGTAGCTTTACTTAAGTGGAAAGCCATATTCTTCCAGTCTCAAAGCTTAAAGTGTTGACAATGATTTCTTTCCTTAAAATGGGCGTTGAAATTTCAACAAACAAAACACTTGTGAAAACAACTAAGAAAGAAGTGGGATGTTGTTAATTTACCCGTGGGACATGATCAAATGTGGAAATAATTTGAGACTTCACGTGAGGTGATGGAAGAGAATTTTTGGTCTAGGCGTCTCGCCTTAGGTTAAAGTGGAAGGATGTTGAGGAAAGAAGGTCCAAACAAACTGAATAACCACAGTTTCTTTTCTGTTTACTTTTGGAGGATGATGACATTATGAAAAAGTTACTTCTAGATCTTTATACAAGTTCGAACAATCAGAAACCCAACAAGATTATCATCTTGGTGTATTTATACTGCATCGTGTTACGTGTTTCACTTCTTATCAAATAATTCTATCATTATTCCTCCACCGTTATTATTGATCCTTTTGAGATTGGAAATTTCAGCTAGTTTTGATTTTTGGTAGTATCTGTTAGAATATCATCTATTAGAATTCCTGCGAAATTATTTATGGCAAAACTCTAGAACTGTCTTGCGCGATGATGGTTCTAAAGTGGTAGCAAGCGACGAAAGAACAATTTGGGGAAATTGTTTTTGATCCATGGTAGTTTTAATAATTCATGATGTGACTTTTGATCATCAAGAAACCTTGTTAGTTCCCTCTTAAATTCGACCTTCCTACTTCTTGGTCTGAGGTAATGGCGGAATTGTTTAGTATTCCGACGTAATTCATCTTATTTTATTATCTTACTTTTGAAATTTTCGACTTTTAATATTTTAGTCCGCGCCAGTTATGGTTGTACTCTTAGTCTCACCTCATGCTGTTAAAGGTAATTAGGTTGATTTTGAGTCACTAGTATATTCCTCAAGTTATTTAGGAGATTGATAAGCTGTCCAAGAAGACCGTTTAGATATTGACATTGCATAATTAATTCAGATACCGTGTACTCTAGATTTCTTGAATTTGTCTTGACGCTCAAATTCTTGGGTGTCCTGTTAACCTTATCGACATGATTTCACACTTGATTAGTAGGGAATTCATAATGGATCAACTTGGCAAGCACGTGCGCCAGTGATCAAAACCCCATGAGTGAGCATCAACCTTTCCAAACAAGTGCAACAGTTATTTATTTGTTTTATGAAAGAGAGATTTAGGCCTACGAATCAGTTGAGCCTGTTTGGGTATATTGGTCACTTCAGTTTTCCGAAAGTAGCATCCTAAGGCCCTTGAAAACGGTGTCTTGTAGGACGACTATTTTTGAGGAAAATTATTTTACCGTCTATTATGTAGCATTATTATACCTAGAAAGAGAATGAAGACTTGAGCTCGAAAGCATAAAAGAGGAATAATTACATTCTGACTGCAACAGAATGCCATATTTCCCTTGGCATATGTTCTAACTTGATTTCTATTTTATGTATATATATCTTATACTCCTATCTTCGAGTGTAGTATAACAATGATTTTAAATTTCGGGGACGAAATTCTTTAAAGTGGGTAGATTGTGACAGCCCGTCCTTAATTTTACGATTTTATGAACTTTAAAGGCATGATTTTACGAAAGTGCCCTTAGAGGCGAGGGTTTTGATTTTCGTTGATCAGCGTATAGTGAGGCGTATGAAATTTTGCTTTAGTGTATCCCTGAAGTATTCGACAACACGGGCTCGTAGGCGCAAGCGGAAGAGGATTTGGAGTTACGGTTAAAGTTCTACGGAACTCTAAGCCGAGAAGTACTTTTATTTTGGTTACTATTTATATATATTTATATATGTATATAGTTATAAGTATTATTATTTTATTAGTGGTTGTTAGAATTATGAGAAAAAGAAAGATGAAGGCGTCGGGAGGAAGGAAAAACAAAGGATAGAAAGGGATTGAGCAAAGTTGCCCAATCTGGGAAAAATGAGGGAGAGGCCGAATGAGGAGAGGAGAGAGGAAGGTGAGTGACCAACCAGAAGAAGGAAAGAAGGGAAATGAGGGAGAAGGAAAAGGAGAGGATCACCCCGGATATCTCTTAGACCCGTGTGCCGTCCCGATTTCTGGGCAGAGAAATCCGACGAAATTCTGGAGAATTGAGTCGAGTTATCACTTGGAAATCTTTCACCATCAGTCCGCCTTCCTTTATCATTAAAAAATGAGGTTGTTTGAGCTCGGTTTTGGAAGAATCGAAGTCGTGGGTTTAAAGGACACCCGACGGCAATTCACCATTTTCTACAACCATTTCTGCTGACCTCCACCACCATTAGACTTCCCTAGAACCCAAGAACAAAGCCCAGACAGTGGTGGAGGTGTCGGAGCAAATTTGGAGGTCGAATCGAATCACACCCAATTCTAGGGTTCCGATGGGTTTGAGCAAAATTGGAGCTCTTTTCGGCCAAATTGGCCTTGGTCACATGTATAAAGTTTACTTTACTCATTGAGATCTTCATTTTGTAAATTTTGGTAATTTTTGGAAATAGTTGGATTTTCCGGCAAGTCGGGGCGGCCGACCGCCACCCACGGCGGCGAGTGCGGCATCGTGTGGGCAGGGGGCCGTCATGTTATTCTTAGGCTAAATTAGATGCCTTAAGTTCAGTTTTGGTGATTGTGTAACGTAGGTTGGTCATTTAGACCTAAATTCTATACAATACGTTACTTGGTGAAAATATGAATCGACGATCCGACCGTTGGATCGTCACCAAACTTTAATAAATTATAGTGCATAATATTTGAGGATCTTAGGAACTTATGGATCGGGAATCTGACCTACGGATCTTCCCGAATTGGATTTGTAAGTTTATAAAATAAATGTTAACCATCACTTAGTTTTGGGCAATTGACGGAAATCCGACCGTTGGATCGTAATGAAATTTTAGTATGTTATTCGAGAAGCATAATGTGGATCTTTGGAAGTTTCGGATTGGAAATCTGATATGCGGATCTTCTGGAGCGAGGTTACAGGGTTGTAGACCCAATCGTCGATCTTTGATCGACAGTTGACTCTTGGTCAATGGGTCTCAAATTATTCTTGAAGGTCCTTGAGGATATGTTTTATGTAAATTAGGTATTCTATCGGTAAGAACTATGAGACGTGATTTGATACTTGGTCATAGGCGACGATAGTTCGTGATGTCTCGACATTCGTTCAAGGGAGTCGTAGGTGAGTAGGTCTTTTCTCTTCGTGTATATATATATAATTGACTCCCGACCCTGATATTCTCTAAATACCCGGATAGGCACGTGCTGGTCGACACCTGAGGGTGACGAAAACCATTTATTGATTACAAGAGTAATGATTAGGAGGAAATATTCATGAATAAACATTAGAATCTAGAAGTAATAAACAAAGTTTAAGGAAGTATCTAGAGTGCACAGAACACGTTCTAAAACAAGATCACAAAAGGAAAGATCATTACAGGATATCACACAAGTGAGTGATAGATTGCTACTGGTAGGGGAATGCCTCGTACGTCGTGTCGTAGTCCTCGTTTCTAAGACATGAATAGGGGCGCAAAACAAAGGTGAGTGGACCAAGTTCATATATACAATAATAATAAAACAGTTATCAAGATATTAACCCCCACAGTTTATATAAAGAAAACTACTAGCATAATAAGTGATGGATTTAATAAAAATCCTAGCTTGCCAAAAATATCTCAAAAGTCATATCGCGGAATAACATCGCGGAAATCAAAACAATAAACGTCTCATAGATCATCTCGTAAGCGCGGTGTGCTGCTAGAAAGATCACTGAATGAATATAACTCCCGGCCCTATGCCAGCACTGTGGTTTCTGCGCCCGTAGCCAGAGATTACCAACTTCCGGCCCAATGTCTACTCCGTGTCCCTTAGCCCGTAGCTAGGGATTATTTCTCCCGGCCTAACTGCCAACACCAAATCCTCGCCCCAGGCGGCATAGTGTCCACTAGGTACGCACAAATAGTTACGCCTCTCATAAATAACCACTTCATAGTATAAAGTCATCCATCGTCTATACTATAAAGAGGGGTTTCTAAAACATGTTCTAGCATCCTACCGTCATCCATCAGATAGTTTACTAGTTCATGATTTTTATAGAAAATACAATATTTTAAAATATCGCTCAGTATAGGCTAAAAATCAGTGTTCTAAAAAACGGCCTAGGCGGCCGCCTAGGCGCTGGGCGCCTAGCAACCGAGGCGTTTTTGGGCAAATCGGGAGGAAAAATCGGGTTGGGCCTAGGCGGTCTAGGCGGGCTAGGCGGGTTAGGCGGGCTAGGCGGTCCTAGGCGGTCCTAGGAGGTTTTTATTTTTTTATTTTTTATTAATTGCGTGCTTTTTTCTTTTTTAATTTCATGGTGGTATACTTATGGAAATGGTGTATCTAATTTGCAAATGATGGATTTACTACAAGTTCATCCAATACTTATGGAAATAGTGTACCTAATTTGCATTTTATCATTATTTTATTATTCATACAAGTATAGTTTTTTTTTAGGTGTCAATATGCACTTATTTACAAGATATACAAGAAATTTACCTAAATCCGCCTAGGCGCCGCCTAGCCGCCTAGGCGCTAGGCGCTAGCCCGCCGCCCGACTAGCGCCTAGCGTTTTTTAGAACCTTGCTAAAAATAAATTCTTCACCAAAACAAGACGATAAACAACATATTTCATAATCATGCTTAACATAAAGATCAGTTAATAACTCGTAAGGCATGTATTTCATTTATGCAATTAAACTATGAAATTATGCAAATTTTAGAAAGGGTCCACTCACAGATACTCTTTAGCAGTAGAGTTGTGCGGATAATGATTACGAATTCCCTCACTAGCAACTTCACCTAAGCACAAAAATGTAATAAATAAATAAAAGGATTTTCTAAAGGATTTGGGTTGAATGGGTTAATGTCTAATGGTTTAGGTAAAGGGTTTTGGTTTTGGATAGGAATAAATGGGTGGTTTAGGCTTAAACCCAAACCCACACTCACACACATGCACAGTCACACACACTCACTGTGCACACACACACAGGGCCTACACACACCCACTGTGCAGCCCAAAACACACCTCACACACATACACAGGCACACACTACACAAACATACACACATGCACAGCATGCATACGCATGCAAGGCATGCACACACACACACACGTAGCCCACATACACATACACACACACACACTCACACACATACATAACACATACACATGCACAATCACACACACCCATGCACATGCACGGCCCACATGCCAATTAACCAAAAAGGGAAAATGGGCTGGTTCCAGTAAGGGCTAAGGCCCGTGATGTTTGAGAAGGCCTGATGGCCTGGTGACTTTGGGTGTGCTCGGGGAAGAACACCGGAACTGTTGTAGTTCCGGTTGACGGCGAACGTGGAAACTAAAACCAAGTACCAAAATGAAGAGGAAAATAGCTGAGATGATGGAAATGGAAATATACCACATAGAGTCTCGAATGTGGTCGAAAATGACTGGGTGGATCTCGGAGCTTGTCGGGTTCTGGAAAACAGAAATATAAGGCATGCACTGGTTAGAACCTTCTTTTTTGAATTGAGATTAACTCAACAAAACAAAATAAAGTAGTGAGTTTCGCCTGAGTTTTAAGTTTCAGAGGTTTGAAGCTCTCGGCTTCAATGGCAGAACACACAGAGGTGTTCTAATAATGCATGCGAGATCACAGTTGAGTTCCTCAAGCTCCGAAGATTCTTGGTATATTGTAATTCTGTTGGATTGATTAGCTTTTTGGAGAAGAAGAAAACAAGAGCTCTCGGAGCTCTAGAGTGCGAGAGAGATCATGTGAGGGAGAAAGAGATGTCTGTGAAGATGGACTCGGGAAGAGAAGAAATGTGAAGAGAGCTAATAATCTGTCACTTGCCAGTTTAAGAATAATAGGGAATCTAGATGAACGGCTAAGATTAAAAGAGATAATGGATTTGAATTGATAATTTAAAAAATGTTCTAGGGGAAAATAGAAATAAAAAGGAAAATTGGGGGTGGTTATAACATATATATATATATATATATATATATATAAGATTGACATCTTCTCAAACGTTTATAAATTGAATATTTCATATAATTACTGTCAATGCTTTGAAGTACTAATGCGAACTACAAATGGCTTGATCCCTGTTTAGGGTACGTAGGCAGTCTAACAAGATGTTAGATGCAGCCATATAATAAATGAGACTAAATAATTGGGACAATAGCCTTCTTTTGGTATTGTCATGCATTTCTTTGCATTTTTGTGCAAATCACAACTGGCTAAATGATACTTTAAACGTCTAATGCCTCCACTTTGAAATTGAGCATAAAAAATGAGCATATAGTGCCATTCTTATTTCCAAGAAGACGGATAACATATTGCTATGCTGGATCATTTCTTCCAGAAACATGGGCATTTTGATTGGGTTCATTTCCTTCTGTAAGGGTGCTACCACTTGCCATATATTCAAAATCTACCACATAAAAAGCAAGTATTAATAAGATGTGTTGGGTTTTTCAACAACTAAGGAAAAATAAATTACAATACTAAAAGATTGAAAAGTATTAAAGATGTGAAACTTGCCTTGTATTGATGACTTGACGTCTGCAAAATAAAGGTGGGGGCCTGCACTTAGAATTCTTTTTTTGTTCTCCTACTTTCTTGCACATACTTGAAGATGAAGAGTTTGAAAGGAAAATAGTTATGAAATGAAAGAACACATTTCACGTTGGTGGATTTTTTTATTTATTAATGTAAAAAATCTCCACCTTTTGTGGAGATAAGAAACTCTTTTTGTTTGCTGAGTAACATATAAGAGATCAGTTTGATAATAATATATATTACTACTAAAGATAGAGAGAGATGAGTAAAGATCAAATGCTAGAGAGCAAATATATCAGCACTACTACAAATCCACAATTCGAAAATAAGCAAAGTTATAAAACAAAGCTGGAAGTTGATTTTAAAACTTGTCCCTCAATTCTCTCAACCGCAAGTTCATTCATTCATCCATATATGCTTATCCTCGTATTCCTCCTTATCAGCTGTTGCATCTTGGTACTGCTGGTACTCAGAAACCGTGCATCAGACAACTATGTCGAATTTGAAGCTTGATCTTGAAACCCTGATTGTATAGATGAAAACGCAAAAATAATTCATGTTAAAGAGGGAACAAAAGATATTCGTCATTCATCTTGTGTCTCCCTAGAAAACGCGACCACCACTGTAAATTTTCTGTAAACACTGGATATATTTTGAAAATATCAAAAATATCGAGGAAATTAACTAATTTCTGGAAATATCGCGGATATGGGGTGAAAACCCCCCCTTTCCATATCGTTCCCTGAATTTTTGAATATTTCCATGCAAATATCAAGCATATCCAGGATATTTCGAACACTGCCGAGATCTTACAACGTTGCATCAATATTTAAGTAATCGAAGTGTAGTGAAAGATACAAATGCCGACTTCGCTTTTCGAAATACTTTGATTGCACACGTGTGGAATGAACATGCACAAAGAGGCTAAGTCTTGTGTTTGTAGCATTTAAATAACTACATGTAATGATTTTACAATTTATGTATGTTTGCTTGTTTATGCTTTCAATAACTATATTGTAATGACTTTACAATGAATATGTTCTAATGTGTTTGTGTTTGTGTTTGTATTTATGCATTTAAATAACTACATTGTAATGATTTTACAATGAATATGGTGTCATCAGTGCAAAGTCAACTACTTGTGTCTATTGCATTAATTTTGGGCTCCCTTGCTTCCATAAAAGAGCCTTAGCAAAAAAGAGAGGAAATGTAAGGGTTGGACAACATGTGAAAAGTATAGGAAAAAGTAAAGAAGGGAAAAAAAAATACAAACTACAACATTTTTGGATAAACATAAAATACAAACACAAACACACTAGAACAACATTAGGATACTTCTACAAGATACTCATTTTTGGATAAGCATTAGAAAAGACAACAAACTACATTAGAACAAATACAACATTTTTGGATAAGCAGCACAAACACAAGCTACAACATTAGGAAAGACAACAAACTACATTAGAACAAATACATCATATTCAAATCTCTCCTCCGATACAAATGGAGGGTGATAGTCCCCCTCAAAGTTTAAATGGCGTGCGGTTCTTTTTTTGAGAACCTCATTTTGTTGCTCTCTTATCCGCACTCTACTAGCCGGAGTCTCAATCTTTGAAGTTTCCATCATCATAAGCTTAAGCTCTTGTTTGTTGTCAAAACTCTATTTGTAAGCCATGGAAGAGCTAGCCAAAGTTTTGCTTCTTCGCCAAGATCATGCACAATATCATTTTTTTTTTGTGCTTTAGCCTTTTTGTGTCCAATAGGCCTTTGACATCGGGTTGAAGTTTCCGCAATGTTTTGAGTTTCAGGAACTGACTTCATAAGATCCTCATTGTCGACAGAAAAAACTATTCACCATTGGAGATAACTCATTAATGGAGAGTGTTTCATTCCACTTCAGGGAATGTCGTAGAATCTCCCAACATTTCATGAACTGGAATGATTTGTCATATTTCTTATAATATGAGAACTCGACATCTTCTATCTATAAATGTGGATTAAAGTTTTAAATTAGTAATAAAATTATATATATACTAAAAGAGAAAAACAACTGGAACACTATTCCTTCTATAGTGTTTTTTCGTTTTTGCCCTTTCTTTGTTTCTTTGGCCACTATTCATTCTATAGTGTGATTCCATTTTTACCCATGTTTTAGTTCTTTGGTCTTTATTTGATCTCTGCCTGGAATTGGAGCTCCAAAGACTTATTTCTTTCTTACACCCTCATCCGCTTGCTCAGTTCCAGAGACTTCCAATCTTTAACGTCAAACGAAAATCTCAAATCCCTAAACTTTCTCACTCCCCTTTCTCCCTAGAACACGTTTCCCGCAACCACTTCTGGGCGAACACGGTTTCTGCAACTGCCTCTGGTGCGTCTTCTACGACTCTGACATTGACAACCTAGATATCTCCTTTGCTTGGTAAGATTTTTTTCCTCAAGATGAAATTTGTTGTTAAATTCCTGTTTGTTTACCAAGAGATCTTGAATATACCTATAACTTGACTGTTTTGCTCATGTTTGAATTGTCTCCGGCTGGACCGCATAATCAATTGCAATGTGCTCTCCTTCTCCAATTGCTCTCTTCTCTTCCTTCCGGCATCTCTCTTTCTCCCTCTCTCTCTTGCTCTTTTTTTTTCGCGTTATGTTTTGTTTATCTGTGTGAAGCTTTTCTTTGTTCGATGTGAGGACACCCAATAGCCTCTGATCAAGTTCCGTGATACGGCGTTGGGTTTTGGTTTCGTTTATGAAGTTGGATTCTTATGTGGGCTTTCCAACACACATATGATTTTGCTTTGGCCTTTATTATAGTTTAGGTTATGAGCAATTTTTTTTAGGGTAAATCGCCAAAATGGTCCCTGAGATTTGCAAAACTTATCACTTTGGTCCCTAAGATTCCAAATCGATAAAAGTGGTCCCTGAGATTGTCCACCATCCATCATTTTGGTCATTCCGTAAAAAACTCCGTTAAGTGTCCCGGAGCTCTTGGCCGGAAGTTTGTGCAATTTTCAAAGCTTCGTAACTCAATCGTTTCTTAACCAAATTCGAACCATAATATATCAAAATGAAGATAGGAAAGTGTAGAATAAAATTATACCTATTTCGAAGCCCAATGGTTGCCGGAGATAGCCGGAAAATAGCCTCAAAGTTCACTGGTCCAAGTTAAAACTGGAAAACTCGCCGAAAACTGGGTAAACTTTAAACGTTCATAACTTCTTCAATACTCAACGAAATCAAGTGATTCAAAAACGAAAATCATACTTCTCGACGAGACAAAGCGAATGGTACCTTTTCGACTGCTAGATCACCGTGATTTGGCCAGAAAATGGCTTGAAAGTGGCTAACTCGAGACCATGATAGCCACTTTCGAGCCGTTTTCCTGCCAAACCATGGCGAGTTAGCCATCTAAAAATGTACCATTCTCTTCATCTCGTCGAGAAGTATAATTTTCATTTTTGAATCACTTGATTTCGTTGAGTATTGAAGAAGTTATGAACGTTTAAATTTTACCCAGTTTCCGGCGAGTTTTCAAGTTTTCACTCGGACCAGTCAAATTTGAGGCTATTTTCAGTCCATCTTCGGCAATCATTGGGCTTTGAAATAGGTATAATCTTATTCTACACTTTCCTATCTTCATTTTGATATATTATGGGTCAAATTTGGTTAAGAAACGATTGAGTTACGAAGCTTTGAAAATTGCACTAACTTCCGGCCAAGAACTCCGGGACACTTAACGGAGTTTTTAACGGAATGACCAAAATGATGGATGGTGGACAATCTCAGGGACCACTTTTATCGATTTGGAATCTCAGGGACCAAAGTGGTGAGTTATGCAAATCTCAGGGACTATTTTGGCGATTTAGCCTTTTTTTTTTATGCAAAGAAATTATATTGTATAAGATTTGCACCATGAGATATCTCATGATGTAAAAATATTAAATATAATGGTGTAAAAGAAAATGATGATTGCATATTTAGTGTAAACTCTCCTTTTAAGTTCTTCAATCATTTAGCTGAAATGGAGGATTTTCTTCCAATGGTTTCTTCTATATGGAATACCTATGTTCATGGATCTTTTCAATTTCAAGTGTGTTACAAATTGAATTTAATTATAAAAAAAAACTGAAGAAGATGATTGCCCCTGGAAGTGATTTTTTGATGATGTTTAACAACAAAGATGGCATTGGATGGTTGTCAATAGAATTGGGACGCTAGCCCCTTTGATAGACAATTGAGACAGCTTGAGTGTCTTAAAATTTATTAGATACTTATTTTTTTTTTTTGAAGATTTTTTTGTGCTTTACTAATTTCTAATTGGTAATGCACAGAGTACTAAAATTATATATGTGTTTGTTTTATTTAGCTTAAAAATTTGACCATTCATTATTGGGTTTGTCTAATTCTTCATTTAGCTTTATATTAGATTGTGTTAGTTTAGTTACCTTGCATTGCAATTAATTCAGATTTTTAATACAAGAATCCAGTGCTTAGTTTACTTCAATTACAAGTATTTAACTACATTTACAAGCCATGAGATAGTTTTTGCCTATTTTGCCACTTGGTTAACTGCAAAGATTCATACTTTTATAAAATTGACAGTCAACCCGTGCATTAAATGGATTGTTTATTATCTTTGAGTTAATTAGATTGAAGTAATTGAGGCTAACAATTTCTGGTTTGATCATCAATTGTTGATCTGCTACTTATCTAATTGAGGATGTTGTTTATATGCATGACCTGATGGCTGTTAAATTATTTTTATACAAAAATTATTTTTTGAATTGGTGCTAAATGATGACTTCAGTTGTTTTTCTTTTTTTTTTTGTTAATCTTTTTCTATATATTTGATTTATAGGCCTCTTGAATATTGAGGATAGGTAAAACCACTACTTCTTTTGCTTATTACTTTTCCTGTAGATGTGTTTTGATTCTGAGACTGACTCTCAGTAGATTGTGAATTTATGGCACTTACTTTAGTTCATACAAGAAAGCCAATATTTTTCTTTTAGTTATGAAGAACCGAATACGTTATCTATATCTTCAATGAAATGCTTTATTGTTTTTACTTTTGATTGTTTAGTTTAATGGTTGTTTAGATGCTTAAAAATATTCTTCGTTCAAAGCGCTTTTTGAACGGATAATTAAATCGATATAGATTCTATTACCATTTGTTTTATCAGTTAATCTTACTTATTTGAATCAAATGCAAATTCCAATATTCCATTGTTAAGCCCTAAAATTAGAACATAGTTTTTTCACATGAAAATTGAAGTTTTCCATGATTAAGAACTCTCTTTTTGTTCAAATTGTGTTACAAGTTTTGTGTTTTTTTTTTCTTCCAGCAGGTGGACCTAAAAAAGTGCTATTGGTTTACAATTATTAGTTTTATAGTTCGATAGAAAGTAATAATTGTTATTCTATTTGGGCATTGTTTTAAAAAGTGTTGCAAAAAGAGAATAATGAAGGATAAGTATTACATAATCAATAAACAATCAATATATACGAGGACACTATCTTTTTATGCTTCTTGAAAAATTTAGTAATTTGAAAAACTGAGGAATAATTTTTTCTTTTGAGCAAAGCCCATGTACTAAAATGTCTAGATTTCTCATTTTATTGAAGGAAACATATGGTAAATACCCTAAACTTGAAGGCAAATACATTTTTGAATCCCTTTTCTTTCCAGGGATGCAATGAAAGATGATGTGAGGACTTGCGATGGTGGAGTTGTATAGCTATTTTGTTGCATGTAAAGGGATGAGCAACCAGGAATGTGAGATCACATACTCGGATAAATTTTGATTGGCCAACCAATCTATTGTATAAAGGCTGTTAGAGTATTTTGGATAATAAGCTGTTCATAATGTTGATGGAAAAATATGGATTATATGTGTGCCTAAATGCATTTAAGGTTTTCTACATTTACTCAAGACATTTATATTTTGTGATCTCCAAATACACTTTGAATTTTTACGGAAAAAAAAAACACTTTGGATGATTTTTAGATTCTAATATGGATATAAATAGATTTTAATAAATTTTACATGTTTAACAGAGTTTTACAGCTCGCCGCATCACGCGGGCTTAAATCCTAGTAATATACTAAAATGCAAAATACATTAACTAAACAAGTAAAATCAATAAAAACTCACGTTGTTCTCTTCGCAACTACCACTCTTGGGCCTCTGCTTTATTTGAATGAGGTGTTCGGCAAACTTGCTACACTCATTATTGATGGACCCTACCTGTTTTTGAGGCTTTTTGGGTTTCTTGAACTATCGTCACTTTTGCAGAACTCTAGCTATCGATGTTGAATATGAGCCCACATCGTAGCGCCGGCTTGATTTTTCGCAACAATTGGATCTTCACTAATCAAAATCCATGCTTGGCTTAGCGCTACATCTTCCTCAATCGAGTAATTTGTGCCTTTTTGTGATTTTTCCCCCATTGGAGGAAAAATGATGAAAGCAAATAGGAAAAAAAATAAAAATAAAAATAAAAACATGTTGCAAATAACAATTTGGAAATGAAACAAAAATTAAGAAGTTTGTGAAAGATATAAATTTCTGAAGAAATTTATGGGGATTTTATAGCAAATATGTGAAGAGAAAAAGAACAAAAAAACAATTGAAAAAAGAGCTGTTGAAAACAACGGTATAAAAAAAGGGTAATAAAAATGGGGGGCCACCCACCCAATTTGAATTATAAAACAACAAAGAAAACAATTGGGATCAAAGAAAGGTAACAAAAAAGGGTGGGCCCCATTTTTGAATTAAAAATAAGTTTAGGCTCCATTTTTGGTATGGATCCTACTAATCTTTTTGGGCTAGATGTAGCCTAACTTTTTGCTATCCAATGAAGGAAATTGTTAGCCCTTGTGGTGGATGTAGTCCCATTTTTCGGCCCGTGGGGGATGAAATTTCTCACTAAGGCTTCAAATATGGTGGCCTCAAGGAGGATAAAGCCCCATTGGGGATGATCTAAGGAAGGAAATGAAGGTGGCTATGGTGGGACGGGGGAGATGAAGAATGGTAGGACATGGAATGGCAAACCAGATCCCAATCTCGACCATCTGCTACCTTTAGAACTCTAAATTCATCTTCGCAGTCTCTTCAACATTTCGTTGAACACATGGAGGGCATAAGACTGTTCGAAATCCTCCACCTCATGGATTCCGTCCTTGGAGATTCGGAGGTCATCTGTTCGTTTCTTTTCTAAAAATGGGCTGGATTCAAATTCATATGTAAGCCGGTTCGAAATCCTTTACCCCATGGATTCCGTCCCTAGAGATTCGGAGGTCGTCCAATCTGTTCTTTTCCAGAAATGGGTTGGAATTTGAATTCGAATCTGGCTTCCACGTCGCAGTTGAAGTTGAGAATGTTACTTGAATTGTTGTCTTTGAAGATGAGGAGTGAGTTGTATAGGTACAAGAAGATTGATGAGCTTGTTGAAGTTGTCGAGAACCCCAGAAATTCGGTGTAGAAAGAGACAATATGGAAGTTGTTGCTGGACCATCTGAGCGACACGCTGGTGCGGATTCTGCTGAAGCGGCGTCATCTCATTCATCCTAGCTTGGTACAATGGAGAGGAGAAGGAGATCAAAGCATTTGTGGAGCCGCTGGTAATTTTCCTAATTCTAAACGTGAACTTGATTGTTAAGATTTGGCTGAAGAGCAACGCAGAGAAGGCACTAGGAGGTGTTGAAGGAGATTCAGTTGGAGCAGGTGGCGGTGGTTATGGATGGGATGAAGGTGTTGAATTTGGGGCGAACGAGTTGGTGTTAGGTGATGTTGAACCTCCACTTTTTATTTATTTGTTTTTAATTATAGAAATTATTTTTGTATTAATTAATCATTATTTATTTTTTATCCGCATGTTGCAAAGTTGGTAGCCAAGTCAGCAGAAATGTGAACCTCATAGTTGATTTAACAGATTTTCTAACAGATGTATGAAATTGAAATAAAGTAAGAGTGAATGTATGAGATTGAAATGTTTTAAAGATGTTGTATGGAGTTGCAATTGAGCACAAACTTAAGGGTGTAAAATGTAATTTACCCTTAAAAAATTATCAAGAACATCTCCAACCAGATCTTGTAGTGCGGACTTCAGTGCCATGTCACATGTGCAACATGCACACGAGAAATTTTTCAGGGTTCTGGGCATAAATATAAGTGGGTTTTCTTGACTTACGAAAATTAGACAGCTGGATTTCCTTCTTTTCTTATTAAAAACACTCTTAAACTAAAACGTCATCTCAAAATCATTAACACTGTAACTTTGTTGCATAATGTCGTCTTGATATTGGGCCTAGGAATATGACCATCACCACCTACAACGAGTGGGTAAGGTTGACCGTCCCCAACCACCACTTGCTTCGGCCACGCGATTTTGCAGCAATCTGCGAATGCGTCATTGAACTTGAAACTGAATTTGAAAATCACCACTGATGATATAATCTACTACAACAATCACAAGATCAATTAGATTATATAAAGGTTTAGAGTTATTAGTGAGAAAAATAAGAGCAATTTCATTTCAGAATCACATCAATTACTCAACAACAGAACATCACAACATCACATCAATTACTTAACAACACAACAACATATCAATTACTCTGAAAGGCATAATCTTTCGATAACTATCCATCATCAAGTAGAACAACCATTTCAAACACATAGTTAGGGTCAAATGTATGACCATGATTTTCCAAGGCTACAGTAAGACGAATCAGAATAGAAACTCAAAAGTCTGGTCATGACGGATCGAGCTGCAAAAACGGACTAGCGATGTCACCATCATCTTGTGTTCAGGAAAGCTAGTCGAAGTCCGCCAACTTCGCTAAGATTGACCATTCTTTTAACAAGATACTAAAACCTAAACCAATTGGGGATCATATAAGTCCCTATATTCTTGGAGATTCCTACAATCTAGGGATTAGCGTGCAACGTAAGTTATCACACCTCCTAGATATCATCTTGGATTCTCCCAGTTTAATATGAATTTTATATCCTAAAATGACTCTCTCTCGACTAGTATAAATACACCAATCTAGGCTTCATCTCTGGTAGTGCAATTATCGCATGCCTTATTTTCTTACGTGCTGCTTGAATCTCATAAGTTGCTTACTAACTTGATCGTCAGAAAGCCTTTAGTCGGTACCCTACCATTGCCAAGGTGATGTTACAATCATTTTCTCTTTTACAGACAGTCGAGTTTGTGCATCTCTTTCACACACGGTGGTCTGTGAATTTTGACTTCAACTGCTCTCTCTAACAAGATGGTGGGTAATGTCCCAAGTTCCATTTTTTATGAGTGTAAAATTGATCCAACCCAACTTATCATGCGTGTGTTGGTCGATTTAGGTGAGTGACCCATGAAAATGCCCACCTCTAGAGTATTATGTTGTCGCATCCTTGAAAAAAAACTCACATTACGGGACCCAACATGCCGTCTTTTCACTCTAATATTGAGATTTGCCTAGAAGAATCTTCTACTTATTTCACATGAGGATCAATTATGTGCTTCCAAACCTGAAAGAAAATGACTTATAAAAGTCATGCTTGAAAGAATTTGATCCGGATGCATACTCCAAGCTTTATCCTCTTAAAGGTATCATCATGAGTGTTGGGTCAAAAAGCCTTAGTATCATGCTAAAGTTTTGCTATAAGAGAAAAAAAAATCTCCTTATTTAACATTTATACCTGTCAATATGGGTACATCTCAAGTACTTAATGTACAAAACTCATTACGCATGGTGAGAATTTGAAAAATCACATAAACACTGGAATAATTATGACCAAAATTATAAGAAGTAATTTCAAATTCAACATCGTAGTCAAGAACTCACATCGAATAACTTAATCAAAATCCTTAAATGGTAAATGTGCATCAAAATGATCAATTAAGCATGTTAGGCGCAATAATAAGAGGTTTAATACTAAAAGATATTAAATAAATAAAAGATGCTAGAAAAATAGGATAATCATATAGGGATACATTGTAGCCTCAATGAAAATAATTACTTCAACATCAATGTCATGACAAAAATATTAAGAAATTACGAGACATGAAAAAAGGGTTAGCAAAACCGTTAAAACTTCTTCAACAACAATCTCTTCAAGTTGGGTCGCATATTTGCCTTGTGAAGCATAAAAGAGTTTCTTAAATAGTTGTTGGAAACCTTAATTTATTTGGGCTTGATTGTCTTCATGTGTCGAGAGGCTTCTTTCTTGGACTTAAAAGTTAGGAAACCGATTCCTAAAATTGGGCTTTTAAATATATCATATGAAAGTTTAGAATCTTAATTTTCAAATGGTGCCAAGCTTCGGCACAAAGTCTTCAACCAATACTATTTTTTATTAATGAAAACAAAATTTATGTGCAATTTGGCCCGTTTTGTAATTGTCTCAAATTTGCTGGAGCATATGAAGAAAATTCAAATAAAAAGTTTAGGACACCAAAATAAACTTCAGAGTCTTCTTGCTAAAACTTGGGTTGCCTTTTGTCAAGAAATACTTAGTGCTCCTAACTTTTATTCAATAGTATTTTTTTATCATAGTTTTTGTTAGAAAACAAACTTTCAAGTCCAAAACAACATATTTGGTTCAAATTAACAAGAAAATAAGTATAAAACTATGTCCAAAAGGTACTAAAACATGCACTAAGATGATCACATCATCTTCAAAGACTTGTTATGAATATTGTGGGTGTTAGACGCAAACCAATCCAAATTATTCAAACTTGGCTAGGTTTGGTTTAGTCTTTTCATTGTTTATTTTTGTTAAAGTTGAACTAAATCAAATTATTTTGTTATAATCAGTTCAATAGTTATTTTAGGATAAAATGAATCTTATTTGAAATTGTACGCACCCTTACCATATGAAACATAGCCAAGAGCTACATGGGCCACAACCCATGCACAATTTTTGAAAAAAAAAACATGTACATGCATATAATTGCTTCCTTTTACAAGACAAGTTGATGTTAAAGAGCTTGCCATTGTGGATTTTACAAAGACAAGTCCAAGTGGCTCCAGCTTGTTGAGTGGTAGTTGTAGTAGATTAGGAGGAGTGCAAATAACCCACTTGTCCTAATTTTCTAATTCCTAAATTCTTCCTCAACATTACTATATTTGTTATTGTCATTATTCTTTCAAAATCCAAAATTATTATTATTATTTTTAAATGTATGTTGCAGACTACAACGTGTGAGAAATTATAATACAAATTATCTCAACTTGTTTTTCTGTTATAGTTCATAGTGTGAAATTGAAGTCGATCAAATTCACTTGTACAATCAAGTTTCTTTTTGTAGGCGTTTTCCTCTGATCCAATCGGGGGATCGAATTGATTATAGACACATGAGTTTAATTAGTCGATTTATTCGCAAACAAGGAAAAATTACTATTGCTATAAAACAACAACGATTAATTACTATTTGAAAGAACAACAATGGTTAACCTTAAAACAACAACGATTAATTACTATTGCTATAAAACAAGCTGTATTTTATCTCTGTTACATTTTCTTAATAATGAGAAACAATTTGAAAGAAGCGAGTCAACCGCTAGAGCTGTTGGTCTTACAACTAGAGTTATGTTGAGAATCTGATATATTTGAACATATCTAACAAACAAATAGATACTCTATTAAAATTCCTACCCTTGACTTTTTGTTGAGAGAAGAAAATATAGCTTAACACAAGCTACCCAACTTTCAAATCCTAGCTTTGTTCCTACCCCTTACTAAAAACAAAAGTAAGGGCGAATTTATGTTTTAAGGACATTAACTTGCAACTATTTGAATAGGTTTCGAGTCAGTTCGTTATTACTTCTTTGGGACTATATTGAATTTTATTTTTAGTATTTTGTTGTTGCTATGTAATAATATTTTCTGTAAATTATATATTATTGATTGTTGTCGCTTGAAACTAAGATCTAGTGATATTCTCTTTGCATGTAAATGAGATGTCTTATGACACACCTGACCCTGATATCCTCCAAATACCAGAGTAGACACGTGCTAGCCGACACTCGAAGGTGACGAAGCCATACTAAAATGAGTGAGAACTATGAAGAAAGAACAAATATAAATAAAACTTGTAAATTTAACTATAATGTGCAATTGTGGAATGTGTTCAGAGTATACAACTAATCCATAACATTTAAGAAGAAGTATTATACAAAGTACGAACAAAGGAAAGGGTCCTACAATGAGAGGACTCGAGATACTAATGCGGGAGTGCCTTGACGTCAGGATTGTACGCCTCGATTCTAAGTCCTGAGGGGGCGCAAAACAAAACATGAGTGGACCAAGTTGATATACAAGTAATACTGAAACAGTTATTCATCAACGTAATAACCCCCAAAGTTTAGAAAACTCATATAGCATAATAAGTAATAGGTTTCCCAAAAACCGTAGCATGCCATAAAACCTTCATAAAACATATATCATATATAATGTGCTTAGTAGTGGTATCACAAAGGCATATATAAATCTTCATTCGCCTGAAGGCCTTTCATCACCCGCCTGTAGGCACATATATATAAATCTTCATTCGCCCGAAAGCCCTTCATCACCCGACTGATATATAAGTATCATTCGCCCGTAGGCACTTCATCACCGGACCGAAGTCATATATAAGTATCATTCGCCCGTAGGCATATATAAGCATAGAAAATCATAAACATAATATTTCTAAAATATATCTCGTCGGAGCTCAATAACTCAAACATCATATCATAAATCATAGAAGCGTTCTAGCTTAAATCATCATCATAAACCATGTTCATAGTATATAATCATATGTAACATCCCACATCGCCCAGGGGAGTGGATCCTGTAAGCCTTATATGTATATTCTCATCTCTACCTAGCACGAGAACTTCCCAGTGGGTCACCCATCCTGGGAATGCTCTCGCCCGAACTCGCTTAACTTCGGAGTTCCGATGGAACCCAAAGTCAATGAGCTCCCAAAAAGGCCTCGTGCTACGGGCTCGACTTCACCTAGCACGATATTGTCCGCTTTGGGGGCCCGGGCAGGGATGTGACATCATAAGTCTTTCAAAGAACGTAAATATGATAAAACATGATATTTCATAAAGCATAAGTCCAATTTACTCGTAAACATTTCATAAAACATAGTCATAAAATCATATTTTTCATGTATGTATTTCTAGTAATAAAAATCATGCATTTTGGAAGAGGTCCACTCACAGATACTCTGCTGTCGAAGAGCCGTGCAACTAGCGAAGACGGAAACACCATAAACAAATGCACCTAAGTACATAAAGGTACCAATTAATAAAAATATACTAAAACAATTGAATTTGGGAAAACGGAGCACAGATTTGGAATCAGGACGTCGAAATTAGTTTAGGAGGGGTCCGGGCCAAAATCTGAAAAAGTCAACAAAAAGTCAAAGGTCAACGGTCAACGGGTCGGGTCAACAGTCAACGGGTCAGGTCAACGGTCAATGGGTTGGATCCGCGTCTGGGCTTTGGGTTTCTGAGTTCTAGGTTGGGTTGGTTCTCATTTGGCACTAGTAAAAAAAACACTTTGCGCGACGTACATACATTCGTCGTGCAAAGTAAAAAATCGTTGCGTAAGGGTTTGCGCCAAAGCAGTGACGCTAGGGTTTGCGCGACGAAGAAATAACTTACGTCGTGCAAAGTCACTTTGCGCGACGCCGGTCCTACGTTGTGCAAAGATACTTTGCGCGACGCACATCCTAGGGTGTGCGTCGCGCAAACCCTTTTTTTAATTTAGTGAAAAATAATTTTTTTGTTTTAGTGAAATTTTTTTTTTTAATTTTTGATAAATATTGTAATTAAATTCTAAAGAATAATTAATTAACCAAGCAAAAGTATTTAATTATAAAATATATGAAAATGTACATAAAAGATGTCCAAACAAAAAAGAAAAAACTACAAGTGAACTAGATTTAATACATTAGGCTACAAGGTATCAGCAGGGCGAGATGGCTTTGAGGTCGAAGGTGGAGCAAGATGAGGTGATGGTAGCGAGATTTGGAGGCTGGACATCTGTATGGCTTGTACAAGTTCTTGCACCCTCCCGACATAGGTCTTCATCTCCTCGCCTTTGGCCCTTAACTGCGCCTTCATCTGCTCGCCCTCGGCCCTCATGTGCATCACTTCAGCCTTCAATGCATCGACCAAAGGTCCTAAAGTCACTAGGTTTACTACTGGATTTGCAAAAGACAAAGGAATTGGACGCCGGACTTTCTCAGTGTAATACATAGAAAAACCAAAACAATGCTTTAACCAGGAAATGAAACAATCTGCAATATAATATTTCAACTACAAGGGTTTTCTTTAAATTCCGTACTAATGTAAGTAACCTCTGGTATGGATTGTCTATATTGTAAAATTGAAACCTGGCACAACTTGAGGGCCAGGTGAGACAATCAACCAGCAGTAGGAAATGCTTGTGATTTCATCAAGCGTTGATGCTGCCACAACCCATATCAAGAAGCCATGATATACAAAGTTGCACTGACTATTGTTGTAGAAAGGAAGATGACAACTACCTATTCATCCAAAATACCATGCTGTCCTGTTTTCCGAATTGGCAAATTTATCTTTTACAAATAAATAATAGTTGGAAAGTATGCGAATCCTATAATCTCGTTTGGACCATTTAACCTGATAGGTTGTTTGCTAAACTAGTTTGTTTAAACTAAGATATAACCCTAAGAACAATACTGAGCAAAAAAAAATCAGAGGATTACATATCACATAAATAACATCTTGCAAGTCTAGTTTAACTAATTGTGAGAACATGAGGGATAACTGTCGTGTCATGGTCGTAGTCTTGCTGATTGCAGTAACAAGAAGGTGTTGCACGATAGTAATAGTGCCAGTGCTTAGTGGTGGTGATGGTAAATACCAGTGGTAGAAATAGTGTAGCAATGGAGACGGTGGCAATGGGAAAATTGAAGCGGTGCAGTTGCAATGATGGTGGCAACATGTAGCAGTGTAACACCAGTGATGGTGTTGATGTTGGCAGAAGAAGGTGATGGAAACGAACACTTTCTAGGTTTGCTATACAACTGGTTTGGTCCCAAATTCGTTCAAACACATTCCCACTACATTATGAAATTTTAAAACTGGTCCCGCAAAACACACCTAGCCAATTTTTTAGATTTCCCAACAGCCACCAAAACAAGAGAATATTTGATAATTCGTATCTATCGATTTTTAATTGAGTTAAAAAAAAAAGAATACATAAGAGCAAGTCCACCGGGGCTTGCTTTGCCCAGCCCCCAGCACAAAAAACAGCCAGGCCCTGAGTCAAATTGCTCAGCCCACAAAGTTGCCTGGCACCCAGCCCATGCCAGGCAACAGGCCAGCCCAATTTTGACAGACCAAGAAGCCGGCCTATTTGGCCGGCGCGTGCACGACAAGCGCGCCTGGGCGTGAGTAGCCGACAGGCTGTAGAGGGGCTGTCAGCCCACTTGTGCTCCGAATCCCATCAGCGACGTGGCATGCTCATAGCCGTTGGATTTCCAACGGCTAGTTTTTCTAGACCGTTGGATTTCCAACGGTAAAAAAATTTTAAATTTTACTTTTAAAATAGACCGTCCGATCACAGATCAACGGTCCACGTTAATTAACTAAATTAAAATTTATTAAAAAATACAGAAAAAATATTAAAAAATACAGAAAATTTAAAAAAAAATTATTTATTTTTTCTATAAATACCTAACTCTCATCTTCCACCTTACACCACATTTCAATATTTTCTACACTTTCTACCAAAGCTTTCATATACTTTTTGTGTGAAAAGAAAATACCAAAAAGCTTGTGGTTGAAGAATAAAGTGTATTTGACGAGTTTATGTAATTTCATTTTAGTGTGTTTTTTTTTATAGTTTATTTGATGAGTATGTAATTTTATTTTAGTGTGTATTTTTTTTAAGTTTATTTGAAATTTTATCTGAAATTGGTTAAAAATCTTATCCGAAATAAACTTAAAAAAAAAAAAACACACCAAATAAATGCGCTGGGTGCCTGCGCATTTTTTTAGGGGTGGAGATGCCTTGGCCTATTACTGTTCACTTGAGTGGATAAATGCGCTGGGTGCTGGCGCAAAGTCCTTAGGGGTGGACTTGCTCTAAATGACTCCAAACAGAACTCATGTCGGTATATACCTGCAAGAAGCTCTTGCAACTTATGAAAGTATCCAATGCTATTAATCCATGAATCTAACAAAACTAACACGAATCTACGAAAACAAATAAAACAAACACGAATCTAACAACTTATGAAAGCATCCAGCGCTATTAATCCACTCTTTCCTCCCTCAAACACCAAGTGAGGTTTGGAAAAGCAACAAACAAGGCACATAGCTATCTCCACGGCCCAATACTAGGAAGGTTTGCATTAGAATGTATCAGATTATACAAATAGAAACTGCTCTTATGCACAGAACTCAACCATGTTTTCAATAATGATTCTTTTGAGTCACCATTTAGTTAAATTACACAAATCATTCATTTCTGTTTCTAAATGAAGCCTTACATTCACAACAATTAGGAACATTTGACAACTTATTGGATCAATAGCTCTAACACTAAAGTTGCAGGGAAGAAAGCTTTCTCCTTTTTTTAATTCATTTTTATATTTCAAAACGACAACTCCCTTTCTAGATTATGGAAATACTAAAAGCATAAAACATGGCCAGAAGAAGTTGCTGCAGTTCCAACAAGGCAGTATTCAAAGTGTGAAACTGAGTGTGTATCACGAAAAGCAACAAACATCATAAAAAGAAACTGCTCTTATGCTCTTACAGAAGGAAATAGGTTTTTCAATAGATAAATTTGTGACAAAAACCCTAAATAACAAAAACCCATTTCTTCGAAAAAGGAAACTTAACCCCGAGCAATTTGGTAACAGATAAATTTGTGACAAAAACCCTAAATAACAAAAACCCATCGAAAATCAGAAACCTTTACCTTGATTTTGGGACTTGATTCGCACCGGCTTCGAGATTCCCGTGGCGGCCTGTCGTTTGGGTTCATGATTTTTCAACAGAAACACAGGTCGTTTGGGTTCGACGACCCAAGAGGAAAGACAGGATTTGGGGTCTACGGGGAAAGAAAGAGGGAAAGAAAGAGAGGGAGATTTGGGGTCTACGGGGAAAGAAAAAGGGAGATTTGGGGATTTATGTGAGAAACTGAGATTTGAGAGGGAGGGTTCAAGTTTGGGTTCAATATTTTGTCCAAAGTTTGGAAAAATTGAGAAAAAACGCCTATTTATCACTATTGGACCGCCAAATTTATCACAACTCGAGCGACATACATATACAATTTGACGTCGCGCAAACTGGTTTTGCGCGACGATCAAATTAATGGGTCGCGCAAAGTATTTTTTCAAAAAAAAAATTATTATAAAAATTACTGAATATGTGACTTTCCTCCTTTCAAATTCAATTTTTTTTTACATAAACCCCACAATAATATATTTATCTAACAAAAACCCACAATAATTTTTCCTACATATATATCATTCAATTTCTTAAGTGTTATAAGTACAAAATAAATAAATTAAAATCTACTTAGTAAATATTTATACCATTGAAGTTGATGGGATACGCATTGTACGAAACTAGTTTCAACGATCCAACCGTCAAATTTGTTTGTATATGCTTCGAGATCGCATACGCCAAAAATCGTAAAAAACAAATATTCAGAGATCAAGTAACAGGACAAAACTTTTCGACAGGTATAAACGAAAAATCACAATTTAACGGTTATTTTAAGTCTGATTTTGATGATTTTTTACAGCTACACTCTTTAACCCTATATGAATACAATCAACCAATCCGATCGTCAATTTAAAACATTCACACAAGTGGATACCACAAAATCTTATGTTATACTTAATGAAAGTATAAATAAACTCCAAGTTTTTGTGAATCTAATGTTTTGATGGGATACGCATTGTACGAAGCTAGTTTCAACGATCCAACCATCAAACTTGTTTGTATATGCTTCAAGATCGCATACGCCAAAAATCGCAAAAAAACAAACATTCAGAGATCAAGTAACGGGACGGTTATAAACGAAAAATCACGATTTAATGGTTATTTTAAGTTCGATTTTGATGATTTTTTACCTCTACACTCTTTAACCCTATATGAATACAATCAACCAATTCGATCGTCAATTTAAAACATTGACACAAGTGGATACCACAATCAACCAAAGATGTTTTTGTGAATCTAATGTTTTGATGGGATACGCATTGTACAAAACTAGTTTCAACAATATAACCGTCAAACTTGTTTGTATATGCTTCAAGATCGCATACGCCAAAAATCGCAAAAAAACAAACATTCAGAGATCAAGTAACGGGACAAACCTTTCGACAGCTATAAACGAAAAATCACGATTTAATGGTTATTTTAAGTCCGATTTTGATGATTTTTTACCTTTACACTCTTTAACCCTATATGTCACATTCCGACCCGGGGCGGATCACTTCCCGGGCCCGCTCCACCACCGTAGCATGATATTGTCCGCTTTGGGCTTACCATTCCCTCACGGTTTTGTTTTTGGGAACTCACGAGCAACTTCCCAGTGGGTCACCCATCATGGGAGTGCTATGGTCTTCTTCTCGCTTAACTTCCGAGTTCCTACGGAACCCGAAGCCAGTGAGCTCCCAAAAGGCCTCGTGCTAGGTAGGGATGGGAATATACATTTAAGGATCACTCCCCTGGGCGATGTGGGATGTTACAATCCACCCCCCTTAGGGGCCCGACGTTCTCGTCGGCACACTTCCGGCCAGGGATTAGCTCTGATACCATTTGTCACATCCCGACCCGGGGCGGATCACTTCCCAGGCCTGCTCCACCACCGTAGCATGATATTGTCCGCTTTGGGCTTACCATTCCCTCACGGTTTTGTTTTTGGGAACTCACGAGCAACTTCCCAGTGGGTCACCCATCATGGGAGTGCTCTGGTCTTCTTTTCGCTTAACTTCCAAGTTCCTATGGAACCCGAAGCCAGTGAGCTCCCAAAAGGCATCATGCTAGGTAGGGATGGGAATATACATTTAAGGATCACTCCCCTGGGCGATGTGGGATGTTACACTATATGAATACAATCAACCAATTCGATCGTCAATTTAAAACATTGACACAAATGGATACCACAATCAACTAAAGATGTTTTGCGCGACGTACGTGTATGTGCGCGATGTACGTGCACGTGCGTCACGCAAAACATCTTTGCACGACTCATGTCGTCGTCGCGCAAAACAGCTTTGCGTGACTCATGTTTAGGTGCGTTGCGCAAAGTTGTAAAAAAAAAAGGAAAACATTCTTTATTTGGCGCCAAGATCTTGTGCGACGCACAAAACGTCGCGCAAAGGACGTTTACGCGACGGACAAAGTTCTGCGTCGCGCAAAGCTATTTTGCGCGACGTCATCCTTCGTCGCGCAAACGTCCTTTGCGCGACATTTTGTGTTTAGGGTCGCGCAAACATACTTTGCGCGACGAAATTTGCTGCGTCGCGCAAACATTTTTTTCTACTAGTGTGGGTTTGGGCCAAAGGCTTAGGTTGGGTCAGGTCACTAGAACTAGGCTTGGGTTCTATGGGTTTGGGCTGCAAGGTTAGGCCTGGGGTAACTACGTCTTGGCCAAGAGTTTGGGCCAGGTTCCATGGCCTTAAGGTTTGGGCTGGCCTAGGATTATGGATTGGGTTTGACCAATTTCAGGCTGGGTTGGTCGGTTTCGATGAAGAAGAAAGCTAGAGCTTTCCAAGCTCCGTTCAACCCAAAAACTTAATCAAAATACGTCATGCAATATACCAAATTGAAGCCCAAGGAATGAGGATTCGAGACGTACCAATAGTTTCCTCAGTCGTGGCCGGAGTTGGTCGGAAAAACAGTCTGAAACCCACGGTTCTCGCTGGGAAATTGGGGAAAGTCTTCATGAGTTGGTCTCTGCAACTAACGATTGAAACCACTTAAAACCTACATTAATCTAACCCCAAAACACAACCTAAGAGGTTCTAGGACTTACCTAAGTCGAGGGTTCGCCGGAGAGAGAACTGCACAATGGTGCAGCCACGGTGCATGCGATATGGGTGTCCTTTCGTTCCAGGCTTTGTGGAACTCGCATGGAGGGGATAGAGTGATGGTGGTTGTGCGTGAGTGAGTGAACTCAGAGAAGAGGGAGGGTTTTGTAGAGAATAGAGAGTGTTCAGGGAGTTTAAGAGAGAATGAGAGAAAGTGAGGATAGAAGAGAGTGGTCTGAGAGTTTCACACGGGATGGAGGAAGGAGAAGGGAGAGTGGGCCGGGGGACCAAAAGGAAAGTGGGCCCCACGTGATACACAATTTAAGACCCAATGTGGAATTACAAAAATGCCCTTCCGTTCCGTAAATTCCGGGATGGGTGGTTACATCTTAAGTTTGAATCTCGTGGATTACAAGTTCAATATAAATTTATTCCTCCACCCTTTAGTGTAATTGTGTAAGTATATAGTTGTATAGAAGAAGTTGATTATGTCTACTATCTTCTATTTAACTAATTTTTCTTTTGTCATAGTCTCATTTAGTATATGCTCATATTAACATTTTATCTCTTACTAATCTGCCACAAAAGCATTTTTCTTGTTAATAAATAGGTTACTTTTGGAAGAACAAATGCTAATCTTACCATATTTATATTTGTACCATCTCTTTAATAGAGGTGAACCCACTTGTATTGGTGGGCACTACCTTTATTATGGAGGTGATAAAATGTAATAAATGTAACATTATTTTTGGAAGAAATATAATGAATTAGATGGATATAATATTTATTTATTTTCATTGAAAATGGAAAGAAAAAAAAATTATTGAAATTCCTATATGCAAGAGTTTTTATTTTTATTTTTATTTTTTTAGAACAAATGATATTATCTACACTAAAAAAAGGGGTGGGCTTAGCCTCACAATGGATTAGTGTGGTTTAAACTCGCCTTTAACGAGAATTGAACCTAAGACTTCTCACTTACAAGTGAAGAAGAATACCACTAGACCGTAGTACTAAGTGAATTTTTTTTTTTTTTTGCAATGATGTGTGAGGCCAGGCAGACGTGCCCTCGGCCTAATGGCTTCGAGCGCAAGTTCAAAGGCTCGATGGTTCACAAAATTCTGCGCCTGACAACCAAATAGAAGAACAGAAGAAAATCATCACCTAGGCACTAGGCGGCTGACCACCGTCCCAATTAATGCTTAGGTGTTTGAAAATTAAGAAATGGCACCTAGACCTGCTAGGTGCCTACCTAGACTGCCTAAGGCGCCTACCTAGATTGCCTAGGCACCAGCCTAGCCCGCCCAGACTCGCCTAGGTTGCGACTAACCTAGACAAAAAATAGATAACTTTTATTTTGCATTTTATCTTTTTCAATAAATTGTAAAAGACTTGTTGAATAGTTAAATAAACACACATTATATGCTTATTCTCCATGTTTTCATGATGTTCCAATATTCCATAATGTATATGTCATTCTACTTCGGTATAAATAGACACTTATTTACACGAAATATAATATATTTACTTTAATCCGCCTAGGCGCTAGATCCCAACTCGCCGCTCGACTAGCGTCTAGCTTCTTTTAGAACCTTGGTTGTAGGGTTATATGATGAAAAAACAAGGTCTTTTTTTATTTTATATAAAAACGACGTCGTTTTTTGTTTACTTCGGTTCAGTTTGGTTTTCATGGGATCAAGATTTAAAAATACATCCATGGGATCAATTTGACACGTGACTAAGATTGAAATTATAATTGCATAACAATTTGACAACCTACCACCAAAATACAACACTAATTAATTAAAAAGTCTCTAGTAACTAAAACCAGCATAATACATTGCTTTGAAAAGAAAACTACAGCATCTGCAAAACTTCATATATCTTAATCAAAGTTTGCACCAGCTGCCTGCTTATTTCTGCTACATTAATTAATAACTGAGAAACAAAAAAAGACACCAAAATACTGAAAAACCAAGCTTTTATCAGATACCAGTAATTATTCATACAAACCTAAAAGTTTAAACCGCATAGTTAATGAGGAAGAGAAATTCCCAGTTGATCAGTAAAATGCCAAAGGATTGAAATTGCCCTGTGCAGGAGAAATATTAACAGACCCTTTGAGAAAGAGGCTGCTGCAGAACAAGCTCCATTTCTCCCATTACAGAAAACCGGTACGTAGCCACCTGGCCCACCTCGCACCATTGACCTAAACCCATCCAAAGCTGCATATGGAGTGGACTAGCATGGTGGGGGTGGCCTAGAATTCTAGGGCACTTGGGTGCCAAAACTGAAGTATTTCACACTATCTATACCTAATATATGTTGTTGTGGTTGTGAAAGAGGATGAGAGAAGAGGGTCTCCATTTATATGCATAAAGAGAGAGAGAGAGAGAGAGAGAGAGAGAGAGAGGGGCAATGTAAAATGTTAAGAACTGTTGATTGTTGAAAATGTAGGGTTCATTGAGAATCTTCCAAAGCATATGCGGCGACCACCAAAGTTGGTTTCATCACTTTCAGTCCTTTCCTCCTTTTTCACCTTTTGCCTCTCCTTGGATAGATTTTTCAGTGTGACCGTCATACGAGATGGTACATCACGTGTTCTTATATAATTGTATGTTATGTGTGTTAAAAAGTTAATAACTTAAAAATTAAAACTTTCCACTAATTACATAAAAACACGTGGTGTACTATCCATATTCCCGTCACAACTAAAAGTTTCTCCTTCCCTTGGCAGCCTTGCCATATATAATATAATATAATTAGGGATTTTTATTACCGCACCATATACTTTGAACTTCCACTTGTCACGCGCTCCCCATAGTGTGAGGGATATGGGCGATGGATATGGGGACACATGGCAGGATGATGAAGGAGGGTGCATGCCACTTTTGAGTTGCAAGCATCTGGTTATTGGTGGGAGTACATACCAATTCGTCTCCATTAAGTCTGTGAGCACAAATAAACTAGGGAAAAACGGTTTTTGAGTAAAGGTTTCGTCCACGTTCCGTTCCGATTTGCTTTGTGAGGATCTCGGGATGTCATAAAAGAAAAGAAATAAAGTGTTGGAACTCATGTGAATGTCACTAAAGTTTTGGTTGTGAAGAATGATCACGCACAAAGTGTATTGTTTTGTATGGGAGAGAAATCATAGTGCGCCTTAAGTCGGTTGATTAAAGTTCAATCGTTTATGATATGTAAAGTATATATGTTAGCGCTTAAAAAAAAGTATACATGTAAGGAATTAATCACGTTTTTCGGTATGTAATTCATCCAACTATGGTATTTGTTAAGTGTCATGACACAATTAGTCCGAATTTTTGTTTTGATGGTTGACCTAGGTAGATCGCCTTAGTCTCTGCTTGGGAGTAGGATTCTCTCACCTCCTCTCACATTTTGTTTTTTGTCTTATTGTCTTTATAAAAAAATCAATATAAGATGTTGACGCGGCTTAACCATAACCATTCAAGTAGGAGTAGAGGGAAGAAAAGAAAGATTAGGAGGGAATAGAATCATGTTTCCTCTTCTTGATAGTGCACTTGGGCTTGTCTCGGCGGTTGCGGCTAGGTTTTGCATATGTAAACAACCTCAGAGGGTAGTCTTCTGAAGTTGTTGTGGAAGTTGACCTATGTATCCCAAGAAAAGGCCTACTTGGTAAGACATCCAAAGCTTACATAACGTTAGGTTCTCGGAAGGATAATGATTTGGTCAATTGGCGGCCCTATATGAATCCATCATGCATCAATAGCCAGAAATTGCAAGAGCACGTGTGAGTAGCTTAATGCTCCTCTTGGGACTAGGTTCCTTGTGACCCAACAAGATAATTAGAATTCTTATAGTTGCGCGCTGCGAACCTTTAAAATTGGCTTCCACTCGTTTCTGTTCTCGCACTTACTTCTCTAAATTTTAGCACCAATACTACTCTGTAGACCTCCATAATGAAGCAAATAGTAGTGGCAGTTTGATGGAAGTTTGTCGGGAAAGGTTGATCACCCTAAACCCTAAATCCTAATTAAGCCTAAGACCTAATTAAGTCTTTGAGCAACGAAACCTTTTAAAGTTCGTCGGGCAAGGTTTGACTGGTTTCGCACCATTTTTTTGGCCCTTGGTGCCAATTT
Organism: Malus fusca; assembly: GCA_035220775.1. NCBI lineage: Eukaryota > Viridiplantae > Streptophyta > Magnoliopsida > Rosales > Rosaceae > Malus > Malus fusca. The sequence continues at coordinate 12,625,768 of CM069069.1, forward strand.
TTGCCCGGCAACCTACGACTTGCCCAACTAAACTGCTCTGTTGCGTAAAGTATCTGAAAAAACCAAAGTGTTGACCATGTTTGCCTGACCAAGGCTTATTTTTCGTCGGGCGAAATGCATTTACCTGACGAAATACCTTCCTTCGGGCTAACCTTAGTCTGAAAAATGGTAATTTCTATTAGTGATCACCACCCACATGGGAACTGATGATATGCATAGATTGAAGGAGATAATGGCGCGGCATATTCCTTTCTTTCCTTCAAATGATTTTTTCACTTCAAGTATATGACTGGTGGCTTTCATAACAAGGAATCATGGGTTGAGTATCTTTATTTTCCCCTTAAAAAAGAGACCACATTTCAATCAGCAGCTATTCTCCAACTCTAATTGTTAAACTTGAGCTCTAAGTCTGGGATCTGTATGATTATTATTATTATTATTATTCACCTTTTTGGCAGAGATGGGAAGAACTTACAAAAAAAAGTAAAATAAAAAAGAGCAGCTTACAAGAGTGGTTTTAGTATGTCTTGGAGAAAAGCAAGAACCAGAGGATGGTAAAGTATAATAACAATATTTTAAAGTGAACTTTAACGAAAAGCTCTCGGTACTTTTTACTTTAACGAAAAACCACATTTTTACACTAAAAAGTTAATCTTGGTACTATTCACTTTACCCTTTATTTTGTCTTTATCGTTAAAACTCAAAGTTTTCAAGCCATTTTCATTAGTTTTTTTTTTTTAAAAGATAGTTTTGGAAGGAACAACTCTGTATTTTAATATGGGTAATGCTAGGGAGACTAAAATTCTAAATTAAATTGGCAAACAAAATGATGTGTCACCAACAGGAAATAAGCACGTTAATCAACGTTTGAGTAATAATCCAATCATCAACAACCACATTATTTAGTTTAAAAATTTTGGTCTTTGTAGCATTACCCATTTAAATATTGTTTTAAAAAGTTATATAGTGACATGAAGCCAATAATTTTTTTTTTTAGTACATCGATATTTTTACACTAAAAGGAGGGGGAGTTTGGCTAAGCCACACAATGGACAGCTTAATTTGGTATCGAATTCGCTATCCACGAGATTCGAACATAAAACCTCTCATTTTCAAGTGAAGAAGAATATCACCAGACCGTAGTACTGAGTGACCAATATTGAAATGACACTTTTTTCATTTCCGGTATTTATGGTTGTATATTCTTTTCTTTGATGATCTTTCTTGTGGTCCAGGGCACCTGTAGCAGCATACCTTTCTAGGTAAAATAGGAGTGCACACATCAGCAGCCATACAGCCAAAGGCAATGTTTGTATATAGAAATTCTCTAATACGACAGATATGATGGAATAGTTGCAGGATATGAGTGTCTATTAATAGTGTGAATTGATTCGCTACATTTTCGGAAAATTATGATTGAGTCAAGCTCTCATGATCACCATGCATGCATTTTTAACCACCTGGTAGTTAAGAAAACGTTATTAAGTTTGATTTTGTTTCAACTGTTTCAATCACATATATAATACTTTTCAGTCAATCTTACGACACCCATTGCTGAAGAAAAGAACAAACTGTTCACCTCAGTCTTTTAACAAGATGTCTTGAGTTTCATGCACGAAATAAAAAGAGAAAAAGTGTCATGGTGACAGAGAAAAAGGCAAGTTAATAAAGAATTTGGCAGAGACCCCAAGACTTCCTCTTATATTACTTCACTTGAATTAGAACAGGTGCACTTTGCAGCTCTTAACCCACCAAGCTTTCAAAGAGTGCTACAATTTTTAGCTTCTGAAATTCAAACACTGCCAAAATTTAGTCAAGAAACCCTATTTCCTCACAATGCCTACTTCTGCATCACAACCCTCGCACGCACCAAAAGCAAAGTCAAATCTAATTAGAATCATTGCTATAGTCTTGCTAGCTTCAATTGTCATTTTGGGTCTTGTGGTGCTCATCACCTGGCTCATTGTGAGGCCGAAACGCCTTGTTTACACCATCGAAGATGGTTCGATCCAAAACTTCAACCTAACCAATAACCACCTCTCAGCGGATTTTGATTTTGTCATCAGATCCTATAATCCCAACAAAAGAGTCTCCATATACTATGACTCTATTGGCGCCACAGTGAATTACAATGACCAGACTCTGGCATTTTCCGGGGTTGAACCCTTCTATCAGCGCCGTCGAAATGTGACCCGCTTTGATGTCAAGTTCACGGCTCCCTCCACTGCACTTTCCAGCTCTGTCTCTAAGGATCTAATGCTTGAGAAAAGATCAGGCAAGATTCAATTTGATGTTTGGCTCAAGGCAAGGATTAGGTTTAAGGTCGGAGCTTTGAAGTCACACCACCGCACTCTAAGGGTTTCGTGTTCCCCAGTGTTGGAGTTATCAAGGCCTAAGAATTTGAAAAGGACGTACTGTTATGCTGATATTTGATCAAGCCTGCGGCATGCATGTAATTTCAATGACTTAATTTTTCTCTATTGTTTGGGATTTAATTTTTATTCAATTTTTTGCCAGTCAAACTGTTACAAGCACTGTTTTCTTCATGTATTCTTGAACTATATATGCGTGTAGTCATTGCTGTGTATTGTTTTGTGTGGAAGTGGTCAGTTTTCTTGTAAGAATCTTGTTTGTGATACTTATTCAATTTATTTATTGTAAATTTGTAACCATTCCATATGGATTGATCAGACTGCTTCAGGGTGATGATAATTTGTGATTGAGTTCTTTATTTTGTTCTAAATTATGGACTTTGGTTCGAGATAGCGAAAAGTGTGGGCTTAATTAGCCTATACCATATGTGTTGACCTTTTTACATTTTTGGATGCATTATTTTGTATCAATTGCATGTGATGTCTTGTTGCCAATGGATGCTAATCCGCCTAATGTTGAATTCTATATCAAGTTTCCGGGAAAGGAACAACAAGACGAATCAAACTCGTCACTTTGGTACGATATAAGATGAAATTTTCTTTGGGGGTTTTGGGGTGGGGTGGGGTGTGGGGTTAAGGTTAAGATTGCTTAGTGGGTAAAAAAACATATTTTAATGACGAGCTTGAATGTCGCATGCTTTAAAATTATTAAATGAAATCCACATCCACATTAGCGGCGCGTTTACGTAAGGGGAGTGGAACATGAGGAATGGGAATTGCACTCCTCCCCGGTTATTCAAGTGTTTACCAACAAGGAATGAAATGTATGTGGGACCCATCTAATATGGGGAATCATACTCTTAATATACCCGGAACCAGTCTCCCAAACAATAGATGAGATTTGAATTCCGAGAGAAAGCCTCTACCCGGAATCCCTTTTTTCTACCCAAAATACCCTTATCTCGTCTCCCTTCCACCTCTTTCTCTACTTCTCTATGTCTCTGCAGGCAGTGACCAATATCAAAGGAGAAGAAAAATCAGAAGGGAAGAAGAAGAAGATGGAGAAAAGAGATGGAGAAGCTGAAAAGAATGGGGGAATGGAGTGCGGTGCGGTCTTCACGAGAAAGTAAAAACAATTGGCTAATGGGGAAGAAGAATCAGAAGAAAACAAGAAGAAGAATCAGAAGGGAGCAAGAAGAAGAAGGGAAGAATAAGAAGAAGGGGAGGCTGAAAAGAGTTAGGCGATGGGGTGCAACTTGGGCTTCAAGAGAAAGAAAAATAATTTAGGGATGAGGATCCGGAGAAAAAAATTGATAAACCGTACAAATTCTTTTTAAAGCTTTTTCATAGTCTTCTAAAAAAAATTATCAAAAATATAAAAACTATATACTTGGAATATGGGCAATTTAGTAATTACATTAATTTTCATTTCGATTCATGTATTTAAGTAAACAACTTATATAAATAAATATGATTCCTACTCCGATTCCAAGAAATTTTAGTAAACAGTTTTAATAGGAATCTGATTCTGATTCCACCCCATTTCAATTCCCCCTCAATCCAATTCCCCGCCCTTAAAACAAGAGCTAAGTGTATTTTTTTTGTCAAATGATAGATTTTGTTAGATTAGACAATGACAGGGTTCGAACCCACGCCGTCATGCAATGACTCAATTCCTTTCCACCACTCTAGTAAAGGGCCACTTGCAGCTAAACGTATTAACTTAATTAATAAGTTAAAATTTAAATTTACTTTTGAGGCTTTTTGACTTTCTTGATGGTGTGATGGTAGATAACCACAGTAAGTGGTCTAGTGGTAAGGACGTTAAATGCGACTCCCCAATAAACAAAAAAATGTAAGAGGTCCCAGGTTCGATACTCCGAACTAGTGAGTATGCTGGACTATGGCCACAAGCATGTGAAATTTTTCATAGCCTCTCCGGGTCCAAAAATGATGGATAACCGTGCTTGCCACCAATTGTCTACCTTTTAAAACAAAAAAACAAAAAAAAATGGTAGTGATGGTAGATATCTGCCTAGCTAATTGAGATTGGGAAACAAGAATTATTATCTAACTTGTCATCTACAAGATTTTTAATCCAAAACATCTCCTTGCTAGGCTAAAAATAAGAAGTCACGTGTACTGATGAATCTAATTAGAAAATATAAACAGAAACACAGCTATTAAAATGTAACTAACGCCACAGGCAGCAATAACCATATAATGACATGGTATTGATTTACTTGAGATTTATTCGATTTTGGTTAGACTTTTACATTCTTTTGTTGAGAAAAAAAAATTTTAATTAAGGAGGACTAATGAGTATTACAAAACCTTAAGGAAATAAAAATGTTTATCTAATCAAGTATAAAGGATAATACTTGCCTTCTAATATTTGAGGATTGATTCATTTTTTAATAACGACGTATCATTGTTTCATAGTACAAATACAATAATAAGAACAGTTCATTCTTTATATGTAAGAAATCAAGTATTATTTACTTACAACTATGCAAGAAGCGTGTCATTAAAAAATAAATGACTTTTTATATGTAAGAAGCCAAGCAATATCCCAACACAAATATGCCTAAAATGTAAAGTGAGTTTGGCCATTCAATTGAGAAACTCCAACAACTCTACGACGACCATGAGCAAAATCACCTTCATTCCAGTCAAGGAACAAAATATCGATATTATCGGCGAAATATCGCCGATATTGTCGTTTTTTTTTAGATACCGATATTTTCACACTTATCCCTTAATTATCGTTCATATATCGCGATATTATCGATAATATCGATAATATCACGATATTATCGATAACATTGTAAATATTGCGATATTATCGCTAAGAGTAATGATTTTCTGGTATGCTTTTAAGTTTGGGCTGATGGTCCATTTTATAATCCCTCCACCAGCTTCTTCTTTATGACTTGGGCAATGTGGGACAACAGGTCCATTTTATAATCCCTCCACCAGCTTCTCTTTATGCCTTGGGCGATGTGGGACAACAGCAACAACTCTAATTTTGTTCTAGTGGTGGTTCCTCGTCTGGCTCGCGTTCTTCCGGTTCTATTTCTAGAGCCTATAATTTTGTTCTAGGTTTCTCGGTGCTGCACATGTTGGACTGCCTCATTTCTCTCCTTTTGATAGCTTTACTGGAGGGAAGATTCAATGCCAAATATGCCGGCGTTTTGGTCACACAGCGATTGAAGAAATTCCTGAGTGTGAATACAAATTAGTAATTAAGGGTCTTTATTTAAGTGTGTGGTCGGTCCAGACTATTTGTGCATTAATCTCCTCAAACACATGTACAGATGAGAAGTAAGAAGTAAAGGTTGTTCAAGACTCTCTCTGTCCACACGGTCTTGGAAAAAAAAGAGAAGAAATTCCTGAGTGTGAATGTTGCGGTGGTGATGCCGGGGGTCCTCATTATAGTGTAAGCTGCCTGTATCTTCTGCAACTCCCACGGACGGTAAAAAGTGTTGGCAAGGGCTTTGTTATACTGTGTTTGCATTGTGGTTCCATTGATAACGAGTGCAGGCATGAACGAAAGCGTGCTCATATACCTACGTGTTTTCGTTGTGGAGTGGTCGGTGACCACTCGCACGGTGAATGCTGTTTCAAGGAAAAAACGGAAGCGAGATGTATGAAATTAGCTGCATGCGGTGTCTAGGGACATCGTCATTGTCAAGTCATTCACGGTGGTTGCTTAATTAATTTCCTGTCTTTTTCTTTGAGTAGCTTCAGCACTAGCAAGCACGTACTTGTCTGTTCATATGTCTGATTCAATGCGTCGTCGTTAATGGCTGGTGGATGGATAGATACTAATTGATATGTACCCGTTATAAGAATATGTCACTCATGTATCTTACCATGCAATGTATAAAGTGTAAAATATTGTACTAATTCATTATATATAAATGATTATGGTGTGTTTAAACTTCTTTCATTAATTACTACATATTTTCTACACTCACAATGTTTGCCAGCTCGCTATATAATCAACTTAAATTAGTTAAATTCATCATGCAATGCATTTCCTTCCAATTTTTTGTGATAAACTAATAGATAATTGACTAAATAAACATCCTGCAAAGTTTCATTAAAAATTTCCAAGTTTTTCTTACAATTTTCGTGGTTTCCATGTAATTTTTATCGATATCGATATTATCCCGATATTTCCATCGATATTTCCGTGTTTTCGGACTACCGATATTTCCGATATTACCGATATTTTCTTCCTTGATTCCAGTGATCCATCTCCAACAAACCACTTTTCTTTTTTTGTCAAACATTATAAAATTACAAGGAAGGACAGCCCAAAAGAGAGGCAGCCCAAAAGGCAAATACAATGAACTGGCCCAATGTTGTCAATGAGCCGCCCAACAAAGGGACGGCAAATGGCTTAAGGTGATATGAATATAGTCGGTTTCAAAAAGAGAAAGGTAATGCTAGGAGGATTAAATTTCTATACTAAATTTTGTAAATCAATTGATGAGGAAGTTGATAATTAAATTATTATTTAAATTTTGATTAACATGCTTATTAGCTATTGGTGAAACATCATTCGTTTTGCAAATTTGGTTTAAAATTTTGGCATCTCTAGCATTATCCAAAAGGGAAATAGTTGAAATTTAATTAGTATAGGGAATTGTTATTAACACTCAAAAAATCTCATTTTGCACTACAAACTTTCTATAATTAGAAAGAAAAATACATTTGTAAGAGTGTACAATGAGATTTTTAGAGTGCTAATAGTTCCCTTAGTATATTTGTGACAACCCGTCCCTGATTTTAAGAGTTTTTAAAGTTTTAATAAAGGATTTCACAAAAATGCCCTTTGAGGTACGCGCATTATTCGAGGTTAATCGTCATGTCGTGCCATCGAAGATTTGTTTTCTTGACATATCATCGTAGTACTCGTCGCTACGGACGCGTGGGCGCAGACAGTTCGTGATTTGGAGTTATATCGAAAAAGTTATTAACGTTTGAAATTTGGGCATTTAAGGAATTATAATTTTAGTAAAATATAGAAATTCTTTTATGAAAATGGACGGCCCAGATTTAATGAAGAATTAAATGGATGGCTGGGATGAGAGAAAGAAGATTTTGTGTGTGTGTGCGTGAGATGAAGAAGAAACAGAGAAAGAGACTGGGCAGAAACGCCCAATCGGGAAAAGAGAGAGGAAGGGAACATGAGGGACAAAGGAGAGAGAGGCTGACGAATGGGGAGAAGAGAGAGAGGAGACTGCCCAATCGGAACAGAGGAAAGGAGGAAAGGAGAGAGGGCGAGAAGCGGAGGAGAGAAGGAAGAAAACGGGTCTCCACCCGCGACCCGTTTCGACCCGCGACACCCACACTCAAATTCCGACGATTTTCACCGAAATTCTCACAAATTGGATCAAGGTACCACTCCCAATCAACACCTAGGCCTTCCCTCTTCATGTTTCACCCCAAAAATCATGAAATTTAATGGTGTTTTGGTGAAGAACGCACCCGTGGGTGCCGCGACTTTCTTGTTCAAATTCTTCAAATCTTGAAATGTTTTCTTTCAATTACTAACACCATTAGCATTCCCTTAGGACCTGGAACAAATCCCAAGCATTGGTTGGGACGGCGAAGTTGATTTGAAGGTCGAATTGAAAACACCCAATTCTAGGGTTCCGCACGGATTTTGGTGAAATTGAAGTGTTTCCAGGCCAAATTGGTCTTGGCATCAGGTATAAAGTTTACTCTACTCGTTGAGATCTTCAATTCTGTATTTTTTGAGAATTGTTTGAAATAGTTTGATTTTCCGGCGAGCCGGGGCGGCCAACCGCCACCCGCGGCGGCCCGTGCTGCGGTGCGTGGCCATTGGCCCGCCAATGTCATCCTTAGCATGTGTTTAATGTTCTAGGTTCAGTTTTGATAATGGATTGACGTAAATTGAGTAATTGAACCTAAGTTCGTTACGATTCGTGGTTAGGTGAAAATGTGAATTGACGATCCGACCGTTGGATTGTCACCAAACTTTGATACGTTGTAATACGTAATATTTGAGGATTATAGGAACTTATGGATTGGGAATCCGATTTACGGATCTTCTGGAATTGGAGTTGTAAGTTCATAAAATAGAATGTTAACCGTCACTTGGTTTTGACAATGGACGGAGATCCGACCGTTGGATGGTAAGGAAATTTTAGGATGTTGTTCTAGAGATATATTGTGGACCTCTGGAAGTTATGGATTGGAAATCTGAGTTGCAGATCTTCCGGATCGAACTGCGTAGTGGCTTGTTTTATATAAGTTATATATTCTATCGATATGATTCTGAGGTTTGATTTGATTATTGTTTTAGGCGCCGATCGTCATGGCGCCTTGATGTGTTGTGCTAGGGAGTTGTAGGGCGAACTCCAGGTGAGTGGGCAATATTTTCTGTTTATACCTATATACTATTGTTTTTCCCAGAAATTGAGTTTTAATGAAAGTATGTTTCTAAAATGCCATGCATGCATGATATGAGTTATATGAATTGATAATTGATGCATATATATATGTGTGAATAAGTGTTGTGGACGCACAGGTGAGTATCAGGTGAGTTTTATGTTATTCATGTGAATCATTGATGACGTGTATTATGTTGATAGCTCATAACCTGCAATCATGGTGTTAGTGCTTATATTATTCACCCCGCACCACACGCTCACCTTGGATCCTAGTAGGTGTATGTCGTACAGACCATGAGAGGGTTCCGACATGTCGTACAGACCACTAGAGGTGGTTCCAACTAGTAGGTGACCTTAGATTATGTGCACATATGATTGATGAGAGAAGCACTAGAGCGTATTATTACACCATTCTTATCGTACAGACTACTTTAGGTAGTTCCGATTTATGTGCAGAGTAGTGCCGTACAGGTCACAGTGGTGACTCTGGTTTGGTTTGGATATTGAGCTATAGAATTAACCGTACAGGACCAACTGCAGGGTCTCCGGTTGATTCCTTATTTCACCTGTTATATTGATGCATCATTATTCTGTTATTGACATTTATAGCATGGCATACTTTCTGGTTTTTGGATAAAGATTGATGATTTGAGATATGTGAAAAATTATATGCTATTATGCTATTTTCTGGGAAAGTATACATGTTTTACAGCGAGGGGTTAGAAATGTTTTAAATGAAATGTTTTCGAAAAACTTTGTTTTACTGACCCACTCAATTTTGTTTGGCGCCCCTCCAGGTTCTAGATAACAGAGCTTTGGTGGCCACGAGGAAGCCAACGGTGTTCTGACAGAATTCACAAAAGTAGGACTCACCCTCGGGTGTTACATCTTAGTAATTGTATCTTTAAAGCTTCCGAACTGTGTAAATGATTACGTTACTCTCACGTGACGGCCAGCATGCCCTCCTTCGGGACGGGGTGTGTCAATATTAGGATAAGGCTTTTCAACCAAAATATTCCTAAGATTGGCATAACTCACTTTGTTTCATAAAATTTTAAATTGATAAAAGTGGTACTGATTTGTTCACCATCAATCATTATGGTTATTCCGTGAAAGATTTTGTTAAATAAGGACCAAAATGACAAAAATACTGTCAATTTAATAAACAATAGGCAAAAATAGTTTGACAAAAATTGAGAGTATTTTTATTATTTTATCCTTATTTAACAGAGATTTTTTACAGAATGACCACAATGATTGATAATAGACAAACTCAATCAATCTCAAAAACCATTTTAGACTAAAAACACACCCACAACGATAAATTATAGAAATCCACTTCAAGTGCTCAAGTGGAGGGAGAAAATTTCCATCTCTCCACTTGTGCTTTAATTGATTCTCAACGTAAAATTCCTTATGACAAAAAAAAATATTTAAGTTTTTTTTTCCTTTCTTTCTAGTGTAATATTATTAAAACTAATGAAGAGCCTAATTTTAATCCTTAAACCAATAACCGCTCCAACTAAAAGTTGGTTTTCTAGAATTCACATATATTCCAAACTAAAAGTTGGATAAAATTGAAATCGTTTATATGTATTTCATTTCATATCATCATGATTAGCCAAGTCATGTTTCAACTAATGATTGTGAACTTACTAATACTTTTTTACAAATCAGTTATTGATGCACTCAATCTAGTAGTAGTGACAACTCCAATAGTTTTAGTTGATTAGATGGGATTGCATCAATATTGTGATCCCATCCATATGATTTGGTACGAAAGTGAGCCAAATGACACGATATATCCATGCATATTTAATATGGATTTCGGCTATATTTAGTATCCGTGCATTTAGCCCCATTTGATAAGTTCTTAACCATTAGACTAATCTAATGGATTTCAATCAGTCCATGTCAACATAATTGTATTAGAATAAAACACTCAATTTACACCGTATCATTCACTCGTCTCTTGTTCCCTATTCTTTTCCTCGCCCTTCCCTACCTCCTGCTTATTTTTCTGTTTACAATTTTCGACTCCATATCTCATTTGACAAACCAAAAGTTTTCCACCCATTTGATAAGTTCTTAACCAGTAGACTAATCTAATGGATTTCAATCAGTCCATGTCAACATAATTGTATTAGAATAAAACACACAATTTACACCGTATCATTCACTCGTCTTTTGTTCCCTATTCTTTTCCTTGCCCTTCCCTACCTCCTGCTTATTTTCCTGTTTACAATTTTCGACTCTATATCTCATTTGACAAACCAAAAGTTTTCCAATTTCCCCAACCCCCATTTTTTCCAATCTCAGTTTCATAGCCCAAAGTGCCACTCCTTTTTTTGTTCTTGAAATAATTGTTGCAAGGAAATATGATAAAACAAAGGAGCGAGAAAGATGAACTGAAAAAAGAAGAAGAAAAGGAGGTGACAATTTGAAGTGGTGGAAAGATAGAGGGATGAAAGGGATTGTCCACGAGTCATGATCGTTTGGATTTTAAAACGGTGACATGACTATTCAATGGTTACCGTTGGTTTTTAATGAATCTAATGGAGGCCATCATCTATTCATAGGTTTATAGGATTCCAGGTTTGATTGTTACGAATATGATGAAAAATCGCAGGAGATTGGGAAGGATGATGAAACTGATAAAGAGGGAGAGACGGTGAGTGCTACTGTGAAAATGGTCTAATACAATTATTCTCCGTGGATTGATTCAAATCCTGTAAAATAATTTAATGGTAAAGATTTTGCTAAATGCAACTAGACTAAATGTAGAGACTCGGAATCCATATTGTATCAAGGACAGTCACCGTCAGACATGCTTCATCCACTACATAACTACGTAGCGTATATTTCAAAAGGTAGAGGGGGAATTTTGGATATTTTAAAATAGGTTAACTACGGATAGCTACTTAATTTTGTAAAACATTTCAAATAATTACTCATGTATAGAAAATTAGACATCCATTATGTTACCAACATTAAGTTGATGCGAGTTTCACTCTCACATCATCTATAGAGCTCTAAATTCCTAAACCGACACCTTTTTTAACTAGATAAATTTAGCATTTGTCTTGGTTAAGAGGGGAAAGAGAGATCATATAGATTGAATTGGATGTTGGTGATATATAGTAATTGATATTAACAGTTATGCATGGGGTCCAACCCTTTTATTGGTCACGTACTCTTTGCTTCCAACCCTTAACAACCATACAAAACATGTCACATGTGGATATATATTGACGTGGTTGTTGTGTTCTCAAAAGCAAAGCAATCAGCCTTTCTATTCTAGACCCTTCCACTACAGTCCAGTAAACTGGGGACATTTCTGCTTGGTCTGGTACTGCAAAGGAAATATCCATTAAGATCAAGGACCGGAAGGACGACAATGTGAAAAAGGAGGGGCAGAGCTATATACATCAACAAGAAAAGGATTGAAAGATGGGTAACCCAACACATTTTTACGTATCTCTCTGTCTCTTTGTCATTGTCCATATGCATGGAATAATTTGGCAACCATTTTATTTGCAATTAGTCTTTTCTTTTCCGTACATTTCTGGATTGTTGGTAAGGGAGATACTTCGGTCCCCTCATAAAAAAGTGGCATTGCAACATTGAGTCCTGCGTTGATCTTGGTAGCTACGCCACTCACGGAATTTAAGGAACCCACATGCTACACCGCTTGTGTGGGCCCCCGTTAATTTCTTTGAGTTCCATTCTTGCAAACGTACTCCCCAGGTGGGATACTTAACGCGTTAGCTACAACACTACACGGATCAATACGTACAATGCCTAGTATCCATCATTTATGGCTAGGACTACTGGGGTATCTAATCCCATTTGTTGCCCTAGCTTTTGTCTCTCAGTGTCAGTGTTGGCCCAGCAGAGTGCTTTCGCCGTTGGTGTTCTTTTCGATCTCTACGCATTTCACTGCTCCGCCGAAAATTCCCTATGCCCCTACCGTACTCCAGCTTGGTAGTTTCCACCACTTGTCCAAGGTTGAGCCCTGAGATTTATAATATTGCTTGATTATTAAGAGAACTATCTTTGTCAATGGCTGACCTATATCTATACTATTATTAAGAGAACCCTCCTTGTCAACTTTTTGCCACTTTTTTTCCTATTTTGCCTTCAGTTTTGATACACAATACTTACATAAGGAGGGCAAAATAGTAATTTTGTATCTTTTGCCCCTTTTCCCCCTATTTTGCCCTCACGTTTGATACACAATACTTACATAAGGTGGGCAAAATAGTAATTTTGTACCTTTTGATAAAATGACAATTGTATCCCTATTTTTCCTATTTTACCCTCACTTTTGATACACAATATTTACATAAGGATGACAAAACAGTAATTATGTAATATTAAGATAAAATATGCACTTATTAAGAGAAATTGTCCCACCATCATTTTTTCATACTCTTTTTAAAGTTTTAAAAACTAATCACACTCCTTAATAAAAAAACAAAAAAACAAAATGAAATTGTTCACACACACAGAGTGTGTGCTCATCGGCTAGTTGTAATTTACATTAACTCACTTTCTCTGCCACTCTTTTTTAAAATCTTTTTATGTAATAATTATTAAGGGTATTATTGTAAATCCTAGTTAACATTTTCTGTTTGTTTTCCTAGCTGTAATTAGTTAGATGAGCTTTACTCAAAGGATATTCTCTTGTGTGTGTGTGTGTATATATATATATATATATATTAGGATCACAATGTAATCTTTTTCATTAAGAAATATAGAAAGATAGTTTCTCTATCATGGTCGACTATCACTACATTCGGGAAAAAGTCTTGTCCAAAGCCATTTCAGTCCATTTTATCTGCACTCAAAACCAGATTGCTGACATTTGCACCAAATCTCTTTCTAAGGCTAGGTTTCAACCACTCAGGGACAAACTTTCACTTCAAGTTCCTCAGTTTAGTTTGAGGGGGGATATTAAGGGTCGTATTGTAAATCCTAGTTAACACTTTCTGTTTGTTTTCCTAGCTGTAATTAGTTAGATGAGCTGTCATTTACTCAAAGGATATTCTCTTGTATATATATCAGGATCACAATGTAATCTTATTCAGTAAGAAATACAAAAAGATATTTTCTCTATCAATAATAGGTTAAATAGGTAAGAGTTCTCTTAATAGACTTATAGTAAAGATAAAAGAAAACGCATGCATAATGGATCTTCCACACATGTATAGAAGTATATTAGGTTTCAACTCTTATTTAATTATGTATGAATGATGAGTGAATTTTTGTATGCATGTGGGGCTCTTTTTCATTTATCGGGGCTTTTCCCAAATGGTTTATCCGAGTAAAATTCTTTTTCTGAGCCCGACTGCACACATGTACCTTATATACGTTGTTGACGTATTTTGATTGAATGAAATCCAATTTTGCTTTAAAAAATGTTATAAATCTCCTTATTAACTAACTCTTGATATGATGACAATTTTTTTTCATAATGTTTTCAAAATAGAAAGCCACGAGGTTAGCAGTGGCGAAGCTAGGAATTGTTGGGTGGAGGGGCGAAAGTTTTCGAATCCTTACCTCCAATTAGTAAACCGTTTCTCAGTAAAGACATCACTTCCATCATTTCTCGCTTTATCAAAATCACATTTGAAAAGTAGCAATAACGGCAAAATGCTACATCTTTTGCTATATTATACTTCAATCACTCAAAATTATCAAACTAATGAGTGATAAAACATCGATTGTCCTTCCCCATAACTTATAGTATCATTCCATTACCTAAATGTATAATGAAAAGAAAAAGTCACTTAATCCTAGATAGAGTCTACTACAAGTAATAACTAATTAGACCAACAATTCAGCTAATTAATATTAATAATTATATAATTTTATTAATAATTAACAATTAATTTATTCAAGAATCAACAATTCAATTAATCAATAATCAACAGTTAATTACATCAATAATCAACAATTCATTAGTCAATAACCATACAATTCATACCAATTATTCTATATCAATTAAACAAAATTTTATATTAAACTATCAATTAGGAATAATTAAATTAAAAAAAAAAACATTAGATATTTACATTAAAAGTGGCCATGGAAGTTGGCTTGGAAGATGTTGGCTTCTAGGCTTCGAGGCTCCTTGGAATGGAAAGTGGAAGCCGCTGGCTAAGGCTTGAAGGCTTGAAGCTGGAATGGAAGGGGACACAGACGAATGGAAGGTGGTCCCCTTATCTTTTCAACTTTCAATGATCACACGACGCCGTTTTTAGCTTCTTACTATTTTTTTAGTACGCCGAAACGATGCCGTTCTGCTTAAGGTTTCTTTTTCATAAACCCAGGTCCAAAAGAACAGACACTCGCAGTGCAGCAGCAGGAAGGAAAGGGGGTGGTTTGCAGGTTTTCCGACAATCTAAAAGGGGCAGCAAGTTGCTGATGGGCATCATTTCCGACGAGAGGACCACCCCTCCTTACGCCTATGTAGCTTCGCCCCTGGATGGAGGGGTTGGGTTTTCCGGGAGGGGAGGGGCTGAACCTACGTTGGGGCTGTGGCGAACGCCACTCCTCGCCCTCACGTGGCTTCGCCACTGGAGGTTAGATAAGATTTTGATTTTAGCCATTTGACTAGGTGTTAGAGTGCTTAAGTATTAAACGTTGTCAATCATTTGAACTATAACTTAACCCAAAAGAGAAAACAAAAAATAATCTAAGCATTTTATAGATGATAAGTGAGCTAGTGAGTGAGCGGCAGAAGAACGTGAATGTTCACGTATTATAGGACCCATGCATGCAAAGAGGTAAGCAGATGTGCCATTACGAGAAAAACAAGATGCATGCAGCAAAAGCTGTGGGGTTTGGCCTGCCTCAAAACTAAATTAGTCGAGGCCAGCACGTGGATTTCATAATGTGTACTACTTGAAAACCTAATAAATTATGAGACCATGTTACTCATTAAAAAAAAGTCATGTATAGTTCCAATTTTTATTGTCAAATATATGCAACTAACTTCAAAGACATAATAGCATGTTAATATAAGGAGAAAAATAATTTTCACTCATTTTTTCTTTCTACGTACTTTTTTTTTATTTTTCTTATTCTTTGATTTATTTACTCTAACGTTTGAAAAGAAAATAAGTGCAAAGGAACAACAGGGATGAGAAATCCCGACCCAATAACTAATAAGCTAAGAGGTTGTAATGTGATGGTCGACACTAAGCAGACGTTATAACCTCATCGAAGGGTGACATTACAACACCAACTTAATGATGAAACCCATAGTAAGGAATTAACAATGTAAATAAACTTGAACCAAATGTTCTTTATTAAATTCAAATGTCAACTACCCTGCAAATCATAATCAAGCCCCTTACTTGGAGACACAGGTCAAGAGATATAATCTCATTAATATCACATCATTCCAGCGCAAACAGTATTTCATACAACAATTAACACAATGTAGTACAATGCTACGCATAATCAAAAGTATGATCATGCAATTATTACAACTAGATAAAATAAACAGAAAACATCATCACCCAAGTCCGTAGGTGAAAGCCTCATTGCCAAACCTACTCATCTCCCTAATGTCTCCTTATTCTCGCTATGTCTTAAGGGGTCGACAAAATTAAGTGTGAGTGGATCAAGTTTATCTAGTCAAAATCATTTGAACATACTAACCTCCGTTTTGAAATCACATATATAGTCAAAAACTACATAATAGTTATCAAATTCATATCACTAGGCTTGTCATATCAAAAAAAGTAATTCAATCAAACTCTCAATATAAATCAATATCTACCTGATTGATGACTAGCGTCTACTAGCGTATCTAGCCTCTACTAGAAATATCGGTACTTGCAATAGTTCTACTGTAACATCCCGTATCGCCCAAAGGTGTGGATCTTTTAAGCCTTATATGTATATTCTCATCTATACCTAGCACGAGGCCTTTTGGGAGCTCACTGGCTTCATATTCTGTAAGGAACCTCGAAGTTAAGCGAGTTCACGCGAGAGCAATCCCATGATGGGTGACCCACTGGGAAGTTCTCGTGTGAGTTCCCAGAAACCAAACTGTGAGGACGTGGTCGGGGCCCAAAGCGGACAATATCGTGCTATGGCGGAGTCGAGCCCGGGATGTGGTGGGGGCCCGGGTCGGGATGTGACATCTACGACCATAGCTAACTATACAATATTTATGATGAATGTTGGGGGACTTTTAGGTTGAGGTGAACTTGGGCTTTGAGAACGTTCTATTGTCTCCCTTGGTACAAATTCGTAACAAGTCCCGGGATATCTCGAAAGAGTTAGCTTGTCTTAAGAAATACCTCGGTAACATCAATGACTCGAAGATAGCATGACTGATCAAGATAATGACTTGCTCAAGCGAAGCGTGGTGTGGAAGCTATAAGATTATTAGTTTACATGGGAGAGAAAGGGTTTGCATGGTTGCATGGCATTCATAGCTGCATGATTTGGACTTTCCTGGGGTGATAGTAAGGCTTCTAATGGCTGAGATCTTCAATGGAAGGCTGTGGAAATTAATAAGGTTGCATGGATGATGATGCTTGAGGCTTAGAGTATGTTTCTGGGCTAGATGGAACTCTATGTGCTTATTTCCTAGGTGGTTCTTTCCCTTGCGTTCTCTTATATTTATCTCTGTGTTACTCTACGTGTTCTCTCATTCTAATGGCTTCTCTCTATCATTTTAAGATGAAGGGTTCTTCTCTAGGCTTTAAAGGAATCTTCCTTTGTGGCTTGGTCTTCCCCTTTTTTCTCCCTAGGCCTCATATTATTCCTATTTTGGTGTAAGATAATTGCACTGTTGATATCTTTAGTTTGCTTCTTCCCGAGACGTGTCTTTCCTAGGGCGGCCTTCTGCAGACTCTACTTTTGGTAGTGCGCCTCATGGCTTTTGCGTGTTGGCTGTCTATGCAGGATGGGAAGGGAAAGTCAGCATTAAATGCCTGACTTGTTGGGCTTAACATGCATTTAATGCAAGAATCTAGTTTAATCCTAATTAAAGGAGTTGGCTTGTTAGAGAAATGGGTAAACTAGGTTATTTCTCTCTCAATGATGCCTACGTGAAATACAAAGGGCTTGGATCTTTGGGCCCCTAAGCAGCCCAAAGTTTTTCATGACCCCGATTCCACGTAGGCCCAATAATCTTCCGTAACCATCCACACCACAATCCACTTAACAAGCCCCGAATACGTGACTTGGGCTTAGCATGAATAGTGACTAAGGAAGCATGGCGTGATGAGTAGACATGAGCATGGCATGAATATCCAGCTTAATTATCGTGACATGGCATGTTGATAAATATATTCCTTGTCGATCCTGCACCTTGGCATGTATTTGGGCTTAAATGTAGGCTTTGCATGACAATTGAGCCTTGAGACTTAGTTGGATTGGTGTGTGACATTTTTGGGCCCCAACAATGACCATGTGGTGAAAATAAATTATCAGTCTTAAGATATCAATTAGAATCCAAATAGATCTAAGTCTCCTAAAAAACTATACAATTATAGTAATATGCATCAACATATAAATAGTTTACTTAAAAACATTTAGTTTTGAAGGGATCCACTCACAAGTAAGCTTAGCGTCCTTCCTTGTTAGGCTTCTTGCATGATTCACTCTTAACCTTACTTAAACCTGTGAATGTAAAATCTAGCTTTAATAAGCTTTTCTAACTCTTTTTATGAACATACTTTCAAAACTACTATTTAGAAACAAAATTTGCACAAACGCAGGGCGCCACACGATTTAGAACACCGAAAAATCCAAAGGTAAGTCATAGGTCCTGCATGCATCACCATGCGCCGCCGTGCTCCGACCAAGCGCTGCATCACTGGTGTCACACGCTGCCGTCACGGTTCGACGAGTAAGCGTCACACTAGCTGTAATCGGTGCCATGTCAACTGGTTTAAACAAAGTTAACAGAATATACCTTCTCCATCAGTATGCCATTAGAGCTAATGGTTTCTCCATAGTCGCTTGCCACCGGAGCCTCGCCATAAATTGTAGAATCCCAAGTTATCGTCCTCAAATCAAAATGAGTCAGAATCAAAGCATTTTTCACCAGAAATTACATCAAAATCTCACAAATGGATTAGAAACTCACCACAAACGAATTTGGGACAATTAAGGGATGAATCCACCTCATATTCAACTGAAACTCGTCGTGTTTCGTCGCCGAATTCTGAAAACGAAGACAATGAGCATGCATGTAAATTCCATAAGTTTTCCAGCTCGAAATCCACATCCAAATGAAGGATTAGTTACCTAGGATTGGTTCCAACTGAGTCGAGCACCACCAGTCACGAACTCAACGAAGTTTGGTTGAAGCTGTTCATCATAAACTGGAAAACATGCATAGTAAGTTGCAGAATCCAAATACAGTCATCACTATTACAACCATTACAGTCATCACCATAGTCATTACATTTATCACCATAATCAAATACTTAAATTAAACCCTGGACCGACTGAATTGCCTGAACCAAAATTTCGGGAACCCCGTTTTGAAGGCGTCGTTTCATTCATCTTTTCCACCCGTGTTTTGTATGTATTTAAGAGGCAGATTCTAATGTTCTGATCTCTAATGGGGAAGGGTGGATGTGCGGGGATGTGTGGAGAGTCGAAGAGGGAAACGAGGTGCGGGGAGTTGAAGAGAAAATAATTTGTTTTTTATTAATTTTTAATTTTTTTAATATCCATGTGGCATCCAATCATTGTCTACATGGGCACCACGACATCATCTAACGGAGGTTTTGATGAATAATTTAACGAATGTATGAAAGTGTCTCATAATTATGACTTTAGGTACTAGACTAAAACGAAAAAAACTTGATGTATGAAATGTTGAAAACCAAGAAACTTCATAGTAGTAAATTGAGATTAAGGTTATCTTTTATATGTGTTGACAAATCAATGATCTTGTATAGGTTTATAAGTAGATTGAGCTATTATTTGTATTAACTATTCATTTTATGATGAAACTTTAATTTTCTTCTATATGTTCAATTCAATTACAAGAAATTAAAAAAAAAAAATTAAATATCTGCTAGCTGAATGACAAAACAAACATGAACCAATGGAACCCACCAATAACTAAGGTGGCTCTTAGTTAGATAATCCATCAAATGTTGATTAAGTGTGGAACCCATCTTGGGCACAACGTGATTACTCAAGTTCATCAACATTTGGTTGGGGCATCGAACTAACCATAATAGTATTAGTGCTAATAATATAATAAGACAATATGCACCCTTCATTTTTATAAACCGAACAATTGGATTATACAAAGTGTACTGTCGCCGACATGGTTGACAACAGTCAAGTCAAGACATATTTTTATGGATTTTTCAGTTTGAAATCTTCTTTTGGTCGGAATAATATGAGGGATGACCAACATGTTTAACAGGCAACAGGGGTTTTTTATTTTTCTTATGTGTTAAACAGGCTAAAAGGATTTATTAATTATTCCAATTTACTTTTTGTTAAACTAATCAAGAAAGTTTAATTAGATGGCCGATTCCATGCATTTAAAAAAATGTGCTATTTGTTAATACCAGAAAACTCATTTTTTAACAAGCATTTATAGGGCCGGTTTGTAAATGTTTCTTTAAAAAACACTTATGTTTAGAAATTTTTTAGTTGTAGCGCTTCTATTAGAAGCATTGAGAAATTTTTGATAAAAATATAAGTGGTTCTTGAAAGATCACTTGAATTGCTTTTTAAATAAAACTCATAATTGATACTTCTTCCAATTTTAAACACATAAACACTTATAATTTTTTATGTTAAACGTGGTCAAGATCGCTTTTGATGATCTAAAATTATTTTTAATTATTTTAAATATACTTTCAACCATGCCCATGAAAAAGAGAAGGGTGGTTGAAAAGGTATTGAAGCCTTCAATTGCTTTAAGAACAAATAAGACTCGATCTCTGTAATTACCAAAAAAGCTAAATCTACCTATGATAAAGTGACAAATTTGGAATTAAAAATTCACTGAAGTGTTGATTTGAGGCAAACTAAATAAGATATAACCCCACTATTATACAACTACATTTTTCAAGATTTCGGTTCACACATAGATTTCATGAGCCAAATGCACCTATCTAAAAGGTAGAATTTTAATATCTTATAAGTCCATCAAGGGCCACATGGTGACTTCATTCTCTTTCTTTCATGAATTCAATACTATTTGGTTTTTACCTTTTCGTGATGCCAGCTAACTTCAATCTCAAATCTCCTATATCAATTTGCCATTTTTATATCAATATGAGTAGAACTGACATTTTCTTACACGATATCTTAATCTAATATGAAACCACACAAAAATAATGGATTTCAAATCAACCTGTTAACGAGTCGGGTCATTATCGAATAACTCATTAGGCATGACAATTTCTCGCATGACTTGTTAATCCGACACGATCCGTTAAGATAACAGAGTTGACACGATACGATCCGTTAAGATAATAAGTATGACACCGAACGACACAAACATGATAAACATGATCTTTTTGTCCGCCTAATTGTCAGTAGCTAGTGAGTTTTTTACACTCACATGTAGATTCGTTTTCTGCACTCTTCTTTTTATTTAATATTCTTAAATTTTCTTTTGATTTGTTTGATTTTAAGACTCTAATTCCTGTACCAATTAACTAAATACCATATCCTAGAAAGAACTTGTTTGTATCATAATGACTGACTATATATATCTTCCATAAAAGTGAGATTCATGTTAAATATATCTATACACGTAAGTTTTACTTTCATATAACAATGTTATAAAACCATAAAATGAATATGATTACTCATAATCTACTACTTGTAACTCTTGTTTAACTTTCTAATTAGAAATTTTAGGTTACAATTTTTTAATGAAAGCAAAGATATACTTAGAAATTTTAGGTTACAATTTTTTAATGAAAGCGAAGATATTAAGACTTGAGGCTAATTTATCTTTCAAACAATGGAAAAAACAGATATCACTAAATTTCTAGGTATTTTATTTAGAAAAGAGTACATAAACTTTACACTCATGGACTTATCAACATTTTAAGAGCTTTTTTCTTTTCAAGTTTTTTAAAACAAATTACAACTATGATCCTAGATGGATTCTATTTCTAAAGATGTCAAACTTTAGCTTATATAAATTAAAAAGATTGGACTTTGTGGATTACTGATGCTGGTAGTTGATTGGTCCATATCTAGAGGTTATGCATAATATAATCTAGCTAGTTATGCCTTTGCTTTTGATCGTGTCTTTAAGTCTGAATTTTTTCAGAAGTCACATTTATCTCTTTTTTACGCATGTCACTAATACAATAACAGAAAGGGAGTCTGTGCGTCTAGAGGAAAACCTTAATTTTGAATTATTCTATTGGTTGACACATCTTTGTCATACAATTACATTATTTTTCTAATTACTATTATTTCAACAAATGTATGGTGAAAAATGCATGATGAGATGTAGCATCTCCATCCAAATGGAAGCAAACACGACTCTTCTCCAATAATTTCAACCATATTTTCTTTTCTACATAAATTGATAGTTTATTTTTCTAATATCACAACTCTAAGGGGGCCCACTCAAAAACACCACTGAGATCCTTCCAAAAGGAAGTCATCCAAACGGTGCCGTATCCCATCTGAGTGACGACGCAAACGGCGCCGTCTCCATCGCGAGCTGCTCCCCACTTCCCATTAAATTTAAGATTTGGTTGGAAGGTTTCGTAAAACGACCGGCAGAAACGGACACGTGACACATGACACGTGCCGACCCCTGGCGGGCTCCTCTCAAATTTTTTAGACGTTGGCGTTACGGAAAATATTTATGGCGGAATGCCTCCCAAGCGTGACGTGTTTCCATTTATTCTTCTTAATTTCGCCGCTCTTCCCCCCTTCTCTCTCTCTCTCTCTCTCTCTCTGAAACTTCCACTTTCTCTCTCTAAAATCCTCTCTCTTTCTGTTACTTTCTACACAGCTAGGGTTTTCGTTTCCTTTACTCCCAAATCTCAGAGAGCTTCACCGGTAAGTTTTCCACTCCTCAAAATTTCCCCAGTGTTTTTATTTAAATCCTCGCGGTTTCATGTTCTGCTTGGTGATTTCGTCGGTTTTGATTTGATTTGTAATGCGATTTAGTATTTGATTCAAGTTTTTGTTTGGTTGCCGATAAAGTTTAGGGAAAATGATGGAAAATGGATGTGTAAATCTGGGGGTTTGGCTGTTAGGTGTGGTAAACTTAAGGTTGACTAAGTCTAAATGTGGTGTTGGGATGTTAGTGGGGTTCCAAATGGTGAGGAATAGGAGATTCCACGCCTTAGTTTCTTGTCCGTTTGTGCATTTTCTCGAAGACCAAACAGAGGATTGAGGAGTTGTTGGATTTTGATTTCGGTGATTTCGGAGTATTGGACTTTTGACAAGTTTTTGTTTGTTCAATTTCTGCCCTTTTACGTTTTGAGGTATATTATTTAAGCGTTTTTTTTAACAGATTGATGGTAATTTGGAGGTAAATTATTGATTTTGATTTTGTTTTGTTTTCTGAAAGCAGTAAAGGTGAAGGACTCTATCACAGCTGTGATGGTTTATTGAAGGAATTGGATAATTTAATGGTGGTTAGATTGGATGTATGTTTTATCACCTTTATGTTGGCAATGATGACAGAGACAATGACTACGAGCTTCGCTATTCTCTTCTGAATTTGGTGGTCTGATTTTTTAAAAGAATCATCTGATTGTAATTCCTGTAAAGAATGCGCCTTTTAATGCATTTTATACAGATGGGTTGAAGGACGAATTTTTAGTTTCAATTTTCGGGAATGGCTATTGCTGGTCTACACAATGCTTCTGTGCTTGAGCCTTCTTTCCTTAGAGACTCTCAATCTCATACATCTAGACGGATACGTGATGAAGGGAGGGTGAGTACCCGCGCATCCTCCCTACTACAAAGGTGGCGGGAGCTTGAGGGTGAGCATGTGGTGAGTCGTGCCCAAGAGAGAGTTAGTGAGAGGTTGCTTGTACAAAGGAGTGATAGGTTGATCGATGAGATCTCGAGGGAAGACACTACTGAAGACCACGGTAGTGACCATGCAGGTGATTTGGAGGATGTGAGTGTGGGCGAGAGTGAGTGCGGATTATGGTCCCGGGGTCAAATTGGGTCATCAAATGAACATGAGGAGTGCAGTAATATTAGCAGTGAGCATTCTGATTTTGGGGAGGTTGAAAGGGGGAGGGTGAGGCAAGTTTTTAGGGAATGGATGAATTGTGGTGTGGCTGAATATACGTCAAATGGTTCTCATATGAATAATAGTTCAAGGGCAGAGTGGCTCGGTGAAACTGAACAGGAGAGGGTGAGAATTGTAAGGGAGTGGGTGCGAATTAACAGCCAGCAGAGAGGTGCTTCGGGTGACAATAGAGGAGAACAACCTGCTGAAATTGGTAATCAAATTGAAAGAGTTCGTGATGGACTGATTGTTAACCAAACTGAAGGCAGGGCTGAGCATACACGAAGGGGAATTCGTAAGTTATGTGGTAGACAGGCTATGCTGGATATGGTAAAGAAGGCTGAGAGGGAAAGACAAAGTGAACTTCAAGTCTTGTTGGAGCACCGGGCTGTATCACAGTTTGCTCACCGGAACCGCATTCAGGTTCATTTCTATAATGCTTTCCACATCGTCACTTGCTTGTTGAAAATGGGATTTTGAGTTAGTTATACTTGAGCTTACATTGACTTTTTTTTGAAAGTTTTTATGTACAATATTTGACTATCATCGGTTAATGTGAATACCCACACAAGCGATCTTTGAGACAAAAACCAATATGTTAGTGCTATGTCATAGAAGTGTAATAATGTGTTTTTATATTGATTTTAAACTTAAGGCATGGAAAATAATTTTGGGTACTGGTATGGTAACATTGTTTTTCTTTTCTCTTGCAGTCATTGCTTAAAGGAAGATTCTTACGAAATGCTAGAGTGATTGAGAATGAGAGACCTACTTCCTTGGCTGAAAATGAATTAGGCTTATTGAGACAAAGGCACACAGTCTCTGGTCTTAGGTATTTTTGCCCTGTTTTAATTTGAAAAATATTGTTCTTTCATTTTTCTTTTGCAAAGTTATGCTCTAATTTGCATCGTCTCATAGTGATGATTTGACCCATCCTTATAATTCTCATTCATTTTTTGTGTCATTTGTATTTTCTTTACGTTTGTATCATCTTCTTCCAAGTTTGTTCATGGATGAATATTTGATATTTCTCCCAACCTCTTTTGAATCGTGAAATTGCTTTTGGTATAATTTGTTTAGTTTAGGGGGGTTGAAGGGTGTTCCACAATAGAAAGATGATTGTGGCCTAAATTACATTAGGCAGATTGTGAAGTTTTTATATTTTGATTATTTGGAAGACACCAAAACATAGCTATTAGCTTGTGCTGACAAGTTATCTCAATGGTCAAACGAACAGGTGAATTTGATCTGGACACACTATTAAGTAGGGGGGTTGTCAAGCTGTACCAGTTTTCTTCAGTTTCCTTTCTTCCTCTACTGGTTTTGTATAATGAAAAGTTTTAGACAATAAACAATTTACCTTTCACATGGTGAAATTGAACTCTAATTCTTTTTCTAAACTCCTTATCACCATTTCAGTATGATGTTGCCCCATAATTGCTGCTCATGCTGCTGTTCTGACTGGTAGTAAATTAGGAATTGATTATGGTTCTCGGACTGTCCCATATAATTTTTTATTTTTGAGGTTACAGTAATGTATGTAGTATCTGATATATATATATATATATATATAGAGTTTCACCCTTAGAGCATCTTTATATCTTTACTATAGACTGGTTGAGTAAATCCATTAGTGTATTTTTTTTGTTTTTGTCATTGAGCTTGTCAGTGAATCTTTATTTCATACATTAATAGTGAATTAAGTTCTTTATTCGTTTTTCTCTCGTTATATTGAAAAAAAATTCTCATTGATATTTTGAAATCTATTGTTTGAGTAGGGACGGTTTTTGCTCCAGATTGGATAGTTCTGTATCCGGTCAAGTAAGCAGCAGCCACTCTGAGACATCCTCTAGTGTTTCTAATGGTAGTAGAAATGGGGATGGTCAAGCAGACAACCCGCGTGAGGTCCTAGCTGGGTCTTCTGAACGATCTGCCGCTAATGACGAGGCAAGTGAGGACCGAGAACATGATAGCTGTGGAATATCAGATTGCAGGGATTTGGGTGGCAACACCATTCAAGATATAGATTCAGAAGAATCTAATGCTCCTGTAGAGGGTTGGCAACACCATTCAAGAGACTGGCAATGCTCAAGTATCACTGAATTTATCGAAAGGAGGGATGTTACTGATTATAACATGATTGGGGACTTACAGGCAACCACTTCTGTTGAGCAGCCCCAAGAAATTTTGCAAAATGATGCTGGTGGACACAGTAACACGCAAAAAGTCAGTCATATATCTAATGAGCAGTCTGAGCCAAGTGGGGAGGCAAGTGTAATAGGTGAACAGTCTGATCATATATATAATTTACTAGACAGCGTGCCTGGGGATGTAAATTTTCAAGAATTTACTTCCCAGGTGCAACAGTGGCAGGATCGAGTTTCAGAAAATGCTGGAAGGGACTGGCAACAACCTGTTGTTGAGTATAATGACTTGAGAGAAAACGTTGGGGAAGATACAACTAGGGATCAGCAGGAAACAACTGCTTATGAATGGTCCCAGGAGTTGTTGGAGAGCGAAGATAGAGAAAACAGTCATCTTGAAGAAGTTCCTGAAGTGTGGCACGAGGAAAGTGGTTTTCAGGAGGCTGTTCAAAGTTGGTTAGAAGAGCCATCGGACCAGGATGTTGATCCGGTCAGGCAGACTGACGCATTTTATTTTCCGGATGATGATAATGCTCCTGGCACTGAGCTAAGGGAACTCCTAAGCAGGTATGAAATGTTATAAATTTATGATTATGCCTTTGGCTTCTGATGGATCTGTTTTTCTTATGGAAATCTTTTTAATGTTGCAGGAGAAGGGTCTCTAATCTTCTTAGTAGTGGTTTCCGTCAGAATCTAGATCGACTGTTACAATCATATGTAGAAAGGCAAAGTCACGCTGCCATTGACTGGGAGCTGGATGATACATCACCTTCTCCTGAACCTGCAGAACAGGATGTAGAGCAGACTGGTGCATATCAAAATGGGGGTCACGTGGATGCTGTTGAGAGTCGTAGTCCTAGTACTGCTCTACGATCACAGCAAATACCTTCCTTGCCACTTTGGGACCAGGAGTCACACTCTGATAATTGGCCACAGCATGACATGCATCAACATAACGGAATTGTGCGTTCCCATATGCTTCTCGCATCATAATTTGTGATCTGGTATCAAGACACTAATATTTGTGATGCCTGCCTTTGGCTCATTCAACTGACACATATTTTACTGATACAGGACTGGGAGGTAATTAACGATATGAGGATTGACATGGCCAGGCTATACCAGAGGATGAATAACTTGCAAAGAATGATGGAGGCCTGCATGGATATGCAACTTGAGTTGCAGCGCTCGATAAGACAAGAAGTTTCTGATGCCCTGAATAGATCAGCTGCTTCACGAGGTTTGTCTACAATACATTGACCACCTCTCAATTAGTTTTACTTGTGTAGTTTTCAATACCGCGTTTTTTTTTGCATTGGAGTACCATGTGATTTCACTCTTGGATGAGCTACGGGCTTTCCTCGAATTGACTTTGAGAGGTGCCTTGCTTTGCAGGGGTGTGTGAAGACGGTCTGCTAGAAGATGGGTCTAAATGGGATCATGTAAGGAAAGGAATTTGCTGTATATGTTGTGAAAGCAGCATCGATTCTTTATTGTACAGGTAAAACTCCAAAATGTGTACCTTCGTGGTTCAAATTATTTCTGCATGTGGAGATTCTAACACCGTTTTCTGATTTCTGTTGATTTCTTCTCGCAGATGTGGCCACATTTGCGCGTGTTCAAAATGTGCTACTGAATTGGTTGAGACTAGCAGAAAATGTCCGATGTGTAGAGCACCCGTGATTGAGGTGATTCGTGTTTATTCTGTGTTGTAATTTAAAAAACAAGGTTCAATTAACAAAGAATATATATAGGAATCATACGATTTTGCTGCTAGCCCACCGATCTCTTTCTCTCTGTTTTTTGTTCCTTCCTATGTGGCATGGTGTCTTGTATGTTGAGTGTATGATTAACATCACACATGCTGTCTTTGATTTACAATAATCGAAATTTAAGACTTCTCACCTATTATTAACGAAAAAGAATGACACTACTTGTTCACAATAATTAAAATAAAGACTTATCACTTATCTATACTAATTAATAAAACCCTCTTTGTCAACCAAAAGAGGATGAAAAGACAAATTAGTCTTTTATCACACAAAAAAAAAATGATAGGCAATAATGTAATTTCACAGGTTCAAAGTTTATTGTTTTTTATTGAAGCCTTATCTATAGATGATGTTAAAATACCTTCAATATTAAAAAAAAAAACAAAAAACAATAACCTCACACTCCCCCCACGTTCTCTCTCTCCCTCTCTCCTTATTTTTTTAGAAAATGTGTTCATACACACAAAGTGTGTAGATAAATGCTAGTAAATATTATTAGAACTGTATTATAAATTGTGTGTTAATAGAAAAGATATATACTTAAAAGTTAAAGGTGAGAAATTACATCCTCAATAATATACTATAAAAATCCTCTGTGGGTCAATATTTGAAAACAAATGACCGGACGGACTGACTCTCCGAATTTCAAGACCGGAACGAAGATGCATGGCTGATAGACAACTTTTAAACAGTATACAAACCCGAGATCCACCTTGCCAGACTGTGATTAAAAAAGTGAATAAAATGGGTGCTTATATATTAATTTTTTTTAAACGATATTAAGAATGAATTTAACTTCACAATGGCTGATTCAAATTCACTTGAGAATCAAACTTTAAGACATTTCAGTTATAAGTAAAAATAAATACAACTAAATCGTAATACAAGTGGTAAGATTACAAGTAACAAAAAAAAAAATGAAAATTTAACAAGAAAACAGCCTTTCATTCATAACCAAAACAGATGGATCATTTTCACACACCATCACCACACATGGGTAATTATCTATGCCCTACAACGGACAACAAACTAATAAACAATTTTGCAAAACAAAAACTAACAACAAACACATTAAGTAACACGAAGTTCTAATTAAATAATCAAGACTTGGACGACCCTCCTCCATATGATACATAAGTGCTCACGGCCTTGGTCCCCTCCGCCATGGCATGCCTACCAAGCTCCCCAGTCAAAACCAGCTTCACCGCCCCTTGAATCTCCCTCGACGACAATGTCTTCCTCGCTGCATACGTAGTCAGCCTAGCTGCCTCATCAGCCAGCCTCTCAAACATGTCGTTCATCAAGTTATTCAACACCGTCATGGCCTTGGACGACACTCCCATCCCAGGATGCACCTGCTTCAAAACCTTATACACATATATCTTGTACTCTTCTCTTCCCCTACTCCTCCTCTTCTCTCTCCTCTTCCCTCCTTTCACCTCGCTTTTCTTTTCTCCTTTCTTCGAGGCTTGCTCTTCGGTTTTCGTCAAATCTTCCGCGTCCTTATTCTTTCCTCCTCCTAGGGTTTTGTCCTCCTTCTGCTCTTCTTCCTTCGATAATTTCTCTGCTTCTTGTGGATCAGGAGTCGTAGGATTTTCTTCTGCCTCTTTGTCGACTTGGACTTCAGCGTTTTGGGTTTTTAGGGTTTGGTTTTCTGCCTGGGTTTCGATGGGAATAACTTGCTCCAAAGTTTCGATTGGAATAATACTAGTCTTGAGCGGCTCTTTCCCAACTGAAACTTCTACGTTTTGGGTTTGATTTGAGTCGTTGGTTTCAACGGAAATAGTCTCCAGTGGACGATCTTCTTGTTGTTTCTTCCTTCTGGTTTTAACCACTGAAACTTCAACCGTTTCTGTCACGACTTGCTTGGTGGTCTTCACCACCATCTTCGCCGAGCGCTTTGGAGCCATTTTTCACACCGCTGTGTTAACCTCTTTCCCTCTCAGAAAACTTATTTGAAAATGGAGATAATCTGGACAAGATTTGTTGTTGCAGTTAAATATCTGCATCGAGCAGATAATAACTGTGTTGGTGGTTTTACTGGACGTTGACATGTGGCTGACAGGTGTTGAGTGGTTTCTGAACCTAATGGCTACGTGGGTAAAAGTGAAATGGTAAGCACACGAGACCTCTGGATAAAACTTCAGATTTCACTTCCCTTCATGGCACTTTCCACCTTTGAACTTTAGTTAGCGGTGGCCGCAAAAGTTTGTCCAACAATAGCAAAAGAAACCGATATGGCAAGACGGTAAACGTGTTTTACATAAATTCTTTTCAAACATAAGACTGAATGGATAATGCTTGTGTCATTTACCAATCTTTATACATTATATCGAAATAATTTTATTTATTTATTTATTTTTTTTATCATCATTCAAGTAAACTTAGTATTCATGTCGTGTTTTTCGTGTTTGTATTGTTTTCATGAAATATCTGATATCTTAACGGGTCGTGTTATGTAACACCTTTAAAGTAAACGGGTAATATGACCTTATTGGAAAGCGACCCATTAATATTATTAGATAATAAGTTCCGACCCGTTATCTGTTAAAAATATATATTTTAAATCAATAAATAATGAAAATAAAAAACCTAATTTGACCCAAAACATATGGAAAACATAATACTAAATTAGTATATGCAATGTCACATAAATATAACTCCAAAATGTGAAAAAAAATTATTTGTCTTTCAAGTTATATCCCCCAAAATAAGAGCCTAATGAAAAAATATTAGTATATTGTTTGACAAAAAGAAAATCAGTATATTACTACAAAATACTAAATGTTCACGGATATGCAAAATGAAAGGAGTTGCATTTCAATGTTGAGGATGCAACATGAGTGTTTATATATGTTTTCATATTTTTCAAACTTGTACATTAATAATTATGAATTTTATTTATTTTGAAATGTACGCATTCTCAAAGCGTAGAGGATACGATCATGAGCGTTCCGTTTTTTACACATTTTTTGCACGTGTAAATTAATTATTATAAATTTTTAATGTGTTTGGTATTTTTAACTTACCTGATCTTTTTTTTCTTAACGTGTCGAAACGGGTTACCCACGTGTCACCCTCCTGTAAACCTGTTAATGACCTGTTATTAACGGGTGCTTATCGTGTGATCCAATAACGACCTGATTAGTTATCGTGTCGATCCGAAACCGTTATTTTTGTGTCGTTTACGTGTTATGTTAACGGGTCATGTAAGAAATTGCTAGGTCTACATTTAAGGATACATATGCAAAAAATTACTTAATTTAGAATATTTTTAGCTATTTATACACAAAAAATAAATAGACAACTTATCATGAGGATGCTGCTTGTTATTAAAATTATTCATAGTTTAACAAGTAGTAATCACTAAATGATCTTTAAATTGAATAACTTTTACAAATATAGTTTTTAAATGATCACAAAAAGTATAAATGACATATGTTCAGATAATAAAAGTTTGTTAATCTTAAGTAAAGGATAAATATATCCTCAGACATAAATATTATCTTTGTTTTTTTTTTTTTTGGTTTTTGGTTTTGTTTTTTTTTTGTTTTTTGCTAAACGATAGATTATGTTAGAATTGGTCTTAGATTAGCCACCGACGGGGTTCGAACCCACACCGTCATGCAATAACTCAACATCTTTCCACCATTGTGGTAAATATTATCCTTGTTGAAATTAATATACGGGCAAAGACATGGAAAAAAAATACGGGAAAAGACATGGAATAAAACATCCTTGTTGAAATTAATATGCGGGCAAAGACATGGAGAAAAAACACTTATAGGAAAAAATTTACCTATAATTAGACCGATATGGCAGGATAACAGTAAGCACGCTTACAAAAAAATCCTTCTGAAATGTATGGTTGTAATTTCAACATGAAATGAATTGGCAAAGGCCCAAAATTGTGTACATTGAAATGCAAGACTTGAATTGACAAAAAAATTCAAATGCATGACTTGAAGATATTAGGGCTTCCATGAGCTCCCAAACGAACATTTTAAGTTATAAGTATATGAAAATGTTATTTATTCCAGATTGCATATGTTAATCACTATTTTAACTGGATCTATCTTCACACTCTTTGATCGTGTAAGACTTAGATTGTAATTTAAGGTTATTCGGAAAGATTGATATTTTTGTAAGTGATATTTGTGGTTAAGAATCGTAATTTGAAAGTATATCGATATTCTTATTTCATGACTCCTTTATTCTTTGTCTTAATTAATGGGAGGCTTGCAGGTTTTATTTGTCTACGTGAATCGTTATTTGCTGGATATTGCTCTAGGTATAAACAAGTATTTTTTCTTTTCTTCATGATGTATAATGATTGTCGTTCAAGAGTGTCTTTTGTTTTTGGTCACCAATTATCTCTCCATCTCCCAGCAGAGAACAAAGACAAATTAGAGGAAGCCTTTATCTTTTAGGAGTCACTCTTCTTGCGAAACACACACACACACACACACACACACAAATAGGATCCAAAGCTATACCTTCCTCCAACCCTTGCTTACACGTTACTTTATTATTTCAAATTTCTTTTGGCTGTACTATATATATGGTTCCAAATATTATTTGGCCCAAACAATGGTCGCTGACTCGCCTCGAAGCAGTATCAAACCAACACAATAATAGCCTCTGTGTGGGAGAGGAGAAATTCTTATATCACACTCATGAGAAGTGCATTTGCGTCCCACTTCCTGTTAGTGTGAAAAGGAAAGTAGAGGTTTCAAGTTTTCTAATATAGGGAATTGCATGTCATACTCCTTATAAGCACATCTAAGGTTCATTTTTTTTTCCTCCAATGTGGAATTCTTATATATGTACTCTCAATGTGTGCTTCCATATATCGGGTAGGAGAACATAAGAAATTTTCCTTCCCTAGCATTCCCTTGTAGGAACGTCCCTTACAATAGAAAATCGAATGACACCATTACCATCCCAAATATATTTACATACAACTATTTTACATAAGTTTACTACTCTTCGTAAATGGTGAGTTCAGTACCACACGACCCGTAATAATTGACACACACACAACTATAACAAAGGATATAACAAGTTTCTGTGAAAATAAAAAACAAGGAACAAGAAAGAAAATATTGCAATTGCATTTACTATAATATATATATATATATATATATATATATATATATATATAATTCACATCGATCATAATAGATCCTAATAGATCCATATATTAAGTCAAGGAATTAAGGAAAACATATAAATTTTGCTCAAAACAAGAAAAAGCATATAATTAATGCAGTAATATATAAAGAACAATAATATATACAGGCAGAGTGTTTGCAAGCTAGAAATACTCGAATGTTTAATTATATACTTGTAAGTGAAATGTCTTAGATTCGATTCTCGTCAAAGGCGAATTTGAACCACCTTATTGCTAACCTATTGTAAGACTAAGCCCACCTCCTTCCCTTACGGTAGATAATATCGTTTATTCAAAAAAAAAAAAAATTATATACTTGTACATCTCTTCTTAACTCTAGGAGATTCAAAGCAAGAGCGAAAGAATGAGTCTACCTCTTCACGCCCGGTGGTTTCAAAGAAGTCCAATCGTGCCAATTTCCTCTTATGTAAGAAAACATTTCCGTGTGCTTGTTTTCTTGGTGTGGCAGGGCAGCTTTGAATGGTAGGTATGTTGTGATCGTACGAGGCTGGCGTTCGACACAAGTCCTTCTGTCGATCATTTGGTAACTCATGAGCGATTGGTTCAGTAATATCGCCTTTTTCGAAATCTTTTGAAGGTTGATCGTGAAATTTTGATAGAAGTTGGTGATGATGATCATCAGATATTTTATGATCTTCAGCCATGGACATATAACTAACTACTCTATCTGGAGAAAGAGGTACTTTGAATATAGAAAGAGATGAAGAGAATCTGACATTTTTTGGGGTTAAGTTGTAGAAAGAGGTGGAGAGAATTTGACAATTTGTTTTGTCTGCATCTTATATTGTAAAAACCTAGGTGTCTACTGTTAACAGCACCTTCATGGATTGTATTCTTCTCTACATAACCCAAGGGTAATCTGCGGTTTGGATATGCTATACAATTTTCAGAGAGAGAGGCCGATGACTCCACTTCTAACAACATTGATACCGTCTTCAACTTAATAATTACCACCTGCTCAATCCGTCAGCTAGTGTTGGGTTTTATCACAAAATGTCTCGATATTAGTTGGACCGGGGTTATGATATTTAAACTCTTCTTTGCTCAGACATACGACCGATGTAGGATATTTCAACACGCTCCCTCATGAGAGATCCAATTAGTAGGTCACACGTGGAAGATCTATACATCGACAACCATGTGTAGCCAGAGGACTTACCCAACACTTAGGGCCAAGGGAGCTACCATCATCGTGCAGGGCCAAGGGAACCCACCCATCACATGACACATTCCCTGGCTCCAATACAATATAGTACATGACCTTATGCAACGAAAAAAAATACTCAAACGCTTCGGCTTAAATATAACTCATGATAAAGACTTCTACGATACAGGTATGCCGTTATTGTAATGTTTAGTGCATATTAAACGATAATATGTGTAAGTTTTACGTCACTTAATGTACTATTACTATGAGATACCATATTAAAATACTCGTTTCATATAAATTGTTTTATAAAATTTAAAACCTATTAATATACTCGTCCATATAAATTGTTTTATAGAATTTATCTCCTTTCTCACTGCCTCTTCTTATGTAACCCCTATTTAATAGATTTCAGAAATTACCCAAATTTATTCTTCTTGACCTGCATCCTGATGATGTGGATTATATGAAGTATCCTTTTCCCACACAGTCGTTACCCCAAAACTTGCTTTATTTCCGATCATTTCTTTATCACTGTCTCTCTCCTCCTTGTCTGTATGCACAACAACATGCTTAACCGCATTGGATACCATCTTGGACGTTGGACATGGAATAACATATGCCATTGGAATTGAGTCAGCAATTAACTTTTTAGGGACGGTTTGATCACCATTTTTAGTTTTCAACTTTTGTTTTTACTTTTTTTAAAAAGAAAATTCAAATTTGTTCAGTAGCTACTTTCATTGTTCAATTTAAAAATAAAAAATGAATACTGAAAATAAAAAATAGTTACCAATCAAAATTTGAGTTTTTAGTTTTTTAACAAAAAGGTGAATAGTGAAAACCAAAACCCAAAAGAAAACTGAAAATGAAATGGTTATCAAACGACTCATTAACTTCTTAATTTACCAATTACCAAATTACAGCATATCATCTTCTAGAGTCATAATTCATACTACCAATAATTGTTCCAAACACTTACTGTCGAATTATCGATTTTTCATAAAAGATAATCTCTACATCCATCTTTCTAAGTTTGGTTTTGAAAGGCATATCAACTATATATTAATTTCAAAGATACTTGGCTTTGGTTTTTTGAATTCCAACACATGCTTATGTTTAAAGCGAACCTGAGTTTAAATTTTAAGATTTGTATCTATCTCCACTGCATAGATCTCAAAATTAAAGTTCATCTAACTGTGCTAAATAAGGTGCTGAGCAGAACTATCACTTTGAGAGGGTGAGCAAAAATATATATATTTTTTTTAAATTTGATAAGTCATCAAATCTCTAAATAATTTCTTAAAGAGAAAATTTTTGAAATATCATCTGAACTTATACCTATTTTTTAATTGTCATATAAACTTGTTGTGACATATGTTCTAATACATATTGTGATTGTGTAAATATCCTAAATAAATTATTTTTTAATTGATTAAATTTTTATTTTTTTTAATTTATATACTTTTACGGATTCAATTTACAATATTTTCTTTTCTTGAAAGTGATACAAGCTTTGGAGATGGAAAGCCGAAATTCAAGAAATAATTTTCTGCATCAAACTAGTTCATCAATATCATCATGCAATCATGTTCTTTCAAAACAACGGTTTTTAACTCGATATTTTTGCAGCCCTAATAGCATGAATATTCACCATAATGCATGACCCAACTTTACGTTTTTAGAATTTTAGATTCTACATAAATTGTGTATACATTACGCTCATAATTTTAAATTATGTGAATTGATATTACTATGAATTATATTAAACATACATGAATTGAATTATATATTGTTATATATGCATATAATTGAATTGAAAACAAAAACAAAAAAAGTTAGGGTTTTTTTTTCAACCCAGGTGAGTTGGGGCTTTGAGTCGGCAAACCGCCATATCCCGAGCCACCAGCACACTAGACCATCAACTGCTGGAGCCACTGGAGCCACGAGCCACAAACCAAACTGGAGCACAGCAGCTCCATTGGAACCCAGAAACCCGACGCCTATCTGACGTCGTCACCCCTAAACCCGCACATGCAGCGAGGACCACCACCATAACCACCGTCTTAACCTAAAGTCATCCCTGACGAACACTTGGTCGAGATTTCTTCGAATCTCACCAGATTTTGAAATCCAGATTTCAAATCCATGGGCTTTTGGCTCTTGGGCGTTGAGAGTAACCCTCTCCGTCACTCATGCATTACTCTCCGTTGGAACTCAATTTTCCCAGATGGTCCTGACCCAGAACACAGTTGCCAGAAGCGGCATCGCTGGTTTTCCCCGATGAACACACCTAGCATTGTTGGGGTGCTTCTTGGTTCAAACCCGAGCCCTATTGGGCTTGTTCTTCTTCGGCCTGTACTGCAAGTCCATCAGGGCTTTACATTATCACCAATTTTTTGGGCTTTAGTGGCTTGTCCCTTCTCGGCCTGAGAAACAATTGAGCCCTTATGGGCTCCTGCCTTTTCCCATGCACTGCGCCACATCCAATCACAGCCCGCAACTGGTGTATGTGTGCCCGCGTTTCACTGGATCTGGCCCCAGCGTGGAACCTTTCTTTCCCCTGCACCTCACCATACTAGATCAGCGCCCCTATATGGGCTTTTGCTAATTTGGGCCTGCAACCTCATTTTATTTTTGGTGCATTTAGGCCTGGCCTAGTCGACCCGAGATGTTCCCAGCAATTTTAGCCACATGTGGGCTTTGGTCCATTTTTGGCCACCAATTTTAACCGCCTAATTTTTTTAGGCATTATTGGGTTTATATTTTTCTCTCAATTCTTCCCATTGTCCCGAAGATCAATAATTAATTAAATCACTATCATAAAGCCCTGACAACCTACATGCATTTATTTGTTGCATATTTTTGTCTGGTATATATTGTGTTTGTTTGCAGGTATTATGAACCTGAAGTTCATACTTTTGAACCCAAAGTTTCATAAAAGTGCCATAAAAACTTGAAGTTTCTTAACGAGCAACACTCACATTGTTCTAAAAATTCCCGCCTAGACCCCGCCTAGGCGTTAGGCGGTTGGCCATCGCCCCGATTAATGCCTAGACGTTTGAATATTAAGAAATGGTGCCTAGACCTGTTGAGGCGCCTGCCTAGACCGTCTAAGCACCTGTCTAGCCCGCCCAGACCGGCGTAGGCACCTGCCTAAGTTGCGACTCACTTAGACAGAAAACATACAACTCACTTAGTCAAAAGTCCAATAAATTTTAAGAGATTTGTTGAATACTTAAATGAACACATATTATATGCTTGTTCCCCATATTTTCATTATGTTCCAATACTTCATAATATATATGTCATTCTGTTTTGTAGTTTATGATGAAATTATATATATTTTAAGTATAAACAGACACTTATTTACACGAAATATAATAGATTTACTTAAATCCGCCTAGTCCGCTTAGGCGCCTGACTAGCCGCCTAGGCACTAGGCCCCAGCCCGCTTCCCAACTAGCGCCTAGTGTTTTTTAAAACCTTACACTCATGTTGAGTGATGCGAAAATTATCTTAACACACAAATTTAACCATCTTTTGACAATTGTAGTACAAGTATAAGTAGGGATCGTTCTGGACCGGGGATTAGGAGGGCTTGCTAATAACCTCTAAACTGACTCAAAAACATAAAACTAAACTTAAAAACACTTAACAAGACTCACAAGACTCAAAGCAAACTTAAAATACTCAAAACAGCTTAAAACAACCAAATAAACTTAAACTAGACACTAGGAATGACTTTGGACGAAAATTGACTTTTACTTGAATCAAAACACTTAAAAACACAAACTAAAACAAATTTGAAACACTTTGAAACAAGAAACTAAAAGGGGGGGGGGTTTTGATTTGGATGAAGTTGAAACAAACAAACAAGTATGAAAAACTAGACAGATTGTAAAACAAATTTGAGAAATAAGACGATGGATGGGATAGCTAGAGGCTTTTTCTCCACACATGACATGTATGCAAACAACTCGATTTCCAGTTACTACTTCATTGAATTATGAACGACAATGCCCCAAATTAACTGTGACATCACTAGTTAACCTTCAGATTTTCCTTGTTTTATTGGATTGGATGACATCATTCGACAACCCAAAACATTCTTCAAAAGTTCCCTACATGACATCATAATAGAGATACAATCAAAGATCACTACGTTTAATGAAAATCATAAGCATTGACAAAGCACTTGCAACTATGACATCATGTCACTCATGCTAGAATTAAACTTAACGCGATCGTTTATAAGCGACCTCCACTACTTATGAATATAAGTTTGTAACGATTATGTGAAACTTTGTTATATTCTAGCATCGGATTTATGCATGCCAATTAAGTGTCGACCCTTAATCAACAAATACAAATAAGTTATCAATCAGATAGTTAAGCCAATTGCATTCACGATTCAATAGTTCATAACTGGAATTTATCAAATCATATTACACACATAATCATGGCTTTGAAATCACCCCTAGCTAAGAGGGTTTTAGCCACTCATGTTCACAACAAAACGAAAGAAAATGAATTTAAACATTGGAAACAAAAGAAAGAAAACACCTAAACGCTCTAATGATCCAAGTTGGACAGCAAGCACGTCTAAGCACTTTCCTTCCCTTCCTTTGCTACGGCACAAGGTGTTGGTGAGTGTTTGAAGGTTTGTTTGTATGGAGGAATGGGTGTGAAGATGAATGGATGTGTTTGGATGAAGGTTGTATTGAAATGGGGATGAATGATCAAGCAAAAACTGAACTATGGCGGCCACACACACTTCCTTTTATAGAGGAAGTGCACGGCAAGAAAGGTGAATTGGTGGTGTGTGCAATGATTCAAGGGTGAAAATGAAGTAATGATGCAAAGCATGAGGGGTAAAATAGAGTGGTGTTGCAGCAATGAGTGCATTGAGTGGTGTTTGAAATGATTCAAAGGTGAAAGTGAAGTGATGATGCAAAGCATGAGGGTAAAATGGAGTGGTGTTGCAGCTAGGGAACATGAATGATTGTGCATATGGTAGAGAAAGGAAATGGAGGTGGAATGGTGCAGAAATGAGTCATAGGTGGAGCAAGACTCATGATGCACGGCATGGGATTCCAAATGTGGTGGATGGTGCATCAATGAATGCATGTAGTGGAGGTAAAAGTTGTATGAAATCTGATGGGTGAAGGGGACAAGAAATGTGCAGCAATTGAGTGCAATGATTCAATATTTTGATGCATGAAATCATAAATAATGAAGGAGACAAGGGTGGTGCACGGCATGGGTGGATAATGAGTGTAATGGTGCATGAAATGAGTATAAGAAATCTGGTGCATGAAGGGGACAATGGTGATTATGCATGGCATGGGTGGAAAGGTGAGTAAGTGGTGAATCAATGAGTGCAAGGAGGTGAAAAGATATTGTGCACATGGTAGACAAAGGAAAAGAAGTGGAATGATGCAACAAATGAGTCAATGGAGGGAACATGGATGATGATGCACGGCATAGGAATCCAAAGGGAGTGCAATGGTGGTGCCCGGCAATGATGGAAAGGTGAATGGTGGAGTGACACCCCTTTGTGGCTGAGCTCTTTGTCCTTTTTACACTAATTCTTCTTTCTCTTCAACACATTCCTAGCCTCTTTAGTCTTCAATTTCGTCCATCCACCTTGCTCCATGCATGTGTTATCCATTCCAAGCCAAAAAATGCTCCAAAATGCATCTTATTGCTTTATAAGGCCTATGGACCTACAAACACACGAAAATAGCTTAAAATACATAATTAACTAAGAAATAACAACGTAAATGCATGAGAACAAGCTAACTCAGTCGCATAAATATGCTCCTATCAAATTCCCCCACACTTAGCTTTTGCTAGTCCTTGAGCAAAACAAAACAAACGAAACAAAACAAACAAAACAAAACACAACCTAGACCTTCCAACATTTGCCTTAGGGATTTTTAATGAAACATGACATGTTAAAAATCATCATTCCCACAGATTTTGGTCATCTTTACACTTGAGCACATACTTAATCACAGTCACCACTTACTAGTTCACAATTAACCAATTAAAACGATGTTTTGAATGTAGTAACATGCCTTAGAGAATTTGCTCAATTTCTTACAAGATACTCTCTATTTTCACACACAGTTTCTGACTACACACCCTACACTAGTATATGTGAGAAGATTGATGTAAACACGAAAGACTAGGACTCACATATGTTATAACAAAGAAATCAATTTTCTGGAGTTATTAAGCATGTTTAGATATGATCTCATGAATGGAATGCTACTACTTAGATGCGAGAACCAGTGACACCATATGCTCATACCAATTTCGAACTCCACAAATTG
This sequence comes from Malus fusca, assembly GCA_035220775.1. Lineage (NCBI taxonomy): Eukaryota > Viridiplantae > Streptophyta > Magnoliopsida > Rosales > Rosaceae > Malus > Malus fusca. The sequence goes on from CM069069.1 coordinate 12,666,398, forward strand.
AAACACACAACACTCAAGATTGAAGTCAAGGGTTGTAACAGGGCTTGGGGGTAATGGCTAATAAAGAAATGATAGGAATAACAAACGTTCTTAAAGTGATAGCAAGCAAAGCAATGAAATAGACACTTGGAATTCACTTTAGAATGCATAATCAACTTTTAAATACAAAGGGAAGATTCATGCAACACTTAGGGCCGAATTTAATGTTTTGGACCATTTTTTAACAAACAACACTTTAGAGCTATTTTTCATACTCTTTTCAATTCTTTTTTTCTTTTCGCTCCTTTTTTCTTTTCTTTTCTACTCGTGCCTTATTAAGGACTTTGGCACACTCATACACACAAGAATCACTTCCCCCACACTTGCTTTCTGCAATACATTGATAAAAAAAGAGTTCATTTTAAGTCATGCTTTACTATGCTTCAAGAATAAGGGTATGGATGGTCCTAAAATTAGGCTAGGTAAGGATAGTGTGGGTTAACAAAGAACATAGGCTTAACAAGTTTGATTTATGGAAATTTTATTTCCTAAAGCACCAATCACATTCTTGTTTCTGTCATTCAACGTGTACCGTAACAAGTTTGATTTCACTGATTTGGAGGTTTCAAACAAGAAACTACTTTAGGTGGATACAAGATGTGACATCTCGCTTGACTATGACTAGTTGCGAAATCATTGTAGTTAGTTGTGGTGTGGAAAAGCTGAAAAAGCTTTCACTATGATATTTATCCAAAGACTGATGCCTGAAGCATTTTAAATTGAGGACTCCATGACTCTTGGACTCGCTTCTATGAACCATTTCAAATCATGCAAAGATAAATAATTGCCCGAAGCAAAACATGATTGAAACCTTTTACGTCCATCAATAGGTACAATTCTGAAGTTTATATCCGATCAAATTTCGATTGGAAGAAAATCTTTCTTGTCCTTCTATATCTAAATTGCTCCTGAAGTAGCAGTATAGAGAGCATAAATTTATCAAATTATTGGATCTGATTACTACCACACTTTTGAGAGAAAAGTACCCCAACAATTTGGCTGGGAGGTATTGAACGGTTAGACCCAATTTCGGCTAGAGTCTACGGATTGGTGGTGCTTTAGACAAAGGTGCATTGAAGGGCATGCTCTGCTTCGGTAGAGGCCTACCAAACAGACCCTTACAGCTTCGGCTAGAGCTTACCGAACCCAAATTTGGATTTTTCTCTCTCATACAATCTAATTTCGAGTTTGTTTTACAAAATATAGTATAATCTGGGCCTGCCAAGAGGTGGTATCATGCCTGAAGCATGATCCTTGGTACCTAAGATCTAAACACTTCAAGAATACAGGATAGTATTCCCGAATCTCAACCATGCAGAATCTAATTTCATTTTGACAGAATAGATAATTGGTTATGCATTTTTCTGTGCCTGTACTAATTTTGTTGAGGAGTACCATTCCCATAGTCAATTTGTGAGACTAATTTTGCTCTACCTAACACATTTGGAAGAGCGAAATTTTAAAATGGAAGGCCATATTGGGCGAACCCCTATGTATATTTGGTTTACTTTGTGAACAATTTATTTTTTCCCGGATTTAAGATTGGTGTTTGGATGTCACTATTATTCTCGAATAAGAGTTAATTAATGAAAATTACAACACGTGACTAATACAATTAACTCATGCTTAGGTATGTTTTGTGGGAAGTTAGTTGTTTGTATCTATGATAACTTCATACCTAATCACCCCCTGACAACCATTTCAGGCTTATCCAACTTGATTGTGGGGCATGGCACTGCCTTATATAGTCCAATGATACTAATTTTACCGTAAAGGGAAGCCTTATACTCACTTCGTTCTGGAAGAACACATTTTTTTAGCTTTAAGGATATTCGAGAGCATTATTACCATATTGAAACCAATGTAGAAAATAGAGTAAAATTCATTTGCACTTCCTATGAATATAGCCAGAACCGTATTCTAGAGAAGATGGAACGCTTAATGAGTGGATTACACCCATTCAAGCCCATTGTGTAGTCGACCAGAAGCTCGATATTCTGAACCAATTTTCGCTAGGGATGTACGTTTGGGATATCTAGGATGAATGATGTGTTGTTGTGGGCATCCTCTTACCAGAAGTAAATACATCATACTTGAAAGCGTATTATACCTTAGCACCCTCAATCTTTTCTACAAATGATTCAAGGGGACATTTATGGACTGATTCAACCACTATGCGGACCATTTAGATACTTTATGATAATGGTTGATGCTTCTACACGTTGATCACACATGTGGATGTTGTCCACAAGCTGCCTTCTCCACACTAGTGGCTCAGATTAACAAGCTCAGGGCTTACAACCCTGATTATTTGATCAAATATATTATGGAGAATTTATATCGCAAACTTTTGATGGATATTGCATGTCAATTAGGTTTTGAAGTTGAACATCCACTACCCCATATTCATACCCGGAAAGGCCTAGCAAAATCACTCATTAAGCGCATTCAAATGATTGCACGATCGTTGGTTATGCGTACCAAGTTCCTGATTTCTGCTTGGGGCCATGGCTATGTAATATTGCTAGCAGCCATGGGTGGTTCGCTTAAGGCCCATCATGACCCAACCTTATCAAGCGCATGTCAGTTGGTTACCAGATAAGAACCCGACATATTGCATTTGCGCGTCTTTGGTTATGCAGTCTATATGCCATTTGCGCCGCCCTTACGTACAAAAACTGGGTCATAAGAGAAAGATGGAAATCTATTTCGGTTATGATTTTCCTTCTAATATTCATTACTTAGAACCTTTGACAGGCGATCTCTTTACTGCTCGTTTTGCGGATTGTCATTTTTATGAGACAATCTTCCCACCGTTAGAGGGAGATAAAAACGTCAATGTTCCTAAAGAACGATGCGAATTATAGTGGACGTCCCCACTATGTTTCATCTCAATCAAAATCTAGATCGTTAGAGTATAACAAAACACTTCATCTGATCTAGCAAAAGTAACGATATCAAATATACCAGCTGCAAATGTGCCTACAAAGATGAATATACCAAATGTACGACGGACTTGCATCCCTGAAAATAGGAACGTCACTACTGTGGCCTACCCTTGTACATTTGCGGCTAGCCAATCAATCATCATGCGCCAGAAGCGTGGTAGATTGCTCGGTTCGAAAGAGTCACCTCCCTGAAAGTGAAGGAACATGACACGAACGAATCCGCCCCTCGATCGCTGTCTCAATTCTTTCTATCTCATGAGATTAAATCCGGATTACTCCTGAGACTTGAAGTTCTTGCTCCAGTATACTAGTTTGGATGAGATATGGAATTGGAATGAGATTATCGTAGATGATGTTTCATTTATATGGTAACTACCGACATAAATGAAAAGCGACGATAACAAACCGCATTTCGTTGATTAGTGTCAACGTAGAACCAATTGGTCAACTAAAAGAATCAATCTATGACAAATGAGATGAATGAAATAGTGCGATATGATGACTTGTGGCGCGAGGCTTCTCTTATACGCCCTGTGATTGATTGCAGCATTACTAATGTGGTTGTAGTATCTCTTGAATCCTGATACAAAACCTACATGGAGTCTTTAAAGGACTTACATGATTCAAATTGTTCTAGACCACAAGAACACCATCTCGGTTCTGATGAAGCTTTCACTTTTGTGGATACAGAACTATCCGGATGGATGTGGTATAGCTATCTAAGTGAGCATTTGATCAGTTAGGGATATATACCCCTTCGTGTACAAAATCCGAAATGGCTAGAGTTGAGAAAAATGACTCGCACCTAAAATCGGACTTTAAGATGGATGATCTTGAGAGAACTTGATATTACCTCGACCTGAAGTTTCGAGCTAGTTCTGATGGTATTCTAGTCCACCACTTAAACTAGACCCATAATGTGTTATATGCTAGATGCAAATGAGACCATTACGGAGGTTATGGAGCATAAGGTTCTATATTGGAACGTGAGGCAACAATATCTAAGTACAATTGGCATTTGTTGCACTTAACTTAATGTACTAGATCATATATCTTATGTGGTGATAATCTTTTGGCATAAAGTAGCACAACGCCTACACCACCACCAAATTAGTTTTAAAGACGTTTTTCCATTACTAGGATTTGGGCGTATCTATCCCTATGCATATCAGAATGGATCACACCTCCTTGATCTTCGGAATGATGCCTACCTTGTGGGATTCGCTAAATCAGACTATCTATTAGACCACACAAGGTACGTTCTTGAATGGCTATGTCTTTACCATTAAGAAACACCTCAATATCTTGGAGGTCCGTGATATAGACCTTTAGTTACGAAACTTTTGAATCATTCCAAGACTCATTGTATCTCATACCGTGAAAGATATGGTCGAGAACTCTTGTTGAGCATATTCAAAGTCCCTGCGATTTTCATCCATTGCTAAGTCCCAACAACGATCCATGAAGACAACGCCCCATATATATAGATCAGATCATGATACACCAATCACATCAATGCCAAGCATATTGTGTCTATATCAGCATGAGCATTAAAAGATTGAAGTCAAGCAGTCTGATCCCAGACAACCTTGCCGACTTCTACACCACGCCACTGCCGAAATCTACCTTTCAGAAGCTTGTGCAAGGAATTGGTATGCATAACTTTCTCATTTGCGATGTTTGTAGTTTCATTTGGAAGTTCTATCAAACTCAGGGGGAGTATCCAGAAGTATACTCACTTGACCTTAATGAACTTTTTTTCCATACGCTTAGGAGCATTTTTCCACTCGATTTTTGCTACCTGACTAGGTTTTGACGAGGCACCCATCCTGGGTTAGTCATACCCTTTTGTATGTTCTTCTTGCATCCCAAAGACGTATAATTTTGACTTAATGCAACTTCTCACTTTTCTCCTTTGACTATGGGCTTTTGTCCTACCCTGTAGTTTGCCATAGCGATGAATTCTTTTGTTTGTTTTGAGACTCGCATTCGCTACTTGTGCCAACTAAACGGGACGACTTCATCAACTGCTTCTACATTTGCCTGAAGATCTGATGCGCCATCTACTTGAGTATTAGCACACTCAGGATGAGTGTTGTGACATATGTTCTAATACATATTGTGATTGTGTAAATCCTAAGAAGAGATAAATTAGGAATCCTTTGAGATCTAGAAGATCTTTCCTAATAAACTTCGTATTACTTGGAGATATTTAGTGTCGGATGAAACCGCCATAAAATTATTATAACCGCCAGTATTTTGTAATTCTTTATTTTATTTTAATTTTTTAACATATTCTGGCGGTTTTTAAGTTAACGATGTCGGTTATTATTTTAGGACTCTATAGGTTATAACCGACAGAAATTGACTATTGTATTATTTTAAAATGTTATATTGATTAAAAATAAATAAATAAACACATGATTTAAATATTTTTATTTCACTCATGGACCTATGGGATACTGATCTGCAGGACCTATAGTCCTTTCCGTCATTTCCCTTCAAACGATAATCATACACAGTTTTCACTTTATTCTTTTTGTTCTTGATTGGCTTCTCCTCCCTGACCATTTCTCATTTACATCCCCCAAACCTTCCAATTTCCTAAACTACTATATAAACTCAAGATTAATGTTGCCGGTCTTGATATATTTTTCATACATCATATAAATTAAACAGCATTGAGACATATCGAATTGGAGATCATACACAATTTGATATGTAAAGTATAAAATATTTTTCTTAAATTGATCTTAAATAACCGCATTTTTACAAGCTGTTATCTTTTCTATCTCCTTTTCAATATGTAATCCAAACCTAAAAGTATACAAGTCTCCAAAATCTTTTTCTGTGTAAATCCTTCGTATAATTTTACTTTATTACTCACTAAATCGGAGAACTTACAGTTTGTACAACTCTCATGGTCTAGATTAAACAAACACTTAGAGTTAATATTATACTTCCATCAAATATAAAATAAGATTTTGTGGTATCTAGTGTAAATATTTTAAATTGAAGATTGAATTCGTTCAATGCATTCTTATAGGGTCGAGGAGTGTAGCTGTAAAAAATCATCAAAATCAGAGCTAAAATAACCGTTAAATTGTAACAGCCCGTCCCTGATTTTAAGAGTTTTAAAGTTTTAATAAAGGATTTTGCAAAATGCCCTTCGAGGCACGTGCTTTGTTCGAGGTTAATCGTCATGTCGTGCCATCTAAGATTTATTTTCTTGACATATCCTCGTAGTACTCGTCGCTACGGAAGCGTGGGCGCAGACGGTTCGTGATTTGGAGTTACGGTTAAAGTTTTACAGAACTCTAACCTGAGAAGTACTTTTACTTTGGTTAATATATATATATATATATAAGTATTATTATTTTATTAGTTGTTATTAGAATTGGAAATGGGAAAGGAAAGAAAGAAGAAACAAAGAAAAAAAAAACTGGGCAGAAATGCCCAATCGGGAAATGAGAGGAGGAAGAGCTCTGGGAGTGAGAGAGAGAGAGTTGGCGAATTAGGAGAGGAGAGAGGAAGGGCTGGCCAACCAGAGAAGAGAGCAGGAGGGAATGGAGGAAGAAGAAGAAGTAGCTAACCGGACCTACGACCCGGTTCCATATTACGACCCGGTTCTTGACCTGGTCGTATCTCCTCCGTCCGAGGTCCGTTGGAGGTGATTCCGGTGTCTATGGAACGTCATCGACGAGCTCAACATCCTTGTGGTGGTAGATTATCTAATTTTATGTCAAATTTATTCGAATTAAAGCCGTACACCGACGGTGGTTCCGGCGGGTTTTTCCTTTCTCCGGTGAATTTTGAAATGATTCCTTCCAATTACCACCACCATTATACTCCCTTAGAACCCAGGAACAAAGCCCAGGCAGTGATGGAGGCGTCGGAGCAAGTTTGAAGGCCGAATCGAATCACACCCAAAACTAGGGTTCCGATGAGTTTTGATGAAATTGGAGGCCTTCCAGGCCAAATTGGCCTTGGCCACAGGTATAAAGTTTGCTCTACTATTTGAGATCTTCAATTCTGTATTTTTTTTAGAATTTTTGGAAATAGTTGGATTTTCCGGCGAGCCGGGGCGGCCAACCGCCACCCGCGGCGGCCCGTGCGGCGGCGCATGGCCAGTGGCCCGCCAATATCATTCTTAGCATGTGTTTAATGTTCTAGGTTCAGTTTTGATAATTGATAGACGTAAATTGAGTAACTGAACCTAAGTTGGTTACGATTCGTTGTTAGGTGAAAATGTGAATTGACGATCCGACTGTTGGATCGTCACCAAACTTTGATACGTTGTAATACGTAATATTTGAGGATTATAGGAACTTACGGATTGAGAATCCGATATACGGATCTTCCGGAATTGGAGTTGTAAGTTCATAAAATAGAATGTTAACCGTCACTTGGTTTTGGAAATTGACGGAGATCTGACCGTTGGATGGTAATGAAATTTTAGGATGTTGTCCTAGAGGTATATTGTGGACCTCTGGAAGTTATGGATTGGAAATCTGAGTTGCAAATCTTCCGGATCGAACTACGTAGTGTCGTGTTTTATATAAGTTATTTATTCTATCGATATGATTTCTGAGGTTGGATTTGATTATTGTTCTAGGCGCCGATCGTCATGACGCCTTGATGTGTTGTGCTAGGGAGTTGTAGGGCGAACTCCAGGTGAGTGGGCAATATTTCTGTTTATACCTATATACTATTGATATGTTTCCCATAAATTGAGTTTGAATGAAAATACGTTTTCAAATGCCATGGATGCATGATATGAGTTATATGAATTGATAATTGATGCATATATATATATATATATGTGTGTGTGTGAATTGGTGCTGTGGACGCACATGTGAGTGTCAGGTGAGTTTATGTTATTCATGTGCATTGTTGAGGTATATTATGTTGATAGCTCATAACCTGCAATCATGGTGTTAGTGCTTATATTATTAGCCTCGCACCGCACGCTCACCTTGGATCCAAGTAGGTGCATGTCGTACAGACCATGTGAGGGTTCCGACATGTCGAACAGACCATGAGAGGGTTCCGACTGATAGGTGACCTTAGATTGTGTACACAGATGATTGATGAGAAAAGCACTAGAGCGTATTATTATTACACCATTCATGTCGTACAGACTACTTCAGGTAGTTCCGACTTATCTGCAGCGTAGTTCCGTACAGGTCACCGAGGTGACTCCGGTTGGATTGAATGTTGAGCTATAGAATTAACCGTACATGACCAACTGCAGGGTCTCCGGTTAATTCACCATTTCACCTGTTACATTGATGCATCATTCATTATGTTTTTGAAAGTTTTTAACATGGCATACTTTCTGGTTTTTAAGAATGATTGATGATTTGAGATAAATGAAAAGTTATATGCTATTATGCTATTTTCTGGGAAAGTACACAGGTTTTACAACGAGGGGTTAGAAATGTTTTAAATGAAATGTTTTCGAAAAACTTTGTTTTACTGACCCACTCAATTTTGTTTTGCGCCCCTCCAGGTTCAAGTTAGCAGAGCTTTGGTGGCCACGAGGAATCCAACGGTGTTCTGACAGAATTCACAAAAGTAGGATTCACCCTCGGGTGTTATATCTAAGTAATTGTATTCTTTAAAGCTTCCGAATTGTGTAAATGGTTACGTCACTCTCACGTGACGGCCAGCATGCCCTCATTCGGGACGGGGTGTGTCATAAATTGTGATTTTTTGTTTATAACCGTCGAAAACTTTTGTTTCGTTACATAATCTATGAATGTTTGTGTTTTACGATTTTTTACGTATGCAATCTCGAAGTGTATACAAATAAGTTTGACAGTTGGATCGTTGAAAAAAGTTTCGTAGAATGCATATCGCGTCAAAATGGTAGATTAAACAAACACTTAGAGTTAATATTATACTTCCATTAAGTATAAAATAAGATTTTGTGGTATCTACTAGTGTAAATATTTTTAATTGAAGATCAAATTTATTCATGGCATTCTTATAGGGTCGAGGAGTGTAGCTATAAAAAATCATTAAAATTGGAGCTAAAATAACCGTTAAATTGTGATTTTTCATTTATAACCACACAAAACTTTTGTTCCGTTACGTAATCTCTGAATGTTTGTTTTTTACGATTTTTTACGTATGCAATCTCGGAGTGTTTACAAATAAGTTTGATGGTTGGATCGTTGAAAAAAGTTTCGTAGAATACATATCGCATCAAAACGATAGATTAAACAAACACTTATAGTTAATATTATACTTCCATCAAGTATAAAATAAGATTTTATGGTATCCACTAATGTAAATATTTTAAATTGAAGATCGAATTCGTTCATTGCATTTTCAAGTGGGAAAAGTAATTTGTGCTAAATTTTTATTTATGTTTTTCAAGTATTGATTAAACAATATTTAGTTTGTATGATGACATTTTCATTGTACAATTATCTTTTTGTTTCTTTATTGCATATTTTACATGGGTTATTATTTATTCAACCAAACAATTATTTATTTAATTTTTAAAAATGTATTCTATTTAAATACATATTATTTATTTATTTATTTATTAAACCAAACAATTATTATTTTATTTTTTTAAAATCGTAACAAAATTTTGGGGAGGGGGAAATTAAAATTTTGGGAGGGAATTTTGCCGCCATTTTTTTTGTCGGTTATAACTGACAGTAATGAAAATTTTATGCTGGTTTATATTTTAAAAAATGTTTCTGTCAGTTTTAACAGACAGTAATGAAATTTTCCAAAATAAAACCCCTCAATCTCTTCCTTGCGCTGGTGTGTAATATCCTACATCGCCCAGGGGAGTGGATCCTCTAAGCCTTATATGTATATTCCCATCTCTGCCTAGCACGAGGCCTTTTGAGAGCTCACTGACTTCGGGTTCCATTGGAACTCCGAAGTTAAGCGAGTTCGTGCGAGAGCAATCCCAGGATAGGTGACCCACTAAGAAGTTCTCGTGTGAGTTCCTAGAAACAAAACCGTGAGGGCATGGTCGGGGCCTAAAGCAGACAATATCGTGCTACGCTGGAGTCGAGCCCGGGATGTGGTGGGGGCCCAGGCTGGGATGTAACAGGTGTCTTCTCCCTTCCCCATTTTCTCATCTCCTCATTTCCTTCTCCTTCTCTTCTTTCCTCATTTACTTCCAGTTCAACACTTGCAACTAAGAGCCTTTGGGAAAGGACAAATGGCAACACAAATGGCAAGACGTATATGTTCAAAGACTAAAGGAGTATGCACGCTGGATATTTGGCCATGGAAATATTTGGTTCCATGGATGAAGGAAGACCTTTTTGCCCGGGTATGTTATTTTGGTTCTGTATTGCTTGGACCTAGTTGACATTTTTGGTTTCGCAGCTCTCATGCACTTTTGGTATATTTCTGTTAAAGTGTTGTATTTCTCATTTGCACATTATTTGTAATTGTATTGAATTTATCTAGATAGAGAGATGGTCAAGAGCATAGAGGCTCAGATGATATTCCGAGCAATGACCCGTACAACATGGAGGAAGTTATGATGCCATTACACGAGTACATCAATGGCCCTATAGCTCAAGAAATTGTTCACAACGGAGAAACATTTGTTAAAGTTGTTAGAATATTCTAGCCGTTAGGGTTAGGGTTCCTTGTTTTTAGGCTTGTTTTGAGTCATCCATAATAATCCCTATACTTGAGAGACAAGGTTATTAGTTTTTTACTTAGTCTGTACCACGATTCTAGGGCTGTTAAGTCGTGGGTTGTTGCTTATTTTTATGTTCAAGTTGTAAAGCTATTTAATAGTCACATCTATTTTGAATTCAATAAGAAAGTTCTCCCAGTAATCAAGCTTTGTTTTACGTAAACTCTTGTGTTTCCTTTCTGGTTCCAACATCTTGTATCAGAGCCCCATCATGGGGCCTGATCAAAGCTTGAAAAAATCGGGGTTAGAACAACCACATGGTAGCGGAGAGTAGTTTCGTGCAATCTGCGATACCTAAGTTGGATGGGCATTATGATCACTAGAGTATGCTCATGGAAAATTTGTTGCGTTTCAAGGAGTATTGGAGCCTCGTGGAGACCGGGATCCCTGCAACAGCAAAAGGAGTTGATCCCACAGATGCACAGAAGAAGACGATTGAAGATCTAAAGTTGAAGGATTTGAAGACAAAAAACTACCTGTTTCAAGCCATTGACCGCTCTATCCTAGAGATGATCTTGAACAAAGAAACAGCGAAAGACAATTAGGATTCATCGAAGCAGAAGTACCAGGGAACTACACGAGTCAAGCATGCACAGTTACAAGCTCTCCGTAAAAAGTTTGAGGTGTTTCATATGAAGGTAGCCGAATCTGTGAACGATTATTTTGCACGGACCCTCACCATAGCCAACAAGATGAGGGTTCATGAAGAGAAAATGAGGGATGTGGTGGTTATTGAGAAAATTCTGAGATCCATGACTCCAAAATTTGACTATGTTGTTTGCTCTATTAAGGAGTCTAACAATCTGGATGCCTTGCCCATTGATGAGATGCAAAACAGCCTGCTGGTTCATGAGCAAAGGATGAGTCAACACACTGTGGATGAGCAAGCATTACAAATCACTCATGGGGCGCAGTTAGGAGGGAGAAGTGGGGGTCGGAATGCTTACCATGGAAGAGGAAGAGGAAGGGGCAAGTCTGGTTCTGATAAATCCACCCTAGAGTGTTACAATTGTCATGAACTCGGACATTTCGAGTGGGAGTGCCCTAAGAAGGGAAAGGATTCTAGGGCAAATTATGCAGAGGCAAATGAAGAAATGCTATTGATGGCATACATGGACACCAATGAAGCTGGTAGAGACCACATTTGGTTCCTGGATTCAGGTTGCAGTAACCATATATGTGGAAAAAGGGATATGTTTTCAGACTTTGACAGCAATTTCCGAGAGTCAGTGAAACTGGGCAACGACTCGAGTCTTACTGTGTATGGCAAGGGCAATATAAGAATAGAGATCAAAGGGATAATACAAGTTATCACATGAGTTTTCTATGTACCAGAGTTAAAGAACAATCTATTGAGTATCGGGCAGCTCCAAGAGAAGGGACTTGCAATGCTTATGCAACATGGAAAATGTAAGATCTTTCATCCCGAGAAAGGTCTTATCATGGAGACTGAGATGCCATGTAATCGAATGTTCGCCGTGCTCGCACGACGGCCATCAAATGAGCAAAAATGTATATCCTTGCTGACCACAGATCAATCCCAACTTTGGCATTGTCGATATGGACATATTAGTTGGAATGGTCTTAAAATTCTCCAACAAAAGAAGATGGTTGATGGAATGCCTCAGATTAAAGCTCATTTGACAGTTTGTGAAAATTGTCTAGTAGGACGACAACCTCAAGATCCATTTCCAAAAGAGAGTCTATGAAGGGCGTATGAGACTCTCCAATTGGTGCATGTTGACATATGTGGACCAATAAGTCCCACCTTAAACAGTAAAAAAAGGTACCTCATCACTTTCATTGATGATTTTAGAAAAACCTGGGCATTTTTCTTGGTAGAGAAATCAGAAGCATTTGTTATCTTCAAAACCTTCAAAGCTAAGGTTGAAAAGGAAACTGGAAGGTTTATAAAAAGCTTGCGCACTGACCGTGGAGGTGAGTTTACATCACAAGAATTTACTAACTTTTGTGATGTAAATGGAATTAAAAGACAGTTAACAGCTGCGTACATTCCCCAACAGAATGGGTTAACGGAGAGGAATAATCGAACCATAATGAACATGGTTCGCAGCATGCTTTATGAGAAGAAAATTCCAAAGACTTTCTGGCCCGAGGCAACAAATTGGACGATACATATTCTAAATAGAAGTCCAACACTCGCTGTGAAGAATAAGACTCCAGAAGAAGCTTGGAATTGACGTAAGCCATCTGTGGAACATTTCAAAGTTTTTGGGTGCATATCTTATGTCCATATACCTGACAGTAAGCGAATTAAGCTTGATGATAAAAGCATGAAATGCATATTTCTTAGGGTCAGTGAAGAATCTAAAGCCTATAGGCTGTTTGATCCTATTTCTCATAAGATTATTATGAGCTGAGACGTGGTTTTTTACGAGAACCAAAGTTGGAATTGGAATGACAGTCTTGAGGAAGTAATTTTGGTTGACCTTGAATGGGAAACAGAAGAAGAAAACATTATAGAAACTGGCGACAGTGAAGAGGAACATGCAGTGGACATTGTCGAAGAAGTTGTGGAGAATGAAGATTCAGTGCAAGAAACAAGTGAAAGCTCATCACAAGCTAGACGAACAAGGAGACCACCAATTTGGATGAGGGATTATGTAAGTGGGGAAGTTTTTTTAGAGGAGGTTGATGTGAACGAAAATTTGGCTCATTTGGCCTTATTCTCAGATGTTGATCCACTTTCCTACGAGGATGCAGTAAGAAGTGAAACATGGAGACAAGCTATGGATGCAGAGATTGAAGCTATTGAAAGGAATGATCCATGGGAACTGACCGAGCTACCATTTGGAGGGAAAACAATTGGGGTGAAATGGGTTTTTAAAACAAAACTCAATGAGAATGGAGAAGTGGACAAACACAAGGCTCGGTTATTCACAAAAGGGTACAATCAACAGTACGGGGTGGATTATGCTAAAGTGTTTGCACCTGTGGCACGTTTGGATACTATAAGAATTGTAATAGCACTTGCAGCACAAAGAAGTTGGACGATCTATCAGTTAGACGTCAAGTCTGCCTTTCTACATGGAGAATTGAAGAGGTGTTTGTCGCACAACCACCTGGTTATGAGAAGAAGGGCCACAAGCAAAAGGTGTACAGACTTAAAAAGGCTTTTTATGGCCTTAAACAAGCTCATCGAGCCTGGTATAGTCGCATAGAGTCCTACTTCGTACGAGAGGGGTTCGAGAAATGTCTATATGAGCATACTTTATTCACCAAAACAAAGAATAGAGGTATGTTAATTGTTTGTCTCTATGTTGATGATCTTATATTTACTGGAAATGATGAGAGTATGTTCAAAGAGTTCAAACAATCTATGATGGTTGAATTTGAAATGACTGGTCTTGGAAGGATGAGTTATTTTCTTGGTATTGAAGTATTGCAAAGAACAAATGGTATTTTTATTAGCCAACGGAAATATGCTTAGGAGGTATTGGAAAGGTTTAACATGGATCAGTGCAATCTCGTGCACAACCCAGTGGTTCCAGGTTTCAAGCTTGTGAAGGATGAATGTGGAGTGAGGGTCGATAGCACTCTTTACAAGAAAATGGTAGGGAGTCTTACAGCTACGCGTCCTGATATGATGTTCGTAGTAAGTTTAATCAGCCGCTATGTGGAGCATCCCACTGAATTTCATTCGCAAGCAGCGAAAAGGGTGCTAAGGTACTTGAAGGGCACTTTTCAGTCTTGGGGTGTTTTACAAGAAGGGAGGAGATGAGGAATTGGTAGGATACACCGACAATGATTATGCAGGAGATCAAGATGACATGAAAAGCACTTCGGGGTACATATTCATGATGGGGTCAGGAGCAGTGTTGTGGTCATCAAGAAAGCAACCTATGGTTACACTTTCTACCACTGAAGCGGAGTTTATTTCTGCAGCATCATGCGCTTGTCAAGCCGTATGGTTAAGAAGAATTCTACAAGAACTTAAACATGCTCAAAGTCAAGCTACAGTGGTGTATTGTGATAATGTTTCAGCAATGAAACTTTCGAAGAATCCAGTAATGCATGGACGAAGCAAGCATATAGATGTTCGTTTTCATTTTCTTCGAAATCTGATCAAGGAAGGAGTTGTGCCCATACAAGATCATTTTCCTCATGGGAGCACTTGAATCCCTTTCAAGATTATTTTGGACATTTCAACGCTCATTTTTTAATGAACATGATTGACCACGTTGAATTATCAAAACTTGTAATTAGTTAAACTCCATTTTAGTGAGCCTAATGTACTTTTTTAGTAGTTCATGTTAAGTTTATGAAACGAACGTGACATGTTTTTTTCATACAAAATGATAAGTAAAGAACTTGTAAAAAAGAAGTCAAAAGTTGAAAACCAATCTATCGCCTATCTTTGTATTAAAATAATAAATAAATAAGTAAATAAATAAACTTGTGAAAATTGAGGTCAAAAGTCCAAAATAATATTCTTTTGGATGGAAAACTTAAAAAAATTAGAGTGAGATGACAAATTAATAATTTCATATACTTACATAACAAATTATTTAAAATTTTATTCATATGATAAATTAAAAACATATATAAATTCATATGACATTTAAAAAAAAAATTCATTTCCTAAATAAATTCATAAATTCCAACAAAATTGATAAGTCAAATAAAACCGTTGATTTCACTGATGCTTGATCCTCAGCGGAACCCTCTGAAAGAGTGTATGCTTCGAAATGCCTATAATTATAAGAATTTTAAGTAGGAATCAAACTGAAACATAAATAGTTTCTCCAAACCATGTAAACGGACGCATACTTGTTGTACAGGGATGAGGGGCCATGAACTTTGTCGAAGTTGCTCAAGCCGGCGGTCAAACTGTTTATTTGGTAGTTTGTCAAACTTTAAATTAATTCAAAATACTTAATCCCTCTGAAGTGAGAGTTCATGTCATGTCTTAGGGGAAAAATTAGGGGATAAAGCACTTGCAAATTTAAGATTCTAATATCACGGGATTTCTGTGTAAAATATTAACATTATTTTAAGACTGAAATAGCATGCGGATTGCGTAATTTATTCTTTGGTATCTTCAATGAGGCATTTCGTCGAGTTCTTAGAAATCATTATTTTTCATCCCATGTTGCGTGCCTGTCGATGGATACCAACAACTTTAGATTATTGATATATATTTACACTCGACAAGTGTTGAGGCATGCTGTCGATACCTTTTATCAGATGTTATGACATTGTCGATATCTGTTGGAATCTACCGAAGCATCTCGTCGATATCTGTTAACAAGTGCCAAGGCGTGCTGTTGAATCATGTCAAGCACCTGCCTAGTCTGCCGAGCAAACATTTCATCGAACAGTTAGTGCCTGGTGGTCATTTCTAGGTCCAAAATCAGACAGCGCGATGGTTTTTAGAGGACCTTCCCAGCTCAGTAGGATCCTGGGCCCGGTAGGTCTTAATGGATCCAAACTTGGGGTCAAAGAAGCATTTTAATGTTTTAATCTTAATTTTTAATATCAAATTTAAGAGTATATGACCAAAAATTCGAAATCACCAGATTAACAAGAGAACAAGACTAATAGTTATTAAAAATATATAAGTGGCAGTTACTTCTCTGAAAAAAGTAAAAAATTGTTATATAACTTAAGAACTATAACAAAACTTAAACGGGAATGTAAACATATGCATTTTAGAATATAACTGTGTATGACGAAATCTACTGAATGTCGTAACCATTGGAAATGGATGTAAAAACTTCATCAAAGTTGATGACATTTGTTCTCTTTAGAAAATGAGAGTACCAATGAGCAGAGAGTTTAGGTTGTCTTTTCAAATCAGGGTCTTCCAACTCCACGTAGTATAGGCCGTAGCTTGATTCATAGCCGTCTAATAGTTCAAGAGAATCCAAGAAGGACCATGTTAAATAACCTCTTGAGTTTGATCCATTCCTTCCAAAGTAACATAGGATAATTAGTATTTTAGACGTAGTATTTTCCTATGGTGAAAAATATAGCTAGCTTGACTATCCCTATATTTACATAAACACTTGCATTAAACATTTTCATTTGGACTCGTCCAGTTAGCTTTGCAACATGGAAAGGTCACAAGATAAATCATATATACCTTCTAGCTTCAAGCAAAGATTGGATGTGCCCTTGCAAAAATTTCACCCGCTCCCAGTCCTCCAAAGATGAATTGCGTCGAGTCCGTTGACCTAATGTTTAATACAGATAAAGAAGGAAAATGATAAGCAGATAATGGAAACTACTGCATGGAAAGAGCCAAAAGTTAAGCTCTAGTACCAGGAAATATAATGTAGAGTTTGAAGCAAAATACACGCAACGCATGCATGGTCCGTAGATATGGGGAAATCTTAAATAAAACTTATTTGAGAGTCTCTCAATCGAAGCTCCCTCTATATATCTACATTTCCCTATCATGTTATACAACACTACACATTCAAATAGCACTGCTTGGGTTAAAATTTAAACCCTGTACTATCCATTTACAGACAAAAAAAATCACCACATGGATGATGCAGATAGAGAGAGAGAGAGAGAGAGAGAGAGATATATATATATATATATAGGAGGATTGCCATAATTTTCCTTGATATATTCCAACAGTTCTTGCAGGCCCCAGGCAGCTATTGGATACTGATTCAAACAACATGATCACTAGTGCACTGAAATTAATCCATAAGTAGTATTGAGCCGGTTCTACTTTATATTATGTTCAAGATTTTACCTCAAATGTTGTTGTACCATTGTCCAGTGCTGCAAATGCAATTAAACAAACTTTTGTAAGCTCAAAGGATTGCAGCTAAGCATCTAAACTAGGCCTGGCAAACGTGTCGTGTCTGTTGTGTTCGTGTCGTTTTCGTGTAACACCTGTTATCTTAACGGGTCCTTAACAGGTCGGGTCACTTTACCCAACGGGTAAAGTGACCCGACCCGTTATGACCCATTATGACCCGTTAAGAAAAATATTTTTTTTTCTTAAATTTGCACATACCACATATTGCCATATAAATATTACTTCAAAACATTAAAACACATTTGTCGTTTAAGTACTACATCTACACTCGAAAATAAGAGCATATATAATAAACAAACATCCATACACTACTAGTCTATTACAAAATATTAAATCTGCAAGGATATGCAAAATAAAAGAGTTTTTGTTTTCAAGGTTGTGAAGCCTTTCTCAAAAGTTTAAACCTTGCCAATGGAACTCAAAGCTTGCATGTTATTCTTTTTACAAAATCCTCAATTTTCATCAATCATCATGACATAAGATTTTGTGGTATCCACTAGTGTAAATATTTTAAATTGAAGATCAAATTCATTCATTGTATTCATATAAGGTCAAGGAGTGTAGCTGTAAAAAATCATCAAAATCGGAGTTAAAATAACCGTTAAATCGTGATTTTTAGTTGATAACCGTCGAAATTTTTTGTCCCGTTACCTGATCTCTGAATGTTTGTTTTTTTTTGCGATTTTTGGCATATGCGATCTTGAAGCATATACAAACAAGTTTGACGGTTGGATCGTTGAAATTAGTTTTTTAGAATGTGTATCCCATCAAAACGTAGATTCACTAACACTTAGAGTTTATTTATATTTTCATTAAGTATAAAATAAGATTTTGTGGTATCCACTAGTGTAAATATTTTAAGTTGAAGATTGAATTCATTCATTGTATTCATATAGGGTCAAGCAGTGTAGCTGTAAAAAATCATCAAAATCGGAGTTAAAATAACCGTTAAATGATGATTTTTAGTTGATAACCGTCGAAAAGTTTTATCTGTTACTTGATCTCTGAATGTTTATTTTTTGCAATTTTCGGCGTATGCGATCTCGACATATATACAATCATGTTTGACGGTTTGATCGTTGAAACTAGTTTCGTAGAATGTGTATCCCATCAAAACAATAGATTCACTAATACTTAAGAGTTTATTCATACTTTCATTAAGTATAACATAAGATTTTGTGGTATCCACTAGTGTGAATATTTTAAATTGAAGATCGAGTTCATTCATTGTATTCATATAGGGTCAAGGAGTGTAGCTGTAAAAAATCATCAAAATCAGAGTTAAAATAACCATTAAATCGTGATTTTTCGTTGATAGCCGTCGAAAAGTTTTATCCCGTTAGTTGATCTCTGAATGTTTGTTTTCTACAATTTTTGGCGTATGCGATCTCGAAGTATACAAACATGATTGACGGTTGGATCGTTGAAACTAGTTTCGTAGAATGTGTATCCCATCAAAACAATAGATTCACTAACACTTAAGAGTTTATTCATACTTTCATTAAGTATAACATAAGATTTGTGGTATCCACTAGTGTAAATATTTTAAATTGAAGATCGAGTTCATTCATTGTATTCGTGTAGGGTCAAGGAGTGTAACTGTAAAATCGGAGTTAAAATAACCGTTAAATCATGATTTTTCGTTGATAACAGTCGAAAAGTTTTGTCCTATTACTTGATCTCTGAATGTTTATTTTTTGAGATTTTTAGCGTATGCGATCTTGAAGCATACACAAACAAGTTTGACGGTTGGATCGTTGAAATTAGTTTCGTAGAATACGTATCCCATCAAAACGATAGATTCACTAACACTTAGAGTTTATTTATACTTTCATTAAATATAACATAAGATTTTGTGGTATCCACATCCACTAGTGTCAATATTTTAAATTAAAGATCGAATTTATTCATTGTATTCATATAGGGTCAAGGAGTGTAGCTGTAAAAAATCATCAAAATCGGAGTTAAAATAACCGTTAAATCGTTATTTTTAGTTGATAACCGTCGAAAAGTTTTATCCCGTTACTTCATCCCTGAATGTTTGTTTTTTTGCAATTTTTGGCGTATGTGATCTCGAAGTATATACAATCATGTTTCACGGTTGGATCGTTGAAACTAGTTTCATAGAATGCGTATCCCATCAAAACAATAGATTCACTAACACTTGAGAGTTTATTCTCATTAAGTATAACATAAGATTTTATGGTATCCACTAGTGTGAATATTTTAAATTGAAGATCGAGTTCATTCATTGTATTCATATAGGGTCAAGGAGTGTAGCTATAAAAAATCATCAAAATCGGAGTTAAAATAACCGTTAAATCGTGATTTTTCATTGATAACCGTCGAAAAGTTTTGTTCCGTTACTTGATCTCTGAATGTTAGTTTTTTGCAATTTTTTGCTGATATGATCTCAAAGAATATACAAACAAGGTTGACGGTTGGATCGTTGAAATTAGTTTCATAGAATTCGTATCCCATCAAGTTCCATGGTATATATATATTTATTAAGTAGATTTAAATTTATTTATTTTGTACATATAACACTTAAGAAATTGAATGGTATGTATATTTAAGCCGATCCAATGGTCACCAATTTTTAATATTTAATTTAATATATATATAATAATTATTATATATATATATATATAATTATTATAGTTATTAGGGGTATAAAATTGTTAAAATAATATATATATATATATATAATTATTATAGTATTTTTTTAGGGTTATAAAATTATAAAATTAATATTTTTCTTATTGTGTATCGTGTTACCCACATGTATACCCGAACCAACCCGTTATCTTAACAGGTGCTTATCGGGTTACCCGATAAGACCCGATTCGTTATCGTGTCGACCCGAACACCTGTTACTTTCTTGTCGTGTCGTGTCAGGTTATCGGGTCGTGTCAGGAATTGCCAGGCCTAATCTAAACAAGAATAAACTCTCATAAGTTCACGAACTAGGTGTTAGACAAGAGTCCATAGTACAATGTATCAGTAATTATCTTAAAATATTCTCTTTGTAATTTAATTACCATGTATAGAACTGTTGTTGATAATGTATTATAAAACTTGTATACGTTGATGAATGAAAGCAAGAAATTCCAACATTTCCTCTACCGGTCAATTATCTTTTCAGACATTTCATCGACTTATTAATGACATGTTATGGACACATCAGTCTTTAAACTAAGGAGTGGACATCATGCAGAAAGAATTTCACTACATACGTATATGTATAAGAAAAAAAATTACGCGATATCTTTATTGCTGAGTCTGCCATAAAGTCTCTGGTTTCCATCTTTAGAGTGCTGGAGTAGTCATTGATGTTTAATGCATGATAATAATTCAATCAAATGAAGTCAAATGAACCCTGGACACTTTGGGACTCAAGACTAGTAAAAACAGGAATTCTAGAGCCTACTATCTTTTTCATTACATCAGGGTAATCTCCAAACACCAAGGGATTCAAAACCCTACAAAAGGAAACAGACACATTGGAATTACAGGTAGCTAAAACGGCATTATGTTTTGAACAAGTGAGAAATATATATATATATATATATATATATATATATATATATATATAGAGAGAGAGAGAGAGAGAGAGAGAGAGAGAGAGAGAGAGAGAGAGAGAGAGAGAGAGAAAGAGATGAAAAGATGAGTGCTCAACATCTGACTTACCAACCAAAATAGAAGTCCATGGCTCTTTGGGTAGCAAGTTCATCTTCAATAGTTTTTGTTAGAGGAACAAACCAATAGGCAAAAACATTGATTCCTATATATCCGTGCTGTTTGTCCTGCATATCTTAAAAATTTCTCTGATCAACTTATATTTTTTTATCATGACAAGTTTAAGTTTATATTGGAACCTCATGTTACATTATTACTAGTATTGGAACCTCATGTTACATTATTACTGGTATTGATATATAACTTGCTATAAATAGAAGGGGGGTGTTGGTATTTTGTTTTATGAGTTCGAGAAATCATATTTTAGTGGAAGTGATGTACTGGACGTGATGGAAATGAGTGATGTACTTGACGTTATGGAAGTGAGTGATGTACTTGACGTGATGGAAGTGATGTAACGCCACTTTTCCTTTGTTCCTCACTTTTCCTTTGTTCCTCACTTTTCCTTTGTTCCTTAATTTGCTCCTTAATTCATGGTCTTATGTCTCCCTTGAAACTTGTAATTATACATTTGTTGCACGTTAGCTAGCTTATTCTTTTTGGTTCTTTATATGGCCTATTATTAGGCTTTGTCTTTTTAGCCTTTAATTCACTCTCAAGCTCTCTATAAGAGCTTCTCCCTTGTACTTAGTTTCTTATGATGAAATATACAAACTAAAAAGTTCAATATGGTAACAGAGCAGGAACCATAGGGTCCTGTCTCTGTTGTTTTTCTTTTGTTTTATTTTTCCTTCTATTCATCATTTGTTGAGATGGCAGAAAACAATCCATTGGGTTCTAAGGATACAAGTTCCTCAACCTTAACACCAACCAACATGATATACGGTGAGATCAATCCAAACCAACGATTGTGCTCAGTATTGTTAAACGAGTTCAATTATTTGCCTTGGTCACGAGCCGTCTCTCTTGCCCTAAGAGGAAGATCGAAGCTAGGGTATGTAAATGGAACCATCAAGCCTCCAGAATCCACCTCACTCTCTTTTGATGCATGGCATTCAAATGATCAGCTCGTAATGTCTTGGATTCTCAACTCGATGGAGCCCAAGTTGTCGAAGCTCTTCAGCTATTCAAGGTCTTCACACCTACTCTGGGAATCTGTCAAGGAAATGTATGACAGCCAAAACAATGATGCCTGTGTATTTGAACTGAAGAAGAGTCTTGCTAGCCTAAAGCAAGGTAACCAATCCTTCGTTCAGCACCTTGGAAATGAGCTTGATCTATACCATCCACACACAACCGAATCCGCTGTGCTCTTGAAGAGGGCTGATGAAGATAAAGTGTTTCAACTGTTGGCAAGCTTGGGAGCTGAGTATGAAGATCTTCGTAGTCATTTGCTAATGACTCCAGAATTACCATCATTCATCAGCATGTGTCATGCAGTTCAAAGGGAAGAAACTCGAAGAAAGGTAATGCATATTGAGCCCAAGTCTAGCTCTGAGGCTAGGGTTTTCACTAGCAACCACAAAATCTCTGGTGAAAGAGTTTTTAATGGGAAGAAGGCTGACTGGAAGTGCACATATTGCAACACTAAGGGGCACCTACGGGAAAAATGTTGGATCTTACATCCTAAGTTTGACAAGGAAGGGTAAATGATCAAAGATAGGAAAGGGTTTGCTTCAAAAGCCCTCCGTGCAACTAAGTGTTCAGCTGATGAGATGGCAAACTTCACTTTAAATCCGATTTTCTTTTTTAATGAATTTGCTACCTTTCTCCAAAGAAAAAAAAGGACCACTGAGAATGAAAAAATGATCACTGAAAACTCCACTGCCATGCTTGGAAAATTCGCTGGCTTCTTGGAAGGTTCAGATACCACAACACACGACAATATCCCAGGTATTATCAGTGCACTCTCCACTGCTCTCAATGCGCATCTTACACATGATTTCTGGATTGTAGACTCAGGTGCCACTGATCATATAACTAATAAATCATCTTGTCTACATGAGTTTCAAAAATTATCTAATCCTACTCATGTATCTGTAGCAAATGGTAAAGGGGAACCTGTTCTAGGAAAAGGAAAAATTAGGTTGATAGGTAATGATGTAGAGTCCACTGCACTTTACGTACTTTCTTTTCCATTCCAGCTTTTGTCCATAGGAAAAATCACGCACACTTTGGACTGCCTTGCCATATTTTCTCCTCATAACGTTGTGTTTCAGGATCGAGTCACTCAGAAGAAGATTGGTGAAGGGTTCTTCTTAAATGGTCTATACTACCTCTCAAAGAAGTTCAATCTTGTTAAGGATCCCATTGCCAACCTAAGTCATGCCCAAGAGTACCAACTTTGGCACCAACGTCTCGCTTATTCCTCAGAACCAGTGATGTCTAAGTTATTTCCAAATTTTTGTAAAACCACACATGAGTGCGAGATCTGTCAAATGTCAAAATCCACTAGGCTGCCTTTTGTATCATCTCAGTCTAGAACCAGTAAGCTTTTTAAAGTTGTTCACTCATATATTTGGGGACCTTCTCGTGTTGAGTCATTCGATGGATACAAGCATTATGTCACTTTTATTGATGATTATTCTAGGGTTACCTGGTTATATCTTTTAAAGTTTAAAAGTGATTTTTTGAAGCTTTCAAAGATTTTCACAAACTAATAACCAATCAATTTGCCTCTAAATTATATACTTTAAGGTCAGATAATGGCATCGAGTATACATCCAATAACATGTCCAATTACTTGAGCATTCATGGCATCTTGCATCAAACTAGTTATGTTGGTACACCACAACAAAACGGCGTAGCCGAGCGAAAGAATAGGGATTTGTTGGAGAAAACAAGGTCCCTTATGTTTCAGATGCAAGTTCCCAAGAGATTCTGGTCCCAAGCATTTCTCACTGCAACCTACATCATTAATAGACTTCCAACTCGTGTGTTGAATCCTAAGTCACCTTTTGAAGTCATGAAAGGAAGAACTGTCGATTTAACTCATCTCAGGATCTTTGGATGTACTTGTTATGTCCACATCCAAGCTACTCATCGTGATATACTAGAACCTAGAGCTGTGAAATGTGCATTTATGGGGTACTCTAGTTCTCAAAAGGGATACAAATGTTATAACTCACACACTGGAAAGCTTGTTGTCTCTAGAGATATTCGGTTTGATGAAGTCACTCATTTCTTTCACAAGGATTATGAGAATAATCCTCAGGGGGAGAGTCTAATGGATACCTTTCCACTGCCTACTCCTGGAGAAATTCATGCAAACCCCCCCAAACCCTATCATTAATTCCAACATTGATGAAGTGGTCAGTGAGGAAGTACCCAGTGCTCCAGCACCACAACCACAAGCTGCAACTCCACAATCAGTAGTAGCACCAAGAAGGAACCCTGCTTGAGATCGACATCCCCCGTTAAGGTTACAAGAGTACGTACGTACTCTGCAAGTTACCCTATCTCTGAAGCTATTACTTACCAAAAATTGTCAGCCTCCCATGCATTATTTCTAAACCAATTGTCAAACAATCTTGAGCCAAGAAGTTTTCAAGAAGCCGTGTGTACACCTATGTGGCAAAAAGCCATGCATTAAGAGCTCAAAGCATTGGATGAAAATCAAACTTGGAGTGTGGTTGATCTTCCCAAAGGCAAGAAGGTTGTAGGGAGTAGATAGATATACAAGACAAAATTCAATTCCAATGGTACCATTGAGAGACACAAGGCTCGATTGGTAGCCCGTGGTTTCACACAAACCTACAGTATTGATTACAAGGAGACTTTTGCCCCGGTTGCCAAAATGAACACAGTGAGGGTGTTGCTATCAGTGGCAGTCAATCACGAGTGGCCCTTGTTTCAAATGGATGTAAAAATGCCATGGTGATCTTGAAGAAGATGTGTACATGAAGCTACCTCCTGGACACCTACGAGAAGGTGAACCTAACAAAGTTTGCAAGCTCTATAAGGCTATATATGGACTCAAACAATCCCCTCGAGCTTGGTATTCCAAACTGAGCTCAGTTCTTGAAGTTGCAGGGTTCAAAAGAAGTCATGCTGACTCCTCCTTATTTTTTCGCAGTGGTATCCTAGGCAAGCTCGTTGTGCTTATATATGTTGATGATCTTATAATTACAAGGGACAATGCGAATGAAATCAATGCTCTTAAGTGCTCCCTACACCAACAATTTGCCATTAAAGACTTGGGAGTCTTGAAATACTTTCTTGGCATTGAGATGGCCACTTCTTCCAATGGGTTATTCTTAAATCAAAGAAAGTATGTAGTTGATCTTATTGATAAAGCACACATGCTTGAGTGTAAACCTGCTCGCACGCCCCTTGTTAGCAAACTTCAGTTGGATGCCAAAGGTGAACCTCTCTCCAATCCTGGTTTTTATCAGCGCATGGTTGGAAAACTTATTTACCTCACGATTACTCGACCTGACATTGCTTACTCAGTGAGCCTTGTCATCCAGTTTATGCACTCTCCTACATCGGTTCATTGGGAGATTATCAAGAGAATACTTAGATATCTCAAAGGTTCGGTCGGTAGAGGCATACTCATGAAGAAAAATGGGTCCACTCACATTATGGCCTACACTGATGCTGATTGGGCTGGTAATGCCCTTGATCGAAAGTCCACCATAGGTTTTTGTACTTTTGTTGGAGGTAATCTGGTCACCTGGAAGAGTAAGAAACAAACCATGGTTGCAAGATCCAGTGCTGAAGCTGAATATAGGGCCATGGCAGCAGCAGCTTGTGAACTTATATGGTTGAAGAGTCTTTTATTTGATCTTGGCTTCACCAGCAAGGAACCAATGTCGTTGTTTTGTGACAACCAGGGCGCAATGCGTATTGCTTCTAATCCAGTATTTCATGAAATGACGAAGCACATTGAAGTTGATTGTCATTACATTAGTACACAAGTTCAATCCAATGTCATCAACACTGTATACACTAGAAGCCATGATCAACTTGCTGATCTCTTCACGAAAGCTCTAGACTCTACCCGATTTTAACGGTTGTTGTGCAAGCTTGGATCAATTAACCCTCTTGATCCAGGTTGAGGGGGAGTATTGGAAGTGATGTACTGGACGTGATGGAAGTGAGTGATGTACTTGACGTGATGGAAGTGAGTGATGTACTTGAAGTGATGGAAGTGATGTAATGCTACTTTTCCTTTGTTCCTCACTTTTCCTTTGTTCCTTAATTTGCTCCTTAATTCATGGTCTTATGTCTCCCTTGAAACTTGTAATTATACATTTGCTGCATGTTAGCTAGCTTATTCTTTTTAGTTCTTTATATGGCCTATTATTAGGCTTTGTCTTTTTAGCCTTTAAGTCACTCTCAAGCTCCCTATAAGAGCTTCTCCCTTGTACTTAGTTTCTTATGATGAAATATACAAATAGTTCAAACTAAAAAGTTCAATATATTTTAAGGGAATTTGTGAGACGTGCATCTTACTTATGAGTGTTTTTATTGTGTATTACTAATTATCACAAGGATAAAAGTTCTCGAAGCCCTTGAGAACAAAGAGTTAAAGAATTAGCTGGTACATTTTCTTGTACAATCTAGCAGCTGATGCATGAGCTAACAAGGTATAATGAGCTGCCATGTATGGCTCTGTTGAAGAATTACCCCTAGAACAATTGACACCAAATGGAGCTGAACATCACTGTGGTGGAAGAAATCCAACATCGTAACCCCCAAGTATAAAAACATTATGCTCATTAATAGTAGTCCATTGCAAAACTCTATCCCCGAAATTTTTGAAGCACGCATCTGCATATGCAGTGAAGTCTTTTCTGCATCCACCAAAGTGTTCCATCATGATCATCATGGATCCCCCAATTATGCATGTCCCATGTAAAACTTGTTGATGATAGTGATCCAATGGCTTATAAGATGCCACCTGTCATTAGATAAGGAATGAAGTTAGATTGGGTAGTTATAAGGAATGTGTAAACATGTAAACTCTAACTAACTGTAATGATTCTGTGTGTGAAGTTGAATACGAAAAAGGTCTTTCTTTCTCTCTCTCTCCCTCTGTAAACATTTCCCTCTTTCATCTTCCTTCCCTCTTCTTTATCAGAATACAGTAAGGTTTACATGGTATCATCGCCGGAATAGCTTGTCGCTCGGTGATCGATCTTGGTGATATTGCTTCCGCTTCCGCTTTCCATCTCCTTTCTTCCTGATCTCCATTAGTTTCTTCTTGAAAACAATTTATTCTGATTTTTTTTTTTTGGGTCTTCATCGTGTTCTTTATCTCTTTCTGCAAGAAACACATTCTTGCACACCAGGTGTTTGTCAAAAGTTTCTTGGTTCTTGTTTGTCGAATTACTTCATAATGGTGACGGCTTCTCAACTACAACTCATTCAGTCCCCGATTACGTCTCTTATCTCCACAGTTTCTACTTCTGTAACGGTTAAGCTGGATGAATCCAATTACTTGACTTGGAATTTCCAAGTTCAATTGATGCTCGAAGGTTATGGTATTATGGGGTTTGTTGATGGTTCAATGCTCTGTCCTCCAAGATTTCTCACAGCTACTTCCAGTGAATCAGAGACTAATTCTGGTACCTCATTCACTCAAGCTGACTCTGAGGCTTACAAGATTTGGAAGATGCATGATCGTGCCCTCATGCAATTGATCACGGCTACTCTTTCACCACCTGCAGTGTCGTGTGTTATTGGCAGTACAAGTGCTCAAGATCTCTGGAATCGACTGAAAGAACAATTTTCGATAGTGACTCGTACCAGTATATTTCAAATGAAATTTGCACTTCAAAACATTAAAAAGGGTAATGATTCGATCTCTCTATATTTGCAAAGGATCAAAGAGGCTAGAGATTACTTGTCTGCTGCTAGTGTGAAATTTGATGATGAGGATATAGTAATTCTTACTCTAAATGGCTTATCTGCTGAGTTTAATACCATCTGTTCGATTATTAGAGGAAGAGACAGTGTAATTTCCCTCAAAGATCTTAGGTCTCAACTTCTTGCTGAGGAAGCCATGCTTGAAAATATATCTGCTACTCCCTTTATGTCTGCTATGGTAGCTAGAGATTCTGATGTACAGTCCACGGAAAAAGGGTTCAAAACTGGGAATCATTTCACCTCTGGAGGTAGATCATCTGATGGTAACTCATCTGGTTATCATCCTTCGAGCTACAGGCCTTTCTACAACAAGAATAAAGGAAGGGGGAAATTTCAGTATGGTTCAAATTCTACGTCTTTCAATGGCAAGCAGATTTATAACAATTCAACTCAAGGGATCCTTGATACCTCTCCATCCAGCCAATACTCTTCCTCTAATTCTCAGGTGTCACCATGTCAAATTTGTGGGAAATATGGTCACTTTGCTGATACATGCAGATTTAGGAACACTAATTCTCCAATTCCTGATGGTTGTCAAATCTGTGGAAAAAGAAACCACAGTGCTCAGTTCTGTCACTTCAGAAATTCCAATGGTCCAACTTCTCAGTCATCCATGAATGCATATCATGTTAATGCTTCAGCACCACCTTTGGAACAACAATTGAATCCACAAGTATGGCTCACTGATTCAGGTGCTACCAACCATATTACTGCTGATCTAAGCAATCTGTCTCTAGCTACACCATATCCATCTACATAAATGATTCAGACTGCCAATGGTGAAGGTTTGAGCGTATCCCATGTGGGCTTTTCTGTTTTACAAACTTCTGCTCACAAATTAAAGTTGAACTCTGTGCTTTGTGTGCCTAAACTTACTCAAAACATACTCTCGGTACATAGACTATGTCTTGACAACAATTGTTGGCTAATTTTTGATGCTTTATGTTTTTGGATTCAGGACAAAGTCACAGGGAGAGTACTGTTCAGAGGCCTATGGAATAATGGATTGTACCCTATTCCTATGCCTACCAGATTTGCATCCTCCAAACCAATTTTTCTAGCCGCTGCATTTCTTGGTCATCAAGTCAACTCTAGCTTATGGCATAGCCGACTAGGTCATCCCTCTAATCCCATAACCTCTCTCATTCTTAAAAAATCCAACATACATGTGGTACCAGATTCTTCTCCAATGTTGTGTACTACATGCTTAGAGGGAAAATTTAGCAAATTACCTTTTATGCCTGTTTTGTCAAAATCCAATAAACCATTTGAGATTGTTCATAGTGATGTGTGGGGCCCTGCTCCTTGTATGTCTATAGAAGGTTTTAAATACTATGTCACCTTCATAGATGAGTATACAAGGTACTGTTGGATTTTTCCTATCACTAATAAATCAGCTGTTTGTTATGTCTTTGCTGCCTTTTATCAGTATGTGTTAAATCATTTCTCTGTTTCCATTAAAACCTTACAAAGTGATGGTGGGGGTGAATACATAGGCAAGCAATTTCAGTCCTTTCTAGTTCAAAATGGAATAACTCATCACATGTCATGTCCTCACACACCTGAACAAAATGGTCTGGCCGAGAGGAAGCACAGACACATTATTGAAACATCCATCACCCTGTTACAACAAGCTAAGTTACCTCCAAGTTTCTGGTCCTTTGCGTGTCAAACCTCAGTCTATCTCATTAATAGAATGCCTACTCAAACACTTCATCATAAATCACCCTTTGAAGTCCTATTTGGATATGTCCCTGAAGTTAACCATTTAAGAATTTTTGGCTGCTCATGCTACCCACTGTTAAGGCCTTTTAATTCAACCAAGTTGCAACCTAGAACCAGTAAATGTGTCTTTCTTGGTTATGCTTCCAAATACAAAGGTTTCATATGTTATGGAGTGTCCAGAAAGAAAGTCTTTATTTCTCGACATGTCCTCTTTGATGAGAAGGAGTTTCCTTCCTCATCTTTGGCTGCTCCACATCCATTACCAGTGTCTCGATCATCATCTATATCAGCATCAATACCTATACCTGTCCCTAATCTTTAAAATGTGCTTACATCTCCGATTGTACATACCTCTAATTCATCCCCATCACACTCTAGTCCCTAATTCATCCCCATCACACTCTAGTCTTTCTCAGCCTACCTTAATACCACATTCACCACCTCCAGATTCTCCACCACCTGTTTTCATATCACCATCCCCTGATCCTCCAGTAGTGCAACACTCTTCATAATCCATTACTGCAATTGAACAATCATCCTCTTTCGTTATCCCTGTGACCCCTGATTTCCAACCAGAGCACTTACAAGTGGTACTCCCCATTCTTCCATTAAATTTGCATCCAATGCAAACTCGGTCAAAAAGTGGGATTTCCAAGAAGAAGGCTCTTTTAGCAACAATTCATGAGAATGAGGGGGTAGACTTATCGACTATTGAACCTGCCACCTATAAGTCAGCATTAAAGAGTGAAGTTTGGGTCAATGCAATGAAGGAAGAGCTTTCTGCATTACATTCTCAGGGCACATGGACTTTAGTACCTTTACCTCCAACTAAAAACTTGGTTGGATGTAAATGGGTATTCAAGATTAAGAAGAATGTTGATGGAACAATTGGGAGGTATAAGGCTAGGCTAGTTGCTAAAGGTTTTAATTAGGAAGAAGGCGTTGATTATGGGGAAACATTTAGTCCCGTAGTCAAACCAACTACTGTAAGACTTGTGTTGGCCTTGGCAGCTACTTTTGGTTGGACACTAAGACAACTAGATGTGAAGAATGCATTTCTTCATGGCACATTGCAGGAGGAGGTTTATATGTCTCAACCACCTGGATTTCTTGATGTTCACCGTTCAGATTATGTTTGCAGACTCCATAAGTCTCTGTATGGCCTTAAACAAGCCCCGAGGGCTTGGAATGACAGATTCACCAGTTTTCTACCTACTCTTGGCTTTAATGCAACTTATGCAGATTCATCACTCTTTGTGAAGCAAGGTGGTTCCTCAGTTGTGATTCTCTTATTATACGTGGATGATATAATAATCACTGGAAACACTACATCTGTTATGGTTGATGTCATTGTTGCATTAACCAAGGAATTTGAAATCAAGGATTTAGGTCCTTTACACTACTTTATGGGGATTCAGATCATTCAACATGCAGATGGCTTATTCCTATCACAAACAAAGTATGTTACTAATCTTCTTACAAAGATTGAGATGTTAGAATCAAAATCTTGTGCAACACCTTGTTTACCATATAATAGGTTGTTGTTGGATGATGGGAAACCTTTCAACAATCCTGCACTTTACAGGAGTATAGTTGGAGCTTTACAATACCTAACATTTACAAGGCCGGACATTACGTTTGCAGTACATCAGGTGTGTCAGTTCATGCACAAGCCTATGGAATCACACTATGTTGCAGTAAAAAGGATTCTCAGATACCTTAAGGGTACTGTCAAGCTTGGCATTAACTATGTGACAGGTTCTATGGACTTACATGCTTTCTCAGACGCTGATTGGGTTGGTGATCCCAATAACAGGAGATCAACAACCGGTTTTGTAGTATTCCTTGGTCATAACCCCATCTCTTAGTCTTCTAAAAAGCAGCAAACAGTCTCTAGATCATCTACTGAGGCTGAATACAGGGCCTTATCCACCACTGCAGCTGAACTTGACTGGCTTAAACAATTACTTGACTTCCTCAAAATTCAAGTTACTACTCCACCTATTCTTTTCTGTGACAATATGTCAGCAATAGCATTGTCGTGTAATCCAGTTTTGCATCAGCGAACTAAACACATTGAGGTGGACATCCATTTTGTGCGAGAACGAGTTGCTAAAAGGTTGCTGCAGGTTCAATTTGTTACCTCTGGTGATCAGTTTGCTGATATTTTAACTAAGGGATTATCTGCTCCATTGTTTCAAACGCATTGTAACAACCTCAGGTTAGGTTACTCCTCTCCTGAGCTTGCGGGGGGATGTTGAGGATAGTGATCCAATGGCTTATAAGATGCCACTTGTCATTAGATAAGGAAGGAAGTTAGATTGGGTAGTTATAAGGAATGTGTAAACATGTAAACTCTAACTAACTGTAATGATTCTGTGTGTGAAGTTGAATACGAAAAGGTCTTTCTTTCTCTCTCTCTCCCTCTGTAAACATTTCCCTCTTTCATCTTCCTTCCCTCTTCTTTATCAGAATACAGTAAGGTTTACAAAACTCACCAATAAAAGTTAGGAACTTACACAATTTTTCGACTAACCCATCCTCCATACTCATCATCAAGTGCCCGCGGGAGATCACTGTGGTGTAAAGTAACATGTGGTTCGATTCCTGGTTTAAACAAACAAATTAATTTATTATCAACATTAGGATTTGTTGATCTCTATAGCTACTCAATTATTGATAGTATAAGCAAGGAAACTGTGGTTCATAATTTAGATAGATTGTTACCATGGCTGATCAGTTCATCAATAAGATTGTTGTAATATTGTACACCCTTCGGATTGACAGGTCCTCTTCCATCTGAGAGAAACAAGCCGAATATTGATTAAGTGCGTCAAAAGCTACGAGCAAGAAATCGTTACTTCTTTTGTTTAATCTGAGTTACAATTCGTTGATCATGCATACTTGGGATAAGTCTTGACCATGAGATGGAAAATCTATATGCCTCCAAACCAGTATCCACCATTAGTTGGACATCTTCCTGAAATGGTTTGGATGAACTTGATCATGCATAAATCATATTCCAACTATAATCCATGATATAATGATGCGTAGTATAAAACAACAGCAGCATATTTCTAAATAGTATGATATTGATTTCTGCAATACAAAAGAACTACTAGTCCTGAATCGTCTAAACAAAAATTGAACTGGATCTTGCAGAGTATAGACCTTGTATTTGTGATACTGATCACACGCTACATCTCCAGTAGCTCCATCACAATTACCTGAAATTTTGGGAGTAAAGCAGTGAATTAATAAAGATCTTGATACATGTAAGTGATCGTGCAAGTTCAAACAATCAACAATATCAAATTCAATTATTGTTTAGTTGGTTTTAATTGATAATGATCAATTGTTTAACCCTCAACGAGTCAACATAAACATACATTCTTTTTACTTGGTTCACAATGATAAGAAATGTCACCTGGTTTCCAATTTACTGAGAAAATCACATCTGATAAGTAAATCAAGCTTGTCAATGGTTTTCAATGGTCAAATTTCAAATGTGAATAATATTTTACTTGCAAGTGTTGGGTTTTTGTTCTACTCCCTAATTTCCTTGATTATTCTACCCCTATTTTCAACTTTCATTTTACTTATATTAGTACTAAATGCTTCGCCTCCAATGGCAAATTGATTGACTCGTTCAGAAGAAATTTACACATTAGTTTCTAAAAAAAAAAATTTACACATTAGTGATTTTGGTATTTTAAAAGTTGCGTAGAAGCCCTTGATGATTTTCTTATTTTCAAATGTATTTCTCTGTCAGTGATTTGTATTTCAATTAAAAGAATACTTTTTTTTTTTTTTTTTTTACCAAACGCTCTAGAAGTGATTTTGGTAAGACCTTAATCACTCTCAAAAAGGCTGTAACCTCTAGTTATATAACAATTTTCAACTAACCTAAACTAATCATACGAAAAGATGTATGTACTCAAACTGCGGACAGTCCAGTAGTACAGTTGTTTAAATCTAAAATTGTTCACCTAGTAGGTACAGCATCCTAAAGTTGCAATACTCTAACCTAATCAATTTTATTTGGATGCACTACATTCACACTTGCTAACTAACTCTCTAATAGGTGGATCGTATAGTTTACTGTGAGATCCACCTGTGTTATTTTTATGTGTTTAAATATCATTTTTCTAATCTAGTTAATCTAGTTAACCACACATAGCCTCAATAAGCAAAACCAGGTCTTCACCTTTCACAAGTTATAAATTAGAAATGAAAACAGTAAATAATTAACCACTTAGACTTATGAACCGTTAGTTCTTGATTTTGTATTTTTGTATGAAGATTTTATAGTTAAAAAATTGGAAGTATCCCATCATACTCCGGAACAAGATAAAAAATCCATAATATTATATGGAAAATGTGATATAAAAATAGTGGAAGCTAACCGGCATGGGCATATGTGTCCAAGATGCTTGGGGTCCTTCCGTCTTGGTCTGCAGCATCTTCCACCTATTCATGTAGAATTAGTTTTGAACCAACCCCATTCCATCAGTTTCTTCTCTTCTCTTTGTCAATTGAAACGTAGGACTAGTAATACATACAAAACCATATATATATATATATATATATATATATATATAGGGGCTTATATTAATGTGAGATACTAAGATATATCTAATTAAAATTCTTATTATCCCATAATTTGTATGCATATATATATATATATATATGCACATATATGAATACATGTATACATAAAAAAAAGAACCTGATAAGCAGAGGAGGAAGCACCAAACACGAAGCCTGGAGGGAAGTCATCTCTGCTATATTTATCAACGCATAAAGAAAGTTTTATGAGAAGAAAACACAGAAAAAATGAAACTCTCAGCATGAGTAATAACACAAGTATGCAGCAAGAACTCAGAAGGGAAGAAGTTTCAAAAGGCAAAAGTTACAAGGAGATTTGAGTGGACACCCTTTAATTTGTTATCCGCACTTTAGCGCAAATCGTAGACTCCAAATCTTTCTTTATTATCTTTTCTATTGTATGGTTGTTGAGTTGACTCCAGGTCTTGTATGAATGGTTCGAAATAGCCATTGGAACGGGATGGATTTTACAATCAATTGATCGTTGAGCGGTACACTTCAATGCAAGAGCCATACTGGCCCTGTACCCGTCAAAATGACTTGATTGAGCACTAGTGGGGATTGCAACAAGGTGAAGATAATTAAAAGGAGTTTGTGGTGGAAGAATAAAGTTCTTAGTTTATTTAGTGTGGGCAGGGAATAACATATGCCATTGGAATTAATCAAGAATTAACCATTTGATAACCATTTTTAGTTTTCAGCTTTTGGTTTTACTTCTCTGAAAATCGAAAATTAAAATTTTGTTTGGTAATTATTTTCATTATTTAATTTTTTAAAAAAATTGAGCAAGTAGCCCTCTTCATCACCACAGCATGAGTTCGAATCCCGTCGACTCCCTAAATTAACATCTAATCTAACAAATTTATCATTTAGCTCATGATTACTTAATCTGGCGGTCAAACGGGTTATTTGGTAGTTTCTCAAACTTTAAATTCATTAGTTTCCAAAAAAAAAAAGAAAAACTTTAAATTCATTATGAATACTTAATCCCTCTGAAGTGAGAGTATGTCATGTCTTAGAGAAAAATTAGATGATAAAACAGTGGCGGATTCAAAATTCTAATATCACGGAATTGCAGTGTAAATTGTTTACATTATTTAAAGACCGAAATAGCATGCACATCGTGTAATTTATTCTTTGGTATCTTGAATGAGGCATGCTATAGGTATCTTTCATCAGATGTTATGACATTGTCGATATCTGTCAAAATCTACAGAGGCCTGTCGTCGATATTTGTCAAAGCTACCAAGGCGTGCTATTGAATCATGTCAAGCACCTGCCGAGTCTGCCGAGCAAACATTTCATTGAACAGTTGGTGGGCATTTCTAGGTCCAAAATCAGACAGCCATATGGTTCTTAAGGACAAGGATTGTCTGCCCTTCCACTTCCGGTGCCCTCCCGTGCCCTTCTGTTTTGTGTGGTCATGGTTAAGCCACGTCAACATTTTATATTGTTTTTTTTATAGAGATAATAAGACAAAAATGAATAGTAATATAAAATGTTGACGTGGCTTAACCATGACCACACAAACAGGAGGGCATGAGAGGGCACCAGAAGTGGGAAGGCAGACAATCCTTGTCCCGTTCTTAGATGACCTTTCCAGCTCTGTACGGTCCCAGACCCAGTAGGTCTCCTAATGGATCCACACTTGGGTGAAAGAAGCATTTTAATGTTTTAATCTTAACTCTTGATATCAAATCCAAGGATACATGAACATAAATTCTTAGTCACCTGATTAACAAGAGAACAAGGCTAATAGATATTTAAAATACTTCAAGTGGCGATTACATTTCCGAAGAATGTAAAAAAGAGGTGAAGGTTACATAACTTAAGAATTATAACAAAACATATGGGAATGTAAACATGTTCATTTTAGAATACAACTGTGTATAATGAAATCTACTGAATGTCGTAACCATTGGAAATGGATGTAAGAACTTCATCAAAGTTGATGGCATTTTTTCTCTTTAGAAAATGAGAGTACCAATGAGCAGAGAGTTTAGGTTGTCTTTTCAAATCAGGGTCTTCCAAATCCACGTAGTATAGGCCGTAGCTCGATTCATAGCCGTCTAACAGTTCAAGAGAATCCAAGAAGGACCATGTTAAATAACCTCTTGAGTTTGATCCATTCCTTCCAAAGTAAAATAGGATAATTAGTATTTTAGACGTAGTATTTCCTATGGTGAAAAATATATCTAGCTTGACTATCCCTATATTTACATAAACACTTGCATTAAACATTTTCATTTGGACTCGTCCAGTTAGCTTTGCAACATGGAGAGGTCACAAGATAAATCATATATACCTTATAGCTTCAAGCAAAGATTGGATGTGCCCTTGCAAAAATTTCACCCGCCCCCAGTCCTCCAAAGATGAATTGCGTCGAGTCCGTTGACCTAATGTTTAATACAGATAAAGAAGGAAAATGATAAGCAGATAATGGAAACTACTGCATGGAAAGAGCCAAAAGTTAAGCTCTAGTACCAGGAAATATAATGTAGAGTTTGAAGCAAAATACACGCAACGCATGCATGGTCAGTAGATATGGGGAAATCTTAAATAAAACTTATTTGAGAGTCTCTCAATCGAAGCTCCCTCTATATATCTACATTTCCCTATCATGTTATACAACACTACACATTCAAATAGCACTGCTTGGGTTAAAATTTAAACCCCTGTACTATCCATTTACAGAAGAAAAAAAATCACCACATGGATGATGCAGAGAGATACTTTCCACGCAACAAAATAACCGAGAGAGAGAGAGAGAGATACCATTTTCATGGATATATATAGGAGGATTGCCATAATTTTCCTTGATATATTCCAACAGTTCTTGCAGGCCCCAGGGAGCTATTGGATACTGATTCAAACAACACGATCACTAGTGCTCTGAAATTAATCCATAAGTAGTATTGAGCCGGTTCTACTTTATATTATGTTCAAGATTTACCTCAAATGTTGTTGTACCATTGTCCAGTGCTGCAAATGGAATTAAACAAACTTTAGTAAGCTCAAAGGATTGCAGCTAAGCATCTAAACAAGAATAAACTCTCATAAGTTCACGAACTAGGTGTTAGACAAGAGTCCACAGTACAATGTATCAGTAATTATCTTAAAATATTCTCTATGTAAATTACCACGTATAGGACTCATGTTGTTAATGTATTATAAAACTTGTATACGTTGATGAATGAAAGCAAACAATTCCAACATTTCCTCTACCTGTCAATTATTTTTTCACACATTTCATCGACTTATTAATGACATGTCATGGACACATCGGTCATTAAACTAAGGACCGGACATCATGCAGAAAGAATTTCACTACATACGTATATGTATAAGAAAAAACTTACGCAGTATCTTTATTGCTGAGTCTGCCATAAAGTCTCTGGTTTCCATCTTTAAAGTGCTGGAGTAGTCCTTGATGTTTAATATGTTATAATAATTCAATCCAATGAAGTCAAATGAACCCCTGACAATTCGGGACTCAAGACTAGTAAAAACAGGAATTCTAGAGCCCACTATCTTTTTCATTACATCAGGGTAATCTCCAAACACCAAGGGATTCAAAACCCTACAAAAGGAAACACACGCATTGGAATTACAGGTACCTAAAACGGCATTATGTTTTGGACAAGTGAGAAATATATATAGATGAAAAGATGAGTACTCAACATCTGACTTACCAACCAAAGTAGAAGTCCATGGCTCTTTGGGTGGCAAGTTCATCTTCAATAGTTTTTGTTAGAGGAACAAACCAATAGGCAAAAACATTGATTCCTATATATCCATGCTGCTTGTCCTGCATATCTCAAAAATTTCTCTGATCAACCTATATTTTGTTTTCATGAAAAGTCTAAGTTTATATAGGAACCTCATGTTACATTATTACTAGTATTGATATGTAACTTGCTATAAATAGAAAGGGGTGTTGGTATTTTGTTTGATGAGTTTGAGAAATCATGTTTTAAGGGAATTTGACGTGCGTCTGACATATGAGTGTTTTTATTGTGTACTACTGATTATCACAAAGATAAAAGTTCTTGAAGCCCTTGACAGCGAAGAGTTTGAGAATTACCTGGTACATTTTCTTGTACAATCTAGCAGCTGATGCATGAGCTAACAAGGTATAATGAGCTGCCATGTATGGCTCTGTTGAGGAATTACCCCTAGAACAATTGACACCAAATGGAGCAGAACATCGCTGTGGTGGAAGAAATCCAACATCGTAACCCCCAAGTATAAAAATATTAGGCTCATTCATAGTAGTCCAATGCAAAACTCTATCCCCGAAATTTTTGAAGCACGCATCTGCATATGTAGTGAAGTCTTTTCTGCATCCACAAAAGTGTTCCATCACGATCATCATGGATCCCCCATTTCTGCATGTCCCATTTTAAACTCATCAATAAAAGTTAGGAACTTACACAATTTTTCGACTAACCCATCCTCCATACTCATCATCAAGTGCCTGTGGGAGATCACTGTGGTGTAAAGTAACATGTGGTTGGATTCCTGGTTTAAACAAACAAATTAATTTATTATCAACATTAGGATTTGTTGATCTCTATAGCTACTCAATTATTGATAGTATAAGCAAGGAAACTGTGGTTCATAATTTAGATAGATTGTTACCATGGCTGATCAGTTCATCAATAAGATTGTTGTAATATTGTACACCCTTTGGATTGACAGGTCCTCTTCCATCTGAGAGAAACAAGCCGAATATTGATTAAGTGCGTCAAAAGCTAAGAACAAGAAATTGTTACTTCTTTTGTTTAATCTAAGTTACAATTCGTTGATCATGCATACTTGGGATAAGTCTTGACCATGAGATGGAAAATCTATATGCCTCCAAACCAGTATCCACCATTAGTTGGACATCTTCCTGAAATGGTTTGAATGAACTTGATCATGCATAAATCATATTCCAACTATAATCCATGATATAATGATGCGTAGTATAAAACAACAGCAGCATATTTCTAATTAGTATGATATTGATTTCTGCAATACAAAAGAACTACTAGTCCTGAATCGTCTAAACAAAAATTGAACTGGATCTTGCAGAGTATAGACCTTGTATTTGTGATACTGATCACACGCTACATCTCCAGTGGCTCCATCATAATTACCTGAAATTTTGGGAGTAAAGCAGTGAATTAATAAAGATCTTGATACATGTAAGTGATCGTGCAAGTTCAAACAATCAACAATATCAAATTCAATTATTGTTTAGTTGGTTTTAATTGATAATGATCAATTGTTTAACCCTCAACGAGTCAACATAAACATACATTCTTTTTACTTGGTTCACAATGATAAGAAATGTCACCTGGTTTCCAATTTACTGAGAAAATCACATCTGATTAGTAAATCAAGCTTGTCAATGGTTTTCGATAGTCAAATTCCAAATGTGATTAATATTTTACTTGCAAGTGTTGGGTTTTTGTTCTCCTCCCTAATTTCCTTGATTATTCTGCCCCTATTTTCAATTTTCATTTTACTTATATTAGCACTAAATGATTCGCCTCCTATGACAAATTGATTGACTCGTTCAGAAGAAGTTTACACATTAGTTTCTCAAAAAAAAATTTACACATTAGTGAATTT
The DNA here is from genome assembly GCA_035220775.1 of Malus fusca. Classification (NCBI taxonomy): domain Eukaryota; kingdom Viridiplantae; phylum Streptophyta; class Magnoliopsida; order Rosales; family Rosaceae; genus Malus; species Malus fusca. The sequence continues at coordinate 12,706,332 of CM069069.1, forward strand.
GGTATTTTAAAAGTTGCGTAGAAGCCCTTGGTGATTTTCTTATTTTCAAATGTATTTCTCTATCAGTGGTTTTTATTTCAATTTAAAGAAAACTTACTTTTTTTATTTTTATTTTTTATAACCAAACGCTCCATAAGTGAGTTTGGTGAAACCTTAATCACTCTCAAATAGGCTAATTTTATGGGTTTAAATATCATTATTCTAGTCTAGTTAACCATACATAGCTTCAATAAGCTAAACGAGGTCTTCACCTTCCACAAGTTATAAATTAGAAATGAAAACAGTAAATAATTAAAAATAGTAAATAATGAAAACAGTAAATAATTAACCACTCTAGACTTATGAACCGTTAGTTCTTAATTTTGCATTTTTGGACAAAGATTTAATGGTTAAAAAATCTGAAGTATCCCACCATACCTCGAAACAAGATAAAAAATCCATAATATTATATGGGAAATATGATAAAAATAGTGGAAGCTAACCAGCATGGGCATATGTGTCCAAGATGCTTGGGGTCCTTCCGTCTTGGTCTGCAGCACCTTCCACCTATTCATGTAGAATTAGTTTTGGACCAACCCCATTCATCAGTTTCTTCTCTTCTTTTTTCCTATTGATGCGTAGCACTAGTAATACATACAAAAGCATATATAGAGGCTTATATTATTGGCCAATATATCTAACTAATTATATCTTATTATCCCATATATACATATGCGTGTATGTATATATGCACATATATGAATACATGTATACATAAGAAGAAGAACCTGATAAGCAGAGGAGGAAGCACCAAACACGAAGCCTGGAGGGAAGTCATCTCTGCTAAATTTATCAGCACATAAAGAAAGCTTTACGAGAAGAAAACACAGAAAAAATGAAACTCTCAACATGAGTAATAACACAAGTCCGCAGCAAGAACTCAGAAGGGAAGGAGTTTCAAAAGGCAAAAGTTAAAAAGAGATTTGAGTGGACACCCTTTAATTTGTTATCCGCACTTTAAAGCAAATCGTCGACTCCAGATCTTTCTTTATTATCTTTTCTATTGTATGGTTGTTGAGTAGACTCCTAGTCTTGTACGACTGGTTCGAAATAGCCAACAAGAAGAAACAGGCAGATGGGGATAATACTTGGGTCCTGACCGGTCAGGACGCAGCATTCCGAATTTTTGAGGTGGACCAATAGTATTGAAACAGCTGGCACTTTAAGCAACTTTTTATTATTAACCAAACACCGCTATGTCCCTAACCAGACACTCCAAATTTCCTCTTCATCACTATCCAAGCACTCATCTTTCTTTCAACAAGAAGACAAGCAGACACCCCATCCATAAGTGTCAACAGACCACCGTGGCCTCGTCGGATCACCCATCGTTCGCGAGCTCCAAGCCCAAGGCTGCGCCAAACTTGTCCTCCGTACTCAGGTCGAGCGCAACCTCACTCGCCAAGCCGCTTCACCACCACGCCGCTGCAAAACTCGGGTATATGGGTTCGTGTTTAAAGTCACCGCTGTAGATTTCATCGCTGCAATCTCACTGAGATCTCAATGCGATGTGGAGTCGACGCTTGGAGGAGGGATAAAAAATGACATCAACGAAGGGGAGCTTGGAGGAGGGTGGCTGGGGCCGAAGAAGAAGCGAATCCAGATAACATGGGAGATGGAGGGAGAAGGTGTTCTTGTTCTCACGGATTCAGAGGGAGGTGGAGGAAGAAGGTTTCTGTTTGGTCACGGTTTAAAGAAAAATGGATGTTTGGTTACAATGATATCAAAGTTTTGAAACAAAAATGAATTGACAATGTGTTTTAAATTATTGGACCGGGTAGGAAGTGGGTAAAATTGGGTGCTGACTGATCAGTGCCTAAGTATTGTCCGACAGATGGCGAGGTTGAAATGAACTTCACCATTCGAAGAACTGGTCTTGCTGCTGCAAATTTAAAGTCAAAGTTTTAATTTTTTTAATCAAAATTCAGACACCTGTCCAATCAAAATTAGGTGTAAGCAACAGTAAAGTTAAATCCATTCACGAATGTGGAGGTTCGTGGAAAAGTTGCCGTTTCAGATTAGGCTTGAATTTGAGCTTGGATTAGGACCATAATTATAAATATGAATTTATTTATCAATAGAAAAATTAAAAAACAATACTTGCATTCTTCATTGGGGATGAGCCCAATGCCCCCATTTTCAAGTGAGTCCGTGTTTGCTCGCCTTTCTAACCTAAAGCGACCTTCCTAACCTAAAGAGATGTTTGTTTCTTTCTAAAATCATGTCACATGTTTTTTTTGCTCATGATTAATCAATGCATTTATTAAATATTGAGTTTTTATTATAAATGGTTCTTGAAATTGATCTTTACCATTAAGATGATTCATGAACTTAAAACATCAACCAATGTAATCCTTGAAAATAAGTGTCGCAAATCAATATAGTTCTTCCGTCACAATTCTGTTAAGTGCTGATATCACACATAAATAGATCCCATAAGTTCTTTTTTCTCACAAATGGTCTTTGAAAGTGACCCGTGACATCAAAATGGTCCCTGAAATTGACATGTGACATCAAAATAGTCCCTAAAATTAAAAATTGATCAATATAGTCCTGCAAGTAAGTGACCCAAATCAATATAGTCATTCTGTCACAATTCTGTCAAAAATTCTAGTATGTGCACACATAAATTGGTCACACAAGTCTAATTAAATTTAAAAAATTACAAATAGGTTTAATAATTTAATAGTTAATAAAAAGATGTCAACCCAAAAATCCAATCCTACAATCACCTCTGATTCCAATCCACATTCATCTACCTCCTTCGCTATCTATTCTCTAAAAAAGAAAAATCTCAATACACTCATCTTTACATACTTCGACACCCTTCATTGAATTGAACCTGGATCGAGATCACCTTTGGTGATGACTTGGCCGATTGGCAACGATTTCTGGGACATCACCATTAACATTTAGGCGATCAACATCCTCACAACCTTAATCTTGGAGAGTTTGTCTGGCGTTTCCCTGATGGTCTGGTGACTCCAAGAACGGGGAGGTTTGCTGGTTGAAAACTATTTCCAAACCCCCTTTTATGCCTTGGTTAAGCTTAGTGCCTTTGAGAATTTATGGAAGAGATCTCTCTTCGGAGTAGGCCCTACTATAAGAAGAAGAAAAAATTCCATTGTGCAAAAAAGTATTTAGACAACTTTTTTAATTAATTATTAAACCGACATCAGCACATAACAAAAAATTTACAGAACTGTGCCGGAATGATCATATTGATTTGCAACACCTATTTCCAAGGATTACATTCATCGATTTTTAATTTTAGGGACCATCTTGATGGAGTGGGTCAATTTCAGGGATGATTTGTGATAAAAACCAGTAAATCTTGTGGGGCCCATTTATGTGCCACATCAGCACTTAACATAATTTTTAACAGAATTGTGAGGAAGGATCACATTGATTTGCGACACCTATTTTCAGGGACTACATTTATTGATTTTCAATTTCAGGGATCATCTTGATGGTGATGGTCAATTTCAAGAAACATTTGTGATAAGGGGCCTTTAGATCTAGGTCCAAAAACATAGATGGTTTTTAGGAGTGAGTTCAATTATCTAATTACATGTTTTTATTTCTTTTATACTCATTTTATATTTTTTTTAAATATTAAAAATCACTTAAAATCTTCTAATATTATGCATTTTTCAACTCCAAAAAATATAATTAATATCTTACAACAAAAAAACTAATATACTAACATAAATTATCTACAAAACATTCTACCTTAACTCAAGTAACAAATATATGAATATATATTATATATGTAAACGAGATATGAAACATAACTAAAAGGTAGGAAAAAACATAATATACATACAAGTAAGACACATTAATTTGCGACACATTGATTATAAAAAAGAATGTGACAGCCCGTTCCTAATTTTAAGAATTTTTAAAGTTTTAATAAAGGATTTTACAAAAATGCCCTTTGAGGCACGTGCATTATTCGAGGTTAATCATCATGTCGTGCCATCTAAGATTTGTTTTCTTAACATATCCTCGTAGTACTCGTCGTTACGGACGCGTGGGCGCAGACGGTTCGTGATTTGGAGTTATATCGAAGAAGTTATTAATGTTTGAAATTTTGGATTTTAAGGAATTACAATTTTAGTAAATTATAGAAATTCTTTTATGAAAATGGACGGCCCAGATTTAATGACGAATGAAATGGATGGCTGGGATGAGGGAAAGGTTTTTGGTGTGTGTATGTGTATGAGAAGAAGAAAAAGAAATCAGAAAGAAGAGAGATTGGGCAAAACTGCCCAATTGGAGAAGAAGGAGGAGAGGCGAATCAGAAGAAGAGAGAGGGAGAAACTGACCAACCAGAGGAATGAATGGAGGGAAATGAGGGAGAGTGGTGAGCGGGGGAACATGAGGAAACGGGTCACCCTTGACCCGCGCGACCCATGCTTCCAAATCGGCGGGTTCTCGCCGTTTTCGTCCAATTTTCCGACGAATTGAATCAAGGTACCACTCCCAATCAACATCCAGACCTTCCCTCTTCACGTTTCACCCCAAGAATCATTGAATTTCGTGGTGATTTCGCGAAGAACACCCCTACGGGTGCCGCGACTTTTTTTGTCTAAATTCTTCAAATTTTGAAATGTTTTCTTTCAATTACTAACACCATTAGCATTCCTTTAGGACCTAGAACAAAGCCCAAGAGGTAGTAGAGGCGTTGGAACAAGTTTGAAGGTCGAATTGGAAACACCCAATTCTAGGGTTCTTCACGGTTTTGGTGAAATTGAAGCACTTCCAGGCCAAATTGGCCTTGGCCACAGGTATGAAAGTTACTCTACTCATTGAGATCTTCAAATCTGCAAATTTTGGTAATTTTTTGAAATAGTTGGATTTTCCGGCGAGCCGGGGCGGCCAACCGCCACCCGCGGCGGCCCGTGCGGCGGCGCGTGGCCAATGGCCCGCCAATGCCATTCTTAGCATGTGTTTAAGGTTCTAGGTTCAGTTTTGATAATTGATGGACTTAAATTGAGTAATTGAACCTAAGTTCGTTCGATTCGTGGTTAGGTGAAAATGTGAATTGACGATCCAACCGTCGGATCGTCACCAAAATTTGATACATTGTAATACGTAGTATTTGAGGATTATAGGAACTTACGGATTGGGAATCCGATTTACGGATCTTCTGGAATTAGAGTTGTAAGTTCATAAAATAGAATGTTAACCGTCACTTGGTTTTGGAAATTGACGGAGATCCGACCGTTGGATGGTAAGGAAATTTTAGGATGTTGTTCTAGAGATTTATTGTGGACCTCTGGAAGTTATGGATTGGAAATCTGAGTTGCAGATCTTCCGGATCGAACTGCGTAGTGACGTGTTTTATACAAGTTATATATTCTATTCTATCGATATGATTTCTAAGGTTGGATTTGATTATTGTTCTAGGTGCCGATCGTCATGATGCCTTGATGTATTGTGCTAGGGAGTTGTAGGGCGAATTCCAGGTGAGTGGGCAGTTTTGTTTTCGTATTACCTATATACTATTGTTTTTCCCAGAAAATGCATTTATTTGAAAATATGTTTTCCAAATGCCATGCATAGAATTATTTGAAGAAAATATGAATTGTTATATGAATTATATGATTGATATATGATGCATACATGTGCATGGTGCTGTGGAGGCACAGGTAAGTCAGGTGAGTTCATTATTCATTGAATTGTTTGATGTTGAGACGTTTTAAGCTCATAACCTGCACCCTAGGTGTTAGTGCTTATATTATTCACCACACCGCACGCTCGCCTTGGATCCAAGTAGGTGGATGTCGTACAGACCATGTGAGGGTTCCGACATGCTAGTCGTATAGATCACTAGGTGTGATTCCGACTAGTGGGTGACCTTAGTTATGCGCGCTGATGATTGATGAGAGAAGCACTAGAGCGTATTTTTACACCTTTCATCGTACAGACTACCTTACGTAGTTCCGAGTGATGTGCAGTGTAGGGCCGTATAGGTCACTGTGGTGACTCCGGCTGAGTGGGATTTTGAGCTATAGAATTAATCGTATAGGACCAACTGCAGGGTCTCCGATTGATTCCTTATTTCACCTGATTTATATTTTGATTCATGGCATGGCATATTTTTTTTCTTGAAAAATGTTAAAGACTTGGGATTTGAGTTTTGAGATTACATATGGTTTTATATATACTATTTTCTGGGAAAGTATACAGGTTTTACGGTGAGGGGTTAGAAATGTTTTAAATGAAATGTTTTCGAAAAACTTTATTTTACTGACCCACTCAATTTTGTTTTGCGCCCCTCCAGGTTCAAGTTAGCAGAGCTTTGGTGGCCACGAGGAATCCAACGGTGTTCTGACAGAATTCACAAAAGTAGGATTCACCCTCGGGTGTTATACCTTAGTAATTGTATCTTTAAATCTTCCGAACTGTGTAAATGGTTACGTCACTCTCACGTGACGGCCAGCATGCCCTCCTTCGGGACGGGGTGTGTCAAAGAATCTGTCATATAGATACATAAAAATAATTAACCTGTGATATAGGTTGATTATAAAAATTAAAACTAAAATCTATAATTGGGGTTAAAAGCAGGAGGAAGAACAAGAAATAACAAAAAATACAAATAAAAGGCAATAATCAAAGAGATAATTAGGAAGAAATTTGATTTTTATGATAAATCTTATCATTGAATAGATAATTATTGATAATTAAATAATTAAATTTAAGGAATTGAACTTATTTTAATAAATTGGACTATTCATACTATTGGCTAAAAAAATTGGACTTATATCAAGTTTTCCCTTGTGATAAAACTCTTAAATCTTTATGTAAAAGAAAAATAACTTAATGAAATCAAAATTTAAAATAAATAAATAAATAAAATAAAAATAAAAAATAAAAAAACTTACTATGAAGAGATCGAAATACCACTAAATCTTTTTCAATGTTGTATTAAACTACCTTGAATCTTATCGTTGTGACGATCTGGGCTATGGTGTGGGCCTGATAATATTGTTAATTAGGACGCCATTCACTTAAAGATTCCACGCTCTTCGAATGGTAAGTTTGACTGCTAATTTATTTAATTTTCATACGAATTAATTAATACATATCAAAACTATTTGGACACGTGGCATGATTTTACAAGGGGGTAACGATCAGATTAAGCTGGGGATGAGCAAAAACTAACTCTTTACAAATAAGTCATAATCATAATTGTTTAATTTGTTGATCTTCTTTTGAATATCATCACTACAAAAAAAATGTTAAACCAAATATTGTTTAGTCATCTTAACAAATCACATAAATTAACAGTATACGCACCAAATGATGTATTGACACACCCCGATCCGAGAATCAAGACATGCTGGCCGTCACGTGAGTGTGACGTAACCATAAGTGCGGTGTGGAAGCAAAAGATAAGAGAATTACGAAGGAATAAAAATCAACTACTAGCAATAATAACCAACTAGCATGCTAGAGTGAGTTAAAGTGTGAACACACACATAAACAGAGCTTAAGAACTAGGTCCAGTCAAGTAGGACTATAATTAAGTTACAACCCCCGCAGGTGAGTCCTACATTCAAGGAGGCTGTCAGAACGCCGTAAAAGCCCTCGTCAACCACCAACTGCTAACTAGAACCTGGAGGGGCGCAAAACAAAGTTGAGTGGGTCAGTAAAACAAAACTTTTCGAAAACCTTTCATTTAAAACATTTCTAACCCCTCGCTGTAAAACCTGTATACTTTCCCAGAAAATAGCATAATAGCATATAACTTTTCATATATCTCAAATCATCAATTTTTCTCAAAAGCCAGAAAGTATACCATGTTATAACTGTCAAAAACAGAATGAATGATGCATCAAAATAACAGGTGAAATAATGAATCAACCGGAGACCCTGCAGTTGGTCCTGTACGGTTAATTCTATAGCTCAATATCCAATCCAAACCGGAATCACCTCGGTGACCTGTACGGCACTACTCTGCACATAAATCGGAACTACCTGAAGTAGTCTGTACGATAAGAATGGTGTAATAATACGCTCTAGTGCTTCTCTCATCAATCATCTGTGCACATAATCTAAAGTCACCTAACAGTCGGAACCCTCTCATGGTCTGTACGACATGTCGGAACCCTCTCATGGTCTGTACGACATGCACCTACTTGGATCCAAGGTGAGCGTGTGGTGCGAGGTGAAATAATATAAGCACTAACACCATGATTGCAGGTTATGAGCTATCAACATAATACACATCATCAATGATTCACATGAATAACATAAAACTCACATGTGCATCCACATCACCAATTCACATATATATATATATATATATATATATGCATCAATTATCAATTCAGATAATTCATATCATGCATGCATGGCATTTTAGAAACATACTTTCATTAAAACTCAATTTCTGGGAAAATTAATAGTATATAGGTATAAACAAAAAATACTGCCCACTCACTGATAAGTCGAAGGGTCGTAACCCCCGTGACGTTATTTAAAGCACATAACCAACAATTCTTAATAACTTCTCATACGATACTCAATTTGGGTACATGAATATACCACAGTGACCTACTCGACGTCACGGACGTCGACATATTTTTAGAAAAAAATTTGGGCTTGTCACGCGCCCCCACGCGCCAAGATGGGCACGGGTTCACACGTCCCCCACGCGCGTCTCCTACCTTGGGCTTGCCGGACTGGTTTTTCCGGTGGCCGGAAAACTGGGGATTTTTCAATCTCCTTGTTCTCCTTTGTTTCTCAACCATTTTCTTCGTATTTTATATCAAAATGAAGCCCTAAGCATGTAGTTTCCTGTTACATTACTTTAAGGCTCTAAAAACTACGAAATCTCACCGGAGAAATTCCAAGAAAACCGGCCAACTTCGAACTCCACGATCGCGACGTCCAAAACTTCCAAACGAACGTCCCCGAGCTTCCTTAGAACCTCACTAAGCTCAATATAAGCTTAGAATTCCCTGAAAATCAACACATCATGAATGCATGAACAGTGACATAAAACTGGGGTTCGGGTTTCACGTCCTAAAACTAGAACGAAACGACTCAGGAGATTGAAAGGATGAAGAACCTTACCTTTTTGGCGTCGATCCGCGACGTTTTGGAAGGTTTGGGGCTTTGTCCATACGATTTCGAGAGGGAGAGAGTGACTGAAACGGAGAGGAGAGAGAGAGAGCACGGGGGAAAGGAAAAGGGAGTCCCGTGTGTGTGTGTTGTATGGTCCACCCAAAAACAAATCACAGCACCATTCCATAACCACACAAATTTACAACCCAATTTTTAATCCAACTTAATAATTTTCCAAAAGCTTATGAAATATGTGCATTTAGTCCAAAATATATCACACACACACACACATACCTTAATACCCGTCAAGGGTAATTCCGTCATTCACTACTACAATATAGGCTAATATCGGCGGACCAAAAACCGACAAGAAATCCGATTTCTGTCGGAAATTTGGCAAAAATCCGACATAAAACACTGCAATGTCGGATTGGAATAGCGACGCCATTGCTACCGTCACTAAAGGGCTTCAGTGTCGCTTTGTTCGCTTAATCCGCCACTAAGCAGCGTCAGTTTAAAGCGACGCTGATGTTAACATCGGTTTAAAGCGACGTTAGATAACAATTAAATAAATAAAATATGCAAACTAGTAACGGTTTAAAGCGACGTTAGAGAACAATTAAATAAATAAAATATGCAAACTAGTGACGGTTTAAAGCGACACCACCTTTGATAATAATAATAATTAAAAAGTCGAAATTTGTTTCTGTATTCGTTCTCAAATAATTATAACTCAAAAAAATTATATAATCGAAATAATAAATTTCAATTTTAGACCAAAACAAACAATAATAAAAATAATTCAAAAGAAAAATAGTGCCATAATATACAAATGTTTTACATCTAACATTCCATATAATTTACAAAAATTCATCCTCCACATTTATTTAAAATTAGATACAATTCTTCAAAATGGACAATACATTCAAATTCTTGCCACTGCGGAAGCAGAGATTGTAGACAACCCAACTGCGGAATCGGCCTGAAATTCAAAAATATCGGGAAAAAATGTCAAGAGCTTTGCTTATTTGAGGAAAAACCCAATTGAGAAAACGACCTGAAATCCAAAAATTCGACAATGACCAATTGAAAATTTCCCAAAAGACTGAGAATTTTACAGGTTTGAAGGGCTTTGCGTACCTTGAGAGATTGATTGACAGGCGAGTGGAGGGGAGAGAAGACATGGGAGTGGCCTTGAACGCTAGTTTGTTGACGGCATATTTGAGAAGAGAGAAAGCCGGCTTCGAGAAAGATCTGCAGCCATAGGCCATTGGAGCACTGGGCGGAGAAATAGCGGAGTTAGGGTTTTGGGGTTAACACTCACAACAGTTGGAAGTTGGAGAGGCAGGGGTATGGCTGAAATGGAGGAAATAGTAAGGCTGAAATGGGAGAAAGAGAAGGAGAAGGAGTAAACCAGAGGAGAAATATAAGAGAGAAATGGAAGCGCAGAAGTACTGGGAAAGACGAGGTTTAAATATGGATAAAAACTTAGTGTCGGTTAATACCGACAGTAGTTACAACTTGTGTTGAACAATGAACACCCTACGTCGGTCAAAACCGACGTAATATCTGACAAATGATAAAAAATTGCTTGCGTCGAAATATGATGACTTTGCGTCGGTTCAAACCGACACTAGGTCTGACACGACCTGCCTGACACACTTTTGACTGAAAGGTCTGACATTTTTTTTACTGACAGGGTTGCGTCGGATAAAACCGACGTTAGCTTGATAGATTTGTGTAGCGTCGAAATAATGAGAGTTTGCGTCGGTTAAAACCGACGCCAACTCTGACACAGTCTGCAAGAGCTCGTCCAACCCATTTCCCCATGCAAAAAAAAAACCGGGAAAATTCTTTAAATTTGAATTTTTAAAATTTGAATCTTCAAATACCTTTATCTACCCGTTTTCTAATTAAAAACACATTATTACAAATCTTACCAGTTTATCAAAAAATCAAAAGAAACATTGCCAGAGGTAGATAAAAAATTTGTGATGTAGGTAGAATTTATGATAGAGGTAGACTATGAACAAAAACCTATTGTATAGATAGATAATACAAAATAATTTGTGATACATATAGACTATGAACAAAAACATATTGTATAGGTAGATAACACAATTAATTTGTGATAAATAGGTAGATAACACAATTAATCTTAGATAGATTATCAACAAAATATGTTATATATATAGGTAGATAAATACAATTATTCATGATACATGCACACAGTATAATATAAAAAGATTTTAAAAATGACCAGTGATATAGGTAGATACAAACAAAACAAAAAATTGTGAAGAAAAATGATATTGAGGGAGGAATCACTAGAGAAAATGCTAATTCGATAGAACTTCAAAGTTCAAAAAAATATAAAAAGGAGAATGAAGCCAAAAAAAAATGAGACGAAGAACCCAAAACACAAGATTGACTAATGCAATTTCTTTAAAAAAAAAAAAAACCAATCAAATGTATATTGATCATCCTTATGGAAGGAGGAGGAGAAGAAAAATATTATGGAAGAACATTACTAGGCAAAATAACGCAGGAAGAGAAAGATATTGTGAGGGAGAGACAAGAAAAGAGAATGAACGGTTTGGGGAAGAAGAAGAAAAAAAGGAGATTTAAATCCCTAATCCTATAATTAAGGATAAGCTTAACATTAATCACAAACTTAAAAAACAGTAATTACTTAATTGGTCAATTTAAGGGTAAATTTGGCAAGAGAATACAAATAAGCTTATGTGGACAATGAATCACTGGACCTAACCCAAAAATTAAACAAAATTGGATTATAACTAATAATGGCTCATAAAATTGGACTATTATTAAGTTTCTCCTAAAATATAATCAGTTATTTTATCTTATATAAGAGCCTAATAAAAAAATAATACATTTGTCGTTTAAGTACTATAACTACACTCGAAAATAAGAGCCTAATAAAAAAATAATACATACACTACTAATCTATGCCAAGGAGTGTAGCTGTAAAAAATCATCAAAATTGGAGTTAAAATAACCGTTAAATCGTGATTTTTCGTTTATAACCGTCGAAAAGCTTTGTCCCGTTACTTGATATCTGAATGTTTGTTTTTTGTGATTTTTTGCTGATGTGATCTCGAAGCATATGCAAACAAGTTTGATGGTTGGGATCGTTGAAATTTGTTTCGGAGAATTCGTATCCCATCAAAACAATAGATTGACTAACACTTAAGAGTTTATTTATACTTTCATTAAGTATAAAATAAGATTTTGTGGTATCCATTTGTGTAAATATTTTAAATTGAAGATCGAATTCATTCATTGTATTCATATAGGGTCAAGGAGTGTAGCTATAAAAAATCATCAAAATCGGAGTTAAAATAACCGTTAAATCGTGATTTTTCGTTTATAACCATCGAAAAGCTTTGTCCCGTTACTTGATCTCTGAATGTTTGTTTTTTTGTGATTTTTTGCTGATGTGATCTCGAAGCATATGCAAACAAGTTTGACGGTTGGGATCGTTGAAATTAGTTTCGGAGAATTCGTATCCCATCAAAACAATAGATTGACTAACACTTAGAGTTTATTTATACTTTCATTAAGTATAACATAAGATTTTGTGGTATCCACTTGTGTAAATATTTTAATTTGAAGATCGAATTCATTCATTGTATTCATATAGGGTCAAGGAGTGTAGCTGTAAAAAATCATCAAAATCGGAGTTAAAATAACTGTTAAATCGTGATTTTTCGTTTATAACCGTTGAAAAGCTTTGTCCCGTTACTTGATCTCTGAATGTTTGTTTTTTGTGATTTTTTGCTGATGTGATCTCGAAGCATATGCAAATAAGTTTGACGGTTGGGATCGTTGAAATTAGTTTCGGAGAATTCGTATCCCATCAAAACAATAGATTGACTAACACTTAGAGTTTATTTATACTTTCATTAAGTATAACATAAGATTTTGTGGTATCCACTTGTGTAAATATTTTAATTTGAAGATCGAATCCATTCATTGTATTCATATAGGGTCAAGGAGTGTAGCTGTAAAAAATCATCAAAATCGGAGTTAAAATAACCGTTAAATCGTGATTTTTCGTTTATAACTGTCGAAATTAGTTTCATAGAATTCGTATCCAATCAAGTTCAATGGTGTGTGTATATATATATATATATTAAGTAGATTTAAATTTATTTATTTTGTATGTATAACACTTAAGAAATTGAATTGTATGTATATTTAAGCCGATCCAATGATCACCAATTTTTTAAAATTTAATTTAATATATATATATATATATAATTATTATAGTTTTTAGGGATATAAAATTTAATTTAATATATATATATAATTTAATATATATATATATATATATATAATTTATGTTGCTTAAAAGCGACACTAGTATTTAAAAAATACTTTATGTCGCTTAAAAGCGACACTAGTATTTAAAAATTATTAAAATAATGTTTACGTCGGTTTAAAAGCGACATAAACATTTTATGACGCTTATAAGCGACAGTAAATCCGACGTCATGTTCAGTTAGTGTCGCAACTGCCTAATCCGCTACTATATTAGATTAAAGCAACACCACCCTCCGACACTATAACCCCCTTTTGTAGTAGTGATTTCATGTCCCCGATATAAAGAATCCCGGGACGGGCTGTGACAATCTTCCCTCCTTATAGAATTTCGTCCCCGAAATTCCTACGACCAACCAATCCACTTAATACTCATAAAATAACTTTGGATACATCTCTCTCATTCGATCTTCTGTCTCCCAAGTAGCTTCTTCCACTGAGTGGTTCCTCCACAATACTTTTACTAAGCTCACTGTCTTATTCCTTAGAATCTTGTCTTTCCAATCCAAGATAGTCACTGGTTCTTCATCATACGTCAAATTCGGATTAATCTCCAAAGGTTGAGGAAGAATCACATGTGAAGGATCTGAAACATAATGTCGAAGCATCGAGACATGAAATACATTATGAACCTTAGATAACTCCGGAGGCAATTCCAATCTGTAAGCAACTTCACCAATCCTCTCAGTGATCTCATAAGGTCCTATATACCTAGGACTTAGCTTGCCTTTCTTTCCAAATCGTACTACACCTCTCCAAGGTGACAATTTCAAGAATACCAAATTACCCACATCATAAACTCGATCAGTGGCATGTCTATCTGCTAAACTCTTTTGTCGATCTTGGGCCTCTTTCAGGTTAGACTTAATCACCTGAACATTTTGAGTAGTCTCATCCACAATCTCTGGGCCCTCTAGCACTCTTTCACCAACCTCTGACCAACACAATGGCGTACGACAAGCTCTACCATAAAGTGCCTCAAATGGTGACAAACCAATGCTCGAATGAAAACTATTATTGTAGGAAAATTCCATCAAATCTAGGCGATCATGCCAAGAATCACCAAACTGCAACATTGAAGATCTCAACATATCCTCCAACGTCTGAATAGTCCTCTCAGATTGTCCATCTGTTTGAGGATGATAAGCAGTGCTGTAAAGCAATTTCGTACCAAGAGCTTCCTGAAAAGCTATCCAAAAATTAGAAGTAAATCTTGGATCTCGATCAGAAATAATATTCACTGGAACGCCATGATACTTCACAATCTTCGTGATGAACAACTTCGCCAATTTATTCAGAGGATACTTTTCCCTCACTGGAATGAAGTGTGCTGACTTGGTAAGCCGATCTACAATCACCCAAACGCCATCAAATCCATTCTGAGTACGTGGAAGCTTATACACAAAATCCATAGTTATATTTTCCCATTTCCATTGAGGAACGGGAAGTGGTTGCATCCGACCAAAAGGCTTCTTTCTTTCAGCTTTGACTTGCTGGCAAACAATACACCTACTTACATACTCTGCAATTTCCCTCTTCATACCCGGCCAATAATAAAATGGTCGAATGGTATGGTATATCTTAGTTCCTCCTGGGTGCATTGCATAAGCCGAACAATGTGCTTCATCCAAAATTTATTTCTTTAATTCCTCGTTATTCGGCACATACATCATGTTCTCTTGCATAAGCATGCCATCCGATTCCCTAATCTTGAGGTCTTTCTTTTTCCCTTCATTTCTCAATTGAATCAATTCTTGAATCTCCTCATCAACCAACTGAGCTTCAAGTACACGATCAACCAAAATTGGCCTGACTTGGAAACTAGCAAGAAAAGCTTCTCTTCGCTCTTCTAACTCCAACTTAACTCCAGTAGCTCTCAAATATGCAAGTAGAGGAACACTGCAAACATACAAGGCATTAAGTCGACCTTGAGGTTTCCTACTCAGTGCATCAGCTACCACATTTGCACGACCCGGATGATACTCAATAGTGCAGTCATAATCACTTAGTAACTCCATCCACCTTCGCTGACAAAGATTAAGATCATGCTGAGTGAAAAGATACTGAAGACTCTTATGATCTGTGAAGATCTTACATTTCTCACCATAGAGATAATGCCTCCAAATCTTCAGAGCAAAGACAATGGCTGCCAACTCAAGATCGTGAGTAGGATAATTCCTTTCATGAATCTTCAACTGTCGAGAAGCATAGGCAATCACTCTATTATGCTGCATCAAGACACATCCCAAACCATTCAAGAAAGCATCACTGTAAATCTCGAAGTTACCACTATCGTCAGGAAGTACCAAAACTGGAGCATGAGTGAGGCAATGTTTCAGTTGCTGGAAACTTTGCTCACAATTCTCGTCCCAAACAAACTTAACATCCTTCCTGGTTAACTTTGTTAGTGGTAATGCAATCATAGAAATATCTTGAACAAACCGTCGATAATAACCTGCTAGACCAAGAAAACTTCGCACTTCGGTGACGGTTCGCGGTTGTTCCCAATTCTCCACTGCTGCTATCTTTTGAGGATCAACTTGAATTCTCTGTGCTGATACGACATGTCCCAAGAACGCCACTTGATTCAACCAAAACTGACATTTACTGAACTTGGCATACAACTGATGTTCCCTCAATTTCTTTAGTACCAAGTTAAGATGTCGAATATGATATGCCTTTCACTTAGAGTATACCAGAATATCATCAATAAAAACAATGACAAACCTATCAAGATATTGCTGGAATACTTCATTCATTAACCTCATGAAGGCTGCAGGTGCATTAGTCAATCCAAATGGCATCAACAAAAACTCATAACGTCCATAACGGGTCCTGAAAGCCGTTTTAGGTACATCCTCATCTTTAATCTTCAACTGATAATATCTAGATCTCAAGTCAATCTTAGAGAACACACATGCACCTTTAAGCTGATCAAACAAATCATCAATGCGAGGCAATGGATAACGGTTTTTAATCGTTACCCGATTCAATTGCCTGTAATCAATACATAATCTCAAAGTTCCATATTTCTTTCTTACAAACAACACTGGAGCTCCCCAAGGTGAAGTACTAGGTTGAATGAAACCTTTATCAGTTAATTCCTGTAACTGAATTTTCAACTCCCTCAATTCAGCTGGAGCCATTCTAGATGGAGTCAAAGATATAGGATCCGTACCTGGAAGCAAATCAATTGAAAACTCCACATCTCTGTCTGGCGGCAATCCAGGCAAATCATCAGGGAATACATCAAGATAGTGTATGACGACACCAACTTCCTCAATACTGCTAGAAGCAACATCATTTAACACCACATGTGCTAAGTATCCTTGACAACCTTTCGATAATAGCTTATTTGCTCTCATGGCAGAAATAACACCATGTCTCACCCCACTTCTTTCACCCACAAAAGTAACCTCTGGTAGTCCACGACGAAGAAAAGTAACTGATTTCCCATAACAATCTATATGGGACGATTAAAATCCAACCAATCGGCCCCTAAAATCACATCAAAATCCACAATATCTAACGGGATAAGATTGGCTGGCATAACTACGCCATCTACCATCACTGGACACCCTGGATAAACACTATCAACATAACATTTGTCTCCTCTAGGCATAGCAAACTCTAAATCAAATCCTAGAGGTGTAGGGTGAGATTGTGTCATTTGAGCAAACGTATGAGAAATCACTTAATGGGTAGCACCACAATCAATCAAAACTATAGCAAAGTGACCAAGGATGTTTAACGTACCCATAATCAAGTCTGGATGGTTCTGAGTACCCTGCAGTGAGATGTGATTAACACGTCCCTGAGCTTGATGTCGTCCACCACGACCTCTGCTACCTTGATTACCTCGCCCCTGAGAAGTGCGTCCCTGACCTAACTGGCTAGCCTGCCTAGACGGTCCTGCACTGCTAGCAGCAACCTCTTCCTGACGGGGCTGATTTCCCTGATGCCACTGAGATCCACTAGCTGGCATGGAAGAATATGAAGAATAACCTCCAGGATCTTGGGAATACGCACTCTGAGAATAAGGATCATGGGCATACTGATATTTTCCGGACGCATAGGGAGCAGCATCACCCTGATAGTGGTAAGCACCACCACGACCCGTCTGACCATAACTGCCTGATCCATAATTCTGTTGTACATGTGCTGGAGGTGGCATAGCAGACTGCTGAGGTCTCTGCTGACTCTGGGGACACTGAGCAGCTCTATGTCCCATCCGCCCACAAGTAAAACAACCATCGCTACTATTTCTCCTACACTCTCCATGATGCCTGAAATTACAACGACGACATAACGGAGGACCTGAACCCCCAGCACCACCAAAGTTTCTCGGCCTCTGAAATCTGGGTCCACCAGCAAATCTTCCACCTCTCATCTGGCCTGTGACACTAAATCCTCCACTGGAAGAACTCGACCTCACTCTACTCCTCTTGAAATTCTGCGTCCTACGGGGTCCCGGAATGGAGATACATTTTCCCCTGTCATCTTTCCTCTGATTATCATTTTTCTCTTCCTCATCCTCACTGTTACTGGGAAAGTTATCGGAATCCTCCATCCGAACCAAAATCTCAGAAAACTCATGATAATCGGCACAAGGAAGCGCACTAGCTAAAGTCCGCCATTTCCTCTTAGTTCCCAGCTTAAAGCGGCGAAGCATCTCTACCTGATAATTCTGTAAATTTCCTGTACTACTCATGCGCCGACATATTCTTTTGCTTTAATCTAGCGAATTCCTGCTTCTTACGGTCAATGTACACTGGAGGAACAAATCTCTTCTTAAAATTCTCCTTAAATACCTCCCAATCAGATGCCATCTCCGGTGACATAAACTGAGCCTGATTCTTCCACCAACCTGCTGGTTCTCGTCCCAAAAACCAAGTAGTGGTCTCGACCCATCTGTTAGCAGGAAGATTTCCCTGACTCAGCATCACCTGAAAAGTCTTCTCAATATGGTCTAACCACTTTTCTGCCCCTTCATGACCCTCATTACCCATGAAACGGTCTAATTTCAGGTTGTACATAGTCTCCAGGGGTGTTCTCTGAGGAGGGGGAGGATGACGGATTCCATTCTGAAAAGCATGGGCCATTGATTCCCCTAACTGAGCTATATCAAGGAAGTTAGACTCAGAAGTACGACGTGGTTCCCTACGAGGCGGCATAGTTCTGACAGAAGACACCAAAAGATCATTAGAGCATTAACAATTATACAGGACTGCAACCTAAGCTCTGATACCAAACTGACACACCCCGATGCGAGAATCAAGGCATGTTGGCCGTCACGTGAGCGTGACGTAACCATAAATGCGGTGCGGAAGCAAAAGATAAGAGAATTACGAAGGAATAAAAATCAACTACTAACAATAATAACCAACTAGCATGCTAGAGTGAGTTAAAGTGTGAACACACACATAAACAGAGCTTAAAAACTAGGTGCAGTCAAGTAGGACTATAATTAAGTTACAACCCCCGCAAGTGAGTCTTACATTCAAGGAGGCTGTCACAACGCTGTAGAAGCCCTCGTCAACCACCAACTGCTAACTAGAACCTGGAGGGGCGCAAAACAAAGTTGAGTGGGTCAGTAAAACAAAACTTTTCAGAAACCTTTCATTTAAAACATTTCTAACCCCTCGCTGTAAAACCTATATACTTTCCCAGAAAATAGCATAATAGCATATAACTTTTCATATATCTCAAATCATCAATTTTTCTCAAAAGCCAGAAAGTATATCATGCTATAACTGTAAAAAAACAGAATGAATGATGCATCAAAATAACAGGTGAAATAATGAATCAACCGGAGACCCTGCAGTTGGTCCTGTACGGTTAATTCTATAGCTCAATATCCAATCCAAACCGGAATCACCTCGGTGACCTGTACGGCACTACTCTGCACATAAATCGGAATTACCTGAAGTAGTATGTACGATAAGAATGGTGTAATAATACGCTCTAGTGCTTCTCTTATCAATCATCTGTGCACATAATCTAAAGTCACCTAACAGTCGAAACCCTCTCATGGTCTAAATGACATGTCGGAACCCTCTCATGGTCTGTACGACATGTCGGAACCTTCTCATGGTCTGTACGACATGCACCTACTTGGATCCAAGGTGAGCGTGTGGTGCGAGGTGAAATAATATAAGCCCTAACACCATGATTGCAGGTTATGAGCTATCAACATAATACACATCATCAATGATTCACATGAATAACATAAAACTCACCTGATACTCACATGTGCGTCCACAACACCAATTCACATATATATATGCATCAATTATCAATTCATATAATTCATATCATACATGCATGGCATTTTAGAAACATACTTTCATTAAAACTCAATTTCTGGGAAAATTAATAGTATATAGGTATAAACAGAAAATACTGCCCACTCACTGATAAGTCGAAGGGTCGTAACCCTCGTGACGTCCCTGGATGCGCTCGTCCTCGGGATAGGTATCACCTATATGCGAAATAACTATAAAACGTTATTTAAAGCACATAACCAACAATTCTTAATAACTTCTCATACGGTGCTCAAATTGGGTACATGAATATACCACAGTGACCTACTCGACGTCACGGACGTCGACATATTTTTAGAAAAAAATTTGGGCTTGTCACGCGCCCCCACGCGCCAAGATGGGCACAGGTTCACACGCCCCCCCCCCCCCCCCCCCGCGCGTCTCCTACCTTGGGCTCGCCGGACTGGTTTTTCTGGTGGCCGGAAAACTGGGGATTTTTCAATCTCCTTGTTCTCCTTCGTTTCTCAACCATTTTCTTCGTATTTTATATCAAAATGAAGCCCTAAGCATGTAGTTTCCCGTTACACTACTTTAAGGCTCTAAAAACTACGAAATCTCACCGGAGAAATTCCAAGAAAACCGGCCTTTTTGGCGTCGATCCGTGATTTCGAACTACACGATCCCGACGTCCAAAACTTCGAACTACACGATCCCGACGTCCAAAACTTCCAAACGAACGTCTCCGAGCTTCCTTAGAACCTCACTAAGCTCACTATATGCTTAGAATTCCCTGAAAATCAACACATCACGAATGCATGAACAATGACATAAAACTGGGGTTCGGGTTTCACGTGATTTCGAAGGTTTCACGTCCTAAAACTAGTACCAAACGACTCAGGAGATCGAAAGGATGAAGAACCTTACCTTTTTGGCGTCGATCCGTGACGTTTTGGAAGGTTTGGGGCTTTGTCCGTACGATTTCGAGAGGGAGAGAGTGACTGAAACGGAGAGGAGAAAGAGAGAGCACGGGGGAAAGGAAATAGGAGTCCCATGTGTGTGTGTTGTGTGGTCCACCCAAAAACAAATCACAGCACCATTCCCTAACCACACAAATTTACAACCCAATTTTTAATCCAACTTAATAATTTTCCAAAAGCTTATGAAATATGTGCATTTAGTCCAAAATATATCACACACACACATACCTTAATACCCGTCAAGGGTAATTCCGTCATTTCACGTCCCCGATATAAAGAATCCCGGGACGGGCTGTGACATATATTCATAATGAATTTTTGATTTATTTGATGCATTTGAATGACTAAATTAACAATCTCTGATTCGATTGATTTTTCCTAAAGGTAATTTTTGAATGAAAACTAAAAAATTGAATAATTTCGTTTAAAATTTTTTACGATAAATATATGTTATTTGCAACCACAAAATTAAATATAAACCCAAAAGCATTAGGATTTATTAGAAAAAAACATAGCGTGTGCAATTATTTGCTTTTTCTTTTAGGTGCTTTCACTACTACAATATTAGCTTTAGGTGGTGGCGGATATTAGAAAATCCTGTCGGATAAATTATATCTGACACATCATTTAATTACTGGCGGATATTAGAAAAATCCTATCGGTTATATCCGACATAAATTTTTGGCGGATATTAGAAAATACTGTCGGTTATATCCGACAGTATTTTTGAATCTTTTTTTTTGAATCTTTTTTACATATTCTGGCACTTTTAAGTTAATGGTGGCGGTTATAACCGACAGAAATTGACTATTTTATTATTTTACTTTATGACGGTTATTATTTTAGTATTCTGGTTGTTATAACCGACATAAATGAAAATTTTATTATTTTAAAATGTTATATTGATTAAAATAAATAAATAAACACATATTTTAAATATTTTTTTTTCACTCATGACCCTAAAGTCTAATGAACCCAATTCCCACGAGCCATAAATTTTCTGAGATAATAATAACAACAGACTACAATCTAAAGCTCTATCATTTTTGTAATAAGGATTATGCTCCCTCACAGGCAAGCAACAAGATACAAAGAAATTTAAACAATTTTTTCCAATGTGTCACAATGCACATTGTCTGGCACATAAACACACATGAACATCTGGTGTACTCTATCATGTCTGATTTTATTATTTTAAAATGTTATATTGATTAAAAATAAATAAACACATGTTTTAAATATTATATTTTTTGCGATTTTTTACACATGCTATCTCGGAGTATATACGAACATATTTGACAGTTGGATTGTTGAAACTAGTTTCGTAGAATGCATATCCTATCAAATTGATAGATTTAACAAATACTTAAGAGTTAATGTTATACTTCCATTAAGTACAAAATAAGATTTATCCACTAATGTAAATATTTTAAATTGAAGATCGAATTCATTCATTGCATTCTTATAGGATCGAGGAGTGTAGCTGCAAAAAATCATCAAAATCGGAACTAAAATAACAGTTAAATTCTTATTTTTCATTTATAACCGTCGAAAACTTTTGTTTTGTTACCTAATCTCTGAACGTTTGTTTTTTGTGATTTTTTACGTATGTGATCTCGGAGTGTGTACAAACAAGTTCGACGGTTAGATCATTGAAAAAAGTTTTGTAGAATGTGTATCGTGTCAAAGCGGTAGATTAAATAAACACTTAAAGAGTTAATGTTATACTTCCATTAAGTATAAAATAAGATTTTGTGGTATCCACTAGTGTAAATATTTTAAATTGAAGATCAAATTCATTCATTGCATTCTTATAGGGTCGAGGAGTGTAGTTGTAAAAAATCATTAAAATTGGAGCTAAAATAACCGTTAAATTGTGATTTTTCGTTTATAACCGTCGAAAACTTTTGTTCCGTTACGTAATCTGTGAATGTTTGTTTTTTACGATTTTTTACGTATGCAATCTCGGAGTGTGTACAAATAAGTTTGATAGTTCGATCGTTGAAAAACGCTTCGTAGAATGCGTATCGCATCAAAACGGTAGATTAAACAAACACTTAGAGTTAATGTTATACTTCCATTAAGTATAAAATAAGATTTATCCACTGGTGTAAATATTTTAAATTGAAGATCGAATTCATTCAATGCATTCTTATAGGGTCGAGGAGTGTAGCTGTAAAAAATCATCAAAATCGGAGCTAAAGTAACCGTTAAATTGTGATTTTTTATTTATAATTGTTGAAAACTTTTGTTTTGTTACCTAATCTCTTAATGTTTGTTTTTTGTGATTTTTTCCGTATGCGATCTCGGAGTGTGTACAAACAAGTTTGACGGTTGGATCGTTGTAAAACGCTTCGTAGAATGCGTATCGCATCAAAACGGTAGATTAAACAAACACTTAGAGTTAATGTTATACTTCTATTAAGTATAAGTGTAAATATTTTAAATTGAATATCAAATTTATTCATTAGACAATATTTATTTATGTTTTTCAAGTATTGATTAGACAATATTTAGTTTGTGTGATGACATTTTCATTGTACAATTCTTTTTTTGTTTCTTTATCGCATATTTTACATGGATTATTCTCTATTAAACCAAAAGTATAAAAATTATCTATTAAACCAAAAAATTATTTATTTAATTTTTAAAAACATATTCTATTTAAATACATACTAGCCTCTTGCCACACGCATACGCGTGTGGCAATTGGCCTTTTTATATTTTTTATTTAAATAATTGATTTACATATTTTTAAAAAATTATTTAAAAAAAAAGAAATGAATTAAAGACATGAAACCACCCACTAATGTGGGAGGTTTTGTTTTTGTTTATTTTTCTATAATTTTAAATATTAAATTCATTCAAAATAAAAATATGGTTAAATACTTTAGCTTCTTTTGGTTCAATTGTAATTTATGAAATTCTTAAAGGGCAATTTATGGTATTTTTAATGTTTCACCATTTTAGGGTGCTCACTTTATATATATAGATTATTTATTTATTTATTAAACCAAACAAATATTATTTTATTTTTAAAAATTGTAACAAAATTTTGGGGGGAATTTAAAATTTTGAGTGAAAATTTAAAATTTTCAGAGGAATTTTGCCACCATTTTTTTTCTGTCGGTTATAACCGGCAGTAATGAAATTTGTCTGTCGGTTTTTATTTTAAAAAATATTACTGTCGGTTTTCACCGACAGTAATTAAAATAACCTAAATTTTTAAAACCCCTCCATCTTCCTTGCGTCGGTGCTTCTCAGAAAACACAACTATTCTGTCTTTCAAACACATAAAACACAAAGCAAACAACGAACACTTCAGAAAGAAAGAAAAAACACAGAGCAAGTATCAAAAGCACTATGGGTAAGGGTGGGCAAAAGATTAATGGATTGGCTAAGAAAGCCAAACCTGTTCAGCAAGATAACATGGCTGCTTATCTTGTTGATGTCAACACCATCAAGATCCTACCTTTCAAGCTCCCCAGTATCGGTATTTACCTCTCTCCCTTCTTTTAAATTCATCGTTATTTTTATTCGGTTTTTGGTTTTCACCGTTGCAGTGATGCTAACATGCTGCTCCCCTGTTCTCTTGGGATTTCTTAATTTTAGGACCCAATGATGTCCGGATTCGGATTAAGGCGGTTGGTATTTGTGGAAGCGATGTTCACTACCTCAAGACCATGAAATGTGCGGATTTTGAGGTTAAAGAGCCGATGGTGATGGGACATGAGTGTGCTGGGATCGTAGACAAAGTTGGGAACGAGGTGAAGCATCTGGTGCCTGGTGACCGGGTGGCGGTTGAGCGCGGTATCAGTTGCTCACGGTGTCAGCAGTGCAAAGGAGGGCAGTACAATCTTTGCCCCGACATGAAGTTTTTCGCCACCCCACCGGTTCATGGTTCCTTGGCAAATCAGGTATAAATTTCGACTTTCTAAACCTTTGTGACATATGAATGAATTCTATGGCATCGGGACCGTATATAATGACCATCTCTTTTTAACAGATTGTGCATCCTGCGGATCTATGCTTCAAGCTGCCGGAGAATGTGAGCTTGGACGAAGGGGCAATGTGTGAGCCCTTGAGTGTTGGAGTTCATGCATGTCGGCAAGCCAATGTTGGTCCTGAAACAACTGTTCTGATCATCGGAGCAGGGCCTATTGGTCTGGTTTTAGTTTTGGCCGCTCGTGCTTTCGGGGCACCAAGAATTGTCATTGTGGATATGGATGACAAGCGTTTAGCCATGGCAAAGTCTCTCGGCGCTGATGGCACCGTCAAAGTTTCAACAAAAATGGAGGATTTGGATGACGAACTTGCCAAGATTAAAGAAGCCATGGAATCCGAGGTGGATGTGACCTTTGATTGTGTGGGTTTTAATAAAACCATGTCGACGGTGAAATTGAATGCGGGGATATGGAAAATGCAGAAAGTGATTTATATTTTTTATTATTATTAATATCATTCCTGTCGGTTTTATCCGACAGGAAATGGTTTTATTTATTCATTATTAATTTGTTCCTGTCGGTTTTAGCCGACATGAAATGGTTTTATTTATTCATTATTAATTCATTTCTGTCGGATGGTTTAAGCATTTTCTGTCGGTTATATCCGACACAATTTCGGTCGGTTTTAGAGTATTTTCTGTCGGAAAATTAATTTCCTGACGCAAGCAATTCTGTCGCTTTTTATATTCGCCACTGCATCCATTTTCTGTCGAATTTTGCTTAAAATTCGACAGTAATATATTTTTTTTGTGTCGATTTTCAAAACACCACTAATAACTGGTTTCCTAGTAGTGTTTTTAAAATGGCCCATGAGTTTCTAATTTTTTCAGATTCTACCAAGAAGTTTTGAACTTGTATCAATTTACACCTTATTTTGTCCCTTTGAATATCTAATCCTTCATTAAATAGATTATTTTTTTGGGAGCTTTATTGGGCATAGCTGTAATAATATGTATATTTGGGATGTGTGTATTCATCAGCAAGCCATGAATACTCTTTTGTATAACTAGAGATCTCGGGTGTTTCCGAAACTTCTCTTTAAATTAAATCTTTTTTACCTCAAAAAAGAGGAGAGGGAGAGAGAGAATGTGGCTTATTTATTTTTATTTTTTGGAAATTAGAAACATGCTTTGATAATATGTGGATGAAAAAAAAAAGCAAAAATATTTTTGTCCGGATTACTTTAAGGCACATGATTTTTCTTTCTAATATTTTCTTTCAATTATGCATGAAAGAGTATAATAGTATTTTTCTTAATTTTTTGTCAAAAAATAGTGTTTTATTAATATGTAGTATTGATTTGTCAATAAAAGCCATATTTATGTGTATAAATTAAACAAAAATGTTCTCGTAATCACTAGGTGAGCTAAGAATGCATGGTCACTTATCATTGCATTTGATATTAAGGGTAAAAAATCAATAGTTATATTTTGAATGTTTTAATCTTTAACTCTTGATATCAAATCTAACAATAGAACGAATAAGTGACCTTGAATACTTATTTAACATGCGACCAAAAAAAATATTGTTCATAAATAAAATGCTTGAAGTCACAATCACGTTTCCAACCAAAAAAAAAAAAAAAATAAGTGATTGTGACATAATAACTTTAATAATTTAAAAGGGAATGCAAACATTGCATCGGAATGTAAGGGTATATAATGAAATATCTACTGAATGTCGTAACCGTTGGAAATGATGACATTTTTTCTCTTCAGAAAATGAGAGTACCAATGAGCAGAGAGTTTAGGTTGTCTTTTTAAATCAGGGTCTTCCAAATCCACGTAGTATAAGCCGTAGCTCGATTTATAGCCGCCTAACAACTCAATGGAATCCAAGAAGGACCATACAAAATAACCTTTTGCGTTCGATCCATTCCTTCCAAAATCATATAGGATGAATTAGTAATTTAGAAGTATTATAATTACTAGTACTTCCACTGTGATATCTCGTAGGCTCCCATATTTACATATATACACACGAGCTTTTGACTATAGTTCACTTTTGATATTTGGTTATTGAAATGATCTGTTTTTAGCATGTCGCCATTATAATATCGTTGTATCCTTGATATATGATCGATATGTCATAGACATTCAATTTCGATCATTTCAGCAACCAAAATGTCAAAAGTGAATCATTTTAGCTAATTGCCCTAAACACTTTTCTTACACACTTTCATTTGGACTTGTGCAGTTAGCTTTGCAATCGAGAGATCAAAATAAATTGTACATATATACCTTATAGCTGCAAGCAACGATTGGATGTATCCGTCCAAATATTTCACCCTCGGCCGGTCCTCCAAGGAGGAATTACGTCGAGTCGATTGACCTAATATATGGGGCCAGTTTTTTATTTTCAGATGATGATACAGATAAAAAGGAAAATGATAAAGCAGCTAATGCCAACTATTGCATGCAGAGGGCAAAGTTAAACCAGAGAGAGAGAGAGACCATTTTCATGGATATATAAAGGAGGATTTCCATAATTTTGCTTGACATATTCCAACAGTCCTTGAAGGCCCCAGGGAGTTATTGGAAACTGATTCAAACAACTGATCAATAGTGCTCTAAAATTAAACCCATAAGTAGTACTGAACCTACACCACTTTATATTTTGTGTTCAAGCTTTTACCTCAAATGGTGATGTATCATTTTGCAGTGCTGCAAATGCAATTAAAAGTTTTTTGTGAGCTCAAAGAATTATAGGTATATCTAGATATGATCGACGTAATGTTGACATTTTATTGACACATCGGTCATAACAAGGAGACGAGAATTTCACTACATACATACATATAAGAAAAAACTTACCCAACATCAGTACTGCTGAGTCTGCCGTGTAGTCTCTGATTTCCATCTTTAAAATGCTGGTGTAGTCCTTGACGTAGAATGTGGAATAATGATTCACTCCAATGAAGTCAAATGAACCCATGACACTTCGGGACTCGAGACTAGTAAAAACAGGAAGTCTAGAGCCTGCAATCTTTTTCATTACATCAGGGTAATCTCCAAACACCAAGGGATTCAAAAACCTAAAAAACGAAATAGACTCATGGGAATTACAGGTACCTAAAATGGCATCAAGTTTCGGACAAGTAAGAAATATATATGGATGAAAAGAGATGAGTGCCCAACATCTGACTTACCAACCAAAATAGAAGTCCATGGCTCTTTGGGTAGCAAGTTCATCTTCACTAGTTTTTGTTAAAGGAACAAACCAAAAGCCATAAATGTTGATTCCTATATATCCATGCTGCCTGCCCTGTATATCCCGAAAAGTTATTCACACTGATAGACCTATATTTTTTTTCTTCATGAAAAGGCTAATTTTATTAAGAAACGTATGTGTTACATATATTGTTACTAGTAGTCTTGATTCTTATTTTTGTAGTTTTTAAGTCCTATTTTCTTTGGGCTTATTGTTTGTTCACGTTAGCTAGCACTACAAAGAATTAGTACAAAAGGAGTGGAAACAAATATTGCAGAGTTAGTACAAAAGAAATAGTAGTTTTTTTTTCTTCTTAATTTGCCTCTTTTTCTCTAATTTTTCTCTCGTCAAGCTTATCAAGAGTACTATGTTTTTAAGGACGGATCAAAGACTTAATAAGTTGGTTGTATATTATTAAATTATCACAAAGATAAGAGTTTTTGAAATCCGACAGTGACAAGTTTGACAATTACCTTGTATACTTTCTTGTACAATCTAGCAGCTGATGCATGAGATAACAAGATATTATGAGCTGCCATGTACGGTTCTGTTGAGGAGTTACCCCTAGAACAGTTGACACCAAATGGAGCTGAACATCGTTGTGGTGGAAGAAATCCAAGATCGTAACCCCCGAGTATAAAAACATTAGGCTCATTCATGGTAGTCCAATGCAAAACTCTATCCCCAAAATTTTTGAAGCACACATCTGCATATGCGGTGAAGTCTTTTCTGCATCCACAAAGTTGTTCCATATGATCATCTCAAATCCCATTTCTGCATCTCCCATTTAAAACTCCCCAATAAAGGTTAGGAACTTACACAATTTTTCGACTAACCCATCCTCCATACTCATCTTCAAGTGCCTGTGGGAGATCACTGTGGTGTAAAGTAACATGTGGTTCGATTCCTGGTTTAAACAAACAACTTAATTTGTTATCAACATTAGGAAATGTAGATCTCTATAGCTACTCAATTACTGATAGTATAAGCAAGGAAACTGTTGTTTGATAGATTGTTACCATGGCTGATCAGTTCATCAATTAGATTGTTGTAATATTGTACACCCCTTGGATTAATGGGTCCTCTTCCATCTGAGAGAAACAAGCCGAATATTGATAAAGTGCGTGAAAAACTAAGAACAAGAAATCTTTTCTTGTTTTGTTTAATCTGAGTTACAATTCTATGATCATACATACTTGGGATAAGTCTTGACCATGAGATGGAAAATCTATATGCCTCCAAACCAGTATCCACCATTAGTTGGACATCTTCCTGAAATGGTTTGAATGAACTTGAACATGCATAAACCGTATTCGAACTATAATCCATGATATATATGATGCATACGTATCAAATAACATCAGCATATTCCTAATTGGTATGATATTGATTTCTGCAATACAAAAATTACTAGTTCTGAATCGTCTAAACAAAAATTGAACTGGATCGTGCCGAGTATAGACCTTGTATTTATGATACTGATCACACGCTACATCTCCCGTAGCTCCATCAAAATGACCTGAAAATTTGGGAGTAAAGCAGTGAGCTAATAAAGATCTCGATACATGTAAGTTAACGTGCAAATTCAAACAGTAAACGGTATCTAATTCAATTATTGATTAGTTGGTTTTAATTGACAATGATCAATTGTTTAACCCTCAATGAGTCGACATAAACATGCGTTCTTTTTACGTAGTTCACAATGATAAGAAATGTCACTTGGTTTCCAAGTTACTGAGAAAATTATATCTGATCAGTAAATCAAGCTTGTCAATAGTTTTCAATAGTCAAATCCAATTGTGATTAATATTTTACTTGAAAGTGTTGAATTTTTGTTCTCCTCCCTAATTTCCTATTTTCAACTTCGATGTTACTTATATTAGCACTAAATGCTCACCTCATATAAAAATTTGTTGACTCGAACATAGGCGCTCTATGGAAGTTTTTTTTTTTTTTTTTTTTTTTTTTTTTGGGGTGTCAAATGATATGTTAGATTACGGAGATGACAAAGTTTGAACCACGCCATGGTGCAAGGGCAACACTCCTCTCCACCACTGTGGTAGAGGGCCATTTGTGCGCTCTATGGAAGTTAACTAAGGCTCACTTGTTAGTGTTTCTATTAGAGTTTGATTGTTGTTTTTTAAATGTGAGAAATGAATGAAAATGAAGGATTTGGATTCTTGGGAGTTCTTCCAAGAGAGAATGAGAGCTCAGAGAGGAAGGGAAAACAAATTTTTCATTCTAAGCTTCCCACAAAGTGTGTGAGCAATATGACCGTTAGACATAGAGTGAGGAGAGCATCTCTCTCGCTCTTATATCAACAAAATCTAACCATTCAAAACAACCTAGCCCATGAGGTGTTAAGTGTAAAGAGTTATGACTCACAAATGCATCAATTAAGTGATGCACATGGACTATGACACAGTGGCTCACAATACATCAACTAACAAAATAAAACTTATTTCTTCTATTTTAAGAAATCTGGAATGCGGTTTAACCATCAACACCCTTTCTAAACTCTTTGTAGATTTCACTCCAAACACTTCCCTTAAGTAAACAAATCAATCCTTTGACAATACTTTAGTACGGATATCAGCCGTCTGCTCTTCAGTTATGGGATACACTAATTCAATCTATTATTGTTGTATAGCCTCTAGAATGAAGTGGAACTTCTTGTCAATGTGCCTAGTGTTATGATGGAAGACATAGTTTCTGGTAATAGCAATAAGAGATGTGGAGTATTCAATGAGGAATCAACAAATGTCACATCTCTTGATATAATGACCTTCTTGGTAATTCAATTGTACAATCTATAGCCTTGCTCACTTGTGCTATAGCCAACAAATATACATTTGTATGGAAGACATAATTCTTGGTAATAGCAATAAGAGATGTGGAGTATTCAATGAGGAATCAACAAATGCTACATCTCTTAATAGAATGATCTCCTTGGTAATTGGATTGTACAATCTATAGCCCTGCTTACTTATGCTATAGCCAACGAATATACATTTATGACTGTTTCTCTCCAGTTTATGTCTCATGCTTGAAGGAATGTGCACATAGCACAGAGAACCAAAAATATTGAGATGAGTAATTTCGGGTTTCCTGTCATTATAAGCTTCAAATTGAGTCATCTTGTCTAGTGCCTTTGTGGGACACTTTTTTAGAAGATAAACAACAGTGTTCACTTCCTCTTCCCAAAATTGATATGGAAGATCTTTTTCGTGCATCATTGATTTGACCATTTCCATCATAGTTCTATTTTTCATTTCAACCACTTTGTTGTGGAGTGTACGCCATTGTCAACTGTCTTTGCATTCTTGTCTTATTGCAGAACTTCACTTGTATAGACATAAACTCTCTATCTCTATCACTTCTTAGACATTTCAGTTTGTGACCACACTGTAATTCTGTCATTGCCTTGAATTTCTGGAAGCATTCAGAGGCACGTGACTTGTATCTCAGAAAATACACCCAAATCGTTCTTGTATAGTCATATGTGAATGGCAAAAAATACTTGTTCCCAGAATTTGATTCAACCTACACCTAGAATTTGATTCAACCTATACCCAAAATTTGATTCAACATGTATTGGCCCATAGATGTCAGTGTGAACTAATTCTAGAGGAAACTTAGCTCTCCAAGTGAACTCAGTTGGGGAAGCATTTTTGTGTTGCTTCCCAATCATACAACCTTCACATACACCATTAGATTCCTCCAAGTGTGGTAACCCATGTACCATTTATTGTTCGTAAAGCAGCGTGAGACTACTATCATTCAAGTGCCTCAATCTCTTGAGCCAAGTTTGGGAACAATGAGTTAGACTAACTCTCAATGCTACTTAATCTGTTGGCATCATTGTCAATGCGAAACATCTATTCCCAGTCATTTTCACCTTGACTACTAATTATCCAATGAGAAACTATCAAACACATTAACAACACCTCAACCAAATAGTCAATAATATATATGCTTCTTCATTTGACCAAGACTGAGAAGGTTTTCTTCTAAACTAGGAACCAATAGTACTTCTTGCCAAGCCTTTTTTTCAATCATTAATGTACCTTTTCCAGCAACATTTACAATCTCTCCAATTCCCATTTTCACCTTAGAAGAGACATTTCTTTGCAAATTGACCAGAAGCCTTTCATTTGTCATGTGATTGCTACATCCACTGTAAATGTACCAATAGTTGTTCACCTTCACCTCAGCCATAGCATTACATATGTAGAAGAGCGTTCCTGTCTCTTGAAGTTGATTGGCATAATTCACCTTCTACATTTCTTTGTTTCCATTTCAATATCTTGGGATATGACCAAACTTCCCACAAATTGTGCACTTGGGTTTACCTTCAAACCAACATTTTCAATAGCGCAGTTTATCGCAATGTTTGCAGGGAGTATTGCTTGTGTCCTCAACATTTTGCTTTGAACCAAAATTTGGCTTGTTATCCCACTTATTTCCCTTTCTTTTCCAATCCTTCTTAAACTTCTGATGTCTAGTGAATCCAAGACGTTTGGATTGCTTGAAAGCAATTTAAACTAGCTAATACTCTATCGGTTTTGTTTTCAGCATGCCTATCCAAACATTGCTCAAATAGTTTTGAAGATGCTACATGTAACATCCCACATCGCCCAGGGGAGTGGATCATCTAAGCCTTATATGTATATTCCCATCTCTACATAGCACGAGGCCTTTTGGAAGCTCACTGGCTTCGGGTTCCATCAAAACTCCGAAGTTAAGCGAGTTCGAGCGAGAGCAATCCCAGGATGGGTGACCTATTAGGAAGTTCTCGTGTGAGTTCCCAGAAACAAAACCGTGAGGGCGTGGTCGGGGCCCAAAGCCGACAATATCGTGTTACGGCGGAGTCGAGCCCAGGATGTGGTAGGGTCCCGGGCTGGGATGTGACAATTTGGTATCAGAGCCAATCCCTGGCCGGATGTGTGCCACGAGGACGTCAGGCCCTTAAAGGGGGTGGATTGTAACATCCCACATCACCCATGGGAGTGGATCCTCTAAGCCTTATATGTATATTCTCATCTCTACCTAGCACGAGGCCTTTTGGGAGCTTACTGGCTTCGGGTTCCATCGGAACTCCGAAGTTAAGCGAGTTCGCGCAAGAACAATCCCAAGATGGGTAAGCCACTGGGAAGTTCTCGTGTGAGTTCCCAGAAACAAAATCGTGAGGGCGTGGTTGGGGCCCAAAGCGGACAATATCGTGTTACGGCGGAGTCGAGCCTAGGATGTGGTAGGGGCCCGAGCCAGGATGTGACACTACAACTTACTGAACCTCAAGGGCATCAAAATCTTTTGAGTGTTCAGTTATTGAGCAAATGGAATCATAACTGCTAGGCAAGCTAATTAACAATTTCTGCATAATTCATTGCCTGGACAATTCCTCTCTATAACTTTTCTTTTGATTTAATAGATCAAACAATCTAGTAAGGTAAACAGACAAGGATTCATCATCACGCATTCGAGTATATTCAAAATCTTGATGCAAACCTTAACGTTTTACATTCCTTACTTGTTTATCTCCTTTGAATTCTTGTTGCAGGATATCCCAGGTTCCCTTCGAGGTTTCTTAAAATCTTGGGGAATAGTTGATTTGAAATAGCTCCTTAGAGCGGACTGAGAGCTCTTGCATCTCTCATCAAGATCTTATTCCTCGAAGCTTTCTCTGCAACAATGGGATCAATTTTCTTTGCTTCTTCAATGAGTTTCTCATTCTCCTTCTTTGAATCTGGTACTTCGAAACATTTTTCAACGAAAGCCAAGAGTCCATGGGACTTAAGTATAGTCCTCATATGGATTCTCTGGAACTAATAGTTTTCACCATTGAAAATTGGCGTGTGAAAGCTTAGCTCTACTCGATCCAACCATGTTAAACTTGAAATCGAGAAACCCAGAAGTTTTTGAAGCTCAAATCAACTATGGTGAAGCTCAATTCGATTCGAGTCTCGCCTCAATGAGAACGCACAAATTCATGCCAAATTTAGATGATTGAACATGGCTCTGAGGCCATGTTAGAGTTTGATTTTTGTTTTTGAAATATGAGAAATGAAGGAAAATGAAGGATTATGAAGGATTTGGATTCTGGGAAGTTCTTCAATGAGAGAATGAGAGCTTAGGGAGGAAGGGAAAACCAATTTTTCATTCTAAGCTTCACACAAAGTGTGTATATGATCGTTAGACATAAGAGTGAGGGGAGCATCTCTCTCTCTCTCTCTCTCTCTCTCTCTCTCTCTTACATCAATAAACCATTCCAAACAATCTACCCTATGAGGTGATCACACTTGTCATGAGTTATGACTCACCAATACATCAATTAAGTGATGCATTGCACATGGACTATAATCCAATGACTCACAACACATCAACTAATAAAAAATAAAAGGGTTAAACTCTGTTTACTACCCTGAAGTTTTGTGGTTTTCAACATTTAGTACATCAAGTTTTTTTCGTCCCAGAGTCATACCTAAAGTGTAAATTTTGGGACAGTCTCATACATCCGTTAGTCAAACCGTTAACTCTCCAGTTAATTGATGATGTGGCGCCCATTTGGACAATGATTGGACGCCACGTGTCATTAAGAGTCCACGTGGAAATTAAAAATTAAAAATAATTAATTATAAAAATTAAAAATTAAAAAAAAATTAAAAAAAAACCTAAAAGCTTCCCGTATTCTACCCCCATTTCTTTACTCGGCAACGCCAACACCCCCCCTAGCGCACCCTCTCCCTTCCTCATCCCCCTGCACCCTCTCCCTCCATTCTCTATTCTGCAACCCGCACCACACTCCCACCATTCTCTCATTTGCAACCCGCACCACCCACCCTCCCTCCTCCCTCCCTCACCTGAAATTATGCAACAGCTCTCGAGCACATTCCCTTCCATCAAGCTCCGGAACCCTAACCCTAACCCCCCAAAATTATCATCACCCTTCTCGATATCCTTGTCGAACAAATCAGAAGCATCCTCGAGCTCACCGTCCAAATCAAAATCAGAACCAAAATCTTGGTCTGTGTATCTCATTCTTTCCACCAATTCCCCAATCAAAATATTGGTGCGCGGTGGGTGGTGCGGGTTGTAGATGAGATGGAGGGTGGATGGGTGGGGGTTGCAGAGGAGAGAAGAGCGTTTCCAACCATGAGGGAGGGAGGGAGGGTGGGGGTTCATATAATTGAAGCTAAACTCAAAATCTATGAACTGGGAATCCCCAATTTTATCAACAGCACCAAATTCCAAGAAGCCAACAACTGGGAAATTCTTTTGCCCAAAAAAAAAAAACCGGGTATTTCCAAATTCATCAAAAACCCAAAATTCCACCCACCAAACAATTCCCAAAATCCACAATTCACCTAAACCAAGAATTACCCAGTAAAAACAATTGAAGGAGGCAAGATTGTGAATCGAAAAGCGTACCATAGCATAGAGTTTGGTGAACCCGTTAACCAAAGTGGGAGTCTTGGTGAACTTCTGCTAAAAAGCATCGCTGAGATTGTGAGCAGGGTTGGGGTGCAGGATAAGGAGGAGGAAGATGAGGGTGGGGGTTAAGATGGATATGCAGAGGTTGCGGTCGATTTTTCGAGATTTGCTGTCAAATATGCAGGGAGAGTGAGAGAGAGTGATGAACATTGAGGGGAATATAGGGGGTGGGGGAAGGTGGTGGTTGCGTACAAAGAAACGGGGCCGTCGAAGAGGATGAGGGTTGAGTGGGTGGAGTCAAAGAATGAGGGGGAATGATTGATGTGCAGAGGTTGGGTAGGTGCAGAGAAGAGAAGGGAGAGAGAATGGAGGGGGTTGGGACTGGGTTTTTTTTTTTTTTTTTCCTTCTTCTTCTTCTGGGTAAGGGGCGCGCGGGGGGGGGGGGTGGAGAAGGGATGGGGTTTTTTTTTTTAACTTTTTTTTAATTAATTATTTTAATATTTTTTTAATGACACATGGCGTCCAGTCATTGTCTACATGGGCGTCACGTCATCACTTAATGGGAGAATTAACAGTTTGACTAACGGATGTATGAAACTGTCCCAAAATTTACACTTTAGGTATGACTCTGAGACGAAAAAAACTTGATGTACTAAATGTTGAAAACCACGAAACATGAGGGTAGTAAACAATCTTTTACCCAAAATAAAAAATAAAAAATAAAAGCAAAACTTGTTTCTTCCATTCTAAAATATCTGCAACGTTGTTTAAACACCAACAGTTTCTTCAGAAAAAGTTGTACACATTAGCTTCTCAAATAAATTTACACATTGG
The DNA here is from genome assembly GCA_035220775.1 of Malus fusca. NCBI lineage: Eukaryota > Viridiplantae > Streptophyta > Magnoliopsida > Rosales > Rosaceae > Malus > Malus fusca. The sequence continues at coordinate 12,742,512 of CM069069.1, forward strand.
TGATTTTGGTATTTTAAAGGTTGCAGTAGATGCCCTTAGTGATTTTCTTATTTCCAAATGTATTTCTCTATCATTGATTTTTATTTAATTTAAAAGAGCACTTTTTAAATTTTTTTTTTTTTTTGTAACAACACTTTTTAAAACTTTTACCAAACTCTCTAGAAGTGATTTTGGTATATATATAATCTTAGTGCGATCAGTATGTAGTACAATTTTTTAAATCTAAAATTGTTCACCTAGCATCATAAAGTTGCAATACTCAAACCTAACCAATTCTATTTGGATACACTAAATTTGCACACTTGCTTGCTAGCTAACTCTCTAATAGGAGGATCCTATAGTTGTATGTGAGATCTACCTGTATTAATTTTATGTGTTTAAATAGCATTATTCTAGTATAATTATCAGCATGTAGCCTCAATATGCAAAACCAAGTGTTCACCTTTCACAAGTTGTAAATTAGAAATGAAGACCGTAAATAATTAACAAAAAAATTAGCTTGTTTCAGAGTAAGAGACTCTAAAATTTTAAACCGTTAACTCTTAGTTTTATATTTTTCAATAAATATTTAATGATTGAAAACCCCGAATATTCCACCATATTCCAAAACATGATATATAAATCCCTAATATTATATGGAAAGTGTAATGCTAAGGAGACTAAATTTTGGAAATTAAAGAACATGGAAGTTGATTATTGGCTTATTACTTAAGCGTGGATAAACGTGCTCATTCCTATTGGTGACACATCATTTAGTTTGCAAATTTAGTCTCTCTAGCATTATCCTATATGGAAAATGTGATATAAAAGTAGTGGAAGCTAACCGGCACGGGCATATGTGTCCAAGATGCTTGGGGTCCTTCCGTCTTGGTCTGCAGCACCTTCCACCTATTCATGTAGAATTAGTTTTGAACCAACCCCATTCCATCAGTTTCTTCTCTTCTTCTTTTTTTCAATTGAAGGGTAGGACTAGTAATACATACGTACAAAACCATATATGTAGGGGATTATATTATTGTAAGATACTAAGATATATCTTATTAAAATTCTTATTATCCCATAATTTGTATGCATGTATATATGCACATATACGAATACACGTATACATAAGAAGAAGAACCTGATAAGCAGAGGAGGAAGCACCAAACACGAAGCCTGGAGGGAAGTCATCTCTGCTATATTTATCAGCGCATAAAGAAAGCTTTATGAGAAGAAAACACAGAAAAAATGAAACTCTCAACATGAATAATAACATAAGTCCGCGGCAAGAACTCAGAAGGGAAGGAGTTTCAAAAGGCAAAAGTTACAAAGAGATTTGAGCGGACACCCTTTAATTTGTTATCCGCACTTTAGAGCGACTGGTATACTCCAAATCCTCCTTTGTTGTCTTTTCTTTTGTATGGTTGTTGAGTTGATTCCAAGTCTTGTATGATTGGTTCGAAATAGCCAACAAGAAGAAACACAGACAGATGGCGACGTTGAAATGAACAATTCACCATTGACGAATGAGGAGGTCCGTGGAAAAGTTGTCGTCCCACATTAGGCTTGGATTTGAGCTTAGGATTAATTAGGACCATAATTATAGATATTAGTTTATTTATCATTCTCCATGGAAAAGTTAGAAAAATAACCAAAATTTTTGGACTTTATAGAATTATAACCACTCTTTTTAATTTATTATAATTATAACCAAAAGTTGATATAAAAAGTACTAATACATCTTTAATGACTAAATTCTTTGCAATCATGCCCTGGAATGGAGTCCAATTAGATTCTTGCAAGTTTGCCGTTAAAGATATAATTTGCCTTTGGAAGCTTTTGCGTAGTGTTGAGGCCCAAAAAAGTCATGAGCAAGCTCAATCAAGCCTCGAAGCCCAATTGCCACAAGAGTCCCAAGTCAAGCCTGAACACATGCAAAGGTACGGGATCAAGAAAGGAATATTCACAACCATGCCATGCTACGGTAATTAAGTCGAATATTTTATGTAAATCACATCATGCCCATGCCTATTTGTCACACTAAGATAAGCCCAAGTCACATGCTCAATCAGGGCTTGTCAAGTGAATGTGGTGTGGATGGTTACAAGAGTCTATTGGGCCTAGTGGAGTCAAGATTATGGAGGACTTTGGGCTACTTGGGGGCCCAAAGATTAAAGCCCATAACCCTTGTAGCCCACATAGGCAAGCATTGAGAGAGAACATACTTTGTTTACCTCTTTCCCCAGCAAGCTAACCAATCTAATTCGAAAGGAACCAAGTCCTAACTTTAGGCTCACGTGAAAGCCCCAGCAAAACAGGCATTTAATAAAGAGAGGCTGACTTTCCCTTCCCAGCTCACGTAGCATTTCAATGCACGAAAGCCATGACGCGCTACCAAAAGTAGCGTCTGTGGAGAGCCGACCCAGGAAAGTAGCGCCTTGAGAAGGAGGCATGATGCAAGTTTCATAGGTTGGTAGTGCCTAGCCATCTTGCACCAAAATAGAGGGTAGCAGAAGAACTAGGGAGAAAAAAAAGAAAGAAATAAGCCAAACTAGAGATTCTTTGAGAAGGAATCATTCAACTACAAATATAGGTCAAGAACTTTAAAGAAAGGATCCCAATCCCTTAATATAACACCGAGAGCCAAAGAAACCTAGAAGACATCACTCTGCAACCTTAGTATTTTCCATAACCTCCTTCTGAGTATTCCGGACATCGTAAACCTTGTTACTAACCTAGGAAACCTAGGTTATCCAGCCTAGAAAACTTTGCAACCAGGCCAACTATCTTTCTTATGCTAAACTAATAAACTTCTAGCTTCCACTCCATGCCTCACTTGTGCAAGCCATTATTTACTTAATCATGCTATCTTCGAGTCATTCATTCAACCGAGATATTTCCTAAGATGTGCTAATTCTTTAGAGATATTCCTGGACTTAATACGAAACCGAACCAATGGAGACAATAGGACGTTCTCAAAGCCCAAGTCCACTTCGACCTAAAAGTTTCCCAACACATAGCTTTACCAATGCTCCTATGTCGATCAAATACAAAACACCTCCAATGGCACCTCTCAATTTTGTTAGAAACCATGTCCATGAAGCATTATTTTCTGAGTCACCCACGCCAAACCAAACCCCAAATCCGTCAACACCACCCCAAATTCGTCAACACCATTCATCAATTAAAATGAAAGAGAGGAAAAGAGGTACTTGGCAACTGAGATTTGTAAAACTTGATGGGATCTTAGAGAAAGAAGCTCATCTCCCTGAATCTATCTGTCTTTGAATCAAATTTGTACCCAGAAAAGAAAACGTTTGAAGGATGGTGACGAATTTAGGGTTTGGTTTGATTTTATAGGGTTCCGTATGAGTTGCTTCAAATTTGAGCAATCTCACTGTTTGCAGTGCAATTCAATTTAACCTTGATGGGGATCTTAGATAAAGAAGCTCGTCTCTCTGAATCTATCTGTCTTTGAATCAAATTCGTCCCCAAAATAGAAAACGTTTGAAGGATGGTGACGAATTTAGGGTTTGGTTTGATTTCATAGGGTTTTGTTTGAGTTGCTTTGAATTTGGGCAATCACTATGTTTGCAGTGCAATTCAGTTTAGGGTTTCAAGTTTGATAAGGGAGCAATGTTAGATACTAATTCCTTACTAGTATAACCTTAACCTCGCTGCAAGGTAGCTATGGCGGATGAACGTGAGGCAGAAGAAAGAGTGTTTTTGTAAAATACTATTCTATTACTTATTCAAATCTAACAGTTACAAGAAAAAGAGTTGGTTTAATACTAGTACCAACATTCCACATGTGTGAGTGTCGCATGGAAAAAAGGACAAAACACTACTACAGAATCCCCACAATAATAGGAAAATTACATATTAAACCCAATTCCTTACATTTTGATCCCAAAACTCAATTACTTGTGATTGAGGCAATCACAATATTTCAATACATAATGCATCCCCCTTGAAAATTAACCTTGTCCTCAAGGTTCTAACATCAAATTCTGGAAACCGAGACTTGAAAGCATCGAAGTCTTCCCAAGAAGCGTATGCAACATCCTTACCACTCTATTGCACCAGAAGTTGCACATCAGCTGCATTTCATTTCTTATACATTCTCCTAGCAAGTATTGCTAAAGGAGCTTCATCAGCCAATCCATCTTGTGTCACTTGAGGTAGCACCAAGCTTGGGACAATAGAATCTCCCAATTTCTTCTTAAGACAACAAACATGGAACACAAGATGTACTTTGGTTCCATCAGGTCTCAGTGCTTCTTTTGTCATCTTGGGTCTTCATCATGTTTTGAGCCAAAACTAAGTTACTTTTGAGGACAAATAGTATCTTATCTCTCTCTAACAAACTTTGTTCAACAATAGCAATATTAGTAGACCCCATTTCATATGGCACTATGTTTGGTGGTGAATGCCTATAGACCTACTCAAGAAGAGTGAACCTTGCAAAAGTATAATAGGTGGTGTTAAAACACCACTCAACCCAAGGTAACCATTGCAACCAGTTCTTGGGTTGTCCTCCTACTAAACACTTTAGATAGGTTTCCATACACTTGTTCATAACCTCACATCATTCTAGGTATGATACCCAGAGCTCATGCATAACTTGGAACCTTGTAGTTTAAACAGCTCTTTCCAAAAGGCACTGAGAAATATTGGGCCTTTGTCACTTACAATCGAGGTTGGCATACCATGTAACTTGAAAACACTATCAATGAAACCATTATCTATTTCTTTTTACAAATTTTTATTTTTATGCTTGGATATAGATTTGTGTTTTGCATTTTTTTCAGCCTATTCCAAACGTGGTATGTGAATTTGGGGATTTTCTCTGAGTTACTCAAACTGTTCTCTATTTTTTTAGACGTTAGAATGATGCACTAACTACAATGATTATATGTGTGGATGATATGGTGGTGATGCAGATAAAGGTGAAACATTTGCTTAAGTATTTTGCGTCTAAATTTAAGAGGAAAGAATTAGATGAAATGAACTTTTTTCTTGGGGTTGAAGTTACTAGATCAAAAACATGGCATCTTCTTATCTCAATGAAAGAATCTTCTGAATTTGTTACCATAAACTGAAATGTTGAATTGCAAACCTATTAACTAATACTTCAATTGAACGTAATCACAAATTGGAGTTGTACCTTAATCAAGTTTTGAATAGTAAAGAGAGATATCAAATGCTTGTGGAGGGATTGGTTTGTTTGTCTCATATCAAATCGCGCGCTTATGCAGCTACTATGGTGAGTCAATTCTTGCATGTAGCTAAACACGTATATATCTTGTGACCTAAATCTTGATTTATTTGAAGTTTTCTTGATAAAGTATTAGTGTTCAAAGTTTCATCATCACCCAACCATAGCAAGTGGTCCAGTGGTAACGGTGCGGACTGCGGCTCCCCAGTAAACAAAAAAATGTGGAAGGTCCCGAGTTCGATGCTACAAGCTGGTGAGTCTACTTGACTGTAGTCACGGGCAAGGTGAAATTTCCCATAGCCTCTCCGGGCCCAGAAGGAGTGGATACCGTGGCTTGCTCAATCAAGAATATTTGGTCTACTCGTGCGTATTTAATTTTTCTATATGGTAATCTCATTACATTGAGAGATAAACCTAAAAAATAGTGGCTGGAACAAGTGTGGAGGCCATGTTTCGAGGTATGAATCATGTGAATTAGTTTAGTTAAAGAATTGTTGAGATGTCTTGGGCTTGAGACTAACAAGGCCATCAACTTATATTATGATACTAAGGTTGCCGTTGCCGTTGCCCATATTTCAGTGTATAACATAATCGTAATAAGTGTGTTGATGTGATCAACATTTTATTAAGGAAAACATAGACGTTGAATTATCGTGATTCCAATTTTATGAAGAATAAAGTTGATGCTCTTACAAAGACAGTCTTGAGTGCTCTACAATTCTCTTGATAAGTTAGGCACGTGTAATATCTTTACACCAACTTCAGAGATAATATTAGGAGTTAACCTATTTTTATAGGTCTTTATTTACCTTTATATTGTAAATGTGATTAATTTTCATGTCTTTTATGTATAGCAATCCTGTAAATTCTATATATATCCAAAGGATACCTAAAACTGAAATTCCCAAATAACTTTTGTTTAGCAAAGACCACATTGGCTCACGGACTATCATCAAGTTGATGCTATTGTTCATTCTTCTACTTAAAAGAATGGCATCTTTACCAATTAGTATTACAGTCTAGTGATATTCTTCTTCATTGGTAAGTGAGAGGTCTTAAGCTCAATTCTCGCCAAAAATGAATTTGAACCACATTATTGCTAGCCCGTAGTGACGCTAAGCCCACCCCCTCCCCTTAGTGCAGATAATATTGATTGTTCAAAAAAAAAAAAATGAATGACATCCTTGTTTTAATGGCATCCTTGTTTGATAAGAAAGAAATAGTATTAAAATTTAGCATGTAAAGTAATTACGAAAATCTTGCATTTATTGTAAAATCTCAGTTTTCCCATGTTTTCTTTCCTACTGAAGCACTCAGATTCACTTTCGTCCATTCATGAATAATGTAATGGTTTTTTTATTTAATTTTCACGTTCCTCGTTAAGGAATGGAATTCAATCCAGACACACTGTTAAATGTATTTCTTTACCTAATTTTCCCTGATTTGGCTATCAGCAGCCTAAGTTTTTGAAATTTTGTATCTGAACCCAAATCTAAAAAAATTAAAATCCAAAAAAAAAAAAAAAAGCTGAGCTGTTGTTTCTTTATATATATAAAACAGTTCGAATCTGGATGCCATTTACACCTTGCATATTTCAAAAATTAATGCAGCATTATTGCACCCAAAAGCCAACACAAACCCAATTTAAAAAGGTACCCAAACCCACCTTTAATTTGTTTAAAACCCCATAAAGACAGCTTCCCACCATGTTTAGGACACATGGGGGGACTTGCATAAGCAATGAGCTGGCTAAGCAAGTACTAATAAGATTATAATTTAGGGCCTTAAAGGTGCTCTATGCGGTATGCCCTTTCTTCTCCTTTTCCTTGCATCTGAATGAGGTGGTGGAGTTGGAGTTGGAGTGCTTTGGTACATTTCTTGTTGCATTCCTTCACGCAATTGATCTTCTAATAATTCTTCTGATGGTAACCTTCTTTGTTTACCTTCCTTTCTTCCCTCCTCTTCTTCTTTCTTTGCGCTCAAGATATAGCTGGCTTCCCCCTTCTTCTTTAGTCCCTCAAGCTAATGTCAAATTCAAGAATATATATATGGATTAATTGTTAAGTCAACATCATCAACCGAATTGGAACAAAATATATATATATACCAACATTGTTATTATATTCGATAACATAAACAAACTCTTGTAGTTGAGTGTTGAACACTCAAGACCACCTCCAACAAAGTAAAGACTAATAGCAACTATATCAAATTGTCATCGGCAAAGGCCTACATTGTTATTCTCGTGCACATTTCGGTCACAATGACTTCTATAGCTAAGAGACAAGTAAGAATGCAATGTCTTAGTTGATTATATATATGGAAGTTTTGTTAAAATTGACCTAATATTTAATGGGGAAAAGAAAAAGAAGAATAAAAATCTAACCTTGCATCCCAATGAACAAAAACGAACAGGATCCCAGAGGCATCTCGCACATATTTCACAGATATGTGAGCCCCCTTTAACGGCTGTTTTAGGCTGAGGCCTCTGGTTAAGAAACAACACTCTCGCACTGTTTATCACATAAGTCTGAACTCCGCTGATGTCTAACACCTTCTGAATCTCAGACACCCTCACAACATCGTGATACGACGACCGTCTGATCTGCATTACGATTTCCACACCCCCACAAAAAGAAAATAAAAAATTCGTTTATACACAATTGAAAATTAAAAAAACAAAAAACTGAACTGAAATTTGTATATGCCTAATTACCTGAATTACTTGGTGATCTTTGTGTCTTGATGATTTACAATAAGAGCAGAATGCGCCATTGTTGCAATCTAAGCAGTACATGTTGCATTCGCCTCTCGGACCATCTTTGTGCCACCGGCAGATGGAGAAGAAGGCCGTCGACAACAATGATTCAAGCCACGAAGGTACCAACATTGCCTGTTCGGATGCCAAGAAAAAAACGATGGGGTAAGCCAAAAAGATAATCAAGACAATAATGCTAGATAGGTTCCAGCTCTCGTTTCCTCGTAAACGTTACAAACAAGAGAGAGAGAGAGAGAGAGAGAGAGAGAGAGAGCAAGAGGGCTTAAAATCTTCTGAAAGAGTAACATACGATTTATCAACAGAAGAATGTGAATTATATGAAAAGGACAAAACATTACAGCATACCATTGTTAAATGTGGGTGGGGAGATAAACGCTAGGGTGGGCACAGAAAAGGACAAGGTTTTTCTGTAACGGACGGTTGTGATAAGAGGGTGGATGGGCGGGTTAGAGCTAGGGGGAGGGGTTAGGACCGTTGGATTGGGAGAGAAGGGTTTGTGTTAATTGGGAGTTACGAAACTTTGATTCGTCTCTGAGCAGCGTTGCGTCTTTTTGTAGAAGCACAGAGAGAGTCGGGGAAGCCGAAGTTTGGGCGGGGAAGCCTTTCCGATATATGAAAGGAGAAGTAGGAACTACGACAGAAGAACATGTATTCCACGTGCAATTAGGGATCCCAGTGACTTTAGGTTTGCCAAATAAACTAATTTTGCTGTACGTCTAAGTAATTTATTATTGCCACTAGTACTACGGTCTAGTGGTATTCCTCCTCACTGATTAGTGAGAGGTCTTAGGTTCAACTCTCGCCAAATGCGACTTTTGAACCAATTTATGTTAGCCCATTGTGAGGCTAAGCCCACCCCCCTCCCCTTAGTGTAGATAATATCGATTTGTTCAAAAAAAAAAAAAAAAAAAAAAAAAAGTAATTTATTATTATTTTTTTCAAGTGCTTTTTTTTAATTTTTTTAGAGTAAATTACATAGTAGCCTCTCAGGTTTGAAGTCTATTACAATCTCATATAACATCTTTAAAACATTTCACTTTCATACCTTATGTACTATTTTATTTCAAAAGAATACATTTGTTACATTTTCCATTCATTGATCTGTTAAGTGCTGACGTGGCTGCTAAATTTGTGCCACATGGCAAAAAAATATTTTTTTTTAAACCTGAATTTAAAAAAAAAAAAAAAAACCTAGAAAACGAAGAACCCCACCCGGCAACCTCTCCCCACCCCTCTTCTCCCTCCCAACCACCTCCCTCTCCTCCACTCTCTTCACTTCCCCTCCCATCCAAAAACCTACCCCATCCCACCCCACCCCCACCTTCCCCGAGCCCCTTCTCCTCTTCACCCCCACCCCCTTTCTCCCTTCTCTCAGCTGCAACTCCACCCACAACATTCCAACATATTCAAATCATGAAATTGAACAACAATTTTCTCAATTCATACACAGCAACCACCATACCTTTCCAGCATTGAGAACCCTAGCCCTAGAGTTCCTCTTTAGCATGTAACGGGCTTGCTGGGTTCTGGGCGGGGATGGGGAATGAGGTGGGTAGGTGGGGGTGGGGGATTAAGGGATCTGGGGAATCAGGTGTGTTTTCAGCTTCTTTTTTTTTTTTTTTTTTTTTTTAAGATTCAGGTTAAAAAAAATTAAAATTTTTTTTTGCCACGTGACACATATTTGGCAGCCACGTCAGCACTTAACGGATCAATAGATGGAAAATGTAACGGAGGTATTATTTCGAAATAAAATAGTACGTGAGGTATGAAAGTGAAATGTTTTAAAGATGTTGTATGGGGTTGTAATAGACCTCAAACCTGAGGAGCTACTATGTAATTTACCCTTTTTTTTACTATGTGATGCCTTAAGTCATATTGTAAACGGATTATTTGTCATGGAGGAATTTTTTCCATACCTAGAATATAATTTGATTTGGTTCAGGAGAATACTCGTCAACCCAGGATTTGTGGATCGAATATTGTATAATGTGACACCACGAAAAGTGGTCCAATGAAAATGCGTAGAATTCCAAGTTTGCTCAGTCGTGATGCGTTTGAGGCACAAAACTGATAAAAACGTTGATGATTCCTTGGTTAAAAATTTTAAGAGGACGTGTAGCCAAGAATTAGCTGAAATGCCTTTAGCCTTTTCGGACTCCATGAAAGACTAATCACACCCATTAGAATGTGGGATACCTCAAACTTCTGCGCACACAGAAAAACATTGTGTAATGTGATAGTACAATTTATATATAGAAAGTGTTTAATTTAAAACAAAATTGCAGATAATGTATATGATTTTGAAGTTTTTTGAAGTTTAAAATCTTGTAGGATAGGCCAATATTCCTACTCAGAAATATAATTGAGTGCATTTGTGCAGTTGAGGGCTTGAATATCCCCGAATTCGATCGCTTTACATAAATTATTATGTGAAAGCAAACAAGAAAATTTCAGGAAACGCAAGAGATTTGTAAATCAAATTATTTACAAGCAATTTATTTATGCATTTAGAGCACGTTTGTTGAACCAAGACTATGTCGAACTGAACTAACTTCAAATTCTAAGTTAGATTAGCAGTATAAAAATTGTGAAGACTATGTCCTAGAAATTTTTTGGAGCTGAAACCGTCGTTTCCCGCCGGCAGAGGTTTGGCTGCACCACCATTGTGGTGGGAATTAGTTTTGGGGGATGCAGCGGAAAATTCCCTTGTAATCGGCCTCAGAATCGTTCTTCGACGTCCACGACGAGACGCAATCTGCAGAGTTGACCTTGGATTTGTGACGAGAGAGAGAAGAACAGAAAGAGACTCATGCGGAGAAGGGGTGGGCTGAGGTCGTCGACGTCGTTTCCTTGTTAGTCCCGCTTAATACCAAGTGAAAGCTTAGGACTATATACTGAGGTTTAGTGAAGTGCGGAGAGCCTCTAGTTAAGGCGAGTCTCATTTACTCTAAAGCCCAAGACCACACCAAACGTAGGATTATAATCCTGCTTAAGCCAGTTCCTCCTAATCCCTTTTAATAAGGTGTAACAAACGTACCCCTAGGGTGTGTTGGTTGCACTGGACTAGCATAAAAAAATAAGTTGGATTGGTTTAAAATAGACTAAGTTGGGCTGACTTAGAATAGACTAAGTTAAACTAACTTAGTGTAGTGTTTGATGCAATATCGGACTAAGAAGCAGGATAATGAAAAAAAGAAAAAGAAAACAATAACCCATGATACAGCGCAACAGAGCTCCTTTACATTCGCCGTCGGTCTGTTTGTCGTCAATCGATCATCGAACTCCGTTTGTTCATTCGAGCAATCTGGGTATTTGTTAGGGAACCGGATCCCTTCGGATCCAAAAAATCTGAGCCTAATAATCAAATAATTCTTACCATTGAAATTTGGGCCAAGGGTTTGCTGTCCCCAAATTTCATATCTTTTTTGTGCATTTTTCCTAATTTTTTGACACGTGTCCTCTAACTTTAGTCCAAACTAACACTGTTAACTTTTCATATAATTAAAGATAAATTACATTTTCTTTAAAAAGTTAAAAAAAAAATCTGAAACAATCTTTATCGTTCCTCACTCAATCTCCCAGAGCTCACCTTCGAGCCAACCACCCTTTCGGGCATCCCCCACTCACTTTTCACCTCTGCCCTGATCCATTTGAATGAAATGAAGATTTAATTAGAGGAGACATCACCCTTGACTTGTTTCAGATAATGGAGAAGTTCAAGCTAGTAAACGAAGTTAGGGCTTCCAGCTTTCAATCGGGGAAAGAGAAGAGAAAGCATGAAATTAAAAGTTGGGTTGATCTGGGTGCGGGTCTGGTGGTTGCCATTGCTCACCACCGACGAAGCATCGATTTAATATCCTCCTTGAATCCCAAATATCAAACTTTGATAGAATATTTGTTCTTTGACGTGCTGGATCGATCACGATCTAGTGTAGGATTTGAAGAGAGAGAGAGAGAGAAAGGAAGCTTTGGTGGCGGTAAGGCGGAGCGACAGCGGTGATGGGGTTGTGTGTCGTGTGTGCTCGGGAGTCTAAATTATTTCACTGTTGGTTTTTTAAACATTTAATTTTTGGTAATATAATTAATTTTATGAAAAATTTAACAGTGTTAATTTAGAGTTAAGTTGAAAAATACGTGTCAAAATATGACAAAGGTGACACATAAGAGACATGAGATTCAAGGAAACCAAACCGTGAGCTTGATATTTGATCTAACAGCTACAAATAAGGGATTGCTCCAAAATTTATAATAATTGTAGTCGTTAGATCAAATTTCAATAGCCCGAATCATTTGATCATTGGACACAGTTCCTTTGAGTTCGGAGGGGATCCGGTTCCATTTGTTAGTGTTGTCCTTGTTCTGTGGGTTTTCAAATTCTATTTAAATTTATTGACTTTGATTAGGATTGGGAGTCTTTAATCCCAACCTCTGCGCCAAACATGGATTTTGATCAAATTTCCCAATTGGATTAGACTATTTCTTTTCTGCTTTCACTCTTAGTTTTGTGTTTGACTGGATTTCGAACTCTTCGAGGTTGGTTAGGTGATGTGCTTGTTCTCACGCTACGCAACAGAAGCATTGCTCATGCTGCCTTCAAATCAGCCTTCAGATTTTTCAGGTGCAATTTGCATCAGGAAAGGAACGGGAAACCGTAGGAATCGGCCCGTTTCAAATGGGCCGGATTAGGTTCGGTTCCTATGTCAATTTTGTAATGCCCCGTCCCATCCCGCCTTGCTGTATTTCTAAACAAGTAAGGTCTGGTCCTTTCATTTTTGGGCCCGGCTCGGCTCGTGCTCACCTTTATGACAAACTCTTGGATCCCTTAATAAAAAGAATAGATTCACATTCAAAATAAATAAATAAAAAATAGAATCATTACTTGCAAGTGGTGAATTGTTTTTTGTAGTTAGGGTATTTTCTTTAATCAAAACTCTTTTTTCTTCTCATTGTATAAATTAGTGTAAAATATCTCTTATAAAAATAATAAATAGAATGGATACTCAACCAGATTTTCTTTATTGGATTATAACCTTTTAATTTTTCAAACTTCTCTCTATGTGCAACATGCTTCACAGGTATATTTTTGCTCATCACCCTTAAGTAGTGGTAATACTCACCACCCTACTTAGTACTATTGGATGAGTTTAAATTTTGACATTTTTGTCTATTCACTACACATATTTTGAAGTTTAAACTCATTCAACGATGATAAATAGAGTGGTGAGCAAGGCCTTAACTTTCAACCCAATGTTGATTTTCAGGCTAGTTATGTAAACTAACGAATGGGAAAGTGGACTAAATCTCATAGTGAAATTGCTATAATAATTTGGTTTAAATTTGACTATCATACCTCTCACTTACAAATGAAGAAGAATACCATGAAACCATAATATTCTTATGGCCAGTCTAGCTTCTAGATTAAGTGATTGTGGGCAAAATAGGAATCTCCGTTGGGCCAAGGTTCTTTCGTTACCTCAGGGTCCGTTTGAGTGAAAAACTAAGTTGTGTAAAGTGGGTAGAAAGTGAAGATTGAAGGCGAAGTTGGACGAGCCCGCTAATCCAACTTTTTTTTTTTGTCAAGAACCCAATAATTCACTAATCCTTAACGAAGTTGGACGAAGTTGGACATAGATAGTGTTAGGATGAGGATGGCTGGGCTTGAAGATCTTTTTTTCGTTTACAGCCGGCCTTACTCGAGCCTTCACAAAGCCAATTGTCTTCTAAGTATGCCCACATACATAGGAATTAAACAACGAACCACATGCGCTGTCACATGTATATGAGCACATGGGAGAATCTGATTAATATACAATAATCATGCCTATATATAGTTAAGATCTTATTCACCTTCAGGGTGGTTGTGTCTGTCCTGTATGATGATCTGATGGGTCTGCACAGAGAGAGAGGAGAATGCAAATTATATATGCATGCTGCTTGCTAGAAGAATCCTAGTTCACTTCACATTATCTGTCCCTTGCGTGGACAGCTAAAACCGTACAGTACACCAAACAAGAAATGCATATTCGTTTATTTATTGAATTTTATGGGGGAGTTAGCCCTTTTTAGTCACTATGTGAAGGAAATAGTCTACTTTGTAGTTAATGGCGATTTCTGGGGTCTTGGTTCTTCTTACCGCCTTGTGCTGGTTTAGAGAGAGACTACTACTATAGTCCAACAATCAAGTCTTATATGTAGTTCGTCTCGCCTAATCCATTATCATCATTTCATTAAAAAAAATTCAAACTCAAGTGTGATTGGTGAAAAGTGAAGGAATGTGTTTATAATGCTTTAATCTCAACCCTTAATATCAAATTCGATGACCATAAATTCTCAATCGCCAAGACCAATAACGAAACTCTATAATGCTTTTGCCCACTCATTATTTAGAGGACTCAATTAGGACCATGTGTTTGAACAACAATATAAATTTAGAAATTTCTAGCAATAATTAACTTGATTAGCATCTTCGCCCGTAATTGTTTTTAACTATTCATTCCTTTCAAGGGAAATCCTAAAAAATTAAACACCCTCCATCCTTAGGGCAATGATATCATATGAATATCCTCCAATTACATAACTCGCTTTTATTTATGTGATCACGACATACGATTGAATTCAACCATATAATATAATAGATATTCACATATTAGAAAAGGAAGTTTACATATATAACAAACACAAACAAGAATTTTATCGCCTGACACATTAGATTAAATAAAACGTTTGGGCAATAAGTTGGTTAAAAATGCTAAATATCTTGCTTAGCCAGCAGGTTTTCCGAAACAGAAATCTTTTGAGGGAAACTTGAATGTCCATGATAGCTCCATTTACCTAAAGTAATGGTCCGAAGTAAGGTCCATTTTTCTTAGCCGAATTTCTGTGGTTGTTGCATAACTGATGTTTCACTATATATTTTTCTTCAGAAATTTAACATATCTTATGCAATTTTCTCAAATTGTTTCTTTGGCCAGGAATTATTCAGAAGCATTGTTGCTTGAGAGGCAACTAAAAGCAGGATGAGCTTATAGGATGGCCTCTCCATGCATGGGAGTTTGCTACCTATAACATCTATGTATATATTTGGTGTAAATGTGAATCAATGTAAATAATCCAATAAATAGATTCTGAAAAGATACTATTATTTACACTTAAAAAATGTTATCATGCACACTTTTTATACATGTAAGACATTTTTTTGTAGTGTCAATGAACAGTTCCATTCTGAAATTGTTGCCAACCTTTCGTTATTTTTAATCTGTTCGGTTGACTTTCAGAAGACAATAAAACCTGACCCAATAGATTCCAAGAAAAATGGGTGTCAATTCGATTGAGACTTCATATATCTTTTAAACATGTCAATCATCCAACAATTTTCAGCTACAAGCCAAATTAAATGTTTAAAACATTTGGCAGTAAGTCCTTTTGCAACGTTGGGGAAGCTGTTCATCTTGTGCAAGATAGGTAACAATAAATTATGAACGTATAAATAAATATTAAAAACATAAATAAATAAACCTTGTGCAAGAACCCAGCTATACATGGATTTCATCGTCGAACTATGCCCTATATTCAAATATGATCATTCGAAAAAATATTCAACATTATGAAAATATGGTCATTCGTAAAATATTCAACAGTGAGCAAAACGTGTTTCCACAAAGGGAATATTTTTTTTCTCATCACCCTCAAGTGATGGTGATGAGCTCCACCATATTTATTACCTTTCCACAAAGGGAATATTTTTTTTCTCATCACCCTCAAGTGATGGTGATGAGCTCCACCATATTTATTACCTTTGGATATAGACTATAGAGTGTTTGATTCGATTTATAAATGAGAGGTAGTATTTGGCAAATTTGTGATAGGGCTAGTGGTGGTGGTGGAAAGGTAGTAGTAGTAGTAGTGATGGTGGTAATGGCCACGAGAAGGTGGTGATGGTCATGGTCATTGGTCATGGAAGGTGGTGGTAGAGATGGTAGTGGTTGGTGACAAGGTGGTGGTGATTGCTCCTATGATGGTGGTGGGGTTTGCGCAGACTTAGAAATGATAATTATTAAAATGGAACCTAAAGTTGAACTTATGATCTTGTTCTAAGTGTTTTTTGCACATGAAATTTCTATATTTACGGCAATGAGTGAGATATGTGCATTCCCCTATTCGGAAATGCAAGTATTATCTATAAAGGTGTAAATAAATATAAGGGGTTTCTCCATTTTAATCCTTGACAAACCAAGATTTGTGACTCTATCATTAGTTTCCATAAAAACATACAAAAATGCATAAAAAGGTATTTAGAGTGCAGGGGAGAGACCCTGTAATCTACCTATCTTCCGGAATTTCTAATATTTTCAACATCAATTCAATCTAGTATTTACATGTATACACTACCAAATAGTGGCACACTCGTAAACTAACACATTCATTTGACCTTTGTAGATATGGTAGAGAATTTGGGGTATACGTATAAGAGTAATAGTCTGGTCCTAAGTCGGATTAATTGGTGTGCATCTTACTTATGGTTTCTTATTTGATCAAGATTTTCCACTACAAAAGAAATGTATGTACATAGTTGATTTTTGTAATCCACGTACACTTTTATGAGAATTCACCGTGTATATTAAGAGCCAAACGAATGCACCGTGACTATGTACATGGATAGGGAAAGTCGCACTTGCTATAACAAGAAATTAAATAACAAAATCTTTTCTTTGATTTTACTGATTGACCGCTTCTGAAAAAATTCTGAAAGTTATTATATATCATAGAAACAATATGCTACTACTTATTTCCAACACTTTTAAAAATCCTCGTCTAGGCGCTAGACAACTGGTTACTGCTCCTATAATCCTTGGGCATTTGAAAATCAAGAAAAAGCGCATAGACCTACTTAGACACCCGCCTAGTCCTGACTCTTATACAGAAAATAGGTAGCTTCGATTTTTGCATTTTATTTATTAATAAAATGCAAGAGAATTGTTGGATACTCGAATAACACTCAATAAATAAGAGTGATGATAAACCCACGCCATTATTTGATTTCCTCATCAACGTTATAATCAAATCCACCATAAAAGGTTAAAAATATAAAATCATGTTTTCCCCCCACAGGAAAACTAATGAAAATGGCTTGAAAACTTTGAGTTTTAACGATAAGGACAAAATAAAGGGTAAAGTGAATAGTACCAGAATTGACTTTTTAGTGTAAAAATGTGGTTTTTCGTTAAAGTGAACAGTACCGTGGGCGTTTCGTTAAAGTTCCCTTATAATTCCTAAAATAACCTTCACCACGGTTCCATTGTCCCGTTTCCGCCGCTGGGAGGACAAAATAGATGATTGGGTGGAACCTAACCTAATAAAACAAAATTTGTGAAAAATATACAGATTCCCAAAATTTCTAAAAAATTCCGAATGCACTACAATGAGCTACCTTGAAAATTGGATGGAACCTAATCTAATAAAACAAACCCAAAATTTGCAATCACCATGGTCGTAATCCAATATTAGACGATTTCATTCCTCTACATTTATTTTCCTTTGCATAAGATAGCAAGATATTATGAGGGCATGTGCGAATGAACTCCGAAGAAAAATTTCAGATTCGAAGAGAGATAGATTTAGGGCATTGGTCAAATGCCATAAAAACAGTTCTATGATGCCTAAAAAGTGCCATCATGTTGTTTATTAGGGATGAAGAGAGAGAGAGAGACGGTGGCGGTTGGTGGAGAAGCCGTGGCAGTCGATGTAGAAGGCGAGAAGAGATGAAACCAAAGAGGAGGGAGAAACAGGATAGGGGTTGAAATGTCTTTTTATAGAAAAATAAACATGTTATATAATATAAATAAATTTACTTAAATTTATTTTCTGTTGGACAAAGACAAGGTAAGCTTTTTGTTGCTTGCTAATATTAATCCTCGGTAGTCTCTGCACATAAAAAATCTCCTTTTACTTCATGCTTTATTTCCCAGCAAGTTAAGAAGTTGCTCTCTCTGTCTCTCTCTCTGTCTCTCTCTCTCTCCAGTATTTGCTCTCCCAACAATGGAAAAGCTTTCTGTAATACTTTCCGTCTCTCTTCTCCTTTTTGTACCACTTTTTCATGGAGGAACTGCAAAAACAGCGGCTGCTGCAGGAACCATAGATGGATCAGAGGAGTGGGGCTATGTTGAAGTCAGACCCAGTAAGCAATTCACTCACACGCACAATATATATATGTTCTTTCTGTATTGAAGCCAGAAATGTTAATTTTAATGTTCATGGAATTTTTGTTTTGGTATTGTTTTTAAACAGAAGCCCACATGTTCTGGTGGCTCTACAGAAGTCCCAACAGAGTTGACGATCCCTCCAAGCCATGGCCAACCATTCTCTGGCTTCAGGGTGGACCTGTGAGTATTACCAAACTATATCAAATCAAATAATATGAACAACCCTTTTTTTTTTTTTTTGAACATTGTTTTCATTGATTACTTTTTCAAAAAAATAGGGAGGTTCAGGAGTGGGGATTGGGAATTTTCAAGAGATTGGACCATTGGACACAAATTTGAACCCAAGAAACTCAACCTGGTTGCAAAAAGCAGATCTTTTATTTGTTGTAAGTTCATAAAAAACTTCCAACTCTGTTTCCTTCTTTTGAGTTTTATTAATTATATGAATTTAAATTTCTTCTGATTTTTTTGGATAATTTAGGACAACCCTGTTGGGACTGGATACAGTTTTGTGGAAGACACATCTCTGTTTGTGAAAAATGATTTGGAGGCAGCTGCTGATTTGACAACATTGCTGGTGGAGCTTTTCAACAGAAATGAGAGCCTCCAAAAGAGTCCTCTGTTCATTGTGGCAGAGTCCTATGGAGGCAAGTTTGCAGTCACTCTTGGACTTTCAGCTCTCAAAGCCATTCAACAAGGAAAGCTAAAACTTAGACTTGGAGGTAATCAAGTTAATTTAATCAGTTTGTAATTATTAATTGGTCTAATTAAAAATACCAACATCTTAAAATTTATATTTTTTTCCTTTGAATTATTTGGTTGATTTTGTAGGAGTGGCATTGGGAGACAGTTGGATCTCTCCGGAGGATTTTGTGGTAAGTTACCATACTTCTAACGGCTGTTGACCCACTAATTTTACTTCCCTGCATTATTTTGTCTTTTAAATACAACCATATTGGGCGTAGATAGGGTTCTTCGATTTAAGTCACATAATGGGAATCAATTTGTATTAAACTCATCATTCATGGAAGTCGAACTCTAAAATTTTATTAAAAGATTATATAGTGCTATTGACAAATTTCCGTTAATGTGTAATTACATTTAGTTATCGATAATTTATTTTTGTACACTTGCAGCTTTCTTGGGGTCCTCTGCTCAAAGACGTGTCAAGGCTTGACGACAAGGGTTTACAGGAATCAAATAATGTGGCTCAAAGAATTAAGCAACAGATTCAGGATGGTCAGTTAGTGGACGCAACCAATTCATGGAGGGAGCTTGAGCAAGTCATCATGTCTAGCAGCAATGCTGTGGTAATTTTTTAAAATTTTAATTTAATTTTCATATTAATTTACTATTATTTGTGACTGAAACTCAATTAAAACTCACATTTTCTGATTTCATTTACATATTGGATTCGTGACATTTGCAGGATTTCTATAATTTTCTGTTGGATTCAGGAATGGATCCAGTTTCATCCTTGGCATCAATTCGCTATAACCAAGGAATCGAAAAATATTCAATATACCTAAGTTCTTTAAGGTCTTCAGCAGGTGGCGGTAAAGGTGATCTTGGTTCTTTGTTAAATGGTGTCATTAAAAAGAAGCTTAAGATAATCCCAGATAATGTGACGTGAGTATATATACTCTTTTCACTATTTTTTGTTTTAAATACATTATCAGTTGAAAATAGAATCATTTTTTTGCAACGCCAACAACAGTTCTCTTTTAGTTTTTACGGTTAAAAGTGCCTGGCAAATATGATGTAATCCAAGAATGGTGTATACTTTTTGGGTTTGCAGATGGGGAGGGCAATCTCATAAGGTCTTCCCAGCCATGGCAGGCGATTTTATGAACCCAAGGATTAATGAGGTAATAATTTTTCTAATCCAGAAGAGCGGAACTATAATATAACCATAACATGTACACTTGCATTATATTACAAGATAGTTGCCGTGTACACTTCAATTAAAAGTTTAGGAAGCTTAGGAGTGGATGAGATTAGGAGACAAGTCGTGAAAACTAAGAAAATGTTACCAAACTCTAACAAAATCAGCTAGAACGATGTGTTTTCTCTCTACACCTAAAGTTCGAGTTAATTTTGTCTTGTAGGAATCGAATAGAGAAATCAAAGTCTCTTCTTCCAATCATTCTTTTTTATTAGATACCTTTTGCCTAATTGAGTATTTTATCTGCAAGGAAATCGAATTTTTGATTGCTCTACTATATTTCTTATTTGTCTTGAAAGAATCTTATGTTGTGCCAACTTTTAATTTTCCTTTGATTTCCCTTTTCTCTTCACATAGGTTGATGAACTCCTTGCTAAAGGGGTCAATGTCACAATATACAATGGGCAAGTAAGTTTTTCTCAACGTTGCTTTCATTTTAAACAGCAATATCCAACAGTTTTATATTATTAAAAAAAATTAGGACTAGCGAATAGAAAACTGATAGATCCGTTCTAGAATTAAGATATGTGTTAGCGATATTAATTGTGCATTCCACAATAATTAAAAAAATTTGCTACATTCTGCTGGTATTTATTGGATGACTTAGTTTGTTTAGCTGGTTGTAAACTTTTTCTCCCATCGTTATTGCATATGCTTGACTAACATAGCAGTGGTAGTGTAGTACAAGTCCTTTCTCTCACCTTCAGCGGCCCGCAGACCCTAGGTCTCTCTTGTTGACTTTGTAGTGTATATCTCCTTCAATCAAGGGAGATTGTTTCTTAGTTATTGCCACTTAAAGGCTTGTGTTGTAATCTCGTTCTTCAATAATGAAAAATACACTTTCTTCATTTTTCCACAGTATTTCTCTTCTCTTGTCAAATTTTTACACCGAAAACAAATATTACCAGCTATTTAAAGTTAAATTATAATTAAGGATTGGATGCTATTGGATTTGTGCAAACTAGCTAGTTTTGACATGATTTGGTTAGCTAGTTTTGACATGACTTGGTTGGTAAATGTTGTAGGTTGATCTCATATGTGCAACCAAGGGGACTGAAGCATGGGTTGAAAAGCTCAAGTATATTCACACTCTCTCTCTCTCTCTCTCTCTCTCTCTCTCTCTCTCTCTCCCTCTCTCATGTGGGTGGTGATTTTTTCCATTTTGTTGTTCAGTTGGGAAGGACTCCCACATTTCTTGAACAAGAGTAGAACCCCTCTTTATTGTGGCCAAGAAGGAATTACAAGAGGGTTCACCAGGTCGCACAAAAACCTGCACTTTTATTGGATTCTTGGAGC
This sequence comes from Malus fusca, assembly GCA_035220775.1. Classification (NCBI taxonomy): domain Eukaryota; kingdom Viridiplantae; phylum Streptophyta; class Magnoliopsida; order Rosales; family Rosaceae; genus Malus; species Malus fusca. The sequence goes on from CM069069.1 coordinate 12,763,928, forward strand.
AGGACATTTTGTAAGTCAAAACTTTCCTCCATCAGCACATAGTAATTATTACTTCTTTTTTAATGTCTTATCAGTGTCATGTCTTATCTACCTATATGACCTTGATAACAATTACATCGATTTACATTGTCTTCATGTAACTATTTGTGTCGGTAAAACAAAAATATTTGAACAAGTTACAAGTATTTTTATTTTATTAGCACGAGACGTCATTATGACAGTGTACTTGTGTCATGTAATTCTTTTCAGATAACATCATAGTCACACACTTGCAAAATTTAGGAATATGAAAGAAAATATACAAAGAAATCAACATCACTATTTGGGGAGGGTGACACTGTGCTTTTGCGATGCATTCATGCAAGTGCAAATAATGCTATTATATACACAGAATTACACTTCAAATCATCGACTCAGGAAGAGAAAAATTGAGATTTGATTTCTCGATCTATATAAAATATGAGATGCATATCTATAAGCCAATACATTATTGGCATATTAAAAATGTAATTCTAAGGCCATAATTAAGATGTCATCTTGGTAATTATATCATGGTTTTGGATAAAGTTGAGTGAAAAATCTGTATATGCTAAAACATTTGTTTAAAACAATAATATTCTCTCTAATGAAAGCTTATTAGGTGTACAAATGTAGCAACTCATTTGACCATTTTCTTTAAGCATTTGAGTGTAACCCCCAACTGTATGCTGGTCTACCAGTTTTTTGGATTAGTCTGTTTTCAAATCTTAATTATAGGGGAGTGATTCCTACCTTTTTTTTTTCACCTTTTGCACACGATTGCTAAATGTGGACCTTTAATTCTTTTAATTAGTCCAGCCTAATGACATAATGGTGTGCAGAAATTATTTTCTTAAATATAAATATGGTCTAAAAGTCACTTAAAAATTTACAAAATTTTGAAAGTAAATAATTGCATAGAGAGACTTTCATCGTTCACTATTATGTTGACTACTATTCGGAGCACATTTTGCAATTTCAAATTGGGAGAAAGAGATTCTAAGATGAAATCACTTGGGATTGGATGATGGAGACAGAACGTGCTAAATGCAGTTCTCTTTAAACAAGCTGGCCATAGCTTGGATTGGATCAGCTTGTACCTTGGATGCTTCCATGACGAGAGTGATAAGTTATCACAAACATGCAATGACAAGCCAAAAGAAAGAAAATAGGACCAAAAAAGCAAACATAAATGATCCCCCTTATTTTTCGATTAAGATTATCTCCAACATTTGGATTAAAACCTAAAATTTAGGTTTAAAACTAACCCAATTCTTTTTCAGTGGTTTGGCTCAAATAAGTTTTGGGTTAAAACCTAAAATTTGGACAAATTTAACCCATAATTTAGGTCAAGGTTAAAAGGTTGGGCCACCAAAATTTAGGTTTTAGAAGTATTGGAGCAAAAAAAAATTGTTTCTAGGTTAAAACCTAAAGTTTTAGGTTTTAACTCAAGAGTTGGAGATGGTCTAAAGAAAAACAAACTCATGTAATGATCACATGTTTTGTTACATTATATAATTGTTTGAGGTATTTGTCAATTTCTTTCCGAACTTGTAAGAAGTTGCTAATCCGCCCTCCCCCCCCCCCCTTTTTCTCCTTTCCCAAAAATTTTATAATTAGCTAATTTCCCTCCTAACGTTAGATTTTAGAATTTTTCATCCAATTTTCTATCCATTTTGATCACATGTCAAATGTTTATCCCTAATGTCAATAGCATATTTTTTTTCTTCTTTTTCTCTTCCACTAGTTGACTATTTTTTGTTTGAATTAGTCATGTTAGTCCAATTAGCAGCTATAAATATTGGCCATGCCAATTTACCAACCGAAATTACTTTTTTGCCCTCATACAATTGTTGTGTGATGTCCTTTGACCAAAAATGGATCGAAAATTGGATGAAGATTTCAAAATTTAACACCAAGGGAAACTGGCTATTTATACAGGTTCAGGGGATAACCAGCTAAAATTAAAGTCTAGAGAGAAATTAACAGCTCTATACAAATTCGAATAAGAAATCAGCAAATAAGTCTAATTGTTATGATCATTTGTTTGATTATTATTTGTGTCATCATACGATAAAACATATATAAGATTTTTAGTATTTATGAAGAAATACATGCATAGAACATGGAAAAATTAAAGCTGTAATTTTTCGTTGTCTCATTTAAATCATTTAATTGCAAGAATTTCAAACCAAAAAGAAGGGTTCTGGCTTTCAATTGTTTATGGTACATAAGCTGTTCTTGATCATTGGTTGATACGTATAACACACTACAAACTTTACGAATATGATGAAACTTATGTACGACTAATCCTAACATGATTTAGGGTTAAACAAAAATATACACAGTCGTAGGTATTGTTTGTTTCAAGTCACGCTTTTGGTATATCTTTCGTTGCATTGCATGCATATGACGTGACAATTACCTGATACGTATTAATTATAGTAGAAGTAATCTATATATATATATATGTATGTATGTATGTATATGTATGTATGTATGTATGTATGTGTGTATATATTACTACTGACAGTCCATGAAATAATAGAAGTCTGACCGGTCAGTATGTATATAGTAAACACTCATGTGCACGACAAAGCTGACAAAGTCTAACTAACTCAGAAACCTTTTCGATTCTAAATATTTTATAAAAAAATACACACAAATGTTATTATAAATTTTATATAATATATATGAACAATAATTTGATGCTTAAGTTCCATTTTTAATTTAAAAGTACCTAATTAAATTTCATTTTTGTATATTTACCAACTTCAATGATATTTTACTTAATTTACAGGTACCTGTGGATCAGCCATGCATTGCATTGAACATGGTGGCCGACATCACGCAATCACCTGCTCCTGCTGCTTCTACGTAGAAAACGAAACACGTAATAATATCAATGTCAGACAGACACTGTGTACAAGAAAAGACAGACTGCAGGCACACTACTACAGCAAATAAGCAAACAAAAGAAAAATGATTGATGGGGAGAGGACTCTGAGTACAAAGAGACGAGTCAACAAGCAAACCAATAACCACGTGGGACACAAACATGCAATGAGGGGAAAAGCTGCGGACTCTGCAGGGTTGATAGTTTTACTTTTCGTAAGGACCTGGATTGTCTGCCCTCTCTCATCTTATTCTCTTTCCTATCTCCTTTTATTTTTATGATTACGGTTAAGTTACGTTAGCATTTTATATTTTCATTGCTTTTTATCTTATTATTTCTATAAAAATCAATATAAAATGTTGACGTGGCTTAACCGTGACCACAGAAATAAGAGAGAATGGAAATGGCAGACAATCCAGTTCCTTTGGTAAGAGGCTGCTGCAATTTTTATATTTAATTTTCATTCTTCAATCTTCAATTGGTATGTGGTCGAACATTTCTCTTATTAGTTCGGTGTTTTGTTTTTTTTAACTAAGAATAGTTGTTTGATCACAAACAGATGTGTCCATTTTTTTATGCGACGGTTTTCTTTTGAATCGAAATATACAACGATTTTTTATTTATGTAATTTATAAGAAGGGAATTTCAAAATTTGAATAAAAGAATCGTATAACGAGCAATTGTATTTAGACTTATGCATAAGTATCCATTTAGTTATTAATTGCATCCAACCGTCATAATGCTGGGGTTTAAATTGGATCTAGTTAAACTGTTGCGACAAACTATTTGCTTCCGATTTTTACTTTGCCTCTCATTGCACGAGGAGGGAGAGAGAGGGTTTGCAAGCGTGTTAGTGCAAGTGTGTGTTGCACTTTTCTTAATTTTGAAACCAAATGATTATGCCATGAGTGGGACGTTGGCTCGGTTAAGTTGCTATCTATGCCTTGAATGCTGATGATTTCACACTCTTATGGATCGGTTGCTAAGAACTATAGAGATGAAGATGAATAAAAAGATTAAAAACTAGTTTTCGTCATTCCAATTTGTATAGAAAGAGTACAATTCTTAAACACAAGCGTTAAAGACTAAAAATCTAATACAAGAACTAGTGAAACTTAAGAAAGTGCACTTGATTTTAGGAAGGAAACAGGAAATGAAGCTCTGAGAGGCAGGAAAATGCCTTATCGATCAAGACAATGGAAACAAGTGTCCTCGAATAGGAAGCTCAGTTGGGAAGTTTTGATAGCATAGAGTGTTGGTTGATTACTTCTCGATTTGCTGAATTGAGCTGAAGGTCCTTTCCTCTAAGCTCTCCTCTGGCTTTTATAGTAAAATGAAGCTTATGTGTCCTTTGTGGCATGCTGATAATGAGGGTAATTCGGGAAAAAAAACTTACATAGAACAGATTCATCGCCACGCGGTGCCATGTATACAATAATACATTGTCAAGTGTGAGTTTTTTTCCACATAACAATGTATTATTAGATTGGGAGGTCACGTGGCGACGAACTTTTTCTATGCAATCTTCAAATAAGATTACAAAGTTTTAATTTCCACACGTAAAATTGGGATAAATGTTCTTTTTCTCCGTTTACTTGTCCCAACATAATAACCGTTTGATAACTATTTTGGCTTTTTATTTTCGAATTCTAACTTTTGAGTTGGTGACGACGGAAAATATGTGGAGGAAAAAAAAAGACAAATGAAAACAAAAAAACTTAAAACCAATAACTATTTAAAGCTCTTTACACTTTCAAAATTTTGTTTTGGTTGATTCATTTTTATTTCTCTCTTTCCCATCACCCTTCTTCATATGTCCCTTACCCATATACTTTCCTCGTATTTTAAACACAAAAAGTAAAATAATAATAATAATAATAATACAGATTATAAAAAAGGGTCGTAAATATATGTTTGATAACTATTACTAACAGAACAAAAAGATCCTTTGAGGTACCATTTCCCTAAAAATTATGTTTGGGGAGAAGGATTGGCAAGTTTCAAGAAATTGAGTCCAAGTCAATAAAAAATGGATCACACAAAAAATTGATAGGAGGGATTAAGAAATGCGCTCCATAATCATTACAAAGGTACGTTGGAGGGCTTGCAAACGACACCTTCCAAGTATCTGCAAATCTCTCTAAAATGTCTTTGTACTGGTCATGGAGGGCTTTATATCTTACATTTCATAACTTAACCTCGGTCACTTGGGACTTTGAAATCGCAATCGCTTACCCAAACATAGATAAGATGCCTCTCTCTCTTAAGGTTTGAAGGTCCCTAGCTATTCTACAGAACCAATTCATAAGCATCTGCTCAGGCAAGGTAACGGAAAATTGCACGAAAGCTTTACTACAGTTCCATGAAAGCTCGTGGTTCCAACTTCCAATTGTACGTTTTTCTCTTGACATATCATTATTTCGAGACTCATGTGATCCAAAAATACATTTAATCGTCCCTATTAGGGATGACAATATATTACAAACTGCGACACGAGAAAATATACAACCGGGATCAACATTTACGGTGCACATGAAGATGAAAAATCAAAACAAAATCAAATATACATAGCTCATTAGAAAAAAATTATGTGAAGAGTGAGAGGAGCAATACGTGGGGTTCTAAATGATTAAAACACCTACCACGCTTATCCGAAGTGGCATGCTCATTCAATCTTTTCTAGCACTTCCAGTCTGGTTTTTCTCTTCCAACTTTTCATAGTGGCAACAAGGTTGATCAACCCAACAATTTGATTTTTTGTGTATTCCTGCAGTGGAAAAGGTAAGTTCATATTCATGATGTAAGAAAATCAGTGTCCAAAATCTAACCACAACAAGTCCGCAGTGATGGAATCTCTTACCGGGTGAACACGTGCCCAGTGCACATATTCGGTTTCCGGAAGATAGTATGCCTGACCAAGAGTAGAAAGAGACTGAAAGTTAGTTTCGAAACCCCACTTCAACCAAATTGTTCTAGTCGCTTAACAATATAACAGAATTTCCGAACATCTTGCTTACTATTTAGTCTGTTTGAGCTTACCTTAATGAAGGCTTCAACTATTTGTAAATGGGGCTTCACGTTCATTGCGACAAAATGCTGCAAGCCATTGATCAAAACCTAAAACCCACAAAGGAGTCCTGAAATTTATTAAGCTGCAAAGGAGAGCAACGCTAAAGGAATGTTGAGATTCATATCTTGTCCAATTTGAGAGAGAACCTGTAGATCCAATGACATGAGAGCCCGCCCTTCATCTGTACACCTCTTGACACGGGAGAGTCCTTCTATGAGAGTTTGGGCCACAATTTCAAGTCCGTATTCTAAGAGGAGGTCTTGAACCTACATGTACACATACATATATTTGCAATCAAGCACATTTCTATTTTTAAAATACATGCCCACTTTCGATAACACATAAAGTTCTTAGCACAAGCAAGTGGTGATTCACTATGCAATTCAGATACCAATTTCATATTTAGCAGTTGCGTCAAGTCAAAAGTGCATACCATTATACAAAAATATAAAAGCAATTTATCCCTGTAGTCTGATATAAACAACGTAAAACCAAATAACTTATTATCTGCTATCATTCTGGAAAATGGAACTGTAGATAGAGCACAATGGCATAACAGAATAACCACACAATAACATTCCATACCCAAGGTAAAACCTAATAACTTATTTTTTTTTTACCACCCGGGAAAAAGTTAACTTTAGATAGAGCAGAATGGCATAGCAGAATAACCACGCCATAACAATGCATACCCAACGTAAACCTAATAACTTATTTCTTTTACCACCCGAGAAAAAGGAACTTTAGATAGAGCATAAAGGCATAACAGAATAACCACACAATAACAGTCCATACCCAACGAATTCACAATTTCCAGAAGCAAACCAATCAAGTCATCCCATTAACCACTTGAACCCTATTGAGAGAGGAGCAACTTCTCCATTTTATTGTGAAAGTTCCAAGAAAAACAGCCAGTTATTACCTCCTTGCGAATTCCCCCATGAGCAAGCCTTGTTTTATAGTGCTTGAATTCTCCCAATAACAAATCAACATACCTATTAAAGCAACAACTCATGTCAGAAAACTTGACACTTGTCATATGGTAGTAGAGAGGAAAAATTGGTGTGAAAGCCATTTCAGCAAGACTTTTTCACAAATCTCTGTTTCTTGCACATACAAAGACAAGGCGAACATGGTCGTCAAGGATTGACATGCAAAGAGGAACCATGCATTAGACCTAAAAGAAGGGCCTAAAACAAGTTATGCTCAGGGAAGAAATTTCTGAGACTTGAGGATTTGTGGCAAATGATATATTTAAGAAAACACCCAAAAGAAAACAATAAATTATAATGTCATATGATACAAAAGCTAAAACCTCCAGAAACATAAGACCAGACATTGAAGAGCCATAAGCATAATTGAAGTTTGGTTCTCATCCAAGATCTAAATAATGACCACAGAATCAGTTTTAGTAAACATATCGCTCCTAATTTATCATACAGATAAAGCTTTGATGTGTAAAAAACTAGCTGGCCCCAAGAAGGAATTTTACAAAATCTGAAAGATCATTGTCAACGGCATGGTACAAGATCATAAAAATGAAACTGGAAACTTTTAAATAAATAAAGAAAAAATATCAAGAAACTAACCCATTATGCTCTAGTCCAAGCTCTTTCACTTCCCATTTTGCATTGGCTATCCGATCCACATAACTGCAAATAATGGTTCTCCATGAAGTGACAAAGTAGAAACCAAGAGAAAAAGGGGAGCTTTTTTAAATAAAAAGATGTTTGATTTATCTGCAGAAAGAAAAGCCTAGTAGTAAAGTAAACCCAACCAGGCCATGAACTCTCTGGTCTTACCCATTAATATGGAGCAGTTGTCTTGCAGTTGTCCTATGAATGTGCTCTACAAGATCTGGTACAGCATCAACCTAATAAAGATAAATATATATAAATTCAAATTGAATTATAGGCATTCATCAAAAAAATTAATGATTTGTCAAAACATTTGACTCCTATAGATGAATAACAAATAAAGAAATCAAACAAGTCATATTAATAAAATTGTGAGAAACATACAAAAACTTAATTGTGAGAAAAATTATATTGTTAATTATACAAGGCTTACAAGCCTACCTAGTATCTAGCAGTACCGATACAATTTTCTTTTTCTACTTTGGTTTTATTTTCAATGTCAAACGCACATTAGTAAGAATCTAAGAAGTATCACCTTCCAATACAAATACAATTATACAACCCCCATCATAGTATCATCCATGTCACAGAGATATTTATTTATGAGATCCAATTGTAACAAGAATCATTTTATACCAATAAAACATGTTCCTAGTCAATTATTGCTAAACCGTCCACTATGGAAAATTAAACTAAGATCATATCACATCATTTTATTAACACTCCACCAAACTAGTATGAAATCTTTGGAAAACTCCAGCAGACAATAACAAAGGAACCTACCAGATGTGCATAGAAGTCTTCAACCACAGCAGCATTATTCTGAAGTAGCATTGTCTTGAGATGAGCTTTAGATCTATGCAATATTCGAGCAACAAGGGAGATAGTGTCAGCACCTGCGCATCTTTCCTGCAACAAAATGGTCATGCAACTTAAAGCAGATTTACATTGCATATGGCTTAGTTCTAACTTCTAACTAAAAAACCAAGAGAGTACAGAACATCTGGTAACTTCCATGCCATCACTGAATAGCATTGTAACTAAGGAATTGCTTTAAATTTATGAAGTTATACTGCAATATTACAAAGATTGAACCTAGTATACAGCATCATAGTCTCCTAACATTTAAAAGGAAATAAAATGGATGACTGAAACATGTTGTATAGGTGTAGCATGCCAACCCATATATGCTGTGCAGACCATGATAAACTGCCAATATGAATAAATGCACAAGTACAGCACATAAAACTTTCTAACTTATAGGGCATGTAATAAATGCACATGGCGCATAAAACTCAAAAATTTTGGAATGAAAAGTTGTTATTATTTTCCATCTAAAAGATGATCTAGGAGGACCATATGATATTTAATTAATACCTTGAGACCAAAGGATGTTCCTGGTGTGTTACTGGGAGGACTCATAGGTGTGATGTCCGTATATGACGAATTTAGAGATGTGGATGAAGATGACGGGGACTTTATCCACTGGTCACAGTCTTGTTGTATTCTGGACAAGGCTGTCTTCAGCCGATCTGTGTAGAACAACATGATAAGGTTTTCAAGTGTGCAATCAGAAAGTATCGTAATCAGTAGATGATCAGATAAAGAACACAAAATAGTTTGAAGCAATGAAAAAGAAAGCACTCACAATTAATCGGATCAGGTGACCCTTTTCCACCTGCATTGTTGTTTTGCTGAGCAAATGTTTCAAACACAAAATGAAAAAATACCTCAAACAACTGGCATATTCCCTGCAACAACATACTGAATCAGGTAAAATAGACTCATCATAGGTTTTTATTAATAAGCATAAAGAACAGACACGGAAGTGAGAAAAAGATACATAAAGAGTATAAGATACCTTGAAGAACTCAACGTTGACTATTTCCAATTTCTGCATAAGCCTGGCATATTTATCCATTGACCTAAAATGTACAAGAAAATACAGATCAACTGTCAAGCATCCATTCCAAAATATATAATTCAGGCTTTTATATCTGAAAGTGCAAAAATCTCTCCAGTAAATACAGAGCAGTTCACCTTAGAAGACAAATAGATGATCCAGTTTGAGCTATGATTTCTCCATCATTATAATGTAAAGATTGATTTATTGACAGTCTAGGTTTCGAAATTCGACTTGGGAGTTGACTATCCTCATCAATAAAGTCTGCAAGAAGATCTTCATTTTCTTCTTCCGAAACAAAATTAGCACCATTAGAATGACTTGAATCACTGTTTTGTGGAGAGACCTTATCACCAAGCCTTTCACTAAAATTACCATCAGATTCACCAGTTGTACTGTTCCACTTAAGACCTTCTTTGGATGTATGTGCCAGCTTTAACAAAAAGGGGTTTCCATTTCTAAGCCAATTAGAGAATCCACTCTTCTTGGCACCAGTATCAACAACTCTTGTAGACTTATCAGAATGTAGAACCCTGGCATTAGAATTACCCTCAGATGGAACAATTATAGGTGCTCCATCACCGGCAAGCCCGGGAAATGTAATTTCTTGTACTGTATCTGGTGGCATTATCAACCAAATTTCTCTTTCCAACACCATTTTAAGCGCCTAAAAAAAAAAGTTATCAACTATCTATATAAGTGCATCTAGACAGTGTTGTGCTTGTGCATAGTAAAAGTTTAAATCTACTACGCCATAATTTCAAAAAATAAATTAATGAGAATGTATAAAATAAGTGTTGGGAGGCAAAACTGTTCAAACAAAATGCTTCTAATACATTTGAATTGCAATACACAACAGGGGAACACATGTGACTGGACAACCATGGTGGCACACCAGTTATGTACATGCCACCTAAGTAGGGTTTTATCTTGCATGTGATATTACAAGTTTGAACAAGTAAAAGAAAATGCAATAAAAGACTATTTATGTGTGTAACATCAGGCAGTGAGCAATGTCTGGTGGACAACTCTTATTTGGTCACGAGTTCACAACAATCAATAATTTCTTAATCAGTAACCAATCAGTTTTATAAATAATTAGAAAGAACAGAAATAAACAAACATAATATCAGTCATCACATAGCATAAGCCCTATTTGGGGGACAAAACCTGTGAAGTTGACTTACATGTATATTCTGCCGATGAAAAGCTAAAAAATAATTTTCACATACTGCCTTCAACTTCTGCCTGAAGTCAGCTGCTTCAATTCCGCAAAATGCTTCCCCAGCCAAGATAAAGACACCCAGATCTTCATAGTTTTTCAAGAATTGGTGTATGCTAGCAGAAGAAACAGAAGCCGAAGAAAGCAAGACCGATACACGAGTAGCTGTGAGTTGCCAAAGATTTTTGCGTCCCCTCTGAAGGGTTTGTGAAACAAATGCTGTGGCATCTTTCCGTAGTTGATACCATGGGGATCCACTTGTTGATGTTGTACTGTCATCCTTACTCGCCTCATCAACTAAATTTTGATAATTAGTGGAAGTTGTGTTTCCTGCAGGTTCAACCAAAGAGCAGGTGGTTGTAGATTCGTCTATGTACGCTGAACCAGGCACTATATCTACAGATTCGGCGAGAGAGCCATTAACTTTTTGGGAAGAACAAGGAGGTGAAATTTGCTGAACCCCCCCAGGAGTCGGAGAGATGTCACTTTCCTTCTGTGTCATGCTTGGAGTTTTACCGGCTGAATCCTAAAACAATGACATAAAGATTTCTCTCATATCCTGGAAAACAAAATGATTCTGTTTTTGTACGAACATGTGTGTATGTAGGAGCCATATTTCTGCCAAATACCTACAGTCATAAAGTATGCGACCCCTATGGCTGTAATACAGTTCAACGGAATCCAAAGAAAACTAGTAACAGAAGAAAACAGCTTAATTTATTGTATAATATTGATACATCAATACATTTGAGTGCATAAAAGTATTGCAATACAGTTTTCAATTTTTATGACAAAGCAAACAGAAAATGATTTAGAGACAATACTGTATAGCAAAAAACATTCTGACAGACAGGTTAAGTTGTATACAATGGGAAACACATTCAAATATACTTACCAGCCAATAGTAATGAGCAGTAACAAAGAGGAACTATCAACTAACATTATTTAAAATTTGGATGAAGTGCATGTAACCAAAATAAATAAATACATTACCAATTGTATACTGAAAAATAATACGATCAAGTAAAATCGTGAATCGAAGTTTACCCTATTATCCAGCTGAAAGCCCATGATTTCATGATATGAACACATCAACTTGAAAAGGATAGCTAGTGTGTTTAACAAACACTGCCTAAACTTTGGTTCAGGTATCTGAAGGCATAGATCGCTGTAGGTAAGTCTGGAATCACATAAGAATGCATTAGCATGCATACAAGATGTATAGTACTGTTACATTACGATACTAGCACTGGTAGATGTAGAAAATGTACCGACTATTTTGCATGTGAAATCCCTGGTCCTGCAAAGATAAATTAATCATCTAAGTATAGATATTGTCTCACAATACAGCTATAAAGTGAACACCATAGATCTTATCATCTCTTCGATTTTTAATACAAAATAAATTTTTGATCAAGAAAACAAAAGAGTTACTCTCTTTTATCAAAACAAAACAGCTATAAACAAACTGCACAAGCAGGAAAATTGAAAGAATAAGGTCCCCTGCAAAGATAAACCTAAGGACTGTCTAAAATGTCTTGACGCAGACATCAGGAAGAATGCCAAAAGTATTCTTCCCCAAAAGAAAAACCATCTAGTTCATATGTTAAAAAAATTATTTTGTTTCTTTCCATCCAAACAATCCTAACAACCACCAAAACTGCAAAGTGCCACAGAGTACTGCCTTCTAATCTGCACTATCTCCCAAAAAACCCTCCACCAAAAAGGAAATCTCCAGCCCCAACACCCACTATTCCAAGCACTTGCATCTACCTTGCACAAGTGAGAAGGGGAAACGGCAATGCTGAAAGAATGAGCATCTTTATATGGAGAGATGAGCAGGTACTTAGTCTTCTTGTTTGGAACACATTCCAACACTGGTAGAATTTTGCATCAGACAAGGCCCAAGCCTCTGTTGTAGTTAAAACTCTCTCTGATCTTCCCAATACCCAGCCTCTGATGAAACCATTCCAAATTGATTTTGGTCTGCGGTTTAATAAATTAGGGTCATTAGCTCTACCAACTTTTTGAGTCATCCGCGATTTTCCTCTAATATGCTCCCACAACCAACAGTATCGTGATCCAGTCCCTCTTCCAACAATTCTAATTCTTGGGCCTTGTATGTATGCCTACTAACATTTTCCGCAGACCAGTATTACCCTTTCCTGTACTAGGCCCCCTAGGTTTCTTCCCATCCTTCTACCCCTTTCCTAATCTTCATTTTTTATTCTGTAGGATACTAGATTATGGGGCACCCATCCTTTTCTTACTACAAATGTACCCTTCCCCATTCTTCATTGTTTACCTTGTGTTTATGGACTCAATTTTCCTGCTATCCTCTATTTGCCCAAGTGTACCCATCCGACCCCTTTCCTCATCTTCTACCTTGTGATGATTGGATTGAACTTTTGTGCAATCCTCAACTCACCCAAGACTGACCTTTGACTGTGATTATGAGTTTCCCAGTTGTACAAATGGAAACCTGGGATGAATCCAGAGTCCCTTCTGAATCATAGTCTTGCCTCAAATAACATCAGCTCAAAAAACTTCTGTTGTCCACAACCAAAACGGTAACCTTTCTGAAAAATGATCCAGCCACCCTAACATGATAAGTTGTTTTGTACCCACATTTTGTATACCCATCGTCAGAGCTTTCCACAGAGGTCTTACATAGCCACCTGTTACTGCAGTGTCCCTAGAGAAGCAAAATGCTGCCTTATCTGAAACTCCTTAATTTGTATACACGTCATTTTCAGGTTGCTGCCAAATTTATCCTTTTCTCCGCATTATTGTTTTGGAGAAAGAGAGGAGGGGAGAAGAAGAGTTTTGTTGTGGGGGGCGGGGCGGGGGGTGAACAGACAGATTGAACATAAGTTTCAAGAAATAAATCCACAACTATATGGAGATATCTTTATTTTGTGTGTTACCCCAACACTTGTGCATGAACCATTCTACTTCTAAATCATAATTATATCAGCATACCTCCTCTTGCACAATATTCTTCAATATAGAGTGGGTTTCTGATAGAACTTCCTGCATAAAGAAACTTTGTATCTTCTCAGCAAGGCCAGAGATATCCCCAATTAGTGCATAAGCATCGACCACCTGTTCAGCATTTAATAGTGTATCAAATCAAAATAAACATCGCACAAAACCTGAAAGAGTATACAATTGATCCCTCAACTTAAAACTTATCCTCCAGAAAAAAAGAGAAGAATGATGCTGCTGCAACTTAAAACTTTTCTGTACATGCTCTCACTAAAGTGGTTGCAGCAAAAATACGTGGATCTACAATAACCAGAAAGCTCTAAATAGTGAATTGAGTAAAATACCACTCATTTATTGATGCTATTCCTTGCAGCTCTCTAATGCCATTCAGTTCAAAGATTTTACCTTTCTCCTGGGTGTTTAAATTTGGTGCTTGTTTTAATTTTATTTTTCTGTTTAGTGTCTTCCGTATATCCCTAGTTGCTTTTTCTATTTCCAATCAAATTTTACTTGCCAAAAACAGAATCCAACTAACAGCCCCAGTTTTATATCAATCAAATACAGAAAATGTATCAAACATTTATTAGAACTTTCAAAAATAGGAATAAGACAATATCAAACTAACAGAAGTTTAAGAATGCAGGTAAAATTAGTTCAGCACAAGGTATAAGCAATGGAATTACTTGGGAGCAATCAAATTACGTAGAAGATACCTATTAGTAATCAACATAAAAGTAACTCAAAATAACAAATGGAGCAACATAACCCTTTACTTCAAACGGGGAGCAACATAATAACTCAAGAATCATACATAAGATCATTTCAATATATGGTTGGATCAGACAAGTTGTTTCTTAATTAACATACCAAATGGTACAAAGCAAAGAAAACTCGGACTAACTGGAGCAGAACAGAGATAGAGAGAGAGAGAACAAAAAATACTACTTTCACTTACTAGGTGCTTCGTCCCTCTTGTATACATAATTTGGTACTGATATTCCTTAAATAATATGAAGAAAGCAGATATCTTTACAGAAATTTGAACCATGGTATTTCTGTGTCCTCCTCATCAATATCATTGCATAAAGGATAATGACCACTTAAAAGAATATCAAGCTATTTGAAATAAATGTAATATAAGAACAACTATATGTAATGACACTCAAGTAGAAATCTACAAAATCTTCATGCAGCATTTGAGAGAAATTAATGATCAAGTTATCAGGAAAAGAGAAATGAAAGAAGAAGGAAAGAAAAGCACTGACAGTTATATAGCCCTCCTCATTGAACTCCTGGCACACTCCTAGCAACAAGGAATCCAGCTTTTGAAGAGTTTTTCCCAGCCAAACCTACACCCATGTTATGAAAAAAGAAAATGTAAGCATGATAAAGTTTGTTGGTTTACCAGTATTACCCAAAATTCAAGTGGTGGGATGCTAGGCAAGAATTCATGATTATTCTATATTCTGAAATGCCCCTTCCATGTGGGTAGATCCACCACTACAACCCAACATGTGAAACTCAACCTATATTGGGAGGTTCAGCAAGGGGCTTGTAGTTGGTTAAGACTCGAGCATCCACCCCTGCACCCGAGGTCTCGAGTTCAACTCCCCCACACCCCCCCCCCCCCCCAATATCACTTGTATAAAAATAAAAAAAGACTCATATTGGGAGGTGGGAAGGTTCCAATTGGAAGGACTTGCACTGAGGATCTCCTTGCTCTAGCAACTGTTAGGTTTTTGGCTCAAAATTAGGATGATGCAATAAATTAGGTTTGTGTTACCTATTTGGTTTTGATGTCCTATTTGGGTTTGGTTTTGACTTCTTAGTTAGTTTCCTTGGTGGAGAGATTTTGTTAATTACCTATTTGATTAGGATTTGGATTTATTTCCTATTAGGACTCCTATTGTAACCTAAGTCCTATGCACTATAAATAGGACCTTAGGGTTAGTGTATTTTGAGTGGCTCATTCGTTTGGCAAATTTGTGAGTTTGTGAGTTAGAGAGCAATTTGGGAGAATCTTCTCCGTTAGGTTTGGGTTCTCTACTCGTTTGGTTTAGGGTTTGTAATTTGTGGGATTTGGGATGTGAGAGTTTAAACACTCTTTTGTAATCTCCGTTTGTTTAGTGAAATTCCTCGCTGTGCTTCGCCCGTGGAGTAGGCTTTACACCGAACCACGTAAATCTCTTGTGTCAGTTTGAGATTGTTTGTTTTAGCTTTCACTTACGACGTTGATATTTGGTACTTTGTTATATTCGCTTCCGTTTGCGCATAAAAGTACAACAAGTGGTATCAGAGCCCAGGTTTCGGCTTGGGCTTTGCTTGGCAGTCACTATGAAGCCTTCTGTGTCATCAGTGAAAGTTGATATTGAAAAGTTCGACGGCAATGACTTCGGTATTTGGCAATTGAAGATGTGTGCTTTGTTAGTTCAACAAGGGCTTTTGAAAACGCTAAAGGGTGTGAAAGCTTTGCCGAATTCGTGGACTGATGAAGAAAAGGAAGACGTTATGGAGCGGGCACTTGGGGCAATCCTGCTGACTTTATCGAATGAAGTCTTGCGTGAAGTTGGTAGCATCAAATCTGCACCGGAGTTGTGGATAAAATTGGAGAGCTTGTATATGACCAATCCCTTACTAAACGGTTGTATTTGAAGAAAAGTTTGCATACTCTTTGTATGGATGAAGGTACGTCAATTCATAAGCATGTTGATGAATTCAATAAACTATTGATGGAGTTGAAAAGTGTGGACAACCAAATTAGTGATGAGGATTATGCGATAACTTTGTTGTGTTCTTTATCTCCTTCGTATGAACACTTTGTCGATACCATGCTATTTGGTAGAGAAAGTCTTAGTTTGGAAGATGTTAAAGTTGCTTTGAATTCTAAAGAGCTGAAGAATAAAGTGTCTGACACACAAGATGGAGTTTTGGTAGTTCAAGGAAGGAATAAGGAAAGGAGCAAACTTGGAAAGAACACTTGTAGCTATTGTTATAAGGAAGGTCATTGGAAAGTAGATTGCCCTAAACTCAAGGGCAAAAAGAAGTTGTTTGATAAGTCTTTTGCTAGTGTTGATGCAAACATTGCAGAAGATCGTTGTTCTGAACTCCTCTAAAGGTTATGTGAAGAGGTGGAGCTTGGTGCTCAAGCTCTTTGGGTGGAGTGCAATTCGCACTTTTTGTTCGTATGTTCAAGCTTTTGCTTGGATTTTGTTTCGTATTTGTTAGTTTCCATAATGGAATTTGTTGGAGAAGGCGTTGGAGGAAATTTCAAGTTTGAAGACTTTTGGATTTTTTGAGTCTAGGTGGAGATCAGTTTCGAAAGAATTTGGTGCACGTTTGCGTTTGTATTTTGGTATCCCAAATTTGGAAGTTTGCTAATTTCTCGCCGAGGTGGAGATTGTTAGGTTTTTGGCTCAAAATTAGGATGATGCAATAAATTAGGTTTGTGTTACCTATTTGGGTTTGGTTTTGACTTCTTAGTTAGTGTCCTTGGTGGAGAGATTTTGTTAATTACCTATTTGATTAGGATTTGGATTTATTTCCTATTAGGACTCCTATTGTAACCTAAGTCCTATGCACTATAAATAGGACCTTAGGGTTAGTGTATTTTGAGTGGCTCATTCGTTTGGCAAATTTGTGAGTTTGTGAGTTAGAGAGCAATTTGGGAGAATCTTCTCCGTTAGGTTTGGGTTCTCTACTCGTTTGGTTTAGGGTTTGTAATTTGTGGGATTTGGGATGTGAGAGTTTAAACACTCTTTTGTAATCTCCGTTTGTTTAGTGAAATTCCTCGCCGTGCTTCGCCCGTGGAGTAGGCTTTACACCGAACCACGTAAATCTCTTGTGTCAGTTTGAGATTGTTTGTTTTAGCTTTCACCTACGGCGTTGATATTTGGTACTTTGTTATAATTCGCTTCCATTTGCGCATAAAAGTACAACAGCAACATGATACATTTTTTGTTGGTCACCCTACTCCCACAGCTTATTAGGATGTGGGCCAACAGTTTTTTTATATTTTAATTATATTTTAATAAATAAAGTATAATCTAGTAGCCCCTCAATGGGTAAATATGTAAACTATAAACTAAAGACTTTTTTTAATCCATGGTAAAGAATATTGAGGCACAGAGACATGAAATATCAGTGAATCTGTTAACAAAAAATGCTTCTTAATAATAGCTTAATACTTGCCTCTACACCATGGCTCATCTCTTGTACTGCAGAAAGATCTGAAAAAGTATCTAACAGCTGTAGATATTCAGACAGGACTTGAAAGGCCTGTAAATATACATGAGAATTTAACCAAATAATTATAAAGATTAAAATGCAACATGAAACGAAAACTGGAGAGTATAGTATAAACTGCAGGAGAACAGATATAAAAACCCACCTTGCAGTAATTTCCTTCCTCAACCAGAGACTCGAGCTCTGCTTGCATTTTCAGTGCATGACCAAGCTCAGTTAAAACAGGAAGCATGTCCTGATTTTCATAAAAATAGGAAACTGTATACGTAAGGTTATGCTTAGGCAATGAGAACTATCAAAGTAACTATGATCTAGGAACCAGGGAAAAATATCTAAAAAAGATTGTTACTGCTAACCATGCACAAAGTAACAAACATACCAGAAGAGCTTGTTTCTTTTTGGAATTGGAATTTACGATGAGATCCCTAGAAACCTCATTCCTTGATGAGGTCAGATGCCGCCTTCCATTCTGCAAATACAATTACAAAAACAGTAAATAAAAGCCAGATCAAACATATAAAAGGAGTTTGACGAAAAAAATACATATAAAAAGAGTTTCAACAAAAACAAAGTTATATCAAATAATCAATAGAAGCAAATGAAAAATTCAGAATGACCACATTCAGGATGGCACGTCCTGCAAGGGCTTACCATGCAGATGACATTTGCAATTTTCAAGTCTTTCTCCAATTCCCTGACCAAATGCATCCCCTTCACTGGCCAAAAGTAAGTGTCAAGATCTCATTTGAAACTGAAATATATTGTAAATCAAACTCCAGCAATGAACTATTGTTGAGCCAGAACACGAGAGAGAGAGAGAGAGAGAGAGAGAGAGAGAGAGTAGCGTTGAATAAACAATCACTCAACTACTCTGCCACCCTGGAAACAAATGTTATGATATTTCAATTTGCCAATACAATAGCAATACGATGATAAAAACACATAATATTCCAAAGAGTGCATTTTTGCTCAACCCCCCCTTCCCCCTCCTCTTTTCTCCTCCTTAAAGTGGGGGTGATGGTCACCACATCATTGGTTACAATTAGATTAGATTGGTTGAATTGATATAAAACACGACTCTCAAAAATAAACTAATCTAAAGTCAACCAATGGGGTGGTGGGCATCACCCCCACTTTAGGGGGTGAGCAAAAGTATTCCCATATTTCAAAAGACTGTTTAGGAGTTTAAAGCACAATTTCAATAACTTATATAGGTAAGATTTCCAGAAGGCCATGCAGTATAATACTTCCTTAAACGTACTTCAATACAATTGCAGAAAAGGTTTAGACATTTTGATTAAAACTTACCCATTACTTCATGATGTTCCATAACATTGCGGGATAAACGTTCAGCTACTCTATCCAGTTGTGCCAATCTAAGAGCGGCCTACAAATGAGGGTTTAGATGGTAGATAACATTGTTAGACATGAGGTTGAAAGAACATAACCAATGGAATTGACTATTACACTTCAAAATAACCATGCCACAAGCATGCAAAAATAGACTATGACTATTTTATAAATGCATATGATACGGGTTTCAGCCAGCAATGTAAGCATTGCAAATTATGTTGACAAGGACATGTAATCATGAGAAGTGAAATGTGCAAAGGTCGATAAAAAGTGAATGTGCAAGATCGATAAAAAAGTGGAAACACCATTCAAAGAGAGACAATTGAATTTAAGTGCTCGTGATGTAACAGAAGAAGTATGAATATCAGACAAGAATGAAAGGCTATGCATACACAGATCCAAAAGAATTGTCAATACTGCTGCTGCAAGATATAGACTCATTCATTTCATCAACAATTTGTCCTGTTTCAATTCAACCCAAATAACAAATCTGACAATAATAGAGAACGAAGGCATGATAGGCCCATGAAAAGCATTGGTTGGTTCAAAACCATGATTAGTAGAAAGCAAATGGTTATAAATTACCAAAGAGGTTACTTTTACCAATTGAGCTCATAGAGTAGTGAACCATTTGCAGATCGAATCATCCGAACAGTAACATGTATATGTAACTAACTCCTACATG
The DNA here is from genome assembly GCA_035220775.1 of Malus fusca. Classification (NCBI taxonomy): domain Eukaryota; kingdom Viridiplantae; phylum Streptophyta; class Magnoliopsida; order Rosales; family Rosaceae; genus Malus; species Malus fusca. The sequence continues at coordinate 12,783,942 of CM069069.1, forward strand.
TGTGAAGAATTTCCGAATGACTATGGCATCATATGTAAGCTAACTAGCCACAAACATATGAAAAATTATTTAACATTCTAGTATAAGATTGAAACAAAGAGTTCAAGAAAACAGGACAGTTTACTCAATTATGCAAAATTTTGATAAAACAATTGAACTAATGCAAAACATCAGAATAGTCCATTGAAAGATGAAAAAGACAACTTCGAGGGCAATCCTCTACCAGGGAAACAAAAGACTAGCATACATGCTGAACAAAATGAAGAAACTGAAATATGTGGGTTATGAGGAAGATGGAGAAACTAGAAAATCACCTGTTTCTCAAAATAAGCCAGCTCACTTTCTTCAGATGGAATATGCTCCAAAATATGTCTGACTGGATCAAAATTCTACATTTAAGAGGTAGTTGCAAAGCTTTTAAGACAGATAATTAAAATTTAATCCACACAGAAATGGTAACCGTTGAATAAACACTCCGTCAAGAAGTGGAAGCATTAGCAAGTATTATTAGAGAGAAAGAGAAGGTATAAAATTACCAACGAAAACATAACCACAACAACAACAAAATAATAATAGCAGCCCACTATTCTAAAAATCTCCGTCTAGCGCTGTCTTGGCCCTGCCTAGGCGCTAAGCGGCTAGCCACCGCCCTAATTAGTCCCTAGGCATTTCAAAATTAAAGGGCACCCAGACCCTCTTAGGCATCCGCCTAGCCTGCCTAAACCCGCCTATGTACCCTCCTAGGTTGCGACTCCCACTTGGACAGAAAATCTATAACTTTCATTTTGCATTTTATTTTTTCAATAAAATGTAAAAGACATATTGGATACTTGAATGAACACTCATTATATGTTTGTTCCCTATGCTTTCAATATGTTCTAATACTTTATAGTCATTTTCTTAGCAATTTATGCATCCTAATACAATTATGTGTTTTTTAAAGTATAAATAGGCACTTATTTATACAATATATAATTAATTTACTTAAATCCACCTAGCCCACCTAGGCGCCTAGGCGCTAAGCCACAGCCCGCCGCCCGACTAGCGCCTAGCGTCTTTTAGAACCTTAGCAGGTGCTCTTAATGACTAGCATGACGTCAATAAAAATGGTTCATTTTGTTTGTGACTTAACTTAAGGTTTGTTGAAAGATAAAGGATCCCAATAACATAGTAAAGCAAGGAAGGAGAAAGGAGTGGCAGAATTATGATATAATTCATTTCTCTACCATACACTTTATATGTACAAAGTAATGAATTACAAGTCCAAAAGTCATAATCGTACTGTGGAGAATACATACTTAGACTACTTAGAATAATTTATAAGGTTGGAGCGAGGTAATCCAAGTTGTTTCAATGATTTGCTCCTCATTGTCATCATCCGCAGAATGTTTAAGATATGGATTTTCAACTACCTCTGACATGATTAAATATTTCAAAACAGCTTCTTATGAGAATAACTAAGAAAATGAATAAATAATTGCCCAAATAAATGAAAATATATCATTTTTGGTTGTTGAGAAAAATTATCTCCTACATGTGTGAGCTACCAATAGCATGTGCAACACCGCAGTTCCACAAATATAAATCTCATGAGGGCTAGTCTTTTGATTGACACTAATGTTTTATAACTGAGGAAGTATCACAGAACACAATTGACATTTCTTCTTGTGGTTGTCAAGAAAACTATTTCCTATGATTATGAGCTACCATTAGCAACCTTTCTATACTTGAAACATGGAAGATGACTTGGTAAATTTTTAAATAACCTAACATTAACAAACTACAAGTCATGAGGGCTACAAAATAAAATAAAATAAAAACATAATTATATAGTAGCACCTCTTCATAGAATTCTTCCTCTATCTCCTCTACTTCTTGACCATGATGTTTGCTTCCATATATTGAGCTCAATTCTTCAGAGCTTGATGATAGACTAAACCTTTGATGTGGAGGCAGTCCAGCAATAGCACGAGCAACAGCTGCAGCAGCCGCAGCTCGCGCGGGAACCTGTTCGAAAAGGTAAACAACACATGAATACATTAAGAACGGAAAATTAATGTTACCCCTGTGCCAAGCAGCTAAATTTTGCAGTAAGCACAACATTTTCGTTCCCTACTTCACAGTGAATTAACTAGACTGTCAGATTAATAAGCATTGCTCTTAAAATGATACTTATTTTAACTAAACCTTCTTCTGAATTACCATGAAACCGCAGATAATCACCCAAAACAAACTATTATTCAGTATATAAAGCAAAATTCACACACTTAGAACAAACACTATCTAATTACATGATCTAATTACACAATTTCAACCCGCTTTTACTCCGAAACAATCGAATTTCACACAACTAAACAGGAAACGCATCGAATTGGAGAGCCAAAAAGCTGCATTACGTGCAAAAACCGAAATTTCAATCACCTCTGGTCGATCAGAAGCAGAAGGGAGAAGGCCGAGCGATCTGGCAGACCTAACGGAGCTCAGAATCTTCTCGCCGACCTTTGATAAATCCATTGCACCACCTTGGAACAGCAAAAAGGGGACCAAGAACAAAACCCCAGGGGTCTCAATGCCCTCGCTCAAATCGCCATTGAACAAAAACGGATTCGCCAAAACGCTGCCGAAGGGAGACAGATTCGGCTGCATTTCAATTCGAAACTCGGAGATCACGCGCTGCAAAATCCATTGCAGGAAGGAGCTGCGATCGCGGTTTTGGATCTGATGGTTTCAGTGCGAGTCCGCGTCGTTGCTTTTGTAGACTTGGAGTTCTCTCACTCTCAGCGGCTAATCTTTTTATTGTTAATTGCTGTTGCAAGGATCTGGCCAGAATACAATATATGGTCAAATCTCGCAAAAACTAATGCACTATACTATTTACCAATGCTCGAGTAAAATCCATTAAGCACGTGTTATACTTTGTGCCGATATGTAAATGTTTAAAATAATAAAATTTGTTATCGTTGGAAATAAAATAATGAAAAGCTAATCACAAAAGTGGGCATTTTTAATCATAGGATGCAAAACTTTCATAATTTCCAAAATGGGCATACAGAATTCAAATTTTGAGAAATGCTAAGGCGATTTCCAATCAGGTTGGCCGTAATATTATAGGTCAAAAGATAGTTCTTTTATACACAAAATTCATCTCCAATGGAGATCTGGGCCAAAAAACCTTGGGATCCACACGGTCAAAATCTAGCCATATGGCCAACGGGCTGGGCATCCTTAGCTAGCCAGCCAACCGTTCAACTGGCCCATCTGGTTTTTTTTTTTTTTTTGTAAGACGAAATTAAAAAAAAATCTAATTTTTTTCTTATAAATACCTAAGATATTTCTACAACATTTTTCACATCATTTTCACCCTTTCATACCATTTTACCTCATTTTACTTCAATTCTTCACATTTTATTCACCTCCAACACTCTTTTCATACACAGCCTTCTCTTACATCTTCCAATAATTTTTCCTTTATTTTTTTCAATAATTTTCAAGTGGCCACATCTTCAGGTGGCACTCAAATTATGTCCAGTGGTTTATTCATTTAGCGACAAGCGACACTCAAAATATGTCCGAAAATATTATTTTAATATGGTAGTTTAATTCAATTAACCAATAAAATTAAAGAACAAACTTAAAATAATAAATTATTGAGAGGACTAAAAAATAGCCTCTTTCAGTTAGAGATTGTATATAAATATGGTCTAGCATTGTTCATTAAACAATAATTTCTTGTAAGGCTATAATATGGACGGAGGCTAAACATAGACCCTTCGGTTGGAGATGGCCTAAGAGCATCTCCAACAATCATTCAATTGCCCTGGTAATTGGATTGAATTTGCCTTCAACCCAAAAAAAATCATCTCCACTAGTTCCAAAATGGAGGGGAGATTAGGCCAAGGGCAGAAGCCCTTTTAGTTGCTAGTGCAACTTTCGCCAAGGCTTGCATTTGTTTGCAACAGGAAACGCCACATTGTTGCCAACCCGCGTACATATCTTGTTGCCCTTAGAATGAGTATATATCTTATACTGTTATAAAATCACAAATATCCCAAAAACATTCCAAATAAATACAATTTGTTTTTTAACAACACACTTAAACAAATTAGTCAAAGAACAAACATACTATGTACACACTTACAAGACATACAAAATTAAAAAAATTATGAATAGTAATCGTCCTTACTCTTGCCCTTTCTCTTTTCAAATGGTAGACTTGCACGAATGCAATTACTGTTTAGAGTGAATAATAAGAGCAATGAAATTGCCCTTCCAGCGCTCCTAAAATGAGTGGAGATGCTCTAAGGGACTCCCTCAAATGTAAGACTTTCCATAGACTCTGTCATCTCATTTTTTTTTTTCACAATGTTTTATAAAAGTAGGTCCACCTTTCTCAATTGCAATGGGCATCGGGTGATTCAATCCACCAAAACCAACAAAAATGAGCTACACCCCAGCCCAAACAAGTCAAACAAAATAAAAAAATGAGCCTCGACTGCTCACTTGGGCCAAAATTGCCCAACCCAGCATATGCAGGAGGGTGATGTAAGGGTGACGTCACCCACATTATTTTCTTTGTGTCAGTCGTGTGGGCTTCACGCTCTCGTGAGCGCTAGTGGACCAACGAATCCTACATTACTGGGGCCCACACTTCAGGCACACAACATGTTCAATTTGCATAAAGTTTCTATCTATAGTTCATATTTTTTCAAAAAAAATAAATACTTATTAGTTGTTTCCACGTGGCACAATATGAGTTGTTGGATTTTACAAATAAAAAAATAAAAAAATCAAAGGGTTCATGTTAATTAGGTAAGAAATAAATATAATAAACATTAAAAATTAAAGAATCGTGACAGTGACGGGATCGGTAATTCTTATTCGAAATTAAATATAAAATTATTTTTTTATTAATTTTTTTAATTTAATGTTAATTGCATGGGCAAACTTATTTTACAAGGTGAAGATGCAATCGGGCAGTTATTGTTCACTAAGGCAGTATGACACACCCTAACCCAGATATCCTAATGATACCTGGATGGCACGTGTTGGCCGACACCCGAGAGTGATGAAAGCCATAAATATAAGAATACGCATGAATATAAGAGAACCTGTAATTCAAAAGTCATATAACAAATAACGATGATTCTAAATATACAATTGCTAGGAGACAATAGTATGATTCCGAATTAAACATAAGTGCAACGGAAGGTCCAACGATCACAAATCCAAAAAAAAAGATGCACAAATATGTCCAAAGCACACTACTACACGGAAGTACGAGTGAAGGTAAGAAATCAAATTACAATTATCATAAGGAAATCATACATAAATGGAAGGTTGCAAAGTCACTGATAGAGAAATGCCTTGATGCTCGAGTCGTATTCCTCGTCATTATGTCCTAAGGGGGCGCAAAAACAAAGGGTGAGTGGACTATAATTTATACCAATACTAATAATACGAAAACCAATTTCCTTTCTGAACATAATAACCCCTTGTTTTGAAAACACATATATAATACTACATATAGGTTTTGCTAAAACTCTAGCATGCCCTGAAAACATTCATAGGTAATAAAATTGTATGTACAAGTGGTATCAAAACGCCCAAAGGCAAAACTCAAGAATCTCAACACAAATCAATGATAAAATCAACTAGGGGTATCATAGTCGCCCGAAGGCATAACATGTCCATCACCCGAAGGTGAAGCTGTATGACACTGGGTTACGCCAGTGAAGAAACATGGTAGGCCCCATCACTCGAAGGTGAAGCTGTATGACTCTGGGTTACGCCAGAGAAGAAAACATAGCTATATATAGCATGACACACCGACACTAGTCGTGGCTAGTGAAGTTGTCCGACATTGATTTCGCCAGTGAAGCTGGGGGTATAACACAAGTATCTTCAACTGTGTTATATGGCCATAGACTACATACCCGTGTTGTGTGTATATGTCGTATGATAACCCACTAGATAATCACTGAAAACATATCTCAAAAACTCATGCCAAAACACCAGAGCTTATAACTAAAAACCTGGTCAAATAAATCCATACTAATTTATATTCGTAAATCCACCGAATTTCATACGTATAAAACCAGTAGTTCATAACCTTTAGAAAATGTAAATTCAATCATCATAAATATGTCGTAAAAACAATTTAAATAAATCACAAATTCTCTGTAACCATAAATATAGAAATCCATAAAGCATAATATAAGACATGTTCAAATCATGAAATATGAAATGCATGCTAGACTAATAGTTATAAAATATTCAATTTGAGAAGGGGTCCACTCACAAATATTCCACTCATTGGGAGCCGCTCGAACTAGAGAGGACTGGATCACTTCCAACCGATGCACCTATACACCAATAGAGACTATTTAATAAAGTGTTACTAAAACGATGGAATTTAAGAAAATGGACAGCGAATTTGGATTCGGCATGTCGAAAAATCTAATGAGGGACCTCGAGTTCCCCAACTAGCCGCCACGGGACGACGACCCGGAAGGCCATGCGCAGCCGCAAACACCGAGATGGGTCGCAGGAAAAGTCGCCGACGCTGCAGTGGATGACGACGAAGCACAGTACCTCCAGCAGAGGCATTTGTGCTCTACGCGTCGGCCATGGCTGTGTCCACGTGCCAACTGGGTTTCAGACTCGAGTCGGATCTAGGCTTGGGTCTGAGGGGTTGAACCAGTTATTGGGTTGGGTCAGTTATTGGATTGGATTTGGGCCTGGGCTATAGATTAGGCTTGGTTATTAGGCTAATGGGTTTGGGCCTGGACATGGGCAATAGGTTGGGCTCAGATTGGATTGCGGGTTGGGTTGACCCGATTGAGTTTGCGGGTCACCAGACCTAACGAAGGAGAAAGCCGGACTTTTGGTCAGGAAATTTTCTCGGCTCCGATTTGGGGTCAAATCTCCACCATTTTTAATGATTTTAAAACCAAAGTGAAGCTAAGGAAGAGAAGAACAAGAGTTTACCAATTTGAGGGTTGACTGTGGTCGGAGTTGGCCGGAAATTGGCTCGCAAGCCATCAGGTTTTCACCGGAAAACTGGGGAGGGGAAGAACATACATGGACAAAGTTAGAACCTTCGAATTTCAACTCAAAAACACATCGAGGACCAGAGAATAACTCAAATGAATGGAGTAGGGCAATAACCTCACCTGGGTTTAAGCAATGGAAACTTGAAGCTCTCGGCTTCAATGGTGGATCACTCAAATGGTGCTTTTATGATGCATACAAGGATATATTCGAGTTCCTTGAGTCTCAGGGATTCCAAATATGTGATTTTGGGGCTGGGTTTGTGAGAGAATCGAAGTGAGAACAAAGGTGAAGCTCTCAGAGCTTAGAGAGATAGGGAGTGTCCGAGAGAGGTGTCGAGGTAGGGGTAGAGAAGAGAGAGTGTGTGCTATAGAGTGAGAGAGAGATGTCAAGGGAGGAGAGTAAAACAATGGGCCAGGTTACAAACCCAACATAAGGGTATTTTCATAATTTCGTATGTAATTTTTAAAACGGGTTGTTACACAGTAATTGCCTTAGTAAGGCGGAGTTGCTCTAATGTTGGCCCATGAATGACATTAAATTGCAAGGTTGCAGATAGTCTTACTTTAAAGATAATCTACTTAGCATTTCTCTTTCAACACAAATAAGGACCACCACCCAAAGGAGGCACCAGACAAAAGCATAAAGTGGTTAAAATCAAAAGGCATTAGAAAATGGTGGACAAAAAGATTTCAACCAGCTTTCAAAAATAGTGACAACAATTTCAGAAACAGTGACATCATTTTCAAAAATAGTGGCAAATGTTATTCATTTTTAGAAATAATGTAAATAATTGTATCCTTGTGTAAATGAGTCTTGTAAGTTAACAGATCCATTTGTGTATAAATGAAGGTCTTCCTTCATTCACAACACACAAAGAAATATAGAGAACCTCACACAAAGCAACCAACTTTCCAAGCATTCTAGCATCCGTTGTAAACATCTTTCTTGTTTTCCCTTGTAAACTTTTGAATATCAATAAAAGAGCAAGTGTACATATTCAACCAATTCTTTAGTCTTAAGTAAGTTTCAACCAATTCTTCAGTCTTAAGTAAGTTTTCTTTCTTTCTTTCTTTTAGTGTGTTTGTTTAATTAGACTTCCAGTCTAAAATAGAGAAACACTACTGTAGTTATGTTATTATCTTACTTAACTGACGACATACTTTGTTTGAGCACTCTATTATAGTTAAATGTTTGTCAGGCAAATAACTAGATATTAACCAAGGTACCTCTAAGTTCTCAATACCTTTGAGTTCAGCCCTTGTGGCCTTATACCTACATTGGAAGTGTCTTTCATGCTGAAACATGTTGAGTTCCATATGCAAGGTTTTATGTCTAGTTATTATATGGTCATCCAACTATTTAACCGAGACCCTGCTTCGAATTTGGTATTAGAGTCAAGTTTAGCATTTCAATAGTATAATTATAATAGTAAAGTACCTTAAGGACGAAAGTCATCAACATAACTGATATCACACGCTCGCTTAATTTTTGTATGAACGTTGTATATTATTGTCCCTGTAGACCTTGTCAACTATAATTACCAGGAGTTTATTTTCTTAGATATCCAACTAAAACTATCATAAAGAGAAGATTATCATATATTTATAAGTAAATTAACAGGACTCATGTTATTGAACACCTCACATTCACCAGTAAGGATAAAAAAGTTTTGCATAATATATTAGCAACAAGTAGACCAACTAATTATACTTTAGAGACATTGAGAAAGAAAGAAAGAAAGAAAGAAGAAAGAAAGAAAGAAAGAAAGAAAGAAGAAAGAAAGAAAGAAAGAAGAAAGAAAGAAAGTATTTAAAAATCAATTAGTAATAACTTTGGAGAAAGGTAGATTGTAATTTATGATTGATTGTCTTAATTTAGAAATTAGTGAACAACAAAAGAGAAAAATCACTCTAGACCAAAATAGTTTAGTTTGTTATTTTCCATGAAGGAAGCATAACCAGATTTTGCATAATGAAGAAAATGTCTAAGCAAATAGTATTGTAAATCTTATTATTAATCAAGCAGAAATATAAATTATGTAATAATAAGCATATTTATTTATTAATTCAATTGTTAGATTGTTTAAAATAAAAAAAATCTTAAAGACCATTAGGCAGAATTTAGATTATATTACATTTCAATTAGAAAATAGTAATAAAAATATTCAGAGATTTCCCAAGAAGAAAGAAATAAAAGAGTTCATTGATATTATATATAGTAAGCCCAAGCAAACAGAATCAAATCAATAAAGATAGTTGATCAATCAAATTAGAAGTTTAAAAAATCCATTGAGTATAAAAATAATTAACTGAACAAGTAGATAGAATGCATGATAAAATAGATAGATTATTAGTTTAATGATCGATTCCGGAACTAATAGCAAATATATCCAAACTTTGAAAGAAATTAGTAAATTAGATTAAGAACAGTTGGTTTAATAGATTTTTCATCACAAGTAGTTAGCATTAATATTCTAATTAGGCAAAACAATTTAATTATCCAATTAATTTTAAATCTAACCAAAAAATTTGATCAAGTTGAGGAGCACATAACATAAATTAATCAAGTTTTACATAAACATCCTCATTAGCTCCACCATCTTTATAACAAAAATTAGAAAATTTGACTTTGAGCACAATAATCATAATAGAAGACCTAAGATTAATCATTTTGATATAGAAAATGGGAAGTTGTTATCTGGTTCTCTTTGCTACTTGTCAAGCTCCGATCCCGAGATACATCCACGGTCGACACGTGATGTAACCACATACCTAATTATCTATCATGCCTCACCTTCAAGACATGACAAAAAACAAATCAATGATTCAACAACGCATTAACTTTTTCTTTTATATCATTACTGCATCTAACCTTAGCATTTGACTGACACACCCCGGCCCGGGATGTCCACTAGGACTCCGAATAGAGTTGTGCTGGCCGACACCTGGAAGGTGACGAAGCCATAAAGTATGATGATGTGGAAAAAATGTGAATAAAATTTAAACCTAAAAGTGCCTAAATACAAGAGTGCGCCGTGAGCAAAAATGAATCCATTTCACACGTGACGTCAGAGTATAAGTAAAGCACATTAGAGTGAATTGGAAATCATACCATCGAAGGTAATCTCCAATACCAAGACTTGCCACGAATCCTCGTCGATACGAAAGCTCTGCTACTAGACCTGGAGGGATAAACACAAGAGTGAGTGGCCAGAAAATAAAGCTTTAATAAAGACCTTCTAAATGATATAATCTTTTACCGTAACACCTGTTTAGCTTCCAGAAAATCATACTACGGATAAACATGAAATCAAAAGAATACTAACATTAGATCCAGAAGTATACCACATCACAACATCTCATTAGCAATATAAATAATCAAGTGCTTAATAACCCATACTAGCACGCCAGTCGGAGTCACATATGGTGACCTATACGACTACAACCATATCTCATCAATCAATGCTAGCTCATAAGTCGGAGTCACCTATAGTGACATGTACGACTTATCCATATCTCGTCACATATGTTAGCTCATAAGTCGGAGTCACCTCTAGTGACCTGTACGACTTATCCATATCTCTTCACATATGCTAGCTCATAAGTCGGAGTCACCTCTAGTGACATGTACGACTTATCCATATTTCATCACATATGCTAGCTCATAAGTCGGAGTCACCTCTAGTGACTTGTACGACTTAATCTATAGCTCAATAAGTATATCTGCACGCGAGTCGGAACCACTTAATGTGGTATGTACGACAGGGTTGGGTGTAAATAAGTACGCTCAAGTGCTACGATCATGTGAAGACTGTGCGAATAATTGCGGGTCACCTACGAGTCGGAACAACCAAAAGTGGTCTGTACGACAGGACTGTGCACCTACCTTTGATCCAAGGTGAGCGTAAGGTGCGGGAGGTGAACATCATGTGAAGGATTGTGCCCTGGCCATGGGCGGGAACACTAAAACCGGGGTGCAGGTTTATGAGCTTTCAATGCATCTCAACATAACATGTACGACTCATGGCCAACCCGTACGACAGTGTTGGAGTTGCTTAAAACATAATATAATCATGCCATCACTCGATCATTCCAAATAAAATGTAATCATAATTATACATCCCACATTACACAATATATACTCACTGAACTTATCTATGCATCACACGTTCACCTTTGTACTTTAAAGCATTCATAATAATTATGTGCA